>OZ024725.1:24437155-27040198 GCA_964016875.1 Fallopia convolvulus | reverse complement strand
AAGAAATGTCACAAAAACTCCTGCAACATGAAACCACTCACCATGTCTCAAAGCATGTCCAAATGTAAAAAATTATGTGGTCAACTTATAGGTTAATTTCTCAAGGCAAATACACCTGCAGATGAGTCAAGGTAAAGATTCTAATCCTTCAAATCATCTACAGCCTAAACCAAAAGCGAACCTATACTCATTTAAAAGAACGTTCGCTGCTAAGCAAATGATTTCTGTATGATATCTCCCCTTACAATGAAATTTTGATTCTGGTAAGCATCAATTTGGTGCATTCTAACTAAATTCAGTTATTATTGTCACATAGCTGAATTTCAGTTTTTCTTGGGTCTTTTCGGCGTACCCCCTTCCCTTGGGCAGGGGTACCCCCATCTTGACCCCCCAGATTCCGCTGTAGCGGAGCTAAACTGGGTCAATGATGATGATGATGATTGTGACCTCTGACCTCTCCTGTCTCTTGGCAATTCAATAACAATAGTTTTAAGAATTATGTGGAAGGAAAATTTTAGAAACTGTGGAAGTAGGAGAACAAAATCTCAACAAAAATAAATGTATGGCATGCAAGTACATAAGAATGACTACTGAGGAAATTGTACTATCAATGAAAGTCTTAAGTTTGTTATTAATAAACAAGAAAAACTCCATGTCTAGAAAAGAAGACTGCAGTATTTGTAGCAAAGCATATTGGCATAAGCATGCTGGAAGACTTTGATCAATAATGCAACGATGTCACACCTGTGTCAAGCTGGACACTGTCTATCCACTTCCTGAGCTCAGCGACAAATTCTTTATTTTGTTCTCGTGTACAAAAATTTGAATAAATCTGGTATGGTCTAAAGCTTTGACCATATTTCCCTTCATAAAGAGCGAATGCAGACGATCTTTTGTTGAAAAGAGCAATAATCTCCTTGTTATAAGCTTTGATCTGCCACGAACAAGAAATGTACTTTTTCAGTTACATAACTTAATATTTTTGTTGTATAAATATATGAATCGCAACATTTAAAAACAAGCTATCAGCCCTGAACTGGTTAAGCATTAGAATGAATACATGTCATGAAAGCTAAAAGTTGGTTGATCCACCCTGATTTTCATTTTATAAGCCTGTTGCTAGTAATACACTGATCTCAACAATTGCTTATAGAAATTATGTTTTCTCAAGATTAAGAAGCCAAATTTAACCACAAAAATGAGGATGATAGGCTTCATCAGACAGAAGAAAAACAATCAGAAGAAATGGTTCGATTTGCTGAACTATAGAGCATAGAAAACTGTATACAAAACACAAGATTTACAAAATTTTGAAAATTTGAGCTACTCTACTTTAAGATAAAAAGTTTTTCAGAACTACTCGATTAATGAGCCAAGAACCTTAAGGTGCTAGGAATAGATTCATTTTGGGAGCAACAACACAAGAGGTGCAGAGCTAAGAACCTGTAATCAACTAGCCAACTAATAAGAAAAGACAATTTAGAAGCTCACTTTAAAACCTATTAATTCATTGTTCATTCTGCAATGTTGTTCTTCTAATTGTGCATATATTTTGTGTACATCATTAACGTAGTTTAAATATAGCTTGGAAATATAATTGCATTAAGAGATATCTTGTCTTGAAAAAAGGATGGAAATAAATATTTACATTAAAGAATGTGTATTGAAAAGATAAGAAAACACAAGAGAGAAACAGAGAACAAGAGAAAGGAGAGGACTGAAGTGTCAGTGTAAGGAGAGAGAGAGAGAGAGAGAGAGAGAGAGAGAGAGACTTGATCGTGTATGAGCATATCAGAAGGAAATAAATAGAAGAAAATATAGGATTAAAAGCTATCTTCTCTGAAAATATATCTTGGAAATATAATTGCATTAAAAGATATATTGTCTTGAAAAAAGGATGGAAATAAATATTTACATTAAGGAAAGTATATTTGAAAAGATAAGAAAATATAGGATTTAAATTTCTGATATAATTCTAGAACGTTAGCTCGACTGGGTCGCCTTGGCGTCGCATCCTGTTGTCAGCCTCGCCTTGGCTGATGCAGGCGTTGGGCATGGCCAGGTGCGCGCCTCGCCTTTTCATACACTGCTCCATAGCCTATGAATTCTTTCTTGATCCCAACCCAGTGTGTATCAGTTTGTTAGGTGACTGCCATTCTTCTGCAGGTCTTCTTTATACGATTCAATTGCAAACCACCTTGAAGTTCCGTACAAGCCTGTCGTTCCTCACCTTTTTGAATGGGCTTACATGAAATCATTAGGTTGTGCATGGGCAGACACTGCTCATACAGAACAAATAAACATCCTGAACTTGACCCAAAATTTCATCTTCTTCAGTGCTCTATAAGATTTTTTTTGGATGAAGTGAGGCTTGTATCTTAATTGGGATTTACACCTAGCTTTGTTAGATACCCTCCCGACGTCAAGTCGGGGTAAGGGTGCGTACATCTCGACCCCCCACATCATGTATATACCGGGTTCCACCCGGGTAGTTGTTGTTGTTGTTGTGTATCATTAACATGGTTTTAATTATGAGGAAAATTGCCAGGCTGAGGTGACAAGCCTACTTTCATTTCAAATTAGATGCATAGACTTTAGAAAACATTATTCTCACAAAGTCATATAGTCTCAATGAGCCATAAACCTAATAAAATTTTGGAGTATGGAATATTAAAAAATTATAAAGGCACCAATTGAACAGAAACAGAGATAAGCTGTGAGCACGCAAAATAGATGAAAGGGAAAAAGGAAACCACCTACCATTACATTAGAAAGTAGGATAATATCTCCTTCAGACTCAACTTGTGGAAGCTGATTGATAGATTGTGCAAAAAAGTTAACTAAAAGACCACGGCTATGATGAGACGCATCAACAATTCTTACTGAGCAGCAGTAATCTGCATGGAAATTTTAGGGGGTAGGAGAGGGGAAACAGTGCCTGAAGATTAAAATACCACAAGAAATGGATATATAATGACCAATCAAGCAGAAAATTCAGATAGAGCAAATGCAGAAGGTAGCAAAATAGCATCCAAAGTAGGTGGTAGATAAAACATACAAAAACAAATATCAAAATTGTCAGATGTCCTTATAAATGTATTTAGAACTGGAAACACAAATTTCAGAGTCATGCAGATCTAAGCATCCCTTGATCTATAACTTCAGTTCTGGTCTCATTTGAACCTACTGATAACTCCCAACCAGGTCCTAACGCAGCCATTTTTATGGCATCCCAACTAGGATAAAGATTAGTTTTGCATATTGATCCTGACTAGCAGTCTGGTTGATGTATGAAAAAATAAAGAGAGGGAGGGAGGACGGAAGAGTGAGAGAGAAGGAAAGCTAAAATACCACAAATTTCAAATCATTCAAGAAAATTCTGAATTGAATTACAATGCAGCCAAGCAACATCGTCTAGTAGGATGTTTGTCATTTAACTCATTTTGTTGTATCTAAACCCATCGTAGTAACCTGTTCGTTCAAAAGGAAGCCTTGCAGGCATGACAGCAAGTATACCAAATTTTAGAAAGGAAGAAAGTGAGCAAGCATAAAGCGAACAACCATTGCCAATTTCTCCGCTCTCCAATCACACAGAAGAAAAATACATACAAGCAAGAAACTCCATGAAAGTTTACCTGTGCCCTTGCTACGTCTCGGTAGGCTGCGGTCGACAATTATTCCCATTAGACTGACCCGCTGGTTTATAGAAGCGAAGGCGTCAACGACTCTGAGAAATCGGTAGTCGTCTTTAGTCCTCCCCATTCTCTTCCTCCCCTTTCGACAAACCCTTATCCTAGACTTTGTGGAAATGGAGGCCGGCAAGAAAGACGAGTCTGTCACTCGTCCGCTGTTAGCCTGTTACAATTTAGTCCGCAGAAACTATACTTTGGTAATGTATGTGGCGCCTATGCCCTCACCTCGTGATAGCAACCCGAGGAGGTCGGGTCGCGTTTCTCCAAGGATTATCTCGTAGACAAGTCGCACAAGCAACACAAATAGATTGATGGTATTTGAGTATTTTTGATTGAGAGATTGCAAGTTTGTAGAATGGAAAGCAAGAGAGAATAGAGCTTTGCGAGTAAGGGCTAACGTAGAAGAGTAATCTCTAATCCACACAAAACCGAAACTAGTACAAAAAGAGGCAATGAGGGCTTTATATAGACCACTCCTTCCTACAACACATTTGGACTAATCACAATATGCAAACCCAGATACACGCCCAATAAAACAACATAACATAATAATAATATAAATAAAAATACATGAAATACAAATAAAGTCATGCAACATACATAATAAAAAAAAATAGATAGACATCGAATGTGGCTCGGCTAGGCCAAGAAGGTTGCACCGTCATGGGCGCACCAAGGGGGTCGTCAGGGCCTAGGGCGCCTCGGAATCATCGGAGCCCAACTTGGGTCAGGACTGAATGCCATCATTCTCCCCCCCCCCCCCCCCCTTAAATTCGAAGCGTCCTCACTTCGAGATAGGGAAGGCCAAGGAGGGATGATGCTCAATGGTTAGCAGAATCACAATGTCACGCTCGGGTACTACTCTTGGAACATCCATGATGATAAAAGAAAACTCGGGTCCAGGAGTTGGCACAATGTCGGGTATTGGTGTAGAAACGAGCATAATAGCGGGCTCGCTCAAAATCGGTGGGGGAGGCGCGGGCAAGATGGTGGTCACGGTAGGAGTGGTACTAGGTGCGTCAATAGGTGAGACAGGGAGCGTAACAGGTGTGACGGTGACCGCAACAATGGCCACGATAGGTGGATCAATGTGCACTATAGTCGCAGTGGTGGCCTTGGCGACAAGCGCGAAAACAGTGGGTATGGGTACGCTCAGTGGTGTGATAGACAAAGGGGAAAGCACGGTAATAGGTGAGACAAGGGACGCAACAGGTGTGACGGTGACCGCAGCAATGGCCACGATAGGTGGATCAATGTGCACTATAGTCGTGCGGTGGCCTTGGCGACAGGCGCGGAAATAGTGGGCATGGGCACGATCTGTGGCGTGATAGACAAAGGAGAAGGCACGGTACTAATCGCGCTAGAGACGGTTGTGGGCGCTACAGGATGCGCGACTGTGGGTCTGAATGGGATCGATGTCATGCTAGTATGAGACCTTGCTTGCTGAGCTGCTAAGGCTCTCAGCCTGTCAGTCTCTCTATGTCTGGCCATGATGGCTAAGGTACGATCTAAGACACCTTGGAGCAAAATGTCGATCCATGAGAAATACGAGGTGTCCCATGTCTTAACGGGAGGTCGACGACAACACCATATATCATCTTCAACGCGGGATCACCAGTCTTGTGCGTAGCCGTCGAAGCAACTAATAGCGAATTCATATTGCTCATACTTGTCGTAGTCTTGCTGGCTGAAGTAGTATGCCATATGATTGGTCCATCGCAAGAACATATCAGGGTCGTCATGTCTAACAAAGTACCTTGGTCGAAGTACTATATGAGACATGAAAACAAGAGAGTAAAATTAAACCAATAATATAGAGACAGTAACAAGTTTAGGCATGCCGAGAAAGCGGCTAAGGCTAGCGGGATGTGGTGTGAATGTCATGTCTGAAACACAACCTTAGATTACCCAAATAACATACAAGAAAGGCCAACTATGAGAAAGAAACATGAGCCATTTTTTTAATGCTCGGCTACACACTTTTTTTCTCTATTTTTGTTCAAACAAGAAACAAAATAAAAAAATGGAAACTAATCGGACAAGGGAAGCCTTGCCGAAAGTGTATTAGCAAATCAAGTAAGGTGAAAACCAACACCTTAATTTTAGGAGATGATAGCAATCAATACTACCCAAATCAAAGCTAACAGTAACCACCGAAAAAAATAGCCAAAAGTAACCCTAAAATATAGGAGATTGATATGCAAAATTTTAACTACCTAATTTCGGTAAGTAATTAACAAAATCAATTCATTAATCGATGGAGATCGTTATACGAAGTGGGCTACTCAATCTTTGCTTTTTTTGGGTCGAATCAAACAAAAAAAATTGGCAAACTTCAGATGCAATGAGATTGAAATTTCGGATGGTACGTGCATCTCTCATACTATATTATAAGTGGCCTAACAAGGCCTGAAATGGGTTAAGCTTTCGAGACCATATCAAATTAGACTATTCTTGGCAAAAATTGGAACCAATTTCAATTGGAATAATTAATGGAATTGTATTTGATTATCTAGCCAAAAAAAACGTGTTACTCAAAATTTCATAGCAATTGAACAACACACCACGATTTTGCAGGGATTAGAGAAAAAACAATTCGGCCAAATACTTGATTTGTAGAACCAACTAGGACAAGAAATTGTGTGAACAAATGGAATCGGGTGACTTACAAGACCGTAGGCTCTTATACCAATTGATAGCAACCCGAGGGGGTCAGGTCCCGTTTCTCCAAGGATCCGGTCTCCTAGACAAGTCGCACAAACAACACAAACAACACAAACAAATCGATGGTGTTTGAGTATTTTTGATTGAGAGAATGCAAGTTTGTAGAATAGCAAGCAAGAGAGAAGAGATCTTTGGGAGTAAGGGTTAAGGTGGAAGAGTAATCTCTATTCCACACAAAACCAAAACTGAGTACAAGAAGAGGCAAGAGGGCTTTATATAGAGAACTCCTTCACTTGGACTAATCCCGATATGCAAACCAAGATACACGAACAATAAAATAACATAACATAATAATAATAATATAAATAACAAATACATGAAATATAAATAAAGTCATGCAACATAAATAATAATAAAAATAGATAGATACCGATGTGGCTCGGCTAGGCCAAGAGGGTTGCGCCGGCATGGGCACACCAAGGGGATCGCCATGGCCTAGGGCGCCTCGGAATCGTCGGAGCCCGACTTGGATCGGGACTAAATGTCGTCACCTCGCCTAAGAGGTGGTCACGGTTCCCGCTCCAAAACTTAAATCGCCTAAGACCATCCACAACTCTGAATCCCAAAATGGATTCTTCTCAACCCCCAGGCTGGAGATTAAGAATCCAATTTTGGGTAGGATGGAAATGGGGCTGGGATTCCCCATTATGGTTATAGGAATGGGAATTTTTAGTTGGGATGTAGCAAGTACAGGGAAAGTAATTACCCGTTAGGGTATGGGCACAAGGAGAGGGATTTGTGTCCCCGCCCCACAACCCGACCCAACCCCGACCCCATTGGGGAACCCCATGGAGAATCCCTGTCGGGGGACCCATTGGAGAACCCCGTGGGGAGTCCCGCCGGAGGACGAGTTGGGGATTGCCCATGGGTTCCCCCAGTGGGTGCTGTTTTTTATCATTGTTGTTGTTTTTTTCCTTTTAAACAATCAATTGTTCATTTTGACTATGCGCGAAACTGCGAAAGTAACACTTTATTTGAATGTCTCTTTGGTCTTCAATTACATATAATATACTTGATCATATGCGATCACTTGATTCACTACTTTGGTTTTTAATTATTGGTAATTCAACTATCTTTATATTATGTACATGATATGTATGAATGGTATGATCATTGGATTTACAAAATTATTGTCTTGTTTGTTTTTTGAAGCTCTTGTCAAAGGCTTGTTAATTATACAAGTTTAATTGGTGAATTTTTTAAATGGTGTATCAATAGAATTTTTGAGGAAAGTGTACATGAAAGTAAATGGAAAATAAAATGAGTAACTCGTGGGGATTGTACAAAGTGAAAATCAAACGGAGATGGGGAGTCCCCGATTGAGATTATAAATGGGGAAAACCAAAGGGGGATGGGGAATCCCCGACAGGAATTATAAATGGGGAAATCAAGCGGAGATGGGGAATCCCAGACGGGGATTATAAATGGGGAAATCAAGCGGGGATGGGGAATCCCCGACGGGTACGGGAACCCGACAAAGATGGGGACGGGGACAAATTTTATTCCTTTATGGGTAATGTGGCGGGTATGGGGAGCATATATCTAAATGGGGATGGTGACGAGAAAGGTATTCCCCGCCCTGAACCAGCCCCATTGCCATCTCTTGGCCCCCCACATCAATTTTCTCCCTCCTCCACATCATTTTGAAACCCACTTTCACCTTATTCCTACAACCCACAACCCCATTTCATTCTTTTAAATTCACTAACTGTATTTTACTTTTATCTTTACTTATTCAATTACACTATTTAATTTCGGGTATTATTTAAAAATACGATATGATATTCAAAAAAATATTTAATTATATTAATTTGACTAATTTATATCAATTATGTAATTAAATTATAAAGTTTATGATGTGAATATAGGGGAGATTCATACATTTAACTCATATTACAATCATGATGACGTCCGAACTTGCCAAAGTCCCTTTTGAAGATTCTCGAGTGATGCAAAAGATAGATTTTGAGCTCAACATTTGAATCATGAATACCACACCTTTGTGGATCACACACCTTGGAAATGGGCAAGTCCACATAAGCTAGTAATTTTAATTCCTAAGATGATGAGATTCAAATCCACGAAGCCCAGAAAGAACTCAAGGTTCCAAACATCAATGGATCAACTACTTGAAGGAACCCTCATGCGACCCGACGGTCCATTCACTACCATATTATTCATATTACATTACATATCATAAATTGGAAGCTTCTTCTCACCAACCACAAGGAGTAATGGTCGTCCATCCCACCTACCATCTAGAAGAAGTGAATGCCATATTCAATTTTTTGTCTTTTGAAGTTTCTACCAACTTTTTCATTTAAAGACCAAAATGAAAGGTCTCTTTTTTCCATTGTAAGGTCGACCCCATCTATTATAAATAGGGGTGTTGTATGCTTATTTGATCATCAAGTTGAATTCAAGAAACCCTCTTCTTAGTTTATGTAATTTTCCTTGTTTTAATCAAAAGACATGTGAGTTATATCAAGTCCAAATCAACCTCCTCTTGAGTGAGTCATATCTCTAGAGTTGTTTTGATTGCAATTGCCTTGAGTGAGTCATATCTCAAGGAACCTATCCCTTCTACATCACCAAAGTTTACCTTGCACCGCCCCTTGAAGATCCTAGACTCTCATCAGCTTATAACTAATATAAACGACAAACAACACATTTTATTTCATTTAAAACTGAAAACATGGGAATACATTGAAACAGAGGCTAAAATATTGCAAAAAAAACAAACAAACAAAAACACTTCAGAAAAAACATAGAAAATAAAAAAAAACACCAAATGTGTTGTTGAGAGGGTTTTCTTGACAACAAATAAATTTATAATCAAGACCCCGCTAAGTATAGGGGAGTCAGGATCGTTCCACGAGAAGCAAGATTTGTTTATCTATCGACTCCTACAAAGAATAAAACAAAAGCAAGCAAAACACACAAGCAGCCTCGTTAACGAAGTTGTCAGCCTCGTTAACGAACCACTAAGAGTAAAAAGACCAAAATTAACGACCTAGACAGGTTCGGTATCGAGCCAACGAACTCAGTAACGAATACGATCTTGAAAGAAATCAAATAAAACGAAAATATCCAGGGCAAGGGTTACCACAACATAGTCATGCACACAAGCTCGTAAGAAGATAAATATCATGCCTTTAAATAGATAGATGCATCAACTTTCATTGACTTAGAAAGCAAATTAATCTACTTTCATAAACTAACTCACCCAATTGCTTGTTTCGGATCAAAAGCTTGAAACTTTCGTATTCAAACAATATCAACCTTCAAGTTTATAACTTTTTCTTTCAATCAAGTCAACAACTCAAATTACCTCAACTTTCATCTCGTTATAAGCACAACAAACAATCTCATCAATAGATAAAAGGCATTCAACACATAATCTTACTCACCAAACATGCACAACTATGCCGGATTTCAACCACGACCCTAGATAAAAAGACTACTCACTAATCATGACTAAGAAACTAATAACTTTAATCAAAGAAAACATTAAAAATAAAACAATACTCAAATAAATAAAAATATCGTCTTACAGAGATTCAGAAGAAACCGAAAACATTAAAATACCGAATCAAAGAACACACTAACGACCTCGGTAACTTTCGTCTACCGAGCTCCTTCGATCACGACTCCGATCCGTCCTTCTCTCTCTCGGCTCTCCAAAATCCGATCTCTCTTCTCTCCCCCAAAGCTGTTTCTTTTTCTATGCTAGATAGAAGGGTATTTATACTAAAAAGGCTAGAAACTAAAAAAGGCTAAAAGATATAAACTTTCCTAAAAAGATAGAATCTAATTTAAAGATAGAAATAAAATCTCAAAAGATAACAAGGCCTAAAATACATAATATAATAACCCTAAAAATCATAAAAAGATACTCTACCGACACGGAAATAAATTCCCGCACAGGATCGGTGAGTCACAAAGTCAACTCTCGAACATCTTCACCTCGTGGCCTCGTTAACGAGCCCTCACAACCTCGTTAATGAGCCTGGGTTTGGTTTTCTTCAACACTTCTCTTCCAAAAACTCGAACTTCAGCTTCTTCATCTTGTATTCCTCCATCTCTTATCATAGCTCTGCAAATTCAGCTCCAAACAACACCTTTTCCTTGCTAAAACCTACAAAAATACACAAAACGGAGTAGCTTCCATACTTTTCACAAAATATGTAAAACTATCCAAAAACACATGAAACTAATCCTAAACTTATCAAAACTAAACCTAATAACCGAATAAAACCTATCAAAAACTATACTAAAAACACGAACATCAAAATACCCCACACTTAGACTTGCTTGTCCTCAAGCAATCACTAAACAATAATCAAAACCAAACAACACACTCATCAAACTATAGCCATCATCTAAAAAGCAACATCTACTCATAGAAGAAAAATAGCAAAGGACTATTAACGTCATCACACATATATGCACCTAAAATAGACACAAGAAAATACAATCCAACCTCACAAGGGATAATGTGTTTCTCTCAACTCTCAAGTGTTTGGGCTCATAAATTCAATCTCTCAACTCATCTTATATACAAACACTCATAGAAATTGGAACTTATATCACCAATACTCTCCACCCAAGATTTGTCAAAACAAGCAAAAATCATCAAGAGAACTTAGGGGGCTCAATGAAAAACTTCATAGAAGCTTCCATTCGGCCGGGTTGTAATGGGGCTTGGTAAAGACAATTAGGCGTGGAAAATATTTTGGCCATGTGGTACTAATAATATCCCGGAATCAAAGACTCCTAAGAACTCACACATAACATCAAAACTCTCATAAAAACATATACCAAACTCACTCTCTCATTATGCACACTTATTTTTACTCACCCATTATTATCCTAGAAAGTCTCATAAAAATAAAAGAATCTCCTGCTTTTCTCATTAACACTATGCACCTCTTACTTCCTTCTTTCTTCATATTTCTTTTTTTTTCGCTGCCTCGTTAACGAGCCACTTTAGGGTCGTTAACGAGCTTCATCGTGTACTCCTTTTTCTTACAACTTTCTTTCAACCATCAACTTAATTTTGTGCATCTTTTGTACCAAGAGATCTTTATTATCACAACTATTAAAAACAAGAGACATCCAATCTACCTTTCCCAATAATCCCTCAATCAAAGCAAACATTATATATCACTCCTCTTTTTTTTTTACACTCAACAAAAAAACATACCTCTCCAAACTAAGTCCTAATCCCCGGATAGGGTCAAGCTTATCTCGGCTAGGGAACATATTTTGTGGAGCTTAAAAATAAAAGGCTTCAGGCTAGAATTGGCTATCAAAAGAAGGATCATGTAAGGGTGGATAAGGATAAATAGGGCTTATAAAATAAGTTCTCTATCATCTGATTTTCACAAGTAGTGAACTATAAATCTTATACGGGTCTCAAGAAATAGATAACCATCACAATTCCAAGAGATAATATGCATATAGAGAGTAAATCACACAAGAAAAGAAGAGGGATTTTTAATGTTCTCCCTATAAGGCCAAAAATTTCTCACAAGGCTAATTTTTGTTGGATTGCATCACTTATGCTAAGAAGGTATATGTGCTCAATTTCATCAATTGCTATTCCTTCCTAAAAACAACTTCAAAATAAGAATCCGGCTATATTCTCAAAGACATGATTGCAAGGAATTATATGATCATGCTAGCAACTACTATCATAGAACCTAAGAAAGGGATATCTATCAATTCTAAAACATTTTTTTAGACATTTTTTCAAAACTTTTTCAATTTTTCCTTTGATTTTTTTTTTCGATGTAAAAGAACTTCTTAAAACAAAGCACAAAAAAAAAACAAGACATAAAAGTTTCTACTTTCTCCCACCCCATACTTCAAATTACAGTGTCCCCACTGTAAGAAAAATAAGAAGAAGGAAAGAAATAGAAAAGAGAAACACAAGAAAACAAGAAAAGAGAAAACAAAAACTTACAAAGTCTTAGAAGTGGAAAACAAGGAAAGCGTCCTCAAGTTGGATCAACGGTTAGGTGGATGAAAATAGTGCTCGAAGTTCCCCATGAAGTCGTACATCGTCCTCCAATGCTCAACATCCTCTGTCTCTCTCTAACGATGCCTCTTATCCTCAAATGTCATCCGAGCTGAATAGACCATCTCCCATCTATCCATCCTCCTATGAATGTGGTCCTGCTGGAGGTGGAGCTGTTGCATCCGTGCAGAAAGATCCTCGGCCCATGGTGGCAGAATGCTCGATCCAGTGTACTCAGGCTGAGGAGGTGGTGGGTAGTGAGCCTGAAAGTGATCATGATGAAGCACCGGGTGGTACGGCACAAGCCCATAAGAGTAGGGGTCGGTAGGAGCTGGTGGCGGGTCGGTAGATGCCCTCGGTGGGTCGTTAACGACCCTGGGTACCTCGTTAGCAGCAGACGTAGAAGGCTGGAAATGATCGTTAACGAGCATGGTGGGCTCGTCAACGAGGATGTTGGTGCCTAAAACCTTGGTATCGGGGTCTTCTTCCTCGAAGTTAAGCTCCTCAGTGCCTCCTTTAGTGTCGGCTTCCTCTGTGTTGTCCTCCTTAGTGTTGTCCCCAACTAACTCGGTATTCTCATCTTCATCTTCACCTTCATCCATTGCTTCGCCATCTCACTCAAATCTTTTCTCACAAGGCCTAAGTGATAGCTCATCCTCCGACTTAGGCTCTAACGGGAATGGATGACCCGTCCACACCTCATACCAGTTTGGTACATAGAGTAACTCCAACATATCGAGGGTGGGTGTAACAAGGCGGTTTTGAACTTTTACTTTAAACCCTCTCTCAGCTTGAATGAAGATACTAGAACTATACCAATAGTTCTTGTTGAGTAACTAAGCATGAGCCGGTGTGTAGAGAGTGAGGTCGACTCCAAGGTTGGTGGCCAAAAGACTGACCAAGTTACCACACCAAACTTCCTTGGACTTGGTTGATTTCTCTATGTAGTAGAGCCATTCATACCCCAAATTCAAAGGGCCAGGCTCCTCGAAAAGGATAGTTCGGAGACAAGCAACATCCGTCCTCATTGGCCTGTTCAACTATCTCTTCGGCCAGAATGTGGCGGCTAGGACTCGGAGAATGATCCGGAAGATGGGGTTGATGATGCTTGCCCCAAATAATGCCGCCGTGGAGGATTGGACCTCCCCATTGATATAGCTCCAAGTCCGAGTCACCCTGTAGTCCTTCAGGCTGTACTCTCTAGAAGGGTTTGGGAGCTCTAGGATTGCATTGAACTCCGCCATGGTGAACTCACGACTCGCATTACTGAGCCGAAACCGGAAACGTCCCGCCGAAGTCTTCGACAGAAAACTAGTCTCTAGAGTGGCCCGAAACTCGGATGTGAGGGCCGGAAAGTGTGGTAGATTCTCCTTCTTCAGTAGATGAGATGCACCGAGAATAACGAAGGCCTCCTTGACATCCGTGTAAATCCCCATGTGTACGACACTAGACTTCGAGAACCAACGAGTGTTGTGGTCCTTCTCTAGAATGGCACGGTATCGTTTCACTTGGCCTTGAGTACTCAAGATCACATTATCCATGCGAGGTGGAGATGGGGACCTCTGATTCCTCCTCTTTTTCTGAGCTCGGGTAGCGGGTCTGCTTGAACTTGCCATGAGATCTACAAAACAATCAAGAATTTTCCAAGATAAGATCCACTCAAAATAGATAGGCAAGAGACCCCATACTTGGTCTCAAAATAACCTCGGAATTATTCGTCAACTACCCAATTGGGTCGTTAAAGAATCTGGACTGGTGTAGAATCGGTGATGCTTGCGCAGGGTCGTTAACGAACCTGGGTGGGTCGTTAACGAGCTGCCGAGAGCCAGTTCACAGAATTCCTAATGTAATCAAATTTAAAAATCAGACTATAAATCAAGTATGCATCCTCAATACTCCCACTAGACACACAATCGGGTTTATGCACCCCATACTTGCTCGATTTTCCATCCCAAACATGCGAATTTACCCAAAATTGATATAGCAAAAATTGAACTTAATACTAGGGCAAGAAAAATTCATGCTTTTCTAATTAGACTTTTGCAATGGAGAATCTAACATGAATAATCTTCCCTAGAACATGAACAACTAAGCTTCAACGAGAATTCATGAGTAAAATCCGAACATGCATGTCGACCTTTTCTGTACACACAATCCCAATATGAAACCATGAATCTTGTAAGTAAGAGTTAGGGTTTAGAGATCATACCGGAAACTTGAGAAATTGAAGAACAAAGGGTCGGATTGGGGTGGTTAACGAGTGTGAATCTCGTCAGTGGAATTCCGGGGTTCCGAGCTTTGGTAACGAGGGTGTCTCCGACGATCGGTAGAGGTGAGAAATTTCGATCGGTGGTGGGGGATCTCCAAGATCTTTGGTAGGATTTTTGAGGGGGTTTTGAGAGTGAAATTTTTAGGAGGGGTAGAAGGGTTATATAGGAGAGGGTAGGGATAGGAAGAGGTGAAAGAGGGCGGCGGCATGGGGTAGGTAAAAGATAGATTAGGTTAAAAAAAACTTACCTGCCCATTTTGCCAAATCGGGTCGTCGAACCGGGTCGTTAACGACCCTGGGTGGGTCGTTAACGAGCCACCGTAGCCTCTTGAATGATTTTCAAGCCCTTCTCCTGCATCTTGTTACCTCAAAATTTATCCTAATTTCTATCCTAAAAAACTATGAAAAAGAAAAGAAAAGAAAAGAAAAGAAAAGAAAAGAAAACTAAGGCAAAGAAAGAATCTAAAAAAAACTATACTATACTAAAAGCGGGTTGCCTCCCGTAAGCGCTATTTTTAACGTCGTAAGCCCGATGTTCTTCCCTTGCTTCAAGGTGGTTCTTTTGTAGCTAAGTCAGGGTCTTGAGGTACCCCATACTTAGTTTTGTAGGGGTTGTTTGCTTGAGTCACTAAGCTAGATCCTTTATCTTCTATGAGTATGCCCGGTATTCCTACATATGGGTTAGTGAAATCCGGAAACCAAGGTGGTTTGGACTCCTCAATAGCACATGCTGTGGGGTATGGTGCATGAATAGGGTAAGAAGAAAAGTACTCACCTTGATTGTTTCCTTGTATATGAGACTCGCTAGTGGGCCATGGGAGCTCGACAAGGTCCTGTGTGAGAATCTCTTTCGAAGTTGGTGGAAGTTCAGTGGTATAAGCTTTGTCGAGTTCTGGTTGGTGCAACTCGATTTGTGCGACCGTGGTTGGGTCATTTGCGTTTTGGTCCAAGCTGAATTCCACTAGTTCTTCTCCAATCTCAAACGTAAGAAGTCCTTTCCTCACATCGACCTTGGCACTTGCTGTAGCTAGGAATGCTCTGCCTAGGATAATGGGGACATGAGGATCCTCAGGCATGTCGAGGATGACGAAATCATTTGGTATAAAGAATTTTCCCACTTGAATAGGGTAGTCATCCACGACCCCTGTGGCTTTGACGCATGATCCGTCCGCCATGAAGAGGTTCATATCCACAGGCTCTAGTGGTCCCATGTTAGCTTTTAACCAGATGGAGAGAGGAAGCAAACTAGCACTGGCTCTCAAATCACATAAAGCTTTAAATTTGTGGTCGCCTATGCCAATCGTGATGGCAAATCTCCCTGGATCTCCAAGCTTTTCTGGTAGAGCAATTGATCTGATTTCATCCTACAACTCTGTAATGGACCTTTTCCTGCTAAGAATATCTTTCAAAATTTTTGTATAAGCCGGCATTTCGCTTAGGGCGTCAGCGAATGGGATGGAAATATTAATGCCCTGAGGAATCTTCACGAAACGCTTGAACTTACTCTCAGTAGAGTCCATAGATTTCTTAGTTGGAAATGGAAGAGATTTCACCATTCTCGGAACCAAGTTAGGCTCGAGAGGTGAGAGTACCGGGTCGACACTAGGGTTGTTTAGTGTCCTCGGCGGGTCATTACCGACCCTGATGGGGTCGTTAACTACCCTGGGATAGAGAGGAAGGCTCGGATTAGTAGACTTACCTAAATTAGGGTCGTTAGATACCGTCGGAGCCTCGTCACCATGGTGTACGGGCTCGGTATTTGCCCTCGCTGGTTCATTACCACGTTGGATGGTGACGTCCTCTTCATTCTTGCCCTCAGCTTGGACTCGCTCCGGCAATGTCTTCCCGCTCCTAAGGTGCAGCGCTGCTATTTGTCCCCTAGGGTTCTCCTCGGGGCGGCCCGGGAGTTGCCCTTGTGGTCTCGGAATCTGGGCAGCGAGGTTCCCTAGTTGAGAATCAACACTTTTCTTCCATATATCGAACTCTCCCCATCTTTTATTTTGTTGGTTCAGGTTGGCTTGAACTTCGTTAACCTTGTTGGTCACTTCGTTAACTTTGTTGGTCACTCCGTTAATGCCTTCCTGTAATCCTTGAACCCATGATGGTGGCTCCTGATGGCCTGGAGGTCGATAGGGTGCAGGTCGTCTATCTGGCGGAGGCGCTACATAGTTTTGATTTGTATTCTGATTGCCCCATGCCTGATAATTGTTTGACCTGTCAAAATAGCTGGGCTGGTTCCTGTATGGCCCTCTCATATAATTCATCTCAGCTATTGTCTCAGCGGCTCTAACCTGCTCTATGTTAGTGCAAGCAGAAGTACTATGTGCAGAAGAACCACATTCTTGACATGATTGAGAGGATTTCAGAAAACTTACCTGCTTCTTCAGACGGTTGACCTCATCTTGCAGGAATTGATTTTTGACATCTGGGTCAACTTCGTCTCGGTTAGGTATGTAGAGACGTTTCTGGGGATGTGGAGTCTGTTGGGTTCCATACATGGCATAATAATTGGACAGCTTATCCAGTAATTCCCATGTAGCTGTTGGTTCCATCTCTATAAAACCGCACGCAATATGCGTCTTGATGCGATTCTTGGTCTCTACTTTGATACCCTGGAAAAAGTTTTCTTGCAAAACATATAAAGGTTGCCCATGAGTAGGGCATTGTCTAAGCATCTCTTTAAATCTTTCCCATGTTTCAACAAATGTTACATTAGGCAGCTGGTGATATGAGGTGATGCGTTTTCTCCACTCTGTTGTCTTGGCAGGCGGGAAGAATTTTGTAAGAAATTGATCATACAAGTTCTTCCAAGTCCTGATAGACTTAGGAGGTAAGCTCTCCAACCAGCTCAAGGCCTTTCCAGAAAGAGACCATCTAAAAGCTTTTAACAGAACATATTCAAGTGAGATACCTTCTGCAGCTATGGTGTCACATAAGTCAAGACCTAATATGTTCATAGGGCATTCAGTAGGTTTCCCTTCAAACTGAGCTCATTTGATCAAGGATATGAATTGAGATTTAATCTCAAAAGATTTGTCTATCTCTGGAAGCACAATTGGAGATTTGGGCACCCTCAGTTCTAGATGCATGTACTGTTTGACATTCCTTTGATAGGCATTCAGTTCCTCCTGTAGACGAGCATTGGTAGCTCGTTGACGCTCAGCCTCAGCAGCAACGCCTTCCTTCTCGGTCTTTAATGCCTCCATCTGATTTCAGAGGTCTTCCATCTAACGAGCCATCTCTTCAAGTGTGGCCATGGCTCGGTTCTCTCGGCGTCTATGGTGTAGGGAACGTTCAGGTTCGGAATAATAACCAGCTGATAGCTCGCATTTAGGTAGTGTTTAGGATGCATATTTATGTTTAATTTGCATGGTTTTAGCTTAGTTTCTAGGAAATTCGGGTTTCGCGCTTGTTTTGTTCGGTTTTGCAGATCTTTAGGTAAACAAGCATGGACGGGATGGATCTTAGATGATTGTGGAGGATCAAGATGAGGCTTAAAGTGGTGCAAGTGAATATTGGAAGAGCTAAGGCCCAAGAGCTTGAGGGATAAAAACGCTTAAAATCCGGGTCATGCATTGGTGTCTTATTTTGACATCTCTATCTTGCAATGCTTGGTTTGGGAGCTATAGTGGTCGTATGAATCTGAATTTGGTATCACTGGAAAGCTAACGCGAAGAGCTACAATTCATAGTTGTACTTCGAGTCCAAATTCCAACTCGAAGGGGGTCAAAACAACCTCCGAAGTGTCACTAAAGTTACTGTAGGCAAAGCGCGGGCAAAGTGGGCAGAGCGCCCCCGCGCTCTGGGAGGACCAAACCGCGCTCTGGCGGTTGACGCGGTGATGACTTGGGCTTCCGCGAGATCTTGTGGGCCGACTCTAATATATCTTTTGGATATTTTTAGACATAATATAAATACTTTCTCTAGGTTTTATTTGGAGATTATATTATGCTATCTTTTTGAGTTTTATGTTATTGAAGAATTTGGAGAATTGTGGGAGACAAAACCCTAGTTTTGCAATTGAAGATCAATTTGACTTTTGTAAGTTTAATTTTCTTTAATGTCGATTTCTAGCTAAATTTCCCATGTCCAACTAGTTAGTTGAAGTTGTATGCATGATGGTTTGTGAGATTTGAATTATTTTAGTTTGCCTTGACTAGATTGAATCTCTCCATGCTTAATTGATTAAATTCACTTAGGATTATAATAGATTGGCCACCTATTCTAATTCTAGGTTGAATTACAACTAGAATAATTAAATAGACTGTGGAATTTGATGATTCATGGATGAATCCTTTGATTAAACTTATAGACGGTGGAATAAGGTTAATCAAAGGCGGAGAATTTAATCACAAGACTTCATGAATAGACGGTGGAATTCATGAATATTGTTTCTATTGAATGCTTTGAACTTAATTGCATGATCAATTTGACATAGAAGGTTTTCTAGGTTAATTGGTCAAAAGGTTGTTAAAGACGGTGTATATTAATAACCACAATAAGCTTGAATTCATAAATTCACAATAGATTAGTCAAGGGAAATTGAAATAAGGATAATCGATGATCAAAACTCATGTATGCAATGGATACGAAACTAGTTGGACGCTTTTCTCCATATTTGAATCTCAACTTATTTTATTTGCTTTGCTTTAATTAGTTTAATTGCTTAGATTGTTAGATCGAAACAATAAAAAAAACCTTTTCTCTTGGTAATATTATATAAATACGAATAATCTGAGTCTCTGTGGGTTCGACCCTTACTTCCACTATACCTAGGTTAGGAAGTTAGGAATTTTCTTTGACAATGCTTTAATAGCGACGTAAAAGTGCTCGTCACCAGCGTTGTCAAATTCAAGCCTCCGACGTCCTACCGGCATACGCTGAGAAAACAGACAAAGAAAACACAAATTAAAAATAACAACGGGGTCGGGCAATTCCCAGACCCACAGATAAATAAACAAAACACGTTGCTTCCCCAACAACGGCGCCAATTTGTTGAGAGGGTTTTCTTGACAACAAATAAATTTATAATCAAGACCCCGCTGAGCATAGGGGAGTCAGGATCGTTCCACAGGAAGCAAGGTTTGTTTATCTACCGACTCCTACAAAGAATAAAACAAAAGCAAGCAAAACACACAAGCAGCCTCGTTAACGAAGTTGTCAGCCTCGTTAACGAACCACCGAGAGTAAAAAAGACCAAAATTAACGACCTAGACAGATTCGGTCCCGAGCCAACGAACTCAGTAACGAATACGATCTTGAAAGAAATCAAATAAAACAAAAATATCCTGGACAACGGTTACCACAAATTAGTCATGCACACAAGCTCGTAAGAAGATAAATATCATGCCTTTAAATAGATAGATGCATCAACTTTTATTGACTTAGCAAGCAAATTAATCTACTTTCATAAACTAACTCACCCAATTGCTTGTTTCAGATCTAAAGCTTGAAACTTTCGTATTCAAACAATATCAACCTTCAAGTTTATAACTTTCTCTTTCAATCAAGTCAACAACTCAAATTATCTCAACTTTCATCTCGGTATAAGCACAACAAACAATCTCATCAATAGAAAAAAGGCATTCAACACATAATCTTACTCACCAAACATGCACAACTATGCCGGGTTTCAACCCCGACCCTAGATAAAAAGACTACTCATTAATCATGACTAAGAAACTAATAACTTTAATCAAAGAAAACATTAAGAACAAAACAATACTCAAATAAATAAAAATATCGTCTACAGAGATTCAGAAGAAACCGAAAACATTAAAATACCGAATAAAAGAACACACTTACGACCTCGATAACTTTCGTCTACCGAGCTCCTTCGATCACGACTCCGATCCGTCCTTCTCTCTCTCGGCTCTCCAAAATCCGATCTCTCTTCTCTCCCCCAAAGCTATTTCTTTTTCTATGCTAGATAGAAGGGTATTTATACTAAAAAGGCTAGAAACTAAAAAAGGCTAAAAGATATAAACTTTCCTAAAAAGATAGAATCTAATTTAAAAGATAGAAATAAAATCTCAAAAGCTAACAAGGCCTAAAATACATAATATAATAACCCTAAAAATCATAAGAAGATACTCTACCGACACGGAAATAAATTCCCGCACAGGATCGGTGAGTCACAAAGTCAACTCTCGAACATCTTCAACTCGTGGCATCGTTAACGAGCCCTCACAGCCTCATTAATGAGCCTGTGCTTGGTTTTCTTCAACACTTCTCTTCCAAAAACTCGAACTTCAGCTTCTTCATCTTGTATTCCTCCATCTCTTATCATAGCTCTCCAAATTCAGCTCCAAACAACACCTTTTCCTTGCTAAAACCTACAAAAATACACAAAACAGAGTAGCTTCCATACTTTTCATAAAATATGCAAAACTATCCAACAACACATGAAACTAATCCTAAACATATCAAAACTAAACCTAATAACCGATTAAAACCTATCAATAACTATACTAAAAACACGAACATCACGTGTACATTTAAGATCAAGGAGAACTAGTTTTGAAGATAAAAATGTCCGAACTTTTGCCCTATATGCTCAACTAAATCAGCATGTAGTTGTTTATGGGTGACCTTATTCCAAAGTTCCGTTCGAGCTTTTATATACCGGGACATTAACTTTGGTCGATTTGCGGAAAATGTGTTGTCTAAAGTCGGTTATACCTCAAAACGAGACACATCACAATACCCATTGTACGTATCTCATTCATCCTCCATAATCATATTGTGTAAAATTATGCATGCCTTTATTATTTTGCCTATGTGACGAGGATCCCAAGCAAGCATCCGAGTTCTTCACTATAGCAAATCGAGCTTGCAAGACCCCAAACGCCCATTACACATCTTTTTAGTATGCCTCTTGATAATGAGTAAAACACTAGTTGCCTTATACCCTTGTGGAAGTTTAATCACATGAATACAGGTAGCCCACGGAGGGTAAATACAATCGGTGAGATAATAAGCCATGTTGTACTCATGACAAGTGACAGAAAAATTCACCGGCGGTGATCTCCCTTTCAAAATATCATCAAAGACAGGAGAACGATCAAGAACATTAATGTCATTACATGAACCAAGTGTTCCAAAGAAGGCATGCCAGATCCATAAATCGTATGATGCCACCGCTTCCAATACAATTGTCGGCTTACCATGACCTCAGAGCGAAATTAATGGTCTCGAACGGAGAAATGCATAGATCAGAGCAAAAGTAATTTGTGGTTGTGGGGCCCTTGTTCAATTGATGATAGGGTGGAATGGGTTGTTGGCCTCCTATATATAGATGTTTTGTTACAAAGAGATTCTTCCACCTTCTTATACAATCTCCTCTCTCATTTTTGAAAGCAATATTTGATCCTTCTTTCGAAATGGATCCCTACAACCATCAAAATTCCTTCCATTTTGATCAAGAGTTTATGAATGGAACTAGCGAAAATCCAAACCCTCAATTCAATAACTCTCAAGTCCAATACACTTCTCCTCAAACTCATGGTTCTTATGGAAGTGCTTCTGCATACAATCAATGCTACCAACCATTCCAGGGAACACACGCACCTCCGCAAATTGAAGGAGTCGTTGCATATCTTCCAAGGTTGGTTTGCGAAGGTATGTATCGCCATACAAAGAAATGATGCCCTCCACAAAGTGTTGTAGACAAGATCTCGCGGTACTTTCGCCCATCCGAAGGTACTCATCCACCTGGTCCGCGCACATGTCGTAAACCAGCATGCACATAGCTACTATGCATTTTTGTAGGGGATATAGGTCTTGTGTGCCAGTAGCATCCCTCCGTTGACGAAAAAATCGAATGTGGATGAGAGTTGGTTGACAATGCGTGAGAATAGAGGTCTTTGCAATCTAAACCTCCTATGAAAACGCTCGTTGGTGTACACCGGCAATGGGTCTTCAGAGAAATAATCTCTAAAGAGTTATTGATGATCGCTTTCACGATCTCGCTCAACATATCTTCGCCTTCTCCTTGGTTAAGAACTTTCACCTCGAGAGAGGTCGCATCTTCAAACCCATCTGACGATGAGCTTGATCCAAACTTAAATAACGACCCTATGACATTTTGAAAGGGATCCATGTTTGATTGAAATGTAAGAGAATGATTTCAATATTGAAAGAAGTTGTTTGGCAATTTTTTCAATGAAGAAAGTTATTATATAGGAAAAATATTGGTGGTCTCGAATAGAGGAAGCGTAATGGTCTCAAATAGAGGAATGCATAGAACAAAGTGAAAGTAATTGTCTCAAATAGAGGAATGCATAGATCAGAGCCGAACAGAGGAATGCATAGATCAGAGCAAAAGTAATTGTCTCGAATAGAGGAATGCATAGATTAGATCGAAAATAATTATCTCGAACAGAGGAATGTATAGATCAGAGCAGAGTGAAATGTTACTTATCTCGAACAGAGGAATGCATAGATCAGAGCAAAATTAATGGTCTCGAATAGAGGAATGCATACATCATAACAAAATTAATGGTCTCGAATAGAGAAATGCATAGATTTGAGCAAAAGTAATTGGTGGTTGTGGGGCCCTTGTTCAACGGATAGGGTGGAATGGGTTGTTGGCCTTCTATATATAGATGTTGTGTTACAAAGAGATTCTTGCACCTTCTCATACAATCTCCTCTCTCATTTCTAAAAGAAATATTTCATCCTTCTTTCGAAATGGATCCCTACAACCATCAAAATTCCTTCCATTTTGATCAAGAGTTTCTAAATGGAACCAACGAAAATCCAAACCCTCAATTCAATAACTCTCAAGTCCAATACACTTCTCCTCAAACCCATGTTTCTTATAGAAGTGCTTCTGCATATTCTCAACCATGGATTCCACAAAAATATGTCCAAAGCCTGGAAAAAATTAAAGCTACACCTGAACAAAACACCGCTACACAAAAAGCCTCTAAAAAGAAAAAAAGTCGTGCTCATCCAAATCAAGATGAAGCAACTCCTAAAGGTGGTGAAGCCTCTGCCAGATCAAGATGGAGCCTATAAGAGGAGTTATTGGTAGTGTAACATCCCCGACCAAAGTGCATACGTCATTTTGCATTCATATAATATTAATAGCATATGCATAACATATTGGCATGATATATAGTGAGTTTTTAAAAGTAATATTTATTTTATAATTAAGTTTATTATATTTTAATAAGTTTTTAACTAAAAATTAATTAATAATTATTTCAGGGTAAAGTTTGTAGTAAATGAGATTTGAGGGTAAAAATCGCAATTTTTGAAAAGTTTTGCCGACTTCACTACACATATATAATGTGATGTGCTTTCTTTCAAACTAAGAAATATGCAGAGAGATAGTTCGAGAGAAGAAAATGCTTGATTTTGTTGGTTTTGTGTTCATTTGTTGGATCTGGTACGAGATCTCTTCTATCGGGTTTTAATCTCGAAGTAAAGCTTGATTTGGTAAGTTTTTAATTAGTTAATGGTTTATCCGGATTTTCCTAATTTTTCTAGATCTAGATCTACAGTTACCTTTGATTCAGAAAGCCGTCGATTTATAGTTCTCAGAGGGTGGTTTTGATATCGGATTTATATTCGGTAAAAGATTTCAGAGTATTTTTTAGGGTTTCTCTTTGTAATGATATTAGAAAGCCCTTTGATCAAGTTTTTCAGAAAGGTTTGAACTAGAAAAATGTTCTTCTATATATATATAGTTTATTGATGTCAAGTTTTAAAGGATTTGGAATTATGCTTAAGAAGTTATAATGCATACTGGCATTTCATTGCATTTGGGGTCGAAGTTTGTAAGAGTAAATAGGTTGTTTTTGCATTGGGTTATATATAGGAGCACAAATCATAGATCGTGGTCAAAGAGAAAGGGAAGAGATATAGTATATGTCTTGAACAGGTGAGTATAGACCGGAGAATCAACCCTATGTGCTATATGTGCCATATGGATATATGTGCTTTATGGATATATGTGCTTTATGTATATATGTGCTTTATGTATATATGTGCTATATGAGATATATGGATATATGTGTTATATGTGATAGCTCTAAATTTCCAGAGTTGTTTGCAAAGAAGGTATGTTAACAGATGGCATATGATATATGGTTACATGATGCACTTGATTGCATAGCATATTGCAATGAGATTAAAAGGACATGTGACTGTCTTGCCCTGAATTTGTATACAAAAGAGACCTACGGGTCGTACATGAGGCCTAAGATGTCTAAGAGATGGTAAATGTGCAAATGAGGCCTAAGATGCCTAAAAGTCGGTAATGGAAAAGAAAAAAAAGAAAAGGTTGGTAATGGAAAAGAGTCAGTAATGGAAACCCGAGGCCGATTCAGGCTTGAACAGTTCACAAAATAATGAATCGGATACATCGGCATTTGCATTTGTATAGTAAATTTATATGACATATATATAATATGTATTTTATGTACATGGACTAAATGTCTTGAATCTGTGTGAAATAATTGATGATGGTTTATATTCACTGAGTATGCGACTCACGTAAATCGCAAAATAATTTTTCAGGTTCAACTAGAACTTTCTGATGTGTGTCTCTTTTAGAGGTCAAATTCATACAAGTCGGTCGGCTGAAGCTCAATGCAACCTTCTCCTCCTCATTTTGCATCTTAGACATATGGGTTGTAAAATAAGTTAGAGTAATAGATGTTTTAGTATGAGAAATAACGACATATATGTGTGTGCAACCTTTTATGGTTGTTAATGTGTGCTATGTCCTTACGTGAATAGTTGGTATAAGTGAATTATCTCTTTATATAAGAGATAAGTTTGACTAAGTATACGGCATAGGGTATAAGGGTGTCACAGGTAGCTAGTGCATGGTTGAATATAACAACTGATCCGAAGGCAGGAACTAGGCAAAAGAAAGAGCAATATTGGAATCGAGTGGCTACCTACTACAACCAACATATACTAGAAGTGCACCCCCTATCCCACTTTTAAGGAGCGCAAATGCATGTAAAAATAGGTGGACCATAATGAATACATCATGCACAAGCTATGGGGCCAACCTGCGTGCTGCTGAACATCTCAAAGCTAGTGGTTGGAACGACATTGACGTAGAAAACAAGGCAATGGAGCTTTACCCTCTTGATCACAAAAATGCACCGTTTAAGTTCTTGCATGTATATGGTGCATTGGAGGAGGAGGTGAGGTGGACCGACTCGTGGACTACAAATGAAGAAGAAGGGTCAAAAGGTTCAAGTTGGATGAAGTAGGTAGTTACTCATCCAACTCCAATCCGGGCACTCCATCCACCAAATCTTGGGAAGCAAGTTTTAGCGTTAGGGAACATAACAATGCTCCTGTTCGACCCATTGGAAGGAAAGAAGAAGGGGAGGAGTGGTTGGGAGCTCAAGTCATGAAATAAATGCCACAATGGAAGAAATATCTGAAATCAGGGCATCCCAAGCTGAGTCGAATGTGCGAAGGCAAGAGTCTAAACATGAAATGTTGCGACAACAACGTGAGATGCTAGATGAGTATGCTTGCATCAAAAGCGAGAATACTCATGCTCAGAATGAGAATGCCCGTGCTCAGAAATATACTGTTCTTTGTAACCTTATGGCATTACCCACTCAAAGCCCAATGCAAGAGATAATGAAGCTAGGCTTAATGAGGGAGTTGTACCCTAGTGGTGATGAATAAATTCACGTTATGTTTGTACCTTATCTAAGTGAAGAGTAGCTTCACATGTGTGTTCGTTTATGTTTTTCAATTCCCTAAGTGAAGAGTAGCTTCACATATGTGTTAGTTTATGTTTTTATGTTACCAAAAATGAAGAATAGCTTCATGATTAGGGTTTTTAAATTCCCTAAGTGAAGAATATCTTCACATGTGTTATGTTTTCAATTTAATGTAACCCCACATTTTTTTCAATGTATCTCATTTATGGTCTAAACCCTTAAAACGTGTTAATTTATATTCATAATTCCTTAAAATATATTTATTTCAGCATTAAAATGTATACAAATAATATCCTATGACATAAAATATATTAAGAATATTATTTTTTATGATACATAAAAAAATACAATGGTCAATTTTTAAGGACGAATCCATATGCACACAAATTTTTATCCCGGCGCACAAGAAAAGTACATTCTTCATAAAGCATGCCGCTTCATGAAGCGTGTAGATTAGGGGTACCCATGGACAAAGACGAAGGAAGACAACTTTGGCCAGCATGAGACGCTCCATGATGCAGCCCGCTTCATGAAGCGGCTAAACGCCGCTCAATAAGACGTGCCACTTCATGAAGCGTGCGGTTCCTTTTATTTGAACGATAAAAACCCTATGTGCGCGGCGCACAGTTACTGTTTTTCAATAGGGTTTCTTCGGTCGGGGCAATTTTCGAGAAAGGCGAATTTTTCGCATTCAAAACAAATAAAATTTACAAAGTAGCAAATACAATGTCATCCACAAATTCACCCTTTTCAGATTCAATTTATGAAGAGGAAGAAGATTCATTTTCTTTTGAAGAAGGAGAAGACGAATATGAAAAGGAAAATTTTGAATCTGAGGTAAGTTTTAGTTTCATGTATTTTATAAAAAGTTTTGAGTTACATTGATTTCATCCATTTATAGAATAATCAAAATTCTTGTTCATAAATAGTTGTTTGTAGAATTGAAAATATGTGTGAATTCATATACATAGGTGCATAGAAGAGATTTTTTTGTTGAATTTCATAACGATACTATGTGGTACAATCGAGATGATCATGATGGCTTGTGCAAGGAATGTCGGTAGTGAAAGTATGATGGTATTACCATAAAAACCTCAAATGTAAATGTTTTGAGTCCATCTACCGAGCCCACCTTCAACACTCTTAGTGTCGAGCCTCCTACCAAGTGGTAGCCGCTCGGTAACGAGCCTGCTGGGGCGCCCTTGCAAGCCGATCATGGCGCACCTTTGCACACGCCGGATTCCGACATTGGCGCGCCTTGGCTTTTGATGGATGGTGCTACCTCTTTGGACAATTTTGATGGCGCCTTGTCCCATGACTCGAGTTGGGATTCTATCCCTAAAGACAAGTCCATTGTGCATGATAAAGGGGAGCCTACACTTGGACAAGCAACCAAGGCCGGTGTTCGAGGCGCTAAGAAGCCGAGTCAAGGAGACATGCCCTATCTTGGGCGCATCACGTGAGCCCTAGCTAAGGCAATACTTGACCAAATCAAGGAGGAACTCATGGCTCATAAGTTTCCGATGGCTAATGACAGTGAAGGTTGGAGTGTTCCTGTGACTATTGGTTCGACTAGATCTAAAACTTGTCTTATGTTTTTCTAAGGGTTTTAAGATGGGTTTCTTAAAATTTTAGGGTATTTTATGTAATAATGAGAGGAGTGTGGCTGAATTGTGAGAGGCGTGGGTCTAGGGTTATAAGGCTTGTTTTGGGCCTCCTTTCTTCCTTAGACTTAAAAGATAAATGTTCTCTCTTTTACTTGTTTTTCAATCTAAATCATCAAGTGGTATCAGAGCCACGCGAAGGTATCGCCATCTAAACCTTGTTTCGGCCTTAGATTTCCACTAGTTGCAAGTGTTTGTCAATTCCGACTAGTCCTTGTTGTTCGTGTGGTATGTGTCCTTTGCTGCGCCATTTTGTGATCAATTTGCGTCCTTGATCTAACTTCTCATTTCGGAATCACTCAAATCCGATTTCAGACCAGGAAGATACAACCAGTTGAAGACGGGTTAGATTTCTTGGTGTTTGTTGTCGGAATTACTTGGACTCTTTGAAGGCGATTGATGCAGTGAAGCCATCCATGTCTCCTACCGACGTCGGTGAGTTGATTCGAGTGCCTTTTGACGGACCAATCACGAGAAGTTGAGCTAAGAAGATTGCTCAAGGCACAACAACGATCTTGGTTCGATTAGCAGCGGTTCTTGAAGAGCCTAGCAAGACGAAGTGGGTCTCGTGCATTCAACATCAATTGAGCCCGGATTCCATGGATTAATTCAAGAGGTCCGAAAATTCACTATTTCTTTATTTAGAAATATGTATTAATTTGTCTCACTTTAGGGCTGAATTTATTAAGTGACCGGGTGAGATAAATTGGTATATGGGTCAAAGTCAACCCTTTGACTTGACCATTCTAAGTGAAGAAAATATCTAGATTTATTTAATTATAGGCTGTCAAAATTTATTTAAATAATGAAGGGAAATCAGCCAATAGGCTTATGTTAGTTGGTTGATTTTCTCTCTCCTGGTTGTTAGAGATATTTTTAGTTTGTTTTGGATATTTTTAGTTTGTTAGAGATATTTCCTTAATTAAATAAGTCAGCCATGATTTATTTAATTAAGGGGATCTAGATAGATTTAGTCTTAGATATTTTATTATATCTTGGGAAGCAAAATAAGGAGACCAAAATCCCCTCTCTAGGATCGGCCACCTCCTCTCCCTTGCTCCTCAAGTCATAGCTTTGTATTCTACTATAAATACTTTTGCATTTCATTAATAAAAATCAGCTTGAGATTAGATAAACCCTAAGAAAGGTTTATCTAGTCTTTGGGCTCCAAAAATAACGAGTTGTCTATGCTTGCAATTGAAGATCGATCACCATCATTAGCATCCGAATTCTCTCTCGTTTTCTTAGTTCGAAATTCAGATTGTTTTGATAAGATATTCATCTAGTTTAGTTCTAGGTTGATTGTTAAAGATCGATCCTAGTTTATCAATTGAATTTAGCGTTAGAGCCAATTCAGTTGAACTATCTATTTGAATCTTCATATCAATTTCGATCCATCTAATTCATCATCAACCATTCAGTTTCGTGTTACTTGTGTCACAAGGAATTCTAAAGTTGAAAGCTTTTGTAGGATTGAAGTTGTTTACTGGCAAGATCGGGACTTTGTGAGATTACTACGAGATTTCTAAGGAGGATTTCGAGGCAATCACGTATCAATTGGTATCATAATCCAGCGTCTCGCCAAGTAATTGTTTCTTTCCTTAATTTGCTTTCTAGTTAATTTAATTCAGTTTTTGATCCCAAAAATCCCACCTTTCCACAAAGATTGAATTTTTGAGACCAAAGCTTGAATTTTTAACCCACCACCACCACATCTCCGCCACTCCACTACCACGCACCACCACTAAACCATAACCTGGTGTCGCTCTTTAGGATCGCACAACCCTCCACCACCTTCCGATCATAACCCCACCACCCTTACCCTAATCGGACCAGCCTAACCCTAAGATCGCGACCTAACCCTTCTCGTAAGCCCTAACCCTAGATTTTGCGAGAAACCCTAATCCAAACCCTAACCCTAGTTCCGTAAACCCTAGGACCGAACCCTACCAGTCCCTAAACCCTAGAACCGAACCCTACCCCCCAAACCCTAGATCTCAGCCGTGACCATGAGATGCTTGTTCATATTTGCATATCCCTCATGTTTCTTGTGTGATTAGCTCATGCATGCTTAGTAAAACTTGCTATTGCGGTGTTTATCTATTTTCCAAGACCGTCATGAGATTTGTCCTAGCATTGTCACATTGATTTCGAACTTTATTCTTCTAGTCACATAAATGTTCCATATCCTACCATGAAGTGAATCCTTTGTTTGTAGCCCCGTTCTAGCCTAAGCCTTTGTTTGAAACTCCTCAAAAGTATTAATCCTAGCCTTATATGACTTGACCCTTACGGGATTGTACTTTAGAAGAGAGGTTTGGATTGTATTTGAAGAGTTGAGATTCTCTTTGGTTTAAGGGCAAATAATGGTGTTATGAATCATATGGGTAGTGCATCTTTGTTGTGCAAAAAGAAAACAAAGAAAGAAAGAAAGAAAGAAAATGTTGGAAATGTAAAGTGGAATAAAGGTAAAGAGCTTAAGTGAAGAAAAAGGGTCCGACCGAGTTACACGCCACATCGGGCCCGATGTCATAAGAAAGTCGGTCTAATGTACAAAGTGTGGAAAATCCAACAAAAAGCCTAAGAGCAAAGATGAAGTGGAATGTTAAGTGAAATTTTGGGTTGAAAGGAAAAATGTTAAGTCTTTTGGGTGAGTGTGAAATTGATTGTGGAATTTTGGTGAAGTTGGTGAGAGTTTAGGTTGTTCAATCCCCATTGTAAGCACCACAAGACCAAATAATTCCCACCTTGAGAAATACCAAAAGCTCCATTACAACCCGGCCGAATGGAACCTCTTTAAGGACCTCCATTGAGCCAAGTTCGAATTCTTTGTGTACTTTGTATTAGGCATCTCTAGGTGGAGGAATTGGTGATATTAGCTTCAATAGTAAAGTCCTTACTTGCATGATGTTTGAGCTTGAGTGTTCATTGCTAAACCCAAACACATGATGAGTGATACACATTCACATATCCCTAAAGTGAGGCTTAGTTGCATTGACTTTATTCCTTGGAACACTTAATCACGTGTGATGATGTAATCTTGCTTGAATATCGATCACTTGTGCTTAAAATGTGTTTTCATACGAGGCTTTACTTGAAGATTATGTTTCGGTCTTGCTTACATTGTTATTGCTTGAGGACAAGCAAGTTTAAGTATGGGGTATTTTGATGTCTCTCTATTTGGTGGTGTTTTCATATGTGATTTCCTTTGTAAATATGTTTCTTTTTCCCCTTTTCTTGTGCGTTTTGTTCCTTTTTAGCCTAGTTCCCGTATTTCTATGAGATTCGGAAACTACGCACCTTTTATGTGTTTTGTAGGTAATTTGGCATGAATCAAGGATGGATTTGAAGGAGGGTCGAGACATGGAGCAAAGGCCGAGCTAAAGCGGGAAAGAGAGAAGCGAGCCATGAAGAAGAACAAGAGAAGCCAACTAAGAAGAAGGTGGAACGAGGTCAGGACCGAGATGCAACAACGTCGGGCCTGACTTTGAAGTTTCCAACCTCGGACCGAGTTGCACAGTACCTCGGGCCCGAGGTTCCTCCGTGTCGGGCCGAGTCGGTCACCGGACTACTTGGGCTCCAAGGCACGAATTTGTGAACTTCCACTTTTGCCCCTCATTTAATCCATAAAAGGCCCTCTTGTCTTCTAAGAAAGGGTTCCCTCACACACAAAAAAAAAGGGGGTTCCAATGGAGCCAAGAGGATACTTGGAGAGCAAGGAGGAAGGAGAAGAGGAGGAAGAGAGAGAGAATCGGCCAAGGAGGAGGAAGAGAGAGAGAATCCCGTATTTCTATGAGATTCGGAGACTACGCGCATTTTATGTGTTTTGTAGGTAATTTGGCATGGATTAAGGGTCGTTTTGAAGGAGGATCGGAACATGGAGCAAGGCCCGAGCTTAAGAGGGAAAGAGAGGAGCAAACCATGAAGAAGAACAAGAGAAGACAACAAGAAGAAGGTGGAACGAGGTCCAGACCGAGTTGCAACCAACGCCGGGCCCGACTTCAGTTTTCAACCTCGGACCGACTTGCACAGTAAGTCGGGCCCGAGGTCCTCCGTGTCGGTCCGAGTCGGTCATTGACTGCTTGGGCTCCAAGGCACGAAATTTTTAACTTCCAGTTTTGCCCCTAATCTATAAAGGCTCTCTTGTCTTCTAATTGAGAGGGGGTTCCCACACTTAGCAAGGAACCCAACCCTCAAAGACTCTCAAGAGGATACTTGGAGAGCAAGGAGGAAGGAGAGGAGAAGGAGAAGAGAGAGAATTGGCCCAAGAGGAGGAGATTTTATAGGTTTGGTTGATAGATTATCTTTGCTTTGTTTTGATCTTGTGGATTTGGAAACCCTTTGATTGGAGTTTGTGGATTGCTTTTGATTTGTGAATGAAACTTTGCTTTGGTTTGAGATTGATGATGTTGATTGCTTTGCTTTTTGATTTGTTTGCTTTCTTTGTTTGCCATATGGAGTAGATCTCCTTGATCTTGGGTTATGGGGGAAAACTCTAGCTAGGTTTGGGCTAGAAACCCCAATTCCATAGCCTTGAGTGCTTGATCTAGGAACCCACTCTACATAGAGCTACAATTCCTTGCGAAAGTAAGGAATCAAGGCTTGTGATTGGCAAAGTAGCGAAAGTGAACATGTGTCAATCTCAAGACTTTGCTTCGAAGGGGATTTCCCCAATGATCGATGTGTAGAAGTGGTTGGAACGAGGGCGAAAGCACTCGATCCTACTCCGATCATCACTTATTGCTTGAATTGGGGTGGAAAAGCCTTAATCTACTAGAGAAGGACCCAAAAGCCCAAGATCTACTTTCAATCTTTGAAGTTCGACAAACCCAACTACCTCGGGCCCGACTTGCCCTACGTCGGTCCCGACTTCCTCTTGTCGCCAACATCGGGTCCGATGTGACACTTGTGTCGGTCCCGACTGTTCTCTTTGTTTTCCTTTGTTTTAAGTTCTCCTTTCCAGCTTTCTAGTGTCTAGGCACCTCAATCGAGTAGACTTCCCGAGTGTTCGACACCCACCATGTGCTACAACGGGGTCGGATTATAAATTGTATCTCTAGACCCTCGCATTTGTGAGCGATCACTCATAAAGGGATTATTTGCATTGCTTGTCTTATCGCATACTTGCCATTTGCTTGAGCTGCATATTTCCTTTATTTATCATTAGTATACCATACCTCCATTATATCTTCCGATTTACTCCCTCAATTCAACCCAAAAACTGAATTAAGTTGATTGGACTGCTTTGAGGCAAGTTTTGGCTTGATCAAGGTGTGGTATTGCTTGTTGTGATTTGCTTTAGAACACATTACTCTCTCTACTTTCTTGCTTGTTTCAGGACAATGGTGATCCCATTAGAGCCTAACCCAGCTGAATTGAATCTTACTAAGGAGGCAATTGATTTCATTAGGTTGTCCATTAGTGAGAGTGTACGAGATGGCCAGGCTTGAGCTGTAGAGTTGGCCACGGCTGCATTGGCTCCACAAATGAAGCGTTTGGAGGAGCAACTTGCAACATTGATTGAATCATCTCAAGCAAGTCATAAGAGTGCCCCTGCAATAGAGCTTACTAGTGACCCAAATCAGGCCTCGGGTAGCGACAAAGGCAAGCAACAAGTAGTTGATGAAGAACATGATGTGCTTGCTAGCTACAACAAAGATAACGATCCCCCGGCTCACTACTCCCCCACAACAGGCCGAGGTAGAGGAAGAGGCATCGGGTCGAGGACTCCACCGGTTACTCATCATCAATTCTATAATCGGCCCAAAGCCGGTATCCTTAAGCCACTCATCAACAATATCAACAATACAACAATCCTTTTGATGATGTGACTTATGGCTATCCCGGGGAAGAAAGGCGCCCATGGCATCCTCCCCTTGATGATTTCTATAACCAAGCTGTGGTTGTAGAAGATATCCCACCAACTTATGGAGTACAAAGGCCGAACAACAACAACAACAACGCTAACCAACACATCAATCAGATTGGTAAGCGTGATATTAAGATCAAAATAGAGCCATTCAGTGGATAGCTCAATACGGAGAAGTATCTAGAGTAGGAACAAGCTACAAACTTCATTCTAGATCACATGGGCTATGAAGAATGGGAGAAAGTTGCTGTTATTGTTATCCACTTTGTTGGGACCGCTAGAAATTGGTGGTTCAGAATGAAGGAGGATCGAATTAGAAAGGCCTTAGCACCAATTGAAACTTGGGGCCAACTGAAGTTTGTAATGAGGAAGAAATATGTGCCTGAAGAGCATACTGAGAACATGAGGTTGAAAGTTGTTACATGCAAACAAGGCACCAAGTCTCCAACTGAGTACTTCAATGAGTTAGAGGATTTGAGCTTCAAAGCGGGAATTCATCATTCCCAAAGGTCTCTAAGGACCCAATTCATGGCTGGACTGAATCAAAGCATCAAAGATACATTGGAGATTCAACAAATCAAGGATCTCAATGCCTTAGTACATTCATCCCAACCACTTTACGAGCAGCAACAAAGGAAGAAGAAGGAAGCTTTGAATGCTCCAAAGAGGTATGTTCCTAATTCTAGTGCTAATTCCAATTCTTATTCTTCTAACCCTTCTTTGTAACAAAAGGGAGCTTCTAGCTCACCTAAACCCACATGTTTTTAAGGCCAAAGGCGTCCCACTAATGCACCTCCAAATCAGCCAAGAGCACGAGATCTAGTGTGCTATAAATGTCAAGGAAGATGTCATTATGCCAAGGATTGTCCAAATCGGAAACAAGTGCTACTCACCACCAATGGAGGATATGTGAGTGATGAAGATATACCTCCAAATCAAGTGGAGGAGGAGAGCAATGGACAAGAAGAGGAGGACGTAGAGGCCATTGAACTAGATTGCACCGAACAGCTTCTAACTTTGGTAACAATGCGTACTCTTACTTTACAAGAAACACCTAGGCTAGATCAAAGGGAAAATATTTTTCATACTAGGTGTACAGTAAAGAATCAAGTGTTATGCATGATAATTGATAGTGGTAGCTACTTTAACATTATTAATGCTAAGGTAGTTGATCACTTGCAATTAAAAACCCAACCTAGGGCTACTAGTTATGGTCTAAATGGCATTAATGATTCAGATGGTCCTAATCTTGTTACTCATTAGTGTTTAGTCCGTGTTTCCATAGGCAATTATGTTGATGATAGCATGTGTGATGTGGTAAACATAGAATGCACTCATATCTTGTTAGGTAGACCATGGTTATTCGATAGGAGAGTTATATATGATGGCATGCTTAATACCTATTTGTTTAACTATGACGGGAGGAGAGTTTCTCTTCTACCATTGTCGCCCCAACAAGTTTTACAGGACCAGGTACGCAGAGGCCAAGCTAGGGCACTTAGGCGTGCCAAGGAAGAGAAAGAAGAGGCTGAATTGGCGGCCAAAGCTGTAGCACGGCGTTCGACGCCCGACGCTTCTACAAACACAAGCGGCGTTTCCCAGTCTCCATCCGGGCGTTCTGGCTCAAATTTTAGGACAACATCCAGCACAGGTGGAGCTACTATTTGGGACGAAAAATGCCGAGAGAATGTCCCTAATTCGTCCAAAGTGCCGAGCAACACTTCCAGCAGTGCATCTGGGACGAAAACAGGGCTATCTCCCAAACCACTCGAGCGTTTTGGCTCAAATTTTGGGAGCAATTCATAGACTCAGAGATCTACAAATTTGGAAAAATAACGCCTACAAAAGGAGCCAAAAATCGGATTAAAAGGCAGTGTAGAAAAGCGCTCTCTAGTTGCACAGTCTAGTGTTTCTTTCCCTAACTCTGATTGTCTACTTCTTATGAGGAAAGAGATACTTATTATTAGTCAAGTTATTTCACATCTTCCAAAGTGTATTCAGGATCTATTACAGGAATTTGAAGATCTGATGCCTGAAGAGTTGCCACAAGGCCTTCCACCAATAAGAGGCATTGAGCATCAAATCGATTTGGTGCCCGACGCTTCTTTGCCAAACCGTGCAACCTATAGAGAAAGTCCAGAGGAGACCGCTAAGCTTCAAATACAAGTGCAAGATCTCATGGGCAAAGGCTATGTGCGTGAATCCCTCATCCCATGCGCGGTTCCGGTGATTTTGGTGCCCAAGAAGGATTGCACTTGGAGAATGTGTGTTGATTGCAGGGCGATCAACCAAATAACAGTTAAGTACCGTCATCCCATTCTTAGATTAGATGATATGCTTGATGAATTGCATGGTGCTAATTTCTTTTCTAAGATTGATTTAAGAAGTGGGTACCATCAAATTAGGATGAGGGAAGGGGATGAATGGAAAACTGCTTTTAAAACGAAGTATGGTTTATATGAATGGTTAGTAATGCCTTTTGGATTAACTAATGGACCTAGTACTTTCATGAGGCTTGTGAACCATGTTCTAAGAAGATACTTAGGTAAATTTGTTGTAGTCTACTTTGATGATATCTTAGTCTATAGCAAAACCTTGCATGAACATGTAGACCATCTTAGGGCTGTTTTGGACACTTTAAGGTTAGAAAAGCTTTATGTTAATTTGAAAACGTGTTCTTTTTGCTTGGAGTCTACCATTTTTCTTGGTTTTGTTGTGTCTAAAGGTGGATTGAAGGTAGATGAAGACAAGTTCAAAGCAATCAAGGAGTGGCCTCAGCCGACTACACCAACCATGGTGCGCTCTTTTCTCGGCTTGGCTGGCTTCTACAGGAGATTTGTGCGTGATTTTAGCAAAATTGTAGCCCCTCTCCACGAGCTTACAAAGAAGGATACAACCTTTAAATGGAGAGAGCAACAAGAGAACGCCTTCAACACTTTGAAGGACAAGTTATGCCACACCCCGGTGCTCCAACTCCCTGACTTCTCCAAAGCTTTTGAGATAGAGGTGGATGCTTCTGGCCATGGCATAGGAGGCGTGCTCTTGCAAGACAAGAAACCCATTGCTTACTTCAGTGATAAGCTTAGTGGGGCTGAGTTGAATTACCCTACTTATGATAAAGAGTTGTATGCTTTAATTAGGGTTTTCAAGACTTGGTCTCATTATTTGTGGCCTAAGGAGTTTGTAATCCATTCTGATCATGAGGCCTTGAAGTATTTGAAAGGCCAATCCAGACTCAGTAGGCGACATGAAAGATGGGTTGAATTTATGGAGACCGTTGCTTATGTTGTAAAACATAAGAAAGGCAAAGAGAATGTGGTAGCTGACGCCCTTTCTCGGAGGTACGTTCTCTTGAACCAATGTGATGTTAAGATCCTTGGATTTGCAATGATTAAGGAATTATATGCTAGTGATCCTCACTTTGCTGAAATTTATAAGAATTGCATGTCTAGGGGAAAAATAGATTCCTACTTTATTGATGATGGATACTTGTTTAAAGCTGGTAAATTGTGCATTCCTTCAACTAGTATAAGTAGGCTTCTAACTTAAGAGGTTCATGAATCAAGAGGACATAGGGGTTTAGAAAAGACTTTAAAGGAACACTACTATTGGCCTAAGATGAGTAATTATGTGCTGAGATTTGTCAAATGTTGTGTTGTTTGTGCTAAAGCTAAGTCTAGACTTCACCCCCATGGTTTGTGCCAGCCTTTGTCTATTCCTAGTTCACCTTGGGAGGACATTTCTATGGACTTCATTGTTGGATTGCCTAGAACTAGGAAGGGTAGAGATTCTATCTTTTTAGTGGTAGATAAATTTTCCAAAATGGCTCACTTTATTCCATGTCACACGACTGATGATGCTGTGCATATTGCGGATTTGTTCTTTAGGGAAATTGTTAGATTGCATGGCATTCCTTGTTCTATTGTTTCAGATCGTGATGCTAAGTTTTTGAGTTATTTTTGGAAGAGTCTATGGTCTAAATTGGGAACTAAATTGTTGTTTTGTACCTCATGTCACCCACAAACTGATGGGCAAACTGAAGTTACTAATAGAACATTAGGGGTTTTACTTAGAACTATGCTTAAAGCTAACCTCAAACGTTAAGAAGATGTTTTCCCTTTTGTGGAGTTTGCTTATAACAGGTCAATCCATTCAGCTACAAAAATGACCCCTTTTGAGGTTGTTTATGGGCTGAATCCGAGGACTCCGGTGGATTTGACGCCTCAGCCATACAAGGGAAAAGAGAGTTTTGAAGCTGACAAGAGGGCTGAGTTTGTGAAGAAGCTACATGAGAGAACCAAGATGCACTCGGAGCAGAAATCCATGAAGTATAAGTCCCATGCTGATAAGGGTCGGAAACAGGTTATCTTTGAAGAAGGTGATCTTGTTTGGGTGCATTTTAGGAAGGAAAGGTTCCCAAATCAAAGGAAGAACAAATTAGATCAGCGGGGAGATGGACCATTCAGAATTCTTAAGAGAATCGACCCTAATGCTTACCATGTCGACTTGCCTGGTGAGTATAATGTCCATCCGACATTTAATGTGGCTGATCTATCTCTTTATGTGCTAGATTTTGATTTCGACGTCGAATCAGAGACGATTCGAGCTCAAGTGGAGGAGAATGATGCAGTGAAGCCATCCATGTCTCCTACCGACGTCGATGAGTTGATTCGAGTGCCTTCTGACGGACCAATCACGAGAAGTCGAGCTAAGAAGATTGCTCAAGGCACAACGACGATCTTGGTTCGATTAGTAGCGGTTCTTGAAGAGCCTAGCAAGACGAAGTGGGTCTCGTGCATTCGACATCAATTGAGCACGAATTCCATGGATTAATTCAAGAGGGCCGAAAATTCACTATTTCTTTATTTAGAAACATGTATTAATTTGTCTCACCTTAGGGCTGAATTTAGTAAGTGACTGAGTGAGATAAATTGGTATATGGGTGAAAGTCAACCCTTTGACTTGACCATTCTAAGTGAAGAAAATATCTTTATTTATTTAATTATAGGCGTGTGAGACTTTATTTAAATAATGAAGGGAATTCAGCCAATAGGCTTATGTTAGTTGGTTGATCTTCTCTCTCCTGGTTGTTAGAGATATTTTTGTTTTGGATATTTTTAGTTTGTTAGAGATATTTCCTTAATTAAATAAGTTAGCAATGAATTATTTAATTAAGGGGATCTAGATAGATTTAGTCTTAGATATTTTATTATATCTTGGGAAGCAAGATAAGGAGACCAAAATCCCCTCTCTAGGGCCAGCCACCTCCTCTCCCTTGCTCCCCAAGTCATAGATTTGTATTCTACTATAAATACTTTTGCATTTCATTAATAAAAATCAGCTTGAGATTAGATAAACCCTAAGAAAGGTTTATCCAGTCTTTGGGCTGCAAAAATAACGAGTTGTCTATGATTGCAATTGAAGATCGATCACCATCATTAGCATCTGAATTCTCTCTCGTTTTCTTAATTCGAAATTCAAATTGTTTTGATAAGATATTCATCTAGTTTTGTTCTAGGTTGATTGTTAAAGATCGATCCTAGTTTATCAATTGAATTTAGCGTTAGAGCCAATTCAATTGAACTATCTATTTCAATCTTCATATCAATTTCGATCCATCTAATTCATCATCAACCATTCAGTTTCGTGTTACTTGTGTCACAAGGAATTCGAAAGTTGAAATATTTTGTAGGATTGAAGTTGTTTACTGGCAAGATCGAGACTTTGTGGGATTACTACGAGATTTCTAAGGAGGATTCCGATGCAATCACGTATCAACGATCCCTTTGCATCATTTACACAATCGATCCTTTTTCATTAGTAAACGTGGTTATACTAGCATGTTGTTGATGGGCCTTTACTGTGGACAACAAATAAATTTATAAGTCAAGACCCCAGTGAGTATAGGGGAGTCAGGATCATTCCACGAGAAGCAAGGTTTGTTTATCTATCGACTACTATTAATGAAAATCAAACAAAAACAAGCAAAACACTCACTATCAGCCTCGTTAACGACGTTGTCAAAATTGTTAACGAACCACCGCAAACAACTAACCAACACTAACGAACTAAACAAGTTCGGTACCGAGGATACGAACTCAGTAATGAATATGACCTAGGAGAATTCAAATAAAAACAAGATCTAGGACAAGGGTTACCACAACATAGTATGCATATAAACTTGTAAGAAGATAAATATCATGCCTATAAATAGATAAATTCATCAACTTTCATTGACTAGCAAGTAAATTAATCTACTTTCATAAACTAATTCACTCAATCGCTTGTTTTGGATCTAAAGCTTGAGACTTTCGCATTCAAACAATATCAACCTTCAAGTTTATAACTTTCTCTCTCAATCAAGTTAAAAACTTAAATTACCTTGACTTTCAACTAGGTATAAACACAACAAGAAATCTCAAAAATAGATAAAAGGCTTTCAACACATCATCTTACTCATCAAACCATGCACAACTATGCCGGATTTCAACCCCGACCCTAGATAAGAAAACTACTCACTACTCATAACTAAGAAACAAATAAATTCAACAAGAGAAAACATTGAGAACAAAACAACTACTTTAAATTAATAAGAAAATATTGTCTTACAGAATCCAGAAGAAACCGAAAAATACAAAACACCGAATCAAAATCCGTGATTAACGACCCCGGTAACTCTCGTCCACCGTGTTCGATCTCGACCTCCGACTCTTCTCTCTCTCTCTCTCTCTCTCTCTCTCTCGGCTCTTCCTTCTTCTCTACTAGAACTCTACTCTACTTTGCTACCCCCTTTTTCTAGGCTAGATAGAAGGGTATTTATACTAATAACGCTAAAAAATAAAAAGGCTAGAAGATAAAAACTTTCCTAAAAGATAGAAATCTACTCTAAAAAGATAGAAATAAAATCTAGAAGGATATCATAACCTAAAATAAGTAATATAATAAACCTAAAACTCATTAAAAACACTCTACCGACACGGAATAAATTCCCGCACAGGATCGGTAGGACATCACTATGATTCCTCAAAAAACCTATCTTGTAACCTCGTTAACGAGCCCTCACAGCCTCGTTAACGAGCATGGGATTGGCTTCTTCAAATTTCTTCTTCAAAAACTTAGACTTCGACTCCTTTTTTTTGTATTCCTCCGTCCTTCACCATATGACTCCAAATTCATCTCCAAATAGCACCGTTTCCTTTCTAAAACCTACAAAATATAGACAAAACGGAGTAGCTTTCATACTTTTCACAAAAATATGCAAACTTATCCAAAAACACACAAAACTAACCCTAAACTTATCAAAAATAGTCCTAATAAACTAAGAAAACCTACTAAAAACTATATCAAAAACACGAACATCAAAATACCTCATACTTAGACTTGCTTGTCCTCAAGCAATCACTAAACAATAATCAAAACCAAACAACAATACTTAACAAACTATAGCCATCATCTAAAAAGCAACATCAAAACATATAGAAGAAAAATAACAAATGACTATTAATGTCATCACACATATATTCACCAAATAGACATAAGCAAATACAATCCAACCTCACAAGGGATATATGATGTGTTTCTCTCAACTCTCAAGTGTTTGGGCTTATAAATACATCTCTCAACTCATCTCATATACAAAAACTCATAGAAATTGGAACATATATCACCAAACTCTCCACCTAAGATTTGTCAAAACAAGCAAAAATCATCAAGGGAACTCAGGGAGCTCAATCAAAAACTTCATAGAAGCTTCCATTCGGCCGGGTTGTAATGGGGCTTGGTAAAGACAATAAGGCATGGAAATATTTTGGTTATGTGGTTCTAATAATATCCGGGAATCAAAGACTCCTAAAAAATCACACATACACAAAAACTCTAATAAAATATTATACCAAACTCACTCATCAATATGCACACTCACTCACCCAATACATCCCAGAAAGTCTCATAAAAATAACTCAAAAGAATCTCTGGTTTATCTATTAAGCATACATGCACTTCAAACTTCTTCCTTTTTTTTTCTTTCTTTCAACAACTCATTTCCCTTTTTTTTCTTTTTGCCTCTCCCTGCCTCGTTAACGAACCCACAAGGGTCGTTAACGAACTTAATCGTGTAATCCTCCCTTTTTATTCATTGAACAATCAATCTTATTTCGTGCATCTTTTGTACCAAGAGATCTTTCTTTTTACACAATCAACTCAAGAGACTTCCAATCTACCCTTCCCAACAATCCCTCAATTTCAAATCAAAACATAATCATTGCACTCTTTTTTTTTACTCAACAAAACATACCTTTCCAAACAAAGTCCTAATCCCCGGACAGGGTCAAGCTTATCTCGGCTAGGGAACAATTTTGTGGATCTAAAAAGAAAAGGCTTCAGGCTCAAGTTGGTTGTCAAAAGAAGGATCATGTAAAGGTGGATAGAGATTAATAGGGCTTATAAAAATAAGTTCTCTATCATCTGATTTTCACAAGTAATGAACTATAAATCGTATAGGTCTCAAAAATAGATAACCATCACAATTCCAAGAGATAATATGCATATAGAGAGTAAATCACACAAAAAGAAGAGGGATTTTTTATGTTCTCCCTATAAGGCCAAAAATAACTCACAAGGCTAATTTTTGTTGGATTGCATCACTTATGCTAAAAAGTATATGTGCTCAATTTTATCAAATGCTATTCCTTCCTAAAAACAACTTCAAATTAAGAATCCGGCTATATTCTCAAAGACATGATTGCAAGGATTTATATGATCATGTTAGCAACTACTATCATAGAACCATAAGAAAGGGATATCTATCAATTCTAAAACTCTTTTATTTTTTTGAATTTTTCAAAAAAGAAAATTTCAATTTTTTCAAGTTTTTTTTATGGTTTATGGAACAAAACTACTCAAAACAAATAAAAAACACATAAGGCAAAAAAAAGACAACAAGTTTTCTACTTTGTCCCACCCCATACTTAAAATTACAGTGTCCCCAGTGTAAGAAAAATAAGAAGAAGGAAAGAGATAGAAAAGAAAACAAAAGAAAACAAGAAAAGAGAAAATAAAAAAACTTACAAAGTCGTGAAGCAGAAAACAACAAAACACTTCTTCAAGCTGAATCAACGGTTTGGTGGAGGAAAGTAATGCTCGAAGTTCCCCATGAAGTCGTACATCGTCCTCCAGCGCTCTGCAATCTCCACCTCTCTTTGGCGATGCCTCTCGTCCTCCATTGCCATGCAAGCAGAATAGACACTCTCCCATCTATCCATCCTCCAATGAATGTGTGTCTGTTGAAGGTGAAGCTATTGCATCTGAGCAAAAAGATCTTCGGCCCATGGTGGCGGAATACTCGATCAGTGTACTCGAGATGAGGAGGTGGTGGGTAGTGAGGCTGGAAGTGGTCTTGGTAAAGCACTGGGTTGTATGGCATGAGTCCATAAGAGTGAGGGTGGATAGAAGACTGCGGAGGGTCGGTAGCTGCCCTCGGCGGGTCGTTACCGAAGTTGTGTGCCTCGCTAGGAGCCTGGTGGGCTCATCAACGAGGACATTGGTGCCCAAAACTTCTGTATCGAGGTCTTCATCCTCGAGGTTGAGCTCCTCTGTACCTCCCTCTATGTCAGCCTCGTCGGTCTCATTTCATCTTCATCCATCTCTTCTCCTCTCACTCAAATCTTGTCTCACACGGCCTAAGCGTCAACTCATCCTGTGGCTTGGGCTCCAATAGGAATGCATGAACCGTCCACGCCTCGTACCAATTTGGTACATAAAGTAGCTCTAATATGTCTAGGGTGGGTACGAAAATGCGGTCTTGAACTTTTGTCTTGAACCCTCCCTCAGCTTGAATGAAAATACCGGAGCTATACCAATAACTCTTGTTGAGTAGTTGAGCATGAGCCAGCGTGTAGCGAGTGAGATCGACTCCAAGATTTGTGGCCAAGAGACTAACCAAATTCCCGCACCATACTTCCTTTGACTTGGTTGATTTCTCTATATAATAAAGCCACTCATACCCCAAATTCAATGGTGCGGGCTCCTAAAAAAGAACAGTGCGGAGGCAAGCAACTTCTGTCCTTGTCGGCCTGTTCAACTCTCTCTTTGGCCAGAATGTGGCGGCTAGGACTCGGAGGATGGTCCTGAATATGGGGTTGATGATGCTTGCCCTAGATAATGCCACGGTGGAAGGCTCTACCTCCCCTATGATGTAGCTCCAAGTCCTTGTCACCTTGTAATCTTTGAGACTGTAATCTCGAGAAGGGTTTGGGAGCTCCAGAATAGCGTTGAACTCCGCAAAAGTATACTCTCGGTGCACATTGCCAAGCCTAAACCGAATTCGTGCCGCCGAAGTCTTCGTCGGGAAGCTCGTCTCTAGAGTGGCTAAAAACTCGGATGTGAGAGACGGAAAGTGTGGTAGATTCTCCTTCTTCAGCAAATGAAGAACACCGAGAATAACAAAGGCCTCCTTAACATCCGCATAAATCCCCATGGCTTTAGCACTTGACCTCGAGAACCACCGAGTGTTGTGGTCCTTGTCTAGGATGGCAATGTATCGGTCCGCTTGCCCTTGAGTGCGCAAGATCACATTGTCCATGCGAGGTGGAGATGGGGACCTCTGCTTCCTCCTCTTCTTCTGGGCTCGGGTAGCGGGTCGGCTTGAACTTGCCATGTGATCTACAAAACAATTATGATTTTTCCAAGATAAGATCCACTCAAGGAGATTAGAAAAGAGACCCCATACTTGGTCTCGAAATAACCCTTGAAATTATTCGTTAACTACCCAATTGGTTCGTTAATGGGCCTGGACTGGTTTTTTTAACTTTGAGGTTACGCAGGGTTGTTAACGAGCTTGGGTGGGTGGTTAATGACCTGCCGAGCGCCAGTTCACAGAATCCGAATGTTATCAACTCTAAAATCAAGCCATGAATCAAGCATTCATCCTCTATAATCCTTCACTAGACACACCATCGGGTATACGCACCCCATACTTACTCAATTACCCATCCCGAACATGCTAAATTTACCCAATATTATCATGTGAAGATCAAACTCAATTTCTAGAACAAGAACATTCATGATTTTCAATTCAAATTTTTACAATGGAGAATCTGACATGAATAACCTTCCCTAGATAGAGAATCACTACCAATGTATGAAACAGAATTAATGGGAAAGATAAAACATGCAATTTGATCACCTCTAAAAACACAATCAAGATATGAAATTTCTACCCTAAAAACCATGAATCATGCAATAAAGAGTTAGGGTTTAGAAATCATACAGGAAGATTGAGAAATTGAGGAACAAAAATCGAGTTTGGGTGGTTAACGAGCTTGGATCTCGTCGGTGGGAAAACTGGGGTGGCGGGCTTCGGTAACGGGGGCTTTTTCCGAAGGTCGGTGGAGCGGAAAATTCTGATTGGTGGTGAAGGGTCTGTGGTAGAAATTTGAGGGAATTGGAGTTTGGGATTTGAGGATTTGAGAGTAGGATTTTGAGAGTTTTAGAAGGGTTAAATATGTGAGGGTAGAAGTAGGAGGGGTGGGTAGGTAATGTCGGCTGGGGGGTAAGAGATAGGGTAGAAGATAGATGATAGATTAGGGTTAAAATAAAACTTACCTGCCCGAGTCGGTTCGCCAAACCGGGTCATTAACGACCCTGCGTGGGTCGTTAACGAGCCACCGTAGCCTCCTTGAATGATTTTCGAGCCCTTCTCCTGCATCTTGTTAGCTCAAAATTTTATCCTATTTTTCTATCCTAAAAACTACTAAAAAACTGAAAAGAAATTTAGGCAAAAGAATCTAAAAAGAAAAGAAAAATCTAGTCTATACTAAAAGCGGGTTGCCTCCCGTAAGCGCTATTTTTAACGTCGTCAGCCCGACGTACTTACCTTGGCTCAAGGTGGCTCTTTTGCGGCTATGTTAGGGTCTTGAGGTGCCCCATGCTTAGCTTTGTAGGCATTATTCACTTGAGTCACTAAACATGGTCCTTTGTCTTATATCAGCATGCCCGATATTCCTACATACGGGTTAGTGTAATCCGAAAACCAGGGTGGTCTGGACTCCTCTTGACTATACTCTTGCATGTGAGACTCAGTAATGGACTCTTGAGGTTCGGTAGGGACTTGTGTGAAATTCTCATCCATTTTGGTATTTGGAGGAGGCTCGGTGGGAACAGCTATGTCGAGTTCTGGTTGGGTCAACTCGATTTGTGCAACCGCAGTTGGGTCATTGGCATTTTGATCTATGCTGAATTCCACACGTTCTTCTCCGATATCAAAAGTGAGAAGTCCTTTCCTTACATCGACCCTAGCACCTGCTGTAGCTAGGAATGGTCTGCCTAGAATAATAGGGACGTGAGGGTCTTCAGGCATATCGAGGACGATGAAATCATTCGGTATAAAGAATTTCCCGACTTGAATAGGATAGTCGTCCATGACTCCTGTGGCTTTGACGCATGATCTGTTTTCCATGAAGAGGGTCATATCTACAGGCTCTAGTGGTCCCATGTTGGCTTTAGACTAGATTGAGAGAGGAAGCAAACTAGCACTGGCTCCAAGATCACATAGAGCTTTGAATTTGTGGTCGCCTATGCCGATCGTTATTGCAAATCTCCCTAGGTCTCCTAACTTTTCTGGTAGAACTATAGATCGGACTTTATCCTGCAACTCTATAATGGATCTTTTCCTGCTAAGAATATCTTTCAAAAAATTTGTGTAAGCCGACATTTCGCTTAGGGCTTCAGCGAATGGGATAAAAATATTAATGCCCTGAAGAATCTTTACAAAACGCTTGAACTTACTCTCAGTTGAGTGCATAGATTTTTTAGTGGGAAATGGAAGAGATTTCACCATTCTCGGAACCAAGTTAGGCTCGAGAGGTGAAGTTACCGGGTCGACACTAGGGTCGTTGGGTACGCTCGGCGGGTCGTTACCGACCCTGATGGGGTCGTTAACTACCCTGGGATGGAGAGGAGGGCTCGGTTTAGAAAACTTACATGGATTAGGGTCGTTAGGTACCCTCGGAGCCTCGTCACCATGGTATGCTGGTTCGGTATTTGCCCTTGTATCCATGATGGTGGCTCCTGATGGCGTGGAGGTCGATAAGGCGCAGGTCGTCTATCCGGTGGAGGCGTTGCATAGTTTGGATTTGGATTTTGATTGCCCCTCGTCTGATAGTTGTTTGACTTGTCAAAATTGCTAGGCTGGTTCCTGTATTGGCCTCTCATGTAATTCATTTCAGCAATTGTCTCAGTGGCTCTTACCTGCTATATGTTAGTGCAAGTATAAGTACTATGGGCAGAAGAACCACACTCTTGACAAGATTGAGAGGATTTCAGAAAACTTACCTGCTTCTTCAGGCGGTTGACCTCGTCTTGTAGAAATTGATTTTTAACATCTAGGTCAATTTCTTCTCGGTTAAGCACTTAGAGACATTTCCGGGACTGTGGAGTTTGCTGGGTTCCATACATGGCATCATAATTGGACAGCTTATCCAGCAATTCCCATGCAGCCGTAGGGTCCATCTCTATAAACCGCACGCTGTATACGTATTGATTCGGTTCTTGGTCTCTGCGTTGATACCCTAGAAAAAGATTTCTTGAAGAACATATAAAGTTTGCCCATGTGTGGGGCACTGTCTAAGCATTTCTTTAAATCTTTCCCATGTTTCAACAAAAGTCTCATTAGGCGGCTGGTGGTAGGAGGTGATGCGTTTTCTAAACTCCGTTGTCTTGGCAGGCAGGAAGAATTTTGTAAGAAATTGATCATACAAGTTCTTCCAAGTCCTGATAGACTTAGGAGTTAAGCTCTCCAACCAGCTCAGGTCATTTCCAACAAGAGACCACCTGAAAGATTTTAACAGAACATATTCAAGTGAGACACCTTCAGCAGCTATGGTGTCACATAAGTCAAGAAAATTTCTAATATGTTCCATAGGGCACTCAATGGACTTCCCTTCAAACTGAGCCCGCTTTATCAAGGATATAAATTGAGACTTAATCTCAAATGGTTTCTCTATCTCCAGAAGAACAATTGGTGATTCTGGCACCCTCAGTTCCGGATGCATGTATTGTTTGGCGTTCCTCGGATAGGCATTCAATTCTTCTTGTAGACGAGCATTGTTAGTTCGTTGACGCTCAGCCTCGGCAGCAACATCTTCTTTCTCGGTTTTTGACGCCTCCATCTGATTTTGGAGGACTTCTAACTGACGAGCCAACTCTTCAGGTGTGGCCATGGCTCGGTTCTCTCGGCGTCTATGGTGCAGGGAACATTCAGGTTCTGAATAATAACCAGCATTGTCAAATTCAAGCCTTCGTCTTCCTACCGGCATATGCTGAGAAAACAGACAAAGAAAACAAAAATTAAAAACAAAAACGGGGTCGGGCTATTCCCAGACCCACAGATAAACAAACAAACTCGTTGCTTCCCCGACAACGACTTTAATTTATTGACGGGCCTTTACTCTGGACAACAAATAAATTTATAAGTCAAGACCCCGCTGAGTATAGGGGACTCAGGATCTTACCACGAGAAGCAAGGTTTATTTATCTATCGACTACTACTAATGAAAATCAAACAAAAACAAGCAAAACACTCACGATCAGCCTCGTTAACGACGTTGTCAGGGTCGTTAACGAACCACCGCAAAGAACTAACCAACACTAACGAACTAAACAAGTTCGTTACTGAGGCTACGAACTCAATAACGAATATGACCTAGGAGAATTCAAATAAAAACAAGATCTAGGACAAGGGTTACCACAACATAGTATGCATATAAACTTGTAAGAAGATAAATATCATGCCTTTAAATAGATAAATTCATCAACTTTCATTGACTAGCAAGTAAATTAATCTACTTTCATAAACTAATTCACTCAATCGCTTGTTTTGGATCTAAAGCTTGAGACTTTCGCATTCAAACAATATCAACCTTCAAGTTTATAACGTTCTCTCTCAATCAAGTTAAAAACTCAAATTACCTTGACTTTCATCTAGGTATAAACACAACAAGCAATCTCAAAAATAGATAAAAGGCTTTCAACACATCATCTTACTCATCAAACCATGCACAACTATGCCGGGTTTCAACCCCGACCCTAGATAAGAAAACTACTCACTACTCATAACTAAGAAACAAATAAATTCAACAAGAGAAAACATTGAGAACAAAACAACTACTTTAAATTAATAAGAAAATATTGTCGTACAGAATCCAGAAGAAACCGAAAAATACAAAACACCGAATCAAAACCCGTGATTAACGACCCCGGTAACTCTCGTCCACCGTGTTCGATCTCGACCTCCGACTCTTCTCTCTCTCTCGGCTCTTCCTTCTTCTCTACTCGAACTCTACTCTACTTTGCTCCCCCCTTTTTCTAGGCTAGATAGAAGGGTATTTATACTAATAAGGCTATAAAATAAAAAGGGTAGAAGATAAAAACTTTCCTAAAAGATAGAAATCTACTCTAAAAAGATAGAAATAAAATCTAGAAGGATATCATAACCTAAAATAAGTAATAAACTCATTAAAAACACTCTATCGACACGGAATAAATTCCCGCACAGGATCGATAGGACATCATTAAGATTCCTCGAAAAACCTATCTTGTAACCTCATTAACGAGCCCTCACAGCCTCGTTAATGAGCCTGGGCTTGGCTTCTTCAACATTTCTTCTTCAAAAACTTAGACTTCAACTATGTTTTCTTGTATTCCTCCGTCTTTCACCAAAGCACTCCAAATTCAGCTCCAAATAGCACTGTTTCCTTGCTAAAACCTACAAAAATACACAAAACGGAGTAGCTTCCATACTTTTCACAAAAATATGCAAACTTATCCAAAAACACACAAAACTAACCCTAAATTTATCAAAACTAGTCCTAATAAACTACGAAAACCTACTAAAAATTATATCAAAAACACGAACATCACATGTCATAGGCATGGTAAGTATAGCTCAGGAAAAAAGGGTCAAATTATCCCAATTATTAGACCACCTATTGTGTGCACATTACATAGAAAATGTGATTGCAAATTTGAGTTGCTTATGTTACGTAGAAAATCAATTGGAAAGTGGGCCCTAACTATTGTTTTCAGGGTCCACAACCACGACCTGCCAGGTAGTCTACGTGGTTATGCATTTATGGGTCGAATGACAGTATCCCAGAAGGAACTAGTCAGGAATTTGAGTTGTATATACGTCCCGCCCCCTAGGCCGTATAGTGGAGCAGTTGTGAAAGCTTTACCCTGGTAATGTGATGTCGGCAAAACAAGTTGCAAATCTAAGGGCGAAGTTTCAAAAAGAGGATCATAAAAATTTGACCGTGACCCAATATGCGCTGCAGTTTTTGCAACAAGACAGGTACCGAGTATTCCCTAAGAGGATACATGGTTCGGATCATATCGATATCCTCTTCTTTGTCATCCGCCGTCCTTGCATTCGTTGGAGTTGTTTTCGTATGTCGTCATTATGGACAACACATATAAGACCAATAGGTACACTCTTGTAAAAAATTGAATATGGAACCATTAATTATTCTATAAGTTGTTTAACAAATTATTTTTCTAATAGGTAAGACATGGCGTTGCTTGAGATGGTTGGGTTTACGTGCACCAACAAATCTTTCAACATCGGTTTTGCATTTCTCTCTAAAGAAGACACTGCTAGTTATACATGGGTGTAGGAGCATTTGAAGCGTTTGTTTGAGGTAGTGGGTACAATGCCAATTGTAATTGTAACAGATCGAGAGATGTCAATCATGAATGCAAAGGACGCTATTTTCGAGGAGAATGTCAAACATCTACTATGTTGGGTGCATGTTAAGATGAACATTAAAACATGTGCTATTAGTGTGCTTGAGGACTTGAAACTTGCGGAAAGGTTTGCTAATATATGCCAATGAACATTAAAGCATATGCTATTGGGGTGCTTGAGGACTTGAAACTTGCGGAAAGGTTTGGTAATAGATGCTGGGGGATATTTATGTCAACGACGGAGGAAAAATAGGAGGAGAGACTCCAAAAAGTAAGAGAGCATTGGGGAGGGTTGATGAACTATGTGGAGAGGTCGTAGCTTGGGCCTTACAAGCAGTGCATAGTCATGGACCGAGCACCATCTTCACTTCAATACGATAACAACAAATAGGTAAATGTAGTCTCATATAAGCATGTCGATTTAGACAATTTGAGTACCTTCATCATATAATTATATGCTCATTTCAGGGTTGAGGGCATGCACCGTGTGTTACACGAGGATTGGAAGGATCCATGATGAAACTGAGTACCAAGTTGGCAGTTTGAGGGGCGATTTGGAGTTGGCACGTACCGAGCTTCCAAGAGAGTTAGGGGGTGTCCCTAAGGAAGTGAAGGCGATATTTGTTCTCCTATTTTATAGAGTGTTTGATACGATCGTCCTAGGTTGATTCACGGTGCGAGCGCTCAACTCCAGTAAACAACAGCCTTGAGAGGTCGAAGACCTTGCAACTCGAGTTTTATCAAGGCAGGGTCGTAACCGAGCAATACAGGGTCGGTGACGAGCGAACTCGAAGAGATGATGATGGGAACGTTGAACATTTTTGATGGAGGATTGAAGGGGATATGGACTCTCAATGACGGATATGACTCACCGACGTTTGAGAGAACTGGGGGCTTGGATATTACACACCAAGTGTTCTTGAAAAATCGACATAACTCACAATCTAAGCAAGAACAAGACCTTCAAAGAGATGATTCTTTGCATTCAGCGAAAAGGGAGTTTTTATCAATTCAAAGGTAAACAAAACAACACACGAAAGGCCCTTTTAAACCCCAAGGCCGATCCACTTCTAGAGTATTAAACCGAGCATTAAAAGACGTACTAAAAACGCATTAAAAGATGTCTATTCACATTCGCCAACAACCTTTGGCATTCACAAACAAGGTCGGTACCGAGCAAATTCGGGCCGGTGCCGAGCGGCTCGCCAACAACCTTTGGCATTCAAGAGCATGTTCGGTATCGAGCAAATTTAGGTAGGTGCCGAGCGGTTCCGGGGTCGGTGCTGAGCGAGGAAGGCTCGGTTACGAGCATCATGGCGTGAGCTTCCTTGACTTGACGATGTAAAGTCTTCGCCATGGAACGAGTAATTCGCATCACCGGCGGTTCCTCTTGATGGGACGGATTCACATCATCCTCCCCCCCTTCGAAAGGATTCGACCTCGAATCTGGCATGTAATCCTCATCACCCACCAAGTAAGGTCGAAGATCAGCAATGTTGAACACATCATGGACACCCATCTCCGGTGGTAGCTCCAACCGATAATCATTATCGTTGATCCCGCTGAGTATAGGGAGGTCAGGATCGTTCCACAGGAAGCAAGGTTGTTCGTTTATCAATCTACTAAAAAGCACAAAAACAAATAAAAACAATCACAAGAAGCCTCGTTATCGACGTTGTCAGGGTCGTTAACGAGCCACCGAACACAAAAACATTTCAAATAACGACCTAATTAAAATCTAATTAAATTCGGTACCGAGGCAAGTACTCAGCAACGAAAATTCACTAGAGATAATTCAAATAAAACAAAGATCTAGGATTTAGGGACACCACAACATAGCCAAGCATAAAAACTCGTAAGAAGATAAGATCATGCCTTTAAACAGATAGAGTCATCAACTTTCGTTAACTATCAAGTAAATTAACCAACTTTCGCAACCTAGTTCACTTTATTGCTTGTTTTGGATCTAAAGCTTGAAACTTTCGCATTCAAACAACATCAACCTTCAAGTTACTAACTTTCTCTTTCAATCAAGTTAAAAACCTAAATTACCTCAACTTTCGTTTCGGTATAAGCACAACAAACAATCCTCAATAAAAGATAAAAGGCAATCAACACACAATCTTACTCATCAAACATGCTGAACTATGTCGGGCTTAACCCCGATCCTAGAAAAGAAAATTACTCACTAATCATAACTAAGAAACTAATAACTTCAATCAAAAGAAACATTGAAAACAAAACAAAACTCAAATTAATAAGAAAATATCGTCTTACAGAGATTCAGAAGAAACCGAAAACATCAAAATACCGAACCAAAATTACAACTACCGACCCCGGTGACTGTCGTCTACCGAGCCTCCTCGATCCGACTCCGATCCGACTTCTCCTCTCTCGGCCCTTCGAAAATCTCTCTAAAAAGCTTCTCTTCTAAAAACCTCCTCATTTCTATGCTAGATAGAAGGATATTTATACTAAAAAGCTAAAAACTAAAAAAGGCTAAAAGATATAAACTTTCCTAAAAAGATAGAAACAAACCCTAAAAGATAGAAATAAAATCTAAAAAGATATTAAGACCTAAAATACATATTCTAATAACCCCAAAAGATTCTAAAAAGATACTCAACCGACACGGAAATAAATTCCCGCTCAGGATCGGTGAATTATAAAATAAATCTTCAATTCTTCTCCTTCGTGGCCTCGTTAGCGAGCCCTCACAACCTCGTTAACGAGCCTGGGCTTTTGTTTTCCTCCACACTTCCTCTCGTAATCTTAAACTCTGACTTCTTCAATCTTGTACTCCTCCGTCTTTCACTGTAATGCTCCAAATTCAGCTCCATATAGCTCCTTTCCTTGCTAAAACCTACAAAATACACAAAATAGCGTAGCTTCCACTCTTTTCATAGAAATATGCAAAACTACCAAAAAACACTCAAAACTAATCCTAAACTTAACAAAACTAAACCTAATAAGCAAAGAAAACCTACTAAAAACTATACTAAAAATGCGAACATCAAAATACTCCATACTTAGACTTGCTTGTCCTCAAGCAATAAACAAGACACTAACCAAAACCAAAACAAACATACTCATCAAGACATAGCCATCTTCTAAAAAGCAACATCTACACATGAGAAAAATATAGCAAAAGACTATTAACATCCTCACACATATATGCACTTAAATAGACATAAGATAATACAATCCAACCTTACACGGGATATTGTGTTTCACTCAACTCTCAAGTGTTTGGGCTTTAAATTCAACTCTCAACTCAATCCAATATACAAAAACTCGTAGAAATTGGAACTTATATCACCAATACTCTCCACCCAAGATTTGTCAAAACAAGCAAAGAATCAACAAGAGAACTTAGGGGGCTCAATGAAAAACTTCATAGAAGTTCCCATTCGGCCGGGTTGTAATGGGGCTTGGTAAAAACAATAGGGCATGGAAATATTTTGGTCATGTGGTGCTAATAATTATCCGGGAATCAAAGACTCCTAAAAAAAAACTCACATCTCACCAAAACTCTCATAAAAACAATATACCAAACTCACTCTCATTATGCACACTCATTTTCACTCACCCTTTTTCATCCTAGAAAGTCTCATAACAAATCAAAAGAATCTCTGATATTATCTATTAAACTCAAATGCACTTCAACTCTTCACCTCTTTTTATCATTCTCCTTCTCTTTCTTCTTTTTTTCCCCTTTTTTCTTACTCTTTTTGTTATTGCTTCTTTCTCGTTGCCTCGTTAACGAACCCATATCAGGGTCGTTAACGAGCTTCCTTTCACTTCCTTTCACTTCTTTTCACTTCCTTCAAAAAAAACTTTATTTTGTGCATTTTTTTTCTTATCAAGAGACCTTTCTTATTACATGTAAAAACAAGAGACTTCCAATCTACCCTTCCCAAATACCCTTCAAATAAAGCAAAATATAAGCAACTCCTCTCTTTTTAACACATCACAAAACTTACCTCTCCAATCTAAGTCCTAATTCCCGGATAGGGTCAAGCTTATCTCGGCTAGGGAATAATTTTTGTGGAGCTAAAAATAAAAGGTTTCAGGCTAGAATTGGTTATCAAAAAGAAGGAATAATGTAAAGGTAGATAGGGAATAATAGGGCTTATGAAAATAAGTTCTCCATCATATGATCTTTACAAGTAATGAACTAAAAATCTTATTAGGGTCTCAAGAAATAGCTAACCATGACAATTCCAAGAGATAATATGCATAAAGAGAGTAAATCACACAAGAAAAGAAGAGGGATTTATAAATGTTCTCCCTATAAGGCCAAAAATACTCACAAGGTAGATTTTGTTGGATTGCATCATCTATGCTATAAAGTATATGTGCTCAATTTCATCAACTGCTATCTTCTTCTAAAACCATTAATTTTAAGTTGAGAATCCGGCTATACTTTTAAAGACATGCTTGCAAGGAATTATATGATTAAGTTAGCGATTGCTATCATAGAACTTAAGAAGGGATATCTATCAATTCTAAAACTCTTTTTTAGATTTTTCGAAATTTTTCAATTTTTTTTCGATTTTTTTTTTATTTTTTCGACATAAAATAATATAAAACACATAAACACCAACACATAAACACCTAGGACATAAGTTTTCTACTTTCTCCCATCCCATACTTAAATTTACAGTGTCCCCACTCTAAGAAAAATAAGAAGAAGGAAAAGAAATAGAAAAGAAAACAACAAAAGATTAAAAAGAAAAAGAAAGACATAAAAACTTACAAAGTTGTAAAAGTGGAAACAAGGAAAAACTTCATCTTCAAGCTGAATCAACGGTTCGGTGGAGGGAAGTAGTGCTCGAAGTTCCCCATGAAGTCGTACATCGTCCTCCAATGCTCAACATCCTCTGCCTCTCTCTGATGCTTCCTCTGATTCCTCTGATCCTTCCCATCTATCCATCCTCCTATGAATGTGATCCTGCTGGAGGTGAAGCTGCTGCATCCGTGCAGAAAGATCCTCGGCCCATGGTGGTGGTATACTCGATCCTGTGTACTCGGGCTGAGGAGGTGGTGGGTAGTGAGGCTGGAAGTGGTCTTGATACATCACCGGGTTGTAAGGCATGAGTCCATAAGCATGAGGGTCGACAGGAGCTGGTGGTGGGTCCACAGGAGCTCTCGGCACCTCGTTAACGAAGCTGGGTGCCTCGTTAACAGGCTTGGGATGTGGATGGAAGTGGTCATTAACGAGCCTGGTGGGCTCATCAACGAAGATGTTGCTCCCTAAGACCTCCGTGTCGATGTCTTCTTCCTCGAAATTGAGCTCCTCAGTGTCGCCCTCGGTGTCGGCCTCTTCAGTGTCGTTGCCTACTACCTCAGTGTCCTTTTCTTCATCTTCATCTTCATCTTCATCCTCATCCATGGCTTCTCTCTCAAACCGGGATTCACATGGCCTAAGCGAAAGCTCGTCCTCCGGTTTAGGTTCCAATGGGTAGGCATGTACCGTCCACACCTCGTACCAATTCGGTACGTAGAGAAGCTCGAACTTGTCGAGGGTGGGTATAACGATACGATCTTGAACCTTCACCTTGAATCCTCCCTCGGCTTGAATGAAGACACCAGAGCTATACCAATAATTTTTGTTGAGGAGTTGGGCGTGAGCCGGTGTGTAGCGGGTGAGATCGACTCCAAGATTCTTAGCCAAGAGGCTAACCAAATTGCCACACCAAACCTCCTTGGATTTGGTTGATTTTCCGATGAAGTAAAGCCATTCGTACCCCAAATTTAAGGGGTCGGGCTCCTCAAAAAGGATGGTGTGGAAGCAAGCAACTTCCGTCCTTGTAGGCCGGTTCAACTCTCTCTTCGGCCAAAACGTCGCGGCAAGGACTCTAAGAATAATCCTGAAGATGGGGTTGATGATGGTTGCCCCAGATAGTGCCGCGGTGGAGGATTGAACCTCCCTGGTGATGTAGCTCCAAGTGCGGGTCACTCGGTAGTCGTTCAAGCTATAGTCTCTCGATGGGTTTGGGAGCTCTAAGATTGCATTGAACTCCGCCATTCTGAACTCACGGTCCTCGTTACCGAGCCGAAACCGGATTCGTCCCGCCGAGGTCTTCGACGAGAAGTTGGTCTCCAAGGTGGCCAAGAACTCGGATGTCAGGGCCGGATAGTGTGGCAAACTCTCTTGCTTCAAAAGATGGGCGGCGCCAAAGATGATGAAAGCGTCCTTGACATCCGTGTAGATCCCCGTGTTGACAGCGCTGGACTTTGAGAACCATCGGGTGTAGTGGTCCTTCTCCAGAAAATCACGGTAACGCCGTACTTGGCCTTAAGTGCTCAAAATCACATCATCAACTCGAGGTGGAGATGGGGACATATGGTTCCTCCTCTTCTTTTGAGCTCGGGTAGCGGGTTTGCTTGAACTTGCCATGGATCCTACAAAATAATCAAGATTATTCCAAGATAAGATCCACTCAAAAATAGATAGGTAAGAGACCCCATACTTGGTCTCGAATTAACCTCGGAATTATTTGTTAATTACCCAATTGGGTCGTTTACGATTTTGGACTCGGATTGATCTATGAAGCATTGCAGGGTCGTTAACGAGCCTAGGTGGGTCGTTAACGAGCCGCCGAGAACAAAAAACAGAATTTCCGATTTTAATCTACCTTAAATTAAAACACAAATCAAGCATGCAATCTTCTATATTTTTCCACCGATCCCTCAATCGGGTATAAGCACCCCATACTTGCTCGATTACCCATCCCGAACATGCTAAAATTACCCAAAATTTTGACATGCAAAGTTCGAACTTTAAGATTGAACAAGAAAAATTCATGCTTTCCTAACTAGAGTGTTGCAATAAATAATCTAACATGAATAATTCTTCCTAAAACATGAACAACTAAGCACAATCAAGAATTTTTATGAACAAAAACCAAGCATGCAAATGGCCCACTCCATCGTGTCCTGAGCTTTCCTGGGAATAATCGGAGTCTAGAATTGAAGAGAAGTACCTTATCGCCGACGTGGTAAGTTTTAGGCACTAATTTCCGATCATGCCACCTTTTGGTGCGCTCCTTATAGATTTCAGCATTTTCGTACGCCTTCAGCCTCAATTCTTCTAATGCTTGCAAGTCCATGAATCGTTTTGCTCCTGCCGCGTCGAGGTTCATGTTGAGATCCTTGAGAGCCCATAATGCCTTATGCTCCATCTCGACCGGTAAATGACATGCCTTGCCATACACTATATTATTGGGGGTGGTGCAGAGAGGCGTCTTGTATGCTGTCCTATATGCCCACAGAGCGTCATCCAATTTGGAGGACCAATCCTTTCTAGAACGGGAAACTGTCTTCTCCAATATGCTCTTTATTTGCCTGTTTGAAACTTCGACCTGGCCACTCGTTTGGGGATGATAGGGTGTTGCCACCCAATGAGATACACCATACTTAGCCAACAGTGCTTCAAAACTCCGCTCAATGAAATGGGAACCACCATCGCTGATAAGGACTCTTGGAACGCCGAACCTGGGGAAAATATTGGTTTTGATGAATTTAGCCACAGTCTTGGCGTCGTTAGTCCTTGTAGCAACAGCTTCCACCCACTTAGAGACATAATCAACCGCAACTAGGATGTACTTGTAGGGTCCTGAGGCGGGAAACGGTCCCATGAAGTCAATGCCCCACACGTCAAATAGCTCAACTTCTAATATCCCAGTTAGTGGATTTTCATGTCTCCAAGTTATGTTGCCTGAGCGTTGAAATCCATCACATGCTGTCACATAAGCTTGCACATCTTTGAACATGGTTGGCCAATAGAGACCACTTTGAAGAATCTTCGCAGTAGTCTTGAATCCTTTTGCATGACCTCCAGTTAGAAGTGTGTGACATTGACGGATCACATTTTCAATCTCCTCTTCTGGAACACAACGCCTAAAGAGGTGATCGCTCCCTTGTTTAAACAAGTAGGTGTCATCCCAATAGTATTGTTTCACATCATGGAGAAATTTCTTCTTCTTTTGTGGGGTAAGGCCCTCGGGAATTATGCCTCCTACAAGATAGTTAGCAAAATCCGCAAACCAAGGGGCTTTTGACCCTCTAATAGCATGGATTGATATTGAGGAAGAAGAAATGGAAGAAGGAGAAGGAGTAAAATTAATTTGAGAAGGCGCAATTTCAGAAATCTTACCTGGATGGGTCGTTAACGAGCAAGGAATTATTATTTTGACCTCGGTACCGACCTCCCGTGGCTCAGTAACGACCTGATTGACTGGTATGCCGACCCAATCTGAAAATTTTCCCTCGCTATTTGTGTCTTCTAGCCTCGGCACCTCGTAAACGACCCTGAAGGGGTCGGTGACGAGGGTCTTGTGGAGTTCGACAACGTTCAACAGGATGTGTTCGTCGGGTCTGGAATCATTTATCGACACCTCATTGTTAGACTCGGTGATATGCTCTACTGGCAACCTGTACAAGTGATCTGCCACTAGATTTTCTGCTCCCTTTTTGTCTCTTATTTCATGGTCAAATTCCTGCAGTAAGATCATCCAACGAAGCAATCTAGGTTTGGCATCTTTTTTAGCCATTAAGTATCTAACAACTTAATGGTCAGTATAAACAATCACTTTGGATCCAACAAGGTAGGACCGGAATTTCTCAAAGGCAAATACCACAACAAGGAATTCCTTCTCCGTTGTGGTATACTTACTCTGCGCCTCATCCAGCGTCTTACTGGCGTAATAGAAGGCGTGGAGTTTTTGTCATTCCGTTGCCCTAAGACTGCGTCAACTGCATAGTCACTGGCATCACACATAATCTCAAAGGATAGTGTCCAATCTGGAGACTGCATAATGGGGGCAGACACGAGGGTAGCTCTTAACTTGTAAAATGCTTCAAGACATTCTGGAGACAGCTCAAACACTACATCTTTCATTAGTAGGTTAGTCAAAGGTTTAGCTATCTTAGAAATATCCTAAATAAATTGTCTGTAAAAGCCAACATGCCCTAAAAAACTCCTAATGTCTCTTACAGAAGAAGGAGGAGGTAGTTTTTCAATAAGCTCAATTTTTGCTCTATCTACTTCTATCCCTCTTTTAGAGACAAGGTGTCCTAGTACTATCCCCTCTTGAACCATGAAATGACACTTTTCCCAATTTAGCACAAGATTGGTTTGTTCACATCTTTTAAGCACTCGTGCAAGGTTAGCAAGACAAGAATCAAATGAAGAACCATAAATAGAAAAGTCATCCATGAAAACCTCTACAATATCCTCTATCATATCCGAAAAAATGGCCATCATACATCTCTGAAAGGTAGCAGGGGCATTGCAAAGCCCAAATGGCATTCTCTTATAAGCAAAGGTTCCATAGGGACATGTAAAGGTTGTTTTCTCCTGATCATCAAGGTGAATAGGAATCTGCCAAAAACCGCTATAGCCATCTAGATAACAGAAATAATCATGCTGGGCTAAGTGTTCTAACATCTGATCTATGAAAGGAATCGGAAAATGATCTTTTCTAGTAGCATTATTAAGCTTCCTATAATCGATGCACATCCTCCAACTAGTGGTGGTTCTAGTCGGAATAAGCTCTCCCTTTTCATTTTCTATCACAGTCATCCCCCCTTTCTTTGGGACTACATGGACCGGACTCACCCATTGGCTGTCCGAAATAGGAAATATGATCCCAGCATCAAGTAATTTAATAATTTCCTTTTTAACTACATCCTTCATATTAGGATTTAACCTACGTTGATGCTCTATGGTGGGTTTATGATTGTCCTCCATGTAAATCCTATGCATGCAAAGAGAAGGGGATATGCCAGTTATATCATCTAGGGAGTAGCCTATGGCTTTTCTATGCATCCTAAGCACATTCAGGAGTTTTCCTACTTCCTCATCTTTTAATTCAACATTAATGATGACAGGTAAGGTGGAATTAGGACCGAGGAATTCATACTTGAGGGAATCTGGCAGAGGTTTAAGTGTTGGGGACGGTTCAGCAGGGATTAGAATCGGCTCTTCTGGTTCTGTCTTCAACACTTCCTCAAAGCATTCAAAGGCTGAAATTTCGCTATCTTCGGCTAGGGTCGTTAACGAACCTGGAGTGGTCGTTAACGAGCCTGCGTCTTCTGCCAGGAGAATCGGTAACGATGCTGGAGGACTCGTTACTGAAACTGGAGTGGTTATTTCTGCCCATCTTTGCCCTAAAATTTCATCACTTAATGCTGATATTCCTATAGGGTCTCCACATTCAATGATCTCTTTATGAGTGTAGAGCATCTTGACTTCGGCTTTTTCGGACTCCTTGTTGGATTGTTTGAATCGGAATTTCATCACCTCGTCTCCAATTTCAAAAGTTAGGAGTCCTCTCCTAACATCGATTATGGCTCCTGCTGTGGCAAGGAACGGTCTTCCCAAAATAATAGGCACCACCGGATCTTCAGGCATTGTCATAACGATGAAGTCGTTAGGAACAAAGAAATTGCCTACTTGAACTGGGAAATCTTCTATCAGCCATGTTGGTTGATGCAAGATCCGTTTTCCATATAAAGCCGCATGTTGATGGGCTCTAGTGGTCCCATATTGGCTTTAGACAGATCGAGAGCGGAACGAGACTAGCACTGGCACCTAGATCGCATAAAGCCTTGAACTTGTGGTTGCCTATGCCGATCGTTATTGCAAACCTTCCTGGATCTCATAGCTTTTCTGGTAGAGCTATCGATCTGACTTCATCCTGCAGCTCTGTAATGGATCTTTTCCTGTGAAGAATATCTTTCAAAAATTTTGTGTAAGCTGGCATTTCGCTTAGGGCCTCAGCGAATGGGATGGAAATATTAATGCCCTGAAGAATCTTCACGAAACGCTTGAACTTACTCTCAGTAGAGTCCATAGATTTCTTAGTTGGAAATGGAAGAGATTTCACTATTCTCGGAACCAAGTTAGGCTCGAGAGGTGAGAGTACCGGGTCGACACTGGGGTCGATTGGTGTCCTCGGCGGGTCGTTAACTACCCTGGAATAGAGAGGAAGGCTCGGATTAGTAGACTTATGATGTCTCTTTATTTGGTGGTGTTTTTATATATGATTTCCTTTGTAAATATGTTTCTTTTTCCCCTTTTCTTGTGTGTTTTGTTCCTTTTTAGCTTAGTTCCCGTATTTCTATGAGATTCGGAGACTATGCGTGTTTTATGTGTTTTGTAGGTGTTTTGGCATGGATCAAGGGTCGTTTTGAAGGAGAACCGGAACATGGAGCAAGGCCCAAGCTTAAGAGGGAAAGAGAGGAGCAAGCCATGAAGAAGAACAAGAGAAAAGCCAACAAGAAGAAGGTGGAATGAGGTCCGGACCGAGTTAGAACCATGCCGGGCCCGAGATGAAGTTTCCGACCTCGGACCGACTTGCACAGTAAGTCAGGCCCGAGGTTGCTCCGTGTCGGTCCGAGTCGGTCGCTGACTGCTTGGGCTCCAAGGCACGAAATTTTAAACTTCCACTTTTGCCCCTCATCTATAAAGGCTCTCTTGTCTTCTAATTGGAGAGGAGGTTCCCACACTTAGCAAGGAACCCAACCCTCAAAAACTCTCAAGAGGATACTTGGAGAGCAAGGAGGAAGGAGAGGATAAGGAGAAGAGAGAGAATCGGCCAAGGAGAGGGAGATTTGATAGGTTTGGTTGATAGATTAGCTTTGCCTTGTTTTGGTTTTGTGGATTTGGAAACCTTTGATTGGAGTTTGTGGATTGCTTTTGATTTGTGAATGAAAGTTGACTTTGGTTTGAGATTGATGATGTTGATTGCTTTGCTTTGTGATTTGTTTGCTGTCTTTGATTGCCATATGGAGTAGATCTCCTTGATCTTGGGTTATGGGGGGAAAACTCTAGCTAGGTTGGGCTAGAAACCCCAATTCCATAAGCCTTGAGTGCTTGATCTAGGAACCCACTCTACATAGAGCTACAATTCCTTACAAAAGTAAGGAATCAAGGCTTGTGATTGGCAAAGTAACGAAAGTGAACATTCGTCAATCTCAAGACCTTGCTTCGAAGGGGATATCCCCAATGATCGATGTGTAGAAGTGGTTGGAACGAGGGCGAAAGCACTCGATCCTATTCCGATCATCACTTATTGCTTGAATTGGGGTGGAAAAGCCTTAATCTACTAGAGAAGGAACCCAAAAGCCCAAGATCTACTTTCAATCTTTGAAGTTCGACAAACCCAGCTACCTCGGGCCCGACTTGCTCTACGTCGGTCCCGACTTCCCTCTTGTCGCCAACATCGGGCCCGACGTGACACTTGTGTCGGTCCCGACTGTTCTCTTTGTTTTCCTTTGTTTTAAGTTCTCCTTTCCAGCTTTCTAGTGTCTAGGCACCTCAATCGAGTAGATTTCCCGAGCGTTCGACACCCACCACGTGCTACAACGGGGTCGGGTTATAAATTGTATCTATAGACCCTCGCAAACACGAGCGATCAAAAAAATTGGCGCCGTTTCCGGGGAAGTCTAAGTGCATTGAGTGCCAATTTGGTGAGTTTCGTGTGTTTTGGTAGTGATTTGGGTGAGGGAATAACCCAAACCCTTTGTTTGTTTTTGATTTGTTTTGGTTTGTGTCTTTGTTTCGTAGGTGTATGCGAGCTCGTTCCTCCCGAGGAACACTTGAGCTTGAGTTTGTGAGTGATCCGGAAAGTATTCTCAAAGAAGACCGAAGAAGGAAAATGATGGAGAATCAAGCTCTCCATGGTGATGAGGAGTTGGCTCAACTTATGGCCGAAATGGCTAGATTGCAACTTGAGAAGGACAATCAAGAGGCGGTGGAAAGAAGAGAACGGGAGCAACGGATGAGGGCCGAGGCTCAACTCAATGCTCTACCCCGGAATGCACGCCAATACATGCATCCGGAGTTGAGGGTACCCGAACCGGCTATTGTGCTTCCCGAGGTTGCCAAGAATTTTGAGATCAAGACGCAATTCATCTCCCTCATCAAGCGTGATCAATTCGAGGGCCGTCCACATGAGTGTCCCATAGAGCACATCAAACGCTTTGTGGACATGTGTGAGACGATCTCTACCGACGAGGAGACATTGGAGTATGTGCTTCTAAAGGCATTCAAGTGGTCACTTGGGGGCAAGGCCACACATTGGCTCGAGAGCCAAACCCCTAGGTCAATCACAACTTGGAAGGGACTCTATGATGCTTTCTTGATGAAGTTCTTCCTGCCTCAAAGACAACTGAGCTAAGAAGGAAGATTGCAAGCTTTCAACAAGGTCCGAATGAGCCTCTCTTCGAAGCATGGGACCGTTTCAAGGAGATGTTGCGCCAATGTCCTACTCATGGCCAACAACCTTATGTGCTTCAAGACATCTTTTTCCAAGGCATCAATCCGGCAACGAAGGACAAGCTCAATCTCCACACCGATTGTGGGTTCATAGACTTAACACCGGATCAAGCTTGGGAGCTACTTGACAAACAATCCGATTATGAGGCCATGTATGGGGTGAGTGAGTCAAGCTAGCAAAGGGGTGAAAGTTCAAGGTGAAGGTGCAAGGAAGTTATATGATCCAAAGGGAGAAGACATTGACAAGGATGTGAAGCTCCAATTCCTTGAAGGTGAAGTGAGCAAGCTTAAGAGGCAAGTCCACTACTACAAGCAAAATGCTAGAGCTTGTGAGGAGTGTGGATCCTTTGCACATGCTACGCAAGTTTGTCCGAATGAGAGCCAAGTGCGCTTGGCCGAGTGAATTGAGGAGGCAAACTATGTTCGAGGAAATTTCGGTGGAACAGGCAACTTCAACAATGGTGGTAACGGCCGATGGAACAACGGTCAAGCTCAAGGCTACAACAACAACTTCAACCAAAACGAGCCAAGGGCGCCGCAACCACCACCATATAGGCCACCGGGATTCAATGAGCTACAATCATTTGCTCAAGAGATGAGGGATGGGTTCAAGGAGATGAGGACCCAATTCAATGTGTTTGGTGCATGGAGGAGGCAAGTCGACAATCAATTTGCCCAAATTGAAACTCAAGCCCCGAGAGAGAATGGGAGACTTTCGGGCCGACCCGAGGAGAACCCCCGAGCTCAAAACAATCAAAATGAAGTCCGGGCAATTGGATTGAGAAGTGGCCGAAACCTACCCGAGCCACACATGCCTAAGAAGAATGAAGAGAGTCGGACCGACTAACCCAGCAAGTCGGGTCCGACATTCCCTGAAGTCGATCCAGCAGGAAGATCGACTCCTCTGCCACGGACCGAGGTTGAGAGTAAGTCGGGCCCGACGTGCCCAGATGTCTATCCGACTACTCTGCCTCAACTCTACCCCAGGACGGTGATACACGACATCGGGCCCGACGTGGTACCTAAGTCGGTCCAACCGGGAAATGTTGCAAGCGAAGTGGGGAAGTCCGAGGAGGTTGATCCAAGCAAGATTCAAGGTGCAACAACTCTTCCATATCCCTCAAAGAAGCCGAAAGATGTTGTTGAGAACAAGTTCAAGAGGTTCCTCAAACTCTTGCAAGGTTTGAACATCTCTATCCCGTTCACCGACGCATTGAGCGAGATGCCATCCTATGCAATGTTTTTAAAGGAGATTTTGAGCAAGTAGAGGTCGATTGTAGAAATGCAAGATGAGGTCAAGACCTTGGAGTTACCGCAAAAGCTAGGAGATCCCGGTCGGTTTGCTATCACTATTGGTGTGGGGTCTCAAAACTTCCAAGCCTTATGTGACCTTGGGGCAAGTGTTTCGGTGATGCCCACTAGTATTTGGAGAAAGGCAAATTTAGGTGAAATTGAGTCGGCCGATATGTCCCTGACTATGGCCGACGGTTCCATCATCAAGGCTAAGGGAATATTGGATGACGTGCCGGTGCGAGTTGGAAAGTACTTTGTTCCCGATGATTTCGTGATCTTGGACATGCACGAGGACCCCTTGGTCCCAATAATCTTAAGAAGACCATTCTTAGCTACGGCGGGGGCAAGGTTTGATGTCAAAAACGACAAAGTTTCCTTTGAGATTGGTGAAGAAAAGGTCGATTTTCACTTCAACAAGGCTTTGAATGAGCCGGACGCCTTGGCTATCCTCAAACTTGAAGAGAGTGCCAAGAGAAAAAGAGAAGAAGTGGAAGTTGCTAGAGAGGTCATTGTGTTGAGAAGTGATGAAGGGTTCAATAAACAAATACAAGCAAGGGAGCTGTTGGAGCAAGTTGAGGAACAAGATGAGTCAAGGATCAATGCTAGCCCAAGGAAAAATGAAGAGTATCCTTACTTATATCCTTTTGATGTTGGTGATGACCACAATTCTTCCCAAAATTTTAATTCCTACATTTGTTTAAGTGATTTTAAAGATGACTTAGGAGACTCCTACATTTGCCTTAGTGACTTGAAAGATGAATTGGTAGAATCTCCTAGGAATTCTTTGGATAACTTTGGTGTAGGAAAAGAGGAACATGATGGAGCAAGTAAGGAGGAGAAATCTCATTCGTTGGAGGAGTATGATGAGAGAGGCCCGAGATCGGAGAATCATGCCTATATAGACCATCGTTAGTGGTTTTATGGGTATGAGTGCAATGGGAATGGGCACAACAATGGCGAGCAATTCACCGTGTTTCACCCGCCATGAGATTGAGGTTAGGAAGTCAAGCTAGTGACTCTAAACGAGCGCTTCTCGGGAGGCAACCCGAGCTAGTAGCTTTCTTTTCGTAATTTTAGTTTGATTTTTCTTAGTTTAGCCTAGCTTTTCTCTAACCAATTTCTATCTAGTGTTTTGTGGATTTTTGGTGTTGTGTATTTTTCAAGGTTGTGTAGGATTTGAGGTGAAAAAAAAATATATAAATGGAAATGTGGAGAAAGAAGTTGCAAGAGGATGGAGTAAAATTGGTGACCCGAATACTCCCACATCGAGCCCAGGTAAGTCGGGCCCGACACAGGGATGTCGGTCCACAACGTCGGTCCGACCCGATTTGACTAGGTGGAATGCCAATTTTGCCCTTGACCTAATTTGGCCCTTTCCCCCATTAAATACCATCCCCTACCTACCTACCATCTTCATATTAACCACCATTCCCCAAAATACAACCCATCTCCCTCACACTCTCAAAAATCGGCCCTCCCTCTCACCATACTCGATCCACACATCCTCCTTTCTTCATCTCGATCCAATCACAAAAAGGCCTCCCTAACCCGATTCAAAAGAGAAATTTCGAGTTCAATCTCGTTCTTCATCCCCCATCTCGATCTAGTTTGAGAAATTTTGAGTTCTAAGTAGATTATTTGTTTAAAAATCTAATACTCTTCAAATCCGGTATGTGTTACTCGATCTCTACCTATTTCCTTGGAGATTTTGTGCTTTCATTGCATAGATTGAGTAATTCCATGTTTGATAGAGAGTTTGAGCTTGAGCATCAATGGTGGATTTGCATGATTTGTGAAATTGAGCTTCAAAGTTGTTTATGCATGCTTGGATCCATTTAGAACTTCGATTAGGGATGTTTGATGTTTGAATTTGAAATTTAAGTGCATGATAGAGAGATTTGGGTTGATTTGAGGTTAGAGTCGAAGCATGAACTAGGTCGAGATCGACGTGCCCAGATAAGTCGGGCCCGAGTTGTGGAAGTCGGTCCATCAAGTCGGACCGAGGTTGAGTATGTGTCGGGCCCGACATAGGTTGAAAGTCGATCCATGTTGTTTTTGCTCTCTTCTTGTGATATCATGTGGATTCATGTGTTTCATTGTTGGCTAAAGCTTAATCATGATGTAGTATGACCATTTGCTTAGCCATTGTTAGAAGATATCCATGATGATTCATGTTGGATTGTGATGCATGTGTGTTTAGAGACTAAGTATGGGGTTCCCCTTGTGTTGATGTGTTGTTGTGTGTTGAAGAGTGCTTTTGTTGAATTGTATGGAGTTTATCTTGGACCCTTTTGTTTGGTTGGATGTGTGTAGGTACCATGGAGACTAGAGCTTCATCATCTCATGCGGAAAGGCCGAAGAAGAAGTCCAAGAAGTCAAGAAAAGAGCCAAAGTTGGATGATGTTTACTTGGAGGATGATGAGCAAGTTGAGAGTTATGCAAGGTATATGGCGCTTGAGCATCACACAAGGTGGCTTGATTGGGAAACCGTGAGGAAGATGGACATGGATCAAGCTCTTCCAAGGTGCTACTCCCACATCGGTCTCAATGGGATGCTAAGGTGGGACAACACCCACTATCCCGCCCTCACCTCGGAATTCATGGCCACTTTTGAATGCACTTATGATAATATGGAGGACGAGGAAGGGGCGATCACTTTCCAATTGGGCAATGAGGACCACAATCTCTCTCTTGGGGATTTGGCTACCTACTTCGGGTTTCCATGTCCAAAAGAAGAGACCGGCGTCGACAACGAGAAGGTGAACCAAGTGTGGCGGCATGTGGCCGGGAAGAGCGAGATGAGAAAGGGCGCCACCACAACCGAGATTGCTAGCCCTCTTTTTCGGGTCATGGTGCGAGTTTTGGGATGTGCAATCTATGCTCGTCATGAGTTGAGCAAGCCGATGAAGGAAGACATTATGTTGCTACATGAGATGCTCTTCCACACCGAGAAGCCCATGAACCTTGCATGGGAGTGGGTCAAGATGGTGCGAGACTTCCAAAGCTCCTCTTGGATCTACTTCGGCGGGATGATAGCAAGGCTAGCCGTGTGTCTAGGAGTCGACCTTAACAAGTATTCTCCGGCTCCGAATGGTGTTGAGTATATGAACATGAAGTATTTCAAGAAGGCCAACATCATCAAGGAGAAGCTTTACATGATTTCCTTGGCCCCTCACTCGAACTATGATGGTGTGTCGATCCGGTTGGTGCACAACCTTTATGATCTTTCTCGGTATCACAATTGGTACCAAGTGTGGGACGGCAAGCCAGACTCATTTGGTGACCCCGAAGGTGCAAGAGAGGGGCGGCGACAACAACCTCAACACATTCGGTTTACCTCCCCTCCATCTTCACCGGATTTCGACCAAGATAACTTTGTGTTTGCACCACGTGGGAAGACATGGACGTCGATCAAGAGCAAAATGAAGAAGATGAGCGCTTCCAAGGCTTGATGGCCAACCTCCGAGCCACGCACCAAGCTCCAACATTGGCGGACCGAGGTACACATGGCGTCGTGCCCGACTTCCCTCAAAGTCGGTCCGGTTCCTTCTATGGTGATGAGGTCCCGAGGCACTATGAGCATGGAGAGGGGAGTGGTGCAAGGCGAGAACAAGCTCAAGCTGGCGGTTATGAAGGATATGCCCAATGGTATGGTCCGGGAATGGTGTTTCCCGAGCGACAACAAACGGTGGACATGTCCTTCCTGGCCAACCAAATGGCCCATCTTCAACTTCAACAAGAGAATGTTCTTCAAGAGGTCCATCAAGTGAATCTTCAACAACAACACATGTACCAACAACAACAACAATTTCTTCAAAAACAAGGTGCTTTCCAAGCTAGCCAAGAAGAGATGAATCGAGCCCTCGGCTACACTAGGCGAGAGGTGGAGGAGCTTAGAGAGGTGGAGGACCAAAGGTGGCGGGTCCAAGATAGCTTCAACACATGGATGAGAGGGAACTTCCCTTCCCGTGAGGACCAATGGACGCGCCCGGATCCTCAACTCTAACCACCACCACAAGACTTCTACCAAGAGCAAGTGTACGAGAGGGAGCGGCAAGGAGACTCCAAAGAGGACGTAGGCGTGACAACCCCTTCGAGTGATCCTAGACATGCCATTGAAGAATAAAGAAATTGTGAGCTCTTTGCACTCTTCTCTCTTGCTTTTAAGTTTTGGTTTCCTTGTTTGATGGGGACATCAAAATTTTAAGTATGGGGGTGGGGGGTAAGTGTGCTCATGATTTCACTTGCTTGTGTGTTTGTTATTTTGAGGATATTTGGTTTTTGGTTTCTAGTTTGTGTTTGGGATGTTTGTTTCTTGGTTTGTGGTTTGTGGAATGACATGGATGATTGATTTGGTTTTGAATGGATGAGTCTTTGTTTTTGGTTTTAGAGAAATTTTTGCAAAAATCCATAAAAAATTGAAAAATTGTGTTGAAAACAACAAAAAGATTTTGTGTTTTGTACTTTTTGGACTGGAAATTCCCATCTTAGATTGCCAAATGAAAGCTAATGATGATGTGAGCATGTAAATTCCTTTGCATATTTTTGGATGGTTTAGCCTCTAAAAAAGATGTTGCTTTTGATGTGATCATGATATCTTGCTTGTTTTATTGAACAAGTGAGTTCTAGGATGAGTTCTTATGCAACTAAGTATGAGTGACCCTTGTGAGATTGGTTTTTGGCCATTTTAGGGATGCTTGTTCATATTTGCATATCCCTCATGTTTCTTGTGTGATTAGCTCATGCATGCTTAGTAAAACTTGCTATTGCGGTGTTTATCTATTTTCCAAGACCGTCATGAGATTTGTCCTAGCATTGTCACATTGATTTTGAACTTTGTTCTTCTAGTCACATAAATGTTCCATATCCTACCATGAAGTGAATCCTTTGTTTGTATCCCCGTTTTAGCCTAAGCCTTTGTTTGAAACTCCTCAAAAATTTTATTCCTAGCCTTATATGACTTGACCCTTATGGGATTGGACTTTAGAAGAGAGGTTTGGATTGTATTTGAAAAGTTGAGATTCTCTTTGGTTTAAGGGCAAAGAATGGTGTTATGAATCATGTGGGTAGTGCATCTTTGTTGTGCAAGAAAAAGAATGGTGTTATGAATCATGAAGGTAAAGAGCTTAAGTGAAGAAAAAGGGTCCGACCGAGTTACAAACCACATCGGGCCCGATGTCATAAGAAAGTCGGTCCAATATAGAAAGTGTGGAAAATCCAACAAAAAGCCTAAGAGCAAAGATGAAGTAGAATGTTAAGTGAAATTTTGGGTTGAGATGAAAAATGTTAAGTCTTTTGGATGAGTGTGAAATTGATTGTGGAATTTTGGTGAAGTTGGTGAGAGTTTAAGTTGTTCAATCCCCATTGTAAGCACCACAAGACCAAATAATTCCCACCTTGAGAAATACCAAAAGCCCCATTACAACCCGGCCGAATGGAACCTCTTTGAGGACCTCCATTGAGCCAAGTTTGAATTCTTTGTGTACTTTGTATTAGGCATCTCTAGGTGGAGGAATTGGTGATATTAGCTTCAATAGTAAAGTCCTTACTTGCATGATTTTTGAGCTTGAGTGTTCATTGCTATACCCATACACATGATGAGTGATACACATTCACATATCCCTAAAGTGAGGCTTAGTTGCATTGACTCTATTCCTTGGAACACTTAATCATGTGTGATGATGTAATCTTGCTTGAACATCAATCACTTGTGCTTAAATGTGTTTTCATACGAGGCTTTACTTGAAGATTATGTTTCAGTCTTGCTTACATTGTTAATGCTAGAGGACAAGCAAGTTTAAGTATGGGGTATTTTGATGTCTCTTTATTTGGTGGTGTTTTTATATATGATTTCCTTTGTAAATATGTTTCTTTTTCCCCTTTTCTTGTGTGTTTTGTTCCTTTTTAGCTTAGTTCCCGTATTTCTATGAGATTTGGAGACTATGCACGTTTTATGTGTTTTGTAGGTGTTTTGGCATGGATCAAGGGTCGTTTTGAAGGAGAACCGGAACATGGAGCAAGGCCCAAGCTTAAGAGGGAAAGAGAGGAGCAAGCCATGGAGAAGAACAAGAGAAAAGCCAACAAGAAGAAGGTGGAACGAGGTCCGGACCGAGTTAGAACCATGTCGGGCCAGAGATGAAGTTTCCGACCTCAGACCGACTTGCATAGTAAGTCGGGCCCGAGGTTGCTCCATGTCGGTCCGAGTCGGTCGCTGACTGCTTGGGCTCCAAGGCACGAAATTGTAAACTTCCACTTTTGCCCCTAATCTATAAAGGCTCTCTTGTCTCCTAATTGGAGAGGAGGTTCCCACACTTAGCAAGGAACCCAACCCTCAAAAACTCTCAAGAGGATACTTGGAGAGCAAGGAGGAAGGAGAGGATAAGGAGAAGAGAGAGAATCGGCCAAGGAGAGGGAGATTTGATAGGTTTGGTTGATAGATTAGCTTTGCCTTGTTTTGGTTTTGTGGATTTGGAAACCTTTGATTGGAGTTTGTGGATTGCTTTTGATTTGTGAATGAAACTTGACTTTGGTTTGAGATTGATGATGTTGATTGCTTTGCTTTGTGATTTGTTTGCTTTCTTTGTTTGCCATATGGAGTAGATCTCCTTGATCTTGGGTTATGGGGGAAAACTCTAGCTAGGTTGGGCTAGAAACCCCAATTCCATATGCCTTGAGTGCTTGATCTAGGAACCCACTCTACATAGAGCTACAATTCCTTACGAAAGTAAGGAATCAAGGCTTGTGATTGGCAAAGTAGCGAAAGTGAACATTTGTCAATCTCAAGACCTTGCTTCGAAGGGGATTTCCCCAATGATCGATGTGTAGAAGTGGTTGGAACGAGGGCGAAAGCGCTCGATCCTATTCCGATCATCACTTATTGCTTGAATTGGGGTGGAAAAGCCTTAATCTACTAGAGAAGGAACCCAAAAGCCCAAGATCTACTTTCAATCTTTGAAGTTCGACAAACCCAGCTACCTCGGGCGCGACTTGCTCTACGTCGGTCCCGACTTCCCTCTTGTCGCCAACATCGGGTCCGACGTGACACTTGTGTCGGTCCCGACTGTTCTCTTTGTTTTCCTTTGTTTTAAGTTCTCCTTTCCAGCTTTGTAGTGTCTAGGCACCTCAATCGAGTAGATTTCCCGAGTGTTCGACACCCACCACATGCTACAACGGGGTTGGGTTATAAATTATATCTCTAGACCCTCGCACACACGAGCGATCAACTTACCTGGGTTAGGGTCGTTAGATACCCTCGGAGCCTCGTCACCCTAGTATGCGGGCTCGGTATTTGCCCTCGCTGGCTCGTTACCGAGCAAGGTTGTGACGTCCTCTTCCTTCTCGTCCTCAGCTTGAACTCTCTCCGGCAATGTCTTCCCGCTTCTGAGGTGTACCGCTGCTATTTGGCCTCTAGGGTTCTCCTTGGGGCGGCCCGGGAGTTGCCCTTGTGGTCTTGGAATCGTGCAGCTAAGTCCCCTAGCTGGGAATCAACACTCCTCTTCCAAACACCGAACTCTCCCCATCTTTTATCTTGTCGGTTCAGTTTGGCTTGAACTTCATCAACTTTGTTGTTCACTCCGTTAATGCTCTCCTTTATTTCCTGAACCCATGATGGCGTCTCCTGATGGCCTGGAGGTCGATATGGTGCAGGTCGTCTATCTGGTGGGGGCCCTGCGTAGTTTTGACTTGTATTCTGATTGCCCCATGGTTGATAGTTGTTCGACCTGTCATTATAATTAGGTTGGTTCCTGTATGGTCCTCTCATATAGTTCATCTCGGCTATTGTCTCAGCGGTTCTAACCTGCTCAATGTTAGTGCAAGCAGAAGTACTATGTGCAGAAGAACCACATTCTAGACATGATTGAGAGGATTTCAGAAAATTACCTGTTTCCTCAGACGGCTGACCTTATCTTGTAAGAATTGATTTTTAACATCTGGGTCAACTTCTTCTCGGTTAGGTATGTAGAGACGTTTTTGAGTTTGTGGAGTTTGCTGGGTTCCGTACATAGCATCGTAATTAGCCAGCTTATCCAACAGTTCCCACGTCTCTGTCGGGTTCATCTCTATAAAACCGCAAGCAGTATGCGTGTTGATGCGGTTCTTGGTCTCTGCGTTGATACCCTAGAAAAAGATTTCCTGCAAAACATATAAAAGGTTGCCCATGAGTAGGGAACTGTCTAAGTATCTCTTTGAATCTTTCCCATGTTTCAACAAATGTTCATTAGGCAACTGGTGATAGGAGGTGATGCGTTTCCTCAACTCCGTTGTCTTAGCAGGAGGGAAGAACTTTGTAAGAAATTGATCATACAAAGCTTTCCAAGTCCTGATAGACATAGAAGGTAGGCTCTCCAACCAGTTCAGGGCCTTTCCAGTAAGAGACCATCTAAAAGCTTTTAACAGAACATATTCTAATGAGACACCTTCAACAGCTATGGTGTCACATAAATCAAGAAAGTTTCTAATATGCTCCATAGGGCACTCAACAGGTTTCCCTTCAAACAGAGCCCGTTTGATTAAGGATATAAATTGAGACTTGATCTCAAAAGGTTTCTCTATCGCTGGAAGCACAATGGGAGATTCTGGCACCCTCAATTCCGGATGCATGTATTGTTTGGCATTCCTTGGATAGGCATCAAGCTCTTCTTGTAGTCGAGCCTTATAAGCTCGTTGATGCTCAGCTTCGGCGTCTGCGCCGTCCTTCTCGGCTTTCAATGCCTGCATCTGGGTCCGGAGGATCTCTAACTCGAGAGCCATCTCTTCTGCTGTGGCCATGGCTCGGTTTTCTCGGAGTCGACGGTGCAAGGAACGTTCGGGTTCTGAGTAATAACCAGTGTTATCAAACTAAAGCCTTCGTCGTCCTACCGGCATACACTGAGAAAAACAGACAAAGAAAACAAAAATTAAAAAAAAAACGGGATCGGACCATTCCGAACCCAAAGATAAACTAACAAACTCGTTGCTTCCCCGACAACGGTGCCAATTTGTTGAGAGGGTTTCTTGACAACAAATAAATTTATAATCGAGACCCCGCTGAGTATAGGGAGGTCAGGATCGTTCCACAAGAAACAAGGTTGTTCGTTTATCAATCTACTAAAAAGCAAACAAAAACAAATAAAAGCACTCACAAGCAGCCTCGTTAACGACGTTGTCAGGGTCGTTAACGAGCCACCGAACACAAAAACACTTCAAATAATGACCTAATTAAAATCTAATTAAATTCGGTACCGAGGCAAGTACTCAGCAACAAAAATTCACTAGAGATAATTCAAATAAAACAAAGATCTAGGATTTAGGGACACCACAACATAGCCAAGCATAAAAACTCGTAAGAAGATAAGATCATGCCTTTAAACAGATAGAGTCATCAACTTTCGTTGACTATCAAGTAAATTAACCAAATTTCGCAACCTAATTCACTTTATTGCTTGTTTTGGATCTAAAGCTTGAAACTTTCGTATTCAAACAACATCAACCTTCAAGTTACTAACTTTCTCTTTCAATCAAGTTAAAAACCTAAATTACCTCAACTTTCGTTTCGGTATAAGCACAACAAACAATCCTCAATAAAAGATAAAAGGCAATCAACACACAATCTTACTCATCAAACATGCTCAACTATGCCGGGCTTTACCCCGATCCTAGAAAAGAAAACTACTCACTAATCATAACTAAGAAACTAATAACTTCAATAAAAAGAAACATTGAAAACAAAACAAAACTCAAATTAATAAGAAAATATCGTCTTACAGAGATTCAGAAGAAACCGAAAACATCAAAAATACCGAACCAAAATCACAACTACCGACCCCGGTGATTGTCGTCTACCGAGCCTCCTCGATCCGACTCCGATTCGACTTCTCCTCTCTCGGACCTTCGAAAATCTCTCTAAAAAGCTTCTCTTCTAAAAACCTCCTCCTTTCTATGCTAGATAGAAGGATATTTATACTAAAAAGCTAAAAACTAAAAAAGGCTAAAAGATATAAACTTTCTTAAAAAGATAGAAACAAAACCTAAAAGATAGAAATAAAATCTAAAAAGATATTAAGACCTAAAATACATATTCTAATAACCCCAAAAGATTTTAAAAAGATACTCAATCGACACGGAAATAAATTCCCGCTCAGGATCGGTGAATTATAAAATAAATCTTCAACTCTTCTCCTTCGTGGCCTCGTTAACTAGCCCTCACAGCCTCGTTAACAAGCCTGGGCTTTTGGTTTCCTCCACACTTCCTCTCGTAATCTTAAACTCTGACTTCTTCAATCTTGTACTCCTCCGTCTTTCACTGTAATGCTCCGAATTCAGCTCCATATAGCTCCTTTCCTTGCTAAAACCTACAAAATACACAAAATAGCGTAGCTTCCACTCTTTTCATAGAAATATGCAAAACTACCAAAAAACACTCAAAACTAATCCTAAACTTAACAAAACTAAACCTAATAAGCAAAGAAAACCTACTAAAAACTATACTAAAAATGCGAACATCAGTCCCGCCGCCCGTGGCTTCAACTTGGAGTTTCGACGTGAGGGAAACCGTTCCTTGCGGAGGTGCACCCACACCAAGTCACCGGGCTCTAAAAGCAACTCCTTGCGTCCCTTGTTATGTTGGCGCTCATATTATGCCGAGCGTGTCTCGAGCTGCCTCCTCGTGTCCTCGTGCAACCGCTTCACATAGTTCACTAAATCCTTTCCTTCCTGGCTAAAACCATCAACAATAGGGTGAGCAATAAGGTCTAACGGAGTGAGAGGATTCTTACCATACGCGACTTCGAAAGGTGTCTTCTTGGTCGCCGAGTGGGTAGTCTGGTTATAGGCGAACTCTATGTATGGAAGACAATCTTCCCACCTGCGGAGGTTAGCTCGCAAAACAACATGAAGCAAGGTGCTCAGCGACCTATTCACTACTTCGGTTTGCCCATCCGTTTGCGGGTGACAAGTAGTGGAATAAAGTAACTTGGTGCCTAACTTGGCCCACAAAGTCCTCCAAAAGTGGCTAAGGAATTTTACATCCCTATCCGACACTATAGTTTTGGGAAGACCATGGAGACGCACAACATGATTGAAAAACAAGGACGCCACGTTCGTAGCATCGTCAGTTTTTGTGACACGCAATGAAATGTGCCATCTTACTAAACCGATCAACGACTACGAGAATGGAATCCCTTCCCCTTTTAGTCCTAGGAAGACCTAACACAAAATCCATGGATAAGTCTTCCCAAGGCTATTGGGGAATGGGCAAAGGAGTATACAATCCTTGGGGGCTCGTTTTAGATTTAGCTCGTGCACAAGTAGCACAAGAGGCACACAATTTCTCGACGTCCCTAAGCATTCGCGACCAATAGAAGTATTCCTTCAAGGCTTGCAATGTCTTAGCAACTTCGAAATGTCCCATAAGGCCACCACCGTGTGCTTCTTGCACTAATAGGCGTCGAATGGATCCCCCAGGGATGCATAACTTAGCACCCTTCATAAGATAACCGTCATGAAGGAAGAATTGATCTTTACTTCCAACGGTACTACATTCCTCATAAATTTCCTTGAAGTCAAGGTCTACAGAATATAGTTCCTTAATGAAAACAAAGCCCAACATCCTAGCATCCATAGTGGAAATTAGGGCGTATCTTCGGGATAAAGCATCCGCCACAATATTGACCTTTCCCTTTTTGTGTTTGATCACATAAGGGAAAGTCTCAATAAATTCAACCCACTTAGCGTGACGTTTATTCAGTTTATTCTGACCTTTGAGGAACTTAAGTGCCTCATGGTCGGAATGAATAACAAATTCCCTAGGGAGGAGATAGTGAGACCATACCTTAAGCGCCCTTAGCAAAGCGAGTAGCTCCTTGTCATAAGTTGGGTACTTGAGCTCGGCTTCATTCAACTTCTCACTATAATATGCAATCGGCCTCCCTACTTGCATGAGCACGCCTCCAAGTCCTACTCCCAATGCATCACATTCAATCTCGAAAGTCTTGGAAAAATCGGGAAGAACTAGAAGAGGTGCATGCGTGAGCTTGTCCTTGAGAGTACTGAAGGCTCGTTCTTGCTTTGGACCCCATTGGAAAACCACCTTCTTCTTGGTAAGCTCGGTGAGAGGCGTGGCTAACGAGCTGAAATCTCGGACGAAGCGTCAGTAGAAACCAGCCAAGCCGAGGAAGCTCCTCACTTGCGTCATGGTGGTAGGTACGGGCCATTCCTCAATTGCCTTCGCTTTCTCCTTGTCCACTTGAAGCCCTTCTTTGCTCACTACAAAACCAAGAAACACCACATTATCCGAGCAAAAATGGCATTTCTTAAAATTAGCATAAAGCTTCTCTTTCCTCAAAACTTCTAGAACCATGCGAACATATCATCAAAATACACTACCACAAACTTGCCTACAAAATATCTTAAAACATGTTTCATTAATCTCATGAATGTGCTAGGAGCATTAGTAAGGCCAAATGGCATAACCAACCATTCATAGAGACCGTACTTGGTCTTGAATGCGGTTTTCCATTCGTCACCTTCCTTCATGCGAATTTGGTGATAACCACTTTTGAGATCCACTTTGGAAAATATGCATGACCCATGGAGCTCATCCAACATATCATCAAGTCTAGGAATAGGATGCCTATACTTGAAGGTAATGTTGTTGATAGCCCTACAATCCACACACATTCTCCACGTTCCATCTTTCTTAGGAACTAAGATGACGGGAACGGAACATGGACTCAAATTCTCATGCACATAACATTTAGAAAGAAACTCTACAACCTGTTTTTGAAGCTCCTCAGCCTCGGTTGGATTGGCTCGGTAGGCCGGCTTGTTGGGAATGGAAGCGTCAGGCACGAAGTTGATTTGGTGCTCAATCCCTCGGATTGGGGGCAGTCCCTCTGGCATCTCTTCGGGAAACACATCATCGAACTCCATCAACAACAAAGAAATGGGAGAAGGTAATTGCTCTACATCTTGTTCATTAAGCAGTACATCCTTAAATAATAAAAGAATACAAGTAGTACTCCCTTTCACAGCCTTTCGAGTCTCTCTGGCCTTGGCAAGAAGGAGATGGCTCGGCGGTGCGGTCGATGTCGACCCACTGGCGGTCAGTGTCGACCCACTGGCGGTCGGTGTCGACCCACTGGCCCGCTTGGCCTCTTTAGCAGCTTCACGTCGCTGCTTCCTCGCAATATGGTCGGCCATGATCTCGTGTGGCGCCATGGGCATCAAAGTGATTCTCTTACCATTGAGATGGAAAGAGTACTCGTTTGTGACGCCTTGGTGAATCACGCCACGGTCATATTGCCACGGGCGACCAAGTAAGAAAGGACACGCCGTCATTGGAACCACATCACATATCACCTCATCAGAGTACCCCCTATAGAAAACTTGATACAAGCTTGCTCATTCACCTCAAGAGGTGTGTTAGAGTTCAACCAACATAAGGTATAGGGTAATACATGAGGAGTAGTTTTAAGGGCAAACTGTTTAACCACTTCTTGATCTATGATATTGCAACAAGATCCTCCATCAATTATAAGAGTACAAAGTTTACCTTGAATAAGGCATCTTGTATGGAAAATGGTCTCCCTTTGGTTGGATGGCACCGGAGCTTCATTGGCAAGAAGGGAACGCTTGACCACGAAGCACTCCCCATGGGTCTCGGCCATAACTTGCAATTCCGCCACCTCTCCATCACCATCTTGTGGCTTCTCATTCTCAGCCTCCTCATCCGACTCATACTCCCCAATGGTGTTGAGTAGAACTTGGCGCTTTGAAGGGCAATCCCGAGCTATGTGTCCACGCCCTAAGCACTTGAAACACTTGATCTCACTCGTTCGTTGCTCGCCTTCACGCCTTCCTCCTTGTGAAGTCCGAGATGGTTCACGCCGTGTAGGCATATTTCCGACGTCTTGCTTGGCTTCGGGACGTCGGGTTTGCTGGCTAGAAGCGCCCCCACCTTGAGTATTCCACGGCTTGGAAGGAGATGGGTAACTTCTCCGTTGAGGCAGATTTTGATAAATGTGATTGGTGTAGTGCAAAACCTCCTCAATCGTAGTGCCCCTAACAAAATACTGCGTACTCACAATATACTCAAGGTCAGCATTTAAACCGTTAATGAATTTAGAGATAACATACCCCTCGGGAAACCGTAGGCTGGATCTATAAACTAGAATCTTGAGCTCTTTGTAGTACTCATCCGGCGTCTTGGTTCCTTGCTTCAATTGCTCTAGCCTAGCATGCAATCGAGCGGTGAAGTCCTCGGGTACAAAACGATGCCTTAGGGCAGCCTTTAACTCCTCCCAAGTATCGATAGCCGGATAGCCATTGTATGCTCTTTCTTCCCTGTCCTCAATCCACCAAAGGTAAGCAAAATCAATAAACTTAATGGTGGCAATGGCTACCTTTTGGGCGTCCGAATATTGATAGAAGTCAAAGACTTGCTCCGTCTTATGCTCCCACTCCAAGTAAACTTCGGCATCGGTAGAACCTCCAAAAGGTTGCACTTCCAGCTTCACGTTAGGCCCCCTTCCATAACCTTGGTCCAATTCTTGACCTTGGTATCCCCGGATGGGTTGTGGAAGTTGCCTAACCGCTTGATGATTCACCCTCCCTGCGCCTCGTCCTCCAGCGGGACGCCTTGGTTTCCATGGGGCCATCGGGGCTCTTGGTTGGAAGTCCCCAACATACTCTTGACCTGTAACATTAGCGGGGCCTGAGGGCAAAGGCATAGTAGTGTATGGAGAATACGGAAAAGAATGGACAGATTGCATACCTGACTCTTCGCGGTTGGTGCTCGGAAGAGTGTGGTAGGAAGTCGTTGGAGCCGCCGAAACATGCATGGTCGGCACCGAGCTATGCAGGGTCGGCACCGAGCTAGGCAGGGTCGGCACCGAGCTAGGCTGGGTCGGCACCGAGCTCCCGTATGTCACTTGGCCCGAGCCCGTTCCTTCTTCGTAGCTTGCTTGAATTCCTCCTAGGCTTCCCAGCTGCATCGCCCCCATCCGAGCCTCCATTGAAAGCTTAAAGGCTTCCATCTCCCGTTTTTGTTGTTGCATTCTTTCTTCATTCCCGGTTTTGAGCCCTTGAATGGCTCTAAACAAGTCTTCCAGGGTAATGGCGGTGGAAGTCACCTCACCCTCGACAAGTCCCTTTTTTTGTTATTATAGTCGTCCATGTTGTTCCTAGAGCACAAAACTCAACACACACAACTAGGAAAACGTATCAATGGATCCCACACATGCAAGGGTCCTTAAACCGATCGTTAAGCAATAAAAATTGGTCGTTAGAAGGGTCGGTAAGGTCTTTAACAATGGTAAGCAAGAAAAATTAATCAAACAAGTAATCTTACAAGAAGACTCGACACACTCCAAGAAGTGAAACACAAAAAGATAAAGGAAAGGTACTTGATTTTTTTTAACAATTCATAAACGAAGCAAGTGATGTAGGTGTCGCCCTTGTGTCGCCTTACTTTTTCTCGGTCAGTCCTCTTGTTTTACCGGTGACCGGATCTTTCTAAGAACAACCACTTTTTTTGCAAGGGTTGAGCAAGGAGGTGTTGGGTTCAATACCAAGATCTCCCTCCTAGCATCTTGACACTTTGAAGGAGGATGGCCGAACCAAATCTTCTCCTACTACACCCTAATTTTCGAACAAGCAAGTTATTATTATTATTTTTTTATGTATAAACTTTCTCGTTCCCTTAATCCTTTAAGCCTTTTCGTGATTTACACACAACTTTTCGTGTGCCAAGCGCAATTAAAATCGAATTAAAGGCTAAGAACTCAAGGGTTGGGATTGGAAAAGGCACAAATCGGTTCAGATTTTGAGCTCTCAACACAGGCATACAAAGACGGAAGGAAACCAATTTTTATATGCTTAACAATCGAGTTTTAGGAGTCAAACCTGGCGTGGCTCTGATACCACATGATACGATCGTCCTAGGTTGATTCACGGTGCGAGCGCTCAACTCCAGTAAACGACAGCCTTGAGAGGTCGAAGACCTTGCAACTCAAGTTTTTTTCAGGGCAGGGTCGTAACCGAGCAATACAGGGTCGGTGACGAGCGAACTCGAAGAGATGATGATGGAAACGTTGAACGTTTTGGATGGAGGATTAAAGGGTATATGGACTCTCAATGACGGATATGACTCACCGACGTTTGAGAGAACTGGGGGCTTGGATATTACACACCAAGTGTTCTTGAAAGATCGATATAACTCACAATCTAAGCAAGAACAAGACCTTCAAAGAGATGATTCTTTGCATTCAGCGAAAAGGGAGTTTTTATCAATTCAAAGGTAAACCAAACAACACACGAAAGGCCCTTTTAAACCCCAAGGCGATCCACTTCTAGAGTATTAAACCGAGCATTAAAAGACGTACTAAAAACGCATTAAAAGATGTCTATTCACATTCGCCAACAACCTTTGGCATTCACAAGCAAGGTCGGTACCGAGCAAATCCGGGCCGGTGCTGAGCGGCTCGCCAACAACCTTTGGCATTCAAGAGCATGGTCGGTACCGAGGAAATTCTGGTAGGTGTCGAGCGGTTCTGGGGTCGGTGCCAAGCGAGGAAGGCTCGGTTACGAGCATCATGGCGTGAGATTCCTTGACTTGACGATGTAAAGTCTTCACCATGGAACGAGTAATTCGCATCACCGGCGGTTCCTCTTGCTCTTGCTTCTCGTCCACGTTGCTTTCAATATGGTTTGACTCGGTGAGATCTTGATGGGACGGATTCACATCAGTGTTAACACATTGCGTAAAGATCTTGTTGGATATGTTCTACAAGCTGATGAAGGACAAGGATGAGGGAAAGTTGGAGAAGGAATGTGTTGATTATTGGCGGAGAGAGCGAATGGGTCATCCTTTTCCTCATAGGATTTCCCATGCAATCCTCACCAAGCAGCCAATCATGCCAAGTGAGATACACCCGTTTTGGCATCAGGTAGTATGGGAAGGTGTCGATCCACAATACATGCCCATAGATGACACCGTGCGTCCCTCACTTGTTGAGGTGAGATGGAGAGAGACGGAGGAGTATTATAGGGTAAAAAATTTGACAAAGGAACAGGTGTACACGATAACCGAGACTTTTATAGACTTGGTGAGGCTAAAAGAATTTTCTTCGGTTGAGGCGGTAGGAGCTATGAAGAGGGGACGACCAAAGGGCTCCACCAAGTGGTCTAAGAAGAGTAGTAAAACTTTGCTTGAACATAGGATGGTTGTATATGAGAAGGAGAAGAAAGACAACGAAAATAAGGAGATGGAAGAGAAGCAGGGTAAGAAGACCACTGAGGGAATCCCGTCCACTAGGAGAAAGCGTGGAAGGCCAAAGGGCTCAACCAACAAGACCTCAAAAATAATTGCAGCAAGTACTTGTGCACAAGGGATGAGTGATGATGTAATGTGGTTGGGTGTGAACTTTGGAGTTTACAACGTTGACCATTTCATGTTTCTATATATCGAGAGGGTTAAGGATGTAAAAGGACGGGCATTGTGGTTATCAATCTATGGCCAAGTTGTTAGGACATGGAGAGAGAGAATATCATAGAGTTAGATGTGAGCTTGTTGACGAATTGAGGCAAAACGGAGGCATATATGAGCGTGTGGAGAACGCACCCCCTATTGATGAACTATTGGAGAATCTTCCATATGTGGTTAGCCCTTGCACGTGACAATATTTTCTTGAGATGCCCATGGTCGGTTTGATATTTGCGACATTACATCAAGTTGCTCTTGTTCTGATTTCGCAGAAGGTCTCTCACACATGCTTGTCGATGTAGGCGAGAGGGGACAATACGCACCTCCCACAAGGATATATGCCATAGCCTTGGTAGGAAAAGAAAACCACTTCATCATGGTAATGATCCTTTCTATATAACTAATTTCTACTTATTTTTCCGTCAATTATTTATGAATTTTTGTTATGTAGGTCTGGTTGAGTGATGACGATCCACTTCCTCCTCCTCCTATGGATTGGACAAGGAAGCATGACCCAAACGTCAATGATTGGGATGAGCCGTTTAGTCAGAGGTTGGAAACGTGGCGCCAAAAGCAGATTCATAATGGTCTAACCCCAAATGTAGCATGTTAGGGTTGGTTTTAAGTTATGTAATATAACATTAGTAGTAGTATGACTTTGTATTGACATCTCATCCTGTTAAACTTCATTAATCGTAATGGTTAGTTTTTGTCATCCTAGTTTTTATGTTGTAATGATATTCTCTTATTTTGATTTCAACCATCAACATGGTTTGAGATATGTTTTGTGAGACAAGAGGATTCCATCTAAAACCTAATTTTTTTTATATTTGGTCTCAAATACTGATGTCTTCAAAATTAAGAAGGCCATAGAGTTGATAAGGCTTGAAGATGTCTAGGTATAGGATTTATCATCACTCAATTTTGTTCGTTGCTTATTATACTGACTTGAGTCTACACCTGTTAATTAATATCATTGAATAAAATTTACTCTGATTGAAGCTACTTAAAAATATAGATTACACATGAATTCGATGGCCCTAATGAAGTGGTGATTTAATAATATATTCACGATTCAAAATTGATGTTACTAAAGAACTTACCCAATTGAGATCCAAGCATACATTTTTGGATGAATCATTTGAACCCTACATTGCTGACATAATGTGCAAATAAATTCAGCTTAAGCTTGCTCCCTATACAGTGCAGATTGACAAGTGTGGGCTCTTCTAAGTGCTATTAGACAGACTCTTTATTTTTTAACATAGATAAATTAGCAAAATTGAGGTTGAAGTGCTCAACCAAGATCAATCATGTTGCAACCCAACACTAATATAGTATGAAAAATATAGGTAAAGCCATATTACTGTATGACAGTAGAGTAGTGGAATGACAACATGACAACTAACAAAAATTTGTAAAGCTTTACAATATGACATTAGAGTAGACAAGTCAACAAATACACCCTCCACAAAAGTATTCGTAGTTCCATCCTTAACCAGCATATTGTAACACCCCGATAATTTATAAGGAATTGAGGTGCTACCCATGTCAACAAGAGCTCTTCCTTTTCTGGGTTTGAGTGAGGACAAAGAACTCAGAAGTTAAGCGTGTAGGGGCGAGAGTAGTACCAGGATGGGTGACCTCCTAGGAAGTCCTTGGGTTGGCATGGGATAGCACTTCTAAAGCCTCGGGCTTTACACATATAGCCTGCACTATCAAGCTGAACTTGGCCCTCCAACAATTGGCTATTAGGTGAATCACCAATGCCATAAAATAAACCTCTTACCTCAATCACAACGTCCAGTCACATAATAGAACTGAGTTGTTGTATGACAAGATTTCACCTTGCGCTCAGCCTGCCGTTTCATTCTACACCAAAAAAGGAGGAAATGAAAGGTCTACTGTCTTCAAGGTTGGCAAGTCATGCTAGGGCTATGTTGGTGCAGTTCAGAGAGTTTTGGAGAAAATGGAAGGTTTGTTTTCAAATCTATTTGTGTGTCATGTATACTTCAAAATTTCTTGTGCTATATGAATATAATCTCAGTGTAACAACCAAGCTAAATACATGTATTTTTCTCCATAAATCTCTTGTTTGTGATGTTTCTCTGCATCTCATTGTTATTTTGTAGGGGTAGAATCATTTGACATTGATATCAAAGAGCAAAAGGTGACAGTGAAGGGGAACATGCAGCTTGAGGCAGTTTTCCACGTGGTTTCCTAAACCGGAAAGAAGATAGAGTTTTGGGAAGAATCAGCTCCTGCTATTACTGAAGTTGAAGAAGCCAAGCCTGCAGAGACTATTAATACTTTTTAAAAAGCCAGTTCTGGTTACTTAAACTAATGAAGCTGCCTTGAGGGAGGACAATAAAGTTGCAACTAATGCTGTGATCTTATTGACAATTTGTATTCCGTGTTGTACTTTTAGAATCTACAAGTAATCATAAAGGCTAGGACCCATTTTGGCTTCATATCTTTCCGACTAGATATTATCAAGTTGTTTTTATTATTTGATGGAATGGAAATTTGAGTTGAGTGAGCATTTAGAATTTTGGTTAGGATGAAGCGGTTATCAAGTTGTTATTTTGCAACAATCTGTTAACAAAACCATGCAACTGTTAACAAAAGCAAATTCAGAAGTTGCAACAATATGGAGAAAGGCGATTACCAGAAGAAAAATATGTAGATCCAAAACCAACACTCGATGAATAGGGAGAATAAGCATATCTACAAAAAATTATTTGAAGTTGCAACAATTCCTTAGTGGTCGCGCAGACGTCGGAATCAAACTAACAATAGACGAAATTAACAATCACACGCTCGGAAAATGATTGCTCTAACGAAGACAGCGTTCGCCGACAGAGTGTAATGTGAGAAGAGTCTTGACTTTCGTGAGGTTTTTGGAGGAATCGTGAAGCTAATTGGGGCCAAATGACACGCTCAATGAAGCGTCCTGCTTCATAAAGCATGTACCTTATACACAAAAGCGTTGGTACGAGATTTTGACGCTCAATGAAACGTCCCGCTTCATGAAACATCAGATTGTTGCCCAGTTTCGGTACGACACTGTTTCCATTAATCAACAACAAACGGCAACAACAAACGTGTGTTTTACTCGTAGACATGCATCAGCAAATGAGCCATTGAACCCCTTCTTGTTTATCAATGCAGAACTTGCAAGATAAACTCCATCCAAATCCCTCACAATGATAGATCTTAGCATCAGCAACGACCCCGAAAACTTGCTTTGTAAATTGTTGTCTTCCTATAATTTGAATCCAGATCCCTAACAATGACAGACAATGATCATATCAAGTCACAATCCCCATGAAAAAACCTAAAGACGTAGCACTCAGAGTAAGAAAGACATTGAAAGAGCTCTTATTTGTTCATTCTTGCATAATTTTATAAGAAACCAATTCAACTAAGTTACAATAACTGTCTCATTTAAACTCCAAACAACTGTCATGGACCTTAGAGCATAAACAATAGAAGCTTCTGAAACTTGACTTGCAGTTCATCCTATCACTAAAACTTACATAAATACTCCAATTTTTAAATTTTTTGTTTTAAACTTTGTTTTCAACTTTTGGATGGCCTGATGTATTCATTGGTCAAATGCTTTCTTGTTTTAAAACTTCCTTTCAACTACTGAATGTGTGGTCCATTGTATTCAATATGTTTTTTATTTATGTTGCTTGCCACTGCCAAAGTGAAGTCATATTACGGCATATACAACAAACTCAAACTATAATTCAAAGTTATACATAAAATAACGTCCAATAACTAGTTGGTTGATTACCACATAAAAGAAAACAATAACCAGACATTGATTAGAACATCACATTGATTAGACAAATAACGTATGGGTTAGAAAGTGAAACCGAAAAAAAATGTTACACATAAGTAGAAACATAATATGGTGTAAACATATCTAATCGACTAAGAAAAATAAGTACTAAGCTAATCTATTATAATTGTGTTTGCTTCGCTTGAACCTTCAACCTCGTTCTCCACAGGCTCTCTCTTGACAAGTCGATTATCATGTTCAATCTCAATCCCGTTCATCTCCTCTTGAAATATCATCTCTAGGGTTCTGAAATACCCCAAACGACCAAGATGTTTGCCAACCTTCTTAATCCCGACGTCCTTACTTTGCATGAGTTCCAGCATAAACAGTCGAAACCCTAGAAGATCCCAAAAATAAAACTGATGTAAACGTGGTATTTATAGAACTTTCATGGACGATGTGAAGATTTTGACCCATTGTTTGCTATTGGCGGGAAATTTTTGCAAAATAACCAAATCAAATCCATGAAAAGCATGGAAATTGGAGATTGCTTCTGTAAATATAGCATCATAATCGGTTTCCATGGCCAACTAAGACTTATCTACATCAAGCTAAAAAATCATTTCTGTTTGGAACAGAGATTCAACGCCTCATAAACCGTATACCTAATAAGTCCAAAATCTAATACCCATAAAATTCATAAAACCTCATACACGTATAAATGTACCAATTTTTTAGTACTTATTATGGTATATGGTGTATAATATGATTATGGTTTAGGAGCTTAGATCAAAAGATAATTCTTAGATATTGATCGCCAATGCGGCACACATGGTACATATACACGCGTATGAGTTATGAGGTCTCGGGTTCGAAACGGGGCAATCGAAATCCACCCAACTTTTTTTTCCCAAGGGATCGCGCTTCATGAAGCGCTTTATGAAGCGGGACGATACACGAAGCATGACAGAAATCAGATAGAGACGTATTTGCTCCATTGCACACAAACTCTCTAGGACACAGTTACACTAGCAATTACTGCCTAAAAACAATGCATAATGTACTCCTTAAACTACCTACTAATTCCGATAAAAGTGCTAACAAAAGACCTATTCAAGTTCCTATAAATCAGCAACGTGTTGATAAATCCAGAACCTGCAAGATCACTCACTACTACTAATGTTATGCAAAAGTATTTAACCCTTTGCCTATAGATCTTAACTGTAATCTATAGAAAAATCATGAAAATTAGCAGACCTCACTGCAAGCAACCGATGGATTGTAATATTTATGTTCATTCAAATTGCTTTGAATACAAATCATTCTTAGTTCTACAACTCTGAGTATAGTATACAATGGCCAATCTTTCCAAGTCTATAATTCAACACATGGAACAAGACTGTAATAAAAGGTGGATCGCAATTGAAAGCACATCACATGGAACAAGACAGTAATTAAGCACAACACATTGATTATAATAAAACCTTCCAAGCTAAATTGAAACATAAATACTGCAATGTTTAAGCTAAACTACATAAACTTAGCTAGAAGCATATTTTGATCTAGAAATACCTAAATCATAAACAAATCTAATCCACTAAGATAAATAAATACTAAACTAATCTATTATAATGGCATTTGTTTCACTTGAACCTTCAACCTCGTTCTCCAAAGGCTCTCTCTTCCCAAGGCGATTACCGGGTTCAATCTCATCCCCGTTCATCTCCTCCTTAAAAATCCTTTCTAGGGTTTTGAAATACCCTAAACGACTGAGATCTTTGCCAAACTTCTTAATCCCGACGTCCTTACTTTGCATGAGTTCCTGCATAAATAGCCGAAACGCTAGAAGATCCCTAGCATGAGCCCTTGTAACCATGGTTTTGATTGGATGATGAGCAAGATATTACGGAGAATTGAGTTTTCTGAAAGAGTTATGAGTTTAAAAAAACTGATGTGAAGGTGCTTTTATAGAACTTCATGGACGATGTGAAGATTTTGCGCCATTGTTTGATATTGGCGGACAATTTTTGCGTCAAAAATATGTCCAATCATCTTTTTTTGGTGTAAAAGTAAATTTAGATAAAGAGAATATACACCTCAGAAGAGGTGGGTACAATCAAGCCAACAAACCAAAGGCATTAAAGGACAAGCGTGAAGGCCCTCCTAACCATGCAAATATCAAGCTTAAGGACAAGCACACAGGCCCTCCAAACACACCAAAACAAAACAAAGGAAAAACCATCAAACAACACACAACTAAGCCATAACAATCAAACAAACAGAAGCAACTAAGGATCTGGTGGCCTAGAGTGGCCATGAGACATGCTCCGCGTGACGCGGCCAAGCATTCCCCAGGCCATTTGGCGCGTGCCTTAAGCCCAAGGACAGTGCATCGCTTGGAAGGTGATCGTCTTTTCTTGTCCTTGGCCAAAGAATGGCTATTCGTTTCTTGAGGTTCTTCTTGTTCCCTTGAAGTTTCGATCTCTTTTGAGCACGAGTTGCTTTGATCGGATTCCCCCACATCATGCTAGAGTAACCTAAGGAGTCACTCTCGCTATCATCAAGTGAACCTTCCTCCGAACTAGAAGTGGTGGACTTGTCTTCTTGAGTTTGAACAGTTTCTCTAGTTCCTTCATTGCTTTGTTCACAACCCTTTTTACGAGGGATATGAGCATCATACTTTTTTCCATGTTTCTTCTTGTCTTTCTTTCTGTTGGTCTTCTCTTTAGGATTCACATGGTTGGTAACCGGGGCTGCTTGAGGATGTTTGGCCACGATATTAGTGGAGATTTCCAGCGGACCCTTGCCCTTGTCAACCAAAGGGGACTTGTCTTTTTCGTGCGTAACGAAGGGTGCGCCTTTGGATGTCGGTATTTCAACACCACCATCTTCAAACCTTGTAACATTAGCTTGTCTCTTGGCTTTAATGCCAACACCATCTCTTTTTTCCTTGAACTTGCACTTCACAACTTCATAACCAAAGGAACAACACCCTTTGCAAAACAATGGTTCGTTTTCCACAAGAAAGGAGCAATCAATGGAAACTCCGTCATCAAAATCAAAACTAACCTCATGCTTGATGGCTTCGGCAATGTTGATTTCCACAAGGACTCGAGCATGTGAACCTCTTTTCCTACCATCGGTGTCTGGGTCCACGTAAACTGGTATGCCAATTTGAGAAGCCACACAGCCTAGAAGCTCGAGAGTCCAATAATTTTGGGAGAGGCCATAAATCCGGACCCAAATCGGAATTGTAGCGATGTCACGCCAGTGGAAGACAAACTTGTCCGGGATGTGTTTGAGAATCATAGGCTTGTCGTGGATGAAATACGGGCCGCCTCTAAGGACCTTATCTTAATCTTCCTCGGAATCAAATTGGAAAATTATCCAACCTTCTTCTTCCAAGAAACGAGCTTTGATGCCCCAAGACTTGACAAGTTCTTTGATCAAAAAGTAGCCAGGGAAGAAGCCACAATATTGTCCAATCAAGGACCGACCCCAAACGGTTTGTTTCGGGAGGCCTTCCAAGACCTTGATGGCAACACAATCGGATGTTGGAGGAGTATACGTGAGTTTGCTACCAACCCCGGAATTCATGAAAATCTTCTTGGATCGGTTGGCCCAAGCATTAGGCCGGGTTGCATCAATGTCGGGACAGCCAGTCGCGCCGAGAAGCTTGGTAGCGTGGGCATAATTTTTGGAGCAGAGCGGTTGGTGCCAACGTGCCCCGTGGCAGCGGTGCTGGTAAAGCCATGGCCAGCACCATTGTGCGAGGAAAGGGGAAAGGAGCGTTGGCAAGCGCGGGGTTTAGCACTCCCGCCTTGGGAACCTGCGCATCATTTAAAGCAGAGGTTGCATGCACAACCTTGGGAGTAAACAACAACTCTTCATTAACCACGCCACCATTAATGCCATCAATGGCACGAGGAACCTCGACATCAGTGGCGGGGTTAGGTTTGCTGGTAAGAAACACCAGCGCCTAGGAAGAGGTGCCATTGTCGGCCAGCGCTAGGATCTCCAAATCTTCATCGGACGACGACTTGTTCATCATTTTTCCCCTTGAGTCCTTCTTCATATTGCTTAACAAAAGCAAATTCCAAGATCTCTCCAATGGTAGCTTGGAGGGGGTAGGCGTACCATTAAAATCGGATATATGGGAAGCCATCTTCTTCAACCTTTCTTTAGAGTTTCGGCCCATGGCTTCTTCCATGAAAGAATCCAAAGCCGAGAAAACATCTTAGTGTTTCGGATCTTCAGACTTTTTTGACTTGAGAGAGGGGGAGATCAAAGTCCGTTTCTTTTTCCCCATGGCAGCCAAGGCAACCGAGAGCGCCGGACAAGGTAAGCGCCTCAAGGAGGCCGTTCGAACATGAACAAGAGAGGTGGATTAACAAAGGCGGTGGCGGCATGAAAACTAGGGAGGAAGGACAAGTAAGACGAAGGTGAAAAGTCACGCCAAGAATGGCGCAAGGGCTGCGACTTTAGGGCTCCGGTTCAATGGTGGCTCGAGAGGATGCCACCATGAACGTTGAGAGAAGGTCTCGTGAGGAAACCCCATCAGAGCAAGGTCGGAGAAGGAGAAGGAGTGGCCAGCAGAAATCGCCTAAGAAAGAGAGCGTTACAGTGATTGAAAAAAGTCCAATAATCTTTGTTATGGAAATTGGAGATTGCTTCCGTAAAGTTAGGATCGTAATCCGTAGCTAAGTTATATTTTCCTTGGCCAACTAATGTACATCCAGAGGCGATATTGTAACAGAGATTTCAAGCTTCATGAAACGGGCTGCTTCATAAAGAGGGAAGCCAATAATAGTACAGTCCCTCCTGGGAAGGCCATGCTTGGGGAAGGACACGCTTCTTGACACGTCCCGCTTGGTTTAGGACACGCTTCTTGACACGTCCCGCCATTATCGTACTCTTCTCCAAGGTGAGCAGTGGTCATCTTCTTCTCCAAAATCTTCCATTTTCGTTCAAAATTGTACTCCAACATGTGATATTCTCCGTTCATATTTGCAGGTATCGATTTCGAAGAAGTGAAAAAGGGTTGTTGCTTACGATACGGTTGTCTCTTTCATTCTCGAAATTAATAAGGTATGAATCCAAATCTGTCATTTTCGGTCATATTTCGATAAGCATTGAAGTAAAACGAGTATAATTTTAGGAGTAAAGTATTCGTTAGTTCATAAAGTAACTGAGCAACGTTGAGACAAAATTAGGGTTGTTATTTTCGTTTTAAGCAAAGGATTTCGACTAGAAGTGAAAAATAAATATAAATTATTTGCTCTGTTTATGCAATTATTTCGAAAGCTTGGTTTGATTATTCCGAGAGATTAGTTCGACTAGAGTTGTAAAATTGGGTTTTTTTTTCTCTGTTTATGTTGAATTTCTATTCATTGTATAAATGTTTTTGTTTTTATGGTGATTTGAAAAACACAATATTTAGTCTGGGTTACAAACAGAGCATTGAATCGAAACCCTAATTGAGTTTGTTTCTTATTCTGTAATGTTTTATAGGTATATAATGTCTTCGAATAGCAAGGTGGGAAAGAAGAGAAGGTTGGTGAAAGGTTAGTATGGCAAAAAGAATATATATTGTCACACAACTTCAATGATGGAATATATAGTTTTAATTTCTGAATATGGTATGAACTGAATCGAATATATTATTTAATGTATATCATTGTGGATGTATGGAATATATATACATGAATTATGAATATGTAGATGGCTTAAATGGATATGATGAGAATTGAGAATATTCATGCATATTTAGAATACTATGGTTGCGATTCTGAATATTATAATTAAGTTTCTAAATATATTCATAATCATATGAAACATTGACAACAACTATAGTGTTCTGAATATAATTGAGCATATATTGAATATATAGCCATTGAATATGAATTGGTGGTTGGTTATGTTGAATATGATGTGGAATGTCATATTGAGTTAGTATATGTTGCATATAAGAGTACACACAATTGGAAATAAATTATTAATCAGTTTGTATTGACATAATGCTGTGATTAAATTGTTAACTATTAGCAGTGATAAATGCTATTTATAATATATTTTAATTTAATTTATATGCCTTTAGGCTTGAGTCCTTTATGAGATTCAACGAAGTCAAACCAAGTTAATGTTCATGATGGAGTTCATTTAGAGGATGTAGCTGAAGGTCATGCTTCAAAGTCTGAGAGTTCTAAAAGACTCAAAAAACATGTTCTGTGAAAAGGTAATGATGTATTTTATATTTGATTAATTTTCATGTATATTTAGAGTACTATGGTTGAATTTATTATTAATAATTGTTATTAATTTTCATGTACAATCATATGAAACTTTTTCTCCAACAAATTTGCTACCTGAATACCAAGGTTAAGTTCATGATGGAGTTCATCTCGAGGATGAAGCTGAATGTCTTGATTCTAGGTCTGAGAGTGCTAAAAGACTCAAAAAACCTGTTCTGTCAAAAGGTAATGATGTATATCATATGTTATGAATGTTCATGCATATTTACAATACTATGGGTGAGATTCTGATTATTAATCTTTACTGATGGAGTATTATGTATGATACTTTGAATAGTATACATAAATTTTTGAATATACATATAATAATTTGAATTTTTATTAACAACTAAAGTGTGTTGAATATCACTGAGCATATATGGAATATGTAGACATTGAATATGAATTCGTGGCTGTTGTTTTTGAATATGGTGTAGATTGTGATTTAAACAACTAAAGCGTGTTGAATATCACTGAGCATATATGGAATATCACTGAAGTGGCTGTTTATTTTGTTAACAACTAAAGTGTGTTGAATATCACTGAGCATATATGGAATATGTAGACATTGAATATGAATTCATGGCTGTTGATTTTGAATATGGTGTAGAATGTGATTTTAATGTATCAAATTTCACCACATAATCCTTAAAAATCTGTTATGTATGATGTTTACCATATGTGATGAGTTTTTTTTATGCAAATTTGTTAGTAGTGTATACTACAATTTATGTAATGAGGTAAACTGATGCTTAGATATGGGTTTAGGATGGATTGTTTGTTCCAAAAAGGTTAATATATTGTATGTGATGTTAACGCTGGGAAGAAGCATGCATTGATTGAGAAGCCATCTAATGATGATGACATTGTCATATTAAAGGGTCCACCGGGCAGAAAAAAGAGAAAATCAATGTCAAAGGAGAAAACAGAATCAAAGGATCTTAGCCATGAAGATAAATCCGAAGTGTTAAAGAAGAAAGAAAAGAGGGTGAAGGACAAAGCTAAGGATCAAGCGCATGGCATGAAGGTTTCTAAGCTAAAAGGTGTTTATCCAACAATTCAACACATGAGTAGAGCAGACCATTTGGTCACCCACATAAAGGAACTAAATTCTGAGGATAAAAAGGAGGCTATCAGGAAAAGTGGATTCGAAAACTTTCTTCGGCTTCCGGATATCGATATCCCAAAGTAAGTTTTTGTGTTATATCGTTATAACACGATAGTAGTATTTTTGTTGAGTATGTAATTTATATTTTGTATCGTATGAATAGGAAACTGGCACACTGGTTAGTGAGCAATTATGATCCTAGGAGGGGTGTGTTGAAGATGGACTATGGTGAAGTGTTCGATGTGTCTGAGGAAGATGTGGAAATATGCTTAGGGATTCCACGTGGTGAGAAAACAATGGAGAAGAGAGTGCCATCAGAGAACAAAGCATTGGCTGATGAGTGGAGGGCTCACATTGGTATGGTTGAGGATGCTTTGTTCATAAGGCCTCACCATATATGCGACGTGATGGTAAAGACAAATGACATAGATGAGTTCATGCATGACTTCATCATACTTGTCTACTCATGCATGATTGAACCACCCCAAAGCGGATGTGCTAATCAGAATGTGATTATGCCACTGTCTGAAATGAAGAGATTGTCAGACTACAACTGGTGCGGGTTTGTGTTGAAGTGCTTAGATGAGTCCAAGGTTAAATGGGAATCGAATCCCACAACATCGTTTACTGGTCCAATAATATTCTTACTGGTAAGGTTAATATGATTTATTTGTTATACATTTTGAAATAATATATCGGTCAAGTAATAATATATGTCTACAAATTTTGGTAGTTCTTTTACTTGGACCGAGTTGTCAATTTTCGCAAGCGTCATGTCCCAAGGAGTGTCCCATCATATATTGGTTGGACAAGTGAGTTGATATCCAAAAGAGAATTGATGGAAATAGATTCTAGAGGATTTGGTAGGGGAAGGACGGAATCCAAGTTGGTCTTATCAACTGAAGATGGCACACCAAATATTGGAAGCAAAAACATCAGGAATGAACCGACACCTATTCATTCATCACATGTATGAAATATCATATGTGACTATGCTTTTGGTAAATTCATGTATGAAACCTGTATATGTTAAGTTTTATATATTGCATATTCAATTTTATCAAATGCATATTCAATGTATTTATTTAAATATATTACATACAGTTTTTATACATAAATATAAGGTTGGTATATATTATTTTACCACTTATTCAATCTTTATAAATGCATATTCAGTTTTAAATTATGCATATTCAGTTCATATATGTTATTTTACCACTTATTCAATCTTTATAAATGTATATATTCATAGGACAACAACTGCACATTCGAAGTAATATAAAGTATATTTAGATAAATAATTAGTAGTTGCAATTATAATTTATATGCTATATATGCTCAGAGAGCATATGAATATTTTGCATTGAATATTGATGATTGTGTATTGTTTTCTTACAATGCAATATATTTTCAGGATTTTAACAAATCCTTGGGAAGGGATTTATGTGATTTGGCTACGCTTATGATACGTGTTGTTGAGAGCACCCAAAAGGTACCAGTTGAATGCAAGACTGATGATGTAAGCAAGGCACTTGTACAGGCGGCAAAAGCTCTTATTGGAACTAATATTGAAGTCATGTCCCATGTAAGGCTGAGTTTACTAAATTCTTAATATTTATGACCCTCCATATTGTATGTTTTGTTATACAGATAGAGCATTTTTTTGTGAATAAACTTGTGAATGTTGTCTTTTTTCCCTCTGTCAGGATGACAATGCAGGTATCACTGGTGTAGGAAAGAGTGTGTCTCAGTCACAGTGTCCTTTATGGACTGATGAAGAGTTGAATATGGTAATGGATCGATTTGAGGAAGTGATGAAGAGACTTTCTATTTTACAAGAGACTGGTTGGGACACGTTTGAGAGCATGTTTGATGATGTTCCGGTTGTTGGAGATTTCACAAGAGATCAATTTGGTGTTGGTTTTGCCCATATGGCTAGACCGTCTAGTTCAAATCAACAGGACAACCAACCGAATGTTGAGATGAATCAACAAAATACGGTATTTTTTTTAAAATTTCATGGTTTATAATATAATTATTATTTTAGCATTGATATTTGATATTTTTTTTGTAGATCATTGATGAACTGCATGATGATATCAACATAAATGATGCTGTGGAAAAAGCTGTGGTAAATTATCACATCCGTTCCATTTTTTATTACTATTCCTTAGTAGTTGAAATTTTCATTAGACTATGTTTAAATACAGGCATTAGGATCTGATGGGACTAAGCGAAAGGACAAAGTTGATCACACTTCTAACACAGAGGTCAAAAGTTTTATTTAATTGTTAAATACGGTATTTCATATTTCTTTTGAAATGTTTACAGTATTTAACTAGTTGATTAAAAATAAGCAGGTTCCATATACAAGTCATGTTGTTAAAGATCTAGTTCATGCCCTACAAGTAGTCAATACTAAAGAGGTTGGACAACCTTTAATGCACACCGAAGGACAACTCATTGTTTATGAGGATGTGGCTACTGAGGCTGAGCCAAAGCCTATATCATCACCTCCAAAAAAGACTCGCAAGGCGAATAAGCAAGTTGTGGTAAGCACTAGGAGGAGTAGAATAGCTTCCTCACGAGCTGTGTAATAAATTTTATGATTTAGCCCTCTATTTTGTGCACCTCGGATATCTATGATGTTGTTTGTCAATTGGTGAACTAGATTTATGTGATATGTCAAGGTTGGAATAGACTGATTGTTCGAAATATATGTAATAGTTAATATGTAATATGCAGATATGAGGCATTAGTTTGCACAAACTTAATCATCATATTCAATACATAGGAGCTAAATGCTTCAATTTTGAATGATATTATTGTATTGATGCATAGGATTTAAAATTCCCATTTATATAGTTATTAGTACCAGCATATTCATGTCTCAATATTTATAGTTGCACATAGATAAATAGTAATATGTTCATCCTGTTACCATATATATTCAATAAAATAGTACATATATTCATTTTTTTGATAAGCATATTCATATTTTAAGTAGTTATATTCAATATTTTTTAATCATTACCCATATTAGGATTTTCAGTATGTATATTTAAAATTATATAATACATATTCGGTTTACTCTTACTAAGCTTCGTAATATAGTATAGTTTGATATTCTAAATGTTAAACAATTTAGTTGTCTTCTTTTAATTGACATTTTATGCAAATATATATATATTGCATATTTAATGTACGATTAAACGAATTTTCTGATACATCACGCATATTCAGAATTTTTTCATATATGTGTCGTTTATGTTATACTAATATTCAAATAATATCCTCGGGGATATATACAACATTTATATTTTTATTTAGATGTCTTCATTCTTTTATAAGGCATATGCAAACACATATATACTATATTCAGTGTAAGAGTAAGCCAATTTTCGTATAGATCACGCATATTCAGAAAATTCTTTCGCATGTTCTGTTCATAGTATATGAATATTCAAAAACATGTAATATATATTCAGGGATATTATATTACAATATAACTGTCAGATTTTCATATTTAATTTACACATGTCAGTCATCGTGATGGTAGCGATGATGATTTTGAGACTCCAATTCAATCTACAAGGATTTTGCCCAACAAAGAGTCCAAAATTGTTGCGACAAGCAAAAGTCTATATCTAGTCCGGGCCGTTGATCCTAATTCAAAACTATCACATGAAGAGCAGAGCTTGTACTGTTATGTTATGGATGAATTGACTAATAAGTAAGTATAATCTTCATTCCCTATCATTTGAATATTTGTCACACATCTAATAATGATTCTTCGTTATACAGTGTTATTATATTCAATCACAAAGAAATAACATTATTAGCCAAGGATTTCAAAACACTTGAGGAAGGTACCTATGTAGCAATCAATATTGTTGATATATGGTGCCTTTATCTCAATGAACAAGAAGCTTTGCGTGGTCCCGGTACTCCAAAACATTTATTTGTTAGTGCAAGCTCAATGGTAAGTACTTATATTTTATAGTGCATATTATTAAATATTATTAGTTTCTTTTGGTTGGTTTAAGACAATATACTACATTATACAGATGGCGCCATTATTCCATAATCAATCTCGACCATATGAGTTTCGATATACAAAGTTCAAGGAGGAAATGGACTTAGCTATATCATCTAACATTAATACATCCATATTAGATGCCGACCTGGTTAGTCATTTCTTCAATTTAATATTCAAGTATAAGGGGATTTAAGTGCAAAATATGTTTGTAGGTTATTTTCTCAATTCTTTCAGAAGAACATTTTTATGCGATTTGTTTCAATTTTATGAAGCCCACTGTCGAGGTTATTGATAATTCATCAGCTGGTGATGATGACATGGAAGGGAAATATGGATGCGTGTTGAAACCACTGGTAATGATATTTGATAAACTTATAACTATGTGATGTGTAGCTTTCAATGACATACTGATGTAGTATGATTTATAATGCAGAGTAAGATGTTTATGGATTACATGGGATCGTTTCAAGGAAAAAACAAGTGTGATCGTTTTCTACAAAAGAGCCCGGTTGTGCTAAACATGAAGTGGCGTGACAACGAAAACAAGGTTGATTGTGGATTGTATTTAATGCAACATCTAGAGACATATTTTGGTCAAGATGTGAGGACTTGGGATGCAGGCTTCAAACCGCTTTTAGATAAGAACATCATACCACTTCGGACCAAATATCTCCACATACTGTTGCTATCTAAATTCAACAATAAGTGTGATGTGTTAAAGGACAAGGCCACAAGATACATGAATGCGTTGAATGCGAAGAAGCGTCTACCAGCAGTCAAAAAGAAGTGTTGAATCCTAAGAAGCGTTACCTCCATTTTAGTTGTAGGAAGACAATTATGTTTTAGTGTGTTCAATTTGGATAATATTCTGGTTTTATATGCATATTTTATTATTGTTAAGTGTTTTTTGACATTAACAAACTGAATGCATCCGATTTTATAGTTGGTTCATACAAATTTGTTTATGCTTATGTTTGCACATTATATAGTTGGTTCATCCGAATATATAGTTGGTTCATATACATTTTTTCTATGTAAACAAAAGCAAATATTCATCAATTTCCAATATTCAATATTAAAAATTCTAAATTCAGAACACATCAGTACATATTCAAAGTAAACAACATAATATTCAACATACTCATCGTTAACTTATATGGAATATTAACATGACATACATGTTCTAAGTAAACAAAGGCAAATAACTATCAATTTCCAATATTCAAAATTAATAATTGTAAATTCAAAACAAATCAGTACATATTCAACGTAAACATCATAATATTCAGCATACTCCTCTTTACCTTATTTGGAATTTTAAAAGGACATACATTTAAACAAAAGCAAATAACCATAAATTTCCAATATTCAAATTTAAAAATTCTAAATTCAAAACACATCAGTACATATTCAAAGTAAACATCATAATATTCAACCTACGCCTCATTAACCTTGTCACAATTCTTGCTATCATGGCTGGCATAAAGGCCGCATTTTTTGCATTTCCTCTTCCCTGTTTTTGAAGGTTTTTGTTGCGCTTCCATTGCTATCTCCTTTCCACCTCTCAACCTCTTTGCAGTTCCACTCCCTTTGTTTTTTGCAATGGCTGGTGGTCTAACATTAATCTCTTCTAGAATAGGAATGCCTGCAAATGATTCAATGTCCTCTCTAATTGACCTACTTCTTCCTGTAGCAACATCATTCTGTTCGAATTCAATACGAATTTTTTTTCAAGCTTGTCAACAACACATTTAACCTTCCATCGTCGCCATCTGCGAGCCATACGCATGCGTGTATGTTTGACCCTACTTCACTTAGCTTGGAATTTGCATTCTCGATACGAACACTTTGATCATACACATCACTCATTACATCAGATTGTAACTCCCGGCTTGCACCTTTTCTCCAACGATTCAGAATCATGCTTTCTGGAATCTTGTTGCAACCATATGATTTCCACGCTGCAAATGAGTGGCTACACGGTAGTCCGATTCGATTGTACATCATACATGTGCAGGTTGTGAATCCATCCCTCACCATATAAGGTACCTCGTAATCATCCATACCCTCTTTGATCATGTAATCAATGAATCCATCTCCTACATATTTGAATAATAATTATATAAAAACACAAATTACCATATTCATCGAATATCTTAATACTTAATAAATATAAACATACCTTTTTCTTGGCTTATGATACAACAAAAAAAGCAAGCATCACTTATCTCAGATTGCACCTCAGCATATATACGAAGCGTGTATATCTCCGCAGCATTACGCTCTATAGGTAAGGGGGTCTTCATTTCAAGTGATCTTGTGTCTGAATCCACATTATTCTTCGTTTGGTGATATCTCTGTGTCTCCAGCGCGGTTTCAAAGTGGGTGAATAACTCTACCAAGGTGAAATATTGATTCGTATATTTTCCGAAGAAACTATTTTGAGATTCAGAAATAGATGTCGTCCTCACCAAACCTCCTAGAACTATATCTCTGAAATATGCTGGAATCCAATACGACCGGAGATCATACATATCTTTATACCACTTATTTCCTCTCTCATCAAACTTATCAAGAAAATCAGCCCAACCTTCTTCAAACTGATGTGTATTTATCTGATCACTCCACACCACATGTCCTAAAGTTTTCCTATAACCAGGCATATTGAGCTTTTCAGCCTTAACCTTTGTTAAAACCTTGTACATAATATGCCACATGCAGAATCTGTGCCTTGTTGTTATGAAGACTCTCTCAACTGCGATTTTCATAGCTGGATCTTGGTCAGTTAATATAATGGTTGGTTCATTTTGCATTGCTTTCTTAAAATGTTCGAAGAGCCAACATAATGAGTCAACATCCTCTTTCATCAACAAGCCACATCCAAAGGTAACACATCGTCTATGGTTGTCCAAATCTGTGAATGGAGCAAACACCATGTTGTACCTACATGATTATAAATCAAACATATTAATAAGATGCATATGTACAGTATGTATAACAATATATTCATCAACATATATTGACAATATAAAATCATATTCATCTGACTCATATATTCGAGAATATGAAGGAATATTCAATATATATATTATAATATTCAACGAATATACATATTAATATGTTACACATATTACACAAATAGAATATATGTATTTGGGTAATATCATACTTCTGAATATAAACTGTATCAATTTGAATACGATTATACCACAACTAGAACATGTAGTTTGTGATTATGAACAGGAATGATTTTATTCTGAATATACGTAATAAATATGAGTATATGCATAATGTGATTAATATATAATATGCCAAGTCAATATTAGAATATGATTATCAAAATAATGAATATTTGGTTTATTTAAATATGATTACAATTTGAGTGTTAGGGTTACCTATTTGTTCCGTATGTTTAGTCGAATGAGACAACTTGTCCGAATGCAGCATAATTCCACCTAACAATTGGATCGCACCAAAACAGTTTGGTCAGCTGTTGCGACTCGTTCACTATATACTCGAAGTAGAATGCAGAGTTCATATCCTTTTTCCCCTGAAACTTATTGATAATCATCCGAGCATCTGCATTTGTTATATTTGCCATGAGATCCCTCTTATAATTTTTGAAATCCGATGCTATTGTGCGCATGTTTATATATCCACCGACGATCTGCTTCAATAACTTATGAGAACTTACAGGACCCAAATTCACCCTTGCACAACACAACATGAATTTTTTATGCCCTATCTCCATCTTCCTGTTACTCTTGAGCAAATGCTTTGCATATTTCGGAACCATTTCATACGTGTGTTCCTCAATAAAGACACTCACCACATAAGTATCATTGCAACCATATTTTAGTACCATTCGTGCATTACATCCCACCCTATTTGAAGATGTGTTCCGTTGCCCTGTATTTTGCCTTATATTTTTTGATCCGTCCCTATTGCATCGGTAGTACTTTGAAGAAATAACTTCACTTCTTTCAAACTTATGAGTAGTGCTTGCTTTGGTGCTGAAACCAACCAGAGTTGCATAATCTTTGTAAAATGCATAGCCTGCCTCAAGCGAATCAAACCTCTTTCCAACAATTGGTTTCTTTGAAGTAGGGCAACGTGGAACCCATAATTTGATATTTTCATAAAGTGGGTCTGGTATGCACTCAAATCCAAACACAAAATCTTCACAATCCTCTTCTGCATCATTAATCTCATTCGGATCGATCTCATCTTCTGAATTGTCTATCCCATCATTAAAAACATAATCACTCCATTTGCTCGACACTGTGGGTAGTAAAAAAAATATCAATATGCCAACATTTTCAATATTATGTGCATTAACAATAAATTTTGCATATTCGGACTCATATACAGATATATTCATATACATAAACTATATGTTCAAAATACAGTAGCACATATTCAGACACATATATATATTCAGTCATCGTTCACACCAAATGTATATTTGGCAATTTATATTAGCATATGCACAATCACTTAAACAATTTTCGTATTAAACATCAGCTTGTATATTCGAGTAAACATCAGATTGTATATTCAAATTTTATTTTCCAATGTTCAAAACAATATTTCTCCCGTGGTTCATATTTTTTAAATATGACCTAATCGATATTGAATATACAGTTGAAATATTTGAATATGAACCACGGGATAAATATTATTTTGAATATTGGAGAATAAAATTTGAATATACAATCTGATGTTTACTCGAAAAAAAACAATAATAGCACGAAAAGATCATATTCAAATAATAGTAAATAATATTCGAACCCAATCACTATTCTGTTAACAATGATTTATTCAATTTGATGGCTTAAACCAATTCATCTTTGGAATATCCTATAGATTTAAGTACAATGCTTCAAATTAATCAATCAATGTATGTTCCGTAATTATCATACAAGATTTCGGAATTACAAGTTAGTTATTAACAACGTTTTATTAATACTGATTATACATTAAGTTGCTCAATATTCAGAGTAATATTTGTTTATGGCATGCGAAAAATTCAGTAATAGAAAGCATACCTTTTGCCATGGATGTCTTCAATCGAGAGTAAGAAGAATTTGGTAACAATTCTCAGTTTCAATGAAAGCCCAATGTCGTCTGAAAGGAGGAAGATATGCGTTGAATATTACGTAATGTATATTTGGTAGTTTTTTCTGATTTTGTTTAACCACGTCCCATACATCACGCTAGTTTTTTTTAATTACATTTTTTTTTTGCAGAATTTGGTAACTATAAATCAGCACACCATAGTTACCATATCCCCTACATCCTAACCACTAATTACTAATAATCTAACCCATCTAAGGAGTTCCCCTGTTTATCTATAACTCCCGTTTCTCTTGAACCCTCCCCTATATATATAGGGAAATTCCTTTTGGTTCCCTCAAGGTTTTAACATTTCCTTTTGGTGCCCAAAAATTTTTCTTATTCCTTTTGGTACCCTCGTAGTTTTAAAATTTTCCTTTCCGTAGCCTAAATACACCAAAACATGAATTTCCATCCTTCAACTAAATATTTCGTTAAAAATATTTTTAAAAAAAAGAAAAATTGAATTTCTTTATCCCCTCTCGGAGCCACTCGTTGGCTTGATATCCTTCGTTTCACTTTTGGGATCTGCAAGCACTAGGAAGAAATCTTCCGCTAGTCCCAATTGTAAGTAAAGGGATTTACGGAGAATCCCCGAGGATCACTGTTCTAAAAATCCCTTCTAGGCCCCGCCTAGGCCCCGTCTAGGTGCTGGAAGGTCCTAACCCGCCTAGCTGTCCAGACCGCCTAGGCACCCGTCTTTGACCGCCTAGGCCACCGTTCAAGCCGTCTAGGCGCTAGGCGGTCCCTCTCCACCTAGCGTCCACCTAGCGTTTTTTAGAACATTGTCGAGGATACAAACAGATGTGAATTTCAAAACATGGGTGATCGGACACTTCTCGTTCACCTTGTATTCTAATTCAAAATCGAATGAGTCGTAGAATTTCAGGAGAATCCTCTCACTCTTTGATTCGATACAAGTTGTATTTTAATAGGTGAAGAAGAAAACACAATTAAAGATGACGATAGGCCTTCCTCGGGTGAACTCGGCCCCAAATTCCTAAAGCTGAAACTCTCCATCCTCGTCGGGACCTCAATTGTGACTCCGACCTGATCTAATTCTGTTGCCTTCCTCCGCGCACCGAAAGACGACGAGTCCGACAAGAAATCGGAGTCCAACTCGGATCTTGTTCCCGTTTCGTGGCGAGTCGACTGGGTCAACTCAACGACGACTTCTTGATCTTCATCTCCCTTGGCCGGGGCCGAAAATTCGCTGTCAACGGGAGCACGGCACAAAGGATAGGTGGAGTTCGAGTCGAACCACATGTCGATGCACTCCACATGGAATCGGTTATAGCATTTCGGTGACCGACGCCCCCGCTTGCCGTCCTCGAACTCCGACGAGCACACAACACATTCCAGTAATTCCTCGTCTTTGTCTTCTTCTCCGGCGACCGAATCGGCGGAGGATCTCGAATGAGATTCGGATAAAAAATGACTGAATCAAGGCTGCTGGGATCTGAATAAAAAAATTCAGTTTTGGTGTATCTGAATAAAAAAACTCGGATCTTTGTAATACAGTGGATCTGAATAAAAAATTTCGTTTTTGTTTTGTTTTTTAAATTTTTTTAGTGAAATATTTAGTTGAATGGATGGAAATTCATATTTTGGTGTATTTAGGTTACGGAAAGGAAAATTTTAAAACTAGGAGGGTACCAAAAGGAACAAGAATTTTTTTTGCGCACCAAAAAGAAATGTCAAAAACTCAAGGGCACCAAAAGGAATTTCCCATATATATATGTCTATTCATATTGTCGTTGAAATTATCAACATACTAACACGCTTGAAAAGGGCGTGAATGTTGAGGTTGATATTTTCATCTTAAAGAAATTCATGAAAGATATGGAATATAGAAACTACACTTTATTAGCTGAATGTCATAAAAATGCAAAAGATGTGAAATATAGAAAGGCTGTAAAATACAATTGCATATTTAGAAGACAACAAGACATGAAAAAATAACAACAATGAGAGTTTAAATCATATGACACAATAAATTCTCAATATGCATTTATAAAGTCCAACATTGAGAAGACAACCACATTGAGAAGCATTTGTGAAATGATAGTGTTTGTGAAATATATGCAAATTTGCATGTATACCTTCTCAAATTCAGAAGACAGCCAAACATGACACAATAATAGCAAACACAAACACTATAATTTTACTGGATATTGAAAATAGCAATCATATGTAGATGTCTCATTCCTAGTATCGCTAAAATCTAGGAAAAGATATACGAGCACTAACATATTGTAAAACTGTCATAACATTCTTATAGTTTACCCTATCCTCAATGAAAAATTCTTTAATCTACAATGTTCATATGGGATCATGAAATGTGTATTATGTGTTTACAACAATACACAAATGTGTAGATGGGATTATAAAACTATCATAGCATTCTTATTTATTTATAAATATGTATATTAGTTTTTTAATGGAAAATTCTTTAAACTGTCATAGTATTATTATAGCTTACTGATAGGTGTGAAATGGTCGTGCAAATCACAGCTATGCAAAAGAGTCCTAACAAACCTAAAGACTGTAGTCTTAGGGAAGTAAGGGTCGAATCCATAAGGAGGAGATTTATCTTTCTATGTAAGTTTTATGTCAATTAAAGTAAAAGGGGTTTAAGGATTAAACAACTATCTAGCATGCAAAACTAATAAAGCAATTAAAGTTTGGGTGTTTATCAATTTAGGGAAACCACTTAGTCATCCAGAGATCCACATTCGTATGACAAGTTGATCATAGATTCATTCAATATCGCATGCATATGGAATTACAATTCCTTTTCAAAGATAATTAATAGCACAACCAGATACTATCAATCCTAACTAATTGAATAACCTTGAAATTATCAAGATTCAATTTAAAAGCAGCATGAATAATAGGAATATAATCAGGATACAATTCTAGCATATAAGTACCAGCTTTTATACTAGATGCAATTTAAATCTCTTCTACAATAGACTAGCACAACCAGATACTAGTACAATGTAGTTAGCTACTATGAAATAGAGAAACTCAACCAGTAATTTCTCTAGAACTAGCAATTGAGATTCAATAACAACCCTAGAAATTGTTGGAATCAATCACATAAACAATTCAAACAAAGAGTAAAATAATTCCATGCAATAGATAAAGAGTATAAATCTCACAACTGAAAGTCAAACGATGCTTCAAACTGTCTGACTAAGCAAAAGGGGTTAGTTCTCCATAGAAAAGCTATAAACTCTGAAAGAAAAATATGATAATAATGTATGAATGAGAGATGCAACTCTCATAACCTTAATTATATCATACTAGGTCTAAATAGTCTATCCAAAAATACATAAACTCAGAATAAAGTTGATAAAGATATGACCAATAAAAATATAACACGTGGCAACACTCGGATCCGCGCGTTGTCAGAGGCGACGGGCGCCGCCTGGTTGGAGGCGGTCGCCGCCAGCACTAGAGCACCGATCTTCAGTTTTCTTCAATCCAACTCTAAAACTTCGACAATATGCATCTTTGGGTCTTCCTTCTCCTAGCTGAAAATAGCATATAAAACACCTAAAAATACCATAAACCCATGCTAAAACTCCTCCTAAATACACAATATAATTGTGCATATCAAACTCCCCCACACTTGAATCTCACTCGTCCCTGAGTGACTCCGAATACTATCACTCATAAAAACTATAACTCCCGAATCATCAATATGCAAGGAAGCTTACAAAGAGGAATAAAAGCATTCTCATGCATGCACTATCCAACCTAAACAAAAAGATATAGCAAATAAGCTCTAACTACCTGCCCTACTCAACATCAACATAAATGAGCATATCATAATCAACAACAACCAATCATTATGCTCAACTTAAACCACCAATCAATCTCCAATATCCATCAAAACATCAATCACCAACCCACCATAAAACTAACCACTAACAAGTCCATTAAAAACATCAACAAAGAGAGTGAAAGTCTCCATAAATCTACACCTTATACCTCCTAGTGAAAACCTACCCAAAACTCTCCTATACTCCACTTCTTATGTCTCCTGCGCCGGTAAAAGATAGTCCTAAAACACTCTTTTTTTTCACTCATTTTGCTTAGGCGCCTTTTCAGGTTTTCACCTAACACTCTCATTTCATTTTTCAGTAATGGACTCACCAATTCACACCACTCTGAATCTATTTTTGCCAAGGCCTAGTGCCTGCCAAATTACTTGCTTATTACCTAGACCGCCCTTTCGGGTTTTCAGTCTATCCCAGGATTTTATTTTGCCTTTTTTCAAATTTTTATGGCTTTTTTAATTTATTTTTATAGCATATCAATAGTAATATAATTCCAACCCCCCCACAGTCAAAACACACATTGTCCTCAATATAGTAAGGACAAGATAAAATAAAGGGGAGGTAGAGAATAATACCACTACTGATCAGATGGTGGTGGAGGATATGGTGGATACTGCGGGTAGTCAAGATATGATGGATAATTGGGCCACACACCCTGGAAGAACTGAGCCTACTGTTGGAAATAGCTAGTCTGCTGTTGAAAGAACTATGAATGATCCTGAAGGAACTGGTGGACCTAGTCTATAGAAGTAGATAAAGCAGACTGCTAAACAAGCATCTCCTCCTGACGAACTGAAAGCTGGCTCATCCGGCACATCATATCATCCTGCCAGCTCAAACCAGTATTCTCTCTTGCTGAAATACCAGGAAAATCTGAAATAGGAGCATCCTCATGCATAACTGTATCTCCTTAGGGAGCAGTCTTTAGAATAGGTTGCGAAGTAGATGGTGAAGCAGCCTGTGAAGAAGAAGAAGAAGAAGAAGAACCAAGAGCTCTAACAGGTATTGACAACCGTCTGAGATCAAAGTGATGATACTCAAGTCCAAATGGGAGACCATCAATGGGCAGACCAATCATATAAGCACCCATAGAACCAAACAAATAATCAATATGAGCCCCAACCTCAGCAATCACTACAACGTTCATCAAAAACATCCTATCATAAGTAAATCAAGTAGAAAGATGCTCATTTGGAGGAGGAAAAGGAATGTTCAGCAACTCAGCAATGAGAGAAATCATACTGCCAATAGCAATCTTGCCCTTCTTCTCACCCCTACACTTCTTATAACTAGATAAAAATAGAGCCTTCCAATCTTTTAGCAAGGCACACCACGGTGTCAAACTCCAAACCGCCTCCAAGTCAGAATGATTGATCTTGTTTGGTTCAGAATGACCAAACCAAGCCATCCTAAGCACCCTGTGAGCTAACCGAAGAGAAGGATATGACCACTTATAATTTTTCTCCCCTCCCTTAGAATCAAATGGGGTAGACCCAGTGGACTGATCCCAAAATATAAACTAAGCACTCGCAGCAGATCAATCAGCAAATTTAGAAGGCTGTTTGGTAATACCAAACGCCACATCTAGATCATCATAACTCAAAACATGCATAGAACCACCTAACTGAAACGTGATCCTAGCTACATCACGATCATCCTCAAGAGTAATGATGAACTCTCTAGTCCACTCAAGATATCTAGGAGCATTCTTGAAATAAAAATTACCTAACCCTCCATGATCAAACATCCGTCTAGTGGACTCCTCTAGGCCTAATTCTCTCATAAACGCAGGATAAAGGAATATAGTAGAAACAAACTCCTTCTCATCCACATTATTCTTTCGCCCCTCATAAATTTTAGATCGAGCGGATCTGGTAGCACCACGCTTCCTAGTACTCATATTCGATAATTCAAATGCTTAAAGGACCGAAAAAGAGGCAAAAATCCAAAGAATACCCGGAAAAAATGAAGCAGCGGGCACCGGAACTGGCGGCTGGCTTCATTGTTCTTGGCGGCGGGCAGGCGGCGATCAAGCGGCGGTCGCCACTTTGAAGGTGTTATTGGTAGTGGTCGCCGCTTTGAAGTTTTTCGTACTTGCGATAGATCTGGCGGCGAGGGTTGCTGGAGACAAGCGGCGGTCACTGCGAACGGCGGCGAGCGAACATCGACGGCTTGGTGAGTAACGGGAAGCTTGAATCCGACCCCAAAATGAGTAGATCTGAGATTGAAGTATAACTTCTCCTCACTCTCTATTGTTTACTTTGTAAGAACTCTCTCTTCCTTTTTTTCAACCCTCGGTTTTTTATGACTCACCTCTTCCGTCTTTCTGTTTTTAACATTCAACACTCTCGTTTTATTATATTTTTTTTAAAAAAGAAAGGGGCTTACCGTACGACCGGGGGGGGGGGGGAGCCGTTTTAGGGCGGCGGTCGCCGTTGAGTGGCGGCGGTCGGTGCTGGTCACTTCGTATCTACGCTACTTTTTGTGGAATTAATGGCGGGCGCCGCCATGTTGGCGTCGGTCGCCGCCTTTTCCGAGCCACTCCTTTTTACGATCATGTAGGTTAGTTCACCCAAAAACAAAGGGGGAAAACAAAAAAAAAACTAAACTAAAAAAATAAGTAAAATAAGAAAGTACCTAGGTCGGGTTGCCTCCCGACAAGAGCCTTATTTAACGTCGTGTCTCGACGTAATGCCAATTCATCAGTCTTCAGCGTTGGGCTTTGTTAGCACAACTTCCTCAATTGTGTCCTTAGTAAATCCCTCATAATACTGCTTCACTCTTTGACCATTCACTTTGAATAAAGCATGAGTTTTGGAATCATAGAGCTCAATTGCACCATGGGGAAAGACTTGAGCAATCACATAAGGCCCTCCCCAACGGGATCTTAGCTTGCCTGGAAAGAGTCTAAGGCGGGACTGAAATAGAAGGACTTTGTCACCAGCTTTGAAGTCCTTTCTTATGATATTTTTATCATGCCAAGCCTTAGTCCGCTCTTTGTAGTGAATAGCATTATCATAAGCTTCAATCTTGGCCTCATCCAACTCCTGTAATTGGAGATTTCTAAGCTCTCCGGCTTCTTCAAGTTGTAAATTGCACTTCTTGATAGCCCAATAGGCCTTGTGTTCCAACTCAACTGGGAGGTGACATGCTTTACCAAAAACCAACCTAACAGGTGACATACCAATAGGTGTTTTGTAAGCTGTCCTATAGGCCCATAATGCATCATCAAGCCTCTGGCTCCAATCTTTTCTGCTAGGAGACACCGTCTTCTCCAAAATAGATTTAATCTCCATATTTGATACTTCAGCTTGGCCATTTGTTTGAGGATGATAGGCAGTAGAAACTCTTTGATTGACATGATACTTCTTTAATATGGCAGTGATTGTCCTATTACAAAAGTGAGTTCCCCTATCACTTATGAGGGCCTTGGGGATTCCAAACCTGTTGAAAATATGGGACTTCAAGAAATCTACAACAACTCTAGAATCATCAGTTCTGATGCCTTTGCTTCCAGCCATTTGGAAACGTAGTCCACTGCAAGCAAAATATAAATATTCCCACTAGAGTTTGGAAAAGGTCCCATGAAATCAATACCCCAAACATCAAATATTTCACAAAAAGTTAAACTAGTTTGGGGCATTTCATCCCTATTGGACATATTTCCAACTCTTTGGCACCTGCCACAGGATTTACAGTAGTTGTGTGCATCTTCAAAGATGGTAAGCCACCAAAATCCTGCATCAAATACCTTCCTAGCAGTTCTTTGAACCAGAAAATGTCCCCCACATGCTCAAGAATGACAATGTGTAAGGAGAGAATTTACCTCATATTCTGGTATGCAATGACGAATTACCTAGTCAGAGCAGTGCTTCCAAAGATAGGGGTCATCCCAGACAAAAAAATCTAGTTGTACTGCATAGTCTATCCCTCTGAGCTTTGTTGAAAGGTTGAGGGAATTCACATATGATGAGGAAGTTCACCAAGTCTGCATATCATGGCTCTATGGTGCTCATCTTGAACAAGGACTCATCCGGAAAGCTTGCTTGAATCTGATTTTGAGGGGTGCTCTCTTCTTAAACAACTCTGCTGAGATGATCAGCCACCAGGTTTTCAGCACCCTTCTTGTCCTTGATCTCAATATCAAATTCACTAAGCAATAGGACCCACCAAATCAATCTTGGCTTTGCTTCTTTCTTTGTTAGTAAGTATCTCAGAGCAGCATGATCAGTATAAATGATGATCTTTGTTCCAAGGAGGTAAGGTCTGAACTTCTCAAGTGCAAATACCACTACAAGCATCTCTTTCTCTGTAGTAGAGTAGTTTCTCTATGCACCATTCAGGGTAATTGATGCATATTGAATCACATGAGAAGCTTTGGCTTCCTTTTGGCCTAGCATAACCCCTACCGCATAATCACTAGTATCACACATTATTTCAAAGGGCTTAGACTAATCAGGAGCCTGAATAATAGGGTCACTTGTCAAGCGAGCCTGAAGATCATCAAAGGTTGCCTGACACTCAGTTGTGAACTCAAATTGCATGTCTTTCGTCAACAGTTCGCATAGAGGGGAGGAGATCTTGGAGAAGTCTTTAATAAACCTATGGTAGAAACCTGCATGGCCTAAAAAAGAACGAACTTTGCGCACATTAGTAGGATAGGGCAAAGATTGAATTATTTCAACCTTTGCCTTATCGACCTCAATACCCCTAGCTGAAACTATATGACCAAGTACAATACGCTGTTCTACCATGAAGTGAGACTTTTCAGAATTAGGCACTAAATTAGTGTCAACACATCTAGCAAGTACAATAGTTAAGTGATTTAGGCATGCATCAAAATTATCCCCAAGTACAGTAAAATCATCCATGAAAACTTCAATGAAATTCTCAATGTACTCAGAAAAGATGCTTACCATACACCTTTGGAAGGTCCTAGGGGCATTGCTCAAACCAAATGGCATCCGACGGTAGGCAAAAGTTCCAAATGCGTAAGTGAATGTTGTCTTGGCTTGATCTTCAGGGGCAATGGCTATCTGAAAGTATCTTGAGTACCCATCTAGAAAGCAATAAAATGCTCTTCCTGCCAATCTCTCTAGCATATGATCAATGAAAGGAAGGGGGAAGTGATCCTTCCTAGTGGTTGCATTCAGCTTCTGGTAGTCAATACAAACTCTGTAACCTATCTGCAATCTTGTAGGGTCCAATTCTCCTTACTGATTCTCCACCATTGTAATTCCCCAATTCTTTGGTACAACCTGTGTGGGGCTAACCCATTTGCTGTCAGAGATAGGGAAAATCCTACTTGCTTGCAAGAGTTTCAAGACTTCTTTCTTCACCAACTCCATCATAGGTGGATTTAAATGCCTTTTTGGTTGTCTAGATGGCTTCTCTTCTCCTTCCAACAATATACCATGCATGCAAGTGGTGGGGCTAATTCCCTTGATATCAGCAATGGTCCAACCAATTGTTGTCTTGTATTCTCTTAGAATTGCCACTAGCCTATTTTCTTGATCGTTTATAAGATTGCTGGAGATTATCATTGGTAATTTATCCTTGTCTCCAAGGAATACATACTTGAGGTGGTTTGGGAGTTGCTTTCACTCAATCACCGGTGCCTGCACAACAGAGGGCAACAACTTTTCCCTAGGCAGGGTTAATGGTAAAGGAGTTTTGCCAGGTGGCTTAAGAAGAAGCTTGTAATAAGCATCCATCTCATTTACAATCTCTTGTATATCAGTTGATAAAGTAAAATCCAAACTAGAATCAACAATAATAGATTGCACATCATCTAGTTGATTTTCATCAAAAACATCTTGCACCACAAGATCAAGCATATCAATAGCATAAACAAAGTAATCATCAGACGGATATTTCATGGATTCATAAATATTATAATTAATGATTTGACCATCAAATTCCATGGTTAAAGAGCCAGTGCTCACATTGATTTTAGTATTGGCTGTTTTTAAGAAAGGGCTCCCTAACAGAATAGGAATTGCATGATCATCATGTTCCATTTTAAGCACACAGAAATCAGCAGGAAAAGTGAGATCACCAACCATAACAAAAACGTCCTCTACTAAACTCATATGACGAACATTAGACCTATCAGCTAATTGAATAGAGATATTAGTGGCATGCATAAGTCCAAGTTGCAGGGATTCGTAGAGTGTAGAAGGCATTACATTGATGGAAGCACCCAAATCTAGCATGGCTTTGTCAACTTTAGTACCTCCAATTGTAATAGGGATAGTAAACATACCTGGATCCCGCACTTCTTATGTAAGCGTTTTTGAAAGACAATTGAAACATGCTCGCTTACCTTCACCTTCTTTTTACTATTCTTGTCCTGAATCCGTTTTGTAGTGCACATCTGCTTCAAGAACTTTGCATAGCGTGGGACTGACTTGATCAAGTTAAGGAGGGGAATGTTAACCTCAACATTTCTGAACATCTCGAACATGTCTTTGTCCTGCTTCAGGGGCTCAGTACGCTTTAATGCAGATGAAAACGGAGCAACTGGCTTCCATTCAAGGAGAACTGGATATTTTTCTTCATCGAAGGCTTCAGTAGGTAGGCGACGGTCGCCGACAGATGGGCGGCGGTCGCCGATTTTTTAGGAAAATTCAGCATCGGGAAGATCACCGTCACGGCGGTCACCGCCTTTTATTTCTTGCCCACCGCTCGAATTTTCTATTTTGTCGTAGCCAAGCTCGATTTGATGGCGGGCGCCGCTACCCTAGCGGCGGTCGCCGCCCTCGCCTTCGTCACCTTCTACCAGTTTTTTGTCCTCAAGTTGTCTCCCACTCCTCAAAGTGACAGCTCTAACATTACGAATATTCGGGTTGAGTTCTGTTTGAGAGTGAAGCTTACCTGAATCTCTTGCTTCCAGTTTGCTTACAGAGTTAGAGATTTGACTCATTTGTCGTTCCAAGTTGTGAATGCTTGCTAATGTAATATCCTGGAACTTCACTTGATTTTGAGTCAGTTGAGTCATATTATTTTGATGTTGAGTCATACTATTTTGAAGAGTGAGGTTACTTTGCATCAACATCTCCATCATGACTTCCATAGAAGGAGCTGCATTGTGATTCTATCCTTGAGGCCTTGGCACATATGGCTTAGCTTGTTGAAACTGATCTTGTTGTTTCTTTGACTCAAGCTCTTTCCACCTGAAGTTCTGATGATCTTTCCAGCTAGGGTTATAGGTGTTTGAATAAGGATCATGTCTTGGCTTCATTTGGTACCCTCCAACTGCATTCACCTCCTCTTGTAGTGTAGGGCATGAATCAGTAGGATGAAGGCGTCATTACAGATTCTACACGCCTTATCCTGTTGAGCAGTACCCTTCAACTTCAACCGCCTCACTTCTTCTTTCAGCACATCAAAATCAGCTTGATCAATTTTAGAGTGAGAGTTGGCGGCTGACAAGTTTTTAGAATCTCTTCTAGTATATTACCTAGAATCATCAGCCAGCGTAGAAAAGATGTCTAGAGCCTCTTCATATGTTCTTTTCATGATGTTTCCACCACAAGAGGAATTGACCAATCGCCTGTCATGCTCACGGAGTCCTCCATGGAGATAGAGAATAAGATCATGATTAGCATAACCATGGTAGGAACAACTCTTATCCAACTTCTTGAAGCGCTCAAAATATTCATAAAGCGACTCGTTGGGGAATTGCTCTATGTTACAGATCTGCTTCTTGAGTTGATTAGACTTGATTGTAGGGAAGTATTTGTCAGGAAACAACTTCTTCAAGTTCACCCAAGTAATAACGCTTCCAGGTTTTAGAGCATGATACCAGTCTTTAGCGGATTCCTTAAGAGAGAAAGAAAACACTCTCAGCCTCATCTGTTCTTCAGTAATATCAGAGGGACACATGCTGGTGCAGACATCAAGGAACTCATCCAGATGTTGAATGGGATCCTCAAGTGGAGTTCCGTTGAATTTTGGGAGTAGATGAACTACTCTTGCCTTGAGCTCAAACTTCACCCCTTCACCAAAGGTTGGGAATTGCATGCACGTGTAGGTTGATTCAGATTAGGAGCAGTCAAGCTCTCAAGAGTAACTCGTTGATCACCCATTGTTCGGATGCCTTGCAATAGTGCACGCCCAGCTCGCCGAGTTCTGAAAAGAGTCCGTTCAATTTCTGGATCAAAAACAAGTGGTGAATCATTAGTAGCACGGGTGTGAACCATAAGATAGGTTCACACCAAAATTGGCACAAAAATTACACAAAAAGACAATTATTGCCTCCCCGACAACGACGCCAATTTGATAGGCGTGAAATGGTCGTGCAAATCACGGCTATGTAAAAGAGTCCTAACAAATCTAAAGACTGTAGTCTTAGGGAAGTAAGGGTCGAATCCACAGGGAGAAGATTTATCTTTCTATGTAAGTTTTATGTCAATTAAAGTAAAAGGGGTTTAAGGATTAAACAACTATCTAGTAGGGCTGTCAATGGGTTGGGTTATGGGTGGGTGGACCACTTCCACCACCCAACCTGCAAGTATACATACTCCACCCGACCCACCCGTCACCCGTTAAATGTTACACCCGTCACCCAAACCACCCGTCACCCACGGGTTATTTGAGTGACTCGTTCACCCGTATAACCAATATAATTTTCCCACTTACTTCCCATAAAAAACTATAATAACTAGTTAAGTAAATATAAAAAAGCATATAAAAATGACAATTTTAAACAAAACCAAATATCCATAAATCCATAATTTGACATCATGTGAACATGCCAACAATCAACAAAATTACATATGAAAAAAAAGCAGCAGCCTAATGTCATCCAAAATGGCAGTCTGTAGAATCCTAATGTCAAACAGGCCAACATAGAGATAAGAAATACATTTCTAAATTTCTGCAGAAATACAAAGATAAATCGTCCAAATCTTCCTTCAAATGAGAACTTCATCCAAATGGTCCATTTCTGCATCCTAAAATACAATAAAATTGATAAAAAAAGATAAGAAATTTACCAATATTGAATATTAAAACAAAATAACATAAAAGAAGTTAAAGAACATACTTTGATCATTTCTCCACTACTTGCTTCTTGGGCATCTTTGTCATCCAATAGAGAGATACAAGATTGTAACACATCAAATTTTCCTAAAATGAGAAACAAATCAAACAATAATACAAGTTACACAAATAATGTTAAATAATAGAAAATTAATGGATTAACAAAAGATAATGATTTAAGAATCACAAACATATATATTAAGTTTGATTTACCTCCATAGTCTGCACGAATCCAGCTTGACAAGCACATTAATGCTTCCACTGTATCGACATTCAACGAAGAACGATGCGGGCTCACAACTCTACCACCCATACTAAAAGCACTTTCAGACGCAACCGTTGATGCAGGAATAGCCAAAATATCTCTAGCTATTTTGCGCAGAGTTGGATATTTAAGATCACATTTCCAATAATTAAGAATATCAAACTCATTACAATCTGGAAAAGCAGGTTCTTCGACATAGTACTCTAATTCAGACCTCACATTTATCTTCCTCTTCTTACTTCTCTTGGCCAAGCTAAAATCATCATCATAATTTTCAGAACTAACTTGTCTAGAAGACACAGACTCTTAGCCTTCAATCTCTTTATTTTCTTTATTTGAAGCACTATATTGGTTAAAAAGATCAAACATCATAGACTTAACCTTATCAACCTCCATAAAAGAATCCTCACCATAAATCTTTTCAAAGTACCATTCCAAACTTTCCATCTTGTCTCTAGGATCTAATATAGCAGCAAGAGCCAAAATACCATTAACATTCTGCTAGTACTTATCAAATAGAGAGATACATTCTGCCACACTTTTCATCTTTGCATTCCTCTTAGAACACCTAATTTGAATGTGATCCCTAAGGCTTGATGTTCCAATCTTACTACCGCTAGCTAAACGTTGCCCACAATGCATACATTCAGCTTTCTCTTCACCATTGACTATGATTTTTCAAAGTGATTCCATACATTGATTTACGCCCTCGAGACCTCCGTGAAGGTTCAGATGAATTTTGAGCAGCAGAATTGGAGGCAGATGAAGGTGGCAAGCAATTTGCTACTGGCACTTCTGGTTGTGGTGGCAACTCAGGCATAGGTGACGAAATAGTTAATTGATCTCTAGTATTATTTTCTGTCATTATTCTTACTTAGCACCTTTTAAAAACAGAATGAAAATGTTTGTCTTAGTAAATACGGAAATACAGAATGAAAATGGTGGCCAGAAAAACATAAACACACAAATGCAGAAAACACAAGACCTAAAACAGACCTAAACAACCTCAAACAGTCAAACCAGTGAACCAATAACATGATTACATGAATGATCTTCAATAGCTAAACCTAAACTATTATATCAGTAAAATTTGCACTAAAACAGACCTAAACCTAAAAGACAACACATCAGTTCAACAAAATAGAAAGGCTAACCCTAAACAACCTCAAACAGTCAAACTCGTCATCACCAAATTGGACCAAAAATTGAAAAATTACAGTCAATTTAAACCCCATTATAAAAGAGATAAACCTCAAAAAATAAAAATCATACCTAGGGCGGTGAAATCCAGCGAGAATAGAAGAGAGTGGCGGACCGACGTCGTTGGAAATCGAGAGACCGGAATAAAGTACATCTGCGACGCCGAAGATTGGGCGACCGGAGTATTGGAGATTAGGAGTTCCGCTGGAGGTTGGAGATGCTCTATCGGTGACGACCGTTGACTGGCTTAAAGTCGTCGTGCCAAATCAAAGATAAATCCCTAGTTACACAACTAATATAGTCGATAAGTCGGGGTCGAACCCAAGAGACACTTGTATCCTAAGTTTTATTATTATCAACTCAAAGAAGTAACAAAATGGGGGAATTTTTGGTATTTTAATCTAAACTAGGAAAATTAAAGCAGACAATACAAACAAACAGAGCAAAGATTGGATTTTTATCAATTAGGGAAAACAATTCTATTCAAGTATCCACTTTTCTTCCTCAAGTTATTGATCCTAGATTCAAACAAGTTATTTCTTTCAGTTATTCCTATCCCGATCAGAATTATAACATGGCAACGAGACATGCAACTTAACATCCAAACAATTCATGAAACGATCATAAATAATAAGGATATTAGCATTAAGAACAAGGATAAATAAGATACATGCAATTGAATTCCAACGAGTCAAACAATCAACATGCATTCAAATCTCTTCTCAATTGTTTTAGTCCAACGAGTCCTAAATCAATTGAGTTGCTACATAGATTAGGCTTTGCTACGAGAAAACCTAGATCTAGCAATAGATAATATCAATTCCAACAAGTTGGCCAGACAAGCAGAAATCAACACAATCAATAATAATTAAGCACAAGAGAATTGAAATAACCTGTAGAAATAAACCTGAATAGACGAATCTCACAACAACTTGAGTCTGAAAAGCTTCAACTCGAATAGAATATAAAGAGTTTAGTTCTCCATAAGAGAGAAAAACACAAAAGGTCTGAAATTAGGTCTAGCAGAATACAAAACAAAGTCTGAAAACTAAACTTAAATAGTCTCAAAAATATCGGAATAAAAATATAAAAGGCAACTAAAATAAAAGATAAATAGATAGATAAAACGCCGCCTCGGATCTTGCTGACGTGGACTTCCGCGACCGCGGTGAACAACCTCCACGACGGCGGACTGCAGAATCTTCCTCCGAGTCAACGTTGACCCGCGACCGCGGCCTTAGGCCACCGCGATCGCGGCACTAAGTCTTGGCTCCACCGCGGACTGCTCAGCTCCGCGGCCTTCAATTCTCGATCTTCTAATCCCGACTTCAATTCTTCCAATTTTCTTCAAGTCTTTGGTCTTCTACTCATATATCATTAACTAGTCCTAATTATGCTATATGAAATACAACATATCAAATTCCCCCATACTTAGACCTTGCTCGTCCTCGAGTAAGCTTAAAAAATAAAATCAAGCATGACAATTCAACAAAGGTCTACAGACAGCAATGGGAGAAGATGATCTAAAACTAGAAAACACTCAAAATAATCTCACAACCCGAACCCATGTAGAGAAATAATGAGCCAAAAACATGAAAGCTCAAATCACACACCTCACAGATACAAGATATAACACTCAAGCTCAAAATAATCTCACTGTTTTCATTTTTCTTTTAGGTGTGCTCACAATTGCTCACATCTCTCATTAACCTCTTATTACCCCAGCCTAATGCTGGTCCGGGTTACCTGCTTATTACCTGAGCCGCCCTTTCGGGTTTTCACCTCATCCCAGGATTTTTACGCCTCTTTTTTTTGGCTTTTATTTATTTATTTATTTATTTATTTATTATTATTATTTTATTTTTTTAGTCTGAAATGCAAAAACTGAAATGCATTTTGTACATATATACAACAGTAAGTACTCCCTCCCCCATACTTAAACCTTTCATTGCCCTCAATGAAATAAAGACAAATCAGATAAAAAATATAGGAAAGGAAAACAAAAGACTCACTGTGAAGGACCTGGCGGTGGAAAATACTGAGGGTACTGAGGCCAATAATGCTGATAAAATGCCTCCTGTCGCTCCCTCATCTGATCCATGGTGAGGGACATGTCTCTGACATTCCTCCCCACATCTGCTAATGTACTCCTCATACTAGCCTGCTCTCTGATAAAATAATCCTGCTGATCAGACATAGAATCAAGCCTCATACTCAAGTGCGCCATAGCAGAAGTCATCCCCTCATACCATTCTGGAGCATCTCTATCACCAGAAGGACTAGCCTCGTCTGTCCCTGCGGAGGCTCATCATACTGCTCATACTCGTCCTCTTCCTCTTCCTGTATATCCTCTACTACCATCACATCAGACTCCAAATAATAATCAACATCTTTCACCTCAACTCCAAACTCCCTAGGCAGACGTAAATAAGCATCATGATCCCCACCACAATACCAGATCCAACCTCCATTCTCACCCTCAGATAAACACTTGGCCTTCTTCAGTTGTGACAGATCAAAGCGAATCCCACCACCTACTGCCACTCTATATTTGCCCCGTATAACATCGAAGCTCACAAAACGCAAGGCTATCAGAGTAACCAAGCCTCCAAAAGCAATCTTCCCGGACTGAGACCGGGCCTTCCTCACAGCTCGTAAAAATAATGTCACCCAATCAGGGACCACAGGTTGATCCCCAATCAAACACCACATCATAGAAACATCCTTAGCAGCCATCTTATTAACCTCTCCATTCCCTAAAAAGGTGTTAGAAATCACCTTATGACAAAGCCTCAACCCCGGATGAACAATACTGTAATTCTGTAACCCAGGGCCAAGACTATATGGATTGTGGGTCACTGCAGTCCAGAAATGCATCGCCCCCGGGTTATCCTCAATATCAGCCCAACCAGCTGTAGGCTGACTCGTCACCCCAAAACACTCACCTAACTAATTCCTAGTCAGTGAGTAATTCCTCTCAAGCAATCTAAAGCTAATACTACCATCATCAAGCTCTCTGTAAGTAACCAGAAATTCCAATACTAGAGGCTTATATGTATGTGCATGCAAAGGGATCAAACCACCTAAGCCACCCTGCTGTAATAACTGCTGAATCGACTGATATAAACCCAACGTATGCAATGTCGGTTCATGGAAAAATTTAGTAGACAGCATGGTTTTCCTATCAATTTCATTCCAAAATGCCTTCTCATCCCTACTCAGCCTAACTGGATACGCCATAGAAACAAATAAACCGAAGAAGGGCGAAATCAAACACACAAAGTGGAATTTCCGGCTTCTGTCAAGGTCCGCGGGCGCGGAATCTGGTCACCGCGATCGGAAGGCAGTTCCCCGCGGGATCCAGTTTTTCGCTCGTGGTGGCTTCGCAACGTCTTGCTAATGGGAAATCAAAGAGGAATGAGTGGATTTGGAGAGGTTTTGAGGGAGATTTGGAGAAATTTTGTTTGGATTTTAGATGGGGATTTGAGGGTTTTTGAGTGAAAATTTGGGAATTTGGAAGATGGATTTGGGTTTAGAATGGCGAAAGGGTTAAGGAAACGGGTTTGATTTTTATTTTTGGTGGAGTTGGAAAATTTTGGTTTGAGAGCTTGAGAGGTTTGAAGGTTTGATAATGGTGGAAATGGTAGAAATGGTACAAGGAAGGGAGGAAGAAGATGGTAGGGCCGGCCGGTAGGTGAGGGGTAAAACCGGCATTTCCGTCAAGTCCTTTTATATTTTTTTAATTATCTCGCGGATGAACTGTACCGCGATCGCGGTGAAGGACCCCCGCGATCGCGGTACTGTGTACTGGCACCTGTTCGCCTTTTTCTGTGTACTTCGAGGAATAAATTCCCCAAAATATTTTTGTTCTTTCGAACCTAGTACCTGCATGTTAGTCCGACAAGATTGAAAGGAAAAAAAAAATAAAACTAGACTCTAAAAAAAAAACTATCCAAAATGATAAAATAAAATAATAAACAGAAAACTTACCTCGGGTTGCCTCCCGAGCAGCGCCTCTATTTAATGTCGTTGGCGCAAGATTTTAGCCCTTTTATTCAGCACCGGAATTTGGATCGGAAAGATCCAACTCTTCTAATACTTCTTGGCTGACTCCCTCATGATATTTCTTCAGTCTCTGACCATTAACTTTAAACACATTTTGAGAGTCCCCATCCAATAATTCCACAACCCCATGTGGAAAGACTTGAGTGATTGTAAATGGTCCAGTCCATCTGGAACGGAGTTTGCCTGGGAAGAGTGTGAGACGGGACTGAAATAGGAGGACCTTGTCTCCAACTTTGAACTCCTTCCTTAGGATGTTTTTGTCATGCCATGCATGGGTTTTGTTCTTGTAATTCACAACATTATCATAGGCATCCAATCTCAACTCTTCCAATTCTTGCAATTGTAATTTCCTGAACTCTCCATTCTCTTTAATGTTGAAATTGCACTTCTGGACCGCCCAATAAGCTTTATGCTCAAGCTCAACTGGCAAGTGACAACCTTTGCCATAAACCAATCTGAAGGGAGACATCCCGATGGGTGTCTTGTAAGCAGTACGGTAGGCCCATAAAGCATCATTGAGTCTCAAACTCCAATCTTTCCTGTTAGGCGCCACCGTCTTCTCCAGAATAGATTTTATCTCCCTGTTGGACACTTCAGCTTGTCCATTGGTCTGGGGATGATAGGCTGTAGAGATCTTCTGAGTGACATGGTACTTCTTCAATAAAGCGCTCACAGTCTTGTTGCAAAAATGAGTACCCCTGTCACTTATTAGAGCTTTTGGAATCCCAAATCTGGAAAAAAATGTTGTCCTTAAGGAAACCTGCAACTTCTTTTGAATCATCAGTTCTGGTGGCCTTTGCTTCCACCCACTTGGAAACATAGTCCACCACAAGTAAAATATACAGATTCCCATAGGAAGAGGGGAAGGTTCCCATAAAATCAATGCCCCAAACATCAAAAACTTCACAGAATATCATGCGAGATTGAGGCATCTCATGTCTTTTTGAAATATTGCCCTCCCTCTGACAACAATCACATGATTTACAGAAAGCATAAGCATCTCTAAAGATATGAGGCCAATAAAATCCAGCTTCTAAAATTTTCCTAGCAGTTTTATTAGTCCCAAAATGACCCCCACATGCATAGGAATGACAAAAAGAAAGGATAGATTGTACCTCAGAATCGGGAACACACCGTCGGATTACCTGATCTGTGCAGTGCTTCCATAAATAAGGATCATCCCAGACATAGAATCGGGATTCATGATGAACCTTGTCCTTCTGGGCCTTCGTAAAAGTAGGTGGGAACTCCCCCAAAACGAGGTAGTTGACAATATTTGCATACCATGGCCTGAATGAATGGATCCCAAAAATGAATTCTTCAAATCGAGGATCAGTGTCGCTGTCGATCTCAGCTCCGCGGGCGCGGAGGCTGGTCACCGCGATCGCAGAAGTCTCAACAGATTCACTAATGTCAGATTCAGTAACGCGGGCGCGGGACACCTTCACCGCGATCGCGAAATCGCTGTTTCGAACTTCGAACAATGTTTCGTCAGGGAAACGTCCTTGAATCTGATTTTGGCTTCCTGGCGTATTTTCTTCGTGCACAAGCCGACTTAGATGATCAGCCACCAGATTCTCAACTCCCTTTTTGTCTCTGATCTCTATATCAAACTCACTCAGCAGGAGAATCCATCTGATCAGTCTTGGCTTAGCCTCCTTTTTCGTCATTAAATAACGAAGCGTTGCATGGTCGGAATATACTATCACCGTTGTCCCCAAAAGATACTGTCTGAAATTCTCCAAAGCAAACACTACAACAAGCATTTCCTTTTCAGTGGTGGAGTAGTTTCTTTGGACATCATTTAAGGTCATAGAAGCGTAATGTATAGCATGGGATGCTCTATCTTCTTTTTTACCCAAAACAGCCCCAACAGCGTAGTCACTTGCATCACACATGATCTCAAAAGGTTGAGACCAATTTGGGGCTTGAATTATTGGTGCACTTGTTAGGCGTGATTTCGGCTCATCAAATGCCTTTTTGCATGCCTCATTGAACTCAAAGGGCACCTCCTTTTTCAACAAATCACATAATGGGGCCGAGATCTTGGAAAAGTCTTTAATAAACCTGCGATAGAACCCTGCATGGCCTAAAAAGGAACGCACTTCACGCACATTAGTAGGATAAGGCAAGGACTGAATGATATCAATCTTTGCCTTATCGACCTCAATACCCCTGTATGACACTAAAACGATGCCTTGCTCAACCATAAAGTGACACTTCTCAGAGTTTAGAACCAAATTGGTTTCTACACATCTTTGAAGGACTAAAGAAAGATGGTTTAAACAGGCATCAAAGTCATCACCATGTACTATAAAGTCATCCATAAAAACCTCAATAAAATTTTCAATATACTCAGAAAAGATGCTTACCATACACCGTTGGAATGTACCGGGTGCGTTACACAATCCGAATGGCATTCTGCGGTATGCAAAAGTGCCAAACGGACATGTAAATGTCGTTTTCTCCTGATCCTCCGATGCAATAGAAATCTGAAAATATCCTGAATAGCCATCTAAAAAGCAATGATAGGAACGACCGGCAAGTCGCTCAAGCATTTGATCAATGAATGGCAAGGGAAAGTGATCTTTTCTAGTTACCGCATTCAGCTTACGGTAATCAATGCAAACTCTCCCACCAGTCTGAACTCGTGTGGGGACTAATTCCCCATGCACATTTTCTACCACTGTGATACCGCCCTTCTTGGGCACAACTTGGGTCGGACTAACCCACTGACTATCAGAGATGGGATAAATCATACCTGCCTGTAGGAGCTTCAGTACCTCCTTTTTGACTACCTCCATCATAGGTGGGTTGAGCCTTCTCTGCGGCTGTCTGGATGGCTTGGCACCATCGTCTAGGAGGATCCTATGCATACATGTAGAAGGACTAATCCCTTTAATGTCAGCAGTAGTCCATCCTAGAGCTGTCTTGTGCTCTTTCAGTACCTACACTAGTCTTTCTTCTTGCTCCTTGGACAGTTTGTTGGAAATAATGACAGGCAAAGTGTCACCATCTCCAAGAAAAGCATATTTTAAATGCTCAGGGAGCTGTTCAAGCTCAATTTCAGGTGCTTGTACTACAGAAGGAAGCAATTTCTCGCTAGTGAGAGTTAGTGGTATGGGCCCAATGGCCAAAGCATCAGCAGGAGTGTCATAGCATGCATTCAGATCAGCAAAAATTTTATGATATCTCTCAGGTAATTCATAATCTAAGCATGCAGGATCTATGTTATTCTCTAGAACAGATTGCAACTCATCTACACAAGTAGTATCAAATACATCTTGTACAATCTGATCAATTACATCAACTGAGCATAGAGAGTAATCATCCTGGGGGTATTTCATAGCATTATCCATACTATATTCAAATTTCTCCCCATCAAATTCCATAGTTAGGACACCCTTACACATATCAATTTTTGTTCTAGAAGTTTTCATGAAAGGACGTCCTAACAGAATGGGTGCAGCATGCACATCATGATCCATATCAAGCACATAAAAATCAGCAGGGAAAATTAGATTATCTACCATAACAAGGACATCTTCAACAACCCCTTTCGGGTAGACTGTGGACCTATTAGCTAATTGAACAATAACACAAGTTTCATGCAAGGGTCCTAGGCCTAGTGAAGTGTAAACAGAGTAAGGCATAACATTAATAGAAGCACCTAAATCAAGCATGGCTTTATCTATTTTAGTTTCTCCTATTATGCAGGGAATGCTGAACATGCCTGGATCACTACACTTTTTAGGCATGCGCCTTTGAAATACAGAAGAGACATGTTCACTGACCTTAACTTTCTGTTTCCCTTTTAATTTTTGGTTCCTTTTGATAGTGCATCATTCTTTCAAAAATTTAGCAAACCTAGGAACACTTTTAATTAGATTGAGCAGAGGGATATTTACCTCACACTTGGAAAACGTCTCAAAGATCTCCTTGTCATTCTCTGGCTTCCTTGTGTCTTTCAGTGCTTCAGGGAAAGGAGGGGGTGGCTTCTGAGAAACCATAGAAGGGAAATCTGGGCGAACGTAAGCATTTTCGGGCTTAGCTACAGATCCGTGGGCGCGGTCGAGAGGGTCCCGCGGTCGCGGAATTTCGGGTTTTTCAGGATCCGATTTTTCACCGTCTCCGCGATCGCGGAGGTTGGTCACCGCGGGCGCGGAGGCTTCGTCCATAATCACCATGCTCTCAGTTGGGGTTCCGCGATCGCGGGAATTGTTCACCGCGGGCGCGGAATCGGTCTTCAGAAAATCAGAACTATTAGCTCGTGGATCGTCATTCACCTCCACGTCCCTATTTAGCTCTTTTCCACTTCTTAATGTGATAGCACTCACATTCTCCCTTGGGTTGATAGGCTGTGATGGCAATTTTCAAGAATCTCTGGCCTCCAATTTGCTAACTGCAGTAGCCAGTTGACTGATCTGTGTCTCTATATTTTTGATACTAGCTTGAGTACTCTTGATGCTAGTTTGCGTGTTCTGTCCCAGCTGGTCTACTGTGTTAGCTAGCCTGGCAAACATCTCTTCAGCATTGAATGAGTTGTTTTGATTTTGAACTGGAGGTCTAGGAACATAGGGTTGCCTGAGTTGTTGATTTCTTCCTTGTTGATGATTATATTGAGGCTGATTCTGATTCCCATACCTCAGATTTGGATGGGCTCCCAACCTGGGTTGTATGTATTAGAGTATGGATCAAAATGAGGTCTAGGGGGTCCATATCTTCCTACAACATTAACCTCAGCATGAGGTTCCTGGAGTTGTGGACAGGCATCAGTAGGATGTAGTGTATCAGCACATATTTCACATGCCTTCAATTGTTGATGGGTTCTTGACAGCATGAACCTCTTCATCATATCTTTCAACTCTGTCATTTCAGCTTTTATAACAGACGAGGAGTCCACAACATTGACTCCTTTAGTGCCAGTTCTTTTGTTGAATTGCCTTGAGTTCTCAGATAGCTCAGAGAAGAGCTCAAGGGCATCTGCTGGTGTCTTATTCATCAGGCTCCCACCACAAGCTGCATTCACCATTCTACGCTCTTCATCCAGTAATCCACCAAAGAAATACAGTACCAGGTCATGATCAGAATACCCATGATATGGACAGCTGGCACACAGTCTCTTGAATTGCTCATGATAATCATAGAGACTCTCCCCAGCCTGTTGCTCAATGTTGCTCAAGCTCTTTTTCAGACTGTTCTGTTTGGTGGCAGGGAAGTATTTCTCCAAGAACGCCGCTTTCATCTTAATCCAGGTATTTATTGATCCTGGAGAAAGATAGTAGAGCCACTCATTGGCTGAATCCTTCACAGAAAAAGGAAACGCCCTCAACTTGATCTGGTCCTCAGTTACATCAGCAGGCTTCATACTTGAGCAGACCTGATCAAATTCAGCAAGATGCTTGTTTGGATCTTCTCCACCATGCCCATGGAATTGGGGTAAAAGATGGATCAAACCAGACTTCAACTCAAACTTAACACCTTCATTCAGCGCAGGAAACCCAACAACCAGGGGTTGCTGTTGAAAGTTTGGGGCAGTTAGCTGCCTCAAAGTCTGATCTCCCATTGTCTCAGTTTCAGCAGAATCCAAGTTGAAAGGTAATTCACGGAGTTGTTCCCGAGCTTCACGTCTCAACCTGGAAAGAGTCCTTTCGATTTCTGAATCAAGAGGCAAAATAGAAGAATCAGTAGCACGAGTGTGGACCATAAACTAGGGTCCACACCAGAGTTGGTAGCAATAAAAACTTAGAATGACACAAAAGTGTCCCCGGCAACGGCGCCAAAATTTGACTGGCTTAAAGTCGTCGTGCCAAATCAAAGATAAATCCCTAGTTACACAACTAGTATAGTCGGTAAGTCGGGGTCGAACCCAAGAGACACTTGTATCCTAAGTTTTATTATTATCAACTCAAAGAAGTAACAAAAGGGGGGGATTTTTGGTATTTTAATCTAAAACTAGGAAAATTAAAGCAGACAAGACAAACAAACAGAGCAAAGATTGGATTTTTATCAATTAGGGAAAACAATTCTATTCAAGTATCCACTTTTCTTCCTCAAGTTATTGATCCTAGATTCAAACAAGTTATTTCTTTCAGTTATTCCTATCCCGATCAAAATTATAACATGGCAACGAGACATGCAACTTAACATCCAAACAATTCATGAAACGATCATAAATAATAAGGATATTAGCATTAAGAACAAGGATAAACAGGATACATGCAATTGAATTCAAACGAGTCAAACAATCAACATGCATTCAAATCTCTTCTCAATTGTTTTAGTCCAACGAGTCCTAAATCAATTGAGTTGCTACATAGATTAGGCTTTGCTACGAGAAAACCTAGATCTAGCAATAGATAATATCAATTCCAACAAGTTGGCCAGACAAGCAGAAATCAACACAATCAATAATAATTAAGCACAATAGAATTGAAATAACCCGTAGAAATAAACCTGAATAGACGAATCTCACAACAACTTGAGTCTGAAAAGCTTCAACTCGAATAGAATATAAAGAGTTTAGTTCTCCATAAGAGGAAAAACACAAAAGGTCTGAAATTAGGTCTAGCAGAATACAAAACAAAGTCTGAAAACTAAACTTAAATAGTCTCGAAAAATATCGGAATAAAAATATAAAAGGCAACTAAAATAAAAGATAAATAGATAGATAAAACGCTGCCTCGGATCTTGCTGACGTGGACTTCCGCGACCGCGGTGAACAACCTCCGCGACCGCGGACTGCAGAATCTTCCTCCGAGTCAACGTTGACCCGCGACCGCGGCCTTAGGCCAGCGCGATCGCGGCACTGAGTCTTGGCTCCACCGCGGACTGCTCTGCTCCGCGGCCTTCAATTCTCGATCTTCTAATCCCGACTTCAATTCTTCCAATTTTCTTCAAATCTTTGGTCTTCTACTCATATATCGTTACAAGCACTAAATGGACCTAAATCTATACATAAAATGTATTAACTAGTCCTAATTATGCTATATGAAATACAACATATCAATCGTGAATGACGTTTGTCACTGAAGGCCGATGAACGACGACGGTGATGGACTGCTGGAGTGCTGGTGACTGCTCCACCTAAAAATGGCACCCGACGGTCAGGGTTTCAGGGTTTGAGTGTAGTGACAGTGAATGGTGCCGTGGTGGTTTAGCATCATCGCTTGCAGCCTGTCCAAGGAGGCGAGGTGATAGTCTGAACTGTGAAAGTGTGGTGGATTAATTAGGGTTCTATACTTCGATATTTTCCTGTCTCTGATTCTCTGAAAGCGTGGGTGCGTGGTGGAGTTTGGGCCTTTGAGGGAGACGGAAGTCACAAAAAAATAAATGGGCTTTTAGGTTTATGGGGTAAAATTGTTAAGGTTTATTTCAAAAGTCCAATAAACTCACACATATTTAAAATTAATTTAAGGATTTAAACGGGTTAAACGGGTGGATCGGGTGAAATGGGTGATGGGTCCGATGAAATGGGTGATGAACGCTTATCCGTATCCGACCCATAACCCATTTCGCCCGTCACCCGGACCGCCCGTCACACGCTTTGTTTGGGTTTTCGCCCATTTAAAACGGGTGGGTTAAACAGGTGGGTCGGTCACCCATGGGTAATTGACAACCCTACTATCTAGCATGCAAAACTAATAAAGCAATTAATCTTTGGGTTTTTATAAATTTAGGGAAACCACTTAGTCAACCAGAGATCCACATTCGTATGACAAGTTGATCATAGATTCATTCAATATCGATTGCATATGGAATTCCAATTCCTTTTCAAAGATAATTAATAGCGCAACCAGATACTATCAATCCTAAATAACCCTGAAACTATAAAGATTCAATTCAAAAGCAGCAGGAAGAATAGGAATATAATCATGATATAATTCTAGCATACAACAGCCAGCTTTTGTACTAGAATGCAATTTAACTCTCTTCTACAATAGACTAGCACAACCAGATACTAATACAATGTAGTTAGCTACTATGAAATAGAGAAACTCAACTAGTAATTTCTCTAGAACTAGCAATTGAGAATCAATAACAACAACCCTAGAAATTGTTGAAATCAATCACATAAATAATTCAAATAAGAGAAATAATTCCATGCAATAGATAAAGAGTAGAAATCTCACAATTGAAAGTCAAACGATGCTTCAAACTGTTTGACTAAGCAAAAGGGGTTTGTTCTCCATAGAAAAGCCAAAAACTCTGAAAGAAAAATATGATATTAATGTATGAACGAGAAATGCAACTCTCATAACCCTAATTATATCAAACTAGGTCTAAGAAGTCTATCCAAAATACATAAACTCGGAATAAAGCTGATAAAGATATGACCAATCAAAATATAACACGTGGCAACACTCGGATCTCTGCGTTGTCAAAGGCGGCGGGCGCCGCCTGGTCGGCGGCGGTCGCCGCCAGCACCAGAGCGCCGATCTTCAGTTTTCTTCAATCCAGCTCTAAAACTTCGAGAATATGCATCTTTGGGTCTTCCTTCTCCTAGCTGAAAAGAACATATAAAACACCTAAAAAGACCATAAACCCATGCTAAAACTCCTCCTAATTGTGCATATCACTTACCATGTTGTGAAATCTTTTCTTTGTGGAACTAAAATTGGGACTTAATTTGAAGGTAAACATTGATGTATTTTTATTGTTCTTATACATCATCTATGTAGGTCTACTTATATATGGTGCAACTTCTATGCTTGTGAGGACCAAAGGCTCTTTATCCAGGGAATGGAGAAGGGTGAGGCCGAGATTTTGCAGGCAGCATGTTTATGGGACTTGTCAAAGCTGCTACTTCTGGAGCATATAGCAAGCAAAGAGAGGAAGGTTGAAGAGATGCAAAAAAGGGAAGAGATGATGAAGGCTTGTGAAGCAATACCTGAAGTTCGAGAGTGTCCACATAGCCTCAGATGTTGAAGGCTGTCAAAGTGAGAAAGTGTTTGCATCGTTGAACCAAGTAGACCAAATATTATTCACTTATTGTTTCTTTTGATGGTTCTTATTGTTGATGCTTTGGAAGAAACAATCCGCAATGGTACTAAGGTAGAAGAGTGAAAATTTATTGTTTCACTAAAACTACTTATTGAAATTTGAGTAGCCAATTTGATATTATTGAAATTGGATTGTATTGAGCCTGAAGGAGAAGTGAAGTTGCAGCAAAAGAATGAGGTCAATTCCTTCTTGTGCTAGCTCTTGTAATCTTAAGATATATAGTTTATTTCACTCTCTAGTTGCGTTTCTGCTGGTCTGTTTCTGCATCAACATTTTGTCCAAAGCTATCTAATTTTTTGGTTTATCCTTCCTGGTTGATTTTTCCAATTAGAGTGTTAATAATTTTAGTGCTCTTTTTTCATGTTGGTGACTATGTGGACCCTCTCGATGCTTTGAAAGGGAGAAACTCAAACCCAGTTGCAAATTGCAGTAACTCGGTTTTAGTAACTAGACAGTGGGAGACATTTGATTCTGGTGGGGATGCAACACATTGTCTATACTATGCACTCAAATTAACTAAGCATTGTTCACATACCAACTGAACTTAAGTAATCTTTCTCCATACATGTTTTAGCTAACTTTTTGCATATCAATAACATTTACCTAATCATTCTCCATACACATTTCAGCTATAGAAGTTCAGCTTATTTCTTGCATTCAGATTTGTAGTCAAATTCCATCTAATCTACAACTTTTTCCTAAGCATTCTCCTTACAAAGATCAAATGAAATGAGCACTACATACAACTCAATTTTGATTCAACACATTGTCTATACTATCACTTGCATTTACCTAATCACATTTCAACTAAATTGACTTAACTACGCATTCTCCATACTGCTAGTTAAGGGATTCAAAACAAGATCCATAACCCATAAAATCAAACATCCAATTTAATTATTTTTCATACTTCCATAAACCAAGGAGGCAACTTCACCACCAGTCCCATCCACGCCGTCGGCGATTGTATCCGCCCCACCACACCCTCTGCCACGAAGAGCCCGACCTTAACCTTGAAAACATACCATTGATTATGTCTAATGAGATTTTATAGAGACGAAGGCGGGAAGAGTATTTCAACGAGCAAGAATTATAAGAATCGCCCGAGAGAAGAAGGATGTATCTTAGACGAGGTTTAGGTAGACAAAATACATCATTTAAATTAGACGATTCATAGAACGAACCGCTTCATAAAGCGTTCCAATTGGGTACAAGTGACCCTTCTCTTGGCTATTGCGTACCCGTTAGGTAAACGATCTATAAAGTGAAACGCTTCATGATGCGTTTCAATTCTTGTTTATTTTGTGTGCTTAAAGATTTTCCCTTTTTTAACTTGTATTTCTCATATATATTTATTTATTTTAATCAAAACATATACAATATGGATGTTTATGGGTAGATAAAAAAAACAAAAATATTAAAAATAGTATTTTGAAAAAAATAATAACGCTTTATTTACGAAATAAGGCTCAAAGTATTAATACATATAACCCAAAATGAAAAAAAAATCCAGATCATTGATCAGATCAAATGGTTGAAGCAAATGCCAAACATGTGTGTACACACTTTTCTGCTTTGTTTGGCCATTTGAAGTCCCAAATTTTTTGCCTCCTATGTGAAGCCCATTTTGAGGATTCTTATTTCAATTTTACTATTTGGAAGAACTTTAATATTTTTTTTAAGTTTGAAGTCAAGCATTACAGATGGTCTAAAGGTTGGTACCTTAGTTCCATTCCTAGTTTTGACCAGTTTTTTACTGGTTTTAAATGATTTATGAGGTTTTTTTATGAGGAAAGAGATTACTAATTGCACTCACAAAAGACGTGAGAAATACTCCAATCTTGGAACTAGGCAAATAAATAGTGGATGTCTAAGCGCAACAACTTAAATCTCCCACGATCAGCGCTAGTCACCTAGAACAGCCTTGACCAGCTACAAATTATCGACTTCAATCTGGATCAGGAAATGTCACGACGAATGGCATCGAGAAGTGCCTGGCACAAGGCGATGGTCCCAGAGATCATAACAGACCGCCGAACAATCAATCCTCCTTCGAAATTGATAGGGGAGACACCAGAGTCCCTAAGGATGAATCCGAAAGAGGCCACGCCATCCGAGCAAACTGCACCATCAAAATTCAACTTAGTAAAGTCCATCTTGGGTTTTGCCCACTTAGCAAGCTTTCTCTCTTCCCTAACTCTCGCAGTATGAGTGCGAGAGATGTTAGTTTTTGGATTTCCTGTAAGTTTCCATTATTTAACCTTGTTATGAGTAAACAAGGTTAGGCTTCCGACATGATTCAAGTTTTGGTCATTATCGTTGTCAAAAATTCTCTTATTTCTAGAGACCCATAGGCTTTACCAGGTGTTTGTGAGGTGTTACATCTCCTTCTTTGTTGTCGTTTTCCTGATTTCGTCAAGGACTTGGTGGGGTTTTTTGTCGTCAAGTAACACTTGATCGACAATCCAAAGTAGTTTTGGGCTTAAAGATTTAAGGGTCGTCCTGGTAAGTGGGCAAGATAGTAAGATGTGATTGGTGTCTTCAAACCGGTTATTGTAGGCTTCACAGCCTTGCAGTACCGGGATGTGGTTGGTTGTAAGTCTCGTTTTAGTTGGAAGGTTGTTTTGAGTCACTTTCCATAATAAATTCTTCATTTTGGAGGGGGGAGGGGTTTAAGCTTATTGATCCATTCCATGTTAATTATGGGTTCCCCTTTGGATTGGTGGAGCCAAAGCATGGTAGAGTGTACATTACCACCCATTTTTGTTGGTTGACAGTCTATTTAGGATTTTGTTAATGGGGTTAAGGATTTTGGTAATTTTTTCGAGATCCTCATAATTAACAACCCTTCTCAATTTTTCTAGGTTGCACGAGTTGTCATCCAAGAGGTACGCATCAACATGTTCCTCCCAATTAGTGAGAGTTTTGACCTCTACTTTTGAGGTAAGAGAGTCATTGCCAATCCAATTATGTTTCCAAAAACAGACAGTTTTCTCATCTCCAACTTGCCAAATGAGCCCTTTGAGAACATGTCCCTTAGGCTTAGCAGTTTAGACCACTGCTATGATGTGTTATGTTTTTTCCTATAGTTTAGGATACTTTCTATTTTGAGGTATTTTTCCATCACTATTATGTCCCAGAGATTATCTGGTTTTGCTAGGAGTTTCCACATAATTTCATTTGGAGTGCTTGGTTCATCTCTTCGACCTTGGCGATTCCCACCCCGCCATGAGTGGGTGGTCGACAAATAGAGTTCCAGCTTATAAGTGGTTTATAGTTGTTTTCCTTGTTCGAGAAAATTTTCTTGTAAATTTGGTCTAGTTCTTTCAAGTTTGTCTGAGGTAAGAAGGACGATTGCATGATATAGTTTTTTTGTGATAAGAGGTTTACGTTGGGCCTTAAAATATCGGGCTAAATTCTAATGTTGGGCCACGATGATAAGGGAAGAAATCAGAAGGAATTATAAAGAAACAACTAGCCATTGAAGAAGCATTAACTCCATGGAGAAAATCATGGAGGAGTAAATAGTCATTGGAATGCATTAACAACATGGCGAAAATCACTGAAACAATAAATTCCCAACGCGTCAACGACATAGAGAAAATCAAGGAAGCAGTAAATGCTCAAAGAAGTCGTTGGAAGGCATTAATAACATGGCGAGATTCTCGGGATTGACACTCACAAATAACAAAGCGGGAAACCTATAAAAGAGGGGGAGAACATCAACAATTGGGAGAGGATCTCTCTACGACAAAACAATTTACATAGAAAAATCAATCATGCTTTTGATACTTTTTGGATTTTTCATTCGATACCTTAATGTTCTCTTATTTTTCATCTGAGAAGATTGGATATGGTGTATCTCTTAATTGTCCATCAAAATATGAATGGAATCATAGTGAAGTTTATTCTCGATATTGTACATTTTCTCCTATTTATTCGATATTTGTTGTTCAATCAATTAATGTATCAACAACTTATGATTGGTATCCAGAATCATAGGGGAATAAATTGCACATTACTACTCTCATTGATTCATCATTATAAAGTTTACAATCTCATTCTATTTTGTTATTAGGAAGTGAAGGTGTAATCATCGTTGTTCTTGGAATCAATTATTTATTTGCATATAAATATATTTCATATTCAAATTCTATTATTTAGTTGGCTATTTTGCATATTCTATTCTCATATTATAATGTGTTAACGTGTTTTAGTTTGTGATTGACTATAGTTCCTTCATTTTAGCGGATAACACGTTTACATGGTAAATTCGCCCAAAACAATTGGCGCCCACCGTTGGGCCTTTAGCCAAAATTCCAATCAAACATGTTACCATCACCCTGCTACCAAAATGGCCAACAACTAGACTTCCAACACCAATCCCTTTGATGAACATGGAAACCAAGAAGCTAACCTCGTCACTCTTAATCAGCCATAAATCTTACCTCCTACTATTCCCATCGATATTCAAGCTGACACATCCACATATCAAACTCTCAAGCCAAATGACCCTAACGCGATACAAGAATTGGGGGTCGCATCTGAATACATCTTCGAATTAAGGGCCTATGTGATCACCTTGCAAAAGGGTTTGGCATAGCAAAAGGAGGCCCATGACCGATTTATGGAAGTTTATAAGAGAGAATTTGAATCTCTAAATCGTGATATTAATTTACTTCAATCACAGGTTCAATCACAAGTGCAATTAGGTCCAAGTCAACCACAGGTTTCGGGAGCAGTAGATGGTGTTGCACGACAATTAGATTTGGACGACCCTAATCACGTCACGCTTATTGATTGAAGAAAGGTAACAAGTTATCGGGTAAATGGTAATATGCTTCGCGTTGTCTAAGAGGATGCTAAAGTCATGGCTCTAAGAGAGCGGCTTAAAGCCCTTGAGGATCAGTTCAATCAGGTTTTAGGGGCAGCACCTCAACCAATAGCCGTAGAAATGCGAGATCATTATAACGAGTCCCCCTTTGTCCTAGCTATTGCGAAATTTGATATTTCGAGAATGTATCACGTTCCTGGCGTACCAAAGTACAAAGGGACGACTGACCCAGACCATTATGTTGCAGCTTTCAAACAAGTAATGAACATTGGCACTATCACATTCGAAATATAAGAAATGGTAATGTATCGTTGGTTTGGAAACACCTTATCTGGTCCAACATTAAATTGGCATTCACACTTACCACATGGAAATATTTCATCCTTTGCTGAACTGGTTGACAAGTTTAGACTCCAGTTTGCATGTAGTCGATGCATCAAGAAACATTCCAACGACTTATATCATTTGGTGCAAAAATCAAGAAAATCTTTGAAGAAGTTTCTAAATAGGTACAATGAGAAACTCGTCACCATTGAAGAATGCGATGTCGTGACATTAGTAGAAGCATTTTGAAGAGTGATTTCCGCAGGTAACCCCGAACTTTATCATGAATTAACTAATTATCCTTGATCCAACTTTGATGAAGTACTTACAAAGGCATTAGCGTACATTCGCCTGGAAGAGGATGACCTCTTTATCACTAACACGTCGGAAGTACTGCGGTCAGATCAGAGGCGTGTGAAGCGTGAGTCAAGGTACAGTCCGTACTCTTGAGAAAGAGCTTGTCATTCGAGTAGAGGGAAGAACACAAGTACGCATTTCAAGATCTAAAAAAAACATATCATGTCTCCAACTTCCCTAGAAGCCCAAACTTGGGAAAACACTTTTCATGTACTTGGTTGTGACTAAGGTGGTTTTTAGCGTTGTACTCATAAGGGAATATGATGGAATCTAGTTAACAACTTACTATGTAAGTAAAAACTCTCCCTGATGTTGAAAGCATGTATTATTCTATCAAAACGTTAGTACTTGCATTAGTTATAGCCTTTATCTACTTATATCCTTACTTTAAAAGTCATTCCACAAAAATGGGGACTAACTTTCCTATGAAGAGTATCATGTTAAAATCGAAATTATCAGGTTGACTTGTTAGATGGTAGAAAATATTTAAGTGACTATGATATCAGCCATGAGCCTTGGACATTTGTTCAATTGCAAGCCTTGATGGAGTTTATGGATAACTTCACTCCTACACAACCTGACAACCCCTTACAAGAAACAATGCAAGTAGACAACAAGTTAAAATCAGGAAGGCGATTACTATTTATCGATGGAACTTCAAATCAAGGAGGAGTAGGACTGGGGGTAGCATTGACGTCACCACAGGGGGTAGCTCAAGTTGACAATGTACTTTTAATGCGGCGAATAATAAAAGTGGAATACTAGGCACTTATTTCAACAAAATTGAGATGTAACACACTTAAAGCTTTATCACCTCTAAATCATCAGGAACACGTTAACAACTAGCAATATAAACTTTAGGTCAAAGGTACTTTACCATTCCTTCTTACATATGTCAATACATTCATTTACATGTTACACTTTGGCCTTAGAGGTGAACACATGAAACATCGCCCATAGTCGTAACAATTGAAACATTGGCCTTAGTTGCCAGTATACATCGAACAAAAACTAGAAAGGGATGCCTTGTGACATTACGGGCCAAAACATAAGCCCCGCCTTTCGAACAAGCCAATGTGCACACAAGACCGGTCAAAGATGCTAGGGTGGAGGATACTTAAGATGTTGTAGAGAAAGGGGATCCCTTAAACTTAAATGACATGTGACAATATACATACATTTGTGTCATCACAATACATATGCAAAAAAAAACTCCCTTAGAATTCTTACAAACGCGTGCTTCTACACTAAACCCCGGGTACACGTTTTGACCAATGCGTCATATTGTTCCACTAGTAGCCTGTCCTGTGAAACCTATATTTGAAAAACGAATGAACTAAGCACACACAATAGAGTGCTAAAAACAAGACAAAAGTTCAAAATATGCCCCATGGGCACAATTCAAAAGCATATAACAAAACATTTAAGAGCCTAACACTAGGCTTCAGAAACAAACAAAGGCAACATGAGAAGACTATCAGTTTGACGACTTTAGGATACGGTTCCCAACGCAAGTTCGAACCCGCAGTAAATAGCCATTGGTACACAATAACAGCAAGGCGAAAATCATGGAAGCAGTAAATGCTCAATGCGTCAATGACTTAGCAAAAATCACAGAAGTAGTAAATGCCCAAAGTAGCTGTTGGAAGGCATTGATAACATTGTGAGATTCTCAAGATTGACACTCATAAATGTACAGGAGGGAAGTCTATAAAGGAGGGGGAGAACATCAACGATGAGGGGCTGATCTCTCTATGAAAAAGCAATCTATATAGAAAAATCAATCGTGCTTTTGATAGTTTTTGAATTATTCATTCAATAACTTAAAGTTCTCTTATTTTTCGTCTAAGAAGATTGGATCTGGTGTATCTCTCAATTATCCTTCAAAATCAGAATGGAATCATAATGACGTTTATTCTCGTTATTGTATATTAGAATGGATCCTTCAAAATCAGAATGGAATCTATTGTTCAATCAATTAATGTAATGATAGTTTATGATTGGTGTCCAAAATCATAGAGGAAAATAATTGCACATTACCACTTCCTTTGATTCATCCTTTTAAACTTCACAATCTCGTTCTCTTTGTACTAGGAAGTGAAGGTGTAATCATCGTTGTTCTTGGAATCCATTATTTATTTGCATATAAATATATTTCATATTCAAATTGTATGATTATGTTGGCTATTTGGCATATTCTATTCCCGTATTATAACGTGTTAACATGTTTTAGTTTGTGATTGACTAAAGTTCCCTCATTTTAGTGAATAAAGCATTTACGTGGTAAATCCGCCCAAAATAATTTGCTTTGATGAGGGTTTTACGCCCTTTTTGAGACAGACTGTTGGCTTTCCATTTTGATACTTATATTTAAAAAAGTTAATTTTTTATTTATGATAAGTAAGTTTTTTCAATTAAATTCATTTCTATCTATTTTGTGGAAAACAATTTAAATTCGAATTTAAATTAATACTAATTGAAATTATTTTATCTTTATCTTTTTATCAATTTATGTAAAAGATTGATCTTAAATTAAATTTTGATGGAAAAAATTAAAATTTTTAATAACTATATAATTAATTTCCTAAATTTAAATTCGAATTTAAATTAATACTAATTGCATTATCTTTCCTTAATTTCCTTTTTGGCTTATTCATGTAAATATAGGAAATTTGATTAAAATATTTATAACGCTCAATCTTTATTCATTTTTTCATCTTTCTTATTAATTATATTATGGAATTTTATGTAAAATATTTATAACGAAATTTGATTAAAATAATTATAAGAATTTACATTATTTTTTCATTTTATCTCTTTTTGTACAAGATTTTTAAAATTTAATGGTCCAATTAAAATAATTTTACTTTTAATTTCCATAAATAAATTATCGTGAAATCATCAAAATCATATTGGGCTCACCTTAATGATTTTGGGTTCCTCTCACATTATAACAATTGTAAACTCTTATATAATTTATTTCTAATAAATAAGATATATTTATTTTTTATTTTTTATATTAAATTAAAATCCTATTATTAAAAAAATTAAGTATTAAATCCATGTACTCGTGCATGACGCAACGAGTCTAACTAGTATCAATAATTTTGATACCAACAAAAATTATGAAAAATATTTTTATCGCATTATCCATAAATAAATAATGGACTTCGATCTGATTAACTAATTTTTTTCGAAATATAATTTTGGAGGATCTTAAAATATATGTATTTTATCTATTTTGACATTTTTCAAGACAAGTAAAATAATATTTCAACAAACAATGCCACAAATATTATGGGTACTAAAAACACTAACCATCAATCCATCATCCTAACCCTAAAAAACTCTTAACCCCATAAAGACATATTTTGTCTCAAATGCAATGTACTAGAAGATTTTATCAAAGATTTCAAATACAACTAATAAGTACGACTAATAAAAAATTGGTGAAGATTATTAGAGAAATAAAAGTCAAATAAGTACTCCCTATGTTTCTCAAAAGTTATCCTTTTAATCTAATACACGATTATTAAGAAACATTATATATACCTAATATACCCTTATTAAATGAAAAAAGTAAAATGGAAAAAATTGGATGGAAAAATGAAAAAGTGATCCATGCTTACATTAAATGAGAAAATGAAAAAAAGGTGATCTTACTTTCTTAGGGGTATAACTAGAAAAAATTACAAAAAATGATAAAAGGACACGTTTTATGAAAAATAATAAACGAGCTAAAATAAAAACTTTTGAGAAATAGAGGGAGTATAAAGAAATTTGAGAAATTGGTATTCACATGATAAAAAAATTAAAACCCAAACTTGAAAAATCTATGTCGCCTCTCGGACCCACATGCTATGGGGCGCATTGTCCTCCTAACCCTAGACTCGTTGATTAGCAGTAATATCCATGTGTTAATTAATAAGTGAAGTGTTTGATTCAAAGTTTCTGACATTACCATTTTTAGAATAATCAACCATAATTGAAAGTGTTTTTGTGAGGTTTGACGAGATCACGATCTTGTAGAGTTGAAACGAGTTGTTTGGACGAGACATTGCTAGAGTAATTTCGCATCAAATGTCTAATTACTTGGTGAAAAATTATGGGTAAATTCCCCTTGGGCTCTCTTCTCATTATCATAATATATATATACAAGAATGTGCCTTGTGGTACAAGTTAGGGTAATATAATACAATATATATATGTGCTAATACTCCCCCGCAATTGAAACTGGGGGTTCCCTAACTATAAGACTGTCTCTAAAATCTAGAAACAATTGCCGAGGAAACCCTTTAGTAAAAATATCTGCATATTGATAACGTGAAGGTGCATGAAGAACCCGAATATGACCCAAAGCAACCTGATCCCGGACAAAATGTATGTCAAGCTCAATGTGCTTAGTGCGTTGATGCTGAACCGGATTTGAAGCAAGATACATGGCCGATACATTATCAGTATACACAATAGAAGCACTAGAGAGCGGAACATGGAGCTCAAGCAGGAGTTTACGAAGCCAAGTGCACTCTACAACAACATTGACGACCCCACGATATTCAGCCTCAGCACTGGATCAAGATATGACTGATTGTCACTTGGAGGACCAGGAAACAAGTGTATCATTGAGAAAAACAAAGTAACCTGAAGTAGACCGCCGAGTTGTAGGACAACCAGCCCAATCAACATATGTATAAGCAACCAAAGCCGAAGTATAAGATACAGAAATGGTCGTACCAAGAGAAGGAGTGCCATGAATATATCGAATGATCTACTTAAGTGTTGATAAATGACTCTCCCGGGGGTCATACATAAATAAACACACCTGCTGAACCGCATATGAAATGTCCGGTCTAGTAAAAGTAAGATACTGTAATGCACCAGCAACACTGCGTTACAGCATAGGGTCAGCGATAGGGGGCCGACGTCTGCAGTCAATTTATTGGACATGTCGACAGGAGTGACTGCTGGATTACAGGATGACATGCGAGCACGATCAATAATTTCTCTGGCGTATTTTTCTTGAGAGAGGAATAGGCCAGTCGTAGTGCGGTTTACAGAACGCCAAATGCGATAGATGGCCCAAATCGGACATAGCAAATTCCTTTCGAAGCAGAGAAATGATGTGATACCGTAGTGAATCAGAAGACGCGGTGAGAATAATGTCATCAACATATAGAACAAGAAAAGTTGTGGCATCCCCTCTACAGAATATAAATAAAGATGAATCAGAGCGATTGTTGATAAATCTGATGCTAAGCAGAAAGTTAGCAAAACGGTGGTACCAAGCCCTTGGGGCCTGCTTGAGGCTATACAAAGACTTTTTCAAAAGACAGATATGTCCAGGCTTGCTAGAATCAACAAAACCAGGAGGCTGAAACATGTATACAGTTTCCTGCAGAGGCCCATGTAAAAATGCATTCTTAACATCAAGTTGATGAATAGCCCAAGAGCGCGAAACATCAAGATGCAAAACTGTCCGAATAGTGGTCGGTTTTACAACCGGACTGAACATCTCATCACAATCAATTCCAACCTCCTGAGACCGACCATTAGCAACCAGTCGGGCTATATACCTCTCTAAAGAACCATCAGAGCGAAACTTGTGTCGAAACAGCCACATACAATGGACCACATTAGCCTTTGCAGGCCGAGGAACCAAAACCCAAGTTCCATTACTAATAAGAGCTCGATATTCATCGTACATGGCAGCGTTCCAATTCGGGTCTAAGAGGGTTGTTTTGTGGGAGGTAGGAATGGGGGATAGATGTGGGGAACGTTTAGTTTGGACATTAAGGTCAAACAAACAACGTGGTTTATGAATACTGGCCCGTGCCCGAGTGGTCATCGGATGGACAACCGAGGTTGGGGGAGGTCTGATGTCTCTCTATTTGGTGGTGTTTTCATATGTGATTTCCTTTGTAAATATGTTTCTTTTTCCCCTTTTCTTGTGCGTTTTGTTCCTTTTTAGCTTAGTTCCCGTATTTCTATGAGATTCGGAGACTATGCACATTTTATGTGTTTTGTAGGTAATTTGGCATGAATCGAGGATCGATTTGAAGGAGGTTTGAGACATGGAGCAAAGGCCGAGCTAAAGCGGGAAAGAGAGAAGCAAGCTATGAAGAAGAACAAGAGAAGCCCACTAAGAAGAAGGTGGAACGAGGTCAGGACCGAGTTGCAACCACATCGGGCCCGACTTTGAAGTCTCCAACCTCGGACCGAGATGCACAGTACCTCGGGCCCGAGGTTCCTCCGTGTCGGGCCGAGTCGGTCACTGGACTACTTGGGCTCCAAGGCACGAATTTGTGAACTTCCACTTTTGCCCCTCATCTAATCTATAAAAGGCCCTCTTGTCTTCTAATTTAGGGGCCTCTCTCACACCCTCACAAGGGGGGGGGGGGGGTTCACACACACACACACAAAAAGGGGGGTTCCAAGGGAGCCAAGAGGATTCTTGGAGAGCAAGGAGGAAGGAGAGGAGAAGGAAGAGAGAGAGAATCGGCCAAGGGAGGAAGGCTTGATAGGTTTTGTTGGTAGATTTACTTTGATTTGCTTTGTTCTTGTGGATTTGAAAACCTTTGATTTGAATTTGTGGATTGCTTTGGATTTGAATGAAACTTTGCTTTGTTTTGAGATTGATTATGATGATTGCTTTCCCTTTTGATTTGATTGCTTTGTTTGCTTGTCACATGGAGTAGATCTCCTTGATCTTGAGTTATGGGGGAAAACCCTAGCTAGGTTTAGGCTAGAAACCCCAATTCCATAGCCTTGAGTGTTTGATCTAAGGAACCCACTCTACATAGAGCTACAATTCCTTGCGAAAGTTGGGAATCAAGGCTTGAGATTGGCAAAGTAGCGAAAGTGAACATGTGTCAATCTCAAGACCTTCCTTCGAAGGGGATTTCCCCATGGATCGAGGTGTAGATGTTGTTGGAACGAGGGCAAAAGCACTCGATCCTAGTCCGATCATCACTCATTGCCTGAATTGGGGTGGAAAGGCCTTAATCTACTAGGGAAGGAACCCAAAAACCCAAGATCTACTTTTAAATATTTGAGTTCGACATCCCCAGCTACCTCGGGCCCGACTTACCCAGTGTCGGTCCCGACTTCCTCTTGTCGCCAACCTCGGGCCTGACGTGACCTCAGTGTCGGTCCCGACAGTTTTCTTTATTTTCCTTTGTTTTATGCTCTCCTTTCTAGCTCCCTAGTATCTAGGCACATCGATCGAGTAGACTTCCCGAGTGTTCGACACCCACCACGTACTACAACGGGGTCGGGTTATAAATTGTATCTCTTGACCCTCGCATCCGAGAGCGATCAAAAGATTGGCGCCGTTGTCGGGGAAGTCTAAGTGCATTGAGTGCCAATTTGGTGAGTTTCTTGTGTTTTGGTAGTGATTTGGGTGAGGGAATAGCCCAAACCCTTTGTTTGTTTTTTATTTGTTTTGGTTTTTGTTTTTGTTTCATAGGTGTATGCTAGCTCGTTCCTCCCGAGGAACACTTGAGCTTGAGTTTGTGAGTGATCCGGAAAGTATTCTCAAGGAAGCCCGAAGAAGGAAAAGGATGGCGAATCAAGCTCTCCATGTTGATGAGGAGTTGGCTCAACTTAGGGCCGAAATGGCTAGATTGCAACTTGAGAGGGACAATCAAGAGGAGGTGGCAAGAAGAGAACGGGAGCAACGGATGAGAGCCGAGGCTCAACTCAACGCTCTACCCCGAAATGCTCGCCAATACATGCATCCGGAGTTGAGGGTACCCGAGCCGGCTATTGTGCTTCCCGAGCTTGCCAAGAATTTTGAGATCAAGATGCAATTCATCTCCCTCATCAAGCGTGATCAATTTGAGGGCCGTCCACATGAGTGTCCCATAGAGCATGTTAAACGATTTGTGGATATGTGTGAGACGATCTCTACCGATGAGGAGACAATGGAGTATGTGCTTCTAAAGGCGTTCAAATGGTCACTTGGGGGCAAGGCCACACATTGGCTCGAGAGCCAAGCTCCTAGGTCAATCACAACTTGGAAGACACTCTATGATGCTTTCTTGATGAAGTTCTTCCCGCCCTCGAAGACAACCGAGTTAAGAAGGAAGATTGCAAGCTTTCAACAAGGTCCGAATGAGCCCCTCTTCGAAGCATGGGACCGTTTCAAGGAGATGTTGCGCCAATGTCCTACTCATGGCCAACAACCATATGTGCTTCAAGACATCTTTTTCCAAGGCATCAATCTGGCAACGAAGGACAAGCTCAATCTCCACACCGATTGTGGGTTCATAGACTTGACACCGGATCAAGCTTGGGAGCTAATTGACAAGCTATCCGATTATGAGGCCATGTATGGGGTGAGTCAAGCTAGCAAGGAGGTGAAAGTTGAAGGTGAAGGTGCAAGGAAGTTATATGATCCAAAGGGAGAAGACATTGATAGGGATGTGAAGCTCCAATTCCTTGAAGGTGAAGTGAGCAAGCTTAAGTGGCAAGTCCACTACTACAAGCAAAATGCTAGAGCTTGTGAGGAGTGTGGATCCTTTGCACATGCTACACAAGTTTGTCCGAATGAGAGCCAAGTGCGCTTGGCCGAGCGAATTGAGGAGGCAAACTATGTTCGAGGAAATTTCGGTGGACGAGGCAATTTCAACAATGGTGGCAATGGCCGGTGGAACAACGGTCAAGCTCAAGGCTACAACAACAACTTCAACCAAAACGAGCCAAGGGCGCCATCACCACCATATAGACCACCGGGATTCAATGAGTTACAAACATTTGCTCAAGAGATGAGAGATGGGTTCAAGGAGATGAGGACCCAATTCAATGAGTTTGGTGCATGGAGGAGGCAAGTCGACAATCAATTTGCTCAAATTGCGACTCAAGCCCCGAGAGAGAATGGGAGACTTCCGGGCCGACCCGAGGAGAATCCTCGAGCTCAAAACAATCAACATGAAGTCCGGGCAATTGGATTGAGAAGTGGCCAAAACCTACCTGAGCCACACGTGCCTAAGAAGAATGAAGAGAGTCGGACCAACTTACCCAGCAAGTCGGGTCCGAAGTTCCCCGAAGTCGACCCAGCAAGTAGACCGACTCCTTCACCACGGACCGAGGTCGAGAGCAACTCGGGACCGATGTATACAGACCTCGATCCAACTCCTTTGCCCAGGACCGAGATTCACAACATCGGGCCCGACATGGTGCCCAAGTCGGTCCATTCAGAAAACGTTGCAAATGAAGTAGGGAAGTCCAAAGAAGATGATCCAAGCAAGATTCAAGGAGCAACAATTCTTCCATATCCCTCGAAGAAGCCAAAAGATGTTGTAGAGAACAAGTTCAAGAGGTTTCTCAAACTCTTGCAAGGCTTGAACATCTCCTTCCCATTCACCGATGCATTGAGCGAGATGCCATCTTATGCCAAGTTCTTAAAGGAGATTTTGAGCAAGAAGAGGTCCATAGTGGAAATGCAAGATGAGGTCAAGACCTTGGAGTTACCACAAAAGCTAGGAGATCCCGGTCGATTTGCTATAACTATTGGTGTGGGGTCTAAAAATTTCCAAGCCTTATGTGACCTTGGGGCAAGTGTTTCGGTGATGCCCGCTAGCATTTGGAGAAGAGGAAATTTGGGTGAAATGGAGCCGGCCGATATGTCCCTAACTATGGCCGACGATTCCATCATCAAGGCTAAAGGAATATTGGATGACGTTCCGGTGCGGGTTGGAAAGTACTTTGTCCCCGATGATTTCGTGATCTTGGACATGCATGAGGATCCCTTGGTTCCAATAATCTTAGGGAGACCATTCTTAGCTACGGCGGGGGCAAGGTTTGATGTCAAGAACGGCAAGGTTTCCTTTGAGATTGGGGAAGAGAAGGTCGATTTTCACTTCAACAAAGCTTTGAATGAGCCGGACGCCTTGGCCATTCTTAAACTTGAAGAGAGTGCTAAGAGAGAAAGTGAAGAAGTGGAAGTTGCTAGAGAGGTCGGTGCATTAAGGGGTGATGAAAGCTTCAATGAACAAATACAAGTAAGGGAGTTGTTGGAGCAATTCAAGGATCCAAATGAGTCAACAATCAACGCTAGCTCAAGAAGAGATGAAGAGTATCCTTACTCATATCCTTTTAATATTGGTGAGGACCACAATTCTCCCCAAAATTTTGATTCCTACATTTGCTTGAGTGATTTGAACGATGACTTAGGAGACTCCTACATTTGCCTTAGTGATTTAAAAGGTGAATTGGTAGAATCTCCTAGGAATACTTTGGATGACTATGGTGTAGGAAAAGAAAAACATGATGGAGCAAGCAAGGAGGAGAAATCTCATCCGTTGGAGGAGTATGATGAGATAGGCCCGAGATCGGAGAGCCATGCCTATGTGGACCATCGTTGGTGGTTTTATGGGTATGAAGGCAATGGGAATGGGCATAACAATGGCGAGCAATTCACCGTGTTTCACCCGCCATAAGGTTGAGGTTAGGAAGTCAAGCTAGTGACTCTAAACGAGCGCTTCTTGGGAGGCAACCCGAGCTAGTAGCTTTCTTTTCGTAATTTTAGTTTGATTTTCTTAGTTTAGCTTAGCTTTTCTCTAACCAATCCCTATCTAGTGTTTTGTGGATTTATGGTGTTGTGCATCCTTCAAAGTTGTGTAGGATTTGAGGTGAAATATTTAAATGGAAATATGGGAAAGAAGTTGCATGAGGATGGAGTAAAATTGGCGACCCGAATACTCCCACATCGAGCCCAGGTAAGTCGGGCCCGACATAGGGACGTCGGTCCATGAAGTCGGTCCAACTTGATTCGACTAGTTGGAATGCCAATTTTTCCCTTGACATAATTTGTCCCTTTCCCCCATTAAATATTATCCCCCACCTACCTATCATCTTCATATCAACTACCATTCCCAAAATACAACCCCTCTCCCTCAAAAACTCTCAAAGTCGGCCGCCCCTACCCTCACCATACTCGATCCACACCCTCCCCACTTCATCTCGTTCCAACCACAAAAAGGCCTCCCAAACCCGAATCCAAGTAGAAATCTCGAGTTCAATATAGTCGTTCGTCCCCCATCTAGATCTAGATCTAGGAAATTTGAGTTCTAAGTTGCTTATTTGTTCAAAAGTTCAAATACTCTTCGAATCCGGTATGTGTTACTCGATCTCTACTTATTTCTTTGAAAATTTTGTGCTTTCATTGCGTAGATTGAGTAATGCCATGTTTGATTGAGAGCTTGAGCTTTAGCATCAATGGTGGATTTGCATGATTTGTGAAATTGAGCTTTAAAGTTGTTTATGCATGCTTAGATCCATTTAGAACTTCGATTAGGGATGTTTGGTGGTTGAATTTGAAATTTAAGTGCATGATGGAATGATTTGGGTTGATTTGAGGTTAGAGTCGAAGCATGAACTAGGTCGAGATCGACGTGCCCAGGAGAGTCGGGCCCGAGTTGAGGAAGTCGGTCCATCATGTCGGACCGAGGTTGAGTAAGTCGGGCCCGACATAGGCTGGAAGTCGATCCTTGTTGTTTTTGCTCTCTTCTTGTGATATCATGTGGATTCATGTGTTTAATTGTTGGCTATAGCCTAATCATGATGTAGAATGATCATTTGCTTAGCTATTGTTAGAAGATGTCCATGATGATTTATGTTGGATTGAGATGCATGTGAGTCTAGAGACTAAGTATGGTGTTCCCTTTGTGTTGAAATGTTTTTGTGTGTTGATGAGTGCTTTTGTCGAGTTGTATGGAGTTTATCTTGGATCCTTTTGTTTGGTTGGATGTGTGTAGGTACCATGGAGACAAGAGCTTCATCCTCTCATGTGGAAAGGCCAAGGAAGAAGTCCAAGAAGACGAGGAAGGAGCCGAAGTTGGATGATGTCTATTTGGAGGAGGATGAGCAAGTGGAGAATTATGAAAGATATATGGCACTTGAGCACCACACGAGGTGGCTTGATTGGGAATCCGTGAGGAAGATGGACATGGATCAAGCCCTTACAAGATGCTACTCCCACATCGGTCTTAATAGAATGCTAAGGTGGGACAACACTCACTACCCCGCCCTCACCTCGGAATTTATGGCCACATTCGAGTGCACTTATGATAATGTGGAGGATGAGGAAGGGGCGATCACTTTCCGATTAGGAAACGAGGACCGCAATCTCACTCTTAGGGATTTGGCTACCTACTTCGGGTTTCCATGCCCAAGAGAAGAGGCCGGCGTCAACAATGAGAAGGTGAACCAAGTGTGGCGTCATGTGCCCGGGAAGAGTGAGATGAGAAAGGGCGCCTCCACAACCGAGATTGCTAGACCTCTTTTTCGGGTCATGGTGCGAGTCTTGGGGTGTGCAATCTATGCTCGTCATGAGTTGAGCAAGCCGATGAAGGAGGAGATCATGTTGCTCCATGAGATGCTCTTCAACACCGAGAAGCCCATGAACCTTGCATGGGAGTGGGTCAAGATGGTGCGGGACTTCCAAAGTTCCTCTTGGATCTACTTCGGCGGGATGATAACAAGGCTCGCCATGCGTCTAGGAGTTGATCTTGACAAGAATTCTCCGGCTCCGAATGGTGTTGAGTTCATGAACATGAAGTATTTCAAGAAGGCCAACATCATCAAGGAGAAGCTCTACATGATTTCCTTGGCCCCTCACTCAAACTATGATGGTGTGTCGATCCGGTTAGTGCACAACCTCTATGACCTTTCTCGGTATCAAAATTGGTACCAAGTGTGGGCCGGCAAGCCACACTCATTTGGTGACCCCGAAGGTGCAAGAGAAGGGCGGCGACAACAATCTCAACACATTCGGTTTACCTCTCCTCCATCTACACCGGATTCCGACCAAGACAACTTCGTGTTTGCACCTCGTGGGGAGGACATGGATGTCGATCAAGGGCAAAGTGAAGAAGATGAGCGCCTCCAAGGCTTGATGGCCGACCTCCGAGCCACGCACCATGCTCCAACACTGGCGGACCGAGGTACACACCAAGTCGGGCCCGACTTCCCTCAACGTCGGTCCAGTTCATTCCATGGTGGTGAGGCCCCGAGGCATTATGAACGTGGAGAAGGGAGCGGTGCAAGGCGAGAGCAATTCCAAGGTGGCGATTATGAAGGCTATTCCCAATGGTACGGTCCGGGGATGGTGTTTCCCGAGCAACAACAACCGGTGGACATGTCCTTCTTAGCCAACCAAATGGCTCATCTCCAACTTCAACAAGAAAATGTTCTCCAAGAGGTCCATCAAGTGAATCTCCAACAACAACAAATGTACCAACATCAACAACAAATGTACCAACAACAACAACAAATGCTTCAACAACAAAGCTCTTTCCAAGCTAGCCAACAAGAGATGAACCGGGCCCTCGGCTACACTAGACGAGAGGTAGAGGAGCTTAGGGAGGTGGAAGACCAAAGGTGGCGGGTCCAAGATAGCTACAACACGTGGATGAGCGGGAACTTCCCTTCCCGTGAGGACCAATGGACACGCCCGGAGCCTCAACTTCAACCACCACCACAAGACTTTTACCAAGAGCAAGTGTACGAGAGGGAGCGGCAAACAAGGCTCCAAAGAGGACGTAGACGTGACAACCCCTTCGATTGATCTTATACATGTCATTGAATAATAAGAAATTGTGAGCTTTTCATACTCTTCTCTCTTGCTTTTAAGTTTTGATTTCCTTGTTTGATGGGGACATCAAAATTTTAAGTATGGGGTGGGGGTAAGTGTGTTCATGATTTCACTTGTTTATGTTTGTTTATTATTTTAAGGATATTTAGTTTGTGTTTCTAGTTTGTATTTGGGATGTTTGCTTATTGGTTTGTGGAATGACATGGATGATTAATTTGGTCTTGAATGGATTAGCTTTTGGTTTTAGAGAAATTTTTGCAAAAAAATCCATAAAAACATTGAAAAATTGTGTTAAAAACAACAAAAAGATTTTGTGTTTTGTAGGTTTTGGACTAGAAATTCCCATCTTAGATTGCCAAAATAAAAACTAATGATGATGTGAGCATGTAAATTCCTTTGCATATTTTTGGATAGTTTAGCCTCTAAAAATGATGTTGCTTTTGATGTGATCATGATATCTTGCTTGTTTTATTGAACATGTGAGTTCTAGGATAAGTTCTTATGCATCTAGGTATGAGTGACCCTTGTGAGATTGATTTTTGGCCATTTTAGGGATGCTTGTTCATATTTGCATATCCCTCATTTTTCTTGTGTGATTAGCTCATTCATGCTTAGTAAAACTTGCTATTGCGGTGTTTATCTATTTTCCAAGACCGTCATGAGAATTGTCCTAGCAAGGTCACATTGATTTTGAACTTTATTCTTCTAGTCACATAAATGTTCCATATCCTACCATGAAGATAATCCTTTGTTTGTAGCCCCGTTCTAGCCTAAGCCTTTATTTGAAACTCCTCAAAAATATTATTCCTAGCCTTATATGACTTGACCCTGATGGGATTGGACTTTAGAAGAGAGGTTTGGATTGTATTTGAAGAGTTGAGATTCTCTTGGGTTTAAGGGCAAAGAATGGTGTTATGAATCATGTGGGTAGCGCATCTTTGTTGTACAAAAAAGAAAGAAAAGAAAGAAAGAAAAAAATGTTGGAAATGTAAAGTGGAATAAAGCAAAGAGCTTAAGTGAAGAAAATGGTCCGACCGAGTTACAAGCAACATCGGGCCCGATGTCATAAGAAAGTCGGTCCAAATGTAGAAAGTGTTGAAAATCCAACAAAAAGCATAAGAGCAAAGATGAAGTGGAATGTTAAGTGAAATTTTGGGTTGAAAGGAAAATGTTAAGTCTTTTGGGTGGGTGTGAAAGTAATGGTGGAATTTGGTGAGGTTGGTGAGAGTTTAGGTTGTTCAATCCCCATTGTAAGCACCACAAGGCCAAACAATTCCCACCTTGAAAAATACCAAAAGCCCCATTACAACCCGGCCGAATGGAACCTCTTTGAGGACCTCCATTGAGCCAAGTTCGAAATTCTTTGTGTACTTTGCATTAGGCATCTCTAGGTGGAGGAATTAGTGATATTAGCTTCAATAGTAAAGTCCTTACTTGCATGATTTTTGAGCTTGAGTTTTCATTGCTAAACCCAAACACATGATGAGTGATACACATTCACATATCCCTAAAGTGAGGCTTAGTTGCATTGACTTTATTCCTTGGAACACTTAATCATATGTGATGATGTAATCTTGCTTGAATATCAATCACTTGTGCTTAAAATGTGTTTTCATACGAGGCTTTACTTGAAGATTATGTTTCGGTCTTGCTTACATTGTTATTGCTTGATGACAAGCAAGTTTAAGTATGGGGTATTTTGATGTCTCTCTATTTGGTGGTGTTTTCATATGTGATTTCCTTTGTAAATATGTTTCTTTTTCCCCTTTTCTTGTGCGTTTTGTTCCTTTTTAGCTTAGTTCCCGTATTTCTATGAGATTCGGAGACTATGCACATTTTATGTGTTTTGTAGGTAATTTGGCATGAATCGAGGATCGATTTGAAGGAGGTTCGAGACATGGAGCAAAGGCCGAGCTAAAGCGGGAAAGAGAGAAGCAAGCCATGAAGAAGAACAAGAGAAGCCAACTAAGAAGAAGGTGGAACGAGGTCAGGATCGAGTTGCAACCACATCGGGCCCGACTTTGAAGTCTCCAACCTCGGACCGAGATGCACAGTACCTCGGGCCCGAGGTTCCTCCGTGTCGGGCCGAGTCGGTCGCTGGACTACTTGGGCTCCAAGGCACGAATTTGTGAACTTCCACTTTTGCCCCTCATCTAATCTATAAAAGGCCCTCTTGTCTTCTAATTTAGGGGCCTCTCTCACACCCTCACAAGGGGGGGGGGGGGGGGGTTCACACACACAAAAAAAAAGGGGGGTTCCAAGGGAACCAAGAGGATTCTTGGAGAGCAAGGAGGAAGGAGAGGAGAAGGAAGAGAGAGAGAATCGGCCAAGGGAGGAAGGCTTGATAGGTTTTGTTGGTAGATTTACTTTGATTTGCTTTGTTCTTGTGGATTTGAAAACCTTTGATTTGAATTTGTGGATTGCTTTGGATTTGAATGAAACTTTGCTTTGTTTTGAGATTGATTATGATGATTGCTTTCCCTTTTGATTTGATTGCTTTCTTTGCTTGTCACATGGAGTAGATCTCCTTGATCTTGGGTTATGGGGGAAAACCCTAGCTAGGTTTAGGCTAGAAACCCCAATTCCATAGCCTTGAGTGTTTGATCTAAGGAACCCACTCTACATAGAGCTACAATTCCTTGCGAAAGTTGGGAATCAAGGCTTGAGATTGGCAAAGTAGCGAAAATGAACATGTGTCAATCTCAAGACCTTGCTTCGAAGGGGATTTCCCCATGGATCGAGGTGTAGATGTGGTTGGAACGAGGGCGAAAGCACTCGATCCTAGTCCGATCATCACTCATTGCCTGAATTGGGGTGGAAAGGCCTTAATCTACTAGGGAAGGAACCCAAAAACCCAAGATCTACTTTTAAATCTTTGAGTTCGACATCCCCAGCTACCTCGGGCCCGACTTACCCAGTGTCGGTCCCGACTTCCTCTTGTCGCCAACCTCGGGCCCGACGTGACCTCAGTGTCGGTCCCGACAGTTTTCTTTGTTTTCCTTTGTTTTATGCTCTCGTTTCTAGCTCCCTAGTATCTAGGCACATCGATCGAGTAGACTTCTCGAGTGTTCGACACACACCACGTACTACAACGGGGTCGGGTTATAAATTGTATCTCTTGACCCTCGCATCCGAGAGCGACCAAGGTCGAACCGGTGAATCAGCGTGCGCAGGGGACAAACCTTCGCTCGCAGGTGGTATGGTTGCAGCCGCGGGGGATGTGGCCGTGCCCGCGGTGGTCGCACCCTCGGGGAGTGTTCCCGCGCCCGCGGTTTGGCTAGCAGTGGCGGGGTTTGAATTTTGAGCCGGGTGAGAGGGCACCAATATCAATTGAGGCACAGAGTTGGTAGGCGAACTCGGGACATGGTGGAGGTAAAAAGGATGAGTAGGGTCGTCGGTTTGTAGGAAATCAAATCCGATGGTCGAGGGTGGTTTGAATTTGGAGAAGGGGAAATCATCTTCATTAAAAGTAACATGACGGGACACAATGATCTTGTGAGTTTTAAGGTCAAGGCATATGTAGCCTTTATGATCGGAAGGGTATCCTAAAAAGACACATGGAGTAGACCAGGGTTGAAGTTTGTGAGACGTGACAAACGAAAGGTTCGAAAAACAGAGACGCCCAAAAACCCGCAAATGATTATATGTGGGATTGACATTATAGAAGACTTGTGTTGGACATTTATTTTTGAGGATGGAGGTGGGTAGAATATTGAGAAGATATGAAGCCACATTAATGACATAATGCCAAAAACGAGGTGGAAGAGAAGCATGAATGAGCATGGTCTGAGCCATATTGTTAATTGTTCGAATAATGTGTTCTTCTTATCCATTCTGTGATGATGTATGTGGGCAAGAGAATCTAAAAGTTATGCCGTGGGTACGAAAAAATGAATGGAATTGGTTATTTTCGAATTCTTTTCCCATGTCACATTGGAATGATTTAATTTGAGTATGAAATTAGGTTTTGACGAAATTATGGAAACGCACAAAATGCTCAAATACTTGAGTTTATACTTCAGCGGAAAAACCTATAGGAAGTGAGAATAATCATCCAAAAACAATAAATAGTATTTATGCCCATCAATACTATTAATAGGAGACGTCCATAAGTCATTGTGAATAATATCAAAAGGCGACATAGTAATCGTAACAGATTTCTGAAAAGGTAATCTAACATGTTTTCCTAATTGACACGACTGACAGAAAAACTGAGGCAATTTGCCTTTATTGACTCGAGGAAAAGGAAACTGCTGAAGATGACGAAAAACAGGAGCACCGGGGTGACCGACACGAGCATGCCAGATTGGCCAAGACACGGCAGACAGAGAGACTGAAGATGACTTGGATGGTTGACTCGAAAAAGGGTAGAGTTCGCCAAAACTATTACATCTCATTCGATTGGTGCCCGTTTGAAGATCCTTCACTGAAAAGCCAAGAGGGTCAAATTCAACGGAAACATTATTGTCGGTAGTAAACTGTCTAACAGAAACAAGGTTTTTGATCATTTGAGGTGCAACAAGAACATTACGTAGATGTAAGGGTGATGGGTGGGCTGGGATTGAGACATTTCCTAAACCCGAAGTTGGAATCCGATGACCATTTCCGACTATTATCGAATGTAAATGACTCTTAGAAGAAATATAAGACAGTTTACCTGGATTGTTGGCCATGTGTGAGGAGGGTCCAGTGTCCATGTACCACGCATTGTCCGGTGGGTATAAAGGCATAGTACTGTAAGCTTGAACGAGATCTTTCGGGTTTGAGTACCCGAACCCCGGTGTCATAAAAATGGTGTTAGCCTGTGGTTGTTGCTGAGGCGGTGCGTCGCCAAGAATGCCGACATTAGGTGTGTTCAGGTAAGGGGAAAGAGGTTGGTTCCCTGCCCCAAAGAGCCATTGGTTCTGATTTAGGCCAGCCGGAACCGGGATTCAGCCGTAAGGAGTTCTCTGCAAATTTACGGCGCCTGCGCCCGCGGTTCCAGACCCGCACCCGCGGCCATCTCTGTCGCACCCGCAACCACTTCTACTGCGTTCGCAGCCTATGCCAAACCCACGCCCGCCGATCTCCTATGGAGGAGAGTTTTGCGCTGGCTTCTCCGACGGTCGATTAGAGGATGTCGAGGCCGTTGTCAAAGCCTTGATGTCGGCGGTAAGAACCTATCGTTTTTCACGTGGGGTCTCTTCGAGTAAGACCATCGATCGTGCTTGAGCGAAATCTAGCAATGGTCGTGTTTGTTGGATGACACTAGCGACCGTATCATACTAAGTTGACAATCCGGAAATCATTTGAATAACCATCTGACGTTCAGTAAGAGGAGAATCAACATTCTTTAATTGATCAGCAAGATCCTTGAGTTGTTGACAATAGGCCGAAATAGAGCAGAATGATTCCAAACGACAATGGGAGAATTCGTTCTAAAGATAGGCAGATCTGGTCTCTTCGTTATCTTGGAAGAGGTTTTGCAATTTGGTCCATGCCGAAAGAGCAGTGACGTCGGACTCTAGGATTATGAGGAGTAGATCCGACGATATCGTAGCATAGATCCATTGAAGAATGATTGCATCCAATTGATCCCAGAGAGCATCATCAATATTAGCGGGGCGATGGATTGACGCGTCGATATGATCTAGAACGCGATGAGTACGAGCAGCGACTTTAAACAATTCAGCCCACGAGTTGTATTTCGTATTGGACACATCTAAAGTGATTGGAATGAGATTTTTTATGTTGGAGATGGATAGGGCTGAGTGAAATGCCTGTTTAGATCCATGAGATCCGCTTGTGTAACACCCCGACTTTCATAGGGACGCCACTTGGCAATAGACCTCTTTTTGGGACTACAAAGGTTGGTTTGACAACAAATTCACTCCGATCTTACAACGCGGGCACGACAAAAAAATGAAATAAAATATCCAACTCAATTTTATTAAACATCAAGTATTAAAAACATTCATATAAATCTCGAGTTCACAAACATGCCATTATGTAATCTCAAACCATTCTAAACCAGTTTTATCTTACTAATTGTATAGCAACAAAACAATTCAAGACAATTATGAATACATAGATATCCAAATCCCAATAACCCTGCCTAATGACACGTGTGCCATCATCCGCTTCAGCACTTCATAGATGATTTATCACAGTTCCTCAAACGTACCTGAAATTGTAAAAATATTCCCCGAAGGGTCAGCTACGATTCTAATTCAAGCTAGAAAGTGTGAGATGCATATAGAACGTTTTAAAAACCACACAAAACCCTAGCAAACAAAATTCACACGTAAACCAATAATTATCAATTCAACACATGACGTAAAATAATCACCCAAACACAACCGTGCAAGCACACACACAAACACCCACCCATACACATACAAACAACATCACAATTATAAGCACAAATGAAAAACCACAATAACACAGTAGTATAATTAATAAAGATCACCTCAATAATAATAACAAATAGGATAATAATAACTTTCACCAGGATACTACCAACATATTCAACCACAAAGAACATTCTTTCAAACCAAACCTCATAATGCAAGACCATCCAAACAAAGTCCATCAAATAACATAGCAACCAAACATCCTCCTCAAATACATATGGCACCCTTCGTCCTCTCATCCATGGCGCACGGTTAGGGCGCGTACCTATACACATGTCCATTTCCCCCATTCACCCTTCTTTCCCCAACTAAACCTCTACTAGAACATTCGCCAAAACATTTTATTTATTTTTAAAAGGGGGTCCCTTCCAGCCGCATGACCATGTCCGGGGGCCACTTCATCTCCAACTTATCCTGTGATCCATGACCATACCCAAGGAACCCAGTGCACGCATAACAAAAAATAATTAAAAACGATTTTTCATAATTTTATATAGGAAAGTAATATGGAACCACTCCCAAATAAGATTTATACAATCAATTCACTCAATCCAAGCAAAACGGATCATAAACTTCTCAAAAGACGAAAACAAATACGCAATGGAAGGAAAATAGACCCGAGCAATTCACAATCACAACAACAAGCACAATAAAAATTTCGATTCCAAACCCAATTATATTTGCAGACACAATCACAATTAAAAATACGATTATAAGCAGACTCATAGTCACAATCAGATTTAGAATCACAATCAGACTCACAACCACAATCACAATCACAAGAACAATCACAAATACAATCACAATTACAACTACACCCACAATTACATCTGTAACACAAATACAAGCACAACCAGATTTACATTTACAAAGACAATTACAATTACAGTTTTCCATTCACGCAATTACAGTCGCAAATACAATACAGTTATAAGTACAATTTACAATTAGGAGTACCAACACAACTACAACTACAATTACAATTACAATCTTCACATGCATAGGGAGAGAATTTTATTTGTAAAAAGTAATATGCAAGGAGACTAGTTCCCAAAACCAATTCCACAATCTAACAAGAATTGAATCAAGCCAAGCAAGTCGAAGAATGACTTACCTCCAAGAAGAATCTCGTAGCGAGCAAACAACTTAGACAAGCCGAGCATCACGACTCCCTTAATCACAGATTTGGATCCCGTCCAGTACTCTTGCCTTGCTTCACTCACCCACGGCTAAGCAGCCCGATCAAGGACGACTTTGCCCAGGAAGTTCCTGGAAGGGTTTGGTCTTGATCTTGCCCACAAGTCTACAACGGAATGAGATCCGACAATCGGAGAGGCGAGGAGCGCAACCTGGTTTAAGAGATGATGAACGGGAAAAAGGGGACATTGATGTCCGCCTTTTTAGTCATGTTTTTGGGTGTGTTTTTGTGTATTTTGAGTCTTTTTCTTTAGTTTTGTGTTTTGTTTTGAGTCGTTTGTGTAGGTTTTCGTATTTTCTTGAGATATGGAGTCTACATAAGCTTTGGTGGTGTTTTGTAGGTTTTTAGAGGCTTTTTGGAGCATATTTTGAAGAAAGGAGCAAAGCCGGTGAAGATAGCACTCGAGAGTGAAGTGAAGATGAAGATTAAGTGCTCAAGTAAAGTCATTTAAGATCTAGTTTAAGCTTGGAAAGAGATAGAGAAATTCGTTACAAGAACATAGGAAAAAGAATCGAGTCAAATGGAGTTGTAACGAATCTTCTACGCAAGTTTTACTCAAGGGTCGTTAACGACCCTGTCAGGGTCGTTAACGAGGCAGCGAGAGCAGCAGAGATCCGAGTCGGTGATATTAATGGGCTTCTATCTTGTTTCCTTTTTTATGTTATTAGATAGATAGAAGGGGTATATCTTATTAGAAGATATTATTTCCTTATAGTTAGATTTAAGATAGATTTATTTCCTTATAGATAGATTTAAGATAGAATAGTTTCTCTATAAATACTCTTGTCTACCCTTTGTTATTCAACACAATCAATTGCCTTGGAGGGCAAGTTAGAGGAGGAGGAGGAGAGAAGAGAGAGGGGCGAGAGGACGAGTAGAGAAGATAGCTTGGAGAACAAGTTTTGTTTTGAATTCAAGTTGTAAGCTTTCTTTTTAATTTAATTTACATGTTTTCAATTATTATGAATTGTGAGTAGTCTTCCTCTCTAAGGTTGGGGTTGAACCCAACAATGGTTGTGCATGCTTGTTTGTGATCATGTCTTGATTATTTTTATTGCATGAATCTATTCTCTTGCTCTTAATCCTTGAAACGAAAGTTGAAAGGAATTTCTCATTCATAGTTGAAGCGAAGGCGAAACCTTGAATCAGAATAGTCAAATTAGGGTTTTGAAGCGAAAGCAGATCTATCCTAGTTGAAGTAGAAGAGATAGATAGTAAGTTTATTAATTTAAGCGAAAGTTGATTGATTTACTTGCTTTGGTTGACGAAAGTTGACACCTTTATGTGATAAAAGCATGATCTTTATGTTTCATTAGCGTTTGGCATGCATAATTGTTGTTGTGGTGACACCTTTACCTTAGATTCTCTCTTTCCTTGTTAAAAACCCTACCTTTAGTTGATTGCTTGCGTAACAAGTAACAAAACTTGATACTGACTTTCTCCCTGCGGACGAACCTGACTCTGCTATACAACAACGGGGTCTTGATTATAAATTTATTTGTTGTCAAGAAACCCAATCGTCGATCAAGCTTACACAAACACATGAGCGATGCAATCGGCGGTGAACAACATGAACGAAATCGTGACCAGCAGCGTACCAAAACGGCGGCGTGATGCGATCGGATGACACTTGCAACTGCTCGACAGTGGCGGAACCATGCATGGCAACCTCGATGCACCGGCTGGAACGCGATGAATGACGCACGATAAATCCTTGTCGGTGACGCAACCAGCACCACTGAAACGAACGCGGCGGCGGTGCGCGAAAGAGATGATTGAAGGATTGGGGTCCAGCGATCGCTTGGACCCAACTGCTAGAGCCAAGGCTTTCAAGACCGATTCATAGCAGGATCGGGAACATGGAGGTGAGAATTGTCGACAGTGACAGTCGATTGAGCGGCGAGAGGCGGAGGAGAAAAACAAGAGTGGGAGAACGAGATGTGACAACAAGCTTCACCGGCGAGCCTCACGTGGATGAAGAGGACAGACCGGAAGATTCTCGTTCTCGCCTTGTGTTAGCAAGGAGGTTGGAGGGAGTAGTGCGGCGCCACTCCTAGGGTTTTCGTTCTCTCCCAAGAAAGGAAACGAGAGAGAGATGAGGCAAAAAGGAAGGAAAAGAAAAGGGAGAGGGAATTAGGCCTGTTGATGGGCTATTCAGCCCAAAAGTCTAAAAGTACCCAAAAACTTATTGATTCTAGGCCTAAATACGAAAATGAGGTAGCAACAGTCGGGACGAGAATTAGTGATGGCTTTTCCGAAAGACCGGGTATTACATACGAACCCCCTTAAGAAAAGTTTCGTCCCGAAACTTAAGGAAAACAGAACTCAAGGGTGAATGAAATTTTAAAGGAATACGAAATGTATTTTGAGGCTTTACATATACCTCCCTGAAGAAATCGGTTCGTCCCCGAACCGTCAATTCTGGATAGCAAAGTATCCAAAGCGTAAACAGATAACTTGGAATCAATAAAAACCACACTAAATCATCAATAACTGAAAACAAGCTCATCAAATCCAATAAACATAACAACTTATATCTATGAAAAATAGTCAATACATATTACAATGCAGCAAGGAATCCCGGTTCAGTCAAATTAACCAACAACAAAACATTCAAACTAGCAAGCAAGTAAATATTATGTAGCCTTGCATCCGAGATTAATGTGCTAAATATTAAACAACGAAAGGTTCTAAAGCTGGTGGTGGCAGAGTCATTCATGTCATCTACCTACCAAATGCCAAAATACATACCCCATTTAAAACATTTCAAAACATCGGACAATTGTTTTTAAGTACCTTAGTTACCTCCATTGTTCAGTTCCATGTGCCCTTGTTGTCAACCTCGCTCTGATACCAATTTGTAACACCTCGACTTTCGTAGGGACGTCACTTGGCAGTAGACCTCTTTCGGGGACTACTTAGGTTGGTTTGACAACAAATTCACTCGGATCTTACACCGCGGGCAAGATGCAAAAATGAAATAAAACATCCAACTCAATTTTATTAAACATCAAGTATTAAAAACATTTATATAAATCTCGAGTACACAAACATGCCATTCTGTAATCTCAAACCATTCTAAACCAGTTTTATCCTACTAATTGTATAACAACAAAACAATTCAAGACCACTATGAATACATAAATATCCAAATCACAATAACCCAGCCTAATGACACGTGTTCCATCATCCGCTTCACCATTTCAAAGATGATCTATCACGGTTCTTCAAATGTACCTGAAACTGTAAAAATATTCCCTGAAGGGTCAGTTACGAATCTAATTCAAGCTAGAAAACGTGAGATGCATATAGAACGTTTTAAAAACCACACAGAACCCTAGCAACCAAAATTCACACATAAACCAATAATTATCAATTCATAACGATTCAACACATGACGTAAAATAATCACCCAAACACAAACATGCAAGCACACACACAAAGACACACAACACACACACACACATACAGACAACATCCCAACTTTAAGCACAAATGAAAAACCACAGTAACACAGTAGTATAATTAATAAGGATCAGCTCAATAATAATAACGAATAGGATAATAATAACTTTCACCAGGATACTACTAACATATTCAGCCACAAAGAACATTATTTCAAACCAAACCTCATAATGCAAGACGATCCCAACAAAGTCCAATAACATAGCAACAAAACATCCTTATCAAATACATATGGCACCCTCCGGCCTCTCATCTATGGCACACGGTCAAGGCGCGTACCTATACACATGCCCATTTCCCCCATTCACCCTTCTTTCCCCGGCTAAACCTCTACTAGAGCATTTGCCAAAACATTTTATTTATTTTTAGGAGGGGGTCCCTTCCAGCCACATGACCATGTCCGGGGGCCAATTCACTCATTCCAAAATAAGATTTATACAATCAATTCACTCATTCCAAGCAAAACGGATCATAAGCTTCTTCAAAGTCGAAAACAAATACGCAACGGAAGAAAAATAGACCCGAACAATTCACAATCACAATAACAAGCACAATCACTATTTCGATTCCAAACCCAATCATATTTGCAGACACAAACACAATTACAAATACGATTACAAGCACACTCATAGTCACAATCAGATTCAGAATCACAATCAGACTCACAACCACAATCACAATCACAAGAACAATCACAAATACAATCACAATTAAAACTACACCCACAGTTACATCTATAACACAAATACAAGAACAACCACATTTACATTTACGAAGACAATTACAATTACAGTTTTCCAATCACGCAATTATAGTCGCAAATACAATACAGTTATAAGCACAATACAATTAGGATTACCAACACAACTACAACTACAGTTTTAATTACAATCTTCACAAGCATAGGGAGAGAATTTTATTTTTAAAAAGTAATATCCAAGGGGACTAGTTCCAAAAACCAATTCCACATACATGGCAGTCAATCTGACAAGAATTGAATCAAGCCAAGTAAGTCGAATAACGACTTATCTCCAAGAAGAATTCTCGTAGCGAGCAAACAACTTAGACAAACCGAGCATCACGACTCCCTTAATCACAGATTCGGATCCCTGCCAATACTCCTGCCTTGCTTGACTCACCCATGGCTAAGCAGCCCGATCAAGGACGACTTTGCCCAAGAAGTTCCTGAAAGGGTTTGGTCTTGATCTTTCCCACAAGTCTACAACGCAATGAGATCCGATAATCAGAGAGGCGAGGAGCGGAACCTGGTTCAAGAGATGATGAACTATAAAAAGGGGACATCAATCGTCGATCAAGCTTGCACAAACACACGAGCGATGTGATCGGCGGTGAACAACATGAACGGAATCGGGACCAGCAGCGTACCAAAACGGTGGCGTGATCCGATCGGACAACACTCGCAACTGCTCAACAGTGCGGGAACCTGGCATGGCAACCTCGATACACCGGTTGGAACGCGATGAACGACGCACGATAAATCCTTTCCGATGACGCAACCGGCACCACTCAAACGAATGCGGCGGCGGTCCGCGAAAACGATGATTGAAGGATTGGGGTCCGGCGTTCACTTGGACCCGACTGCTAGATCCAAGGCTTTCAAGATCGGTTCAGAGCAGGATCGGGAACATGGAGGTGAGAATTGTCGATAGTGACAGTCGGTTGAGCGGCGAGAGGCGAAGGAGGAGAAGAACAGGAGTGGGAGAATGAGATGCGACAACAAGCTTCACCGGGGATCCTCACGTGGACGAGAGAGAGAGAGAGAGAGAGAGAGAGAGAGAGAGATGAGGCGAAAAGGGAGAGAGAATTGGGCCTGTTGATGGGATATTCAGCCCAAAAGTCTAAAAGTACCCAAAAGCTTATTGATTCTAGGCCCAAATACGAAAATGAGGTAGCAACAGTCGGGACGAGAATTAGTGATCGCTTTTCCGAAAGACCGGGTATTACAACTTGTCACCGTGTGTTCCTCGAGAGTGGGAATCACCGGATCTTTGTTCTTGGGCGTTTTGTCGCCGGAAGAGTCGTCTCCTGATTTGCCAAACATGGTAGAAGGTGAATTTTTGTGAGGGTTTGATGAGTTGAGGGGAGCGGCGTGAAGGACAGGCAACGGCCCGTTCTAGGACCGGTCGGTAGGAGAGGTTGGGGATGCGACACGTGACGGAAAGCGGCCGGTGGGGCAGTGCGGAGAGTGAGGGCCAGTGGCAACGGAGGGGGGGGGGTCGAGGAATAGGGTTAGATTTCTCGTGATACCATGAAAGAATATGGGTAAATTCCTCCTTGGGGTTCTCTTCTCATTATCATAACATATATATACAAGAGTGTGCCTTGTGGTACAAGCTAGGGTAATATAATACAATATAAATATGTGCTAATACTTGGTTCATTTGAAATTACTTATATGTGTTGTTTTAATTCATTACTACCCGATTATTGCTTTTCATTGCACCATTTCATGCAAACTATTGTACTAGTTGTTAATGGTTTAAGGGGTTTTAAGAATAGTGTATTTAGGATTATGGGTTAGGGTTAGGGTTTAAGAGTTTTACATATGTAGGGTTTGGATTTTGGTAAGATTGAGGTTAGGTTTAAGATTTTTCTTAGATGAGTTGATGTGATTCTGATCCATCATGAACAAGAAAACCAACAGGGAATCGGCACCGACGCCGAGGGCGCATCGGTGCCATGAGCAAGCGTCGGGTGGTGATGTTGAGTCATTTCCATCGAGTACTTATCAAGTTCCATCGGGATATCTTTTAGGAGGGCCACCTACTCATCAAATGAGGAACAAGGACACCAAGAATGCCCATGAAAGGTGTCATGAATCATCTAAGCGTCGAGAGCCCTTCGTTGATGCTTTCAGCACCATGAGCCGTATTTGTACTTAGCTTAAAGTTTGAGACTTTTTATGTAATTTTATCTTGGATATTTTTATGACTTTTTCAAAGTGTGTGGCTTCTTGTAGGAGGCGCCTGACGAGCACTTTTACGTCGCTATAAAAGCACTGTCAAAGAAAATTCCTAACTTCCTAACCTTAGCAAAGTGGAAGTAAAGGTCGAACCCACAGAGACTCAGAATATTTGTATTTAAGTAATATTACTAAATTAAAGGGGGAATTTGTGATTATAAACTAAAATCTAAGTAATTAAACTAATTAAAGCTAAGCAAGTAAAGTGGTTTAAGATTCAAATTAGAGAAGAGCGTCCAACTAGTTTCGTATCCATTGCATACATGAGTTTTGATTATCGATTATCCTTATTTCAATTTCCCTTGACTAATTTATTGTGAATTTATGAATTCAAACATATTGTGGTTGTTAATGTACACCGTCTTTAACAACCTTTTAATCAATTAACCTAGAAAGCCTTCTATGTCAAGTTGATCATGCAATTAAGTTCAAAGCATTCAATAGAAACAATAGTCATGAATTCCACCGTCTATTCATGAAGTCTTGTGATTGAATTCTCCGCCTTTGATTAACCTTATTCCACCGTCTATAAGTTTAATCAAAGGATCCATCCATGAATAATCAAATTCCACCGTCTATTTAATTATTCTAGTTGTAATTCAACCTAGAAGTAGAATAGGTGGCCAATCTATAATAATCCTAAGTGAATTTAATCAATCGAGCATGGAGAGATTCAATCTAGTCAAGGCAAACTAAAATAATTCAAATCTCACAAACAATCATGCATACAAATTCAATTAACTTGTTGGACATGAAAAAATTAGCTAGAAATTGTCATTGAAGAAAAATAAAACTTACAAGAGTCAAATTGATCTTCAATTGCAAAACTAGGGTTTGGTCTCCCACAAATCTCCAAACTCTTCAAACATAGAACACAAGTAAAAGATAGCATAACATCATCCAAAGAAACCCTCGGAAAAGTATTTATATCGTATCTAAAAACATCCAAGAATACTAATAAGGTCGGCCCATAAGATCACACGGGGGCCCGAGTCAGCGTCGGATCAACGCGCCAGAGCGCGGTTTCGTGCACTAGAGAGCGTGGTCGCGCTCTGAGGCTTTTGGCCGTGCTTCGCCGGCAGCAACTTTAGTGACACTTCAGAGGCTATTTTGACCCCCTTCGAGTTGGAATTTGGACTTGGAGTAAAAATATGAATTGTAGCACTTCGAGTTAGCTTTCCAGTGATACCAAATTCAGCTTCATTCAACCACTGTAGCTCCCAAACCAAGCAGATAAAGGTGTCAAAATAAGACTCCAATGCATGACCCGGATTTAAGCATTCTTCTCACACAAGCTCTTGGGCCTTAACTCTTGATTTTTCCTTCAGTTCTTCTCTTCAATGCTCACCAAGCGTCCCGAGGTCCGGTCCTTAGCCTCATAAATCCACCATGCTTCACCTTGCAACTTGTAATGAGGCACACAAACGCGTAGATTCCGAACTAAACCGAAATAAAACATAAACTACAACTTAAAGCGAAATTCTTACTAAACATGCATAAAACAAGAATAAGAACATGCTCTAAGACCTATATCTATATCCTCTATCAAATTCCCCCATGCTTGAACCTTGCTTGTCCTCAAGCAAGACATAAATCCAAAACACACCATAGAAATGCAATCATACATCCATCTCAAATCAAACAAGCATTTCACATATAATCAAAACCCGACCAAGACTTCTCAACATGCATTATAACAAGCAAAAAGTAAAGACCATTCAACCATTTCTAGACCTCACCAAGGTAATTTGTGTTTGCACTCAACTCTCAAGTGTGTAAGGGTATGTGTTTCACTCAAAAATCAACCATGAAAACTAGACTACTAGAAACATGCATCAGAGCTTTAGATATCCACCGTTGGGGATCAAACACATAACAAAAATCATGAGGTCTTTTTTAAAGCTTGTAATGGGGCCAAGGTAAAGAGAAATTTGGAAGGGATAATATTTGGCATGTGGTGCTAAATCCGGGAAAAAGAACTAATCCTAAATCCAAATTTTACACTTTCTCATCTTACTTCTCCCAAACTTTTCTTTCTCAACTCCAAACACACTTCTATAAACTTTGTTTCCTTTTTTTTCTTTCTTTCTTTTCCTCTTCTTCAACTCTTCTTTTGTTTATTATGAAGACTACTAACAATTGTAGTTAATTTTTTTTTCCTTTTGCTTTGCAACATACTTTCATCTTCATTTTTTTTTCACTTTACACACAAGAGTTTTATTTCCTCTTTTCCTCCTTTTCTTCTAACTCCCCCATACTCATATATAAACCACACAAAACAAAACATAACCTAAAGTCCTAAATCCCGAATTATGGGTCAAGCTTATTAGGTTAGGAATCATTTTGTGGAGCTAATAAAAACAGGCTTAAAGCTCAAAAGAAATGGGGTATCAAGAACAAGAATCTTGTAAGGTAGGAAGGGAAATAATAGGCTTATAGAAACATTGCCTCAATCATTTTAATGCTATGTATTCAACCATATAAAGCAGTCTTGACAAAGAGTCATAACGCAAGTTCTAGAGCTAGATAATCATGGTGATACACTCAAGAATTATAGAGAACAAATATATCATGAAAGGCCAAAAATATCTCACAAGGCTAATTGTTGTCTAGAACTTTAGAATAATCAAATACTCAAGCTAAATACATGCTCCATCCTATAATCAAGGTAATTAATCAATGATCATGCTTATATCATATCAACTTCATCATATCATGCAAATCATGGGTTAGGACTTATACTTAGCATAGAAACACAAGAGGAAACAAACAATGGGGAAATAAGAACCCAAATGCAATATTTTTGTATTTTTTTCAAAAGTTTCTGATTTTTTTTTCATTTTTATCAAGAATTGTAATCAATGCAAGCAAAAATATAAACATGCACATGCAACTACATGATCTAACTAAAATCAAGCTCTCATGACAAAATAAATAATCCCCTTCCCCCATGCTTAAACATTACTTTGTCCCCAAAGTAATAAAAACATAAGAGTAAAAGAAAACTGACCTTATCATAAGAACTTGTCAAACTCGGGAATCTACTCTAATGGTGGTGGTTGTGGTATGAGCGCGGGGGCATCTTGACTTCCTCGGACTGCATGTACCTGTTTTCCGACTTTACCTACAACTAAGAACAAAATCAAACCGAAAACCACACAAAAACACACCAAAAGCAAAACTATTTCTATAAAAACAAATAAAAACTAAAAACAAAGCTTGGGTTGCCTCCCAAGGAGCGCTTGCTTAACGTCATTAGCTTGACTCTTAGCATGATTAGACAAGATTAGACATTGTCAATGCCCTTAGTAACTTGTCAAACCCTTGTGCACACATCTCAGAAAAGCATAAGTAACACAATGATAAATTAAAGATGCATAATATAACTTTCAAAGACCGTTTTAATTTATCAAACGTGTGTGACCAATTTTCATGAGATGGCATATGCTCCAAAAAATTCAATACAAGTGGTGATGTCATAAAATACTTACAGTATGGGTCAAAGTACTTGTCACCATCACCACTTTCCTCTAAGATGAATTGTGAGTATTCTCTAGTACCAACCTTAAACTCACTTGGTACTATAGGATTCTCCATGTCAAAAGGGATTAAACTTGGCTCCTTGGTGCTCTCTTCAAGTTGAATTATAGGAACAAAATCATATTGGACATTAAAGTCATCCTCATAACCAAACTCAACTCTAGCGGATTCCTCCTCAACTTGCACTTGGGTGTCTAACTCAAGGGCATTTGATTCCAATGCAACCTCTCCCATCATTGGATAGAGAATTGGTGGAGATAATTCGACTAGCATACATTGATAGCTCAAGTAGCAAAAGAAATCCCAACACTCTTCTGGTTCCATACACCAAAGCCGATGATTGCTCATGTACTCTGCAAGCCCTCGAGTCTAAGAATTCAAACCGTCTAGGATGCATTCACATAATTCTCTCTCACATGGATAATAACCCAACAAAGTACCATATTCATGAATCTTTTGTTGTACTCTAGCAAAATACTCATGAAAATGTTCATCCTGTAGTTGTCTACATACAAACATAGCCATGGATCAGTAGCATGGGTGTTATGAACCGTAAGATAGGTTCACAACACCAAAAAAATAGTAATACTAAGTAAACACAAATAAATAGCCGAGTCCCTGGCAACGACGCCAAATTTGACGAGCACTTTTACGTCGCTATAAAAGCATTGTCAAAGAAAATTCCTAACTTCCTAACCTTAGCAAAGTGGAAGTAAGGGTCGAACCCACAGACTCGGAATATTTGTATTTAAGTAATATTACTAAATTAAAGGGGGGATTTTGTGATTATAAACTAAAATCTAAGTAATTAAACTAAGTAAAGCTAAGCAAGTAAAGTGGTTTAAGATTCAAATTAGAGAAGAGCGTGCAACTAGTTTCTTATCCATTACATACATGAGTTTTGATAATCGATTATCCTTATTTCAATTTCCCTTGACTAATCTATTGTGAATTTATGAATTCAAGCTTATTGTGGTTGTTAATATACACCGTCTTTAACAACCTTTTAATCAATTAACCTAGAAAGCCTTCTATGTCAAGTTGATCATGCAATTAAGTTCAAAGCATTCAATAGAAACAATAGTCATGAATTCCACCGTCTATTCATGAAGTCTTGTGATTGAATTCTCCGCCTTTGATTAACCTTATTCCACCGTCTATAAGTTTAATAAAAGGATTCATCCATGAATAATCAAATTCCACCGTCTATTTAATTATTCTAGTTGTAATTCAACCTAGAAGTAGAATAGGTGACCAATCTATACTAATCCTAAGTGAATTTAATCAATCGAGCATGGAGAGATTCAATCTAGTCAAGGCAAACTAAAATAATTCAAATCTCACAAACAATCATGCATACAACTTCAACTAACTAGTTGGACATGAGAAAATTAGGTAGAAATTGTCATTGAAGAAAAACAAAACTTACAAGAGTCAAATTGATCTTCAATTGCAAAACTAGGGTTTTGTCTCACACAAATCTCCAAATTCTTCAAACTTAGAACACAAGTAAAAGATAGCATAACAACATCCAAAGAAACCCTAGGAAAAGTATTTATATCGTATCTAAAAACATCCAAGAATACTAATAAGGTCGGCCCATAAGATCACACGGGGGCCCGAGTCAGCGTCGGATCAACGCGCCAGAGCGCGGTTTGGTGCACTTGAGAGCGTGGTCGCGCTCTGAGGCTTTTGGCCGCGCTCCGCCAGCAGCAACTTTAGTGACACTTCAGAGGCTGTTTTGACCCCCTTCGAGTTGGAATTTGGACTCGGACAAAAAATATGAATTGTAGCTCTTCATGTTAGCTTTCCAGTGATACCAAATTCAGCTTCATCCGACCACTCCCAAACCAAGCATTGCAAGATAAAGGTGTCAAAATAAGACTCCAATGCATGACCCGGATTTAAGCGTTCTTCTCACACAAGCTCTTGGGCCTTAACTCTTGATTTTTCCTTCGGTTCTTCTCTTCAATGCTCACCAAGCGTCCTGAGTTCCGGTTCTTAGCCACATAAATCCACCATGCTTCACCTTGCAACCTGTAATGAGGCACACAAATGCGTAGATTCCGAACTAAACCGAAATAAAACCTAAACTACAACTTAAAGCGAAATTCTAACTAAACATGCATAAAACGAGAATAAGATCATGCTCTAAGACCTATATCTATATGCTCTATCAGCGTCCAATATGGCTAGGTTTTAAGCATGTTAGACGCCCATCATGCACCTTAGACAAGATTGACCAAGAAAGCTTCAAACCCTTGTCTCCTTTGTTTTCAATTGAAATTTCGATGAATTTGCCTTTCATTTTTCAATTTGATCTTTGGATTCGTGAGTCATATCTGATATGATGGGCCTTAGTTGATTCACGGTGCGAGCGAGCGACTCCAAGAAACTAACAACCTCGGTTAGATGATTGGTTCACCACTTGGACAATTCGACGCAGGGTCGGTACCAAAGATGCAGGGTCGGTACCGAGGAGATTCGAGAAGACGTGGATGAAGAAGATGGACGAATTGGGTGGAAGTTTGATGAGGATATGGACTCTCAAAGACGGATATAACTCGCCGGCATTTGACAAAACTAGAGGCTTGGATGTTACACACCAAGTGCTCTTGAAAGATCGATATGACTCACAATCCAATCAAGAACAAGACCTTCAAAGAGACATGTCTTTGCATTCAGCAAAAGAGAGTGTTTTCATTCAATTCAAAGGTCATCTCAAACATCACAAAAAAGGCCTTTTAAACTCCTAGGCCTCTCCAGCAGGAGTCATTAACGAAGCATTAAAAGCAGAGCACTAAAACATGCATTAAAGATGTCTATTCATATCACAAACAACCCTTGGCATTCAGACACAGATCGGTACCGAGGCGTACAACTCGGTACCAAGGAAGCGGATGAGGAAACCCCGGAGCTGGCACCGTAACGACGTCCACCAGCTCGGTACCGAACCCTAAGGGTCGGTACCGAGGATCATTGGCTCGGTAGCGAGAGCCGCCTCGATTTGACGGTGTAGTGACTTCGCCCATGGAATGAGTAATACGCATCACCGGCTCCTCTTGCTCTTGCTTCTCGTCCTCGGTGTCCTCCTTGGCGTCCCGACTTGACTCGATGAGATCTTGATGGGAAGGATTCACATCCTCCTCCCCCCTCGAAAGGATTCGACCTCGAATCTTTCACGTAGTCCTCATCACCGGAATGGCACACCAAGTAGGGCCGAAATTCGGCCACATTAAACACATCATGGACACCCATCTCCAGTGGAAGCTCTAAACGATAAGCATTGTTGTTGATCTTTTCAAGTACTTGGAAGGGACCCTCCGTCCGTGGCTCAATTTGGAGTTCCTACGTGAGGGAAACCTTTCTTTGTGGAGGTGCACCCACACCAAGTAACCGGGCTCTAGAGTCAACTCCTTGCATCCCTTGTTGTGTTGGCGCTCATATTGTGTCGTATGCTTCTCAAGCTGCCTTCTCGTGTCCTCGTGCAACCGCTTCACATAATCTGCTAACTCCTTTCTCTCCTGTCTAAAACCATCAACAATGGGGTGAGCAATAAGATCTAAAGGAGTGAGAGGATTCTTACCATAAGCGACTTCGAATGGTGTCTTTTTGGTCACCGATTGGGTAGTGCGGTTATATGCAAACTCTATGTAAGAAAGACAATCTTCCCACCTGCGGAGGTTAGCTTTCAAAACAACACAAAGCAAGGTGCCAAGCGACCTATTCACTACTTCGGTTTTCCCATCCGTTTGCGGATGACAAGTAGTGGAATAAAGTAGCTTGGTGCCTAACTTGGCCCACAAGGTCCTCCAAAAATGGCTAAAGAATTTGACATCCCTATCTGACAATATAGATTTGGGAAGACCATGTAGGCGCACAACATGATTATAAAACAGGGATGCCACGTTCGTAGCATCGTCGATTTTGTGATACGCAATGAAGTGTGCCATCTTACTAAACCGATCAACGACTACAAGAATGGAATCTCTTCCCCGTTTTGTTCGAGGACGACCTAACACAAAATCCATAGATAACTCTTCCCAAGGCTTTTGGGGAATGGGTAAAGGAGCATACAATCCTTGAGGGCTAGTTTTAAATTTAGCTCATTCACAAGTAGCACAAGAGGCACACAATTTCTCGACGTCCCTAAGCATTCGCGGCCAATAGAAGTGTTCCTTCAAGGCTTGCAAAGTCCTAGCAACGCCGAAATGACCCATAAGGCCACCAGCATGTGTTTCTTGCACTAATAGGCGTCGGATTGAACCCCCAGGGATGCATAACTTAGCACCCTTCATAAGATATCCGTCATGAAGGAAAAATAGATCTTTACTTCCCATGGTACTACACTCCTCACAGATATCCTTGAAATCAAAGTCTACGGAATATAGTTCCTTAATGAAAGCAAAGCCCAACATCCTAGCATCCATAGTGGAACTTAGGGCGTTTCTTCGTGACAAAGCATCCGCCACAATATTGTCCTTTCCCTTTTTGTGTTTGATCACATAAAGGAAAGTCTAAGTGAATTCAACCCAGTTAGCATGACGTTTATTCAATTTACTTTGACCTTTGAGGAACCGAAGTACCTCATGGTCGGAGTGAATAACAAATTCTCTAGGGGAGGAGATAGTGAGACCATACCTTAAGCACCCTTACCAAAGTGAGAAGCTCCTTGTCATAAGGTGGGTACTTTAGCTCGGCATCATTCAGCTTCTCACTATAATAACCAATCGACCTCCCTCCTTGCATAAGCATGCCCCCAAGTCTTACTCCCGAAGCATCATATTCCATCTCGAAAGTCTTGGAGAAATCAGGTAGAACTAGAAGAGGTGCATGAGTGAGCTTGTCCTTGAGAGTAGTGAAAGCTCGTTCTTGTTTTGGACCCCATTGGAAGACCACCTTTTTCTTGGTAAGCTTGGTGAGTGGCGTAGCTATGGAGCTGAAGTCCTTGACAAATTGGCGGTAGAAACCAGCCATGCCTAGGAAGCTCCTCACTTGCGTCATGGTGGTTGGGACGGGCCATTCCTCAATTGCTTTCACCTTCTCTTTGTCCACTTGAAGCCCTTCTTTGCTCACTACAAAACCAAGAAACACCACATTATCCGAACAAAAATGGCATTTCTTAAAATTAGCATAAAGCTTCTCTTTCCTCAAAACTTCTAGAACCATGCGAACATGTCTAGTATGCTCATGCAAGATATGGCTGTAAATCAATATGTCATCAAAATATACCACCATAAACTTGCCTAAAATGCTCTTAAGACATGGTTCATTAATCTCATGAAAGTACTAGGCGTATTAGTAAGGCCAAATGGCATAACCAACCATTCATAGAGACCGTACTTGGTCTTCAATGCCGTTTTCCACTCATCACCTTCCTTCATTCAAATTTGGTGATAACCACTTTTGAGATCCACTTTGGAAAATATGCATGACCCGTGGAGCTCATCCAACATATCATCAAGTCTAGGAATAGGATGCCTATACTTGACGGTAATGTTGTTGATATCCCTACAATCCACACACATTCGCCACGTTCCATCTTTCTTAGGAACTAAGATGACGGGAATGGAACATGGACTCAAACTTTCGCGCACATAGCCCTTAGAAAGAAGCTATACAACCTGTTTTTGAAGCTCCTCCACCTCCATTGGATTGGCTCGGTAGGCTGGCTTGTTGGGAATGGAAGCGTCGAGCACGAAGTCGATTTGCTGCTCTATCCCCCGGATTGGAGGCAACCCTTCCAGCATCTCTTCGAGAAACATGTCATCGAAATCCTTCAACAACAAAAGAAACAGGAGAAGGTAAGTGCTCTACATCTTGTTCATTAAGCATTACATCCTTAAATAGCAAAAGAATGCAAGTAGTACTCCCTTTCACAGCCTTTCGAGCCTTGGCTAAAAGGAGATGACTCGGCGGTGTTGTCGGTGTCGACTAGCTGTCCCTCGGTACCGAGGTGTTTGCCTTCGGTACCGATGTGTTTTCCTTCGGTACATTTGCTTGGCATCGTTAGCAGCTTCACGCCGCTACTTGTTGATGAGGGATATTTAACTTGACAACAAATAAATTTATAGTCAAGACCTCGCTGAGTATATCGAAGTCAAGATCGTTCCACGGGAAGCACGGTTGTTGTCTATCAACTAATAAAAATAAAACAAAGCAAAACAAAACAAAACACCCTACGACCAACCCCGTTAACGACTTTGTCAGGGTCGTTAACGAACCTGGGAAAAATACTAGGAACACACACTAACGAATAATCTAGAACGCGGGTTCGATACCGAGGCAAGTACACTCGATAACGAATATCCGAAAGATAAACCTTATAAAATAAAAGACCTAGGACAAGGGTTACCACAACATAGCTATGCATATAAACTCATAAGAAGATAAAGATCATGCCTTTAAACAAATAAATTCATCAACTTTCGTTGATTAACAAGAAAATCAATTAATGCTCATAAATCAATTCACTCAATCACTTGTTTAGGATCCAAAGCTCGAAACTTTTGTAATCGAACAATATCAACCTTCAAGTTAACAACTTTCTCTTTCGATGAAACTGAGAACTCAAATTACCTCGACTATCGTCTAAGCATAAGCACAACAAGTAATTAAAACAGATAAAAGGCATTCAAAACATCAACTCACTCGTCAAATCATGCATAACTATGCCGGGTTTCAACCCCGATCCTAGATAAGAAAAACTACTCACTAATCATGATAATAATGCAAAAAACTTCAATAAGAGAAAACATTGAAACCAAAAACCAAACTTACTTGAAATTAATAAGAGAAATATCGTCTCACAATATCATGTAGAAACCGAAAACACAGAACAACACCCGAGCTAATTCGACTAACGATCCCAATTCTCTCGATCGATCGAACCTCTCCGTTATCTTCTCCATTCGTCTCCTCAAAATTTCGGTTCTCCAAAATAAATCGTTTCCCCTCTCTCCTCTTCTAGGCTTAGAATAAGGGTATTTATACTAAGAAATTATCTACTAAAAAGCCTAAAAGATAAAAACTTACTCTTCTAAAGATAACAAGATAAAAGATATAAGATATAACAACCCTAAAATCAGTTAAAACCCTACCGACACGGAGCCATCGTTAACGAACCCGCACAAGGTCGGTAGAAATCACAAAATCCACTCGAAAAAATCTATCTCTAAGCCTCGCTAACGACCTTCACGGGATCGTTACCGAGCCCGGAATTTGGCTTTTCTTCGACTCTTCTTCAACTTAAACTTAGACTTTGACTTCCTTATCTTCATGTCTTCCGACCTCCACCTCAACACTTCATTTCAAATTTAAAAAGCGCTCTTTCCTGCTCAAAACCCTGCAAAAAGACACAAAACGAAGTAGTTTCCATACTTTTCACAAAATATGCAAACTCATCCAAAAAAACCACTAAAATAACCCTAAATACTACTAAAACTAAACAAAACAAACTAAGAAACACACCAAAAACTATACTAAAAATATGAATATCAAAATACCCCATACTTATACTTGCTTGTCCTCAAGCAATCACTAAAACAATAACCAAAACCAAACAATCATGGTCATCAAGCTAATAGCCATCAACTAAAAAGCAACTTGTAACCATAGCAGAAAATAGCAAATGACTGTTAACGTCATCACACATATATATAAACACTAAATAGACATAAGTGAATACAATCCAACGTCACCATGGATATATGTGTTTCACTCAACTCTCATGTGTTTAGGTTTATAAATTCATCTCTCAACTCATCTTATATGCAAAAACTCATAGAAATTGTAACTTATATCACCAAACTCTCCACCTAAGATTTGTCAAAACAAGCAAAAATCATCAAGAGAACATAGGCTCAATGAAAAACTTCATAGAAGCTTCCATTCGGCCGGGTTCTAATGGGGCTTGGTAAAAACAAATTGGCGTGGAAATATTTTGGCCATGTGGTGCTAATAATATCCGGGAATCAAAGACTCCTAAAAACTCACACATCTCCAAAAACTTTGATAAAAACAATACCAAACTCACTCCAACATAAGAATACTCTTTCTTTCATTCACCCAATATATCCTAGAAAGCCTCATAAAACAACTCAAAAGAATCTTTGGCTTATCTATTAAATACAAATGCACATCTTACTTCCCTTTTTTCTCTTCTTCATATTTCTCATATTTCTTTCAGCTCATTTTTTTTCCTTTCAACTCTTTTCATCTCGAGCAACCTCGTTAACGAACAGACTAGGTTGTTAACGAGCTTCATCGTGAACTCATTCTCTTCATTTTCTTCCCTTTTCTCAACAACACTCTTTTCTTTTGTGCATCCTTTCTTACCAAGAGATCTTTTTACAAAATAAAACAAGAGACTTCCAATCTACCCTTCCCAAGAACCCTTAATTTTCGAACCAAACATATCACTCAACAATAACAATCCATTCCAATTTAAGTCCTAGTCCCCGGATAGGGACAAGCTTATCTCGGCTAGGGAACAATTTTGTGGAGCTAAAAATAAAAGGCTTCAGGCTCAAATTGGTTGTCAAAAAGAAGGATAATGTAAGGGTGGATAGGGATAAATAGGGCTTATAAAACATAAGTTCTCTATCATATGACCTACACAAGTAATGAACTGTAAATCCCATATAGGCCTCAAGAAATAGATAACCATCACAATTCCAAGAGATAATATGCATAAAGAGAGTAAATCACTCTAGAAAAGAAGAGGGATTATTGATGTTCTCCCTATAAAGCCAAAAATTACTCACAAGGTAAATTATCATGTTGGATTGCATCACTTATGCTAAAAAGTATATATGCTCAATTTCATCAAATTCTATTCTTCTATAAAACAACTTCATATCAAGAATCAGGCTATACTATCACAGACATGCTTACAAGGATTTACATGATCATGTTAGCAACTACTATCATGGAACCAAGAGAAAGGGGTATCTATCCATTCTAAAACTCTTTTTTCGAATTTTTCAATTTTGCGATTCTGTTTTCTGATTTTTTATTTATTTTATAAAACAAAGAAGTACTTAAAACACACAAGACACAAACAAGACACAAGTTTTCTACCCTTTCCCACCCCATACTTAAAATTACAGTGTCCCCACTATAATAAAAATAAGCAGAAGAAAAGAATAGAAAAGAAAAAGAAAAAGAAAAAACTTACAAGTTTTTCAAAGCAGAAAAGAAGCAACTCTCAAAAGTTGGATCAGCGCCTTTGTGATGGGAACCGGTGCTCGAAGTTCCCCATAAAATCGTACATTTTCCTCCAACGCTCTGCATCATCCACCTCTATCTGCTTATTCCTCGCATCATCTAGCGCCATGCGAGCAGAATAAACACTCTCCCACCGATCCATCCTCTGGTGCAGATGAGTCTGTTGTAGGTTAAGCTGCTGCATTTGAGACGAAAGATCTTCAGCCCATGGAGGTGGGATACATGATCTAGTGTAAGCAGGCTGAGGTGGTGGTTGATAGTGGTTGTGAGGCTGGAAGTGGTCTTCAAAAATTATCGGATTGTAGGGCATAAGACCATAAGAATGGGGCTCGACAAGTGGCGGCGGGGGTCGTTATCGAAGCTGTGTGCCTCAAAGTAGTTGTTAACGACCTTGGGTGGCTCGTTAACGAAGTTGTTGTTGCCCAGAACCTCGGTATCGAGGTCGTCATCCCCGATATCGAGCTCTTCCGTGCCCGCCTCTATTCTTGCCTCAGATTCTTTATCATCTTCATCCATTGCCTCTCCTTCTCTAGCAAACCGTGTCACACACGCCCTCAAAGTCGGCTCATCTTGCGGATTGTGCTCTAACAGGAATGCATGACCCATCCAAGATTCATACCAATTCGGTACGTAAAGAAGCTCCATCTTTGCCAAGGTAAGAATAACATTTTGGCCAAGAATTTTGGTGGCGTGCCCTCTCTCGGTCCGTACAAAGATGTTGGAAGCAAACCAATAATTCTTATCGAGCAATTGAGCATGGCTCGGCGTGTAGAGGGAGAGGTCGACACTGAGGTTGTCCGCCAAAAGGCTAACCAAATTTCCGCACCACACCTCTTTTGACTTGATCCCTTGATTCTCAACATATTGTAGCCACTCGTACCCCAAGTTCAACGGGGTGGGATCCTCAAAGAGTATGGTTCGGAGGCCTGCAACTTCCGTCCTTGTTGGCCTATTCAACTCTCTCTTGGGCTAAAAAGTAGCAGCTAGTACTCGGAGAATGATCCGAAAAATGGGGTTGATGATGCTTGCCCCGAAAAGTGCTGCAGCGGAGGGCTCTACTTCCCCGGAAATATAGCTCCAAGTCCTTGTCACCTTGTAGTCCTTGATCTTGTAATTCCGAGAAGGATTAGGAAGCTCGAGAATACCATTGAACTCCTCCATTGTGCACTCATGACTGACATTGTCGAGCCGGAATCTTATCCGTCCTATCGAGGTCTTGGTTGGGAATCTCGTCTCAAGAGTAGCCAAGAATTCAAAAGTAAGGGCAGGGAAGTGCGGCGTCGCCTCATTCTTTAGCAAATGAGGCACTTCGAGAATAGCAAAGGCATGCTTGACATCCTCATAAATCATCATGGACTTTGCACTCGACCTTGAGAACCACCTAGTGTAGTGGTCTCGATCCAAAATGGTGTTGAAGCAATCAGCTTGTGCTTCGGTGCGCAAGATCACATTGACCATGCGCAGAGGAGACGGGGACCGTTGAGTCCTCTTCTTCTTTTGGGCTCTTGTTGCAGCTCGGCTAGAACTTGCCATGTGGACCTACAAAAATACGAATTGTCCAAGATAAGATCCACACAAATCAATAGAGATGAGACCCCATACTTGGTCTCGAAAATGCTATCAAAGTGCCTCGTTAACGACCCAATTGGTGTCGTTAACGAGCCTGGGCTTGCGATAGAACCGGATAAATAGCACGGTCGTTAAGGAACCTGGACAGGTCGCGAAAGAGCCTGAGCGATAACCATCCGTAGTTTTTGAGTTCTAAAACTCCACAAGTTTCGCAATAAATTAAGCATGAAACCAACACAATCCCACATTAGACACACAATCAGACATATGCACCCCATACTTGCTCTATTACCCAACCCGAACATGTCAAAATTTGCCCGAAAAAAACACATGGTGAAGATCAAACTCAACTCAAAGAACAAGGTAGTTCATGCTTTTTCTAATCAAAATTCCTTACGCAAATTTGAGCAAGAATAAACCATCGTAATCAAGATCAAACACCAATATATAAAGCTATAAGATCATTGAGCAGTATAGACACGCAAATCAATCACTTCAGACAAGATCAAGATGTGAAATTTTTACCCCTAAAATCATGAATCTTGCAAATAGAGAGTTAGGGTTTAGAAATCATACCGTTTGATTGAGAAATTGAAGAACAAGATTGAAATCGGGAGTGGTTAACGAGTTTGATTTCTCACCGGTAACGAGGTTGGCAATGGGGGTCTCATTAACATGGTGGGATTTCAGGGCTAGGGCGGTGGTGTGGGTTCCGATCGGTGCTGAGGGAACACCGGTAGGATTGATTGAGAGATTTGAGCTTTTAGATTGAAAGATTTGAGGGTGGGATTTTGGGAGTTTTGGAAGGGTTTTATAAGAGAGGGCTAGAAGTAGGGGAAGAGGGTAAAAGGGCGGCACAAGTAAAAGATATAGGATAGATTAGGTCAAAAATACTTACCTGCCCGTTTCCCGAATTTGGATCGGCAAAATGGGTCGTTAACGACCCTGGTGGGGGTCGTTCACGAGTCTAGGTGACCTCTTTTGAGTGATTTTCCGAGCCCAACCCCTGTATCAGGTTAGCCTAAAAATAATTCTATCTTTCTAACTTCTAAACTACTAAAACTCAAAAGAAAGTTAGGAAAAAGATCTAAAAAGAAAGAAAAATCTAAACTAAACTAAAACCGTGTTGCCTCCCGTAAGCGATATTTTTAACGCCGTTAGCCTGACGTACTTACCTTGGCTCAAGGTAGTTCTCTTGCAGCTATGTCAGGGTTATGAGGGACCCTATACTTAGCTTTATAAACATTATCGGCTCTCGTCACTAAATTTGGTCTTTTATCTTCTAGTAATATGCCCGGTATTCCTACACAAGGGTTAGTGAAATCCGAAAAACAAGGGGGTTTGGACTTCTCCATTGCATAAATGGTGGGGTACGGTGTAAGAACAGAATATTGAGAGGAATTATAACCAGTAATTTCATGGTTAGAGTACTCACCTTGATATTTTTGAAAGGATGTTGACACTGAGATCATTGGAGCCGTTATTGATCATGTGCTAACGATTCCTTCATTATAGCCTTGCATGAGGGACTCGGTACAGGATCAAGGAGGGTCAGTAGGGATTTGTGTGAAATTATCGTCCTCTTTGCTAATTGGAGAATGGTCTTTAGGAACAGCTATGTCGAGTTCTGGCTGGGTCAACTCAATCTGTGCAGCCGCGGTTGGGTCATTAGCGTCCTGGTCGAGGCTGAATTCCACCTGTTCCTCTCCAATATCAAAAGTGATGAGTCCTTTCCGCACGTCTAGTCTAGCACCTGTTGTAGCTAGGAATGGCCTGCCTAAGATAATGGGGACTTGAGGGTCTTCACGCATGTCGAGGACGATAAAATCATTTGGAATAAAAAATTTCCCGACTTGAATGGGATAATCGTCTACGACTTGTAACTTTTATGCTTGATCCGTCCACCATGTAGAGATTCATGTCTACAGGCTCCAATGGTCCCATGTTAGCCTTTGACCAGATTGAAAGAGGGAGTAAACTGGCACTGGCTCCCAAATCACATAAAGCCTTGAATTTATGGTCGCCTATGCCAATTGTTATGGCAAATCTCCCTAGGTCGCCTAGTTTCTCTGGTAGAGCGATGGATCGGACCTCATCTTGCAGCTCTATAATGGATCGTTTCCTGCTAAGAATATCTTTCAAGAATTTTGTGTAAGCCGGCATTTTGCTTAGGGCCTCAGCGAATGGGATAGAAATATTTATGCCTTGGAGAATCTTTACAAAACACTTGAACTTACTCTCAGTAGAGTCCTTCGACTTCTTAGTAGGAAAAGGAAGAGACTTCACCATTCTAGGAACCAAATCGGGCTCGAGGAGTGATGCTACCAGGTCGACATTAGGGTCGATTGGTGTGCTCGGAGGATCGTAACCGACCCTGATGGGGTCGTTAACGAGCCTGGGATTGAGAGAGGAGCTCGGGATAGGAAACTTACCTGGACTGGGGTTGTTAAAGACCCAAGGAGCATCGTCACCATAGTGTGCAGGTTCGGCAATGACCATCTCTGGTTCGTTATTGAGCTGAGTCGTGGCTTCTTGATCAGTTGAGGGGCTCTTCTCTTTACCCTCGACACATTCTGGTAGTGTCTTCCCGCTCCTAAGGTGTACCGCTGCTATTTATCCTCTAGGGTTCTCCTCGGGGCGGCCCAGGAGTTGCCCTTGTGGCCTTGGAATTTGTGCAGCAAGATTCCCTAGTTGGGAGTCGACATTCTTCTTCCACACATCGAACTCTCCCCATCGTTTTAATTGGTTGTTAAGGTTGGCTTGAACTCTGTTAATGCCTTCATGTAACCCTTGTACCCATGATGGTGGTTCTTGATAACATGGAGGTCGATACGGTGCAGGTCGTCTATCCGGTGGAGTCACTGCATAGTTTGAATTTTGGTTTTGATTCCCCCACGTTGGATAATTGTTTGACCTGTCAAAATTACTAGGTTGGTTCCTATATGGGCCTCTCATGTAATTCACTTTAGCATATGTCTCAGCGGCTCTTACCTGCTCTATGTTAGTGCAAGCAAAAATAATATGGGCAAAAGAGCCACATTCTTGACAAGATTGAGAGGATTTCAGAAAACTTACCTGTTTCTTCAGGCGGTTGACCTCGTCTTGTAGAAATTGATTTTTGACATCTATGTCAACATCTTCCTTGTTAGGCACGTAGAGACGTCTCTGTGCTGGGGTGATTGTTGGGTACCATACATGGCATCATAGTTAGACAGCTTTTCCAGCAATTCCCATGCAGCTGTGGGATCCATTTCTATAAAACCGCACGTTGTATGCGTGTTGATGCGGTTCTTCGTCTCTGCATTAATACACTGGAAACAGATTTCTTGGAGAACATATAAAGGTTGCCCATGAGTAGGGCACTGTCTAAGCATTTCCTTAAATCTTTCCCATGTCTCTACAAAGTTTTTGTTAGGCAGTTGGTGATAGGAGGTGATACGTTTTCTCAACTCCGTTTGTCTTGCCAAGAGGGAAAAACTTTGTGAGACACCTAAAGCTTTTAACAGAACATATTCAAGTGAGACACCTTCAGCAGCTATGGTGTCACATAAATCAAGAAAATTTCTAATATGTTCCATAGGGCACTCAGTAGGTTTCCTTTCAAACTGAGCCCTTTTTATCAAGGATATAAATTGAGACTTAATCTCAAAGGTCTTCTCTATCTCCGGAAGCAAAATTGCAGACACTGGCACCCTCAATTCTGGATGCATATTTTACTTGGCATTCCACGGATAGGCATTCAGCTCTTCTTGTAAACGAGCACTGTTCACTCGTTGACGTTCAGCCTCGGCATTAGCGGCGTCTCGTTCAGCTTGTAGCTCCTCCATCCGCTTCTGGAGGACTTCCATTTGTCGAGCCAATTCTTCAGGTGCAGACATGGCTCGGTTTTCTCTTCGTCTACGGTGTAGGGTGCGTTGAAGTTCAGAATAATAACCGGTGTTGTCAAATTCGAGCCTGCGCCGTCCAGCTGACATACGCTGAGAAAATAGACAAAGAAAACAAATTTAAAAACAAAAACAGGGACGGGCTATTCCCAAACCCACAGATAAACAAACAAACACTACTACTTCCCCGACAAGGGCGACAATTTGTTGATGAGGGATATTTAACTTGACAACAAATAAATTTATAGTCAAGACCCTACTGAGTATAGCGAAGTCAGGTTCGTCCGCAAGAAGAAAGTCAGTGCTAAGATTTGTTACTTGTTATGCAAGCAATCAAACAAAGTAAGGGGTTTTAACAAGAAAGAGAGAGATTCTAAGGTAAAGTTGTCACCACAACAATAATCATGCATACAAACGCTTATGAAACATAAAGATCATGCTTTAATCACATAAAGGTGTCAACTTTCGTCAACCTAAGCAAGTAAATCAACTAACTTTCGCTAAATCAATAAAATTACTATCTAATCTCTTCTACTTCAACTAGGATTGATCTGCTTTCTCTTCAAAACCATAATCGACTATTCTGAATTAAGGTTTCTGCTTTCGCTTCAACAATGAATTAGAAATTCCCTTCAACTTTCGTTTCAATGATTAAGAACAAGAGAATAGATTCATGCAATAAAAACAATCAAGACATGATCATAAACAAGCATGCACAACCATTGTTGGGTTTAACCCCAACCTTAGAGAGAGAACTACTCACAAATCATAATTAAAAGCAAAATTGAATTAAATAAAGAAGAAAGTTTACAACTTGAAACCAAAGCAATAGTTCTTCTCCACAAAACTTTTCTCCTTCTCTCGCCTCCTCTCAATCGTGTCTCTTCCTCTCCTCCTCTAACTTGAATGATAAGAAAACTAAAGAGGGGACAAGTGTATTTATAGAGAAACTATTCTATCTTAAATCTATCTCTAAGGAAATAAATCTTCTAATAAGATATATCCCTTCTATCTATCTAATAACATAAAATGAAACAAGATAGAAGCTCATTAATTGCACCGACTCGGATCTCCATTGTGCCACGGGGTGCCTCGTTAACGACCTGAGAGCCTCGTTAACAACCCTGTTCAGCACTTCGAACAGCCTTGAGTTAAACTTGCGTAGCGGATTCGTTACAACTCCGATTGACTCGATTCTTTTTCCTATGTTCTTGTAACGAATTTCTATATCTCTTTCAGAGCTCAAACATGAGCTTCAATATCTTTACTTGAGCGCTTAATCTTCATCTTCTCTTCATTCTTGAGTGCTATCTTCAGGTGCTTTCCTCCTTTCTTCAAAAATATGCTTCAAATAGCTTCTAAAAACCTATAAAACACCACCAAAACTTATGTAGACTCCATATCTTAAGGAAATACGAAAAAATACACAAACGACTCAAAACAAAACACAAAACTAAAGAAAAGGACTCAAATACACAAAAAACACACCCTAAAAACAAGACTAAAAAGGCGGACATCAAAATACCCCATACTTAAACTTGCTTGTCCTCAAGCAATCAACAAGACATCAACCAAAACCATCAACACATATATCAAGTCAATGCCCTTATCAAAAAGCAACATCATAAGCATGAGTAGAAATAGATAGACAAGTGAATCTAACATCATTACACATATATGAGGAACCTTAAGCAAAAGCAACTAAAAATCCAACCTCACAAGGGTAATGTGTTTCACTCAACTCTCAAGTGTTTGGGCTTTTAATAACAATTCTCAACTCAATCCAATATGTAAAAATCAACATAGTCATTGTTACTTATATCACCAAACTCTCCTCCATAGATGTCAAAACATATAAAAAATTATCAAGAGAACTTAGGCTCACTGAAAAACTTCATAGAAGCTTCCATTCGGCTGGGTTGTAATGGGGCTTGGTAAGGACAATAAGGCATGGAAATATTTTTGCTATGTGGTGCTAATAATATCCGGGAATCAAAGACTCCTAAAAACTCACACAATCACCAAAACTCTCATAAAAATAATACCAAACTCACTCTTCATTATGCTCACTCATTTCTTAACCCTTTTAATATCCCAACTAATCTTGCTTACAAACACTTAGGAAATTTGGCTCATGCACACTTTCACTATTACTCAACTCTTTCTTTCTTTTTCTTTCCTTCTATTTTTTTCATCTTTTTTTTCCTGTGGGAAGGTCGATACCGACCCCTTTTAGGGTCGGTAATGAGATCTACTTCATGATTTTTTTTTACTTTCACTTCCTTTCTTTCTTTTTTGTAAGTGCATTCAGGGAACCAAACTCCTTTTACAAGATAAACTTCAAGATCTTTTCCTTTACCCAACCCAATATTACCCCACACTTGAACCAATACATCTCACTCAACAAAACCATCACAACAACCAATACTAAGTCCTAATCCCCAGATAGGGTCAAGCTAATATCGGCTAGGGATAATTTTGTGGAGCTAAAAATAAAAGGCTTCTAGCTCAAATTGGTTGTCAAAAAGAAGGATAATGTAAAGGTGGATAAGGATTAATAGGGCTTATGAAAATAAGTTCTCCATCATATGATTTCACATGCAATGAACTAATATCTCATAAAGGTCTTGAGAAATAGATAACCATATCAATGACAAGAGATAAAATGCATAAGGAGAGTAAATCACACAAGAAAAGAAGAGGGATTATTGAAGTTCTCCCTATAAGGCTAAAAATAACTCACAAGGTAGAAATTTTTGTTGGGTTTTAGTCACTTCTACTTAAGATCATATGTGCTCAATTTCATCACAAGCTAAATATCCACATAAAAACAAATTTTCAACATGATTCAGGCAAAGCTCTCCAAACATGCTATGGAATTACATGATCAAGCAAGTTATGGCATATCATAGGAAATCTAAGTGGAATATTATCTATCCTAAAATCACAAACAAAGACTGACACAAAACTGAGTTACCTTTTCCCATACCCCATACTTAAACCAAATTGTCCTCACTATTTAAAAACATAACAAGAATAAAGAGGATTACGAAAGGGAACTCACAAAAAAAATTGCAGCTGTTTGAAACCATGATCACTTGAGGAGTTGAATTTCTCGGTTCGGTAGAGGTCGGTACTTGAGCTTGTTGTAATCTTTCCCATGTCTCTACAAAGGTCTCGTTATGCAGTTGGTGATAGGAGGTGATACGTTTTCTCAACTCCGTTGTCTTGGGAGGAGGGAAAAACTTTGTAAGAAATTGATCATATAAAGCCTTCTAAGTCCTAGTAGACTTAGGAGGTTTCCCTTCAAACTGAGCCCATTCCAGTAAGAGACCACCTAAAAGCTTTTAACAGAACATATTCAAGTGAGACACCTTCAACAGCTATGGTGTCACATAAATCAAGAAAATTTCTAATATGTTCCATAGGGCACTCAGTAGGTTTCCCTTCAAACTGAGCCCTTTTTATCAAGGATATAAATTGAGATTTAATCTCAAAGGTCTTCTCTATCTCCGGAAGCACAATTGCAGACTCTGGAACCCTTAGTTCTAGATGCATATATTGCTTGGCATTCCTTCGATAGGCATTCAGCTCTTGTTGTAAACGAGCACTATTCACTCATTGACGTTCAGCCTCGACATTAGAGGCGTCTCGATCCTTGTAGCTCCTCCATCCGCTTCTAGAGGACTTCCATCTGTGGAGCCAATTCTTCAGGTGCAGCCATGGCTCGATTTTCTCTTCATCTACGGTGAAGGGAGCGTTCAGGTTCGGAATAATAACCGGTGTTGTCAAATTTGAGCCTGCGCCGTCCAGCTGGCATACGCTGAGAAAACAGACAAAGAAAACAAAATTAAAAACAAAAACGGGGTCGGGCTATTCCCAGACCCAAAGATAAACAAACAAACATTGTTGCTTCCCCGACAACAGCGCCAATTTGTTGATGAGGGATATTTAACTTGACAACAAATAAATTTATAGTCAAGACCCCGCTGAGTATAGCAAAGTCAAGATCGTTCCACGGGAAGCACGGTTGTTTGTGTATCAACTACTAAAAATAAAACAAAGCAAAACAAAAGAAAACACCCTACGACCAACCTCGTTAACGACTTTGTCAGGGTCGTTAACGAACTTGGGAAAAATACTAGGAACACACACTAACGAATAATCTAGAATGCGGGTTCGATACCGAGGCAAGTACACTCGATAACGAATATCCGAAAGATAAACCTTATAAAATAAAAGACCTAGGACAAGGGTTACCACAACATAGCTATGTATATAAACTCATAAGAAGATAAATATCATGCCTTTAAATAGATAAATTCATCAACTTTCGGTGATTAAAAAGAAAATCAATTAATTCTCATAAATCAATTCACTCAATCACTTGTTTTGGATCCAAAGCTCGAAACATTCGTAATCGAACAATATCAACCTTCAAGTTAACAACTTTCTCTTTCGATCAAATTGAGAACTCAAATTACATCAACTATCATCTAAGCATAAGCACAACAAGTAATTAAAACAGATAAAAGGCATTCAAAACATCAACTCACTCGTTAAATCATGCATAACTATGCCGGGTTTCAACCATGATCCTAGATAAGAAAAACTACTCACTAATCATGATAATAATGCAAACACCTTCAATAAGAGAAAACATTGAAACCAAAAACCAAACTTACTTGAAATTAATAAGAGAAATATCGTCTTACAATATCCTATAGAAATCAAAAACACAAAACAACACCCGAGCTAATTTGACTTACGATCCTGATTCTCTCTCTCGATCAAACCTCTCTGTTATCTTCTCCACTCGTCTCCTCAAAATTTCGGTTCTCCAAAATAAATCGTTTCCCCTCTCTCCTCTTCTAGGCTTAGAATAAGGGTATTTATACTAAGAAACTATCTATTAAAAAGCCTAAAACATAAAAACTTACTCTACTAAAGATAACAAGATAAAAGATATAAGATATAACAACCCTAAAATTAGTTAAAACCCTACCGACATGGAGCCATCGTTAACAACCCCGCATAGGGTCGGTAGAAATCACAAAATCCACTCGAAAAATTCTATCTCTAAGCCTCGTTAACGACCTTCACAAGATCGTTAACGAGCTTGGAATTTGGCTTTTCTTCGACTCTTCTTCAACTTAAACTTGGACTTTGACTTCCTTATCTTCATGTCTTCCGACCTCCACCTCAACACTTCAGTTCAAATTTAAAAAGCACTCTTTCCTGCTCAAAACCCTGCAAAAAGACACAAAACGGAGTAGCCTCCATACTTTTCACAAAATATGCAAACTCATCCAAAAAACCACAAAACTAACCCTAAAGACTACTAAAACCAAACCAAACAAACTAAGAAACACACTAAAAACTATAATAAAAAAAATTACTACTTCCTCGCAATATCATCGGCCATGATCTCGTGTGGCGCCATTAGCATCAAAGTAATCCTCTTACCATTAAGGTGCAAAGAATACTCGTTCCTGACACCTTGGTGAATAACGCCACGGTCGTCCAAGTAGAATATGGCATGCCGTCATAGGGACCACGTCACAAACCACCTCATCAGCATACCGCCTATAGAAAACTTGACACATGCTTGCTCATTCACCTCAAGAGGTGTGTTAGAGTTTAACCAACATAAAGTATAGAGTAATACATGAGGAGTAGTTTTAAGGGCAAACCTTTTGACCACTTCTTGGTCTATGATGTTGCAACAAGATCCTCCATCAATTATAAGATTGCAAAGCTTACCATGAATGAGGCATCTTGTATGGAAAATGGTCTCCCTTTGGTTAGATGGGACCGGAGCTTCATTGGCGAAAAGGGAACGCTTGACCACGAAGCACTCCCCATTAGTCTCGGCCACAACTTGCAATTCCACCACGTCTTCATCACCAGCTTGTGGCTCCTTAATCTCGGCCTCCTCATCCGACTAAACGGATCCTTAAGTAATAAAAATTGGTTATTAGAAGGGTCCTTAAACCGATCAATCTCAGCCTCCTCTTCCATGGTAATAGCGGAAGAAGTCACCTCTCCCTCTATAACTCCCTTGTTTTTGTTGTTAGGATCGTCCATATTGTTCCTAGAGCACAAAACTCAACACACACAACTAGGAAAAACGTGTCAATGGATCCCACACAGGCAAGGGTCCTTAAACCGATCCTTAAGTAATAAAAATTGGTTATTAGAATGGTAGGTAAGGTCTTAAGGCAAGGTGTAAATGTGAAGCAAGAAAATAAACAAACAAGCAAATTCAACACACTCCAAGAAGGGCAACACACATAGTAAAAGGAAAGGTACTTGATTTTTTTAACAATATATCAATGAAACAAGTGGTGGAGTGTCACCCTTGTGTTGCCATACTTTTTCTCGGTCACTCCGGCCTCTTGTTTTATCGATGACCGGATCTTTCTAAGAACAACCACTTTTTTCCTCAAGGGTTGAGCCAGGAGATGTTGGGTTCAATACCAAGATCTCTCTCCTAGCGTCTTGACACTTTGAAGGAAGATGGGCGAACCAAATCTTCTCCTACTACACTCTAATTCAAACAAGCAAGTTACTTCTTTTTTTTAACTTCATTCCCTTAATCCTTTAAACCTTCATGTGATTTACACACAACTTTTCGCATGCCAAGTGCACTTAAAGATTGAAATAAAGGCTAGGGATTGGCAAGAAACATAATCGGTTCAGTTTTTTAGTACACAAAACGCATGGAAAACAATGGATGAAGGAAACCAATTTATATGTACTTAACAATCGAGTTTTAGGAGTCAAACCTCGCGTGGCTTTGATACCACATGATACGATCGTCCTTAGTTGATTCATGGTGCGAGCGAGCGACTCCAAGAAACTGACAACCTCGATTAGATGATTGGTTCACCAATTGGACAATTCGACGCAGGGTCGGTACCAAAGTTGCATGGTCGGTACCGAGGAGATTCGAGAAGACGTGGATAAAGAAGATGGACGATTTGGGTGGAAGTTTGATGAGGATATGGACTCTCAAAGACGGATATAACTCACTGGCATTTGAGAGAACTAGAGGCTTGGATGTTACACACCAAGTGCTCTTGAAAGATCGATATGACTCACAATCCAATCAAGAACAAGACCTTCAAAGAGACGTGTCTTTGCATTCAGCAAAAGAGAGTGTTTTCATTCAATTCAAAGGTCATCTCAAACATCACACAAAAGATATTTTAAACTCCTAGGCCTCTCCAGCACGAGTCATTAACGAAGTATTAAAAGCAAAGCACTAAAATGTGCATTAAAGATGTCTATTCACATCACAAACAACCCTTGGCATTCAAACACAAATCGGTACCGAGGCGTACAGCTCAGTACCGAGGAAGCGGATGAGGAAACCCCGGCGTTGGCACCGTAACGACGTCCACCAGCTCGGTACCGAACCCTAAGGGTCGGTACCGAGGATCATTAGCTCGGTAGCGAGAGCCGCCTGGATTTAACGGTGTAGTGACTTCGCCATGGAACGAGTAATATGCATCACTAACTCCTCTTGCTCTTGCTTCTCGTCCTCGGTGTCCTCCTTGGCGTCCCGGCTTGACTCGGTGAGATCTTGATCGGAAGGATTCACATCAATATCGATCAAAGCCTGGAGATTCGATCTAGGTGAGTCACATCCTAGCCCGAGCCTCCTGGTTCGTGTTTTCGAGGGGTAAGTCACATCCTCTTGAAGATTCATCCATATCCAGCCTATTCCCCCGATTATCATTGTCCATTTCATCACAAAAGTTCATCCTTCAATCCCCCTCCATCACCATCTAGAATCGTTCTCAAGGGAGACACTAGTCGGCCACCTTCTCTTGGAGATTTGTTTGGGTCTTCGTCGCGATTGCCTTGCACCGCTACAACATCAAAAATCCTTCATCATGAGTGTTTATAGGGTTATGGTTTTCTTAAGGTCGTGATTTTTAGGTTTAGGTAGCCTTGGGTGTCAACGCTACATGTTTTTTTTCTAGTTTGGGTTTCAATTTACTATTATGAGCCTTATTTGAGGCTTAGGGCCGGTTAGGGTCAAGGCTATGGTTTTTTTAGGTTAGGATTAGTAAAGATATCCCACAAACAACATCAAGTATTGTTAATCAAAAGGCCAACGAACTCAAAAAACAAGAAACAAGCTAGAAGCAAGCAACTTGCAGCAGTATCTTAAAAATAATGGACATAAGATTAGAATTGATATATCAGGAAAGAATTTGTAATTGTTATTTAAGCCTTAAAATTTAGTTCAAATAAAAAATAATTTATGTATTGAATAACCATATAAGAGACATTTATATTGTTAGGATAAAATATATATAATATGAATAGTTTGTGTTTATATAAATACTAGTTGATTACTCATTCCTTACTCATGATCTTTTTGTAAATGTGAGAGATCGCAATCATAGATATAAAAAAAATTTAAGAATTAATTAAGTAATCTATTCTAATTAAGATATCAATATATATATCTTCTAAACTAAAGCACTTAAGAACAGTATTGTCATTAAATTTTATTATCTAAGTCATTCTATTTCTAATTAAAGATTTTTATATTAATTTTCTCTTCATACGTATGACAAGTATAAGCTTGCTTTTATAGATATTGATTCAAATGAAAATAGCCCTTAGCATGAAAACTATAAATGAATCTAGGTCACCCGATTAAAAAACTGGAAATGAATCTAGTCCATCCGATTAAAAAATAAAAATAAATAACTAAAATTAATTAATTAAATTTTTTACTTTTTGATGTTTTTAAAAATCTTTTATAACGTATCTAGAATGATATAAATCGAGTATGAACATATGACCATGAAACATAAATATGCAATACTAATATGTGAACATACTTATATTATATCTGAACGTGTGCTAAATTTTTTGAAGTTAAAAGGTGGTTATATGTGAACAACCCTTTTAATAATATAATATGAACATGTGTATAACATATGTGAACATAATGTAAAATGTTAAGCGCCATGTTTTTGACAAAAACAAGCGAAAAAAATTATTTTTATTTTTGACAAAAATAAGTGAAAAAATTAAATTATTTTTGACAAAAACATGAACATATGGGCATAAAACATGAACAAACAATACTAATATATGAACACAGTTGCAATATATGCGAACATATTATAAAATCTTTATACTATTAAGGTGATAATATGTGAACATATCTTATAATAGTGTAAATTATGCATAAAATATGTGAATATGTAAAAAATCTAACGTCGTGATTTTGGCATAAACAAGCAAAAAAAATTACTATTTAACCTTATCTCTATTAATTTTACTCATTTGTTTCTCAAATTTAAAAATCCTCATTTATTTATAACTTTTTTTTTGTCATTGTCAACCCAGTTCAGCGGAGAGATTTGCTCCATCAAACGCCTACGTTTGGAGTTCGAGTCTCGCGAGGGCCCCTTTATAACTTTCATGATAAATCTCATTATCATGTTAATCAACCTCCTATGATTCTAAAAAAAAAAAAAAAAAAACCTCACTATGATTCTAAAAAAAAAAAAAAAACTCACTATGATTCTAAAAAAAAAAAAAAAAACTCACTATGATACTAGTTCGAGTTTCCAACCCGAACCCATACCTAATTTCCATATCCCAAACGCCCCCTCCCTTACGGTTAGTAAATTGTTCCTACGGTTTTCCTCAAAACGAAATTCTCCCCACACACAATTTGATGGGAAGGGTAGAGTAGAAGCCAGTCTAATCCTCACCGTTGACCCCAAAATCTAGCTCAATTCTACCTTCCGCAGATCTCATCGTCCAAGTCCAAATATTCCTCAACTTTTTTCCTATTCTTCTTCCCCAGATCAATCCACGATCCGTCTCAAACCATCTCGAAGATCATCCTCAAGGATTGATCCCACAACCGCAATTCGCATTTCTTCAGGTCCTCTTTCGACATTTTTGCTCATTAAGCGGCCGATAATTTGATGAGTACCGACTATTCCCCCGTCCCGAGCAGCGAATTCGTCCGAATTCGAGACGATGAGCTTCCCATCGCCAGATCCAAGGAGGCGTCGATGTTGCAGCTGACATCGGTCAAGATCGAAAGAAATGGCGATCTCAAGTCCAATGCGGACAAATCTGTCGCCCTATACGGTGAGAACGAACCAATCTTTTCACCCAGTGATCTAGATGATGATTTCGATGATTTAGACATCGATAATTATCCTCTGGTTGTGGCCGCATCTGGACCTGGATGCGGGTCCGGGGTACCTGGTGCCGTTTTTAACCTAACCACTACGATAGTTGGGGCTGGAATCATGGCCTTGCCTGCCACAATGAAGGTTCTAGGGTTAGGTTTGGGGTTTACTTTAATTATTGTCATGGGCATCGTGTCGGAATTCAGTGTAGAAATGCTCATTAGATTCGCTGTCTATTGCAAGGCGAGCTCCTACGGGGAGGTTGTGCAATACGCTTTAGGTCGCCCCGCAAGGATTTTGTCTGAAATTTGTATCATTGTGAACAATGGGGGGGTTTTGGTGGTCTATTTGATCATCATAGGGGATGTGCTGTCTGGTTCACTTCGTCACGTGGGAGTTTTTGATCAATTGTTGGGTAGTAATGGAGTTTGGGATCATAGGAAACTGGTAATTTTTGTGGTTTTGCTGGTTTTTCTTGCTCCCCTCTGTGCTTTGGAGAAGATTGATTCATTGAGCTTCACTTCAGCTGCTTCGGTTGCACTTGCTGTGATTTTTGTGATTGTGGCATGTACAATTGCATTTCTTAAGCTCCTCGAAGGCAAGATTGAGGCTCCGAGGTGGGCGCCTGATTTTAGTTCCAAGAAAGCCATTTTGGATTTGCTTGTGGTGATCCCCATCATGACAAATGCATACGTATGCCACTTCAATGTGCAACCTATATACAATGAGCTTGAAGGACGATCACCTCAGAAGATGAACCGTGTTGGGAGGATCACAACTGTTCTTTGTGTGGTTGTCTATGCCTTGACTGCCATCTCGGGTTACTTGCTGTTCGGGAAAGATACCGAGTCTGATGTGCTGACGAATTTCGACACTGACTTGGGAGTTCCATTTAGTAGAGCACTTGATTACATTGTCAGGATTGGCTATATTCTCCATTTGGTGACCGTCTTCCCTGTTATTCATTTCTCTCTTAGACAGACTGTGAATGCCTTAGTGTTTGAGAGCTCTGCTCCACTTGCAGAAAGTAAGAGGAGATTCTTTGGGTTAACTGTGGTTCTACTCGCCCTCATTTATATAGGGTCTACCATGGTTCCAAACATCTGGACTGCTTTTAAGTTTACTGGGGCAACGACTGCTGTTTCTCTGGGTTTTATATTTCCTTCTCTGATTGCATTGAGGTTAAGTAGGGAAGGAGAACCGTTGAGCCGTGGGGATAAGATTATATCATGGACAATGCTGGTGTTGGCTATGATAGTCAGTGTTATTGGAGTGATTGGTAATATTTATGGTATCAGAAGTATGTTCGGATGAGCCGTTTTGTGTAGATTTCCGAATACAAAGATCCGTGATTAGGTTGATGATAAGATATAAGTTTTGTAATATCTTGCTGCATTCTTGTGTCATCATATGGCCAAAGCACAATCTTCTGAACTAAAATCTGGCCTAGACGTCTCAGAATTAGGTCTTCTTTGACCGAGTGATTATATTGATTCAGACTGGATATGTATCAAGAATGCTAAAGCAATGCTCAAGTGGAGATAATATATGGGACTGTCATGAGAACTGCCGGAAGTAGTTTCACAAGGGAATCAATTACTTTTCGAAGGAGTTAGGGGCATTTAGTATATTTGCTCTTTCTATAAAGATTAGATCTAAGTTGAGTGTAATCCTCCATTGTGTTTGGTTAATTACTGTGATTTGTTAGAGAATAATCTTGGTTGCAGCTCAGAGCTGCTGCTCAATTTTTTGGGAGAAGTTCCTCTCCCATGATTCATCAATATTCACCAATCACCACATTCCAAATTCAGCTTATATGCAGACTTCAACAGATAACGATTGTTTTCTAGTCTCCTGTTCAAATGTCATTAGAGAAAATTTGTACTGTGTTTACTGTTTGACGTTGCTTGGTGTATGACCTATTTGCATTCTGAATTATTGTACTGCAACTCATCATCTGGCTCTTCAGGATAGCCTGAATCAGATGGGTCGGAAATCCCAATATATATGCTTATAACAAGGCTTCTCAAGTTGCTTGTACATAACCGTGATCACTACTATGTTATCTCAAGGTTTGTGCTCAGCAGAATGCTTACGGGTTTAGCTGTATCTATGCACTTGTGCTGTTTCCTGTGATTCATTAATTTACTGTGTATCAATCTTCGATTAGTCCAACCAGTTGCTTCTCTGCCTTAAACAGCAATCTAGAACTGACTTGCTGGAACACTATTTGAAGGTGTAGGTTGTGATTTCTTTTGCAGGTTGAGCCATGCAAATAAGCTTTGTAATTGTTTTAAGATGTTTCTCCCTCTCCCTGGGCATTTAATTTAAGCTATTTGCTATTGGATAGATCTGATTTTCTCTGGATTACGCTACGTATGAGGGTTAACAAATTGTTAGATTATGAAGGGTTGCAATAAATATCATCTAAAGCACTCTTGTAGGGGAAATGTCAACATGATCCCAGCTCGGACTACTACGGGAAATGTCAATATGATCCCAAGCTCGGACTACTATGGAAAATTGTCGACATGATCGTATTCACTAACATGAAAAGAAATTTTACAATCATAGAAAAATCTCTTTCAATTTGAAAACTTGGCTTCTTCTTGAGCATTCCAAGTCCCTGTTTCACTTCTCTCCTAAAACTATTTTTTACCAAAAAAATACTTTTAACACTCTTGAAATTCGTGCATCTTTTTACTTTTATGTTTTCCGAGACACAAAAATTAACTTTTCACCTATAAACTCCTTTTTATCAATAAGTGAAACACACCACACTAATCTTCTCTGCTTGTATATACCCTACTATATAAAAAAGACTTTTTAGCTAATTGATATTATTTTTATGAACTCCATGGATTCTGTTCACGCTCTTCCAATCTGGTTATATCTTGTATATGGTGCAATTTTAGATTTTTTGCTAGCCAAATTAAGTTAAGGTTTTTGGGTTCTGACTGATTTTACTGATGTGCTTATGAGCACTTTGTTTAACTAACTTGGGTTGGATTAGGTGATCTTTTCCTTTACAGTTTTCTGTTGGTTTTTACGCTTGTCTTTTTTTTTCTATGTGATAGTTTTTGGACCCATTTTTGTGTATGGCCTAAATGTTGCTTGCATTTGATTGTATCTTCGCCTTGGATTCTTTTTTTGGAATCGGAATGCCATCGCCTATAAGACGTGATAACCCATACGGTCTCTCAACTAGGCTAGTTATCTCGTTTTCTACCAACAAAACGACCAGATCTTGTCAAGCTCCTTATTTCAATTCTTTTCCTTTGAATGTAGCCATGCAGGACACCTTTTTGAATCATATGAACTGGTTTGTATGAAGATAAAATCAATGATGATGTGATGGTTAATAAGGCAATTATTTGGAATGTAAATCTATTATTTTCATTAAATTAGAGAGTATTATACAAGAAAAATATTGAATTAACTTGAGGCCAAACCTAAAATACAATATTTACCTTAAATATACTAAATACAATAAATAAATATATACATATATATATAGGTTTTGGTTCAAGTGAGAACCACTTTTGCGGTAAGACCTTTTGCTTAAAATGAGTACTAATCTCAACCATTAGATTTACCTCATCATTATATATTGGATGATCAAGATTTTTTCAAAAATTATTATTATTTTTAGAGGAATTGGCTGAAAACCACCCGTATAATATGGTATATTTCACTTAACCACCCTTATTTTCAATAATTATTTAAAACCACCCATATCACATGCTCTGTTAGCGATTCACCACCCAAAATCCATATTCGTTAACTTCCGTTAGAAAACAATGACATGTCAATTGGATTTTATTTTTTTAATTTTTAACCTTGCCACATCACCTCATTTTTAGGGTGTTTAATTTTATCTCTTTTTTCATTACTTTATTAAATCAAATCCTTCTTTTTTTCTCACATCTCTTCAGATTTGGATCTCCCAAGTTCTTTTAAATGATAAACAACCCTAAGAAGGAAGATCACAAGTTCTTTCAACTGATAGACTAACGATGATGGATCAGAGACAAAACACAGACTCAGGAGAAGGAAATCAGAACCATTGACGAATCTAAACGATGACAGATCTGGATTTCCGGTTTGAACTTGTGTTCATGAAGGAGAAGAAGGGGTAGGGGCTCGAGGCCGATCGGGGGAGGAGAAATTCCGAGATCTGGTTGCCCAAATTTGGTTGCCCTAATCTGATCGAGATTGGGTCGCCCAGATTTGGTCGACTTCACCAGCATAGCGACTCCGTTGTTCCGTCCTCACTCTCTGCTCGAGTCTGTCGCCAAGGAACGGTGAGTAGTGGAGCTTGTCGACGAGGACTTGACAGAGGAGAAGATATGCTGACGTTCAGTCTTGATTCTCACTCTAGTTCTTTCCTAAGGTTGTTTATCAGTTGAACGAAGTTGAAGAATTTGTCGGCGGTGAAGAATTTGTAGAATTTTTCGTCGGACTTGGATTTTGCAAAGAACATATGTCGTTGTTCCGTCTCGAGTGTCGTCCTCTCAAAAAGATCTCGGAAAGAGATAAGTGGGATTTGGATCGGTTTTAATTTCAATGTGTGGTGATCTGGATGGAACAAGGAAGAAGACCGGAAAAAAGGAAAAAGAAAAGAAAAAACAAGGAAGAAGTCCATTTGGCAAAATTTGACAAAAAAAATAAATAAAAATAAATGTGACATCACACTTTTTTGACGGAATCAAACGGATTTGGGATTTGAGTGGTTAAAAATTAACGGAGCATGTGAAATGGGTGGTTTTAAATAATTATTAAAAATATGTGTGGTTAAGTGAAATATGCGATATTATACGGGTGGTTTTCAACCAATTCCTCTATTTTTTATTTTTTTTTCTATTTTTTTATATACTACGAGTTCATTTTTATACACTAGAAGTTCAATTTTTTATGTTAGGAGTTCAATTATCTATATTGTATGAGTTCAATTTTTATATTGTACAAGATCATTTTTCATTCGATGATAAGTTCATTTTTTATGTGCTTTGAAGTCATTTTTTAAATAATTCAATTTTCACATAACTAAAAAAACTATTTCAAAAATAAATGATTTTTTTTCAAATTTTTTTAATTTTTTAATTTTTTAACCTTTTTAAAATGATTTTCTTATTTAAAAAAGCATTAAAAATGTTAAATATCACAATTCAATTTTTATATACTACGAGTTCATTTTTATACACTAGAAGTTCAATTTTTTATGTTAGGAGTTCAATTGTCTATATTGTATGAGTTCAATTTTTATATTCGATCAATTCATTTTATATCTATGATAAGTTCAATTTTTTTGTGCTTTGAGTTCATTTTTCATATAATTCTATTTTCACATTACTAAAAAAATAATTGATTTTTGTTCAATTTTTTATATATTTTTTTTTGATTTTTTTTCCTTTTTTAAAATTATATTCTTTTTTTAAAAAAGCTTTAAAATGGTAAATATTACAGTTCAATTTTTATACACTATGAGTTCATTTTTATATGTTAGAAGTTCAAATTTCTATGTTAGAAGTTCAATTTTCTATATTGTATGAGTTCAATTTTCATACTTTACGAATTCATTTTTTATCTATGGTAAGTTCAATTTTTATGTGTTTTGAGTTCATTTTTTTTATAAAATTCGATTTTCACAAATCTAAAAAAATATTAATAAAAAAATTTAAAATTGAAAAAAAAAATTGAAAAAATGTTGACCATTATATATATAGTATTAGGATCTACTAGTACTAGTGTTTTTAGTGATACACAGTGAAGGAATCTGGGCCATTATAATAGACGGTTAAGATTAATTAGTAAATATAGTGTGTAGGTGCAAAACACTAGATTAAAATCACTAGCGTAATTTTAGGCAGGTGGGAGATTTTAGGTTGATTTTTCCCAAATAAAATACCAAATACAACCATATCTCATAATTTCAGATTTCACAAACCGAACGAGAAATTTAATTCTATCAAAACTCCAAAACCTCTATTTTTTGTTCGTCGTCGATACTGAATTTTCTCAGATTCAAACTTCTTATCCGAGTGTCTTCTTCATGTGATTTCTCTAAGCGTTTTCTCCGGTTCATGCTCTTCTCCGAGCGTCTTTTCCGGTAGATTTTTCTTAGCCACTTCTCCGACAATAAGTTATCATCGGTTCAATACGGCTTCTTCTTTGGCGCTTATGCTTTATCGGTTTAGATCTCGTAATTCATCGAATCTACTATTGATTCTTAATTTCTAATGATTTATGAAACTATATTCGAGTTAGGATTGGTAGTTTGTACTAGATTTAACCCTTGATTGAAGTTCGAATTTTTTTTAATTCCATCTCCGATTTATGCTTGATTTTGTTTCAAAATCGTTTTAAGTGTTTTTGTATATGACTAATTTTTGACCTCTTGGTTCGTGTTTGTAGTTATTTGATTTTTAGATCTTGTTGTCGTCATATAATTTTTGCATAATATAAGTTTTTCATTTATATGTATACGTAATTTGAAAATGTGAAAACATAAACAAGATGTCTATATACGTGAATTTAAGCATGATTAATTTATGTATAATTTATTTTCTATTGATGTGTATACATGATGTTAACCTTTCGATAACATGAATTTGATGTTTGTATACATGAATTCAATCATGATATATGTGTAGTATGTTTTGCATTATTGTGTATACATGTTTTTTAACTGTTAAAAACATTAACTTGTAACATGTATACATGAATTCAAGCATGATGTTCGTATAATATGAGTATACAGTCATGTGCATACACAATTTTAATTTATTGAAAACATTAATTCAATGTATGTATTCATGATTTCAATCATGTATTCATAACAAATTATTAAATAATTATTATATACAGTATATATACATGCACCTTGTATCTTATATACATGATGTATATTAATGTGTATTTGTGTTGCGTTCAACCGTATTCATGGTATATCGTTTGTGTATACACGGTATATTGTTTGTGTATACATAGTATATTGTTCGCAACTACCTTTATACAAGATTTATTACATGTATATACACGAATTTATTGAACGGTCATGTGCAGATTCTTGGATTTATGACTAGTGTGGAAAGAGGATGCCATGAGTGATACGTGATCGCCTCAGATTACTCCTCAAAAACCTCGTATTTGACCACACAGGAACCCGATCTTGCCAACAATTATGATTCAAACATACAAAAGCTTTCAAAGTAAGAAACTTGCGGTGCAAGTAACAATGGATCCGAAAATTGAAGCAACGAAACTGAATTGATAGGTTGAAGGAATCAACTTGATAGTTCAATTGGATTGGCTCTAACGCTAAATCGAATTGATTAACTAGTTTGATCTTTAATAATCACAACTAGAACAATCTAATTGACTAAATCAACAAACCAATTTAACAACACAAGAGAGAGAGAGAGAGAGTATGATGATGATGATCGGCCGAATAGCATAAGAACACTTGTATTTTTGGAGCCCAAAGACTAGATAAACCTTTCTTAGGGTTTATCTAATCTCAAGCTGATTTTTATTAATGAAACTGAAAAGTATTTATAGAGAATACAAAAGCTAATACTTGGGGAGTAAGGGAGGGGAGTGGCCGGCCCTAGATGGGGAGAATAGGTCTCCTTTGCTTGCTTCCCAAGATATAATAATATCTAATAAATCTAACTAGATTCCCTTAAATAAAATAAATCATGGCTGATTTATTTATTTAAGGAAATAATCCTAACAAACTCAAAATATCTCTAACAAACTAAAAATATCTCTAACAACCAGGAGAGAGAAGATCAACCAACTAACATAAGCCTATTGACTGATTTCTCTACATTATTAAAATAAATAGAAATTGTTCATAATAAAATAAATAAGATATTTTCTTCAATTTAGAATGGTCAAGTCAAAGGGTTGACTTTGACCCATATACCAATTCATCTCACCCGGTCAGTTACTAAATTCAGCCCTAAAGTGAGACAAATTAATACATGTTTCTAAATAAAGAGATAGTGATTTTCGTCCCATTGACTTGATCCTCTTCCTTGGTGGTCTTTGGCGCCATTTATGAATATATGTAAGAGATAGTATTGAATCCATGAAAGCCTCTTTGAACTTGAACGCCCTTGACCTTGGAAAAGGTCTCGGTCTTGACCTTCTAGACACCTTCTTTTCAACTTTAATCGACATGGTCCTTTGATCGCTATCATTCTCCCCCACTTGGCTTCGAATCGTCCTCGATTCGACGTTGCATGTAAGAGTAAGAGGAGAACTATCCTGAAAAGATGGAAATACTAAAGGTACCATGGTTAATAGAAAAGGTTGTAAAACAAGCATAGTTGATGGAAGACATTGAACCATCTCTTGGGCATTAGGGCTCTCTTTGACAAAGACTTCATTTGAGAGATTAGTTTCTTCCTCCATGCTCGTCCCTTGAATGATTTCTTCAGTTGGCACCTCCTCCTTCAAACCTTCCTCATCAATATGGCTTTGAAGATCACATAGGAGGTTACTTTCTTCTTTAGAGGTCTCTTGGCTATGTGAGGTTATAACTTTCTCTCCTTGAGTGAACAATCCTGGTTTTGGTGAGTCAGAAACTCCCAATTCCTGCAAAAAGGAGTTAGGATCCAAAACAATGGAAGAAGAGTTAGAAATGTACCTCATTTGACTAGAATTAGCCAAATCCTCCTTAGTCAAGTCCAAAGACTCATACTTTTGATTCAAGGATCGGATTGGAGCTCTCTTTTGGCAAGCAGGAGCACAAGCTTCCTTATAACGTCTATGCAACTTTTCATCAATTGTAACATAGATCTTTCGCATTACAAACTTCATTTGATCCCATGTTGTAATTGGAATCAAGCCTTGACGTCTTCTAGATTGACATATCCATAACCAAAAGGAACGGGCAGAACCAACAAGGTAGTTAGTCACCCATGGAAGGATATCCCATTCATCATAACCATAGTAGTCAAGGTAGTAATCAACAACTCGCTCCCATGCCAAATAATCATTCGGTCCATACTCTCCAGAAAAAGGCTCAATCTTTGGAGGTCTTTGTACCCTTGGAGTTGGTGGAATATCATGAAGGGGATCACACCAATACATCTTAATCCCGAAAACAAAGCAATAAAACGAGAGAGAGAGAGTAGTGTGTTCCAAAAGCGAATCACACTAGCAATACCACACCTTAATCAAGCCAAAACTTGCCTCAAAGCAATCCAATCAACTTAATTCAGTTTTTTTGGGTTGGATTGAGGGAGTAAATGGGTAGATATAGTATAGGTATGGTACACTAATGATTAATAAGGAAATATGCAGCTTAAGCAAATGGCAAGTATGCAATAAGACAAGCAATGCAAATAATCCCTCTATGAGCTCTAAAACACATGCAATCTCTCAATTGACTCTATGCAAGTTAATAAAGCCAAAATTCAGCATGCAAGGACAGAAAATATGGTAGGCTTAGTGACTTTTATTTCGTCACTCTTTTTCTTCAAAGTGATTTCTACTTAGCTATCTTTTTAAGCAAGCAGTCACTAGGGTTGAAAGTGGCTTAAAACTAGCTGGGGTAGATCACTTTTCTTTTCTGTTTTTTTTTTGATTTTATGCACAAACTACTCTTGTGCTATAATGAAGAAACAAGTAAAGCAATGCAACAATGCAAAGGACGAAATTAAAAGGGTATACACGACTGGTTTTTTTTTAACTAAGTGATTTTTGCTACCAATGAAACCAACTAGAAGCCAAATTAATAAAAAGAAGAAGGGGTAGGTCGAATTGATGGGATGCAATGACAGAAATCAGCAAGTATTAATCAAGCAATATGAATCGCAATCAATCATGCAACATGAATGAAAACTCATAAAACTGTAGGAAAACAATTGCTAATCTAAATTGCAATACAACTCAACCAATTCAGCCAATAACATGCGAGAATTAGGGTTACCTAGGGTTTGGGGTATGGCAGTGTTTCGGACTAGGGTTTGCGAGAATTAGGGTTACCTAGGGTTTCTCGCAACTAGGGTTAGGGTTTGGGATTGGGTTGCCGCCAGATTAGGGTTAGGGTTAGGCTAGGGTTCTCGAAAAATTAGGGTTAGGGTTCGAGAAAGAGGATGGCGAATTAGGGTTTGGATGCTCCGATCAGATTAAGGGTGGTGTGGTTGTGATTCTCAAAAAGGGTAGGCGAGGTAGCCTACAAGAGGGCAATACCACCAACTTTAGATGGAGTTCATCCTATTTTTCATGTGTCACAGTTGAGGCAATATGTGCTGACCCTAGTCATAGGCTCAACTTTGAGGAGTTGGTGGTTGAGCCAAATCATACTTTTCAAGAGCAGCCCATAGCAATCTTAGATAGATGAATGAAGAAAGTACAAAACAAGGAGATATCACTTGTGTTGACCTAGTGGGCTCAACGAGGCGTCGAGGACACCACTTGGGAGACTGAGATAAGAATGATTGAGAGCTACCCAGAGTTGTACCCAACAGTAGAGGTTTTTTAGAATAAAAGTTAGGGGTGTCGAGAGTTATAGTTTATAGCTAGATGTGACTATCTGTGTGCTTTGTTTTAATTAACTTGTGTGCTTGACATATTTAGTACCTAGAGTTGTACCCAATTCGGCCTCTCATTTGCATTTACAAAGAATTACGAAGCCTCGTTTGATCGTCTGGTAATGAGAGCGAGATTATCAAAAGAGGGGAAAAGTTTTGGTAGATGAAACAAAACTTTTTAGTTATGAATAGAAAAAAATCCAGGCAAAGAAAAGGGGGAATTAGAACTTATTCTCTTTGAGAGACCTCGCTTCAACTACTCATACAAGAGAATTCGGGGTTGAGCTTCTGGAATATTCGGGAATATTTTGATATTTTAATGTTTCACTAAATTCGTGTCAGGATTAGTTAGCTATTAAGTAATCTCGGGCAATCGAGTATTAGGTCTCGAAAGTAGGCGTAGTGGAAGACTTGGAAGTTTGAACCAACGTTGGATTGGATCGAACTAGGGACAATTGAACAAGAACACGAGGGTTTGAGAGCTTTTGAATGAAGAATCAAATGCGCATCACTAGGATAAGTAATAGGATAAACCCTCAACTAATTATCAACTCCAAAGTGTGAGTAAAAATCTAACAAGAGTTTAACTCCCCTTAAATAGGCGAGGCAACAAGAAACCCTAAACTAGATGCGGCGCGCCTAGGGCTCGTATGCAAACAAGGCCTAGCGGCGCAAGGCCCATAAAAGGCTTCTAAAAATACTAAAACATAATTAGAAGTGTCTTAAGATTGTAAAATACCACTTAAAGCAATAAAAGATAGATGTCCTTGGCCATCGACACCGAGGTGTCAAGACATGGCCACGGCTCGGCGCAGCATGGCGCTGGCGACGCAAGAGCACGCGACATGAAGCTGGCGCGACGCTGAGGCGAGAACCTCATTTGACGACGGGGGCAAGCGCTGAGATGCCTGAATCCGATACGAAGGGCTCATCCGAGGAGGTCGGTACCGAGGCTGCTGCCGAGGTCAAGATGGTCGGTGCCGAGGTAGTGATGCTTCGACTTGAGGTTCTCCGAAGGCGAGGACGCACACGGTACTGTGTGAGGGCACGGTGAAGGGCGCGTCGTGACCAGCGGAGACGCGCAATGCCAAGGACTTTGTTGCGGTCTCGATGGCACGGGCCCGAGCACGAGTGACCGGCCCGTCCGAGCGTAATGAGAATACGTTGTCCTCTTGACGGGCGTCCAAAGACGGGGTCGCATCAGTAGGGTTGATAAGTGCCATGGAATGGAACGGTGAGTGAATGGTTATATTGTCGTGTATGAACTTGTGTGTATGAATGTGTGGATGTGGGATGTGAGTGTGTGTGTGTGTGTGAGATCAATTGGAAGTTAGGTATGGATTTAGAATTTATGTATGTTGTGTTCTTCTGGACCTTGCATGTGCGTGTGTTAGGAACTTGATTGGTTTTGAAAAGTCATACCAATACCGTATGATTTCTAGCTTGGATAGTATCTAACCGTTTGGGGACATGTTTTGTGTAGGTTAAGGTAAGGATAAGAGACCCATGATGGAACCTCGACAAAATGATGGATCGGGTCATTGAAGGTCGTGTCATTAGGGTCGGGTTCAGTTGGGTGATATAGTGGTTACTAATTTTTGTATCTTTTTGTATAATGTGTGTTTTTCATAAAGAAATGGTAGTGAGATATTAATGAAATATTTGCAGGTGGTGTTGTGAGTTATGATGTTTGGGATTCATGCATGTTTTGTATACTTGGATTTTATAAATAAATGTTGGATTTTTAGTTATATTTTTCTCGTCGTGCCCGAGTTGCAAGATCCAAGTGAACTCGTTGCAGACTAGCTTAAGTAGTATCTGGTGAGGTCTACTACCGAGTAGCACCCTGGTGTAAAGACAGGGTGTTACAACTTCTCCAAGAAAACAAAGCACAAAGAGGGTAGGTGGATTTTTTTGTAATAGAGGAGTAAAGCATGAGAAAAGTATAGGGCTCGTTTGGATTCGATAATTGAAACAAAATAGTAGAGGATTTCCAATTCAGAGGAGAGGGGGTATTCCGGTTGAATTCTTCTAGCGAGCCACCCAGAAGCAGGGAAGAAGAAAGTCCTCGTTTATTTTTGGCAACAAGGGAAATCCCAAATAGAGTAGTTGTTCCCCTTTTCCTTGGAATCATTGGTTGCCAAAAAGGGAGTGAGAGAAGAGGGCCAACTGGGTGTGCTAAGGGCGCTAGGTGGAATAGTCGAAAGCTCCATGTGGCCATCTCTGTTGTTGCCATTGTTTTCCACCAGACCACCGAAAAAAACGAGCGGAAGAAGTTGTGGGCACTCAAGAGGGCAAGGAGGCAATTGACAGACTTCTAAGCCTAAGAAAATTTAAAGCGTCTAGGCTTATGGCCCAACTGAAGGCGAGAATGGGTTGGTCGGCCCAAAAACATAAAAGGGATAAACTACTCTAGCTTATTAAAGTGTTAAATATCAAAGACGACACTTGTACAAATCGATTTTTTAAGGTCTCCAAAATTTCATGTTCTTGATTTTGCTCAAAAAGTTCCTTAAATTTTTTTATAAGTTTTTAATCGTTAAAAACAAAATTAAATTTAACGCTACAATATGTCTTATATATTATTAAGACTTAGCAATATCAGATTAAAATTACTCAAAATTGTGTATATTACACCCTAAGTCACGATCAGGGGAATAATGGCATGCCCATACCATGTTCCTAAATAGTGTTCAACGCTACGACCGTCAAGACATTAAGAAACTTGATCCAACGAACAATGCGGGGCACGACCCCATCAACTTTCCCTAAAAAACAAGCACAATTGGGGGTGACCGGACTATGAACGGAAGGGTGAATAACACCCATACCCCGCCCCCGGTAGATAGGTGAACATTCTCAAGGGCTCTCAAGACTTTCACGATGAGGCCCGATTTCTATGACGATAATAGAGAATGGTTGTTGATAAATATTAAGTACACTGAAGTTGAGAAGGTGCATGTTGCCACTCTCCCACGTCAATGAGCCCGATTGTAATGCAGTAGTAAAACTACATCACCTTGAATCTATAGTGCAACTCACTCAAGACAACTCACGTAAGAGAAACATGTTGCGTTGCAAGTCATTCATAGGCTTAAGAAGCAAGCAATAAGATGGAAGAGAGCAAACAAGAGAATTTTTCTCTTCCCACGGCCGAATGTTCAGATAGTTACTCTAGACTAGCCATCAAAAGAAGAATGAAAACAAAGTAATTCACCCAATTTTCTGAATCACTCCCAGAAAATAATGCATACTACTGATACAGGCAAATCCATATTTTTGTAGAATCAATATTAAAGGATTTAAATTGTAATATTCTCTAGTAAGTGGATCATAAATGTGAAATCTGTAAAAAAGGTTGTTAGAGTTATACATGCAGTGGAGAGAAGAGAGGAAAAATTAATCAAATCAATTGTAATCGTTCTTCTTTCTTTCAATCAGAAACTTCCATTGATTTTTGATCAAGAAGAAACGAGTTTTCTTGTGTATTGATCAAGAAATAAAAAATCAAGTTACATTTCTGACTTGTTTGACTATTTATACTAGAGCTAGAAAGTCATGTACAAGTCACGTGATCATTCTTATAAAACTCTCTACAGGACACAAACCCACATAGTCAGTAAAAGAGGATTCCAACCAACTTGAACCTTAAAATACTCTCTAGAGTGATCCTAATTTTTTATCATAGAAAATTCATTAGTCTGGAATTGTTAGCAGGTTTAACAATCAAATAATTTATATGGGTTCAAGGATTTTCGATGTAAAATCCTAGTGTTTCGTGCATATTCATGGTTGGAAAGAGGTCATATATGATGAGTTACTTGAAGATAGTTGTGTGGGCGGTTCTACTGCACCACTGAAAGCATTGAGACTGCATCATGTTGTCTTGTCGATTGGGTTTGATCTTTTTAGGAAGCTTGTTGCTAGATTATATCCGCTGGATTGTATCAGAGAGTAATTGTCTATTCAACGATGCTTCAAGGCTAGGGTAAGTTTTTACCACAGTTGCTGAATATTCCTTGTGATAGGAAATTATTGATACAGGGAAGTGTCATTTGTCCATACTTTGTAGAATCGATCTTAAAGGAGACTGATATATGCAGTCGAGAGAGGAGAGCAAAAACTAATCAGATCAATTGTAATCTTTCTTCTATCTTACAATAAAAAAAAAAAAAAACTTCATTTATTATCGATCAAGAAGATCGATAACTATGGTTTGGAAATTGTTCATCAAAAAACATCAGTTTCCTCTTATGTTTTCTTCTCTAATTCCAATAGATCACTCTTCACATTCCAAAATACAGATTTACTGTATCAACTGCTTGATTGCAAAATACACATACCAGCTTTAAGCCACAAGGAATGTTCATCTCCCGAGTCTAGGTTTATTGCTAGATAAAAGAATGTCAGATTTCAAAGGAGCAATGAGCATATAATAAAACAAGGAGGGAGGCCAAAAAGGCTCAAATCATCCAAGCACTATTCTCTCTCTAACCTGAGAAAACAAAAACACATTAATATGACCAAAAAACATACAACAGGATTAAGCAGACACAACATCAGCCCCCTTTGCACTTGGCTTGGTATCCATGTTGTTGTAGAAGAGTTCCAGAACATCCACATTGTTTCTGATAAAGTTAGGGCAAATCGCAAGCAAAGACTGTGCATCGTGTGATTTTCCTGCCTTAAAATAAGCTTCAAACACACGAAGGACCACCAATGTGGATGGGAACTTGTTGTTAGTCATCCCCTGGAAGAAAGCAAGGGCATCTTGGACATTTCCACCACGCTTTGATGAAAAGAACTCGACAAATGGATCTATATAAGGAGGAAAGCCATCACCTTTCATCAAGCGAACAAGGTCCAAGGCCTCGTTGAAGCACCCTCTTCGACCCAAGAGTTGACCGATCACCATCTTGTATGTGGTGTGCTTAGGCTTTACCCCCTTCTCTTTCACTAGGTTGGTCAGAATTCTGCTCGCTTCAGCAGCTTTGCCTTGACGGCAATAGCCGTCTATTAGCATTTCCATATCACGCCCAGTCGCTACAGCTGTGAGGCTTCCATCCAATTCAACTAACTTTTTAAAGCACTCAGCCGCCTTATCGAGATTGCCTGCTAAGCAGTGCCCTCTAAATGCAGACATCAAAGTGTGACGATCATTTCCATCCTGATCCAGAATATAGGATTCAGTGGCCTCTTTATTCTTTCCAGACCGAGAGAGGCGAAGCCCAATATTACCTTTGACCCTAGCGCTAGGTTCAAGACCAGCTTCCCACATAGCATCAATGATCAAGCGGCTCTTATCTAATCTGCCAACACTGGCGAGAGATTTCAGAACCGAATTCACAGTGGAATACGGCATTTCGTTGCCACTTTCAGCAACAATCTTCACAGCTTTGGAGAACAGATCCGTGTCAAGCTCCTTAGCAGCTGCAATTTTCCTCAGAAGGAAGGTGCAATCTTTGATTGAAGGCTTGTTTGGACCGTTGTTCATCATTGCAACTTCATACAGATCAACACAATCCTTCAGCATCTTCCTCTTACAGAATCTATCCAAGACTTTTACAAAAGTCTCCATCTGCACTTCGTGAGCTGCACTTCTCATCTCTCCGACAACATTCCAAAACCGATCAACACAATCTTCTCTTCCCAGAACTAAAGCCATGGCATTGTAAGTGTGCTCATCATGTTTAAGCAAACCACTCTCATCAACCCACCTGAAAAATATAAGAGCCTTCGTCGGCTCCATAGCTAGACTCTCCACAACCATTTTAACCACATCGCTAGAGAATTCGACACCAAGTTCCCTGATTTTGCTTTCGACATCCTGCCCCCAAATGGCAGGCCTAATGATCTTACTAATCATGCCTGAAATGACATCAGCAGAGTCCTCCGGTTTTCTGTGATTAAACAATGCTTTCAACCTCTGCAAATCGCTCTTCAACCCTTCCTTCTCAAATTTCTCAAACACACAATCGTAAGCTCCTTTCTTTACTCCGTATCCTTTCTTCCTCATACTCTCAACCATATCCCAAAATTCGATGACAAACCCATTCGAACCCAGAATCCCAACCATCAGGTTGTATGAATTGGAGCTCAATCTCTCGCTTTCTCTCTCCAGAATCCAGTTGAAGAACTTAACCGCAACGGTTGGATTCGATTTCAGATTCTTCAATACCTCCAACACAAAATCATGGGTAATAACAATATTGTTCGAAACTAATTGTAGCTTAATCTCATCCCCAGAGATCGATTTCGAGAAAATGTCTATTATTGTAGAATGATCCAAAACGTTGGTTCCAGCAGCAGGACCAGATGAGAAGTAGCGAAGTGTGGATAGATTTGGATAGATGGTGTGGAGCGAAAATGATGAGGGAATTGGAGTAGGGGAGAGGTAGGAGCATACCTGGTTATCGTAGTTGTTGAAAGATAAGAGAGGTCTGGAAATGGCGGGTGGTGCTGAAAGAAGGGTATGACGGCTGCTGTGGCGGAGAAGGAGACGCCATTGATTCCTCATTTCAACTCTGTTCCGTTTAGGGTTTTTGGACGAGAGAAGAGGGGAATGGCAGATATGTTTTATAATGGCCTAAAATATACTTCGCAAACTACTTAGCCCCTTGATATTTACGAGATTATTTTACTAAAAAAAATATAATTCTACGATATTAATTTAAAATAATAAATATATTTATATAATATCATAATAAATTATGTAATAGACAATTTTTTTGTATAAATTGTAATCCATATTTTAATTGAATATATATTTTTAAATATTTTTCCATTATGTGGAGATAATAATAATTAGGATAGGTTATCTATAAAGCATAATATAATTTATTAAAATATTTTTTAAAGTTAATTTATTAAAATTATATATTATGGTTTTTAGTTTTTACTCTATAATAATAAGAATGTTTGTAAATATGAAAAATACAATATAAAGATTAAGAACAATGTAATGTAAATTTTTATCAAAATTCAATTTAAGTAATTATTCATCAAGATTTGTAAATTCTTCTATTTTTTTATCAAACTTTGATTTAAGAAAAAATCTTTAATATAAATGCATAAAAAGATAAAGAAAATCTAATTTTATTAATTTAAATTAAAATTTAATTTTTTTGACATTTATATATATAATCTTAGTCATCAACATAAAATTATATCTTTTTCTCAAAATAAAAATATATCAACATAAAAAAATTTATATTTTAAAATTAAATCATTATATAGATATCAATTTATGCTTGGAGTTCAAGCCTTATTAAAAGATAAAAAAAAAATATTAAGGCCCTAAATCTTGTTAAGAGATAAAAATATTAAATTAATATGAAAAATATCATCTCATAGGAATTTATGTATGTGAAGATTATATAAATATGTTATCTTTTTTTTTGGTCTGAAAACGGAGCAAAGCTCCTGCGATAGATCTTATTTATTAATTAGTAGAAACGTTCCCCATAAAGGGGTGTACATCCGAATCAAGAATACTAGCAAAACTAGAATGAACATGAAAATATTCTACTAAAGGAGAATTAATCCCAATTGAGATGTTTGCAAGGACATCTGCGACCTTATGTAATAACTGCGGATTTTGAGGATATTTTTTGAAATTTTCTCGGATATCCTTTTAACCTTTTTGGTCCGTTTTAACGATTAATCCAATATTTTTGTTGGAGATTAAATCCTAGAAAATTGTTGATGATATCCTAAAATCACAAAGAAATGATTTTATGGATCGGTGTGAATTCTAGGATTTTTCAATGGAAAAAGAATATTTATTGGATAAGCCGTCTTTTTAATTATGTACCGGAAGGAATGAAAAATACGAAACGGAAGCCTTAAAAATAGAAGGTAGCAAGATAAAATCATGGAAAATTGGTTTTATTGGTCTACGTAATTTTCGGGACGTTTTTCGTTTAGTGAGTTTTTCCACCCGAGGTACATAATTTTACCGCTTTAACGCGAGTCCCGTTCCGGGACGGAAAAGTGCTTATGACGTATCTTGCTTAGAGGCTAAGCAGTGGGGAGATAGGAATTCACGTAGCCCATTTCCTTGACTTTTCAACCATTATCTCCTTCCATTCCATTTTCTAAAGCAAGGCCGAGAGTGAGATCGAGAACGGACGGAGCGACGAACTTTGGCGATCGAATTGCCACCACCTTGCCACCACTTTGCTAGCTATCCACCCCAGCTCCACCCTCATCTCCTCCTCTTGTGTGTGTGCATCCAAAAGCCGAACCAGCAGGGAGATAGAATTAGGACGGAGCGGACTCGGAGAGAGGAGTTAAGCGCCACCTTCGTCTTCGACTTCTTCTTCGCCTCGTTTGGGACGTCGCCGACATTCAGCAGCTCGCCAACCACTACCACCACCAGGGGTTGCCACCGGACACCACACCGCCACCCTCGAGCCCTTGGGTCGAGCCGCCATCGAGCCGAACAAGCTCGAAGTTCGAGTAAAGGTATAACGCTCGAAATTAATTAGCGGGGTGGTTACGGAGCCACCGAAAGGACCTTTAGGTTCCGCTTTGCTAAGTAAATTTATGATTTTTATAATCTTGACGTTAATACGGTTCCACAGGTTCAAACCGCTCGAGAAACGGACGTCTGGATCGTTACTTATAGCGAATACAAGTTTAGACATCGGTTGTCGGGTAAAGGACTTCGGATAATTACTTGGGATTCGTCGTTAATCCGTTTGAGCTGAAATTTGGTAATCTTGTAGTATGTTACTGATGAACAATTTTTATTTAGAAAATTGTTTCAAAAGGGAAGCGGATAATTAGTTATAATTCCGCCAAGATGGCTCCTTGAAGCATGATAACTAAGAATTCACTATATATCGATATTCGGAAATTAAATCGTTTATCGATTAGGAAGTTGTAGGAGTTGAGAATACAACTAAGAGGTGTTTCTGTGAGCTCGTTGCTGAAAAATCCTTTTGTTATATTTGTCAGAAGGATGATACAGATTACTGTTGGAATTGCTAAGGACGTCGAGCACGCCTTATAAGACAAGTGGACGATTCTCTCTTGCGTTATTGTTATTAAATGAGGAATTGGATTCCATTTAATATTTGCGTTGGGAACAACTTGTATGATTAATAAAATATGATAGGTTGTTATATTTGTTAGAAATAATGACCATGTTGTTATTCAGTTTTGCGCTAGAACTGGATTTAGGTCCGTTACGGGTGACCTTGTATGCTGTCTCAAGCTGAGACATTGATGTGATGAAGATAGTTCAGGGAGTGGTTTTAGATCCTCTCTTTAAAACAAATTACATTAGGAGGGGCCTAATCCTAATGGCGAGTCATGACTCTGATCCCCTACTCCCGTGTGAGAGGGTTGATAGGCACTCTAGCTAAGTGCAGGTTCGGTACGGTGGAGTGTAGACGACATGGTAATAGGCCTCTGTGATCTCTACCTCACCATATGCAAATGAAAGATCAAGGATAACTGAAGTCTTTTGATATTGGTGTTGTTAGATGATTATTGATGAAACAGGCCCTCTAATCTCTACAACATCGGGACTCGTGCTATTCGTTGATTCAAGGATGAAATAAGCCCTCTGGCCTCGGTAGCATTGTGTTCCTTCGGCAGTAGTTCGGGCCGATTAAAAGCCACCAACTGGTTTGTGAAAAGCTTTGAAAGTAATATAAGATAAGTGCGTTAGGCACATTAATATACCTGAATGGTTCGTCCAGTCAGAAAGCCATTCTTGCTCCCGGTTATGAATGATTCTTAATCAAACTTTGATTAAGTTAATCTGAATTGTCGATGGAGGCTTTTCAAGATGTTATGTGATTAATATGAATTCCCAACAATTGTTTATGCTTCTTAAAAGAAACCACAAGCGGTGGTGTTCTCTCTCTTGATTATGCGACTCCTTCTTATTCTCTATAAGACTGCTAACTGTTGGATCATAATCCGAGTCTATTCGGATTTGGGATGCCAATATGTTTAGTTACAACCATAAGAACCAAGTTAGATTCTCCGCTTGCTAGTCTATCATTAGACTAACCCGTCCATTTTCTTTTCTTTTATTTGGTTGGCTGGTGTCCACCGTTGGTTACGATACATCAGGTTCTTCTTGGAAGTTGATTCAAGAGGCGGATTCAGATGTTTGAAGCTCCAAAGGTTGAAGAAAGGTTTCCAATGGCTATACTTGAGTGAAGATCATGGTTGAACTACTTCAAGTGAAGCTGAGTTTCAGAAATAAGAGCTTATGGAAGACTGTATGAAGATTTTGTTTAAATAGAAGGTTGTGCTATTTATTTAATCTTTTTGGATTAAGGTTTGTATAAGACCAATTGTATTTATTCCGCTGTAATGTTTGTTTTAGTTTGTTCAGTCAGTTTAAAGCCTTGGGTAGCTTCGGTTTAGGCTTAATCGAGGTTACTGGCGGTAATACCTCCAGGGTAGGAAGGGGGTGTTACAGAAGTGGTATCAGAGCTAAAAGTTCCAAGTCTTGATTAAGACTTTCATCCTTCCATATAGAGTTATGGATAATTCTATATTGGTGTTGTCTTAGAATCCTTTTACGGAAAGTGGTTAAGATCGAAGGTCAGACTCGTGAAGAGATAGGAAGAGGAAAGGGAGTTGGAGAAAATGAGGTAATAAGTTTGTGATAGTTTTTATGAAGAAGGTCCTATGGTGGACATTTAATTTCCTAGAGATGGGAATGGATTCCGAGAAGGATCCATAGTAAGATCAAGTGAAGATTCCTGAAGTTGAACCGGTTCTAGACCAAGTTCTCAATGAATTCCTCTTCTCTCTTGAGAGTCTGAATTGGGTGTACCCTTGTTGCTTCTTCCATATTAGGAAACTTTTTGTGAGATTTTGAAGTTACGTATTGTACTTCATAAAGACTTTCTATTTTGAAGATTTTCTATTTTAAGCTCGTATGATGGGAGATTTCAAGTTAAGAATTTTTGTTAGAAAGTTCATGATTCAAAGATGTGTGAAAGTTCAAGTGTTGTCTTGAAGTCATAAGAGTAAGAGTTTTCTCGAGAATATTTTCTTAGGAATTTTTGAATTTGGTTGAAATTCGATTATCAATAGTAGTTTGGATTTGAAACCTCTACTTCTAAGTATTAAGATTTGGAAAATCTTGTGAGTCATGAGTAATTCTAAGAGATCCATATTGATCATGAAGGGATGTAAAAGAATCCTGAATAGGAAAGGATTACCTTTGGAAACTTTCTTCAACAACTATGTTTGTGACTCTATGGTATAGAATCATGGATATTTTGTACTTTTCTTTGCTCAGTTGGAAGTTATAGAGCTTTGAAGTGCTCAAGTGTGGATCACTTGAATTGTTAATCTATTGGAAAATGTAGTTCAATTTTAGATCTGAGAGTATTCGAACTCAGATTTTCATATATGTTGTTATCCTTTTGAGTTAAGAAGATTGAGAATCCTAAATGGAATGGGAATTTCTTATGATTATCATAAGAAAGAAAGGAAGAATGTTGGTTCAGTTTAAGTTGTGAACAAGTGGTTAGTCATCAAGGTTGTTGTGAATAAATTTGATTGGTCAAAATGGATTGAACAGATAAAAGTTCATCGATGATGTGTTTATGTTCAATTAACTACTTAGTACAAGTGTTAATTGATTACATGAGTTGTTGGTATCCATATGACTAACCTATGTGACAACGTTATTGGAGTTTCGTTGTATGATACCCAAATCGGGATAATGAGAAAAGACTTGAGGTCTATAATGGACTAGTAATGGAATCAACATTGAGATGTTCTAAATTGCCAATGGGATTGGCTTATGTTTCTTCAAGGATGGAAATGATAAAGTTCAGTTTTGAGAAGACCCATCAACGGATGATCTTTGCATATTTATATTTGATATTTTAAACAATTGGGAGAAAGATATCAATCATTCAATATTGTGGTTAATAAGGCTTAGCCCTTATCACTTAAAAATAATTTCAGTTGTGTAGGATTTTGACGATTTTATATCAGTCAAATCCAAAGCTTAAGGTGGAACTGGTGAGACTGTTAGGCTATTGGCAAGCTTCCTAACCACAAGCTTTTCCTTTGCAATTTGGTTTGAAGTTGAATTAATGAAAAGGTATATGTAATCTCCTTATGGTTAAGTGAGAAGACAAGGGAATGATGGAGAAGTTTAGTTTGTTCACCAACGTTGATTGGAGAAAGGTATAAGAATACCTTGTTTGGTCATTTGCATTCTTCTGTTAAAAGAGATTGGAAATTAAAGGAATTTCCTTATATGTAGAGAGATATATGTATTGAATGTTTTGAACTAGATGCAAAGTTTGAAAGTTCACTTTTTATATTGAGAGGATCAAGTTGTAAAAGGATGGAAGGTCCTTAAAATCGTCAAAAGAGTTTGATAATTACTCTTGGATATCGGAATTTAAATGACAATTAAGTTGCAGAAGGGATATTGTTCTGCAAATGGATGAACTCGAGTATTGAATTTTGGTAATATATCATTGTTACATCACTTTAAAATGGGATGTCAAGGAGACATACAAGTTGAGATCGACCTTGGAAGAAGTTGTCATGAGTATGAAAATGTTGGAATCATGTTTTCCCTAAGGATTCAACTTCTGTTATTGAACTTGTGAAGTTAATATGGGTTGAGATTGAGTTAAATCAGGCAGAGATTACTCAATACTATGGATTATAGAAAACTCTGACAGTATGTCTAATTAAGGAAAAGTCAAGGTATGTCACCAGGTTCTATCTTGAGGAAGGAATGAAGTATTACATTCAAAAGGAAATGTAGTACGCATAAGTGAATTGGATTGTCTTAGGTCCTTTGAGGCTCATTTTTGATTTGAAACTTTGGTCAAGTTGGTAAGGCCAGTTGATGTGCAAGTGCCATCACAGAATTAGAACAAAGTGGTAGTAGCATCATGAAGATAAGGTCAGTAATTTAAATTGATGCATTGGTTTGACGCGCCCAATTCTTCAAGAGAGTAGACAACCTTTGTTTTCAAGGTATTCCAAGTCAAAAGCAAGTATGCTAGTAACTTATGTCGAGTTCCCGGTCAAGCTGTCATGAAGTAAGGAATATTTGAAATTGTCTTGTGATTTTCTCTTTTGAGAAAAATCTTAGGACTTTGTGGAGTTCAAGTATGTTTTTTTTCAAAGAAATGTTGAATTGATATGCAGGATTCATGAATAAAATTTTCTACGGTTTTCATGGTGGTGAGTAAGAATGTGATTTGTCTTCCATCTTGATCACATGGTAAGGCAAGATTACATGTCTTATTCCTATGAGAATGCAGTAGAGGATTATGTTTATTTTATCTCCCCATACTGATCACATGGTGGAATAAGATCACATAATTCCTTGGGTTTTAAAGAATAGTTTCTAGTATGATTTGGTAATCATATAAGTTTTGCAATTATATGAGTTTTGCAAGTGTAGTTGGTTAAGATGAAAAGATGCAAGTTTTCTTTTGCATTATAACAATTGCTATATCTATTTCTATATCTGGTATTTTGTAAAACTCCTTTGTGTTAGTATATCCTTGATATCCTATACCATTTAAGGAGAATGGTCAAACTTCCCAAAACAGTTCGATTATAAGTAAAGAAATTTGGTAAGATTCTTTACAATTCTGTGTTGGTCTCTGAAGAGCATGGAGTAACTCCGTACTTCTCTAAAAGTTTGGGATTGTTTTCAGTCAACAATTATTGGAATTCTCTAAGCAGGTTGCTAGTAGTTCATCTTGGTTGATGTCAATGACCTAAGAAGGTCATTGCCTTTTTAGCGGAATTGTCCTTGAAAGTAAGTTGATATGGACTCCTGAAATGGAACCCTTTCTAAGGAATGATATTGTAGTAATCCTTTCTTTGAAGTAAAGGATGTACTAGTAATTACTCCATTAGTTGTTATTTGTTTTCAGGTTGTCTTGAAAACTTAAATCTCTTTGAGATAAGATAGTTAAGTGAGGATTTTAAGCAGAACTCCAATATTTTCTCTTTTTTGAAAACTTAAATCTCTTTTTTGAAATTTTCTCGGATATCCTTTTAACCTTTTTGGTCCGTTTTAACGATTAGTCCAATATTTTTGTTGGAGATTAAATCCTAGAAAATTGTTGATGATATCCTAAAATCACAAAGAAATGATTTTATGGATCGGTGTGAATTTTAGGATTTTTAAGTGGAAAAAGAATATTTATTGGATAAGCCGTCTTTTTAATTATGTACCGGAAGGAATGAAAAATACGAAACGGAAGCCTTAAAAATAGAAGGTAGCAAGATAAAATCATGGAAAATTGGTTTTATTGGTCTACGTAATTTTCGGGACGTTTTTCGTTTAGTGAGTTTTTCCACCCGAGGTACATAATTTTACCCGCTTTAACGCGAGTCCCGTTCCGGGACGGAAAAGTGCTTATGACGTATCTTGCTTAGAGGCTAAGGAGTGGGGAGATAGGAATTCACGTAGCCCATTTCCTTGACTTTTCAACCATTATCTCCTTCCATTCCATTTTCTAAAGCAAGGCCGAGAGTGAGATCGAGAACGGACGGAGCGACGAACTTTGGCGATCGAATTGCCACCACCTTGCCACCACTTTGCTAGCAAGCCACCACAGCTCCACCCTCATATCCTCCTCTTGTGTGTGTGCAGCCAAGAGCCGAACCAGCAGGGAGATAGAATTAGGACGGAGCGGACTCGGAGAGAGGAGTTAAGCGCCACCTTCGTCTTCGACTTCTTCTTCGCCTCGTTTGGGACGTCGCCGGCATTCAGCAGCTCGCCAACCACTACCACCACCAGGGGTTGCCACCGGACACCACACCACCACCCTCGAGCCCTTGGGTCGAGCCGCCATTGAGCCGAACAAGCTCGAAGTTCGAGTAAAGGTATAACGCTCGAAATTAATTAGCGGGGTGGTTACGGAGCCACCGAAAGGACCTTTCGATTCCGATTTGCCAAGTAAATTTATGATTTTTATAATCTTGACGTTAATACGGTTCCACAGGTTCAACCGCTCGAGAAACGGACGTCTGGATCGTTACTTATAGCGAATACAAGTTTAGACATCGGTTGTCGGGTAAAGGACTTCGGATAATTACTTGGGATTCGTCGTTAATCCGTTTGAGCTGAAATTTGGTAATCTTGTAGTACTGTTACTGATGAACAATTTTTATTAGAAAATTGTTTCAAAAGGGAAGCGGATAATTAGTTATAATTCCGCCAAGATGGCTCCTTGAAGCATGATAACTAAGAATTCACTATATATCGATATTCGGAAATTAAATCGTTTATCGATTAGGAAGTTGTAGGAGTTGAGAATACAACTAAGAGGTGTTTCTGTGAGCTCGTTGTTGAAATTCCTTTTGTTATATTTGTCAGAAGGATGATACAGATTACTGTTGGAATTGCTAAGGACGTCGAGCACGCCTTATAAGGCAAGTGGACGATTCTCTCTTGCGTTATTGTTATTAAATGAGGAATTGGATTCCATTTAATATTTGCGTTGGGAACAACTTGTATGATTAATAAAATATGATAGGTTGTTATATTTGTTAGAAATAATGACCATGTTGTTATTCAGTTTTGCGCTAGAACTGGATTTAGGTCCGTTACGGGTGACCTTGTATGCTGTCTCAAGCTGAGACATTGATGTGATGAAGATAGTTCAGGGAGTGGTTTTAGATCCTCTCTTTAAAACAAATTACATTAGGAGGGGCCTAATCCTAATGGCGAGTCATGACTCTGATCCCCTACTCCCGTGTGAGAGGGTTGATAGGCACTCTAGCTAAGTGCAGGTTCGGTACGGTGGAGTGTAGACGACATGGTAATAGGCCTCTGTGATCTCTACCTCACCATATGCAAATGAAAGATCAAGGATAACTGAAGTCTTTTGATATTGGTGTTGTTAGATGATTATTGATGAAACAGGCCCTCTAATCTCTACAACATCGGGACTCGTGCTATTCGTTGATTCAAGGATGAAATAAGCCCTCTGGCCTCGGTAGCATTGTGTTCCTTCGGCAGTAGTTCGGGCCGATTAAAAGCCACCAACTGGTTTGTGAAAAGCTTTGAAAGTAATATAAGATAAGTGCGTTAGGCACATTAATATACCTGAATGGTTCGTCCAGTCAGAAAGCCATTCTTGCTCCCGGTTATGAATGATTCTTAATCAAACTTTGATTAAGTTAATCTGAATTGTCGATGGAGGCTTTTCAAGATGTTATGTGATTAATATGAATTCCCAACAATTGTTTATGCTTCTTAAAAGAAACCACAAGCGGTGGTGTTCTCTCTCTTGATTATGCGAGTCTCCTTCTTATTCTCTATAAGACTGCTAACTGTTGGATCATAATCCGAGTCTATTCGGATTTGGGATGCCAATATGTTTAGTTACAACCATAAGAACCAAGTTAGATTCTCCGCTTGCTAGTCTATCATTAGACTAACCCGTCCATTTTCTTTTCTTTTATTTGGTTGGCTGGTGTCCACCGTTGGTTACGATACATCAGGTTCTTCTTGGAAGTTGATTCAAGAGGCAGATTCAAATGTTTGAAGCTCCAGAGGTTGAAGAAAGGTTTCCAATGGTTATACTTGAGTGAAGATCATGGTTGAACTACTTCAAGTGAAGCTGAGTTTCAGAAATAAGAGCTTATGGAAGACTGTATGAAGATTTTGTTTAAATAGAAGGTTGTGATATTTATTTAATCTTTTTGGATTAAGGTTTGTATAAGACCAATTGTATTTATTCCACTGTAATGTTTGTTTTAGTTTGTTCAGTCAGTTTAAAGCCTTGGGTAGCTTCGGTTTAGGCTTAATCGAGGTTACTGGCGGTAATACCTCCAGGGTAGGAAGGGGGTGTTACACCTTATTTGCTTGTCGAGAAATTTGGGTAAGCGTAATCCTCCAAGAGCTGTCATGGATAAGCTTATGGCATTCCTGTATCAAGTAATAGTCTTTGTGTGGTTTAACCACTGCTTGAGCTAGAAGATTAATTGCATTGACTGAGTCTGACTGAACCACCACCTAAGAGAAGTTCATTCTTTTAGCTATCAATAAACCTTGTCGAATAGCAGCAATTTCGGCTCTTAGTGCATCTGTGACCCCAAACTTGGAAGCATATGCTTGAATAAAATGACCCAAGTGATCCCTAAAAACTCCTCCACCACCTGCCTATCCCGGATTACCTTTAGAAATGGCATCGGTATTCAAAGAGATCCAACCATGTGGGGGAGGAACCCAGCGCGTGACCAGCTTAGGGACAGGATTTGTGGCTACTGCATTCGCCTTCATAGCACAGTTATACGCCTCTACTAAGTTCACCACTCTCATCTTGAGACTACTGATTTCATCCTTAGCTTCAAACACCAGCCGGTTACGGACTTTCCAAACGGACCAAATCATATTAACAACGACTGAACTCCAAGAATTCAATTTCTGGATATTAGCATAAAGCCATTGCCGACAATCGGATTCATTGAAGAAATTTGTTGGGATCGTGTTACCTGCTAGATCCATCCACACAAGCTGAATTTGAGGGCAGTCTCTGAGCAGGTGCAACATCGACTCCACATCACCACATCTCGGGCAAGCATTAGAGTTGCCTATGTGTCTTCTAGCTCTGTTCTCATTGCATAAAACCACCCCATGTGCAACCAAGAAGCTGAAATGGCGCGCTCGCTGCTGGGCATCGACTTTCCTGATCTTCCCCCAAATTGGATGGTTCTGCTGGTGTGCGCTATTCCTCATCATGTCCTAAGCTGAACTAGCAGAGAAACCACCAGATGTTGTGAGTTTCCAATAGATCTTGTCCTCCGCTGCATTTTCCAACATGATTGAGACCGATGCAAGTCGTTGTAAGATAGCTGCCGGGAGCAAATGGGATAATAAATCCCAACGCCAGCCATTCACCCCATAATACGCCGCCACAACATTGTTTTGCTCATGAGAAGGAACAACAACAGTGGCCACATTTAACAGGGGTTCATCAATAAGCCAAGAATGCTTCTAGAAGCGTGCTGTATAGCCATTACCAACAGAGAACCCAATTCCCTTAGAGAAAACCGTGGCACCATGAACGAGACCTTTCCACATGTAAGAAGAGCTCCGCTTGGATTGAAACATGTCGATATCTAAGCGATTAGAGCAGTACTTACCTCTAATTACTCTACTCCAAATGGAGTTAGGCTCATTCATAAGTCGCCAGTCCAGCTTGGCTAAAAGTGTCGAATTAGACAACCTCATTGTTTTAAGTCCTAAACCACCCATCCTCTATGGTTGTGTGATTTTTTCCCATCCAAGCAAATGTATCTTTCGCTTATCCCTTGTAGAACCCCACACAAAATTTCTTATGATCTTGTCCAGCGAGTCACAAACCTCCCTTGGCACCAGTGTTGACTGCATTGTGTACACTGGAATGCTTGAGAGAACCGAATTAGCTAGAGTGATTCGGCCTGCAGCAGACAAATATTTCGCTTGCCAAGAGCTAAGCCGAGCAGTGACTTTCTCCAACAAAAAAGCATACCGATCATTAGTCATTCTATCACATAAGGTTGGAACTCCCAAATATGAACCCAAATCCTCAATATGTGACATAGCTAAATCCCCGCATATCGCCTCCCGATCTTCTTGGATGACATACCGAGAGAACATGACCGTGCTCTTACTGTAATTAACCTTTTCGCCCGAATAGAAGCAGAATTGATCCAGACATTCCTTCACCACCATTGCCTGATGTGTCGAGGCTTCAACAAAGAGAATCAAACCATTCGCAAAAAAGAGGTGTGAGAGACAAACCCCGCCTTCATAAATCGGCTTCCAAGGTCCCTCAGATACTCGCTCTTGAATCATGTGTGATAAATATTTCATACAAAGGACGAACAAATACGGAGAGAGTGGATCGCCCTGACGGATACCCCGGGACGGTGTGAATGAACCTGCTCGTTCCCCATTCCAAATGAGTTCAGTAGTCCCCTTTGTTTGACATTGAATTATGATGTCAACAAGATTGATGGGAATATTGGCTCGCAACAGAATCAACTTTAGGAAACTCCAACGAATTCGATTGTAAGCTTTCGCCAGATCGACTTTAATCATCATGCTCTTTGTTCGACTTCCTGCAGATCCGAAGGAATGTAACACCTCATGAACCACGACGACATTGTCGTTTATTTGTCAGCCCGAAATAAAACTAGCCTGAGGTGGAGAAATCAGTGAAGGCAGGGCCGGTTTAAGCCGATTCACGATCATCTTTGTCATGATTTTAAATGTGACATTCAGTAGTGAAATGGGTCTGAATTGGGACGCCGAAGAAGGAGCTGCAACTTTGAGAATCAAATGCATAAAGGCGTTACAAATATCAGAGCCAATTATTCCTCCGTTTAGCATGTTCAAAATGCAATCTGTAACTTTCCCGCCCACAATTTGCCAATTCCGTTGATAAAAAGCTGCCGGAAAGCCATCCGGGCCCGGAGCTTTGTACGGGGCCATCATATGTACTGCATTCCAAACATCTTCAGCAATAAATGGCTTCCCAATTTCGTTGATCACCCCCTCGTCGAGCAGAGGAAAGCTGATTTGAGGATTCATAGAGGAGAAGTCCGGGTCGCTAGAAGTCTCGGAAAATAAATCCGAGAAGTGCGACAACACCATTGATTGAATAGCGTTACCATCCGTAATCCAAGCTCCTGCTTCGTTTTGCAAAGTAGTAATACGATTAGCCTTCCGCCTGATTACAGTAGAAAGATGATAATACTTTGTGTTTCGGTCACCCTCAATCAGAAAACTTGATCTAGACTTCTGAAACTAGAGTAGTTGCTCCTGGTGACAAACTTGTTCCAGTTCTGTGTAGAGCTGACGTTCCCTTTGGATTAAGGATGGAGAAATATGTCTGCCAAGAGCCTTGTGAACTCCTTCAATACGAGCCAGCAATTTTCGCTTTTTGAAGAAAATGTTTCCGAACACATTTCGATTCCATGTTCCCAGCGAACTAGAGAGATTTTGAAGCGAAGTATTCAAATCATCAGGCATAGCAGTCTAGTTCTCCCGTAGGAACGGTTCAAATTGATCGTGGGTCATCCATGCAGCCTGAAATCTGTAGGGGCGATTTGATTGTTGAATCGGTTCGACAAATGCCGTATTAAGCAATAATGGAAGATGATCATAGTGAGCAGTGGTTAAGTGTTTGATCGCAGCTTCCGGGAATCTCAAACGCCATTCACTATTGCAAAACGCTCGATCTAGACGCGCCGCCTTATATGTAGCTGGTGAATTGCCTGTCGCCCAGGTAAAACGAGGGCCCTCAAACCCCATGTCAATCAACTGAAGTCGGTTGGCCCAATCAGCAAAAGTATTCGAAGCTCAATTGGAGCCCACCGATGAATAAGAGCGTTCATTAGCATTTAGCGTAGCATTGAAGTCTTCCGAAATCAGCCAGGGACAGTTGTTCGTTTGAGCCAAAATAGCAAGGTTATCCCATAGATGCACCCGATCATTCGGATCCGGTGAAGCATACACCGCTGTAAGCATCCAAGGTTCCTCATCTCGCCGTATGACCTCCACAGTGATGTGTTGTGGATTCAAAGATAATGGAACAAGCAGTACCTCAGCTGTTCTCCAAACAAGCCAAATCCCACCTGAAAACCCAACTGCATCCACACGCAACACACCATCGAAGCCCAGCTGTCTACACACCATATATGCTCGTACACCATTGATTCTTGGTTCAAACAGAGCAAAAACTGATGGATTATGAATTCTGATCAAATCTCTGATAGACGCCATAAAATTTGCGCTTCCTGCGCCACGAACGTTCCAGATTATTAGACTGAGATTATTCATAGATAAAAACGAGTTTATGAGAGGCCCATAAATTGGGGAATGCACTGAATTAGATCGGACTGCATAAGCTACAGCCGCTCTTGCGATGCAATGCATCGCATTACTGATTTGAGGGGGCATTGAGACTCGACACAGAACTGGTTGAGTCTCCGTTTGCATTGGAAGGAACTCCATCATCATCCGGTTTGCTAACCGTGGTAGCCAAAGGTATTTGGGAACCATCGGGCGGTTCGAGACCATCGTACTTGCCCTGTTGTGGACTCGTATGGACTCGACATTGAGGGCCGGGATCTGTGGGTGGTAATGGTGGTTCATGGTTGGCGGTTGGTGGTGGTATCGTGGTGGTAGCGATGTAGGAAAGTTTGGAAGACTCGTCTCTAAAAGATGGAGGCTGCTTTGAGTTAGGATTGGTTGGCGTATTCTTTACGGTTTCTGCAATCAGTTGGGCCTTTCTAACCTCCGTATCTTTTGAAGATACCATTGCCAAAGAAGATAGCTTTTTTGTTGGCTTAATCGTAGAGGATAACAGAAAATCTTTAGCATCTTTTTTTTTTCCTTTTTCTTCACATGACGAATCCCCTTAGTATCAGCGTGTGTGGTCCCAGAAATATTGCCTTCCATAATTCTCGCGCCAAAATCCCCCGGATTGACTTTTGCAGCAACGGCCGCAGCTTGCGAGATCACCACTCGATTCTCATTGTCAGCGGGTTTGGAAGTAGGGGTTACTTTAGACACGTCTTTAGGGTTTGCATGGGTCACCACTGTAACGTATGTGTGCGACGCGCCGTTAGGGTTTGCTGGTGGCATGATCGATTTGCCTTTGTCATTCGTAGTTGATGGCTCTTGGCGATCATTGTTCAGCTTGCTACTATCATTTTCTCGACCTACATCTTCACCCTCGATTTGTAAAGATCCAAATCGGGATCCATTGCTTGAACTACCTGGATCCTGTTGTGCATTAATTGCTTGAGCATATGACTTGGGTTGATTTTTAGGGCGTCGGACTGGCTTCTTCACATGCATCCAAGGGCCAAACTGCTCGTTAGCGGAAGCCTCCGGCACATTCAATCACGGCACCTTCCTTACTGGGCTCAATTCAGTTTCCTCTACTTGTTCTTTATCATTAGACTAAAGCAGAGGACATGAATCTTTGATGTGACCGATAACCCCACATTCATAACATAATGACCTAATGCCTTCGTATTGTATAGACCACATCCTTCCTCGGAAGCGAAATTTAGACAACAGAGCATGGTCAAGATCAATCTCAACTCCAAGGCGAACAAACTTCCCTCTATCTCCGCTTACGGTTGTCTTGTCTACCCTTATGACTTTGCCTACTGTATTGCCAATACGGCTGAGAAACTTGGCATTGAAATACTCCATACTGAACCCCGGGATTCGTATCCAAGCTGTGAGGATTTTTGCTTTATCCTCATAAGGATCATAATTAGGCACCCATCGTCTGATCATTAGGTAATTATCCCCGATCATCCATGGTCCTTGAGTGAGCACATGGTTCAAGTCCTCCATGTTTGTAAACTTGGCCACATAATGAGCATTTCCAATGTCGACGAGAGTTAGGCCCCCTTTTAGTGCCCACTTCTGTTCAAGTTTCTTCTTTAACAGTAAATATCCCGGACCTTTATCAAACGTGTTGATAATCAACGTGTGTGCCCATGGTCGCCTTAGTTCACACTTTTCCGCTTTCGTCAACGTTATCGTTGGACAAGCAGGGTCATCGTTCTCTGGTACTTCATCATCATCAGTATCATAAAGCTCAGGGCGTTCCTCTAGAGCAGAGTAGAGTGACTCTATTGCACCCTGGTTGTTTGAAATTCCAGCCACCTTATCACGAAAGGACACCATTTTTGGCTGATGGGACTGTTTAGCCTCATGTTGTTTCTGTTGTTCAGCCGCCGGTAGTACGGTTAGGTCCTTCGACGGACCATCTATGTCCATCGCCGTTTCTAGATGGGTGTTTGGTGGTGCAGGAGGCGGGTCAGCGCCGCCAGAAGACGTCGCCATAAGGCGGCGCAGCGTATGGTACTAACCCTAGGCGGCAAAAGAGAATTTTTTCAAAAAAGAGAGCGTTTTTAAGTAGTGACGTAGGAACTTGATTTTAACTTAAAGCTGCAATAATAATTGTAGTAAACTAATGCATATTCATAGATAGAAAATTATATACATAGAAAATTATATAAACATGTTATCTATTTAGTATATATAGCAAGAATACTATAAGTTGTTATAAAATTTATTAAATTATAATTTCGCATTAATTTATTAAAAAAATGTCACGTGGCGCAAATTTTACAACAGACTTGGGTTCTGCTTTATAATGTATTAGGGTAGATTGGTTCTTTAGGCACCCTATTTTTTTTCCCCGACAAAGAATCCACCTTTGATTGTAAATTCTAGTTGTGTGGTTCAGTCGTCAAGAACCACGAACCAAGTAAACCAGCTTGCGTCGACCGGCTCGATTCAATGACAAGAGAGATGGACACCCTACTTATAGTTTGGTTCTATTGAACACTCAACATTTGACTGGCAATCAAAATTTTGATAAGTGTTTCACACGCGAACCGATGTGACAAAATCTTATGCTACCTAGATAATTTTAGTCATAATTTTAATATTTTTTAAAAACAAGCTGGCGGAGACACAAATTGATGTGACTACGAAGACAACCCCGATACCGACCTAGACGGCCTCGGTACCGACCTAGCAGCCCCGGTACCGACCCATACGCCTTCGATACCGAGCCTCCCAGGCGCGCCACAGCTAAGCAAGGCCAAGCCCTCACCCACGATACCGACCATATCGAGACGTTCACGACCATGGAAGACAACTTGGAGGATGGGCCCGCCACTCCCGAACCTATGCAATACGAAGAGCGCCAGTCACCCCTTAGCGCCGCCGACGTCCGTGGCCCGGACACACAAGCCAGCGACACTTGGCCTTATTTAGGTCGGATCACAAGGGCTCGAGCTCGTGTCTTGCAAGAAAAGCTTCAAGATGGTCTCTTGGTGCATGGAGCGCCAATGAAATATGAAGACGACATGGAGTGTGATGCAAATCAAGGGAGGATCAAAGCGAATGATTCGTTGAAGACGAATGGAGGCCAAACACCAAGACCTTTACTAAGGTCCCGATCATTTAAATCTAAGAAGGTGTTCATGGATCTGATATTATCCTTTGATTATGTTCATCAATGGCGTCCAAGGCCACCAAGGAAGAGGATGAAGCTTTGAAAATTCGAAAAGTTATGAAACCCGTCAAATGAAAAACAATGCTTAGTAAAATGGTCATAACTTAGGCTATAAAATTGATCTCAAGTCCGTTCAAATTTCATTGGATATATAATTAAAAGATCTACAACTTTGTAGTTTACGTCGAAAGCAGAATCCAAGAGCAAAGAGCCGAAAATTGTGATTTACTGAGAGCTGTTCAAGTCTTACGGGAATCTTATCTTTAGTTTTAATTCTATCTATTTCTAGATATTATATTTATGATAATTTCGGCCATAGGAGTTTGTTATGGCTGAAATATATCTTGCTTTATTATTATTTATATCTTTTTGAGTTTTAGGATTAGCTTTTTAGTTTTCTTATCTAAATAAGTCAAATATTTATCTATTTGATTTAATTAAGATAAGGGGACTTAGATAGATGTTTTTATATTATTATATGTTATCTTGGAAAACAAGAAAAGGAACTTTCTACCCTTCTAGGGCTGATCTTCTTGACTTTTTCTCCAAGACAACTCTACCTTGTATTTTCTTTAAATAGCTTTGTTATTCATTCAATAAAATTCAGCCTGAATTAGATAAACCCCTATTGGTTTATCTAGTTTATGCGCCATTAAAGCAACTATTGTGTTAAAGCAATTTCGATCATAATCATCACCAATTCGTTTTCTTTCAATTCATATTTGATTTGTTAGTTTGATTAATGAAGTTAGTTCTAGTTTGATTGTTAAAGATCAAACCTAGTTCATCAATTGAATTTAGCGTTCGAGCCAATTCAATTGAACTATCTCTTTAATTATCTTAACCCTTCAAATTAGATTCGTTCTTCACCATTCATTGATATTTCGAGTTACTTGTTCATAAAGTTATTAACTTTGAAGGAATTCAGGTTGGAAAGAGAATTACTTGTCAAGATCGGGCCAACACGAGACCGAATTTTCATCATCGAGCAATCGAGGAGATAATTCCGTATCAGAGTGCACGTTGCTAGTCGCCGGGTGCGTCGTGGCCATGTCAGGCGCCTAGCTTGCGCCGCCTCTTGTGTGTCATTTCAAGATGCATTTAATGCCGGTTTTCCAAGGGTTTTTTGTCTTCATTCTTGTTTAATAGTTGGTTAACGACGAGGCTAGTGTTAATGGATGAATTTTGGTTAAAAGGGACGCCCTTCTCCTATGCTAGACACATTTGAAGAATTCAAAAACTCTTGCTTTGTTTTAAGTCATGTTTCGAATTTGGTTTTGGCGTTTTGCCTCTTAATAAAGTTGTTTGTTGTTCTTTGTTTGTAATCTGGATTCGTGAGTAATATCGGATCACCCTTGAGATCCAAGAGCAAGGTGCGTCATATCCTTGTCCTTGAATCTCGTAGTTTGAGTTTCGAGATTGGTGATTCATATCCACGCCCTAAACTCATTCATATCAAACCACCCTAAATTTGCATCATCCATTTCTGGTTTTTCAAGCCATTCACACGTCCATCAAGTTATCTACGAGGCAAACGATCCATTTCCTTGGCGAGAAGAGAGCGTCCAAGTGACCTTGCACCGACTTCGTCGATTCGATCCTTATCATGTGGTATTAGAGCCACGCAAGGTACACCTACTTTCTCTCTTTTTAGCTTTGAAATTTTCTTGAATTTTGCAAATGTTTATCTTCACAAAACTCGTTCCACAAACCCCTTGTAATATCGACCCCTCAAGTGTCGTAACCGACCCTGGTTTTGCTTTGCTTTGTGTCTGCGACTCTTGTGTAAGCAACCCTTCCTTTGGAGGACGACCAATATGAACTATTAGGTTTTCCAAAGGTTGATGATAGCCATTAAGCCTTTCTTGAATGAATTAAAGACGAAAAAATGGCAAGAGTCACCTTTTGACATATCAACTAACTCGTCTTTAATAGCAATCTCTTGGCTGAATTTTTGCCTTCCATTCCATGAAAATTTTGAGCATGTGTGGCTTTGCATAAGACTAAAATCAAGCTTACACTATTGTGGACTCACTCGGGCTAAGATATGGGAAAAGTACCAAGTGTTATAAAAAAAAAGTAACACCGAGTAGAGGTGTAAGTCAACTTGTTGTTGAAACTTTGTATGCTTGATTGTATTGTGCTAAACGTGACTTGGGCTAAGAAAGAAAAAGAAGCAGGGCTAGAAAAACCTTGTCGGCGGCTAAAAAGCTACTAAATGGGCCGAACACAGAATAAGTCGGACCACGTGAGAAAGAGTTTCCGAGTTAGGCCCTACATTTGTTTAAGCTCTTTTTGTTTTTCTATTTTTTTGTATCTTGGTACCTAGTAGCTTCTTAAATTCGAGTGGTTGACAAACTTGTTGCTTGTCCGTGTGCCTTTTCTTTGAACCATTTCCTATTTGTACTCCACCAAAGTCCTAGCACTTGCAAGTTTGACACTTTTCGAGTCTAAGTTGAGGATTGGTTGTGTGTGGCTCGAAGTACCATTTGCTTGTTGGATTTAAATTGTTTGGTGAAGTTTGTGCAAGTTGTCGAATGCAGGGAATGATGGCTCACTTTGATATGCTAATTCCGATTCATTTGTGGCTGCCATGCTACAATCTATGCAACAAGATCTTCGTTCTTTTTGTTCTAGGTTTGATGACATTGAGCAAAGGTTGTCAAGGCACGATGAACTCTTCCAAGCTAGTGCCACCAATGCACAAAGTGACAACCGAGGCCCTTTTCAAGCTGCGTGGCCACCTCATCCCACTCACTTTGATGAGCGTCAACAGGGGGGGCGCCACCAAGGAATCAAGATCCAAATCAAAACCTTTTCCGGAACCATCGGTGCTGACACGTGCCTTGACTGGATAGCCAAGACTGTTTTTGATTACTATGGCTATGAGGATGAGAAAAGAATATTAGTTGCCACCGTCCACTTAATTGACCTTACTTACCATTGGTGAATACAAGACAAGGAGGCTCGGAAATATGATGGACTCCAACCGATTAGAACTTGGCGAGAGCTTAAGCGTGCCCTTGAAGAACGCTTTGTCCCACTAGACTCTGCCATTCCAAACCATCGATACCCAGCTCCAAACCATCGGTGCCGAGCTCCAAACCGTGGCACAACTCTTCGGTACCAAGCGTCAGCCAAGTGGAGCTTATCATCCAAGAAGTTGTGGACTCATCTTCTCCTAAATTCAAGGGTCACCCTACCATTATTACTAGCTCCATTCATTCTTTGGCTACTCAATGGTTGGATACTTTCCCTATGGTGACCTCTAGCGTTCCCTTTCTATTTCATGAGGAGTATCACACCGGGAAAGAAGAGAAAGAAATCACCATGTCAAGTTGTTCTAGGGGACTATCTCTTAACCCTACCTTTTCTTTCTTCTCTTCTTTGCATAATGCTAGATCTTCATGCTTCCATTATACATTTCATTATGAGGAAACTTTCATATTTAGGGATCATGTGTGTGATTTTGAGCATGTGTGCCATCTAGTTACTTCATATAGAACTAGATCTTCATGTGTTCAGTTTTTCTCTTTTTCACAGTTTTTGCAAAATAGGAAAAGGTTTGTGATGCGTCTTTCTTTTGTGCCTAAGTGTATTATTTGTAAGCATATCTTTAGGCTCAAGTTGGGAAAAACATGTGCTTGGAAATTTTCACGAGTTTTTTCTATTAGTATACTTGTTTATGATCCTTATCTTCTTCTATGTATAGTTTTGTGTGCATTTCAGATCTTCACATGGAAGTGCACTCAAATTCGAGGAAAAATCCTTTTTGAGGGAGGGAGGATGATGTGACTACGCCACCTAATGGCTAAGACAACCCCGGTACCAACCTAGACAGCCCCGGTACCGACCCAGACAACCCCGGTACCGACCCATCCGCCTTTGGTACCGATCCTCCCAGGCGCGCCACGGCTAATCATGGCCAAGCCATCACCAACGATACCGACCCTATCGAGACGTTCACGAACATGGAAGACTACTTGGAGGATGGGCGCGCTGCTACCGAACCTATGCAAGACGAAGAGTGCATGTCACCCCTTGGCGCCGCCGATGTCCGTGGCATGGACACACAAACCGTTCACATGTCCATCAAGTTATCTACGAGGCACACCATCCATTTCCTAGGCGAGAAGAGAGCGTCCAAGTGACCTTGCACTGACTTCATCGATTTGATCCTTATCACAAATTCTTCTCTCTAAGTCGTCTTCCCAAACGAGACCCACGTCGGCGCCATCACGGCGATAACCAGTCCCCACCTACAACCCCCTTCCCATGCAAATCCCACCTAAACAAAAACTCCTCTCCCGTCTTCCACCTTTCCTCTGTCCCCGCACCTCGTTTGGATCCCTGTTGCTTACTTCACCCACCCAACATCGGTGTCATTTTCCATCGTATCCCACTCGCGCTAATCTGCATTCCAGGCTCCACCACCACTATGCTGACCCAATGCTTCGCAAATCCACCCACCTCTGACCAAATCTGACCCTTGTTGGCGCTTAAACCACCCGCCTCCCCGGTACATAGTCCCAAAACATATCAGTAACTATTCAGGCTCTCCCACATTCACCCAGCCCTGCTACTTCCTACAACCAGGCCCAATTGCCACTCATCCGACCCACCCCGTCTAGATCCGGCAACTACCCCAAATAAGCTATGCCATTAACTTACTCTCACCACTTGTCCCAACAATGAACCCGTCACTCTGTCGCCCGTTTAAGGTCAAGAACGTGGAAGAGGAACCCAGTCTTGGTGGGGGAAATCAGAATCAAATCCATGGTTGGAGAATTGTGAGAGATGATTAATTTGACCAATTTTGTTTTTTTATGGTGTACAAATGCGACGTCATTGATTTTCAATGAAGAATATTGTGAAAGAAAGCAAAAAAGAGAAAAGAGAAAGGATCATAAAGAAAGAAAAAAAAAAGAAAAAGGAATAGAAAGAAAGAAAAATGAAAGGGAAAAAAAAGAAAAAGAAAATTAACTTAATCTGTAACTCACCTAAACGAGGGTGAGATGCACACACATTGCGACATCAACGTCTAGGTGTTTAATGGAACATAATTGTTAAGTTCAATTGTTCAATAGAACAAAACTAAAGGTTGGGTGTCTAAATGACTAATTTGCACAAGTATAGTGGATCGTATATGTTTTAAGTCATTTTATAATAGGGTCATAAAGAACCAAAACACATGCAATATATATAAGATACAATACAAAATTATTTTTTTAGAGTGAAAAGTATATACAACGAATGAATATCCTCAGCACTATAAACATTTGAAAACACTTCGTAATAATTATAAATCGCATTTTCTAACCTATTCCTTAAGAGTCCAATTATAGAAAGAAAGTAATGATTTTGTATTTAATTTTTTTAATTAACCTTTTTAAAATCAGGTTTTAGTTTTCAAATCCGAATTCAATCCTATGCTCTTATGTTAAGATCCTAATTTAGAAAGAAAGAAAGTGATAAATTTATATTAAGATTTATACTTTATAAAATAGGATTTTATTTTCCAAATCCGCATACTTATCCTATGCCCTTAAGGCATATGATAGAAAAACCGATTATAAATTGAAGAGCTTAAAAATCTGTGCTCGCTCCTCTTTCTCATGTTTTGCCTTGAAACCTTATCTCCTCTTCTCTCTTATTGTTTCTCTTTTTGATGTTCTCATCTCATCGGATGCGCCTCTTTGGTCTTCTTTTTCCTCCTGCAAACGCTCTTTCTTCTCCTCTCATCTTTCTTCTACGGTCCAGTAAATCGACAAGTCGTCTTCTTCCTCCATTATCCTCCATGTTTTGTATCGTTTTAATACTGGATTGCGATTTGAGCCCCGAGATTATGAGAATTTGGTCAATTTGAGGTTTATGTGTTTCCTTAGTCGATGATCTTAGCTCTAGGGTTACTACAATTAGGCCAATTTGAGATCTAGTATGAGCTTTAGGCTTTTCATTATGCGTAGCTTTCGTTCTTATTTTGCAATTGATCCCTCATTTGTCTCTTCGTCCAATTGGGTTAATTTGAGTTATAATTTGAGATCTAGTGTTATGAGTTTTCAAATTTTGGGTAATTTGGTTGGTGATTTGAGTATTTGGGTCAAGAGGCTATGTTATTTTACATAGAAGTTTACAACGAGGGTAAAACCATTCTATTTGAGAAACTGGCATATCCTCTAATTAAAAACATATTTGGTGATCTACCATACAACTAGGTTGACTTGATACATCCATAGAAACTAGAGTTGAACAATTCAGGTCCTTGATGATAATGCATTAGATAACTTCCCCAAAATAAAAGTTGATTTCTTTTTTAGTTAGATGCCATAAGATGGGACGGTATAAACTAAAGAGTTTTTGATGGGGATCGTGGTTGATGGAGCGGTGCGAGGCAACTCAGACTTGGCTAGGCCTGGTAGTATGGACAAAATTCTATGCCAGATTAACAAGGTTGGTTATCCCTAATTTGTACTCGGATTTTAGTGATTCCAACTCTGGGTGTTAGATCTTAAAATTTTCTTTGAGTCCTCAAAATTTGAGAGGGATTCGATGAGAGATTAAGAAGTTATGTTGATTTTACTAAAGGGGCGTAGAAGGATCCGGAAAAGGACTGGCTAGAAAAGATGGATTGGTTGAGGACGGTGGTGATGATGAATATCGTCGGGGATATGGATGTGCAAGAGAGGATTAAACTCACCACCCGAAACACAAACTTAGAATTGTAGATGGATATGTCAACGCGCCAAACTCGATCAAAAACAAGATGAACTACCACGCCAACCCCACGAGGATTGGCATTGGTTTTAGGTTTTCATTTCAGAGAAGAAAGGAAAAACAAGACAGAGTTTCTCTATCAATTTTCAATTTTACAAGACAATATCCCTAATGGCCTTTAAATAGAAAGTGTACGAGCCAATAACCCTCTCGCCTTTCATCCCACACGTTTTGCACAATTAACTTGAAGTTTTCAAAAGTGCACAAAAATGCCCTCGCCCAAATTATCGCAAGATGTGATGACAACTTCGAGCCACGCGCCACCAAGAGGCTCCTCACTCCTTTCGTTGCTTGGCGGTCTTGGCATCATGCATTTATAAGAAGAAAAAAATCAGAGTATAAAAGGGAGTTTTTAACATGGAATTTCTGGATTTTAAAGATAATATGAACTTTTAGACTTCTTTTCCTTTATTATACAACTAGTCTTTTATTATGAAAGAAATGTCTTAAGAATTTAATAAAATGAAGTTTTTATAAGAATCCTTTTTTGCATGTCTTATAAATCATGTTATAAGCTTTGGAATAATTTTTTATATGTGTCTTTGACTAATGTAATTTTAATAAGAGCAAAATATGCTTAAATAATTTAAATAAGTCTTTGCATGTGGTTTAAAAGTACTTTTATAACTTAACCCACCATTGCATCTCAACTTAGACTTAAAATGAAAATTTGACAATATATTTGTGACCTTTCTAATTTAAAAGTAGACTTATAAAGGCATTATCTCTTTCAGTAAGTTAAATAGGTGTTGCATGTGAATTTTATAAAGTTTTAAAGATTAATCCATTCTTGTATGTAACTTAGAGCTTATTAAAATGTTGAAATAAAATTGTTATTACCTTCTTGATATAAAATGGATTTTTCATAAGCACGAGTTCATTAAATAGCATAATGAGTTATGCATGTGGAAATAAAAAGAGTTTGTATGAAGTAATATATACATCCATGTTTCTAGACTTTACTATAATGGTGTAATAAATTAATCATGACATTTATAAAAAAATCTTGATCATGAGAATAATTTTTATTTATGTAGGAATACATAAAAATACTTAAAGTTGGAAAAAGGTTTTAATGGTGATAAAACTTTCTTGCATGTGGAAGTTAGCATTTCATATAATCTTTTGGAATAAAATAAAAATAATATTTGAAGCAATGAGATTCATACAAACCATATTTTTGTCCATTTAAATATTTATTGCATGGGTTGGTAAAAAGAATTTTTCCATTTGATTATATAAATCTTTGCATGTCTCCTTAAAGTAAATATTTTAAAATTTATAAAGTCTTTCAAAAACATCATCTTGATAATAATAATAAGGAATTGTTACTATATATTTCCTATCTAAATTATTAAGACAAATAATTTTGATTAACTTCCCTTCTCTTAGAAGAGGAAAATAAGAGAAAGGATTATTTACAAATAATATAAGGAAATTTAATATTTTTTTGTTCGTCATTTTTCGAATGACTAGGTCGAATCGTACGTACTACACTAAGTCATTCTAGATTTCCGAGTATTGTAGACTTCCGAAAGAAATTCAAGGCAAGTCGATATTCTCCTTGTAACCTTTTCGATATCTCGATTCCGTTAAACTTCTCTATGTTGGGAATAAACTTGTTTGTTAAAATAAATAAGTATAGGATATATCGATTGCTAGAAATACAACATCTCATTATCGTTATTATTATTTGAATGCTAGAAATGAACTTAGGACCGATGATTGCGGCCTTGTTTGTTTAAAGTGTCTCGTTTAGAGACCTCTCTTGGAAAAGTATATGAAAAAGTGTTGGACATAAGTCTTGAACCACTTTTTATAACATTATATTATATGTAGGTCAAGACTCTACTCTTACTTGGTTGACTGAAGTCTTAAGCAATGTTGAAATAAAAAGGTTTCGTCTAAATTCAAAAGCAATTTCACACGGAAAAATAAATGTTGGTTGAAGTCTTAAAGCAATGTCGAAATAAAAAGGTTTCGCCTAGAGTCTTAAGCAATTCCACATGAAAGGGAAAAGACGATTAAAGTCTTTTACTATGTCATTGTTCAAATTTATGAAATAAGCTAACGCCTATGCTATGCCGACATTCAAAATTTATAATAAGGCTAAAGATTGGCCTTATTCAATCCATTAATTAACTTACGTTATTCCTCAGCTAAGTGTTGGAACTCTGTGCCGTTTGTGGACTCGGCTCTTTCATAACCTCCACACCCTTAAAAATCATTAATGTTATGCAAAGTTTTGAAATGTAATAAAGATAAGTGCTAGTGCACATTATAATGAATTAAAATCGGGCCGCTTTACCACTACGTGGAAGGCCGACTCGGATCTCGGTCCGATAAAGGCGCGAGAGGTTTTCTAGAAACTTGTGTGTACTTATAACGTTCCCAACATTATTGCACTCTAAGAAGTTCTACAATCTTGTAGTTCTTTCTTTTCGGTTTAAAAGTCATCTCATCTTGAGATCGACTCATTTACGTTCTTAAACTCCACATAAAGTCTTTACACCTCAAACACATCTCGCTTATCTCTATAATGAATTATTAAGTTACCAAACTACCATTGAGAATTTCCATTCTCACTTGCTTAGTCTCCTTAGACTAATTCCGCTATTTCCGCATTTTTGCCTAGTATTTCTCGCCCTTCGTGACAAATGCCAGACTCTAGGAAACCGTCGTCAAATGTTTAAAGACGAAGATCCATCAAGCTGAAGGAAGGAAGGTCAGATTCTCTCAAGGATGTTTTCTCGTTTATTTTGCGCTACACTTTGTTTCTGCAAACAATGTTTCACTAATTCCGCTACTTAAAACTCTTTCATGTTTTATTATTTGAAACTAAGTTAAGAATATAATGACAACAATTAAAGTCTCATATTTGAGCACTCTTATTAAAATGTAATATCGTTGGATTTTCCGCATTTATTTAACTTTAATACCTATTAAAGCCTTGGGTGACTTTTCATGGTAAAATCCGAGGTCACTGGCGATAATACGCATCGTTGCAAAATAGGGGTGTTACATCCGATGAGAAATTCGGAAGTTATAATGATGTTTCTAAAGGGTGCCAAGAAGGCTCCGAAAAGGGACTGGCCGAAAAGTCCTTGTGCTAGAGATGGATTGGTTGAGGAGGGTGTTGATGATGAAAATCGTGGGGGATATGTATGTGCAAGAGAGGATATAACTCAACACTCTAAACACAAAATAAGAATCGTAGATGTACATGACGCACCAAACTCGATTCAAAACAAGATGAACTATCACGCCAACCACACGAGGATTGACATTAGTTTTTGGTTTTCATTTTGGAGAAGAAAGGAAAAACAAGAAAAAGAGTTTTTCTACCAATTTTCAATCTAACAAGAGAAGATCCCTAACAGCCTTTAAATAGAAAATGGACAAGCCAAAATATCTCTCCCCTTTCGCCCCACACGTTTTACACAATTAGCTTAAAGTTTTCAAAAGTGCACAAAATGCCCTTGCCCAAATTAATGCAAGATGTGATGACAACTTCGAGCCACGCACCACCAAGAGGCTCCTCACTCCTTTCGTTGTTCAACGGTCTTGGTGTCATGGCCCTCTTTAATGCATTGAGGCTTCTCCCAAAACATAACCGGATGAAACTAGTGAAGTAATCGGAGGAATCTTCAAAGTATTGCCATCGACACCTGACTCGGCTAAAATCGTTGTTGCCAAGATCAAAGATAAATAACCCTAAACTACTAACTAGTATAGCAAGCAAGCAAGGGGCCGAACCCAAGAGAATCGGGATTTTGATCAATCAGCAAAGAGTAAAGACAGGGGTTTTGGAGTTCAAGCAAACAAACAAACAAGCGAATATTGTTAAGATTAAATCAAGTGAAGGAAAGCAGAGTTCATTCAATCAATTCCACCTTTTTACTCATCCGATCATTGATTCATCCACTTTTCTATTAATTCCCTAGTTAATTCCAACCCTTATAAAAGATTTCCGCTTGTCCACGGTCCAAGCAAAACGATGATATGAACAAGAACGCTTAATTCAAATCATGCAAAATATTAAGGATAGAAGGATATTAATTCATGCAATCAAGCTACGAGTCTCATGCATAAAATAACAATCAAATACTCTTTCTCAATTCTAGTCCACGGTCCTAGAAAAGAGTTGTTTCAAGGATAAATAAGATTGCACAGACAACAATCAAACATAATCCAAACAGTAGATCTAAGTCAATCAAACAAGTTGATCAGGCTTATCAAATCAAACATAGATCATATAAATAAAACCAAGAGTTTTGATATTAACCAAGGGATAGAAAAGTTACCAGAATCTCACGAAATACATAAAAAGGCTTCCTTGATTAAACAAACTCCAAGGGAAAATTAGTTCTCCATAATACTGAAAGTATGCTAGAAATTGTCTCTAAATTGTGTTGTAACCCTAAAGTGAAACTCGAAACAAACCTTAAATAGTAGAAAATAAGTCCGAAAATATAAAAATATAAAAAAACAAAAGATAAAATAAAGACGAAATGAAGGCGGCGCTGAAATCCTCGATCCGCGAGCGCGGATTCAATCCGCGGGAGCGGATCTTCTCTCTTGCCTCGGCCGCGGAACCCCAACGATCCGCGAGCGTGGAAATAATCCACGGTCGCGGATCCAGCCTTCCTCGCCCTCGGATGATTTGCTTCTACCTCTGCACCGCGGGTTCGGAACTGATCCGAGGGCGCAGATCTTGACTCCTTGAACTTCAACTTCGAATTTAGGATTTCTGTCTTCCAAATCTTCAACTGTAGGCTTCTGCTGATATTACAGATAATCACCTAATCTAGCCTAAAACACTCAGAAAATCCTAATAAAAATATAGAATTACGATGTACTAAAACCAGCGTATCAAATTCCCCCATACTTAGATCTTGCTCGTCCTCGAGTAAGCTCAAAATAAATCTAACAATCAATCCTATCAAAGATCCACAGGAAATAAAGGGAAATATGAAAAATCTACTCTCAACTCGCAACCCAGACCCATGTAGAGAAATAGTGAGCAAAACAAGAAAGCTCAAATCACAGACCTCACAGATACAAGATTTAACACTCAAGCTCCAAAAAGTGTAGAGCAACCTAGGATCTACCCAATATCTAAAGTGTAATCCCCAAGCCCCAAATTAGAATATGATCCTAAACACTCTGATTTTACCACTCATTCTACTTAGGCGCCCTTTCGGGTTTTCACCTAATCACTCTTTTCATTTTTCTTAGATGTGCTCACAAAAACTCACATCTCTCATAAACCTCATATTACCCCAGCCTAATGCTGGTCCGGGTTACCTGCTTATTACCTGAGCTGCCCTTTCGGGTTTTCAACTCATCCTAGGATTTTATATGCCTTTTTTCATATTTTTATGGCTTTTTTAATTATTTATTTATTTTTTTTAATTTTTTAATTATGACAGAAATAGAATGCAACTGTACATATAATACAAATATAGCAGTGAATCCCTTCCCCCATACTTAAACCCTTCATTGTCCCCAATGAAGCTAAGAAATAAAGACTAAAGTACAGAAGAAGGAATCAGAAGACTCACTGCTGATCTGGTGGAGGGAATGATGGATACCGGGCCACTGTGTCTGCCAGAAAACAGCTGCCTGCCTCTGATGTTCATAAAATGCCTCCAATGAGCGATCGATAGCATCTTGACGAGCAGACATGACATCTTGACGAATAGATAAGTGCTGCATCCCACTCAACATACGATCCTCAAAACTCATACCATCTGTCCATGGAAAACTGGAGGAAGCAGAAGTAGAAGCAGAAGTGGATGCACGAGTAGCCGAGGGAGGTGCACCCCAACCAACTGTAGTCTGTGGAGCAGGAGCCCATCCAGAAGGCTCAGAATAAAATCTAGCACGAAATGCATCAGCCTGCTCATCCCAACCAACACCATCAGCCTCATACTCATCGCCAACAAACTCCTCTGCAGGAACGTCTACATTAGGCTGCAGATGAAAAGAATACACAGTATCGCCATACTGTAAATGTGCAGGTAGACGCAGATAAGCTGTAGCTGGATGCCCATGCAACCAAGTCCACCCGTCATCAACTGACCCTCTCAAACAATTAGCCCTAACTAAAGCCTGGTGAGTGTATCTGTACCCATCAGTCAAATGTCGGCCAAACTGTGCCTCAATCTGCTCTCTAGAAACAAATCTGGTGGCTAAAAGAGTAACCATACCACCCAATCCAATCGACCCCCTCTTATCTGGATACTTCTCAGCAAACTGAATAAATAATCCGAACCAATCCGGGCAGTGAGACGGAAAAGGAAACAAGCATCTAATAATCCTCAAATCTCGAGCAGGAAGCTTGTTTGGCTCTCCCTGAGCGAAAAATGCCATGGCCAGAACCTTGTGACACAGACGGACACAGGGATGGGGAATCTTACTGTTAAGCTCCCCAGAACGAGTGTTAAAAGGGGAGCCAGTAAGCGTATACCAAAAATCATAAATAGTGGGATCAGACAGTATGCTCGTCCACCCATTAGTAGGTGGTGAAGTGATCCCAAAAATAAGACAGGCCTCCTCACGGGACAAACTATATAATCTATCACAAGCATGAAAACTCAAGACCCCATCAGCAAAGCGGAAAGTGGACAGAAACTCCATAGTAAGACCCTTATAAGTAGGCATAGCCAGAGCAGAGAAATTACCCAAACCCCCAGTCGCTAGTAACTACTCTGTACACTCTCTATGTCCCACGTTAATCAGTGTAGGGACATCAAAAAATTTAGTACTGACAAACTCCCTATCCTCATACTTATCCCAAAGCTCCCTCTGTCCCTCACTCAGATGTTGTAAACCGTAATATGCCATAGCTGAATAAATAATACAAAGCTGAGCAAGAAAATTACCAAGATACTGAAATCCGCGGCCTCGGACAGCAAATAAGGCGCGGACTGGACAAAAGAAATCCGCGGGCGCGGAAGATTTCCGAGAGCGCGGACAGGCAAAGAAAATCCACGGGCGTAGAATTGTACCTCGGGCGCGGATCTGGAAATTTTCAAATCTGGAGCTCGTCGTCAATGGCGAATTCCGACCCACACAACTCAACACAATTCGTCTCAAACAACCCCAAATCCACTCCAAACAGCAAAAATCAAACTCTAGAAACGAGATTCGAGTACTAATCGATGTAGATCTAGTTCGATTGTGCTCCAAAACTTCAATCCACACCAAACTTCGACTCCAACAATGGTGAACCGGGCTGCACACGAATCTGCGGGCGTGGAATTACACCGAGGTCGCGGATCTCTGGGTCGCGGATGGTGAGGGTGGCCGCGGGTGTGGTGATTTGGTGGTTGAAGGGTGGTGGTGGTTTGGTAATTGAATGGTGTTTGTTGTAAGGGAGTGTTTGGTGAGGAGGGAATTATGATATTGAGAAGGGTAGGTGGGGTAGGTGAATTTTTTTTTTATTTTCTTTTCGGGTTCGGTTTGGTACTGGTTCGGGCTTTTTCGGAGGTTTCACCAGAAAACCTTTTTATTTCAGGGGTTTCACCTGAAAGCCTTTTATTTCGGGGGTTTCACCCGAAAGCGTTTTATTTTTATTCTATTTATTTTTTTTATTTTTAATTTTTTTTTAAATTTTTTTTTTGTGAATAATTGATAAAAATCAGGCCGATCCGCGATCTCGGATCATATCCGTGGTCGCGGAATTTGCCGAGGTCTCGGATCAAATACGGGGTCGCGGATCGAGCCGCGGGCTCCAACTCCTCTCGGACTGGTTTCTTTTGATGGGAAAAATGGTATCTGCAAGTTAGCCCGACAAAAACAAAACGAATACTAAAACTAAAACTAAATTAAAAAGATAAAAAGAAAAGAAAAGAAAAACTTACCTCGGGTTGCCTCCCGAGCAGTGCCTTTGTTTAACGTCGTTTGGCCCGACGTTCTTATGCTCAGAATGGATCATCATCAATCTGAAACTGGACCCTTTTTCCTTCATGTGCCATAGATAATAGGCCCTTTGAAACATCAATTACGGCGCTCGCCGTCTTCATAAATGGACGACCCAACAACAAAACTGGGTCAAATCTCCCCTTACCGATCTCTAGGACATAGAAGTCCGTCGAAAAAATTAAACCATCCACCTGCACTAAGACATCTTCCAAAAATCCTTTCGGATGCGCTTTAGAGTGGTCAGCTAGTTCAATAGTAATATTAGAATCCTGTAATGGCCCTAGGTCTAACTTCTCATAGATGCTAAGTAGCAGAACTGCCCTCCGGTGAACTCGGTTGGTTTCCACTGGCCGAAATTTCAGTATCTAGCTCTTTCCCACTCCTTAATGTCATTGCACTCACATTCTCTCTCGGGTTAATGGGCTAAGATGGCAATTTTCCCGAGTCCTTAGCTTCTAGCCGGTTCAGAGTGGTTGCAATCTGACTTAACTGAATTTCCAAACTCTTCATTGCAGTCTTAGTCTCTTGATTTTCCTTCATAAGCTGATTGATAATGGCTGGATTTTCTTGAGGAGCCTGGGGCCTTGGCACATAATTAGGCCTGGGAACATAGTTGGGTTGACCTCCCTGTGGTGGAAAAGGTTGTTGAGGTTGTTGATTCCACCTAAAGTTAGGATGATTTGCCCACCCCGGGTTGTAGGTATTTGAATATGGATCATTCCGGGGCCTCTGTTCATAGTTCCCTATAGCATTCACATCAGCTGCTGGCTCTTGCATGATAGGGCATGCATTAGAAGGATGGCTAGATTCGCCACAGATTCCACAAGCCCTATAACTTGAAGCTCCATTGCCCGCCAACAGTTGCTTCATCATAGCTTTCAACTCCCTTACTTCAGCATTCAGGGAGTCATTAATAGAATGAACAGACCTACTGTTGGATCTCTTTCTCTGATTTCTGCTTTGCTCTGCTAGAGTCTCCAACTTCTCAAACGCTTGCCTAGGAGTGAGATTCTCATAAGAACCTCCACAGGAAGCATTCATCAGGCGCCTATCAGCATCACAAAGACCTTCAATAATATAGCAAATCAGGTCTTTATCAGAATAGCCATGGTAAGGACAACTGGCTATGAGTCTCTTGTAACGCTCATAGTACTCATACAGATTCTCATCATCTCCCTGTTCCAGACTGCTCAGCTGCTTCTTGATAGACGTTTGCTTGGCAGCAGGGAAATATTTCTCCAGAAAAGCACCCTTCATCTGAGCCCATGTAGTAATCGTCTCAGGTGCTAAGTATAGATACCATTCCTTAGCTGAATCAGCCAAGGAAAATTGGAAAGCCCTCAACATTAGCTGATCTTCAGTTACATCAGCTGGCTTCATTCCCAAGCAAACAGAATGGAACTCTGCAAGGTGTTTATTCGGATCCTCCCCACTCAGCCCATGGAACTTAGGCAAATAATGGAGAAGACCAGATTTAAGCTCAAATTTCACTCCTTCTCCCAGGGCGGGAAACTGAAGACCAAGTTGTTGCTGCTCTAAATTAGGCGCAGTCAGTTGCCTAATAGTGCGATCTGCCATGGTTACTAGCTGCTCTTCAACCTCTGAATCAGATGAAGAAGAAGAAGATGAAACTGGATCAAACTGTATGCCTAGCACTTGAGCCTAAACCTGACGTCTCAACTGTCTCAGAGTCCTGTTAATTTCTGGATCAAACGGAACAACAGGCGAATTATCAATAGAACGGGTAAGAACCATAAGACAGGTTCTTACCAATTCGGGGGATCTGGACGAATCGATCCGTGGGCGCGGATTTTCCGTGGACTTGGAAAAATTCCGAGGTCGCGGATTCGTCAGAAACGCCGATTAAACAGAAAATTAAAAACCGATTCCACGGCAACGACGCCAAAATTTGACTCTGCTAAAATCGTTGTTGCCAAGATCAAAGATAAATAACCCTAAACTACTAACTAGTATAGCAAGCAAGCAAGGGGTCGAACCCAAGAGAATCGGGATTCTGATCAATCAGCAAAGAGTAAAGACAGGGGTTTTGGAGTTCAAGCAAACAAACAAACAAGCGAATATTCTTAAGATTAAATCAAGTGAAGGAAAGCAGAGTTCATTCAATCAATTCCACCTTTTTACTCATCCGATCATTGATTCATCCACTTTTCTATTAATTCCCTAGTTAATTCAACCCTTATAAAAGATTTCCGCTTGTCCACGGTCCAAGCGAAACGATGATATGAACAAGAACGCTTAATTCAAATCATGCAAAATATTAAGGATAGAAGGATATTAATTCATGCAATCAAGCTACGAGTCTCATGCATAAAATAACAATCAAATACTCTTTCTCAATTCTAGTCCACGGTCCTAGAAAAGAGTTGTTTCAAGGATAAATAAGATTGCACAGACAACAATCAAACCTAATCCAAACAGTAGATCTAAGTCAATCAAACAAGTTGATCAGGCTTATCAAATCAAACATAGATCATATAAATAAAACCAAGAGTTTTGATATTAACCAAGCGATAGAAAAGTTACCAGAATCTCACGAAATACATAAAAAGGCTTCCTTGATTAAACAAACTCCAAGGGAAAATTAGCTCTCCATAATACTGAAAGTATGCTAGAAATTGTCTCTAAATTGTGTTGTAACCCTAAAGTGAAACTCGAAACAAACCTTAAATAGTAGAAAATAAGTCCAAAAATATAAAAATATAAAAATATAAAAATACAAAAGATAAAATAAAGACGAAATGAAGGCGGCGCTGAAATCCTCGATCCGCGAGCACGGATTCAATCCGCGGGCGCGGATCTTCTCTCTTGCCTCGGCCGCGGAACCCCAACGATCCGCGAGTGCGGAAATAATCTGCGGTCGCGGATCCAGCCTTCCTCGCCCTCGGATGATTTGCTTCTACCTCCGCACCACGGGCTCGGATCTGATCCGAGGGTGCGGATCTTGACTCCTTGAACTTCAACTTCGAATTTAGGATTTCTGTCTTACAAATCTTCAACTGTAGGCTTCTGCTGATATTACAGATAATCACCTAATCTAGCCTAAAACATTCAGAAAATCCTAATAAAAATACAGAATTACGCTGTACTAAAACCAGCGTATCAACACCTTCCTCGGTTGCACCATCAGCATTGGTCTCTATAAGACGATGACCTTGATGTGATGGCGCCAGCGTAGTCACATTAGTTTTTCTGTTGTTAACATTTTAAGTGTATAACTAGAAAGACATCATATATCCTTCTAAAAAATTTCCAAGGTCTTTTGCAAGTTAATTATATTATATATATTTTTCACAATAACAATTAGTGACCTTTCCCTTGGGCCTGTATATCTAATGTTTGAATCATAGATTTTTTTGGATATTGAAGTGAAGGTGCTATTGTTACTTGTCAGTCAATGTATATATTTATTGATAAGATGAAAATTTGACCTTCTATTCAACATACTTTGGCATAATCAATAAAATATATTCTAAATTTCATACTTGAAACGTTACAAGATGTTTTTAAGTAAGGATTATTTTTCAAAAACCACCTTTTAAAAGGGGAGTTATTTAACAAATAGCCTTTTATAATTTTATTAAGACAAAGCCACATAATAGCTTGCATATAGGTAGTGTTTAGGATGTATGTTTACGTTTCATTTGCTTTGTTTTTATGTAGTTTTAGTTAGTTTCTTTAAGTTATTAGAGTGTCAAGGAGTTTCGGGTTTTTGCACTTGTTCTACGTTGTTTATAGGTCTTAAAGTGAACAAGTGTGAAAGAAATGGAAACTGGGGAAAGAACGCTTGAATTCCAGCCATCCGTTGGAGCTGCTAGTTGGACACCTCTGTCTTATGAGGGATCGTTCGGGAGCTATAGTGATTTGATAAATTTGAGTTTGGCATCATTGGAAACCTAATTCAAAGATCTACAATTCATGTTTCTACTCTGAGTCCAAATTCCAACTAGAAGAAGGTCAAAACAGCCTCGAAGTGTCACCAGAGTTCTGAACCGAGGTGCTGGCGGCGACCGCCACCAACCCAGCGGCGCCCGCCGCCTCTCACGGTCAGCGAGATCTCTTACGCGCCACGTGTTATGTTGTGATTGAATCCTTTTCTATCAGTATTATTCCGAGATATTATATTTTCGCAGAAACTTTATACACACGGGTTTTTTGTTTTCGCACAGCACATATCCTGAACGAGCGCTCATTCGGAAAGAGCGGTCGTCCAGAAAGAGCGCTCTTTTAAAAAGAGCGAAAATCCTAAAAGAGCGGAATCCAAACCCAAATAATTGGCCCATTTTCGGCCTTAATGGGCCGCGCTGTCAAAAGGAGCGCTCGTTTGAACGAGCGCTCGTTTAGGACAAGCTCTCGCCTAGGTTAAAATCGTGGAGCTCGTCCACCTCTTCGTCTTCCTTCGTTAAAACTAACCAAAATCTCCGTCTTCTAGATCTCGAAATCCGGCGTCCTTCGTCTCCGAAATCTGTCCAGATCTAACCTAAATCCGGTATACTTCCCAAATTCGGCTTCAATGGAAGCCATTGTTGGCGGCCAAAATCCGGACCATCAGATCCGAACCCATTGGCGACGGCAAGGAACTCGGCGGCGCTAGGGACGGAAGCGACGAATTCGGCTGGGACGGAGGCGAGGATACCGGTGACGTCCTAGGCAGTAGGGAGGAGCGGTGTTGGGACGTCCAAGCAAGTTGCTGCAAATCCGGCCGTGGCAGCCATTGTTGAGGGCCAAAATCCGGTCCGGTCTCCCATCCAATCAAGATCGAGAGACCATATGGTACGTATTTAATTTTTAATTATTTTTTAAATTAGATTATTATTTAGTTTCCTACATTATAATGTTGAATATCATATTATCTTGTATTTAAGTTATTATTTGTTCATGATTAATTTTGAAAACCATTGATTACAATTGTTTGCATATTCACATTCGACTATTTAGGACTTTACAATTTAATACTTTTGAAATATATAGAAGAATTACGAAAGAAAAATTCTAAATAGATGGGAAACAAAAATATTCAAATTTGAAATTGGTATAATTAAGATAACAATAAACAATTATATATAAATGAATTATATTCGAAATGAAAATTTGAAAATCAATTGAAATGTAAATTGAATATTATGAAATCAAATTTGAATTGAATTTCGACAAGTAAAAAAACTTGAATACGAACTAATATATAAACAATAGAAGAAATACAATAAAAAATTTAGACTGAAGAGAAAAGGAACAGAATTGAATATTTTAAAAAATCAAATTCAGTTTTGACAAGTGTAAGAACAAAATTTCAACTTACATATGAAATTCAAATAACATAATTTGACATACGAAGAGGAGGAAGAAGCAGCCATAATTTGACATAATTTGACATAATTTGACATACGAAAAGGAGTTGCACATGAGCCTTAGTACTATATTGAGGAGGAGGAAGAGGAGGAAGAAGCAGCCATCAGCCGCGGCGCTTGCACATGCTCTACTAGCATCAGCTCGGGCATTAGATGTGCATCAGCCGGATACCGAGTGGACTGATGGGATGGAGCGAGATATTTACCCATCCGCCACGACACATGTTGAGTTTGATGATGATGCTGATGAGGATGGCGAGGATCCGATTGACGAGGGGCGAGATGACGAGGTTGACAGGTAGTTTGTTGATAATGGACCGGATGCTCCCATGTGTAGAGTGGAGGATCTATCTGTAGACGATCCTCCTATATCCCCGACTTCTAGTCCGCACTTGCCATCTCCGACTGAGTGTATCATGATGTCTCTTTATTTGGTGGTGTTTTCATATGTGATTTCCTTTGTAAATATGTTTCTTTTTCCCCTTTTCTTGAGTGTTTTGTTCCTTTTTAGCTTAGTTCCCGTATTTCTATGAGATTCGGAGACTATGCGCGTTTTATGTGTTTTGTAGGTAATTTGGCATGGATCAAGGGTCGTTTTGAAGGAGGATCGGAACATGGAGCAAGGCCCGAGCTTAAGAGGGAAAGAGAGGAGCAAACCATGAAGAAGAACAAGAGAAGCCAACAAGAAGAAGGTGGAACGAGGTCCGAACCGAGTTGCAACCAACGCCGGGCCCGACTTGAGTTTTCAACCTCGGACCGACTTGCACAATAAGTCGGGCCCGAGGTCCTCCGTGTCGGGCCGAGTCGGTCGATTGGTTCTTGGTCTCCAAGGCACGAAATGGTGAACTTCCACTTTTGCCCCTCATCTATAAAGGCTCTCTTGTCTTCTAATTTTAGGAGGTTCCCACACTTAGCAAGGAACCCAACCCTCAAAAACTCTCAAGAGGATACTTGGAGAGCAAGGAGGAAGGAGAGGAGAAGGAGAAGAGAGAGAATCGGCCATAGAGAGCGAGATTTGATAGGTTTGGTTGTTAGATTAGCTGTGTTTTGTTTTGATCTTGTGGATTTGGAAACCTTTGATTGGAGTTTGTGGATTGCTTTTGATATTGAATGAAACTTTGCTTTGGTTTGAGATTGATGATGTTGATTGCTTTGCTTTTTGATTTGTTTGCTTTCTTTGTTTGCCATATGGAGTAGATCTCCTTGATCTTGGGTTATGGGGGAAAACTCTAGCTAGGTTTGGGCTAGAAACCCCAATTTCATAGCCTTGATTGCTTGATCTAGGAACCCACTCTACATAGAGCTACAATTCCTTGCGAAAGTAAGGAATCAAGGCTTGTGATTGGCAAAGTAGCAAAAGTGAACATGTGTCAATCTCAAGACCTTTCTTCGAAGGGGATTTCCCCAAGGATCGATGTGTAGAAGTGGTTGGAACGAGGGCGAAAGCACTCGATCCTACTCCGATCATCACTTATTGCTTCAATTGGGGTGGAAAAGCCTTAATCTACTAGAGAAGGAACCCAAAAGCCCAAGATCTACTTTCAATCTTTGAAGTTCGACAAATCCAGCTACCTCGGGCCCGACTTGCCCTACGTCGGTCCCGACTTCCTCTTGTCGCCAACATCGGGCCCGACGTGACACTTGTGTCGGTCCCGACTGTTTTCTTTGTTTTCCTTCGTTTTAAGTTCTCCTTTCCAGCTTTCTAGTGTCTAGGCACCTCAATCGAGTAGATTTCCCGAGTGTTCGACACCCACCACCTGCTACAACGGGGTCGGGTTATAAATTGTATCTCTAGACCCTCGCATTTGTGAGCGATCAAAAGATTGGCGCCGTTGCCGGGGAAGTCTAAGTTCATTGAGTGCCAATTTGGTGAGTTTCTTGTGTTTTGGTAGTGATTTGGGTGAGGGAATAGCCCAAACCCTTTGTTTGTTTTTGATTTGTTTTGGTTTGTGTCTTTGTTTCGTAGGTGTATGCTAGCTCGTTCCTCCCGAGGAACACTTGAGCTTGAGTTTGTGAGTGATCCAGAAAGTATTCTCAAAGAAGCCCGAAGAAGGAAAAGGATGGAGAATCAAGCTCTCCATGTTGATGAGGAGTTGGCTCAACTTAGGGCCGAAATGGCTAGATTGCAACTTGATAAGGACAATCAAGAGGCGGTGGCAAGAAGAGAACGGGAGCAACGGATGAGGGCCGAGGCTCAACTCAACGCTCTACCCCGGAATGCACCCAAATACATGCATCCGGAGTTGAGGGTACCCGAACCGGCTATTGTGCTTCCCGAGGTTGCCAAGAATTTTGAGATCAAGACGCAATTCATTTCCCTCATCAAGCGTGATAAATTCGAGGGCCGTCCACATGAGTGTCCCATAGAGCACGTCAAACGCTTTGTGGACATCTGTGAGACGATCTCTACCGACGAGGAGACGTTGGAGTATGTGCTTCTAAAGGCGTTCAAATGGTCACTTGGGGGCAAGGCCACACATTGGCTCGAGAGCCAAGCCCCTAGGTCAATCACAACTTGGAAGGCACTCTATGATGCTTTCTTGATGAAGTTCTTCCCGCCCTGAAAGACAACCGAGCTAAGAAGGAAAATTGCAAGCTTTCAACAAGGTCCGAATGAGCCTCTCTTCGAAGCATGGGACCGTTTCAAGCAGATGTTGCGCCAATGTCCTACTCATGGCCAACAACCTTATGTGCTCCAAGACATATTTTTCCAAGGCATCAATCCAGCAACGAAGGACAAGCTCAATCTCCACACCAATTGTGGGTTCATAGACTTGACACCGGATCAAGCTTGGGAGCTACTTGACAAGCTATCCGATTATGAGGCCATGTATGGGTGAGTCAAGCTAGCAGAGAGGTGAAAGTTCAAGGTGAAGGTGCAAGGAAGTTATATGATCCAAAGGGAGAAGACATTGACAAGGATGTGAAGCTCCAATTCCTTGAAGGTGAAGTGAGCAAGCTTAAGAGGCAAGTCCACTACTACAAGCAAAATGCTAGAGCTTGTGAGGAGTGTGGATCCTTTGCACATGCTACACAAGTTTGTCCGAATGAGAGCCAAGTGCGCTTGGCCGAGCGAATTGAGGAGGCAAACTATGTTCGAGGAAATTTCGGTGGAAGAGGCAACTTCAACAATGGTGGTAATGGCCGGTGGAACAATGGTCAATCTCAAGGCTACAACAACAACTTCAACCAAAACGAGCCAAGGGCGCCGCAACCACCACCATATAGGCCACCGGGATTCAATGAGCTACAATAATTTGCTCAAGAGATGAGGGATGGGTTCAAGGAGATGAGGACCCAATTCAATGAGTTTGGTGCATGGAGGAGGCAAGTCGACAATCAATTTGCCCAAATTGCAACTCAAGCCCCGAGAGAGAATGGGAGACTTCCGGGCCGACCCGAGGAGAACCCTCGAGCTCAAAACAATCAAAATGACGTCCGGGCAATTGGATTGAGAAGTGGCCGAAACCTACCCGAGCCACACATGCCTAAGAAGGATGAAGAGAGCTGGACCGACTTACCCAGCAAGTCGGGTCCGACGTTCCCTGAAGTCGATCCAGCAGGAAGATCGCCTCCTCTGCCTCGGACCGAGATACACGACATCGGGCCCGACGTGGTGCCTAAGTCGGTCCAACCAGGAAATGTTGCAAGTGAAGTGGGGAAGTCCAAGGAGGTTGATCCAAGCAAGATTCAAGGTGCAACAACTCTTTCATATCCCTCAAAGAAGCCGAAAGATGTTGTTGAAAACAAGTTCAAGAGGTTCCTCAAACTCTTGCAAGGCTTGAACATCTCTATCTCGTTCACCGATGCGTTGAGCGAGATGCCATCCTATGCCAAGTTTTTAAAGGATATTTTGAGCAAGAAGAGGTCCATAGTTGAAATGCAAGATGAGGTCAAGACCTTGGAGTTACCTCAAAAGCTAGGAGATCCCGGTCGCTTTGCTATAACCATTGGTGTGGGGTCTCAAAACATCCAAGCCTTATGTGACCTTGGGGCAAGTGTTTCGGTGATTCCCGTTAGTATTTGGAGAAGGGAAAATTTAGGTGAAATTGAGCCGGCCGATATGTCCCGAACTATGGCCGACGGTTCCATCATCAAGGCTAAGGGAATATTGGATGACGTGCCGGTGCGAGTTGGAAAGTACTTTGTTCCCGATGATTTCGTGATCTTGGACATGCACGAGGAGCCCTTGGTCCCAATAATCTTAGGAAGACCATTTTTAGCTACGGCGGGGGCAAGGTTTGATGTCAAAAACGGCAAAGTTTCCTTTGAGATTGGTGAAGAAAAGGTCGATTTTCACTTCAACAAGGCTTTGAATGAGCCGGACGCCTTGGCTATCCTCAAACTTGAAGAGAGTGCCAAGAGAAAAAGTGAAGAAGTGGAAGTTGCTAGAGAGGTCATTGTGTTGAGAAGTGATGAAGGGTTCAATAAACAAATACAAGCAAGGGAGTTGTTGGAGCAAGTTGAGAAACAAGATGAGTCAAGTATCAATGCTAGCCCAAGGAGAAATGAAGAGTATCCTTACTTATATCCTTTTGATGTTGGTGATGACCACAATTCTTCCCAAACTTTTGATTCCTACATTTGTTTAAGTGATTTGAAAGATGACTTAGGAGACTCCTACATTTGCCTTAGTGACTTGAAAGATGAATTGGTAGAATCTCCTAGGAATTCTTTGGATAACTTTGGTGTAGGAAAAGAGGAACATGAGGGAGAAAGTAAGGAGGAGAAATCTCATTCGTTGGAGGAGTATGATGAGAGAGGCCCGAGATCGGAGAGCCATGCCTATATAGACCATCGTTGGTGGTTTTATGGGTATGAGGGAAATGGGAATGGGCACAACAATGGCGAGCAATTCACCGTGTTTCACCCGCCGTGAGGTTGAGGTTAGGAAGTCAAGCTAGTGACTCTAAACGAGCGCTTCTCGGGAGGCAACCCGAGCTAGTAGCTTTCTTTTCGTAATTTTAGTTTGATTTTTCTTAGTATAGCCTAGCTTTTCTCTAACCAATCTCTATCTAGTGTTTTGTGGATTTTTGGTGTTGTGTATTCTTCAAGGTTGTGTAGGATTTGAGGTGAGAAAAATATATAAATGGAAATATGGGGAAGAAGTTGCAAGAGGATGGAGTAAAATTGGTGACCCGAATACTCCCACATCGAGCCCAGGTAAGTCGGGCCCGACATAGGGACGTCGGTCCATGAAGTCGGTCCGACCCGATTTGACTAGGTGGAATGCCAATTTTGCCCTTGACCTAATTTGTCCCTTTCCCCCATTAAATACCATCCCCCACCTACCTACCATCTTCATACTAACCACCATTCCCAAAATACAACCCATCTCCCCCACACTCTCAAAATCGGCCCCCTTCCTCTCACCATACTCGATCCACACATCCTCCTTTCCTCATCTTGATCCAACCACGAAAAAGCCTCCCTAACCCGATTCCAAGTAGAAATATCTAGTTCAATCTCGTTCTTCATCCCCCATCTCGATCTAGATTGAGAAAGTTTGAGTTCTAAGTTGATTATTTGTTTAAAAGTTCAATACTCTTCAAATCCGGTATGTGTTACTCGATCTTTACCTATTTCCTTGGAGATTTTGTGCTTTCATTGCATAGATTGAGTAATGCCATGTTTGATTGAAAGTTTGAGCTTGAGCATCAATGGTGGATTTGCATGATTTGTGAAATTGAGCTTCAAAGTTGTTTATGCATGCTTGGATCCATTTAGAACTTCGATTAGGGATGTTTGATGGTTGAATTTGAAATTTAAGTGCATGATAGATTGATTTGGGTTGATTTAAGGTTAGAGTCGAAGCATGAACTAGGTCGAGATCGACGTGCCCAGGAAAGTCGGGCCCGAGTTGTGGAAGCCGGTCCAACAAGTCGGACCGAGGTTGAGTAAGTCGGGCCTGACATAGGTTGGAAGTCGATCCATGTTGTATTTGCTCTCTTCTTGTGATATCATGTGGATTCATGTGTTTCATTGTTGGCTATAGCCTAATCATGATGTAGTATGATCATTTGCTTAGCCATTGTTAGAAGATATCCATGATGATTCATGTTGGATTGTGATGCATGTGTGTTTAGAAACTAAGTACGGGGTTCCCCTTGTGTTGAAGTGTTGTTGTGTGTTGATGAGTGCTTTTGTTGAGTTGTATGGAGTTTATCTTGGACCCTTTTGTTTGGTTGGATGTGTGTAGGTACCATGGAGACTAGAGCTTCATCATCTCATACGGAAAGGCCGAGGAAGAAGTCCAAGAAGTCAAGGAAAAAGCCAAAGTTGGAGGATGTCTACTTGGAGGATGATGAGCAAGTTGAGAGTTATGCAAGGTATATGACGCTTGAGCATCACACAAGGTGGCTTGATTGGGAAGCCGTGAGGAAGATGGACATGGATCAAGCTCTTCCAAGGTGCTACTCTCACATCGGTCTCAATGGGATGCTAAGGTGGGACAACACCCACTACCCCGCCCTCACCTCGGAATTCATGGCCACATTTGAATGCACTTATGATAATGTGGAGGATGAGGAAGGGGCGATCACTTTCCAATTGGGAAATGAGGACCACAATCTCTCTCTTAGGGACTTGGCTACCTACTTCGGGTTTCCATGTCCAAGAGAAGAGACCGGCGTCGACAACGAGAAGGTGAACCAAGTGTGGCGGCATGTGGCCGGGAAGAGCAAGATGAGAAAGGGCGCCTCCACAACCGAGATTGCTAGCCCTCTTTTTCAGGTCATGGTGCGAGTTTTGGGATATGCAATCTATGCTCGTCATGAGTTGAGCAAGCCGATGAAGGAAGAGATTATGTTGCTACATGAGATGCTATTCCACACCGAGAAGCCCATGAACCTTGCATGGGAGTGGGTTAAGATGGTGCGAGACTTCCAAAGCTCCTCTTGGATCTACTTCGGCGGGATGATAGCAAGGCTAGCCATGCGTCTAGGAGTCGATCTTAACAAGTATTCTCCGGCTCCGAATGGTGTTGAGGACATGAACATGAAGTATTTCAAGAAGGCCAACATCATCAAGGAGAAGCTCTACATGATTTCTTTGGCCCCTCACTCGAACTATGATGGTGTGTCGATCCGGTTGGCGGCCAACCTCTATGATCTTTCTCGGTATCAAAATTGGTACCAAGTGTGGGCCGGCAAGCCACACTCATTTGGTAACCCCGAAGGTGCAAGAGAGGGGCAGCGACAACAACCTCAACACATTCGGTTTACCTCCCCTCCATCCTCACCGGATTTCGACCAAGATAACTTTGTTTTTGCACCTCGTGGGGAAGACATGGACGTCGATCAAGAGCAAAATGAAGAAGATGAGCGCTTCCAAGGCTTGATGGCCAACCTCCGAGCCACACACCAAGCTCCAACACTGGCGGACCGAGGTACACACCACATCGGGCCCGACTTCCCTCAAACTCGGTCTGGTGCTTTCTATGGTGATGAGGTCCCGAGGCACTATGAGCGTGGAGAGGGGAGTGGTGCAAGGCGAGAACAAGCTCAAGGTGGTGGTTATGAAGGCTACGCCCAATGGTATGGTCCGAGAATGGTGTTTCCCGAGCGACAACAAACGGTGGAATGTCCTTCTTGGCCAACCAAATGGCCCATCTTCAACTTCAACAAGGGAATGTTCTTCAAGAGGTCCATCAAGTGAATCTTCAACAACAACACATTTACCAACAACAACAACAACAATTGCTTCAACAACAAAGTGCTTTCCAAGCTAGCCAAGAAGAGATGAACCGAGCCCTCGGCTACACTAGGCGAGAGGTGAAGGAGCTTAGGGAGGTGGAAGACCAAAGGTGGCGGGTCCAAGATAGCTTCAACACATGGATGAGCGGGAACTTCCCTTCCCGTGAGGACCAATGGACGCGCCCGGATCCTCAACTCCAACCACCACCACAAGACTTCTACCAAGAGCAAGTGTACGAGAGGGAGCGGCAAGCGAGGCTCCAAAGAGGACGTAGGCGTGACAACCCCTTCGAGTGATCCTAGACATGCCATTGAAGAATAAAGAAATTGTGAGCTCTTCATACTCTTCTCTCTTGCTTTTAAGTTTTGGTTTCCTTGTTTGATGGGGACATCAAAATTTTAAGTATGGGGTGGGGGTAAGTGTGCTCATGATTTCACTTGCTTATGTGTCTTTGTTATTTTGAGGATATTTGTTTTTGGTTTGTAGTTTGTGTTTGGGATGTTTGTTTCTTGGTTTGTGGTTTGTGGAAAGACATGGATGATTGATTTGGTCTTGAATGGATGAGTCTTTGTTTTTGGTTTTAGAGAAATTTTTGCAAAAATCCATAAAAATTTGAAAAATTGTGTTGAAAACAACAAAAAGATTTTGTGTTTTGTAGTTTTTGGACTAGAAATTCCCATCTTAGATTGCCAAATGAAAGCTAATGATGATGTGAGCATGTAAATTCCTTTGCATATTTTCGGATGGTTTAGCCTCTAAAAAGATGTTGCTTTTGATGTGATCATGATATCTTGCTTGTTTTATTGAACATGTGAGTTCGAGGATGAGTTCTTATGCAACTAAGTAGGGGTGGCAATTCCGTAAATCGGTCGGATTTCGGTCGGGTTATTCGAATTTCGGATCATTCGGGTTTCGATCAGTATCGGGTATGATCGGTAATCGGGTATTTCGGGTCGGATCGGATCGGGTCGGATGTGTAAATTGTCGGTTACATCGGGGTTATCGGGTCAAAATCGGTCAAGCAAATCCGGATTTCGGTTTAGTCGGTTTCGGGTTGAATCAGTTTTTGCAATTTTCGATTGAATCGGATTTCGGTTGAATCGGATTTCGGTTAAATCAGTTCGGTTAAATCGGTGTTCGGTTAAATCGATATTAAGAGTTTAAAATAATTGTATTTTAAGTGATAAAAGTTATATGATTTAAATGAATGGGCCATGATAATATTAAGAATTGTTGTATTTATGATATACTATTTGTATTTGAATTTGAATTTGATTTTGAGTTTTTAAAGATGAAATTTAACACTTATATAATAAATCAATTAATATTTGACCTGAAAAGTCAATCAAATTAATAGATGATCACAATTTACAAATTCATACGATACAATCATACAATTTTCACAAATCACAAGTAAAGATTGTATGCTAATAAACATATGTAAGATATCAAATTCATAAAAAATTCTAATGATATTGCAATCAACTAATTACATGTTACAAATAATGATTATATGATGTTATACTCCAATAATTTAAAATTATCTCAATTCATAAATAATAATTTTATAGTCACATACAATTTCAAGATCATATGCATAAATAAATAAAATCGTTACATTTTATTTAAGAAATATATCATTTATGATGAATAATAATATTGGAATCCATGACTATATTAGAGTATGGTAAGTGGTTCTAAAGTTATTAAAATATTCAATCATTACTATATACTAAAGCGAAGGTTAAAATAATAAATAAAATAATTCCATATTAAAATATATCATTCATCTTTTTTAAATCAAACTGATTAGTTGAAATTTAATCGAAATATTGCTAAATATTTATATTTATATATTAAAAAATATATGAGTTTTATTTTTTGATATTATTATGTTTTAGATAAGAATATAAGATATATATAATTCTTAAAATATCCTTTTTTATATCAATTTTTAATGATTATTTTTAGAAACGATAGTTTTTTTAAGATAAGATATGTATAGTTTTTCTAAAATATTCTTGTTTATATCATCAGTTTGATCAAAATTTAACAAGTACAAATACATAATATAATAATTTTATAAAATTTCGTAAAAGGTGCGAGAACTAACACTATTTTATAACTAAATTATTATACGATCTCTTATATTCATATGATCTTATATATTAATAACATATAAGATCTTATATTCTATTAACTAGTAGTTTTGAAAACTCAAAGCATAAATATTATAAAATCTCATATTGATTTTGGTATAACTATGATAAATAAATAAGATCTTAATAGACTATTATTACATAAATATAGGTTTTTGTGATGAATGATGATATCTACCTAATACATTATAAAACAGAAATCATATATGTTGAAAAAATTGCGCCACGTGACAATACTAGAATAAAATAATGTCAAGCTTTTAAATAATAACTTGTATTATTCTTTTTATACATCCATATCTTTTAACAATAGGCTGATATTTTGAAATATAATAAACTATCTATAGAATATATGATATATTTTAGCATACATTAGTATATATGTATATCTACATAAATTTTAATAAATTAACGTTAAAAACTATATAAATAATATTTTAATAATTTATACCCTAAACCCTAAACCCTATACCCTAAACCCTAAACCCTAAACCCTAAAACCCTAAACCTTAAACCCTAAATGATAAGAACTCAAATACATAACCTTAGTCAACTAGTTGGTATCTAACAATCTATGACTATGATCAATAGTTCTAACTTCTAAGTCATTTCAATGATTATATGATCTTTATATAATCATGTGATCATATATATTTATAATAAAAAAAATTAAATTCTATCAACCTATAGTTTTGAAGACTCAAAATATGAACTTGTCGGGGGTTCGGGGGCGGAGCCCCCGACAATACCCGGGGTCCGGGGGGTGGAGCCCCCGGCAGGGAGTCTGAGGAGCAGCGCCCCTCGGCGGTGGTCTCGCTGGCGGGGTTGGGGGAAGCGCCCCCAAAAAAAAGTATACAATGTTTTCAGCGGGTGGTGAAATAAATTTTTGCAAAACGTAAAAAATATATTGGCGGAATACGAAAAATTATACCGGTCTTACAAATTACGCGAAATGTGAAAAGTGTTTTGGAGGAATGTGAAAAAATATACCGCTAAAAATTAAATAACGTTTGAATTAATTAATTTTACCCAAAAAATAAAAAAACCTAGCGTGAAATTTCTTGTGTGTGCCGCCATTCTGCGCCTCGCCGCCTCTCTCTGACTCTCTCTCGTCGAGTCTCGGCTCTCAAGCCCTTCTGCATTATGCGTTCTTCAGGCTCTCAAGCCCTTCTGCGTTCTTCCCTTTCACATGACACGAGTGCACGACCGAAATTGTTCTCATCTCTGAATCGAAGAGTTCGGGCTTTTGTTCATCGGAATTCAGGTTGGCACTTTCACAATTTCGTTTGGGTTGATTGTTGTAAACTCTTATCCGTCTATATCTAGGACATGTAGGAGAGCTATTCTCTTGTTCGATTTCGTTTGGGTTGCTTTCACAATTTCGTTTTGTTCTTCGGAATTCAGGATGGTAGTGTTATTCTCTTGTTCGATTGAAATCTTTTGTCGCCTAGGATCTCTAATAGTCTTTGGGGGAAGGATATTACAGAAGTTGCTTGCTGTTTAGGTTGCTTGCTGTTTGTTTAAACAAAATGATTCTGTAAACTGCAAGAAGCCAATTTCAAAAGTTTTTGATGCTCTAAAATCCCTGAATAGAAGGGTTATAAAACGGGTAAAAGGAGTAAAGGACAAGACCTAGTGTGTATTTGGCTCAATTTTGATTCCCTCTTCTCTGTCCGTAACGATCACAGCCAAGCCTGTTTGATAAATAACTTTTTCTGCGATTTGGCCCAATTTTGATTCAACGTTTTTTTTGGGCATGGTTGAAATCAACTTTAAAAAAAAGTTGTAAACAAACTGATTCTGTTTAAACAATGTACTCCATTTTCTTGAGACTTGATTTCTGTTCATGTGATGGTAGTGTTATTTTCCTAATTTCGTAATTTATATATTGTCCTAATTTGTGGAATTTGAGCAGATTACTTACAACAAGATGGAAAATTCAATTGGAACCGAGATGACACCCCCAGAACTTAATGAATCGCTCTCTTCTTCGCCATTGATAGGTAATTATATCTCTATATGTTCCACTTGTTATCTTTTTATATAATATTTATGTGTGTAATATTCAAGAATCATGCCTAAATCTCCACATATTTATAATATAGATCATTCAAGTACATCTGCATCTCTCCCTTTAGAAGATGGAGGTAATCTGATAGCTGAGAATGTAGATGTCAACCACGACAATCCTCGAAAGCGAAAAAACTCTTCTAGACGTGCTGAATGTTGGAAACATTTTACCAGGAGGCGTGAGAACGGAGTAGAATGGGGGACTTGCAATTATTGCAAGGTCGTAAGGTACAAATCTGATTCTACTGAAGGGACAACTAATTTCAATAATCATTTGAAAAAATGTCCAGATTACTTGAAACTAAGTCCAATTGAAAGTTCAACTAGCAAGAAGATAGATCTGAAAGTGTTTCATGGTTTAATTGCTGATGCTATTATGAGACATGGGCTTAGTTTTACGTTTGTTGAGTATGAGTTCGTCAGGAAGATTTTCAAGTATTTGAATGAAAATGTTGACACAATTACAAGAAATACAATAAAGAAGGTTTGCTTGGAAAGGTACGAGGATTTGAAAGAAAAAGTTATGGATGTTCTCAAGATGGTTCCTGGTAGAATTTCTTTGACTTGTGATACGTGGACTGCATGTACTGGAAAAGGTTTCTTATGTGTCACTGCCCATTTTATTGATGAAAATTGGAAATTGCATAGCAAGTTGCTTTCTTTTCGGCATATGCCTCCTCCTCATACTGGATTTGAATTATCAGTTGTGATTGGTAAGATTCTGTTTGATTGGGATATTCAGAAGAAGGTTTTCTCCTTAACGGCCGACAATGCATCAAACATGGATACGATGGTAAAGAAGCTGAAAGAAGGGTCAGTGCTACAAGATTTGGTATGCAAGGGAAAATACTTTCATATCCGTTGTTGTGCTCATATCTTGAATTTGATAGTACAAAATGGATTGAAAGTAATTGACAATTCAATTAAGAAACTTAGAGAAGGGATCAAATACATTGCTGGTTCAGAAGCAAGATTTAGTAAGTTTTATGATTTAGCTAAGACATCTTCTGAGGTCTCCTTCTCTGGTGGATTGTGGTTGGATGTAGTTACGAGATGGAATTCAACGTATATTATGCTTGATAGGGCACTGAAATACCGTGCTGTATTGGATCAGTATTTTGAATCTATGGGTCCCGATTCTTGGAAATATCAACTCACGGATGATGAATGGAAGAAAATTGATGAAATCTGCCAATTGTTAAAGCCTTTTTACAAAATCACAACTTTGTTTTCGTGAAGTGATTACCCTACAACCAATTTGTATCTTCCTCAAGTGTTCTTGATACGTCAGAAGTTGAAAGCTCCAATTGTTGATATAGATACTCCTGAAGAACTTGAGAAAGCAATATGTTTGATGATAGATAAATTCAACAAGTATTGGAACGATTATGTTTTAGTACTTTCAATTGCGGCTATTTTCGATCCTCGATGCAAGTACTCATTTGTGGAGTATTCTTTCCGTAAAACATATGGAGATGTGGAAGGGGAAAAGAAGGCTAAAGAAGTAAAGAAGAGTTTGGAAGAACTTTTTAAGGAATATCAACACATGGCTGGAATGGATAATTCCACAAGGACTGAAGTGGTTACAGTGCAAACATCATCTCAATATGATGATGATGATGGCATGGAGGTGTGTAAACTAAATTCTTGAATTTATGCTATGAATTTATGTCATACAATTATCTTCTCTTATTTTATGAATTTTTATATTTTTATGAAACTTGGTATGTATTAGTTCACTGTGTTTTATCCACCCATACCCATATATGTGTAGACTCGACTTTTAGTGAGGAATATATACTTAGAGAGAAAAACAAAGATGATCATACACTGTTTGAAACCTTGACTTATTAATTATGTAGGACACTATAAGTCTATAACCGACCTAAGAGCCATGCTAATGTTCTTGCTTGTCTTTTTAAATTACAATTTTGACTTTAATCGACTAGTTAATATATGGTTATCATTGTGACTAGCGCTAGGTTAATTTATGTCCATCCTTTCTTTTCATAGTGTTGATGCACATGATCTTGTTAGTTAATTCTATTTTCTATCAAAACTTATGAAAATATATATTTGTGTTCTGTAGTCAATTCTATTTTCTATAGACCACCAATTCCATATACTGTTGGTTAGTCTAGTCGTATTTGTTAACTTATTTTTATGAATTTATGTTAACTTATGTTATGAATTTGTGATGTAGGGATTTCAATATTATGGTCGACGTGGTTCTTCACAGAGTGAGTTAGATAAATATTTGGAAGTTGACCGTATAGATATGGTTGAAAACTATGATGTGCTTGATTATTGGAAGACTCATTCTATCCAATATCCAATACTTTCTGCTATGGCTAGGGATATATTAGCTATTCCAATCACTTCGGTTGCTTCTGAATGAACTTTTAGCATGGGAGGAAGAATTATTAGTAAATGTAGAAGTGCTCTTACAGATAAAAATGTAGATAAGTTGGTGACTATGCAAAATTGGTTAACCGGATATGATGGTAATATCCTAAATATATCACAATTTTTTAAATTGTTATATTTTCATTATGCTATTTTTCCTATGTCAATTGTTGACTAATATTTTTATCTAAATTATTTTTATGATCAGATTTCTCATTGGAAGGTGCTTTAGTAATGGAGCAAATTGATGATCAAGTTTAGACGTTAGTAAGTATGTAAGTATATTATGCAGTTTTTTATTTAAAATATTAGCTTCCAACTTCATAAAATGAAATATTAGCTTCCAACACAATTAGTTATGTTAAGATCTTCAAAGAAAAAAGTTGGATTGACTTTTGCATTTTTGCTATTCTTTGTTGATGTTAATGACAGGTTTCTAGCTACAACACTAAAGAGAAATGCACAAGCTCTTTCTACTCATTTTGTGAAGTAACTGAAGACAAGATTTGACATCTATCTAATATTAATGTAGAAAGGGATTTTATTTTATTTGGTATGATGAGTTTTGTTTATTGACTTATCTTACATTGAAGGTGTTAGAGATGTTGTCCTTTTGGAAACAATGTTTTGAGTCTGGAAAAATTGTGTGATATTTGAGTATGGAAGCATAATTGGGTTATTGTCTTAGTGACTTATAATGGTTTGATCATTATTAATTTATTATAGGGACAAATCATTTAAACTTTTCTTAGAAAATTATCTTGTTTATTTCATAATAGTATTACTTTGTGCCAATTAATTCAGTTTGAATTATTCCAAGTCTCGGGTATAATCGGGTTCGGGTTGTTTCGGGTGTAATTGGGTTCGGATAGTTTCGGTTTTCGGATACAATCGGTTCGTGTACAATCGGGTTCGGGTAGCTCGGATTCGGGTATGTATCGGGTTGGTCTTTTCGGATATAATCGGTTTCGGGTTGCTTTTTTAAACGGGTAGCTTTCGGGTTCGGGTTAGAATCGGTCAGATCGGGTCGGTTTCAGATTTCATTTTGTAATTTTTTTCGGATACCGGTCGGTTCTCGAATCGGGTTGTTCGGTCGGTTATTTCGGATCGGATCAGAATTTGCCACCACTACAACTAAGTATGAGTGACCCTTGTGAGATTGATTTTTGGCCATTTTAGGTATGCTTGTTCATATTTGCATATCCCTCATGTTTCTTGTGTGATTAGCTCATGCATGCTTAGTAAAACTTGCTATTGCGGTGTTTATCTATTTTCCAAGACCGTCATGAGATTTGTCCTAGCATTGTCACATCGATTTTGAACTTTATTCTTCTAGTCACATAAATGTTCCATATCCTACCATGAAGTGAATCCTTTGTTTGTAGCCCCGTTCTAGCCTAAGCCTTTGTTTGAAACTCCTCAAAAATATTATTCCTAGCCTTATATGACTTGACCCTTATGGGATTGGACTTTAGAAGAGAGGTTTGGATTGTATTTGAAGAGTTGAGATTCTCTTTGGTTTAAGGGCAAAGGATGGTGTTATGATTCATGTGGGTAGTGCATCTTTGTTGTGCAAAAAGAAAATGAAAACAAAGAAAGAAAGAAAGAAAATGTTGGAAATGTAAAGTGGAATGAAGGCAAAGAGCATAAGAAAGTCGGTCCAATGTAGAAAGTTTGGAAAATCCAACAAAAAGCCTAAGAGCAAAGATGAAGTGGAATGTTAAGTGAAATTTTGGGTTGAAAGAAAAAAATGTTAAGTCTTTTGGGTGAGTGTGAAATTGATTGTGGAATTTTGGTGAAGTTGGTGAGAGTTTAGGTTGTTCAATCCCCATTTTAAGCACCACAAGACCAAATAATTCCCACCTTGAGAAATACCAAAAGCCCTATTACAACCCGACCGAATGGAACCTCTTTGAGGACCTCCATTGAGCCAAGTTCGAAATTCTTTGTGTACTTTGTATTAGGCATCTCTAGGTGGAGGAATTGGTGATATTAGCTTCAATAGTAAAGTCCTTACTTGCATGATTTCTGACCTTGAGTGTTCATTGCTAACCCAAACACATGATGAGTGATACACATTAACATATCCCTAAAGTGAGGCTTAGTTGCATTGACTCTATTCCTTGGAACACCTAATCATGTGTGATGATGTAATCTTGCTTGAATATCAATCACTTGTGCTAAAATGTGTTTTCATACGAGGCTTCACTTGAAGATTATGTTTCGGTCTTGCTTACATTGTTATTGCTTGACGACAAGCAAGTTTAAGTATGGGGTATTTTGATGTCTCTTTATTTGGTGGTGTTTTCATATGTGATTTCCTTTGTAAATATGTTTCTTTTTCCCCTTTTCTTGTGTGTTTTGTTCCTTTTTAGCTTAGTTCCCATATTTCTATGAGATTCGGAGACTATGCACATTTTATGTGTTTTGTAGGTAATTTGGCATGGATCAAGGGTCGTTTTGAAGGAGGATCGGAACATGGAGCAAGGCCCGAGCTTAAGAGGGAAAGAGAGGAGCAAACCATGAAGAAGAACAAGAGAAGCCAACAAGAAGAAGGTGGAACGAGGTCCGGACCGAGTTGCAACCAACGCTGGGCCCGACTTGAGTTTTCAACCTCGGACCGACTTGCACAGTAAGTCGGGCCCGAGGTCCTCCGTGTCGGGCCGAGTCGGTCGATTGGTGCTTGGGCTCCAAGGCACGAAATGGTGAACTTCCACTTTTGCCCCTCATCTATAAAGGCTCTCTTGTCTTCTAATTTTAGGAGGTTCCCACACTTAGTAAGGAACCCAACCCTCAATAACTCTCAAGAGGATACTTGGAGAGCAAGGAGGAAGGAGAGGAGAAGGAGAAGAGAGAGAATCGGCCATAGAGAGGGAGATTTGATAGGTTTGGTTGTTAGATTAGCTTTGTTTTGTTTGGATCTTGTGGATTTGGAAACCTTTGATTGGAGTTTGTGGATTGCTTTTGATTTTGAATGAAACTTTGCTTCGGTTTGAGATTGATGATGTTGATTGCTTTGCTTTTTGATTTGTTTGCTTTCTTTGTTTGCCATATGGAGTAGATCTCCTTGATCTTGGGTTATGGGGGAAAACTCTAGCTAGGTTTGGGCTAGAAACCCCAATTCCATAGCCTTGAGTGCTTGATCTAGGAACCCACTCTACATAGAGCTACAATTCCTTGCGAAAGTAAGGAATCAAGGCTTGTGATTGGCAAAGTAGCGAAAGTGAACATGTGTCAATCTCAAGACCTTGCTTCGAAGGGGATTTCCCCAAGGATCGATGTGTAGAAGTGGTTGGAACGAGGGCGAAAGCACTCGATCCTACTCCGATCATCACTTATTGCTTCAATTGGGGTGGAAAAGCCTTAATCTACTAGAGAAGGAACCCAAAAGCCCAAGATCTACTTTCAATCTTTGAAGTTCGACAAATCCTGCTACCTCGGGCCCGACTTGCCCTACGTCGGTCCCGACTTCCTCTTGTCGCCAACATCGGGCCCGACGTGACACTTGTGTCAGTCCCGACTGTTTTCTTTGTTTTCCTTCGTTTTAAGTTCTCCTTTCCAGCTTTCTAGTGTCTAGGCACCTCAATCGAGTAGATTTCCCGAGTGTTCGACACCCACCACGTGCTACAACGGGGACGGGTTATAAATTGTATCTCTAGACCCTCGCATTTGTGAGCGATCATATCACTCCAGCACATGCCCAGGATTCCTCTCCCCCTCCAGTTTCGGCCTAGGATTTTGCTCCCCCTCTAGTTTCGGTTCAGGGTTCCGCTCCCCCTCCATCTTCGGCCCAGGCTTCCACTCCCCCTCCATCTTCGGCCCAGGCTTCCGCTCCCCCCAGCTCTGGCCCAGGCTTCTGCTCCCCCTTCATCTTCGGCTCAGGCTTCCGCTCCACCCCCAGCTCCGGCCCAGGCTTTTGCTCCCCCTCCAACTCCGGCTCCCGATCCCCTCATAGAGGATCCTGTGGCTCATGAGATCGAGGTCGCGGAGCCAGGAGGTCCTTTGTATGTAATCTCCTCGTTAGCTATGAGACTCATGTAGCTCGAGAGATATATCGATTGACAAAGCTTCTACAGGAGTTCGAGGAGGCTCAGCAGAGGGGTAACCAGCCTCCTCCAGTTGCCCAGGTGATTGACGATGATCAACGGAGGAAGATTTGAGAATTTGGTAGCGACGGATGCGATTGGATGACATTAGACACGACAATGGGGGCGGGCCCGATACGTGGTGGCATCTTGTTCGGGAGAGTGGTCTTGGTCGTCTTATTGACCTCGAGTGGAGGTACATGGACCTCGTTTTGGTCTCGACATTTGTGGAGCGTTGGCACCCTGAGACCAACAACGTCCATTTTCCGTGGGGTGAGATCACGATTACACTTCATGACATCCATCAGATTTTGCGGTTGCCCATCGATGGCGATGTACTTGTTTCTCCCCTTACGTTTGAGCAGATACCTACGCGACTGGCGCAGATGTTCGGCCTAGATCCTATCACCGCTCGTTCGTACCAGACAGTGATTCCAGCGGCACAAGTGATGTTATATTTGACGGAGATTGTGAGGGGCACCCGAGCTGTCGAGCCTGGTGTTATCGCTTCCACGTTCTTGTTTTACTTGCTTGGGATGTCCTTATTTGTTGACAAGTCCGCGAATGGGCTGAAGACCAAGTACTTAAGACTCTATCTAGACCATGATCGGACATCGGGGTATGCATGGGGCGTCGGAGTACTTGCGATGCTCTTACGCAATCTCGGAGAGGCCTCACGATCGAAGGGGAAGGGCATCGCCGGTTGTGCGCTTGTTTTGAGGGTACGTAATTTATTTGTAGTTTTGTTTTCTAATTCAACATAATAAAAAATTATTGACTAGTTTTATGATTAGGTTTGGATCTAGCACTACTTTCGGGGTTGTCGGGGTCATGCGGTCTTGGATCTAGACAAGATGGATGATGATCGAGCCGCTGCACGAGATGCACCTGATGTCACACTACCGAGGGACATGGCTCGTTTGGAGGCCATGCGTCGGTGGCTGGATGATGTGAGAACCGAGGAGGTAAATACAAAATAGCTTTGAATTTTATTATGTTTTTAGGGTTAGTTTACATATTACGTACGAGTGGTTTTTTGGGTGATTGCAGATTAACTGGATGCCGTGGGGTGACTTGGATTTTGAGGGAGAGTATCGGATTTCTCGATACCAGGACACACTATAGTGTCTTGATGTACATGAGGCATACATGCTGGGCAAATGTTATCGACAGTATGCCCACCATCAGGATATTTCAGATCCTCCCATCAGGCCGACGGCAGTGGAGCGTCATGCGACTCTGTCTCGATATAGTGTCACATTTAGTCCAGACGATGATCATTGGGTTCATCGGTATGACCATCTGATCCCACTTCCAGAGGATACTCGAGTCGTATATGCATGGAAGGTTAGTGATGACTACATTGAGTGGTTCAGGGATCGATCTCATTCGCACGTGGACCAAAGATTTGAGCCCCAAGATCACCCTCGGCCTCCGGATCCCCACCCTATTACTGGAGGTGATGAGGGCGTGGTATTTTTCTATCTTGTACATTATTTCAATTTAAATTATTTCTTAATTAGGTATTATTACTAATTTGATAATTTTTATATACAACGGATCCAGCACGGTGCAGGCTATGCACGAGCGTTTATGGCCGGTTTGTCGTTGAGTCATCCGCATCATCGTGCTTGGCAACGTCTGCTTTCCATTTTAGACTCTGATGCCCCACCACCCCCTCCCTTATCCGTGTTTAGGGATTCGTAGACTGAGCGTGGGGAGAGCAGTGGAGCATCACGTGGACCGGGTACCGAGGATCCACATCCCCGTACTGATTAGGATATTTTGGATTGTAGTTTGTTATGGATCTTTGTATTCCGACTTTTGGATCGTATTTTATGTTATGGATGGTATGTAAAGAGCTTTTGTGTATTTTGCGTTCTTTAGACTTTAAAAACCATTAAAAATGTGTTAATAGTTTAGACTTTAAAATTGTTTTAAAATATGTTATAGATAAGTCTTTAAAATTGTTTTAAAAATGTAGATTTAGACTTTAAAACCATTAAAAAATTATGTTTGCGCATATCAAGAATGAGCGCTCGTCTGAAACGAGCGCTCTTTCGGAATGAGCGCTCGTTCAGAATGAGCGCTCCTCCGGAAAGAGCGCTCGTTTAGGAAGAGCGCTCTTTCCGGACGAGCGCTCGTTCCAGAGAAGTGCAAACATAAACGTGAATTTCAAAACCAATTTACAATTCTCATTGTTATTGTCAAATTTCATAAAAAAACATAAACCAAATTTCATTAAAAATTTTTAAGAAAAAATAATTGTCAAATTTCATTCAATTATAAGCGCAAAAATAACCCGGAATAACATTCAATTTTCACTGTTATTGGCAAATTTCATTAAAAAACATAAGGCAAATTTCATTACAAAACATAAGCCAACTTTCATTGCCAACTTTTAAGGACAATTACATAAGTCAAATTTCATTACAAATACATAAGTCAAATTTCATTGTGAAATTACATCATAAGACTAACACCAATCTAAACAGGTGGATCCGGGTTGCCCCCAGCCTGAATTCGTTGAGAGCGCCAATCCTCATCCTTTGCCGAAACGGTCGGTCCCATTCTTGTACACTAGGGTCGTGCAAGGTACGCCAAACACTCGGTGGCGGTGGAATAGGTGTGTTCTCCGTTAGCCACACCTACAAAAAAAAACACAACTTATCATACTTGGATTTTAGGTCCAAATAAGGCATCCAAAAAAAATTCAAGAGTTTATAAGACATTACAAGTATGAAGTGGTCCCGATTTCCTACTAGAGCAATTGCGATGACCTCGGTTGGGGGGAAGGGGATTCGACCCGACGCCGCAAGTGGGAAGCATGTGTGAGGCCCGTTCCATGATAACAACACAAGTGGTACTTGGAATAAAGTGGCAAAGATCAAGCCAACCAACGGCATGTGGAGCCAGTATCGTTGAGCGCATGGAGATAGGATGTAGTTGATGCTATCTAGTACCACATCGTAGGATATGTGAAGTGCTCGAAAACATCTCTCATACACATCTCTGTTCCACATCAACTCCGAAACCAACTCCCAACGGAGGGTGTGGTACTGGCTCTCCCCCTCCCTAATACCGTCGAAAGGGTCCGGTACCCACAATGACCATCCGACAACACATCTTCAACTCCCTCGATATACGAAAGGGTCCGGTACCCACAAAGTCCACGTTTCTAACACCGAAGTTCACGCCCTGCCAAATAATGGGTTGCGTAAGAGCCCGCGGGGTCGTCGATGTGCGAGGGGCAGTGGGCGCATGCGTCAATGTGCGAGGGGCAGTGGGCGCATGCGTCGATGTGTGAGGGGTAGTGGGCGCAGGTGTGGATTTTTTACGGTTCATGGAACCCTTCGGCCTTCCACGCCTTCGAGGTGGCGGAGCGGTTTGGGGCACATTCTCATTGTCTTTGTCCGTCCGTCGTTGTTTCTCCTTGTCATACTCCACCATCCTATGCTCAAGCAGGGTCTTATCGCTCTTGTTTGAGTACTTGGTCGATTCAGCTGGCCTCAATTGCCTCGGTGCATCTGGTGGCTCGATCAAATTAGACTCATCAGGCATCTCTGTGTCAATAAACAACTCTATGAGTTGGTCTCACTGATCTGTCGGCATGGAACCACTCCTCTTTTTTGCCACCATTTGATGTCTTGAATACATAAGGGTACACATTCATCTTGAAGTAGATTGTGATTTTCAACTCCTTCCCAAACCACCGTTCGCCAATACTTATGTATCTCGCTAGGGAAGATTGGCCTTTTGGAGATTATAGCCTCACCAATTCTATGCGGACACGGAAGACCTTCAAAAATATAAAAACAAAAAACAATATGACAGGACAAGCCTAACATAAACATTATGATATAATATTTATAGTGAATTCGGATAGAGAAATTACCTTGGCGATCTCGCCAAAAATAATCAACACATTCCTCATCAAGGTCGCCCCTTGCCATAGCCATGACCAATTCATATAACATTTCTAACAACTTGTCTAGGAATTGTTGTGACACAGTGTGAAATAGGGTCTCAAACAACTCTCTAATTTCATCGGACAAGCCACAATGCATGGCGGTTGGAATACTTATGCGCGACCTCTCAATATTTGCCCTCAAAATCTCAATCTGACATGTCAGTTGGTGGTGGATCTTGAGTATCACCGTATTGAAGCCTCCTCGAGTGGATGCCAAAATATTCTTCAATACACTATGCATACCCTCAACCCTAAAACAAGCATATGAATTAAAAATATGAATTAAAAGATGATGAATAACTAGTTGGATAATATGAATTTACCTATTTCTGGTTCTTGTTTGGAAGTGATGAGTAGTATCGGTCCAAGCATGTACTATATTCCTCTTGTGTGGAGTAAGCCATACCTTTTCAAGGTAATGAGAGTTGGTCGCCAATTTACCTTCAACGCTTGGAGTCTCTCTTCAAACATTTCTTCCATGGTGGACGAAAACAAAGCCCAACATTTGTTTGCAAATCCTTGGGCCAATCCCTTGGTGTTATCACAGTTTGCAAACACCTTCAATCCGTACGCTATAATGTTGTGTCTAATATGAACCCAACACAACAAATGAGTGACTTCATCTCCGAAACCAATTTAATGTCGTTGATGAGAGCCTTGTCCCTATATGTCACTATCGCATTAGGGTTTACTCCAAGTTCCTCGTACAAATTCTTCAATTAACGTAACACCCAACTATAACTCCTTGTCTCTTCATTTGACATAAATGCGAAACCGACGTTGAATTTAATTTCGGTGCAAGTAAAACCCACCTTCTCTAACAAAGGCATGTCGTACCTGTCAACAATTGTATGAAAATCCCACCGACATTAAGTATAAATGATATAATAATGTATAAAATGAACTCAAATTATTACTCAAACGTACCTATTGGTCTTGTAAGTGGTGTCCATAATGATCACATATGGAAACATCTTCATCAAATGCAATGATGTTGGGTGCACAAAAAATATGATATCGACCTCATTCGAATTCCCTCGATGCTTAGGATGCACTCTATACTTGTGGACATTCAAAAACTTAAGCGACCACTGTGTTACTGTCATTTCTCCACATTCCCGTAGTAATAACTTATCCCTCACATTGTAGATGTGTCGAATTGAGGTCACATTACCCGGATATCGCTGCCTCAACTCAGCAAGTATAGTCGTAGGGGGAGCGAACATGATCAACCTTTCAATAACCATTTGTTTTTGCTCCCATGTTAATCGACCCGCATATGGATGGCCATGCAAGCTACTTGGAAGATCATGGTTGTGCAATCCGCATTTGACCATTAAGGCCCATTGACCAGTTGACTTACTTCGAACTCCAAGCAACTCAAACGGGCATCCACACTTCTTTGTTGGAGTTTTGGTAACTGGTTGATAGATACTCCTATGCTCTACTCCAGGCAATATCCTCTTTCCGGGTCTATACTTACCGGCTTGATCACATGTTAGTTTGACTATACTTTTATTTGATGTCTTTATGACCAACACGAAGTTTTTTTCTCGACCAAGCTCCCTAGCCCAGTCAAGCATGTCTTGTCGATCATCTCACACATGCTCGTTATAAAAAGCAATTGAGAAATCTATCCCAGTGACCTATACATAAATTGATTAATCTTAATTAAACAATTATGACCGCGATATTATGAAATTATTTTTTCCTACAACATTCCAAAAATATCTACTTACATTAAAATATAATATTGACATTTAATAATACTAATATGTAAACTATCAACTTAATATCAATTTTTTTAATAATCACAATACAATTGTTTCATTATTTTCGATTAAAATTACTTTATCTACTTATATTCAATAATAATAAAGTTATCATTAGTCAAAATTCTACTTAAATATAACAATAACTACAATTAAGTTCAAGATAACTATGTAATGCGCTACATAAAAGTGTAATACAACATACCTCGTCCACTTCGATACTTGAATCAGATTCGTATTCTCCGTCTTCCCCTTCTGACAACGTTGAAGACAACCACTCTTTAGACGATGACATTTTGCAATGATTTTAGATGGATAGAGAATGAGATGGAAATTTTAGAGATGTGTATATATAGGCAAAAATTGAGCCGTTTAAAAAATAGCCGTTACACCGGTACTTCAACAGAAAGAGCGCTCGTCCTGTTGAAGTGCTGTGTGATTACTAAAAATCCCGTATGTATATTTCATCAGACTATATTTTTGGGATATAGTTTTAGACCTAGTTTGATATATTAGGGTTTTGAGAGTTGCACCTATTATTTCATCATCTATCTAATTCTATTTTCTCATATTTGTCATTCTAGTTTTCATATTTTCTATGGAGAACTAAGCCCCTTTGCTTAGTCAGACAGTTTGAAGAATCGTTTGACTTTCATTTGTGAGATTTCTACTCTTTATCTATTGCATGGAATTATTTTACTTTCTTGATTAAATTGTTTATGTGATTGATTTCAGCAATTTATAGGGTTGTTGTTATTGAATCTCAATTGCTAGATCTAGAGAAATTACTGGTTGAGTTTCTCTATTCCATAGTAGCAAACTACATTGTACTAGTATCTGGTTGTGCTAGTCTATTGTAGAGGAGAGTTTAATTGCATTCTAGTATAAAAGCTGGTTGTTTTATACTAGAATTGTATCCTGATTATATTCCTATTCTTAATGCTGCTTTTGAATTGAATCTTGATGGTTTCTGTGTTATACAATTAGTTAGGATTGATGGTATCTGGTTGTGCTATTAATTATCTCCGAAAAGGAATTGGAATTCCATATGCTTGCGACATTGAGTGGATCTATGATCAACTTGTCATATGAATGTGGATCTCTGGTTGACTAAGTATTTTCCCAAATTGATAAAAACCCAAACTCTAATTGCTTTATTAGTTTTGCATGCTAGAGAGTAGTTTAATTCATAAAACCTCCTTTTACTTTAATTGACATAAAATTCACATAGAAAGATAAATCTCCTCCCTACGGATTCGAGCCTTACTTCCCTAAGACTACAATCTTTAGGTTTGTTAGGTCTCTTTTGCATAGTCGTGATTTGCACGACCATTTCACGCTTATCACCACCTTTTATAATATATTTGTTGATTTGAACCACCTATAATGAATTCTATACCAAAATGTCCTTAACTACATGTTTTATTAATTTACAAATCATCCCTAATTTATTAAAATTTTCTCAAGTAGTCTAATATATATATATATATATATATATATATATATATATAATTATCAAATGGAAACTCATATATCCTTGTTTTATCATAGCAATGTCCAACCTCATTTGATTCCGATAGTTACTAGGAACATACTTTTGGGTCATAACATAAACATGTTGATCCCAATTCTCCACGGGAACGAGGTACCATTTCTCACGATCATCCACAATATTGTGTCTCCACACACGCGCCGCAACATTTGAGATATAGCGTGGCCGTGGGTACCTATTCGAATTTGTCTAGCTTGCAATACCTCAAAGTGAACTCCGTGGCTTAAATCCAATCAAGAAAAGTAGAGAGATTATATGCACCAAAGAAAGCCTCGATTTGGACCTTTGCATCATGACATTGTGGCCGATGTGCCCTTTGGGGTGCCCCGATTATCGTCAAGGTGCCGACAACCATGGTCTTGGAGGTGATGGGGACCTAGAAAAGTCATCATTGAGGTACCTTTGGTCTCGACCATGTCCTCGACACCTAGCATGGCGTGGCAAGTCATGACCCTCGGCGTCGCGAGACGTGGCGCGCCGATGACTTGGGGTGTGGTCTCGACCGTCCCTTCCGGCGTCGGAGTTTTATTCTTTCTTATTTATCTATTATTATATCTTTAGGTTTTGGTTTTTTCGACTATTTAAGTTTAGTTTCGTGTTTCAGTTACACATTCTCAGATTTCAGAGCATACTTTTACTTTTTAGGTTTTATTTCAGTTTTATTATGGAGAACTAATTTCCTTTGCAGTTTGTATGATCAAGGAAGCCTTCTTATGTAATTCGTGAGATTCTGGTAACTTTTCTATCCCTTGGTTAATATCAAAACTCTTGGTTTTATTTATATGATCTATGCTTGATTTGATAAGCCTGATCAACTTGTTTGATTGACTTAGATCAACTGTTTGGATTAGTCTGATTGTTGTCTGTGCAATCTTATTTATCCTTGAAACAACTCTTTTCTAGGACCGTGTACTAGAATTCAGAAAGAGTGTTTGATTGTTATTTTATGCAGAAGACTCGTAGCTTGAATGCATGATTTGATATCCTTCTATCCTCAATACTTTGCATGATTTGAATCAAGCGTTCTTGTTCATATCATCCTTTCGCTTGGACCGTGGATAAGCAGAAATCATTTATAAGGATTGGAATTAACCTGGGAATTAATAGAAAAGTGGATGAATTGACGATCAAATGATTAAAAAGGTGGAATTGGTTGAATAAACTCTGCTTTCCTTCAATTGATTTAATCCCCAATATTATTTCCTTGTTCGCTTGTTTGTCTAAATTTCCAAAAACCCCTGTCTTGTTATTTGCTGATTGTTCAGAATCCCGATTCTCTTGGGTACGATCCCTTACTTGCATACTATACTAGTTGGTAGTTTAGGGTCATTTATTTTTTATCTTGGCAACAACGACTTTAGCCGAGATAGTCATGTTGTTGTTTATTTTGATTCTCCACTTGTTGATTTCCTCATTGTGATTGTTCCATGTTTCCGAGACTCATTGGCATCAAGAGTGTGCCTATCACAATATGAGAAGACATGGAAGTAAAAATGAAGAATGGTAGAGAAAGAAAATCAAATCAATGCACTCAGAAAGTAACTTGTTCACCAAGTTATGGCTAGATTTAGGCAAGCCGGTAGGATGGCTAAATGTTAGTCAAGTGATGGCGATTCAGAAAGGATCACTAAGAACAATCAAGCAATAGAAAGACGAGATTCACAACTACTTCTTACGGAAGAAAGCAAGTAGTAGATAGATAAGATAGAAAATTTCGAGTGCCTTAGCAAGGGTTACCTTATTTTGGATATTCAATTCCTTGCTAAAAGATAGAATTTTTCTAGCAATTTGTGAGGCTTTCCTTATTTTGGCTTTTCCGTACAAAAGATAAAAAATTTCATAAGCAAACACATGAAAGGTATATCATTTTGGACTTTATCCTTTCAAACGAAGCAACTTTAAAGCAAAAGAGAGATCTCGTTAGATAGGTCTTAGGCACGACTTTAGCAAACAAGAGAAACTTAGCATTCACGGTAATTGTAGATTGATTCAAAAGTAGTATCTAGAGACTTAGAATCATGCTAAAGATGCAACTCTCAATTATACCACACACTTGAAAGGGTAAAGTAGATGACTTGTCGTCCAAGCTTTCCTTGGTGCGACTATGGTTTTAGTTTTGGAGGAAAAGCAATTTGATGATTTTGATGGAGGAAAAGAAGTATGATAATGGATAGTGAGCAAAGACACTAAAGAGTGACTTACAAGACGACATTTTGACTCTGTTGAAGGCATCGTATCGCCTTTGAGTGCGTCGGATCTTGTTTTGGATGGCAAGTCATAGTTGAAGTCTTAGACCAAAGTGGAACACTAAGGTGTAATATTAGATGTATTGCACATAAGTCTTTGATTATGAGGTTCAACAAAGAGAGAACGAGATCCTCAAGACTAGGACATTAATCTAGAGTTTGACTGAAAGAGATGAGTCGTTCTTAGGCAAAGTGATGGCTTTGGTGCTGTTCGAACAAGAGAAGATAAAAGAGATAAATTCGACCGGTTACGCCCAATCCAAATATGAACTCATTAAAAGAGGGCCACTTGACTTAGCCTATTGGTTTCTAGGATTTTTAGATGTTTTATATCGTATTAATTTTGCTTCTATCTTTTAATGTCTTCCTAGTCAGAGTAGAACTAGTCCTCTATAAAAGGACACCCCTTTGGTAAGCATTGTTGGTGTCTATAACCCTCTTTTGATGATTTCATACTTCTCCCAAAATATAGTCCAAGTAAACCTTTGGAGGCAAGGTTAGTCGCCTCTTCTTGGATGAAGCTCCTCTCGGATGATGCTTGGGTGTAGGCTCACCCCTTGTTAAGAACTCTCCTCCAACCTTTGCATCCAACCTTCCAATGCCTCAAATTGTGAGCTCACAGACTGAATTTATTGTTGAATGTATTCTTGAATGAATTGCAACATGGCCTCCATTAATGGCGTCAAATTGTAAGTTGAGGATCTAGCCGATATGTCTCGTTGTTATTCATATCTATCATCCTTCACACACTAGCCAAAAAATCAAATCCAACACACAAATGTACTATTTCCAAACACATGATTCACCCAAAATGACCTAGAAATGAAATCAAATCAAAATTTCAAGACATAGGCAACAATCAACAACAAAAAGCACAACTCAAGCAAACTAACTCGTCTAGGACATCGACGAAGTAAGAAGCTAATGAGTACCAAGTATAAATTACAAAATTTCACTTTTTAGACTCATGTCTAGCTCATATTCTCTTTCTCGTGGTATCCGAATTTTTCCAAATCCGACATCTTTTCCACTTTCATCGGATCCGAGGATTCTATGTCCCGGTTCTGTTTCTTCCCGAATCTGAATTCTTTTTGTAAGACACACTTGATTTTTTTTAAATAAGCAAACAAACTTTTCAACAACAATAGAACACAAACATTCAAATTCACAACTGACATTTTCAACCTTGGTACCCTTCCTATATCTTACTCAGCTACTTAGCCAAACTTATAAGCAACTAGAGTGTGACAAATTAAGGTCAAGACCCATCTAGAACTAAGGTTAATGGCTCAGTTTTGAGAACACACAATTAACAAGAGAGAAATCAATAAGCTAAATTTCAAAGGGTGTTGCTTTAATATGGAATTGGCCTTTTGTTTTTATAACATGAAAGATCAACTTTTGGAGTGGTCGCCTCCTTCCTTTGGACGTGTAATCTTGACTGAATCAAGGAAGTAACCACACACACACACAATAAGGAGAACACAATACACTAAGATTTCAACCATAAAATTAACAAAAGGAGAGTAAGGGTGGATTCTAAAAATCTTGCAACTTGTTCAATTTCAAATCTAAAAATTCAAGATCTAGGATGAATACCTTGCATGGATCTGATAACACTTGATGATGAATGTTGTAGGCGGTTCGGTGCAAGGATGACTCAAGGCTAGATCCATAAATTCTTCTTTGGCTTCACAAGGACAAATCTCCCAACTCTAGACTCGGTTTATAGTGATTCTAACTTAAGGAGTTAGATCTACAAGTATATTTGAAGTCCTCAAATTTGACAGCCAGATTAGGTGTGAATTGAAAGTTATCTCGATTCTATTAAGGCATCGTTGGACCAACAAAAATTGATTTCGATGGGAGTTGAATGAAATTGATGGATCTTCCTTCAAAATACAATAAGCATGATGATGGAGGACAAAATGGACAGTTTTTTGTGCTGAATATGGTGAATATAGATGGAGATATGATCATATTTGGAGAAGGATATGACTCACCTTCAAAAAACACGAACTAGAAGATCCCATCTTGGATATGACATGCCTAGATTTAGCCTTCGGGTTTGGATTGTTCTAACACACAATCACGATCAACAAAATCAGTTGGATTCCTTTGAAAAAAGATAGAAAAAAACATGGCTAAGGAGGAGACAAGGATTTTAGGTTTGGATCTTCAACTTGTCTAAGTAGCAAAGACGTCCACTTTGTCCTTATAATAATACAAGGGCAAAACCGAAATTAAGACAATAAAAAGCAATTTCTACCAACTATACTAGGTTTTCCAAATTTTAATTAAACACCCTTACAAACGAAGCAATGCACCACACAAGTCGCGGTCTTGTAACATGATAAGAACGCCCTACCTGCTCTCAATGTGACGACGTTAGCATAGTCACATTACTGTAGAAGTGCTCGGTTTATTGTTCATTGCATCGCTTGCACCGAGTGCGTCGAGCACACCCACGGTGCTCTCCTCGGCATCGGACTAGAGACCGTCTTACAAAATATGACACGGAGTCACATCAGTAAACACACAAGAATCTCCAACCGTTGGGGGGCCTATTAGGAAGTGGACATGTCAGGACTGTTGTAGTACATGACCAAAAAGTTATTGTAGCAACCGAAGAAATTGCACTCCCCCCACCTTCAAGGTTTGCACGTTCGACCTCCCTCGGGTTATTCACGTAAATCTCATCCAATTTGGCCAAACTCATCGTTGTTCCGGTCCATGGACCAAATACATCTCACTAGTGGGTCCTTTGACAAGGGAACTCAATCTTCATAGATTAGGGCGATGAGAGAAACACAATCATCAATATAATTACTATAACAGTTGATTTGTTCACAAGAGTTCGATAAAGAGCGCGCAAATGATCCAAGGGGCACTTTGGTTGAGATCAAAGTCGTTCCAACTTCTGCCCTTTAGTAGAGCCCGCATTCGATCCATGTTATAAGAACTAGATGATTTGCTCATAAAGAACGTGAGGGAAAATGAGTCACTAATGGGTATAGGAATATTTCGACCCCATTCTAATTTTATACATGCTTCATCTTGAGAGACTTTTTATGAGCCTCTCTCGCTAGACATTTATCTCAGTCTAATGTTTCATGCAATGTTGTCCATCTATCATCTAAAGATAAAGTTCCTCGTCGGGGAACGGGCGGGTAAAATCATAGGGCATCGGGTAGAGGGTCTCACTTGTAATGTGATCTCCATGTAATATAGAGACTTAATGCTTGTTGGCGCCTTAAAGGAGGAGAGCATGGAGCATGAGATGTACAATCATGCAACTGAGGGGTTGACTGGTTGAGAGAGTTTGAGAAGAAGGAATTTGAGCCATTGAGAATATGAGAGGAAGATTGTAAATTGGCTGAGTGTTTGATTAATGTCGTTGCATAGGGTCTCGAGTCCTTGTTGGGAAAATTAATTGATGTGTTTGTATAGATGATAGACAACCTTAAAGGTTTCTCGATGGTCGTAGCTCAACATTCCTTCAACATTGACGTCGCAACTACATGGAGGATGAGAATGATGAATGAAGAGTTGGCCAATGCCTCTAATGTCGAGGTTAATAAGCTATTGCATGCATGATTTATCCACAAAGTCCAGTACCAAAAATGGCTCATCAACGCCATCTTGATGAAGAATGGCAATGGAAAATGGAGCATAAGAGTGGACTTTAAAGACGTCAACAAGGTGTGCCCCAAGGATAATTACCCCTTCCTCCCATCGAAGAGCTTAGGGACTCAACCAGGACACACTGTCCTATGTTTTCTTGATGCATACTCGGGGTACAATTGGTGGTCATGAATTAACGAGACGAAGAAGATATTGAGATAATCACTCAACATGAGACCTCTTGCTACAAGGCCATGCCATTGGTTTTAGAGAACCTAGTGGCCATCTTTCAAGGGATCGAGTATCATGGAGTATTTACGAAAGAGTGTGTTAGCCTATGTGGATGACATCATTATAAAAAGCAAGTTTGAGAGAAATGTTGGCAGATTTGGAAATGGTATTCAGGATACTTTAGAGGTTCAAATTGATCCTTAACCTTGAGAAGTGCATTTTCATTGTTTCATCAAGGAAATTCATAGGTTTCATGATTAGTTTGTGTGGCATCAATGTCAATCCGAGAAAGACTACTTCAATTATTAATATGAGACCACCTTCTTCTCGCAACAAAGTCCAGAGTCTTAAGGGCGTTGTGAATTACCTTGGGAAATTTTGTCTGGCATGGCAGATCGCACTCTTCCATTCTTCTCCACCCTCAAGGTGGTAGGTAAGGTGGTAGGTAAGGTAGTAGGTGAAAGTGAACATGAAGGGTTGTTTTTAACCCCATTTTGTGTGCCAATTTATAGGCATTTCGTTCTTCATGTTTAGACACATTTTTAAACCTAATGAGAATGATGTTTGTAGTTTTTCTTAGTAGTCTTGATCCACTCGTCCTTAAGGCTAGTGAATCCTATTGGTTCGTGAGTCATATTGAGCCATCTTCAAGGATCCATTCAAGATGAGTGACATCGTTGTTTGAATCCATAGTTTGTGTTTTTTGAGAGTTAGTCATATCTCTCTAATTCCACATCCATATCCATGACTTCATCTCATACAAAATCATCCCATTTCATCCCCCTTCCATTGCCACTCCATCAATCTCCATATCATTCAAATTCCCATCGAAATCAATTCTTGGTGGATTCTACAAGTGATATTGATCTCAAATTTGGAGGAGTTCAACCACACTCATTAATCGAAGTCCTTGACATGGAATCACTCAAATATGAGTTCAGACTAGGGAGAAAAATCAATTTTAAGACAGGCCAAATTTTTGTTTGTTTGATGTCAATTTCGTTGGAAGTCTATGGGGCTTACCTTGCACTGTGGATTTCACGATCTTTGATTCTCATCAAAAGGTATGCAAAAATATGATATTAGGAGAAGCAACACTCACACACCAAGCAAGCAATCAAACATGTACACAAACTATGACAATAAGGCAAGAAGAGGTACATTGTTTTTGTGGGGTTTTTAAAATTCTTGAAACATATTTTTTTTAAAGAAAAAGTGGGTTTCTTCCTTTTATGATATAATTTTTTTTAACAAACAATGCGTAATTATGCATGGAAGAATAGATGGGCTTATAAGACTATGCAATTAAGATATGCCAAACTTGGAAATTTTGGCAATGAAAGTTTAACCAAAAAAATTACACACTAAACGATATCAAATGGCAAAAGATATTGCAAAATAACATTTGACCCTTAAAAGGCGTGCAAGTAAGATATTGGTGTAGATGTGATTTGGCAATTGAGTTTTGCCGAATTTTTAGGCAGAGTACAAATTGGATGCAATCAATTCGGATTGGATTTCATGCACCAATAATATTGGGTTTCAAATAGAGATGTCACACAGACTTGTATGCAACCAAAAATTTACAGCAATCAGAATATGCAGGTAATTAAAAATATATTGACCAAAATGTGTGGCTCCAATATTGATAGCACCAAGACATTTATAGCAATAGGAAGTCACAGTGCACGCACAAGATTGGAACTAATTCCAATAATCATGCCAAGTATGTTCTGTGTTCACACCATAGTCATACAAGTAGGTAAAAATTTTCAAGCTCGGACGAGGCACTACCTAGTGTTTTGGGAAGAATAATCACACGAACGTGTCAACCAAAAATTTACAACAATCAGAATATGCAGGTAATTAAAAATATATTGACCAAAATGTGTGGCTCCAATATTGATAGCACCAAGACATTTATAGCAATAGGAAGTCACAGTGCACGCACAAGATTGGAACTAATTCCAATAATCATGCCAAGTATGTTCTGTGTTCACACCATAGTCATACAAGTAGGTAAAAATTTTCAAGCTCGGACGAGGCACTACCTAGTGTTTTGGGAAGAATAATCACACGAACATGTTACCTGCTAGAATGAGGGATTTCTAACCAAATAATAAGTGTAACGCGTTATCAACAACAAAGAAGAAGTCGAATGGAAAAAGGAAAAAAGAGCAAGAGCATGAAAAGAGTTATGATTGTATATAACGAAATTGCGGGTGATTCCTCTGTGATTACAAGCGAGCACATGAATAGAATTGATAGACAAGAATGAATTGAGATCAAGGATTGACTTCGGTGATGATCCCCCTATTTCTACCTCGTCCTCATTTTATAGTTTCCTCCTCAATTTGGACCACTGGTGAAACGTCTGGTATATCCCGGAGATCTCGCTACTGGTGTAAATGGGGTAGCCGTTGAGTGGGTTGAATACGGAATTCGATATTTCCGCCACGCCTTGATCGCTTCTTCGGCTTTCCTCTATAACGAACAACTCGGGTTGACCATCCTGGGCTTACGATTTTCTCCTGGGCCTGATTTAGAGAGGCCCAACAATACCCCCATAAAAACCCGAGAAAGTTCCCTCCATCCGTCTTTCTAGGGTTTTTGATTTTATCACCATGGAAGTTGTAGCGAGTAAAGACGTGTCCCATCAATCCCTACGTATAGCAGTCATGATGTTCTCTTGAGACTTCAACTACTCTTCTCGGTGTCCAGGTACGTCTCCCTTCTCTTCATCTTCTTCCTCTTCTCCTTCTCTCAATTATGGCGACTTCTAGTTCTTCCCCAAAACCTTCTCTTCGCTGCCTTGAACCCATCGTACCTCCTTCTCTAACTTCATCCAAAATCCTCACCCAATATCATCATAAAAATAGTACCTCGAAAGATCCTCACCACTTTCTCCGCTGGATTTCCTTCGTCCGCAGAGATATTCTTTCCCCCTCCTGGGATCTGGGCTGATTTCTATGCTGACGATTGGGTCTGCTTGTACGAGTACCCCTTTCGCATCGACCATCGTTTCCCTTTCTCCCCACTGGTTATCGATTTCCTTACCACCCTCAATGTATCTCTTGGGCAAGTACTCCCTCAAGTTTGGAGGTTGTTGCTATTAGTTGACCTATTATGCTCCTCTCATGGCCTTCCCTTCAAAGCTTTCGACTTTTTCTACAACTATCACCTTTACAAAGGTGGCCCCGACCGTTTGACTTTGAAAACCTTCCAAGACAAGTCTAACTTGATCTTCAATATTTCGAAATCTGATCGGGGCTGGGGTGACAAATTTTTGTTCGTAAAGCTATCTTCTTTGGGAATTGACTCGACTTTCTTGAAAGCTCAATGGCGTTCAACATGTAGTGTTTCTCTTTACTATTCCTGCTTCGTTCAATCGTTCCGAACCATCGGTTGTTTCTATCTCGAATGCAGAAAATCTGACACCTCCTCAACCTCACAAAGTATCGGCCCAAGTTATCTCCCATATTGAATCTATCCCACTGGAATAAAGATCTTATCCTAATTTGGTGAAGGTGTGCTTTGTTGACTCCGAAAGTACCGAGATGTCGAGTAAGCTTTCTCCTTCCCTTACTTCTTAATCCAACGTCTTTACTTCTTATAACTACTTTGTCTTCGCATTGCCAGGCTCAAGGACTACCCGATCCACCGCTGCCTTATCTACCTTGGAATGAGTCGAAGCCATGAAGAAAAGGAAAGTTGAGATGGCTTCTACTGCAGATACTATTTTGACTGTGGCCCTTCCTCCAAAAACTACATGTGATGCTTCCAGAGTTTCGTCATCAAAAAAAGAGTGTACCTTCTCGTATGAACGATCTTCCTAGTACTATGATGTCCGTTGACATGGATCCGGAGAAATGTTTGAAGTCGTTGATGCCTCTTTTAGTGGATTGTCCCTGTGGTCCAGGAAATCGCTCCACCTTGCCACATTTCTTTGGCGAGATGCTAGCGGCTCAATAGGGTGATTAACAATTTGCCTTTCTAATTCACATTACTTCAATGCATCTTGATACGTGATATCATGCTGTTATTTTTTAGGGTCTCCAACTTGCGCTATCTGCTTTTGACGCCTTCAAGGATTACCCCGAGCAGTTAGCTCAAAGCAAGATTAACATGCAGCTTGAGAAAGACAAAGACGTCATCCTAGGACAGGAGAAGAAAATTCTGGAGAAGAGGGTCAACGATCTACAAGATGCTCTCAAGAAGGCTTCCGGAGAGTCTAGAGAATGGGAGAACAAGTTCAACGCTGCATCAAAGAAAAGCGCAGCTCTTACTCAAGAAATCGAGGATACAACTGACTAATGGTCGCTTAGAGCTCGCGTTGAAACAATAGAGAAATTCACTGCAGGAAAGCATTCTTCCTGGGACGCTATGAAGGAGAGGGAGCATTTTGAAAACCTGTTTCCTGATGAGGCAAGCGCACTCAAGAAGTCCTCTCTTGTCGATGATATCTCCCAAGTCGCCAAGGAAGTACCTCAAGTGGAGATGGAAAATCAGAAGGCCGTTGAAGATGCTCCGAAGGAGTGAGTTTTCCTGTTCTTGTTACTATCTGAACTTTAAGTGCTTCATTATCCCCGATATGTCGAGGTTTAACGCTTTATTTTGTATGGCCGCTTGTTTCTAAAGCCTTTGTGTGGACAACCTTTACCCCTCATTTTTGGCTGGTTTATTAGGGGTTTTACTATGAATGTTATTTTAGTACTTGTATGGTTTTAGATCTGCTTTTCTCTTTTTTGAAGGTGATACAGGTTTGCTGTTGCGGAATGAGGACCACCACTCTCTCAAACCGGGACACACACGGCCGAAGCGATAGCTCATCCTCCGGCTTGGGCTCTAACGGGAAAGCATGCCCCGTCCATGACTCGTACCAATTTGGTACATATAAGAGATCTAGCTTGTCAAGGGTGGGTACAACAATGCGTCCTTGAACTTTTGTAACGAGCCCCTCCCGGACTCGAGTAAAAATTCCGGAGCTAAGCCAATAGTTTTGGTTGAGCAACTGAGCATGAGCCGGTGTGTAGCGAGTGAGGTCGACTCCAAGGTTTGTAGCCAAAAGACTAACCAAGTTACCACACCATACTTCCTTGGACTTGGTTGATTTCTGATCGCTCGTGTGTGCGAGGGTCTAGAGATACAATTTATAACCCGACCCCGTTGTAGCACGTGGTGGGTGTCGAACGCTCGGGAAATCTACTCGATTGAGGTGCCTAGACACTAGAAAGCTGGAAAGGAGAACTTAAAACAAAGGAAAACGAAGAGAATAGTCGGGACCGACACAAGTGTCATGTCGGGCCCGAGGTTGGCGACAAGAGGAAGTCGGGACCGACGTAGGGCAAGTCGGGCCCGAGGTATCTGGGTTTGTCGAACTTCAAAGATTGAAAGTAGATCTTGGGCTTTTGGGTTCCTTCTATAGTAGATTAAGGCTTTTCCACCCCAATTCAAGCAATAAGTGATAACCGGAGTAGGATCGAGTGCTTTCGCCCTCGTTCCAACCACTTCTACACATCGATCCTTGGGGAAATCCCCTTCGAAGCAAGGTCTTGAGATTGACACATGTTCACTTTCGCTACTTTGCCAATCACAAGCCTAGATTCCTTACTTTCGCAAGGAATTGTAACTCTATGTAGAGTGGGTTCCTAGATCAAGCACTCAAGGCTATGGAATTGGGGTTTCTAGCCCAAACGTAGCTAGAGTTTTCCCCCATAACCCAAGATCAAGGAGATCTACTCCATATGGCAAACAAAGAAAGCAAATAAATCAAAAAGCAAAGCAATCAACATCATCAATCTCAAACCAAAGCAAAGTTTCATTCACAAATCAAAAGCAATCCACAAACTCCAATCAAAGGTTTCCAAATCCACAAGATCAAAACAAAACAAAGCTAATCTATCAACCAAACCTATCAAATCTCCCTCTCCTTGGGCCGATTCTCTCTCTTCTCCTTCTCCTCTCCTTCCTCCTTGCTCTCCAAGTATCTCTTGAGAGTTTTTGAGGGTTGGGTTCCTTCTCAAGTGTGGGAACCCCCCAAAATTAGAAGACAAGAGAGCCTTTATAGATGAGGGGCAAAAGTGGAAGTTCACCATTTCGTGCCTTGGAGCCCAAGCACCAATCGACCGACTCGGCCCGACACGGAGGACCTCGGGCCCGACTTACTGTGCAAGTCGATCCGAGGTTGAAAACTTCAAGTCGGGCCCGGCGTTGTTCCAGCTCGGTCCGGACCTCGTTCCACCTCTTCTTGTTGGCTTTTCTCTTGTTCTTCTTCATGGCTTGCTCCTCTCTTTCCCTCTTTAGCTCGGGCCTTGCTCCATGTTCCGATCCTCCTTCAAATCGACCCTTGATCCATGCCAAATTACCTACAAAACACATAAAACGCGCGTAGTCTCCGAATCTCATAGAAATACGGGAACTAAGCTAAAAAGGAACAAAACACACAAGAAAAGGGGAAAAAGAAACATATTTACAAAGGAAATCATATATAAAAACACCACCAAATAAAGCGACATCAATTTCTCTATGTAGTAGAGCCACTCATACCCCAAATTCAAAGGGCCGGGCTCCTCGAAAATGATAGTGCGGAGACAAGCAACTTTCGTCCTTGTTGGCCTGTTCAACTCTCTCTTTGGCCAGAATGTAGCGGCTAAGACTTGGAGAATGATCCTGAAAATAGGGTTGATGATGCTTGCCCCAGATAATGCCGTTGTGGAGGACTGGACCTCCCCGGTGATGTAGCTCCAAGTCCGTGTCACCTTGTAGTCTTTCAAACTGTACTCTCTAGAAGGGTTTGGGAGCTCCAGAATTACATTGAACTCCTCCATGGTGAACTCACGGCTCACATTACCGAGTCGAAGTCTTCGACGAAGCCTAGTCTATATAGTGGCCAGGAACTCGGATGTGAGGGCCGGAAAGTGTGGTAGATTTTCCTTCTTCAGCAAATGAGACGCACCGAGAATAACGAAGGCCTCCTTGACATCCGTGTAAATCCTCGTGTGTATGGCACTTGACTTCGAGAACCACCGAGTGTTGTGGTCCTTGTCTAGAATGGCACGATATCGATTCACTTGGCCTTGGGTGCTCAAGATCACATCGTCCATGCGAGGTGGAGATGGGGACCTCTGATTCCTCCTCTTCTTTTGGGCTCGGGTAGCGGGTCTGCTTGAACTTTCCATGAGATCTACAAAACAATCATGATTTTTCCACGATAAGATCCACTCAAAATAGATAGGCAAGAGACCCCATACTTGGTCTCAAAATAACCTCAGAAATATTCGTCAACTACCCAAATGGGTCGTTAAAGAATCTGGACTGGTTTATACACTTTGAAGCTGCGCAAGGTCGTTAACGATCCTGGGTGGGTCGTTAACGAGCTGTAGAGAAGCAGTACTCAGGATTCGAATGTTATTAACTCAAAAATCAAGCCATGGATCAAGCATGCATCCTCAATATCTTTCTATAGACTCACAATAGGGTTTATGTACCCCATACTTGCTCGATTTCCCATCCCGAACATGCTAAAATTACCCAAAATTGACATGGCAAAGATTGAACTTAATACTAGAACAAGAAAAATTCATGCTTTTCTAATCAACTCTTTGCAATGGAGAATCTAACATGAATAATCTTCCCTAGAACAAGAACAATTAAGCACAACCAAAATTCATGAGCAAAATCCAAACATGCAAGTCGACCCTCTCTATAAACACAATCCCAATATGAAATTTCTACAATAAAAACCATGAATCTTGTAAGTAAGAGTTAGGGTTTAGAAATCATACCGGAAAATCGAGAAATTGAAGAACAAAGGATCGAATTGGGATGGTTAACGAGCGTGGATCTCGTCGGTGGGAATCCGGGGTTCGGAGCTTCGGTAACGATGGTGTCTCCGGCGGTCGGTGGAGTGGGAGATTCCGATCGATGGTGGGGGATTTCCGAGATTTTTGGTAGGATTTTTGAGGGATTTGGAGTTTTAAGATTGAGGATTTAAGAGTGAAAATTTTTAGGAGGGTAAAAAGGGTTATATAGGAGAGGGTAAGGATAGGAAAAGATAGAGGGGGCGGCGGCTTGGGGGTAGATAGAAGATAGATTAGGGTAAAAAAAACATACCTGCCCGTTTTGCCGAATTGGGTCGTCAAACCGGGTCGTTAACGACCCTGGGTGGGTCGTTAACGAGCCACCGTAGCCTCCTTGAGTGATTTTCGAACCCTTCTCCTGCATCTTGTTAGTGCAAAACTTATCCTAATTTCTATCCTAAAAACTACTAAAAGAACTCAAAAGAAAGCTAAGAAAAAGAATCTAAAAAGAAAAAATCTAGTCTATACTAAGAGCTGGTTTGATGTGATCCACCCCGAGGTCAATCAAGATTCCACTTCAAGCTTGTGTCGTCACTCTCGAGGCTCATGTTCAATTCCGTTTGCATCCAAATCTCTAATATATGTGTGGGATATATTTATTTATTGTAAATATTCTAGATTTTTATTATTATATGAAAGTAATACAGATGTAGTAGGTAAGGTGTTAGGTGAGGTGGTAGGTAAGGTGGTAGGTAAGGTGGTGGTAGGTGAATGTGAACACGAAGGGTTGTTTGCAACCCCATTTTGGGTGCCTATTTATAGGCATTTTGTTTCTCTTGTTTAAACATGTTTTGAAACCTAATGAAAATGATACTTTGAGTTTTTCTTTGTAGTTTTGATCCACTCGTCCTTAAGGCTAGTGAATCCCCTTGGTTCGTGAGTCATATCGAGCCATCTTCAAGGATCCTTTCAAGGTGAGTCATATCCTTGTTTGAATCCATAGATTGTGGTTTTGGAGAGTGAGTCATATCTCTCTAATTTCACATCCATATCCATCACTTCATCTCATAAACAAACCCATTCCATTTTAATCCCTTTCCATCGCCCTTCCATCAATCTCATTCAATCTTCCATCGAAATCTCTTCTCGGGGGATTCGGCACTACCTCAGTAAAATCAACATAACTTTCAATCTACTCATTATCTGGCTCTCATATGTTTAGGAAATCAACTAGAGATCTAAATCCTCAATTTGGAATCACTCAAATCGGAGTCCGTACCAGGGAGAAATCGGCAGTTGAAGACAGGCTAGATTTTTGGGTGTTTATTGTCGAATTCCTTGGAAGTCTAGGGGGCTTACCTTGCCCTGTGGACTTCACGATCCTTGATTCTCATCATTTGGTATCCGAGCTACGCAAGGTAAACACTCAAAAATTGGTCAAAATTTTACCTTATTAGAAGTTGCAAGCAAAAAGAAAAAAAAAGAAAAGAAAAGAATGATTTCCTTCCAAAGCTTGGACCAACTTATCACTATCAAATGTCCCGTGGAAATGATGCGGATATTACAAGAAGATTGCCCCTATTTTAAAGACCCGCCCCTTTGGGATGAGCATTTGCAAGGAGGGGATGTCGTGTCGATTGAAGTGGCCGCCATGCACCAAGATCCACAACATAATCGTACTCTTACTCTACTTCCGTGTGAGGAGGAGTATGTTGAAGTAGAGGACGTTGTAGATCCATCGCCTTCATCTATCAGAACCAAGCATCGAACCACCATTGTGCGTAGTTCACTAAATTCCTTCGCTACTCCTTGGATGGATGCAACACCTAATGTTTCTTCATGCTTGCCATTTCTACTTCAAGAAGAAGAGACTACCCCATCCTTTTTGTTGGAGAAGAACATTGAGGAACTCGATCAAATGGATTCGAGGACGAATCCTTTTAAAGGAGGAGAGTATGATGTGATCCACCCCGAGGTCAATCAAGATTCCACTTCAAGCTTGTGTCGTCACTCTCGAGGCTCATGTTCAATTCCGTTTGCATCCAAATCTCTAATATATGTGTGGGATATATTTATTTATTGTAAATATTCTAGATTTTTATTATTATATGAAAGTAATAAAGATGTAGTAGGTAAGGTGTTAGGTGAGGTGGTAGGTAAGGTGGTGGTAGGTGAATGTGGACACGAAGGGTTGTTTGCAACCCCATTTTGGGTGCCTATTTATAGGAATTTTGTTTCTCTTGTTTAAACATGTTTTTGAAACCTAATGAAAATGATACTTTGAGTTTTTCTTTGTAGTTTTGATCCACTCGTCCTTAAGGCTAGTGAATCCCCTTGGTTCGTGAGTCATATCGAGCCATCTTCGAGGATCCTTTCAAGGTGAGTCATATCCTTGTTTGAATCCATAGTTTGTGGTTTTGGAGAGTGAGTCATATCTCTCTAATTTCACATCCATATCCATCACTTCATCTCATAAACAAACCCATCCCATTTGAATCCCTTTCCATCGCCCTTCCATCAATTTCATTCAAACTTCCATCGAAATCTCTTCTCGGTGGATTCTGCACTACCTCAGTAAAATCAACATAACTTTCAATCTACTCATCATCTGGCTCCCATATTTTTAGGAAATAAACTAGACTCGTAGATCTAAATCCTCGATTTGTAATCACTCAAATCGGAGTCCTTACCATGGATAAATCGGCAGTTGAAGACAGGCTAGATTTTTGGGTGTTTATTGTCGAATTCCTTGGAAGTCTAGGGGGCTTACCTTGCACTGTGGACTTCACGATCCTTGATTCTCATCAGGGTTGCCTCCCGTAATCGCTATGTTTAACGTCGTCAGCCCGACGTACTTCCTTTGCTCAAGGTGGCTCTTTTGTAGCTATGTCAGGGTCTCGAGATACCCCATACTTAGCTTTGCAGGCGTTGTTTGCTTGAGTCACTAAGTTAGGTCCCTTGTATTCCTACATATGGGTTAGTGAAATCCGGAAACCAAGGCGGTTTGGACTCCTCAATAGCATATGTCGTGGGGCATGGTTTAGGAATAAGGAAAGAAGAAGAGTACTCACCTTGATTATTTCCTTGTATGTGAGACTTGCTAGAGGGCCAAGGAAGCTCGACAGGGTCCTGTGTGAGAATCTCGTCCTCTTTCGATGTTAGTGGAAGTTCGGTAGTATCATCTATGTTGAGTTCTGGTTGGGTCAACTCGATTTGAGTGACCGCGGTTGGGTCATTTGCGTTTTGGTCCAAGCTGAATTCCACAAGTTCTTCTCCAATCTTAAAAGTAAGAAGTTCTTTCCGCACATCGACCTTGGCACTTGTTGTAGGTAGGAATGGTCTCCCTAGGATAACGGGGACATGATGATCCTCAGGCATGTTGAGGACGACAAAATCATTTGGTATGAAGAATTTCCCGACTTGAATAGGATAGTCGTCCACGACTCCTGTGGCCTTGACACATGATCCATCTGCCATGTAGAGGTTCATATCTACCGGCTCCAGTGGTCCCATATTGGCTTTAGACCATATTGAGAGAGGGAGTAAACTAGCACTGGCTCCCAATTCACATAAAACATTGAATTTGTGGTCGCCTATGCCAATCGTGATGGCAAATCTCCCATGATCTCCAAGCTTTTCTGGTAAAGCAATAGATCGGACTTCATCTTGTAGTTCGTGTTGGATCTTTTCCTGCTAAGAATATCATTCAAAAATTTTGTGTAAGCTAGCATTTCGCTTAGGGCCTCAGCGAATGGGATGGAAATATTAATGCCCTAAAGATTCTTCACGAAACGCTTGAGCTTACTCTCAGTAGAGTCCATAGATTTCTTAGTGGGAATTGGAAGAGATTTCACCATTCTCCGAACCAAATTAGGCTCGAGAGGTGATGCTACCGAATCGACACTAGGGTCATCAAATACGCTCGGCGTGTCGTTACCGACCTTGATGGGGTCGTTAACTACCCTGGAATGGGGAGGAAGGCTCGGATTAGAAGACTTACCTGAATTAGGTTCGTTAAATACCCTCGGAGCTTCGTCACCATGTTGTCCCAGTTCGGTAATTGCCTTCGCTGGCTCGTTACCGAGCTCAACTGTGGCGTCTTCTTTAGCATTGTCCTTAGCTTGGACACGTTCCGGTAATGTCTTTCCGCTCCTAAGGTGCACCGCTGCTATTTGTCCCCTATGGTTCTCCTCGGGGCGGCCCGGGAGTTGCCCTTATGGTCTCGGAATCTGTGCAGCAAGGTTCCCTAATTTGGATTCAACATTCTTCTTCCATATATTGAACTCTCCCCATCTTTTATTTTGTTGGTTCAGGTTGGCTTGAACTTCGTTAACCTTGTTAGTCACTCCGTTAATGCCTTCTTGTAACCCTTGAACCCATGATGGTGGCTCATGATGGCTTGGAGGTTGATAATGAGCAGGTCGTCTATCCGGTGGAGGCGTTGCATAGTTTGGATTTGGATTTTGATTGCCCCACGCCTGATAATTGTTTGACCTGTCAAAATAGCTAGATCGGTTCCTGTATGGGCCTCTCTTATAATTCATCTCAACAATTGTCTCAGCGGTTCTAACCTGCTCTATGTTAGTGCAAGCAGAAGTACTATGGGCAGAAGAACCACACTCTTGACAAGATTGAGAGGATTTCAGAAAACTTACCTGCTTCTTCAAACGGTTGACCTCATCTTGTAGAAATTGACTTTTAACATCTGAGTCAACTTCTTCTCGGCTAGGCATGTATAGACGTTTCTAGGGCTGTGGAGTTTGCTGGGTTCCATACATGGCATCATAATTGGACAGCTTATACAACAATTCTCATGCAGCTGTAGGGTCCATCTCTATAAAACCGCACGCAGTATGCATGTTGATGCGGTTCTTGGTCTCTGCGTTGATACCCTGGAAAAAGATTTCTTGCAGAACATATAAAGGTTGCCCATGAGTGGGGCACTGTCTAAGCATCTCTTTAAATCTTTCCCATGTTTCAACAAAAGTCTCATTAGGCAACTAGTGATAGGAGGTGATGCGTTTTTTCAACTCCGTTGTCTTGGCAGGCGGGAAAATTTTTGTAAGAAATTAATCATACAAGTTCTTCCAAGTCCTGATAGACTTAGGAGGTAAGCTCTCCAACTAGCTCAGGGCCTTTCCAAAAAGAGACCACCTGAAAGCTTTTAACAGAACATATTCAAGTGAGACACCTTCAGCAGCTTTGGTGTCACATAAATCAAGAAAATTTCTAATATGTCCCATAGGTCACTCAGAGGGTTTCCCTTCAAACTGAGCCCGTTTGATCAAGGATATGAATTGAGATTTAATCTCAAAAGTTTTCTCTATCTCCGGACGCACAATTGGAGACTCTGGCACCCTCAGTTCTGGATGCATATACTGTTTGGCATTCCTCGGATAGGCATTCAGCTCTTCTTGTAGACGAGCATTGTTAGTTCGTTGTCGCTCTGCCTCGACAGCAGCATCGTCCTTCTCGGTTTTCAACGCCTCCATCTGAGTCCGGAGGACTTCCAACTACCGAGCCATCTCTTCAGGTGTGGCCATGGCTCGGTGCTCTCGACGTTTACGGTGCAGGGAACGTTCATGTTCTGAATAATAACCAGCGTTGTCAAATTCAAGCCTCCGACATCCTACCGGCATACGCTGAGAAAACAGATAAAGAAAACAAAAATTAAAAACAAAAACGGGGTCGGGATATTCCCAGACCCACAGATAAACAAACAAACACATTGCTTCCCCGGCAACGGCGCCAATTTGTTGAATGAGGGTTTCTTGACAACAAATAAATTTATAATCAAGAACCCGCTGAGTATAGGGGAGTCAAGATCGTTCCACGGGAAGCAAGCAAAACACACACTAGCAGCCTTGTCAACGACATTGTTAGGGTCGTTAACGAACCACCGTAAACAAAAATTCCAAAACTAACGACCTAGACAGGTTCGGTACCGAGCCAACGAACTCAGTAACGAATATGGTCTTAAGAAAAATCAAATAAAAACAAAGATCTAGGACAAGGGTTACCACAACATAGGCATGCACACAAGCTCGTACGAAGATAAATATCATGCCTTTAAATAGACAGATGCATCAACTTTCATTGACTTACAAGTAAATTAATCTACTTTCATAAACTAACTCACTCAATTGCTTGTTTCGGATCTAAAGCTTGAAACTTTCGTATTCAAACAATATCAACCTTCAAGTTTATAACTTTCTCTTTCAATCAAGTTAACAACTCAACTTAGCTCAACTTTCATCTCGGTATAAGCACAACAAACAATCTTAACAATAGATAAAAGGCATTCAACACATAATCTTACTCACCAAACATGCATAACTATGCCGGGTTTCAACCCCGACCCTAGATAAAAAGACTACTCACTAATCATAACTAAAAAATAAATAACTTCAATCAAAGAAAACATTGAAAACAAAACACTACTCAAATTAATAAATATCGTCTTACATAGATTCAGAAGAAACCGAATATACCAGAATATCAAATCAAATCCTTGACTAACGACCCCAGTAACTCTCGTCCACCGAGCTCTCGATCTCGACTCCGATCCTTCTCTCTCTCTCTCGGCTCTTCTTCCTCTCTCTCTACTCTATCTATGATCGATCCCCCCGTTTCTAAGCTAGATAGAAGGGTATTTATACTAAAAAATCTAGAAACTAAAAAAGGCTAAAATATAAAAACTTTCCTAAGAAGATAGAATCTATTCTAAAAGATAAAAATAAGATCTAGAAAGATAACAAGACCTAAAATACATAATATAATACCCCTAAAAATCATTAAAAAGTCTCTACCGACACGGAAATAAATTCCCGCATAGGATCGGTAAGTCACAAAATCAACCTCTCGAATATTCTGTCTCGTGGCCTCATTAACGAGCCCTCACAGCCTCGTTAACGAGCTTGGGTTTGGTTTCTTCAACACTTCTTCTCCAAAAACTTGAACTTCAACTTCTTCACCTTGTATTCCTCCATCCTTTATCATAGCTCTCCAAATTCAGCTCCAAACATCACCTTTTTCTTGCTAAAACCTACAAAAAGACACAAAACATAGTAGCTTCCATACTTTTCACAAAATATGCAAAACTATCCAAAAATACACTAAACTAACCCTAAACTTATCAAAACTAAACCTAACAAACTAAGAAAACCTATAAAAAACTATACTAAAAACACGAACATCAATAACGCTGGCACGCGTCACACTTTCGGGCAAACTCCACTGCGTCTTTGTTCATGGTGGGCCAATAATAACTCATCCTGCTTGCTTTCCTTGCCAAGTTGCGACCCCCTATATGATTTTCGCATTCTCCATCGTTTATGTCTTGCAATATTTTCTGTACTTCTTCCTCCTCTACGCATCCTGCATATATCCCTGATGACATCCACTTGAAAAGAATGTTATTCTCAATAGCAAAAGTGGAAGCTTTTACCTTAATTCGTCGGGTTTCTTCCTTGTCATCTGGTAGGATCCTATCTCTTAACCATCTTAAGTAAGGAGTTACCCATGAAGCGTCTTCATTAGGATCTCAAATCTCGAACACATCTGCTTCTTTGATTATAGAAGGCGCATCAAGGTAAACGAAAAGTATCTTGTCGTACTCTCTATGGTCGATTGCGGATCCGAGGTTTGCTAAGGCGTTTGCTTGTGTATTAGCATCTCGAGGAACTTGCTTTATCTCAAAATGCTTGAAGTGTTTAAAAATTTCTTGGACTTTTTCTAAGTGCGCCTTCATCTTTGAATCCCTGGCAACATATGAGTTTGTCACTTGATTTACAATAAGTAACGAATCACAAATTACCTCAATTTCTTGCACGCTCAATACTTAGCAATGAGTAACCCTGCTATAAGCGCCTCATACTCTGCTTCATTGTTGGTGGCTTTGAATGTACATCGAACAGCCTGGGCTATCCTACCCCCTGTGTTGACTTCAAGACTACCCCCAGTCCCACACCTATCTGGTTTGATGCTTCATCCTTATGCATTAACCACTTGCCGCCACCAAATGAACAGGTTATCTGTAACACGTCTCGACTTTCTTCTTACAAAGCGGTAGGAGTGAAGTCGACCACAAAATCCGCCAGTGCTTGAGATTTCATCGTCGTTCGTGGCTCATAAGCAATATCATAACCATTAAGGTGGATCAACGACCTCGTTAACCGACATGACAATTCTGGTTTCGACATGATACTTCTCATTGGATAGTTAGTCCTCACAATAATAGAATGACTTTCAAAATAAGGATGTAACTTTATGGAAGCCATTACCAAAGATAATACGAGTTTCTCCATGGGTGAATACTTGGTTTCCGCATCAAGCAATGTTTTACTTACATAGTAGATGGGTAACTGGTCTCCATTCACTTCTCGGATCAAGACGGCACTTACAGCTACTTCTTTTACGACCAAGTATGCATACAACTTCTCATCTGGCTTGGGTTTGGAAAGCACCTACGGGTTAGATAAATAATTTTTTAATTCTTTGAAAGCTTCTTCATGTGCTTTTATCCACTCGAATGACTTGTTCTTCTTCAAGATTTCATAGAAGAACTTGTTCCTGTCCGAGGATCGAGATATGAACCGGTTCAATGCTTCTACTCGCCCTTTCAGCCTCTGGACATCTTTGACGCATCTTGGCGTCTATAACTCCATTATTGCCTTGATCTGGTCTGGACTCGCCTTGATTCCCCCATGCGTTACTATGTATCTGAGGAACTTCCCTGATGAAACCCCGAAAGAGCATTTGGTTAGATTTAGCTTCATTTTGTAACTTCATAAGATCCGGAACGCGTCCTCCAAGTGGGTAATGTGGTCCTCGCCTTCAGTGACTTGACTAACATGTCGTTAATATAAACCTCCATGGCATCCCCCAGTTTTTCCAGAAACATCTTATTTACCAATCTCTGATAAGTAGCACTTGTGTTTTTTAACCCGAAAGGCATAACTTTGTAACAATAATTTCCCTGATTGGTTATGAATGTAGTTTTTTCTTGGTCCTCGGGATGCATCATTATTTAATGATATCCACTAAATGCATCCATGAAAGTTAAAAGTTCATGCCCTTCCGTTGCATCCACCATTGCATCGATATGAGGCAATGTGAATGAATCTTTAGGACATGCCGTATTTAAGTCGGTGAAATCCACGCAAACGCGCCATTTACCGTTTTTCTTCTTTACAACAACTACATTTGCAAGCCAATTAGGATATTTTATCTCTCTAATTTTTCCGGATTCAAGCAAAGATTTTGCCTCGTCGTTGATTACCTGATTCCGTTCGGGTGCAAACTTACGCCTCTTCTGTTTTACCGGTGGCATCTTCTTCCTTGATTACCTGAGGAACTTCCCTGATGTAACCCCGAAAGAGCATTTGGTTGGATTTAGCTTCATTTTGTAACTTCGTAGGATCCGGAACGCGTCCTCCAAGTGGGTAATATGGTCCTCCGCCTTCAGTGACTTGACTAACATGTCGTCAATATAAACCTCCATGGTATCCCCCAGTTTTTCTAGAAACATCTTATTTACCAATCTCTGATAAGTAGCACCTGCATTTTTTTACCCGAAAGGCATAACTTTGTAACAATAAGTTCCCTGATTGGTTATGAATGTAGTTTTTTCTTGGTCCTCGGGATGCATCATTATTTAATGATATCCACTAAATGCATCCATGAAAGTTAAAAGGTCATGCCCTTCCGTTGCATCCACCATTGCATCGATATGAGGCAATGTGAATGAATCTTTAGGACATGCCGTATTTAAGTCGGTGAAATCCACGCAAACGCGCCATTTACCGTTTTTCTTCTTTACAACAACTACATTTGCAAGCCAATAAGGATATTTTACCTCTCTAATTTTTCTGGATTCAAGCAAAGATTTTGCCTCGTCGTTGATTACCTGATTCTGTTCGGGTGCAAACTTACTCCTCTTCTGTTTTACCGGTGGCATCTTCTTGTTGACATTAAGGGCGTGTGTGATCACGTCAGGATCAATGCCTACCATATCTTCATTTGACCACGCAAAACAATCAATGTAGGACCGTAAGAACTCCACCAATTGTCTACGTAATGTCGGCTCCGGATCCGCTCCTATTTTGATCTTTCTTGATGGATCAAGTGGATCAAGGGCTACCTCTTCAAGTTCTTGTGTTTCTGGCTTTACATAATAAGTGGTCATTCTACAGTCCTTTAATTGCTAATCTGACGACTTCCTCCCTGCTTCAATTTGTAAATTTTTTAAAGTCGTCTCTTTCATCGTAACTGAGTAGCATTCTCTTGCCAATTTCTGTTCGCCCTTTATTTCTTGAATTCCCCATGGCGTTGGGAACACATTGATGATAAGTGGAAGGAATAGACTTCATCCCGTGGATCCATGGCCTGCCCAATATGACATTAAAGGGTGATGGGCAATCAAGTACGTGAAACTTTACCTAGTAATTTATTCCTCCTGCGATGGATCGTAATGATATTTCTCCCTGCGTGTTAGGATATTCGCCACTGAAACCTACTAAAGTCGTATACTTCTTGACGATGTCATCCAACCCAAGGCCTAAGCTGTATAAAGAATCCAATATGAGCAAGTTAGTGGAACTCCCATTATCAACAAATATTCTCTTAACAAGGAAATTTGCTATTGTTAAAGAAATTATTAAGCAGTCATGTTGAACTTCCTCTACTTCGATATCAACGAAGGTAATTGGCATCACGTCATGACTCGTTGGTGGAGGAATTTTGGGATATTCTCTCCTGGTATCCCTTGAAATTCTCTTTGATACTGAGTATGTTATGCCACAAATTTTGGACCCCCCAGTGATGACGTTGATTACTCTAGTATGCTTTGTATGCGAAGGAGGACTACCTTTTCCTTTGTTGCACTCTAATTGCTCCTGCTTTTTCTGATATCAAGTCCTTAAGGTATCACTTACCTCTTTTCGCAATGCGATACATTCGTTAGTTCGATGACCATGATCGAAGTGGAAATAACCAACATCTGGACTTGTCTTTTTTATTTGAAGGTAAGTTACTCTTTCGGGGCCATTTGACAGTATCCCCCGTGCTGTTGAGAGTTCGGACTACTTTTGTTGCATCTACACAGAAATTATAATGGGGAAGTCGAGGAGGCAACCGGGGATTTTCATACCGCTCTCCTTGCCTAGCAAACATCGTATTAACAGTTGTTTTGGCAGGGGATGATGTGGGATATGGAGCATATCTAGGATCTCGCATTCCTTGTCTCCGTTCTGGCCGGTGAGGGCTAATTGCTTTTTCGGCTTTTTCGGTGAAGAGATCATCCTCTCCAATCGCACATGTGCTAACGCCTTCACCTGTACCTCATCGAAATTTGAACAAGGATACTCAGTTAATTCACGATATAATTCAAGATTACAAACCGAGATGCCTCTTCGGAATTGTTCCACGGTTGTAGCGGCGTCATATCCTTGTATAGTAACTACCTCCTCGTTGTAAAGGTTAAGGAATGCTTTCAAGGATTCACCAGCTTTCTGCACCATGCGGTATAAGTCGCTTGACCGTTTTCTAGCATGTCGACTGCTTGCAAATTTTACCATGAACTTGTCAATCAACTCAGCAAAGGATGAAATACTCCCAAGAGGTAAATGAGAGTACCAATTAAGTGCGGGTCCGAATAACGTGTTTCCGAACCAACGACACATAACAATATCCTTCATGTCAAAAGGGACTGTGCTAATGTTCATAGCCTGCTTAAATGCAGCTACGTGTTGATTAGGATGTTTAACTCCCTCGTACTTTGGTACATCGGGGACATGATACTTTCGAGAGATGTAGACCCTTGCGATAGCGAGCACGAAGGGAGAATCTGTATAGCCATCCCTTCTTTCCATTTTTATCGGTTGGGGTGCTCCTGGGACCTGAGTGATTCGGTCCTCTAGAGCTTTGAGGCGTTCCCGTAATTGGGTAATCTCAGCATCCTCGCTGACAGCCCTTAGTGATTTACTATTTACCTAATACCTAGTTATTGGTCTGACGCCATCAGGTGTTACGATACTTGGATCATCCATATCTAATCGTCTGGCGACACCTTCAACTGCGTCTGTTGCACGAGGACGGCTGGGAGCTGATTGTACCTGAGATCGGAGAAAATTACGTTCATTAGTTAAAGTTTCGATTTGCTTTTCGTATACCTCGGTGAATTTACCATGAGCCTCCTTTTGATTTTCCAAGTCTTTTGGGAGTGCGATCATTTTATCGCGGAGCTCCATGATGATATCAGAATCTGCACCTCGTTCCGCGAAGGTTGCAGGGTTACCATTTGCATTCCCGGAATCTTGATCAACTCCTTCTATATTCCCAACTACATTAGCATTTTTAGTTCGTTGGTTGTCACCTTCTTGATTGATCTCATGGTTCTCAAGATCTCCTACGTGACTGTGAGTAGTCTGAGTTCCATCCAACTTGTTGGTAGAACATGTAGCTCCTTTTAGCGTGACTTCTTTTAGCTAAGGCCCCACGGTGGGCCCCAATTGTTTTGGCCAGAATAATCACACGAACGTGTTACCTGCTAGAATTAGGGATTCCTAACCAAATAGTAAGTGTAACGCGTTATCAACAACAAACAAGATGTCGAATAGAAAAGGGAAAAAAGAGCAGGAGTAAGAAAAGAGTTATGATTGTATAATAATAAGAATTGCGGGTGATTCCTCTGTGATTACAAGCGAGCACTTGAATAGAACTGATAGACAAGAATGAATTGAGCTCAAGGATTGACTTCGAGTATAGTTCGCAATGATCCCCCCCCCTATTTCTGCCTCGTCTTCATTTTATAGCTTCCTCCTCAATTTGGACTGTTGGTGAAACGTCTGGTGTATCTCAGAGATCTCTTTACCGGTGTAAATGAGGTAGCCGTTGAGTGGGTTGAATACAGAATCCGAGATTTCCGCCACGCCTTGATCGCTTTTTTGGCTTTCCACTATAACGAACAACTCGGGCTGACCGTCCTAGGCTTACGTTGTTCTCTTGGGCCGGATTTTAGAGAGGCCCAACACCTAATAGAACCTAGATGGTCATGTCGCAATTAGGACAAGGATCAAGGCCAACAATTTTTTTGGATTTGTTTAATAGAAGATCGAAATCGAAAAAAGAAAAGGATAGATGGATTGAATGGATAGATAAGAAAAGCACAGAATGCTCACTCTCCCTAGGCAACACTAATGTACTCTCCCGACCCTAACCCGGTTAATGCTCACAATCAAAAGACAAAGCCAAACTCAAACCTCTCTTTCTCTCTCTTCTTCTATCTCTTCACCTGAGTTCCCCTAAACCTAGGAACTTGCCTTTTCTCCTACACCGTCGTGGAGATTAGGTCGCCTCCAAGGTCTTTTCACCAGCTTGACGACTCTCACTCAGGCTGGTGAGGATCAAGATAATTGTTGAAGGGTTTAAATAGGCGTGATGAGAAACCCTTATCCACTTGAGGTATTTGTCCTAAATTCCCTTTTTGCCTTGATCTCCAATTATTCCTTAAGGTTGACATGTGATTTGATTTGGATTTTTAATTATCGACTCTTGAATCAATCCAGACCGTTGCATGGTCATCTTCTCATTGCTGAAGCTCTGAAGGTGTGAGACGCCTCTGTGTCCGAAACAAATAGGATCCATGAAAATGCGCTAAGATGTCGCTTTCATGCATGCGCCAATACCCATCCAAAGGGAACTCTCTTCTTCTTGATTCCCTTCTCTCTGGGAACTCTTCTTGAATTCTGAGGGCTTCTTATTCCTCTTATCCAGTTACCATCATGTCGGAACTCTATTCTCTTATGAGGTTGGTAGCCTTCTTTTTTTGTCATTGCATTAGTTCCCATGATGTGGGAACTTGTTAATCTGTGCTTTGTGACGCGCAACCTGTTATGCTGAAATACTTGGCAATTGAGATTAGTTCCTATGGTGTTTCTCATTATCAAAACTGAGAACTTTATTCAAGTGATAATGAACGTGAGTTCCTAACATCGACTCAACAATTTTCCCATTTTTGATGATGACAAACCTATAATAAAATGACAAGTATTTCATTCAATTTTATGCTCATGCAAGTTCCTCCTTAGTGTGACAACATATCGCAGGGAGTTCCACTTATATGGTTATGTAGTTCCTATTTAGCAGATTTTGTGCAAATATTCCCCCTTAGCAAAGGCCATACTGTGATAACTTAAAAATAATGGATCTCACACATTTTATCCATTCCCCTTTTGGCATCATCGAAACGAGTAAGTGATACGTGACTACCTTGGAATACTCCATAGATATCTCGTAGTGAACCCACATAGTCCTGATCTTGCCTTGTAACTTGAATTTCGAACCTACAATGCTTTCAAAGTTAATGCCTTGATGCGAATGTAATAAAAAAATGAATTGAGCAATGAAGAACAGACTGATTCGATATTAATATGAGATTTAAATAGATAGTTTAACTGACTTGGCTCTATCGCTAAATTCAGTTGATGAACTAGTATTGATCTTTAACAATCAATCTATAACTAAACTAATTGAACAATTATTAACACAAATCTGATTGAATGAATTAACTAAGGAGAACGAGAGATTGATGACCATGATCGATCGAATTGGAACAATTGCAAACAAGCACACGTGTGTTTTTGGCCCAAGGACTAGATAAACCTTCTCTGGGTTTATCTAATCTCAAGCTGATTTTATTAAACTGAAATTGCAAAGTATAAATGGTAGAATACAAGAGTCTTCCTTGGAGAGCAAGGCACCCCTATGGCCGGCCCTAAAAGATAGAGAGAGGCCCATGTCTTGTTTCTCAAGATATAATAAAATATCTAAAGCTTAAGTAACTAGATCTCCCTTAAATAAAATAAATCATGGCTGATTTATTTATTTAAGGAAAATATCCTAACAAACTTAAAATATCTACAAGATATAACAAACATATGAGAGAGAATATTCAACCAAACAAACGTAGGAGAGAGAATAATCAACCAACTAATATTCAACCAACAAACTTAAAATATCTGAAACAAGCAATAAACAAGAGAGAGTAGTGTGTTCTAAAGCAAATCACAACAAGCAATATCACACCTTAATCAAGACAAAACTTGCCTCAAAGCAATCCAATCAACCTAATTCAGTTTTTGGATTAAAATGAGGGAGCAAAGTTAATAAAGCCAAATTTAAGCATGCAAGGACAGAAATATGGTAGGTTAAAGTGACTTTTATTTAGTCACTAATTTTTCTTCAAAGTGATTTACTTAGCTACTTTTCTAGCAAGCAACACTAGGGGTGAAAGTGGCTTGAAACTAGATGGGGTAGATCACTTCTTTTTCTCATTTTTTTTGACTTTATGCACAAACTACTCTTGTGTTAGAATGAACAAAGTAAAGCAAAGCAACAACTAATGCAAAAAGGGCAGAAACGAAGCTAATTTTTTTTATCTAAGTGACTTAAAACTAGTAATGACACCAACTACAAGCCAAATTTTCAAAGAAGAATAGGGCTGGTCGAAAGTTAGGTATGAAATAACAAAAATAAGCAAATATTTTACAAGCAATAGGAAACTCTGTCAATCATGCAATATGAATGAAAAACTCATAAAATTGTAGGAAAAACAATTGCTAATCTGTATTGCAAATAAACTCAACCAATTCAACCAAAAACATGCACTAAATCCCTTATATATCTCCTAGTTGGTTTATTAATTGGGAGGGGGGCAAGCAATTGAAACAAGGAAATTAGGGTTTGGGGTTCTCGGCCGCCAATTAGGGTTTAGGGTGGGGGTGGCGATTTGGCTTTGTGGTGGTGCGTTTGGCATGGTGGTGGTGGCGGAATGATCGGACGGTGATGGTGAGGTGTGCGGTGTGGTGGAGCGACACCAGATTGTGGTTGTCGGCGGTGAAGTAGTGATGGTGGTGGCGGAATATGGTGGTTTGGTGGGGGGGAATTCTGATGTTATCTCAAAAATTGCAACTTTGGGTAAAGGTTGGATTTTTGGGATCAAAACTGAATTAAATTGACTAGAAAGCAAATTAAGGAAAGAAATATTACTTGGCGAGACACTGGAATATGATACCACTTGATACGTGAATGCCTCGGAATACTCCTTAGAAATCTCGTAGTGAACCCACAAAGTCCCGATCTTGCCTTGTAACTTGAATTTCGACCTACAATGCTTTCAAAATTAATGCCTTGATGCGCAATTAATCAAAAAAACTGAATTGAGCAATGAAGAACGGATTGATTCGATATTAATATGAAATTTAAATAGATAGTTCAACTGAATTGGCTCTATCGCTAAATTCAGTTAACGAACTAGTATTGATGTTTAATAATCAATCTAGAACTAAACTAATTGAACACTTATTAACACAAATCTGATTGAATGAATTAACGAAAGAGAACGAGAGATTGATGATGATGATCGATCGAATTGGAACAATTGCAAACAAGCACACGTGTGTTTTTGGCCCAAGGACTAGATAAACCTTCTCTGGGTATATCTAATCTCAAGCTGATTTTATTAAACTAAAATTGCAAAGTATATATAGTAGAATACAAGAGTCTTCCTTGGAGAGCAAGGCACCCCTATGGCCGGCCCTAAAAGATAGAGAGAGGCCCATGTCTTGCTTCCCAAGATATAATAAAATATCTAAAGCTTAACTAACTAGATCTCCCTTAAATAAAATAAATCATGACTGATTTATTTATTTAAGGAAAATATCCTAACAAACTTAAAATATCTAAAAGATATAACAAACATAGGAGAGAGAATATTCAACCAACTAACATCAGCCTATTGATTGAAAATATCTCTAACAAAATAATAAAAATCGTCCCATATAAATAAAAGATATAAACTAATATTTTCCATATTTAGATTGGTCAAGTCAAAGAGTTGACTTTGATCCATGTAACAACTTTCTCACCCTGTCACTTACTAAATTCAGCCCTAAAGTGAGACAAGCTAATACATGTTTCTAAATAAAGAAATGGAGTGAAATTTCGGCCCATATAGTTAATCCATTGAATCCGGGCTTAGTTGATGCCGAATGCACGTGACCCATCTCGTCTTGCTTGACTCTTCAACAACAGCTGCTAATCGAACTAAGATTGTTGTTGTGCCTTGAGCAATCTTCTTAGCTCGACTCCTTGTGATTGGTCCATCAGAAGGCGCTCGAATCAACTCATTGACGTCGGTAGGAGACATGTCTGGCTTCACTGCATAAGTAAGCATGAGTAACCACACAATAAAGTAATGAACACACATTCAAACTAAAGATCCATTTTATTACTTAGGCAAACAAGATGTACAAAAGGGAACTCCGGAGTGGAATACAAAGAGGGAAAACAAGGAGAAGAGGGAGAAGCATGAAGCACGCAATGAAGAACAGAAGAAGAAAAGAAGGAATTGAGATTCACTAACACCATCTCTGTAGATGGTTTCATGAGTAAACCTTCCTCTTCGCGCAAATTGAGCAAATGAATCTGCTCAATCTCCATCTTCCTCTTAAGATGGCCAAAAGAGTATTCGCACAACCTAACGGTGTTGATGAGCTGATGCACCGCCTGTTCATCGAGTAGACGATCTGGATAATGAGCTTCTCTTGGGAAGGATAGAGTGTGTCGAAGGCTTGGCCATCATGGGGTTGTAGGGGAGGCAACTTTCTTTCCTTAGAGCGTTTCATAAGGGGGTTTCGAAGAATTAGGGTTGAAGATGAGTTAATTATGCTTTGAGAGAGGAGGCCGGTATTTAAAGAGTTTTGAACATAGGGGCTTAGTTGCCTTTTGCATTTTACTCTTGAGAATTGAACTCGGCCGATGTGGTTTGATCTTCAGCGTCTTTAATAAGCTTTGCAAAATGGCAATTTCTCCCTTGGTGCAATTCAAATGCGTGGTTCACAGTTGGTCTTCTCCTAATAAACAACCTATCACACTTTTTTATCTTCCCAAGACTGAGTTGATTGCTAGATGAGACGTTTTGTCTTACTCGGAAGTGAGGTTTCAATGATCTTGCGAGAAGGCCTGTGTTGAACTGAGTGGTAAAAGGAACTCATGTTCAACTTTATGTGAGGGATGGGAATACAAAACGGACTTGGACAATTTCAACCCGAAAGGGTAAACAAGGAGGGCTTGTGGGATGAGTTTCTCCAGTCCAAGACTCTGGGTATTTGCATGTATCAATGAACAAATATGCATAAACCAATGAACAAATTGATGTTATTAATGAACAAATATGCACAAATCGATAAACAAATATGTCAAAACCAATGAACAAATATACTAAAGTGTTGATGAACAAATCCACATTGTTGATAAACAAATATGTAGTATTGATGAACAAATCCACAATACTGATGAACAAATCCACATTTTCGATGAACAATCTGGGCGCGTGTCCTATTTCCGTTTTTTTTTCAAAAATACGCGAATAATTCACCAACAATCGCCCGTGCCGTTTTTCCCCATTTTAAGTGAAATGATCAGCGCCTTTGATGAGCGCCCATTCGCACCTGAACCGAACTCTATATATATAGTATCCGTGATAAAGAGATCAAATATAAAAAAAGTTATAATTAATTTTATAAATAAGATTTTATTTAAGGTAAAATACATCAACTAACACTTGAACTTTTAACTTTTTGTCAACCAACCCCCTATACTATGAAATGTTTAAGAAAACACCTCAACTTGACTATTTTAGCATTAATAAGCACTGAAGGTCTAAGTCTTTTGATCATGAATATAACGTACATTGATGTGTACATTTTTTAAGCCACCTAAGCCAAATTGTTTTGCCACATAAGAATACCTCATTAATTTTATTAAATTTTATTAAAAAATGTAAATACTTTTTTTCTTTTTCTCCAGACAGCCCACAGCCTACCTTCCTCATCATGATCCTTCCTTAGTCCAATTCGTCACATCTTTTAAGACTGATCTCTCCTAACTTGTAAGTGATGTTCAATTTTCAACGTGAATAGTTAAATCCTAATGCCTAACTCTCTATCAAAGCTTAGATTATTTATTTGGCCTAACCTCTTAGAATGATTGTTAATTATTTCCTCTTATTCCTGTTTAACAATAGTTGAGCTGAATGAAAATTGAATGGCTTCGAGTGTTGGAACTGGAAATAGTGCTACTACTTGTAGTGTTAATGAGAGTGTCCAATCTGATGATGAGCTTCAAAAGAATCCTCTTTGGAAATATGCTAAGAAAATTGAGAAAGCAAAAAAAGGAGGCGGTGCATGGGAATGGAAGTGTTTATTTTGTAATTTAAAATTTAAAGGCATTAGAGGTAGGAAATGAGGCATTAGAGGTAGACAGTGAAGCTAGATTATTGCAATTATGATGTGAATATGTCTTATCATGTGCTATAAGTCCACGACAGGCCACACATTCGCAGCTCGAGCCAAGTCTACAACTCCAATCTTTTGACGGCGAGTTTGCAACTTTTGTTTCATCACCCTCAACTACTTTCAAAGGATGCATGAATCCTAGTTTTCGTTATGCGTTTTATAGTCTAAGAGTTGTAATAAATATTAGGAATAAGGAGAGACTTTAATTAATGTTCCTCCATATGAAAGGTTGGAAGAAGAACAGTTTTGTAAGCCTTTAAATAGGCATTGTTCTTCCTCATTTGTACCAACATTGAATCAGAAGTGTTTTTGGAGAAATCATATTGAAATATTTCCTCAGAGAGTGTTTAGGTGCAAGTCGTGAGTAATATCGACTTGTGAGGTTCAATTCGCCTTGGTGAGTCATATCCTTAGGGAATCGAATTCAATCTCATTCATTTCTTTTGTGGTGGGTCATATCCATAAGAAAGGGATATTTCTCAATTCTAAAACTATTTTTTTAATTTATTTTAGATTTTATTAAAGAAAAATTTCTTCTTTTTGTTTTTTTTTCGGAATTAAAACTACCTAAGACAAAACACATAGGACAACGAGACACAAAACAAACTAGTTTTTCTACTTTTTCCCACCCCATACTTAAAATTACAGTGTCCTCACTGTAAGAAAATAAGAAGAAGGAAATAAATAGAAAAGACAAACACATGAAAAACAAGAAAAGAGAAAACAAAAAAAACTTACAAACTCTCAGAAGTGGAAAACAAGGAAAACATCTTCAAGCTGAATCAACGGTTAGGTGGAGGAAAATAGTGCTCGATATTCCCCATGAAGTCATACATCGTCCTCCAGCGCTCAGCATCCTCCGTCTCTCTCTGACGGTGCCTCTCATCCTCAAATATCATCCGAGCTGAATAGACAGACTCCCATCTATCCATCCTCCTATGAATATGGTCCTGCTGGAGGTTGAGTTGTTGCATCCGTGCAGAAAGATCCTCGACCCATGGTGGCGGAATGCTCGATCAAGTGTATTCAGGATGAGGAGGTGGTGGGTAGTGAGGCTGGAAGTGATCATGGTGAAGCATCGGGTGATATGGCATAAGCCCATAAGAGTAAGGATCGGTAGGAACTGGCGGAGGGTTGATAGGAGCTCTCGGCGGGTCGTTAATGACCCTGGGTACCTCGTTAGCAGCAGATGTAGAAGGCTGGAAATGATCGGTAACGAGCCTGGTGGGCTCGTCAACGAGGACGTTGATGCCTAGTACTTCTGTGTCGAGGTTATCTTCTTCTATGTTGAGCTCCTCTATGCCACCTTCTGTGTCGGCGTCCTCGGTATCTTCTCCAACTAGCTCGGGATCCTCATCTTCATCCTCATCTTCATCCATTGCATCTTCCTCCCTTTCAAATTGGGACACACACGGCCTAAGTGATAGCTCATCTTCCGGCTTGGGCTCTAACGGAAAAGCATGTCCCGTCCACGCCTCGTACCAATTTGGTACGTATAAAAGCTCCATTTTCAGTAGGGTGGGCGGTACATCTCGTCCATGGACTTTTGTAACGAGCCCCTCCCGGACTCGAGTGAAAATTCCGTTGCTAAGCCAATAGTTTTGGTTGAGCAACTGAGCATGAGCCGGCGTATAGCGAGTGAGGTCGACTCCAAGGTTGGTGGCCAAAAGACTGACCAAGTTACCACACCAAACTTCCTTGGACTTGGTTGATTTCTCTATGTAGTAGAGCCATTCATACCCCAAATTCAAAGGGTCGGGCTCCTCGAAAAGGATAGTACGGAGACAAGCAACTTTCGTCCTCGTTGGCCTGTTAAACTCTCTCTTTGGCCAGAATGTAGCGGCTAGGACTCGGAGAATGATTCTGAAGATGGGGTTGATGATGCTTGCCCCAAATAGTGCCGCTATGGAGGATTGGACCTCCCCGGTGATGTAACTCCAGGTCCGAGTCACCCTGTAGTCCTTCAAACTGTAGTCTCTAGACGGGTTCGGGAGTTCCAGAAGTGCATTGAACTCCGCCATAGTGAACTCACGGCTCACATTGCCGAGTCGAAACCGGATGCGTCCCGCCGAAGTTTTCGACGGAAAACTAGTCTCTAGAGTGGCCAATAACTCGGATGTGAGGGCCGGAAAATGTTGTAGATTCTCCTTCTTCAATAGATGAGATGCACCGAGAATAACGAAGGCCTCCTTGACATCCGTGTAAATCCCCGTGTGTACAGCACTTGACTTGGAGAACCACCGAGTGTTATGGTCCTTCTCTAGAATGGCACGGTATCGTTTCACTTGGCCTTGCGTGCTCAAGATCACATTATCCATGCGAGGTGGGGATGGGGACCTCTGATTCCTTCTCTTCTTCTGAGCTCGGGTAGCGGGTCTGCTTGAACATGCCATGAGATCTACAAAACAATCATGATTTTTCCAAGATAAGATCCATTCAAGATAAGTTAGGCAAGAGACCCCATACTTGGTCTCGAAATAGTCCTCGGAATTATTCGTTAACTACACAATTGGGTCATTTACGAATCTGGACTGGGTATTGATCTTTGAGGCTACGCAGGGTCGTTAACGAGCCTGGGTGGGTCGTTAATGAGCTGCCGAGAGCCTGTTCATAGAATTCCGAGGTTTTCAACTTTAAAAAGCAAGCCAAAATCAAGCATGCAATCCTCTATACTCCTCCACTAGACACACAATCGGGTTTATGCATCCCATACTTGCTCAATTACCCATCCCGAACATGCTAGAATTACCCAAAATTGACATGCAAAGATTGAACTTAAGACTAGAACAAGAAAAATTCATGCTTTTCTAATTAGAGTGTTGCAATAGATAATCTAACATGAATAATCCTCCCTAGAACAAGAACAACTAAGCACAACCAAGAATTTTTATGAGCAAAATCCAAACATGCAAATCGATCTCTCTATGAACAAGATCCAAGACATGAAATTTCTACCCTAAAAACCATGAATCATGCAATTTCGAGTTAGGGTTTAGAAATCATACCGGAGAATCGAGAAATTGCAGAACAAGAGGTCGGAATTGGGTGGTTAACGAGTGTGAATCTCGTCGGTGAAAGTCTGGGGTTCCGAGCGTCGGTAACGAGGGTGTCTCCGACGATTGGTGGAGGTGAGAATTTCCGATCGGTGGTGGGGGATCTCCAAGATCTTTGGTAGGATTTTTGAGGGATTTGGAGTTTAAGGATTTGAGAGTGAGATTTTTAGGAGGGGTAGAAGGGTTATATAGGAGAGGGTAGGGATAGGAAGAGGTGAAAGGGGGCGGTGGCATGGGGTAAGTAAAAGACAGATTAGGTTAAAAAAACTTACTTGCCCATTTTGACGAATCGGATCGTCGAACCGGGTCGTTAACGACCCTGGGTGGGTCGTTAACGAGCCACCATAGCTGATACGTGATTGCCCCGGAATCCTCCGTAGAAACCTCGTATATGACCCACACGATCCCGATATTGCCAGTAAACTCGATTCACTCCTGTAATTGCTAACAAATTAATTGTCTTGTAGAACAAGTAACAAAGATTCGAACTTGTTGAATTACGAAACTGGTTTGAATCACTTTAATTGAATCAAAAGGGATAGTTCAATTGGATTGGCTCTAACGCTAAATCCAATTGATAAACTAGAATGATCTTTAACAATCACTTCTAGAGCTAATCAATTGATCAATTTGAATGAACAAACTGAATTGGAACACAAAAACAAGAGAGAGAATTCGGTTGTCGATCTCGAGAATGCAATGCTAAACACACGTGAGTTTTTGGAGCCCAAAGACTAGATAAACCTTTTCTGGGGTTTATCTAATCTCAAGCTGATTTTCTATTAATGAAAAACTAGAGTTTAAATATTAGAATACAAAGCTATGACTTGGGGAACAAGGGAGAGGAGTGGCCGGCCCTAGAGAGGGAAATTAGGTCTGTTTTGCTTGCTTCCCAAGATATAATAAAATATCTAAATCTATCTAGATTCCCTTAAATAAAATAAATCATGGCTGATTTATTTATTTAAGGAAACAACCTAACAAACTCAAAATATCTCTAACAAACTAAAAATTTCTCTAACAACCAGCAGAGAGAAGATCAACCAACTAACATAAGCCTATTGGCGGATTTCTCAACATTATTAAATAAAAAGCAAACACGCCTATAATAAATATAAAAGCTAGATATTTTCTTCATTTAGAATGGTCAAGTCAAAGAGTTGACTTTGACCCACATACCAACTTATCTCACCTGGTCACCTACTAAATTCAGCCCTAAAGTGAGACAAGCTAATAAGTGTTTCTAAATAAAGAAATAGTGTGAATTTCGGCCCTCATATAATTAATCCATGGAATCCGGGCTCAATTGATGTCGAATGCACGAGACCCACTTCGTCTTGCTAGGCTCTTCAATAACCGCTGCCAATCGAACCAAGATCGTTGTTGTGCCTTGAGCAATCTTCTTAGCTCGACTTCTTGTAATTGGTCCGTTAGAAGGCACTCGAATCAACTCATCGACGTCGGTTGAAGACATGGCAGGCTTCCCTGCATCATTCTCCTCCACTTGAGCTCGAATCGTCTCTGATTCGACGTCGGAATCAAAATCTGGCACATAAAGAGATAGATCAGCCACATTAAACGTCGGATGGACATTATACTCACCAGGCAAGTCGACATGGTAAGCATTAGGGCCTATTCTCTTGAGAATTCTGAATGGTCCATCTCCTCGCTGATCTAACTTGTTCTTCCTTTGATTTGGGAACCTCTCCTTCCTAAAATGCACCCAAACGAGATCTCCTTCTTCAAAGATGACTTGTTTCCGACCCTTATCAGCATGGGCCTTATACGTCAAGGATTTTCGCTCCAAGTGCATCTTAGTCCTCTCATGTAGCTTCTTCACAAACTCATCCCTCTTGTTAGCTTCAAAGCTCTCTTTTCCCTTGTATGGCTGAGGCATCATGTCCACTGGTGTCCTCGGATTCAGCCCATAAACAACCAAGGGGTCATTTTTGTAGCTGAATGGATTGACCTGTTATAAGCAAACTCCACAAAAGGCAAAACCTCTTCCCAACGTTTGAGGTTAGCTTTAAGCATAGTTCAAAGTAAAACCCCTAATGTTCTATTAGTAACTTCAGTTTGCCCATCAGTTTGTGGGTGACATGAGGTAGAAAACAACAATTTTGTTCCCAATTTAGACCATAGACTCTTCCAAAATTAACTCAAAAATTTAGCATCACGATCTGAAACAATAGAACAAGGAATGCCATGTGACGAGCACTTTTACGTCGCTATAAAAGCACTGTCAAAGAAATTCCTAACTTCCTAACCTAGGTATAGTGGAAGCAAGGGTCGAACCCAAAGGGACTCATATTATTCGTATTTAAATAATATTACTAAGAGAAAAGGGGGGTTTTATGGTTTTGATCTAACAATCTAAGCACTTAAACTAATTAAAGCTAAGCAAGTAAAATAAGTTGAGATTCAAATATGGAGGAAAGCGTCCAACTAGTTTCGTATCCATTGCATACATGAGTTTTGATCATCGATTATCCTTATTCCAATTTCCCTTGACTAATCTATTGTGAATTTATGAATTCAAGCTTATTGTGGTTGTTAATATACACCGTCTTTAACAACCTTTTAACCAATTAACCTAGAAAACCTTCTATGTCAGATTGATCATGCAATTAAGTTCAAAGCATTCAATAGAAACAATAATCATGAATTCCACTATCTATTCATGAAGTCTTGTGATTAAATTCTCCGCCTTTGATTAACCTTATTCCACCGTCTATAAGTTTAATCAAAGGATTCATCCATGAATAATCAAATTCCACCGTCTATTTAATTATTCTAGTTGTAATTCAACCTAGAAGTAGAATAGGTGATCAAGCTATTATAATCCTAAGTGAATTTAATCAATCAAGCATGGAGAGATTCAATCTAGTCAAGGCAAACTAAAATAATTCAAATCTCACAAACAATCATGCACACAACTTCAACTAACTAGTTGGACATGAGAAAATTAGCTAGAAATTGTCATTGAAGAAAAACAAAACTTACAAAAGTCAAATTGATCTTCAATTGCAAAACTAGGGTTTTGTCTCCCACCAATCTCCAAATTGCATAAAAACTCAAAAAGAAAGCATATCATCATCAAAAGAAACCCTAGGAAAAGTATTTATATTATGTCTAAAAATCATCCGATAAGATCATCCGAAGCCCAAGTCAGCGTCGCACAAACGCGCCGGGGCGCGGTTTGGTCCTCCCAGAGCGCGGGGGCGCTCTGCCCACTTTGCCCGCGCTTTGCCTGCAGCAACTTTAGTGACACTTCAGAGCCTGTTTTGACCCCCTTCGAGTTGGAATATGGACTCGGTGTAAAAATATGAATGGTAGCTCTTCGAGTTATCTTTCCAGTGATACCAAATTCAGCTTCATCCGACCACTGTAACTCCCAAACCAAGCATTGCAAGATAGAGGTGTCAAAATAAGACTCCAATGCATGACCCGAGTTTAAGCATTTTTATCCCTCAAGATCTTGGGCCTTAGCTCTTCTAATCTTCACTTGCACCACTTTAAGACTCATCTTGATCCTCCACAATCATCTAAGATCCATCCCGTCCATGCTTGTTTACCTAAAGATCTGCAAAACCGAATAAAACAAGCGCAAAACCCGAATTTCCTAGAAAACCTAAAAACCTAGAAACTAAGCTAAACTAAGCTAAAACCATGCAAATTAAACATAAATATGCATCCTAAACACTACCTAAATGCGAGCTATCAAATTCCCCCATGCTTGAACCTTGCTTGTCCTCAAGCAAGACATAAATCCAAAACATACCACAGAAATGCAATCATACATCCATCTCAAATCAAACAAGCATTTCACATATAATCAAAACCCGACCAAAACTTCTCAACATGCATTATAACAAGCAAAAAGTAAAGACCATTCATCCATTCTAGACCTCACCAAGGTAAATGTGTTTGCACTCAAACTCTCAAGTGGTTAAGGACGTGTTTCACTCAAAAATCAACCATGAAAACTAGTCTACCATAAGCTTGCATCAGCGTACTAAATCTCCACCGTTGGGGATCAAATACATAATAAAAATCATGAGGTCTTTTTAAGTCTTGTAATGGGGACAAGGTAAAGAGAAATTTGGAAGGGATCATATTTGGCAGGTGGTGCTAAATCCGAGTTAAAGAACTAATCCTAACCCAAAATTCAACACACTTCTTCTTACAACACTTCCCAACTTCTTTTACCAACTCCATTAACACTTTCAAGCTTTTTGTTTCTTTTTTTTCTTTCTTTTGCCTTTTCTTCAACTCTCTCTTTGCTTTATGAAGACTAATAACAATTGTATTCAACTTTTTCTTTGCTCTGCAACATACTTTCATCTTCATTTTTTTTTCACTTTACACACAAGAGTTTTATTTCCTATTTTCCTCCTTTTCTTCCAACTCCCCCATACTTATACATAACCCACACAAAAAAAAACACAACCTAAAGTCCTAAATCCCGAATTATAGGTCAAGCCTATTAGGCTAGGGAAAATTTTGTGGAGCTAATAAAAAATAGGCTTAAAGCTCAAAAGAATAGGGGTGTCAAGAACATGGATCTTGTAAGGTAGGAAGGGAAATAATAGGCTTATAAGAAACATTGCCTCAATCATTTTAATGCTATGTATTCAATCATATAAAGCAGTCTTGACAAAGAGTCATAACGCAAGTTCTAGAGCTAAATAATCATGGTGATACACTCAAGAAATATAGAGAACAAATATATCATGAAAGGCCAAAAAAAAAATATCTCACAAGGCTAATTGTTGTCTAGAACTTCAGAATGAATCAAATACTCAAGCTAAATACATGCTCCATCCTATAATCAAGGTAATTGATCAATAATCATGCTTATATCATATCAACTTCAGTATATCATGCAAATCATGGGTTAGAACTTATACTTAGCATAGAAACACAAGAGGAAACAAACAGTGGGGAAATAAGAACCTAAATGCAATATTTTTGTATTTTTTTTCAAAATTTTCTGATTTTTTTTTTCATTTTTCGTTTTTAAGCAATGCATGCAAATTTTTTAAATATGACCTAATCTAATGCAACTATATGCAATGCAAAAGTAATTCCCTCTCCCCATGCTTAAAACATACTTTGTCCCCAAAGTATAGTAAAAAGAAAGGGAAAAAGAAATACTCACAAAACTCTAGTGATCCGGGTAATGCGGCGGAAAATCCGACGGTGGTTGTTCTTCGGGTTATCAATCTTCAGACCTGGGATATCTAACACATACACACAAAACTACCTAAAAAGCAAAAGATTATAACTGAAAAACAAAACTACTCTAAATCGTGGGTTGCCTCCCAAGAAGCGCTTGCTTAACGTCATTAGCTTGACTCTTAGCATGATTAGACAAGATAAAACATTGTCAATGCCCTTAGCAACCTATCAAACCCCTGTGCACACATCTCAGAAAAGCATAAGTAACACAATGATAAATTAAAGATGCATAATATAACTTTCAAAGACCGTTTTAATTTATCAAACTCGTGTGCCCAATTTTCATGAGATGGCATTTGTTCAAATAAATTCAACAAAAGTGGTGGCTTTAGAAAATACTTACAGTATGAATCAAAGCACTTGTCAGCAATACCACTTTTATCAAGGATGAACTCCATATATTTTTGATCTTCAACCTTGTGTTGTAAACTTGGCTCCTCATCTTGGAGCTCTATCAACTCTGGATGTGAGAAGGTGGGGAAACTGAAACATGGGATGTCAAGGCCTAACATAGGGTACACCATGACAGCGGGAGCCTTAATAAATGTATCATGTTGTGTTTCTCCCTCATGGTTGTCTACTTCATCAGCAAAGAAGTCATCATTATCGACAAAAAGAGTCTTCTCCCAAAACCACAAAACCCTCAAGCAATTTACTCCACATGGGTGAAAATGACTCAGGCTCCCTAGGCTCTGTAAGAATCTCTATGTTAGCACAGACTTCCTTTGGCTCTGTGATGATCTGCTCAACTTGCCTTATAGGTGTGAATTCATGTTGGACATCAAATTCATCTTCATAACTCACATCAAGTGTAGTAGATTGCTCCTCAACTTGAATATGAGTGTTTGACTCATGATCGTTTGACTCAAATGTGACTCCACCTCTACTTTCACAAAACTCAAAAGGGCATGAGGTTGTGGAATGAAAACTTGAAGAGCATGACTCACAGTGCTCCATAATTAAAGCATCTGCCCCTTTGGAGAGATCCCTGATTAAATCCTCAAGAGACTTATCAACCGGCTGGGGTGGTTGGGAAGATGACACAACCAGAAAGCATTGACGGCTCATGAAACATAAGAAATCCCACCATTCCTTAGATCCCATATATAAAAGCCTCTCATTGCTCATGTAGTCAGCCAATCCCCTTGTCTCAAGATTCATACCATGGATAACTCCAATGTTTACCTCTCTATCACTGTATTGTAATTCCAAATCACCAAGTTCAAGAACATGGTATTGAAATCTTAAAAAATAGTCATGGAAGTGTTCATCCTGCATCTGTCTACAATCGAACAAAGCCATGGATTAGTAGCACGGGTGTTATGAACCGTAAGATAGGTTCACAACACCAAGAATAGCACAAAAGTAAAAACACAAATAGCGACGAGTCCCCCGCAACGTCGCCAAATTTGACGAGCACTTTTACGTCACTATAAAAGCACTGTCAAAGAAATTTCCTAACTTCCTAACCTAGGTATAGTGGAAGCAAGGGTCGAACCCAAAGGGACTCAGATTATTCGTATTTAAATAATATTACTAAGAGAAAAGGGGGGTTTTATGGTTTCAATCTAACAATCTAAGCACTTAAACTAATTAAAGCTAAGCAAGTAAAATAAGTTGAGATTCAAATATGGAGGAAAGCGTCCAACTAGTTTCGTATCCATTGCATACATGAGTTTTGATCATCGATTATCCTTATTCCAATTTCCCTTGACTAATCTATTGTGAATTTATGAATTCAAGCTTATTGTGGTTGTTAATATACACCGTCTTTAACAACCTTTTAACCAATTAACCTAGAAAACCTTCTATGTCAGATTGATCATGCAATTAAGTTCAAAGCATTCAATAGAAACAATAATCATGAATTCCACCGTCTATTCATGAAGTCTTGTGATTAAATTCTCCGCCTTTGATTAACCTTATTCCACCGTCTATAAGTTTAATCAAAGGATTCATCCATGAATAATCAAATTCCACCGTCTATTTAATTATTCTAGTTGTAATTCAACCTAGAAGTAGAATAGGTGATCAAGCTATTATAATCCTAAGTGAATTTAATCAATCAAGCACGGAGAGATTCAATCTAGTCAAGGCAAACTAAAATAATTCAAATCTCACAAACAATCATGCACACAACTTCAACTAACTAGTTGGACATGAAGTCCATAGAAATGTCTACCCTTCCTAGTTCTAGGCAATCCAACAATGAAGTCCATAGAAATGTCTTCCCAAGGTGAACTAGGAATAGGCAAAGGCTGGTACAAACCATGGGGGTGAAGTCTAGACTTAGCTTTAGCACAAACAACACAACTCTTGACAAATCTCAGCACATAATTACTCATTTTAGGCCAATAGTAGTGTTCTTTTAAACCTTCTAAAGTCTTTTCTAAACCCCTATGTCCTCTTGATTCATGAACCTCTTTTGTTAGAAGCCTACGTATACTAGATGAAGGAATGCACAAATTACCAGCTTTAAACAAGTATCCATCATCAATAAAGTAGGAATCCATTTCACCCCTAGACATGCAATTCTTATAGATTTCAGCAAAGTGAGGATCACTAGCATACAATTCTCTAATCATTGCAAATCCAAGGATCTTAACATCATATTGGTTCAAGAGAACGTACCTCCGAGAAAGGGCGTCAGCTACCACATTCTCTTTGCCTTTCTTATGTTTTACAACATAAGGAAAGGTCTCCATAAATTCAACCCATATTGCATGTCGCCTGCTGAGTCTGGATTGGCCTTTCAAATACTTCAAGGCCTCATGATCAGAATGGATTACAAACTCTTTAGGCCACAAATAATGAGACCAAGTTTTCAAAACCCTAATTAAAGCATACAACTCTTTATCATAAGTAGGGTAATTCAACTCAGCCCCACTAAGCTTTTCACTAAAGTAAGCAATGGGTTTCTTGTCTTGCAAGAGCACGCCTCCTATGCCATGGCCAGAAGCGTCCACCTCTATCTCAAAAGCTTTGGAGAAGTCAGGGAGTTGGAACACCGGGGCGTGGCATAACCTGTCCTTCAAAGTGTTGAAGGCGTTCTCTTGTTGCTCTCTCCATTTAAAGGTTGTATCCTTCTTTGTAAGATCGTGGAGAGGGGCTGCAATTGTGCTAAAATCACGCACAAATCTTCTATAGAAGCCAGCCAAGCCGAGAAATGATCTGACCATTGTTGGTGTGGTTGGCTGGGGCCATTCTTTGATTGCCTTGATCTTGTCTTCATCTACCTTCAATCCACCTTTAGACACAACAAAACCAAGAAAAATGGTAGACTCCGAGCAAAAAGAACACTTTTTCAAGTTAACATAAAGCTTTTCTAACCTTAAAGTGTCCAAAACAGCCCTAAGATGGTCTACATGTTCATGCATGGTTTTGCTATAGACTAAGATGTCATCAAAGTAGACTACAACAAATTTGCCTAAGTATCTTCTTAAAACATGGTTCATAAGCCTCATGAAAGTACTAGGTGCATTAGTTAATCCAAAAGGCATTACTAAACATTCATATAAGCCATACTTAGTTTTAAAAGCAGTTTTCCATTCATCCCCTTCCCTCATCCTAATTTGATGGTACCCACTTCTTAAATCAATTTTAGAAAAGAAATTAGCACCATGCAATTCATCAAGCATATCATCTAATCTAGGAATGGGATGGCGGTACTTAACTGTTATTTGGTTGATCGCTCTACAATCAACACACATTCTCCATGTGCCATCCTTCTTTGGCACCAAAATCACCGGAACCGCGCATGGGCTGAGGGATTCATGCACATAGCCTTTGTCCATGAGATCTTGCACTTGTCTTTGAAGCTCAGCCGTCTCCTCTGGACTTGCTCTATAGGCTGCACGGTTTGGTAAAGAAGCGCTGGGCACCAAATCGATTTGATGCTCAATGCCTCTAATTGGTGGAAGGCCTTGTGGCAACTCTTCAAGCATCACATCTTCAAACTCCTGTAATAGATCCTGTATACACTTTGGAAGATGTGAAATATCTTTACTAATAATAAGTGTCTCTTTCCTCATAAGAAGTAAACAATAAGAGTTAGGGAAAGAAATACTAGACTGAGTCACAAGAGAGCGCTTTTCTACACTGCCTTTTAATTCGATTTTTGGCTCTTTCTGTAGGCGTTCTTTTTCCAGCTTTGTACCTCTCTCAGTCTCTGAATTGCTCCCAACATTTGAGCCAAAACGCTCGAGTGGATTGGGAGATAGCCCCGTTTTCGTCCCAGATGCACTGTTGGAAGTGTTGCTCGGCACTTTGGACGTTTTAGGGACATTCTCTCGGCGTTTTCATCCAAGCAGTAGCTCCACCTGTGCTTGATGTCCCAAAATTTGAGCTAGAACACTCGTGTGGAGACTGGGAAACGCCGCTTGTCTTTGTCGGCGCGTCGGGCGCCGAACGCCGGGCCACAGCTTTGGCCGCTGATTCAGCCTCTTCCTTCTCTTCCTTGGCACGCCTAAGTGCCCTAGCTTGATCTCGACGTACCTGATCCTGTAAAACTTGTTGGGGAGACAAGGGTAGAAGAGAAACTCTCCTCCCATCATAGTTAAAGGAATAGGTGTTTAACATGCCATCATAAATCACTCTCCTATCAAATAACCATGGTCTTCCTAACAAGATATGAGTGAATTCCATGTTTACTACATCACACATAATGTCATCAACATAGGTACCAATAGCAACACGGATTAAACACTGATGGGTGACAAGATTAGGACCTTTGAATCATTAATTCCATTGAGACCATAACTAGTAGCCCTAGGTTGGGTTTTTAATTGCAAGTGATCAACTACCTTAGCATTAATAATGTTACAGCAGCTACCACTATCAATTATCATGCATAACACTTGATTCTTTACTGTACACCTAGTATGAAAAATATTTTCCCTTTGATCTAGCCTAGGTGTTTCTTGTAATGTAAGAGTACGCATTGTTATCAAAGTTAGAGGCTGTTCGGTGCAATCTGGTTCAATGGCCTCCACGTCCTCCTCTTCTTGTCCATTGCTGTCCTCCTCCACTTGATTTGGAGGTATATCTTCATCACTCACATATCCTCTATTGGTGGTGAGTAGCACTTGTTTCTGATTTGGACAATCCTTGGCATAATGACCTCTTCCTTGACATTTATAGCACACTAAATCACGTGCCCTTGGCTGGTTTGGAGGTCCATTGTTGGGACGCCTTTGGCCTTGAAAACCTGTTGGTTTAGGTGATCTAGAAGCTCCCTTTTGTTGCATAGAAGGGTTAGAAGAAAAAGAATTGGAAATTGAACTAGGATTAGAAACATACCTTTTTGGTGCATTCCAAGCTTCCTTCTTCTTCCTTTGTTGTTGCTCATAGAGTAGTTGGGCTGAATGTACTAAGGCATTGAGATCCTTGATTTGTTGAATCTCCAATGTGTCTTTAATGCTTTGATTCAGTCCAACCATGAATTGGGTCCTTAGAGACCGTTGGGAATGATGAATTCCTGCTTTAAAACTCAGATCCTCTAGCTCATTGAAGTACTCGGTTGGAGACTTGGTACCTTGTTTGCAAGTTACAACTTTAAATCTCATGTGCTCGGTATGCTCTTCAGGCACATATTTCTTCCTCGTTACAAACTTCAGCTGGCCCCAAGTTTCAATTGGTGCTAAGGCCTTTCTAATTCGATCCTCCTTCATTCTAAACCATCAATTTCTAGCGGTCCCAATAAAGTGGATAACAACAACAGCAACTTTCTCCAATTCTTCATAACTCATGTGATCTAGAATGAAATTTGTAGCTTGTTCCCACTCTAGATATTTCTCCAAATTAAGCTCTCCATTGAATGGCTCTATCTTGATCTTTATATCACGTTTACCAATCTGATTTACGGCTTGGTTAACGGTGTTGTTGTTGTTCGACCTTTGTACTCCATAAGCTGGTGGGATATCTTCTACAACCTCAGCTTGGTTATAGAAATCATCTAGGGGAGGATGCCATGGGCGCCTTTCTTCCCCGGGATAGCCATAAGTCACATCATCAAAAGGATTGTTGTATTGTTGATATTGTTGATGAGTGGCTTGAGGATACCGGTTTTGTGGCTGATTGTAGAATTGTTGATGAGTAACCGGTGGAGTCCTCGACCCTATGCCTCTTCCTCTACCTCGGCCTGTTGTGGGGGAGTAGTGAGTTGGGGGATCGTTATCTTTGTTGTAGCTAGCAAGCACATCATGCTCTTCATCAACTAGTTGTTGCTTGCCTTTGTCGCTACCCGAGGCCTGATTTGGGTCACTAGTAAGATCGACTGCAGGGGGCTTTTACGACTTGCTTGAGATGATTCAATCAACGTTACAAGTTGATCCTCTAAACGCTTCATTTGTGGAGCCAATGCAGCCGTGGCCAGCTCTACAGCTCGAGCCTGGCCATCTCGTACACCATCACTAATGGACAACCTAATGAAGTCGATTGCCTCCTTAGTGAGGTTTAATTCAGTTGGGTTAGGCTCTAATGGGATCACCATTGTTCCTGAAACAAGCAAGAAAGTAGAGCGAGTTGTGTGGTCTAAAGCAAATCACAACAAGCAATACCACACCTTGATCAAGCCAAAACTTGCCTCAAAGCAATCCAATCAACTTAATTCAGTTTTTGGGTTGGATTGAGGGAGTAAATGGGTAGATATAGTATAGGTATGGTACACTAATGATTAATAAAGGAAATATGCAGCTTAAGCAAATGGCAAGTGATGTCTCTCTATTTGGTGGTGTTTTCATATGTGATTTCCTTTGTAAATATGTTTCTTTTTCCCCTTTTCTTGTGCGTTTTGTTCCTTTTTAGCCTAGTTCCCGTATTTCTATGAGATTCGGAGACTACGCACCTTTTATGTGTTTTGTAGGTAATTTGGCACGAATCAAGGATCGATTTGAAGGAGGGTCGAGACATGGAGCAAAGGCCGAGCTAAAGCGGGAAAGAGAGAAGCAAGCCATGAAGAAGAACAAGAGAAGCCAACAAAGAAGAAGGTGGAACGAGGTCAGGACCGAGTTGCAACCACGTCGGGCCCGACTATGAAGTCTCCAACCTCGGACCGAGATGCACAGTAACTCGGGCCCGAGGTCCTCCGTGTCGGTCCGAGTCGGTCACCGAACTACTTGGGCTCCAAGGCACGAATTTGTGGACTTCCACTTTTGCCCTTCATCTAATCTATAAAAGGCCCTCTTGTCTTCTAAGAAAGGGTTCCCACACACACAAAAAAAGGGGGTTCTAAGGGATCCAAGAGGATTCTTGGAGAGCAAGGAGGAAGGAGAGGAGAAGGAAGAGAGAGAGAATCGGCCAAGGGAGGAAGTCTTGATAGGTTTTGTTGGTAGATTTACTTTGATTTGCTTTGTTCTTGTGGATTTGAAAACCTTTGATTTGAATTTGTGGATTGCTTTGGATTTGAATGAAACTTTGCTTTGTTTTGAGATTGATTATGATGATTGCTTTCCCTTTTGATTTGATTGCTTTCTTTGCTTGTCACATGGAGTAGATCTCCTTGATCTTGGGTTATGGGGGAAAACCCTAGCTAGGTTTAGGCTAGAAACCCCAATTCCATAGCCTTGAGTGTTTGATCTAAGGAACCCACTCTACATAGAGCTACAATTCCTTGCGAAAGTTGGGAATCAAGGCTTGAGATTGGCAAAGTAGCGAAAGTGAACATGTGTCAATCTCAAGACCTTGCTTCGAAGGGGATTTCCCCATGGATCGAGGTGTAGATGTGGTTGGAACGAGGGTGAAAGCACTCGATCCTAGTCCGATCATCACTCATTGCCTGAATTGGGGTGGAAAAGCCTTAATCTACTAGGGAAGGAACTCAAAAGCCCAAGATCTACTTTTAAAATCTTTGAGTGCGACATCCCCAGCTACCTCGGGCCCGACTTACCCAGTGTCGGTCCCGACTTCCTCTTGTCGCCAACCTCGGGCCCGACGTGACCTCAGTGTCGGTCCCGACTGTTTTCTTTGTTTTCCTTTGTATTATGCTCTCCTTTCTAGCTCCCTAGTATCTAGGCACATCGATCGAGTAGACTTCCCGAGTGTTCGACACCCACCACGTACTACAACGGGGTCGGGTTATAAATTGTATCTCTTGACCCTCGCATCCGAGAGCGATCATCAAGTATGCAATAAGACAAGCAATGCAAATAATCCCTCTATGAGCTCTAAAACACATGCAATCTCTCAATTGACTCTATGCAAGTTAATAAAGCCAAATTTCAGCATGCAAGGACAGAAAATATGGTAGGCTTAGTGACTTTTATTTCGTCACTCTTTTTCTTCAAAGTGATTTCTCCTTAGCTATTTTTTAAAGCAAGCAATCACTAGGGTTGAAAGTGGATTAAAACTAGCTGGGGTAGATCACTTTTCTTTTCTGTTTTATTTTTTTTGAATTTTATGCACAAACTACTCTTGTGCTAGAATTGATAAACAAGCAAAACAATGCAGCAATTGAATGCAAGGGCAAAACGAAACTAATCTGATTTTGTTTTTGTTTTTTTTTTTAAAACTAAGTGACTTTTGCTACCAATGAAACCAACTAGAAGCCAAATTAACAAAAGAAGAAGGGGTAGGTCGAATTTGATGGGATGCAATAGCAAAAATCAGCAAATACTAACAAGCAATATGAATCTCTATTGATCATGCAACATGAAATAAAAACTCATAAAAATTGTAGGAAGACAATTGATTATCTTAATTGCAACACAACTCAACCAATTCAACCAAAAGCATGCAACAAATCCCTTAAAATCTCCTAGATGAGTTATTACTTGGAGGGCAAGAAACAACAAAGGGAATTAGGGTTTGGTGAAGGCTCGGCTGAGGCTAGGGTTAGGGTTTGGAGCTCGGCTTCTAGAGTTTCGGGGAAGGTAGGGTTCGAACTAGGGTTAGGGTTTCAGATCCTAGGGTTGGCTGCCAATTTAGGGTTAGGGTTAGGGTTTGGCCACCAATTAGGGTTAGGTTTATGAGAAAGGTGGGGTGCGATCTAAGGTTTAGGGTTGTCCGAATTGGCTAGGGTTTGTCGGGGTGGGTTCGGACAGGGCTGGGGGTGGTGCGGTGCCCTAGAGCGACACCAGTTTGGGGTGGTGGTGGTAGTTCGTGGTGGTAGGGTGGCGGAAATATGGTGGTGAAAAATTCAATCTTTGGTCTCAAAAATTCAAACTTTAGGTAAAGGTGGGATTTTTGGGATCAAAAACTGAATCAAATCAATTAGAAAGAAAATTTTACTTGGCGAGACGCTGGATTATGATACCACTTGATACGTGATTGCCCCGGAATCCTCCGTAGAAACCTCGTATATGACCCACACGATCCCGATCTTGCCAGTAAACTCGATTCACTCCTGTAATTGCTAACAAATTAATTGTCTTGTAGAACAAGTAAAAAAGATTCGAACTTGTTGAATTACGAAACTGGTTTGAATCACTTTAATTGAATCAAAAGGGATAGTTCAATTGGATTGGCTCTAATGCTAAATCCAATTGATAAACTAGAATGATCTTTAACAATCACTTCTAGAACTAATCAATTGATCAATTTGAATGAACAAACTGAATTGGAACACAAAAACAAGAGAGAGAATTCGGTTGTCGATCTCGAGAATGCAATGCTAAACACACGTGAGTTTTTGGAGCCCAAAGACTAGATAAACCTTTTCTGGGGTTCATCTAATCTCAACCTGATTTTCTATTAATGAAAAACTAGAGTTTAAATAGTAGCATACAAAGCTATGACTTGGGGAGCAAGGGAGAGGAGTGGCCGGCCCTAGAGAGGGAAATTAGGTCTCCTTTGCTTGCTTCCCAAGATATAATAAAATATCTAATTAAATCTATCTAGATTCCCTTAAATAAAATAAATCATGGCTGATTTATTTATTTAAGGAAGCAACCTAATAAACTCAAAATATCTCTAACAAACTAAAAATATCTCTAACAACCAGGAGAGAGAAGATCAACCAACTAACATAAGCCTATTGGCTGATTTCTCCACATTATTAAATAAATAGCAAACACGCCTATAATAAATATAAAAGCTAGATATTTTCTTCATTTAGAATGGTCAAGTCAAAGAGTTGACTTTTACCCACATACCAACTTATCTCACCCGGTCACCTACTAAATTCAGCCCTAAAGTGAGACAAGCTAATAAGTGTTTCTAAATAAAGAAATAGTGTGAATTTCGGCCCTCATATAACTAATCCATGGAATCCGGGCTCAATTGATGTCGAATGCACGAGACCCACTTCGTCTTGCTAGGCTCTTCAATAACCGCTGCCAATCGAACCAAGATCGTTGTTGTGCCTTGGGCAATCTTCTTAGCTCGACTTCTTGTAATTGGTCCATCAGAAGGCACTCGAATCAACTCATCGACGTCGGTTGAAGACATGGCAGGATTCCCTGCATCAGTAGCCTCTTGGAGTGATTTTCGAGCCCTTCTCCTGGATCTTGTTAGCTCAAAATTTATCCTAATTTCTATCCTAAAAACTACTAAAGAAAAGAAAAACTCAAAAGAAAACTAAGAAAAAGAATCTAAAAAGAAAAAGTCTAGTCTAAACTAAGAGCGGGTTGCCTCCCGTAAGCGCTATGTTTAACGTCGTTAGCCCGACATATTTCCCTTGCTTCAAGGTGGCTCTTCTTTAGCTTTGTCAAGGTCTCGAAATATCCCATACTTAGCTTTGTAAGCGTTGTTTGCTTGAGTCACTAAGCTAGGTCCCTTGTCTTTTGTGAGTATGCCCGGTATTCCTACATATGGGTTAGTGAAATCCGAAAACCAAAGCGGTTTGGACTCCTCAATAGCATAAACTAAGGGGCATGGTGCAGGAGAAAGTAAGACGAAGAGTACTCACCGTGATAATTCCCTTGTATGTGAGACTTGCTAGTGGGCCATGTGAGTTTGGCGGGGTCCTGTGAGAGGATCTCGTCCTCTTTCGTAGTTGGTGGATGTTCGATGGTATCAGCTATGTCGAGTTCTGATTGGGGCAGCTCGATTTGTGCGACCGCGGTTGGGTCGTTTGCGTTTTGGTCCATGTTGAATTCCACACGTTCTTCTCCAATCTCAAAAGTAAGAAGTCCTTTCCGCACATCGACCTTGGCATTTGCTGTAGCTAGGAATGGTCTGCCTAGGATAACGGGGACATGAGGGTCCTCAGGCATGTCGAGGACGACGAAATCATTTGGTATGAAGAATTTCCCTACTTGAATAGGGTAGTCATCCACAACCCATGTGGCTTTGACACATGATCCGTCTGCCATGAAGAGATTCATATCCACAGGCTCTAATGGTCCCATGTTGGCTTTTAACCAAATGGAAAGAGGGAGCAAACTGGTACTGGCTCCCAGATCACATAAAGCTTTGAATTTGTGGTCGCCTATGCCAATTGTGATAGCAAATCTCCCTGGATCTCCATGCTTTTCTGGTAAAGCAATGGATCGGACTTCATCCTGTAGCTCAGTAATGGATCTTTTCCTGCTAAGAATATCTTTTAAAATTTTTGTGTAAGCCGGCATTTCCCTTAGGGCCTCAGCAAATGAGATGGAAATATTAATGCCATGAAGGATCTTCACGAAACGCTTGAACTTACTCTCGGTAGAGTCCATAGATTTCTTAATTGGAAATGAAAGAGATTTCACCGTTCTCGGAACCAAGTTAGGCTCGAGAGGTGAAAGTACCGGGTCGACACTAGGGTCATTAAGTGTCCTCGGCGGGTCGTTACCGACCCTGATGGGGTCGTTAACTACCCCGGGATTGAGAGGAAGGCTCGGATTAGAAAACTTACCTGGGTTAGGGTCGTTAGGTACCCTCAGAGCCTCGTCATCGTGGCGTTTTGGTTTGGTACTTGCTCTCGCTTGCTCATTACCGATCTGCACTGTGACGTCCTCTTCCTTCTTGTCGTTAGCTTGGACTCGCTCCGGCAATGTCTTTCCGCTCCTAAGGTGCACCGCCGCTATTTGTCCCTTATGGTTTTCCTCGGGGCAACCCGGGAGTTGCCCTTGTGGTCTCGGAATCTGTGCAACAAGGTTCCCTAGTTAGGAATCAACACTCTTCTTCCATATATCGAACACTCCCCATCTTTTGTTTTGTTGGTTTAGGTTGGCCTGAACTTCGTTAACCTTGTTAGTTACTCTGTTAATGCCTTCTTGTAACCCTTGAACCCATGATGGTGGCTCCTGATGGCCTGGAGGTCGATACGGTGCAGGTCGTCTATCTGGCGGAGGCACTGCATAGTTGGGATTTGAATTTTGATTGCCCCATGCCTGATAATTGTTTGACCTGTCAAAATAGCTAGGTTGGTTCCTGTATGGTCCGCTCATATAATTCATCTCAGCAATTGTCTCAGCGGCTCTTACCTGCTAGATGTTAGTGCAAGCAGAAGTACTATGGGCAGAAGAACCACATTCTTGACATGATTGAGAGGATTTCAGAAAACTTACCTGCTTCTTCAGACGGTTGACCTCATCTTGTAGAAATTGAGTTTTAACGTCCGGGTCAAATTCGTCTCGGTTAGGCACGTAGAGACGTTTCTGGGGTTGTGGAGCTTGCTGGGTTCCATACATGGCATCATAATTGGACAGCTTATGCAGCAATTCCAACGCAGTTGTAGGGTCCATCTCTATAAAACCGAACGCAGTATGCGTGTTGATGCGGTTCTTGGTCTCTGCGCTAATACCCTGGAAAAAGATTTCTTGCAAAACATATAAAGGCTGCCCATGAGTGGGGCACTGTCTAAGCATCTCCTTAAATCTTTCCCATGTTTCAACAAAAGTCTCATTAGGCAGCTGGTGATAGGAGGTGATGCGTTTCCTCAACTCCGTAGTCTTGGCAGGCGGGAAGAATTTTGTAAGAAATTGATCATACAAGTTCTTCCAAGTCTTGATAGACTTAGGAGGTAAGCTCTCCAACCAGCTCAGGGTCTTTCCAGCAAGAGACCACCTGAAAGCTTTTAACAGACCATATTCAAGTGAGACACCTTCAGCAGCTATGGTGTCACATAAATCAAGAAAATTCCTAATATGTTCCATAGGGCACTCAGTAGGTTTCCCTTCAAATTGAACCCTCTTGATTAAGGATATAAATTGAGATTTAATCTCAAAAGTTTTCTCTACCTCTGGAAGCACAATTGGAGACTCTGGCACCCTCAGTTCCGGATGCATATACTGTTTGGCATTCCTCGGATAGGCATTCAGCTCTTCCTGTAGACGAGCATTGTTAGCTCATTGACGCTCAGCTTCGGCAGCAGCGCCTTCCTTCTCGGTTTTCAATGCCTCCATCTGAGTCTGGAGGATTTCCAACTGACGAGCCATCTCTTCAGGTGTGGCCATGGCTCGGTTCTCTCGGCGTCTACGGTGTAGGGAATGTTCAGGTTCTGAATAATAACCAGTGTTGTCGAATTCAAGCCTTCGATGTCCTACCAGCATACGCTAAGAAAACGGACAAAGAAAACAAAGATTAAAAACAAAAACGGGGTCGGGCTATTCCCAGCCCCACAGATAAACAAACAAACTCGTTGCTTCCCCGGCAACGGCGCCAATTTGTTGAGAGGGTTTCTTGACAACAAATAAATTTATAATCAAGACCCCGCTGAGTATAGGGAGGTTGGGATCGTTCCACATGAACCAAGGTTGTTTGTCTATTGACTACTAAAAATAAAACAAAAGCAAACAAAAATACACCGGAGCAGCCTCGTTAACGAAGTTGTCAACCTCGCTAACGACCTACCGCAAATAAAAAGACTAAAACTACGACCTAGACAAGTTCAGTACCGAGTCAAACAACTCAGCAACGAATATGATTATGAGAGAATTTAAATAAAAATAAGGATCTAGGACAAGGGTTACCACAACATAGTCATGCACACAAGCTCGTAAGAAGATAGAATATCATGCCTTTAAATGGATAAATGCATCAACTTTCATTGACTCAGCAAGTAAATTAATCTACTTTCATAAACTAACTCACTCAATTGCTTGCTTTGGATCTAAAGCTTGAAACTTTCGTATTCAAACAATATCAACCTTCAAGTTTATAACTTTCTCTTTCAATCAAGTCAACAAATCAAATTACCTCAACTTTCATCTTGGTTTAAGCACAACAAACAATCTAAATAATGGATAAAAGGCATTCAAGACATAATCTCACTCACCAAACATGCATAACTATGCTGGGTTTCAACCCCGACCATAGATAAAAAGACTACTCACTAATCATAACTATGAAACAAATAACTTCAATCAAAGAAAACATTGAAAACAAAACACTACTCAAATTAATAAATAATATTGTCTTACAAAGATTCAGAAGAAACCGAAAAAACCTGAAACACCGAATCAAAACTACGACTAACGACCCCGGTAACTCTCGTCCACCGAGCTCTTCGATCACAACTTCCGACTCGTCTCTCTCTTCTCTCGGTTCTTCCTCTTCTCTCCTCTATCTAACTACGATCCAATCCCCTCCAATCCGATCTCCCCTTTCTATGCTAGAATAGAAGGGTATTTATACTAAAAAGGCTAGAAACTAAACAAGGCTAAAAGATATAAACTTTCCTAAAAAGATAGACTCTATTCTAAAAGATAGAAATAAAATCTAGAAAGATAACAAGACCTAAAATACATAATATAATAGCCCTAAAATCATAAAAAGATACTCTACCGACACGAAAATAAATTCTCGCACAAGATCGGTGACTCACAAAGTCAACCTCTCGATTATTCTATCTCGTGGCCTCATTAACGAACCCTTCAGGGTCGTTAACGAGCCTGGGTTTGGCTTTTCTTCAACACTTCTCTTCCAACAACTCGAACTTCAGCTTCTTCACTCTGTATTCTTCCATCCTTTATCATAGCTCTTCAATTCCAGCTTCAAACATCAACTTTTCCTTGCTAAAACCTACAAAAAGACAGAAAACGGAGTAGCTTCCATACTTTTCACAAAATATGCAAAACTATCCAAAAACACATAAAACTAACTCTAAACTTATCAAAACTAATCCTAATAACCTAAGAAAACCTATCAAAAACTATACTAAAAACACGAACATCATAGGCCTAAGAAAAACAGAAGAAAAGTTCCTCATGAAAGGTTTGACAAGCCGGGCAAATTCACGACGCATGGATTAGTCATGACTTATACAAAATGTAATGGTAAAAGTCACAACAAGAGAACATGTCACCAAGAAAACAATGCTATACCTAGCACTACATCTTAGCTTGTAAGTGTAATTGATATACAACAATGCTACTAGTTTTATTTTATAATTTATAATTCGTATACTTTTTTTATTTCAATTGAGAAAGAGAGGAAGACCTCGAATAGAGATTTCTGAAGCTACAGTCCCAACACTAATGCTTGATTGGCCAAGAGGGTTACTAAGAAAAGGAACCAATTGTAATCTACCAACACATGAACGGGTCCCTCGAGGTATGGGTGTATACTTTGTTGACCAAGGTGACAGAGTTTATGTCAAAATGAGTAATGATGTCAAACTTTTTAGTTAGTTTTTGTGGGTCGTTTTCTAGTTAGGTGGAGTCTTTTCTAGATCTTTTGTGTTGTTTTGCATATAATTTCGACTTTCTTTCAAGAGTTGGAGTCTTTTGTGCTTGTTTGTTGTCATTGTAGGTGTTTGAAGCGTTGAGGAGGAGATATCCCGGGTTTTTCAGCTTAATAGAAGGTGGCATTGGAGTTGTCTTGTAGCGGTGTTGACTAGAGAGGTGAGAGTAGATGTTTTTGGAGCTTTTATGTGTTTCAAGAAGGAAGATTGCAAGATGAAGATGTCTTAGAAGGAGCTTAAGGAAGTCTAAGAAGACCAAGAATGTTTAAAGAAGAAATATTGAAGAAGAACCAAGCTTTGGGACAAGTTTCGAGCAAAGCAGTGAAGAAATCAACTGCTACCTAGGGTCGTTACCGACCCACATTGGGTTGGTACCGAGCGTTCTCTAAGGCTTGCTGGAAGAAACTTGTGTTTTAAGTTAGGTTTTAATAGATGTTTTATTTATGGGTCTTTTAAGATAGAATTTAGTTTCCTTTTGAGAACATTCCTACTACTATATAAAGGGCCTTTAGGTGTTTTTCTATGGGGGGGGGGGGGGGGGATGGACGGATATCAAGTCGTTATTTCTAGGGTTATCAACTCTTATTCCAAGCTCTTGGACAATTTTGAGAGATCTTTGGAAGATTGTTTGGAGATTTGTAAGTTCGTTCTTTCGATTGAAGTTTGCTTTGTTTTTGAATCATGTTTTCTCTTTGTTTGTTGATTGCATGATGACTTGTGAGTAGTTTATTTTTTTAGGGTTGGGGTGAAACCCAACATGGTTATGTTGTAACACCCCAATAATTTATAAGGGATTGAGGTGCTTCCCATGTCAACAAGAGCTCTTCCTTTTCTGAGTTCGAATGAGGACAAAGAACTCAGAAGTTAAGCGTGCAAGGACGAGAGTAGTACCAGGATGGGTGACCTCCTGGGAAGTTCTCGGGTTGGCATGGGATAGCGCTTCTAAAGCCTCGGGCTTTACAAATGGTATTAGAGCTGACTCTAGGTTACGAGTGCACTTGGCCCGGAGGGCGGTGACTCGACCTAGAGGGCGGTGCTTGGGCCTTGACGAGGACGTCAAGTGTTTAAGTGGGGGAGATTGTAACACCCCAATAATTTATAAGGGATTGAGGTGCTTCCCATGTCAACAAGAGCTCTTCCTTTTCTGAGTTCGAGTGAGGACAAAGAACTCAGAAGTTAAGCGTGCAGGGGCGAGAGTAGTACCAGGATGGGTGACCTCATGGGAAGTCCTCGGGTTGGCATGGGATAGCGCTTCTAAAGCCTCGGGCTTTACATATGTATCATAAAAGCTTGAATCTTTGATCAAAATCTTTCCTTTAATCTCTATCCTTTATCCCTCTTGTTTGTTCTTAATTCCTTGATTAAAGTTAAGGCATGTTCAAATTCATAAATGAGTTAAAATATTAAATTGTGTATTTTGATGATTATTGGATTTGAAGCGAAAGTTAAAATCTTTAGATAATAAGTAGGATTGCAAGTTTCTATCTTTATGAAAGTTGAGATATGTGCTTGATTATGTATGGCGAAAGTCATTCATGAGATTATTGATTGGTTGATCTTTGATTCGTATTTACATACATAGCTTTGTTGTGGTGGATCCTTTGTCCTAGATCTCTTTTACAATGATTTTTTGGTGTTTTGTCGTTACCTAGTTAGGTCGTTACCGACCCCCCTAAGGTCGGTACCGTGCGTTCTATTTTCCCAGTTTTTCCTGGGTTTGTGAGTTGTTCCAGGTCGTTACCGACCCTGACTAGGTCGGTACCGAGCCTCTCTTAAGTGTGTTTTGATTGTTTTTTGTTTCGTTCTTGTTAGGATTGATTGCTAGACTTTGATTCTTCTAATTCCCATGGACGAACATGACTTCGCTATACTCTGCGGAGTCTTGATCTATATATATATTTGCTTGTTAGGATCAAGGTAAAACCCTTTCAACAAATTGGCGTCGTTGTCGGGGATTTAGCCTTATTTCTTTGTCTAGTTATCTTTCGGGTTTGGGAATAGCCCATACTCTTTGGTGTATACTAATTCGTTTTCTCGTGATTGTGTGTGCAGGTGTATGCCCTCTAGTTCACGAAGGGGAGTCGACTATTTTCCTTTTAATCCCGAACTCGAGAGAACCCTTCACCGCAGGCTAAGAGAACAAAGAGCAATGGCCAACGCTGAGGAAATTGCTCGATAGATGGCTGACCTTCACCTTCAGATGGAAGGTATTCAAAGAGAGCGTGATGCTCAAGCTGCTACTGCGCAGAGAGAGATGTCGCTGCCCGTCTCCAAGAACAACTATATGCTATTCCGCGAAACGTAAAGCAATACATGCATCTGGAATTTAGGGTTCTCAAATCCGCAATTGTGCTCCCTGGGATTGAGCGCACCTTTGAGATTAAGTCTCACTTCATCACTCTTACCAAGAGGTCTCAATTTGAGGGCAAGCCCACCGAGTGCCCCATGGAGCATATCAAGAACTTCACCGACCTATGTGACACCATCGTCGCCGATGGCTCGTCACTTGAATATGTGCTCTTGAAGGCGTTCAAGTGGTCTTTAGCCGGAAAGGTGCTTACTTGGCTTGAAAGCTTACCTCCTAGGTCGATTACTACATGGAAGGCTTTGCACGACCTGTTCCTAACGAAGTTCTTTGCACCGGCCAAGACTACTGAGCTAAGAAAGTGCATCACTTCTTATTATCAACTTCCAAATGAGACTTTTGTGGAAACATGGGAGCGGTTCAAGGAACTTCTTCGACAATGTCCTACTCATGGACAACCACCCTATGTGCTTCAGGAAATTTTCTTCCAAGGGATTAATGCCGCTACAAAGAACCGCATCAACCTTCACACCGATTGCGGGTTCATTAAGATGGATCCCGATGAAGCTTGGGCTTTGATGGACAAACCCACTAACTATGATGAGATGTATGGCACCCAACAAGCCGTCAAGGTTCCAATAAAGAAGCTTTATGATCCTAATCCCGAATCGATTGATCAAGAAGTGAGGTTTCAATTTATGCAAGATGAGATTAACCAACTCAAGAAGCAAGTAAGCTACTTCAAATCCACCGCTCAGCCTTGTCAAGAATGTGGTTCTCAATCTCATACTACCGCTTCTTGTACAAACATGGATCAAGTCCGAGCCGTCGAGGCTTATGCGGAGGCGAACTATATACGAGGGACCTACCGAGGCCAAAACAATGCTTATCCAGGAAGGAACAACAACAACAATTATCCTCAATCGAACAACAATGCCCAAGCCCAAGGATTTCCACCTCCCCAACAAAAGCAAAGGGCCCCTCCTTATAGACCTCTCGGTTACCAAGAGCCACCAGCTTGGGCGTAAGGTCTCCTCAAGGGGATCAATGGCGTCCGCATCCATATTAAAGGAGTTCAAAACCAATTGGGAGACTTTGAAGCATGGAGGAAGAATATGAACTCCCAACTTGGTGACCTAGCAGCCCAAATTCCACGACCCCAAGGGCGATTATCGGGCCATCCCGATGAGAATCCGAGAGGTCAAATTGTTGCGGTCCACCTGAGGAGCGGAACGAGGTTGTCGGATCGAGAAACAAGCAAGAAGACGGCGGACGAAGAGAACCATCCCATTTAAGGAGAGGTCATTATCGACCCATCTAGAGTCGTAACCGACCCTCTCCCCACTACTGAGGAGGTCGTCACCGACCCTCCCCATGTCGTGACTGACCCTCTTCTCGGGGTTCCTATATTCGTTCCCGCTACATCAACAATGAAGGTGCTTCCATTACCATCCAAGAAAGCCAAGGAATCCACGGAAGGCAAATTCAAACGTTTTGTGCAGGTTCTTCAAGGGCTTAACATCACCATTCCTTTCGTCTAAGCTGATGAAACCCGAAATAACGGCTACGCTACGAGACAAGGAACAAGATTATTATATTTGAGTGCAAACACTTGCTCCTTTATTTATGATTTTTCTCCCAAATAACGAGGTTATAAACCTACGAGGTTGATGAACAACTTTGAGAATTACACCTAGACCTCCTACGAGGTTCCGAGATCAAACCTAAATGTTGCGAGGTTGACTCTAGGGAGAGGTAGATTTGGGTACGTGGTGTAGTTACTTTGTGAGATTTTGTAGCGAGGTCTTTAGTGTGGGCGAGGTCTTTGTATGACTTGGAGTCTTTTTGTGGACTTCTCCTGTCTGTAGCGAGGTCTTTTGACGATGTTTCTATCACGTCGATCTTCAACAAGCAAGAGAGTTCTTGAGTTCAAGTGGTTTTTCGACCCCTTCTTCCTACGAGGTTCTCCTCTATTTATAGAGAATTGGGGAGCCGAGTTTAGGCCAAGGTCCGATGTGGGACGCACGGAATAGGGGTTTTTGATTGGTCCGGGGACGAGGTCGCTTGTGATTGGTTCGGGGATGAGGTCGCTTGTGATTGGTTCGGGAATGAGGTCGCTTGTGATTGGTCTGGGTGGTCGGGTGCGTTAGTAGAGTCGGTGACGAGGTCGAGACCTCATCCCGGGGAGTTGGGAGACCTCACGAGGGTATGAGTTTTGTTTTATATAAACGAAGGGCATGGATGTGGGTCCCTGAATTGCCCTTGGGAATCCCTCCGGGCCGACTTGCTCTTGGTACCCCGGGCCCACTTCTTATTTTACTGTTTTGGACATCATCACAACCCCATGGCCTGGGGACCTCGCTCCGAGGTTCGCATGTCATAAGTTCCTTGGGGCCACGGGGTACGAGGAGGGGATCCTGCGAGGTTTCTTCCTTTGCGAGGCCTCGCACTTAGGATTCTCTTCCGCTCGCACGGGCGAATCTTCCCGGGCCTGTTCTTCGTGCTTTAGACTAATGGGCCGTTTTGGTAGGGTAGGCCCAAATCCCCCAATAAGCCTTTTGCGGGTGAGGTGAGGCCCAAACCTGCTCTTTATAAGGGCGTATCTCACACGCTTCCCCTTCATCTTCTCCTTCAACCTTTTCGCTTTCTTTCTCTTCGTCTTCTCAGTCTTCTGCGAACGGTTGTCGAGACGGTTTCCGACGAACTTCCACCGCTTTCCAGTCGTATCACCGCTCCTTCCACGCCGATTCTAAACAAGTAAGTTCCCGACTCTCTTTTTTCTCACTTTTCGGTGTTTCCTTTTCTTCTTTTTTTTTTTGCTTCAGATTCCCTTTCGCCTGTTTTTTGTTTCGTGCTTTGGATGGGCGACGGTGTGTCGCCTGGCGTTTCGTGCCGGTGTCATGATGGCGGAGCGGTGGTGGTGAGGGGGCGGGTATCCCTGTGTGTCGTCTGGCGTTTTTTCCGTTCTTCGTTCTTCGTTCTTCGTTTCTCTGCTGTGGGTTTTTTCTTTCCCCTCCTTTTTTGGGCGACGGTGCTTTTTCGGGTGTTTCTCGCCTGCGTTGTGGTGGTAGGACGGTGGTGGTGGGCAGTCACCACTGTGATGTCACCGCTGTGTTTCTGGGTTTATTGCTTGTTTGGGGTGGCGGTTGAAACTTCTGCTCCTTCGTCCACCACTTTTTGAATTTCGAAACCCTCAGGAGCCCAAACGTCATGATGTCTGACTGACGGGACGTTTGGGCTTCCACCGCTGGCTTCCACCGTTGGTTGGCCTTCTTCTTTCTCTTTCCTTTCTTTTGGCGCTTCAAATTCTCCCTCGCCGTCCTATCTTGTCAGAGTAGCCTCTAGGGTGCCACGTGGCCTTCCTCCCTTATGACCTCGCGTAGTTTCTCCCTCCGAGGTTACGACCTCGTGCTTTTTTCCTCCGAGGTTACGATCTTGTGCTTTTTCCTTCGAGGTCATGATCTCGTGCTTTTCCTTCCGAGTTACGATCTCGTGCTTTTTCTTTCGAGGTCATGATCTCGTGCTTTTCCTTCCGAGGTTACGACCTCGTGCTCGTAGGTTTCTTCCTTTTTTTCTTTGGTTACCTCGCCTAGTGTCTTACTGACCATTTCTTTTCCAGGTGCTAGCCTTTCGCGGCCTGGACGTCGCCCTTTCATGCCTAGGAGAGTTTCCACGAGTCCGTCGCCTGGTTTTGCTTTCACCGTTCAAAAGAATTTTTATCAGGAGGTCTCCGAGTCCGTAGGGAGTGTAGAGCCTAGTGACTCCCAGAACCCGAATTCTCCTTCACTGGTCTTTAGCGACCCCTCTTCTAGCGACTCCGCTATTTCGATCAATTCCCACGTCTTCGTGTTTACTCCGGCGTTGAAATGGCTTCATCTTCTTCTCCCGATGTGATCGCCGCCGAGGTTGAGGCGCGTTTGGACGCGACAATTGCCTCAACCTCTGCCTCCTACGTGCCCCCGAGCTTTCCCGAGGCCTGCATCATTGACGCCGTGTCTAGCGTCCCTGCTGTTCTTGATGAACGAATCCCTATGAGTCCGAGAACCCCCGAGGCTTATCTGTTCGAGGGGATGGCCACCGACCTCCAGTTGGACGACCTTGCGAAGATAGCTAAGGACTTCCCCTAGCCTGAGGGAGTCGAGCTGGCACTCCCCGAGGAGGAGGGACGACCCTTGGCGTCCTATGAGGGGTGCGCGGTCGTGCACCTCTTTAGTCTTCAAGCGGGCTTCAGGCTCCCTTTGGCCCAGCACATCGTGGATTTCCTATGGGGTATGGGTGTTTGTCCTGCCCAGCAGTTTCCGAATGCCTGGCGGCGGCTGTGTGCCTACACGATTTGAAGTCGCGAGCTCATGGACGAACCGAACCGCGGCGTTGGTTTTAGCGAGGAGGGAACCTCGGTGTTCCCTCGTCAATCTCAGCACGCCGAACGTCAAGATCACCACGACCCAATCGAACGTCGGGACGTGGAAACCTAAGTGGTTTTTGGTTCGAGATCTCAGCGGGAGATATCTCAATTTCCCTGTGGCGCCGGGTACCTTCGAGAGGTGTGTGTGCCCATACAAGGTCGCCGAGTTCCAGGCACTCAAGGCTCCATACGCTACAGCGTACCAGGCGCCATATGAGATATACCTTTCTCAGGACCGGCTTGAGCGGGCCGGGCTGAGCCTCAGTTTCCCTCCCCGCGAGGGTGCAGAGGGTATTTTATTCTCTTTTTGATTGCTCTTCTTTTCTTTGTAAGGTTACGAGGTTATAAACCTCGTTATATTTGTTTATGACTTCTTCCTAACTTGCTTTTTATGCTTTTTCTCCTGATAGTGGATCTTCCTAACTTACGAGGGAAACAGCCCCTGACTTCTAGTTCCATGGCCCCGGTTCCCCGGGTTCCAAAGGGGATAAGCATCAATGAGCCGAGTCCGCAGGCGAGGTCGAGCACCACGCAGCCTAAAACTACACCTCCGCCCACGACCGCGACTGGGGGGAAGGCCGTCGGGGAGGTTCCGCCCAAGGGGAGCGTCGCGAAGACGTCCCAATGGGACATCGCGGGGCCGCCCAAAGGGGGAAAGAAACCCGAGGTGGCTTTGCTGCCAGGGGAAACGCTGAGGACGTCGTCCCATTCTTCCCGAGTAACCGGCGACAAGGCCGACCATAAGAGGAAAACCACGGGGTCCCCCCCTGGGGAGAATCAAAAGAAACCTCGGGCGGACGACCAGCAGCCAGGTACGTCCGTGGGGGACATCATCCCCGCCTTTAACTACGAGGGGCGAGCCATCGAGGCTGCTGGTCCCCATCCTGCCAAGTTTCACTGCCCGGGTCCGGTCAGGGGGGCCCCGTTGGAATGGGCTAGGGGGAATGGAAGGAGGAGGTTGTGTGGGCCAACAACCTTACAGACGCGGCGCTTGACGACGAGTCCGCCCGATACTCGGCCATGGTAAGCTTCTTTTATTTTCGTGCGTTTTACTCTTGTTTCCCTATTACTTCTTTTCTCACGTTTTTGCAAATCTGTAGCACAACTTTTTTGAAAAGTACTATCGAAGCCGCATCATCCTCGCCCACGCAAGAATAGACAAACTTGAGGCAGCGCTTCGAGCCCGGGGCGAGGAATGTGAGAGGCGGGCCAAGGAACTGGCCGAGGTCACGAAGCGTTCCGAAACCGCGGAGGCCGAGGCCAAAAAGCGGGTTGAGGTTGCAGAGGCTTCGGCAAGGGACGAGGCCCGAGCGGCGGCGGTGGCGAAGGACGGGGAGAAGCAGGCGAGGGATGATGCCGAGGCCTTGCGGGGTGAGGTAGATGAGCTTCGGGGTAAGCTCTCCGCCGAGCACAAATTCTCTAAGGAGAAGGAGGCGGAGTTTTTGAGGTCCGAGGAGGAGGTCAGGCGCCTTGAACGGCGTATCGTCGAGCTCAACGAGGAGGTCGAGGCCGCGGGTCACAAGTACGTGGACTCGGAAGATTACAAGGCGGAGCTGGTGGAGAGCGTGAGGAAGATGTTCCACCAGGCCGTCCGCATGGGCGTCAAACAAGCGGTGGTCAAGTACGGGCAACATCGATCCCCCGATTGTCTTCTTCGACCCCAACTACGATGAAACTATGGGGGAGTTGGGATCGGAGGACCCCGAGGGGGAATGCGAGTTCTTCCTCAACGAGGATGGGACTGTGTCAAGCACCGCGCCCCCTGAGGTAGATCTCACTAGAGGGAACCAGGAGTTGATCTCCACGGGACCTCCGCCCGCGACCGATGTGCCTGCGTCCCAGCCCTCCGCTACCCCCGTTGAAGCTTCCAAGAGTGAAACTGTCGACCTCACCGGTCCAGACGCTGAAACCCTGAAGAAGTGAAAACAATTTTTTTTTCTTGGTGACCCTACGAAGTCTGTAATTAAAACATCTTCTTTTTTTGTTTGGGTGGCCCTACGGGGTCTGTAATCGAACATCGTGGTCCTCGTGGCCTTTTTATCTTTATGCCTTATGTCACTTTCTTTTCCTATGCTTGTTTGTTTGTTTGCCTTAGTCTTTCTTGCATACGTCTATCTTTATCCATCCAACCCCATGGTTTGAGTGCCACATCTTTTGTGGAACTCGGGCCACATCGGGAATTTTAGTTCCGCATCGAGGTCATGAGCTTCTGTCGGACCTCGCCTTTCTCTAAATTCGGCTTCGATGTTCCGGAAGTTCATTCCAACCTAAAACAATTGTTATGCCAAGATTCCGGAAATTCGTACCAACCTAAAATAACTGTCAGCGAATCCTGCCTTCTTAGGGGGTCCACGAACCTCGTTCGTACCCCAAGCGGGAAGCGAGGGGTGGATTCTAACGAGGTCCTCCAACCCCGATCGGGAAGCGGGGGTGGATTTTAACGAGATTCTCCAACCCCAAGCGTGAAGCGAGGGGTGGACTTTAACGAGATTCTCCAACCCCAAGCGGGAAGCGAGGGGTGGACTTAATTTTCAAACGAGATTCTCCAACCCCAGGCGTGAAGCGAGGGGTGGAATTAACGAGATTCTCCAACCCCAAGCGGGAAGTGAGGGGTGGACTTAACGAGGTTCTCCAACCCCAAGCGGGAAGCGAGGGCTGGATTTTAACGAGATTCTCCAACCCCAAGCGGGAAGCGAGGGGTGGGCCAAACGAGGTTCTCCAACCCCAAGTGGGAAGCGAGGGGTGGACTTTAACGAGGTTCTCCAACCCCAAGTGGAAGCGAGGGGTGGACTTAATTTTCAAACGAGATTCTCCAACCCCAAGCGTGAAGCGAGGGGTAGACTTTCGAGGGAGATTTTTTTTTGAAAAGCCTGCAATCCTTTATTCATCAAAACTGCGAGGAACAACGGCGTTTCGAGATTTTACATGTAATATTTTTTGAGTCGCGCGACGTTCCATGTCTTGCTCAGTGTACGCCCCTCGCTGTCCCTGAACTTAAAAGCCCTGGGCGCGACTTCTTCCCCGACGAGGTAGGGTCCTTCCCAGTTAGGGTCCAATTTGCCTCCTTCGGTGCGTCTCAGAACGAAGTTTCCTGTGGCCAAGAGGCGAGGTTTGACCTTCTTGTCGTGGTATACGGCGACACGTCGCTTGTATTCTCTAGAGCGTAGGTCTGCCACCTCGCGGACTTCGTCCCGGAATTGCAGTTCGACCCTGAGGTTGGCTTCGTTTTCTTTTTTTCGAAGTTGTACACCCTTGCCGATGGGATCAGCGTTTCTACGGGAATGAGTGCCTCTGGCCCGTAAGTTAGAGCGAAGGGTGTTTCGCCCGTTGCGCGACGCGATGTAGTGCGATACATCCAGAGGACGAGTGGGAGTAACTCGGCCCAGCGGCCTTGTGCCACGCCCAGGCGCTTCGTTAGGTTTGTCAAGATGCGGGCGTTGACGTTTTCTACCTGACCATTGGACTGGGGATGGGCCACGGAGGAAAATTTGAGGTTGATGCCCAGCTCAGAGCAGAAAGCCCGAGTCTCTTCGCAGTCGAATTAGGGGCCATGATCGGTCATGATTGTCATGGGGACACCAAAAATGCAAACGAGGTTCTTCCATAGGAATTCGCAAACCTTCGCCCCTGTGATTTTTGCCATGGCCTGAGCTTCGATCCACTTCGTGAAGTAGTCGACAATGACCAAAATGTATTGCACCTGGCCAGTGGCTTTGGGGAAAGGACCTAAAATGTCCATTCCCCACATCGCGAATGGGCACGGTGCGTGGATGCTGCGGAGGGGGCCGTCGGGGTGTGTTGGAGGTTCCCGTGTTTTTGGCATCCGACGCATCTTTGGACGTAAGCCTTTGCATCTTGTCGGAGAGTGGCCCAGAAGTACCCTAAGTGGACGATCTTGTGTGCCAAAGACCTCCACCCCGGGTGTCCTCCACAAACTCCCTCGTGGGCCTCGTAGAGGACGTGGTCCGTGGCCTCGGGCGGTATGCATAGCAAGTTGGGTTCAGCATAGCCTCGGCGGTAAAGTTGGTCATCGATGACGCAGTAGCGGGCAGCTTGCATCTTTAGTTTCCTGGCCAGCGCGGGGTCCTCTGGGAGGACGCCGCTTTGTATATACCGCGTCAGTGGGAACCTCCAGTCCTCGGTCCTTATGGACATGACCTCACTATCAACACTTCGTGAGAGCTTTCTCTCTACCATCACGTGGTTCCCCACATCCAAGGGAAGTGTGGAGCCTAACCTGGCGAGGGCATCCGCCTTTGTGTTTGAGGCTCGTGATATTGACTCTACCGCCAAGGTCTCTAGGCATGAGACCAAGGCCTTCACCTTTGCTCGGTAGGCGGGCAGAAAACCTGTCATCGTGTCGTATTGGCCATTGAGTTGTCGTGCCACCAATTCGGAATCTGTGTAGACCCTGATCTTGCGGGCTCCGCTAAGTAGCGTCATCTCGATCCCGGCGATCATGGCTTCGTACTCGACGTTATTGTTGGTGGCATCAAAGGCGAAGTTGAGAGCATACTCCGTCTCGATTGAGGGGCCAGTGAGGAATACGCCGGCCCCGCCACCGGCGTCACATCGCGAGCCATCAACGAACACCTTCCATTCGTCCGAGCTTGTGTCGGTTTCGGGGAAGGTGACCTCTACCACAAATCGGTGAGGGCTTGTCCCTTCATTGCGGTCCTCGGGAGATAACTGATATCGAACTCGGAGAGCTCGAAGGCCCACTTCGTCATACGCCCGGAGAGGGCGGGCTGATGCAGGATTTGACGGAGTGGGAGGTTCGAGAGGACCTGGATGGGATGTGCATGGAAGTACGGGCGTAGACGCCTTGCGGCGGTCACTACGGCTAGCGCCATTTTTTCTGTTGGAGAGTATCGCTACTCCGTAGGGTGGAGCACGCGACTCACAAAGTACACCGGGTGCATGGCTTCTCTAGTGAGCACCGCGCTGACTGTCTCGGGGCTCACCGTTACACACAGTTGCAGGTCTTCGCCCGCATGCGGAGGTGACAAGGTGGGGAGCTTGGTGAGGGAGATCTTTAACTCGGAGAAGGCAGTCTCAAGTCTCTCGTCCCAGACGAACTTGTCATTCTTTTTTAGGGTGGCAAAGAAAGGGAGAGATTTGTCCGCTAAACGGGAGCAAAATTGCCCCATGTAATTTACAGCGCCATTGATTCGTTGCACCTCGGTTCGAGATCTGGGAGACCTCATCACGAGGATCGATTCTATTTTGGCGGGGTTGACGTCGATCCCGCGCTCGCTGATCATGAATCCAAAAACTTCCCCGATGATACGCCGAAAACGCATTTCTCGGGGTTCAGGCTGAGCTGGTGATGCCTGAGGGTAGTGAAGACCTCAGCGAGATCGGCCAGGTGTTCCTCGGGGCTCTTGCTTCGTACCACGATGTCATCGACGTAAGTGGATACATTCCTGTCCAGGTGGTCTTTGAAGACCCGATCAATGAGGAGTTGGAATGTGGCCCCGGTGTTTTTGAGGCCAAATGGCATGACCTTGTAACAGTATGTTCCCCGCTGGGTGATAAAGGACGTCTCCTCCTCGTCACGCGGATTCATCGATATCTGGTTGTACCCTTAATAAGTGTCGAGGAAACTCAAGACCTCGTGCCCCGCAGTTGAATCTACGAGCGCGTCAATCGAGGGCAGAGGGTAGCTGTCTTTGGGACATGCTTTGTTGAGGTCCTTGAAATCTACACACATCCGCCACTTGCCGCTGGCCTTTTTTACCAATACGACATTGGACAGCCATCTCGGATATTGGACCTCACGGATGAAATCTGCGGCCATCAGCTTGGCCACCTCTTCGTTCGCGGCGGTTGCTCTTTCTTCGTTCATTTTTCTTCGACGCTGCACCACAAGGCGAATGGCGACGTCGATGTTCAGGGAGTGCTGGGCCAATGTCCGAGGCACACCTCGGAGATCTTTTGCAGTCCAGGCGAACACATCGCGGGATCCAGCAAGCAGGGCTTCTAGTGACGTCGCTGCATCTTCGGTGAGGCAACCCCCGAGGTAGATCTTCTCGGAGTTGTTTTTGAAGGGCGTAATCACCCTTCTTTCTGCCTCGGGGGTGGGTATTGCGAAATCCCGGACCTCGAGATCTGCTTCGCTTGAGGCCTCTACCATGAACACGGAGCATTTTTGTTTTGCCGATGTCAAGTAGCAGACGCGGCCCTCTTCTTGGTTGCCCTTCACCTCTCCGACACCACCGTTGGTGGGGAACTTCATTTTGAGGTGGTAGATGGAGACCACCGCCTGGAACTTCATCAAGGAGACTCTCCCGATGATTGCATTGTAGGCCGAAGGTAGGTGCACCACCGTAAATTCTACCACCTCGGTTCTCGTTGTGGAGCCAGTACCGAGGGTCATCCATAGGTCTATGAGACCAGCGACATCGACCTCGTTTCCCGAGAAGGAGGTGAGCTTCCTGGCGTAGGGCTTCAAAGACGTCGTGGAGATCCCCAACTGCTCGAAAGCGCCGAAATACATGATGTCCACGGAAGAACCTGTGTCCACCAGTATCCGCTTTACTATCTTCGAGCCCAATTGAGCGTGTATCACCAGGGGGTCGGAGTGGGGCATATGGAGTCCTTCGGCGTCCTCGGAGGTGAAAGCCATACCTACGTGGGACCGTGAGGTCTGCATCACGCTGTATACCGAGGGCGCATGGTGACTTGCCCTCGCATATCTCTTTCTTTCCGCCTGGCTCGAACCTGCCAGCGAGGGCCCACCCGAGATGGTATTGATGTATCCATCGGGCGTCGCGGCTTGTCCGGAACGCGACTGCCTCGCCGGAGCGTGTTGCTCCGCGTTGCTTGGTCGAGACTGGGTTGGTACCTGCTGCACGAGGTTGGCTCCCGACGCGGGGTTGGCGCGCTTCTTTTCATTTGGGTTGTAGGCGGGGCCACATTTGCCCTTGTAACCTCGTGGCCTCCCGCCGAAGCAGCTCCAACCCCCATCGCCACTCCCGCGGTTGTCGTAGCGGTTGTTGTTCCTATTGTCGTTGTTGTTGTTGCCTCTTTTGTTGTTGCTTTTGTTGTTGTTGTTGTTGTTTTTGTAATCGGCGCGCCGGTCGTGAGTTTGCATCATGTACGTGTCCCTCGCGGATGGTGCAGCCACTTTAGCCTTCCCCTTAGCCTCGGTCACGATTTCCTTATCGGTCCTCGGTCGCGAGCTCTGGCTGGCAGCGTCCTCGGCGTAGACCTGCGCCGTGATCCAAGCACACAGACTCTCATACGTCGTCGCATTCTTAAGAAAAATGCGACACTTGAAATCCCCCTAGCGAAGGTTGCCCATGAGGATATCTTGCACCGACGTCTCGTCGATCTGCGCGATCTCTGCGACTGCGGTGGTGAACCTCGTAAAAAAGGTACCCAGCTTCTCGTTTTCTCCCTGCTCAATGCCGCAGAGATCGCGCATGTTCTTCTTGCGCTTCCTTGAGCCATTGAAGTGCCCGACGAAGGACTCGCATAGCTGAGAAAACGAGGCTATCGACACGACCTTAAGGCTGGTGAACCACGTCATTGCCGCCTTGTCCAGAGTGGTCGGGAAGATGCGGCAGAAAATGGCGTCATTGTAGGAGTTGACGTTCATCTGGACGGCGTAGTGTTTTATGTGGTCCTCGGGATCGGCCGTGCCGTCGTGGAGCCCCATTTGCGGCCAATGGAAACCCTTGGGCATGTGTGCATCCTGGATCTCAGGCACAAAGGGATTCTTGTATCCACTCTCGATGGATGGGCGAGCAGCTTTTGATTTTGACTTTGCCAGAGGGCGTGCCGCGCTTGCCGCTGTTTCGGACATCTCCGTGTCACGCCTCCCCGCACGTCGCGAACGGGATCGCGAGATCTACATCAGATCTCGGGAGGGTCTTTCCGTGGTGGAGCCGTTGGTGGGCGCCTCCTACTCCGGCATATATCCCGGGACATACGCGGGCACGTACTCGGAGTGAGGTTGCCCCTGGGAGGGAATCGGGACATATGGGGGAGCTTGGCCCTGTTGATACTGCCCGTAACCCGGGTAGGGATACGGGTTAGGAGGCGCGCCACCCTGTTCATACCCCTGGAACGGGTATGGATTTCGTGGAATGTTGTACGTCCAACCCGGTGGAACCACAAAAGGGTACCCCGGGGGACCTGCCGTCATCCACGGAGGGGTCTCGGCCATGTTGTCGGGATGTTGGGGGAAGAAATTGTTTGGGCAAGCCATTTTGAGGGGTTTTAAGGAGTCAAGGTTCGCACTAAACGGGAGGCTGCTTAGGATGAAGAAGTTTCCCACAGACGGCGCCAGTGATGAAACCCGAAATAACGGCTACGCTACGAGACAAGGAACAAGATTATTATATTTGAGTGCAAACACTTGCTCCTTTATTTATGATTTTTCTTCCAAAATACGAGGTTACAAACTTATGAGGTTGATGAACAACTTTGAGAATTACACCTAGACCTCCTACGACGTTCCGAGATCAAACCTAAATGTTGCGAGGTTGACTCTAGGGCGAGGTAGATTTGGGTACGTGGTGTAGAGAGCTTTGTGAGATTTTGTAGTGAGGTCTTTAGTGTGGGCGAGGTCTTTGTATGACTTGGAGTCTTTTTGTGGACTTCTCCTGTCTGTAGCGAGGTCTTTTGACGATGTTTCTATCACGTCGATCTTCAACAAGCAAGAGAGTTCTTGAGTTCAAATGGTTTTTCGACCCCTTCTTCCTACGAGGTTCTCCTCTATTTATAGAGAATTGGGGGGCCGAGTTTAGGCCAAGGTCCGATGTGGGACGCACGGAATAGGGGTTTTTTATTGGTCCGGGGACGAGGCCGATTGTGATTGGTTCGGGGATGAGGTCGCTTGTGATTGGTTCGGGAATGAGGTCGCTTGTGATTGGTCTGGGTGGGCGAGTGCGTTAGTAGAGTCGGTGACGAGGTCGAGACCTCGTCCCGGGGAGTTGGGAGACCTCGCGAGGGTATGAGTTTTGTTTTAAATAAACGAAGGGCGTGGATGTGGGTCCCTGAATTGCCCTTGGAAATCCCTCCGGGCCTACTTGCTCTTGGTACCCCGGACCCACTTCTTATTTTACTGTTTTGGACATCATCAGAAGCCTTAAGCGAGATGCCTGCGTACACCAAATTCCTTAAAGAGATCTTGTCAAGGAAGCGGTCGATGTCCGAATTGACCGATGAGGTGCGATCTCTAGAGCTCCCGGAGAAACATGGCGATCCGGGTAAGTTTGCTATTACTATTGGTATAGGTGCTCATCGTTTCAAAGCTTTATGTGATCTTGGTGCGAGTGCTAGTCTCCTTCCCCTTTCTATATGGTCCAAAACCAACATGGGTCCTTTGCTCCCGGTGAACATGAGACTCTATATGGCGGACGACTCTTGTGTGAGGCCAACCGGTGTTGTCGACGACTTCCCTATCCAAGTTGGCAAGTTCTTTGTGCCCAATGATTTTATTGTTATGGAGATGCCGGAAGATCCCATCGTCCCGATCATTCTTGGGCGACCATTCCTTGCAACAGACGAAGCTATCATTGATGTGAAGAAGGGCCTCCTTACTTTTAAAATCATCAATGAAGTGGTTGAGTTCCGGTTTAATCCAACGATGAAGGAGACCGATGAGGCTATGGAGGTCAAGATGCTGTACACCCGCTCGGATTACATTGAATGCGAAGATACGATCGAGCGCTTGCTTGGAGCTTGTACGAGTGAAGATGAAGACAAGGAAGACATTGCAATGGGCGTTACCAACCCAGTCTAGGTCGTTACTGACCTCACCGCGCTCAACTCCTACCCCATTCCACTCGTTTCTGAGGACTTTGCATATTCTTCTGGCTCGGTAACGACCCCCTCCTGGTCGGAACTGACCCTTCTGGAAGTAGATGACGAAGAGCAACTCTTGACCGAAAGTGATTACTTTGAGGAGCGATTCAAGATGGAGAAGGATGATGACATTGTTACACCACCACCACCTACTCCGGAGCTTAAGACTCTCCCCGAGTCTTTGAGGTATGAGTTTCTTGGCCCAAATTCCACTTTTCCCGTAATTGTTAATGCTAACCTTAATGCGGAAGAATTTGGAAAGTTGCTTGATGTGCTTAGGACTCATAGGAAGGCCATTGGATACTCACTTGAGGATTTGAGTGGTCATTCACCTTCTTTGTGCATGCATCGTATTTTTCTTGAGGAAGCTCATAGGCCAACCATAGAGCATCAACGAAGGCTTAACCCAAACATGAAAGAAGTGGTAAAGAAATAGATCTTGAGAATTCTTGATGCGGGTATCATCTTCCCAATTTCGGATAGTAAGTGGGTAAGCCCGGTTCATGTTGTGCCTAAGAAAAGTGGTCTTACTGTTGTTGAGAACGAAAAGGGGGAGTTGATTCCTACTAGGACTACCACTAGTTGGCGTGTGTGCATTGACTATAGGAAGCTTAATAATGCCACTAGAAAGGATCACTTCCCCTTGCCCTTTATTGACCAAGTACTAGAGAGATTAGCTTTATATGACTATTTTTGTTATCTCAATGGATATAGTGGTTTCTGGCAGGTTCCGATACATCCCGATGATCAAGAGAAGACCACCTTCACGTGTCCTTATGGTACGTTTGCCTATAGGTTCGGGCTTTACAACGCCCCAGCCACTTTCCAAAGGTGTATGATGGCTATCTTCTCCGACATGATTGAGGACACCATGGAGGTGTTTATGGATGATTTCTCGGTTTACGGTACCACTTTTGACTCTTGTCTTGCTAATCTTGCTAGAGTCCTTCAGAGATGTGAAGAGACTAATCTCGTGCTTAATTGGGAGAAGTGTCACTTTATGGTTCAAGAAGGGATTGTCTTAGGTCATATAGTGTCTAAAAGGGGAATTGAAGTTGACAAGGCTAAAATTGAATTGATTGAAAAATTGCCACCCCCTAACTCCGTAAAAGATGTTAGGAGTTTCCTAGGTCATGTCGAGTTTTATAGGAGGATAATACAAAATTTCTCTAAGACTACTAAACCATTGACTAACCTATTAATGAAGGATGTTGTGTTTGAGTTTTCTTCCGAGTGTCTTGAAGCTTTTCATAGGATCTGGGATGCACTTGTCTCGGCCTCTATCATGCAACCTCCGGATTGGACACTTCCCTTCGAGATCATGTGCGACACTAGTGACTATGCCGTGGGCGCAGTTCTTGGGCAAAGGAAGGAGAAGAACCTTCATGCCATCTACTATGCGAGCAAGATGCTCGATGAAGCCCAAAGCAAGTACACCACTACGGAGAAGGAGTTCCTTGCCCTGGTGTTTGCTTTTGAGATGTTCCGATCATACTTGGTTGGCTCAAAGGTAATCATCTACACCGATCATGCAGCAGTTCGTTAATTATAGACAAGAAGGACACCAAGCGAAGATTGCTCTGATGGATGCTCCTATTGCAAGAGTTCGACCTTGAGATATGAGACAAGAAAGGAGCAGAGAATCTTGTGGCAGACCACCTTTCTAGGTTACCCATTGAGCACATCACGGAGTCCAGAGACGCGGTACCCATCAATGACTCTCGCCCAGACAAAACCCTCTTGAGCAACGAAGTTCTACGGGTCGATGTTGCCCTCCCTGGGTCGGTCACGACCAGCCCTGGGTCGGTGCCGACCCCCCCTCATGTACAAAAGACGGTCGACTCCGAGCAAGGCCACACGACTCCGACCCTAGCTGGGGTGGATCCAAGTCACTCTTCTCCCTCTTCTTGCGTACCTACTAGTACTCTTCCTTCCTCTTCTCCCATTCTCTCTTCCCATTCTATACATGCTATTAGAAGGGCGACAACCCCTTGGTTTGCGGATTTTGCTAACTATGTTGTAGGAGGCATTATTCCCGATGGATTGACTTCCCAAGCACAAAAGAAGTTCCTTCACGACGTCAAACAATACTATTGGGATGATCCTTACCTATTCAAGTAAGGGAGTGATCATATCTTTAGGCTTTGTGTTCCGGACAATGAGATAGAGGGAGTAATCCGACATTGTCATACTCTCCCGACGGGCGGCCATGCTAAGGGATTCAAAACCACCGCGAAAATTCTTCAAAGTGGATTCTATTGGCCCACCCTTTTCAAGGACGTTCAAGCATATGTAACGGTGTGTGATGAGTGCCAACGCGCGGGAAACATTACATGGAGGAACGAGAACCCACTCACAGGAATCCTAGAGGTCGAGCTCTTCGACGTATAGGGTATTGACTTCATGGGACCCTTCCCCTCTTCGAGTCCCTAAAGTACATCTTCATGGAAGTCGACTATGTTTCCAAGTGGGTCGAGGCCATAGCCACAAGAACCAATGATGCAAGAGTGGTAGCCAAGTTCATGAAGACCAACATCTTTCCTCACTTTGGTGTTCCCCGATCTCTTATTAATGATGGCGAATATCACTTCATTGAGAGGAGCTTCGAGGCACTTTTAACCAAGTATGGGGTATCTCACAAAGTGGCAACTCCTTACCATACCCAAAGTAGCAGTCAAGTTGAGGTTTCCAACCGGCAAATCAAGAGCATATTAGAGAAGACGGTTTCCCGTTCAAGGAAGGATTGGTCCTCCAAGCTTGATGATGCACTATGGGCGTACCGCACCACCTACAAAATGCCACTCCGCACCACTCCTTACAATCTAGTGTATGGCAAGTCATGTAACTTGCTCGTCGAGCTTGAACACAAAGCTTTATGGGCTCTCAAGGAGCTCAACATGGACCTCGACGTGGCCGAAGCAAAACGATTCATGGACTTGCAAGATCTAGAAGAGTTGAGGTTAAAAGAGTATGAGAATGCCAAGATCTACAAAGAAAGAACCAAGAAGTGGCATGTCAAGAAGCTTGTCCCGAAGGCCTTCAAAGCCGGTGATTAAGTACTCCTTTTTAACTCTAGACTTCGACTCTTCCCCTGAAAGCGACGAACCGATTGAGTGGACCATTCGTGGTTCATCACATCTACCTACATGGGGCGGTCGACCTAATAGACGATAATTGAGGGATTTTCAAGGTCAAAGGGCATCGCTTAAAGAAGTATTATTCAAGAGCCGAACCCGATGAGGAAACCCGAGCTACTTGGGCTCTCACATCCTCCGACTGAGCTGAGGTATCCCTCGTCTAGCTAAAGACGTTAAATAAAACGCTTAGGGGAGGCAACCCGCTTTTTCCCTTTTCTTTTCATTTTGGACCTTTTTAGCTTAGATTAATTTGTTTTTATTAGTTTAGAGTAGTTAAGACTCTTGTCTTGCATCTCCACTAAATTTTTATAGGGATCTGAGGCGTCGAACGGGAACAAGAGGGCCGGAACACATCACAACGCAAGGGCACGAAACGTACAAGGGTGGTCGGTCACGACCCGAATCCGGTCGGTAACGACCTACCTAGAATTACAGTAAAAATCTCGAAATTTCCGGAAATTGCAAGTCCCTGCACTTTTAACCCCTTTAACCCTACTCTTCCCACTCTTTCTTCCCCACTTCTACCACACCAACACCGGTGGCAACCCCGACATCTCTCTTCTAGCCGCTAAGATGGACGCCCTCATGCTTCACCAACACCACCTCTATGGGGCGCTTAACCACCACCACAACCAGTTCGTTGCCCACCAAAAAGAGCTTCAAGATTTCCGTATTGAGTACTATGAGGATCACAAGCAAGATGTAGCGAGGTGGAACGCTCAAGTGGAATACAACAATTGGTTGGCACAACAACTCTTCCCCGCTTCACCATTTACTCCTCCTCAAGAATGATTCTCCTCCTCTTCCAACGCTTCAAGATGTCCAAGTTAGTTTCTCATTACTTTTCTAATCAATGGGGACATTGATATTTTAAATATGGGTGGTTTGGGAAATTACTTGATTGACTCATGTGTTTGCTTGTGTTTCGTCTAGCTTTTATTGAGTCTTTTTGTTTTTGATTTTTGATGGATGAATGCCCTTTTAGATGTCCTAGGATAGAAGTTGCTTGCATCATCATGTAAATCCTATAGCATGCGTTATAAGAATTGCCTAAATCATGATCTTGTTTTTTGAATTTTGAGCTTATGATGGATATTGAGCATGCATATTTCTAAGTGAAAGCAATCCAACAAAATTGAACCTAAGTGAGATATTTTTGGCCTTTAAGGAATATATGTCTTATTCCTATTTCTTTCATATGTGATTTGCTCTTCCAAATGCATTTACCACTTGTGAATGGCATGGTTATTTTAAACTTGAAACCAATGGAGATTTTCTTATTACTTGTTGAATCAAATGATTTTGAACTTATTTTCATTAGCTTATTATATTCCTCTTCCCTAACTATACATGATCCCTCTGTTTGTAGCCCCTTGTTTAAGCTTAAAGCCTATTTCTAGCTCCACAAAAATTTCCCTAGCCATGATAAGCTTGACCCTTTGATCCGAGAATTAGGACTTAGAGTGGAATGGTAGAGGTTGTTGTGGATTGATTGGGTGAAGAATAAAGTGATTGCGAAAGGTAGAGAAGGAATGTTCTCTTGGGAAAATTAAAGAATGAAGTGTTTTGGCTCGAAACTACAGATAGTAATGAATAAGACAGCTCGTTACCGACCCACATAGGGTCGGTACCGACCCATAAAAAAACAGAGAGTTGTGTAATAAGTGCAAGAGTCCAAAGCCCTCTAAGTAAGAGAGGTAGAAAGACAATGATGATAGGTGAAGAGGGAAGTGCATTGAAAAGTTTAAGTGTTTGGTGATTGATAGAAGAAAGAGTGTTCGGTAAGTGTTGTGTAGTCTAGGAGTCTTGGTTCCCGGATCAATAAGCACCACAAGGCCAAATTATTCCACACCCTTTGAATTACCAAGCCCCATTGCAACCCGACCGAATGGAAGCTTCTTTGAAGTTTTCATTGAGCCCCCCTAAGTTCTTTTGATGATTTGACTTGTTTTGATTTCTTCGGTGGAGAGTTTTTGATATAAGTTCCATTGACTATGAGGTTTTGTGTTTGGAATTTGAGTTGAGTGATTATTGATATACCCTAAACACTTTGGGAGATGAGTGAGACACTTTCCTTGGTCAGGTTGGATTGTGATTGCTTAGGATATTCATGTGTGCTATGATATGGAAGTTGTTTGCTCACTATTCTACTTGTGCTTTTTTTTCCTTAAGGGCGATTTTTGAGCTTTTTTATTTGGTATAGATGCATGTTAAGTAATTGCTTGAGGACAAGCAAGTCTAAGTACGGGGTGTTTTGATGTCACACTTTTTAGTTAGTTTTTGTGGATCGTTTTCTAGTTAGGTTGAGTCTTTTCTAGATCTTTTGTGTTGTTTTGCATATAATTTCGGCTTTCTTTCGAGAGTTGGAGTCGTTTGTGCTTGTTTATTGTCTTTGTAGGTGTTTGAAGTGTTGAGGAGGAGATATCCTGGGTTTTTCAGGTTACTAGGAGGTGGCATTGGAGTTGTCTTGTAGCGGTGTTGACTGGAGAGGCGAGGGTAGAAGTTTTTTGAGCTTTTATGTATTTCAAGAAGGAAGATTGCAAGATGAAGATGTCTTAGAAGGAGCTTAAGGAAGTCTAAGAAGACCAAGAACGTTTAAAGAAGAAACATTGAAGAAGAACCAAGCTTTGGGACAAGTTTTGACCAAAGAAGTGAAGAAATCAAGTGTTGGCTAGGGTCGTTACCGACCCACTTTGGGTCGGTACCGAGCGTTCTCCGAGGCTTGCGGGAAGAAACTTGCTTTTTAAGTTAGGTTTTAATAGATGTTTTATTTATGGGTCTTTTAAGATAGAATTTAGTTTCCTTTTGAGAACATTCCTACTACTATATAAAGGGCCTATAGGTGTTTTTCTAAGGGGGGAACGGACGGATATCAAGTCGTTAGTTATAGGGTTATCAACTCTTATTCCAAGCTCTTCGAAAATTTTGAGAGATCTTTGGAAGATTGTTTGGAGATTTGTAAGTTTGTTCTTTCGATTGAAGTTTGCTTTGTTTTTTAATCATGTTTTCTCTTTTCTCTTTGTTTGTTGATTGCATGATGACTTGTGAGTAGTTTATTTTTCTAGGGTTGGGGTGAAACCCAACATGGTTATCTATGATAAAAGGTTGAATCCTTGATCAAAATCTTTCCTTTAATCTCTATCCTTTATCCCTCTTGTTTGTTCTTAATTCCTCGACGAAAGTTAAGGCATGTTCAAATTCATAATTGAATTGAAAGATTAAATTGTGAATTTGGATGATTATTGGATTTGAATCGAAAGTTAAAATCTTTAGATAACAAGTAGGATTGCAAGTTTCTATCTTTATGAAAGTTGAGATATGTGCTTGATTATTTATGGCGAAAGTCATTCATGAGATTATTGGTTGGTTGATCTTTGATTCGTGTTTACAAACATAGCTTTGTTGTGGTGGATCCTTTGTCCTAGATCTCTTTTAATATTGATTTTTCGGAGTGTTGTTGTTACCCATTTAGGTCGTTACCGACCCCCCCCCCCTAAGGTCGGTACCATGCATTCTGTTTTCCCAGTTTTTCCTGCGTTTGTGAGTTGTGTTACAGGTCTTTACCGACCCTGGCTAGGTCGGTACCGAGCCTCTCCTAAGTGTGTTTTGTTTTGTTTTTTGCTTCGTTCTTGTTAGGATTGATTGCTAGACTTTGATTCTTCTAATTCTCGTGGACGAACCTGACTTCTCTATACTCTGCGAGGTCTTGATCTATAAATATATTTGCTTGTTAGGATCAAGGTAAAACCCTTTCAACAAGTTATTAACTTAATTTAAAGCATAATAATAGGTTTAGATCAATGCTAACATTATATTTTGTTCAAAAACAGCCTGGATTACCAAGTGTTGTTGTAATTTCTCAATCAAGTTTAGCACCTGACCCCCGCAACGAGGATGAGGCTCAAATCCAAGTCCCACTTTCGGCTCAAATCCAAGTGCTTCTTTTGTCTCAAATCCAAGTGCTACTTTAGTCTCAACTAGGATGGTGGAACTATAACCTCTGATTTTGTTTCAAGTGGTTTATTTTGTCAAAACTTGATTAAGGGGGTTATTTATGTATAATAAGAGCTCCACTTGATGCTATATTGAAATAATGATTAAGATTTGTGTGGTGGATAATATGTGACTACCTGAATGCAATGATCCAACATTTTCACTAAACTCGGTTTGGTTGCATTCTAAATTTTTTTTCAGTTTTGGATACCTAAATACAATGAACTTAGTTTTTTTTCAATTTTGGATATAGCAATTCAGTGTGTTAATTATAATGAATTCAGTTCTGGATTCATAAGCATTCAGATTTTTTTCACTAAAATGAATTCAGTTCTGTTGAATTCAGAACATTCAAAATTGGATATAGCAATTCAGTTCTGAAATTTTACGTTCTGATATTTGAAACAATTCAGCTCTGTTGAGGTTTTTTGCATTCAGAATTGTTGCATTCAATTCTAATATTTTGCAATTCATTTTTGTTGAATTTTTTGCATTCAGAACTGAATTTTTGCATTCATATTACTTAAAAAGGTCACTTAAATGGTCAATATACCTGTTACATTAAGATTAGGTACATTTGAAGCATTTGCATTCAGTCTAATGTTGGCATATTTTGAAGCACGAGCCTTCATTCATAGAATTTTAAATCCTATTGCATTCATAATCTTAGGCATTACATAAGTCTCTATAAAGTTTTAAATCCTCATCAAGACAATGACAAATAGAACTAACATAAATCCGACTACAACTTCATGACTAAATTGTCTCGTTGGATCTTCCTAATATCATTGCTCAAATCTAATTGATGTGAGTTTTGTGTCATAGGGACTCCATACTCTTCATCAACTCTCATCCTTGAAGTACTTGCATTGCCTCTAAAATCATAAGCCTCATCCTTCCACTTATATTTGCAAATCTCACCCATTTGTAATACACAAAGAAACCAAATCAAAACTTGCAATTGTCATGATTGACCATTGGAGTAGTTTAGCTCCTGTCAAAACTGAATTTTTGCATTCAGAACTGATTTTTTGCATTCTAAAATGATTTTTTTGCATATGGGAATTGGATTTTTTGCACATTATTATCTTTCTCAGCACGATTTTCATATGGAAACTTACAAGATTCTGTTGGAACTGAATTTTTTCATTCATAAAAGAATGATTTTTGCAAATTTAGAATTGAGTATTCTCAACTGGCAATTGGTTATTGAAGCCAGTGCACTCTCTAAACTGGTTGTAGATGAGTTGCAATCAATAAGTTCCAACAACAAGACACGCATAAGAAATGTCATTACACTCAATCGAACTAGCCAAAAAAATTTAGAATCCCTAATCCATAAAATTGAGAAATTGGCATAGATCACACATGCAATTAGCTAGGCAAAAAAAGTTAGAAACCCTAATCTAGAAACCCGAAATCAAATAATTCATGAATTTGCAAACCAATTTAGAAACCCTAACAAACCCTAACTCTACAATTGAGTTATAAACTTATAAATTGTTGGATCGTAAACGGTTAGCAAAGAGCTTGGGAACTGGCAATTAAGCTGTTCCCAAGGCAGCGGAAGTAAATAGTTCGCAAGTATGAAAAACAGTAAAAACACAGTTCCTTTATAGAGGAACCCCACTACAACCAACTAGTTGTATGGGTAAACCTCTACCTCCAATTGGAGGATTTTGAATGACTTACTTATATTGATTGCTTTGTTCCTTAGTTACAACAGCAGGATTCACACTTCTCTGTTCCTACGAGTTCTTCCTAACTATAGCAATACTAGTAAATCCTCTCAACTGAGTTCCTAAGCTCACAACAGCAAAATACAAGTAACTCAAACCCTTACACTGACTTCTCAGTTCCCTTGCCCCTGGGAACTTTGGCTTCACCGTCGTCGAGATCACACACTCGCCGGCGGTGACTTCTCTTCCTTTTTCTTTCTTTTCTCTGGTGTGGGTGTTTGTGAGTTCCGGGAGAAGTACTCAATCCGAGTACTATTCATTTGGCTTTATAGTCCAGGTGAGCTTGGGCAGTCGCATCTTTCGTTTGTGTCCAAAATGCCCTTTGCTTGATGCCCAAGTTGTACTTTCTTCACATGTGACCTTGGTTTGAACTAGGTCAACTTCTTGGATCAATCGGACCGTTGGATGAAGTGTGACAGTCTGATCCTCAGACTGTTCCTTCGGGTTGTCCGAGACAGAATCCCGCGATCTGCACTGAACGGTCGTTGTCCTCACATGTGAGTTCCCATGTCATGGGAACTGTCTTGTTCAGAGTTCCCTTGATGGAAACTCTTCATCGTTGTAAGCTTGTGTTCTTTTGATCATTTCTGGGAGTTCCCACTTCATGGGAACTTTCCTCTTCAGAGTTCCCTTGATGGAAACTCTTCATCGTGAGCTTCTATGGCTTTTGGTCATTCATAGGAGTTCTTGGCTGTACCTGTGTTCCTTAGAAATACTTGAACAAACCACATTAGTTCCCTATGGTGTTTGTCATTATCAAAACTCGGAGAATGACATCGTTGATCCGTTGTTTAGAACCAGAGGTCCCAACAACGTCCCAATAACCCAGGTGCTCGCCATCATGGTCCTCGCCATGTCCTCCAGAGTTCTGTTCTTTCTCTCGACAACTCCATTTTGCTGAGGAGTGGGAAGAGCTGAGAAATTGCGGGAGATCCCATTTTTGTCACAGAAGTTCAGGAACTCTGAGTTTTGAAACTCAGTTCCATGGTCAGATCTGACGGCTTTCAGCTTTAGCCCCAAGCTTACTTCTGTTCTTTTGATGAAGGGCTCGAATTCTTCAAATGCTTGTGATTTTGCCTTCAAGAAAATAACCCAGGTGAATCTTGAAAAATCGTCAATTAAAACATACATGTACCTTTTTCCACCGTAGCTGGCCGTTCTCATGGGACCACAAAGATCCATGTGAATTAGCTCTATGGACCTGGTTGTGCTTACCACCTTCTTGGGTTTAAAGGAGTTCCTGGTTTGTTTCCCTCGAACACATGCTTCACACATTTTGACTCCTTCGAGATTGATCCGTGGAAGACCAATGACCAGATCCTGGAGATAAAGCTTCAGGATTTGATTTACACCTGCATGTCCCAGTCTTCAATGCCAGAGTTCCGTGTCATCTTGGGAACTCGCAAGGCACAGCTTCATTGTTGGTTCAAATTCAGTATCCACCACATACACATTGTTGTATCTTCTTCCTCTCAGAATTATTTTGTTGGTCTTCTTGTTGATGACGAGGCATTCTTCTGATTCGAAAGTGACGATGTTGTTCCCTTGATCACACATATGGGAGACACTCAAAAGATTGTATCCCAGATCCTTTACCAAATTCACGTTGCTAACTTTGATAGATCTATTGAGCAACACTTCTCCTTTTCCAATAACTTCTCCCTTGTTTTTGTTGCCAAATGAGACGTGGCCTCCTTCAGCATGAGTGTGGAGTGAGATGAGGATATCTTTGTTTCCTGTCATATGGTTCGAGCATCCGCTATCTATGAACCATGTATTGTTCCCTCTCACTGCCACCTACAAGGAAAAGTTAGTGTTTTGAGACCCAAGCAAGATGACTCTTGCCCGGTCCCTTGCAAGGGAAAACATTTTCATTCAAGATATAGTCAGCAATGTTGATGTCTTGAGAATTTAGAGAGTTGGAGTTCCTTTGATGATTAACATGATGTTTTTGTTTATTTAGGAACTCACGGATTCTAAGAGTTTGAGCTCTCTTCTTGGGACATGCTTCCTTGTAGTGCCCATGAGCACCACAGTTCCAGCACGTCTTATAGTATTCTCCCAGGTAATACTTTGGGTGTGGTCTCTGGATCCTGTTCCTATCCATGGTTTCCTTGTTATACACCCGTGACCCGTTTCCCTTAGCAATTTGGACATAAAGTATGTGTCCAGTGTTCCCAGTGTAATAATCTCTCTCACCACAGTTCCCACTTTCTAGGACCCTGATTTTCTCCTCAAGGTGAGCATTTTTCTGTTTCTCACATTGAAGTTCTAAGGCCCTACACTCATGGATTTCATGTTCACTCAGGGGTGACTTACCGTTCTTAGAGAACTCTCCTTTGTATCCTATGCCATGTCTGGCTGGGACAAACTTAATTTGGGAACTAGAGGCTTCAAGATGTTCGGGAGTCTTACCCAGGTTTTGCAAGAGGGTGTTCTCATCTTTCTCTAGAGTTTTGATTTCTCTTTCTAGATCTACGATGTGAGACACATGGGACTTGAGTTTTTCGAGAAGGGATATGCAGTTGGGACAGGGTTCAAGACCAACTAATTGAGCATTTATGTGTTCCTGTTTTTCCAACTTGTTTTGCAGTTTTATGTTATCTTTGACAAGACTTGAAAGGATTTTCAACAGCTCAAGTTTTTCATAGTTATTCAGAGAATCAAGAACAATTTCAGTGGTTACCTCACTGGGTTGTTCCCCAGTGGTTTCTCCTATGGCCATGCCACACATGTCTGGGAGTGCCCATGACTCGGGATCTTCGTCTTCATCATCGCTCCAGGTAGCGATGTAGGCCTTTTTTCCTTGCTTCCGGCCATCAGTTCCCTGTGGGAATTCCTTCGCGAAGTGTCCTTTCTTGTTGCACTTATATCATGTGACATCCGAGAGATCCTTCTATGCGGGTTTTCTTTGGGAACTCTGTCCTTTTCCCCAGTTCCCACTGTTCCTTTGGGACTTCCCTTTGTAGAAGTTTCGAGGAGCCTTTGTTACGAGAACTAGCTCCTCATCCTCTTCTTCTTCGGAGTCTTCGTGTTGTTCTTGGGTTGATTTGAGCATCTTCTCGATCTTGAGTGCGATCCCTCGATGAGCTCGAGTCTGTTCCTTATCATCGATCTTTCTCTTCTCGTGTCCCACTAGCTTTCCAAACACTTGATGGAGCATGAGTGTTCTATTTTCCGGATTTTCCTTGAACATTGTTCTCTCGTTTGCCCATTCTCCAGTCAATCCGTTGAAGAGTTGTTGGACCTTCATCTTATGGGTGATTTCTTCTTTGGTGATCCCCAAGCCTTCCATTTTGGTGCAAAGTCCTTCAAATCGGGACTGGTAGCTATCGACAGACTCTCCCATCTCCATTTGGAAGTTGTAGAACTCCCTTTTTGCATTCATCTAAAGATCTTCTCGGAGATCTAAGTTCCCAACGTGCATTTGTTCGATGGCTTCCCACATTTCCTTAGTTGTGTCAAGGTTTGCTACCCTGTCATAGTCTTGTATGGACCTCTTCAGGTATTGTTTGGCTTTGTAGTTTGCCTCCATACACTTGTATTCGTTGGGTCCCCACTTTGAGAGGTCGTTGACTATAGCTGGATCGATTTCGAAGTTGCCTCTCTCGATAACACACCAGGCTTGGTAGTCTTGGCCACGCATCCAATCCTTCATGTCGCGTTGTCAGCTTTCAAATCTTCCTGTAATAAGCCTTGGCGGCTTACTAGTGTTGTTCCCCACCTGAGTAAGTTTCTGAGCCATTTGATACCTGCGATGCTAGCACAAATCTAGAGCACAAGCTCTGATACCAATTGTTGGATCGTAAACGGTTAGCAAAGAGCTTGGGAACTGGCAATTAAGTTGTTCCCAAGGCAGCGGAAGTAAACAGTTCGCAAGTATGAAAAACAGTAAAAACACAGTTCCTTTATAGAGGAACCCCACTACAACCAACTAGTTGTATGGGTAAACCTCTACCTCCACTTGGAGGATTTTGAATGACTTACTTATATTGATTGCTTTGTTCCTTAGTTACAACAGCAGGATTCACACTTCTCTGTTCCTACGAGTTCTTCCTAACTATAGCAACACTAGTAAATCCTCTCAACTGAGTTCCTAAGCTCACAACAGCAAAATACAAGGAACTCAAACCCTTACACTGACTTCTCAGTTCCCTTGCCCCTGGGAACTTTGGCTTCACCGTCGTCGAGATCACACACTCGCCGGCGGTGACTTCTCTTCCTTTTTCTTTCTTTTCTCTGGTGTGGGTGTTTGTGAGTTCTGGGAGAAGTACTCAATCCGAGTACTATTCATTTGTCTTTATAGTTCAGGTGAGCTTGGGCAGTCGCATCTTTCGTTTGTGTCCAAAATGCCCTTTGCTTGATGCCCAAGTTGTACTTTCTTCACATGTGACCTTGGTTTGAACTAGGTCAACTTCTTGGATCAATCGGACCGTTGGATGAAGCGTGACAGTCTGATCCTCAGACTGTTCCTTCGAGCTGTCCGAGACAGAATCCCGCGATCTGCGCTGAACGGTCGTTGTCCTCACATGTGAGTTCCCATGTCATGGGAACTGTCTTGTTCAGAGTTCCCTTGATGGAAACTCTTCATCGTTGTAAGCTTGTGTTCTCTTGATCATTTCTGGGAGTTCCCACTTCATGAGAACTTTCCTCTTCAGAGTTCCCTTGATGGAAACTCTTCATCGTGAGCTTCTGTGGCTTTTGGTCATTCATAGGAGTTCTTGGTTGTACCTGTGTTCCTTAGAAATACTTGAACAAACCACATTAGTTCCCTATGGTGTTTGTCATTATCAAAACTCGGAGAATGACATCGTTGATCCGTTGTTTAGAACCAGAGGTCCCAACAACGTCCCAACATAAATTGATGCATTTTACCTTCCATAAGGGAAACCCATAGAATTTCTTCCCCGAATTTGCAGTGAATTGACATGTTTGTATCGTTGCAGGGAGGCCATGGAAGCATCTTGGAGTAGTGAATCGAGCCCCTCTTCTCCATGAGTTCGAACTGGCATGCGAGCTTACAGGTCCCCAACCTTCCATCTCTCTCTGCCCTCGTTGTCTTGGTGCTCTCAATCAATTTCGCCCTCGTCTCTATTCTTCTCCTTCTTCGTCATGCTTCTTTGTCGTGCTTCTTTGTCTTCATCGTTCTTATCCTCAGTCGTCTCTTGTTTTATATTTCATTCATTTTAATTTTAATACTTTAAGGAAGAATTACCGGAAGAGCAGGTTGGTAGTAAGGAATTGGCTACCGAAAACAACCTACCCAAAACGTTGGGTTATTTTTTTCATTATGAATAGCTCAAGCTATCGAACGCTACACCCCCCAATGGTTGAGTTTTATTCTGCAATTTTTCCTTTCAACAAAGAAGAAGGTTGAAGTTAATGTTGTCAAGTCCGTGCAAAACCAGGGAATTCTACTAGGAAAAGGATTTCAGGATGAATCCTCTTAAAGGAGGAGGGGATGATGGGACATACCATAGTCCAATGTTGCACTACAAGTCCAAGACACACCATAAGTTTGCGGCTCAAGCCAATTCTACAACTCCGATCCAATCTTTTGACGTCTAGTGCATAGCTTTTGTTGTATCACCCTCAACTACTTTCAAAGGTTGCATGTGGAACATCTACTGAATGAATCCTAGCTTTTATTATGCTTTTTTCTTTAGTCTTGTAATAAATATTAGGAATAAATAGAAGCTTTAGTTAATGTTTCTCCATATGAAAGGTTGGAAGAGGAACGGTTTTCTAAGCATTTTAATAAGCACTCCCTCATTTTGTACCAACATTGGTACAAAAGAGTTTTTGGAGAAATCAAATTCAAATCTTTCCTTTTGGAGTGTTTAGGTACAAGTCGTGAGTTATATCAACTTGTGAGGTTTGATGCGCCATGGTGAGTCATATCCTTGGGGAATCGAATTCAACCTCTTTCTCTTTTGTGGTGGGTCATATCCACAATAGATTCGATTGTCTAACATCCTCTTTCATTTCTTTTGTGGTGGGTCATATCCACAATAGATTCGATTTCCTAACATCCTCTTTCATTTCTTTTGTGAAGGGTCATATCCACAAGAGATTCAATTGCATATCCCTCTTTCGACTAATCTTGGTGGGTCATATCCTTGGTTAGTTCGATTGTCTATCATTTTATATCTAATATTATCAGTTTGTTTGTTCCTTTAAACTGTAAAAAAACCCACAAAAATCAAAATAAAAACAAAGGTTCTCGAGAGTTCTACACATGAACAAATTTGGGCAACTTCCCCAACGTCTTTGACTTCCACGACTTCCTGGATGTCCTCGACTTCTTAGATGTTCATGACTCCCACGAGCTTCCACGACTCCTTTGAGCTTCCTTGACCTTATTTTTATAGTGATCTTGGTGCGATATTGAATCAAATTAGCTACTCTAAATGTGTCTCTTTCATTACTGATTTGATGAAAGAGGAAATTGAAGAGGTTGGTCACGAAAATGTTGTTCAACTTATTACTGATAATGCAAGTAATTGCAAAGGTGTTGGGGAAATAATTAGTGGCTTGTATCCTCATATCTATTAGATACCATGTGTTGTATTGAATCTCGCGTTGAAGAATATATATGCTCTAAATAATATTGAAATCCATAGGGAGACATATGAGGAGTGTCATTGGATCATGAAAATTCATCCTACAGTTATGCTGATCAAGAACTTTATCAGGAATCATGGAATGAGGTTATCTATGTTTCATAATTTTTGAATTCTCTAGAGGTCGTGGCTTTGAGTGATGATTGGTCTTTATATGATAACGATGATCAAGCCAAAGGAAAATTTGTTAGAGACACCGTTTTTATTAAGATTGGTCAAGTACTTAAATTAAATACTTGATTTTACAACCCTTATTTATGACATGATTAGAGCTTGTGATAATGATAAAGCTTCTCCTTCTAGTTTATGATATGTGGGATACTATGATTGAGAAAGAGAAGAAGGTGATTTACAAAAAGGAAGGCATGAGTTTATCTGATCTTTCTTTCTTTTTTGATGTTGTTCATTCTATTCTTGTTAGTCCTTGGACCAAAAGCAACACAAATCTTCATTTCCTAGCTTAGTCATTAAACCCAAGGTATGTTTTATAAATTTATGATTAGGTTTTATTTTATTTTATATAGTTTTTGCATCCCCTAAATCATTTTAATATGTATTTATTTCTCTTAGATACTATAGTGATGCATGGCTGAATGAGGACCAAACGAGAGTGCCATCCCATACAGATGTCGATGCCTTAACAGAAAGAAACAAATCCTTTCATAGGACACGAATGGTGATCTTTGTAGACAAGTATTTGTTGAATATGGTATGTTTTTGCTAAATCCCTACCTATTTATAGATTCAATATCTATGGCTATGATTGACTACGAGGATCCTACAAGTTGGAAAACTTTGGTTCAACAACACCCGTACTTCAAAGACTGGCCTTCAAAGTACTTGCATAATCGACTTCTTCATCATGTTGTGCGTGAAATTGGAGTACATATTCCTTCATCCATTCTATGAAGAGAAATGGTTTAACTACTAAGCATGCAGAAGATCTCTTTTTTGTTCACAACAATCTTCCTCTAAAATCAAGGAGCAGTGAGGCATACAAAGTTTCATCTTCTAAATTGTGGGATGTTGGAGATGATTTTGGATCATTGAAAAAAACACAAGAATATTTGAGTATGCTAATCTTTCTCTTGATGAGCCAGAATTGGAGGAAAATTTCAGACTATGAGAAAAATGATGATTTATGAAATGGATTGTTTGATCTTTTTCAGTATTAGTACTTTGTTTTCAACTTAAATTATGTTCTAGTTAACTATTTTAGGATTGTTGTGTTCTCCGTTTAGTTTATTTTGTATGCATCTTTAGGTGATATATATATATTCTACTCCTTGGGATTGCCATTTTCCCATTTCGGTTTCATTATAGGTTACATTGTCTCATATGTTGTTGAAGGGAATACTAGCCGTTTGATGATGACACATCAAGGTCCCGTTGTACTACAGCGAGCAATAGGTTGAGCTGCGTTGCAGTTGATGGTAAAATTTCCAACAGCACAACAATGTCACAAACATCTACGATCCTCTATTACTAGTATGTAAATTAAATGAGGCAGACCGGCAGCAGCTTGTTGAACTGAACTAGTTGGAATCAAAGCCCAGGACTAGGTTGTTGGCTCTTTTGACCAAGGCAAAAGAGTTGCATTCCTCCTCTAGTTGGAGACGCTTCTTTGAACCTCTGTGCATGTGCTTGGCACAGTACTTGTTGTGATCACCGGCAACGACCTCCTTGGTACAGCGCCATCTTTTCCCATCTGTTCTTCTACATCTCTTATGCTCCTCCGACTCATCATCTGCCGCTGCTACATATTGGGTGTTGCTCTGGTCGAAGCCGACACCGCCGCCTGCGGCAAACAAACAGCTAGCCTTAATTTTGATCAAGGCTATTCTTGAATTTACGGGAGCAATACTACTTGAACAAAGATATTCTCATACATGCCCATAGGATTTCAAAGATAGGTACCTAGGTCGGGGGCGTACATGGAGAGAATGGCTCTAAATCAACAGAATGTATATATACTAGAGAGCATTCATACCTTGTCCAAGTAGACTCTTGGGACAGAATTCCAAGCCTTGGGTGTTGTTGCTCTTGGTTACCATTTTGAGCCTGTCCTCCTCCACTTTCTGATCGTGTTTTTCTTCTGGTTTGAAAGTAATGTTAGTCGTCCTATCGTAGCCTCTTCGATCCTCAGGCTTCTCAATCTTTGGATCCTTTGCACCAAAACCAATATTATTATCTTTGATAGTCTCAGACTTTGCTACGTTCCAGGCAACTTTGGATTCCACAAGCTTTCTTGAACGTCGACAGCCTCTATGCATATGCTTGTCGCAATACTTCTGATTTGTAACCACCGCTTTGGTGCACCTCCATCTCTTCCCATCTGTTCTCCTACACCTCCCTGCTTCATCCATCACCTGATTAAGCCTGCGAGTCACATGTACAGTCAGTCTACTTTGAGTATAAACAGAGAAGTCACATGCAAGTGTGGAGGATGTGCATAACAAGCAAGCAAGAGCAAAATACATAAAGAAGAAGAACTAAAGAAGAACAACTTTGAAGGTTCCGGGTTTCCAACACCACACCACACTATCCAGAAATTGAATACAAAACACATTTTTTTAAGCTAGCACAAATTGAATACAAAACACAACAGAAGAAATCACGGCAACACCGTTCTGTTATATAAACAGAAAAACCTTTAGTATAAACAAAATGCACAAAGCCATCAAAGAGCAACAAGGAATTCAAGAAGAGAGGGAGAGAAACTTACAAGGAGTAGGATTGAGTTTTTTTGTTTCTGGGGAAAAAAGTGTGTAAATAGAGGCAAGTGAAGAGTATTTAATTAAGCGTTGTTGCCCTTCTAACTGTGTGCCCTTGTGAAGTCACGCATACAATTACAAACCACACCCTCTTCCTCTGCCTCTTCTGCTATCGGCGTCAGAGAGGCCAGGCCATACATACACACCACTACCAATATACCAGTCCTGCTCTGCTCTTTCATACTAGTGGAGTGGGCCCACCGATCAGCTTCATCGACGGCCATTAAAAATAATAAGCCAGTGCAATGAACGAATAAGTCCGTGTTTTATATAGTGAAAACTGAATTTGTCATCATTTGAGCAATAGAAGTCAAATTTCAGTTTCTACTCAAAAAAATATAAAATGAAATTCGTATAGTCATTTTGGAGAAGAGAGGAGGGGAGTGATAAAAGTGGGTTGTCAGAAACAGACAAGGCTATCTGACAAGGAGACAGACGAAGCAGCCTTATGACGGTGGTAGGGGACGGAGTAGTCAGTTCATGGGTTTTGCATTAGATGGGATGTGGGGAGCCAGCCTTCTTCTATAGGACAAATGTACAATGACACCAAGTGTAGATAAAAATCCTACACCTCTAATAAAGTAAAAGGATAAAAAAGTAAATTTACTCCTTAAATAATTTCAAGCAAAGAAAAATCTAGGAATTTACTTTACCACAACATCTAGGGTTTATGTAAAATGAAAGTCCCAAATCCATTTCAATTGAATTTCATAATGTCGATAATGTTGTCATCTTCTTCTGATCATCCGGCGCCGATACCTTTCTCGTGTATCGAATTCGACACCGACGCTGCTCTGCAGCTGCTCCCGCTATGTGGATTTGTCGTCCCACGATGGTGCTCGGATCTGGAATCCGTTGTCTCGTCGCTGGATCTATAGTCCCCTGCGCCTTCAGTGCTCGGAACCACCGTCGAATTTTCAGGCCTATTGGAGGTTGCGTTGCCCGCCCGCCGTTGTCACCCCAACATGTGTTACTAGATCTAGAGTGTATCACATCCACCACCGCCAACGGCGTGCCGGACTGCCCATGGTGGGGTGTGAAGATGATAAGCAATTTCAGTTTGGACTAATTTCTCTGGGAGTTCAATTTAGTTAAAAAAATTGGGGGTTAAAAATTGGGAGAAGTTAATGGGTTTTTTTCTTCTGCTGTGAATACAAGAATAGGATTTTCCAGTTTTTTCAATGGGTTATTCAATGAAAATTTTGCCAAATCATAAAACTCATTAGTTAGATTTGAACAAAACCCATTAAACTTCCATTTGGCAATATTGTTTTGACGTTCGGTTTTTTCAATTGGAAGAAGCCAGATCTGAACAAGATTTGGAGCAAATGAATAAGTAAATGACCAAAATAGCCAAAACACTACTTTATTGCAGCTTTTGCAATATAATATTTTTTAATTAAAAATATTACGTGGGCTTTTGATATTGGCTCTTTATTGAAGGTGTAAGTTTTATTTTCTACACCTAGTGTGACCGTATCACAGTCCTCTTCTATATGTCTACCAACCTTTAGTATTAAGTGCATGTGCAACCCAATCCCCTCTTAAATTTCTCTCTCCTCTTCTCCTTTTGACATATCATATTCTCTCTCATCGACATTATTTTTTACTTTTTCTTTCCTCCTTCTCTTCCTCTTTCTCTAATTTCTTCCATAACAAAGAGGGTCATCTTTCAATTCTTCTCCCCTACTTTAACATATATATTTAATACATATTTTAAATTATTTAATATTTTTACAATATTAGTTAATCAAATAAATTAATAATAAATCATATTTACTTAAAAAAATTGATTCAATTAATAAAATAAAAATAATTTAAGATAATATAAATGAATTACTAATGAAAAAAACTTATTCAACATTAAATAACTTCAAGCAAAACTATAAAGCACTAAAAAAATAAAAATAACATTAATCATAAATAACAAAAATTTTATTGTCATAGAAATGGAGTAGTGGAGTAGTGAAAGGAGAGAGTAATAGATGAGTTGTGAAAGAAATAATGATATTGGACTCTATTTATAGACAAAAAAAAATTATAAACATTGATTAATTATTTTTTATAAAAAAATATCACATTTAATTATTATTTTGTTGAAAATGATTAAAGGAATAAATAAATGAAAATGGTTGAAAGTAGGAAGGACAAGTGTCAAATGCTAAATGGATGAAGGTACAAATTTGGGCACAAGGGCCAAGATTTTGATTCCTCTATAGAAGGAGGAATACTCCCTTTCCTCTCTCATTCCTCTTCCAAGAGAGGATCCCCTTTCAATTTCTACAACCAAGAGGAGCTCCTCTTTGAGGAAAGAGAGTGCAAAGAGCAGGTTGATTTCTCTTGGTTGCACATGCTCTAATGTATTTTGAGTCCGGTTCAGGTGCGAATGGGCACCTAGGTGCGAAATAAGAAAAAATAAGAGCCGTTGGATCAAGAAAAATCAAAGGCGCTGATCATTTCATTTAAAAAGGGGGAAAAAACGGCACGGGCGAATTATTGGCGAATTATTTGCGTATTTTTGAAAAAAAACGGAAATAGGACACGCGTCCAAATTGTTCATTAGTATTGTGGATTTGTTCATCAATAATGTGCATTTGTTTATCAAAACTGTGATTTTGTGCATAAAAACTGTGATTTTGTGCATAAAGAAACTACTGCTTGTGCATCAAAAATCTATTGTTTGTACATAAAAAATGTGTATCAAAATTACATGCAATGTGTTCATCAACATTGTGATTTTGTTCATAAGAAACGAAAATATTTATTCATTTGTTTTGGCATATTTGTTCATCGGTTTGTGCATATTTGTTCATTAGTAACATCAATTTGTTCATTGGTTTATGCATATTTGTTCATTGTCTTTCTCATATAATTGTTCATTAGTAGATGCATATTTGTTCACTAGTAACCTCAATTTGTTCATTGTTATATGCATATTTGTTCATTAATAACATCAATTTGTTCATAGCTAAATAAGGCACAAGCACTCCTCTTCGATTTGTTGTTATCTCGTTCTCTTAGCATACACCTTATTATTGCAAAGTCAAATTCTTTATCTATTATCTTTTGCATTCAAGTTTCTACATCAAACTTATCTTAATTTGGTACTATATTGAGCACTTCATTCGTATTGACAAGTTATCCTTAAAGTACTTCATTCGTATTATAGTTTGAATTCAAGATAGCCTTAAAGCACAAAATAAATGCAAAAATGCACAAATAGATAGTCCAAAATGTACAAGTTGATGGTATTAATAGTCCTAAATGTACAAGTTGATAGCCTTAACACATAAAACATAAGTTTATTTCAATTCACAAATAAGGGTATAATAATGAACAAATAAGGTTATATTAATGAAAAAACAAGGGTATATTCATGAAAAATAGGATATATCAATGAACAAATAATGTTATACCAATGAACAAAAAAGAAGTATACTAATGAACAAATAATGGTATACCATGGGTATATCAATGAACAAATAGAGGTATACCAATGAACAAATATGGGTATATCAAAACTAATTATATGTGCATAAAAAACTATATAATATTGTATTCCTACACATAAATAAGGTTAAAAATAAAATTAAAAATTAAAAAAGTTCGAAATCAATGAACAATGTTATCAAAAACTCAATGCACAATTAGTTAGTATTGATGAACAATTGGTGAATATTGATGAACAAATCGCTATTTCTGATAAACAAACTGGGCGTGTCTCATAAAAACGTATTTTTCGAAAAATTCGTGAATAATAAGGGAAAAATTCGTCCGTGTCGTATTTTAGTGAAAAATACGCGAATAATACGGGAAAAATTCGCCCGTGCCGTAATTTTTTTTAATGAATGTTTAATCAGGGACGTTGATTTTTTGGAATGAAAGACCGAGATTTATTCTTATTTCTCACACAGGCGCCCATTCGCACGAAACTCTTTCTCATTTATTATTTGCCTTACTTTACAAATTAGTTTTCAAAAATACTTTAGTTACTTTCAAAGTTACATCAATGTCCAACAATACCATAAATGTCTAAGAATATAGTAAAAATACTTAAAATTATATCCTTTTCTATTTTAGACAAATATTAAAATAATTCAATTTTCTTTATAATTGAAAACTAAATTTGGTCCTAAAATCATTTTAAATTTCTTTTTAGCTTTAAATTAAATTGAATTTTACAAATTAAATTTAATCACTTTTCTATTGAATTGAATTCACGAAAGATAAACTCTAGGTTTACCTTCCCCATTCATCTCTCACCTCCGTCTCTCACCCCTATCACCATTCGTTTGTCTCACCGTAAAAAAAACGCCATTGTTAAAGACATGTCCAGTTCCTGCTTCATTGTTCTTCTTCGCTGGACAAACTCCCTAGTCATTGATTTGACTTCTCCCGTGGTATAAGATAACAGAGAGAAGGTGATATGACGATTGTGTTGTAAACATTTCTAGGGTTTTATGTTCGCCGCTCTTCAAGTCAGGTTCGATATTCCCTCTATCTATTTTACCCTCTTGAATGTTTGGTTAGTATTTGATATTTGGATATCAAATCGAAAGTTTCAATTGAATTGGGGTGAATTCTAATCGAAAGTTTCTGATCCTCGTCTCTTAGTTGAATCTAAACCCTAGGTGTGCGTTTAGTTGATCTATTGTAGCCAGTGTTCTAAAAAAGCCCTAGGCGACACCTAGGCGTTGGGCGCCCATGGAACGAACAAATTAAGGTTTTTCGGAGATCTGGACGGGGTTAAGTGCAAGGCGGCAGGTCATTAGGCAGGCTGGGCGTCCATTGGACGGGCTGGGCGTGTGTTGGGCGGGTTGCCTACTTAGGCTTAACTTTCAATCTCTCTTTCGTTTCAGTCTCTTCTCTTTGTCGACTACGACTGCACAACTCCTTCCCTCCATCATTGTGGCAACTACACCACCAGATCTGGCCACAGTGGCACTGCCCCAATTTTAGTCGACCCCTCCTTAATCTTCAGCGAATTGCTCGACAGAAACTCCAACTCTTAGTGTCGACAAATGCTCCGGCCACTGTGTTCACACTTCCACGGTTTTGTAACTTGGTATTTTTGGTTCAATGTATGAATTCTTGATTCTTTGAATGAAAATAAAAAGTGATTGAAGAGAATTGACTCTATATAGTCTATTGTTGTGTTTTTTCAACTCAATTTCTTGTACTTGTTGGCTGATATTGTTGTTTTCTGGTCCCAAGTCTCTGTATATTTTATTATCTTGGTTGATATGAAAATTTGAGAATTGTTGTTTTACTACTAGCTCAAAAAGGCCGATTGGGTTCTAATATGAGTTGATTTCTATTGAATGTATGTTTCTGTAATTCACTAGTGAGATTAAATTGGACATGTTACTTTACTTCCTTGATATTGTTTGACATTTACTTGAAAATCCAGCAAAGATGATTACGAGATAAGTATTAAAGCATTCATATGTATGTGATAGGTGATATGTGCAGACTATGCAGTTGTGAAATTTATTGATAATCATTCCAAAGTTTAGATGAAAAGCATTATTTATTGCATTACCAACAAAATGAAACAAGTAATTAAATGATTTACTTATTCTTGTATGATATATCAATGTGTTGAAATAAATTATAAATGCAATATTATCATTGGCAAATCCAATTGGGAGTTAATTAATTACTGATGTATGACAATAATGCTAGAACTTTATGCCTATTTGTATAATAAGAAATTTGTGAGAAATGGTATGTTATTTTTCTTTTGATGAATTATTCGGAGCTTGCTTATTTTAGTAATGGTGTTAATCATGGGGATATGGATAATGGTGTTCATATATTACATTAGTGTTTAATGCAAGTAGGAATACTGATACTATTTTGTAATGTATGATGGAAATCAGGCTTTTACATAATGCGAAGAAGTGATAAACAAAAGAGGAAATTGGATGGAGATGAAGGTGAAGGCCAATCTCGATCAAATAAACAAAAGACTTCATGATGTGATTCCTTCTACCGAGTCATGGCCCCACGGTACCGTGCCAATCGGGGCGTCGTTGCACACGCTGATTTCCGACCTTTGCGCGCCTTGGCCTTTGATGGATGGTACCACTTCTTCGGGCACTTTTAAAGGCACTATGCTCCATGATTTGAGTGAAGATCTCATCCCTAATGACAAGTTCCATTTGCACGACAAAGGATGGTCTTCACTTGGACAAATATCCAAGGCCGTTGTCTGAGGCGCTACGAAGCCAAGTCAAGGTACTACGCCCTATTTTAGACGCATCACACGAGCCCGAGCTAAAGGAATGCTTGACAAGATCAAGGAGGAGATCATGGCTCATAAGTTGGATTTTGGCTAACAATTGAAAGTGTGGAGTATTATTGTGACTTTTGGTGAAACTAGTGCACAAAATTGACTTATGTTTCGTTAAGGGCTTTAAGTAAGTTTCTTTAAACTTTTGGGTTGTATTATGTAATAATGAGAGGAGTTATGGCTGAAATGAGAGAGAGAGAGAGAGAGAGAGAGAGAGAGAGAGAGAGACGTGGTCTAGGATATTAAGTCTCATTTGTGGCCTCCTTTGAGGTTAGACTTGAACGATGAAAATGCTCTCTTTTTACTTGTTTTCAATCTAAAGTTCCGTTGTTTGTTTTTCGTTCAATCTCTTGTTAGAACGTTGGTGAGTCATATCCGACACTCTTGCAATCTAGTTTGTTGTTCTTGGTGAGTCATATCCAAGGGCAACATCCATATCCATCACTCTGCCATTCCATTTGCAATTCCTCCATTTCCATCTTGGTGGTTTTTGCAGCACTTCAGTAAAATCGACATATATTTCAATATACACTTCATCTCGCTCTCAAAGTTTTTGGGGTTAAACTAAAGTCAAAGATCTAACTCTAGGATTAGAATCACTCAATTCCGAGTCCGGACGAGGGAGATCTACCCTTTTAATCCCAGGCAAAATTCAGCCACCGAGCTCCATCATTCCACGAACCAAAGTGAAGGGTTTTCCGGGTTCTCTTGGCGATCTCTTTGCACCATCATCTACACCATCGATCCACTAAAGTTGTGCAAAAACCACCGAGATGGAAATGGAATGATTAAAAATGGAATGGCGGGGTGATGGATATGGATGTTTCCCTTGGATATGACTCACCAAGAATAACAAACTAGATTGCAAGAGCGTCGGATATGACTCACCAATGTTCTAACAAGAGATTGAACGAAAAACAAACAAAGGAACTTTAGATTGAAAACAAGTAAAGAGAAAGCATTTTCATCGCTCAAGTCTAACTTCAAAGGAGGCCACAAATCAGACTTAATACCCTAGGCCACACCTCTCTCTCTCTCTCTCATTTCAGCCATAACTCCTCTCGTTATTACATAAAACAACCCAAAAGTTTAAAGAAACTTACGTAAAGCCCTTAACGAAACATAAGTCAAGTGATGCGTCCCTCGTATGGGATGCGACGGATCGACTCGGTGTTTGAGTAGTAGGTCTCGAAATTACGATACGGAAGGTTGTGGAAGACTCGTCTCAACGTTGGATTGAACAAGTCTTGTTGAATTCACGAGAATAATTGCAAACAAGCACGAGAATTTGAGTATAATAGGTGGCGGCGCAAAGCACTAAAGAGAAATAAGGAGAAACCCTCGACTCTATTAATCTCTAAAATGTGCGCTGCCTTGAAAACAACAATAGACCCCCTTATATAGAGGCGGCACAAGCAAAACATACGAAACCTTAGTCTAGAGGCGGCGCGCCTAGGGCTAGTACGCAGACTAAGGCCTAGCGGCTCGAGTCCATTATTCATCGGCGCAAGGCCCATAAAACACTTCCTAAAAGTATAAAACCACTAATAGTAATGTTCTAAAGTAGAAAACATGCAAAAATTACAATAAAAAGGATAGGTCGTCCGTGACCATGCTCGGAGTGTCGCAACAAAGCTGGCGCAGCTCTGGCGAGGCCATGACACGGCGTTGGCGAGGCGTCACGACGCTAGCGAGAACGCTGGCGTGCCAGGCTGAAGGTGGGGAACTCGAACCTGAAGTTGCGATCCTAGGGCCGGTGTAAGGCCGGAGTCCGATGGTGCCAAGGTGGTGAAGGTTGGCACCGTGGGCTCGAGTTGAGGTTCCTCGACGCCGAGGACGCACAAGGTAGTGTGCGTCGGCGCGGAGAGGGGCGTTCCGTGTCCTGCGGTAAAGCGCTTGTGTTGCGGTCTGGATTGCACGAGTCCTGGCACGGGTGACGGGGCCATTCGAGCGAAGTGTGAACGAGTCGGCCTCCTGGCTAGCATCCATGACGGGGGTCGCATCACCCTCCCCCACTTGGTTAGGAAACGTCCCCGTTTTGCTCATAAGCAGGCTCAATGTAGGGAGAGAGTTCGGCAATGTTGAAAGTGGAATGTACCGAGTACTTGCCTAGGAGGTCGATTTTGTAAGCGTTCCCTGATCCGCTCCAAATTATTGAAAGGGTCGTCTCCTCTTTGATGAAGCTTTATCTTCCGTGAGTCCGGAAAATGGTCCTTGCGAAGATGAAACCATACGAGATCCCCTGGGTTGAACCCGAGTCGCTTACGTCCCTTATTGTGTTGCGCCTCGTACTAGGCTGTCTGGCGCTCCAATTGAGTCTCCGTCCGCTCGTGCAGTTTGCGGATGGCATCGGCGCGGTTGGTCGCGTTGATGTGCTCGCCATTCTTCAAGGGCCGAGGTACTAAATCCATCGGAGAATGCGGGTTGAGGCCGTATACGATCTCGAACGGAGTCTTCTTTGTCGCCGAGTGTGTGGACTTGTTATAAGCAAACTCAACGAAAGGGATTAGATCCTCCCACCGGCGTGGGTTATGTTTGAGCACTGTCCGAAGAAGGGTGCCTAGGGTCCGATTGGTCACCTCAGTCTGACCATCGGTTTGGGGATGATATGAGGTAGAAAACAATAATTGTGTACCTAGCTTTCCCCAAAGCGTTCTCCAAAAGTGGGTACAAAATTTTGTGTCTCGATCACTAACAATAGTGCGAGGCACACCATGAAGCCTAACGACATGCTCAAAAAACAAGTTTGCGATTTTAGTCGCATTGCTGTTTCCTTTGCATGGCACGAAGTGAGCCATTTTGGAGAAGCGGTCCACAATCATGAAGATCGAATCTTTTCCATGCCTTGTTATTGAGAGACCCGTGATAAAATCCATGGAGAGATCTTCCCACGGGGTATCTGGAATGAGCTAAGGCGTGTATAGGCCATGAGGTTGGGTCCTCGATTTAGCGGTTTGGCATGGTACGCAACCTCGACAATACTTGTGAAGATCGGATTCCATGTGTGGCCAAAAGTTCACGAAGTGCTGCTAGGGTCTTAGCTATGCCAAAATGGCCTCGGCCGTCATGAGCTTCTTTGAGCAATAGATGCCTCACGGACGAGCTCGGAATGCAAAGCTTTCCGGCTCGGTAGAGGTATCCATTGTCCAAAAAATAGGACTCATGGATTCGATTATGCTCGACGTTCTCCATGATCGGTTTAAAAAATTGATCATGCAAGTATAATTCCTTAATCAAGGAGAACTCGAGCAAGTTGGCTTGTAGTTGAGTTAAGAGTACATACCTGCGTGAGAGAGCGCCTGCCACGACGTTCTCCTTTCCTCTTTTGTGGGCAATGATATATGGAAAGGTTTCCATTAACTCCACCCATCGTGCATGGCGTCTGTTTAGAGTCGTTTGACTCTTGAGATACGCTAAGGCGGCGTGGTCCGCGTGAATCACGAACTCGCTAGGCCATAGGTAATGCTGCCATGTCTTTAGAACCCGAATGAGTGCGTACACCTCCTTGTCATACGTCTGGTAATTCAAAGTTGCCCCCGTAAGTTTCTCAAAATATGCAATGGGGCGTCGGTCTTGGAGGAGTAAGCCGCCTATGTCATAGTCAGAGGTGTCGTACTCGACCTCGAAGCGCTTAGTAAAGTCTGGCAATTGCAAGACCGGAGCGCTACACAAAGCATTTTTCAAGGCCTGAAAGGCGGCCTCATGAATCGGCATCCACTTGATTGTGGTTGCCTTCTTGATGAGATTATGGAGTGGCCCGGCGATGGAACTAAAGTCCTTGACGAAACGACGATAGAACCCTGCGAGCCCTAAGAAGGAACGAACCATCGTCGGGGTCGTAGGGGTGGGCCACTCACGTATGGCGCGGATCTTGTCGTCATCCACTCTAAGCCAATCCTTGGACACGATGAAACCAAGAAAGTTAACACTTGTCTAAATTTAAAAATAAAGAATGCTCGCGAAGGCAATCTAACACCAACCTAAGGTGCCTCGCGTGTGACTCTAAATCCTTAGAAAAAACCAAAATGTCGTCAAAATACACGACTATAAAACGTCCTAAATTTTTTCTAAAACCAGAGTTCATTAACCACATAAAAGTACAAGGGGCGTTTGTCAAGCCAAAAGGCATGACAAGCGATTCGTACAAACCATGCTTGGTTTTGAATGCGGTCTTCCACTCATCGCCTTCATGCATTCGGATTTGGTGGTATCTGCTCCGGAGATCAATCTTCAAGAACAAGGCGGCGCCATGGAGCTCATCAAGCATGTCGTCGAGCCTTGGAATTGGGTGTTTATACTTCACTGTGATTTGATTAATGGCCCTGCAGTCGACGCACATACGCCACGAACCATCTTTCTTTGGCACAAGGATCACCGGCACGGCGCAGGGGCTCAAAGACTCTCGGACAAAGCCCTTGTCCAAAAGCTCTTGAACATGTAGTTGGAGCTCTTCGGTTTCCTTTGGTGAAGTCCTATATGTAATATCCGTAATTTTTAGGATAAATTTGATTTTTTCTTCTTCTTCTAGACGACTTTCTAAGACCCACTCAACAAAGACATTACCCGTTTTGACCGTAAACTAGGAATCCAGGTCTAAAAATTTTCAAGTGACAGAAAGAAATCATGTAAAATGATTTTTCTTAGTTCACATGAATTATAAGACCGCTCGAATAAATTTTATAGTTTTCCGAACAAGCTCCTAAGACCTGCTTTATAAGCTTGTTAGGCGTTACGATCGTATCCTCGGTATATATTCCTATAAAATTAAAAGTTGGGAAGTAAAATCATTTAAGTTGATTTAATTACTCGACGTATTTTTAAGGATCATTTCCATGAAAAAAGTTTTTCGATCAGGCCAGACCCGCTTAATTAATTATGTACGTGTCAAGGTTATACTCTGAAACTTAAGCCTTAAAAATTAAAAGTGACAAAATAAAATCATCCGAGTTGATTATATTAATCTACGTAAATTTTATGATCGTTTCTATAAAAAAGGTATTTTAATCCGGAATATATAATTTTACTGATCTAACACAAGTCCCGATCGCACGCGTGTAATAATACTCGATACGAGCATCGATTAAAATCTTTCTAAGGATATTGCAAATCTATGCAAAGATCCTTCGTAATAATTTGGATTTGGGTAAATCTACCCAAATTGATTGCATTTTTTTTATTTCTCTTTTCTTTTACCTTCAATCTTCCTACTCTTTTGACCTTGAATACCCAGCTCTCCACCCATTTTTTTGGGGTGATCAGCCTCTTTAGAAAATACGTACCCTCTATTAAAATACACTCCCTTTGATTTTAGTCTGCCTTTCCCCCTAGATCAAATTGATCTACAGAACCAAAATTGTGAGTGGAGAAAGTGAGTGTTGGCCCCACCCCCTCCTCTTTTTTCGTTCACCTCTTTTCATTCAATAAACTCCCTCCGTTCCAATTTTCTTCAAGCCGGTATATACTCTTCTCGGCCTCGTTCCGCCTACCGTCGCCGGCCACCACCACCCACCACCTGGAAGTCCGCCGGAGCTCCCTTCCGCCACCAGTAGCCGCCTCCTAGTCCACCGTCGTTCCAGTCCTGTACTCTCTCTGGTTCCTTGTGCGTTAAATCAGACCAAGAAGAAGGGGAAGGGTAATTTTGTTGGGCCTTTAATCTAATTCCTTTTGGGCTATTTTTTTTTAATTACTGTATATTTTAAATAGGCTCATTCTATCTATCTAAATTAAAAAAAAAACAGAATATTAGAATGTTAAGCTAGTACCTATTTCTTATGAAATTTATGCATGCAAGGATTTTTAAAGAAGAATTATTTTTACAAGTTATAAGGTAAATTATAGTAAAATCTAAACTAATAAAAGTGGCTTTTAACTTAGGAACTGCCTGATTTTTAATCCTCTTAAAAGCCTAGACATATTTTCCTTTTTATATAAAAATTCTTTGTTTTATAAAGTATTGACTTGATAATTTAGAGATAAAGTTTCTATGCATAAAATTTTTATGCATGTCCTTATAAGCCTTGAGTTAATTTTATATGAATTTTGAATATAAATAAGTTTGATAAAAACAAGACATGTTCAATTAAATTATATATGTTTATGCATGATTTTTTAAAAGGGGTTTTTATAATTTAAACCTCCTTGCATGTCCTTATATAAACTTTGGGACAATTTTATATGAACCTTTTACTAAAAGAAAATTTAATAAGAACAAAATATCTTTAATAAAAACGAATAAGTCTTTACATGCATTTTTAAAAGGGTTTTTATAACTTAAACATTCTTGCATGTCAATTTAAGCTTAAAATGAATGTTTGATAAATTATTTGTGACCTTTCTAAATTTAAAAATAGACTTTAAGGGTTTTAGTTACCTATTTAAATTATATAGTTGTTGCATGTAATTTTATAAGGTTCTATGAAAGAATCCATTCTCGCATGTAACTTTAAAATAATTTTTATGAATTAAATCCTAGTGCATGTACTTTTCCCTAAATTGCTAACATTTGAATAAATTGTTTATGATTTTCTAGAACTAAAAATAAATTTATAAAGGTATTAAATACTTAAATGAATCATATGCCATGTCATGTAATTTTTGACACGACATATGCCACATCGTATTATTTTCACCCTGTCACTTACATATCATATTTAACTATAATGATAAAACATGCTTTCCTTATAAAAAATATTTTATATAAACAGATAATTATAGGCCTATATATTTTGATATATCTGTGCTTTTTTTAATCAGAATATTTCCTTATGAGAAGTTTGGTTAAAATACTTTACTTTTATTGCAACTCATAATTTGAAAATTTACCATAAAAATTTATGAGCATTGTATATATTATTCTCATTATTTGAAAATTTATAATAATATTTTATGAGCATTGTATATATTATTCTCATTGTTTAAAATTAATAATCTAAATTTAATTTAATTTATTTGATTTTAAAAAACAAAATAATTTTTATACATATTGGATCAACAAATTACTTGCATTACATTTTATATTATATTTTTGTTTATTAATATTTTTTTATAGTATATCTAAAAAATATCGAGTTATAGTCGTGCATGGCACGACGGAGACAACTAGTTATTAACTAAAATAATTTAGATTTAACTTTCTTTCTCTTAGAAGAGGAAAATAAGAGAAACGTGTAGTTAAGATTAAAATAGGATTTTAATACGTTTCGTTCGTCTTCCCTTTCGGTCAAATAGGTCGAAGCACTCGACGTCTCTAAGAGCTTCTAATTCCGAGTCACGAATATTTCCGAAAGAAATCCAAGGCAAGTGGACATTCTACTTGAACCTTTCGATAAATTCGATTTCGTTAACTTGTTCAATGTTGGGAATACCTTGATTGCTAAATAAAAATGAACCTAGAAAATATCGATTGTTAGAAATAATGACCATTGTTAGCATTACTACTATTACTATCGTTAATAGGAATTATTGCTAGACTTGTTGTGTGGCCTTGTTTGTTTAAAATCTCTTCTTGAGATTCGTTATGAAATTCGTAAGTAGTGTAGTAACGGGTGCGGGCCCGGCCCGACACCTCTATATAACATTTTAAGTCGTATTGTGAAATACCAACTTTCCTACGACTGTACGGATCATGATCTATGTCTACTCCTGCTCGGAGGAGGGACGAAAACACCCTAGCTAGGTGTCGGAACCCAGTTCCAGTAAGTGGTACGTCGACCCATTCATGCCCCCCACACTCTTAAAAATCGTTAACTAATGTGAAAGTTTTGATCACGAAAGAAAGTAAGTGCTAATGCACCTTAAAAGAAACCAAAACCGGACCGATCTCAAATGATCGATCCGTCTCTCGCTCTGCAAGGGCGCGGGAGGTTTTAAAGAAACTTGTGTGTGTAATTAACGTTCCCAACAATAATTCTATTCTAGAATGTTCTACAATCTCGTAGTTCGTTCTTTCGGTTTACGAGTTATTTCACCTCGAGATTCACTCATCATCCGTTCTAAATAAGCTCCACTTAAAGGTTCCACATCTCAAAACACATCTCGAATACTTCGTAATATTAATAATGTCGATACTTACCAAACTACCTTAAGGATGTCCGTTCTCGCTTGCTTAGTCTCTTTAGAGTAATTCTGTTTTTCCGCATCTTTGCTTGGCATTTCTCGCCTTTCGCGCCAAATGTCAAACGCTAGGAAACCTCCACCGAAGGCATAAAAGACGAAGACTACTCAAGTGAAGGAAGGAAGGTCGAGAAATTTTCAAGAATTGCACTTTGTTTAATTATGGGTTTCTCCATGTTGGATTGAAAAATGTTAATTTATATTCCGCTGCGTAAACAACGTATAAGCTTTTTGATTTGTCAAGTCAAGTACAAACTATGTAATGGATACTTTTCAAAGTCTCACATGTGAGCAACTCTCTTTTATATGTAATTACTTTTAATTCCGCATGTTTTATGTAATTTAATACCTTAAAAAGCCTAGGGTGACTTTGGGTGGTAAAACCCGAGCTCACTGGATGTTACAAATACGGTATCAGAGCCGAACATTTTGTTTTCAAAACCGAAAACTTTTGAAACAGAAAATTTTCAAAAACAAAGTCTTTAAACCGAAATTTTTTATTGTTAAAATCTTCCTTTCCGTCTTCTAAAACTTAAGTAAGAAGTCCTTGAACTTTCATAACTTAGTCATTTTTATTGAAAACTTTCAAAGTTTAATTCATTCTAAGAAAATTTATAAGTCACAAATTTCTTCTAAGTTCAAGTGTTACTTAACCTATTTCAAAAAAAAAATCTTCTAAGCACTTCCATGAAAAAAAAAGTTCTCTTAACAACATTCTTATGTTTAAATCCTTGTTTAAATGTCCTTACTTCCTTCAAGCATCTTCGTCTTATAAAATCAAATGATATTCTATATTAATTCATTCTTTCCTAAGAGTGTGCCTTAATACATGTCTAATACAAATGTTAAATAACTAAAGGAACACATTGGTGTATCATTATTTAGATGGTGGATACAAGAGGAACTAGTCACCCAAACCGAACTCAAGTCAGACGAAAATGAGGAAAGTCAATCCGAAGTTAGAGGATTACCTCGAGTCAATCGTCATCCTGTACCTAACCCTCCTGTAGTGCTCAACGAAGGCACTATGGAAACCTTTCGTGCCATGTTTCGGGAAATAGTAAGAGAGTCGATTCTGCCAGTCGTGCCCAATCGAGTCAATGAGGCGAATCAAGAAGAAGGACAAGGAGCAGTTGATGCTCGTGGGAAAGAATTGGAGACAAGTTTTGCAAGAGCTATTTCCTTCTTATCCCACCCCCCTTATAAGACTATTTATATCCCAAGACATTCCATTCACCATTAGTAATTAACGTAAGTAATTGCTTCGTCTTCAAAATACACAAATCGTAATACTTAGAAGCAATAAAGGATTATTGAAACAATTCAATCGTATACTACTTACCCATTGTAGAGCTCAATGTGAATCAGCAATCTAGGATGACCAGTTTGTTCGTATATAAAAACTCGATGAAAAGATAAGATTAAGCAGTGGTCCGGTGAAACTTTATGTAGAATAATTGGTTATTATTGTTTCCATTAAAATTGATAACTTTTAAGATTGTTATCTTTCTAATATCCGTTATATTTCCCATTTAAAGGAAACAAAATATTTCGTAACAAATCTAATTCGTTTGCAATTTCCATTTCCTTTTTATGTCCATGACAGGATCATATAGAGGTATGGCAGTAGAATAGACCAACACGATTATATAAAATCTAGCCCGAGTAGATTTTGACGGAAATCTCAACCAACTAGCATCTCTGCCATATCTTTGACTTTTCTATTATCCTTTAATAATTGGTTATTATTGTTTTCATTAAGATTGGTATCGTTTAAGATTGTTATCTTTCTAATATCCGTCATATTTCTCATTTAAAGGAAACAAAATATTTCGTAACAAATCTAATTCTTTTGCAATTTCCAATTTATTTTTAGGTCCGTGATAGGATCATATAGAGGTATGACAGTAGAATAGATAAGCATGACAATATAAAATCTAGCCCGAATAAACTTTGACGGAAATCTCAATAAACTAGTATCTTTTCCATATCTTTGACTTTTTTTTTTCCCCTTTTACTCCTTGTTTTTTATATACACTTTAAGATCATAACTAAAAAACCGTTTAAAAATATCTTTTCACAAGACTTTTTTTTCAATCAGTACTAAAATAAAGACCAAATGAGGCGGTTTCTTGTATCAGTTTAAGGTAAAGCAGCGGTTTTATGCTGCGGTTAGGCTAATTAAGCGGTTTTTGCTACGGTTTTTATAAAATGAAACTTTTCATTGTTCAAGTGGCTAGTGCAGCGGATAGGGAGGTCTAATGGGGCGGTTTTGGGTAAATTGTAAAAATGAGGGCGCGCGTCTGATCCCGCCTACCCGCCTCAAATTTTATTTCATTTACCATCAAAATTCAAAACCCCCAATATTCAGGAGAACTCTACCCCAAATTTCACAATAGTCCCACTTGTCTACCGAAGACTTCATCATCATCGTCGACCTGTCTAACAAAGAATCTATCCATGACCTCCACAACATCTGTCGCCGACCTCCAACACATCTACCGCCGACCTCCAACACACCTAAGCTCAATCTTGTGCCCAGTAAGTCCTGTACATATTTGTTTTTCAAATTCATCTGTAATTTTCGATGGTTTCTTGTTCTAGGTTAAATTATCGACTTTCTTTTCTTGGGAATTTGTTGCAATTGAAGGAGAAAAAACTTGTATCTTACAACAATAATAGAATCTGAACAATAGTCCCACCTGTCTCTACGGCCCGAATTGCACGCTCTTGTCTCTACTGCTCGACCCGCCGCCAACCTACGCACCTCTATCACTACTGCCTAACCTGCCTCCTACATCTACGCCTTTGCTTCAACCCGCCACCGACCTCCATCATCATTTCCTGGCTAATGAGCAACGAATCATCCGACGGGAATTTGTGGTATTGTTATCATTCCATCTCTCTCTAATTTTTAGGGTTTGTTCCTCCTTCCAAATTATTCCTCCCTCTTTCAGACTAATTTCTATCATTTGTGTAATTGGTTAAGGTAATTTAGGGTTTGGACTTGAGACAGAATTTGAGATGCATAATATTATGCTAGTTGCATATAACATCTAAGCATTTATATTATAATTAAGGATTTAGCTTATATATATGTTCTCGGTGTTGATATATAGTTTTCTCATGATTGATTATATGGTTGTCCTTGTAATCAGGTGCAAATTGAATAGAACAGACAAGTTCTGGTGAGAAATTATGACATTCTACTAGTCCTTGATTAGGATATGCTTAGTTCTTAAGCTGGCTTTTCTATTTTCTTGCAAGCTTTTCTTCTTGTATATATACTTAAAGCTTCATATTAGTCTTGTATACTTAAAGGTTTTCTCATGTGATTTATTTTTCACAATTGATGCTTTGTCATTGTGTTATTCTATGATGCTTGTGTTGTTCTATATTTAGATTTAAATCTTTGTCTTTGTGTCAATCACATAAAGCGCACCACTAGATATAAATCTTTGCCTCATGTGTGAAGAGGCGAGTGTTTGGTGCTTAAAAGGTGATAAATGCTTCTGCAGTGTCAGAAGATCTATAATCTATGTACTTAGCTGCTAAGTGCAGAGGGGCAGCTTGACCTCAAAGAGAAATAGTATCCAATTTCTACAGATGCTTGCACTTCTGGTGCTTCATTGGCCTTTCATGTTGTTGAGGAGACAATCTTGATCAGAATATGAAAGAGGATCATCAAGGACTATCCTACTTGATACCCTAACTTTTTTTTCTTTCCCCTTAGCAGATGCTCCACGAATATCTCTCCAAAATTACAGGCCCTAGGCACCAAAATTGAAGTCCTTAATTACAAAATAGTACTATGGTAACCTTCCCTCTAATCTGCTTCGGACTTAAACAAAAACAGTGTGCAATTGCAATAACAAATATATTCTTTCAAATTTTAGGTTCTAAGATTATATCCAAGGCTTAAAATCTTCTTACAGCAAGAGGGCCAAAATTTGTATCAGTGTCATTATGACGTTTTACTCTTTACATAAGAAGTTGGTCACGTATTTAATATGATGCTTGTGTTGTTCTATGTTCAGATTTGCATGGATGTTTTCTTTGAACCAAGCACAACCCCTTATGGACAAAGGTAAAAAGATTATGAAATTCAATGACTCATTATGCATTTTAAGAAATTTTATGCCTTGATTATTGTAAGATTTTAGCAATTGCCAGGTCTTTTATTCCAGCTAAGGATCGTTTTAAGGTAAATATGTTGGATTTTTTCAGCAGCATCTTAATAAGCACCCTTTGAACTACACACAAGAAAAAAAAGAATAAAAATTAAAATTAGAGTATAAATCAATGAAGTGCTTAAGTTATTAAAAGTGTATGTAGTATAAATCAATGAAGTGCTTAAGTTATAAAAAAGTGTTTTTGAGCAGATTTAGTATTTAAGCATAGTTGTTGCCAATATAATTCTGGTTCCTAATATTTGTAGTTTATTAAAGAGACCATGGAGAGGAACCTTCAAAACATCAATATGAAGCCTTTAAGTCATGCTTTATACTTGAGATTATAATTTTTATGTAAAATATTCTATGATGTTGATGAGAAGATGTGGTTCTTGAATAATTTGAGTCTTGTTGATCTCCATGCTTATATTCATAAGCTCCTTTCCCAGGTATGACTATGATACAATACCCTTAAAATAATATTATAGAATGAAAGCTAAAAATCCTCCTTAGGAATCTCCTAGAATAATCTTAAGACATCTTAGATATTATGTATTCTAGAGAACATTCTAGATAACTTACCCTTTTGAATATGTATCTTGAAATATCCTAGATAAGACATTTTGTAAATCTAGAAAACTCTTCTCTAGAATAATCTCTAGGATATTTTTTACTTTTGCTAATGCCTAGGTTACTTTATAGTATTTGTATCTAGAGAATTCTCCTAGATATTTCTTACTATTGTAAATCTAGAGAGTTCTCTTAGTACTAGATATTTTGTACTTAATCTAGAGAATTCTCTAGTAGAGAATTCCCTTATTCTCCCTAGCCATTCTCTATAAATAGGCTAGAGGACTCTCTTGTAAGGTGTGTGTTTTATGAATGAATGAAAAATATTACATAATTGAAGATCCTTTAATTATCTAGTTGATTTGTGAGATTCTTGCAAATCAACACCATCTTGTTAGATCCTAACAATTTGGTATCAGAGCCACGTCGATCCGACATGGTGACCACCAACCCCTATTCATCCCACTACAACTATCTCCTAAATCCACCACAACCACCATCGCCGCTGCCGCCACCACTAGCCACCACCCCAACTAACCAAGACCTTATTGCTCAACAAATATCCGCTATGTTCGCACGCCTTGAAGCCCTTGAAGCTCGATTTAATGGTACTCCATCAGTTAACAATTACCCAGGAGCTTCTTATCTAGACATGTCAAGGGGAGTCCGCATGGGGCCACACGAGAGAGCACGACCTCACTATTGGGAGGACTTCGAAGAGGAGGATGATAGTGCACGGGGATACCTCACCACTCGACATCCACGAGCAAAAATGGTTTCTCCTAAGTTTGAGGGCGGTGATCTATGCGGATTAAAGTCGATCGAAACCAACCTTGGGGAAAATCCAAATATCACTCACTCACTCTCTAACCTACCCCCTAAGCTGGCTCCTCCACTCACCAACCTTGGGGAAAATCCAAATATCATCCATCCACTCACTAACCCACCTCCAAAGCCGATTCCTCCAGCAGCTAGAATGACTCAACCAGTAGAGGAGCACTTGAAGATCGATTTTGTGGAGCGGGAGGAGGAAACGAAGTCTGAAGAGTATTGTTGGAGAAAATATGAGCAGAAGGAAATCAAAGCAAGCAAGCCAAAAAGCAACTACATAAGCATCTATCCAAACTGCCTTGAGAAGTACATTGAAGGATGGGAAAAGCAAACTCGAGAAGTAGTGCACGATGAAGAGAGTGGCTGTCCAAAACAACCACAACAATGGAGTTCATTTGGTGCTCAAGGAAAGGATGGAACTAGCAAAGGGAGAGGACGTGACCAAGCGAGCAAGTACTACATGGGTGCCATCACTTAGGTCCATTGATATTATCTCAATTCCGCCTTGAGGACAAGGCGGCTTTTCAAGGGGGGTGTACTGATACAATACCCTTAAAATAATATTATAGAATGAAAGCTAAAAATCCTACTTAGGAATCTCCTAGAATAATCTTAAGACATCTTAGATATTATGTATTCTAGAGAACATTCTAGATAATTTACCCTTTTGAATATGTATCTTGAAATATCCTAGATAAGACAATTTGTAAATCTAGAGAACTCTTCTCTAGAATAATCTCTAGGATATTTTTTACTTTTACTAATGCCTAGGTTACTTTATAGTATTTGTATCTAGAGAATTCTCCTAGATATTTCTTACTATTGTAAATTTAGAGAGTTCTCTTAGTACTAGATATTTTGTACTTAATCTAGAGAATTCTCTAGTAGAGAATTCCCTTATTCTCCCTAGCCATTCTCTATAAATAGGCTAGAGGACTCTCTTGTAAGGTGTGTGTTTTATGAATGAATGAAAAATATTACATAATTGAAGATCCTTCAATTATCTAGTTGATTTGTGAGATTCTTGCAAATCAACACCATCTTGTTAGATCATAACAGACTATCTATTTGTTTTCAATGTTATGCTGAATAGCTGACCTTTAGAATTCCCATGCTTTGTCTTTAGGACAATGGAAAATGCCCAATTACTAGGGAACCACTATATATGGATGACATTTTTTCATCAAGTGGATTTGACACTGCACATTCTGCTTCAATGTATATATGATTTCTTTTATCTAATTTTTGAAATTTATGTTTCATTTTCTCCTTTTCTTGGAGCATCTGTTTATTTGATTATTACTGTGAGTAGGGAATACGATCGAGCAGCTATTAAGTTCCATGTTGTAGATGTTGATATTAATTTTAAACTTAGACACAGACATGTATATATTATATATGTGGACATGTATATTATATATTCATGTGAGAAGTATCTCTAGACTAGTTTTGATGATTGTAAGACTAGATGATTATAACCTAATTTTTGTTCTTTGTTTGATCTTAGTAGTGAAAGCTTTATGTTTAATTAAGAACTTTATAAGTGTTTAGAAGTTTAGAAGTACTGTGAGAAGTATTTTATGTTTAATTAATGATCATAAGTGGTGCGCTGATTATTTTGATACTTAACGTGTATCCTTGTTATGACTTTTTCATTGATCTTACATGTTTGTGCAGATTTCAAAGATTTTTCTTTAGGTGTATTGTTGATGTGTTTGGTATGTTATTGCAGGTGTTTTGTTGTCTTTGTACAACCATAATATTTTTTTGCTACCCTTGCAATTTTGTTACTCTTAAATGGCTTTTGTTGATAAAGCTAGATCAAACTCTTAGAACTTTTATACTCTTAGTGTTTGTTATATAAGGCTAGACCTTTGTGTTAAAGCTAATGTAAGTTTGTTACTCTAAATAGATAAGCATTTTGTAAACACATCAAATATTTTCTAATTTATTATTAAATTTAATTCTCTATGGTGATTGATAATTGTTTTTGTATTATATTCAAAACAAGCAAAAGTTAGACCCAAATAGATATTAATAACAAGCTAATGCATTAAATTGATATTTTATACATAAAAAAAACCGCATCATTAGATCTCGTACATAATCACATTAGCTTGAATAAACCGTTGTATTAGTTTGAATAATCATTGCATTAGATACAAAATCCGCTGCAATAGATAGAAAATCTGCTGCATTTGTGTTGGGTAAAATCGCTTCATTAGACATAAAAAGGCGGCAGTTTGAATATCTGATGTAGCGGTTTTAAATTTAGCGAAAAAACCGTTCCATTAAACCAAAAAACCGCTTTGTTAATGCAACACGATCAGATGAAGCGGTCAAAAACTACTGCATTAGGCTTAATGAAGCGGTTTTATTGACATAATAAAGTGGTTTTTGACCGCTGCATTATGTTTGTATTATTGTAGTGAATTTTCGTTTTCTCATTTAATTCTTTCAATTTAATAATTCATTTCTACAAAACATTACAAGCTTAAATTCAAATAATTAAACAATAGAATAATAAAAAATAAAATTGTATAAATGCTAAAAATGCATGATTTGTAATTTGCTAGAATATGGGGTACTTTTACAAACTTGTTTTGTACATGGGGTACCCCTGCAAATCCGCCAGAATACAATTAACGTAGACTGTTCATTTCAGCACACGAATAATTTTGTAAGCGCACAGAAATTAACACGAACTTGGAATCAGGGATGGACGGAAGGGTGGGATAACATCTGCTCTAGCCCACCCTAAAAAAATATTAGGTAAATTTAATAAAAGATAATAAAAATTATATAGTAATAAATTAGTTAAATTAAAGTAATTTAGCTCACCCCAATTTTTTTCGTAAAATTTAGTCCTCCCAAAATTTAAATCTTGCGTTCGTCCCTGCCCAGAATCCGTGCAAAAGATGAAAGACGCCTTCGCTTAGGGGTAAAACAGAGTTTAAGAAAATTACAGAGATCGGCTTACCAATTGAGAAACGCAAACAGGGCTCGTGCACAACGAGGACTCACACTTGTTCAACGGCCAAATTTTGGAAAATGTAGACGTTGGACACGTGCGTTCGGGATTCGCACGAATCTTGGAATCGTGGTACTCTAGCGGTATAATAAACGGTCAAAATTTTCCTTATAAATACCAATTTCTATTATCATTTTTGGCATACCTTCATTCCATATCATTACATAAAAATGTCATCCAGAGAGGAAGAGACGTAATCGATCGATTTTCATCCCGACGAGAAGGAAGATTCGCCATCAACGATAGTTTTATAGACGAGGATGAGGAAGATGTACCATGAGATGTGGCAAGAGGGTATTATCCGGACCGGAAAATAGGAGCATTTATAAGCCACTCACCAATACTCCAACCAGGAAGTGTGGATGCCCATTTGAATTGAATGGGTGCGAATAAAGGAAAAAAATGAATGGGTCTTAACGGTAAAATACAGACAAGTAAAATGCAGACAACACAATCATCGTCTCCCAACTAGCTTGGTAGCTCATCCATATGCGGGCCGATTGACACCTAAGCAAAAGGAGCTTGTGAAAATGAAGTTCTTATATCTAGCATGTCCTAAGATGGTACTTCAAGAGTTGAGGGTAAGGTACCCAGGAAATGTGACCTCAATTTGACAAATCAATAATATGAGGGAGAAGTTAATACTTGAGGATTGCGGAAAATTGATGTTGACACAATGGTCTTTAAAGTTCTTGAAAGACCGATGATACTTGTCACGCGGGTTTGCAAATGCATGTTGGGAGTTATTTTCGTCCACCACAAAGGCGACATTTGAAGAAAGGTATATAGAATTGAAGAGAAGATGGAGAATCCAAGATTTTAGGGCATACAGGCTGGAATTGCGCGAATCCAGGATGCACGGTTACGATTTTGAGGGTTTAGGGTTAAGTTATTGGGGTCTATACTTTTAGGTTTAGGGTAAAAAACTCGATCTATGGTGTTGGATTACCTTGAGGAGGATGACTATGAGGAGGACGTAAGCCATCATGGTGTGCTAAAGTCTGGTCCACAGGGATCGGGCCCTAAACCATGCCAAATAGCCTGGCTCCACCTTGCCATGCATAATCAGCATGTCGGGTAGCCAACTAGACTGGGTGCTCCATATGATGTGAACAGTAGTGGTCTTTCGGAGAATACGTAACCACGTATGCGCGGTTGGCCAAGTCCTTGTTCGGATCAGAAACGAAAGCCGAAATGGTGGAGGAGGGATGGTCTGGATGCTACCAAACTGCCGCAGACACTGCTCAAGAGGGTATACCTCTTGGATGGTGCCAAGGACAAGCATGTCCTTAAAGTGAGACACTGGGTACGCTCCATCAAATGCATATCAGCACCAAGTACATGTACGCCATGTGGATATTGAATGCCATATCATCAAATGCCAAAGCAGAATACAAATCTTCGATCTACACACTTTTATACAACACCAAGTACATGTACGCCATGTGGATATTGAATATTTTCTTCCTATGCCCGGATCGTGTCTAGAACCTGCCGCATCGCCAAGAGTCGAATGCCGGCTCGGCTGGGGGCCCACTCTCTGGCATGTCATGCGGCTGCCCGACGATCGACTAGCGTCCCAAGATCCAAGATTATCCGATCTCGAGTGTGCTCTAAATAACTTTGTATCCATGTCTGAAACAATACTCATAAGATGTTGAACCTAACCAAATTCGAAAAATAAAATCTAAAATCCGATGCACGTACCCTGAAAATAAGAGCACAAGTTGCGCATCCTGCTGCCACGATGCGCGACGTCATCCCGAACTCATGATATAGCTCCGCTAGTAAACTCTTACCCCACGCATATCAACCCATCATGTCCTGGTCAAATAAGAACGTCAATATCCACGTCTTGATACTGGTCCTAGACTTGTCGATGAACAACGTCATCCCGAGAAAGTACTAGAAAAACAAAGTGGAAATGGTCTCTGGGGATGCAGGCCGGACCTTGGTCAACTTATCCATAAGAATAGATGCGACCACGATCGACGGGGCTCATGTCCTCCACCCACCTACGGTTTGTGGCTCGAGCTCCAATATCTCTTCCATGCGATCCTAGGTCGCCTCATTTGTCATCGGGGATATATTTAAGGTAGTTTTTATGTTAGGAAACAATATCTTTTAAGAATAGCATAGATAGATAGATATCTATGTCTATTTAAACCCTTTTAATCTTTCTTTTCAAGACATGTTGAAATAAATCCTTGGAATAGAAACCTTGTTTCTTATTCCAAGGACCTTCAACCAAAAACTATCTCTTGCTCTCTTGTGATTTTCGTCTCCACCTCAAAACCACCTCATGTTCGAAATTCTTCTATTCAATCATCCAATTTAATTTTCAAACACTAATCAATCTCATAAAGCCTTTCAAGTGAATTGTTCTTGTTCTTTAAGAAATCAATATGCAAACCTTGTTGCTTTGCAATCCAAGGAAGTGATTGAGAACTTTAAAGTTTGAGTCTTCTCGTCAAATGTTCAAGACTTTCAAGTAAAAGAAGAGAAGGATTAAAGCTGACAAGATCTAGACCTAGAAAAGAAACGGAAATGAAGTGTGCGAGCTGATCAATTCCGTATTAAGTGGTACTCAGAGACCAGTGATCAACGGATTATCAAGTGGTATCAGATTCTCCTTGTTTAGTCAAGTTTTTAATTTCTTTTCAAATTTACTTGCATAATCAGTTTTTACCCTTAGATTTTCATTATTTTCTTGTTCAAACACTCAAAAATCGACCAAAACCCTAACCTATGGCATACTTGTGCTGCCACCACCAACCACTGCCGACGACCTCCCCTCCACCACCAAATTCCGCCTCCACATACCCTTGGGTTGGTGCACGCCCCTCCCCTCGCTTGTGTGCCAATTCCTTGCTTTCCTTGTGGCCCAAGTTTGTTTGAACATACTTTTGTTAGATAAAGGTCTTGCTAGTTTTTCTTTCCTTATTGAAAAGATTGGATCTTTAATTTAATGTTTGACTTTGTTTGTCTTAATTCCACCATATTTGCTTGCCAAAAAGACTTGTTCTTTTGATAAGTGGGTTTACTACAATTTGGTGAATTGCTTGCTTTAATGTTCATGCATATTAAAGTCCCTATCTTTTCCACATTAATTAGCCAATTTTCCTCCTTTATTTTTGCTTCTAAGTAGTTTCATTGCTGTTTATAAATTCTTAAAAAACCACCAAAAATTGATCCTTCAACAAGGATCACTAAAATATCTTTTTGCATTCTAGTAGTTCGCAATCTTCTTGCTTTACCTTGCTTATATTGGCATAAGTTGTGCTTGTTGTGCTCTTCTAATCGAAATAACACCCTACTTAGTTGAAGCATCACAAAAGAACTCTTTGTGCATCACATTGTTGTGCCTGAAATTGGAACTTGCATGCACCTTTGTTCTCTTCTAGCCGTGTACTTGCGTCTTAGTAATTCACTTCATCAACTTGTGCACTTTGATAGCCAAAATCTGAAATTTCAGCCTTGTGTGTCTTGATTGCTTGCTTTTACATTGAATTAGTGGTACCCGCTACTTGTCTAAAGTATTTGGCCTGTATAAGGAACTAGTTTGCTTGTCAACTTGCATCTTCCTTTCTATATTCTTTGAGGTTGAAATTCTACTTGATCTTTTAGGACTACACCTTTCATTCACTTGCCTAATAGGTCACTAACTGATTTATACTTGTGAATTGATTAGTTCCTTGCTAAACTAAGGTGTTCATCCCTTGATTACATGTTTGCTCATTAGTGCTGCTCGCTTTTCCTCTTTGTGTAGGTACGATGGCTGAACCATATATTCCACAGCGATTAGAGATTTTTGATGGGATCATTGACCCTACACAGTATTTTGAGTCGGAAGAAGCCACAACTTCTTTCTTAGAATACTATTACCACACTAAAAAAGAGCGATTGTATGCAGTGACGTGTCGCTTTATGGGAGCTGCTCGTACTTGGTTGGTAAAACTTCAAACAAACTGATGTCCGCCTTTTTAGTCGTGTTTTTAGGGTGTGTTTTTAGTGTGTTTGAGTCTTTTTCTTTAGTTTTGTGTCTTGTTTTGATTCGTTTGTGTAGGTTTTCATATTTTCTTAAGCTATTTTCAGCACTTTTGATGAAAGGAGCAAAGCCGGTGAAAGATATACTCAAGAATGAAGAGAAGATGAAGATTAAGCACTCAAGTAAATTCATTGAAGATCAAGTTTGAGATTGGAGATAAGTATAGAAATTAGTTACAAGAACATAGGAAAAAGAATCGAGTCAAACGGAGTTGTAACGAACCCTCTACATAAGTTAATTTTAGTCAAGGCTGTTCGTAGTGCTGTAACAGCTCGGTACCGAGGTGCATAGGTCGGTACCGACGTGTAGCGAATACTGAGTCTGCGGAATTAATTGCACTTTTATCTTATTTATTTTTATGTTATTAGATAGTTTTATGGGATATATCTTATTAGAAGATTTATTTCCTTATAGATAGCACTTAGATAGAATAGTTTCTCTATAAAAACCCTTCTCTAGCTCTTGTTTGGGGGACGATTTTACACAAGACACATGATTGAGGGGCGTGAGAAGAGAGGAGAGGGCGAGTTTGTGGAGTTACTTGGAAGACAAGTTTGTTTCGATTTAAGTTGTAAATTTACTTTTTAATTTAATTGTTTTGTTTTTAATATGAGTTGTGAGTATTATTTCCTCTCTAAGGTTGGGGTTAAATCCAACAATGGTTGTGCATGCTTGTTTATGATCATGTCTTGATTGTTTTTATTGCATGAATCTATTCTTTTGTTCTTACTCCTTGAAACGAAAGTTGATAGGAATTTCTCATTCATAGTTGAAGCGAAAGTGGAAACCGTGAATCAGAATAGTGAATTTAGGGTTTTGAAGTGAAAGTGTATCTATCCTAGTTGATGTATAAGAGATTAGATAGTAATTTTATTGATTGAATGAAAGTTAGTTGATTTACTTGCTTAGGTTGATGAAAGTTGACACCTTTATGTGATAAAAGCATGATCTATATGTTTCATTAACGTTTGGCATGCATGATTGTTGTTGTGGGGATACCTTTACCTTAGAATTCCTCTTTCTCTTGCTAAATTCCCTAGATTTAATTGATTACTTGCACTCCAAGTAACAAAATTTGGTTCATGACTTTCTCCCGTGGATGAACCTGATTCCTCTGTACTCAGCAGGGGCTTGACTACAAATTTATTTGTTGTTAAGTAAAACCCTCTCAACAAATTGGCGCCGTTTCCGGGGAGATTTGAATTGTTCCAAGTTTTGTTCTTTTAGCGTTTTTCGGGACTTAGTCGAGTCGGTAACGACCCCTCCTAGGGTCGGTTTCGACTCTGTTGTCAACCCAGTTTCTTTTTCTGTTTGCTTTCATGACTACTGTCGAGTCGTCACCGACCTTATCCAGGTCCGTACTAACCATGTCGACAGATAGTAGTTTCTTTCTTTTTAGTTTTTGTTTCACGGGATCACTACATTTTGAATACCGACCCTTTAGGCCTCAGTATCGACCCTCCTTTGAGAACCCGTTTTGCTTTTGATTTTGTTTTTGCTTTCAGTGTATGCCAGCTAAAGGACGTCGAGTTGTGTCTAATCTAGTAGATGGCCCTGAACCCGAGCGATCCTTCCATTGATGATTAAGAGAAGGCAAATCCATGACCATTACACCTGAAGAGATGGCGCAACAGATGGCTGCACTCCAGAGGCAGCTTGAAGCCGCACAACTTAAAAAACTGCTCTAGAGGAACAACTCAATGCCTATCCAAGGAATGCCAAACAGTATATGCATCCAGAACTGAGGTTTCCTGAGTCTGCAACTATGCTTCCGAAGATAGAGAATAATTTTGAGATTAAGTCTCAATTCATATCTTTAATAAAAAGGGCTTGGTTTGAAGGGAAACCTACAGAGTGCCCAATAGAACATATTAGAAATTTCCATGATTTATGTGACACTATTGCTGCTAACGGTGTCTCATTGGAATATGTTCTGTTGAAAGCTTTTAAGTGGTCTCTTGTAGGAAAGGCCCTAAGCTGGTTAGAGAGCCTACCTCCCAAGTCAATAAAGAAATGGGAAACCCTACATGACTTATTCATGACAAAGTTCTTCCCACCCGCCAAGACTACGTAGTTAAGGCAGCGCATTACCTCCTATCACAAGCTACCTAATGAGACCTTTGTGGAGACATGGGAGAGATTCAAGGAGATGCTTAGACAGTGCCCTACCCATGGGCAACCACAATATGTGCTCCAAGAAATCTTCTTCCAAGGGATCAATGCTGAGATGAAAAACCGCATCAATCTTTTCACTGCTTGGGGTTTTAGTGAGATGGATCCCGATGAAGCATGGACGTTCCTAGCAAGTTAAACAACTACGATGCAATGTATGGAGTGCAACAAGCCCAACAGCCCCAACGACGGCTCTACAATCCTAACAAGGACGAGGTAGACCCCGAAGTGAAGAATCAATTCTTGCAAGATGAGATCAACCGCTTGAAAAAGCAGGTAAATTATCTTAAATCATCTCCATCTTGTCAAGAATGTGGGTCTCAACCCCATCCTACTTTTGCCTGCACTAACTTGCAACATGTCCATCCTGTTGAGGCATATGAAGAAGCTAACTATATGAGAGGTCCATATAGGAATCGAGGTAATAATTTTTATGCATGGAGGAATAACAATCAGCCAACATGGGGCAAATATGCATATGGCCAAGGGAGCCAACCTCCTCAACAAGAACAAAGGGCTCCTCCTTACATACCACCAGGATATCAAGAGGTACCTTCATGGGTACAAGGGCTACAAGAGGGCATCCGTAACAAGATTAATGGAGTCCGATCCGACCTAAAAGGCGTACAGGTTTAATTGGGAGAAATAGAAACATGGAGAAAAAACGTCAACTCCCAAGTTGGCCAACTAGCGACACAATTTCCAAGACCTCAAGGGCAACTACCGGTCCGTCTCAACGAGAACCCAAGAGGACAGATAGCAGTCGTGCACCTCCAGAGCAGAAGGACACTACCAAACCGTACCGCGGCCAAGGAAAAAGAACCAGGTATCGAAAAGATGCTCCGACCTTGCTCGATAACGAGCCAAACAAGGTCGATACTGAGCCTAATGGCCTCAGTACCGATGCTTCCCAAGTCGATAATGACCCCAATCCAGGTAAGTCCTTGATACTGAGCTACTCTCTTAGTCCCAAGCTCGGTATCGACCCCCTAGGGTCGATACCGACCCTTCTCCTACACCGATCGACCCTCTTGTCGATTCGGTAGGGCCTCGATCCGGGTTTCTTCCTATCCCAAGTCCATCAAAAACTCTTCCTTTCCAAATTAATAAGTCTAATGATGTCACGGAAGGGAATTTTAGGCGCTTCATTAGAATTCTTCAAGGGTTAAATATTTCAGTTCCATTTACTGAAGCCCTTAATGAAATGCCTGCCTACACTAAATTTTGAGCAGGAAAAGATCTATCTTAGAGCTGTCAAGTGAAGTCCGATCCATAAAGCTTCTTGAAAAGCTCGGTGATCCAGGTAAGTTTGCAATTTCAATTGCTATTGGGACTAAAGCTCTATGTGATGTAGGTGCCAGTGCTAGTTTATTACCATTGTCTATCTGGACCAAGGCCAACATGGGACCACTGTATGAATCTCTACATGGAGGACATATCTGCTGTAAAAGCAACTGGAGTCGTTGACGATGTCCCTATCCAAGATGGAAAATTCTCTGTCCTAAACGACTTCATTTTCTAGATATGGTACCAATCATTCTTGGAAGACCATACTTAGCCACCACAAAGCACAGGTTGATGTCAGGAAAGGACTTCTCATGTTTGATATAGGAGAAGAGAAGGTCGAATTTCATTTCAATCCGGCTGTAAGCGAAGTGGCTAGTTGTAGTAATGAAGAGCATACCGACCCACCATGGGTCTGTAACGATCCTTCTCTGAGTACAAAAATGATGAAATGCAAGGAAGTCACTTCTACGTAGGAGCCTATCGATCCACCATGGGTTGATAACGACCCTAATATGAAGGATTACGAAGCTGGAGTTGGATTCAGGCACGGTACCGAGGCACTTCATGACACAGATATGTCGATAACAACGTACATACCCTCGGTAACGATTCATCCTCCGAGTGGCCCAGGTTTGTTTTCTTGTTCTTATCCAATCAATTCTGGTCATGATCCTTTTTCCCATCCTTTTTCTATGTCAAAACCTACTGTTAGAATTATAAAGGAGTCAAAACCTCCTTGGTTTTCGGATTTTACTAACCCTATTGTAGGATTACCAAGCATTCTTGTTGATGATAGAGGACCAAATATTTTGGAGAGAAGATTTGAAGATTTTCCATCTAAGTATAGGATTTCTTATGATCCTGAAAAATCTGGATGGAAGCCGCCCTGATCCGCCAATGTAAGTTCGTCGGGCTAACGGTGTTAAAAATAGCGCTTACGGGAGGCAACCCGCTTTTTGTTTTCGTTTTTAGTGCTTTCTTAGTTCTTTTTGCTAGCTTTCTTTTCACTTGTTTTTAGGTTAGATTAGTGCAGTAGGGATAGAAGTTTTTTCTAAAGTGACTCAGGTACAAAGATGTGGCCAAAGTGCTACAGACAGTCGTTACTACAAAGCATAACGAAGAAATTTGTGTACAACAAGCTCGTTACCGACCCCCATAGGGTCGGTACCGACCTCGATAGATAGCTAAGAAAATTCAACTCCTCAAGTGAACAATGGTTTCAAGTAGCTTCAGGTTTATTTTGTGAGTTCCCTTTCCTTATCCTCTTTATTTTTATGTCTTTGCTTTAAACAGTGAGGACACTGTTTAGTTTATGTATGGGGTATGGGAAAAGGAAACTTAGTTTTGTGTCAGTGTTTTGTGTTTTTAGGATTGATAATGCTCCACTTAGATGTCCTATGATATGCTTTAGCTTGCTTGATCATGTAATTCCATAGCATGTTTGGAAAGCTTTGCCTGAATCATGTTGAAAATTGTTTTTATATGGATATTTAGCATGTGATGAAATTGAGCACATATGATCTTAGGTAGAAGTGACTAAAATCCAACAAAAATTGCTACCTTGTGAGTTATTTTTGGCCTTATAGGGAGAACATAAAAAATCTCTCTTCTTTTCTTGTGTGATTTACTCTCCTTATGCATATTATCTCTTTTCATTGATATGGTTATCTATTTCTTGAAGCCTTTATGAGATATTAATTCATTGCATGTGAAGTAATATGATGAAGAACTTATTTCTTTAACCCACTTTTTATCCTTTCTTTTTATCTACCTGTACATTATCCTCTTTTTGAAGCCAATTTGAGCCTTAAAGCCTTTTATTTTTTAGCTCCACAAATTTATTCCCTAGGCGGCATAAGCTTGACCCTATTCGGGGATTAGGACTTAGTGTTGGTTATTGTGATGTTTTTGTTGAGGGGGATTGTTTGGTTCAAGTGTGGGGTAATATGGGTTGAGTAAAGCAAAGTCTTGCAGTTTACATGTAAAAAGAGTTTGGTTCCCTGAATGCACTTGCTATAAAGAAAAGAAAGGGGAAAATAGAAAATTGCTACATCAATACCGACCCCAGAAAGGTTCGGTATCGAACCCCTCAGAACAAAAAATGAAGATCATGGAAAATCTGAAAGAAAAGAAAGAGAAAAAGTTGTCTAGTGAAAGTGTGCATGAGCCTAATTTCCTTGTGTTTTTGAGCAAGTTTGTTGGGATATTAAAGGGGATGACGAAAAGAGAGTATGCATAATGTTTGAGTGAGTTTGGTATGTTCTTTTATGAGAGTTTTCGAAATGTGTGAGTTTTTAGGAGTCTTTGATTCCCGGATAGTTTTAGCACCACATAGCCAAAAATATTTCCACGCCTATTTGTCATTACCAAGCCCTATTACAACCTGGCTGAATGGAAACTTCTATGATGTTTTTTATTGAGCCTAAGTTCTCTTGATGATTATTTGTGTTGACATCTCTGGTGGAGAGTTTGGTGATATAAGTAACAATGGCTATGTTGATTTTTGTATATTGGATTGAGTTGAGAGTTGTTATTCAAAGCCTAAACACTTGAGAGATGAGTGAAACACATTACCCTTGTGAGGTTGGATTTTTTTGTTGCTTTTGCTTGAGGTTGCTTATATATGTGTGGTGATGTTAGATTAACTTGTCCATCTATTTCTACTCATGCTATGATGTTGTTTTAATTTGATGAAGGCATTGACTTGATATATGTGTTGATGCTTTTGGTTCTTGTCTTGTTGATTGCTTGAGGACAAGCAAGTCTAAGTATGGGGTATTTTGATGTACGCCTTTTTAGTCGTGTTATTAGGGTGTGTTTTTAGTGTGTTTGAGTCTTTTTCTTTAGTTTTGTGTTTTGTTCTGAGTCGTTTGTTTAGGTTTTCGTATTTTAAAGATATGGAGTCTTCATAAGCTTTGGTGGTGTTTGGTGTTTTATAGGTTTTTAGAAGCTATTTGGAGCACTTTTGAAGAAAGGAGCAAAGCTGGTGAAAGATAGTACGCAAGAATGAAGAGAAGATGAAGATTAAGTGCTCAAGTAAAGTCATTGAAGATCAAGTTTGAGATTGAAAAGAAGAAGAGAAATTTGTTACAAGAACATAGGAAAAAGAATCGAGTCAAACGGAATTGTAACGAACCCGCTATGCAAGTTTTACTCAAGGTTGTTCGTAGTGCTGTAACAGCTCAGTACCGAGGTGCACAGGTTGGTACCGAGGTGTAGCGAAGACCGAGTCGGCGCAATTAATTGCACTTTTATCTTATTTCGTTTTATGTTATTAGATAGGTTTAAGGGATATATCTTATTAGAAGATTTATTTCCTTATAGATAGCTCTTAGATAGAATAGTTTCTCTATAAATACCCTTCTCTAGCTCTTGTTTGGGGGACAATTTTACACAAGACACACGATTGAGGGGCGTGAGGAGAGAGGAGAGGGAGAGTTTGTTGAGTTACTTGGAAGACAAGTTTGTTTGAATTTAAGTTGTAAGTTTACTTTTTAATTTAATTGTTTTGTTTTTAATATGATTTGTGAGTAGTTCTTCCTCTCTATGGTTGGGGTTAAACCCAACAATGGTTGTGCATTCTTGTTTATGATCATGTCTTGATTGTTTTTATTGCATGAATCTATTATCTTGTTCTTACTCCTTGAAACGAAAATTGATAGGAATTTCTCATTCATCGTTGAAGCGAAAGCAGAAACCTTGAATCAGAATAGTCAATTTAGGGTTTTGAAGCGAAAACGGATCTATCCTAATTGAAGTATAAGAGATTAGATAGTAAGTTTATTGATTGAACGAAAGTTAGTTGATTTACTTGCTTAGGTTGACGAAAGTTGACACCTTTATGTGATAAAAGAATGATCTATATGTTTCATTAACGTTTGGCATGCATGATTGTTGTTGTGGGGATACCTTTACCTTAGAATTCTGCTTTCTCTTTCTAAATTTCCTAGATTTAATTGATTACTTGCGCTCCAAGTAACAAAATTTGGTACATGAGTTCCTCCCGTGGATGAACCTGACTCCCCTGTACTCAGCAAGGTCTTGACTACAAATTTATTTGTTGTTAAGTAAAACCCTCTCAATAGAGACCAATGGGAAAAAGGCCTTTCAACAATTGCCTCATGTCCTCAATTGAGATTCATGATGCATTGTGCATTTATTCCGTATGAGCATCAAGACCATTTGAATAAGTTGGCAAATTGTAGGCAAGGATCTCGTTCTCCACTCAATTTCTTTATGGAGCTTAAAGAATTGATGGATGCCGTTGGAGTTCCATTATTACTAAATCGCCTTTGAAGTCACTTCCTAGATGGATTGGAACCATCAATCAAAGAATATCTTGATGATTAGGATGCCACTGATGTTGATGCTTTGGTACGACTTGCCCAAAGGTATCATTACCTCCAACGAATGGAAGAAGCTTTGGCTCATTCCCGCCTTATAAGGTACAACACTTACTCTTCCAATTCGATTTCTACTAATACATCTTCTTCTTCTCTTCCATGGGATGTTTCCAACATCACCAAGGCACCTTCTTAGAATCCCGACGATGTAGGCTCTTCTCAAGTGGAGGAGGAGCTAAAAACAATGAAAAGTCCAAAAGGATGCTTCGAGAAGCCCAACAAATGAAGGACAAGCCATCCCTGACGCCTAAACAAGGGCCAACAAAGACAACAAGCCCTTAGCTGGCCGGTCACATTCGTGATCCACCCGTCATGACCCATGACGATCCATCTGCGCCTCTCAGTCGGTCGCTCACGACCCGTGACCACTGTCACGACCAGACTTTTGGCCCTATTCCGCCAGACACGACTCGTGACCCCTTCTCTACACACCATGGGCATTCCGTCTTGATCTGTGACCTCCTTCCTGGGCCTCTCAGACACCCCATTTTGACCCGAGATTACTCCGACAAGAGTCACGACACTCCTCAATGGAACAATAAACCTTCAAAGTTAATCATTGCGCCTTACCTTCCACTACCGATGGAGTGATGTCCATGGCGTGATCCCGAGTAGGGTGATGGTCAATTAGAAGACGTTCCAAAATGTAGTGTCTTGCCCAAGCAATTTCGTCCATCATAGAGATCATTTCAAGCGACATTCTATGTTCCACATTCTTCTTTGCCGAAACAAGTTGAGCCCTTGAAGAAGAAGTTTCCTTCCATGTGGAAAGATGTTGCTAAAGGTAACCTTCTTGTTTCTTTTAAAGTTCCTTTGTCTACTAATTTTTCTTCTTCTCCTTTCATACATAGACACAACGTCGAATCGAGGACGATTCGCGGTCAAGTGGAGGAGAATGATATGGATCAAGATAGGATCAATACTAAGGAATCATGGAAGAGGATAAGAGGCCATATTAGGTCAAGACCATTGAAGAGATCAAGACCTTTCAAGAATAAAATGGTCTTGAAGAATTTACATTATGTGATCTATCCATTGTCAAGTCGAAATTGGAAGATGAAGAGCGCCTGTGTGCTTTATTTCCACTCACATGCAAGACTTGTTTATATGCTTATCCTAGACTTACTATTTATAGTACTTTCTATATATGCTTTTATATTTAATAGGATTTTCTACATATATGGACATGTGTTATGAGCCATAATATGTGGGCTTATGATATTACAAGATAGGAACCATATTATTTTATCAATTTGGACCATGCAAGATTGGTGGGACAAGTCTGGAAAGTAATATGGGTCTTACTTGGAGCCTAAATTATTAGTTGTCTTGCAATAATATCTTTTAGGGATTTTCCTTTTGGTACCCATATAGTTTCGACTTTTCCTTTTGGTGTCCAAAAAAAATCTTACTTTTTTGGTGCCCTCATGTTTTTAAACAATTCCTTCCCGTAACCTAAATACATTAAAATGTGTAATTCCATCCATATTCTAACATTTCCGTTATAAAACTAAAATAAAAAACCTAATTAGTCGACTTCTCCTGCCCATATTAAATCTTTGACTCGCCCGCACGCCACCCAAATTCGTCTCGACTACTCTGGCTACGATCTTGCTGCCCTTCTCCCTGTCCAATTCGCCGACTTCATCGAGCACTCGCTCCTCACCGGCGAGAGGACTCTTCCCGAGTTCAAACGCAAGATTCTTAAAAAATCTAGCCCCAGCGAGGACACCGTCGTCCCGGAGTCGATGCACTCCCTCCCTGCCCCAAGATAGCCGCCACCAAGGTCCAGGCCGAGGAAGTCAAGTTCCGTGGCCTTTTGTGACTCAATTGAACATGTTATAGCAATTGAACATGTTGGGTGACCATTTGTGAGTCATTCAAACATGCTATTCAAATTCTTTAGTGAAATTGCAGCAATTGGGTTGTGAGTCAAAATCAAATTTTTCTCCCTCTGAATGATTATCCAATCACCCTTATTGTTTGCAATTGTTATTTTTTCCCGATTGCTCTTCTTTGGAGCTATTGATTTTGGTGACAGTTGAATCCACCACGGCGCAAACGAGACACGGATGGGAGGGTGTCGGAGACCCAGTCCTGGTCAGAGGAGAAGGTTGTCGTAGTGTGTTGGCCTGAGTTGCCGGAGAAAACAGTGAAATGAATTTTTTATAATTTTTAATATGATTTAACAAAGGATTTAACGTTTTTTAGAAGTTATTGGCACGTGGTGAACTTTGTATAAATTCTAAGGGTACCAAGAGAGATAATATTTTTTTAGGGTACCATAAGGAAAAACCAAAAAGCTAGGGATACCAAAAGGAATTTCCCTATCTTTTAATTAAGATAGTTTTTATATTAGGAAACAATATCTTTTAAGAATATCATAGAATAGTTAGATATCTATTAAACCCTTGTAATATTTCTTTTCAAGACATGTTGAAATAAATCCTTGGAATAGAAACCTTGTTTCTAATTCCAAGGAACTTCAACCCAAAACTATCTCTTGCTCCCTTGTGATTTTTGTCCCCACCTCAACAACACCTCAAGTTTGAAATTCTTCCATTCAATCATCCAATTCAATTCTCAAACACTAATCAATCTCTTAAAGCCTTTCAAGTGAATTATTCTTGTTCTTTAAAAACTCAATTTACAAACCTTGTTTCTTTGCAATCCAAGAAAGTGATTGAGAACCTTAAAGTTTGAGTCTTGTCATCCAAAGTTCAAGTCTTGAAAGTAAAAGAAGAGAAGGATTAAAGTGAACAAGATCCAGGACCTGGAAAACAAACGGAAACGAAGTGCGTGAGCTCATCAATTCCGTATTAAATCGGCCCGCATATGGATGAGCTACCAAGCTATTTAGGAGACCATGATTATCTTGTCTGCAATCTACCTTTAAGACCAATCCATTTTTTTCCTTTATTCACACCCCATTCAATTCAAACGGGCATCCACACTTCCTGGTTGGACTATCGGTAAGTGTCTTATAAATGCTCCTATTTTCTGGTCCGGGTAATACCCTCTCGCCACATATATATTTACCGGCTAGGTCACAAGTGAGTATGACCCTATTTGGATTTGAATTTTTTATGACTAGGACAAAGTTCTTTGACAATGCAGTTTGCCTAGCCCAATCAAGAATTTGTCTTTTGTCATTCCACAAGCCATCATAATGGGAGCTCATTGCTTATCTAGGTCTGCACAACAGGGATGTATTTGGGCTATGGGTAGTCCAGTTGATGATTATTTTCGCCATCCTCAGTAGATGCCCATTCGTCTTCTATAAAAAGACACCCCTTTGATAAGCATCGTTGGAGTCTATGGCCCTATTTTGATGAGTTCATACTTCTCCCAAAATATAGTTCAAGTAAACTTTATGATGAGGTTTACTGTAGGTGGTTTGGTGCTAGGATGACTCACGGCTAGATCCGGCAATTCTTCTTTGGCTTCACAAGGACAAATCTCCTAACTCCATAATCGGATTTGAGTGATTCCAACTCATGGAGTTTGATGTACATGTTTGTTTGTAGTCCTCAAATTTTGAGATCCACATTGTATGTGGATTGAATGTTATTTCAATTCCACTGAAGTATCATAGAATCTACAAAGAAGTGATTTTGATAGGAGTTGAATGAAATTGATGGATCTTCCTTTGAAATACAAGAGGTATGATGATGGAGGACGAAATGGAAATGTTTTTGAGATGAAAATGGTGAAGATAGATGGAGATATGATTGTGTTTGGTGAAGGATATGACTCACCTTCGGAACACATGAACTAGAAGATCTAATCTAGGATATGACACACCAATATTGAGCCTTCGGGTTTGGATTGATGTAACACACCATCACGATCAACAAAATCAGTTGGATTCCGTTGACAAAAGCTACAAAAAAACGTGGCTATGGAGGAGACAAGGAGTTTAGGTTTTGATATTTGACTTGTCTAACTAGCAAAGACACCCGACCTAGGCCTTATAATAAGGCAAGGGAAAAACCAAAATTAAGAAATGTTGAAAGGGTTTCCCGACAACAAATAAATTTGTAGTCAAGACCCTGCTGTGTATATGGAGGTCAGGATCGTCCACGGGATGCATGGTTATGTACGATTACTAAACTAAAAAGCAAAAAGAAGGCAAAACAAAGAAAAGAACTAAGCAAAACAACTAAATAAATGCACTGGAAGGGGTCGATATCGACCTTGTCAGGGTTGGTATCAAGGTATGAATGCAGCAGAAAACCTAAGTAAGCAGCAAGAAGAAAGGGAAAAATTACAGGTCGATATCGACCAGGGCACGGTCGATATCGAGGTACCTGGGTTTAAAAACTTAATCAAATAAGGGAAAATCTCTAGGATAGGGGTTCACCACAACACAATCATGCAATTTCAAATAACATAAATCATAAATATCATGCCTTAAACATAAAGTTATCAACTTTCGTTGCATTAATCAAGCAAATCAATCAATTTTCACAAACCAATTAACTTAATCTACTTGCTTTGATCTAAAGTTCTCAATTTTCGTCTCAAACTTTATCTCTATTCAAATTCACAACTTTCTCTTTCAATCAAGTTATAAACATGAAATACTTCAACTTTCATTAAAGCTTCTGCACAAACAAGTAGAAAAATAGATAGGCATTCAATTCATTCATCACATCACCATTCATGCACAATCATGTTGGGTTTCTAACCCCAACCCTAGAAAAGGAGACTACTCACTCATAATTGGAGAAAAACAAGCAAAACAATTGAAAGAGAACGTAATTGAATTAAAACTAAGGGCTTACTTGAATTAAAATTTCAAACTTGTCTTAGAACACAAGAAATTCTCCCACAATCTTCTTGCTTATGCACCAATCCACACTTGTCCTCAAAATTAACGTGTAAAAACAAAACCCTAAAAGCGTCTCCTCTAAATTCTAACGTGGGAGACCGATAGACTGAGTCTAAACAAGGGTATTTATACTAGAATATCCCTCTTAAAAAGTTTCCATAAAAACAAAACCTACTAAAGATAAAAGATTGTGGAATAAAAGCAATTAATGGGCTTTTAATTTTGGGCGGCTGGGCTGAGTGGGTCGATATGGTCGATATCGACGCTGGTTTTGACTTGATTTCTCACTTTTCTTCCTTCCTCCTTTGGATTTTGCGGGGGTTTCTTCCATAGTTTTCTTCATTCCTTCTTCCTAGCTTAGTCCTCTCTTTTAATGTCCTTTGAATGCATCCAAATCTGCATCAAAACCTATACAAAAACACACAAAAAGCGTAGTTTCCATACTTTTCACAAAATATGTAAACTATACAAGAAGGACACGAAACACTCAGAAAAACACAACTAAACTAGACTAAAAAACCTAGAAAAAAACACTAAAACTATGCTAAAAACATGGACATCAAAATACCCCATACATAAGCTTATATCAGCTTAGGAAAATATTTTTGTGGAGCTTAACAAAAATAGGCTTTAATGCACATAGAAATTGGCTTCAAAAAGAGGGATAATGTAAGGGTGGATAAGGATTAATATGGCTTCATGAAAAATAAGTTTTCTATAATATGATTTCACAACTAATGAACTAAAATCTTATAGAGGCTTCAAGAAATAGATAACCATCACAATTTCAAGAGATAATATTCACATAAGAGAGTAAATCACACAAAAAGAGAAGAGAGATTCTTGATGTTCTCCATATAAGGCCAAAATCAACTCACAAGGTAAATCATTTTGTTGGATTGCAATTAAACTCATGCTAAAATTTATACATGCTCAGTTTCATCACAAGCTAAAATTTCACACAAAAACAATTTTATGGTAGACTAGGGCTAAACCTGATGTCTGCCTTTTTTGTCGTGTTTTTAGGGTGTGTTTTAGTGTGTTTGAGTCTTTTTCTTTAGTTTTGTGTTTTGTTTTGCATCGTTTGTGTAGGTTTTTGTATTTCCTTAAGATATGGAGTCTACATAAGCTTTGGTGGTGTTTTGTAGGTTTTTAGAATCTATTTGGAGCACTTTTGAGGAAAAGAGCAAAACCGAAGAGAAGCACTTAAGGAAAAGATCAAGGAATGAAGTCCATAAAGTTATTGAAGATCAAGTTTGAGCTTTTAAAGAGATATAGAAATTCGTTACAAAGACATAGGAAAAAGAATCGAGTCAAACGGAGTTGTAATGAATCCGCTACGCAAGTTTTACTCAAGGCTGCTCAAAGTACTGAACAGGGTCGTTAACGAGGCTCTCAAGTCGTTAACGAGGCATCTCGAGGAGCAGCGAGATCCGAGTCGGCGTGAATTAAAAGCTTTTATCTTGTTTTCTTTTATGTTTTTAGATAGATAGAAGGGATATATCTTATTAGGAGATTTATTTCCTAATAGATAGATTTAAGATAGAATAGTTTCTCTATAAATACACTTGTCCCCTCTTTAGTTTTCTTATCATTCAAGTTAGAGCAGGAGGAGGAGGAGAGACGATTGAGAGGAGGAGAGGGGCGTGAGAGAGACGAGTGGGTTTTGTGGAGAAGAACTATCGTTTGGATTCGGTTGTAAGCTTTCTCTTTTATTTAATTATTATGTTCTTAATTATGAACTGTGAGTAGTCTTCCTCTCTAGGGTTGGGGTTAAGCCAACAATGGTTGTGCATGCTTGTTTATGATCATGTCTTGATTGTTTTTATTGCATTAATCTATTCTCTTGTTCTTAATCCTTGAAACGAAAATTGAAGGGAATTTCTCATTCATAGTTGAAGCGAAAGCATAAACCTTGAATCAGAATAGTCAAATTAGGGTTTTGAAGTGAAAGCGGATCCATCTTAGTTGAAGTAGAAGAGATAGATAGTAAGTTTATTGATAGGACGAAAGTTGATTAATTTACTTGCTTAAGTTGACGAAAGTTGACACCTTTATGTGATAAAAGCATGATCTTTATGTTTAATGAGTGTTAGCATTGCATGATTGTTGTTGCGGTGATACCTTTATCTTAGAATTTCTCTTTCTGTTGTTAGAGAAGTAGGGAAAAGAAAACTAACTCACAAGATTAATTTTCAAGCGGTCTTGAAAACATCCTTTGAACACTTGAAAGAGAAGTAAATTTCTTCATTCTTTATTCTGAAAGGGTCGGTACCGACCCTATGGGGGTCGGTAACGACCTGCACGTGTTCCACCGAATTGCTTTGTTTTCGCCTCTTTTTCCATGTATCACTTAGCAAGGCATTTTATTCCGAAAATCTTTAATCTAGTCCTATAAACAAATCAAAAGAAATCTAGCAAAAAGTTCTATGAAAAATAAAATAAAAGCGGGTTGCCTCCCATAAGCGCTATTTTTAATGTCGTTAGCCCGACGAACTTACCTTAGCTTAATCAGAGGATGTTAGAGCCCAAGTGGCTCGAATTTCCTCTCCCGGGTCGGTTTGCTCATAATATTTCTTCAAGCAAAGCCCATTATCTCACCCCGTCTTTACACCGGGCGCTACTCGGTAGTAGACGTCACTAGGTACTACCTAGGCTAGTTTGACAACGAGTTCACTTGGATCTTGCAACTCGGGCACGACGAGAAAACATGAATAAAACATCCAACCGATATTTATAAAACCCGAGTATAGAAAACATGCTTGAAACCCAAAACAACATAATTTACAACACTTTCTAGAAACATTTCATTAACATACCACTACCCTTCCTTTATCAAAACCACACATTATACAAAAGATACCAAAAAGTAACCACCATTTCTCCCAATTGAACCCATCCTAATGACACAGCCTTCAACAACCTGTTCCATCATTCAGCCGAGGATCCATCATGGGTCCCTTGTCTTTACCTGAAACTAAAAAAAACAAGTCCCCGAAGGGTCAACTACCATTCTAATCCAAGGTAGAATCCATACGTTACTAGTAAGACGTTAAAAACCAATGAAGTACCTAACACACACACGAGCAAGGTTCGCATGATTACAACATATATCAGTTCTAAATCCATACTTACTTTCCATAGATCATAAACACAAACTAAATATCAAACTTCCATACACATACACACGTACAAATCCAAGTAGAACAATACAACCATTTTCTCACCATTCCATTCCATGACGCTTATCAACCCTACACCCCAGATGCCGAGACGCAACCTCCCACCCTTCACAATTCCATCCTTCTAACCCCGGGTCAAGCCTCCTCGGGATCACTTTCCCAAAACATAGATAGCTTTACTTTTGAAGGGGCACGATTCTCTGTCACATAACCATACGTAGCCGTCACTTCAACCCAGAGGACTACGCACATGGCCATGCAGAGAATGGTACCAACACAGAGAAAATATTCGAAAACTTCACAGTCGATGAAAACCCAATGAAATCCTTTTCACACATATCATACACAAGTAAACCTTTTTCATAGAACAATCACTTAGGGACTAGTTCCCCAAAACCAATCCTACAAGCACCACATGAATTTATTGAACAGCAGCTGAGCAAGTCGTAAACGACTTACCTTGAGGACGAATTTCCAACGCCAAGAAACCAGTAATTTTCATACAACGCGAAACCCCGTCTAAGACATATAGCTTGTCTTTTCCCTTCGTCTCTGATCACAACCTAGGACTCACTCTCCTATATGCATATATAAACCCCAATGAATAATAATAGCTTTTTAACTCTTACAAACTCTAATGCCAAAAACAACGAAAAGCCAGGATGTTTTATAACTTCTTTTGTATAATTCCAAATCCTTTAAAATTTGACATGAATATACTATATATATAAAAGAACATATATCTAGTTCAAACCTTTTCGAAAAACTGGATCAAAGGTCTCCCTAATATCCTTACAAAGCAATACCCTAAAATTACTCTGAAATCTTTTATCGAATATAAATCAAATATCAAAAATACCCTCTGAGAACAATAAATCAACTGATTTTTAAATCTAGTCAATTGTAAAGCCAGATCTGGAAAAATTAGTAAAATCTAAACAAACTATTAACTAATTAAAACTTACCAAATCACACCTGAACTCCAAAATCTGACCCGACGAACGAATCCCGTACCGGGGTTCTCTCTCTCTCTCTCTCTCTCTCTCTCTCCCTCCTTCTCTTCCTTCCTCTCGGTCCTTCTTTTCTCGTGAAAATGTACATGAACATGTACATATATATATGCAATTAGGAGAAAGTCGGCTAATCTTTATAGAAATTTGCGGTTTCTACCCTCAAATTTCCTTTACCACAAACTTTAAACTGAAATAATTATTAATTACTTTTATCTTAAAAACTTTTCAAAATATAATTATTTTAAATTAAAAATTAAATACTTTTATATATCCGAGATTACTTATAAGCTAGTAATCCTAACACGAAATTCAAAAAGCGTAAAAATAGAATAAAAAATATCGAAATATTCCCGAATATTACATTCTACCCCCCTTAAATAAAGTTTCATCCAGAAGCTTCCCATGGTATACGAAAACGAACTCATTACGTTGCTTAGTTTTTCACACAAGTCAACAACATGTAATTCACATCATCAGAACACTGCAAGCAACCATCAAAAAAGTCAAGCACACAAGGTAAAGTCGAACAAAGTACACAAATAGTTACAACTACCTATAACTATAACCCTTGATCACCGCTAACTCTTATTCTCAAACGCCTCAACTAAAACCGTGTACAACTCAGGATAGCTCTCACTTATTCCCATTTCAGTCTCCCAAGTTGCCTCCTCAACTCCTCGTCGGGACCACTGAATTAACACGAGCTGTATCTCTTTATTTCGCAACTTTTTCAACCGTCTACCTAGGATTGCTATTGGTTGTTCTTGGAAAGTATGATTTGGATCAATCTCTAACTCTTCATAGTTGAGCCTATGACTAGGATCAGGCACATACTGCCTCAACTGCGACACATGAAAAACAGAATGAACTCCTTCTAAAGTTGGTGGTAGTGCCAACTTGTAGGCTACCTCGCCTACCCTCTCGAGAATTTCAAATGGCCCGATGTACCGAGGACTCAACTTTCCTTTCACTCCAAATCTTCTAACCCCACGAGTCGATGATACTCTTACCCAAACATGTGCTCCTACCTCGAATTCCAATGGTCGTCGCCTCTTATATGCATAAGATTTCTGACGACTCTGTGCTGTCAACATACGTTCTCGAATCAATGCCACCTTTTCAACTGTTTCCTGAATCATCTAAGGCATTCCATCTACAACATCTGATGGATCATCCCAACATAGAGGTGTCCTACATCTCCTCCCATATAAAGCCTCATATGGTGCCATCTGAATCGAAGAGTGCCAACTATTATTATATGCAAACTCAACTAACTCCAAGTGATCAGACCAGTTTCCTCCCCAATCTAGCACACATGATCTCAACATATCTTCTAGTGTTTGAATTGTCCTCTCAGATTGACCATCTGACTGTGGGTGGTAAGAAGTCGTGAAATGTAGCTTGGTGCCTAAAGCTTTATGCACTTTTTGCCAAAAGTTGGAGGTAAACCGCCCATCACGATCAGAAACAATCATTTTGGGCACTCCATGTAATCTCACTATTTGTTTCATGAACATCTCTACTAGTTTACTCACTAGCCAATTCTCTCTAATGGGCAGAAAACGAGCAGTCTTAGTCAGTCTGTCCACGACAACCCAAATTGTATCATGTCCTCTACTAATCCGCAGTCCAGTAACAAAATCCATGGAAATGTCCTCCCACTTCCATTCTGGAATTGGAAGTGGTTCGAGCATTCCACCTGGTCTTTGGTGCTCTATTTTTACTTGCTGGCACACTTGACACTTTGCTACAAATTTCGCTGCATCAGGCTTCATTCCATCCCACCAGTAATATTGCCTCAAGTCCCTGTACATCTTACTTGCTCCTGGGTAAATTGAATAAGGAGTAGCGTGAGACTCTCGTAATATATTTTGTCTCAACTCCTCATCTTGAGGTACACAAATTCGACCATTCAGTCTCAAAGTACCATCAACATGTTCTTTAAAAGCAGATGCCTCTCCACGGCTCACTTTCTGCCTCAACTCTTGAATCATCAAAGAAGTCTCCTGCTTAAGTCGTATTTCCTCAATTAAGGTTGGTTGACACTCCATACGGCCAAGTCTACCCTGATAACGCTGAATCTGTACCTCAATCTCATACCTTATCAGTTCTCTTTGTAACTCTGGTTGGGCGGTCAAGTGACACAACATATGCTCTTGCGGCGTTTTTCTGCTAAGAGCATCAGCAACTACATTCGCCTTTCTGGGAGGATACAAGATCTCTAAGTCATAATCCTTCAGTAATTCAAGCCATCTCCGTTGTCTCATGTTCAATTCTCTCTGAGTAAAAATGTACTTAAGGCTTTTATGGTTTGTCATCACTTTACATGTAATTTCTTATAAGTAATGACGCCATATCTTTAGAGCATGAATCACTGCTGCCAGCTCTAAATCATGGGTTGGATAATTCAACTCGTTTGGTTTCAACTGCCTGGAAGCATATGCAATCACCCTGTCATTCTGCATTAATACACAACCTAAGCCTACCTTTGAGGCATCATTGTAAATCACAAAGCCTTCATTCCCTTGTGGAAAAGCAAGTATTGGAGCTGAAAGTCAACTTCTCCTTCAACTCATCGAAGCCCCCTTTAACAAGCATCATTCTAGTCAAAACGAGTGGTCTTTTTCAGTAAGTTGGTAAGTGGTTGAGCTATTCGCGAAAACCCATCCACAAACCTCTTGTAGTACCCTGCCAATCCTAAGAAACTCCGTACCTCCTTCACATTCTTCGAGGGTTCCCAAGCCTTCACAACTTCAATCTTTAAGGGGTCTACCATGACTCCCTTAGCGGATACAACATGACCCAGGAAAGTACTTCCGGTAGCCAGAACTCACATTTGGACATTTTAGCAAACAGTCGGTGGTGTCTTAGCACTTCCAAAACTAATCTAAGATGCTTTACATGCTCCTCAGTGCTTTGAGAATAAATCAATATATCATCAATAAAGACAACCACAAATTTATCCAAATAGTCTATATACACCCGGTTCATTAACTCCATGAACACCGCAGGTGCATTAGTAAATCCGAATGGCATTACTACAAACTCATAGTGCCCGTACCTTGTTCGGAAAGCCGTCTTGGGAATATCCCCTTCCCGAATACTCAATTGATGATAGCCCGATCTGAGGTCCACCTTTGAGAATACAATAGCCCCTTGCAACTGGTCTAACAAGTCATCAATACAAGGAAAAGGGTACATATTCTTAATAGTAACTCGGTTTAGCTCCCGGTAATCAATACATAAACGTAGGGAACCATCTTTCTTTCTTACAAACAAAACTGGAGCTCCCCACGGTGATGCACTTGGACGTATATATCCCTTCTTTGGTAACTCCTTCAATTGAGCCTTCAGCTCTTGCATCTCCATTGGAGCCATACGGTACGGGGCTTTTGAGATTGGTCTTGTTCTTGGATCTAATTCAATATTAAAAAGCACCTCTCGTTGAGGAGGTAGCCCTGAAAGTTCCTCTGGAAAAATGTCTTCAAACTCACAAACTATTGGTATATCTTGAATACATGGTCGTTTCTTGTCTCCTTGTAGAACATAACACCAATAACCTACACACCCATCATTAAGCAACTTAGCGTCTTTCACCTTACTGATCACTGATCCTGCACCCTCCTGCTCGGGATCTTGACATACATGTATTGTCCTGTCATCTGCAGTCACAGTGACTGTACCCTTATGTGCATCTAATATTTCTTTATAAAGTCTCATCCAGTCCATACCCAAAATAACATCATCACTAGGCGACAACTGTATCACAATAAAGTATGCAAACCAATTCCTACCCCCAATCCTAATAAGACAATGAAGTATTTCTCTATTTCCTCTCACCTTACTACCATCGGGAATCCCACCATAAAGGATGTACCCTCCGAGCAAGTCAACCCTAGTCTATCAACGCACGCAGAGGACACAAAAGAGTGCGTAGCACCAGTATCAAACAAGATATGCATAGGTTTAGACTTAATCCAAATCGTACCTGTGGCAGTCAGAGCATTCAAGGCATCAGGCCTTCTCATCTCAAATACCTGAGGCTGGTTGCCCCTAGTAGTGCTAGCTCCCGCACCACGACCTCTACTCTGGCTTGGTGCATGTTGAGTCTGTTGGAACTGACGACGAATCCCTTGGTTCACCGACCCCGGCGAAGATCCCTGTGAGGGTGTTCCAACTTTACAATATTTTTGTAAGTGGCCTGGCTTCCCACATTTGAAACAATTATGAATTAGTTGCCGACACTAATTCCTCATGTGACTAGTGTCTCCACAGTTGAAGCACTCCCTCAACCCTCTAGTAAACTGACTTTGTTGAGGTTGGTCTTGACGACCTTGTGACTGAAATCCATATCGGTTTTGTTGAGACACACCCGGACGATTATCTCTCCTAGAGTCTGATGGAGCAAACAACCTATGCTTCTTATTTCTACTAACTTGTACATTCAATTGTTCCGGTCCCAAGATGGACATAGAATAAGCTAAAGCAGAATCTTGAACCCCCTTCAAAGTCTTGAGTCGATGTCCAGATACGTATGCACGCAGTTGGGGTTGCAACCGCTTAAGAAAGGTTGCAATCCGCAAATTCTCTATAGGAGCGACATTGGGCAACGCTGCCAAACCTCGTTGAAACTTTTGGATAGTCTCACCTACGGTAATGTTCTCGGACCTGCATCCCGAAAAGCGGTCTCACGAGCCGTTCTCACGACCTCAGGATAATAGTTATCTCGAATCCTCTCATGAAATTCCTCAAAAGTAATATTTAACTGGTGATCACGACTCAACTCCCACCAATCAAATGCATCCTCCCGTAACAAACTCTGTACTAGAGATATCCTTCTTTCTTTCGGTGCTTGGATAGAATACGTGGTGGTGTCCCTGACTGAACCAGCTGTGCAAAAACTGGTCTTGGTGCCCTAACCTCAGCCCCTTGATAGCCAGAATTTGTTGCATTATGATTAGGCTGGAATCCAGTACCTACCAGATTTTGTAATAGCTCGACAAGTGTAGCTCGGATAACAGTACTCGTCTCTGGTGGTAACTCAATTGGTGGCTCCTGAGCTAGCCCACGTACTTCCCCATCTACCCTATCATTGACTCCATTAGCAGGAAGCCCGTTTCCAGCAACCGAAACATTTCCCCTTTGATGATCATTCACTGCAGGTCCAACATTCTCAACAACCTCCTCTTGAGGAGGGTGTGGCTCTCCCACGGCAGGAGCCTCTTCTCTGTTTCCAACACGGTCCCTACCACGTCCTCTGCCACCACCATTCCTTCCTGCTTTAGTTGCTCCAGCTCTAGTTTGTGGAGCCATCTGTAAACGGATGTTTTACTATTTAATCTATCTTTAACTGAAATAACAAAATAACTTACTAGTCTACATGAGGTCCTTCGGCTGATGACGACAAAGTCGAGGCGTGTCATCTACCTTGTAAATGCAATATGACTACCACATTGAAATAATTTGAAATAACAGGCCGGTTTTAGTTTTAGGTTGGACCTCGAGTACACTCGTTGTTTAGTTTCATGTGCCCTTGTTGTCAACCTGGCTGTGATACCAATTTGTAACACCCCGTCTTTACACCGGGCGCTACTTGGTAGTAGACCTCACTATGTACTACCTAGGCTAGTTTGACAACGAGTTCACTTGGATCTTGCAACTCGGGCATGACGAGAAAACATGAATAAAACATCCAACCGATATTTATAAAACCCAAGTATAGAAAACATGCATGAAACCCAAAACAACATAATTTACAACACTTTCTGGAAACATTTCATTAACGTACCACTACCTTTTCTTTATCAAAACCACACATAATACAAAAGATACCAAAAATTAACCACCATTTCTCCCAACTGAACCCATCCTAATGACACGGCCATCAACGACCTGTTCCATCATTCAGCTGAGGTTCCATCATGGGTCCCTTGTCTTTACCTGAAACTAAAATAAAAGAAGTCCCCGAAGGGTCAGCTACCATTCTAATCCAAGCTAGAATCCATACGTCACTACTAAGACGTTAAAAACCAATGAAGTACCTAACACACACACGAGCAAGGTTCGCATGATTACAATTTGATTTGTGAAAATATGAGTGAGAATAAAATAGTAAAGCAATTAAAAGGGATGTGCATGGAAATATTTATTTATTTATTTATTTAGTTTGGAAATATTTCCCTAAAAATTAGGTGTGGAGTGTAATTTAGTTGTAAACACTAAAATATAAGATCTCCAAATCAAATCCAATCAAATTTACCCTTCTTTCTTTCCTTTTTCGTTCTACTTATCTATTAGCTTTCAAAATCCGATTTCGGATCTTTCTAAACCACGATGGTGGCCACTATTTGAAAGGAAGTTGGATATCTTCCTTTGCTTGAGCCCTACAAATCAAAAGCCCTATAGATTGATGCCCCATTTGCTCGAAATTCTCACATCTTAAACCGAAACCCTAGAATTGCGCCTCCTTCGTTAAAACTCGAAATTATCCCAAACCATGAATCCAATCCTAAAATTGAAGCCATATTTGGAATCCTCATGAAAAACCCTTTGAAAACACTATACACCCATTAATTTTCTCGTGACCTAAGCCTTCGAAAATCACGATCGAAAGTCCTGGATCTGCCCAGGAAAACAGAGCACAACGTTTCTCGTGAGGCGCTGGTGTCCGCCTCCTTTCGCCGCCGTCGGACCACCTACGCCTTAGCCACTACCAACAGTAGAGAGAGGAAGTTGCAGCCTTACAACTGTCGCCGGTCCCGTCCCGATCCGTCACCGGAGCCGCCCTCACCAATCCTCCAAAAACCCGATTAAAACGTCGGATCTGTCCAGCGAAAAACAGAGCATGACTTGTCTCAGTATTTCGGCGATATCTTCCTTGTTTCTCTACCTTTTATGAGTTGTTTAAACCACCATATTCTAGACATCGAGTCGGTTCCAACCATACCTTATACGCCTCGAACCGATTCATGACGAGGGAGAACGGGCCACTTGAATCTCGCTGAACTGCACACATCGTTCGGTCCGAACTGCCTCGTTAATTGGGGTAGTTCTCTCTCCATACACAACGAAAAATTTCCCACTTTATATCGTTAGAAAGCTATAGAAGTCACGGTTGCAACGCCTCTGGCCCCGCTCCATTTCGTCGTCTGTATCATCCTCAGCGAGTAGAAAACTGAGGTGGTGTATGATTAGCCGTGAATAGTAACATGCACAAGGTTGAAGACGACTCATCCGTTTCATTCTGTCCCATTCGGTATATTTTTTTCGAATCAATCAATTCAATAAATTAATAAATATAAGGATTATATTTATTGAAGTGTATAATTTTAGTTATTATCGATCCGTTTAATTAATTTGTCCAATTAATTAAACTTTTCCGCATTTTCTAGTGCATCGTCTTTCGGCATTAAAGGCCATATCAAATCTTCGAGATGATGAAGTCCATAAGCAAATTTCCGAATCTCGAATGTCGTATTCAAATCTAAGGCAAGTTCTCATACTCGCTCGGCTAAGACTCTTTTTGATTTTTGTGAAAAGTCTAATAACCATGTGTGTATCCTTGATTGATGTGATATGTGTAATATAATTCATGCATAAATATATTGAGTATATTAGAAATATAATCATGAATGAATTTGCATAAGCATTTAGTTATATTATTTAATAAGAATAGAATTAATAATAATATTGATAATAATAGTAGCCAATATTGTGTTATTAGGTTACTACGACTAAGTATGTCATGCTCTCATCTGAACTCATACTTGGGCTTGTCAAATGCGCTTGTAAAAATGGCAAGGAGGACTTGGTGTTGTCCATGGTGTGACTATCCTTCCCTTTCCTGGAGCATCTAGTATGATACAGTGAGTCAAGACTGAAAACATAATTTAGGTGCTTGACGTAGTGAAATTGATGACCTTAGTTAGGTTGTGGTGTACTAGAATTGCTAGGCAACACTAGTTTTGTTTAGGTCTTGATGACTGTGGATTTATGTGTTTATCTTTTCGATTGAGACTTGTTTTGGATTAGCTTAGTACCTAGGGGAGTGAGCCATAGTTGCTCCGGACGCCACTTTATAACATTTGCATTAGGATGGTCCTAAACCCTAATGCTAGTCATGACCCTGCCCGTCTCATCCGAGTATGAGGGGTGTAGCACCTACCTAGTGCTCTTTGAAATTCCGGAATCGATCTTTTGGGATATATGAGCCCACTCATCTGGACATAAGAGCTTGGATGGTTTAAAAGTCGCAACCGTATGTGTATATGTATGGTCATTAAAAAAAAAAGATAAGTGCGAGTAAGCACCATAAAGAACTTAGCCTAGTGTTGACTACCGCTATTAATATCTTGGATTAAATCTCTGTGCTTATTGTTATGTTATTCTTAGTTTAGAAGTTCATTGAAAGTGTATCGTATTTGCTAGGAAAGATTCAACGTAAGGTAAAGTGGATTAGATATTTTTAAAATGTGCATTCACTATAATAATAATTATGATTTAATTAAATACTTTGACCTATACAATATTGGAGTCGACCTAGCTGACCCCGTTGAGGGCTGACCACTTGTGGTACCAGGTATTAGCAAGCAACTAGCGTCAATCCAAGAGTACTCTAGGTGATGACGGATGGAGCCCATGATACTATACATGATGGTTTTATAAGTAGTGGTTTCATTTTTATTAAATAAGTTTGACTTTTATACCATAAAGTTCAATTTAACCTTCCGCTGAATTCGTCACATTGATAATAAGATTGTTATTTGTAAAAGAAAGTTTGAATACAAATTGAGTTTGCCTTCAAAAGTTTTCTTCTATTGTTTTTCATATGATTTAATACATAACCTTACAAACTTTAAACTGATGCAAAGCCTTGGGTGGCTTCGGACATTAAAATCCGAGGTCACTGGCGTGTGACATTCTCGAGATAATTTGGGGGTGTTACACCAATTTATTGTCATGCCATAGCTTGGTGCACACCGGCCTTGTCGAGATCCAAGTTAAGCTCTTTGAGAGCCCATAAAGCCTTATGCTCCAACTCGACTGGCAAATGGCACACCTTGCCATAAACTAGGTTGTATGGAGTGGTGCACAGGGGTGTTTTGTATGCCGTTCTATAAGCCCATAGAGAGTCATCGAGCTTGGATGACCAATCTTTCCTTGAGCGGGAAACCGTCTTCTCTAGAATGCTCTTGATTTGCCGGTTTGAAACTTCCACTTGGCCGCTAGTTTGGGGATGGTATGGTGTCGCCAGCCGATGTGATACCCCATACTTAGCCAAGAGAGCTTCAAAGCTTCTCTCTATGAAGTGTGAACCACAATCACTAATGAGAACGCATGCTACTCCAAACCTGGGAAAAATGTTAGTCTTAATAAATTTGGCCTAGTGGTGGGTTCGGTTCCAAGGAACCGGGGAACCGAATCGGAAAAAAACCGGCGGTTTCGGAACCGGAACTAGAATCGAACCTGAACCGGTGGAACCAGGGGTTGGCCGTTTTCGGTCCCGGTTCCACGTCCCTTGGAACCAGAGAACCGGCGGTTCCGGAACCGGAACCGGAACCGGGACCGGAACCGGAACGAAACCACCGATTCCATCCCTTAAAAAAAGAAAATATACCGTGAAAATGGGGAACCGTGATCGTGGTTTTGGAGCCGAGATCGCGGTTTTGCAGTTTTATTTTTTTTAAGGTTCGAACCGAACCAAAACCGGAACTGCCTCAGAACCGGAAAAAATAGAAACCGAACCGGAACCAAGAACCAAACCGAGGAACTGGGGGGGTTCCCGGTTCTCGTTCAGATTCCAGAGTTCGGAGGAACTAGAACCGTCGATTCCGGAACCGAACCCACCTCTAGTTCGGCCACAGTTTTGGCGTCATTGTCTCTTGTAGCGATGGCTTCCACCCACATAGAGACGTAATCAACCGCTGATGTCCGCCTTTTTAGTCATGTTTTAGGGTGTGTTTTTGTGTGTTTGAGTCTTTTTCTTTAGTTTTGTGTTTTATTTTGAGTCGTTTCTGTAGGTTTTCATATTTTCTTAAGATATGGAGTCTACATAAGATTTGGTGGTGTTTTGTAGGTTTTTAGAAGCTATTTGGAGCACTTTTGAGGAAAAGAGCAAAACCGGTGGAAGATAGCACTCAAGATTGAAGAGAAGATGAAGATTAAGCGCTAAAGTAAATTCATTGAAGATCAAGTTTGAGCTTATAAAGAGATAGAGAATTTCTTTACAAGAACATAGGAAAAAGAATCGAGTCAAACGGAGTTGTAACGAATCCGCTAAGCAAGTTTTACTCAAGGTTGTTTGTAGTGCCTAACAGGGTCGTGCTCGACCCAACCAGAGAACAAGCCCTCAGGAACGACCCTATGAGGGTCGTGCACGACCCAATCAAAGAGAAGAACCCTCAAGCACGACCCCCATAGGGTCGTGCACGACCCATTTGGGTCGTGTGAGGCGCCGACTTTCTCCCTATTCCGTGACCTTTTGTGATTTATTCTATCTTTGTATTTTAGGAAGGTTGTTTTATCTTATTTCCTAGTTAATTAGGGCTCCTTTTCCTCTATAAAAGGAGGTTAAACCCTTTAGTTTAAAGGTTCCGCTTTTTGGCGATTGGAAGGTCGACTTGGAGAACAAGGTTGAGACTTTTTTTGTAGGATTTCTTCTTTGTTTAATTTGAATTTAGTTTGGATTGATCATGTCTTCTTCTTTCTTTTTCTTGTCTTCCTTTTCCATGAGTGGGTAGTTTTCTTAGATTCTAGGGTTGGGTGAAAACCCAACACAATCATGCATGTCTAAAATTTGAATTCATGATTTGAATGTTTGAAGATCATATCTATCTATCTTGTGCTTAATTGCTTTGCGACAGTTGAGGCATGTCTTGCAATTAACCTAAAAGCGAAAGTGTAAAGTTGATTGCTTTGATTAGTTCTACTAGGATTATTTGCGAAAGTTGATATTCCTAGGTTGAAGGATAGATAGAAAGTTGTTTGATTTGCGAAAGTTGATTAAATAACTTGAATTGTTTGCGAAAGTTGACTCTTCTATGATCTAAATTGCATGATAATTGTGAGTTCTTGTTGGAAGCAATGTTGTTGTGGTAGCCCTAGCCCTAGGATTCGTCTTTTATGTTGATTAGAATTCTTGATTTTGATTCGATCTCGACCCCATAAAGTCGTGCTCGATCCTTTGCTTTTATTTGTGTTTGTTCGTGTGCTCAGGACCGACCCTCATAGGGTCGTGCACGACCCCCTTCAGTTCGGTCCTGACGTGTTTTGCTCGTTATTTCTTTGCTTTTCGTAGTTTATCGACTAGTCTTTCAGCACTATTCTCATTTCCATGGACGAACCTGACTCCGCTATACTCAGCGGGGTCTTGAAATAAATTTATTTGTTCAAGAAACCCTTCAACAACCGCCACTAGGATGTACTTGTAGGGGCCCGATGATGGGAAGGGTCCCATGAAGGCTATGCCCCAAACGTCGAAAAGCTCGACCTTTAGGATCCCAGTGAGCGGGTTTTCATGTCTCCAAGTGATGTTTCTGGAGCGTTGGCATTCATCACAAGACGTCACGGACTCCTGTACGTCTTTGAAAAGTGTTGGCCAATAGAGACCACTTTGAAGAATCTTCGTTGTAGTCTTGAACCCTTTTGCATGGCCATCTGTAAGAAGAGTGTGATATTGACGGATTACGCTCTCTATCTCTTCTTCTGGAATACAACGCCTAAAGAGGTGGTCATTTCCTTGTTTAAACAAGTAAGGATCATCCCAATAGTACTGTTTGACATCATGTAAGAACTTCTTCTTCTTTTGTGGGGTGAGGCCTTCAGGAATTACGTCTCCTACAAGGGAGTTAGCAAAATCCGCAAACCAAGGGGTTTTTGACCCTCTTATAGCATGAACTGAATGAAGATAAGTAGAAGGAAAAGATGAGGAAGGATTTGAATTGGAAATAAGGTTAGAAAACGTACCTAGGGGTCGTTACCGACCCTACAAAGGTCGATATCGATCCTCTGACTTCATTAATCTCCTTGGTAACGACCTTTCTGAGCTCGATATCAAGCTGTCCTGCCTTGGTATCGATGTGCTCAGCGTTCTCCAGATTCTTAGATGAAGGATCGATAACGAGCTTGTGGCAGATTTCGACTTTGTTCATCATGAGGTGCTCGTCCGGTCTGGAGTCGTTGATTGGTACATCATTGTTTTAATCCGTGATATGTTCAACTGGCAACCTAGATAGGTGATCCGCCACCAAGTTTTTGGCTCCTTTCTTGTCCCGGATTTCATGGTCAAATTCCTGCAACAAGAGCATTCAACGACGTAGCCTAGGCTTGGCATCCTTCTTAGCCATTAGATATCTTACAACTTCATGATCAGTGTAAACAATCACTTTGGAACCAACCAAATAAGAGCGGAATTTTTCAAATGCAAATACCACGACAAGGAACTCCTTCTCCGTTGTGGTATACTTACTCTGCGCCTCATCAAGCGTATTATTTGCATAGTATATGACGTGGAGCTTCTTATCCTTCCGTTGACCTAGTACTGCACTGACAGCATAATCGTTGGCATCGCACATAATTTCGAATGGCAGTGTCCAATCCGGGGACTGTATGATAGGAGCAGAAATAAGTGCTTCTCTCAACCGATGAAAAGCCTCAAGACATTATGTAGATAGCTCAAACACTACATCTTTCATTAGTAGGTTAGTCAATGGTTTAGCTTTCTTAGAAAAATCTTGAATAAAACGTTTAAACAAGCCAGCATGTCCTAAGAAACACCTAACGTTATTTACTAAAGAGGGAGGAGGTAGTTTTTGAATAAGCTCAATTTTGGCTTTGTCTACTTCAATCCCTCTTTTAGAGATGAGGTGTCCTAGCACTATCCCCTCTAGGACAATAAATTGTCCCAATTTAGAACAAGGTTGGTTTCTTCATATCTTTTAAGCACACGAGTAAGATTAGCAAGACAAACATCAAATGAAGAACTATAAACAGAAAAATCATCCATAAAAACTTCTACTATGTCCTATATCATGTCAGAGAAGATAGCCTTCATGCATATTTGAAAAGTTGCAGGGGCATTGCAAAGCCCAAATGGCATTCTTCTATATGCAAAGGTCCCATAGGGACAAGTAAAAGTTATTTTCTCGTGATCATCAGGATGAATGGGAATCTGCCAAAAACCGCTATAGCCATCTAAGTAACAAAAATAATCATGTTGGGCTAAGCATTCTAAAACTTGATCAATGAAAGGAAGCGAAAAATGATCTTTTCTTGTAGCACTATTTAGCTTCCAATAATCAATGCACATTCTCCAACTAGTTGTGGTCCTAGTGAGAATTAATTCACCTTTTTCATTCTCTATAACAATCATCCCCCCTTTTTAAGGGACTACATGGAACGAACTCACCCATTGGCTGTCCGATATAGGAAAAATTATCCGAGCATCAAGTAGTTTTAATATTTTCTTTTTCACCACATCTTTCATGTTAGGATTTAATCTACGTTGATGCTCAATTATGGGTTTGTGATTATCCTCCATGTATATCCTATGGATGCATAATGAAGGGATATGCCAGTTATGTCATCCAAAGAGTAGCCAATGGCTTTTCTATGGGTCCTAAGTACAAAAAATAGCTTATCTACTTACTCATCTTTTAATTTGGCATTGATGATGACAGGGAAGGTAGAGTTAGGACCGAGAAATTCATACCTGAGGGAGTCTGGAAGGGGCTTGAGCGTTGGAGTAGGCTCAACAAGGATGAGAATTGGTTCTTCATGATCTGTCTATAGAACTTCCTCAAGGTAATGAATTGCCACAAGCTCTTCATCTTCTATCACAGGGGTCAATATCGACCCAGAGGGGGTTGATATCGACTCGATTTTGCCTGCCAGTAGCCTCGATACCGAGGTAGAAGTGCCTGATATTGATGCTGCAGAATTTATTTGTCCATCTTTTCCCGCAAAAAGTCCCAGTAATAACCCTTCCAGGGTCGATATCGACGTTGGAGGATCAATCTTCGCCCACTTTCTGTTGGAGAATGCATCATAAGCCAACAACCTCTCGATTGGGTCCCCACATTCAATGAAGTCAGTGCGGGTGTAGAGCATTTTGACCTCAGCTTCATTGGTCTCTTTCATGGTGGGGTTAAAATGGAATTCCACTAGTTCATCTCCAATCTCAAAAGTTAGGCGTCCCCACCTAACATCAATGATGGCTCCAGTAGTGGCTAGGAAGGGTCTCCCTAGAATGATAGGCACCACCAGGTCCTCGGGCATCTCCATGACAATGAAATCATTTGGGACAAACAATTTGCCCACCTGAATTGGAACATCATCCACAACCCCCGTAGGCTTGACACAAGATCCGTCCGCCATGTACAACTTCATATTGATAGGTTCCAATGGTCCCATGTTGGCTTTGGACCAGATTAATAATGGAAGTAAACTTGCACTGGCTCCTGGATTGGGGTCGCTAACGACCCTTGGAGCCTCGATATCGACCTGCATGGGGTCGGTAACGACCTATTGGGCTCGGTATCAACCTTGTTGGGGTCGTCGTCCTCGTTACCGGACTCTTTTTCCTTCGCCTCGGCATGGTTTGGTAGTGTCTTTCCGCTTCGGAGGTAGACTGTTGTTATCTGGCATTTCGGGTTCTCTTCGGGGTGGCCTGGGAGTTGCCCTTGAGGTTTTAGAATCTGTGCAACCAGGTTGCTAATTTGGGAGTTGACGCTTTTTCTCCATGACTCGAACTCTCCCATATGATTGTTAAAGTTGTTTTGGACTCCATCAATCTTGCTATGGATGTCATTAAATTTATTGTGGACTTCATCAATCTTGCTATGAATACCCTCTTGTAGCCCTTGCACCCATGAATGTGGCTCTTGATATCCTGGTGGTCTATAAGAAGGAGCCTTCCTTTCCTGTGGTGGAGGTGCTTGGTTTTTACTTTGGTTGTAACCTCCCCAGTTGGGATAATTGTTTGGCCTATCATAATGGTTAGGCGGGTTTCTGTATTGCTCTCTCATATAATTCATTTCAGCATATGTCACAGCGGCTCTAACCTGCTCAATGTTAGTGCAGGAAAAAGTACTATGGGCTTGAGAGCCACATTCTTGAGAAGGTTGAGAGGTTTTTAGAAAACTTACATGTTTCTTTAGACGGTTGTTATCATCCTGTAAGAATTGATGTTTAACGTCGGGATCAACTTCGTCTTTGTTGGGAGAATAGAGCCGTTTTTGAGGCTGGGGCGGTTGCTGGGTCCCATACATTGCACCATAATTGGTCATTTTATCCAGCAATTCGCTTGCAGCGTCAGGCTCCATCTCTATGAAACCGCAAAAAGTATGCAAGTTGAGGCGGTTTTTTGTCTCAGCGTTTATCCCCTGAAAGAATATCTCTTGGAGAACGTATTTTGGTTGTCCATATGTGGGGGATTGCCTCAGCATCTCCTTGAATCGCTCCCATGTCTCCACAAATGTCTCGTTAGGCAGCTGATGATAAGAAGTAATACGCTTCCTTAACTCCGTAGTCTTGGCAGGAGGGAAGAACTTAGTCATGAATAAGTCATGTAAGGTTCTCCACGTCCTTACCGATCTAGGAGGTAAGCTTTGTAGCCAGCTCAGGGCCTTACCTGCAAGAGACCATTAAAAAGCTTTTAGTTGGACATATTCTAAAGAAACACCATCAACAACAATGGTGTCACACAAATCAACAAAATTACGAATATGCTCCATAGGGAATTCAATTGGTTTTCCCTCAAACTGAGCTCTCTTAATTAAGGATATAAACGAAGATTTAATCTCGAAAGCCCTTGCTATCGCAGGAAGCACTATGGCTGATTCTTGCACCTTCAGTTCTGGGTGCATGTTTTGCTTGGCATTGCTAGGGAAGGCATTCAACTACTCTTGTAAACGTACAACATTAGCAGCTGCAGCGTCTCTTTCTCTCTTCATTGCCTCCATTTGTATACGGAGATTAGCCATTTGTTGAGCAATATCCTCTGGAGCAGCCATTGTATAAAACCTGAAAAGACAAACAAAAGAAAACAAATCAAAAATAAACACAAGGTCGGGCTATTCCTAAACCCAAAAAGTAATCAAACACAGCATTGTTGCTTCCCCGACAACGACACCAATATGTTAGAAGGGTTTCCCAACAACAAATAAATTTGTAGTCAAGACCCCGCTGTGTATAGGGAGGTCAAGATCGTCCACGGGAAGCAAGGTTATGTTTGATTACTAAACTAAAAATCAAAAGAGAAGGCAAAACAAAGCAAAGAACCAAGCAAAACAACTAAATACATGCACTTGAAGGGGTCGATATCGACCTTGTAAGGGTCGGTATCGAGGTACGAATGCAATAGAAAAACTAAGTAAACAACAAGAAGAAAGGGAAAAATTGCAGGTCGATATCGACCTGGGCAGGGTCGATTTCGAGGTACCTGGTTTTAAAAAATTAATCAAATAAGGGAAAAACTCTAAGATAGGGGTTCACCACAACACAATCATGCAATTTCAAATAACTTAAATCATAAATATCATGCCTTTAACATAAAGTGATCAACCTTCTTTGAATTAATCAAGCAAATCAATCAATTTTCACAAATCAATTCACTTAATCTATTTGCTTTGATCTAAAGTTCTCAACTTTCGTCTCAAACATTATCTCTATTCAAATTCACAACTTTCTCTTTCAATCAAGTTATAAACATGAAATACCGTAACTTTCGTCAAAGCTTTTGCACAAACAAGTAGAAAATAGATAAAAGGCAATCAATTCATTCATCACATCACCATTCATGCACAATCATCTTGGGTTTCTAACCCCAACCTTAGAAAAGGAGACTACTCACTCATAATTGGAGAAAACAAGCAATACAATTGAAATAGAACATAATTGAATTAAAACTAAAGGCTTACTTGAATTAATACTTCAAACTTGTCTTAGAACACAAGAAATTCTCCCACAATCTTCTTGCTTGTGCCCCAAGCCACACTTGTCCTCAAAATTAACGTGTAAAAACAAAACCCGAAAAGCGTCTCCTCTAAATTCTAACATGGGAGACCGGTAGATTGAGTCTAAACAAGGCTATTTATACTAGAATATCCCTCTTAAATAGTTTCCATAAGAACAAAACCTACTAAAGATAAAAGATTGTGGAATAAAAGCAATTAATGGGATTTTAATTTTGGGCGGCTGGGCTGAGTGGGCTCGATATCAACCCTCAGAGGGTCGATATCGAGGCTCGTTTTGACTTGATTTCTCACTTTTCTTCCTTCTTCCTCTAGATTTTGCGGGGTTTCTTCCATAATTTTCTTCCTTCCTTCTTCCTAGCTTAGTCCTCTCTTCTAATGTCCTTTGAATGCATCCAAATCCACCTCAAAACCTATAAAAAAAACGCAAAAAGTGTAGTTTCCATACTTTTCACAAAATATGTAAACTATACTAGAAGGACACGAAACACTCATAAAAACACAACTAAACTAGACTAAAATACCTAGAAAAAACATTAAAACTATACTAAAAACATGGACATCAAGAAACACAAAGCATTTTATACCAAATGTACCAAAGTTTCCGAATGTTAATAAAACACCCTTACAAACCAAGCAATACACCACACAAGTCGTGGCCTTTTAACATGACAAGCATGCCCTACATGCTCATGATGTTAAGACGTTAGCGTATTCACATCATCCTCCCTCCCTTCAAAAGGGTTCTTCCATGAACCATGATCATGAAGCAACTTGTCATCATATTCCTACAAAAGTCGACAAATAGGTGAGGGCAGATAATCCCAAATCTTGAGAAGAAAACAAAGACTCGTGAAAGAGAAGTAAGAAACAAACATTACCATGCTACTTCCAATAGCCATCTTCTTTCCCTTCTTCTCATCTCGACTCATGTGAAGACTTTTTTCCTTAACAAAAAAAATTCTTGGAGTATAAGTAATTGCATTATCCTCCACATGGATCAAGAAAGGCAAGCATGAAGGAACCATAGGAAATGCATCAAACCAAATAGTAGCCAAAAAATTTATGGAGCTTGGGATAATTGTAGGATGAAACTCAATTTTAGGAGGAGTTGGTTCCATAAACCTCATCCCTTTTTTCCTTTGATTCAAACTTTTATTTAATTGGTTGGCATCTAAAGCTCATGAAAGTGCACATTCGAAGTAGAGCCTTCCTCGAATTGGTGGACAAACCCCGAACCTTTGGAGGCAAGGTTAGCCACCTCTTCTTGGATGGTTGGCTCCCCCCGGCTAAAGCTCGGGTTTAGGGTCAGCCCTTGTTAAGACCTCTCTTCCAACCTTTGCATCCGACCTTCTATTGCCACTATTCCTGAGTTCACAAACTGAAGCGATTGTTGAATGGATTGCAACATGGCCACATTGATAACGGCGTAGTTGCCGGTTGTGGATCTAGGTGAACTTATACGTTCAGACTCCATTGAAGGTGTTGGATCACCTTTGAGTGCACCAGATCTGTCTTGGATGGCAAGTAGCACTTCAAGTCTTAGACCAACATTGAATCCTAGGGTGGAATCCTAGATGTCTTGCAAAAAAGTCTTTGATTATGAGGTTCAACAAAGAGATGTCAAACATAGATCGGAGTCTCAACACTAGACTCAAATAGCAAAGAGAGAATGAGATGCTCATGACTAAGACTTTGATCTAGAGATTGGTTGAAAGAGATGAGTCGTTCTTAGCCAAAGTGAAGGCTTTGGTGTTGTTCGAACAAGAGACGATAAAAGAGAGAAATTCGATTGGTGATGCCCAATCCAAGTAATGGGAGAAACTCGACTCTAACTTGAACTTCGAAAATATTATCGAACCTGAATAAAACAATTACAAGGGGTGTCCTTTCATATAGGACTGGTTCTACTCTAACTAGGAAAACATTAAAACACAGAAGCTAAAGATATAAAATAGAAAGCATCTAAAAATCCTAGAAACCAATAGGCTAAGTCAAGTGTATTGTATTGACTCACATATATCACCAAAAGATATAATTAAAAGTATAAAATATAGTATTTTTAGTTAGTTAAACCATAATGGATAGACTTCCCAAAAATAGAGCAACAACCTTATCCAAATCTAACAAACTCCCAATATCTAGAAAAACAATATAGACTTGTGCAAGGGGCAAGGACGTGCGCCGACTACCTTGGGCGGCACGACAAGGGGCTTGCGAGCCAAGGTGTGAAAAGGGTCGGTGGGTGTCGGCACAAGCATACCCACATGTGCGTCATGACGCGGAGGTTTCGGACCAAAGCAAGGCTGATTGGCTTGAGCCACAAGGATCTGAATTGAGGTCAGCGTCATGGCCTTGTATTGCGGCGCAAGGAACCTCGAGTGGAAGGGGCAAGCCGCTGGGAGAAATGCGCGAGTCTATGGGATGAAGCGATGCATCGACGAGCACGACAATAGCGAGGACATAGGCTTTGGCGAGGGTATCTGATGAGTCTTGGCTCGTGATGCTCTGGGCCACGATGGACTGAGTAGCCTTGGCTATGGATTTGGTTCGGTCTCATTTCAAGGGTCCATCTGATCGGACACTCATGGCCTGTTCATCTTCTTGACTTGGCATGGTTGTAGGCGTGGTCACATCACCCTCCGCCCTTGAGTGTGAAACGTCCCCACTTCAACGTCATCAAACTCGGGCTCCACATATGGCATAAGATCGGTGACATTAAAGATAGGAAACCTTCCTTGCACAAATGGACCCAAACAAGGTCTCGCGGGGGAAAGACAACCTAGTGCCGGTTGCGGTTGTGTTGTGTGGCATATTGGTGTGCACACCTCTCCAATTCGGTGTGTGTGCGACGATGTAGTTTTAGGATTTTCTCGGCTCTATTGAAAGCCGTGATGTGGTCTCCATCGTCTGGAGGTCGTGGATTTAGATCTAGTGGTGTAATAGGATTTCTCCCATAAACCACCTCAAAAGGAGTGAGCTTAGTAGACGAGTCCTACACATATTGTAAGAAAACTCCAGAATTGAAAGTAAATCTTCCCAACGCTTAGGATTTGCCTTTAGCATAGTGCGGAGTAGAGCCCCTAAGGTCTGATTAGCGACTTCGATTTGGCCATCCATTTCGGGGTGGTAGCTAGTTGAAAACAATAACTTAGTTCCCAACTTACCCCAAAGTGTCCTCCAAAAGTGAGCAACAAACATAGAATATCGATCAGTCACAATGGTGCGTGTGATCCCATGAAGTCTCACAACATTGTCCTATAAGAGCTCAACAATCTCAACGGTGCTATTTGTAAACTTACAAGGAACAAAGTAGTCCATCTTTGAAAACCAATCTACAACAAAAAAATTGAGTCCCTTCCTGTTGAGTCGGTGTTAGGAACTCTCATTTATTAACACTAGAACAATGCCCTGAGTTTTGATATTGACAAACACCATGGGAAATAACGCCTATTGCCAAGTATTTCAGTATAACAGGTTGTACGTCGCAAAGAAAAACACAGAACAAAAAGTTCCCAAAGCATGGGAACTAATGCAACTACGAAAAGAAAGCGACCAACCTCAGAAGTAAACAAGAGTTCCGACAAGATGTGAACACAGTGAACCAAAGTTCCCACACGATGGGAACTAGATAAGAAGAACAAGAATCCCTTGTAGTCAAGAAGAGTTCCCAAGAAAAAGGAACTGAAAATACGAGAGTTCCCTATGAATGGAAATTGGGGCATGCATGAAAGCGACATCTCAGCGCATTTTTAGGGATCCTGTCTATTTCAAACAAAAGGGTGTCTCAGAGTTCAGAGTTGCATCAGGTTGAAGAAGACCAACCAACGGTCCGATGTGATCTAAGAGTTGACAATTCAAATTCAAATCAAAGTCACATGTCAACCTTAAGGATCAGACTTGCAGAGCAAGGCAAAAAGGGTATTTAGGACAAATACCTCAAATGGATAAGGGTTAACTTTTAGGACAAATACCTTCAAAGTCACATGTCAACTCATCACGCCTATTCAAACCCTTCAACATTGACCTTGCTGCTCACTTTTTCATAGATCACAAACTCCAAACACAAAGAGAAAATGATAAGGATCGAATTGATGAAGTCAGTGCAAGGTCACTTGGAAGCTCTCTTCTTGTCGAGGGATTGGATGAATGTGCCTCGGAGAAGAAGTTGATGGAAGTGTGAATGGCTTTAAAAACCGGAAATGGAGGATGGAAAATGAGGGTTGATGGATATGGATGAGTTTAGGGCGTGGATATGACTCACAACACTCAAAACTCAAACTACGAGATTCAAGGACAAGGATGTTACGCACCTTGCTCTTAGATCTCAAAGGTGATCCGATATTACTCACGAATCAAGGTTCAAAACAAAGTACAACAAACAACTTTATTAAAAGGCAAATCGCGCAAACTAAAGTCGGAACATAACTAAAAACAAAGCAAGAGATTTCAAGTTCTTCAAGTCTATCTAACAAAAGAGAAGGACGTCTCTTTTAAAGAAAATTCAGCATTCAACCAGTCTTCTTCAATAACCATCCATTAAGCCAATAATGAAGGTGAAAGACCCTTGAAAACCCGACATTAATTGTGTCTTGAATGGGCATGCAAGACGAGCCAAACTCGGCGCAAACTAGGCGCCCGACATGGCCACGTCGCACCCGGTGACTAGTAATGTGCACGCCATGTTGTCTTCATATTTGATCGGCACTCCATGGACCAAGAGACCAGCTTGAAGTTTATCTTGCAAGGCTCGAGCGTCCGTGTTATTCACCCTAAATAAGGCAAGGCGTCACTGGCTTCAGTGATCGGGCTACGACTGTCGGCGCGCATAGGTGGCTCGGTACCGAGGTTGGGTAGCTCGGTACCCTTGGAAGATAAGTTACCATGTAGCTCGGTACCAAAGTTGGAGGGGTCGTTACCATGAGTGGATGGCTCGGGACCGAGTTTGGATGGCTCGGTACCGAAGGCGGGCCATGATGTGGCTTGTGAGACATGGTCAGATCATCACCACCACCCCTCTTGAAAATGGTTCGCCCACGAACCTTCATCCTGCATCTCATGCACGCCATAGCTTGGTGGCAATTCCACTTGGTGGCAATTCCACACCGTATCTTGGTGGCAATTCCACTCGGTAAGCGTTATCATTGATGCTCTCCAACACTACAAATGGGCCATCACCTCTTGGTCTCAACTTTGAATTTCGGAGGATAGGAAAGCGCTCCTTCCTCAAATGTACCCATATGAGGTTGCCCAGCTCAAAAATGACTTCCTTGCGCCCTTTGTTGGTTGGACCCACATATTGCATCATTCGCCTTTCCAACTGAAGGCGAGTATGCTCATGGAGTTTCTTGACGTTATCAGTATGGTCAAGACCTTCACGGCTCTCCTGATCCTTGGTGGAATAAGGCATGAGGTCGAGTGGCGTGATCGGATTGTGGCCATACACCACCTCGAACAGCATGAGGTCGAGTAGCATGGTCAGGACCTTCACGGCTCTCCCGATTCTTAGTGGTCGAATGCACCGATCGGTTATAGGCAAACTCTATAAATGGAAGACATTCTTCCCACCTGCGTAGATTAGTAGACAAAAGAGAATGCAAAAGAGAACCAAGAGTTCGATTCACGACATCGGTTTGTCCATTTGTTTGGGGATGACAAGTTGTAGAAAAGAGCAACTTTATGCCTAGCTTGGCCCAAAGAGTCTTCCAAAAAATAACTCAAAAACTTCACATCACAATCAAAGACTATTGACTTAGGAACTCCACGCAATCTCACAGCATTATCAAAGAATAAGCAAGCAACATGAGATGCATCATCAGTCTAATGGCATGCTATGAAGTGAGCCATCTTAGAGAACCTCTCAACCACAACAAAAATGGAGTCTCTCCCCCTCTTAGAGCGAGGTAATCCCAAGATAAAGTCCATGGAAATGTCTTCCCAAGGAGCATGAGGGATAGGAAAGGGAGTGTACAAACCATGAGGGTGTACCCTAGACTTAGCACGCATACATGTCACACAAGAAGAAAAAATTTCTCTACCGACTGAAGCATGAAAGGCAAAAAGAAATTCTCCCTAAGATCATGCAAAGTCTTCATGACTCCAAAATGTCCCCTAAGGCCGCCACCATGGGCCTCGTGTACAAGCAAACGCCTAATAGAACTCCTAGGCACACACAACTTAGGACCCTTACTACCATGAGTAATGCATGCATGAGGTAGTGTATGATATACTCGCGTGGCATGAGGTAGTGTTCCCATGTTTTGAGTACTCGGACAAGGGCCAACAACTCTTTGTCGTAGGTTTAGCTCAGCCCCACTCAATTTCTCACTAAAATATGCCAAAGGTCTTCCCTCTTGCAAAAGAACACAGCCTAATCCAATGCCCGAAGCGTCACATTCGATTTCGAACATTTTATTGAAATCGGGCAAGACTAGGAGCGGCGCTTGTGTGAGTTTGTCTTTGAGAAGGTTGAACGCAGCCTCTTGGGGCTCTTCCCACTGGAATGGTACATTTTTCTTGGTGAGCGCGGTGAGAGGCGCATCTATGGAGCTAAAGTCCCTCACAAAACGACGGTAGAAGCCGTCCAAGCCAAGAAAACTTCGAGCATGCGTCATGGTGGTGGGAGTCGGCCAATGTCGGATTGCCTTCACCTTCTCTTCATCAACATTAAGCCCTTCCCTAATCGCAACAAATACAATAAATACCACATGATCCGAACAAAAATGGTACTTCTTAAAGTTATCAAATAGGCGTTCATTTCTCAAAACGTCTAACACTCACCTACGGTGTTCGACGTGGGACTCAAGGTCGTGGCTATCTATAAGAATGTCATCAAAATAAACCACCACGAATTTACCAAGAAAAGGATGGAAACGTGCTTTATCATCCTCATAAAGGTGCTACGAGCGTTGGTTAAACCGAAAGACACAACCGATAACTCGTAAAGCCCATACTTGGTTTTGAACGTAGCATTCCACTCATCACCCTCTTTCATTCGGATTTGATGATAGCCTCTTTTTAAATCAATTTTAGCAAAAATACAAGCTCCATTGAGCTCATCAAGCATATCATCAAGGCGCGAAATCGGATGGCGATACTTGATAGTAATGTTGTTGATTGCTCAACAATCAACACACATTCTCCAAGTACTGTCCTTTTTTAGGGACTAAAATTACTGGAACGACGCAAGGGCTAAGGCTATCTCGGATGTAGCCCTTGTCAAGAAACATTCTTTGACAACGATCTGATTCTCATCATTTGGTATCAGAGCTAGAAGTCGAAGATAGATTCTCAAGGCTATAGATCAATGAAGATTCGAGGACGAACCTTTTCAAAGGTGGAGAGGATGATGTGACCCGGGATTCCGCATCCAAAAGCTCAAGACAAATGAAAAGGTTATTTTCTCGTTCTCGGATCAATTGAAAACGCTTTAGTATTTTAGCTCGTCTGGAGGTTGTGGTTGTCTGATCGGGGCCACTAAAGAACCGCTGGAAAGCTTACTTGATGCTCTACAACTTCAATGTTTAACGTTTTTCCTAAATCAGCCAAGAAGAGTCTCCGAAATCACCAATCTTTCTAGAAGCTCGAATCTGGACGTGAAAGGTTTTAATCATATTCAAGTCAAAGAAACCCAAACAACTTCATCACCTACATGCAATTAAAAGGGGCGTCTTCCATCAATAATCATTTAAGTATGTGGTAGGTGAGGTGGTAGGTGAGAGTGAACATGAAGGGTTTTGTAACCCAATTTTGTATGCATATTTAAAGGTCCTTGTTTCTCTTTTAATAGGATAACTTGAATTTGTGGAAAAAACCAATGGGAGTGTTTGGGAGTGATTTCCTTGTTTGGTTTGTAATATCCAAACATGTTCGGTGAGTTATATCCGAACGAATCCTTCTTTTCTCTTTTGGTGAGTTATATCCTATGAGATTCGAACCCTCTTTCGATTCTCTTGTGGTGAGTCATATCCACACAAGATTCGATTGCTTATCCCTCTTTCGAATTACATTGGTGTGTCATATCCTTGGTCTTTCGATTGCTTATCCCTATATTTATAATTAAAGTGAGTTTTCCCTTTTGCTTGAATCATTTGTCATCTCTTTCGCTTTCATCTCAAAATATATACCACAAGCAAGGCATGCCAAGATTAAATTGAGTAGAAACTTTCTTCGACAACGATCTGATTCTCATCATTTGGTATCAGAGCTAGTAGTCAAAGAGAGATTCTCAAGGCTATATGTCAATGAAGATTCGAGGACGAATCTTTTCAAGGGTGGAGAGGCTGATGTGACCCGGGATTCCACATCCGAAAGCTCAAGACAAATGAAAAGGTTATTTTCTCGTTCTCGGATCCATTGAACACGCTTCAGTATTTTAGCTCGTCTGGAGGTTGTGGTTGTCTGATCGGGGCCATTAAAGAACCGTTGGAAAGCTTACTTGATGCTCTACAACTTCTATGTTTAATGTGTTTCCTAAATCAGCCAAGAAGAGTCTCGAAATCACCAATCTTTCTAGAAGCTCGAATCTGGACGTGAAAGGTTTTAATCATATTAAAGTCAAATAAAGCCAAACAACTTCATCACCTACATAGAATTAAAAGGGGCGTCTTCCATCAATTTTAATCATTTAAGTATGTGGTAGGTGAGGTGGTAGGTGAGAGTGAACATGAAGGGTTTTGTAACCCAAATTTGTATGCCTATTTAATGGTCCTTGTTTCTCTTGTAATAAGATAACTTGAATTTGTGGAAAAAACCAATGGGAATGTTTGGGAGTGATTTCCTTATTTGTTGTGTAATATCCAAACATGTTCGGTGAGTTATATCCGAACGAATCCTTCTTTTCTCTTTTGGTGAGTTATATCCTATGAGATTCGAACCCTCTTTCGATTCTCTTGTGGTAAGTCATATCCACATAAGATTCGATTGCTTATCCCTCTTTCGAATTACCTTGGTGTGTCATATCCTTGGTATTTCGATTGCTTATCCTTATATTTATAATTGAAGTGAGTTTTCTCTTTTGCTTGAATCACTTGTCATCTCTTTCGCTTTCATCTCAAAATAAATACCACAAGTAAGGCAGGCCAAGATCAAATTGAGTTGGAACTTTTTTCGACATCGATCCGATTCTCATTAGGAACAAAGCAAGACTTGTGGTTAAGGGGTTATAACCATCTACAAGGGATAGATTATGATGAGATATTTGCTCATGTGGCTCATATAGAGGCAATCCACCTCTTGATTTCTTATTCGACTCAGCATGGATTCAAGCTTCAACAAATGTATGTTAAGACTGCCTTTCTGAATAGATTTCTTAAGGAAAAAGTTTTTGTAGAACAATCCCCAAGTTTCGAAGACGGCGCCCACCCAGATCATGTTTTTAAACTCGACAAAGAACTTTATGGATTGAAGCAAGCTCCAAGAGGTTGGTATGACAGGCTCTCTCAATTCTTTCTACAACATTGATATGTTCGAGGTTAGGTGGATAAGACTCCCTGTCTTCTTAAAGAATGAAAACACATACTGGTTGCGCAAGTCTACGTCGACGACATCATCTTCGGGTCTACCGATGATAAGCTTGTGAAGAAGTTCGCCAACCTCAGGGCCAATGAATTTGAAATGAGTATGGTTGGTGAACTTAAGTTCTTCTTAGGACTTCAAGTTCCTAAAGGAGTGTGTCTTTTTAATGAGTATGGTCGGTGAGAGTATAAGAGTGCAACAACAAAAGTACCTCAAGGAGTGTGTCAAGAAGTTTGGACTACATAACTCAAAATCCTTTGATACAACTCTCTGCCCTACTACTTCACTAGGAAAATATCAGAACGAGGTTGCCCAGACTTTGTATCGAGGTATTATAGGTTCCCTACTATCCATCACGGTAAGCAGATCAGAGATCGTGTTCAGTGTATGCTTATGTGCTAGATTTCAGTCCGATCCAAAAGAATCTCATCTCAAAGTTGTTAAGAGGATCCTAAGGTATCTCAACGGTTCTGATGATTTGTGCTTATGGCACCCAACCTCTTGTGACTTTGGTCTAGTAGGGTATACAGATTCTGATTTTCCTGGGAACAAGGTTGATCGAAAGGGTACCTCAGGAATGGCTCAATCTCTTGGACCATGTTTTGTGTCATGGGGGTCCAAGAAGCAAATTTCAGTTGTTCTCTCTACTACAGAAGCTGAGTACATCGTCGATGCCGCATGCTGCACCCAACTTCTATGCCTCAAGCAACAACTTCATGATTTTGGCTTGAAGTATGATGGCATACCCATTCTATGTGACAATACAAGCGTCATCAACATCTGATAGAATCTCGTACAACACTCACAAACCAAGCATATTGAGATACATCATCATTACGAAAGCAACTCTTTAACCCGACATCATTGATCTTCCACCATTCTTCTTGTTTAACTTCCAAAAATTAGTCTTCAAAACTCTTCCAAAAATGACCATAAATACCTGAAATATAATAAAATACTAGTGTAGATTCTGAATACATAATAACATAAATAAATAAATAAATATAAATTATGCAAAATCTGCATAAAAATGACCTAAATTAATATGCAACTAGACCCCTAAAATATGACTAAATTAAGCGTTATCAAATTCCCCCAAGTTTAAACTTTACTTGTCCTCAATCAAGAACTAAGATCAAATTCCACAGTAAAATCAAAGGTGTCTCAACCCGTCATAAAATCAAGCAAGTCGATGGAGTCTAGATATTATCAATGCATCATCAAAGCAAACAAATAACCATCAAAGAGACTAACTAGTTATCCACTTTAGACCTCACCGGGAAAAATATAAGAATCACTCTCACTCATGTGTTTAGGGTAAGTGTTTCACTCAGTATCAAATTTGAAAGCTAAACTACCATAGGCTTGCATCAGTGTCCTAAATCTCCATCACGAGAAACCAAGTACATGACATAAATCAAGAGGTCTTTTATTGGGTTGTAATGGAGTCAAGGTAAAGAGAAATAGGTAGGGAAATATTTTGGTCATGTGGTGCTAATCCGGGAAATAGAATTAACTAAAACTCAACTCAGCACCAAGCTTAAGGATATTCTTTCCAAACCACTCCTTTTTTTTTTCTCAACTCAACACCCTTTATTATTTTATTCCAACTCTTTTTTTCATTGCATTTTTCGGTTTTTTTTCCTTTTCTTCTTTTTTTTTTGCAACTTTATGTTCATTTTTCTTTTTCAAAGAAAACACTAATATAAAATACATCACAACCACCAAATGTATGTCTCCCCCAAGCATGGCTCACAACCACAAAATAATTCAACTAATAATCCTGATTCTTGGATGGGTAAAAGGCTAATAATAGGCTCGTGATTATTTTTGTGGAGCTTCTAAAAATAAAACTATAAAAGGCTAATAGGGGCTACAAACAGAAGAATAATTATGCAAGGTGGATAAGGGAATATAGGGCTAAGAAAATTAATGCCTCAATCATTTTTATATCACGCACAAGAGTTATAAATGTGGCCTCGAAAAAGAGTCTAAACACAAGTTCTAGAATTAGCAAACAAATTGAGAATCACACACATAAAAGAGAAAGAGGACTCATGAAATGAAAGTCCAAGAAAGGCCGATAAAAACCTCACATGGCTTTTTTCGTCTAAAGCTTCAAAACTAAATTAGTTCAATGAATAGCCATAAGTCACTTCAACTCAAACATTTTCAAAATATCAATTTTTTTCATCTTCAAGCAAGATCAACTAGGGTATCAACAACCAATGAAATTTTATGGAACAGTTTTTTTCAAAAATATTACAAACAAAGCCAAGACATGGGGTTCATATCAAAACACCTAATATATGCAAATGCAATGCATGGAATGTCATGAAAAAAGAACATACAAAAAAAAAATGCAAACAGAATCACACATGAGATTTATCCCTCCCAAGCTTAAATTCTACATTGTCCCCAATGTAGAAAAAGAAAGAGGAAAAATAAACTCACCAAATAATAATTAGGCATTTAGGCATAAACAATGAATTCAGGAGAAGAGCTGGTAATCCTTTATGCCTGTGGAAGTTACTCGAAGGCTCGAAATTTCAGCATAGTCTTCGCAAGATGCCTATCAAATAAACGAACTCTTCCAAAACAAACAAATAGCTCTTAAAAGAGCTAATTAGCACACAACTGAACTACACCGATGATAACTACTAATTTGACGCTAATATATATCAAATCTCATCCTATATTAGTAGAAATCAACAAAACTCAAGAAACCACCAGCATTCATATTCAATAAATCCCCAAAATAACTCAAAATCACTTTTCAACTTCAGCAATCAGCCTTGAAAGGAACTTCAACATTCAATTTTCAGCCTAAAAGCAATCCCTTTATAACACTTGAGCTCATTTATATTCAACACAAATATAACAAATCACCATGAGCTTGAAATGAAAAATCAATCCAGCAACAGAGGACCACCAACTCACAAAGACAAATCAATTCAGCAATATGACTCAAATTGGTCCATTGAGTCAACATTCAGACTAACGACCCAATTCGAAACCAAAAGAGTACCACAAGTTCAGCCTAAGAGGAGAAGAGCTCACCATGCCAATTTCAACTCAAATTTCAAGTCAGTCCTAGCAAGCACAAATTCAGCAAGACACCTACTATTCCTAATCAAGCTTCTCAGGCAACAGAAGAAATCAGGTAAGACCAAACTAACCTAATCCAAACACCAATCAAAGAGGAAGAGGAAAACCGAACCTGCACTAACCTATCACTCAGATTAAGGCTCGTGCGCGCTGATGGGCGGTGTCGATCTGAGCTCGAAGGTGACTGGCGGTAGGGATGCTCGAAGCAGTGGAACCAGATGGCGGCGGAGAGGAGCAGGTGAGGTGGTGGTCGGATCAGAGATCCGAGATGGTGCAGACGGTCGGAGTTGGTGGACGGAAAGGGATAGAGGCGAGAGAGTGTTTGCGGGCGTCGGGTGAGAGAGTTTGAGGGAGCCGGGCGGAACGACGTGCAGAGAAAGAAAAGGTAGGAGAGAGAAGAAGAACGAGGGAGGAATAAAAGATAAAATAAAATAAAATAAAATAATAAAAGACCTTTTTTTTTAAATTTCGGCTGGGACCTTTTTTTACAAAACTCCGTCTGAGACTCGGTCAGTTAAAATGCAAATATCGGTCGGAGACTTAATCGAGTCTCCGTTCGAGGTTTTTACTCGTTGAATTCCAATCCGAAATTATTTAATATTTTTTTTAATATAAAAACAAAGAATAAGACGTATCTGATGGGTTGCTTTTCATATAGCGCTCGTTTAAGGTCATTAGTTTGACCTTCCACCTCTGTTAAGTATTCGGATCAAGAGGTTCGGTGCTACCCATCTCAATCGGATCAGGCTCCTTGTATGGTTTTAGTCGAATTTTTCTGACAATGAAATATCCCGAGTTTTTTTGTCAAAGCTCAACAGAATCATCTCTAAGAACTCGATTCAGGATATATGGACCGGACCTTCTTGTGCTCTTGCTTCCTGGAAACATATTTGATTTATGATGGTAGAGAATCACTTGATCCCTTGGCTTAAATTCAACTTGTGCCCGGTCACTAGCAACACTTCTTTTTCTCTTTTTCCGTCTACTCCGACCCTTCTTTTCTTGAATTACTTCTACCTTTCGATCTTGAATCTTCAATGTAGTTTTTGGTACCATTACTACATCAGGCATTGTTTCAGAAAGCTCAATCTGCATCTCATAACTGATGGTTGGGTTAGCCTTTTGAATCATCTCAAATTCATCAATCATTGGGTCCTCTTTTGTCACTTGGGTAGGCTCTCTTTTATCAACTTGTGGGTCGTCCCACTCTTTCTCGCCCCTTAAAAATATAGCAGTGCAATATTCAGTGCGGTGCACCTCTGGAGGCTCAATAGGCAACTCTAGACTGACCAACTGAGCAATCTGATCTTCAAGGATCTTATTTTGTGTGGTCAATGCACCTACTTGAGTCTTCAGAAGGTTCACTTCACCTTTAAGATTAGACAAATCTGCTGCTTGACTATTAATCAAGTCGAGGGCTTTTGCCACAACGTCAAAAAGATCCTGGAGCGGTGTCACCCAACTAGGACTATGGGAATTTGAACTGGCCTCATTCGCATTCCCCCAAAATATATGACAACATGTATGATCATGATCTATAACTCCACAAAACTCACAAAAGAGGTTAGAAGTATTTGGGTTTGAAAAACCCAAATTAGGATTGAAATGATCATACCTCTGAGTACTTGTATTAAATTTAGGAGAAAGAGAGGAAAAAGAACTTACATCATACATCCCTGAATAATCCATTTACTCGACTCTAATTATAGCCTGAAACAAAAAAAATAAAAATAAAAATATCAAAGCAAAAATAAAGACCTAACTTTACTAGATAGAGATAACAATCAATATTAACAAATTGGTCCCCGGCAACGGCGCCAAAAACTTGATGCAGCCAAAACTAACCCGCAAGCGAACGGGGTCACTCGTTGTACCTCAAGTGTCGATCCCACAAGGACCAATGTAATACCAATCGAAACTCTACTAGTAAATTAGGCCAAACATATAAGAAATAATGGAAATCTATATCTAAGAGAACTAATAAAGCAAATAAAAGGGATAAAATCTATGGGATAGATGTGTCTAAGGTTAAGGATCACCACATCAATGTTTCAATAAAAAAAATTATACTCTGCTTGAATTTATTTTGAAGGACCAACTATCTAAAGTAAACACTACCTCCTCTCAGACGAATAATATATGTACCTAAACTCGACTAGCAGTCACTCTCGCACAAAGCAAGTCTAATTTAAATCCTTTGGGCTCTTTAGAGTCTAGGGAAAAATAAAGTCAGCATCCGCTCTCGCGCTCCGCTGAAATTACTCAAACTCTAATACAACTACGATAGTTAAAAAATCACACAAGTGAAATTAAGTCGCTCTCACGCAAATAATTCTCAAGTCCTATCCTAGGGATCTAACATGAACATACAATTTATTCAATTAATCAATCTCCTATTATTGTTATCTCCTCTCGGTCTCAAACCCTAGTAGGAATCCTATATGCATAAAACAAATAGGGCATAACGCAACCTAGGATCGGATCAAATATATTTCAATTCAAGCAAAGAATATAACTTTAATTAAATAGACATTGAATGGATCACCAAAATCCTAGAACTACGAATATAGCCAAACATGATCGAAAACATAATCAAAATAGATAATCTAACCATCAACAAATATGAATTATGCAAATAGAATAAAGATTAAAAAAACATAGTCCGAATAATATAGATAATTCAAAGTGTGGGCTAGAACATGAATAAACCAAACTTCAATCAAAATCGGGCCGAAATCCTCGTGAAAACTCGTCCCTGTACGCCGAACAAGAACAAAAACTAAAACTAACATAAGCTAAATAATAATAAGCTATCTAATCTAAATATCTAAAATCCCCCCTCTCCCCATGTACGTATATTAATATATATAAATGAAGCATGTCCAGCCTTTCCAAAGCAACGTCGGCCACCTAATCAATATGGGCTTTGGCCCAAATTTTACGAAAGCAGCTCTTTAACCCAACATCATTGATCTTCCACCATTCTTCTTGTTTAACTTCCAAAAATTAGTCTTCAAAACTCTTCCAAAAATGACCATAAATACTGAAATATAATAAAATACTAGTGTAGATTCCGAATACATAATAAAATAAATAAATGAATATAAAATATGCAAAATCTGCATAAAAATGACCTAAATTAATATGCAACTAGACCCCTAAAATATGACTAAATTAAGCGTTATCAGTGAACAATGTGCTGACATATTCACTAAGGGACTCAATCATCAACCCTTCGTACAATTTCGCATGGATCTAGGTATGATTTTCCTAAACTAATATATTTCCCATATATATTCCCTCAATGATTGGCTATATTAGATGCTCTACTTATGATTCAAAAATTTTATGATCTTGAGGTGTTAAATTTGAATGCTTCCTTGTTACATACTCATGAACCTTGCATATCATTATGTCTTCATTCTTTGCTTCTTGTGTTATGTCTTAAGTACATTTTGAAACCATTCTTTTGAGCTCAAAAAAGTCAAAACCCGATGTTCCTAACCCTCGTTACAACACAAATGACGGTTGACTCTACAGCCGACCCAAGTCTATTATGTTAGAGAGTCTCTATGAGCTTACTTTTATTTGTATTAATATGAACAGAGACTTATATACATGATTGACAAATCCACATAAATTATTTCCCCTGGTTCCCTTTGGCACCCCTGTGCACAACCCAACAGAACCAGGCGTATTCTCTTTTCAATGGATGTTGGCAACTTGAGTGAGGTTAGTGACTGTGTATCACACGAGGAGCATTGTCTCGTTGGAAACTTTGCTGGTTAAGTGGTTGACTTAGAACAGGTCAAGAACGTCAAATTCAGAGTAAGACAAAGATCACCTTTCTCCAAACTGTATCTTTTCAAATATAGAAATCTTTTGAAAAAGGATATCACCTTTTCAGTTGCATTGAATAAAAGATATTGCGAAGATCTAGTTCCCATCAATTCATATACAGTTCAAGCATAAATATTGAGAAGGATATTGATCAAAAGGTACACTCTCTCTCTTGCACTATTCTCGCTTTCTTGCTCTTCTCATTCTCTCTGCAATCTATCTCTCCCAAAGCTCAAACCATTCTCATCAATGGCGTTAAAACCTAACCCTAACCCCTCATCCCCCATTCGTGGAATTGAAAATCCACGAACCTTGGCCCTTAAGCTTGGGAAAGTGGTCGATCCACAGACCTTGTCTTTTCTCTTAGCCGCAATATAGAACCCCAACAAGCCATTATCTCCCCTGTTGCTCGAAGGCTCCCAAACAATCCAAATTCAAGAATCAGGCCAATTCTCTCACAATCCCATCGAATCTCTCCCAAATCCTCAAGAAATCCCTCCCACTCAAGCCTCAACAGAAAATCTCCCTCCACCTCCACGAAAATCTCTTCCCAATTCTCCAAAGCCCACAGAGAAAGAGCAAGTTGAGATCGAATCGATGCTCGGAGGTGAGAGTTCCAAATCTCAACGCATGCAAGGGGATTTCAATTCTGTCCATGAGGTCGTGTAGTTAAGTGAGGCTATGGAGTCCCGAGAAAATGATTTAGAACCAGTCGCTCTCGAGAAGACGATTACTGCTCACTTGGAGGGAAATGACACTCAAGTCGACGACCCTGAATAGGTCGTTGACCCAAGCAAGGTAGTCGACCACATTGAAAATCCCGACTCTCCTCTCATGCCTCTGAATATCGAATGTCAAGATAATTCTGAACAAGGTACTCCTAGTGATCCCAAGCTTTCTCTTTTGAAATATGTTGCATCTTCGTCTAGGCCGAAAACAAAAAAAGAAATTGCTAGGCAACTCTTTGAATCTGAAAAATCTGATGAGGACGATGATCAAATCACTAAGGAGTTAAGGAAACCTAAGACTAGGGGGTCTACTGCCAATGTTACGAGTAAAAGAGGAAGAGAATCGACTCCCACACCTGTTGGATCTGAGGGTGGTGACTTTGTCATGTCAAAGAAAACTATAAATGCCAAGAAGAGTAAAAAGTCTCCCACTAGGTCGAGTGGACGACTTGCTGCAAGTGAGAGAGACTTTGTCAAGGAACTCATCATGGACGATGAGTTCATCGAGTCAACTGGTTTGAAGGGGGTTTTTGAGTTGCTATCGGTGCAAGGATGGAATCATTTGTTCCATGAAGAAGAAAGTTTCAACCATGGGTTGGTAAGAGAGTTTTACAGGTCTTTGACTATAGAAGACAGAGAGAAGACAACCATGGGTCACTATGAGTTGAATGGAAAGAAGTTTAACATGTCAAGCATGAAGTTAGCCACTATTCTGAAATTGTCGCAGAAGGGTCTTGCTCCATATCATAGAGGTGCCTGGCCTGAGGAGGTAGATTCGGCTGACTTGTTGAAGCAGGTTACAAAGGTGGATGACGTCGAAGGTGGCTCCTTTGCCACTTACTCGATGAGTGCTAAGAGGAATGTTCTCTTCACTTGGGTAATCAGCTACTTGATTTCTCGAGAGCAAAAGAGAAGTGCTACTTTGATTCAAGACATCCTTGTCTTGGACAAAATCATCAAGGAGGAACAAGTCAATCTTGCTCAGTTGTTGCTCTTACACATGGAATCTGTCAAGGACAGTACCAGACATGCTCTTCCTTACTTCTCTGTTGTCAAGAAAGTGCTCTAGTATCATGAGGTTTATGAGGATGAAGAAGAGGTAGAACACGTCCGTCACCTGAATTCTGACATTGTTCACAGGATGGACTACAAATTGTTTGATAATCAGTGGGTGTCAAGGGATGCATGCAAGGATGTTGTTTCTGATGCTGAGATGGAAGATGCTGAGTTGGGCATCAATGCTGAAGTAGGGGAAGGTGCACAACCTGGTCCTATTATGAAGCTGTTAGTTGATCTCCAACGTCAAAACCAGGAATTGCTTGAGAAGCTTGGCCAACTCTTGAAGGTCACATTGTGCTCAAGGCTGACGTTCATGACTTATCTGTTGCGCTTGATGACCTGTCTATGTCCTTGACTTAGCTCAAGTGGCCGACATCTATTTTCTCTTTACTTTCCCAAGCACATCTACTTTCTCAAAAACTTTTCTTCGGTTTCATATGTGTGTTTTTGCTTTCTCTATTGCATGTTTAAGACTATTTTGCTCTTATTGATGTGGTTTACATATGTACGTTGGATAATTTCTTTATTTACCTTCATTTGATTATCTCTTTGTGCATGATTATTTAGAGTTATTCTTTTTGATAATGCCAAAAGGGGGAAAAGCCTAGGAGTAGATAAAATAATGGGATTATTTATACTGAATTACATGTGGGTTATCCAACTTAGGGGAACTTTGGGCAAACTTGAAAATATTGCATATCGTGTTCGATATTTTGTCTTGCCATGCCTATAAAGGATGAAAGAAGTTTGTCACCATCAAGAAGGGGGAATTTGTTAGAAATGCTAGAGGCTTTGATTTTGATGGTTCCAAATATCTGTCACGTGAACGACCTCGAGTTTGTGAACAAAGTCGTCAACGTCATTCAGGTCATCGACGTGAGTTGAAGGCAAATCACGGAGATATTGTAGACATGTGTGATCTTTGAAGATTGGAAAGTATAATCTTGTTTTTGGAAAGATCTTCTGTGGATTATATTGTTAGTCGATTATTGCCTTTGTCCTATGCTATATCTTAGTTTATCTTGTGTGATGCTTAGGATGAGATAATATTCTCACTCATCTGACCTAGTTTTTGTGTATTTAATCTATGGATTTAGTTTAGACTACACACGAACTCATACTCCATTTTGGGCTAAGAAAGAAAACGATAGTTTGAGAGTTCGAGAGATGACGAGCACTTTTTTGTCGCTGTAAAAGCACTGTCAAAGAAATATCCTAACTTCCTAACCTGATTAAAGTAGAAGCAAGGGTCGAACCCACAAGGGCTCAGATTATTTGAATTTAAATAATATTACTAAGTAAGAGGAGGGTTTTTATGATTTCAACCTATTTATCAAAATGAATAAAGCAAAGCAAATAAAACGATTAGAAATTCAAATATAGAGAAAAACATCCAACTAGTTTCGTATGTATTGCATACATGAGTTTTGATCCTTGATTATTCTTATTTCAATTTCCCTTGACTAATCTATTGTGAATTCATGAAATTCAAGCTAAATGCGGTTATTAATATACACCGTCTTTAACAACCTTGTAACAAATTAACCTAGAAAACCTTCTATGTCAAATTGATCATGCAAATTAATTCAAAGCATTCAAAGGAAACATTGTTCATGAATTCCACCGTCTATTCATGAAATTTTGTGATTCAATTCTTCTCCTTTGATTAATTTTATTCCATCGTCTATAAGTTTAATCAAAGGATTCATCCATGAATAACCAAATTCCACCGTCTATTTAATTATTCTAGTTTTAATTCAACCTAGAAATAGAATAGGTGATCAAGCTATTATAATCCTAAGTGAATTTAATCAATCAAGCATGGAGAGATTCAATCTAGTCAAGGCAAATAGAAATAATTCAAATCTCAGAAACGATCATGCATACAACTTCAACTAACTAGTTGGACATGGGAAAATTAGCTAGAATAAGACATTAAAGAAGAATTAAACTTACAAGAGTTTGATTTCTCTTCAATTGCAAACTAGGGTTTTTGTCTCCCAAGAGTTCTCCAATTCAAAATAACAAAAAAACAAACAAAAACAATACATAGCATCCTTTAAAGAAAACCCTAAGAAAAGTATTTATATGATATCAAAAACATCCAAAAATACTAATAAATTCGACCCAAAAGATAACACGGAAGCCCAAGTCAGTGTCGTACAAACACGCCGAAGTGCGGTCAAGGTCTCCCGGAGCGCGGTCGCGCTCCCACTATCCTTCTTGCGCTCAGGCCTCAGCATTCAAGCGACACTTCTGATGCTGTTTTGACACCCTTCTAGTAAGAATTTGGACTTGGAGTAAAAATATGATTTGTAGCTCTTCGAGTTAGCTTTCGATTGATACCAAATTCAGCTTCATCCAACCTCTATAGCTCCCAAACCAAGCATTGCAAGATAGAGGTGTCAAAAGAAGTCTCCAATGCATGACCCGGGTTTAAGCGTTTTTATCCCTGAAGCTCTTGAGCCTTAGCTCTTCCAATCTTCACTTGCACCACTTTAAGCTTCATCTTGATTTGTGATTTTCCCTTTGGTTCTTCACTTCAATACTCTCCACTCGTTCCTAGCTCTGGTCCTTAGCTTCTCATCCACCATGCTTCACTTTCCAACCTGCAATAAAGCACAAACGCGTAGATTCTGAACTAAACCGAAATAAAACTTAAACTACAACTTAAAGTAAAACACTATCTAAAAATGCATAAATGGGAATAATATGCTCTATAAAGTTCCCCCATGCTTGAACCTTGTTTGTCCTCAAGCAAGACATAAAATCAATCACACCACAAACAAGCAAGCCATGACTTCCATTCATTTTCAAGAAACTCAAACTTAACCATGAAATTGTCGTATACATTTTAATGAAAGCTTGAAACCAAGTTTTTAATCCATTCTAACCCTCACCAAGGTGTATGTGTTTGCACTCAACGCTCCAATGTTTAAAAGGTATGTGTTTTCGCTCAAAAATCATTTTTGAATGCCAACTACCATACACTTGCATTAGTGTACTAAATCACCACCACGGATGTTCAAATGCAAAACGTAAATCATGAGGTCTTTTTCAAGGTTGTTGGCCAAGGTATAGACAAGTAGGCGAGGATCATTATTTGGCCATGTGGTGCTAAATCTGGGAACTAGAATCAACTAAAATCCAATTTACAATAACACTCACTCTCAAAACATCTTCCCAACTTGCTCTTCCCTTTTCTTCCATTACTTACTTTAAACACTTCTTTCTTTCGTTTGCTCGTCTTTTAATTTTGTTTCCACAAACCCAATTGAGATTCATTCTTTCTCATTCTTCTCTCACAAGAACACTTTGCAATTTATACAAAACTTATCTCAATCAACCATTCATACCAAACTTTCGTCAAAAGATTTTCAATGAACTTTCCCAACATCCTTAACTTTTTTAACAATTTTTCACATTCTCCTCAATTACACCTTTCCAACTTTATTACAAACCCCAAAGTACATCATATAACCCACAAAATTCTCCTACTCAAATCCTAATTCCCGGATAAAGGTCAATCTTATTCGGCTAGGAACAATTTTTGTGGAGCTAATAAATCAAGGTTAAGGCTCAAAACAATGGGGCTACAAAAAAAAGGTATAATGTAGGGTAGATAAGGATACAAATGAGCTTAAGAAAATTTGCCTCAATCACATTTACATCATGCATTCAAATCATATCATGTGGCCTCGAAAAAGAATCTAAACACAAGTTCTAGAGTTTAAACAATCGAAGAGATACACTTAAGAATTTTCATTCAAAAATAGCATGTAAAAGCTCAAAAAGATCTCACAAGGCAATATTTGGTTAGAACTTCATAAATAACTCAAATTCTTACTTTCATGTATGCTCCTTCATAATTAAGCAATTCTTATTTTAGAACATTCATCAATAACTAACAAGCCATGGGATATGAAATCATGCTCACTCAATAAACAAGTGGTTCGAATGGGAAAAATGAATCCTAAAATGCAAACAAAACCTTTCTTTTTTAAATTTTCTGAATTTTTCAAAAATTTTAACGGATTTTTTTTCAAACATTTAATCAATGCATAACAATAAAATAAACATGCAAATGCAACTACATGAACTAGCTACAACTAAGCACTTATGAAAAATAGAGAATCCCCTTCCCCAATGCTTAAACATTACTTTGTCCCCAAAGTAAAAGAAAAGTTAAGAGAAAAAGAATCTAACCTCGTCATAAGAGCTGGTACGCTCTAGAATCTACTTCGCTGCTAGTGGTGGTGGTACAACGGAAGCTTGAAAGCTTGAGCTTCAATGGAGGAAACTGGCAAAGAAGGAGAGCGACGTGAGTTGAGAAAAAGGAATCAAAGACAGCCCAAAACTTTTAGGTTTTTAATCGTTGAACGCGCGGTTTGACTCAACGGGAGCGCGGTCGCGCTCTTGTTGGTTTCGCCCGCGCTCAGTCTCTTTGACTTGCTGCTGGTGATCCGTGGGCTCGGACCCATAAGTGCGAGGGCATCTTGGCTTCCTCGAACCGCATGTACTTGTTTCTCAACTTTACCTAAAACTAAAAGCAAAAACTAACAAAAACAAAATAAAAACCGAACAAAAACAACCCGAAAACAAAACTTATTCTAGAAAGCAAAGAAAAACTAAACTTAAAGCTTGGGTTACCTCCCAAGAAGCGCTTGTTTAACGTCATTAGCTTGACGTTTAGCATGAATTGACAAGATTAGACATTGTCAATGCCCTTAATAATTTGTCAAACCCTTGTGCACACATTTCAAAAAGACATAAGTAACACAATGATAAATTAAAGATGCATAATATAAATTTCAAATACTATTTTAATTTATCAAACATGTGTGCCCAATTGGCATAAAATGGCATTTGCTCAAATGAATTCAGCACAAGTGGTGGCTTTAGAACATACATAGAGTATGAATCAAAGCACTTATCAGCAATACCACTTTTATCCAAGATGAACTCCATATAGTCTTCATCTTCCACCTTGTGTTACTTGGCTCCTCATCTTGGAGCTCCATAAGCTTTGGATGTGAGAAGGTGGAGAAACTGACACAAGGGATGTCAAGGCCTAACATAGGGTGCACCATGACAGTGGGAGCCTTAATAAATCTATCATGTTGTTTTTCTCCCTCATGGTTGTCTACTTCTTCATCAATGAAGTCATCATTGTCAACAAACGAGTCTTCTTCCAAAACCACAAAAACCTCAAGTAATTTACACCACATGGGTGAAAATGACTCAGGCTCTCTAGGCTTCGTAAGAATCTCTATGTTGGCACAAACTTCAGTAGGATCTGTGGTGATCTGCTCAGCATGACTTCTAGGTGCTAATTCATGTTGGGTGTCAAATTCATTCTCATAACCCACATCAAGTGTAGTAGATTGCTCCTCAACTTGAATCTGAGTGTTTTACTCTTGATTGTTTGATTCCAGCGTGATTCCACCACTTCTTTCACACAACTCAAAAGGACGTGAGATTGTGGAATGCAAATATGAAGAACAAGACTCACATTGCTCCAAAGCATCCGCCCCTTTAGAGAGATCCTTGATTAAATCCTCAAGAGACTTATCAATCAGATGGGGTGGTTGGGAAGATGACTCAAACAGAAAGCATTGATGGCTCATGAAACATAAGAAATCCCAACATTTCCTCAGATCCCATATATAAAAGCCTCTTATCGCTCATGTAGTCAGCCAATCCCCTTGTCTCAAGATTCATACCATGGATAACTCCCATGTTTACCTCTCTATCACTGTATTGTAATCGCCAAGCACACAATTCAAGCACATGGTATTGAAATCTTAAAAAATAGTCATGGAAGTTTTCATGTTGCAGCTACATTCAAACAAACCCACGGATCTGTAGCACGGGTGTTATGAACCGTAAGATAGGTTCACAACACCAAAAATAGTAATATTAGGTCACAAAGAAATAGCCGAGTCCCCGGCAACGGCACCAAATTTGACGAGCACTTTTATGTCGCTGTAAAAGCACTATCAAAGAAATATCCTAACTTCCTATCCTGAGTAAAGTGGAAGCAAGGGGTCGAACCCACATGGACTCAGATTATTTGTATTTAAATAATATTACTAAGTAAGAGGAGGGTTTTTATGATTTCAAACTATTTATCTAAATGAATAAAGCAAAGCAAATAAAACGATTAGAAATTCAAATATAAAGAAAAGCGTCTAACTAGTTTTGTATCAATTGCATACATGAGTTTTGATCCTTGATTATTCTTATTTCAATTTCCCTTGACTAATCTATTGTGAATTCATGAAATTCAAGCTTAATGTGGTTATTAATATACACCGTCTTTAACAACCTTTTAACCAATTAACCTAGAAAACCTTCTATGTCAAATTGATCATGCAAATTAGTTCAAAGCTTTCAATAGAAACATTGTTCCCGAACTCCACCGTCTATTCATGATCTTTTGTGATTCAATTCTCCTCCTTTGATTAATCTTATTCCATTGTCTATAAGTTTATCAAAGGATTCATCCATGAATAACCAAATTCCACCATCTATTTAATTATTCTAGTTTTAATTCAACCTAGAAATAGAATAGGAATCCTAAGTGAATTTAATCGATCAAGCACAAAGAGATTCAATCTAGTCAAGGCAAATAGAAATAATTCAAAGCTCACAAACGATCATGCATACAACTTCAACTAACTAGTTGGACATGGGAAAATTAGCTAGAATAAGACAATAAAGAAGAATTAAACTTACAAGGGTTTGATTTCTCTTCAATTGCAAACTAGGGTTTTTGTCTCCCAAGAGTTCTCCAATTCAAAATAACGTAAAAACAAAAACAATAGATAGCATCCTTCAAAGAAAACCCTAAGAAAAGTATTTATATGCTATCAAAAACATCCAAAAATACTAATAAAGTTGGCCCAAAAGATAACACGGAAGCTTGAGTCAACGTCATCGAAACGCGCCGAAGCGCAGTTATGGTCTCTCAGAGCGCGGTTGTGCTCCCACTATCCTTCCCGCGCTCAAGTTGATTCAAGCGACACTTTTGAGGCTGTTTTGACCCCCTTCTAGTTTGAATTTGGACTCGGAGTAAATATATGAATTGTAGCTCTTCGAAATAGCTTTCCATTGATACCAAATGCAAGATAGAGGTTTCAAAACAAGTCTCCAATGCATGACCCGGGTTTAAGCGTTTTTATCCCTCAAGGTCTTGAGCCTTAGCTCTTCCAATCTTCACTTGCAACACTTTAAGCTTCATCTTGATTTGTGATTTTCCCTTCGGCTCTTCACTTCAATACTCTCCACTCTTTCCTAGCTCCGGTCCGTAGCTTCTCATCCACCATGCTTCACCTTCCAACATGCAATAAAGCACACAAACGAGTAGATTCCGAACTAAACCGAAATAAAACGTAAACTACAACTTACAATAAAACTCTATCTAAAAATGCATAAAACAGTAATAAAAACATGCTCTAAAACCTATATCGATATGCTATATCAAGAGACATAAGCTTTGTTAGATTGGTTGAGGGTTGTTATTACTCGGTTCACAACGAGTTCTAGAATACATGGGAAGTAGGTCTAGATCCAGGGTGTTCTTGTAATCTGTTCAAAAGATCAATAAAGCAAGCTACGACTTTTAATCCTTCCAAGAGAGAACTTGGAAGGGAGTGGTTTTCACACTTGATTGATAGAGTTCATCGATCAAGTGTTTCTACTATAAAAAATCATTGCGTGCAAGTAAGTCTTTCTTGTAATTTATTTCCGCTGCATTTACTTAAGAGGTCGACGACTTAGTTGAGGTTGGCGAACTAGAAGGACTAACGATCCTACATCTACTAAACCATTCTATCAACCGGCAACTAGAACCCTCAAGATAGGTCGTCAGGCGAAGCGAGGACATCCTGTTTCTCCACTCCCTTCATTTGATACACTCGAGGAGGAACTGCTCCTATGTTGCTAGCTCCTACGCTCCGACCCAAACTATGATCTGGTGTTTGCCGTGCTGGTGATGGATGACGGACTCCCTGATTTCCCATACCCGGTACCGATCCCTGTGAAGGTGCGGCAACCTTAAAGAACCTCTGAAGATGTTCCAGCTTCCCACATGTAAAGAAGTCCTTCACTGGCCTAGGACACTAGCTCCTTAAGTGCTTAGTGCTCCCACAATTGTAGCATTGTCTCTGATTTCATGCAGCCGGACTTTGTTGTGACTGCTCCTAACTCCCGGGTGGTTGAAACTCTAGTCTACTCTGCGGGTACTATCTAGACAGATCGTCACCCCTAGAATTCGATGCAGTTGCCACTCTTCGTCTTTTACTCCCTCCTACATGAGCATCAACTAGTTCCGTCCTCAGAGTGGCCATAGTATAGGCCAGACCAGACTGTTGAACCTCTCTCAACGACGTAAGTCTAAGTCCAGACACATAAGCTTGCAAACACGGCTACAACCTCTTCAAAAAGGTTGCAATTTTCAACTCCTCACTAGGGGCAGCATTCGGCACTTCAACCAACTCCTGTTGAAACTTTAGAATAGTCTTAGCCACCGTGATGTTTTCGTGTCCAGAATCCTGAAAATCAGCATCTCGAGCCATCCTTACCACCGGAGGACAATAGTAATCTCAAATCCTCCTCCCAAACTCCTCAAATGTCACCTCGGTCTGGTGGTCCTTACCTAACTCACACCAGTCAAAAGCGCCCTCTTGTAGTAGACTTTGTACAATGGACATCCTCCTCTCCTTTGGTGCCTGAATGGAGTCAAACGCGGATTTCACCCTCCTCAACCACTACTCCACGTCGGAACCCTAGGCTCCCGTAAAGTTCGGCACCACGGTCTTCCTAAACTCTGTGAGTCACTTGTCAGGCTGAGGCTCGCGATACGGTCCCCTCGGCTCGACCACTCGATCAGCTACCACTGGTCCTAGAAGTTCTGGCAATGCTCCTAACTGGGAAGCCAAAACAGAATCTACAAGAAGAGGAAGAACATCTAGAGGATGAGGATCTGCAAGAAGAATGCAATGATAGTGATGATAGGAACGAAGTGGAAGATACAGATGTCTCCAATGTCAATCCCAGAAACATCATATATCCTCTCGACCAAGGCGTGAAAACTCGGTCATCACTTCAAAACTTTTGTTCTTTTAACGCCTTTGTGTCAATAGTGGAACCTAAGAATATAAAGGAAGCCCTCAAAGATCCAGAATGGATAGTTGCAATGCAAGAGTAGCTCAACCAATTTGAAAAGAACCAAGTAATGTAGCTTGTTCCTCGTCCAAAAGGAAAGAATGTAATAGGAACACGATGGGTGTTTCGTAACAAGCTGGATGACATAGGAGCTGTTTCAAGGAATGTTGATAGGGTTTCTTGACAACAAATAAATTTATAATCAAGACCCCGCTGAGTACAGGAGAGTCAGGTTCGTCCACGGGAGAAAGTCATGTACCAAATTCTGTTCTTACTTGGACCGCACGAAATCAACAAAAGCTAGGGTTTTTAGCAAGGAAAGAGAAAATCTAGGGTAAAGGTATGACCACAACAATAATCATGCATACAAATGCTTATGAAACATAAAGATCATGCTTTTATCACATAGAGGTGTCAACTTTCGTCAACCAAAGCAAGTAAATCAACTAACTCTCGTTCAATCAATAAACTTACTATCTAATCTCTTCTACTTCAACTAGGATAGATCCGCTTTTGCTCCAAAACCCTAAATTGATTATTTCTGATTCAAGGTTTCCGCTTTCGCTTCAACTATGAATGAGAAATTCCCTTCAACTTTTATTTCAAGGATTAAGAACAAGAAAATAGATTCATGCAATAAAAACAATCAAGACATGATCACAAACAAGCATGCAGAACCATTGTTGGGTTTAACCCCAACCTTAGAAGGAGAGACTACTCACTAATCATAATTGAAAACATCTAAATTAACTTAAAGAGAAACGAAAAGCTTATAACCGGATCCACAACGAAACTTGTCTTCCAAGTAATCCCAAAAATTCATTCCCCTCTCTCCGTCACGCCTCCTCTCTATCTTCTCTCTACTATCTACCCTAAACTAGGTTAATTGTGGCATCCTTAAACTAAAGCTAGAACAAGAGTATTTATAGAGAAAAACCTAATCTATCTAGAAGCTATCTATAAGGAAATAAATCTTTAAAAGACATATCCCTTCTATAAGGAAATAAATCTAATAAAAGATACATCCCTTAAAACTATCTAATAACATAAAAGGAAACTAATAAAAAGGGATAAAAATACATTAAATGTGCCAACTCTAAAGTCTTCTACCGACACGGGACCCTCGGTATTGACTCGGTAGGGTCGGTAGATCTCTCTTCTAAATTCTCGATTTTTTCTTTCTTGGGCACCTTGGTACCGACCTGGGCAGAGTCGATATCAACCTCTATCAACATTAAAAACAGCTTTGAGTAAAACTTTCGTAGCGGGTTCGTCACACCTCGGTTTGACTTGATTCTTTTTCCTATGTCTTTGTAACGAGTTTCTCTACCTCTTTCCAAGCTCAAACTTGTTTCTTCACTTCTTGCTTCATAGATTAATCTTCATCTACACTTCATTCTTGAGTGCTATCTTCAAAAGCTTTCCTCCTTTCTTCAAAATATGCTTCAAAACAACTTCTAAAACCTATAATAACACCACCAAAGCTTAGGTAGACTCCATATCTTAAGAAAATATGAAAACCCAAAATTTATTTTAATCTATTTTTATTTGAGATCTCTACCACTTTAATAATCCTTTATAATATGTTCTTAATATTATTAAAATAAAATATTTTAAACTCTCTTATATTAAGCGAAAAGGAGTATTTAATTAAGTACCCGACTTGCTTAATATATATACTGAAATTCTTAATTGTCATTGTAATAAACTTCTATAATTTCCTTTATAATATAATATGAAATTATAAAGATTAGTAAGTTCTCTACTTTAGAGAAAAAAAATTTATTGGGATAAATATCCGTTTTATTATATTTAAAATTTAGCGGATATTACAACTCGACCTTCTCCTCCCCAATATCGAATGTAGGGACCCCCTTCGTAACATGTACTCGCGCCCATGCGGTGGCTAATAATGGTCTTCTAAGAATGATTGGTACCACATGGTCTTCAGGCATGTCTAGAACAATGAAGTCGTTCGGGACAAAGAATTTGCCAACTTGAACTGGGACATCCTCAACGACTCCGGTTGCCTTTACACAGGATCCGTCTTCCATGTACAACCTCATATTGATGGGTTCCAGTGGTCCCATGGTAGCCTTGGTCCAGATAGACAATGGCAATAAACTGGCACTGGCAACTAGATCACATAAAGCTTTAAAACGGTGAGTTCCAATACCAATTGAAATTGCAAACTTACCTAGATCACCGAGTTTTTCAAGGAGCTTTATAGATCGAACTTCATTTGACATCTTTGAGATAGATTTTTTCCTGCTCAAAATCTCTTTTAAAAATTTAGTATACGCAGGCATTTCATAAAGGGCTTTAGCAAATGGTATAGAAATATTTAACCCTTGAAGATTTTTTTAACAAAACGTCTAAACTTTCCTTCTGTAACATCATTAGTTTCCTTAGTCGGGAAAGGAAGAGTCTTTGATGGACTCGGGATAGAGAGAGACCCGGATCGAGGCACTACCGAATCGACAAGAAGGTCAATCCGTGCAGATGGGTCGGTACCGAGCTGAGAATTCGATTCAGGAGACTTACCTGGACCGGAGAGCTCGATATCGACCTAGGGAGCCTTGGTATCGACCCCGTTGGGGTCGGTAATGGGCCTGATTGGGATGTCATCTTCATCTTCGTGCTCTTTTCCCTTGGCATCAACACAATCTGGCAGCTGCTTTTCGCTCTGAAGGTGTATAGTTGCAATCTGTCCTCTCAGGTTTTCCTCAGGAAGGCCCAGCAGTTGCCCTTGAGGTCTCAGAATTTGAGCGGAAAGGTTGCCAAGTTGTGAGTCCACACTCCTTTTCCAAATCTCGAACACTCCCCACCGTTTCATCTGATATTTAAGGTTTTCTTGGACTCCATCAATCTTGTTGTGGATGACTTCTTGTAGCCCTTGTACCAATGAAGGTACCTCTTGATATCCTGGTGGTCTGCCCTAGGTGGGCGGATTGCAATTCCTCCCTGCATAAAAATTATTACCTTGGTTCTTATATGGACCCCTCATGTAGTTAGCTTCTTCATATGCCTCAACAGCACGAACATGTTGCAAGTTAGTGCAGGCAGAAGTAGCATGGGTTTGGGACCCGCATTCAAGACATTGTTGAGAGGTTTTTAGAAAACATACATGTTTCTTCAAACGGTTGACCTCATCACGTAAAAGTTGATTTTGAACATCAGGATCAACTTTGTCTTTGTTTGGAACTTAGAGCCGTTTTTGAGGTTGTTGGGCTTGTTGCGCTCCATAAATTGCATCGTAGTTGGTCAATTTGTCAAGCAATGCCCACGCTTCATTAGGATCCATCTCTATGAAACCGCAAGCATTGTGAAGATTTATGCGGTTTTTCGTCTCAGCATTGATCCCTTGGAAAAATATTTCTTTGAGTACATATTGTGGTTGCCCATGGGTAGGGCATTGTATAAGCATCTCCTTGAGTCTTTCCCATGTCTCCACAAAGGTCTCATTAGGCAGCTGGTGATTGGAGGTAATGCGCTTCCTCAACTCCGTAGTCCTGACAGGTGGGAAGAACTTTGTCATGAACAAGTCATGCAGAGTTTCCCACTTCTTTATTGACTTGGGAGGTAGGCTCTCTAACCAGCTTAGGGCCTTACCTGCAAGAGACTACTTGAAAGCATTCAACAGAACATATTCTAAAGAGACACCGTTAGCAATAATAGTGTCACATAAATCAAGGAAATTTCTAATATGTTCAATTGGGCACTCAGTGGGTTTTCCCTCAAATTGAGCCATTTGATCAAGGATATGAATTGAGGTTCAACCTCAAAGGTCTTATCTATTTTTGGAAGCTCAATAGCGGAATCTAGCACCCTCAGTTCTGGATGCATGTACTGCTTAGCAATACATGGATAGGCATTCAACTCCTCCTGTAGACGGGTGATGTTTGTGTTTTTAATATAGTTTTTAGTAGGTTTTCTTAGTTTATTAGGACTAGTTTTGATAAGTTTAGGGTTAGTTTTGTGTGTTTTTGGATAAGTTTGCATATTTTGTGAAAAGTATGGAAGCTACTCCGTTTTGTGTATTTTTGTAGGTTTTAGCAAGGAAACAATGCTTTTTGGAGCTAAATTTGGAGTGCTATGGTGAAGGATGGAGGAATACGAGATGAAGAAGTCGAAGGCTGAGTTTTTGAAGAAGAAGTGTTGAAGAAGCCAAGCCCAGGCTCGTTAACGAGGCTGTGAGGGCTCGTTAACGAGGTTACGAGATAGGTTTTTCGAGGAATCTTAGTGATGTCCTACCGATCCTGTGCGGGAATTTATTCCGTGTCGGTAGAGTATTTTTAATGAGTTTTAGGGTTATTATATTATTTATTTTAGGTTATGATATCCTTCTAGATTTTATTTCTATCTTTTTAGAGTAGATTTCTATCTTTTAGGAAAGTTTTTTATCTTCTAGCCTTTTTTATTTTATAGCCTTATTAGTATAAATACCCTTCTATCTAGCCTAGAAAAGAGGGTAGCAAGCAAGGAGAGAAAAAGGAAGAGCCGAGAGAGAGAGAGAGAGAGAGAGAGATGAGTCGAAGGTCGATATCGAACACGGTGGATGAGAGTTACCGGGGTCGTTGATCACAGTTTTCGATTCGGTGGATGAGAGTTACAAGGAAATGTGGGAAGCGATTCAATATATGCACGTTGGGAGTTCCGATCTGAGGGAAGATCACCAGATGAATGCTAGAAGGGAGTTCTTCAACTTCAAAATGACTATGTGTATGATCGTTCGTACTTCTAGGTCGCCGACCTCTTAAGTAAATGCAGCAAAAATAAACTACAAGAAAGATTTAATTGCACACAATGATTTTTTATAGTGGAAACACTTAATCGATGAACTCTATCAATCAAGTGTGAAAACCACTCCTTTCCAAGTTCTCGCTTGGAAGGATTAAGAGTTGTAGCTTGCTTTATTGATCTTTTGAACCGATTACAAGAACACCCTGGATCTACTTCCCAAGTACCCTAGAACATTTTGTGAACCGAGTAATAACAACCCTCAACCAATCTAACAAAGCCTACGTCTCTCGAACTCTCAAACTATCGTTTTCTTTCTTAGCATAAAATGGAGTGTGAGTTCGTGTGTAGTCTAACCTAAAGCCTTAGATTAAATACACAAAAACTATGTCAGATAAGTGAGAATATTATCTTCGAATTCGGTTATGGAAAGATAATATTTTCCTTATCTTTACAATCTCATCCTAAGCATAAAACAAGATACAACAAAATATGGCTTAGGGCAAAGGCAATAATCAGCTAACAATATAATCCACAAAAGATCTTTCCTAAAATAATATTATACTATCCAATCTTCAAAGATCTTACGCGTCTCCAAGATCTCCGAGATTTGCCTTCAACTCACGAAGACAACCTGACTGACGTTGACGACTCTGTTCAAAGACTTGAGGTCGTTCACGTGACAGACGTTTGGAACCAGCCTCCAGTTTTTCTAACAAATTCCCCCTTTGTAATGGTGATAAACTCATTTTCACCGGTATAAGTATGGCAAAACCAAATATCGAGCAAGACATGCAATAATTTCAAATTTGCCAAAAGTTCCCCCTAAGTTGGATAACCCACATATAATTCAGTATAAGTATTCCCATTATTTTATCTACCCCCAGCCTTTTCCCCCTATTCGCATCATCAAAAAAAATAACTCTAAATAATCATGCACAAAGAGATAATCAAACGAAGGTAAATAACGAAATTATCCAACGTACATACGCAAACCACAACAACAAGCGCAAAATAGTCTTAAACATGCAATAGAGAAAACAAAAACACACATATGAAACCGAATAGATGTTTTTGAGAAAGTAGATGTGCTAGTGCAAGTAAAGGGAAAATGGATGTCGACCACTTGTGCTAAGTCAATGACTTAGACAAGTCATCAAGCGCAATAGATAAGTCATGAACGTCATCCTTGAGCACAGTGTGACCTTGCAAGAGTTGTCCAACCTTCTCAAGCAATTCCAAGTTTTGACGTTGGAGATCAACTAGCAGCTTCATAATATCACCAGGTTGCACACCTTCCCCTACTTCAACATTGATGCCCAATTCAGCATCTTCCATCTCAGTATCAAAAACAACATCATTGCTTGCATCCTTTGACACCCACTGATTATCAATCAATTTTAGCCCATCTTGCGAATAATGTCAGAATTAAGGTGACGGACGTGTTCCACCTCTTCTTCAGGCTCATAAACCTCATGATATTGGAGCACTTTCTTGACAACAGAGCAGTAAGGAAGAGCATGTCTGGTGTTGTTCTTGGCAGATTCCATGTGTCGGAGCAACAACCGAGCAAGATTGACTGGTTCCTTCTTGATGATTTTGTCCAAGACAAGGATGAGTATTTTATTTGAAAAATTGATAATTGGTGGAAAATCGAAAAAAATGGTAGTTTTATTAAAAAAATCATTAATAAAAAGATACAACAAACATTCTTGATCCGTTTTAATCAAACTACTCCCTCCGTTTTACAATACTTGTTCTTAAAGCCTTTTTTTGTTTCAAAATAGTTGTTCATGTAAATTTTTTTCCATTTATACCCTTGTGTATGCCCCCACATTACACATATCCCAAAATTTCTTGGTAATTAAAAAAAAGAAAGAGTATTTAATAGGGGCAATTTGGGGAAATTATTTTTCCTTAATATGTGTGAAATTTTGTCTAAGATCAAGTATTGTGAAACGGAGGGAGTATTTAGCTAAGAAGATATACATAAGAACTAAAATTTCAAATTGTTTTAAAATAAAATGTCATCTAATTTATCTTAAAAACTACCATGGATTTTTTGTCAAAATAAATATCCATATAATTTGAATACATCGTCAAACCTGCGATAGAGTTTGTAATAAAAATAAAAATCCATATAGTTTTGAGTATATAGAGTTTGGAATTGGAACTGTCAAAGTAATATTGTTGCAATTCAAGTCACTTTAGGCTTTTCAGGTTGTTGAGGCTCTTAGGTATGTCCCCAATTAGATTATTTTTGTCTGAATAATGCTCTTCGAGAAGGTAAAGCAAGCCGGATAGAGTGAGTTCGTACTTGAGCCCACATAATGGCAATGGCAAAGGTGGTGATGTGTCCTCTAATTGAGCCTTTAAATTGAGTTTTATACCTAAAATCTACAGAATCTTATGAATTTAGGCTTTTACGATTCTACGATTCTGTTGCGATTCTGTTGCGTTTATGATATAAAACGATTTTTCACACCAATCCGGATCGTCGCATGACATTGAATCGTAAAATCATACGATTTTACAAGTTGAATCACGATTTTAACAACCATGTTTAGGCCCTTCAAAATATACGAGGAATAAACATTCCTCGGCTCAAAAATCCAAGTGAATCTTAAATATAAAATCATATTACCTCAAACCCATTTCACGTAAAACTCAAATAATAGAGAACCGAAGTAAACCGACCAATATTGAAACAAAAGCCCGACTTCATCAAACCTATAAAGTTTGCATCTGTTGTAAGCATATTTCGAAGTGATTTCAAGCCGGATTCTTACCATTAAAGCCATTAAATATCTCAATCCAGTTCCAGATGGAGAAATCTCAAAGTTCATCTCAAGAGAATAAAGGTTTTTATCTCTCGTTTTAAATTTGTTGAAACCCTAGGTTTTTCGTTTTTTATTTGTGTTTGTCGAGTGCATATATACTAAATGTTTGATCGATTGTGTGTATTTTAGTGTTTATCTCAATTGTTTGAAGTTGATATTGCCGATTTTGGTGTTTTGTGCTTTTGTGAATAAAACAATGCATGAATCGTCACTTTCTTTTACTCGATTTTTAGTCCTACCACTTGAATAAATTACAATTTTGTGTGTGCATGTGCGCATTTCATGTTTTTATCCAGTTTTTTTATGTTGAGTTTTGCAATATTGATTGTGGCTTTGTTAGTTGCATGAAATGATTTGGTATACGTGCATGGGAAAGTGTTGATGATCTTTTGTTGAATTTTGTTCATCCATTTGTGCATATTTGTTCATTAAACTGGCATAGCATTTGTTCATCAGAAACTGACATTTTTCATCAGAAACTGGCATTTTTCATCAGAAACTGGCATTTGTTCACCAGAAACTGGCATTTGTTCACCAGAAAATAGCATTTGTTCATTAATAAAATCAAACATTGAGGTGGATACATCTGTGAATTTGTGCTTCATATTTCTTGTTTATTTAGGGAATAAACATTCAGGATCTATTAAACAACGTTCTGCAAATTATAAACAAGTAAAACATCTAAGGTTTGGGACAATGACAATCGAAGAAGATGAAATATGTGCTATTCGAAGAGGTTTTCATTTTTTTATTTTTGTATTGTTGTTTTGGTATGTTTTTTGTGCTTTTAAAATATGTGTTTATGCTGTCTTTTATCCCTTTTTTGTAATAGAAATCTAGAGCAAATCTAGAAGTGATTCTTCTTCTACCGTTCAAAAGAATGTGAGAAGAAAATCAATGGCTAAAAAGCCGGTTTCAAAAGCTAATAAGTTGTTCAAGGATACTGAAGTGCATGTATTGAGGCAAAGGCCGGTTGTTGAGTCGTCTCCATCAAAGAAGAGACCTCGGCTGGACAAGGGCAAAAAGGTTGCGTCTGATGAATTCCCGGATGACGTGTTGCTTATTGATATGATCCCTAGAAAAGGAGTAACGATAAATGAACCATCTGAGAGGAAAATGGATAGTGTTGTTGTTGAATTACAAGTTGTTTGAAAGAACATGAAAGTAGATATTGTTGTTGGTAAAGAACAAGGTGTTGGGAAAAAGGTTGTAGTTGGAAACAAGTCAAAAGCGAAGGTGCCATTGAGAGCTTTGAAGCGTGAGCATTTGTCGTTGAATCACAAGAACTCTCCAAAGCTGATTTGTGAAGTAATTGCTGGTTTTGAAGGTGAAAGCAAGTTTGTTGCTCTTAAAGAGATGGGGTTTGAGTACCTCATACAATGGAATGTGACTGATCTACCTAGTAAGTTGTGCTACTATTTCGCTAGCTGTTACGACCCTGCATCATGCACATTGAAGATTGGTGATGGACCAGGTGTTAGGATAACACCTGAACTTGTGCAATTTTACCTTGGTCTACCTCGTGGTCCAAGGACAATTTATGTCCCGAAGACTGTCAAGCATTCAGATATGTACAATAGTTTTAGAGAACAGTTTGTGTTTGCTGAAATTGATGAGATGACATCGAAGAACAAATTGATGGAGTTTGAGAAGATCAAAATAGGGCTTTTGAGTACAGTGATCAAGAAAGATGAGAACGGTGGTGCTTGGTTTAGGAGGAACTTTATTATATTGTTCTACACCCTTTATATAGAGAGCATTCAAAATGGTGGTGTAAACTTAAAGTTCTTGGATCATTTGGTAGACTTGAACAAGATCAGTGAGTATGATTGGTGTGCTCATCTTGTTGAGAAGTTGGTTAAGAATGTTGATTCATGGAGGAAAACAAATAATGGGTTTTTCAGAGGACCTATTATATTGTTGCTAGTATGATTTCTAATTTGTTCATTACTACCATCAATTTGTTCATTGGTTTATGCATATTTGTTCATTAATAAGATTAATTTGTTCATGACAAATTGTCTATTGTGATTGTATGCTCATCTACCATCGTCCTGAAACTCCAAGATCCTTCCTAGTGATCAAGCATTTTAATCATGATTACTTTGTTGAGAGAGAGAGTTTTGAGATTTCGAAGGGTGGTTTTGGAAAAGGGTATTTTAGAGGTTTGCTTGAGTTTGTTTACCCTAGTGGTGATGCTCACAAAAATGAAGGCAAGTATTAATTTTGTTCATCAATACATACGATTAGTTCATTAAAAGAATCAATTTGTTCATCAAAATTAAGCCTTTTTCATAACTGTTTGATTTATATGTTGCATCAGCTGAGACAACATCTCCAAAATATGAGAAGTTATTCCTTGCAATAGGATCACACCAGAATAATTTGGTTAATTGATGTTGTTCATAAACATCATATTCAAAGAAAAATGCGTCACATCATTCTTTTTTCTTGAACAAGTTGTCCATAACCATTTAAGCATCACACCAATCATGAAGGAGTTCAGATCTCTTTTAAAATTCTTGAAATCAATTATAGTTGCACCAATTTTTGCGTATGAACGAACAAACTCCTTGTAGACATTGTATGACTTGCTTGTACCAACGTTTGCTCGGATGCAATTCATGATGAAATTTTCATGCAAGGAGGTCACTTTCCTATTGCTCTTTGCAAAGTGTTTTTGCTCATCTTCAAACATAACATGGGTGTAACGCTCTTCAAATTTCTTAACAATATATCTGTTTCTTCCAGAAAGTCTCATAGCCAGTTTAGCAATGCAACCACACCTGTTGGTTACTCTTTTTCGCTTTTTCACTTTTCCTTGTTGTCCTTCTTCATGATTCTCTTCATCATCATCTTCGTCATCTTCTTTTTTTTTTCTTCTTTACTAGATGTAGTATGTTCAGGTTTTCGAGTTGAGTTTTTAAATCCTGCCCAATTCCATCCGAACACTTTGTAATGGTGTCAGCACGTGCTTGGAAACCACATGCATCTATGTATGCCTTGAAGAAATTTACTCCTTGTTCACAGGTTCTAAACACCATCATCTCTTTAGGTCTTAAATTGTCATCACAAAATGGTATGTAGTAATGTGTGTTGTCAGGCGAGATCACGATCTTTAATTCCTTTTTATCGTCTATTTTTCCTTCATTATAGGGAAAAGAAACATGTAAATACGCATCAGTATCCACTACACGTACAATTTGTTATTTTTCCTTTTTTCAACAAATGTGCGAGATACCTATGAACAAATGTGTACTACCTATGCACAAATGCATGATATCTATGAACAAATGTGCGATACCATGAATAAATATTTGATGAACAAATGTGCAATATGTATGAACAAATGTGTGATATCTATGAAAAAATGTGCGTTACCTATAAACAAATTTGGAATATTATACATTTGTTCATACTAATAGTTGTCTTTCCAAATAAATCACAACAATGTCCATCAAAACCATAAAATAGAGTTTCCTATTGCTAATGCGTAAACATAAACAAATTTTGACGATATATGCAATGAAAACTTTCAAAATCTAGTTGTATTAGTTTTAATCAGGGAAAAATCGATTATAAATTGGTTCCATTAATCGTAATAAGTCAGATCTTCATTGTAACTTTGAGTAAATCGTAAATCTGAACAAAGCTCCTTTGAAAAGGTATAGTTTTCTCTCTGAAAAGAGAAAATCCAGTTAAATCAAAGCTTTAAATGATGAATGTGTACTCATATAGCAAGATTTGAGTAGAAAATTAGAACATATATACTAAATCATAAATATATGTGTTTCAATATAGTTTAGAAGCTTTATTTTTGCAGAGAAAAAAAGTTTTTTGGTTTTGATTTGAAAAGAGGATTAAAAATTGCCTTTTTGGGGGGGTTTGCTTGGTTGACAAGTACCTTCTGGTAGCGCTTGACGTACACGCGCTCTTTTTTTTCTGAATTATTTAGACGCGCGAAGCGCGTCCAAATAATTCAAGCTAGATTGACGGCGGAGATCTGTTCTCTTTTTGCACCTAGGTGCCCGTTCGCACGTGAAATACATCTCAATAAAATTATGTAATTTATAAAAAAAACTTTAAGATCTCATATTTTGATTAAATTTTTAAAATGTTTATTTCAATATCACGAAATGATTTTATTAAAGATTATACAATAATTTGATATTAATATAAAATTTAAAATACTTGATATAATATAGGAATAAAATTATGTAATTTAAAAAAAAACTTTAAGATCGTGCCACATATTTTAATTATATTTATTTAAAATTTATTTTCATTATTTGTTGAGATCTTGCCCCATATTTTGATTAAAATTATTAAAATGTTACTTTCACTTGAATTGAATGTTTTTAAATATTTTTTTATTAATATACATAAAACAATCATCTTTTATAAAATATTTATTAAGGTTATGTATTTGAGACTTTGAGTTTTAATATTTTACTTTGTAATGAATATAATGATATTTTTAAATATGGAGAAAATTAATTTAAAGATTGGAATTGAAGATAACATAGAGAAAAAAGTAAAAATAATATAATGCTATAACTTAAAGATAATTACGGTAGAATATCTAATAAGGATAATATAACTTATTAAAATATTTTTTAACGTTAATATTTTAAATTTTAGGTAGATATATCAATGTATACTAAAATATATCATATATTTTATAAATAATTTATTATATTACAAAATATCAACATATTGATAAAAAAAATTATATACTTGTAGTGTAAGATTTGTGAAAAGATAAGAGAAAATTTATAGATCAAATTTTGTTAAAAGATATGCATAAAATTAATATAGAAAGTATCAACATATAGATCAAATTATTATAATATAAAAAAATTGGATGTATAAAAAGAATAATACAAGTTATTATTAAAAAACTTGACATTATTTTATTTAAGTAATACCACGTGGCACAATTTTTTCAACATACATGATTTTTGCTAGCAATGTATTAGATAGATAAACTTTCCAAAATGCAAACATAGTGACCAAAGCTTCCATAAATACAACACAACGTAGCTATTTCTCCAGTGCTGATGAAGAAAGTTCTTTTGATTACATATTCAAATAACAACTTTTACTGGCACCAGTAAAGATCAGGACGCAAGAGTACAAAACTAGAGAACCACAGGAAAAAAAGAAATTTAAAAAAGGTGTTTGGGCAAAACCTGCTATTTTCCGTACTGTTTCTCCTCAAACTTATTCTTAATAGCTTCCCAAAAGGCAGGCACAGCTACATTGTCGGGCACCTCTTTAAACGAGGGTAAATAGTTCACGTCCACTATTACATGGTCACCCGTGCCTTCTTGTACCTACATGTATTAATTTCAATTTGCTTCAGAGGCCACATTTTCCAAGTAATAAAGCTCCTCAGAGTAGAATACACTTTAAAAAAAACTACTTTCGGTGCAGTCAGCAGATATATCTAGGATTTATTTATCTTTAATTTTATTTGTGGGATTAAATATATTAACAAAATAATTATAAAACATTAAAACAAACAAAAAAGCGGTAACAATACTAGAGGGCCGAAGCATATAAAACCACTTGAACTATTAAATTTTTATATATGTAAAGTATCAAACCCCAAGATATTCTGGGGAGGGGGTGACCCGATCCAGTAATCCGGCTAATTTTCTCGGATCCGAAAAATATTCCGTTGGATTCGGATTTTTTCAGATCGGATCAGATATTATTGAACACCCCTAATCAACAGAATAAATAAACTATCAACTTTACACCCGAAATAATACAGATATAAAATGACCCAAATTTAGTTCTGCAAAATTCATCCAACCCCCCTCGACAGAAAAAATACTCATATTTCATTCAGAGCTAAGAAACATCACAACATCAGGTAATATGGAAGATAAACAGCATCATGAGCAGACTTTTGTGCAATATATTAAGCGGTTGATCTTCCATATATTCTCATCTTATTGCCATTTCACTTTGGCTTCTAGTATGTTCATATTAACATCTTGTCTGACAAGTTCTCACAAGAATAAGACTACCAAGTCTTTTAATTTAATTGACAATTGACGTCTACTAGTAACACGTTAGCTGTTAAATTCCATAAAGGCTTTCCTGATACAATTTTGAATGAGACGTTAACGGAGAATAGAAAAGTAAGTTACTCACAACAACATCGAAGCCAAATATAGTCAGATCAAGCTTCTTCTGCAACCACTTAGCAGCTCTTTTGACTAGCTCAAAATCAAATTTGATCTGAGCTTCATCACCAAACTGATTTTCAGTAGTAGTTGGTAATGATTTTAAGCTGTGAAAAGAAACTAGTCATGACAGGCTGAATTTACTTGCTCATTAAAAAAAAAAGCAGCATAAAGCCAAACATAACCTGGAAGATAAGTTTGTAAACTACAGAGCAATTAATACCTATCAAAAAGCAGTGCTCTGAGTTGATTTGGTTGAGACAATTTCATCAAGACACTGGCATTAGGAGTAGACTTCTTCACTGCATAAAATACCTTATTTCCCAATACATAAATTTTAAAAATGATTGATGAATGATCCACATATTCCTGCAGCTCAATAATCCCAAGTGTTCCATATGGAAGTCAGTGACTTTGACAGAGGAAAAGTGAATTGTAAAAAATATTGCAAACGTAAGGTTAAATAAAGTTTCTGCTTTTTCTGCCATATGAAACTCCAAACTTAGCACTACCCTTTTATCAGATTTTTATGTGAGAATTCATTTCTCCTGTTAACTTCCATAACTTATTAGAATCAATTCTCCACATATGATTAACCTCACCAGGCATTTTATTAAAGCTACATTTACAGATTCAATATCCAAAAACCAAGGCTTTCAACAGCTAAATATTGGAATGAACCAACGCTTGCCTGGACAATTGCTGGAACAGGTACACTGAGGCCCCCGTAATCTTCAAATCTAAATACAATTGCCTATAACAAAGTAAATTAAGAGGCTTTTAAAACTGAATGATTCATAAATTTAAACACAAAAGAAACTTCAGTTAATTTTAGCCACAAACAAAACAAACTCAAACACTAGTTCTATCGCACACCAAACATGCAAGTACAGATATTTAATATTTTACAGTGAAAATTTACACTGGCAGGTTCTTTGCAGAATACAAGATTTCACAAATACCAAATTAGCTTTAAAAATGCAGCTTGCGTTTCCTTTTTTTCTTTTGAATGGGAAACAGGGCTACTAAAACCAGTCATTACCCACTGACATCATAACATATCGAAGATTTGATTGCGTCTGGAAATCTGTGGCATTGATGAGGTTACAAATAAGTGCCATTAGTGTTGTGTTGAAGTCCAGTAGATAAATAACTGGGGTACAGTCCAGGTATAATACATTAAATTTGGGGCCACTCATCACCAGAAAGCTTTATATTTTCGGAGAGACTAGCCCTCAAAATTCCAACACGCTCCATCAAGTGCAACTTATCTCACTGAGTTATCACTTGTCAGATCAGATGTATCATTTTTCCATCTCCAAAACATGTGTATGTCATTTTCTTTGGAAATTAGGCTTGAATAATGTGTCGAATACAGCAATCCCAAATCTAAGACTGTTAGACTGTTGGGCTCTGCTGTAAAGTTGAAAGTCCTATTGTTCAATAGCTAGATGAAGTTTCAACACATTAATTTAGGGCTCACCAATTAATAAAACAACTACCAGGTTCATCCATTTACACAAACTATATCCATAAAACATTTATTTTCCCATGTGACATTTATGATTCAGACAAAATTACAACATCAACATCATCGCCTAGTATAGTCCCGCTCAAGCGGGATCCGGGGGGTCAAGATCAGGGCACCCATAAATCTGAACATGTCAGGAGGATGCGCCCGATACACCCAAGAAAAACTGAAATTCAACAATGTGACAATAATAATTGAATTTAGTTAGAATGCACCAAAATCGATATAGGGGCTAAATCCATCTCAAAAGCATTGTATAAAAGCACTTATAAAATGCATGTTTTCTATTTACTCTTTTCCCCACTGAATAAAAGATCAAATGACTAAGAACCATAGGGACTATTAGTGTCAAAAGATGAAATTTTAGTTACTCTTAAATGGAAAACAAATTGAGCAGTTATATATTACCATACTATGAGCATCAGCCACTCCACATGCAACTTGGGGTTTCACTATGTTTGGGAGAGAAAGCATAGCCTCTGAAATCCTTTCTGTCAAATTAGGCTCAACAAATTTATCAACCTGAAAGGCCGATATCAGACACTAGATTTTAAGAAGTTTGTCGTATAAGTTAAGTATGCAGACATGATAAGATTTCTCATATATATATGAAATATGCTAACAATGACATCGAGGACAATGGCTAATCATACTGAAAAGGTAAAATCATGACTGAAAATAAAATACGAAAGGTAAAATCTATTTCAATGTCTTTCTCAAGTGATGAATTATGCCACTAAAAATGCACTTTTTCTTTTTTAGCATTCTAAATAATTCCTCCAGCAGTGATGCTTAACTTCACCGTATGTAATCGTGCATCAAACACTTTGCTTGCTTGTACATATACACATCACACAAATTATGCATCTTAAATTCCGACTGGATTAGGTTCAAAGCACGAGATGATGATTGATATGACAGGCAAAGTAGAGGGGTAATTCACAAAAGCACTTTCGTGCCAAGACATAGGGTGCATGGATGGATGTTTTGTATCCCTCGAGGAAAGATAGGCTGTAATTGTATAGCGGTATGATACAACACCACAACTATTAATGAATTACTTACCTCCAGATAATTCCAACTTATTCACATATTTCATATTATTTCTAGAATGTTCCTTAGAGTAATATCTATCCTTCTCAAAATATTAGTTCCAGAATGCTCTACTAAGCAACAGTTCTTTATCTATATATTACTTCTAGAACATACTTTAATAGTCAACAAAAAAAATTCTCTTTGTTTTTTTGTAAAATTAATATGGATGATATATTGATTGATACGTTAAATTTCGTAAATTTTTATACACATTAATTTCCTATATATTTTATTTCTTTGCTATGTAAAATTAGTATGGTAATGATCTTTATATATGGAATGAATTTTGCAAAATAATACACAGATAATTTCTATTGGATAGAATTTTTATATATCTTTACCTCGTACCAATAAAGTAGTATAATATAAAATTTAATGTAAGTAATTTACTGTCCGTAGCATGTGCAAAAATTATATTATTTTACTAACCATCCTTATTGTTTATATTACATATTGTCCATGATTTAGTTATTATATTTGGAAAAAAGTTTATTCATTTTTTTAAATTAACATTACTTTAACTTTAACTGACCTCGTGCATGCACGGGGACATTCTAGTTTTTAAGCGTTAAGCTATAGATAATCTATTATTTGAAGTTTGGTAAGGTTATTAAATTATTAACTTGAAACCTATTAACAATAACTTTTAGAGTTGAATTCTTTTCATTTGTCTCTAATTTTGAAAAACATCCATCTTTATATGGCTACAAATTTTTTCAAAATTAATTTAAAAAATAGAGTAGGAAAAGAAACCTTAAGGAAGTGGGCACCCCTGATTTTTGTAGAACCTTTGTTGTAGACTTCACTTATCCCAAGTAGCATGTGTTGTATTGATAACCGATCTAAAATAGGGAAAACGTTATCAAAAGGATCTATCACACAGCAATTCTGCTGCTGTTCCAACAACCTGTACAGGAAGGGAAGCATTTGTTTACAAAAAGCTATGGTCAACAAAAGACTAAACAAATTTGATGTCATGAAATCATGCTTGATGGTCTCAACATATTATAGATTTGCCGACTGTTTGCAAAACAAACATTCTGCTATAAACCACATACAATTACTTTATGTACAGTGAGCACGAAACAGTCCTCAGAAGACAGTTTTAATTGGTAAGAGTTACCTCCTCAGTTCCAGCAGGCCACAGGTGTATGTAATGTTTGGTCCAATGGCTGAAGCATCAGTCAGCTCGATAGATACAATTTCATCTGTTGCTTTATGGAGAACTACGTCAAGTCCGAGTAGTTGCAAAGGCATTTCTAACTCATATGTTATAGGAAGAAAAATTAACCCATTTTGCGTCGAATGCATAGGAAAAGCACCCCTCTGCCAGGATACATGATCATAATTATTGTCATAAATTTACCTAGAAATTAGCTCAATGTGGACAAAAAACTGAGGGCATGAAATAATACTACTACAAATAACTCTTGCAAATGAGGATGATGATACATTGTAAATTCAATAACTATTTGTATGAATTTAAAAAGGAATTTTCCTCTGCTACATAATGATAAATAGAACTCGCGCTAAAAAAAGTCTCAAATTCACTCCAAAACAATAATTTTTGGGGGTAGCTGAGCAAACATTCAAATGGTTTAGAAATTTGCAGGATTGGATATGGAAAAGGCAAAACAGAAATTAAAGAATAATGATTTATGTAGTACAAAGAAACTTCAAATGTTTATGGTGTTTGCAATATCAGGCGAAACAAAAATAAAAAGAAATCGTTTTTATCATAAGAGAGATGACAGAGACCCAGTATACCTAGAAAGATTTGTCTTTTTTTTTCTAATTTTTCTTAATCAGCATAAGTGGTGTATATCAATTCAGACATTGTAAACAGGTCCACCATTTACTTATGTTTGACTATACATATGTAGATTTAATGTGTTCCCAAATTTATACCTTCTATCAATTTATTCCCAAACCCTTCTAAGGTTGTGTTCAGGACTGTACTAATAATGATTTTTTTTTAATGTAACGAGGCTTCTGATTTAAATGTGTTCAGCAAGTAGGAAGACAAGTGTTTGAAAAGCTGTAGGCACGATGGACTTGCCTGGTGCCTCAGAGGCGCAAGAAGTGTGCCAAGTCACATTGCTTGAGAAGGGCGACACTGGGAGAGAAAGGAGAGGCATGGTGAGAGAATGGTTTGATATATGAGTGAAGGAGAGGAAGAGAATGACCTATAATGTCTATTTTATGCTAGAGAGAAGGGAGAGGTTTGTTTTTAAGTAAAAGAGGAGGGAGAAAAAGTGATGAGGGAATCTGCATCAGTGATCTTTTATGCTTCTAGTATCATAAAAATAAAAAGCATATAAAAAAACTGTTCTTCGGAAAAAAATTTGTCAGATTGAGTATCTTTTTCCACATACTCATCTTTACTCATTTCATTGGTTCTCACTCCAATTCCAACATTTGTTTTATTTTCGTTTTTTTATATTTGTTAAAGAAACACCAAATCTCACCATTGGAGATGCCCTCAAAGGGAAGTAAAAGATATTGAATGTAAATTGGAAAAGATAAAAATGAACTATATATTGAATGTAAATTGGAAAAGATAAAAATAAACTATATGTTGAATGTACATTAAAAAAGATAGCCAAGGGAAAGAAAAGGCATTGAATGTACATTAAAAATGATGATAAAAGAAAAGTAAAAGGTATTTATTGTAAATTAGAAAATATAATTGTTATTAAAAAGATAAGAAAATCTATTTATCAAAAAAAAAGATCAAAAACATGAATAAAAAAATTCAAATTTACACCGATAAGTTTTAATTAAAGAGGTGTCCCACCTAGCCGCCAGGCACAATAGCAGATTGGGATGAATTGGCCGGAATTGGGAGTGGTTAGGTTGGGTACATGTGTGAGAAAGAGCAGGAAGACTAGTACCGCCAAACAGGGCCTTATTTGTTTCTATTTTAATCTTTCTCTTATGAGATCTTACTAACATGGACAAAATAGTAGGGACCAAAACAAAACACAAGCAAAAGGTTACGGACCAAAATGAAACATGGAAAAAGGTTAGGGACTCTTTTCGAACAAATATAGAAGCGCGACATCCGCAAATTAACATCCACTTGAGTAAAGGACTAAGAATGAAAAAAGAAATGTTTTGGGCTATGTTGAAAAACATGAAAAATTAGGTATCAAAATAAAACAAACAAGATAGAAGAAAGAAATGTACCCTAAAAATAATCATAACAAAAGAGCTTGTCAATGTAGATATTCGATTTAGGTCTCATAAAGTTCGTACGGGCAATAATGTTGCATTGTATAGAAAACATACCTTAGCAAAGTCTGCTTGCCGAGAAGGCTTCATAACATAGCCAACAGTTATAAGTTTACTTCCTACTGCCTGTTTCCATCACATTTTCTAATAAGATATAAGAAAAATGACCATTGACATAAATCTAAGCATTGATGTAAACAAATTAACTTCTAATTTAAGAAAATTGTTCATAATCACATTTAGGGGAAAGAATTTGTCATGTCCAGAACATCAAAGTTAGCAAATCTCAAATATTTGTTTTCTCCTTAAAAAGTTGTTTTCGTTATGTGGAATAGAATTTGCACCTTAAACATCCATTATTGTCATCATGAATTTGCACCTTGTTAACTACTATTGTCACCGTCAGTCATCACCATCACCTCAGCGCACCCCCTAAAATATTTACAGTCAAGGGTTTTCTATTCTATTATAAGCACATAACAATACAGAAATAATGGAGCCAGCATCCCCATAACCTAGGGATTCCTAAACCAAAGAAAACAGACTGCATCTGTCTACTACTGCCAACTTTCTGATGCAACCATTCCAGCTGCTTGAAAATTACACCTGCAAAAACCATTCCCAGCTGTTTCATAGCACTTCCTAAAACTCGTGACAAACCATTTCTCAGCCTGCTAATGACTTTCAAACTTTTCTAACATTAACCAATTCTTTTATTAGCACACATACGCAAATTATAGTACCAGTAACACGTTGCCAGCATTGTTATATTGCTCATGAACTGATTTTTACTGCAGTAGGCAGATACCAAGATTTCACATCCAGATGCACATTTGTTTAAGGAATTCGATATTAGATTTGTCAATTCGAACAAAACTCTTTGAATATGAAGTAATGAAGTATTCAAAACATATAGCTTCATAACTATATAGCATGAACAAAACTCTTTGAATATGAAGTAATGAAGTATTCAAAACATATAGCTTCATAACTATATAGCATAAGTGGAAGAATCACAGAAGACCTTTTTATTCAAACGAATAATATTTAGAGGCAGCTCTTCCAATTTTCTGATATAAGCAACACTCGGACTCTCATTTGCACACCTACCACCATCAGAATCTGCAACAAAACCAAGATTAGATACTCAACTAGGAAATTTTAGTAATGCATTCTTAAATGAAGGAGACCAATAATGTAAACATAAATAGTAATGCATAACTAATTGTATATCCATTTTCTACATAATGTCCCCTATTTTATGATTGTAATCTGCATATGTTGCTATAATATGAGTCGCTTTGATCAGATTTACTCCTACTACTTCGAATTTGGTCAACTCAGGGAATCATGGAGGCATCCGTTGTTTCTAGAGAAATATGATCGGAAGGTATCTAAGTTTGTTGTAAAGTCATATATTTTCATATTGACAAACCTCTGTAACATATCACATAAAGCTCATTGTTCAAGCACATTAGAGGATATGAGGAATGACACTGTTTACCGTATATGGAAAGGCGTATGAACTTACTTACAACAGCCAGTAGCCAACCATAGCTACACAGCTTTGTACAGACATTTTCCTTCTCACGAGAAATTAAATACAAAATGCTTCCTCCGATATCACCCCATGCTGATACGATGCAATCAAAAGCATCTTTTGGAGAAGACGTACCAAAGAAGAAGCATCCAAATGAATACCGGATTGACATCTTTCTGAGAAGACGAACCTACAGGCAAAAACATTCAAGTCAATATGCAAATTTGAGTCTATAGACAGAAAAGTTGACCAGTCAATCGCCTCACAGGTGTTTCCAGATTCACTTTACTGGGTTCTATACAACATCCTAGTAAATGTATATTTATACAACCCATATGGGTCACATGCAAGGGAGAAGATCCCTTTTTTGCACCTTGTTATGTAACATGAGCCATATAAGAACAATTCGGTAACAATAAACAAGAAGCACATAACTGCAACATATTTGATGTGTATCAGAACTTTCTCCACTATGGATCATACAGATATACAATAGCTATAACTTGCATAGAAAACACTAACCTTTTCATCTGAAAGGCTAGAATCAAATGAAATCCCCTGAAAAACAGGAGTAATTTAGATTGATCTTAGTAGTGCCTATGGATCATATAAGGAACAATAACAACAACAACATTGACCCAGTGGAGTTCCACCACAGTGGAATCTGAGGGGCAAAGATGGGGAACCCTGGCCTAAAACAGGGAAGGGGTGCGCCCGAAAGGCCAGAGAGAGACCATAAAACTCTGACCTAGCAAACCCAAGCAAAACTCTGACCTAGCAAAACAGTGTCACCATTCTTGGTTCCAATTTAAGGATTCGAGTTTATCACTACCAACACTGCCTCATTTTCAATATGGATATAAAGAAAAAGTTGTAGAAAAAAAAAACGCAAGATGCCCATATGTATTAGAAGAAGAAAAATTTTTTAAAAATTTAAAAAAAAAGTGATGCATCCCTCTAATTAGATCTGAGTCAGTATTTAAAAGCAATACTGTTTTTCTCCTTCATCACTCTTTGCTTCTAAGCACAATGACAGATTTCCTCCATATTAGAAAATTGCACTCAGAAAGCAGTATGGTGCTGCATACTGCGTTTGCAGCAATCCAATTCCATTTACACACAAAACAGAACCAAACTGTTAGATTCCCCCCACAAACTCTAGATCATATACTCGTAAATCTGTTTTCTATTACACAAAACCAATTCACGGAATAATGGAATATACGAGGCAGAGAGTAGAAGTCAGTGATTGCAATCACAAATATGCTAAAAAAGTTACTCTGTCTTAATTGCAAATCAATTTTCCACCGAGATAATAACCTAGATCTAATAGAGAAAATAAAACTCGCTGATTACAGTCAAGAACACAACTGCATTCTACTTTGCCTTCAACTTTGAAACTCGTACACTTGCCAAAAAGTTCTCTGTCCCGATTCAAAAAGTTTTGTTCAAGTACAAGGAATGCTAAAGATTAGAAACAAACAAAATTCCAATCACAAGGAGCAAGGCAACTGATAGCAAGCTCAATAATTTAGTGCATGCAAAAACAAATATTTTTTTCAAAATCTAGTAATTAAAAGCTCAAATTTGACTAAAACCTCAACAAAAACCTCAAATTTCACTAAAACCTCAACAAAATCAAGTACAAGGACTTTCATGATTAAAACCTCAAATTTCACTGCATGCACATGTATTTAGCCAAAGAGTCCAATACAGGAAACGCAGACCATCAACAAAAACCTCAGATTCTCTTGCACAGAGTAAACTGCTCCTCCTTTATCCCAATTGAAAGAGAGAAAAGAGCAAAGAGAACAATAGGATTTTAGAAACAGAGGATTACCAAGCGGAGTTGGGAAAACTGAAGGATGCGGAGGAGATCATCAGTGCCGGGATGGAAAGGAGCGTTATTGCAGCCTTCAGGAAGGACAAGCGCAGAGGCATCAAGTATCACTCCTCTGACTTCACCCATGGATTCTCCGTTTTGCATCCCAACTTTGTAACTACAAAATACGCTTTAGGGCATGTGGTTGATATTTACAGCATAGTTTAAGATCCTAGAATAGAAATAGATTTGTTTTAATATTTATGAATTTTCTTTGACGAGTTTATTAGTTTTTAAATAGGATTTTAGTTTCTAAAAAGAGTATTTTTAACAAAGGCATAGGATAGAGTAATTTTAACAAAGGCTAACGATCTTTCTAGCACATCTCAAGAATGAGGTTCCAAAGAACCGAATCAATTGTAAATAGAATGGAAGAGACGCGATAAAAAGAAACAACAATGTAGTCTGTCACCGAATTGCACTCTCGTAAGACATGAAAAATGTCCCAACACCGAAATTGAGCAAATAAGTAGTGGATATCCGCACGTAGCATCTCGATCTCCCACGGACAACCGGCCAATGTTATTAAAATCGAGATTCTAGAATCGGATCGTAGAAGGTTCTCCGGATAGGATCGTAAAATCGAATCGCGGTAAGATTCTACATTATAACTAAATGTATGTAAAAACAATCTTATATATTGTCGGTTTATCATATACAAAGTGAAAACAGTATAAACTTTATAAATGTAATAAGTAAATTGTTAGTTAGAATAATTGAATATAATTGAGAGACAAACCTTGAACAAATTTATAAAAAAAATATAAATAGTAGTAGTCATTTTGTAGAATCGTTTATAAAATTGTTAAAATCGTATATAAAATCTAATCGCACAAAAGATTTTATAAGTTTTTATTGCGATCACTTAAGATTCTACCACCAATAAGATTCTACCTAGAATCATGAATCGCTCTGTCACTTTGGATCGTAAAATCGTTAAAACTGTTCAATCAAATCAGGATTTTAATAACTCAGCAAGAACAGCTTTGACCGGCTGCAAGTTGTCACCTTCAATCTGGATGTGGGCAATGTCACGTCTGGTGGCCTCACTAATTCCCTATCGCAAGGCGATGGCCTCGGATTTCATAACAGCTTGTCGACCAATCAACCCTCTATCAAAATGGGTGGGTTCGCCGCCGCGATCCCTAAGGATAAAACCGAATGAAGTCACACCATAAGCGCTTATTGCGCCATCAAAATTAAGTTTGGTAAAATTTGTTATGGGCTTCTTCCACTTTGCGCATTTCCGCATGCACTTTAGTGTTTTGCCACCAGCTTGTGCTCTAGTGTCGTCATTCTTGTCAGTATTATGCCATTCCCTTATTTGGTTGTGGATGAACTCACATAGGTTGTCTTGGTGGTTTGTTTTCCTGGTAGCGTTTGGATTAAAAACAACTTTGTTTTTGAACAACCAGATGCTCTACCATGAGCAAATCAGGTCCTCCAATTCAGTAGTGGATGAAATTGCCCTAATTTCGCCAAGGATGTGGCATGGTTTTTTTTCTCTTCTAGGTTAATTTAGTTAATGATCCATGCAATTTTAGGGTTGATTGTGTGAAGAGTGGTTTTTGTGCGGTTCCATGCAAGAAGGATGTGGTTGATGTCCACATTGGTGTTGTTACATGCTACACACCCGTGTACAACCTAGATGTGGTTAGCTGCAAGGTGGCTTCTTGTAGGGAGCCGTTTCGGGCAACTTTTCACATGAAGTTTTTCATTTTTGGTGGAATATTTAGCTTACAAATCCAGTTTAGGTTAACTTGGGGTTCTCCTTTGTTCTTGTGGAGCCATTGTAGCAGTTTTTGCTTGGTTACCAGTACATCTTGTTCAAGATTTTATTCAGCGTAGTGAGAGTTTGAGTCACACGTTGGACGTCCTTAATGTTAAGCACCCGTTGAAGCTTATCAATGTCCCATGAATTTTCCTCAAAGAGGAAGTCAACGACTTGTTCCTCCCAATTCGTGTTATTACTAGCGTTTTCTTTCGAAATAAGATGACATGCAAAGCCAATCTAGTTATCTTTCCAAAATCGGATGGTTTTACCATCACCAACCTGCCAGACAAGCCCCTTGATGAAGAGGTCTTTAAGGCTCAATAGCTTGGACCATTGTCGCGATTTATTTTTTCTTTTAATAGTTAAGATGTCCATCGGATTTCAGGTATTTTTCCGTGAAAATTTAAATTCGTAGATTATTTGGTTCAGCTAGAATTTTTCAAAGAAAATTTATTTGGAGTGCTTGATTCATGTCTTCTGCCTTGCCAATCCTTAGTCCCCTCCCCCCCCCCCCCCCCGGGATGGTAATGTGAACTCGTTTCCGGATTCACTATAGGATCTTTATCTTGAACTCGTATTGTGTCTCACGAACAAGTAATCAATAGTGTTTGAGGCGTTGAGCCTAAAAATCAAGAGGAAAATCAAATTTTGGCAATGAGAGATTCAAATTCAAGGGAGAAATCGAGAGAGGAAGAGAAGATTTGAGGGTTGATGCCTAATAATGAAAGTTTGGGTTAATACCGACAACACTTCTTATCATTCAATCAAGTGTGCGAAAAACAAGACAGGAGGCTCTTTTATAGAGAGGAGCTCCTTGAAAAACCTAGAGAGGCGTGGGGGACAACTAGGGCAAAGCATGCAAGCGGCCCAAGCCCAAAACTTCCTTACTAAAACAAGCAATCATCCAAACTAGAAGGTTTTAGAAGGAAAGATATGAAAATAAGCAATAAAAAGGATAGCAATCACAATGACCTGAGTGTCATGGCAAGGTGTGACAAGGGTTGGCGCAACACGACAAGGGCGTCTGCGTGCCAACGTCGTGGCACAAGGATGTCGCGGGCCATTGTGTGCGGCGCACTAAGCCTTGTGTGCACGAGAACCTCATATGCCGACATCGGGTTGGCCCGACGTTGGCATAGTAGTGGAGTGATCCAAAGCGTCTAAGGCAAAATCCTCGACGCCAAGTGGTGGGACGGGCACGGTACCAATGGAGACTAGGCATGCGAAGGTTGGCTCAGCCATGAGTGTGTCGTGTTTAGCGAATGTGAGTGCGACGATGGACGTCGTGGCACGAGCAATGGCATGGGTCCTGGCTTGTGTGATGGGTCCATCAGAGCAAACTAACGTAGACTCCTCCTCCCAACTAGCCGTAATGGTCGGGGTCACATCACCCTTCTCCCTTGGGTGGGAAACGTCCCTATTTCCTCGTCTTGATACTCGGGATCCACATAAGGAGAGAGATTTGACACATTAAAGGAAGCATGGACATCGTACTTACTCGAGAGGTCCAAGATGTACGAGTTGTCCCTGATGCGTCGTAGAACCTTGAAGGAGTTGTCTCCCCTCGGTGTAGTTTCGTCCTATGAGCCTCGGGAAACTGATCCTTGCGAAGATGAAACCAAACCAAGTCTCTTGGCTTGAAGATTAGTAAACGACGCCCCTTATTGTGTTGTGCGGTGTACTGCTCCGAGTGTTTCTCTAGTTATGTCTTGGTGAGCTCGTGAAGACGGTGCACATGGTTGGCGCAGTTGGTCGCGTCAACATGCTCGCCGGTCTTGAAGGGTCGCGACACCAAGTCCATGGGTGTGCACGGATTATACCCGTAGACAACCTCGAACGGGGTCATCTTCGTCGATGTGTGATTGGACATGTTATAAGCAAACTCGACATGGCATAGTAAGTCCTCTCATCGGTGTGTGTTAGCCTTGAGCATCGTCCTAAGGAGGGTGCCCAAGGACCGATTTGTCACCTTAGTCTGACCATCGGTTTGGGGGTAGTGTTCTAAAAAACTCTAGGCGGACCCTAGGCGGAGAGGGGCCGCCTAGAGCCTAAGCGGCCTAAAGGGGCATCTAGACGAACTAGACGGTCTCCCAGACGAGCTAGAAAGCTAGGCGGGATAGAACCTTCCAGCGTCTAGGCGGGGCCTAGACGGAGCTAGGTGGAGATTTTTAGAACAATGTTTGGGGGTGATAAGCAATGCAAAACAAAAGTCGTGTTCCTAACTTCCCCCAAAGTGTCCTCCAAAAGTGGCTGCAAAACTTGGTGTCCCTATCACTAATGATAGTGCGAGGGATACCATGCAGCTTCACCACATGCTCGAAGAACAAGTTCGCCATGTGTGGCCAAAAGAAATGCTCCCGAAGCGCCGCCAATATTTTGGCATGCCAAAGTGGTCTCATTCGTCATGAGCCTCCTTCAGCAATAAGTGCCTAACCGAGGAATCAAGAATGCAAAGCTTCCCGACTCGATATAGGTACCCATTGTCCAAGAAGTAGGACTCATGGATACAAGCTTCCTCGAGTGCCTTCATGATCGGGAAAAGTATGGATCCGAGGCATACAATTCCTTAATCAGTGAGAACCCGAGTAGTTTAGAATGTAACTAGGTCAAAAGGACATACCTTTGAGAGAGAGCGTCAGCGACGACGTTCTCTTTGCCCCTTCTTGTGAGCAATGACGTATGGAAATGTCTCCATGAATTCCACCTAGCGTGTGTGGCGCCTATTGAGAGTCGTTTGACTCTTCAAAGAAGCCAGGGTCGTGTGATCCGTATGAATTATGAACTCGTTTGGACATAGATAGTGTTGCCACATCTTGAGGACCCGAATAAGAGAGTACAACTCTTTATCATAGGTCGGATAATTCAATGTAGCTCATGTTAGCTTCTCGCTAAAGTAAGCGATAGGTCGTTGCTCTTGAAGGAGTACACCGCCTACGCTTTAGTTGGAGGCGTCGCACTTGATCTCGAAGCGCTTTGAGAAGTCCAGCAATTGCAGGACCAAGGCTTGGCATAAAGCATCCTTCAAGGCCTCTAAGGCGGCCTCGTGATGCGGCATCCACTTTATTGTGGTCATCTTCTTGGTCAAATTATAGAGTGACCCGTCGATAGAACTGAAGTCCTTGACAAATTCCATATAAAATCGCGAGCGCCAATAACAATCGAACCATAGTGGGGGTCGTGGGAGTTGGCCACTCACGAATGGCTCGGCTTTTGTCAAAATCCACTTGTAAGCCATCCTTGGATACGACAAAGCCAAGAAAATTCGTCGTATTTGAGAAAAACTCACATTTGTCCATATTTAGATACATGAATGTTTGCGGAGGCAATCTAACACATGCCTAAGCTTCCCCACATGAGAGTCCAAAGTTTTAGAAAGTACCAAACTATCGTCAAAATACACAACGACAAAACGACCTAAAAATTTCTAAATACATAGTTCATCAAACGCGTCTATCACTTTCTCTTTCAATCAAGTTAAAAACTCAAATCACCCCGATTCTCATCTAGGCATAAACACAACAAGCAATCTAAAAATAGATAGAAGGCATTCAACACATCATCTTACTCATAAAACCATGCATAACTATGCCGGGTTTAACCCCGACCCTAGATAGGAAAACTACTCACTATTCATAACTATAAAGCAAACAACTTCAATAAGAGAAAACATTGAAAACAAAACTACTTCAAATTACTAAGAAAATATCGTCTTACACACTTTAGAAGAAACCGAAAACAACAAGAACACCGAATCGAAAACACGATTAACGACCTTAGCTTTACTCTTGTTCCACCTCGGTTCGTCCTCTCCTCCGACTCGACTCTCTCTCTCGGCTCTTCCAATCCTTCTACTACTCCGTCTACTAATAAAGCTATCTAATAAAAAAGGCTAGAAGATAAAAACTTTCCTAAAAGATAGAAACTAACTCTAAAAAGATAGAAATAAAACCTAGAAAGATAAAAAGACCTAAAATATAAAATATAATAACCCTAAAACTCATTAAAAACCCTACCGACACGGAATAAATTTCTGCACCGGGTCGGTAAACATCAAAACGAATTCTCAAAAAACTCTATCTCTAAGCCTCGTTAACGACCCTTCTCAGCCTCGTTAACGAGCCTGTATTTGGCTTTCTTCAACACTTCAACTCCAAAAATCTTGACTTCGACTCCTTTATCTCGTATTCTTCCGTCCTCCACCATAGCATTTCAATCAGCTCCAGAAAGCACCGTTTCCTTGCTAAAAACTTACAAAAAGACACAAAACGGAGTAGCTTCCATACTTTTCACAAAATATGCAAAACCATCCAAAAACACACAAAACTAACTCTAAAACTACTAAAACTAAACCTAACAAACTAAGAAAACACACTAAAAACTATACCAAAAACACGAACATCAAAATACCCCATACTTAAACTTGCTTGTCCTCAAGCAATCACTAAACAATAATCAAAACCAAACAATCATACTCATCAACCCATATCCATCATCTAAAAAGCAACTTCAACACATAGAAGAAAATAGCAAATGACTATTAATGTCACCACACATATATGCACTAAATAGACATAAGAAAATACAATCCAACCTCACAAGGGTAATGTGTTTCACTCAGCTCTCAAGTGTTTAGGCTTATAAATTCAATCTCTCAACTCATCTTATATACAAAAACTCATAGAAATTGGAACTTATATCACTAAACTCTCCACCCAAGATTTGTCAAAACACGCAAAAATCATCAAGAGAACTTAGGGGGCTCAATGAAAAACTTCATAGAAGCTTCCATTCGGCCGAGTTGTAATGGGGCTTGGTAAAGACAATTTAGGCGTGGAAATATTTTGGTCATGTGGTGGTAATAATATCCGGGAATCAAAGACTCCTAAAAACTCACATATCTAAACAAAACACTCATAAAAACAATAACTTACCAAACTCACTCAACAATATGCACTTCCTCTTTCACTCACCTTATTCATCCTAGAAAGTCTCATAAAATAACTCAAAAGAATCTCTAATTTATCTTTAACCACAAATGCACATCTTACTTCTCTTCTCTTTCTTAATCAACTTCTTTTTTTTAACTTGCTTACGCAGCCTCGTTAATCGAACTAGCAGGGTCGTTAACGAACTTCATCGTGTATACTTCCTTCACTTTTTCTCAAATTTTTTTCTTTTGTGCAGCCTTTATTATCAAGAGATCTTTCTTTTTACAAAATAAAACAAGAGACTTCCAATATACCCTTCCCAACAATCTCTCAATTTCAAAACCAATCATAACATCTCACTCTCAACAAAACATACCTCTCCAATCTAAGTCCTAATCCCCGGATAAGGTCAAGCTTATCTCGGCTAGGGAATAATTTGTGGAGCTAAAAATAAAAAGGCTTCAAGGCTCAAATTGGCTTCAAAAAGAGGGATAAATGTAGGGTGGATAAGGATTAATGAAAAAGTTCTCTATCATATGATCTTCACAAGTAATGAACTATAAATCTTATATAGGTCTCAAGAAATAGATAACCATCACAATTCCAAGAGATAATATGCATATAGAGAGCAAATCACACAAGAAAAGAAGAGGGATTTTTGATGTTCTCCAAGGCCAAAAATAACTCACAAGGTAGCAATTTTTGTTGGATTGCATCACTTATGCTAAAAAGTATACATGCTCAATTTCATCAAATGCTATTCCTTCATAAAAACAACTTCAAAACATGAATCAGGCTAAACTATCAAAGACATGCTTGCAAGGAATTATATGATCATGCTAGCAACTACTATCATAGAACCATAAGAAAGGGATATCTATCAATTCTAAAACTCTTTTTGGAATTTTCAAAATTTTCGATTTCTTTTATGGAACAAAGAACTACTCAAAACAAATAAAACACATAAAACAACAAGACACAAGACAACAAGTTTTCTACCCTTTCCCACCCCATACTTAAAATTACTGTGTCCCCACTGTAAGAAAAATAAGAAGAAGAAAAGAAATAGAAAAGAAAAGAAAGAAAAAAAAACAAGAAAAAGAACAGAAAAACTTACAAGATCTTAAAGTAGAAAACAAGAAAAACTCTTCAAACTGAATCAACGGTTAGGTGGTGGAAAATAATGCTCGAAGTTCCCCATGAAGTCATACATCGTCCTCCAGCGCTCTACATCATCCGCCTCTCTCTACTGATGCCTCGTATCCTCGAAAGCCATGTGAGCAGAATAGACACTCTCCTTTCTATCCATCCTCCGATGAATATATGTCTGTTGAAGGTTAAGTTGTTGCTGTGACACCCTTATACCCTATGACGTATACTTGGCAAAACGTATCTCTTATATAAAGAGATAAGAGACATATAACTACTATTCACGTAAGCACATAACAAACATTAACAACCATAAAAGGTTGCACACACACATCTATATGTCTTTACTTTTATACTAATACATTTGTCACTCTAACTTCTGTTACAACACATATGTCTATGATGCAAAATGAGGAGGAGAAGGTTGCTTAGAGTTTCAGCCAGCCGACCTGTATGAATGTGACCTCTAAACAGACACACACCAGTAAGAACTAGCTGAACCTGAAAAATTGTTTTGCGATTTACGTGAGTCGCATACTCAGTGAATATAAACCATCATCAATTATTTCACATACTGCCAAGCAATTGGTCAATATACATATTCATACATATTATATATGTCATATACGAATTTACTATGCAAATGCAAATGCAAATGCCGATGTATCCGATTCATTCTTCTGTGAATTGTTCAAGCCTGAATTTGCCCCGGGTTTCCATTACCAACTCTTTTCCATTACCAACTTTTCCTTTCTTTTTTTTTCCATATACCAACTTTTTTTTCCATTACCGACTTTTAGGCATCTTAGGCCTCATTTGCTCATTTACCATCTTTTAGGCATCTTAGGCCTCATGTATGACCCGTAGGTCTCCTATGTATACAAATTCAGGGCAAGACAGTCACATATCATTTTAATCTCATGCAATATGCTATGCAATCAAGTGCATCTTTTAACCATATATCATATGCCATCTGTTAACATACCTTTTGTGCAAACAACTCTGGAAATTTCAAAGCTATCATATAAAACACATATATCCATATAACACATATATCCATATAGCTCATAAAACATATATATCCATATAGCTCATAAAACATATATATCCATATAGCTCGTATAAAACATATAACACATAGGGTTGAATCTCTGGTCTATACTCACCTGTTTAAGGCAGGTACTATATTTCTCCCCCTTGACTCTGACCACGGTCTATTACTTGGGCTCCTATATGTAACCCAATGCAAATTAGGCTATTTACTCTTACAAACTCTAACCCCAAATGCAATGAATTGCCAGAATGCATTAAAACTTTTTGTGCATCTTTCCAAATACTTTAAAACTTGACATCGATAAACTATATATATAGAAGAACATTTTTCTAGTTCAAACCTTTCTGAAAAACATGATCAAAGGGCTCCCTAATATCATTACAAAGATAAACCCTAAGATCACTCTGAAATCTTTTACCGAATATAAATCTGATATCGAAAACACCTGCTGAAAACTATAGATCAATTGATTTTCAAATCAAAAGCAACTGTAGATCTAGATCTGGAAAAATCAATAAAATCCAGATAAACCAATAACTAATTAAAAACTTACCAAATCAAGCTTGTACTTCGAGATTAAAACCCGATTGAAGAGATCTTATACCAGATCTAAGAAATAAACTAAATTTTTTTATCAAATTCTCCTTCTTTCTCCCCTCTCTTTTTCCTCTCTATTTTTTTTGGTACTACGTACCTTTATCAACAGAGCATCAAACATATTTATATTACAAAGTGAAGTCGGCCAATCTCACACAAAGTCGGCATTTTTTTAAAACTACACTTTTCACCCTCAAATCTCCTTTACTATAAACTTTATCCTAAATTAAGTAATAATTAAATTTTTCTTAAAAACTTTTTAAAATATAATAAACTTAATTAGAAAATAAATATTACTTTTAAAGACGCACTATATATCATACCAATATGCTATGCATATGCTCTTAATCTTATATGAACGTCGAATGACGTATGCACTTTGGTCGGGGATGTTACAACTGCATTTGAGCTGAAAGATCTTTGACCCATGGTGGCGGGATACTCGATCCAGTGTACTCGGGCCGAGGAGGTGGTTGATAGTGATTGTGAGGCTGGAAGTGGTCTTGGTAAAGCACCGGGTTATATGGTATGATACCATAAGAATGAGGGTCGATAGGTGGCTACGGGAGGTCGGTAGGTGCTCTAGGCGGGTCGTTACCGACATTGTGAGCCTCAGTAGGAGCATCGGTAGAAGCCTCGAAGTGGTTGTTAATGACCTTGGCAGGCTCGTTAACGAAGACATTGGTGCCCAGAATTTCTGTATCAAGGTCATGCTCCTCGATGTCGAGCTCCTCTGTACCTCCCTAGGTAGCTACCTCTTCAGTCTCATCTTCATCATCTTCTTCCATCTCGTCCCCCCCTCTCTCTCAAACCGTGACTCACACGACCTAAGTGACAGCTCATCTTGTGGCTTGGGCTCTAACGAGAATGCATGCCCCGTCCATGTCTCGTACCAATTCGGTACATAAAGTAGCTCCATCTTAGATAGGGTGGGTGTAACATTTCGGCCTTGAACTTTTGTAATGTACCCATCCCGAACCTATGTAAGATACCGAAGTTGAACCAATAGTTCATGTTGAGCAACTGAGTGTGGGCCGGTGTGTAGAGGGTGAGATTAACTCCAAGATTGGTCGCCAAGAGACTATCCAGATTCCCGCACCATACTTCCTTTGACTTGTTGACTTCTCAACGTAGTATAGCCATTCGTACTCCAAGTTCAATGGGGCGGGCTCCTCAAAAAGAATTGTGCAGAGGCATGCAACTTTTATCCTTGTCGGCCTATTCAGCTCTCTCTTAGGCCAGAATGTAGCGGCTAGGACTCGGAAAATGATCCTGAATATGGGGTTGATGATGCTTGCCTCGGATAATGCTGCAGTGGAGGGCTCTACCTCCCCGGTGATGTAGCTCCAAGTCATCGTCACCTTGTAATCCTTAAGGCTGTAATCTAGAAAAGGATTTGGGAGCTCAAGAATAGCATTGAACTCCGCCAAAGTGAACTTACGGTTCACATTACCGAGCCTGAACCAAATTCGTCCCTCCGAAGTCTTCGTCGTGAATCTTGTCTCAAGAGTGGATAGAAACTTAGATGTGAGAGCCGGGAAGTGTGGTACATTCTCCTTCTTCAACAAGTGAGGCACTCCGAGAATAGAAAAGCCCTCCTTGACATCGTCATAGATCCGCATTTGCTTGGCACTCGACCTCGAGAACCACCGAGTGTAGTGGTCCTTGTCTAGTATGGCGTTGTAGCGGTCCGCTTGTCCCTGAGTGCGCAAGATCACGTTGTCCATGCGAGGTGGAGATGGGGACCTCTGAGTCCTCTTCTTCTTTTGGGCTCGGGTTGCGGCTCGGTTGGAACTTGCCATGTGGACCTACAAAAAAATATACGACTTTTCCAAGATAAGATCCACTCAAATCAATACACAAGAGACCCCATACTTGGTCTTGGAATAGCTCTCGGAATTCCTCATTAACTGCCCAATTGGGTCGGTAACGGATCTGGACTGGTTTTTATTCGCTTGATAATGCGCAGGGTCGTTAACGAACCTAGGTGGGTCATTAACGAGCCGCCGAGAACCAATTCGCAGTTTCCGAATGTAAAAGACTCTAAAATTTAGCCTTGAATCAAGCATGCATCCCTCATAATCCTATGTAATACATACAATCGGGTATACGCACCCCATACTTACTCGATTACCCATCCCAATCATGCTATAGTTGCCCAAAAACTCATAGTGAAGATCAAAACAATTCTAAAACAAGGTAGTTCATGCTTTCCTAATATCAAATTGCAATGGAGAATCCAAGCAAGAACAAACCCCTAGAAGTCAAGATCAACCACTAATAAATCAAGCATTGAAATCGTTGAGCAACAATAACATGCCATTCGATGCTCTATGAACAAGATATGAAATTTCGACCCTATAAAGCATGAATCATGCAATAGAGAGTTAGGGTTTAGAAATCATACCGGTAGATTAGGAAATTGAAGAGCAAAGATCGAAAATTTGGGTGGTTAATGAGCTCGTATCTCGTCGGTAAGAAAAATCAAGGGCGGCAGACTTCGTTAACTAGGTGTGTCTCCGAAGTTCGGTGGCGGTGAGAATTCCGATCGGTGGTGAGGAATTTCGGTAGGGATCGTGGGGGATTCAGGCTTTTGGATTGAGGATTTGAGAGTGGAATTTTTTGGAGGTTTAGAAGGGTTATATAGGAGAGGGCTAGAGGTAGGGGAAAGGTTAAAAGGGGCGGCACATGGGTAAAATAGAAGATAGATTTAGGTTAAAATTACTTACTTGCCCGTTTGCCGATTAGGGTCGTCGACTTGGGTAGTTAACAACCCTGGGTTGGGTCGTTAACGAGCCGCCGTAGCCTTTCTTGAGTGATTTACGAGCCCAACTCCTGCATCTTGTTAGCTAAAAAATTATCCTATCTTTCTATCCTAAAAACTACTTAAACTCAAAAGAAAGCTAGGAAAAAGAAGAAAAGAAAGAAAGAAAACTAAAACTATACTAAAAGCGAGTTGCCTCCCGTAAGTGCTATTTTTAACGTCGTTACCCCGACGTACTTACCTTGGCTAATCCAACGTTGTAAGAGCCATAGTGACTCTAATCTCTTCATCCGGGTCGGGTTTTTCATGAAACTTTTTCAGTCGGTGGTTGTTAAATTTGAAGATTGCGCCTTGGTCATCGATCAACTCTACCGCGCCGTGAGGATAGATGTGATGAACCACGAATGGCCCGCTCCATCTTGTCCTTAGCTTCCTTGGGAATAAACGGAGTCTAGAGTTGAAAAGAAGTACCTTATCGCCAACCTCATAAGTTTTGGGCACCAATTTCTGATCATGCTACCACTTGGTGCGCTCTTTGTAAATTTCAGCTTTTTCATACGCCTTAAGCCTCAACGCTTCTAGTGCTTGCAAGTCCATGAATCGTTTTGCTCCCGCTGCGTTGAGGTTCATGTTGAGCTCCTTAAGAGCCCATAATGCTTTATGCTCCATCTCAACCGGTAAATGGCATGCTTTGCCATACACTAGATTATAGGGAGTGGTGCGTAGAGGCGTCTTGTATGCTGTCCTATATGCCCATAGAGCGTCATCCAATTTAGAAGACCAATCCTTCCTCGAACGGGACACTGTATTTTCCAATATGCTCTTTATCTGCTGGTTTGAAACTTCAACTTGGCCACTAGTTTGGGGATGATATGGTGTTGCCACCCGGTGTGATACCCCATACTTGGCCAAAAGTGCTTCAAAGCTCCGCTCAATGAAATGAGAACCACCATCACTAATAAGGACTCTTGGAACGCCGAACCTGGGAAAAATTTTAATCTTAATAAACTTGGCCACGGTTTTGGCATTGTTGGTCCTTGTAGCGACGGCCTCCACCCACTTAGAAACATAATCGACCGCCACTAGGATATACTTGTAGGGGCCAGATGCGGGAAAAGATCCCATGAAGTCTATGCCCTATACATCGAATAACTCGACCTCTAGTATCTCGATTAGCGGATTCTCATGTCTCCAAGTGATGTTGCCCGAACGTTGGCATCCATCACATGCTGTCACATAAGCTTGTATATCTTTAAACATGGTTGGCCAGTAGAGACCACTTTGAAGAATCTTCGCCATGGTTTTAATGCTTTTGCATGGCCTCCGGTAGGAAGTGTGTGACATTGACAGATCACGTTCTCTACCTCCTCTTCTTGGATAAAGCGTCTAAAGAGGTGATCGCTTCCTTGCTTAAACAAGTAAGGATCATCCCAATAGTACTGTTTTACATCATGGAGGAACTTCTTTTTCTTTTGTGGGGTTAGTCCCTCAGGGATTACACCTCCTACAAGATAATTAGCAAAATCCGCGAACCAAGGGGCTTTTGACCCTCTAACAGTATGAATTGATGTAGAAGAAGTAGAAGCAGCAAGAGAGGAAGGGATTGAATCGAATTGAATGAGTTTTGGCTCAGGAATCTTACCTGACCGGGTCGTCACTGGACATGTGTGGGTCGTTAAGGAACTTGGAGATGTTGTATTATCCTCGGTGACGACCTCCCGTTGCATGTTAATGAACTGCCTGACTGATGTGTCGATGCACTTTGGGTCTTTGCCTTCGTGATCTAAGCATTCCAGCCTCGGTGCCTCGTTAACGACCCTGAAGGGGTCGGTGACGAGGGTGTTGTTGAGTTCGAACTCGTTCAGCATGAGGTGTTTGTCTGGTCTGGAATCATTTATTGGCACTTCATTGTTGGATTCGGAGATATGATCAACCAGTAATCCGGATAAGTGATCTGCCACTAGGTTTTCTGCTCCTTTCTTATCTCTTATTTCATGATCAAATTCCTGCAGCAAGAGCATCCAACGAAGCAATCTAGGCTTGGCATCCTTTTTGGCCATTAGGTATCTAACAGCCTCATGGTCAGTATAAACAATCACTTTTGATCCAAAAAGGTAGGACCGGAATTTTTCAAAAGCGAATACCACATCAAGGAACTCCTTTTCCATTGTGGTATATTTACTCTGCGTCTCATCCAACGTCTTACTGGCGTAGTAGATGGCGTGGAGTTTCTTATCCTTCCGTTGTCCCAAGACTGCGCCGACTGCATAGTCACTAGCATCGCACATAATCTCAAAGAGTAGTGTCCAATCCAGGGACTGCATAATAGAGGCGGACACGAGGGCAGCTCTTAACTTATAAAATTTTTCAAGACATTCTGGAGACAACTCAAACACTACATCTTTCATTAGTAGGTTAGTCAAAGGTTTAGCTATCTTAGAAAAATCCTGAATAAAGCGTCTATAAAAACCAACATGCCGTAGGAAACTCCTGATGTCTTTTACAGAAGAGAGAGGAGGTAGTTTTTCAATAAGCTCAATTTTTGCTTTGTCTACTTCTATCCCTCTCTTAGAGACAAGATGTCCTAGAACTATCCCCTCTTGAACCATGAAATGGCATTTTTCCCAGTTTAACACAAGATTGGTTTCTTCACATCTTTTAAGCACACGTGCAAGGTTAGCAAGACAAGCATCAAATGAAGAACCATATATATATATATATAAACAGAAAAATCATCCATGAAGACCTCTACAATCTTTTATAAGCAAAAATCCCATATGGACATGTAAAGATAGTCTTTTCCTGATCATTAGGATGAATGGGAATCTGCCAAAAACCGCTGTAGCCATCTAAATAACAGAAATAATCATGCTGGGCTAAGCATTCTAACACATGATCAATGAAAGGAAGCGGAAAATGATCTTTTCTAGTAGCGCTATTGAGCTTCCTATAATCAATGCACATCCTCCAACTGGTAGTAGTCCTAGTTGGAATAAGCTCTCCCTTTTCATTTTCTATGACAATCATTCCCCCTTTTTTTTGGACTACATTGACCGGACTCACGCATTGGCTGTCCGATATAGGAAATATGATCTCAGCATCAAGTAATTTAATGATTTCCTTTTTGACCACATCCTTCATGTTAGGATTTAACCTACGTTGATGCTCTATAGTGGGTTTATGATTATCCTCCATGTATATCCTATGCATGCAAAGAGAAGGGGATATGCCAGTTATATCATCTAGGGAGTAGCCTATGGCTTTTCTATGCTTCCTAAGCACATTCAGCAGTTTTTCTACTTCCTCATCTTTTAATTTAGCATTGATGATGACAGGAAAAGTAGAATTAGGACCAAGGAATTCATACCTGAGGGAGTCCGGAAGAGGTTTAAGTGTTGGAGAAGGTTCAGCTGGGATTAGAATCGGTTCTGCTGGCTCCGTCTTCAACACCTCTTCAAGGTATTCAAATGCTGAAATTTCATTGTCTTCAGCCAGGGTCGTTAACGATGCTGATGGAGTCGTTAACGAGCTTGCTTCTTCTGCCAGGAGAATCGGTACTAAGGCTGGGGAGCTCGTTACCGAAACTGAAGGGGCTATCTCAACCCATCTTTGATTGGAGAATCCATCATTTGACACCAATCTTCCAACATGGTCCCCACATTCGATAATTTCATTGTGGGTGTAGAGCATCTTGACTTCGGCTCTAACGGTATCCTTCATTGACTATTTGAATCGGAATTTCGTTACCTCATCCCCAATTTCGAAAGTTAGGAGTCCCCTCCTAACATCAATTATGGCTCCAGCTGTGGCGAGGAACGGTCTACCCAAGAGAATAGGAACTACCGGGTCTTCGGGTATTGCCATGACTATGAAATCATTTGGAACAAAGAATTTGCCCACTTGAACCGGAAAATCTTCTACAACCCCTATTGGTTTGATGCAAGAGCAATCTGTAATGTATAACCGCATGTTGATTGGCTCTAGTGGTCCCATGTTGGCTTTCGACCAGATTGAAAGGTGAAGTAAACTAGCACTGGCACCCAGATCACATAGAGCTTTGAATTTGTGGTCGCCTATGCCAAATTTATGGCAAACCTCCTTGGGTCTCCTAGCTTTTCTGGTAGTGCAATAGATCGGACTTCATCTTGCAGCTCTGTGATGGATCTTTTCTTCCTAAGAATATCCTTCAGAAATTTTGTGTAAGCCGGCATTTCGCTTAGGGCCTCAGCAAATAGGATGGAAATATTAATGCCCTGAAGAATCTTTACGAAACGCTTGAACTTACTCTCAGTATAGTCCTTTGATTTCTTAATAGGAAAAAGAAGAGATTTCACCATCCTCGAAACCAAGTCAGGCTCGAGAGGTGAAGTTGACAGGTCGACATTAGGGTCGTTAGGTGTCCTCGGCGGTTCGTTATCGACCCTGATGAGGTTGTTAACGAGCCTGGGATTGAGAGGAGGGCTCGGATCAGAAAACTTACCTGGATTAGGGTCGTTGACGACCCTGGGAGCCTCGTCACCATGGTGTGCCGGTTCGGTACTCGCTCTCGCTGGGTCGTTACAAAGCTGAACCGTGATGTCCTCTTCAGTCTTGTCCTTAGCTTGGACACACTCCGGTAGTGTCTTTCCGCTCCTAAGGTGTACCGCTGCTATTTGTCCCCTGGGGTTCTCCTCGGGACAGCCCAAGAGTTGCCCTTGTGGTCTTGGAATCTGTGCAGCAAGGTTCCCTAGGTAGGAGTTGACATTCTTCTTCCATATATCAAACTCTCCCCATCTTTTGTTTTGATTGTTAAGGTTGGCTTGGATTCCGCTAATGCCTTCCTGTATCCCTTGTACCCATGATGGTGGCTCTTGGTAGCCTGGAGGTCGATTCGGTGCATGTCTCCTATCCGGTGGGGGCACTGCATAGTTGGCTTTCGGATTTTGGTTGACCCATGCTGGATAATTGTTTGACCTGTCAAAATTACTCGGCTGGTTTCTGTATGGGCCTCTCATATAGTTCACTTCAGTGTATGTCTCAGTGGCTCTCACCTGCTCTATGTTAGTGCAAGCAGAAGTACTATGGGCAGAAGAGCCACACTCTTGACAAGATTGAGAGGATTTCAGAAAACTTCCCTGCTTCTTCAGGCGGTTGACCTTGTCTTACAGAAATTCATTTTTGATATCGGGGTCAACATCTTCCTTGTTGGGGATGTAGAGACGCCTCTAGGGCTGGGGAGATTGCTGGGTACCATACATGGCATCATAGTTAGACAGCTTGTCCAATAATTCCCATGCAGTTGTGAGCTCCATCTCTATAAAATCGCATGCTGTATGTGTAACACCCCCAAATTATCTCGGGAATGTCACACGCCAGTGACCTCGGATTCTAATGTCCGAAGTCACCCAAGGCTTTGCATCAATTTAAATTTTTGTAAAGATGTGTATGAAATCATAATAATGAACACTAGCGGAAGGATTTTGGAAACAAACTCAAACTATATTCAAACTCTCTTTTACAAATAATAATTTTCTTAACAATGTGACGAACTCAGCGGAATATTAACTAGAACTTTAAAGTATCAAAATCAAACTTCTTTAATAAAAATGAAACAAAACTACTTATAAAACCTCTTGTATAGTATCATGGGCTTCATTCATCATCACCCTGAGTGCTCTTGGATTGACGCTAGTTGCTTTCTAATACCTGGTACCACAAGTGGTCAGCCCTCAACGAGGTCAGCTAGGTCGACTCCAATATTATATAGGTCAAAGTATTTAATTAAATCATTATTAGTATCATAGTGAATGCACATTTTAAAAATATATAATGTACTTTACCTTATGTCGAATCTTTCCTAACAAATATCATACACTTTCAATGAATTTCTAAACTAAGAATAAAATAAACATAACAACAAGCACAAAGATATAATCCAAGATATTAACAGCGGTAGTCAACACTAGGTTAAGTTCTTTATGGTGCTTACTCACACTTATCTTTTTAATGACCATACATATACACATAGGGTTGCGATTTTTAAACCATCAAGGCTCTTATGTCCTGATGAGTGGGCTCATACGTCCCAAAAGATCGATTCCGGAATTTCAAAGAGCACTAGCTAGGTGCTACACCCCTCATATTCGGATGAGACAGGCAGGGTCATGACCATCATTAGGGTTTAGGACCATCCTAATGCGAGTGTTATAAACAGGATTTCAGAGCAACTATGGCTCACCCCCTGGGTCCATGCTAATCCAAAACAAGTCTCAATCGAGACGATAAATACACAAAACCACAGTCATCGAGACCTAATCAAAACTAGCGCAACCTAGCAATAATAACATTTAAACGAGAATAACAAGGTCATCGTCATTTCCACGTCAAGCACCTATATTATGTCTTCAGTTACTGATTTCAATCTTGACTCACTGTATCATACTCGAAGCTCCAGGAAAGGGGAGGATAGTCACACAATGGACAACACCAAGCCCTCCTTGCCATTTTTACAAGCGCATTTGACAAGCTCGAGTACGAATTCAGATGAGAGCAAGACTTAGTTAATCGTAGTTCAACTAATAACACCATCCTAACTATTATTATTATCACTACTATTCTTAATTCTAGTCTTATTAAAGAATATAAGTAAATGCTTATGCAAATTCATTTATGATTATATTTCTAAAACACTTAGTATATTTATGCCTGAATTATATTAAGCATAATCACATCAATCAAGAAAACAAACATGGTTATTAGACTCTTCACACAAATCAACCAAGTGACTTAGCCGAGCAAGTATGGGAACTTGCCTTATTGACGACCTCAGAAACTCGGAAAAGTTATAGTCGAGATTCGTTTAACCTTGGATTGCAAACCTATAATAGGATATGACACAACATGATTATAAGTTTTAAAACTGAAATCCATTAGATTTCCGTTATCTTATAATCATGGATTAAGAATTCCTAAAACGAAGCGCTTAAAAGCTTCATAACTTTATTTTATTAAAATCATATTTTTGTGAGAACGGAATAATAATTGATATTCTGATTTTTCTTAAAAATTATAATAATCTCTTATTGTCCTAAATATTCTTATTTAAAAAAAAAACGTTGTATGAAAATAGGTCAAACCCCTTATAAAAATCATACCTTAGTTTATAAAATATTTATAATTTTTATAAATATGTAAGAATAACTTAAAACTTCATATCCTTATCAATATCAAATTAACAATAATTTATTTAAGCTTAAACCGAATTTAAAACAATAAAACAAAATTAAAAAGGAACAAAAAATATGGTTGTACATAAAATCAAAACAAGGCAAAGAAGTTGACGAACAGTCGAGTTTGGAGGCTTGGTGGGGGCGGCTCAGGCAATGGATCGGGACGGGACCGGCGACAGTTGGAAGTATGAAACCTCCTCTCTCTACTGTTGGCAGTGGCGGTGGCGGTCCGACGGCGGAGAACGTAGGCTGACACCAACGCCTCGCGAGCAACATGTGCTCTGTTTTTCCTGGGCAGACTCGTGCATTTCAACCAGGATTTTGGAAGGCTTAGGTCACTAAAAATTTAATGGGTGTATAGTGTTTTCGAACGATTTTGCGCGAGGATTCCGAATATGGCTTCAATTTTTGGATTGGATTCACGGTTATGGAGATATTTGAGTTTGAACGAGAGAGGCGAGTTCTAGGTTCTCGGTTGAATATGTGAGAAATTCGAGCAAGTTAGACCACTATTTATAGGGCTTCTTGTTCGTGCGGCTTAAGAAATGAAATATCTTTAACTTCCATTTAGAACTTATCCACAATCGAAGCCTGAAAGATACTCAAATCAGATTAAAATTATATTTAACCCGACAACGCGTTTTAACCACTCTTATCTATAACCGTCGAATTGGATAAGATTTTTTGAGAATTTCACCGATTTTGTTGATGGCTTTCGTAGCTAACATCTAGGAGAGTATCCCGATTCTTTCGGAATAGAATTGTGGATAAGTTTTAAATGGAAGTTGAAGATATTTCATTTCTTAAGCCGCACGAACAAGAAGCCCTATAAATAGTGGTCTAACTTGCTCGAATTTCTCACATATTCAACCGAGAACCTAGAACTCGCTTCTCTCGTTCAAACTCAAATATCTCCATAATCGTGAATCCAATCCAAAAATTGAAGACATATTCGGAATCCTTACGCAAAATCCTTCGAAGACGCTATACACCCATTAGCTTTTTAGTGACCTAATCCTTCCAAAATCCCGGTTGAAAGTCACGAGTCTGCCCAGGAAAAACAGAGCACACGTTGCTCGCGAGGCGTTGGTGTCGGCCTACGTTCGCCGCCGTCGGACTGCCTCCACCTCTGCCACTGCCAGCAGTAGAGAGAAGAGGTTTCATACTTCCAACTGTCGCCGGTCCCGTCCCGATCCGTTGCCTGAGCCGCCCCCACCGAGCCTCCAAACTCGACTGTTCGTCAACTTCTTTGCCCTGTTTTGATTTTATGTACATCCCTATTTTTTGTTCCTTTTTAATTTTGTTTTATTGTTTTAAATTTGGTTTAAGCTTAGATAAATTGTTCTTAATTTGATATTGATAAGGATATGAAGATTTAAGTTATTCTTACATATTTATAAAAATTATAAATATTTTATAAACTAAGGTATAATTTTTATAAGGGGTTTGACCTATTTTCATACAACGTTTTTTTTTTAAAATAAGAATATTTAGGACAATAAGAGATTATTATAATTTTTAAGAAAAATCAGAATATCAATTATTATTCCGTTCTCACAAAAATATGATTTTAATAAAATAAAGTTATGAAGCTTTTAAGCGCTTCGTTTTAGGAATTCTTAATCCATGATTATAAGATAACGGAAATCTAATGGATTTCGGTTTTAAAACTTATACTCATGTTGTGTCATATCCTATTATAGGTTTGCAATCCAAGGTTAAACGAATCTCGACTATAACTTTTCCGAGTTTCTGAGGTCGTCAATAAGGCAAGTTCCCATACTTGCTCGGCTAAGTCACTTGGTTGATTTGTGTGAAGAGTCTAATAACCATGTTTGTTTTCTTGATTGATGTGATTATGCTTAATATAATTCAGGCATAAATATACTAAGTGTTTTAGAAATAGAATCATATATGAATTTGCATAAAGAACTTAGCCTAGTGTTGACTACCGCCATTAATATCTTAGATTATATCTTTGTGCTTGTTGTTATATTTATTTTATTCTTAGTTTAGAAATTCATTGAAAGTGTATGATGTTTGTTAGGAAAGATTCGACGTAAGGTAAAGTACATTAGATATTTTTAAAATGTGCATTCACTATGATACTAATTATGATTTAATTAAATACTTTGACCTATATAATATTGGAGTCGACCTAGCTGACCCCGTTGAGGGCTGACCACTTGTGGTACCATGTATTAGCAAGCAACTAGCGTCAATCCAAGAGCACTCAAGGTGATGATGAATGAAGCCCATGATACTATACAAGAAGGTTTTATAAGTAGTTTTGTTTCATTTTCATTAAAGAAGTTTGATTTTGATACTTTAAAGTTCTAGTTAATATTCCGCTAAGTTCGTCACATTGTTAAGAAAATTATTATTTGTAAAAGAGAGTTTGAATATAATTTGAGTTTTCTTCCAAAATTCTTCCGCTATTGTTCATTATTATGATTGCATACACATCTTTACAAAAATTTAAATTGATGCAAAGCCTTGGGTGACTTCGGACATTAAAAGTTTTCGTCTCTGCATTATGCGTGTTGATACGGTTCTTCGTCTCTGCATTGATACCCTGGAAAAAGTTTTCTTGAAGCACATATAAGGGTTGCCCATGAGTGGGGCACTGTCTAAGCATCTCTTTAAATCTTTCCCATGTTTCAACGAAAGTCTCGTTAGGCAGCTGGTGATAGGAGGTGATGCCTTTTCTCAACTCCGTTGTCTTGGTAGGAGGGAAAAACTTTGTAAGAAATTGATCATACAAATTCTTCCAAGTCCTAATAGACTTAGGAGGTAAGCTCTCCAACCAGCTCAGGGCCTTTCTAGTAGGAGACCACCTGAAAGCTTTTAACAGAACATATTCAAGTGAGACACCTTCAGCGACTATGGTGTCACATAAATCAAGAAAATTCCTAATATGTTCCATAGGGCACTCAGTAGGTTTCCCTTAAAACTGAGCCCGTTTGATCAAGGATATGAATTGAGACTTAATCTCAAACGGTTTCTCTATCTCCGTAAGCACAATTGGAGACTCTGGCACCATTACTAAATTAAAGGGCAAATGAAGTGGTTGAGGTGCAGCGGTTTAGGGTAATGCAGCGGATTTTTACAGCGGCTCTTCAAATGAAGCGGTTCATAGTATTTTACAGCGGTTCTGATTATACTATACTGTATGAGGCTATTTCAGCGGTTTATTTTGTACTACTGCAGCGGTTTTATTAAAAAATATTTTCACAAACTTAAAAATTTTGCTCTAATGAAGCGCTTCTTGTCAAAACATAAAGGCGGGCGTCTTGGCGCCTCATAAGCCCCAATTCATAAGAAAATTAGGGTTCCCACTTAAAATCTCACATTCTCACGCCGCTCTCTCTCTCTGGTTCCAACCCATAGTTTGGGTCTTCGTAAAAACTATCGTCCTTGGAAATTTATAGGATTGCGTTTCCGAAGCGGATGAGGATCCTTGTGCTTCCACCAGCCATGGATTCCGACAACACACTTTTGGAGGTCGATTGCGTGGGGGCTGGTTCAATTCGCAGTTGGAGATGGACTTCTAGTGATCGACTGTTTTCATTCTCTAATCCTCGTCGAGGCTTTTAGTTACAAAGTCGGATGCGCATGTTGCTATCGATGACTCTCGTGTTGTTGCTGGACGGTGACAGCGCAAAGCTGCTGCCCACAGCCCATATGGTTGCGCCAAGACGCTCATCGCGCCCCGTCGACACCCAATCCATTAGAGTTGCCAGGTTCGGTCTTCTCTTTGGATTTTTTCATCCATTAGAATGAGCGGAAAAAAATCAAAACCCTAAAGAACAAAAAATAGATAAGAATGGAAGTTGCTCTAGTTCTTTACTTTCTCTTTTCAGTTGGTAATTTGTTTCTTATTTAAATGGAAGTTGCTATATCCAACCTAAGCCTCTGTCATAGTACAACTTGCATCCTGATTGTGGAAATTACATTGGATACTAATGAGCTCTTCTATTGTAAGAAATGGAAATTAGGCTTCAACTTGTGTTTTTCTCTAGTGTTAATTGTGGTCAAGGGTCTGGTGGGTTCAGCTTCCTCATTAAGCATGAGAGATTTTCTCTAGTGTTAGCTGTAATTTTACAGAGATTTTGATAAGAATGATTTAAGGATGTGGCTTCCTGTTGTTATTGGTGAACTAAATAAGGCCATAAATTTGAACGGTGGTGTTGCGTACATACATTGCACAGCTGGACTTGGTAGAGCTCCTGCTGGTGTTGTAATCTATACAAATGTTTATATGCTACTAGCTCATTTTTTAATTTTGGAATTATAGTGTAAAGGGATATAATTATAAGAGATGTGAAGATATGAGATTATGGGGTTAATTTAGCCAGCTAGAGTGCATGTTGATTTTCTATGCATCATTTGGCTTTATAACTTGCATCTTAGTATGATGCTTTTATACAATTCAGATTTTATAGTTGTCCTCATACTATTTAATGATTTTCTTAAGATAATGTAATCTTTTATGGTTATAGTGAAACTGTTATTACATATCATTGTATCAGATGATGCCTACATACTTGACTAGAGCATGCTTTCCTTGGAGACAAGAGTGAATACTTTGTATCTTGGGCTGCATGTTTTCTCTTTTTTTGCTCAGTGGCTATGTTGTAGCTTTTTTTTATCATAGCCACACACACCTAATCCTTTTAGAGGCTATTGGCATTTAGTCTAGCTTAGAATATATCTTCCCTGCATGTATTCAAATTGTCTTGCACTAAATATGGTTTTAACTTTTTTCACAACCTATGGATCTTTCTGTTACAAAATAAGACATAAAACTGCTCCTACATTGAAGGATAAGGAAATATTTTGCCCTGTCCAGAAGACTGGCCATGCAGTAATTTTAATATATATAGGTAATGCCTTTCTTCCTTAAAGATGGAAAAGTTGGTGTTTCAATTTAGTGAATAGGTTTTGATATTGACACATTTGTCACAAAGATGAAAACTAAACCACTTTTTAATTATTGTTCTGACTACAACATTTTAATTTGGTGATGATGGAGAGAGTGCTTATCAAGCTCCTAAAAATTACAACACAACTTCTACAATATCAAAGCCACATATTAGTGATACTGAATGTTGCTTTAAACTCAAGGTGTACGAGCTTTAAGATTATATAATAAGCAATTGAACCATGTAGGCTGAAAATAATTATGGGGTTTAGTTAGGCCTTAATGTAGGTTGATCTTCCAATTTCTAAACAAGTTTTTGGGTTGATTGATATATCTTTAATTTGATTAAATTCATCTAATTGGGCCTACTATTTGGTTCCACACTTGACTAGAACATCTTAAGATAATGTAATCTTTATGCTTTTATACAAAGCATGCTTTTTTTTTTGGTCTTGACAAAGCCTGCATTCTTGTATGATAATAATTGCTTTTATATGATTACATTTATCTATCTTTTAAATTGACACTAGAATATCAAAGATCAAACATAAAGAAGCAACAAATCCAGTCTGAACTTGGACAAAGTTATGAAAACAGCTTCAAGTAGGAGACCAAATGGGGAGGAATTCCAATCCTTTGGTTGAATGTCCAGGGTTCAATCTCTTCAATTAGTAGACCAAGGTTAAATTGAGTTTTAAACATCTTATTTTGCATCATGAACAAGGTTAAATTGATGTTTAATGAATAAGTTTAGTTATCATGTAACTGTCTACTTTTTCTTCTTCTAATTGGCATGCTATTCTTATATGGTAATTTAGTTAATTTGTTGCTGATTTTGTTGACAGAAATTCAGACTAGGAAAGCAATTGCACAAGGATCCATTCAATGATCACTCAACTAAAGATTGTAACACAGGTTCATTATGTATTCTTTCAGCTCTTGCATGTTTAATTAACTTGGATTTATATAAATTTGAATTAGAAAAAATTGGTTATTTTGGTCGGGGGTATTCATATCGGCTTCAGCTTTTGAGCTGCTTCAAAGAAACTGTAGTGCATGTTCATCAGATTAATTGTCCATAATATGAATGATTTTAAACCGATTTGGTTTTCAAACTAGTTGGTCTGGGTTGTTTTTGAGAAATTCATGCTTGAATCCTATAGTTGTCCAACATTATAAATATGATTGATTTGGCTTCTGATAAGAGTACTTTGTGCCAATAGTAAATGTCTTAATGCTAATCTTAGGGAGCGTGCTTGCCTTTGCAAATATTAATGTTATTGCACTTTTTTGTTATTGTTGCAGTGAAGTCAGCGGAGATAGGGAGGTGGTTGAAAGGAATATTTTGGAACTACTAAACCAGCTTGATAGATTTAATAGTGATGAGAGGATACTAAGGTTAGAGATCTTGTGGGATTATTTGTTGGATACTAAATTTACCCCTGTTTGATTTTGCTCCAAGGGATTTAGTGCTAATCTTAGGGAGCTTGTTTCCATGTGTTGTTGCAAGCATTTTTGTTCTCAGACTTAACCTTTAGTATGGTTAAGTACTTATGTAATTATTTTCAACCCCTTTAATATATATCAATTCAAAACTCTATGAAGGTTTTGTTTTATTATGATTGATATCTTTAATCTTGTGGGATTATAATTGTAAAAAAATATGAACCCAAATTTATTTAAATTGCAAAGATCTATAATAATTGCCGTATAAAATTGAAAATATTGAAAACAATTTTATTACATACAAGCAAAACCGCTACATTAGAGCTAATAAGTGCATCTTTACAGTTACAAAACCGCTGCATTAGATGAGAAAACTGCTGCATTACCTACTCGTAGGAACTGCTGCATTAGGATTTCAAGGCAGCGGTTGTTTCAATCTAATGAAGCGGTTTTGAAAACTTTTATGAAACCGCTGCAAAAGGGCTAATGCTACGCCAGCGATGAAGTGGTCAAAAACCGCTACATTAGATCTAATGAAGCGGTTTTCCAGCTTAATGTAGCGGTTTTCGACCGTTGTATTAGGCCTTTAATCTAGTAGTGCACCCTCAGTTCCGGATGCATGTATTCTTTGGCATTCCTCAGATAGGCATTCAGCTCTTCCTGTAGACGAGCACTGTTGACTCGTTGACGCTTAGCCTCGGCAACAACGACTTCTTTCTCGGTCTTTAAAGCCTCCATCTGCCTCTGTAGTTCGGCCATCTGACGAGTCATCTCCTCGGGCGTAGCCATCGCTCGGTTCTATCGGCGTCTACGGTGCAGGGAACGTTCAGGTTCTGAATAATAACCAACGTTGTCAAATTCGAGCCTTCGACGTCCTACCGGCATACGCTGAGAAAACAGACAAAGAAAACAAAAATTAAAAACAAAAACGGGGTCGGGCTATTCCCATACCCACAAATAAACAAACAAACACTGTTGCTTCCCCGACAACGACGCCAATTTGTTGATAGGGTTTGTTTGACAACAAATAAAATTTATAGTCAAGACCCCGCTGTCAGGATCGTTCCATGGGAAGCATGATTGTTTGTCTATCAAATTACTAAGAAAAATAAAACAAAGCAAAACAACACAACACACTCACGACCAAACTCATTAACGACTTTGTCAGGGTCGTTAACGAACCTGGATAACACTACGATAACACACACTAACGACCTTAGCACAGGTTCGGTACCGAGGCAACGAACTCAGTAACGAATATAACCGAAGAAATTCAAATAAGAACAAAAATCAAGGACAAGGGTTACCACAACATAGCCATTTATATAAACTCGTAAGAAGATAAAGATCATGCCTTTAAATAGATAAATTCATCAACTTTCGTTGATTAGCAAGCAAATCAATCTACTCTCATAAACTAATTCACTCGATCACTTGTTTTGGATCCAAAGCTCGAAACTTTTGCAATCGAATAATATCAACCTTTAAGTCTATAACTTTCTCTTTCAATCAAGTTAAAAACTCAAATCACCCCGATTCTCATCTAGGCATAAACACAACAAGCAATCTAAAAATAGATAGAAGGCATTCAACACATCATCTTACTCATAAAACAATGCATAACTATGTCGGGTTTAACCCCGACCCTAGGTAGAAAAACTACTCACTATTCATAACTATAAAGCAAACAACTTTAATAAGAGAAAACATTGAAAACAAAACTACTTCAAATTACTAAGAAAATATCGTCTTACACACTTCAGAAGAAACCGAAAACAACAAGAACACCGAATCGAAAACACGATTAACGACCTTAGCTTTACTCTCGTTCCACCTCGGTTCGTCCTCTCCTCCAACTCGACTCTCTCTCTCGGCACTTCCAATCCGTCTACTACTCGGACCCCCCCTTTAGGCTAGAAAAGAAGGGTATTTATACTAATAAAGCTATCCAATAAAAAAGGCTAGAAGATAAAAAATTTCCTAAAAGATAGAAAGTAACTCTAAAAAGATAGAAATAAAACCTAGAAAGATAACAAGACCTAAAACATAAAATATAATAACCCTAAAACTCATTAAAAACCCTACCGACACGGAATAAATTTCCGCACAAGGTCGGTAAACATCACAACGAATTCTCAAAAAACACTATCTTTAAGCCTCTTTAACGACCCTTCACAGCCTCGTTAACGAGCCTGGATTTGGCTTTCTTCAACACTTCAACTCCAAAAATCTTGACTTCGACTCCTTTATCTCGTATTCTTCCGTCCTCCACCATAGCAATCCAATCAACTCCAGAAAGCACCGTTTCCTTGCTAAAAACCTACAAAAAGACACAAAACGGAGTAGCTTCCATACTTTTTGATACGTGATTGCCTCGGATTACTCCTCAGAAACCTCGTATTTGACTACACAGGAACCCGATCTTGCCAGCAATTATGATTCAAACCTACAAAAGCTTTCAAAGTAAGAAACTTGCGATCCAAGTAACACAAAGCACGAACTGAATTTGAATGATTGAAGTCGATTGGATAATTGAAAAAGTCAACTTTGATAGTTCAATTGGATTGGCTCGATCGCTAAATCCAATTGATTAACTAGAATGATCTTTAACAATCAATACTAGAACAATCTAAATTAACTAGATCAATCAAACAACGAAGAGAGAGAGAGAATTTGAATTTCTGGTGATGAACGAATGATGATGGTGAATTTCGAATGGCAAGCACACAAACACAATTATTTTTGAGCCCAAGGACTAGATAAACCTTTCTTAGGGTTTATCTAATCTCAAGTTGATTTTTATTAATGAAACTGAAAAGTATTTATAGAGAATACAAAAGCTAATACTTGGGGAGCAAGGGAGGGAGGCTGGCCGGCCCTAGAAGGGGAGAAGGGGTCTCCTTTGCTTGCTTCCCAAGATATAATAATATCTAAATAATTCTAACTAGATTCCCTTAAATAAATAAATCATAGATGAATTATTTATTTAAGGAAATAATCCTAACAAACTTAAAATATCTCTAACAAACTAAAAATATCTCTAACAACCAGGAGAGAGAAGATCAACCAACTAACATAAGCCTATTGGCTGATTTCTCTACATTATTAAAATAAATAGAAATTGTTCATAATAAAATAAATAAGATATTTTCTTCAATTCAGAATGGTCAAAGTCAAAGGGTTGACTTTGACCCATATACCAATTCATCTCACCCGGTCTTACTAAATTCAGCCCTAAAGTGAGACAAATTAATACATGTTTCTAAATAAAGAAATGGTGAATTTCGGCCCTTATATAATCAATCCATCGAATCCGGGCTCAATTGATGTCGAATGCACGAGACCCACTTCGCCTTGCTAGGCTCTTCAATAACCGCTGCCAATCGAACCAAGATCGATGTTGTGCCTTGAGCAATCTTCTTAGCTCGACTTCTTGTGATTGGTCCGTCAGAAGGCACTCGAATCAACTCATCGACGTCGGTTGGAGACATGGTAGGCTTCACTGCATATAATTCCCTAAACATGCAATTTTTATAGATTTCAGCAAAGTGAGGATCACTAGCATATAATTCCCTAATCATTGCAAATCCAAGGATCTTAACATCACATTGGTTCAAGAGCACATACCTCCGAGAAAGGGCGTCAGCTACCACATTCTCCTTGCCTTTCTTATGTTTCACAACATAAGGAAAAGTCTCCATAAATTCAACCCATCTTGCATGTCGCCTGCTGAGTCTGGATTGGCCTTTCAAGTACTTCAAGGCCTCATGATCAGAATGGATTACAAACTCTTTAGGCCACAAATAATGAGACCAAGTTTTCAAAACCCTAATTAAAGCATACAACTCTTTATCATAAGTAGGGTAATTCAACTCAGCCCCACTAAGCTTTTCACTAAAGTAAGCAATGGGTTTCTTGTCTTGCAAGAGCACACCTCCTATGCCATGTCCAGAAGCGTCCACCTCTATCTCGAATGCCTTGGAGAAGTCAGGGAGTTGAAGCACTGGGGCGTGGCATAATCTGTCCTTCAAAGCGTTGAAGGCGTTCTCTTGTTGCTCCCTCCATTTAAAGGCTGTATCCTTCTTTGTAAGCTCGTGGAGGGGGGCTGCAATTGTGCTAAAATCACGCACAAATCTCCTGTAGAAGCCAGCCAAGCCGAGAAATGATCTGACCATTGTTGGTGTAGTCGGCTGGGGCCATTCTTTGATTGCCTTGATCTTGTCTTCATCTACCTTCAATCCACGTTTAGACACAACAAAACCAAGAAAAATGGTAGACTCCGAGCAAAAAGAACACTTTTTCAAGTTAACATAAAGCTTTTCTAACCTTAAAGTGTCCAAAACAGCCCTAAGATGATCTACATGTTCATGCATGGTTTTGCTATAGATTAAGATATCATCAAAGTAGACTACAACAAATCTGCCTAAGTATCTTCTTAAAACATGGTTCATAAGCCTCATAAAAGTACTAGGTGCATTAGTTAATCCAAAAGGCATTATTAACCATTCATATAAGCCATACTTAGTTTTAAAGGCAGTTTTCCATTCATCCCCTTCCCTCATCCTAATTTGATGGTACCCACTTCTTAAATCAATCTTAGAAAAGAAATTAGCACCATGCAATTCATCAAGCATATCATCTAATCTAGGGATGGGATGACGGTACTTAACTGTTATTTGGTTGATCGCTCTACAATCAACACACATTCTCCATGTGCCATCCTTCTTTGGCACCAAAATCACCGGAACCGCGCATGGGCTGAGGGATTCACGCACATAGCCTTTGTCCATGAGATCTTGCACTTGTCTTTGAAGCTCAGCGGTCTCTTCTGGACTTGCTCTATAGGCTACACGGTTTGGTAAAGAAGCGTCGGGCACCAAATCGATTTGATGCTCAATGCCTCTAATTGGTGGAAGGCCTTCTGGCAACTCTTCAGGCATCACATCTTCAAACTCCTGTAATAGGTCCTGTAGACACTTTGGAAGATGTGAAATGTCTTGACTAATAAGAAGTATCTCTTTCCTCATAAGAAGTAAGCAATAAGAGTTAGGGAAAGAAATACTAGACTGAGTCACAAGAGAGCGTTTTTCTACACTGCCTTTCAAGCCGATTTTTGGCTCTTTCTATAGGCGTTCTTTTTCCATATTTGTATCTCTCTGAGTCTCTGAAGTGCTCCCGAAATTTGAGCCAAAACGCTCGAGTGGATTGGGAGATAGCCCCGTTTTCGTCCCAGATGCACTGCTGGTAGTGTTGCTCGGCACTTTGGACGTTTTAGGGGGATTTTCTCGGCGTTTTTCGTCCCAAACAGTAGCTCCACCTGTGTTTGATGATGTCCCAAAATTTGAGCAAGAACGCTCGAGTGGAGACTGGGAAACGCCGCTTGGTTTTGTTGATGCGTCGGGCGCCAAACGCTTGGCCGCAGCTTTGGCCGTGGAATCAGCCTCTTGTTTCTCTTCCTTGGCCCGCCTAAGTGCCCTAGCTTGATCTCGACGTACCTGATCCTGTAAAACTTGTTGGGGAGACAAGGGTAGAAGAGAAACTCTCCTCCCATCATAGTTAAAAGAATAGGTGTTTAACATGCCATCATAAATCACTCTCCTATCAAATAACCATGGTCTTCCTAACAAGATATGAGTGCATTCCATGTTTACTACATCACACATAATGTCATCAACATAAGTACCAATAGCAACACGGACTAAACACTGATGGGTGACAAGATTAGGACCTTCTGAATCATTAATTCCATTGAGACCATAACTAGTTGCCCTAGGTTGGGTTTTTAATTGCAAGTGATCAACTACCTTAGCATTAATAATGTTACAGCAGCTACCACTATCAATTATCATGCATAACACTTGACTCTTTACTGTACACCTAGTATGAAAAATGTTTTCCCTTTGATCTAGCCTAGGTGTTTCTTGTAAAGTAAGAGTACGCATTGTTACCAAAGTTAGAGGCTGTTCGGTGCAATCTGGTTCAATGGCCTCTACGCCCTCTTCTTCTTGTCCATTGCTGTCCTCCTGCACTTGATTTGGAGGTATATCTTTATCACTCACATATCCTCCATTGGTGGTGAGAAGCACTTGCTTTAGATTTGGACAATCCTTGGCATAATGACCTCTTCCTTGACACTTGTAGCATACTAGATCACATGCCCTAGGCTGATTTGGAGGTCCATTGGTGGGACGCCTTTGGCCTTGAAAACCTGTTGTTTTAGGTGAGCTAGAAGCTCCCTTTTGCTGCATAGAAGGGTTAGAAGAATAAGAATTGGAATTTGAACTAGGATTAGAACCATACCTTTTTGGAGCATTCCAAGCTTCCTTCTTCTTCCTTTGATGTTGCTCATAGAGTAGTTGGGCTGAATGTACTAAGGCATTGAGATCCTTGATTTGTTGAATCTCCAATGTGTCTTGAATGCTTTGATTCAGTCCAGCCATGAATTGGGTCCTTAGAGACCGTTGGGAATGATGAATTCCCGCTTTAAAACTCAGATCCTCTAGCTCATTGAAGTACTCTGTTGGAGACTTGGTGCCTTGTTTGCAAGTTACAACTTTCAATATCATGTGCTCGGTATGCTCTTCAGGCACATATTTCTTCCTCATTACAAACTTCAGCTGGCCCCAAGTTTCAATTGGTGGTAAGGCCTTTCTAATTCGATCCTCCTTCATTCTAAACCACCAATTTGTCCCAATAAAGTGGATGACAACAACAACAACTTTCTCCCATTCTTCATATCCCATGTGATCTAGAATGAAATTTGTAGCCTGTTCCCACTCTAGATACTTCTCCGGATTAAGCTCTCCATTGAATGGCTCTATCTTGATCTTTATATCACGTTTCCCAATCTGATTTACAGCTTGGTTAACATTGTTGTTGTTGTTCGGCCTTTGTACTCCATAAGCTGGTGGGAGATCCTCTACAACCTCAGCTTGGTTATAGAAATCATCTAGGGGAGGATGCCATGGGCGCCTTTCTTCCCCGGGATAGCCATACGTCACATCATCAAAAGAGTTGTTGTATTGTTGATATTGTTGATGAGTGGCTTGAGGATACCGGTTTTGTGGCTGATTATAGAATTGTTGATGAGTAACCGGTGGAGTCCTCGACCCGTTGCCTCTTCCTCTACCTCGGCCTGCTGTGGGGGAGTAGTGAGCCGGGGGATCATTATCTTTGTTGTAGCTAGCAAGCACATCATGCTCTTCATCAACTAGTTGTTGCTTGCCTTTGTCGCTACCCGAGGCTTGATTTGGGTCACTTGTAAGATCGACTGCAGGGGTGCTCTTGCGACTTGCTTGAGATGAATCAACCAATGTTGCAAGTTGTTCCTCTACACGCTTCAGTTGTGGAGCCAATGCAGTCGTGGCCAGTTCTACAGCTCGAGCCTGGCCATCCCGCACACCATCAATAATGGACAACCTAATGAAGTCGATTGCTTCCTTAGTGAGGTTCAATTCAGTTGGGTTAGGTTCTAATGGAATCACCATTGTTCCTGAAACAAGCAAGAAAGTAGAGATAGTAGTGTGTTCTAAAGCAAATCACAACAAGCAATACCACACCTTAATCAAGCCAACACTTGCCTCAAAGCAATCCAATCAACTTAATTCAGTTTTTGGGCTGATTTGAGGGAGTAAAATGGTAGATATAGTGTAGGTATGGAATACTAATGATAATTAAAGGAAATATGCAGCTTAAGCAAATGGCAAGTATGCAATATGACAAGCAATGCAAATAGTCCCTCTATGAGCTCTAAAACACATGCAATCTCTCAATTGACTCTATGCAAGTTAATAAAGCCAAAATTCAGCATGCAAGGACAGAAAATATGGTAGGCTTAGTGACTTTTATTTCGTCACTCTTTTTCTTCAAAGTGATTTCTACTTAGCTATCTTTTTAAGCAAGCAGTCACTAGGGTTGAAAGTGGCTTAAAACTAGCTGGGGTAGATCACTTTTCTTTTCTGTTTTTTTTTTTGATTTTATGCACAAACTACTCTTGTGCTATAATGAAAAAAACAAGCAAAGTAATGCAACAATGCAAAGGGCGAAATTAAAAAGGTATAGACGAACTGTTTTTTTTTAAACTAAGTGATTTTTGCTACCAATGAAACCAACTAGAAGCCAAATTAATAAAAAGAAGAAGGGGTAGGTCGAATTGATGGGATGCAATGACAGAAATCAGCAAATACTAACAAGCAATATGAATCTCTATTGATCATGCAACATGAAATAAAAACTCATAAAAGTTGTAGGAAGACAATTGCTAATCTATATTGCAACACAACTCAACCAATTCAGCCAATAAACATGCACAAATCCCATAAAAATCTCCTAATTGGGTAATTGCTTGGAGGGCAAGGAACAACTAAGGGATTTAGGGTTTGGGAGATCAAGGCTAAATTCAAGGAGTAGGGTTAGGGTTTCGACTCTAGGGTTTGGGAGAATTAGGTTTAGGGTTCGGTCTAGGGTTGGGATTAGGGTTTCGAACACTAGGGTTAGGGTTTCTCAAAATCTAGGGTTAGGGTTCTACCGCCAGATTAGGGTTAGGGTTCACGAGAATAGGGCGATTAGGGTTTAGGGTAGGCAGAATGGGGTGGGGTTGGTGGTGTTGGTTTCGACTGGTGGTGGGCAGTGGTGCGGCTCCAAAGAGCGACACCAGTTGGTGGTGTAGCGTGGTGGTGCGAGGTGGTGGTTGGCGGAATTAGGTGGTGGTTGTGGGAAAAATTCAGTCTTTGGATCTTAAAAATAGTAACTTGGTTAAAGGTTCAAACTTTGGGATCAAAAACTGAATTAAATTAACTAGAAAGCAAATTAAGGAAAGAAACAATTACTTGGCGAGACGCTGGATTATGATACCACTTGATACGTGATTGCCTCGGATTACTCCTCAGAAACCTCGTATTTGACCACACAGGAACCCGATCTTGCCAGCAATTATGATTCAAACCTACAAAAGCTTTCAAAGTAAGAAACTTGCGATCCAAGTAACACAAAGCACGAACTGAATTTGAATGATTGAAGTCGATTGGATAATTGAAAAAGTCAACTTTGATAGTTCAATTGGATTGGCTCGATCGCTAAATCCAATTGATTAACTAGAATGATCTTTAACAATCAATACTAGAACAATCTAAATTAACTAGATCAATCAAACAACGAAGAGAGAGAGAGAATTTGAATTTCTGGTGATGAACGAATGATGATGGTGAATTTCGAATGGCAAGCACACAAACACAATTATTTTTGAGCCCAAGGACTAGATAAACCTTTCTTAGGGTTTATCTAATCTCAAGCTGATTTTTATTAATGAAACTGAAAAGTATTTATAGAGAATACAAAAGCTAATACTTGGGGAGCAAGGGAGGGAGGCTGGCCGGCCCTAGAAGGGGAGAAGGGGTCTCCTTTGCTTGCTTCCCAAGATATAATAATATCTAAATAATTCTAACTAGATTCCCTTAAATAAATAAATCATAGTTGAATTATTTATTTAAGGAAATAATCCTAACAAACTTAAAATATCTCTAACAAACTAAAAATATCTCTAACAACCAGGAGAGAGAAGATGAACCAACTAACATAAGCCTATTGGCTGATTTCTCTACATTATTAAAATAAATAGAAATTGTTCATAATAAAATAAATAAGATATTTTCTTCAATTCAGAATGGTCAAAGTCAAAGGGTTGACTTTGACCCATATACCAATTCATCTCACCCGGTCACTTACTAAATTCAGCCCTAAAGTGAGACAAATTAATACATGTTTCTAAATAAAGAAATGGTGAATTTCGGCCCTCATATAATCAATCCATCGAATCCGGGCTCAATTGATGTCGAATGCACGAGACCCACTTCGCCTTGCTAGGCTCTTCAATAACCGCTGCCAATCGAACCAAGATCGCTGTTGTGCCTTGAGCAATCTTCTTAGCTCGACTTCTTGTGATTGGTCCGTCAGAAGGCACTCGAATCAACTCATCGACGTCGGTTGGAGACATGGTAGGCTTCACTGCATCACTTTTCACAAAATATGCAAAACCATCCAAAAACACACAAAAATAACTCTAAAACTACTAAAACTAAACCTAACAAACTAAGAAAACACACTAAAAACTATACCAAAAACATGAACATCAAGATACATGCCCAATAAAATTAAATAACATAATAATAATATAAATAACCAATACATGAAATATATATAATAAATAAAGTCATGCAACATAAATAATAATAAAATAGATAGACACCGATGTGGCTCGGTGAGGCCAAGAGGGTCGCGCTGGCATGGGCGCACTAAGGGGGTCGCCATGGCCTAGGGCGCCTCGGAGTCGTCGGAGCCCGACTTGTGTCAGGGTCGGATGCCATCAGTGTCACTTCCGGGGGTACCTACCTTGCCTTTAGACATAGAAGAAGAGATAGAAGGTTTAGTACCAAATTCTGATTGACTAGTTTGAGAAGAATACCTCAGGGTGTACGCCGGATTCGACCTCTAACATTGGTCATACAACTCCATGGCCGTGTGAATCAAATTACGATTGAAGGTTTAGTACCAAATTCAAATTGACTAGTTTGAGATGAATACCTGAGGGTGTATGTCGGATTCGGCCTCTTATATTGGTCATACAACTCCATGGCCGTGTGAATCAATGTGCAAGGGTCATTGATGGGCAAAACCACGAGCCTATCTCGGATCCATTGGTGTAGTCGCGCTACAAAGCATGATCGCAATGCCCCCAACGAAGTGCTAATGCCCGCCTTGAAGAATAAATCCTCCTAGTGTGCAAAGAACTCCTCAGAATTCATGGACCCTTGATGTGCATCGTTTATTTGCATCCAAACCTTCTCCTTGAAACTTGCGTACGTATTTCTACTTCATGATAGAAACCAATTGGTGCCTCTCAATAATGGTGGCCTTTCCCTTTCGAGCATGGTTGACTTCAAGCCGATTCCACCACATACGTGCAGCCCTTGGAAGTGAAGGGTTACGACCTCGATCTTTTCACTTTCCTCAATGTGGCAATGCTTAAGGACGTGATCTATTCCCTACAACCAAGCAATAAAAACATCTGGATCATAGTTGCCATAAAACAATTTGAATTTTACCTTCACATCGCGTCGTGATACATGTGTAGGACGATCATCATTAGCTCTCCGATTGGCACGAAGAGGCGGGGTCCGGGGACGGCGACGGTCACGGGGTGGCCCGCAACCATAACCGCCATCATCATCACTCAATTCTTCAATGCCGTTTGACGTCCGCCTTTTTAGTTGTGTTATTAGGATGTGTTTTTTGTGTGGTTGAGTCTTTTTCTTTAGTTTTGTATTTTGTTTTGAGTCGTTTGTGTGGGTTTTCATATTTGTTTAAGATATGGAGTCTACATAAGCTTTGGTGGTGTTTTGTAGGTTTTAGAAGTTGTTTTTGAAGCATATTTTGAAGAAAGGAGGAAAGCACTCGAAGATAACACTCAAGAATGAAGCAAGGTCGAAGAAAAGAACTCAAATAAAGAAGTGAAGAATCAAGTTTGAGCTTAGAAAGAAGTAGAGAAACTCGTTACAAAGACATAGGAAAAATAATCGAGTCAAACGCAGGTGTAACGAACCCGCTACGAAAGTTTTACTCTAGGCTGTTTTCATTCTTGAACAGGCTCGGTACCGAGGATAACATGGTCGGTACCGAGGCACTCTGGATCGTAGCAAAGACCGAGTCGGCGCAATTAAAGACTTTTATCTTATATCTTTTATGTCCTTAGATAGATAGAAAGGATATATCTTATTAGAAGATTTATTTCCTTATAGATAGCTCTTAGATAGATTAGTTTCTCTTTAAATACTCTTGTCATAGCCTTTGTTTTATATACCAATCAATCATTCAAGTTAGATAGAGTAGAGAGAAGAGAGAGAGAGAGGAGGCGTGTGGAGAGAAGAAGATTGCTTGGAGGACAAGTTTCGTTTTGAATTCAGTTTGTAGGCCTTTCTTTCTTAATTCAATTGTTTTGTTTTCAATTATGATGATTAGTGAGTAGTCTCTCCTTCTAAGGTTGGGGTTAAACCCAACAATGGTTATGCATGCTTGTTTGTGATCATGTCTTGATTGGTTTTATTGAATGATTCTATTCTCTTGCTCTTTAATCCTTGAAACGAAAGTTGAAGGGAATTTCTCATTCATAGGTGAAGCGAAAGTGGAAGCCTTGGATTAGAATAGTCAATTTAGGGTTTTGAAGCAAAAGTGGATCTATCCTAGTTGAAGTAGAAGAGATTAGACAGTAAGTTTATTGATTGAACAAAAGTTAGTTGATTTAATTGCTTAGGTTGACGAAAGTTGACACCGTTATGTGATAAAAGCATGATCTTTATGTTTCATTAGAATTGACAGTGCATGATTGTTGTTGTGGTGATACCCTTACTTAGATTTTCTCTTTCCTTGCTAAATATCCTTGCTTTTATCTCTTAATTGCGCTCTAAGTAAGAACAAAACTTGATACTGACTTTCTCCCGTGAACGAACCTGACTTCGCTATAGACAACGGGGCTTTGATTCTAAATTTATTTGTTGTCAAGAAAGCCTCTCAACAAAATGGCGCCGTTGCCCGGGGATAGAAACCGGGTCACACGCGTGACAAGCGGGAATACTTAACACTATACTACAATGACCCCCCAGGGGAGATTTCAATAGTGGCAAGTTTTGTTCTTTTTTGCGTTTTTCGGGACTTTACAGTGTTAGTAATGACCCCCCAGGGTCGGCCCTGACCCTGCCTGCAAACCTAGTTTTTCTTCTTTTTCTGTTTGTTTTCAGGTTCACTGTCGAGTCGTTAACAACCCTACTAGGTCAGTACCGACCATGTCGACAACTTTCAGTTTCTTTCTTTTCAGTTTTTATTTTATGGGATCACTGCAGGCTCGATACCGACCTTCTGGGCCTCAGTACTGACCCTCCTCTAAGAACTCGTTTTGCTATTGATTTCGTTTTCGTTTTCGTTTTTGCTTACAGTGTATGCCAGCTGAAGGACGCCGAGTTGTCTCTAATCCAATAGTAGCCTATGAACTCGATTGATCCTTCCACCGTACATTACGAGAAAACAAAGCAATGGCAACCACTGAAGAGATGGCTCAATAGATGGCTGCTCTCCAAAGGCAGATGGAGGGGTTACAAACTGTTCGAGATGTTGCTACTGTTGCTGCTGAACGTGAACGAGTAAACCTTGAACGTGAATGAGAGCACATTTCCCGTCTGCAGGAGCAGTTGAATGCTTATCCAAGGATGCTAAGCAATACATGCATCCAAAAGGGCTCAGTTTGAGGAAAAACCCACCGAGTGCCCAATAGAACATATTAGAAATTTCCTTGATTTATTTGACACTATTGCTGCAAACGGTATCTCTTTAGAATATGTTCCGTTGAAAGCTTTCAAGTGGTCTCTTGCGGGAAAGACCCTGATTTAGTTAGAGAGCCTACCTCCCAAGTCAATAAAGAAGTGGGAAACTCTGCATGACTTGTTCATGACAAATTTCTTCCCTCCCGCTAAGACTATGGAGTTAAGGAAGCGCATCACCTCGTACCACCAGCTGCTGAATGAGACCCTTGTGGAGACGTGGGAGAGATTCAAGGAGATGCTTAGATAGTGCCCTACCCATGGGCAACCACAATATGTACTCCAAGAAATCTTCTTCCAAGGGATTAATGCTGAAACAAAGAACCGCATCAACCTGTACACTGCTTACGGCTTCATAGAGATGGATCCCGACAAGGCGTGGGCGTTGCTCGACAAATTGACCAACTACGATGTAATGTATGGAGTGCAACAAGCCCAACAGCCCCAACGAAGGCTCTACAATCTAAACAAGGAAGAGGTTGACCCTGAAGTGAAGCACCAATTCTTGCAAGATGATATCAACCGTCTAAAAAAGCACGTAAGTATCTTAAATCATCTCCATCTTGCCTAGAATATGGGTCTCGATCCCATTCTACTTCTGCCTGCAGTAACTTGCAACAGTTCCGTTGATGGCCGGATCGATGGAGATGGAGATGTGCAAAGGAATCACAAAGAGAACTCGATAACTCCCCGGTTTGGATGATGGTTCGAAGTAGATGAAAAGGGATATGGATGCCCAATCTTGGATATGACTCGCCAAGACACGAACAAACTAGGTTTCTACAAACGTCGGATATTACGCACCAACGCCTTTAACAAGAGAAATGAACGAAGCAAGAACAAGAACATTGAATTGAAAATGCAAGGAAAAGAAACAACAAGAGAGTATTTTCGTCCAATTCTAAGGGAGAAGAATGAGGGTGGCCGACCATATAACCTAAAACAAGTCCTCACAAAAAAATCCCTCTCACTTAAGGAAAATTACAAAATTAACCTGTAAAACCCGAAAACGTAATAAGTGTCCTTAACCGTAGAATTGTCACTTAGAACCATGAAGAAAAATAAGACTCCAACCATCTTCATTACACTCTTTCGGAAAGCTAAACCCCATGAGCTCCTCTTGTACTTGACATAAAATGGCTTTAGCTTGGGATCGCGTAATACGACCTAGATAAGGTGTGGCTCCTTGAGATTTGGCACCATCAAGTCCGGAATCCTCCTTGTGGCCAGGCACGCCAACCCTAGGCAAGGGTGCGCCTCCATCCGTGTGCAAAGGCACACTGTCCGTTGACAAAGGCGCGCCGTCATCCCTCCGTAAGGGCGCACCAACATCATCCCTTCGCAACGGCGCACCACCATCCAAGCTCGTAGGTGCGTCTAGGGCAGGCACGTCTAGGGTATGCCGTGGCTCGTCCAAGTGTTCCAGCTTGTGCTCCATTGTTGGCTCGGATGTCGATGGAATCACATCCTCCTCCTCCCCTTGAAAAGGGTTCTTCCTCGAACCTGGATCCTGCTCAAACTCAACATCATCGTTAGAAAAATAAGGAACAAGATCAGATACGTTGAATACCTCATGGACATCATAACTTGGAGGAAGATCAAGCTTATAAGCATTGTCGTTGATGCGCTCTAACACTTGGAATAGCCCATCTCCACGTGGCTTAAGCTTAGAATTTCGAAGAGTAGGGAACCTCTCCTTCCTCAAATGTACCCAAACAAGGTCGCCGGGTTCAAAAATCAGCTCCTTGCGCCCTTTATCATCTTGGCGCTTGTATTGCAAAGTTCGTCTTTCCAATTGAAGGCGAGTATCCTCATGAATCTGCTTAATTTACTCAGCCCGGTCCCGTCCTTCACGACTCTCTCGATCAGACATAGCATAAGGCGCTAAATCAAGTGGTGTAACGGGATTGCACCCATAAACCACCTCAAAAGGCGTCTTCTTTGTAGCAGAATGAACGGACCTATTATAAGCAAACTCAATGAAAGGAAGACACTCTTCCCACCTGTGCAAGTTAGTTTTCAAAATAGAACGCAACAAGGCACCAAGGGTATGATTAACAACCTCGGTTTGCCCATCCGTTTGCGGGTGGCAAGTAGTAGAGAATAAGAGCTTGGTTCCTAGCTTGGACCAAAGCGTCTTCCAAAAGAAACTTAGAAATTTAACATCACGGTCCTAAACAATAGACGTAGGGACCCTATGCAACCGAACAACATTATCAAAGAACAAAGTAGCAACATTAACAACATCGTCTGTTTTGTGGCAAGCAATAAAATGTGCCATCTTATAAATCTATCAACCACAACAAAGATAGAGTCCCTACCCCTTTTTTCCTAGGCAACCCCAAAACAAAATCCATAAAAATATCCTCCCATGGGGCACAAGGAATAGGCAAAGGGGTATACAAACCGTGAGGGTGCACTTTAGACTTTGCACACACACATATAGCACATGAAGCACAAAATTTCTCTACCAACCTAAGCATGTGAGGCCAATATAAATGCTCCCTAAGCATATGCAAAGTTTTCATAAGATCAAAGTGTCCCATGAGGCCGCCTCCACGGGCCTCTTGGACAAGCAAACGCCTAACCGAACCACTAGGCACACACAAGCGAGTTCTCTTAAAAAGAAAACCCTCATGAAAATAAAATTGATCCCGACTCCCCCCCTTCAAACAAGCATGAAAAATGTCACCAAAATCATCATCATGAGCATACAACTCCTTCATAAAAGAAAATCCAAGAAAACAGGCATCTAGTAAAGATAAGAGAGCGTAACTCTGCGACAACGCGTCGGAGACGACGTTGTCCTTGCCTTTCTTATGCTTGATGACATAGGGAAATGATTCAATGAACTCAACTCATTTGGGATGCCTTCGATTCAGTTTTTCTTGCCCTCTCAAGTACTTCAATGCCTCGTGATCGGAATGGATAACAAACTCCCGAGGCAAGAGATAGTGCTCCCACGCACGTAGCACTCGAACAAGAGCAAGTAGCTCTTTGTCATACGTGGGGTACTTGAGCTCGGCTCCTCCAAGCTTCTCACTATAATAGGCTATAGGTCGTCCCTCTTGCATATGTACATCACCGAGCCCGATTCCCGTCTCTCTCTCAAACATCTTGCCAAAATCGGGAAGAGCCAACAACGACGCTTGTGTCAACTTAGCCTTAAGGGCTGCAAAGGCCTCTTCTTGCGCCTCTCCCCACATAAATGGAACATTCTTCTTGGTAAGGAAGGTTAAAGGCGCAGCCAAGGTACTAAAATCACGAACAAACCGGCGGTAGAAACCGGCTAGTCCAAGGAAGCTCCGAACTTGTGTCATAGTTGTCGGTGTTGGCCATTCTTGAATCACCTTCTCTTCATCCACTTGTAGCCCGTTCCTACTCACAACAAAACCAAGAAATACCACGTGATCCAAAAAAAAGTGGCACTTCTTGAAGTTAGCAAATAGGAGCTCCCTTTTCAAAGCTTCAAGCACTTGCCTAAGGTGCTCGACATGGGATGCTATATCGTGGCAATAAATTAAAATATCATCAAAGTACACAACCACAAACTTACCAATAAAAGGTCGGAGGGACGTGGTTCAGCAAGCGCATGAAGGTGCTCGGAGCGTTGGTTAATCTGAAGGGCATAACCAACCACTCGTAAAGGCGTTGCTTGGTTTTGAACGTCGTCTTCCATTCATCTCCCTCCTTCATCCTTATTTGATGATATCCGCTCTTAAGATTAATTTTGGAGAAGAGACTCGCTCCATGCAGCTCGTCAAGCATATCCTCGAGCCTCAGAATCGGATGTCGATACTTGATGGTAATGTTGGATCGCCCGGCAATCAACGCACATCCTCCATGTGCCGTCCTTCTTAGGCACAAGAATAACGAGCACGACACACGGGCTGAGGCTCTCACGCACATAGCCCTTATCAAGGAGCTCTTGTACTTGCCGTTGAAGCTCCTTAGTTTCCTCCGGATTGGCTCGATAGGCTGGACGATTCGGTAGAGTGGCACCGGGGACAAAATCCGGTGCCGTTGAAGCTCCTTAGTTTCCTCCAGATTGGCTCGATATCCAAGAAGTGGCAAGTAGTTTGCAAAGAAAAACGATCCACCACTTCTTGACTAATAATATTACAACAAGATCCGCTATCGATAATCACACTACATACCTTATCCATGATTTTGCATCGAGTGTGAAAGATAACTTCCCGTTGACTAGGCGTGGTGGTGTTCTCCGTCATGAAGAGTGTTCGTTGGACCACGAAGCACTCCCCCTCCTCGGCGGTGACATGGAGGCCGTCTTCCTCAACCTCGGGGCTCTCCTCTTCCTCTACTACAGCCCCTTCCTCCTCGTACTCGTACTACCCTTGGGAGTTAAGAAGAACCTTCCGTTCGTTGGGACAATCCCAAGCATAGTGCCCATGGCCAAGGCACTTGAAGCACTTCACGTTGCTCACCCGTCCTCCTCATTCTTGCCGAGGACGTGGAGAAAAATCTTTCTTCAGTTGAGGAGTCGAGTCCTTCCTTATTTACGGCTTCCTAATCTAATTTGGTGGCACCCTAGGAGCCGTGGATGAAGGCTGCCACGCCCGAAAAGTAGTTGAACTTGAACGCCGTTGAGCAAGGTGCTTGTAGATATGATTGGTGTAATGAAGCACTTGCTCAATATCGGTACCCCTACTAAAGTGCTGCATACTCACAACATTTTTTAGTTCCAAATTTAAACCATTGAAAAATTTAGAGATAGCATACCCGTCGGGAAATTGTACGCGGGAACGAAAAATGAGTATACGCAGCTCGTTGTAAAACTTGTCGGGAGTCCGGTTTCCTTGACGCACTTGCTCCAACAGCTTGGCATGGATGCGGTCTGTATAATCTTGAGGCACGAACCGTTCCTCTAAGGCCTCTCTTAGATCTTGCCAAGTGTAAAGTTGAGGCATCGGACGTGCTCTCCTCAAGGCCTTGTCCTCGAGCCACCATTGGTAAGCAAAGTCGGTGAAGTGGATGGCCGCCATGGCCACTCTCCTAGCATCATCGTATCGATAGAAATCAAAAATGGACTCCAACTTGGAAAGCCAATCAAGGCATGGATCGGCGTCGGAAGTTCCCGAAAAGGTCGGTACGTTCAGCTTAATGCCGTGATGGGGATCCCGGGGCGCTCCTCGTGATGCACCGGCACGCCTTTGTAGATGCAAAATAGGTGGGGGTTGAATGGCCATCACATCATTGGCCTCTTGATAGCTCGACGCTCCATATCCTGAAACGTTAGTAGAACTAATAGGAATATTATTAGGAAATGTAGCGAATGAAGGCCTTACCCCGGAATTGGCCACAAAGTGTTGATTGTGGATGCTCGTAGGAGGAATGTAGGGAGGCATAACCCCCATGGAGGTACTCAAACCGATGGATGCTTGCGCCTCTTTGTTTGGCAAGTAAGACGTAGAGGCCTCTTCGTGCAACGACTCCACTTGGTTAGCGCTTTGTAACACACTTGGTAGAGTCCCCGTTTGAGGCAACCGTGCTCTATCATCTTGGCCTTGCACTTGACTCTCCAAATCAGCCATCCGACTAGTAGTACGAGTCTCCATAGCTTCCATAGATTGTTGCAAGGATTGCAACATGGCAGCCACCGAATTAGTGGGCGTCTCTTTAACCTGTTGCTTTTCCTTATCATCACCTACACTTGTCATCTTATAAACACGGCAAAGATCAAAGGTATAGAGTGCACTTAAATTAATCACAAAGAATTGCCCGAGATGAAAATCCGACAAGTTGCAAGTATGCAAAACCATCAAAGGCAACAAAGAAGAGATTCACCACACACTTGCTTAGGGAAACAATGCTAGGAAGCTACTAAACCACCAAAACACAACACCAAGTATTATGAATTAATTAATTAATTTTTTTTCGAGTAGGCCTTTGCTAGGCACTACTAGATGACTACTCTTTCTATGCCATGCCCATTATTAGCTTTACACCGCCAGACAAGGTTTTTCTAGTCTTAATCTTTCTTTCTGTGCCTGGCCCCTTATTAGCTTTATGCCGCTGGCAAGGTTTTTCTGATTTTCAACAAAAAAAATTCAAGACACTTAAACAACAACACAAGATGTTCCGTCTTGGTGTTGTTCTCGTATCCTAGCACCGAACCCGACAACAAGCATGTAATGATAGAAAGGAAACTAAAGAGAGCTGGTTTATTCACTCCAAGGCCATGTTTTCAACATAGAAATTCAGCAAAGACTCTTTCAATTCATGCTTCTAGTGAGGGCATTAAACAAGCAACAAAAGCAACCTTTCAACTACCAAATTATGAAGGCCTTTGGTGTTATATTAGGGGCGTTTTTTGAGCAGCTTTTCAGCCATGGCTGATCCACATACTCGGCCAAGAGCAACAACAATTCAAGGACTCAAGAACACCAACAACACAAGACAACAATTCAACTACGGCCGCACACAACAACAACAACGCAGCCACCAACAATTTCGATCCACAAACTTGCACCAAGTGGAAATTGAAGTTCGAAACAAGGTTTATATGGCGATACCTTCGCGTGGTTCTGATACCACTTGATGGCCGGATCGATGGAGATGGAGATGTGCAAAGGAATCACCGAGAGAACTCGATAACTCCCCGGTTTGGATGATGGTTCGAAGTAGATGAAAAGGGATATGGATGCCCGATCTTGGATATGACTCACCAAGACACGAACAAACTAGGTTGCTAGAAACATCGGATATTATGCACCAACGCCTTTAACAAGAGAAATGAACGAAGCAAGAACAAGAACTTTGAATTGAAAATGCAAGGAAAAGAAACAACAAGAGAGTATTTTTGTTCAAGTCTAAGGGAGAAGAATGAGGGTGGCCGGCCATATAACCTAAAACAAGGCCTCACAAAAACAGCCCCCTCACTTAAGGAAAATTACAAAATTAACCCGTAAAACCTAAAAACGTAATAAGTGTCCTTAACCGTAGAATTGTCACTTAGAACCATGAAGCAAAATAAGACTCCAACCATCTTCATTACATTCATTTGGAAAACTACACCCCATGAGCTCCTCTTGTACTTGACATAAAATGGCTTTAGCTTGGGATCGCGTAATACAACCTAGATAAGGTGTGGCTCCTTGAGATTTGGCACCATCAAGTCCGGAATCCTCCTTGTGGCCAGGCGCGCCAACCCCAGGAAAGGGCGCACCTCCAGCCGTGTGCAAAGGCACACCGTCCCTTGGAAAAGGTGCGCCATCATCCCTCCGTACGGGCGCGCCAACATCATCCCTTCGTAAGGGCGCGCCACCATCCAAGCTCGTAGGCGCGCCCTTGCGATGGAATCACATCATCCGTGTTGTTGAGGCATATGAAGAAGCTAACTATATGAGAGGTCCATATCAAAACCAAGGTAATAATGTTTATGCATGGAGGAATAACAATCAGCCGACCTGGGGCAACTATGGCCAAGGGAGCCAACCTCCTCAACAAGATCAGAGGGTTTTGCCTTATAGACCTCTGGGCTATCAAGAGAAGCCATCATGGGTGAATGGACTCTATGAAGGGATCAATGGAGTGAAGAATGAAATCAATGGAGTCCAAGCTAACCTCAATAATCAAATGAAATGGTGGGGAGAGTTCGAGAACTGGAAGAAGAGCGTTGACTAACAATTGGGGAACCTTGCTGCACAAGTTCCAAGACCTCAAGGGCAACTCCCGGGCCGCCCCGACGAGAACCCGAGAGGACAAATAGCAGCTGTACACCTCAAGAGCGGAAATACACTACCAAATCGTGCCGAGTTCAAAGACAACAAGGTTGATACTGAGGATGCTGCTCCAACCAGGCTCGATAATGAGCCTGATGTCCGCCTTTTTAGTCATGTTTTTAGGGTGTGTTTTTGTGTCTTTTGAGTCTTTTTCTTTAGTTTTGTGTTTTGTTTTGAGTCGTTTGTGTAGGATTTCGTATTTTCTTGAGATATGGAGTCTACATAAGCTTTTGTGGTGTTTTGTAGGTTTTTAGAAGCTTTTTGGAGCATATTTTGAAGAAAGGAGTAAAGACGGTGAAGATAGCACTTAAGAATGAAGAGAAGATGAAGATTAAGCGCTGAAGTAATTTCATTGAAGATCAATTTTGATCATGGAAAGAGATAGAGAAATTCGTTACAAGAACATAGGAAAAAGAATCGAGTCAAACGGAGTTGTAACGAATCTTCTACGCAAGTTTTACTCAAGGCTGTTTTCGACCCTGTCAGGGTCGTTAACGAGGCGCCGTGAGGAGCAGCGTGTCCGAGTCGGTGTTTAATTGAAGACTTCTATCCTTTATATTTTAAACTTTAGTTTAGTAAGTTTTTATTATGTTATTAGATAGATAGAAGGAATATATCTTATTAGAAGATTTATTTCCTTATAGTTAGATTTAAGATAGATTTATTTCCTTATAGATAGATTTAAGATAGAATAGTTTCTCTATAAATACTCTTGTCTACCCTTTGTTATTCTCTACACAATAATTGCCTTGGAGGGCAAGTAAGAGGAGGAGGAGGAGAGAAGAGAGAGGGGCGAGAGGACGAGTAGAGAAGATAGCTTGGAGAACAAGTTTTGTTTTGAATTCAAGTTGTAAGCTTTCTTTTTAATTTAATTTAGATGTTTTCAATTATTATGCTTTGTGAGTAGTCTCTCTTTCTAAGGTTGGGGTTGAACCCAACAATGGTTGTGCATGCTTGTTTATGATCATGTCTTGAATGTTTTTATTGCATGAATCTATTCTCTTGCTCTTAATCCTTGAAACGAAAGTTGAAAGGAATTTCTCATTCATAGTTGAAGCGAAGGCAAGACTTTGAATCAGAATAGTCAAATTAGGGTTTTGAAGCGAAAGCAGATCTATCCTAGTTGAAGTAGAAGAGATTAGATAGTAAGTTTATTGATTTAGCGAAAGTTGATTGATTTACTTGCTTAAGTTGACGAAAGTTGACACCTTTATGTTATAAAAGCATGATCTTTATGTTTCATTAGCGTTTGGCATGCATAATTGTTGTTGTGGTGATACCTTTACCTTAGAATTCTTCTTTCTTGATAAAAACCCTACCTTTAATTGATTGCTTGCGTGAGAAGTAACAAAACTTGATACTGACTTTCTCCCTGCGGACGAACCTGACTCTGCTATACAACAGCGGGGTCTTGACTTATAAATTTATTTGTTGTCAAGAAACCCTCTCAATAGAGCCAAACAAGGTCGATACCGAGCCTAAAGACCTCGGTACCGATGCTCCCAAGGTCATTAATGACTCCAATCTAAGTAAGTGTTCGCCACCTGACCACTACCTTAGTCCCAAGCTCGGTACCGATCCCTCTAGGGTCGATACCAATCCTTCTACAACACCGATCGACCCTCTTGTCGATTCGGTAGGTCTTCGATCTAGGTCACTTTCTATCTCGAGTCCGTAAAAAACTCTTCCTTTCCCGATCAAGAAGTCTAATGATGTCATGGAAGGAAAGTTTAGACGGTTTGTTAGAATGCTTCAAGGGTTATATATCTCTATACCATTTACTGAAGCCCTTAATGAAATGCCTGCCTACACTAAATTTTTGAAAGAGATTTTGAGCCGTAAAAGATCTATCCAAAGCTGTCAAGTTATGTCCGATCTATAAAGCTCCTTGAAAAACTCGGTGATCCAGGTAAGTTTGTAATTTCAATTGGTATTGGGATTCACCGTTTTAAAGCTTTATGTGATCTAGGTGCCAGTGCCAGTTTATTACCATTGTCTATCTGGACCAAGGCTAACATGGGACCACTAGAGCCTGTTGATATGAATCTCTACATGGCGGATGGATGTTCTGTAAAAGCAACTAGAGTCGTTGATGATGTCCCTATCCAAGTTGGAAAATTCTTTGTTCCCAACGACTTTATTGTTCTAGATATGCCTAATAATGCGACCATGCCTAGGCTCGGACCCAACTCCGATGGACCCAAGACGGCCTAGACCTTGAAGACCGCCTTGGATTAGGACTTAGTCTCATTTATGTATTTATTATATTTATTATTCCGTCATTTATATTTCCGTCATTTCCCTTTTAGGCGTGTGTCCATTCTTATAGTATGGGCTAGCCTTGTTATTTTCCTTTATAGCTAGTTTCCATTATTAGTATATTGTCTTATTGGGCTAGGAGTCGTTGGGCCTTGGTTGCATACAAGCCCTAGGCGCCTCTCCCTTGATAGACTAGGGCTCTGTGGTTCTCCTCTATATAAAGGAGCCATACCCCATTGTAATTCTCACATCCAAAATGAATTAAGCCAGAGCTTTGTGTTGAGCTTCTCCTCCCCTTTGGCCAGAGCGTCACCCTATTCTTTTCCTGACCCCATATTCTATTGGCCTACGTCAAACTAGGCCCCTGATGTAACCCTCGGATGGCAAGGGACGGATCTAGGCTCGAAACGTCCGGATCTTCTTCGACAATCGTAACCGGATAAATACGAGACCACAAAGTGGACTCGCGGGCCTCTAATGCTCGTCGGAACAAGGGTTGGGCGAGGCAGAATCAAGGGCGAGGGGAAAAGGGTTAGAAAGGGGGTGACGTCGGGCCAAGGCTAGGAGGAAACGCTCTCTACTATAACATTGGCTTCATTTTGACGTGATTATTATAAGGGAGGCATGGATCCTTTATATAGAGGAGGCCACACAAAATCCTAGAAGCTAGTTGGGAGTGGATTAGGGTTAGCAACATGCTAGGCCCAACATCCAAGCCCAAAATACTACTAATAGCAACATACTAAAAATAGAAACTATCTAGAAAGGGAAATAACAAGACTAGCCCACCCTATAAGAATGAAACACACGCCTAAATGGGAAATGACGGAAATATAAATAATAACATAATATGAGACTAAGTCCTAATCCAAGGGGGTCTCCAAGGTCTAGGTCGTCTCGGGTCCGTCGGACCTAGGTCCGAGCTAGGGCAGGGTCGCATCATTCTCCCTCTCTTAGCTTCGAAGCGTCCTCACTTCGACGTGGATCGGACAAGGGAAGAAGGCGACGATCTCAATAAAACCTTGCCATCGACATGAGTAGTCTCTAATAAATATGTTGTGAGCTTGGGCTCGATTTCAGCGTCGGATGCTAAGGAAGGCGCCAGAGTAGATAAAGGCTCGACGATCTAGGGCGGGTCCTTAGGCATTGGCGCTGGAAGGAACGGATCCTCGGTACGGACAGGTGCGCTCAACACTTGCTCGGGCGCTGGCACGGCAAGGACCTTGGTGTTGAAGGGTGGATCCTCGGTACTGACGCTTGGCATGGGTGCCGAATTTGGTGGCGGCGTAGGGATAGACTCGTGTGTTGGCACGTGGGGTGCCGACCATGGTTGAGACTCTCGGTTGGCCTCGGCTAGAAGGCGCTCAAGCTCCGCGATCCGTGCGACCCATGGAGGAGTCGGGGGTGTGGCTCTAGGGGTCGGTACCGGCAGTCCACCAGTTGATGCGTCCCTCTTGTGGGATTGACGGATCGACAAGGTGTTTGAGTATTGGGTCTTGAACGTACGCAGCGGAAGGCTTTGATCGATTCTTGTTGAAACACGAGAGCAATTGCGAGAATGAGAGAGCTTTGGTGAAAAAGAGTGGCGGCGCAATGGCACTGGAGAGAGATAAGGAGAAAACCCTCGACTCTATTAATCTCTATGTGTGCGCTAGGGGTCGGTACCGGCGGTCCACGACTCAAATGAAGGGCTTGAGCACGGGCCGGGGGAGACCTTGGGGCATCGGGGTTTCGGTCTCGGGGACGTGATCCCCGAGGTGGCGGACTCAAATCGCGCTCATCGTATCGGGTACACGGGCGCCGAGGTGTCGGACTCCAATCTCGTTCAACATATGAACGACGTCGGGGTTTTGGAGTTTCGCCGTAATAGCAGGCCCGATTCTCCGGTAGCCGATATGGTGGGACGAATCCGGGTCGTCCCTCGGAAGCGGCCTATGTGGACGAGTGTTGACTCGTCGATGCGGCCGATCCCAAGAATCCGAATCGTCCCATATTGCCGAGCAAGTCCAAGACATGACTCGATCCTGTATAAAATTAAATAAAATTCCGACCAACTAACAACAAATCCTAGGCCGAAAATAAAAAATTGAACTCTCTTTTTTTTGAATTTTGGAGCTTTTTTTTTAATTGATCGGCTCTTTCCCTTTTTTTTTAATTACCGAATCTTCCTTTTTTTTTAATGCTCGACTCTCTTTTTTTAATGAGAAATATAGGCGTAAAACTGTACAAGCAGCAACCGAATAACAAGATTCAATTACTCTCAGTACGTAACCAAATCTTTGAAGATATTAAATTAGCCAAATTAGCACACAAAATCTGTGCTTTCACATGCAATTCCAAATCGTTGGTATATATGGGCAAGAGATAAATCAATCAAGTAGCAACACTCAAGGCATATCACTACAACATAAATGCTTTTTTGCGACCATTATTTTAGCGAGAAATTTATTTTCCTCGCTAAATGTCGTTTTTGGCGAGGAATTTAATGATTTCTTATTAAATGTGACTTCACTTTTAGCGAGAAACTTATATTCCTTATTAAACATCACATTCTACGACAAATATGTTGGTTCCTCGCTATTTGTACCCATAATTTGGTTTCATAAAATGTAAGGTCAACAACGACCAATTTTGAAGCATTTATCCAGGAATATTTTCGTCGCCGAAAACATTCAACAAGGACATAATAACTTCGTTGCTATATGCTTTTAGCGATAAATTTATTTTCCTCGCTAAATGTGGCTTTTGGCGAGGAATTGTTAAGTTCCTCTTTAAACGTGACTTCACTTTTAGCGAGAAAATTATGTTCCCTGTTAAACATCACATTCTACGACAAATATATTGGTTCATCGCTATTAGTATGCTTAAGGTCAATGACGACGAATTTTTAAGCATTTATTATTTTCGTTGCTAAAAACATTCACTGAGGCCATAATTACTTCGTCACTATATGTTTAGCAGGCAATTATTTACAACCCGCAATATTCAACTATATATGATGAAATTTTTATTTCCTCGCTAAAAGTACATTATATTTATTTAAAATTTCAATTAATAAATTATTTTCTTTTATAATTTGTATTTTGTTATATTAAATCTCTTATATATATAAAAAAGAAAAATTACAAGATGATACAAATTAAGAGTGGAGTGGCTCTCTCGTGGCATAATATCATAGGGTGAATAATGCGAGCAAATCTCCGCCGTTAGATGGAAGGTATTAATGGTGTAGATGGATTGAGACGATTTTGAAAGAAAAATAAAAAAAGGGGCGCGTCATTTACAATGGCACGCGCGGTAATTTCAATATTTTCTACTCTCAAATGTCGCTACTACCCTTCACCCCAAAACACGAACTCCTCCCCCCATTTCTCACATTTTCAGTCGAAAACCGTCACAAACTCCGAAAGTTCAAAGGCGAAAGAAGTGAGCAGTTTCGAACAAAATCTCCCTCCCCCCGAATTCTCCATTAACGAAGTTCACAAGCAAATACATGGAGAAAGGAACAGAAGAAGGTATGAAATCCTCCAATTTCTATAGTGAATCGTCATTTAAAGCACTGAATTCTAAAAATCTAGGGTTCTAAATTCTAGGGTTCATCTCAAAAGATATGCAAGTTGAAGACGAGGAGGAGCAAATAGTTGAAAATGCGAGCAAAAATAAGCAACACCATGGTGCTCCATCAAAGAGCGTAGAGGACCAAGAGCAAAATCCCCGTTGTCCACCACAAAAAGGTTCGTCGAGTTCTATTTTCGAGTTCATACAAACCAGTTTTGAAAAGTTCACAAATACTGGTTTCTTATTGTCATTAGTGAAGTTGTAAATTCAAGGTTAAAAGGGTTCATGTTGCATAACTTTAACGTTCACCGTAAGAGTACTTAGGGTTCACTGTTTTAAGTCTCAGATTTGCAAGTTGAAGGCACAACAGATGGAGTAGATGAACAAAAACTAGAAGACCATGGTGCTCCATCAAAGAGCGTAGAGGACCAAGAGGAAAATCACCCTTGTCCACCATAAAAAGGTTCGTCGAGTTCTTATCTCGAGTTCATACAAACTAGTGTCGAGAAGTTCACAAAAACTGGTTTCATATTGTCATTAGTGAAGTTGTAAATTCAAGTTTGAAAAGTTCATATTGCATAACTTTAACGTTCACCGTAAGAGTACTTAGGGTTCACTGTTTTAAGTCTCAGATTTGCATGTTGAAGGTACAACAATTGGACTAGATGAGGACCAAATAGAAGACCATGGTGCTCCAACAAAGAGAGTTGAGAATGAAGAGGAAAATCAAACTCTCACCCAAAAAGGTTCTTTAAGTTGTTTTTTCAAGTTCATATTAAATAGTGTCAAAGTTCATATATCTGATTTTTTTCTCTATGGAATACCATTTTATAGATCCAGTTGTAGAAGATCACACAAAAGAGCAAATTGCTCCAGTGAAAGATAGAGACCAAACTCAAATGCAACAAGGTTCATAATGTTATTGCTTTCAAGTTCACATTAGATTTATATTAAGGTTCAAACACTGAACCACATAAAAAAATTAGTTTAGGGTTCACATTAGATTTTCATTCAATGATGCAAGGTGATCAAAATAAGGTAGAGAAAACAAAGAAAAGGAAGGAGATTGAGAAACTAGTTCAGAAGGAAGGAAAAATTTCAAAGCAAATACAATTTCCATATGGAACAATGGCAATTGAAGGTAATAAAAAAAACTATGGCTTTGATTTTTTCTTTCTAGGTTCATATTTTATAACTAATTTGTTTATTGATGTCAACATTTTGGTTCCAAAAACATTTTGGCTTTGATTCAGCTGAAACACAGGGGGCCGCTCTTGAAAGAGCTAAGAAAGAAAGGAGGAGCAAAAAAAACAAGACGTTGTCCAAAAACAAAAACAAACTCCTTCGAAAAAAGGTTCATATAGTTCAATTTCTATGTTCAAAATATGTCATTTAAAGTTTCATTTCTTAAATATGGTTAATAGTTGGTCTTGTAGTGGTTCATAATTGGAATTGATAGGGTTTATATTAAAATACAGACTTATTGTAGGTTCATGGTTGTTTGATGTTAGGTTCATAACTAACTAATTTAAGGTTCATGGTTGTTTGATGTTAGGTTCATAACTAACTAATTTAAGGTTCATAACTAACTAATTTAAGGTTCATGTTAAGAGTTTATACTCTTATGTTGTTAGGTTCCTATAATTTGCATATAACCTTACATGTAATTTAATCATTGTTGTTTTTATGAATGTGCCAGTTGTGACTCCCAAAGATACAAAAAAAAAGGAAAGAAGTTGTACTAGTACGCCAAAGCCCACGCTTCAAACAGCCTGTGAAAAGAATGAGAACACTTTCAACTGCTCTTACCGGCACCTTAGAGATAGAAGAAAGTGAAAGCGATGAAGAAGTTCAGACTGAAAAGGAAATGAGTGGGGAAAAAATAGATCAAGAAGTTGTACAAAAACGTCAAAGCCCACGCCTCAAACAACCTGCAAGGAGAGTGAACCCACCTTCAACTGCTCTTACTAGTTCATCAGAGATGGAAGAAAGTGAAAGTGATGAAGAAGGACAAACTGAAAAGGCAACGAGCGGGGACACAGTTAGTGAAGATGTAGACACTGAAGATACAGTTAGTGAATACCAAGACTTGGATGGTGGAGATAATGATGACAGTGCAGATGACTTTGAGACTCCAATTAAGGTTGCAAAGACAATGGTGAAAGCTGTAGCCAAAAAGAAGGTTGGTCAGAAAACTTCAAAAGAAAAGGGGAAGAATGTTAAAACTGTCAAGAGCAAAAAAAATCAGCAGGTGGACAAAATTGATGCAAAAACAAAAAAACAAAAACAGAAAGTGCATGAAAAAAGAGGAGGAAAGGGAGATCAACTAGTGATAAAGGGTAGATTGGGTACCAAATACCCTTATTTGTTCACAAGAAACACTAAAAAGTCTTTTGTGGAGACCATGAGCAAGCTGAGTGATAGGAAGAAGGAAATAGTTAGGAAAATGGGGTTTGGGCATTAGCATAGTTGATTTGCCCCACTACCTTGGATATTGGGTGTTGGACAATTTTGATGAAGTCTAGTGGAGACTGAAGCTCAAAAATGGGAAGGGTTTCTACATCAATGCAGAACAAGTGCATAATGTTCTAGGGATCCCCAAAGGCTCCATTCCAGTTGTAAGAAAGGACAAAAAGGAAGCACCGGAAATTTTGCAAAGTTGGAGTGAACAGTTTAATGGGATTTCTGAAGTAAGGCCTGGCCACATAGCAACAAAGATAGAACAATGGAAAGATGATGAAGGCGATGAAGTGTGGTTCAAGCGCCACTTCATTTCCTACTTTGTGGGTTCACTCATTGAAAGCAACCAAAAAGGGACAGTTTTGAGGGAGTTTATAATAGAAAATGTTGAGGACATACCACAAATGAATTGGTGTGATTTTGTTTTCAAGAGTTTGATTGCAACAAAGAGAGACTGGAAAGCAAACAAGAAAGGGTTCTTCAAAGGGCCAATCCTCTTCCTAATTGTAAGTACACTCTTATCATCAATTGTTTTATCCTGTGCTTATTTAACATCACTTTTATTTTTCATATAATAACCTCATACTTTCATTTTTATCCAGCTCTACTATGTGGACAGAGTAAGAATTTTAGGCAAGGAAAACCCAAGGTCCTTGCCTATCTTCATAAACTGGGGTGAAGACCGATTAACAAGCAGAGAGAATGAAGAAGCGGTTGATATTGGAGGATTTGGTATGGGTCGCATCAAGATTCCATGGAGAAGGAAAAGAAAAAAGAAGCAACAGAAGAAAGGAGAATACCAAAAACATTGCAGGTATGAAAAAATTAAAAGAAAAAAGCTCATGCATCAATACACAAAATACATAATTTCATGTTATTGAATGCTTAGGTTCATGATTATCAATGCTCAGGTTAGACTTAGAGCTTACAAATTCTAGTTCATGAGCACATATAAGTTTGGATCATGATACGGTTCATTAGAACATAATGTTTGGATCTTAATTCAATTTACACATTAAGTAGGTGCACGATTTCATATCATGTGGTTCATTAGAATATACGTTTAGGTTCATGAGCATCTTATTTCAATTTACACATTCTGTTTTGAACATGCATGGATTATAATGCAGGATTGCATTCAATTGTTTGCTGAGAGAAAGATGAGATTGGCTCATGCAATAGTAGATCTGGCTGATGCTGTTGAAATGATCCCAATACAATTCAAGGCTGATCAAACACTTCAAACGATGTTGAATAATGCAAAAGCGTGGATTAGCACACCAAACAATGAAAGCCCCCCTGCGAATGATTTTATGGAAGATTGGGAGAATTCTTAGCACCCAATATGGTCAGACCCGGAGTTGTTGAAGATCTTACAAGAAGTTGAAAATGCTTCAGAGAGAGTTGAGAAAGCTAAGAAGATTGTTGACTTCAATTGCAACAATGAAATGGGAGAGGAGAACAATGAAGTCAATGCAACTGTTGGAGGATACAACAAAGAGGGAGTTGAAGCTGGAAAGGAAGCAGAGACAATTATCACCTCAGATGGGAAACTGATCTCACAGAAAAAAAATGCAGATAAGAGCATTGAAATTCTAAGGGGGAAGTACATCCATGCAATCATCACCTCAGATGTTAGAGAATTGAAGATGGAAACAATGGAACAAGTGAAGAAGTTGAAGATCAAGATTGGAAAACAGAAGAAGTAATATGTAAATTAGATGATTTAGTAGGATTTGGACAACTAGTCTATTACTAGGTATGCACAACAGTTTATGGCTAAGTGTTTTGATGACTATGGTTGATGACTATGGCTAAGTGTTTGGAAAATACAGTAGGATTTTGGGCAAATTGACAGCTAATTGGAAGTAATAGAATGTTTGATGACTATGGTTCAGTTTGAATGTATGGGTTCATGAATATTAACCATATAGTTCACTGTGTTCAACGTGTAGGTTCAATTTGAATGTCATTTTTAAGGAGTTATGTATTGCATTCAGGTATTTCACAGGTTCATGCATATTAAACAAACGGTTCATACATATTAAAAAATGTGAAATCTCTTTTGAATTCAGGTATTTCAAAAGGTTCATTGTGTTGAACGTGTAGGTTCATGCATATTTAAAAACGTGAAATCTGTGTTTGCATTCAGGTATTTTACAAGTTCATTATGGTAAACGTTGAGTGCATTCATGTATTTTACAGGTTCATTATGGTAAACGTTGAGGTTCATGCATATTAAACAACCGGTTCATGGAACACTAAAATGTATAAAAACAATCAGTGCTTTTTCAAAACAAACAAGAAGCAATTTACTTGGAACACACAAACAAGAAGCACTACAAAAAAGACAAATAACCAAATGAATAAAAACGTGCATTCTTGGAACACACAAAAGCAGTTTACTTCCCAGCACAAGTGCGACTATTATGACCGTCTGTTTTCCCACATTTTCCACAACGCCTTTTTCCAGCAGTGCTTGATGACATTGATTTTTCCCTTCCACCCATTATACGCCTCCCAGAACCCTTGTTCTTTGCTTGTTCAGGTTGTTGGATATGTACCTCGCTTGGAACACTAATTCCAGCTAACGACTCCACGCTTCTAGCATTCACAGATTTCCCACTGTAGGAAGAACCACAACCAGACAAGAGTAAATATTTTTGCTCCCTAATGACACGGGAGAACTCATGTAAGTGTTCAGGATGATCTTCTAAAATGCCCAAGCAACTATAGAAATCTGAGATCACTGAACTTGTTAAGGATTGTCTCTCCTCAATAGCAGCACACTGATCAACAATTGTACCATCAATTCTAAAAATCGGTCCAATTGTTGCTGCCTTTGTCCAACGTGAAAGGATGAACTGTTCAGGAATCTTTTCCATGCCAAGATTTTTAAGAACCACAAACATGTGACGACAAGGTAGACCGATCCTTTGAAACATTCTGCACCCACAGAGATCATCATTGTTCAACGAATTGTGAACAACTTGCACTTCATTCAGCCCATCCTCCTTTATACCAAAAATTTTGCTTCCACTTTGTGCAGTCAATGACTCAATACAACAAGAGTAGCATGCAGCAAAGATCTCTTTTTGAACCTCATGGAAAACAGAAAGTGTGTAAACTTCAACTGCTTGACACTCCAACTTTAAAGATGTTTTCAAATCAGGAACCATGTGAGCAGAATCATGATTCAGCTTCGATTGAGTGTGCCTTTGAGAATCCAAGGCAGTCTCAAAATGCATCACCAACTCACATGACAGTTTAAAATATCTGTCAGTAAAATGGCCAAAGAGCTTATTCTCAACCTCAGAAATTGAGGTAGTCCTGACTAATCCACCTAACATTTCATCCCTAAAATAAGTTGGAATCCAAAAACGTCGAAGGGCAAAAATGTCATCAAACCATCGTCTATTTTTAGATGAAAGATGGCTAACCAATTCCATCCATCTAGACTCAAACTCAGCTGGTTCAATCTGATGACTCCACACTACACAATTGAGCTTCATCCTAAACTCATCAACATCATGTTCTTCAGTTTTTATCTTCCCAGGCACCTTCATCATAATATGCCACATGCAAAGCCGATGTCGAGTTTGAGGAAAAACCATCTCAATAGCAACTTTCATGGCATCATCTTGATCAGTAACCAAAATACTTGGATCATGTGACATAGCTCGCTTAAAATGCTCAAACAACCAAATATAAGACTCTATGTCTTCCTTCAACAATAAACCAGCTCCAAATGTAACACATTTTTTGTGATGATCAGCGCCAGTAAAAGGTGAAAAAACCATACAATACATGTGACATGATAACAGTTCATAAAATATGAGAATAGTTCATGAGTATTAATATATAGGTTCAACAGATTACAAGAAATAGTTTTATAAACTAATGAAATACCTCTTGGTCCTATATGTCGCATCAAAAGATACAACTTCTCCAAAATATGAGAAGTTCTTGCGTGAAATAGGATCAGCCCAAAAGAGTTTTGTTAACCGGTCCGAAGAGTCAACATCATAAGCATAGTAGAATGCATCACATAACTCCTTTTTTTTTAAAAAAAATCTATCAATCACCATTTGAGCATCAGACTCATTAATGTAAGCCATCAAATCACGTTTGTGGTTCTTAAAATCAATAGCAGATGCGCCAACATTTTCGTATCCTCCAACAAGTTCTTTGTATATCTTATGGCTCTCCATCGGCCCGATATTAGCTTTCTCACAACTCAAAATAAATTTCTTATGCCCAATATCAAGCTTCCTACGTGACTTCATGAACTGCTTGTCCTTTCCAGTTACAGGAGGATGTGAGTGACGCTCTACAAAGGTCTGGACAACATAACCCAACATGCCGGCAAATTTCAAAACAATATGGGCATCGCAACCAACCCTAGTTGAAGCTCTTAAACGTTTACCCGTATTGTTTTTCCCTTCTTTAAAACCTTCTCGGTTACACAACAAATGCTTGTAAAGTATAGTATTATCTTTTGTGGCAACACGAGAAGAACCAAGACGAACAACAAAACCACAAACCGAGGCATACTTCATATAAAATTCAATACCTTCATCCAATGTCATAAAATGCTTGCCATCAACTGGTTTTAACTCATCTGGGCAACTCGGCACATAATATGAACAATCTTGAGAAAACAGAACAGTATAATCATCACAAGCTTTTGGATCAACCAATGCAACTCCATCACTGATTTCAGGATCTACACTATCGGACTTAGAAACGTTAGGATTACCCAAGCTTGACGAACCACCTACAAAATGCAAGACACACATCATCTTAATTATAATTTTTCCAACACAAATTCATAAAGTTGGTGGCATAATAGGATGAACATATACGGTTGACTTCATCGTTCATAATTGTAAACATGTAGGTGCATAAGATGAAAACAATAGGGTTCATCGAGCACAAATAGAATTGATATTCAAATATAGACAAACACCAAACATTATGAGCTTTGAAATGCCACATCGAGTACACGTGATAAAAAAAAAGCCGATTCGAAGCAAAAATACAATTGATTCTTTAGATCGATGATATTCAAATAACAAACAAATTAGAACAACAAACAAACAACACAAATTAGATGTAGAAATACAATTCAATGGAGAATAAAACAATACATTCTTCAAAGATTGAAGAGAGAAACAAGTCCAATCATACAAACACATGAAATCGGAAAAAATTGTGCATCGATTACTCGCTAGAACAACAATCAAACTTACCTAAATCCATTGTCAGCAAATGTCGGAGAGAAACCAGAGAGGAAAAACGAGGAATAAGAAGGTGAAGACTGATTCAAACCAGATTGAAACGGATCAACTCTTCGGAATCGAGCGTGAAGAGAGGTTTCGATCAAGCGTGAGAAAGGAGATAACAGAAACGCAAAAAGACGAGAATACCCCTCCGTGTTTATTTTGATTAAAATTCACTTAAACGCATGGAGCAATCGTCACCATTGAAACAACAGATCCAACGGCTGAAAAATGCCCGCATAAAGCACTATAGACAAAATTCGTACCTGATCCCAATTCACAAATTAAATTATCTATGTTTTTTATCCATGTGAAAAATTCTCTATAAACTAATTTCAATTCAAAATGCTAAAAACTTATCTTATATATTCACGATTACTTTCCTAAAATAAATATTGATAAAAATATTTTTTAAAACTTTCAATGTATAACTTATTTTCTTTTATATTAAATTAAATCTTTTTTCAATGAATAAATTATTGGTAATATATATATATATATTTATATTATTTTAAGGTGATATAGAAAATAAGATAAATTATGTTAAGAAAGATTCTATCTAAAATACAAAATTTTAGCTAAAATAAAATAAACTATGAGAGCATTCAACATTGCTGCTAAATATTAACATTAAACCATCTAGAATTTTGTCACATAAAGTTTGTATTTTTGGCAATTTACATACATTGAAAAAAATTCTATCTAAAATTCCATTATTGAAAATCGTATGTCATATATAATATATTCGGTTAAATTCTATCTAAAATTACTATCTCCTTGATCTATCCAAGCCTTAAAATAAGATAAACGAGATTGTTTTGTTCATCATCACTAATTGAATTCTCTTGGGGAAAGATATTGTTTGTGCACTCACGTACAGGTAAGTAAACGTTAAACATTGTTCAGTTACTACCTAAAATTACTCTCCTTCATCAATTGAATGATACTATGTAATATCACTAATTGTAATACATCTTCGATCGATTCATGTAATTTTTTTTAATCTCAATTGAACGCCTCAAAAATTGATCGGGATGGGATCAATTGCCATCACCCTACGAGTTTTTTTTTTGAATGATAATTACAGCCAAGGCTCTGTGTCTTTATATTAGTTTGTGTGGTTGGGACTTCATTAATCTTACGATGATTAAATCTCAATTGTATTGTTTGAATGATAATTAAAACCAGCATACTGAATTGAGAGGAATTTGGGGTTCAAATAGTACAATTGAGATTAAAACCTACGAGTAATTAAATCCTACGAGTATAAAAGGAGTACTAGTATTTAAATCATCAATTGATCGGTTAAAAAAAAATCCTACGATTACTATAAAATTTAATCACAATAAAGAGAACGTATTATATTTTTTAGGAAATTTATATGTTTTTGCTATTGTTTTTTCCCTAAATAAAACCAAGCTTACGTGTTTTGCAACTAAACAATATGTATTTACCAAAAAAAAAAGAACTTATCATATTTTTACTACATATATGAGAGATTAAATTTTAATCATTAGTCCTACAATAAAATAAACGAGTATTTTAATCATCAGTCCTACGATTTTAAATCTCAATTGACCGTTTCAATTGCCCATTTCGATTCTTTTTATACAGCGAATTCGAATAATACAATTGATCGGTTCATGTATTCAATTTTATAGCAATAAAAAGTATGATAGGGAAAAGAAGAATCGTTAGGTTTTTTTAAAATTAGAGATTAGTATTTGTTCTTAATTGGAAATTTATATCTTATTTTTAGTGAGATTTTTTACTATTAGTTTGAAAAAAGAATTTCTTTGTAGTTTCAGGATGGATCGAAGTTGGATGTATTTCAAGCACAGATTTCAATATGAATTTACTAATGGTCTCGACTTATTCTTGGATGCTGCAAGACAACATTTGAATGAAGAAAACAAATCCCGATGCCCTTGTCGTTCTTGTAAGAATGGAGAACTTCATTCACCAACAGATATATGTAGACATATACTGACAAAAGGGTTTCAATTGAATTATTCGGTATGGACAGATCATAGAGAAGATAGCACATCAGTTTCAAATAGCTAGCCTAACTATATAAAGTAATGCCTAAGATGTTTGGATTAAGAATTTCTATTGTGCCTTTAATAATCAAAACAAGAAAGTACCAAGCTTTGTCCAACCCCTTTTATTAACAGTTATCAACTTTAGTTAGAAAATGCTTTTCCTACTCATATCAAGACATTAAACTTGTTATACTACTAATAAAGCAGAGCACTTAAATGTAAGAACAATATTCCTAGATCAAAGCCTGGGCTAGACACCTAGCAGCAACACAATTGAAAGTTCAGCATCAGTATAGGCTTGCTACATATGTCTTAACAACCAATCTAGTTATAGAATAGTAAGTGAATCGTATTAGCCAATTTTTGGTCCTAAAATCTTGAATTGCCACACTAGGAGGAACCGACGGAAACGGAGACACACAAGGAATAGAGAATATCAAGATCAGTAACGAGATTTGCTGACAACAACACCAAGTAATTACTAAATCTATATTCTACACGCAATAGAACAGAAAACTGGGGAAGACAGAAACATCAACCGAGCAAAACACGAAATTGACAAATCATCTGTGTCGTCACTGTAACACCCAGTCTTCCGATGAGGCGCTACTAGGGAATAGACCTTAGAAGGTACTATTAATTAGGTTGACAACTACACTGTAGGACCATACAACGCGTGCACGACGAGAAAAACATAATAAAACATCCAACCTTTTATTTAATAAAACTTAGAAAACATAGTTATGCATGAATTCCCGAAAAAACCTAACTATTCAAATCCAACGAATCACTGCAAACGAGAAATTATCCAAGAAAACAAAAACAAGCAATAGTACTAACTCCATCATAATATAAAAACCAACATCCTAAAAAGTCATAAACAAACTAGCGTAAAACCAATCGCACTATGACACGCGCTCTTTACCGCTCCGGTCCGCCATCTTGCCTCGGCTCCTGTACGGTTACCTGGTTCATACCTGGAACTGAAAAATATTCCCCAAAGGGTCAACGTCTAATCTACCAAGCTAGAGAGAATACGGAAATTGTAGAACGCTTTGAAATCATTTCTAGAGTCAGCATACAAATCCACAATCGCAATCATAACTCTAAAGGCCAATACCTAAATTAGTTACAATCAGTCACACACAGTCACATACGCATTCACAATCACAACCTCATAACAACGCGAATCCTCCTTTTTCACAATCCGACTTCCAAGGCGCTCATCACCGCGCCGAGTGCAGAGGCAGGCCCTCTCACTCCACTTCACAATCACCCTTCTAACCCCGGCTAAGCCTCCATTGGAGAACTTGCCAAAAAAACACAGATAATAATTTTTGTTTTGAAGGGGCACGATTTCCCAGTCACACGGGTCAACGTAGCCAACTCTTCCTCAACACCAGCTACGATGGGCCGTGTCGGAAACGGTACCAACACAGAGAAAACGTTCTAAAAATATTCTTCCGATAAATATATTCAAAACAATTTACGCACACAAAACTTCAAAGATTTAAAAATAATTTAAAAAGGTATTCGGGACTAGTTCCCAAAACCTGCCTTACAATATCGATACGCAATCTAACAGGGTAGAGAAGAACCGAGCAAGTCGAAAATCGACTTACCTCGAAACTAGCTAGGGATCCTTTGAAGAAGACGGAAGTAAGAGCACGAGCGAAAATGATTTTCTAATAAAATGTTAATACGTGAGATTAAATTAGATACGATCCGAACTGTACAAAACTCCCCTTAAACAAGCACCACTAGTCTTTCCAACTCTATTGAGATAACCACACCCTATATACAAACGAATACTAATCTTAACTATTGTGACTTGTACTAGATATTTTATTCCAACTTACACTAACGTATATTATTCTAACTTAGAAAACGAAGTCAACTCCTGTTTTACATATTATGAGATCAAGCATCACGTTTTTATCTATGCTAATTCGTTATAGTGCTACTTCCTATTCTAACTAATAATTAACACTTCCCTACTTAAAATCAAAAACCGAACCACGTATCCAAATCCCCCATTTACCTAATTGCACAACCTAGCTATTACTTAATCTAATTTAATCTACCTACCCAACTACTTAAATCCGTTTAGCTAAATCAGTCAGCCCAGCCCAATTGATCTTTTCTTTACTGTAGCTCCGTCACTAATAACCAAGCCCAACGAACGCCCTTGACTTTTCCCCGGGCGGGACCCATCCCTTCCCATCTTCAACCTAGAGAAACCCGATGGACTCAACTTCGCCGTTTCCATCCCGCCCTTCGCTCGACTCCGCTACCACCCTAGTCTGACGCCGGTGATAACAGAGGAGAGCAGAGGCGAGTCATTTCTGTCGCCCCTGTTCGCGGCCTGTCGGTACTTCCCGATGGCTTCGACCCCTCCTTCGCCGGCGGTCCTGCAACGAGCCCCTGCTACCCGCTATGCCTACTTGTCCGACTCACCCCAACCTCGCAAGAACACCGGCGACGACGCACTAACCAAACCGAAGAAGAAACATGGAAGAATAACTAAATATAGAGGATGCGAACTCACCGGAGACGATGGTACCGGACTGCTGGTGAGATTTGAATATCACCGGTGGATCGGTGATGGCGCGGTGGTTGAGCAGTGGCGACGCCGAACACCCTGTGGTCTGCTTAATCAATCGGCGAGGATCGACTCCCTCTCTGGCCTTCACGCAAGGTAGAAGAAAGGACTGAATATTTCGATCGGTTGGGCTCTCTGATTCACTTGGAGATTGGTTTTAAAATAGGGTCAAATAATCAAGATTTGGAGATATATATATATATTTGATTAGTTTTATGATAGATTCGGATAGGTTAAAATAGATTTGGATAGGTTAAAATAGATTTGGATAGGTTTAGATATAATTTATTTGTACATAGTTTGCTTGTGTGTATTAGATTTAGCTAATATATAATTATTTACTCAGAGGTTGTAAAAACAGATCACTAGTTAATTGTTTTTACGAGTTTACTTGTGGATCACGAAACCCAACTGCTAGTAAGCGAAGGAAACCCATTTTCCGACTTACGAGACCTAAAACGAATACGGATATTACATACTACCCCCTTAAGAAAGTTTCATCCCGAAACTTTATAGAAAGGAAACTATATATATCGAGGTTAAAAGATATTCGAGGTTTTATACGAAAGAAACGATATTCGAGGTTCTCACAAACCTCTCCCCCTAAAGTAAAAGGGTTCGTCCTCGAACAGAATTCAATAGTCTAATAAAAACACCACATATCTAGAATATGCAATAAAGAAGCTAAGCAGTCATCAATCAATCCAAAAGAAAACAATCCCGTTTTCATGAACAACGTCCACACAAAACAATTATCCGAGCACAATCAGTAAAATAAACAGTCATAAACAAAGCAACAAAATCCCGATTCAAACAACAGAACAAACCTAATGAACAACTAAAGATCCTCATGTCCTGAAAAACTAAACTACTAGCAGCTAAACCATACTATCAACCGACAATTAGAAATCTCAAGCTAGGTCGTCGGGTGGAGCGCAGACATCCGATCCTTCCATTCCCTTCATCTCAAACACTCGAGTAGGAACTGCGCCAGTGTTACTAGCTCCTGCACTCCGACGAACACTCTGATCTGGTGTCTGCCGTGCTGGTGGCCGATGGTGGACTCCCCGATTTCCCGTCCTCGATACCGATCCCTGCGAAGGCGCGCCAACCGTACAGAACCTTTGAAGATGTCCGAGCTTCCAACAAGTAAAGCAATCCTTCACTAGACTAGGACACTGGTTCCTCAAGTGCTCAGCGCTTCCACAGTTGTAGCACTGTCTTTGATTCCTGGCAGCCCGACTCTACTGTGGTCGTTCTTGGCGTCCCGATGGCTGGAACCCAAGTCTACTTTGCGGGTACTGTCCAGACTGATCGTAACCCCTAGAAGTCGCTGCAGTTGTCATTTTCCGTCTCTTACCCCCTCCTACCTGAGCATCCACTTGTTTCGGCCTCAGAGTGGCTATAGCATATGCCAAAGCAGACTGCTGAACCACTGTCAATGTCGTGAGTCTAAGTCCAGACACATAAGCACGTAAATGCGGATGCAACCTTTTTAGAAAGGTCGCAATCTTCAACTCCTCAGTAGGGGCAGCATTTGGCACCGCTGCCAACTCTTGCTGAAACTTCAGAATAGCCTAAGATACTGTGATATTTTCGGTTCCAGCATCCCGAAAAGCAGCCTCCCGAGCCGCCCTCACCACCGGAGGACAATACTGATCTCGAATCTACCTCTCAAACTCCTCGAAAGTCACCTCAGTCCGGTGATCCCTACATAACTCCCACCAGTCAAAAGCACTCTCCTGTAGCAGACTCTGTACTAAGGACATCTTCCGCTCCTCCGGTGCCTTAATGGAATCCAACGCAGATTTCACCCTCCTCAACCACTACTCTACGTCAGAACCCTGAGCTACTTGTCAAGCTGAGGCTCACAATATTGTCTCCTCGGTTCGACCACATGATCAGCTATCACTGGTCCTCTCGAATCTGACATTGCTCCTAGCTGAGCCGCCAAAATAGAATCTGGTCCTGGTGCCCTCCTTTCAGCTCCTTGTTGCCCCGCAACTGCGTTCAGATTCGGTGCAGCTCCCGCCCCTATCAAAGTCTGCAATAACACCTGGATCGCAACATTCACCTCTGGGGCCAATCTTGCTGGTGGTACTCCTCCTCCCACTTGAGCCCCGTTTGCCGGGAGACCTCCTCCAGCGACAGATGCACTGTCCTCTCGATGATCAGCAATAGCCACATCCTGACTCTCAACAACCTCCTCCTGGTGGGTATCATGTTGTACCTCTGGCTCAGCAGCTACAGGGGCCTCTCCTCTACCCCTGCCACGACCTCTACCTCGGCCTCTACCGCGGTCTCTCCCGTGGCCTCTTCCACTGGCTTCAGCAGCTCTAGCTCTGGTTGGTGGGACCATCTATAATAGAAAGTCCCACAATCAAAACTTAAACATTCTATTTATCAACCTAATTCTTACTATTCTACGTGAGGTCCTTCGGCTGATGGGGCGGAGTCGCGACGTGTCACCTACCCCCCTATATGCAACATGTCTACCCCAATAAAAACATTTTGAAAACACCGGCCAGTTTTGGTTTTAAGTTGCACCTCGGGTACTCTTTGTTGGTCAGTTCCATGTGCCCTATTGTCAACCTGGATCTGATACCAATTTGTAACACCCCGTCTTCCGACGAGGCGCTACTAGGGAATAGACCTTAGAAGGTACTATTAATTAGGTTGAAAACTACATTGTAGGACCTTACAACGCGGGCACGACGAGAAAAACATAATAAAACATCCAACCTTTTATTTAATAAAACTTAGAAAACATAGTTATGCATGAATTCTCGAAAAAACCTAAATATTCAAATCCAACGAATCACTGCTAACGAGAAATTATCCGAGAAAACAAAAACAAGCAATAGTACTAACTCTATCATAATATAAAAACCAACATCCTAAAAAGTCATAAACAAACTAGCGTAAAACCAATCCCACTATGACATGCGCTCTTTACCGCTCCGGCCCGCCATCTTGCCTTGGCTCCTGCACGGCTACCTAGTTCATACCTGGAACTGAAAAATATTCCCCGAAGGGTCAGCGTCTAATCTACCAAGCTAGAGAGAATACGGAAATTGTAGAACGCTTTGAAATCATTTCTAGAGTCAGCATACAAATCCACAATCGCAATCATAACTCTAAAGGCCAATACCTAAATTAGTTACAATCAGTCACACACAAACACATACACATTCACAATCACAACCTCATAACAACGCAATTCCTCCTTTTTCACAATCCGACTTCCAAGGCGCTCATCACCGCGCCGAGTGCAGAGGCAGGCCCTCTCACTCCACTTCACAATCACCCTTCTAACCCCGGCTAAGCCTCCACTGGAGCACTTGCCAAAAACACACAAATAATAATTTTTGTTTTGAAGGGGCACGATTTCCCAGTCACACGGGTCAACGTAGCCAACTCTTCCTCAACACCAGCTACGATGGGCCGTGTCGGAAACGGTACCAACATAGAGAAAACGTTCTAAAAATATTCTTCCGATAAATATATTCAAAACAATTTACGCACACAACACTTCAAAGATTTAAAAACAATTTAAAAAGGTATTCGGGACTAGTTCCCAAAACCTGCCCTACAATTTCGATACGCAATCTAACAGGGTAGAGAAGAACCGAGCAAGTCGAAAATCGACTTACCTCGAAACTAGCTAGAGATCCTTTGAAGAAGACGGAAGTAAGAGCACGAGAGAAAACAATTTCCTAATAAAATGTTAATACGTGAGATTAAATTAGATACGATCCGAAGTGTACAAAACTCCCCTTAAACAAGCACCACTAGTATTTCCAACTCTACTGAGATAACCACACCCTATATACAAACGAATACTAATCTTAACTATTGTGACTTGTACTAGATATTTTATTCCAACTTACACTAACGTATATTATTCTAACTTATAAAACAAAGTCAACTCCTGTTTTACATATTATGAGATCAAGCATCACGTTTTTATCTATGCTAATTCGTTATAGTGCTACTTCCTATTCTAACTAATAATTAACACTTCCCTACTTAAAATCAAAAACCGAACCACGTATCCAAATCCCCCATTTACCTAATTGCACAGCCTAGCTATTACTTAATCTAATTTAATCTACCTACCCAACTACATAAATCCGTTTAGCTAAATCAGTCAGCCCAGCCCAATTGATCTTTTCTGCACTGTAGCTCCGTCACTAATAACCAAGCCCAACGAACGCCCTTGACCTTTCCCCGGGCGGGACCCATCCCTTCCCATCTTCAACCTAGACAAACCCGATGGACTCAACTTCGCCGTTTCCATCCCGCCCTTCGCTCGACCCCGCTACCACCCTAGTCCGACGCCGGTGATAACAGAGGAGAGCAGAGGCGAGTCATTTCCGCCGCCCCTGTTCGCGGCCCGCCGGTACTTCCTGATGGCTTCGACCCCTCCTTCGTCGGCGGTCCTGCAACGAGCCCCTGCTACCCGCTATGCCTACTTTTCCGACTCACCCCCAACCCCGTAAGAACACCGGCGATGACGCACTAACCAAACCGAAGAAGAAACAGGGAAGAATAACTAAATACAGAGGATGCGAAATCACCGGAGACGATGGTACCGGACTGCCGGCGAGATTTGAATATCACCGGTGGATCGATGATAGCGCGGTGGTTGAGCACTTGAGGAACCCCACTACAACCAACTAGTTGTATGGGTAAACCTCTACCTCCGCTTGGAGGATTTTGAATGACTTACTTATATTGATTGCTTTGTTCCTTAGTTACAACAGCTGGATTCACACTTCTCTGTTCCTACCAGTTCTTCCTAACTCTAGCAACACTAGTAAATCCTCTCAACTGAGTTCCTAAGCTCACAACAACAAAATACAAGTAACTCAAACCTTACACTGACTTCTCAGTTCCCTTGCCCCTGGGAACTTTGGCTTCACCGTCGTTGAGATCGCACACTCGCCAGCGGGGACTTCTCTTCCTTTTCTTTCTTTTCTCTGGTCTGGGTGTTTGTGAGTTCTAGGAGAAGTACTCAATCCGAGTACTATTCATTTGGCTTTATAGTCCAGGTGAGCTTGGGCAATCGCATCTTTCAATTGTGTCCAAAATGCCCTTTGCTTGATGCCCAAGTTGTACTTTCTTCACATGTGACTTTGGTTTGAACTAGGTCAACTTCTTGAATCAATCGGACCGTTGGATCAAGCGTGACAATCTGATCCTCAGACTGTTCCTTTGGGCTATCCAAGACAGAATCCCGCGATCTGCGCTGAACGGTCGTTGTCCTCACATGTGAGTTCCCATGTCATCAGAACTGTCTTCTTCAGAGTTCCCTTGATGGAAACTCTTCATCGTTGTAAGCTTGTGTTCTCTTGATCATTCCTGGGAATTCCCATTGCATGGGAACTTTCCTCTTCATAGTTCCCTTGATGGGAACTTCTGCATTGTGAGCTTCTTTGGCTTTTGGTCATTCATGGAGATGTGCAAAGGAATCACTAAGAGAACTCGATAACTCCCCGGTTTGGATGATGGTTCGAAGTAGATGACAAGGGATATGGATGCCCAATCTTGGATATGACTCACCAAGACACGAACAAACTAGGTTGCTACAAACGTCGGATATTACGCACCAACGCCTTTAACAAGAGAAATGAACGAAGCAAGAACAAGAACATTGAATTGAAAATGCAAGGAAAAGAAACAACAATAGAGTATTTTCGTCCAATTCTAAGGGAGAAGAATGAGGGTGGCCGACCATATAACCTAAAACAAGGCCTCACAAAAAAAATCCTTCTCACTTAAGGAAAATTACAAAATTAACCCGTAAAACCAGAAAACATAATAAGTGTCCTTAACCGTAGAATTGTCACTTAGAACCATGAAGAAAAATAAGACTCCAACCATCTTCATTACACTCTTTCGGAAAGCTAAACCCCATGAGCTCCTCTTGTACTTGACATAAAATGGCTTTAGCTTGGGATCGCGTAATACGACCTAGATAAGGTGTGGCTCCTTGAGATTTGGCACCATCAAGTCCGGAATCCTCCTTGTGGCCAGGCACGCCAACCCCAAGCAAGGGCGCGCCTCCAGCCGTGTTCAAAGGCACACCGTCCGTTGGCAAAGGCGCGCCATCATCCCTCCGTAAGGGCGCGCCAACATCATCCCTTCGCAACGGCGCACCACTATCCAATCTCGTAGGTGCGTCTAGGGCAGGCACGTCTAGGGTATGCCGTGGCTCGTCCAAGTGTTCCAGCTTGTGCTCCATTGTTGGCTCGGATGTCGATGGAATCACATCATCATCATCCCCTTGAAAAGGGTTCTTCCTCGAACCTGGATCCTGCTCAAACTCAACATCATCGTTAGAAAAATAAGGAACAAGATCGGATACGTTGAATACCTCATGGACATCATAATTCGGAGGAAGATCAAGCTTATAAGCATTGTCGTTTATGCGCTCTAACACTTGGAATAGCCCATTTCCATGTGGCTTAAGCTTAGAATTTCGAAGAGTAGGGAACCTCTCCTTCCTCAAATGTACCCAAACAAGGTCGCCGGGTTCAAAAATCAGCTCCATGCGCCCTTTATCATCTTGGCGCTTGTATTGCAAAGTTTGTCTTTCCAATTGAAGGCGAGTATCCTCATGAATCTGCTTAATATACTCAGCCCGGTCCCGTCCTTCACGACTCTCTCGATCAGACATAGAATAAGCCGCTAAATCAAGTGGTGTAACGGGATTGCGCCCATACACCACCTCAAAAGGCGTCTTCTTTGTAGCAGAATGAGCGGACCTATTATAAGCAAACTCAATGAAAGGAAGACACTCTTCCCACCTGTGCAAGTTAGTTTTCAAAATAGAACGCAACAAGGCACCAAGGGTACGATTAACGACCTCGGTTTGCCCATCCGTTTGCGGGTGGAAAGTAGTAGAGAATAAGAGCTTGGTTCCCAGCTTGGACCAAAGCGTCTTCCAAAAGAAACATAGAAATTTAACATCACGGTCCGAAACAATAGACGTAGGGACCCTATGCAACCGAACAACATTATCAAAGAACAAAGTAACAACATTAACAACATCGTCTGTGTTGTGGCAAGCAATAAAATGTGCCATCTTAGAAATCTATCAACCACCACAAAGATAGAGTCCCTAACTCTTTTTCCTAGGCAACCCCAAAACAAAATCCATAAAAATATCCTCCCATGGGGCACAAGGAATAGGCAAAGGGGTATACAAACCGTGAGGGTGCACTTTAGACTTTGCACACACAAATATAGCACATGAAGCACAAAATTTCTCTACCAACCTAAGCATGTGAGGCCAATATAAATGCTCCCTAAGCATATGCAAAGTTTTCATAAGATCAAAGTGTCCCATGAGGCCGCCTCCATGGGCCTCTTGGACAAGCAAACGCCTAACCGAACCACTAGGCACACACAAGCGAGTTCTCTTAAAAAGAAAACCCTCATGAAAATAAAATTGATCCCGACTCCCCCCCTTCAAACAAGCATGAAAAATGTCACCAAAATCAGCATCATGAGCATACAACTCCTTCATAAAAGAAAATCCAAGAAAACGGGCATCTAGTAAAGATAAGAGAGCGTACCTCCGCGAAAACGCGTCGGCGACGACGTTGTCCTTGCCTTTCTTATGCTTGATGACATAGGGAAAGGATTCAATGAACTCAACTCATTTGGGATGCCTTCGATTCAGTTTTTCTTGCCCTCTCAAGTACTTCAACGCCTCGTGATCGGAATGGATAACAAACTCCCGATGCAAGAGATAGTGCTCCCACGCCCGTAGCACTCGAACAAGAGCAAGTAGCTCTTTGTCATACGTGGGGTACTTGAGCTCGGCTCCTCCAAGCTTCTCACTATAATAGGCTATAGCTCGTCCCTCTTGCATAAGTACACCACCGAGCCCGATTCCCGTCTCTCTCTCAAACATCTTGCCAAAATCGGGAAGAGCCAACAACGGCGCTTGTGTCAACTTAGCCTTAAGGGATGCAAAGGCCTCTTCTTGCGCCTCTCCCCACATAAATGGAACATTCTTCTTGGTAAGGAAGGTTAAAGGCGCAGCCAAGGTACTAAAATCACGAACAAACCGGCGGTAGAAACCGGCTAGTCCAAGGAAGCTCCGAACTTGTGTCATAGTTGTCGGTGTTGGCCATTCTTGAATCACCTTCACCTTCTCTTCATCCACTTGTATCCCGTTCCTACTCACAACAAAACCAAGAAATAACACGTGATCCAAAAAAAGTGGCACTTCTTGAAGTTAGCAAATAGGAGCTCCCTTTTCAAAGCTTCAAGCACTTGCCTAAGGTGCTCGACATGGGATGATATATCGTGGCAATAAATTAAAATATCATCAAAGTACACAACCAGAAACTTACCAATAAAAGGTCGGAGGGACGTGGTTCAGCAAGCGCATGAGGTGCTCGGAGCGTTGGTTAATCTGAAGGGCATAACCAACCACTCGTAAAGGCGTTGCTTGGTTTTGAACGCCGTCTTCCATTAATCTCCCTCCTTCATCCTTATTTGATGATATCCGCTCTTAAGATTAATTTTGGAGAAGAGACTCGCTCCATGCAGCTCGTCAAGCATATCCTCGAGCCTCAGAATCAGATGTCGATACTTGATGGTAATGTTGGATCGCCCGGCAATCAACGCACATCCTCCATGTGCCGTCCTTCTTAGGCACAAGAATAACGAGCATGGCACACGGGCTGAGGCTCTCACGCACATAGCCTTATCAAGGAGCTCTTGTACTTGCCGTTGAAGCTCCTTAGTTTCCTCCGGATTGGCTCGATAGGCTGGACGATTTGGTAGAGTGGCACCGGGGACAAAATCCGGTGCCGTTGAAGCTCCTTAGTTTCCTCCGGATTGGCTCGATAGCCAAGAAGTGGAAAGTAGTTTGCAAAGAAAAACGATCCACCACTTCTTGGCTAATAATATTACAACAAGATCCGCTATCGATAATCACACTACATACCTTATCCATGATTTTGCATCGAGTGTGAAAGATAACTTCCCGTTGACTAGGCGTGGTGGTGTTCTCTGTCATGAAGAGCGTTCGTTGGACCACGAAGCACTCCCCCTCCTCGGCGGTGACATGGAGGCCGTCTTCCTCAACCTTGGGGCTCTCCTCTTCCTCTTCTACAGCCCCTTCCTCCTCGTACTCATACTACCCTTGGGAGTTAAGAAGAACCTTCCATTCGTTGGGACAATCCCGAGCATAGTGCCCATGGCCAAGGCACTTGAAGCACTTCACGTTGCTCACCCGTCCTCCTCATTCTTGCCGAGGACGTGGAGAAAAATCTTTCTTCAGTTGAGGAGTCGAGTCCTTCGTTATTTACGGCTTCCTAAAATGATTTGGTGGCACCCTAGGAGCCGTGGATGAAGGCTGCCACGCCCGAGAAGTAGTTGAACTTGAACGCCGTTGAGAAAGGTGCTTGTAGATATGATTGGTGTAATGAAGCACTTGCTCAATATCGGTACCCCTACTAAAGTGTTGCATACTCACAACATTTTTTAGTTCCAAATTTAACCCATTGAAAAATTTGGAGATAACATTCCCGTCGGGAAATTGTACGCGGGAATGAAAAATGAGTATACGCAGCTCGTTGTAAAACTCGTCGGGAGTCCGGTTTCCTTGACGCACTTGCTCCAACAGCTTGGCATGGATGCGGTCTGTATAATCTTGAGGCACGAACCGTTCCTCTAAGGCCTCTCTTAGATCTTTCCAAGTGTAAAGTTGAGGCATCGGACGTGCTCTCCTCAAGGCCTTGTCCTCGAGCCACCATTGGTAAGCAAAGTCGATGAAGTGGATGGCCGCCATGGCCACTCTCCTAGCATCATCGTATCCATAGAAATCAAAAGTGGACTCCAACTTGGAAAGCCAATCAAGGCATGGATCGGCGTCGGAAGTTCCCGAAAAGGTCGGCACGTTCAGCTTAATGCCGTGATGGGGATCCCGAGGCCGCTCCTCGTGATGCACCGGTGCGCCTTACCAAGGCTGCCCGACGACAACATTGGCCAACCCTCTAGGAGGTTGGCCACACCTTTGTAGATGCAAAATAGGTGGGGGTTGAATGGCCATCGCATCATTGGCCTCTTGATAGCTCGACGCTCCATATCCTGAAACGGTAGTAGAACTAATAGGAATATTATTAGGAAATGTAGCGAATGAAGGCCTTACCCCGGAATTGGCCACAAAGTGTTGATTGTGGATGCTCATAGGAGGAATGTAGGGAGGCATAACCCCCATGGAGGTACTCAAACCGATGGATGCTTGCGCCTCTGTGTTTGGCAAGTAAGACATAGAGGCCTCTTCGTGCAACGACTCCACTTGGTTAGCGCTTTGTAACACACTTGGTAGAGTCCCCGTTTGAGGTAACCGTGCTCTATCATCTTGGCCTTGCACTTGACTCTCCAAATCAGCCATCCAACTAGTAATACGAGTCTCCATAGCTTCCATAGATTGTTGCAAGGATTGCAACATGGCAGCCACCGAATTAGTGGGCGTCTCTTTAACCTGTTGCTTTTCCTTATCATCACCTACACTTGTCATCTTATAAACACGGCAAAGATCAAAGGTATAGAGTGCACTTAAATTAATCACAAAGAATTGCCCGAGATGAAAATCCGACAAGTTGCAAGTATGCAAAACCAACAAAGGCAACAAAGAAGAGATTCACCACACACTTGCTTAGGGAAACAATGCTAGGAAGTTACTAAACCACCAAAACACAACACCAAGTATTATGAATTAATTAATTAATTTTTTTCTTTTGAGTAGGCCTTTGCAAGGCACTACTAGATGACTACTCTTTCTATGCCCGGCCCATTATTAGCTTTACACCGCCAGACAAGGTTTTTCTAGTCTTAATCTTTCTTTCTGTTCCTGGCCCCTTATTAGCTTTATGCCGTCGGCAAGGTTTTTCTGATTTTCAACAAAAAAAATTCAAGACACTTAAACAATAACACAAGATGTTCCGTCTTGGTGTTGTTCTCGTATCCTAGCACCGAACCCGACAACAAGCATGTAATGATAGAAAGGAAACTAAAGAGAGCTGGTTTATTCACTCCAAGGCCATGTTTTCAACATAGAAATTCAGCAAAGACTCTTTCAATTCATGCTTCTAGTGAGGGCATTAAACAAGCAACAAAAGCAACCTTTCAACTACCAAATTATGAAGGCCTTTGGTGTTCTATTAGGGGCGTTTTTTGAGCAGCTTTTCAGCCATGGATGATCCACATACTCGGCCAAGAGCAACAACAATTCAAGGAATCAAGAACACCAACAACACAAGACAACAATTCAACTACGGCCGCACACAACAACAACAACGCAGCCACCAACAATTTCGATCCACAAACTTGCACCAAGTGGAAATTGAAGTTCGAAACAAGGTTTATATGGCGATACCTTCGCGTGGTTCTGATACCACTTGATGGCCGGATCGATGGAGATGGAGATGTGCAAAGGAATCACCGAGAGAACTCGATAACTCCCCGGTTTGGATGATGGTTCGAAGTAGATGAAAAGGGATATGGATGCCCGATCTTGGATATGACTCACCAAGACACGAACAAACTAGGTTGCTAGATAAGGTGTGGCTCCTTGAGATTTGGCACCATCAAGTCTGGAACCCTCCTTGTGGCCAGGCGCGCCTCCAGCCGTGTGCAAAAACACACCGTCCCTTGGCAAAGGCGCGCCATCATCCCTCCGTACGGGCGCGCCAACATCATCCCTTCGCAAGGGCGCGCCACCATCCAAGCTCGTAGGCGCGCCCTTGCGATGGAATCACATCATCCGTGCTGTTGAGGCATATAAAGAAGCTAACTATATGAGAGGTCCATATCAAAACCAAGGTAATAATGTTTATGCATGGAGGAATAACAATCAGCCGACCTGGGGCAACTATGGCCAAGGGAGCCAACCTCCTCAACAAGATCAGAGGGTTTTGCCTTATAGACCTCTGGGCTATCAAGAGAAGCCATCATGGGTGAATGGACTCTATGAAGGGATCAATGGAGTGAAGAATGAAATCAATGGAGTCCAAGCTAACCTCAATAATCAAATGAAATGGTGGGGAGAGTTCGAGAACTGGAAGAAGAGCGTTGACTAACAACTGGGGAACCTTGCTTCACAAGTTCCAAGACCTCAAGCGCAACTCCCGGGCCGCCCCGACGAGAACCCGAGAGGACAAATAGCAGCTGTACACCTCAAGAGCGGAAATACACTACCAAACCGTGCCGAGGTCAAAGACAACAAGGTTGATACCGAGGATGATGCTCCAACCAGGCTCGATAATGAGCCAAACAAGGTCGATACCGAGCCTAAAGACCTCGGTACCGATGCTCCCAAGGTCGTTAATGACTCCAATCTAAGTAAGTGTTCGCCACCTGACCACTACCTTAGTCCCAAGCTCGATATCGATCCCTCTAGGGTCGATACCAATCCTTCTATAGCACCGATCGACCCTCTTGTCGATTCGGTAGGTCTTCGATCTAGGTCTCTTTCTATCTCGAGTTCGTAAAAAACTCTTCCTTTCCCGATTAAGAAGTCTAATGATGTCATGGAAGGAAAGTTTAGACGGTTTGTTAGAATGCTTCAAGGGTTATATATCTCTATACCATTTACTGAAGCCCTTAATGAAATGCCAGCCTACACTAAATTTGTGAAAGAGATTTTGAGCCGTAAAAGATCTATCCAAAGCTGTCAAGTTATGTCCGATCTATAAAGCTCCTTGAAAAACTCGGTGATCCAGGTAAGTTTGTAATTTCAATTGGTATTGGGATTCACCGTTTTAAAGCTTTATGTGATCTAGGTGCCAGTGCTAGTTTATTACTATTGTCTATCTGGACCAAGGCTAACATGGGACCACTAGAGCCTGTTGATATGAATCTCTACATGGCGGATGGATGTTCTGTAAAAGCAACTAGAGTCGTTGATGATGTCCCTATCCAAGTTGGAAAATTCTTTGTTCCCAACGACTTTATTGTTCTAGATATGCCTAATGATGCGACCATGCCTAGGCTCGGACCCAACTCTGATGGCCCCAAGACGGCCTAGACCTTGCAGACCCCCTTGGATTAGGACTTAGTCTCATTTATGTATTTATTATATTTATTATTCCGTCATCTATATATCCGTCATTTCCCTTTTAGGCGTGTGTCCATTCTTATAGTATGGGCTAGCCTTGTTATTTTCCTTTATAGCTAGTTTCCATTATTAGTATATTGTCTTATTGGGCAAGGAGTCGTTGGGCCTTGTTTGCATACAAGCCCTAGGCGCCTCTCCCTTGATAGACTAGGGCTCCGTGGTTCTCCTCTATATAAAGGAGCCACACCCCATTGTAATTCTCACATCCAAAATGAATTAAGCCAGAGCTTTGTGTTGAGCTTCTCCTCCCCTTTGGCCCGGGCGTCACCCTATTCTTTTCCTGACCCCATATTCTGTTGGCCTATGTCAAACTAGGCCCCTGATGTAACCCTCGGATGGCAAGGGACGGATCTAGGCTCGAAACGTCCGGATCTTCTTCGACAATGGTAACCGGATAAATACGAGACCACAAAGTGGACTTGCGGGCCTCTAATGCTCATCAGAACGAGGGTTGGGCGAGGCAGAATCAAGGGCGAGGGGAAAAGGGTTAGAAAGGGGGTGACGTCGGGCCAAGGCTAGAAGGAAACGCTCTCTACTATAACATTGGCTTCATTTTGACGTGATTATTATAAGGGAGGCATGGCTCCTTTATATAGAGGAGGCCACACAAAATCCTAGAAGCTAGTTGGGAGTGGATTAGGGTTAGCAACATGCTAGGCCCAACATCCAAGCCCAAAATACTACTAATAGCAACATACTAAAAATAGAAACTATCTAGAAAGGGAAATAACAAGACTAGCCCACCCTATAAGAATGAAACACACGCCTAAATGGGAAATGACGGAAATATAAATAATAACATAATATGAGACTAAGTCCTAATCCAAGGGGGTCTCCAAGGTCTAGGACATCTCGGGTCCGTCGGACCTAGGTCCGAGCTAGGGCAGGGTCGCATCATTCTCCCCCTCTTAGCTTCGAAGCGTCCTCACTTCGACGTGGGTCGGACAAGGGAAGAAGGCGACGATCTCAGTAAAACCTTGCCATCGACATGAGTAGTCTCTAATAAATATGTTGCGAGCTTGGGCTCGATTTCAGCGTCGGATGTTAAGGAAGGCGCCGGAGTAGATAAAGGCTCGACGATCTAGGGCGGGTCCTTAGGCATTGGCGTTGGAAGGAACGGATCCTCGGTAAGGACAAGCGCGCTCAGCACCTGCTCGGGCGCTGGCACGGCAAGGAACTTGGTGTCGAAGGTTGGATCCTGGGTACTAACGCTTGGCATGGGTGCCGGATTTGGTGGCGGCATTGGGATAGACTCGTTTGTTGGCACGTGGGGTGTCGACCATGGTTGAGACTCTCGGTTGGCCTCGGCTAGAAGGCACTCGAGCTCCGCGATCCGTGCGACCCATGGAGGAGTCGGGGGTGTGGCTCTAGGGGTCGGTACCGGCGGTCCACCAGTTGATGCGTCCCTCTTGTGGGATGTGACGGATCGACAAGGTGTTTGAGTATTGGGTCTTGAACGTACGCAGCGGAAGGCTTTGATCGATTCTTGTTTTAACACGAGAGCAATTGCGAGAATGAGAGAGCTTTGGTGAGAAAGAGTGGCGGCGCAATGGCACTGGAGAGAGATAAGGAGAAAACCCTCGACTCTATTAATCTCTAAGTGTGTGCTAGGGGTCAGTACCGGCGGTCCACGACTCAAATGAAGGGCTTGAGCACGGGCCGGGGGAGACCTTGGGGCCTCGGGGGTTCAGTCTCGGGGACATGATCGCCGAGGTGGCGTACTCAAATCGCGCTCACTGTTTCGGGTACACGGGCGCCGAGGTGGCGGACTCCAATCCCGTTCAACATATGAACGACGTCGGGGTTTTGGAGTTTTTCCGTAATAGCAGGCCCGATTCTCCGGTAGTCGATATGGTGGGATCGAATCCGGGTCGTCCCTCGGAGGCGGCCTATGTGGACGAGTGTTGACTCGTCGATGCGGCCGATCCCAAGAATCCGAATCGTCCCATATTGCCGAGCAAGTCCAAGACATGACTCGATCCTGTATAAAATTAAATAAAATTCCGACCAACTAACAACAAATCTTAGGCCGAAAATAAAAAATTGAACTCTTTTTTTTTTTGAATTTCCGAGTTTTTTTTAATTGATCGGCTCTTTCTCTTTTTTTTTAATTACCGAATCTTCCTTTTTTTTAATGCTCGGCTCTCTTTTTTTTAATGAGAAATATAGGCATAAAACTGTACAAGCAACAACCGAATAACAAGATTCAATTACTCTCAGTACATAACCAAATCTTTGAAGATATTAAATTAGCCAAATTAGCACACAAAATCTGTGCTTTCACATGCAATTCCAAATCGTTGGTATATATGGGCAAGAGATAAATCAATCAAGTAGCAGCACTCAAGGCATATCACTACAACATAAATGCTTTTTTGCGACCAATATTTTAGCGAGAAATTTATTTTCCTCGCTAAATGTCGTTTTTGGCGAGGAATTTCATGATTTCTTATTAAATGTGACTTCACTTTTAGCGAGAAACTTATATTCCTTGTTAAACATCACATTCTACGACAAATATGTTGGTTCCTCGCTATTTGTACCCATAATTTGGTTTCATAAAATGTAAGGTTAACAACGACCAATTTTGAAGCATTTATCCAGGAATATTTTCGTCGCCGAAAACATTCAACAAGGACATAATAACTTCGTCGCTATATGCTTTTAGCGATAAATTTATTTTCCTCGCTAAATGTGGCTTTTGGCGAGGAATTGTTAAGTTCCTCTTTAAACGTGACTTCACTCTTAGCGAGAAAATTATGTTCCCTGTTAAACATCACATTCTACGACAAATATATTGGTTCATCACTATTAGTATGCTTAAGGTCAATGAAGACAAATTTTTAAGCATTTATTATTTTCGTTGCTAAAAACATTCACTGAGGCCATAATTACTTCGTCACTATATGTTTAGCAGGCAATTATTTACAACCTACAATATTCAACTATATATGATGAAATTTTTATTTCCTCGCTAAAAGTACATTATATTTATTTAAAATTTCAATTAATAAATTATTTTCTTTTATAATTTGTATTTTGTTTATATTAAATCTCTTATATATATAAAACAGAAAAATTACAAGATGATACAAATTAAAGAGTGGAGTGGCGCTCTCGTGGCATAATATCATAGGGTGAATAATGTGAGCAAATCTCCGTCGTTAGATGGAAGGTATTAATGGCGTAGATGGATTGAGACGATTTTGAAAGAAAAATAAAAAAAGGGGCGCGTCATTTACAATGGCACGTGCGCTAATTTCAATATTTTCTACTCTCAAATGTCGCTACTACCCTTCACCGCAAAACACGAACTCCTCCCGTCATTTCTCACATTTTCAGTCGAAAACCGTCACAAATTCCGAAAGTTCAAAGGCGAAAGAAGTGAGAAGTTTCGAACAAAATCGCCCTCCCCCCGAATTCTCCATTAACGAAGTTCACAAGCAAATACATGGAGAAAGGAACAGAAGAAGGTACGAAATCCTCCAATTTCTATAGTGAATCGTCATTTAAAGCACTGAATTCTAAAAATCTAGGGTTCTAAATTCTAGGGTTCATCTCAAAAGATATGCAAGTTGAAGACGAGGAGGAGCAAATAGTTGACAATGCGAGCAAAAACAAGCAACACCATGGTACTCCATCAAAGAGCGTAGAGGACCAAGAGCAAAATCACCCTTGTCCACCACAGAAAGGTTCGTCGAGTTCTATTTTTGAGTTCATACAAACCAGTTTTGAAAAGTTCACAAAAACTGGTTTCTTATTGTCATTAGTGAAGTTGTAAATTCAAGGTTAAAAGGGTTCATGTTGCATAACTTTAACGTTCACCGTAAGAGTACTTAGGGTTCACTAAGTCTCAGATTTGCAAGCTGAAGGCACAACAGATGGAGTAGATGAACAAAAACTAGAAGACCATGGTGCTCCATCAAAGAGCGTAGAGGACCAAGAGGAAAATCACCCTTGTCCACCATAAAAAGGTTCGTCGAGTTCTTATCTCGAGTTCATACAAACTAGTGTCGAGAAGTTCACAAAAACTGGTTTCATATTGTCATTAGTGAAGTTGTAAATTCAAGTTTGAAAAGTTCATATTGCATAACTTTAACGTTCACCGTAAGAGTACTTAGGGTTCACTGTTTTAAGTCTCAGATTTGCATGTTCAAGGTACAACAGTTGGACTAGATGAGGACCAAATAGAAGACCATGGTGCTCCAACAAAGAGAGTTGAGAATGAAGAGGAGAATCAAACTCTCACCCAAAAAGGTTCTTTAAGTTGTTTTTTCAAGTTCATATTAAATAGTGTCAAAGTTCATATATCTGATTTTTTTCTCTATGGAATACCATTTTATAGATCCAGTTGTAGAAGATCACACACAAGATCAAATTGCTCCAGTGAATGATAGAGACCAAACTCAAATGCAACAAGGTTCATAATATTATTGCTTTCAAACACTGAACCACATAAAAAATTAGTTTAGGGTTCACATTAGATTTTCATTCAATGATGCAAGGTGATCAAAACAAGGTAGAGAAAACAAAGAAAAGGAAGGAGATTTAGAAACCAGTTCAGAAGGAAAGAAATATTTCAAAGCAAATACAATTTCCATATGGAACAATGACAATTGAAGGTAATAAAAAAAACTATGGCTTTGATTTTTTCTTTCTAGGTTCATATTTTATAACTAATTTGTTTATTGATGTCAACATTTTGGTTCCAAAAACATTTTGGCTTTGATTCAGCTGAAACACAGGGGGCCGCTCTTGAAAGAGCTAAGAAAGAAAGGAGGAGCAAAAAAAACAAGACGTTGTCCAAAAACAAAAACAAACTCCTTCGAAAAAAGGTTCATATAGTTCAATTTCTATGTTCAAAATATGTCATTTAAAGTTTCATTTCTTAAATATGGTTAATAGTTGGTCTTGTAGTGGTTCATAATTGGAATTGATAGGGTTTATATTAAAATACAGACTTATTGTAGGTTCATGGTTGTTTGATGTTAGGTTCATAACTAACTAATTTAAGGTTCATGGTTGTTTGATGTTAGGTTCATAACTAACTAATTTAAGGTTCATAACTAACTAATTTAAGGTTCATGTTAAGAGTTTATACTCTTATGTTGTTAGGTTCCTATAATTTGCATATAACCTTACATGTAATTTAATCATTGTTGTTTTTATGAATGTGCCAGTTGTGACTCCCAAAGATACAAAAAAAAAGGAAAGAAGTTGTACTAGTACGCCAAAGCCCACGCTTCAAACAACCTGTGAAAAGAATGAGAACACTTTCAACTGCTCTTACCGGCACCTTAGAGATAGAAGAAAGTGAAAGCGATGAAGAAGTTTAGACTGAAAAGGAAATGAGTGGGGAAAAAATAGATCAAGAAGTTGTACAAAAACGTCAAAGCCCACGCCTCAAACAACCTGCAAGGAGAGTGAACCCACCTTCAACTGGTCTTACTAGTTCATCAGAGATGGAAGAAAGTGAAAGTGATGAAGAAGGACAAACTGAAAATGCAACGAGCGGGGACACAATTAGTGAAGATGTAGACACTGAAGATACAGTTAGTGAATACCAAGACTTGGATGGTGGAGATAATGATGACAGTGCAGATGACTTTGAGACTCCAATTAAGGTTGCAAAGACAATGGTGAAAGTTGTAGCCAAAAAGAAGGTTGGTCAGAAAACTTCAAAAGAAAAGGGGAAGAATGTTAAAACTGTCAAGAGCAAAAAAAAATCAGCAGGTGGACAAAACTGATGCAACAACAGAAAAAGAAAAACAGAAAGTGCATGAAAAAAGAGGAGGAAAGGGAGATCAACTAGTGATAAAGGGTAGATTGGGTACCAAATACCCTTATTTGTTCACAAGAAACACTGGAAAGTCTTTGGTGGAGACCATGAGCAAGCTGAGTGATAGGAAGAAGGAAATAGTTAGGAAAATGGGGTTTGGGCAATTGTTAAGGTTTAGCATAGTTGATTTGCCCCACTACCTTGGATATTGGGTGTTGGACAATTTTGATGAAGTCTAGTGGAGACTGAAGCTCAAAAATGGGAAGGGTTTCTACATCAATGCAGAACAAGTGCATAATGTTCTAGGGATCCCCAAAGGCTCCATTCCATTTGTAATAAAGGACAAAAAGGAAGCACCGGAAATTTGGAAAAGTTGGAGTGAACAGTTTAATGGGATTTCTAAAGTAAGGCCTGGCCACATAGCAACAAAGATAGAACAATGGAAAGATGATGAAGACGATGAAGTGTGGTTCAAGCGCCACTTCATTTCCTACTTTGTGGGTTCACTCATTGAAAGCAACCAAAAAGGGACAGTTTTGAGGGAGTTTATAATAGAAAATGTTGAGGACATACCACAAATGAATTGCTGTGATTTTGTTTTCAAGAGTTTGATTGCAACAAAGAGAGACTGGAAAGCAAACAAGAAGGGGTTCTTCAAAGGGCCAATCCTCTTCCTAATTGTAAGTACACTCTTATCATCAATTGTTTTATCCTGTGCTTATTTAACATCACTTTTATTTTTCATATAATAACCTCATACTTTCATTTTTATCCAGCTTTGCTATGCGGACAGAGTAAGCATTTTAGGCAAGGAAAACCCAAGGTCCTTGCCTATCTTCATAAACTGGGGTGAAGACCGATTAACAAGCAGAGAGAATGAAGAAGCGGTTGATATTGGAGGATTTGGTATGGGTCGCATACTTGCAAGATTGGATGAACCAACAAATGGAGGAGAAGAACCCTCCCGAATACATCAAGATACCATGGAGAAGGAAAAGAAAAAAGAAGCAACAAAAGAAAAGAGAATACCAAAAACATTGCAGGTATGAAAACATTAAAAGAAAAGAGCTCATGCATCAATACACAAAAATACATAAGTTAATGTTATTGAATGCTCAGGTTCATGATTATCAATGCTCAGGTTAGACTTAGAGCTTACAAATTCTAGTTCATGAGCACATATAAGTTTGGATCATGATACGGTTCATTAGAACATAATGTTTGGATCTTAATTCAATTTAACATTAAGTAGGTGCACGATTTCATATCATGTGGTTCATTAGAATATACGTTTAGGTTCATGAGCATCTTATTTCAATTTACACATTCTGTTTTGAACATGCATGGATTATAATGCAGGATTGCATTCAATTGTTTGCTGAGAGAAAGATGAGATTCGCTCATGCAATAGTAGATCTGGTTGATGCTGTTGAAATGATCCCAATACAATTCAAGGCTGATCAAACACTTCAAACGATGTTGAATAATGCAAAAGCGTGGATTAGCACACCAAACAATGAAAGCCTCCCTGCGAATGATTTTATGGAAGATTGGGAGAATTCTTAGCACCCAATATGGTCAGACCCGGAGTTGTTGAAGATCTTACAAGAAGTTGAAAATGCTTCAGAGAGAGTTGAGAAAGCTAAGAAGATTGTTGACTTCAATTGCAACAATGAAATGGGAGAGGAGAACAATGAAGTGAATGCAACTGTTGGAGGATACAACAAAGAGGGAGTTGAAGCTGGAAAGGAAGCAGAGACAATTATCTTTGGTGAAGGTAATAAGGTTGGAAAAGAGCAAAGGAAGTTTATCTTTGATCTCACACCACCAACATTTAGGCTGTTGACACAGGAAATCAGCCCAGATGTTGTTAACTTAGAAGCAAACAACGAAGCCATCAATGAAGCTGAAAAACAAAATGAAGAAGTGCTTATTGAGCCTCATAGGGATGAACCAGATAAACCAAAAGAGGAGACAACAAAGAAGGTCACTGACAACAAGAAGGTTAGTTTATTATGTGTAAATTCATAAAACTTTTCTTATCAGTTCATGTTATACATTGTTGAGGTTCATAATAATTGACTTTTTCAATTCTTAATACATGTATTTAAACTTGAAACAGAAGAAGGGAATGAAGGTGGAAAAAACAACAGAGCCATCGAAGGACAAATCTGGTAAAGAAGAGCGTGGAAAAAGAATCACTAAACCTGGTGACACCACGAGAAGTCCCTATTACTTAAGAATAATCAACATTAGTGAAAAGCAGAATGAGGAGCAAAAAATAGTTTGGAAATATGTGATAGAAAACACTGAAGATAAAAAGTAAGAACTAAAATATCTAAAAAGTGAAATTCTGAAGATTCGGTATTTGTACTTCAAATAATTATTGATGGTTTTTGGTACAATAGTGAACATGATAAGATGTTCAAGTTCAAAGGACTAGAGCTTCTCAGAGTCAACCTCTCAACTATGGATGTTGATCCAGATCCTAAAGTCATTGACGCATGGGCAAAGCACCTGAATGGACTAGAAAGATTCAAATGCAACGAAAAGCCCGAACGACTATTTGGTAATGTATTTAAAAAGGTATGTGTCTAAACATCAATGACTTTTAAATAGCTATAAAAATGAAATCTCTAATGTGCTTTTCTTTGCAATCTTATAGGGAGATGATATGCACAAGTCTGATTTTGCAATAGGCCTAAAAGAAGTTGTTGAAGTGGTACCAGGGCGGAAAATAAATGATATTGATATGGTAAATTAAGCTATAACAATCAAAAAACTTGACGCTTAGATACAACTTAATTACATTAGAAAGAAAATCTAACATATATTTATGATTTTGTAGATTGTGATCCCAGTTCAAGCAGAAGATGACCACTACTATGTCATGAGCTTCAACGTGAAGAACCCAGCGGTTGAAATACTGGATAGTGTGAGGAGTGAAGACACAATCCAAAAACGCTATGGAGAAACTCCAAACCAGCTGGTAAGTTTAGATGCTTATGTATTAAATCAGAGGTTCATAACTAATTGTGTAATGGTTCATAGATAACTACTATAACGGTTCTTTGTAATTCAAATTTTCCAGAGGGCAATGGTGGTAAACTATCTAGGAATCAACTTTCTGAATGTAAGGAAGAACAAAATCAAGGAGGGAGTGAAGGACATAACATCGGTTCATATCCCATGGGCGAACTCTAGTGAAAATGCAGATTCGGGAATTTTTGCCATGAGACATATGGAGACATATATTGGGTCAGCTGCTGGAGAATGGGAAACTGATCTCACAGAAAAAAATGCAGATAAGAGCATTGAAATTCTAAGGGGGAAGTACATCCATGCAATCATCACCTCAGATGTTAATGAATTGAAGATGGAAACAATGGAACAAGTGAAGAAGTTGAAGATCAAGATTGGAAAACAGAAGAAGTAATATGTAAGTTAGATGATTTAGTAGGATTTGGACAACTAGTCTATTACTAGGTATGCACAACAATTTATGGCTAAGTGTTTTGATGACTATGGTTGATGACTATGGCTAAGTGTTTGGAAAATACAGTAGGATTTTGGGCAAATTGACAGCTAACTGGAAGTAATAGAATGTTTGATGACTATGGTTCAGTTTGAATGTATGGGTTCATGAATATTAACCATATAGTTCACTGTGTTCAACGTGTAGGTTCAATTTGAATGTCATTTTTAAGGAGTTATGTTTTGCATTCAGGTATTTCACAGGTTCATGCATATTAAACAAACGGTTCATACATATTAAAAAATATGAAATCTCTTTTGAATTCAGGTATTTCAAAAGGTTCATTGTGTTGAACGTGTAGGTTCATGCATATTAAACATACAGTTCATGCATATTTAAAAACGTGAAATCTGTGTTTGCATTCAGGTATTTTACAAGCTCATTATGGTAAACGTTGAGTGCATTCAGGTATTTTACAGGTTCATTATGGTAAACGTTGAGGTTCATGCATATTAAACAACCGGTTCATGGAACACTAAAATGTATAAAAACAATCAGTGCTTTTTCAAAACAAACAAGAAGCAGTTTACTTGGAACACACAAACAAGAAGCACTACAAAAAAGACAAATAACCAAATGAATAAAAACGTGCATTCTTGGAACACACAAAAGCAGTTTACTTCCCAGCACAAGTGCGACTATTATGACCGTCTGTTTTCCCACATTTTCCACAACGCCTTTTTCCAGCAGTGCTTGATGACATTGATTTTTCCCTTCCACCCATTATACGCCTCCCAGAACCCTTGTTCTTTGCTTGTTCAGGTTGTTGGATATGTACCTCGCTTGGAACACTAATTCCAGCTAACGACTCCACGCTTCTAGCATTCACAGATTTCCCACTGTAGGAAGAACCACAACCAGACAAGAGTAAATATTTTTGCTCCCTAATGACACGGGAGAACTCATGTAAGTGTTCAGGATGATCTTCTAAAATGCCCAAGCAACTATAGAAATCTGAGATCACTGAACTTGTTAAGGATTGTCTCTCCTCAATAGCAGCACACTGATCAACAATTGTACCATCAATTCTAAAAATCGGTCCAATTGTTGCTGCCTTTGTCCAACGTGAAAGGATGAACTGTTCAGGAATCTTTTCCATGCCAAGATTTTTAAGAACCACAAACATGTGACGACAAGGTAGACCGATCCTTTGAAACATTCTGCACCCACAGAGAACATCATTGTTCAACGAAGTGAACAACTTGCACTTCATTCAGCCCATCCTCCTTTATACCAAAAATTTTGCTTCCACTTTGTGCAGTCAATGACTCAATACAACAAGAGTAGCATGCAGCAAAGATCTCTTTTTGAACCTCATGGAAAACAGAAAGTGTGTAAACTTTAGCTGCTTGACACTCCAACTTTAAAGATGTTTTCAAATCAGGAACCATGAGAGCAAAATCATGATTCAGCTTCGATTGAGTGTGCCTTTGAGAATCCAAGGCAGTCTCAAAATGCATCACCAACTCACACATTTTAAAATATCTGTCAGTAAAATGGCCAAAGAACTTATTCTCAACCTCAGAAATTGAGGTAGTCCTGACTAATCCACCTAACATTTCATCCCTAAAATAAGCTGGAATCCAAAAACGTCGAAGGGCAAACATGTCATCAAACCATCGTCTATTTTTAGATGAAAGATGGCTAATCAATTCCATCCATCTAGACTCAAACTCAGCTGGTTCAATCTGATGACTCCACATTACACAATTGAGCTTCATCCTAAACTCATCAACATCATGTTCTTCAGTTTTTATCTTCCCAGGCACCTTCATCATAATATGCAACATGCAAAGCCGATGTCGAGTTTGAGGAAAAACCATCTCAATAGCAACTTTCATGGCAGCATCTTGATCAGTAACCAAAATACTTGGATCATGTGACATAGCTCGCTTAAAATGCTCAAACAACCAAATATAAGACTCTATGTCTTCCTTCAACAATAAACCAACTCCAAATGTAACACATTTTTTGTGATGAACAGTGCCAGTAAAAGGTGCAAAAACCATACAATACCTGTGACATGATAACAGTTCATAAAATATGAGAATAGTTCATGAGTATTAATATATAGGTTCAACAGATTACAAGAAACAGTTCATAAACTAATGAGATACCTGTTGGTCCTATATGTCGCATCAAAAGATACAACTTCTCCAAAATATGAGAAGTTCTTGCGTGAAATAGGATCAGCCCAAAAGAGTTTTGTTAACCGGTCCGAAGAGTCAGCATCATAAGCAAAGTAGAATGCATCACATAACTCCTTTTTTAAAAAAAATCTATCAATCACCATTTGAGCATTAGACCCATTAATGTAAGCCATCAAATCATGTTTGTGGTTCTTAAAATCAATAGTAGATGCGCCAACATTTTCGTATCCTCCAACAAGTTCTTTGTATATCTTATGGCTCTCCATCGGCCCGATATTAGCTTTCTCACAACTCAAAATAAATTTCTTATGCCCAATATCAAGCTTCCTACGTGACTTCATGAACTGCTTGTCCTTTCCAGTTACAGGAGGATGTGAGTGACGCTCTACAAAGGTCTGGACAACATAACCCAACATGCCGGCAAATTTCAAAACAATATGGGCATCGCAACCAACCCTAGTTGAAGCTCTTAAACGTTTACCCGTATTGTTTTTCCCTTCTTTAAAACCTTCTCGGTTACACAACAAATGCTTGTAAAGTATAGTATTATCTTTTGTGGCAATACGAGAAGAACCAAGACGAACAACAAAACCACAAATCGAGGCATACTTCATATAAAATTCAATACCTTCATTCAATGTCATAAAATGCTTGACTTCAACTGGTTTTAACTCATCTGGGCAACTCGGAACATAATATGAACAATCTTGAGAAAACTGAACAGTATAATCATCACTAGCTTTTAGATCAACCAATGCAACTCCATCAATGATTCAAGGATCTACACTATCGGACTTAGAAACGTTAGGATTACCCAAAATGCAAGACACACATCATCTTAATTATAATTTTGCCAACACAAATTCATAAAGTTAGTGGCATAATAGGATGAACATATATGGTTGACTTCATGGTTCATAATTGCAAACATGTAGGTGCATAAGATGAAAACAATAGGGTTCATCGAGCACAAATAAAATTGATATTCAAATATAGACAAACACCAAACATTATGAGCTTTGAAATGCCACATCGAGTACACGTGATAAAAAAAAAGCCGATTCGAAGCAAAAATACAATTGATTCTTTAGATCGATGATATTCAAATAACAAACAAATTAGAACAACAAACAAACAACACAAATTAGATGCAGAAATACAATTCAATGGAGAATAAAACAATACATTCTTCAAAGATTGAAGAGAGAAACAAGTCCAATCATACAAACACATGAAATCGGAAAAAATTGTGCATCGAACTTACCTAAATCTATTGTCAGCAAATGTCGGAGAGAAACTAGAGAGGAAACACGAGGAATAAGAAGGCGAAGACTGATTCAAACCAGATCGAAACGGATCAACTTTTCGGAATCAAGCGTGAAGAGAGGTTTCGATCAAGCGTGACGAAGGAGATAACAGAAACACGAAAAGACGAGAATACCCCTCCGTGTTTATTTTGATTAAAATTCACTTAAACGCGTGGAGCAATCGTGACCATTGAAACAACAGATCCAACGGCTGAAAAATGCCCGCATAAAGCACTATAGACAAAATTCGTACCTGATCCTAATTCACAAATTAAATCATCTATGTTTTTTGTCCATGTGAAAAATTCTCTATAAACTAATTTTAATTCAAAATGATAAAAACTTATCTTATATATTCACGATTACTTTCCTAAAATAAATATTGATAAAAATATTTTTTAAAACTTTCAATGTATAACTTATTTTCTTTTATATTAAATTAAATCTTTTTTCAATGAATAAATTATTGGTAATATATATATATATATATATATTATTTTAAGGTGATATAGAAAATAAGATAAATTATGTTAAGAAAGATTCTATCTAAAATACAAAATTTTAGCTAAAATAAAATAAACTATAAGAGCATTCAACATTGCTGCTAAATATTAACATTAAACCATCTAGAATTTTGTCACATAAAGTTTGTATTTTTGGCAATTTACATACATTGAAAAAAATTCTATCTAAAATTCCATTATTGAAAATCGTATGTCATATATAATATATTCGGTTAAATTCTATCTAAAATTACTATCTCCTTGATCTATCAAAGCCTTAAAACAAAGATATTGTTTGTGCACTCACGTACAGGTAAGTAAACGTTAAACATTGTTCAGTTACTACCTAAAATTACTCTCCTTCATCAATTGAATGCTACAATGTAATATCACTAATTGTAATACATCTTCGATCGATTCATGTAATTTTTTTTAATCTCAATTGAACGCCTCAAAAATTGATCGGGATGGGATCAATTGCCATCACCCTACGAGTTTTTTTTTGAATGATAATTACAGCCAAGGCTCTGTGTCTTTATATTAGTTTGTGTGTTGGGACTTCATTAATCTTACGATGATTAAATCTCAATTGTATTGTTTGAATGATAATTAAAACCAACACACTGAATTGAGAGGAATTTGGGGTTCAAATAATACAATTGAGATTAAAACCTACGAGTAATTAACTCCTATGAGTATAAAAGGAGTACTAGTATTTAAATCATCAATTGATCGGTTGAAAAAAAAATCCTACGATTGCTATAAAATTTAATCACAATAAAGAGAACGTATTATATTTTTTAGGAAATTTATATGTTTTTGCTATTGTTTTTTCCCTAAATAAAACCAAGCTTACGTGTTTTGCAACTAAAGAATATGTATTTACAAAAAAAAAAAGAACTTATCATATTTTTACTACATATATGAGAGATTAAATTTTACTCATTAGTCCTACAATAAAATAAACGAGTATTTTAATCATCAATCCTACGATTTTAAATCTCAATTGATCGTTTCAATTGCCCATTTCGATTCACTTTTATACAGCGAATTCGAATAATACAATTGATCGGTTCATGTATTCAATTTTATAGCAATAAAAAGTATGATAGGGAAAAGAAGAATCGTTAGGTTTTTATAAAAATTAGAGATTAGTATTTGTTCTTAATCGTAAATTTATATCTTATTTTTAGTGAGATTTTTGACTATTAGTTTGAAAAAATAATTTCTTTGTAGTTTCAGGATGGATCGAAGTTGGATGTATTTCAAGCACAGATTTCAATCTGAATTTACTAATGGTCTCGACTTATTCTTGGATGCTGCAAGACAACATTTGAATGAAGAAAACAAATCCCGATGCCCTTGTCGTTCTTGTAAGAATGGAGAGCTTCATTCACTAACAGATATACGTAGACATATACTGACAAAAGGGTTTCAATTGAATTATTCAGTATGGACAGATCACAGAGAAGATATGAATGATGACGAAGCATATGATGAGGATGAGGATGAACTTGAAAGTTATGATGAGGCTGATGACGATGTTTCGATGATGGACATACTAGATGATTTGCATAGGAATGAATAGATGGACAGGGATGATGAAGAGATGGATAATCAGGGTGATGGCAACTTTGATAATTTGTTTAGTGAAGCTGTAAAGGAGTTGTACCCTGGTTGTACAAAATTTTCAGCTTTAAGTTCTATTTTAAAGCTTATGCATACGAAAGTAGTAAATCGCTGGAGCAATAAAAGTTTCAATACTTTATTGAAAATACTGAAGGATTCACACCCACAGGGGGCAACTATCCCATCATCACTTTATGAAGCCAAGAAAATGTTGCGAGGATTAGGTATGGGGTACGAGTCTATACATGAGTGTAAGTATGATTGTGCTCTATTTTGGAAAGATAATGAGAAGCTTGAAGAATATCCAGTGTGTCATGAGCCTAGATAAATTTTCAAAGGCGGAAAAGGTAAAAAAATCCCACAGAAAGTATTGCGTTACTTTCCGTTGAAACCAAGGTTGAAAAGATTATTCATGTCTAGACACACTGTTGCTGATATGAAATGGCATAAACTGAAACGTAAAGATGAAGAGGGTTATCTTAGACACCCTGCCGATGCTAAGCAGTGGAAGAAATTTGATGCGAACTATCCCGATTTTGCTGCAGATTGTAGAAATGTCAGGTTGGGGCTCGCTACAAACGGTTTTAATCAATTTGGGAACATGAGCACTAGTTACAGTTTGTGGCCAGTTATTCTAGTGCCTTATAATCTCCCACCATGGAAATGCATGAAAGGGATGTTTTCTATGATGTCATTGCTTATTCCTGGTCTGCGGGCACATGGAAAGGACATTGATGTGTATCTTCGTCCTTTAATAGATGAGCTTAAAGAGTTATGGGATGTTGGTGTTGAAGCATTCGATGTTTCCCTCAATCAAAGGTTTACATTGCGAGCATGTGTCATTTGGACTATAAATGACTTTCCGACTTATGGAAATTTATCAGGTTGGAGCACAAAAGGGTACAAAGCTTGTCCAGTGTGTAATGAAGGTGTAACTTCACATGGTTTGAGAGGGAAAATTTGCTACATGGGCCATTGACGATTGTTAGAAGAAGATCACGAGTGGAGAAAGAGTTTAGACTTTAATGGAAAGGTTGAAGATCGGCCAGCTCCTAGATTATTTTTCGGGGATGACAAATTGAGGCAACTAGAATAGGTTCATATGACCAGGCCGGGCAAACATCCAAGTAATCCAGATTTAAAGCGAAAACGAGATCCTTGTGAACTGAATTGGACAAAAAAAAGCATCTTTTATGAGTTACCGTATTAATCTAAGCTTGAGTTACAAAACAACATTGATGTGATGCATTGTGAAAAGAATATAGCTGAAAGTCTTGTTGGAACTTTGTTGGATATTGATGGGAAAACAAAAGATACCAATAAAGCTCGTTTGGACTTGGCACATATGAACATAAGGAAAGAATTGCATCTCAAGCAACATGGGAATCAATTGAAGAGGCCTCCTACTAGATACACGTTGAATATGGACTCTCGTCGTTCTCTATGTCACTTTTTGAAAAATGTTAGATATCCTGATGGGTATGCTGCAAATATTTCAAAAAATATGAACATTAGTGATGGGAAGATCCATGGAGTTAAAAGTCATGACTGGCATGTTCTGTTGCAACGTCTTCTCCTTGTGGGTATTCGTCATATCTTGGAAAAAGATGTATGTACTGCAGTTGTTGAGTTATGTAATTTTTTTCAACAGATTTGTGCAAGGACTTTGAAAGTTTCTGATTTGGAAAGAATGGAGAGAGAGATAGTTTTGATTCTGTGCAAACTGGAAAGGATCTTTCCACCAGCTTTTTTCAATGTGATGATGCACCTACCAGTCCATTTACATCGAGAAGCTATTCTAGGAGGGCCAGTCTCCCCTAGGTGGATGTATCCCATTGAGAGGAATTTGGGGACTTACTTAAAATACGTGTCAAACAAAGCTCGGCCTGAAGGTTCGATTGCCAAAACATATATTGTGAATGAGGCAATTACATTTTGCTCGATGTATTTCCGTGGAGTTGAAACACATTTTAATCCAAGGGAACGTAATGATGACCTTTAAAACGAAGATGATGATGGTGGATTATCTATTTTCTCCCAAAAAGTTTGTCCTTTCAGCGACAATAAATATGTATGTTGTGACGAACAAGAAGTTAAAAAAGCTCATTGGTGCTTGTTGTCGAATTGTGAAGAAGTTGAACCCTATATGAAGTAAGTGGCTATAATATCAGTTTTGTATTTATCGTTAATTCATATTTGCAATATTTGAATATTTTTTGTTGATTGTCTTTCAATACTTGCAGGGAGCACGAGGATGAACTTAAGCGGATAAGTGAAGATTATTTATATAAAAGGCAAGAAGAAGAATTTCCCAATTGGTTTCAAAATAGAGTATGTACTTGCCTGTCTGTATTGAATTTGTGTCATCTGATTTATTAGTTTTTAGTGATTTATAATATACTAAGCTCATTTATGTTATTTACAGATGAGTTGTTTAGTCCCAAGTGGAGAGGTTCCTGAAAACGATTACCTTTATTTTTGGCCAGTAAACCAGATCCACACGTCCATACATTTACTGGTTGTGCTGCTGATAGGATTAGATATCACACGAAAGAACTTGATGATCGTCGTACCACGTAGAATAGTGGCATTTATGTCCCTGGAGTTTATACTGGGGGAACACATGATTATTATGGCGTTCTACTTAGTATTGTAAAGTTGAGCTATATAGGTATGCATCACGTTTATATATTCAAGTGCAAGTGATTCAACACGGACGAGACGGGAAGAAACGCGCATAAGAGAGTACAACGGGATTACAATCTTTTGAGCATTAATACAGATTTTGTGTGGTACGAGGATGAACCTTTTATACTTGCAAGTGCAGCGTAGCAAGTATTTTATCTAGATGACCCAAAATTAATTCATGGATGGAAAGTTGTCCAAACAGCGCATATGCGACATGTATGGGATGTTCCAGAGCTAGAGGCCGAAGAGATAAGTGAGGATGATTTTAATACAGTGGATGATATATACGCAGCCCAACAAGATGAGTTTAATGTAGTTCATTGGTCAGTTGAAGAAGAAGAACTTGAGAATCCCCAACTACATCAAGAAGATGTTGAGCTTGAAGTCGTTGATTCAAATCTTGACAACATTATAGGGGATAGAAGCGACGATGATCATTCTAGAAGTGATTACGAAGAAACCAATAGTGATGACATGGACAATGAAGAAATCTCCACAAGTGATGATGATTATAGTGATTAATTGATTTATTTAGAATCGTGGTCGTTGTATGATTTTTTGTTCAGTCTTAATCTCTATTTTATGTCTTACTTATATGATTAGTTGTGAGTTTTATTCTTATTTTTTGTTGCTTATTACTGTTTAAATTTGGATCATGTTTTAATCTTTTTTTCTCACAATAGGATTAGGATGACTTATTAGATAAATTGACTAAACCTTAAATTAATGAAGCCTATGTAGGATTCGAACCCACGTCTTTGTGCTAAAGCACAATGCTCTTCCAATTGAGCTAATAGATTATTATTGTAATTTGTAAGCAGCTAAGCTCCCCGTGTTTTAGGCTTTAGTATTTAACCTATTTTCTGATCGCCTAATCTAAAGACAAGTACACATGACAGATAACACATGAGCAAACCGAGTTCTTGATCACTACCCTGTCAAAAAGCTTACAATAAAATATGCATTACGCAGGCATTAGAATGTAGTTGTTGTTTACCTTTCCAATATTTGATGGTAAATCTGTCTAGCTTTATAATCTGAATGTTACATGTTGCAGATGCTCATAGACAGACTCATATCACAAATAATAATGCATAGTTTTCCAGTGTTGTATTGAAAATTGCAAAAAAAACCCAAGATTGAAGAACTTTCATTCATTATCTGAAAAACCAAAGCTTCAACCAGAATAGGAGAGAACTGAACAGAGGTTGATGGCTTTGGATAGGCTAATAAAATGCCTCATATTTCACCGAATCTCTGATAAGTGTAGGGAAAAAAGAAGAAGGTAGCACATCAGTTTCAAATAGCTAGCCTAACTATATAAAGTAATGCCTAAGATGTTTGGATTAAGAATTTCTATTGTGCCTTTAATAATCAAAACAGGAAAGTACCAAGCTTTGTCCAACCCCTTTTATTAACAGTTATCAAAATTTAGTTAGAAAATGCTTTTCCTACTCATATCAAGACATTAAACTTGTTATACTACTAATAAAGCAGAGCACTTAAATGTAAGAACAATATTCCTAGATCAAAGCCTGGGCTAGACACCTAGCAGCAACACAATTGAAAGTTCAGCATCAGTATAGGCTTGCTACATATGTCTTAACAGCCAATCTAGTTATAGAATAGTAAGTGAATCGTATTAGCCAATTTTGGGTCCTAAAATCTTGAATTGCCACACTAGGAGGAACCAACGGAAACGGAGACACACAAGGAATAGAGAATATCAAGATCAGTAACGAGATTTGCTGACATCAACACCAAGTAATTACTAAATCTATGTTCTACACGCAATAGAACAGAAAACTAGGGAAGACAGAAACATCAACCGAGCAAAACACGAAATTGACAAATCATCTGTGTCGTCACTGTAACACCCCGTCTTCTGACGAGGCGCTACTAGGGAATAGACCTTAGAAGGTACTATTAATTAGGTTGACAACTACACTATAGGACCTTACAACACGGACACGACGAGAAAAACATAATAAAACATCCAACCTTTTATTTAATAAAACTTAGAAAACATAGTTATGCATGAATTCCCGAAAAAACCTAAATATTCAAATCCAACGAATCACTGCTAACGAGAAATTATCCGAGAAAACAAAAACAAGCAATAGTACTAACTCCAACATAATATAAAAACTAACATCCTAAAAAGTCATAAACAAACTAGCGTAAAACCAATCCCACTATGACACGCGCTCTTTACCGCTCCGGCTCGCCATCTTGCCTCGGCTCCTGCACGGCTACCTGGTTCATACCTGAAATTGAAAAATATTCCCTAAAGGCCAATACCTAAATTAGTTACAATCAGTCACACACAATCACATACGCATTCACAATCACAACCTCATAACAACGCAAATCCTCCTTTTTCACAATCCGACTTCCAAGGCGCTCATCACCGCGCCGAGTGCAGAGGCAGGCCCTCTCACTCCACTTCACAATCACCCTTCTAACCCCGGCTAAGCCTCCACTGGAGCACTAGCCAAAAACACACAGATAATAATTTTTGTTTTGAAGGGGCACGATTTCCCAGTCACACGGGTCAACGTAGCCAACTCTTCCTCAACACCAGCTACGATGGGCCGTGTCGGAAACGGTACCAACACAGAGAAAACGTTCTAAAAATATTCTTCCGATAAATATATTCAAAACAATTTACGCACACAACACTTCAAAGATTTAAAAACAATTTAAAAAGGTGTCCGGGACTGGTTCCCAAAACCTGCCCTACAATATCGATACGCAATCTAACAGGGTAGAGAAGAACCAAGCAAGTCGAAAATCGACTTACCTCGAAACTAGCTAGGGATCCTTTGAAGAAGACGGAAGTAAGAGCACGAGCGAAAACGATTTCCTAATAAAATGTTAATACGTGAGATTAAATTAGATACGATCCGAACTGTACAAAACTCCCCTTAAACAAGCACCACTAGTCTTTCCAACTCTACTGAGATAACCACACCCTATATACAAACGAATACAAATCTTAACTATTGTGACTTGTACTAGATATTTTATTCCAACTTACACTAACGTATATTATTCTAACTTATAAAACGAAGTCAACTCCTGTTTTACATATTATGAGATCAAGCTTCACGTTTTTATCTATGCTAATTCGTTATAGTGCTACTTCCTATTCTAACTAATAATTAACACTTCCCTACTTAAAATCAAAACCGAACCACGTATCCAAATCTCCCATTTACCTAATTGCACAGCCCAACTATTACTTAATCTAATTTAATCTACCTATCCAACTACTTAAATCCGTTTAGCCGAATCAGTCAGCCCAGCCCAATTGATCTTTTCTGCACTGTAGCTCCGTCACTAATAACCAAGCCCAACGAACGCCCTTGACTTTTCCCCGGGCGGGACCCATCCCTTCCCATCTTCAACCTTGACAAACCCGATGGACTCAACTTCGTCGTTTCCATCTCGTCCTTCGCTTGACCCCGCTACCACCCTAGTCCGACGCCGGTGATAACAGAGGAGAGAAAAGGCGAGTCATTTCCGCCGCCCCTGTTCGCGGCCCCTCCTTCGCCGGCGATCCTGCAACGAGCCCTTGCTACCCGCTATGCCTACTTTTCCGACTCACCCCCAACCCCGTAAGAACACCGACAACGACGCACTAACCAAACCGAAGAAGAAACAGGGAAGAATAACTAAATACAGAGGATGCGAACTCACCGGAGACGATGGTACCAGACTGCCGGCGAGATTTGAATATCACCGGTGATGGCGCGGTGGTTGAGCACTTGAGGAACCCCACTACAACCAACTAGCTGTATGGGTAAACCTCTACCTCCGCTTGGAGGATTTTGAATGACTTACTTATATTGATTGCTTTGTTCCTTAGTTACAACAGCCGGATTCACACTTCTCTGTTCCTACTAGTTCTTCCTAACTTTAGCAACACTAGTAAATCCTCTCAACTGAGTTCCTAAGCTCACAACAGCAAAATACAAGTAACTCAAACCTTACACCGACTTCTCATTCCCCTTGCCCCTGGGAACTTTGGCTTCACCGTCGTCGAGATCGCACACTCGTCGGCGGGGACTTCTCTTCCTTTTCTTTCTTTTCTCTGGTGTGGGTGTTTGTGAGTTCTGGGAGAAGTTCTCAATCCGAGTACTATTCATTTGGCTTTATAGTCCAGGTGAGCTTGGGCAATCGCATCTTTCAATTGTGTCCAAAATGCCCTTTGCTTGATGCCCAAGTTGTACTTTCTTCACATGTGACTTTGGTTTGAACTACGTCAACTTCTTGAATCAATCGGACCGTTGGATCAAGCGTGACAGTCTGATCCTCAGACTGTTCCTTTGGGCTGTCCAAGATAGAATCCCGCGATCTGCGCTGAACGGTCGTGGGAGAGAGGAACACACAATGAAACTAAAAGCCAATTCATTACTTAAGATTATATGTACAAGGGAACACAAGTACATTTTTGTGGATAAATTTGGATTAAGGGAAAAAGAAAGGAGAGATCATGGGGCTGCGGGGAACAGTGCATCACAGAGGCGCGTCAGGACTTGTGTAAGTTTTTCTTGTCCCCTGGCCAACGTTGCTTGGTCCCTGGCAATCAAGTCGAGGGTGTTGGCAATGCGAAGCAACACTTGAGAGTTCCCTTCTTCACCAGACTCCAGTTGAGCCGTTTCCTCTACAGGCTCAAAGTGCCTCATCTTCTGGACCACTGAGATATCCAGTTCCCTTCCTAGCACAATTTCTTCCTTAGAGGCGTCGTAGAGACCCTCTTTTTGCAGCAGCTTCTTGATCATCCCAGAGTAGGGAAGGGAATGGGACTTGGAAGCTACACACTTCTCCATATGCCCAAGTATGATTCTGGAAAGGTTGATGGGCTTCTTGAGGAGGAAGTGATAGAGGAGGATGGCATCGGGGATATTGACGACCATACGTTTCTCTTGGCGAGGGATCACCATATTGATGATGAATTGATGAGCAAGCTTGGCGACGAGGGACAGATGATGAGTCGAAGGGACTTTAGTGGAAACTCGGCCCTCAAAAATGGTGTTGTACACCTCGGCACTGTTGAAGTCGCCCCAGAGCTTGTTGGGCAACTCTTTGAGTCCTTGAACTGGGACCTGGAGCTGAAGGCGGATTGTGGACGTAGTAAAGATAAACTCGTCGCCTTCGTGGGAGAGAGTCCCCTGAGTGCAGTCATTGTTTATGATGAAGTTGTTGTAGAATTGACGCACTTGGGAAGGATCTACACTCACAGCTTCCTTGCAAAGTATCTCCCAGCCCTGGGCCTTGATTAGGTCCCATAGTTTCCTACGCCATTGTTATTGAGCACTTCTTCAAAAATTATAAGAGGAGGGAGGAGCTTCCGGCGTTCATCCACAAGGTACCTTGTTGATGAAGTTCCCTTCCCCTTCTTTGAGGTGCTCTTAGAAGTGTTCCCCCTAGAGACCGTTTGAGGTCCTTTCTGCTGAGGGGGTGCAACCGCTTCAATCATCAGCACACGTTCCCTTGGAGGATGGGAACCCGTGGACACCACCATTTGGTGTCCAGGTGTTGGGATCTGTGCTTGTTCCTTAGCAGCTGGAGCCTCTTCTTCTTCTTCGACCTCATCCTTGGAGGTCCCTTCTTCCTCGGAGGAGTTCGAGCTTGAGCCCTCCGCGTCATCGTCAGGATGACTTGTGCTTGCCCCAGCACCACCAGCTGGTGCTGGGTCCTTTCAGGAGCCGCTTTCTCTTGGGACTTGGTCCCTTGATCATGTGTTACTTCAGTGGGGAACTGGTTGAGCTCTTCCTCGACATCCTTGAGTTGGGCCTCCTCCTCGACATTTCCCATGATGAGAGGAGGAGGGTCCTTGGTCATTTTCCCAATGACAACGGAGAGGGGAAGGTCATCGTCGTCCGAAGTAAGGACGACGACATTTTTGGATGGAGAGGGAGTGGGGAGTTTTGTGGTGGTGGGGATGTGGTGGAAGAGGGAAGAGGAGAGGAAAGAGGAGTGGATATTTGTGTAGAAGGGGGATGAGGAGTGGATTTGGTAACCTGAGGAGTAGAGGTCCCCGAGGCAGGAGTGGGAGAGATAGATGTGTGTTTTGGTGAGGAAGGAGGGGAAGGAGTTTTGTGAGGTGGGGGTAGAGTTCCCGTTGTTGTGGGAACATAGGGGAGTGGTGGAGGTGGAGTTCCCTTTGTTGTGGGAACAGAAGGAAGTGGTGGAGGAGTCTTTTGATTCGAGGGAAGAGATTTGGGAGGTCCCTCACTTATGGGAAGAGGGAGGGAAGAAGAAGTGAGTTGGCTTTGGGATTGGGAGGTCCCTCAGTGATGGGAAGAGGGAGGGAAGAAGAAGTGAGTTGGCCCTGGGATTGGGAGGTCCTAGAGTCCGAGTGGAAGACGAAAGGGGGTTTGGCCATACAAGAACTTTCCTTGGAGCAGTTCATGTACTCCTCGAATTTGAAATGGGGCTTCTTCCTGGGTTCCGAAAATTCAGAGACCTCCGTGTGTTTGCGTTTTTTGGATTTGGAGGGATCTTTGGAATGTTTGGATTTTTTGGATTTCGAGGGGTCTTTCGATGAGTGGCGTTTTTTGGATGAATGGTGGTGTTTGGATTTTCTGGGTTTCTCGTTGATGGAGGGACGAGCATCTCCGAAATTGTCAACAATGACAATGTCGGAGGAGGTGTTGGTGGTTGAGGGAGGAGGAAGGGATTCAGAGGAGGTGGCGGAAGAGGAATTCCAGGCCACGGTTTCGTCGGCCGGAGGAGGGGGTGGCAAGAAAGGGCTTACTTGGTTGTAGAGCCCTTGGATGAGGACGTCCTTCATGATTGGGTCTTGCTCTTTCTCAATCTCGTTTAGTTGCGAGATGAAGAGAATTCTGGGATTTGCAAGAACCCAGGCTTTAATCTGGGAGAAAGTTTGTGGTGTGGCCATTTTTTGTGAGAATTTGGGGAAGAGAGAAGGTTTTGGAGGTTTCTCGAAAAAGAGAGTGAAAAGGATGTTGAGAGGATGAAAGACAGAGGTTGAAGACGGAATAAGAACCCAAAAATGGCAAATGAGGGTTTTAAGGAGAGAAGGGGCGAAGGGTAGAAAGGGAAGTGGGAAAACCTTGATAACCGTTGCCCAATGAACGTGGGGCATCGTTTCAACTTTCGTAGCACGCCTCTGGACACGCGTCACGATCTCTGGGGAAGTCGTTTCAAAATTTGAATACTTGGCCCTTAACGCTTCAGAGCTTCTGACACAAAAGTCCGCTTCCCAAGTGACGGTTCTTCTTCGTAGATGAATCAGCGTTCCCTTGCTAGTATGTATCAGTTCCCATGATCTTATCAAGGTCAGGGAGAGTGAAGTGGTTAAGGGAACTTCACACTCATCCTTTTGTTTCGAGGGAAGAGGTTTGGGAGGTCCCTCACTTATGGGAAGAGGGAGGGAAGAAGAAGTGAGTTGGCTCTGGGATTGGGAGGTCCCAGAGTCCGAGTGGAAGACGAAAGGGGGTTTTGCCATACAAGAACTTTCCTTGGAGCAGTTCAAGTACTCCTCGAATTTGAAGTGGGGCTTCTTCTTGGGCTCCGAAAATTCAGAGACCTCAGTGTGTTTGCGTTTTTTGGATTTGGAGGGATCTTTGGAATGTTTGGTTTTTTTGGATTTCGAGGTGTCTTTGGATGAGTGGCGTTTTTGGATGAATGGTGGTGTTTGGATTTTCTGGGCTTCTCGTTGATAGAAGGACGAGCATCTCCGAAATTGTCAACAATGACGATGCCAGAGGAGGTGTTGGTGGTTGAAGGAGGAGGAATGGATTCAGAGGAGGTGGCGGAAGAGGAAGTCCAGGCCAAGGTTTCGTCGGTTGGAGGAGGGGGTGGCAAGAAAGGACTTACTTGACGGTAGAGCCCTTCGATGAGGACGTCTTTCATGACTGGGTCTTGCTCTTTCTCAATCTCTTTCAATTGAGAGATGAAGAGAATTCTGGGGTTTGCAAGCACCCAGGCTTTAATCTAGGCGAAGGTGTGTGGTGTGGCCATTTTGAGGTAATTTTGGGAAGAGAAAAGGTTTGGAGGTTTCTTGAAAAAGAGAGTGAAAGGGATGTGGAGAAGAAGAATGGAAGAGATGGAAGATGGAATAAGGTTCCAAAAATAGCAAACAAGGGTTTTAAGGAGAGAAGGGGCGAAGGGTAGAAAGGGAAGTGAGAAAACCTCGATAACCGTTGCCCAATGAACGTGGGGCATCATTTCAACTTCCGCTGCACGCCTCTTGACACGCGTCACGATCTCTAGGGAAGCTCTTTTAAAATTTGAATACTTGGCCCTTAACGCTTCAGAGTTTCTGACACAAAATTCCGCTTCCCAAGTGACGGTTCTTCTTCTCAGATGAGTCAACGTTCCCTTGCTAGTTTGTATCAGTTCCCATGATCTTATTAAGGTCAGGGAGAGTGAAGTGGTGAAGGGAACTACACATACCCTTCTGTGGGGCTAGGGAACTCAAAGGGAACCAGACAATTTACGACTCGATAAAGGAGTAAACATTTTGGCTCATGAGAAGCGTTTGTCTGGTCCCTAGCTTAGGGAAGGTTATATGATCAACCGTCATAGTGGCTTTTAAGGTGGGATAAAGGGAACTTTGGTTGATCATGTAGGGCCGAAAGAAGTAAAAGTTCCCTTGTACACATTTATCTTTAGACTAGTAATCATGGCATAGTGAAAGCAATAAATCCAAGTTCCCTATCATGCATTCTTAGAAAAAATAGTCAGGCATTGAGCGAGAGACAAACAGGGACTTGTTTAGTTTAGAGTAATCATTTCTAGAAGCATTCGAAAACGCTGGTAGGGACCTCTGTCTAAAGCTTTGGTGAGAATGTCCGCAATTTGCTCTTCAGTTCTACAGTGTTCCTGTTGAAAGGGTTTCTCGGCCAACAAATAAATTTGTAAGTCAAGACCCCGCTGAGTACAGGGGAGTCAGGATCGTTCCACAGGAAGCAAGGTTGTTTGTCTATCAATCTAACAGAAATCAAACAAATTCAAACAAAACACTCACGAGATGCCTCGTTAACGACCTTGTCAGGATCGTTACCGAGCCACCGAACACAAAAATATCAACTAACGACCTAATAAAATTCTAATTAAAATTCCGTACCGAGGCAAGTACTCAGCAACGAAGATTCACCAGAAATTATTCAAATTAAACAAAAATCTAGGACAAGGGACACCACAACATAGCCAAGCATAAGAATTCCGTAAGAAGATAAGATCATGCCTTTAAATAGATAGAGTCATCAACTTTCGTTGACTTAACAAGTAAATTAATCCACTTTCATAAACTAACTCACTCAATTGCTTGTTTTGGATCTAAAGCTTGAAACTTTCGTTTTCAAACAATATCAACCTTCAAGTTACTAACTTTCTCTTTCAATCAAGTTAAAACTCAAATTACCTCAACTTCCGTTTCGGTATTAAGCACAACAAACAATCTCAATAAAAGATAAAAGGCAATCAACACACAATCTTACTCATCCAACATGCTCGACTATGTCGGGCTTAACCCCGACCCTAGAAAAATAAACTACTCACTACTCATAATTAAGAAACTAAAAACTTCAATAAAAACAACCATTGAAACAAAACTCAACCTTAAATTAATAACAAAAATATCGTCTTACAGAGATCCAGAAGAAAACCCGAAAAACATACACCGAACCACAAACACGATCAACGAACCCGGCAACCGTCGTCTACCGAACCTCGTCACCGACTTCCGATCCGATTCTCTCTCCTTCGGCCTTCCTCAAAATATTCTCCAAATCAAGCTATCAAAAATCCCCCCTTTTTGTATGCTAGATACAAGGGTATTTATACTAAAAAGCCTAAAAAACTAAAAAGGCTAAAAGATAAAAACTTTCCTAAAAAGATAGAAACAATCTCTAAAAGATAGAAATAAAATCTAAAAAGATATTAAACCCTAAAATACATATTCTAACAACCCCAAAAGATTCTAAAAAGATACTCAACCGACACGGAAATAAATTCCCGCTCAGGATCGGTTAATAATAAAAATAATACTCGAAATCTTTCTCTTCGTGGCCTCGGGAACGACCCTTCACAGCCTCGTTAACGAGCCTGGGATTTGTTTCTTTCAACACTTCTTCTTGTACTCCCGAGCTAAGACTTCTTCAATCTTGCACTCCTCCGTCCTTCGCTGTAATGCTCCAAATTTAGCTCCATTTAGCTCCTTTCCTCGCTAAAACCTGCAAAATACATAAAATAGCGTAGATTCCACTCTTTTCACAAAATTATGCAAAACTAACTAAAAATACTCAAAACTAAACCTAAACTAAACAAAACTAAACCTAATAAACAAAGAAAATCTATCAAAAACTATACTAAAAATGCGAACATCAAAATACCCCATACTTAGACTTGCTTGTCCTCAAGCAATAAACAAGATACTAACCAAAACCAAAACAAAACATGCTCATCAAGACATAGCCATCTTCTAAAAATCAACATCTACATATAAGAAAATTATAGCAAAAGACTATTAACATCCTCACACATATATGTACTTAAATAGACATAAATAATAAAATCCAACCTCTCAAGGGATATAATGTGTTTCACTCAACTCTCAAGTGTTTGGGCTTATAAATTCAATCTCTCAACTCATCTTTTATACAAAAACTCATAGAAATTGGAACTTATATCACCAATACTCTCCACCCAAGATTTGTCAAAACAAGCAAAGAATCATCAAGAGAACTTAGGCTCAATGAAAAACTTCAGAGAAGCTTCCATTCGGTCGGGTTGTAATGGGGTTTGGTAATAACAATAGGGTGTGGAAAATATTTGGTCATGTGGTGCTAATAATATCCGGGAATCAAAGACTCCTAAAAACTCACACTTCCAAAACTCTCATAAAACAACATACCAAACTCACTTTTCTTTATGCACACTCATTTTTACTCACCCATTTATCATCCTAGAAAATCTCATAATCAAAATAAAAGAATCTCTTGATATTATCTATAAACACAAATGCACTTCAACTTCTCACTTCTTTCTTCCTCTTTCTTTTTATTTTTTTTTATTTTTTTTTTCTCGCTGCCTCGTTAACGAACCCACATTCGGGTCGTTAACGATCCACCGTATACATTCCTTTCTTTAAAACTTTACTTTGTGCATCTTTTCTATCAAGAGACCTTTCTACATATAATAACAAGAGACTTCCAATCTACCCTTCCCAAATACCCTTCAATTCAAGCAAAGATAAACTCTTTTCTTTTCAACAAAACACAAAACTTTACCTCTCCAATCTAAGTCCTAATTCCCGGATAAGGTCAAGCTTATCTCGGCTAGGGAATAATTTTTGTGGAGCTAAAAATAAAAGGTTTCAGGCCAGAATTGGTTTTCAAAAGAAGGAATAATGTAAAGGTAGATAGGGAATAATAGGGCTCATAAAAATAAGTTCTCTATCATATGATCTTCACAAGTAATGAACTATAATCTTATAAGGGTCTCAAGAAATAGATAACCATCACAATTCCAAGAGATAATATGCATAAAGAGAGTAAATCACACAAGAAAAGAAGAGGGATTTATAATTGTTCTCCCTATAAGGCCAAAAATTTCTCACAAGGTAGATTTTTTTGGATTGCATCATCTATGCTATAAAGTATATGTGCTCAATTTCATCAAATGTCATTCTCTTCTAAAAAACAATAATTCCAATTTTAAGAATCCGGCTATACTTTCAAAGACATGTTTGCAAGGAATTATATGATTAAGCTAGTGATTGCTATCATAGAACTTTAAGAAGGGATATCTATCAATTCTAAACTCTTTTTTGGATTTTTAAAATTTTCAATTTTTTTGGTTTTTTCGATTTTTTTCAATTTAAAAGAAATAACAACTACATAGAACATAAAAACACCTAGGACATAATTTTTCTACTTTCTCCCCACCCCATACTTAAAATTACAGTGTCCCCACTGTAAGGAAAATAAGAAGAAGAGGGAAAAGAAATAGAAAAGAAAACAAAAAAGAAAAAAGAAAAAGAAAGACATAAAACTTACAAAAGTGGAAACAAGGAAAGGAAACTTCATCTTGAGCTTGAATCAACGGTTCGGTGGAGGAAAATAGTGCTCAAAGTTCCCCATGAAGTCGTACATAGTCCTCCAACGCTCAGCATCATCCGCTTCTCTCTGACGTTGCCTCTCATCCTCCATCGACATGCGAGCGGAATAGACGGTTTCCCATCTATCCATCCTCCGATGAATGTGATCCGTCTAGAGGTGAAGTTGCTACATCCGTGCAGAAAGATCCTCAGCCCATGGTGGTGGTATACTCGATCATGCGTACTCGGGCTGAGGAGGTGGTGGGTAGTGAGGCTGGAAATGATCTTGGTACATCACCGGGTTGTAAGGCATGAGACCGTAAGCATGAGGGTCGACAGGAGCTGGTGGTGGGTCGACAGGAGCTCTCGGCACCTCGTTAACGAAGCTGGGTGCCTCGTTAACAGTGTTGGGTGGTGGTTGGAAGTGGTCGTTAACGACCCTGGTGGGCTCTTTTACGAAGATGTGGCCCCCTAACACCTCCGTGTCCATGTCTTCTTCTTCAAACTTGAGCTCCTCAGTGCCGCCCTCGGTGTCGGCTTCCTCGGTGCCATTGCCTACCACCTCGGTATCCTCTTGCTCTTCTTCTTCTTCATACTCATCCACGTCGTCTCGCTCAAACCGGGTTTCACAAGGCCTAAGTGAGAGCTCGTCCTCCGGTTTTGGCTCCAAAGGGTAGGGATGTCCCGTCCACGCCTTGTACCAATTCGGTACGTAGAGTAGCTCGTACATGTCGAGGGAAGGTATGACTAGTTGATCATGCACCTTCACCTTGTAGCCTCCCTCGGCTTGTGCAAAAATCCCGAAACTATACCAATAGTTCTTGTTGAGGAGTTGGGCGTGGGCCGGTGTGTAGCGGGTGAGATCAACTCCGAGATTCTTAGCCAAGAGGCTAACCAAATTTCCACACCACACCTCCTTGGACTTGGTGGACTTCTCGACATAGTAGAGCCATTCGTACCCCAAATTCAAGGGGTCGGGCTCCTCAAAGAGAATGGTGCGGAAGCAAGCGACCTCCGTCCTTGTAGACCGGTTCAACTCTCTCTTCGGCCAAAATGTTGCGGCGAGGACTCTCAAGATAATCCGGAAGATGGGGTTGACTATGGTGGCCCCGGATAGCGTCGCGGTAGAGGATTGAACCTCTCCGGTGATGTAGCTCCAAGTGCGGGTCACTCGGTAGTCCTTCAAGCTATAGTCCCTCGTCGGGTTTGGGAGCTCCAAAATTGCATTGAACTCCGCCATGGTGAAGTCACGGTCCTCGTTACCGAGCCGGAACCGAATACGTCCCGCCGAGGTCTTCGTCGAGAAGTTGGTCCACAAAGTGGCCAAGAACTCGGATGTAAGGGCCGGGTAATGTGGCAAGCGCTCTTGCTTCAATAGGTGAGCGGCCCCAAGGATGGTGAAGGCGTCCTTGACATCCGTGTAGATGCCCGTAGAGACGGCACTAGACTTCGAGAACCATCGGGTGTAATGGTCCTTCTCCAAAAAATCCCGGTAGCGCCGTATTTGGCTCTGACTGCTCAAAATCACATCATCCACCCGGGGTGGAGATGGAGACCTGTGGTTCCTCCTCTTCTTCTGGGCTCGGGTAGCGGGTCTGCTTGAACTAGCCATGGATCCTACAAAATAATCGAAAATTTTCCAAGATAAGATCCACTCAAAAATAATAGGTACGAGACCACATACTTGGTCTCAAAATTAACCTCGGAATTATTCATAAACTACCCAATTGGGTCGTTCACGATTCAGGGCTCGGATCGATCAATGATGAAGTGCAGGGTCGTTAACGAGCCTGGGTGGGTCGTTAACGACCTGCCGAGAGCAAAACCAGAAATTTCCGGAATTAAATCTACCTCTAATTCAGCACAAATCAAACATGCAATCTTCTATTATTTTCCACAAATCCCCCATAGGGTATAAACACCCATACTTACTCAATTACCCATCCCGAACATGCTAAAATTTTCTCGGAATTTTGACATGCAAAGTTCGAACTTTTAGATCTAGTACAAGAAAAATTCATGCTTTCCTAACTAAAGGGTTACAATAGCTAGTCTAACATGAATGATCTTTCCTAAAACATGAACAACTAAGCACAATCAAGAATTTTTAGAACGGAATTTAAGCATGCTCATCGATCTCCCTAAAAATCATGATTCAAGATATGAAATTTAACCCTATAGATAATCAATCATGCAATTTCAAGCAAGGGTTTAGAAATCATACCGGAGAACCGAGAATTTAAAGAACAAGGGTGGGAATCGGGGTAGTTAACGAGCTCGGCGTTGACGGTGTGTGGCTTCCGAACTCCGGTAACGATGGCATCTCCGGCGGTCGTTAGTGTGGGAATTCCGACTCGGTGGGAGAGCAGGGAGAGGGATTGAGAGAGTTTTGGGTTTGAGAGTGAATGTTGAAGGTTGTGGTAGAAATTTGGGAGGGGTAGAAGGGTTTATAAAGGAGGGGTAATGGGTAGAAGGGGGGGGGGGGGGGGGGCTAGGGTTAAAAAAATTTGACTAGGTTAGATTTACTTACCTACCCCGTATTGTGACGAATCGGGTCTTCCGAACCGGGTCGTTAACGACCCTGGGTGGGTCGTTAACGAGCCGTCGTGGCCTTCTTGAGTGATTTTTCGACCCCTTTTTTCCTAAAATCTTGTTTGCTCAAAAAAAATCTAATTTCTATCCTAATTAAAACTAAAAAGAAATAAAAGAAAGCTAAGAAATAATCTAAAAAAAAATAAACTAAACTTATTCTAAAAAGCGGGTTGCCTCCCGTAAGCGCTATGTTTAACGTCGTTAGCCCGACGAGCTCCCTTGCTAATCTCATGGTGGTTCATGTCTGGCTATGTTGGGGTCTTGAGGTACCCTGCTTGTAACCTTACTGCCTCGGTGCACTTGATTTGCTAAATTAGGACTTTCTTCTTCTATTAGCAAGCTCGATATCCCTGGATTGTTAGTGTAGTCCGAAAGCCAAGGTGGTTTGGACTTTTCTGTGACCTTTGTAGTACGGCCTTGGTTGAACTCATGCACGTGAGACTCGGTGATCGGCAGATGTGGCTCGGTAGGGACTGTGGTGTCCAGCTCGGGTTGAGTCAACTCTATTTGTGCCACTCCAATTGGGTCGTTGGCTTTTTGATCCAAGTTGAATTCCACCCGTTCTTCTCCTATATCAAAAGTGAGGAGTCCCTTCCGCACATCAACTCTTGCTCCTGCCGTGGCTAAGAATGGTCGCCCGAGAATTATGGGGACATGAGGGTCTTCAGGCATATCAAGAACGATAAAATCATTCGGTATAAAGAATTTCCCGACTTGAATAGGGTAATCATCCACCACTCCTGTGGCCTTGACACTTTACCCATATGCCATGTCTACTGGCTCTAGTGGTCCCATATTGGCTTTAGACCAGATTGAGAGCGGGACAAGACTAGCATTGGCACCAAGATCGCATAAAGCTTTGAACTTGTGGTTGCCTATGCCAATTGTGATTGCAAACCTCCCGGGATCTCCAAGCTTTTCTGGTAGAGCTATTGATCCGACCTCATCCTGCAACTCTGTAATAGACCTTTTCCTGCTAAGAATATCCTTCAAAATTTTTGTGTAAGTCGGCATTTCGCTTAGGGCCTCAGCGAATGGGATGGAAATATTAATGCCCTGAAGAATCTTAACGAAACGCTTGAACTTACTCTCAGTAGAGTCCATAGATTTCTTAGTTGGAAATGGAAGAGTCTTCACCATTCTCGGAACCAAGTTAGGCTCGAGAGGTGAGAGTACCGGGTCGACATTGGGGTCGACTGATGTCCTCGGCGGGTCGTTACCGACCCTGATGGGGTCGTTAACTACCCTGGGATTGAGAGGAAGGCTCGGATTAGTAGACTTACCTGGGTTAGGGTCGTTAGGGGCCCTCGGAGCCTCGTCATCCTGGCTTGTGGGCTCGGTACTAGCTCTCGCTGGCTCGTTAACGAGCTGGTTGGCGAGATCTTGTTCCTCCTTCTCTTCAGCTTGAATTCTCTCCGGTAGTGTCTTCCCACTTCGGAGGTGCACCACTGCTATTTGGCCTCTAGGGTTCTCCTCGGGACGGCCAGGGAGTTGCCCTTGGGGTCTTGGAATCCGTGCAGCAAGGTCTCCTAGTTGGGAATCAACTCTCTTCTTCCAAATATCGAACTCTCCCCATCTTTTATCCTATCGGTTCAGTTTGTCTTGAACGTCATCAACTTTGTTGTTCACTCCGTTGATGCTCTCTTTAATCTCCTGAACCCATGATGGTGTCTCTTGATGGCCTGGAGGTCGATATGGTGCAGGTCGTCTATCTTGTGGGGGCCCTGCATAATATTGATTTGTATTCTGATTGCCCCATGATTGATAGTTGTTTGACCTGTCATTATAATTAGGCTGGTTCCTGTAGGGTCCTCTCATGTAATTCATCTCAGCTATTGTCTCAGCGGTTCTAACCTGCTCAATGTTAGTGCAAGCAGAAGTACTATGTGCAGAAGAACCACATTCTTGACATGATTGAGAGGATTTCAGAAAACTTACCTGTTTCCTGAGACGGTTGACCTCATCTTGTAAGAATTGATTTTTAACATCGGCGTCAACTTCATCTCGGTTGGGCACATAGAGGCGTTTTTGAGTTTGTGGAGCCTGCTGGGTTCCGTACATAGCATCGTAGTTCGCCAGCTTGTCCAACAGTTCCCACGCCTCTGTCGGGTTCATCTCTATAAAACCGCACGCACTATGCGTGTTGATGCGGTTCTTTGTCTCCGCGTTGATACCCTGGAAAAAGATTTCTTGCAAAAGATATAAAGGTTGCCCATGAGTAGGGCATTGTCTAAGCATTTCTTTGAATCTTTCCCATGTTTCAACAAATGTTTCATTAGGCAACTGGTGGTAAGAGGTTATGTGTTTCCTTAACTCCGTTGTCTTGGCAGGAGGGAAAAACTTTGTAAGAAATTGATCATACAAAGCTTTCCAAGTCCTGATAGACTTAGAAGGTAGGCTCTCTAACCAGTTCAGGGCCTTTCCAGTAAGTGACCATCTAAAAGCTTTTAACAGAACATATTCTAACGAGACACCTTCAGCAGCTATGGTGTCACATAAATCAAGAAAATTTATAATATGCTCCATAGGGCACTCAGCACGTTTCCCTTCAAACTGAGCCCGTTTGATTAAGGATATAAATTGAGACTTGATCTCAAAAGGTTTCTCTATCGCAGGAAGCACAATAGGAGATTCTGGCACCCTCAGTTTCGGATGCATGTATTGCTTGGCATTCCTTGGATAGGCATTTAGCTCTTCTTGCAGTCGAGCCTTGTCTGCGTCTGCGCCGTCCTTTTCGGCTTTCAGTGCCTCCATCTGGGTCCGGAGGATCTCTAACTCTCGAGCCATCTCTTCAGCTGTGGCCATGGCTCGGTTTTCTCGGAGTCGACGGTGCAGGGAACGTTCGGGTTCTGAGTAATAACTTGTGTTATCAAACTGAAGCCTTCTTTGTCTTACCGGCATACACTGAGAAAACAAACAAAGAAAACAAAGATTAAAAACAAAAACGGGGTCGGGCTATTCCCGATCCCAAAGATAAACTAACAACTCGTTGCGTCCCCGGCAACGGCGCCAATTTGTTGAAAGGGTTTCTCGGCCAACAAATAAATTTGTAAGTCAAGACCCCGCTGAGTACAGGGGAGTCAGGATCGTTCCACAGGAAGCAAGGTTGTTTGTCTATCAATCTAACAGAAATCAAACAAATTCAAACAAAACACTCACGAGATGCCTCGTTAACGACCTTGTCAGGATCGTTACCGAGCCACCGAACACAAAAATATCAACTAACGACCTAATAAAATTCTAATTAAAATTCGGTACCGAGGCAAGTACTCAACAACGAGGATTCACCAGAAATAATTCAACTTAAACAAAAATCTAGGACAAGGGACACCACAACATAGCCAAGCATAAGAATTCCGTAAGAAGATAAGATCATGCCTTTAAATAGATAGAGTCATCAACTTTCGTTGACTTAACAAGTAAATTAATCCACTTTCATAAACTAACTCACTCAATTGCTTGTTTTGGATCTAAAGCTTGAAACTTTCGTTTTCAAACAATATCAACCTTCAAGTTACTAACTTTCTCTTTCAATCAAGTTAAAACTCAAATTACCTCAACTTCCGTTTCGGTATTAAGCACAACAAACAATCTCAATAAAAGATAAAAGGCAATCAACACACAATCTTACTCATCCAACATGCTCGACTATGCCGGGCTTAACCCCGACCCTAGAAAAATAAACTACTCACTACTCATAATTAAGAAACTAAAAACTTCAATAAAAACAACCATTGAAACAAAACTCAACCTTAAATTAATAACAAAAATATCGTCTTACAGAGATCCAGAAGAAAACTCGAAAAACATACACCGAACCACAAACACGATCAATGAACCCGGCAACCGTCGTCTACCGAACCTCGTCACCGACTTCCGATCCGATTCTCTCTCCTTCGGCCTTCCTCAAAATCTTCTCCAAATCAAGCTATCAAAAATCCCTCCTTTTTCTATGCTAGATAGAAGGGTATTTATACTAAAAAACCTAAAAAATTAAAAAGGCTAAAATATAAAAACTTTCCTAAAAAGATAGAAACAATCTCTAAAAGATAGAAATAAAATCTAAAAAGATATTAAACCCTAAAATACATATTCTAAAAACCCCAAAAGATTCGAAAAAGATACTCAACCGACACGGAAATAAATTCCCGCTCAGGATCAGTTAATAATAAAAATAATACTCGAAATCTTTCTCTTCGTGGCCTCGTTAACGACCCTTCACTGCCTCGTTAACGAGCCTGGGATTTGTTTCTTTCAACACTTCTTCTTGTACTCCCGAGCTAAGACTTCTTCAATCTTGCACTCCTCCGTCCTTCGTTGTAATGCTCCAAATTTAGCTCCATTTAGCTCCTTTCCTCGCTAAAACCTGCAAAATACATAAAATAGCGTAGATTCCACTCTTTTCACAGAATTATGCAAAACTAACTAAAAATACTCAAGACTAAACCTAAACTAAACAAAACTAAACCTAATAAACAAAGAAAATCTATCAAAAACTATACTAAAAATGCGAACATCAGTTCCATCAAGATGTTCCCACTTTCAACATTGTCACGTAGAAAGTGATGCCTTATATCTATATGCTTAGTCCTAGAATGATGCACAGGATTTTTGGAAATGTTTATGGCGCTAGTATTATCACAAAATATGGGAATTGGGCCAAAAGACATACCATAATCCTGGAGTTGTGACTTAAGCCATAGAACTTGGGAACAACAAGATGCGGCAACCACATATTCTGCTTCAACTGTGGAGAGTGCCACTGAGTTTTGCTTTTTAGATCCCCATGAAACTAAGCATGACCCTAGGAACTGGGCCATTCCTGATGTGCTCTTTCTATCCACAAGGTGCCCTGCAAAATCCGCATCTGTGTATACAATGAGCTCAAGGGAACTATTCCTTGGATACCAAAGGCACAAGTTATCGTTCCCTTTGAGATACCTGAAAATCCTCTTCACCTCTTTCAGGTGTGATTCCATAGGGTTAGCTTGAAAACGAGCACAAAGGCATACGGAGAACATGATATCAGGTCTACTAGCTGTTAAGTAGAGAAGGGACCCAATCATACCTCGATAGTTCCTTTGGTCCACACTTATACCTATTTCATCCGCATTGAGCCTTGAATTTGGAGAGATGGGGGTGTCGATGGGCTTGGAGTGTTCCATCCCATACTTCACTAGCATTTCCTTGATGTATTTCTGTTGATGAATCTTTGTTCCCTCCTTGGTTTGAGATATTTGAAGTCCCAAGAAGAACGTTAGTTCCCCAATGAGACTCATCTCAAACTCACTGCTCATGAGGTCCTTAAATTTCTCTACAAGAGTTTCGTTAGTTGCTCCAATAACAATGTCATCAACATATACTTGCACAATCAAAATGTCTTTAGACTCTTTCTTTAAGAACAAAGTCTTGTCTATGGAACCTCGAAGGTATCCATGGGACAAGAGGAATTGAGCAAACCTGTCATACCAAGCTCGGGGAGCTTGTTTGAGTCCGTAGAGGGCCCTCTCCAGGAAATAGACATGGTTGGGTAGCTTCTCATCTTCATCTTGTAATTTGGCTTCTCCTGTCTCGTGCTATCGATTTGTTTGATGGATGTGTATTGTAGTTTGAGTCGAGAGGTTCGAAATAAGTGGTCATAATAGCGAGACAAATGTTAGAGCGAAAAGTTATAGTCTTTTTAAATCTATGTAAGAGGAACTAAACATCTCATTTTTGAACTTTTATTGGAATGAAAACATAAGATTTTGGGTTTGGAGTTTGGATTTGTATTTGGGGTCATAGTATAAGATTACGGTATAAGGTTTGTGTTAGGTTGGCGTTAGGGTATGGAGTTTAGGGTTTGAGATTGGGATATGGGGTTTGTGTTTGGGGTTTAGAGTTTGGATTTAGTGTTAGGGTTTAGGGTTTGGGTTTGTGTATGAGGTTTAAGATTAGGGTTAGATTAGTGTTATGGGGGTTAGGGTTTAGGTTTAATTTTAGGTTTGTGGTTAGAGTTTAGGGTTTAGGGTTTAGGGTTTAGTGTTAGGGTTTAGGATTTGGGTTTGTGTATGAGGTTTAAGATTAGGGTTAGATTAGTGTTATGGGGGTTAGGGTTTAGGTTTAATTTTAGGTTTGTGGTTAGAGTTTAGGGTTTAGGGTTTAGTGTTTGTGATTGCGATATAGGGTTTGTGCTTGGGGTTTAGGGTTAGGTTTTAGATTTTAGGGTTTGTGTAGGGGGTTTGGTTTTGGATTTTTGGTTTTGGATTAGAGGTTTAGGGTTACGGATTAGATCATAATTTTAAAATAACCGAACTGAAAAAACTAACATTTAAGAATTGACATTATCTATAACATTATTATATGTTTGGTCTTATAACATTTTTTTTTTATTAGTACTCCGAAAATGACTTATGTAACATTATATTTTATTACCATTGTTAAGGCATAATAATCATTGCATCATGTAAAAAAGTATAAATCGAAACAAAAAAATTTGGTAATTTTATTATTGTTTAAGTTTATAATATAAAAAGTATTATTAGTTAACTGAAAAAATGAATCGAAAAATCCGGTTAATCAATTTTAGACTCCCTAATAAATTCTTAATAATATTTGTTTTTCATAAAATTGAATCAAAATCTAACAAAATATAAATAAATATCACAATAATAAGACTAGTAATTCATGAAAACTAACTGTCTTAATTATAATTGGCCTCTTCATGAAAAAATATGCGAATTCGGAAATCCATTATTGATTAACGCTAAATGAAATTCTAATAGCGCTAAATAAAATTTTATCCAAATTAATTAGGCGGTAAAATTGATTTGTTTCCCAATTAATTAGGCGCTCAAAAATCCAAAGATTTGGAATTGGGTGGGTGTAAATATATATCCGTCGGCTATCTCTCGCTCTCACATCCGCTCTTTCCTTTCTCTCTCACTCTCACATCCGAATTGGCTCTCTCTCTCTATCGCTTTTCCGATCTCCTCTTCCGGGGAGTCCCAGTTCTTGCTCATTTAGGTTAGTCAATACAACTAGGTTCCTGATTTGTTTTGCAATTGATTTGTCAACAATACACGTAAATATGTACATCCGAATTGGCTATCTGTTGTACAATTGATCCGAATAACCCATTAGTTTGCAATTGATTCGAATTGGCTATCTGTCTTCTTATTCGATCTGGCTATTTCGCTATTTGGCTATCTTATCTGAATAACCCTGCTGTTGACTAATGGCTATCTGTCTTCTTATCTGAATTGGCTATCTTGCTGCTGTAAAATGAAGTATTTTTCTGTTTAGTTCTTGTTGGCTATCCTACACTAAAAGAAATGTAATGAACTATTTTTTTTTTTGTTTTCTGAATTGGCTATCGCTCTGTTGTATAATCTGATCCAACATTATTTGCAATTGATTTCAGTTCTCTTTGCTCTGTAGAAAGTGCATTCTGCTAGATTAAGCTGATCTTGAATTCGAAATAAGAATAATGCTCAAAAGAGTAGACGTGTTTGATGTGTTCTAGACGTGTTTTAGACATGCTAATGCTCAAAAGAGTAGAAAAATATCATGATAGGCTAAGGCAAGGGTTCAATGGATGAGCTTCTCTAAAAATACTTTGGCATGTACTAAAGATTCATATTACAAAATTTCGATTTGAGATTCTATTGAATTTGGTTCTTGAGTGGGGATGCTAAAATTTATTCTTAAATTTCACCGAACACGCTTCTTCAATATCTGTTGGTGAAACTTTGTCACCAAGTCCAACGACAAACTGCAATCAAGTTACAACATGCATGTAAACACCAATTTGGCAGTAGATATGAGTTTCATGTTCTTTAAAAGAAATAGAAACCGTGAAACCAATAGGACCAGAGACAACTATAATACCTTTGCTATCTGTTTAACATTAATTACATATTTGGCATCTTCAGTATTTGGGCTGATTATCTTGTTGATCTTGCAACCTGCATTCAAAGAGCAAATTGATTCAGCCCAAACAGATACTGGGTAAGCATTAAAACAGAGCCTTCAATCTCACAAGATATCCAAGTGAACACACCTGAAGAGGTTGTTCCTCCTGCATCATTTGTTTATCTAAAAGTATCAATTATTCAGTTACACAAACTTTCTATAATTTTTTTAAAAAAAATGGTTAGGTCATTCCTTAGAATGACCTTAAAATAAGCCCTATTTGCTTGCTGCCATTGCATCTCCCTTCTGTTCATAAATTCACATTGAGAATTGCAAGAAAGGAGATTAATTGAATACGCTCATGGTGAGCATTTCATATCCTTGATCACTTTAGTAAATATTGCCATCATGGTCACATGCCACTTGCTTAATTTAATCAGTGCAATGGATGTAAAACACCATTTTCCTTTGTTTTTGTTTCAGTAACACCAGCCTACATTCCACCTCTTTTGCATTTGCTGGTAGCCAGTGAGCATGATGATTCACCGTTCACCCATTTAGTTATGTTATTCCACCTCTTTTTTAGAAGTTGGACGTTGGATGGACTGATTTTTTTTATTTAAATGGGATTGGTTTCTAGAGGATTATATGCAAGGTGCATTTGAAATTAGGCCCTTGGTTTGGGAATAGGGGAAACACGAAGATGCTGTGGTTGAATTTGAAATCTTACCGAGAGCAATATTTTTGTGTAGAGAAGATAGGTTAGGCAGAGACATGGAAAAAACTTGCTCCTTTGGCTGATTTGTGGAATGCGTTTCAAATGTTGAGTTGTTGATGGGTTTTTGATTATTTTTGTGTTGGCAGTTTGTTGATAGTGTGATCTGCTACGATACATTGTTAATTATTCATGCTATCATTTCTTCTGTTTTACTAGCAATTCTTCTCTTTTAGGAAATAATATGGCTGATATCACTATGTAGTATGTTAGGCATTCACATTCTTTGGTCCAGCTAACAACACATCAAGTGTGCTCATAATTGTCACATTTAGGAAATCAACATTGACAATGTCAACGCGTTCAAAGTCGTCAGCTATGCGTCATAACTATGTGTCTAACAGCACACGTGGTATTGTTGGTATGTGCTTATTTTTAATGTGGAATCATTATCTCTTGCTTTTAGTATACTAATACTTTTTTAATTAATATTTTGTAAACCAATTTGCAGGTGCTTTTACAAGGAAAAGGTTACGTGTCCAAGCTAATCCTCTTCCCATGGAGGTTGGTTTGCAAGATGAATTTGTCTTGCCAAGTAATCCAACCATTATAGATGGTAAATAAGTTCATTAAATTACAAATTATGCATTTCTAAAGCATAAAATGTGTAATAACTAACATTATGTACAATAGGTGAGCCCATGACTAATGCCCAGACTGGAGATATATCTACAAATCTGAATGGCGCCCCTGTAGAGACGATGACGATCGATGTCCAAACTGATGATTTATCTTCTCAAGTAGGTATATTTGACTTTACTATTGAAAATACTTTACTTGATTACTTTCATATGTACATGTAAATATTTTTTTATTTGTTACAGAAGTACCCATAAAAAAAGCGGGGAAGGAGTAGAGGACTCAATGCCGATAAGGTTAATGAGCAGCTTGGTACAAGAATACCAATCACGGTGGAGGAGGCCATTAGTAGACCTACAGGTCCATACGCTCAGATGATTGCCAGCGAAATTGGTTTCATAATTAGGAATCATGCACCACTCACTGTGAAACAGTGGAAGCACGCAACTCCAAAAGTTATTGCAAACCTGATCCAACAATTAACTGTGAGTTATAAACTTTGCTCAATTTTTTTTTCATTTATAGTACATAATCAGATTGTAGTATTTTGTTTGAAAATGGCTCTTATTGCAGACCAAGTACGACATAGACATGTCTTTACCTGCATCTCAAAGATATGTGCACCAAGCTTTCCAAACATGCTTTGGTAACTTCCGTACAAAGTTAAATAATTACTTTGTGACCTTCTCAACCAAGGAAGTAGCATTACAAAAAAGACACCCGGAAGTCAAATCTGATGAAGAATGGACTTTTCTGTGTAATTATTTTTCAAGTGATGAATTCAAGGTAAAGCTTTGTGCAAATTTTCTTAATGTGAATTTCAAGTTTTATCCGCTTTATAATTACTATCCTGAATGTGTAATGTTTTGCAGGAGCGGTCACAAAAAAATAAAATCAACAAGTCACGATTGGGATATCACCATAAATGTGGGTCGAAGTCTTTTATGTCACGCGTAAGTTGCATAAATTTCTTATTGAATTATTCTTTTCAATTTTAACTTTAAATGAATATGGTACCTTTAAGTATCTTTGCATACGATGGTTATATCATTGTCTCAATATACATGTTCAAGAAGTTTATTGTGTAAATATCTTATATGATTTTGTAGGCTATACAAAAAGATGAGATGCTTGGTGCAATTGATCATTTTGAAAGTCAGTATAAGAGCACTAAAAAAGGGTGGGATCCGAAAGCCAAAGAATTATATGTATGTCATTTGTTTTCCTTTTTTGGTTTATAGTTATGGCTTCTAGAATATAATGTTAAGCTTTACTCGGTTTTCTTGATTTGTAGGATCAAATGGTGCTAATGCGAACAGAGACAACTAAAGAAGATAGAACTCGCACAATGACTGATGATGAAATCTGCAAAAACGTTCTTTGAGCAAAATCAGGCTACATCAAAGGTTGTGGTTTTGGACCTCGGCCTACACCAGTTAAGCACTCTCAATCATCATTACATGAAATGAAGGAGAAAAACAAAGCCTTGGAAGATAAGATCAAAGCTCAAAATGAGCAAATCAATGCATTGGAAGAGAAGACGAAGAAATTTGAAGAGTTTATGGCAAATTTCAACAACCAACCACTGGATAGTTAGACTTTTAGCTCATTTCTATTCGGAATTTAGTTTGCACTTATTAGTCCAATTACTAGTTATGCTAGAAATACATATAATATATTCTATTAAGTTGTTTTTATTAGGATTTTAATATATTATTTAATTATAACTATTTATATTAAAATTAAGGTATTTATTTTCTTGATATTTTGCATTTTTTATAATATTTTTATCAAATTTTCTCGTTAAAACATCTCTTTATATCGACCATAATACATTTTCTCACTAAAAGGATACATTTAGTGATGAAATAACTTTCTCACCAAAAACTATATTTAGCTATGATTGATGTATTTTCTACACTGACAAAATGATTTTGTCGTTAAAATGTGCACGTACAAAGATAATATTTTCTTGCTAAAAGGGTATAAATAGCGAGGAATTTGATTTTCTCGATAAAAGTACATATCTCGAGGGAAAAAAACTGTCGCTAATATTATTTTAAATATTTTTTATTTACAAAATATTAATTAAAATGCATTTTTAACGAGGAAATAAAAGGATTAGCGAGAAAATTTATTTGGATGACAATAATATTTAGCGACCATTGTCTAGTCCTTTCTTTTATTTGGCAACGAAATTGTATATCTTTTTGCGAGAAAAATAATGCTCGTGAAATTGTAATACCGAGAAAAATTATTGTCATCGCGAAAAGGCTTTTTCGAGAAAATCTTTTTTTCCTCGCTGAAACCCTTCCTTGACGAGCTTTCTGCGACGAACTTAATTTCCTCGCCGAACACCTTTAGCGACAAAATCTCCACTTTTAGCCAGGAAAATTTTTCTCGCCAAAACACATTTCTGTTGTAGTGGTACGATTCGCAGAGGAGATTCGGCCAATTTTTATTAATGGCAGTTCGGACTTTCTTTTAAGAAAAAAATAACAGTAGCCGAACTTACTAGGGTAAACGGAGGTCCAGATCGACCGACAGAGGCGGGCTGGTGACCGCCGCAGACTAGATGGTGGTGTCGGAAAACAAATCAGTTCGAACCGTTTGACGCTCTGATACCACTGGATGCGACCCTAGGATCACAAGGGGCGGATCTAGGCTCGAAACGCTCGGATCTTCTCCGACGGATAGTAACGGGATAAATACGATACCACAAAGTGGACTCGCGGGCCTCTAATGCTCGTCGAAACGAGGGTGGAACGAGGAAAAGGGATAGAACGTCGGTCTACGTATGGACTCGACAACGGAACGGGGTGACGTCGACCCAAATAAGGAGGAACCTCACTCTACTTTAACTTGGCTAAATTTGAAGTAAATAATAAAAGGGGGCATGACTCCTTTATATAGAGGAGGTCACACAAAACCCTAGTTCTAGATGGGGGTGGATTAGGGTTAACAACATGCTAGGCCCAACATACAAGCCAATAATACTAATAATAGAAATTAGTTAAAAAAGGAACTAACAAGGCTAGCCCATCTTATAAGAATGGAGGACACGCCTAAAAGGGAAATGGCGGAAATAGATATGACGAAAATATAAATATTAACATAAATGAGACTAATTCCTAATCCAAGGGGGTCTCCAAGGTCTAGGCCGTCTCGGGTCTATCGGAGCTGGGTCCGAGCTAGGACAGAGTCGCATCAGCCCCCTTCTCAATCCTTTCACTTCACCTCTCATCTCAAAGTCTAGGCTTCGGCCTCAAATCTATCAGGTTACTATTTGTAGGAGAAGATCCAAACGTTTCGAGCCTAGATCCGCCCCTTGTGACCCTAAGGGTCGCATCAATTGGTATCAGAGCCTAGGCGGTTCGAACGGTTCCTTCTCCATCTTCACAAACATAAAAAAAGGTTCGAATTCTGTGCATATTTCGACCAAAAAAAATTATTTTTTCTGCAATTTTCTTCTAGAATATTGTAGATCTTTTCGATACGAGTCCGGGCATATAAAATTTTCCCAAATCGGAGTTCGTTTGCCCTTCCAAAAGGCCAAAATATCACGGTCGCGCGCCAGGATCGAGTCCCAGCGTGCCAGGATCCGAGTCCTGGCACAGCAGTAGCGTGCCGTCAGTGTGCCCAGGTTGCAGCCTCCGTGTGCACAGCCTGCGCCGAAGACGGAAACACAAGATGTCGGGATTATTTTTTTGAGATTGTGTGGTTTATTTTCGGTTAGAGCATCACTTTTATTTCCGATTTTTGTGATTTTATTTTGTAAGGAATCTTGCTTATAAAAGATCATATATCTTTTTATTTTGTTTGTTTTGATTTTTTTCCCCTTTTCTACGAGATCTTATCTTATAAAAGATCTCATTTTATTTTATTTATAGGTTAGTTTTTTTTTTACTTTCTTATTGTAAGAGAATCTTTCGGATTGTGGAAGATCTCTAGTAGTATAAAAAAAAAGAGAAAAAAACACAAAAAAACCCCGAGGGCCAAGCCATGTCTTTGACCTACTCGGAAATTTGGGACCATTCGGACTCTTGGGATCGGCCACATCGACGAGTCAACACTCGTCCCTATAAGCTGCTTCCAAAATCCACCCGGATTGGATCCCACCATACCGGCTTCCCGAGAATCGAGCCTACTACTACAGAGAAACTCCTAGATCCGACATCGTTCTTACAACAAGCGAGATTGGAGTCCGCCTCCTCAGCTCGCACGCGAAACTCCTCGACCCCGACATCGTTTCAACGACGAGCGGGAGTGGAGTCTACCTCCTCGGTGCCCACGCACTCGAGTCCACAACGAGGGCTCGCGCGCCAAGCATTCAGCCTCGGCGCACCATGTGCCAAGACCTGCCCCTTCGGTTCAGCCCTCGTCCTCTCCCGTGGCCGAGTGTCCAAGCCTTGAAATAAGGTTTGCGGCCTTAGAGCGTCGGATGGTCGAATACATGGCACGTTTTCATCCCATACTCATCTCGATACTCGCTTCGACACCCCAACCACCATTGGCGTCGGTGCCGAGCGAGCCCATCATCGAGATCGTCTTGGCTCCTCAACCACAATCGACACTCATTCCGAGTAACGTGCCGAATGACGTGCCATGGGAGCTAGTCCTCACCGAGGATACCACACATGTGGCGCCAATGCAAATCGTCGAGGTCCCGCCTCATCTCGACATTGAGCCCTCATCTAAGACGGCGCGACCTTGTCTTTGCTATCCGACGTCGGACAAGCAGATCACCATGACCTTGTCTTTGCTATCCGACGCCGAACCCGGGCCCATACTCGATCCTGCCCCTATGTCAACACCGTACATTTTACTCTTTGAGAAGAGCCACGTCGATGGCAAGGCTTTGATGAGACCGACATCGTCTTCCCTAGCCCACACAACGTCGAAGCGAGGACGCTTCGAATCTAAGGGAGGGAGGATGATGCGACCCTACCTATGCTCGGACCCAGCTCCAACGGACCCAAGACGGCCTAGACCTTGGATACCCGCTTGGATTAGGACTTAGTCTCATTTATGTATTTATTATATTTATTATTCCGTCATTTATATTTCCGTCATTTCCCTTCAGGCGTGTGTCCATTCTTCTATTATGGGCTAGCCTTGTTATTTTCCTTTATACCTAGTTTCCATTATTATTATATTGTCTTATTGGGCCAGGAGTCGTTGGGCCTTGTTTGCATACAAGCCCTAGGCGCCTCTCCCTTGATAGACTAGGGTTTCGTGGTTCTCCTCTATATAAAGGAGCCACACCCGATTGTAATTCTCACGTCCAAAATGAATTAAGCCAGAGCTTTGAGTCGAGCTTCTCCTCCCCTTTGACCTGGGCGTCGCCCTATTCTTTTCGTAGACCCCATATTCTCTTGGCCTATGTCAAACTAGGCCCCATATTCTCTTCACCTCTCATAAAGATCATGCAAGACTCGATGGACTTGAGCAATGGGAACCAAAATATGCAAAGTCTAGTGGTTTTAGTTAATTGTATTGTGATTTTTACTGATTTTTAATGAAGAAAAATGATGAAACTACGTGGATGATGGTAGAGATAGCAGAAGCAAGAGAAAATGGGTAAAGTAGGACTTATGTAGGACTTATGTAGTCCGTAGGCTTTGATGCCAGTTGATGTGAACCCGTTTCCGAATTCACCGAGGATCTTTGTCTTGAACTCATATTGTATCTCATGAATAAGTAACCACTAGTGTTTGAGGCATTGAGCCTATAATCAAGAGGGAAATCAGAGTTTAGCAATGAGAGACTCGAATTCAAAAGAGAAATTCAGAGAGGAAGAGAGGAGTTGAGGAGTTGATGCCTAATAATGCAAGTTTGGTTTAACCTGACAGCACTTCGTTATCATTCAATCATGTGTGTTAAAAAACAAGAGAAGGCTCCTTTACATAGAGGAGCGCCTTGAAAAACCTAAAGAGGCGTGGGGGACGACTATGGCAAAGCATGCAAGCAGCCCAACATCGGCTCAAGCCCAAAACTACCTTACTAAAACAAGCAATCATCCAAACTAGATGGTTTTTAGAAGGAAAGATACTAGAATAAGCAATAAAAGGATAGTGGTCATGGTGGCCTAGTCGAGAGTATCGAGACAAGGGCGTCATTGTGCTAACGTCGTGGCACAAGGCTATCGCGGGCCGCTGTGTGCGGTGCTCCAAGCCTTGTGCGCACGGGAACCTCATGTGCTCGGCAGTGGCGTGGTTCGTGGCATGTGAGGCGAGGTCCTCGACGCTAAGTGGTGGGACGAGCATTGTGCCGATGGAGACTAGGCATGCGATGGTTGGCTCGGTCGTAGATGTGCCATGGCTAGCGAGCGTAAGCGTGAAGATGGACACCGTGGCACGAGAAATGGCACAGGTCATAGATTGTGTGTTGGGTCCGTCGGAACGAATTCAAACTGATCAACGATTTTGGGTTCCTCTCTTTGTTCCAAAAGAAATTTTTATTGATTTGATCAAGTTCTTTTAATGTAGTATTTGTTATTAAGAACTATTTCATGAGGTAATTTGGTTGTGCCAACATATTTGCCTTAATTATAGTTTTCCGACCCTCTTATGACGGGGAGTTGAGACTTTCCATTTCGAAAGTAATGATCTTGTTCCGAGGGTTAGTGGTTTAAATGTGTTTTGATTCACTCTGCTATTTATGATTTGGCATCTAAGGTACTTGTCCAGTGCAACAATCTTTGTAATCTAGAGGATTTGTTTAATTTGATCACGAGTGATGTTCATATTTTTAGTAACCTAGAAGGCGGATTTGAAAAGTTTACTTTTTCGCCAGATATATAGCAATAATCATCAATTATGTCTTTAAGATTTCCACAAGCTTGACTTTTTGCTTTTGCGAAGATAATGATATCATCAACAAAGGCGAGGAATGGGATTTTCATTCCATTTCGTGAGATTTGAATGCCAATACCAAGTTTGGGAAAGATGTGCATTAAACTTGGTTTTGGTGTTTTTTAGGAATTAATTCTTTCTCGGATTAGCAACACATGCCAAATATTTATCCCACCCAAAATTGTTCTCACCCTACCCTCATTATAACCTTATGAAAGTCCACATGATTATTGTTTGTATACAAAGTCCCATGCGGTGGAGATTTAGAACGCTTATGCAAGCTTATGGTAGCTAGGTTTTCAAATGATGAGACTTGAGCGAAACACATCCTATTCAAACACTTAAGGGAGAGCGAAAACACAATTGTCCTATGTGAGGTTTAGAATGGATATATTGGCTTAATCCCTTTGATGTTACAAATGCATGCTATGATTTGGTTGTCATTCTTTGCTTCCATAATTCTCGTCTAGGCTATTGTCAAAATGGATGCATGACTTGCTTGTTTTGTGGGGTGTTGGATTTAATTACTTACTTGAGGATAAGTAAGGTTTAAGCTTGGGAGATTTTGATAGCATACATTTAGGCATAGTTTAGGACATGTTTACACATGTTTTGAGTCTATTTTGCTTAGTTTTAAGCTAGTTTCATGTTTGTATCGTTTGTTTCCTTCGTTTGGTATCTACTCTTGTGTTGTGTAGATTTCATGTCATTTTTGGGTGGAGATTCAAGCATTCTTAAGGATTAAAGCTAAGAGGATTATTTCATGGAGTCTAAGTAATGAAGGACAAAGCTTACAAGTGGTTTCTTGGGTGCCAAGACAAAGTGAGAGTGGGAAAAGGAAGGAAAGACAGCCCAACCGAGTATGTGACTAATTACATGGCTAGGTACTGCACTACCCGACCGAGTACGTTGTCGGTTTCAAGACCGGGTTCTCTCAAATCTTGCCTTTGGAGCTGAAGAACACTACTCGACTAGGTACTTGCCCGGGTAGTTTCCTGTGTAGTTCCCCGCGTCGGGATTTTGACCGAGATTTGCTTCATTTTGTTGCTAATAATACTTTTATACGAGTTTTAAGGGGATTATTAGGTTTTATTCTTTCTAGCCTCTCTTTTGGAAGAACCCTAGTGGGAGAATTAAGAAGATTACTCTGAATTGTGTTTGGATTGAAGTTGGAATCCTTTGGGAAGGCAATATATTTCATTCTACGGTATGTTGTTTATTTAATTAGATTTGATTTCCTTCCATACCATGTCTGGCTAATTACCTTATTCTATGGTTGGGTGAACCTAATGATGAAGTTGGTAGATCTGAATTGTGATGTTTGGTTGAATGGAATCTTGAATGAAGTTTGATTTAATCCTAGGGTACTTTATGTCATGTTTGCTTTACATATAGGTTTCTCGTTATGATTTGATAACGACAAGAGATAATTGTATTGAGATATTGATTTGACAAGTACCAAAACTTGGTTCTTAATAAGATCCCTAGGTATTAAACAAGAGAGTTATTTATGCGACATCAATCTAATTTCTCTTGTGTGAATTTCAGCTATCATAGTAGTTCTAGGGTTTGAATGATTTAAGCGGAACGCGACAATGAATGCTAAGATTATTTGCCTCTAATCTCTAAAGAGCTTAAAGGGTATAAAACGGATTAACCTTACGCGACAACGATTGTTAGTTGAGGCTATGATGGTCGGATCGATGGTCGGAAAGGATGGTGCAAAGGATCGCCTTGCAAGAAGATCGAAACCTTCTCTTAGACGAGTGAAGATGAAGATGGCGTGTTGGATATGGATGTTGCTCTCGGATATGACACACCAAGAACAACAAACTTGGGTCGAGATATCATCGGATATTACGCACCAACTATCAAACAACAAGATTCATTAAAGAAAAGTGCAAGGAAACTAGATTGAAAAAAAAGAGAGAACAAAAAACGCCCCATAAAAAACCAAGAACAAACTAATTGTCCTTATCCGCCAAAGAGTTACTTGTTGGACCATTAGTCAAAATGAGACTCCATGCTTCTTCTTCGTAAACCTCTGGAAACTTACGAACCATGAGGTCCTCTTGGATATGGCAAAGGATTGTGTTAGCTTAAGCTCGCGTGATGCGCACAAGATAGAGCATGTCACCTTGACATGGCTTCTTAGCGCTCGAACACCGGCCTTGATTACTTGTCCAAGTGAAGACGCCCCTTTTTCATTCAAAATGGACTTGTCATTAGGGCTGGAATCCTCACTCATGTCATGGGATAAAGTGCCATCAAAAGTGCCCGAAGAAGTGGCACCATCCATCCAAGACGTTGCGCACCATGGTCGGAAACCGGCGTAGGAAAAGGCGCACCACCAACCGCTTGCAAGGGCTCGCCATCCCCTTGCAATGGCACACCAAGGATAGGCGTTGGCGCCGGTTGTGCCGGGTGCAAGGGCGTACCTAATGATTGCGCCGGCGTGTTGAAGGGCACGCTCGTTGCTCAGAGGTTGGCTGGGTAGATGAACTGTCATCATCCTCCTCCCCTTTAAAAGGGTTCGTCTAGGAACCTGGATCCTGCTCATACTCAACATCATCATTAGAAAAATAAGGACTTGTCATTAGGGCTGGAATCCTCACTCAAGTCATGGGATAAAGTGCCATCAAAAGTGCCCGAAGAAGTGGCACCATCCATCCAAGCCGTTGCGCACCATGGTCGGAAACCGGCGTAGGAAAAGGCGCACCACCAGCCGCTTGCAAGGGCTCGCCATCCCCTTGCAATGGCACACCCAGGATAGGCGCTGGCGCCGGTTGTGCCGGGTGCAAGGGCGTACCTAATGATTGCGCCGGCGTGTTGAAGGGCACGCTCGTTGGATCAGAGGTTGGTTGGGTAGATGAACTGTCATCATCATCCTCCCCTTTAAAAGGGTTCGTCTAGGAACCTGGATCCTGCTCATACTCAACATCATCATTAGAAAAATAAGGAACAAGATCGGATACGTTTAATACCTCATGGACGCCATAATTCGGAGGAAGGTTGATCTTGTAAGCATTGTCGTTGACGCTCTAAAAGCTGAAATGGTTCATCACCCCGAGGCTTAAGCTTAGAATCCCGAAGAGTGGGAAACCGCTCTATCCTTAAATGAACCCAAATAGCGTCGGGTTCAAAAATCAACTCTTTGCACCGTTTTTCAGCTTGGCTCTTGTATTGCAATGTTCGCCTCTCTAATTGAAAGGCGAGTTTCCTCATGAAAATGCTTAATATGCTCAGCTTGGTCACGCCCCTCACGATTCTCATGATCCTTAAGTGCATAAGGCACCAAATCAAGCGGTGTAACGGAATTTCGCCCATACACCACCTCAAAAGGCGTCTTCATTGTAGCGGAATGAACGAACCCGTTGAAGCAAATTCAATAAAAGGAAGACACTCTTCCCACCTAAGCAAGTTATTTTTCAAAATAGAACGCAACAAGGCACCAAGAGTACGATTAATGACCTCGGTTTGCCCATCCGTTTGCATGTGCCAAGTAGTAGAAAATAAGAGCTTGGTTCCTAACTTGGAACAAAGCGTCTTCCAAAAGAAACTAAAAAATTTGACATCACGGTAAAAAAAAATTGACTTAGGGACACCATGCAACCGAATAATATTATCAAAGAACAAAGTAGCAACATTAGAAGCATCGTCGGTTTTGTGGCAAGCAACAAAATGTGCCTTCTTAGAAAATCGGTCAAACACCACAAAAATGGAATCCCTACCCCTCTTAGTCCTAGGTAACCTAATACAATGTTCATAGAAATGTCCTCCCATGATGCACATGGAATTGGTAAAGGGATATACAAACCATGAGTATGCACCTTAGAATTTGCACATAAACAAATAACACATAAAGTACAAAATTTTCTACCAACCTAAGCATGTGAGGCCAATAAAAGTGCTCCCTAAGCATATGCAAAGTCTTCATAACACCAAAGTGCCCCATGAGGCTGCCACCATGGGCATCTTGCACTCACTGTTGGAAAATGCGTCTGTAGCCAGAAAATATTTAGCCACGAATTTTGTCGAGGGTAATTCGGGTGGCGACCGCCATAAGTTTAACCAAAAATATTTCTGTTTGCGGTTATATGGTCATGAAATATAGAGTTGTGGCTAGGTTTGGGGCCGAATAGCCGCAAAAAGTGAGCGTGGCTAGATTTGGTTGTAGATTTCTGGCCATATTGTCATGAAAACAAGCTCATGGCTAAAGTTAAGGCCCAATGGACGCGAATGTCTCGCACATCTAGATTTATTTCTAGTGTAGTAGCTAATTAGCCACGAAAAAAGATTCATGTGTATATTCACCACAAATTCTGGAGTTAAGTACCCACATACTATTCATGGCTAGGTTTCTGGTTATTTATGTGGGTGATTATCTGAATATTATATTATGCCCCTCTTCATCCTCAATATTTATGGCTAGTTTTTGTGTTTTTTTTGTGGTCACATGCAATAATAACATTTGCAAAACCAGTCACGACATTAGCCATGAGCTCTTCATTTCGAGAATAATATGCAAAAATAGCCACAAGACTAGCCCAACTACTTTTCGTTCATGACAACTTGCTCAAAATGCACTTAATGTCTATTCTAAACACCATCTTGCCCAAACATGCATCAATGTATGTTCCAAACACCATAGACCTTAATTATACAAAGTGCACTTAAAGAGGTCCAAACATGCATTTGGGCAAACACATAAAATGTTCACAATTGAATGTCATAAGCCTTCTGAAAAAAAAAACATAAAATTTGGGCAGATCCTCCCCCAAAATGCACATAAACCTGCCTAAACTTGCCCAAACATACATAAACCTGCGTATCACAACATAATTGTCAATGTCACATAACCTACTCTTATCACTTACACTTACACTTACACTTACACTTACTCTTCATCTTCCTCATCTTCCTCCTCTTCCTCTTCCTCTCCCAACCTCTTCCTCTTGTTTGCTACAACCCACGTCTTCTTCATCATCACTAGTCAAGTAGAACGCCATCCCTTCATCATCCATGAGTCGGCCATTCTAAATGTTGGGACGTTGTTGGGACCTCTGGTTCTAAACAACGGATCAACGATGCCATTCTCCGAGTTTTGATAATGACAGACACCATAAGGAACTAATGTGGTTTGTTCAAGTATTTCTAAGGAACGCAGGTACAACCAAGAACTCCCATGAATGACCAAAAGCCACAGAAAGCTCACAATGCAGAGTTTTCATCAAGGAAACTATGAAGAGGAAAGTTCCCATGCAGTGGGAACTCCCAGGAATGATCAAGAGAACACAAAGTTACAACGATGAAGAGTTTCCATCAAGGGAACTCTGAAGAAGACAGTTCCCATGACATGGGAACTCACATGTGAGGACAACGACCGTTTAGCGCAGATCGTGGGATTTTGTCTTGGACAACCCGAAGGAACAGTCTGAGGATCAGATTGTCACGCTTGATCCAACGGTCCGATTGATTCAAGAAGTTGACCTAGTTCAAACCAAAGTCACATGTGAAAAAAGTACAACTTGGGCATCAAGCAAAGGGCATTTTGGACACAATTGAAAGATGCGATTGCCCAAGCTCACCTGGACTATAAAGCCCAATGAATAGTACTCGGATTGAGTACTTCTCCCAAAACTCACAAACACCCACATCAGAGAAAAGAAAGAAAAAGAAGAGAAGTCCCCGCCGGTGAGTGTGTGATCTCGACGACGGTGAAGCCGAAGTTCCCTGGGGCAAAGGAACTGAGAAGTTGGTGTAAGGTTTGAGTTACTTGTATTTTGCTGTTGTGAGCTTAGGAACTCAGTGGAGAGGATTTACTAGTGTTGCTAGAGCTAGGAAGAACTCATAGGATCAGAGAAGTGTGAATCCGGCTGATGTAACTAAGGAACAAAACTATCAATATAAGTAAGTCATTCAAAATCCTCCAAGCGGAGAACCCATACAACTAGTTGGTTGTAGTGGGGTTCCTCCATAAGGGAACTGCGTTCTTTACTGCTTTTAATGCTTGCGCTTAATTTACTTCCGCTGCCTTGGGAACAGCTTAACAGCCAGTTCCCAAGCTCTTTGCTAACGGTTTACGATCCAACAATTGGTATCAGAGCAGGTTTGCTCTAGAATTGTGTTAGCATCGCAGGTATCAAATGGCTCAGGAACTTACTCTGGTGGGGAACAACACTAGTAAGCCGCCAAGGCTTATTACAGGAAGATTCGAAAGCTGGCAACGCGACATGAAGGATTGGATGCGTGGCCAGGACTACCAAGCCTGGTGTGTTATCGAGAGAGGCAACTTCGAAATTGATCCAGCTATAGTCAACGACCTCACCAAATGGGGACCCAACGAATACAAGTGTATGGAGGCAAACTACAAGGCCAAACAGTACCTGAAGTGGTCCATGTGCGTACAAGACTGTGACAGGGTAGCAAATCTTGACACAGCTAAGGAAATGTGGGAAGCCATCCAACAAATGCACGTTGGGAACTCAGATCTCCGAGAAGATCTTCAGATGAATGCAAAAAGGGAGTTCTACAACTTCCAAATGGAGATGGGAGAGTCTGTCGATAGCTATCAGTCCCGATTTGAAGGACTTTGCACCAAAATGGAAGGCTTGGGGATCACAAAAGAGAAAATCACCCATAAGATGAAGGTCCAACAACTCTTCAACGGATTGACTGGAGAATGGGCAAACGAGAGAACAATGTTCAAAGAGAATCCAGAAAATAGAACTCTCATGCTCCATCAAGTGTTTGGAAAGCTAGTGGGACACGAGAAGAGAAAGATCGATGATAAGGAGCAGACTCGAGCACATCGAGGGATCGCACTCAAAATTTAGAAGATGCTCAAATCAACTGAAGAACAAGACGAAGACTCCGAAGAAGAAGAGGATGAGGAGCTAGTTCTCGTAACAAAGGCTCTTCGGAACTTCTACAAAGGGAAGCTCCAAAGGAACATTGGGAACTGGGGAAAAGGAAAGAGTTCCCAAAGAAAACCCGCAGAGAAGGACCCCTTGGATGTCACATGTTACAAATGCAACAAGAAAGGACACTTCACTAAGGAATTCCCACAGGGAATTGACGGCCGAAAGCAAGGGAAAAAGGCCTACATCGCCACCTGGAGCGATGATGAAGACGAAGATCCCGAGTCATGGGCACTCCCAAACATGTGTGGAATGGCCATAGGAGAAACCACTGGGGAACAACCCATTGAGGTAACCACTGAAACTGTTCTTGCTTCTTTGAATAACTATGAAAAAATTGAGTTGTTGAAAATTCTTTCAAGTCTTGTCAAAGATAATATAAAACTGCAAAACAAGTTGGAAAAACAGGAACACATAAATGCTCAATTAGTCGGTCTTGAACCCTGTCCCAACTGCATATCCCTTCTCAAAAAACTCAAGTCCCATGTGTCTCACATCGTAGATCAAGAAAATGAAATCAAAACTCTAGAAAAGGATGACAACACTCTCTTACAAAACCTGAGTAAGACTCCCGAACATCTTAAAGCTTCTAGTTCCCAAATCAAGTTTGTCCTAGCCAAACACGGCATAGGATAAAAAACTGAGAGCTCAAAGAACGAGAAGTCACCCCTGAGTGAACATGAAATCCATGAGTGTAGGGCCTTAGAACTCCAATGTGAGAAATAGAAAAATGCTCATCTCGAGGAGAAAATCAGGGTCCTAGAAAGTGGGAAAGATGGTGAGAAAGATTATTACACTGGGAACACTGGACATAGACTGTATGTCCAAATTGCTAAGGGAAACGGGTCACGGGTGTACAATAAGGAAACCATGGATAGGAACAGAATCCAGAGACCACACCCAAAGTACTACCTGGGAGAATACTATAAGACGTGCTGGAACTGTGGTGCTCATGGGCACTACAAGGAAGCATGTCCCAAGAAGAGAGCCCAAACCCTTAGAAACCGTGAGTTCCTAAACAAACAAAAACATCATGCTAATAATTGGGCTCGTTGAAGACGGCCGATTGCGCGGCATAGACAAGAATTGCGCAGCCGCGCAATTGCGAAGCCGCGTAATCCCCTTTCAGTTGCGATTGCGCGGCATGGGGTCCGGGTTTGCGCGGCCGTGCTTTTAAGCACCTAAACCGCGCAATCTTGTCTGAGCCTGTATTGCTCGGTTTGGCTCCAGGTTACTTGACCACGCACTTTTTGTCCCCAATCCGAGTTTTTTTTCATCTTTTTATTTTTTTTTCTTTTTTTCTTTTTTCTTTTTTCTTTTTTTAGCTACTATAACTCAAAGCTTGTCCGAGCTATCTGTAGGTTTGAGGATTATTTCTACCAAAACTAACTAAACTAAAACAAAAACTGTAAAACTCAAAACAAAAATCAAAGCAAATATATCCTAAACCTTGGGTTGCCTCCCAAGAAGCGCTTATTTAACATCTTTATCTTGACGTAAAAAGGATATCAAGGCTCTTGCTCCGGCTCTTGTAGAGCCGTCTCTTCCAAAGTAGCACCATTGAACCCTTCATAATATGGCTTCAGCCTCTGACCATTCACCTTGAAGACGGAATTAGAAACTCCATCATAGATATCAACTGCGCCATGTGGATATACACGTGCTACCACAAAAGGGCCTCTCCATCTTGAGCTTAGTTTTCCAGGAAACAGTTTGAGGCGAGATTGGAACAAAAGCACTTTGTCCCCAACCTTGAAATTATTCCTCCAATTATGCTTGTCATGCCAGGCCATTGTCTTTTCCTTGTAAATTACTGCATTGTCATAAGACTCAAGCCTGATTTCTTCTAATTCCTGAAGTTGAAGTTTCTAGAATTCTCCCACCTCATTTTCTTGCATATTGCACTTCTTGACTGCCCAATATGCTTTATGTTGAATTTCCACCGGTAAATGGCATGCTTTCCCATACGCCAACCTGAATGGTGACATCCCAATTGGTGTTTTAAAAGCGGTCCTATATGCCCATAGTGCATCATCCAACCGAGCACTCCAATCTTTTCTGTTTGGTGCAACTATCTTTTCTAGAATGGACTTTATTTCCCTGTTAGACACCTCTGCCTGGCCATTTGTCTGAGGGTGGTATGCTGTAGAAACTCTGTGTGTGACATGATACTTTTTAAATAATGTACTCACCATCCTACTACAGAATTGGGATCCCTTGTCACTAATTAAAGCTCTAGGGACACCAAATTAAGTAAAAATGTTGGTCTTCAAGAAATCTGTCACCACTTTAGAATCGTCAGTCCTGGTGGCCTTTGCTTCCACCCACTTGGAAACGTACTCCACCGCAAGTAAAATATAATAATTCCCAAAAGAGTTAGGAAATGGACCCATAAAGTCAATGCCCCATACATCAAAGATTTCACAGAAAATAATAGGAGATTGAGGCATCTCATTCTTTTGGGACATATTCCCAACCCTTTGACAACGGTCACAGGATTTACAAAAACCATGAGCATCTCTAAAAATGCTTGGCCAGTAAAATCCTGCATCTAATGCCTTCCTAGCTGTTTTGATAGAACTAAAATGGCGCCCACATGCATAATTATGACAAAAGGTTAAGATAGAAGTTACCTCATTATTCGGGATACATCGTCAGATTACCTGATCAGCACAGTGTTTCTACAAATATGGATCATCACAGATGTAGTACCTCGCTTCACTTCTTAACTTGTCCTTCTGAGCTTTTGTGAACGATGGTGGGAACTCACCCATAACCAAATAATTAACCAAGTGTGCATACCAAGGTTTTACAACCTTAATAGCAAACAAGGTATCATCCAGAAATTCCTCCTGAATGGGTGAACTCGTTGGCCTATTTTGTTCTTCCATCACCAAACGACTCAAATGATCAGCAACCACATTCTCGCCCCCCTTTTTGTCTTTGATCTCAATGTTGAATTCACTCAACAGTAAGATCCACCTAATTAACCTGGGCTTGGCCTCTTTCTTCGTCAGCAGATAGAGGAGTGTTGCATGATCTGTATAAACAATCACTCTTGTTCCCAGCAAGTAAGAGCAAAATTTCTCCAATGCAAACACAACTGCTAGGAGCACCTTCTCTATGGTATAGTAGTTCCTTTAAGCGTCATTCTATGTCATAGAGTCATAGTGAATCACATGAGACGCCCTGCCCTTCTTTTGTCCCAAAACGGCCCCACTGCATAATCACTAGCATCACACATGATCTCAAAGGGGAGAGACCAATCTGGGGCTTGAATAATGGGAGTTGTGGTGAGGCGGAGTTTTAGCTCATCAAACACTGTCTTGCATGCATCACCAAACTCAAATTCTGCTTCCTTCTTCAACAACTCACATAAGGGGGAGGCAATTTTTGAAAAGTCTCTGATAAACCTGCGGTAAAACCCTGCATGGCCTAAAAAAGAACGCACTTCAGGCACATTAGTAGGATAAGGCAAAGATTGAATTACTTCAACCTTAGCCTTATCGACCTCAATACCCCTAGAAGACACTACATGGCCTAATACTATACCTTGCTCTACCATAAAATGACACTTTTCAGAATTGAGAACAAGATTAGTATCTTCACATTTTTTAAGCACCAGTGTCAAATGAGTTAAGCATGAGTCATTCCCATGGACTGTAAAATCATCCATAAATACCTCAATAAATTTCTCTATGTACTCAGAAAAGATACTAACCATACACCGTTGGAATGTAGCTGGGGCATTGCACAGTCCAAAAGGCATCCTTCGGTATGCAAAGGTACCAAAAGGACAAGTGAATGTTGTTTTCTCCTGATCCTCTGGTGCTATGGCTACCTGAAAATATCCAAAATACCCATCCAAGAAATAATAGAACGAACGACCGGGAAGTCGTTCCAGCATTTGGTCAATGAAAGGTAATGGGAAATGGTCTTTCCGGGTTACTGCATTCAGCTTGCGATAGTCAATACACACTCGCCAATCGGTCTGAACTCTGGTGGGAATGAGATCACCCTTGTGATTCTCAACCACTGTGATACCACCCTTTCTAGGGACAACCTGAGTTGGACTGACCCATTTACTATCAGAAATAGGAAAGATCATACCTACCTGAAGGAGCTTCAGCACCTCCTTCTTTACCACCTCCATCATCGGGGGATTCAGCCTTCTCTAGGGCTGTCTAGACGGTGTAGCTTCATCTTCCAGTAAAATCCGATGCATACATGTTGAGGGACTAATCCCTTTAATGTCTACAATGGTCCATCCTGTAGCCGTATTATGCTCCCTCAGAACTGCCACTAATCTTCCTTCTTGCTCCTTGGTGAGCTTGTTGGATATAATTACCGGCAAAGTGTCCCCATCACCTAAGAAAGCATACTTGAGGTGGTCTGGAAGTTGCTTCAATTCTACCACCGGTGCCTGCACAATAGATGGCAAAAGCTTCTCGCTTGGCAAAGTTAGTGGTATGGGCTTTGAGCCCGGTGGCATAAGTGGACGCTCAAAGTGAGCATTCAACTCTGCCACCACTTCCTGCAGGTCAGTCTTTAAATCCAAATCTAAAGTATCATTCATAATAGCATTTTCCAGAGTGGATCTCAAAGCTTCAGATTCATGCATATTGAAAAATTCTTGAGCAAGTGGCTCTACCACATCAATTAAACACAGCGAGGAATCTTCGGGGGGTATCTCATTGCATTATAAATATTATATTCTACCCTTTCCCCGTCGTATTCCATAGTCAGAGAACCACTACAGACATCAATTTTAGTTTTAGTTGTTTTCAGAAAAGGTCTACCTAGCAAAATAGGTACAACATACTTATCATGGTCCATATCTAATACATACAAATCAGCGGGAAATATTAGATTATCAACCATCACAAGCACATCTTCAACTATTCCTCTAGGATAAGCATTTGATCTATCAACTAACTGTATAACAACACCAGTTTCTTGCAAAGGACCCAATTCAAGCATTTTGTTCACAGTAAGGCAAAACATTTATTGAAGCACCTAGATCAAGCATAGCCTTATCAATTTTTGTTTCACCAATAATGCAGGGAATAGTGAACATGCTAGGGTCACCGCATTTCTGAGGCATACGCCTTTGAAACACAGCTGACACATGCTCACTCACATAGATCTTTTGTTTCCCCTTTAACTTTTGAGTTCTCTTTATGGTGCACAATTCTTTCAAAAACTTAGCATATCTAGGGATGCTCTTAATCAAGTTAAGTAAAGGAATGTTTACCTCAAGTTTGCTGAACGTCTCGAACAATTCCTTGTCGTTCTTCAGCTTTCGGGTCTCTTTTAGTGCCTCTGGAAAGGGTGGAACAGGTGCATAAGCCTTCAGAGGGGTTTCACACGAATCCTCAACAGCGACCAGATTGCTCGGGTTCGAATCTGAATGCGCAGCCGCGCCTTTAGCAGCCAAGCCGCGCAATCCTGACTGAGACGACATTCCGCGGCTTGGCAATTGCGCGGCCGCGCTTTCCTTGTCGTCCCTGTGCAATCTTGACTGAGATGACATTGCGCAGGGTGACAATTGCTCGGCTGCTCTTTTAGCAAGCACGCCGAGCAATTTGTCTCCGAACGAGTTGCTCGAAATATCCTTTGTCAGTTCACATTTTTCCTCAGTTTTGCCCTTGGCCTCTTCTTCCACTCCCTTTCTAACTGTTACTTGCCCGTCCATGGGCTCTATTTGCAGCTCTCGCCCACTCCGCAAAGTGATAGCATTAACATTCGGTTTTGGGTTGAGCTCAATCCGAGATGGTAGCTTACTTGAATCTCTAGCATCAACAATTTAGAGACTCAGTCAAATGAGCCAATTTCAACAAGAGACCAAGTCTAGCATCCACAATTTAGAGACTCAAGTCAGTCAAATTTACAGCTCGAAAGCTGCAAATTCTGTGGTGGCTAACTCAAGAATTCAAGATGAAGTCACAATTTAGAGACTCAATCAAATGATCCAATTTGACTGACTCAGTCTGAGATGGTAGCATTGGCAATTTGACTGACTTGAGTCTCTAAATTGTGGATGCTAGACTTGGTCTCTTGTTGAAATTGGCTCATTGAGTCTTGCATGTACTCACAGTTTGTGCAAGAGTCCAAATCATATCTTCAGTAGACATAGCATTTTGATTGGCCCCCTGAGGACGGGATTGAAAAGGTGGCTTGTATGGAACTTGGCCCCTTGCTGATTGAACTATTGATTGTTTGAATTTTCGTACCTCAGATTAGGATGATCCCTCCAACCTGGATTGTAGGTGTTGGAGAAGGGGTCACACCTCGGCCTAGGTGGTCCATAGCCTCCCAATGCATTCACCGCAGCATTTGGATCTTAAAGTGTAGGGCAAGAATCAGTGGGATGCATGTTATCAAAGCAAATTTCACAGGATTTCACCTGTTGTCTTCCACCTTGTTGTAAAAGCTGCTTCATCATTGTTTTCAACTCAGTGACTTCATCTTGAATTCTTGAGTTAGCCACCACAGAATTTGCAGCTTTCGAGCTAGTCTCTCTTCTGAATTGTCTTGTGCCCTCAGACAGTTGTGTGAATAGTTCAAACGCAGCAGTAGGAGTTTTGTTGAGGATATTGCCTTGACATGCTGCATTTACCATTCTTCTCTCATCATCCAAGAGGCCATCAAACAAATATAAAATCAGATCTTGATCAGTGTAGCCATGGAATGGACAGCTGGCTATCAACCTCTTGAATCTTTCATAGTATGCATACAAGGTCTCATTAGCTTCTTGCTCAATGTTGCTAATCATCTTCTTCAGTTCATTGAGCCTTGTAGCAGGGAAGTACTTCTCTAGAAAAGTTTGCTTCATCTTATCCCATGTATCAATACTTCCCGGAGCCAAGTAATAAAACCAGTCTTTAGCCTGATCCTTGAGAGAGAAAGAAAAGGCTCTCTACGCAATCTGGTCATGAGTCACATCAGCAGGCTTCATGCTTGAGCACACAGCATGAAATTCAGAAAGATGCTTGTTCGGGTCTTCACCACTCAGCCCATGGAATGAAGGCAAAAGGTGAATCAACCCAGATTTCAGCTCGAACTTGACTCCCTCAGCAAGAGCAAGAAATTGCACCGCCAACGGTTATTGTTCCAGATTTGGTGCAGTTAACTGTCTCAATGTTTGGTCACCCATCTCAGCAGATTCAACAGATTCAGATTTAGAGTCAGATTCTTCAAGAAAGAACGGTAAGGCCTGAAAGTGATTCTGGATTTCCTTCCTTAGCTTGAAGAGTGTCCTCTCAATATCTGGATCAAAAGGCATAGGAGACGAGTTAGTAGCACGGGTATGAACCATATAACAAGTTCACACCCAAAATAGCACAAAACCCTAGTTTAGATTCAATTAAGCAGAGGGAATAATTTCTATTCAAGTTTGTTGAGAATCAATCAAACCTCAAAACTATATACAAATCATGACTTCAATGACTAGCCAAACACAAGGGAAATTAGCAATGCATAATTAAATTGAAATCAAACTTACAAAGGTTTCAAAGTCTGCCTCCAAAGAGAAAAACCCTAGCCTCCAAAGAGAAAAACCCTAGCCTCCAAAGTTGATCAAAAGTTTTTTTTCCAAAATAAAACTAACATAAGGTTTAAATATGTCTTCTAAAAATATCCCTCAATAGCTCTATCTTTAAACCATACACTCAGACATGACATAATACAAGCCCAAAAACCAAACTCCCGAAATCAAGCCCAAAACATCGGCCCATGATCATCCGCGTAAAACTCAAGATTGCGCGGCTTGGAAATATTGCGCGGCCGCGCTTTCTTTCCTCCCCGCGCAATTGCCCGTCAGTTGGGAATGCGCGGGCTGAATGCTCGGCTTGCATCCTGAGCACTTGGTTCTTGGACATGCAGGGGTAAATCAAATCTTGGAGTTGTACGTGGTGTATATAAACTTTGAGCCTCCAAGAATGATATGCCTAGTGAATTCCCATGATGATACGGAACTCTGGCACAAAAGGCTGGGACATGCAGGGGTAAATCAAATCTTGAAGTTGTACCTACAAGATCTTGTTATAGGACTTCCCAGAATCAATTTTGAAGGAGCTAAGATGTGCGAGGAATGTTTCAAGGGAAAACAAACTAGGAGTTCTTCAAACCAAAGAAAGTGGTGAGCACTACACATCCTCTAGAACTAATCCACATGGATCACTGCAGTCCCATGAGAACAGTCAGCCACGGTGGTAAGAGGTACATGTATGTTCTAATTGATGACTTTTCAGGATTTACCTAGGTTATTTTCTTATTGTCCAAAGTAGATGCATTCAGGGAATTTGAGATGTGTATCAAGAGAATGGAAGTTAGCATGGGATTAAAGCTCAAGTCCATGAGATCCCACCACGGGACTGAGTTCCAGAATTCAGAGGTGTAGGGCATAATTAAATTAATGGTCAACCACAAAATAGATCAAGAACAAACCCAATGAGATTTCTCTATATCCCATAATACTTTTTTGACCATTTCCTTTTCAACTGAAAGTGTTTGCTGCAGTGCGCTTACGGCCGAGAGCTTCACCACTCATACAAAGGACGGTGAGCCATCAGTGCGCTTCACGGGGAAAATAATTATAGCGATACATACGCGGCTAGCGTTGGTGTCGGGGATCTGTTCAAGAATTTGTTCCCTTTCTAGGAGATTTTGAGAATAGAGTAGAATGTAGAAGGCAAAATTTGAGAGGAGCAGAGAAAATAAAGGGATAAGAAGGGAGGCAATAGGCGGCAGAAAAAGAGAGAGAGAAGAGTCACATAAAAAAATTAAGAGAGAAATCAAGCAGGAGGAGGTGGAGTAGGACGGTAGTGGTGAATTGAGATATTGAAGGAGAAGAGGTGGAAGAAAGAGAGCGTAAGGTAGAGATAGCAGGAGGTGGAGGGAGGCATTGTATTGGAAAAAAAAATTGTCTACTGTTCATAAGAGAAATGAGATGCATATATAGGTTTTTTGATAAAGTTATATATAATCTTTATAAAGTCGTTACTTACGCTAAGATTTTGACAACATAACGTCCTGTTTTTGGTACTCTCTTGTAAATGAAAAGTGTTCATTTATATCATACGTACTGATGAGGTATTTTCAGTGGTCGTTAATACCTATCAAAGAAACCTTAGCTTAACCAAATCAGTAGAGCGGCAAGTAAGGGTCGTTCCCACAAGGACTTGTGTATTTGTGTTATTACTTGTATGCCGAGTAACCAAAGGGGGGTTTTATTGATTAATTTATCTAAACTACTATGAAAAAATAGAAATAAATATGAATGCAAGGATGATTTAAATATATGAGAGACAAACGTGTTCAACTAGTTAAATCCATCATGATATTGCTTTGTTGATCATCGATTCTATTGATTCTCTTCTCACTTGAATAATCTATTGTGGATAATGACCCTAGTAAGGATTAAAACCCAAACTTCATATTTAGTTGATAGAACTACTAGTCTAACAACCCTAATTAAATAACAACCTAGAAGACCTTCTAGATTCAATAAAATAACAGCATAACGATTCAAGTTATCAATAGAAACAAACACTTAGAGCAACTAGACATCTATGTGACTTGTGAATTTATTCCCTTCTTCAACCAACTAGTCCAACCGGTACTAAATTGATTAAAGTATACTCTTGATCAAATTAACTCCGACCGGTAATTAATCAGATTCAATTATAACTACAAATTCAATTAGGTGATCAATCTAACAAAACCCTAGTTTAGATTCAATTAAGCATAGAGAATAATTTGTATTCAAGTTTGTTGAGAATCAATCAAACCTCAAAACTATATACAAATCATGACTTCAATGACTAGCCAACACAAGGGAAATTAGCAATGCATAATTAAATTGAAATCAAACTTACAAAGGTTTCAAAGTCTGCCTCCAAAGAGAAAAACCCTACCCTCCAAAGTTGATCAAAAGTTTTTTTTCCAAAATAAAACTAACATAAGGTTTAAATATGTCTTCTAAAAATATCCCTCAATAGCTCTATCTTTAAACCATACACTCGGACATGACATAATACAAACCCAAAAACCAAACTCCCGAAATCAAGCCCAAAACATCGGCCCATGATCATCCGCGTAAAACTCCAGATTGCTCGGCTTCGGAATATTGCGCGGCCGCGCTTTCTTTCCTCCCCGCGTAATTGCTCGTCAGTTGGGAATGCGCGGGTTGAATGCTCGGCTTGCATCCCGAGCACTTGGTTCTTGGTTCTAGCCTTAACTTCAATCTTCATCCGAGCATCTCCTAGCTTCCTTTAGCTCGTCCACCACCGCCATGGTCGATCTACACGTCGCCCCGTTGTTGCTCCTGAACCTAAAAACCTGCAAAACCGAGCAAACCAGCGCATAATACCCGACAACACAAGAACCTAAAAACTACATAAAAACCAACCTAAAACTAACTAAAACATATATAAAACATGCATCTAAACTACTCCTATATGCAAGCTATCACGTACGTGGTGTTAAATTCTCGGAATTTAATACGGACCAACGGAACGTATAAAGGGGTCGAAAGTTCGTTACCAAACGTTGACATTATGGAACTTCGAGACGTCGGTTTCAAGAACGGATTGATCCTATGGCGTCGTAGCAACGTCACGATCCTAACGGCGTCAACGGCGGACAACGTAACAGCTCCGAGATGCTCAACGGAGACTCCGAAACGATATTACGGTGGCGACCGGGGTGGAGGCTTGCGCGGTGTGCGGGCTGCACACGAGCTCTTGGATGGCTGGATGGTCAGTCTGGAACGGCGAGGCGAAGTGACAGGCTGGCCGTGGAGGCTCATGACTTGGTGGTTGGTGATCGGGGAAGATGGTGGCAGGTGTCGGTGTCTCTCAAACCAAACGAGGCAAAAAAAAAAGTTAAACGAAGGGAATGAAAAGTTTGAACGGAGGGAGTCTTCGAATTAAAGGTGGGGTCAAGGCCACAGTTTGAACTTGGTTTTAATTGGCTAAAACAATTGAAAGTTGCAACATATGTTTAACTAGAGATAGAAGGTGGGTATAAATCTTGTGTACAAACTGAACGGAGGAAGAATATTTTATACTAGAGTGAATTTTGGGCCTCACGTATATATAGCCAAATTGAAACGCGGCCAACAAGGATAAGTGGGCAAAATATAGTTTGATTGCTGAGGTTCAATCCCCCTTTTCTCACACTTTGGTTTGTGTGTTAAAAGATAAGATTTGAACAGAAGAAACGACGGCTGATCAAATAGAAATTTGAGTAGGCTTCTTGTATTATATACACTCGTAAAAGATGAATAATATCGGTGTCACGAATAGACAAATTGGTATATTTAACATTTAAGTATGAAAGAGTGGATAGCTACCTTTTAAAGGCTGCACAAGATGTATACCCGTATTGGATTGGAACTTGCGCTTAGGCGGTAAAATTATATACCTCGGATTATAATACTACTTTTATAGAAATGGTCTTAAAAATTATGTAGAGTAATAAAAGCAACTCGAATGATTTTATCTTGCTACTTTTAATTTTAAAGCTTCCATTTCAGAGTATAAAATTAACGGGTACATAATTAATTAAGCGAAACTTACCCGATCAAGATACTTCTTTCATGGAAGTGATCGCAAAAATTATATAGGTTAATAAAATCAGTTCCAATGATTTTATTCTGTCACCTTGAATTTTCTAGGAACAATTTCCATTAACCTGATCGTACTAATAACGAGAGTGATTGAACGAGTCTTATAAAGATGCCCGAAAAATTTCAAAAAAAAATATCCATAAAAACTGCGGATATTACACTTTAACGAGTTGCAAATTGTCTAGTTCCCCTTGTGTTCCCTAGCTCCACACAAAAATTTGGATATGAGTTCTCCTAAACCACTCTATCCAAACTTGGCCCTCTCAACAAAGATCATGGGAACTTGCTTCAAGTTTGATTACTTCAGAAGAGAACACGGTACTGGAACTTAGAGCGGTGAAGAAAGAAGAAGAGTTGCTCGGGAAGCAAGAAATGTGTCAGATCTCTTAACAGCGAAGGAACCTTGAGAGCCAATCATTTTTGCACGCCGATTGGACTACACTGGGAAACACCTACAGGTGTCCTAATATTGCAAAAGAAGATGAAAAGGTAAAACTTTGTCATTGTTTCATTTTTGAATTAGCAACGACCTTTTACCTTTATACCCTTTATCTAAAAACTATCTTAATCCCGCCTTTTCCAATTTTGGGATTGTCTTCCCTATTCTCCTCTGCAACCCTAATTCCCTGAAACCTCCCTTTCTTCCTAAAACAAGCGAAAGCCCAACCCTCTCTCAAATAGTACCCACTCTCACCCAGATGCTTGGATTCGTGAATGGATCAACAACAATCCAAGATCTCTCTATAGAGCCATGCTAAAAGAAGTTGATGATTGCACTGACATATAGGAAAAACAACTTCTGTTTAAGCACCTTCATGACTATGTCAAGCCTCATCTTCACCGGCGAGCATATCCTTTTACTAGACCTTCTTTCCTCGAGTCCGAAATCCTAGGCCAACCTCCTCCCCCGCCTAGGGTTGTGCCGCCATCTCTCCCAATAGCGCCCTCTCATACTCCTCTCACCATCTCCTCTCAACCCTTATCCTCTTCATTCTCTTAACCTTCGTCTTCACATACCCCATTATTGACCACTTTAGTCCTAATCCACCCAAAACCACAATATATCTAAATTCGCTTCCTCTTCTAAACCTCCAAAGAAGAAGAAGAAGAAGCCATCTCTTTTCTCCCTTGATGCACTCTGGTGACAACAACGACAACGTCACCCACTACTAGAAAAGGGGGTTTTAACGACAAACAATTTTGTCGTTATAAGTCAAAAATTTCGTCGTTAAAACATTTAACGACGACAAAAAGTTCGTCGTTTGTTCATTGCAATAGCTTCCGACGTTATTGGTTTTAACGACCATGTTCGTCGTTAATCATTAACAACGACATGTCCATTCGTTGTTAACTATTAACGACAACATGCCCGCTAGTTGTTAACTATAACGACGACATGCCCGCTCATCGTTAACTATTAACGACTACATGCTCGCTCGTCGTTATTTTTTTACGATGAACAAACTCGTTTTCGTTGTTGGTCAAATTTTTAGTGTCTTTATTCATTTACAATGAAGTTATTGACGTTGTTAATTAATCGATAATGACAAAGTTAGAAGTGATAACGACGAACTAACTACTCGTAAATAGATATTCTAACATACCCAATCTTATTAAAATTACATAATAACAACCAAAGTAGTAGTACAACAGACAGATTACTCAGTTAGGAAATCTAGTAAAACAAAGCCAACTTGATGTTGTTAGAGCATGATACTCGTACAAGCCTAACTTCAAAGTAAACTAATCAAGGGAAATTAAGAAAAGGTTGAGGTTGGAACAAGTGATCCTTAATATGACTTCTCTGCATTAGCCAAGCGGTCTTGGAACATATTCCTCTCGCTTCTACACAAATCCCCTACATGAAAAAAGTAGTTGTTTAAATAAATCAAATTAATTGGAAAAAAATTGCATAATTAAAAGATGGTGAACATTGAAAAGTTAAGAGCATGTCAAAATTATCCCTTTCATGGGCCTTTCCTTTATCAAACTCACCCTATAAACTATAAATGAAAGGAAAGAAAAAATAGATTTATTTAAGAGTTCATTGAATATTTGACATCATGATCAGACTGCTTGTTTCATTACTTGATTCCCTAAGAAAGGCACAATTTGATAAATTATCCATTGAGAATCTATAACACCTATCTTCTTGCGAGTTGAAGTTGTGAAATCATGAAAAATATGAAATCAATTCAAATTAGAGCACCGATGAATAAATTTACAAAAATGAGAGCTCAGAAGTTGTCACAAACCTCAACCCACTTCTTAAGAGCAAAATCTAGGCCCCATCCATGGACCAAATCATCTAGAAGGAACCCTCATTTATTCCCCTTGAATGAGTTCACAGCATATAACTAAATCACCTTAAATTAATTGTCAATTTCTCACTTGCAATGAAGGGAGAAGCATCATAATGTTGACATTTGCAGTACGAATGCTATGCAAATCCATTAAGGACGGGCCATAAGTTAACCCATATGAACTAGGCCAAAGATGTTCCCCTGAAGAGAAAGAGATACTTTTATCATCCACAATAAGTGAATCTCAAATTACAGATTCATTTAGCTAAGCAAAATAAATGACAATGACCTATAGTTACACAAAAGGTTTTTATTCTTCAGGACTTTTCAAATTTATGATGTTGAAATGTTAATAAAGACCATCAACAAGTTCTCGCTTCTTCTTAGTGAGAATTGGCTCTACTGGTCCATTAACACCACATTTTCATCAACAAGTTCCTTTGTAAAAGAATATTTAGAGTTGTTTCATTTGTGTTTGATCTTGATAAATAACCAACATAACGTATAATCAGCTCATTCAAGGTTCACAACAACTGAGAACTACATATATTATTCACAAATTAGTATTCATTTTTAGTGCCAAAGCCATGATGATAGCTATCACTATAAGAAACATTCCACATTTTCACTTCCTTCACAACTGCAATCACAAATTAGTATTTATTTGACGGATCAAACATCAGTGAGCATTTTTTTACTTGGTCAACTATTGTACATTTTTTCTATCTTGTCAAATACCTAAACTGTTAAGCCTTCAAAACCAACTTGAGAAGGGGACTGCCATCAGAATTTAATTCATACCATAGAGGATTTCTAAAGTAAAGAGTCCAACTAAATAGAGTAGCCTAACTTACCAAGATTGAAACTGATATAATTGGTCAAAGACAGAATCTAAACATCCATTTGCACCCACATCGATCAAAACACAAATCGGGGAAATTAAAGACACATATTCAAGAATTAGCAAGAGGAGAGAACCTGTAATTTCTCTTTCATCTTCTTCCAATTCAAAGGAACTTGCTGCAATTGAATCCTTCAGGTTTGACAAAGCTTGCAATCTCATAACTCGAGGGTTGTTTGAAGAACCCTTCCAGCGATCTCCGATCATGCACCGAGGCCGAGGCCGAGTCCGAAGTAGAGAATTTGTTTCCCTTGTCGCAATTATGGACCTTGAAATCACAGATCTGGTAGAGGATGGAACAACCCATAGAGCAGACGATGACGACAAGGGCGAAATCGATGGCATCGCACTTAGCGATGGCGTGCACTTTCTTGTTGTAGACGAGGCACTGAGGCATCGACTCGGCAGAAGAGAAGGTTCGTCGTTCCGAACTCCAGCTCCTCTCTAGATGCGATGGTGAATGGAAGGGAGAGTTTGGGCTTCAACGATTTAAAGAGGCAAATTTGAATCTCATGCGGGAAAAAAAGAGAGCAAGGGTTTGATTGATGTTGAGCGGTGGATTTCTAAGCAAAGAAAAAGTTGAGCGGCTTGATTTAAAATTCAATGAAATTTAGCCCTCTAAAAATCCCCGCGTTGATTTTGTTAAAATTAACGACGGTTTTACAAATTTTTTATCTTTAATTAATAATTAATGATAATACCTATTACAACGAACACAGGGGTTTCTTGTTATAAATGCCTATATACATATATTTAACGACAAACTTTTCATTTCGTCGTTATAATTTTGTCGATAAAAATCCTAATTCTAGTAATGACCAAGGTCCTTGAGGTGACTGATCTTGCCGTGGAGTACGCAGAAACTCTAGCGGCAGATGGCATGGAACGTCAGGCTGCCCAGCTACCAACAAAAGATCACCAAATCGTCATCTCCAACCTCTCCAATCTCGCTCCCAAGGAAAGGGATTCCCTCTTGATGTTGAGTAAACAACCCCTCTTTAGCAAAGAAAAAGAGGACAACTAAAGGCACCAAGGGGAACAAGAAGCCTAAGGGCATAGAGGCAACCAAGGCCTCCACTACTGTGGAACGTAAGATCATTACTCCCCTTGTTCTCTCCACTACTGGGAACAAGAATTTAAAAAGCCAACCCTCGTGGATCCTGACTAGGTTTGGCTCTTCTACTCCTCACTAAGGGAACTCTCCAAAGATGGCACTGGTAATGTCTTTCTGGGTTCACAATAGTGTATTCCGTGTTTGCATATTTGGAGAAGATTAGAGTTGAGAATGAGGACAACCAATAAATCTCAGTTCGCGGTTGCGGTGTTGATCAGGCTTTCAAGGATCTTGGCACGGTAAATTTCGAATCCATATCAGTGACCACAAACTTGGAAATCCAAAACCATGAAAAGGCTTATTTAATAACATCACAAGGGTAAGCAAGCATTTTAAAGCAAGCATTTTAAAGTTGGTGTTTATTACCAATTATGGCTAACCCAATGGAGGAGACCAAGAGCAAGCAGCCAGATAAGTTCATAACTAATTGATTTGAATGTAAGAAATCGTTTTTTGGCATGCGTGTTTCCAACCTTGCATTGACTCAAATTCCACACAAATTAAATAGGAACCGCCTTTGATGGGATCATTTGTAGCTTTATCTTGATTTTTTTGCACTGACTCAAATTAACAATTGGAGTTCATTTGTAGTTTTAGCTTGATTTTCTTGTATGGTTGAATGATCGCCAATATAGTTTTGGTTTTCTTGTATGGTTGGAATTTTTTACGACATATTTTTATGTGTTGATGACAAGTGATGATATTGGATGACAATTTTATTTTATTTTATTTTTTGAGGACGGTTATTTACTTATTTTGATGTGGTTGAATGTCATCAAGACTTTTTAAAAGCATTTGATGATAGTTTTGATGACAATTAATAACAGTTGTCTGTTTTCAAGGCCCTTTGATGATAAACAAATTAATGTCCTTAAGGTCATTTGATGACAATTGTTTGTCATCAAGGCCCTTTTGATGACAAACAAATCAATCAAACTGTCATCAATTAGTGATGAAAGTTGATGACAATCGAATTGTCATCAAGTAGCGATGACAATCGAATCGTCATCAAATAATAATGACAATTGATGACAATCGAACCGTCATCAAGTAACAATGATAGTTGATGGCATTTGAGTTATCATCAATCAGCAATGATATTTGTAATGACAATCGAGCCGTCATTAAATAGGGATGACATTTGTGATGATAGTTGATGAAAATCAAACCGTCCTCAATTAGTCATGATATTTGTGATGATAATCGAACTGCATCATCAATACCTTTTTTTAGACAATTTATGAAAAATGATGATGATCGAATCGTCATCGAGTAGCGATGACAATCGAACCGTCATCAAACGATAACAGTTGATGACAATCGAACCGTCATCAAGTATCAATGACAGTTGTGATGACAATTGAGTTGTCATCAAATAGGGATGACATTTGTGATGATAGTTGATGACAATCAAACTGTCATCAAGTAGTGGTGATAATTGATGACAATTACACTATGTCATCAATAATTTTTTTATTACACTTTGAGTAATGAAACATATTTGATCATACCAGAAAAAATTATATGTGATGACACCTAGTTGATGACACTTTGAATAATTACACAATAATTTTATATATGATGACACATATTTGATGACACTAAAAAATTAAACGTATTTATACATATTTACCCTTATTTAACAAATGCCTAATTATGTTGCTATTTATTTAATTAGGGCAATTGGTAAATGACTTGATAATGAGTAATTTGATTCTCACACATATTTATATATACGTTGCCCTTTTTTTAGAGCAGATGAGTTAAGTCTCAGGGATTATCCCATCCGATACAATAAAGTCCAACTTAATTAAAATGGTTTTCCAGCCTCTTCCATCATCTTCTTTACTCTCGTGAGCTTCTCGATTTCCTTGAGAACCTGAGATCGTACGTGAAACCCGCAAGGCAGAGAGTCATACAAGGGAAAATTGTTTGCAAATTAAACCAAAACTGCATCAGCAAGTTTTTCCCTACCTCCAGAGCCATATCTTCTGCTGTAACTTGATCATATTCATCATAAGCTAAATTTGAGGCCACATCTGACAAATTAAAGACAAGGATACAATCCATCAAAAGGGGCAACGGAAGAGATGAACAACGAATCTGATACCAGAAAAGGACGAAAGGATTAAGCCAAGCAAGAACGTCATACTCATAAGTGAGATGCGAACATCTGCCGTAGCATAACGAAAATGGTTCTCTTGGTAAACTGCAGTTAACTGACGCAACACCTGAAAATTGCTATCCATAATCAGCAGAGTTGAAGAACAGAAGGCAAGATATGCCATTTTAAAGCATTTTTCTGACCTCAGAAGACGATTCAGGGGAGGATGGTTTTCGGTTACCGTCTTCTATATATTCCTTGGCTATCATATCTAAAGGAACATCTATCCATATGGAAATTCCATGCCTCAAAAATGACCTGCAAAATTACTTATATAGACTTGGTCTGGAAAATGAGACTCATACCGAAATTGAAAGCTGAATCGCATGAAATAATAAGCAAACAGAAAAGCGTGGAAAAGACATACTTACAAATTAGTAGCACTTTGAACTGCGCCGTTTCCAGCATTCACAATAAGTCGGCCCATGGATGATAATTGCCTTAAGACTTCTGTCTATGGTGAAAAGTATATATTCAGCTTTATACATATACATATTGGATGAAAATGCAGCTTTATACAAAAGGTCACCTCAGATTCCCGAAAGCCATCTTCATCTCTTTCTCTGAAAGACTTTCCAGAAGAATCGCCACCAGCAGCTTCCTCGACCAATCCATCGCTGTAGTGATCAGTGAAAGAAACAGACAATAGTAAAATTTATCTTGACCGAGAGCATGCAGTTACGAATGTTCAGAAAAGAGAATGGATAGTACCTATCAAAGTAATAGTATCTTAAAACCTCTGCAATGACTTTCCCGATATTTGCTTTCATAGAATTATTCATCCCTTGATATTTATCAATAAGGATCAACATACAGATAACCCCAAGAGGCTCATTCATAAAGGCATCAATATGGTAGAGTTTGATGCTTACCAACTAGAAATATGGAGGTTCCTTTCAAGTCATTTACTACCTCAATTGCCTTTTTCTGAAGTAAGAAGCATAATGTTAAAAGTGAACAGCTAGTAAAATTCCATACTTAGATAATTAACAGGTAAAGAACCGTGATACAGAATATTACACAAATGGGTAACTAGTAATAGGATCATCACACCTTCACTGCAAAGAAGGGGTCAGCTTTAACTGGGTAGGCTTCAGTAGGTTCTGTCGCCAAACCTAATATGTAAAAGTGAAAATAAAACAAAAGAAAAACCTCAAAACCCTGATACAAATACTTTAATCAATGATAAGTGACTGACCAGCTGAAACTTGACATTGCTTATAACAATTAGAGTCATCATGTTTTTATCTCATTGCTTATTCAGTGCCAAGTTCACAGGGACACAAAGTCATGCTTAGCAAATATAATCTCCAGTTATAGAATACGTTTAAATGCTTTTGGGAGGTTAAGAAAGACTTCAATTTGAACCCAAAATGTGCAAGGGTTCGGATTGTTCATGTATCCTTTACTAATTAATGAACTTCTTAATTCTTATATAATATAGAGGGAACTCAATCTCTTCGCATACATTGTATGCAACATTTAGGAAGTTTTCAGAGCGTTTCATGGATAATATCAAAAAACCCTCAGTCTATTTCAGAGGAGTGCATAGCTTAATTTTTTGCAATTTTATCCAAGCGAATATCATATCAAGTACTTACAGGTGTCTCTCTCAGCATATGAGCTCATATTCATGAATTCAAACCTACAGTTGACAAGATGCTCACGAGAATAAAGTCACAGCCATGAGAGGAGAGCTCCATTTTTTTCTGGATTATTCTCTTTAGCATTCAAACTTTTGGGCTCACTAGTTCAAATTTGCGTTTTTAGTGCAAAAATGGTATTTAAACTATATAAACTGCCTCTAATAGTTTTTCATTGGCAGGAGAAGCTGGTAGCAAAGGAACCCTATCCAATTGGGACATTGTTGGAGCAATATTTCTGTAAGTAAATTGCTCTGGAATTTTGTGTTAAAAAGGATACAGCTTTGATAGGGTTGATGCTTTCTATATTGAAGGTAAGGATGTATTCTCCATGGATCCACCACCAAATTGCAACTGGATTGTCACGTTGTCATGGAAATTGCAATGTTGGTGCTGAACTATGAGCTTATATGATAGCACACATCCGTTTGGTAGGGATTGATCTTATGATCAGAGAGAATTTGAAGCAATTAAGGGGTGATTTCCACAAAAAAAAAAAAACGGATAGGAAGTTGGTCTGCAATTCATACACTGCCCCAAAATGTTATTTGCTGGCTTGCAATCATTGTTAATCTTGCATCTACTGATAAAATCAGTAAACACGGTGTCTATAGAGAGTCAGTAAAAATGCCGTTCAAGTGAAGAATAAAATAAGCTGTAATAGAGGACGGAGATTATTAAAACTGTAGTTGACAGGAGGGATGGGTGTGTTTGGTGGAGGAACAAGTGAACAACTGCAGAGGAAAACCTGTGAAGAGCAAATTCTACAAATTTACCTTGGCAAAACCAGTTTATGCTATTTGGGTGACAGAAATCAAAGCATTTCTAATAAGAACAACTCCACCATACAAGATATTCAAAGAGGATGGTATACTTTGCTATATTCAGTAGAGTATGGGTTGTTTTTGACGAAATTGTATTTCTTTAACTGCCAAAAAGAAACAGGAAAGGTTCAAATCCCCCAACAACGCCCGACTTTGATCGAACACTCAAAATGCAGATCAAACAGGCATCGATTTATCACACCAATGAGCGGGGTATCACATTACACACGCATTCATGCTATGATCCAATGTACAAAATCCTAAAATTAGAAGAGCAAATATCAAAATCCAACAATTGAAAGGGATTGAAAAGCAACTTACGGACGGTGGCAGCGTCATCTGAGAGCGAGCGAGCGGCGGCGAGGGAGAACCGGTGAGCGGAGGTTGGAGCTCTGGAAGGGAGTGAGGCAGGGGGTTTAAGAGGGCTAGATGAGAGAGAAAGAGGGAATTGGAGGGCAAGGTTGGAATGGAAGCTGCGAAGGACGTGAGTCGCACAGCTTATCTCCATTGAGATTGTGGGAGAGAGTATTTGCTTGCTTAGTTGCTTTGTTTGGAACGTTGAAATAAGGTTTTTCTCTTCCGCTTCGAAAAAAAGAGAGTAAAATATACAAACGGAATGAGCAAGCCAAATAAAACTCATTGCTCAGTTCAACATCTTGTTCATGTATAAAAGGTCTCATGTTCGAGCTTTCAGAATGACACTTTGTCCATTTATCTTAAATTTGTTTAATAAATCAGTTTTCATCCATTTACGGATGCTTTAGGCTAGTTTAAGTAGTACTTGAGCAACCTAAATCTTACCAAATCAAAAAAAAGAAAAAAAAATATTGCTCACTATGGAATATGAGTGAAAAAACCCTAGCCAAACTAGGCCGCCAGCACCACCCAAAAAATTTTCCGGTCGTCATGTCCGATTCAAGCATCCATCTCTGCATTTTAACATGCTTTGTGCAAATTCCCAACCTTGCACCAAAACCTAAAGTTAAACCACCAGCCGCCTCTAACTTCTTCTAGGACAGCCAGTCACCGCCGGCTTAACTGGTCCCTCCGCTAATCACATCGGGAAAGAGTATTTTGTATCTCTCGCACATCCGATCGAATTGCTGGATCCCAACTCAGTGGAATAACCCGATCACCTCCCTAGCCACTAAGTGGGTCGTATGGCCCTTGGTCCTGGCTATTCTGCTCAACATCTGGAGGCCTTGGATCGCTCCTAGTAATCGACGCCCCGGTGAGACCCTGGTGCTCCGAGTCCAACGGCTACGTTTTCGTCTCCGGGGTTGTGGTGGGTGGCGTCGTCTTTATCCCGCCTCCGCCTACAACCCTTCCATCCGAATGTTTGGGGGTCGGCTGATCAATATGGTTTTAGTCGTTTTGGGTGTCTCCAAAACGGCTGCCCAAATGTACTCAAATCGTTTTCCCAATGGATCAACCATATCCTACTTGATCTTGGGTTGAAGCCACTTTAACAACTAACATTCGAGTTTTGTCACTCGTAACAAGGCCACACAGTCACCGCACTCTAATCCCGCTAGCGTTGGGCATACCCTAACTTTCTTCTATTCCATAAGTGTTGTGCAAGGTTCTCATTTGTCTCAAATTCCGGTTGAAGTTCGTGGTTTGGTTTGTGGTTCGAGATATGCTTCGGTGTTGTCCGGAAGTGTGTTTCATGTGCATTTTCAGGCGAATTGTCACACCTCTCCAAGTCGGCTTCTTTTTGTTGTCTTGCGTACCGACGGACCTATACGCTTGTGTTAGCTCATTCTGACCCGCGGAAGTGTTTTCTCCTACCTGGACTCAAGTCTCTTCGGCTTCCTTGGTGTTTGCTGCTTGTCTACCTTGTTCTCTTTTTTTAGTTTTCTTTTCGTTTTCTTTTTGTTTTGTTGGTTTTGCTTGGTTTCTTTTGGGTGTGGTTTGTTGTCAGTCTATCCGGCTGCCGAGTTCCATCTTGGTCTCTCGAACTACCATGTTTGTCTGGTTTTTCGAATTCCTTTCCTTATAAAAAAAAAAATTGCTCACTATGGAATATAGAGAGCTAGGTGATTATGTCATATCTTTGGTCAAGAACTTCACTCGATTACGTCGAAAACATGATTTTTTTTTCACAAAATTGGGTCAGCATTGCTTATAAGAGAATTTAACGAGATTTTAAGCAATGAATATGTTTTATTTTTTGAACCAAAATATTTCATTTGACTCGAAACAATTTAATAGGAAGCTTTCTCGTGCGAGATCGCTTTGATTTTTATATTTGGATTGTTTTGTGAATCTCACGAGAAAGAGTTGAGAGATAAACAAGCTAGGAAGTCCTCTAGTACAAATTAATATCAGAGCCACTACAAATTGGTATCAGAGTTGATGGTTCGGCTTAAGGACCAAATAGATCTGTCGACCAAGCTTGTGATGGATTCACAAGTGAAGGGGGGATTATTGGGATTCTTTATGAATCCCACATGAGAATGTTGGGAGATAAACAAGCTAGTATATAAGCCTATTGTTAATCCTCTTCTCACCAATTGATTTTAGACGTCTAGGCTCGTCTCCCCAATACAAATTCAATGCCCTCCAAATCCATTGTTGGAATAAAACCTAAGTCACCAATAGTGGATTGGTTATGTCATTGTCCCTTGTCCATCATCGACCCATGAGTTAGAGAGCTTATGTTGAGTCCCATATATGCAGGAAATTCATAAAAAAATGGTACTTACATGCAGTCTTGGTCCAAAAGTTAGCAAGGTTCTCCTCACCCTTCACTTTCTTGACCTCCAATGACTTCTCTTCAATCTAAATTCTTATGAAGTGGTGCCTCAAATCTATGTGGTTGGACCTTTCATGGAAGATTGGATCTTTGCATAGATTATATATAGCACTTTGATTGTCCATGTGGAGCACAGGCATCTATGCCGTTATTATGTTAAGATTGGCAATTATGTGTCCCACTCATCCATTACAAATTAATATCAGAGCCGCTACAAATTGGTATCAGAGTTGATGGTTCGGCTTAAGGACCAAGTAGATCTGTCGACCAAGCTTGTGATGGATTCACAAGCGAAGGGGGGATTGTTGGGATTCTTTATGAATCCCACATGAGAATGTTGGGAGATAAACAAGCTAGTATATAAGCCTATTGGTTAATCCTCTTCTCACCAATTGATTTTAGACGTCTAGGCCTGTCTCCCCGTTACAAATTCAATGCCCTCCAAATCCATTGTTGGAATAAAACCTAAGTCACCAATAGTGGATTGGTTATGTCATTGTCCCTTGTCCATCATCGACCCATGAGTTAGAGAGATTATGTTGAGTCCCATATATGCAGGAAATTCATAAAAAAATGGTACTTACATGCAGTCTTGGTCCAAAAGTTAGCAAGGTTCTCCTCACCCTTCACTTTCTTGACCTCCAATGACTTCTCTTCAATCTAAATTCTTATGAAGTGGTGCCTCACATCTATGTGGTTGGACCCTTCATGGAACATTGGATCTTTGCATAGATTATATATAGCACTTTGATTGTCCATGTGGAGAACAGGCATCGATGGCACAATTTGGATTTCTCTCAGAATTCTTGTCAACCAAATTGACTCTTTTGCAACTTTAGTGGTAGTTATATATTCATCCTTAGTGGAGGATAAGTGACTCTAGTTAAAGTCGTTGTTTCCAAGATCAAAAATAAATTACCCTAAAATACAGACCAAGTATAGCATGCAAGTAAGGGATCGAACCCAAGAGAATCGGTATTCTGAACAATCAGCAAAGAAAGAAAACAGGGGTTTTGAGAGTTTAAGCAAGCAAGCAAATTTAAGTATCAAATCAATTAAGGAAAAGCAGAGTTCATTCAATCAATTCTATTTTTTTAATCATTTGATCATCAATTCATCCACTTTTCTATTAATTCCCAGGTTAATTCCAATTCTTATAAAAGATCTCCGCTTGTCCATGGTCTAAGCGAAATTATGATATGAACAAGAACGCTTTAATTCAAATCATGCAAAGTATTAAGGATAGAAGGATATCAAATCATACAATCAAGCTACGAGTCTCATGCATAAAATAACAATCAAACACTCTTTCTCAATTCTAGTCCACGGTCCTAGAAAAGAGTTGTTTCAAGGATAAATAAGATTGCACAGACAACAATCAAACCTAATCCAAACAGTAGATCTAAGTCAATCAAACAAGTTGATCAGGCTCATAAAATGAAACATAGATCATATAAATAAAAAAACAAGAGTTTTGATATCAACAAAGGGATAGAAAAGTTACTAAAATCTCACGAATTATATAAAAAGGGTTCCTTGATCAAACAAACTCCAAGGAAAATTAGTTCTCCATTATAAAACTGAAATAAAATAAAAGTCTCCAAAAGTATGCTCTGAAAAGTATGCTAGGTCTAAACTGAAACACGAAACTAAACTTAAATACTAAACCGAAAATAACCTAAAACTAAAGATATAATAAAGATAAACAAGATAAAATAAATCGAGTCGGCGTTGTAACACCACGACCCGCGAGCGCAGTTCTAACCCGCGAGCGCGGCTCCATTGATCTCCCCTCGGCCGCGGATCCTCGACGAACCGCGAGCGCGGCCATGGCCTGCGAGCGCGGGTCCATCTTTCTTCAACTCCTGTTGAATCTTCTCTCGCCGCGGGCTCGGGTCCTGATATACACAATTGTATTGTGTATTTAGGAGGAGTTTTAGCATGAGTTTATGGTATTTTTAGGTATTTTATATGCTATCTACAGCTAGGAAGAAGAAGACCCGAAGATGCATATTATTGGAGTATTAGAGCGAGATTGAAGAGAAGATGGAGATCAGCGTTTTGTTGCTGGCGGCACCCGCCGCCCCTTCCAAAGCGGAGATCCTTTGGTCGAAACGTGTTTTATTTCTATTGGCTCTTCCTATGTCAGCTTTAATCCGAGATATATGTATTTTTGGATAGACTTTTTAGACCTAGTTTGATATATTAGGTTTTAGAGAGTTGCATCTCTCATTCATACATTATTATCATATTTTCCTTTCAGAGTTTTTAGCCTTTCATGGAGAACTAAGCCTCTTTGCTTAGTCAGACAGTTTGAAGCTTCGTTTTGACTTTCATTTGTGAGATTTCTACTCTTTATTTAATGCATGGAATTATTTTTCTCTCTTGATTGAATTGTTTATGTGATTGATTTCAGCAATTTCTAGGGTTGTTGTTATTGAATCTCAATTGCTAGATCTAGAGAAATTACTGGTTGAGTTTCTCTATTTCATAGTAGCAAACTACATTGTACTAGTATCTGGTTGTGCTAGTCTATTGTAGAAGAGAGTTAAATTGCAGTCTAGTATAAAAGCTGGTTGTTTTATGCTAGAATTGTATCCTGATTATATTCCTATTCTTCATGATGCTTTTGAATTGAATCTTGATACTTTCAGGGTTATTCAATTAGTTAGGACTGATAGCATCTGGTTGTTCTATTAATTATCTTTGCAAAGGAATTGGAATTCCATATGCATGCTGTTGGTGTACAAAATCTCGGCTTCAATTCGTCTTTAATACACCAATTAAGAACTCCTCCTCTTCCGCTCCGTCTTCAATCTCTTGACCTAGAAAACCTGCAAAACAATGGACACAGGGGGTGGGGACCCCCTAATCCACCTCCGATGCCTAAGTCAGAAGAGCAATTGTCGTTTGAGCGTCGAGGTACAACAAGAGAACGATGAAACCCTAAACAGTCGAGCTAAGCGAATATTAGCCTGCCTGGGATTTCTGAATATGCAATGCACATGTGTGTCTCTCCCTACATGCCTAGGGCATGTATTTATAATGGAAGAGAGAGATACAGGGGGGCCGAAAATCATATCATTAGGGACGAAAATCTTATCCTCTTGGGCTGGCCAACTGCCTTAAAGCCCAAGTAAGAAATATTCCACCCTATCTCCAATTTAATTCTATCCTTTAATAAAAGATAGAATCTTCCATTAAGTTGCATAACCGCCATATAATTTTATATAGAAAATAAGAAAATAATTGCGCAGTAATTTTAATAAATACCTTTATAGCGAAAATAACTATGGTAATTATGTTTGGTTTACCCGCTCACAAATGCCCCACCTACACCGCCCTTACACGACCCACCGTGTTAGGCGACGTAGGGTACAGAGGGTTTCTAATCGAAGTGGCCATGCAGATTGGTCGATTGGTCCCCTAGCGCTTTCGTATATTCGTATATTCGTATATTCGTACATCCATGAGCGATTATCATGGGGCGAGTGCTATCTTTTCGAGTCGTATCTTCTGCCGAGGTTTAAGATGGAATCTCTAGAACGAACAAAATCAGACTAGGGAGAATAGAACGTTTATGTTGAAAAAAGTGCTTGGCCAAGCCTTCTAATTTTAAGAAAACAGAAATAAAATAAAGTCGTTCATTCTAGCGATCCCAACCTAAGCTCAACATCCACGCAAGAAGCAACTACCGGCAAACCGACGCTCGCGGTTTACAAGCCGCGGCCGCTGTCGACTTGTTTCGTGGTAGTCTTCGACGATCTAGCGTCTACGGTTTTCCTTTTTAAGGGAAAAACTCTTCAAACGAGCGAGATTTACAAGTCCGGGGGACATCTCCCCCGTCGAGACTTTCCTCGCTCATATGCTCTCCGACCATGCGTTGTAGTCCCTTCCAATTCGGGCCGAATTACACCATATGCGTGTGCTTTTCCATGACCTTTTGACGTATAGGCCTCCACGCATTACGCTACGGCCGCCTGTTGGTAGGATGCGTTTCGTGTAGTGACAATGTCTTGATAATCCTCGGTGATGACGAGATGGTTGGAAAGAGCGCGTCAATTACTTTATTGGTTTTCTCGAGGCACTTTTAAAAAGGCCACCAATATCTTTGCTAACGAGATCGGAGAGTCAAGATGCAATCCTCGGCGTATATCTCATGTATGCGTTTATCGATCTTGTTTCAGCGTAGGCTCAACCCTTCTTGGGGGTATGCTTCTCAAGTTTGGCCCGAAAAAGAACGACAATGTAGTGTCTTCCCCGGCGATTGCCAAAACCTATGAGCCCTTAAGAGAACTTCCCGTTCTGCGGCGATAACCCGTTGCCTCAACACGCATTGAGGTCTTAGATGATTCTTGCACGAGTGGCTAATGTTGCCAATGCATCAATGGACTCGTTTTGATCGCTTGATCGTTGTCCGATTTTAAATAACTCGGACTCTTCTATCATATTCGACCATTGTTGACTTTCCGATTTTACAATGCACCAGCACTTATTTTCGAGTCCTTGATTCCGATACGCGTCGTACGATTTCAAGGATTGATCTTCACTTTGAAGTTCACGGGGGCGAACTGCGGTGGCCATTTAGGGACCCGCGGGCGGTGCTCGTAAAATGAGCAACGAACACTTTTGGAATCTGGCCGCGACCGCGGCCTCTGGGCGCCGCGATCGCGGAATCCTGTCCGCGGCCTCGCTGGCCGTGATCGCGGTCTTCGTCGTTCGCAAGGTTTTGCGATTGCGGTACTTTTCACTCGTACTTGGCTTGTATACTTCTTCGATCCTTTCATCATCATTTTACCGGCTTGGGACCGCGGCCGTTATCGGCAAATTCGATAATACTAACGAGTCGTCGATTGGTCCATTCGATCGCCAATTCATCGATGAGGCTCTTTCCTTGGATCTTTACAACGAACGCTTCGTCTAGCGATTTCTTCAAGGCTTGTTAGCAACAAGGCTTGATCCGAGTATGCTTTTCTTGAATCCGCTGGTTCTCTCTTAAAGTGGAAGCTAGAGTGCGTATTAAGCACAATCTCGTCTTTATTCTTGATGGTGGCCGATGCCCCACTATCTTGATTGCTCTTGGGTCCAACGACGCGCATCGCTGATTCCCTATGATGATTGATTTCATCAAATTGTGTAGCTCTATGAACATTGATTCTGTCGCTTGATCCGAACCTTGCTTGGCTTGCATGAAGAACAACCATGCTCTGATGGTGAGGTCGGGTCATAGATTTGATCATCTTTAAGCAAGTTGTTCTCCTTGGAACTTTCTAGGGTTTGATCTTCCAAGCGAATATCGGAATCTCGCTTGATCACCCTGTGAGTCTTGATTCTTTTTCGAGCGAAGATCGGGTTTTGCCCCCAGTGCTTTTAGGGTTTTCGGAAGCAGGAGACGATTGCTTTTTCCCGGGCCGCGGTCGCGGCCGATGGTGCCACGATCGCGGTGGCGCTAGAGCTCGTTGGCGATTTAGGGCTTACGAGTTCGTCATTTCTTTGGGGCTAAGAAAGTTTGTTTCTTGGATGGAAGAAATCGATTCCAACCTCACGCTTGCATGGATTGATCGCTTTTTGACATCTTCTTCAGAACTTCTCTTGCGCCTTGACTTGGAATCCATTTATCGGATGATCTTGGAAAGAAAGGAGAACTCTTTGGTTGCGCTCTACTATGATTGGTAAAGTCCGCTCAGACTCTCCAAATCTCTTGAATAGAGTTGATCTATCTTCATCCCTTAGCGATTAAGGCTTCTGATTGCTAGATAGGATCGCTTTGCTTGCTTTTACGATCGGCTTTACGTTTTAAGAGGACGTTCAACCTATGGAAAGTAAGATCCAATTCGATTTCAAGCAAATTGTACGGGTCCTATGCGGAGAGGTCACGATTACCCCGCATTAGGTTTACGTTTGTCGAAATCCTGTCGGGTTTGGCTTGCGAATAGAGAGAATGCTCCGAAATACGCAGCCCGCGGTCGCGGTTTCTGAACCGCGGGCGCGGCTTTGACAGGCCGCGATCGCGGCCCTCCTGACCGTGGTCACGGTTCGGTTTGGCGATCGCGATCTCTCGGATCGACCCGCCTAGCTCTTGAACCATTTGATTATTCTCATTTTTGGCAACACGCATTGCCGTTTCCCAAGCTTGATCAATTTCAATTGATTCATGCCTTGAAGTGCCATGACTGACGATTCCGTCACTCGACTCGGACCCCGAATGGTTTGTGCGATGAACAACCGTATCAGCAAGAGGGGCCGGGTCACGGTTCAAGTCGTTTCCGGGCACAAAGGTCTGACCTTACGAGCGAATATCGGAATCAGATTGATCAATTTCCACTACGGTTCGATTTTCCGAGCGATTTTCGAAAATCCCGACTTCGATCGCTGATCCGCGATCACGGTCTACAGTGTCGCGGTCGCGGCTTTACTCGCTGGGCGTGCCTCGCACGATACGCTTTGCGACGGTGCCTTAGGGTTTCCAAAAAACGACTTCATAATCTTCAGGGATCGATTCCAACACCACAATTGCGTAGATCGAATACTCTTTTTCCAAAATAGCTTTCCGTCGTTTTGATTGTGGTTGGATGTTTGATTCATAATTAAGTTTTCAACTTTGGGCTACCGAACACGCACCCGGAGCCTAATTCGTCAATTGATGGTCGATTACCAACCTTAGGCGGGATTGGATTCGACAAGGGTCCGACAAGGTTGATCTTGCCCCCAGTGTCGTCGATTTCACAGCACGCACTGCGATCGACACTGGTTGTGGTGACTCAATCATGCTTTTACTTAGGGTTCAAACAAATCCCAAAGCGGATCTCCTTTTTTTATTTTTGGGGACGCTCTTAGGTTAGAAAAAACCTAAAAACACAAATTTCCGGAGTCACATATTTCCGGATGGGCACTCCGGTCGAAAATCCGGAGTTCGTAAATTTCCGGAGGCGCACTCCGATGGGCCGCGGTCGCGACCTTATGGGGCCGTGATCGCGGTTCTGTGGCCGCGGTCGCGGTACGCTGTTCCGCGGCCGCGGTTTGTCCGCTGAGGCGTCGCGATTGCCCTAGGCTTCAAAAATTCGATTTTTTTTCTTCTAGGAACTATTACTCATGGATTTAATCCTCGTTTCCCACAGACGGCGCCAATTGTTGGTGTACAAAATCTCGGCTTCAATTCGTCTTTAATACACCAATTAAGAACTCTTCCTCTTCCGCTCCGTCTTCAATCTCTTGACCTAGACAACCTGCAAAACAATGGACACAGGTGGCGGGGACCCCCTAATCCACCTCCGATGCCTAAGTCAGAAGAGCAATTGTCGTTTGAGCGTCGAGGTACAACAAGAGAGCGATGAAACACTAAACAGTCGAGCTAAGCGAATATTAGTCTGCCTGGGATTTCTGAATATGCAATGCACATGTGTGTCTCTCCCTACATGCCTACGGCATGTATTTATAATGGAAGAGAGAGATACAGGGGGGCCGAAAATCATATCATTAGGGCCGAAAATCTTATCCTCTTGGGCTGGCCAACTGCCTTAAAGCCCAAGTAGGAAATATTCCACCCTATCTCCAATTTAATTCTATCCTTTAATAAAAGATAGAATTTTCCATTAAGTTGCATAACAGCCATATAATTTTATATAGAAAATAAGAAAATAACTGCGCAGTAATTTTAATAAATACCTTTATAGCGAAAATAATTATGGTAATTATGTTTGGTTTACCCGCTCACACATGCGATATTGACTGAATCTAGGATCAACTTGTCATACGAATGTGGATCTCTGGTTGACTAAGTGTTTTTCCTAAATTGATAAAAACCCAAACTTTAATTGCTTTATTTGTTTTTGCATGCTAGTTAGTAGTTTATTTCATAAACCCTCTTTTATTCTAATTGTCACAAAATCCATATAGAAAGATAAACAAGCCTCCATGTGGATTCGACCCTTACTTCCCTAAGATTACAATCTTTAGGTTGTTAGGACTCTTTTGCATAGCCGTGATTTGCACGACCATTTCTCGCCTATCAGGTCCAAACCCGAGGGCGCGGGTCTTGTTTCCGTAAACTCTTTAGCTCAAACTTAGGACTTCTGTCTTCAGAATCTTCAACTGTAGGCTCTTCTGATATTACAGATAAACATCCTAATCTAGCCTAAAACACTCAGAAATCCTAATAAAAATACAGAATTACGCTGTACTAAAACCAGCGTATCAAATTCCCCCATACTTAGATCTTGCTCGTCCTCGAGTAAACTCAAAACAAATCTAACAATAAATCCTATCAAAGATCCACAAGAAGTAAAGGGAAATATGAAAAATCTACTCTCAACTCACAACCCGAACCCATGTAGAGAAATAATGAGCAAAGACATGAAAGCTCAAATCACACATCTCACATATACATAATAAAACACTCAAGCTCCAAAAAAATGTAGAGCAACCTAGGATTTACCCGACATCTAAAATGTAATCCCCGGACCCAAAGTAGAATATAATCCTAAACACTCTGATTTTACGACTCATTCTACTTAGGTGCCCTTTCGGGTTTTCACCTAATCACTCTTTTCATTTTTCTTTAGTGTGCTCACATATACTCACATCTCTCATAAACCTCATATTACCCCAGCCTAATGCTGGTCCGGGTTACCTGCTTATTACCTGAGCCGCCCTTTCGGGTTTTCAACTCATCCCAGGATTTTTATATGCCTTTTTTCTATTTTTTATGGCTTTTTCATTTTTTTATTTTTTTTATTTTATTTTAAACTGAAAATACTGAATCAAATGACAGAAATAAAATGCAATTATACATATATCACAAATATAGCAGTGAATCCCCTCCCCCATACTTAAACTCTTCATTGTCCCCAATGAAGCCAAGAAATATAAATCAAAGTATAGAAAAGGGAATCAGAAGACTCACTGCTGATCAGGTGGAGGGAATGATGGATAACCTGGCCACTGCGTCTGCCAGAAAATAGCAGCATGTCTCTGATGCTCATATAACGCCTCCAACGATCTATCCATAGCATTCTAACGGACTGACAAATGTTGCATCCCACTCAACATACGCTCCTCAACCGTCATCTAAGGAGTCCAAGGTAAACTAGATGAAGCAGATGTAGAAGCATGTGTAGCTAGGGGAGATACACCTCAACCAACTGCAGAATGTGGACCAGGAGTCCATCCAGATGGTTCATCAGAAAATCTAGAGTGAAATGCCTCAACATGCTCATCCCAACCTCCACCATCATCCTCAAAATCCTCCTCAACCTCCTCCACAAGAGTGTCTATATCAGGCTGTAAATGAAACGCATATACAGTATCTCTATACTGTAAAGCTGCAAGTAAACGCAGAAAAGCTATAGGAGGATGCCCATGCAACCAAGTCCAACCCCCTTCAGCCGATCCTCTCAAACAACTAGCCCTAACTAACGCATGATGTGTATTTTTGTAACCATCAGTCAGACACCCTCCAAATCGAGCCTCAATCTGCTCTATAGGAATAAACCTGGTGGATAAGTGAGTAACCATACCACCCAATCCTATCTGCCCACCTCTCTTGGGATACTTCCTAGCAGAATGAATAAATAATCCAAACCAGTCTAGGCACACAGATGGAAAAGGAAACAAGCATCTAATAATCCTCATGTCATGTGCAGAAACTTTGTTTGCCTCTCCCTGCCCTAAAAATGTCATAGCTAGGACCTTATGACACAGACGCACACAAGGGTGGGAAATCTTACTGTTTGTCTCCCCAAAAGTATTGTTGAAAGGGGAGCCAGTAAGTGTATGCAAAAAATCAAAGAATATATCATCAGTCAGTATACTCTTCCACCCTTCAATAGGTGGTGAAGTAATCTTAAAGTTATGATAAGCCTGCTCTCGGGTCATACTACAAAATCTATCACATGCATTGAAACTCAGAGCCCCATCAGAAAATCGGAATGTGGACAGAAACTCTATGGTCAGCACTTTGTAGGTAGGAATAGGCGAAGTACTAAATCCGCCTAAACCCCCAGTCTCAAGTTATTGTTCTGTACACTCCCTAAATCCCAAATCTATCAATGTTGGGATATCAAAGAACTTAGTATTGACAAAATTCCTAGTCTCATACTTATCCCACAACTCCCTCTGTCCCTCAGTCAGATTCCGTAAACCATAATATGCCATAGCTGAATAAAACAGAATCGAACTAGAAAATTACTCGAAAATTGCTAATATCCAAGGGCTCAGACAGAAACAAAAGGCGCGGTTTTGAACAAAAATAAATTACCCTAAACAGAAATTACTAAACAGAAATTGATGATAACCCGGAAATTGCTAAAGTTGTTGTTGCCAGGTCAAAAATAAATTACCCTAAACTACAAACCAAGTATAGCATGCAAGTAAGGGATCGAACCCAAGAGAATCGGTATTCTGAACAATCAGCAAAGAAAGAAAACAGGGGTTTTGAGAGTTTAAGCAAGCAAGCAAATTTAAGTATCAAATCAATTAAGGAAAAGCAGAGTTCATTCAATCAATTCTATCTTTTTAATCATTTGATCATCAATTCATCCACTTTTCTATTAATTCCCAGGTTAATTCCAATTCTTATAAAAGATCTCCGCTTGTCCATGGTCTAAGCGAAATTATGATATGAACAAGAACGCATTAATTCAAATCATGCAAAGTATTAAGGATAGAAGGATATCAAATCATGCAATCAAGCTACGAGTTTCATGCATAAAATAACAATCAAACACTCTTTCTCAATTCTAGTCCACGGTCCTAGAAAAGAGTTGTTTCAAGGATAAATAAGATTGCACAGACAATAATCAAACCTAATCCAAACAGTAGATCTAAGTCAATCAAACAAGTTGATCAGGCTCATAAAATCAAACATAGATCATATAAATAAAAAACAAGAGTTTTGATATCAACAAAGGGATAGAAAAGTTACTAAAATCTCACGAATTACATAAAAAGGGTTCCTTGAACAAACAAACTCCAAGGAAAATTAGTTCTTCATAATAAAAGTAAAATAAAATAAAAGTCCCCAAAAGTATGCTCTGAAAAGTATGCTAGGTCTAAACTGAAACACGAAACTAAACTTAAATACTAAACCGAAATAACCTAAAACTAAAGATATAATAAAGATAAACAAGATAAAATAAATCGAGTCGGCGTTGTAACACCACGACCCGTGAGCGCGGTTCTAACCCGCGAGCGCGGCTCCATTGATCTCCCCTCGTCCGCGGATCCTCGACGAACCGCGAGCGCGACCATGGCCCGCGAGCGCAGGTCCATCTTTCTTCAACTCCTCTCGAATCTTCTCTCGCCGCGGGCTCGGGTCCAAACCCGAGGGCGCGAGTCTTGTTTCCGTAAACTCTTCAACTCAAACTTAGGACTTCTGTCTTTAGAATCTTCAACTGTATGCTCTTCTGATATTACAGATAAACATCCTAATCTAGCCTAAAACACTCAGAAATCCTAATTAAAATACAGAATTACGTTGTACTAAAACCAGCGTATGAATAAGGCAACAATAGATTATTGTTGAGCCTTCCAAGAGATATAATTCCATGCCCAATTGTAGTAGTATGCAGAAATAGATTTAATGTTGTCCTTGTTACTTGTATAATTAGAATCACAAAAGCCAAATAACTCATTAGCATTAGAATGTTCTGAGTAAAACAAGATAGAAACCTCAAGTACCATTCATGTATCTCAAGCAATATTTCATAGCATTCCGATGACAAAAGCTAAATCAGGACATGTGCAAAGCATAGCATACTTCATATATTCAAAAGCAACATCATAAGGCACATGGGACATCTTAGCTCTCTCTTTAGGTGTAGTGGAACAATATTTCTTAGACAACTCTAAATTCCCTCCCCTAATGGAATAGAAGTGGGTTTAGAATTCATCGTTTCGAAGCTTTCCATGACCTTAAGCATGTCATCACTTTGAGACAACCACGTCATTTTTTTTCTATCGCTAATGATTTTTATGCCAAAGATCTTTTTGAGAACCCCTAAGTCTTTCATACCAAAGTGAAGTTTCAAGTCTCTTTTCACACCAGTAATGATAAGTTTAGACATGCACATTAACGAGATATCATCAACATATAAAAGCACAAACATGGGAAACTTGGTTTTAATTCCCTTAAAATAGAGGCTAGTGTCATAACAACTTCTTTGGAAACCAAATTTCCTCATGCATAAATCAAATTTAATGTTTCATTGCCTAGGGGACTGCTTAAGACTACAAATAGATTATGTGAAATTCCTTTTGGTTTGTCTTTTCCATTTGATATCCTAGAAAAAAAAAACATATTCCTTTTGGGTACCCTTTAAGTTTGTTTGTAGTTCTTTCCGTAGCCTAAACTCAATTTTTTTAACATCCATCCAATTTCTATTTCAAAAAAATAATATTGAAAGGAAAAAGAAAAAACTTGTTCATCTCCTCCAATCCGTCTCCGTCATCGTTGTCACGCATGTCTCCTAATCTGCCATCACCACGCTGATCCATGTTCTCAGATCACTCATCTCAGTCTTTGCCGCCGCCGATAGCTTGGGTGAAAAACCAAGTCTCACCATTCTTCCTACCACGAGGTCAAGCCGGTCGGTGTAAGCTGGTTTACTTGGTTCGTGTGCTTTGCCGACTAGTTCACGGCCCGTGGTTTACCACCAAAGGTGGGTCCCTCGTTAAAAAAAAATATGTTTGTTTAGGAAGCCAACAATATATTCCATATTATTTTTTTAAATGTCAATATTAATTTTTCTTTTTTGTAAACACAAATTGGATGGAAGTTTTTTAAAAGAAATTAACTTTAGATTATAAAAAGAACTAAATACAAATTTGAAAGTTACCAAAAGGAATAATTTTTTTTCTTAGACACTAAAAAGAAAAGACAATAATCGAGGAGAACTAAAGAAATTTCACATAGATTTTTTTAAGTAAACATACATGATTAGGTTTAGGAGTATTCACAAAGCTCTTAGGTTGTTTCATATAAATTATTTCATGCAATGTGCATTCTCCTTATAAGAAAGTCTAATCTAAAACGTCGATCTTTTTGAGAGACGGGCAAAATCCGTTCTTATTTCTTATATCAGTGTTCCTTCTCCATTTCGTATATGAAATTCTTATTGTCCATATTAATACAAAATGTAATAGAAATTTAATTTCTCGTGATGAATCAAACGAGGGTAATACTAACAAGTTCACTTATGGTCGGCGGTCCAGAATGGGTGCGTTAAAACAATAATATATTATGCAAAGGTTGGGAATTATATATGCAACTTGATAGCACTCTCAAAATACTGGGACACCGGTTTCAAGTGTGCCGTGGCATCATTGTTTCTGAGTTTTACAATTTTTGGGTCTCAAAATGATTATTAGCGCGCGGAGGAAAGAATCAGAGTGTTTATTTTTATTTTTTGGTTCGGTCGAAAGAAAAAATCAGTGTTAGATAGAGAACTAGTCAAAGTGTTGAAAAGAGTAGGTGTTAGCTTTAACGAACCATTTGGATTTTGAAGTTTGAAGGGTAGCTACCCACCAACGTATTAATTCAGTTGTTTAATGGGCGGCGAGGATTTAATATATATATCAGTACGTCTTTGACGCAGGCAGTCAAGGAGCGAATATCAGCATTAATTAGCAGGCTTAGGCTAGGAGGATTGGTACGTAGTCGGAGTGTGATGGGGTCAGCGTCGTACGAGCCGCTGCTGCTGGGGCTGCACTCCCACTCGAGCATCCCGGACTTGTCTGCTGAGGTGATCGAGGAGTTCCTGGCCCACAAGCCCGTTGCAGCCCGATGGTGGCCCCGCCTCGTGGCCTGGGAGTCCCGCCTCCTCTGGATCCTCTCCGGGGCCTCCATCGTCGTCTCCATCTTCAACTACATGCTCAGCTTTGTCACTCTCATGTTCACCGGCCACCTCGGTGCTCTTGAGCTGGCCGGTGCTTCCATTGCCAGCGTCGGCATCCAGGGTCTTGCTTATGGTATCATGGTATAGTATAGCTATAGCTAGTTCCTACCTACATACCTACCTAATTCCTCCTTTTCTTGCATTCATTAATCTTGTACATATATATCAAGTTATAAATTATAACTCGATCAATTATTAATTGGTAAGGTGATTATGATGATGGTGATCAGTTAGGGATGGCGAGCGCGGTTCAAACCGTATGCGGGCAAGCATACGGAGCAAAGAAGTACGCATCAATGGGGATCATCTGCCAGAGAGCCATAATCCTACACCTGGGAGCAGCCATTCTCCTCACAATCCTATACTGGTACTCGGGCGCCTTCCTCAAGCTAATCGGTCAATCCGAGAGCATATCCGAGCAGGGCCAAGTGTTCGCTCGAGGCCTCATCCCCCAACTCTACGCCTTTGCAATCAGCTGCCCTCTCCAAAGATTCCTCCAGGCCCAGAACATTGTCAACCCCCTCGCCTACATGTCCGTCGGGGTCTTCTTGGTCCACACTCTCTTGACTTGGCTCGTCGTCTACGTTTGGGACTTTGGCCTTCTCGGGGCCGCCCTTGCGCTCAGCTTCTCCTGGTGGCTAATCGCCGTGTTCAACTCTCTTTACATCCTGTTTAGCCCTAAGTGTAAGGAGACTTGGACCGGGTTCTCCCGTCGGGCGTTTAGGGGAATCTGGCCTTATTTCAAGCTCACCGTTGCCTCTGCTGTCATGTTGTGGTAACGTACCACACCTCTCCTTTACCGTTTACTGATGAATGCTCTACTACGCTTTCTAACTTTAACCAATTAACTTAGTTTGGAGATATGGTACAATCAAGGACTTGTGTTGATCTCGGGGCTTCTTCCCAACCCGACAATATCGCTCGATTCCATATCTATCTGGTAACCATACATCATATATGTACAATCAAGGACTTGTGTTGTTTTCGGCTTTTTGAGTCGCTGTGTTCTGTGGTCTTGTCGGGTTTTTTGGTCGCTCCCCATTGCGTTAAGCCAGGGGTGCCCCCATCTTGACCCCCAGATGTCCCGTAAGGGAAACTACTCTAGGTCATTGTTGTTGTTGTTGTTGTGCTTGAACTGGGATTTAAAATCGAATACATATGTGTATATATATGTGCAGCATGAACTACTTGAACTGGGACATGCAGTTTATGCTGGGACTATCAGCCGCGGCAAGTGTACGAGTGAGCAACGAGCTAGGGGCAGGGCATCCGATGGTGGCGAAATTGTCGGTGCTGGTGGTGAACGGGACCAGCATTCTGATCAGCGTCGTGTTCAGCGCCGTCGTGTTGATCTTCAAAGTCGGGTTGAGCAAGCTGTTCACGAGCGACACAGAGGTGATTGAGGCGGTCTCAGACTTGACCCCGTTGCTGGCAATCTCGGTGTTCTTGAACGGAATCCAGCCTATCCTTTCAGGGGTCGCCATTGGAAGCGGATGGCAAGCCGTTGTAGCCTACGTTAATCTCACGGCATACTACATCATCGGATTACCGATCGGATGCGTGCTCGGTTTCAAGACCAGCTTAGGAGTTGCTGTAAGTCTCTCTCCCTGCCCTGTTTAATTTACTTTACTATGATTACATTTTTTATTTATTTTAATTTCTAAGAGCAAAACACCAGCAACTACTTCACTTCTTCTTCCCAGGGTATATGGTGGGGAATGATCATCGGCGTTCTCCTACAAACCGTGACATTGATTATAATTACCGCGAGAACAAATTGGAATGCAGAGGTGATTTACTCCTCTACCTTCACATTATTTACAATTTTGAGTATTAAGTAACGTCGAGGGGTGTGCTTTACATTCTCTCACTTTTTGTACAGGTCGAGAAGGCGGTGAATCGTATCGAAGCTTCTGCACAAGCAGAAGAAGCGAATTTGGACCTCATCGACAATATATAATAACCAAGGGGTGCGAGAGTTAAGAAGAATCAATTAGTAAAATTTAGTAGGGCTGGTTAGCTTGTTTGTTGATTCAAATCTTGGTTTTGGGGTGAATTGTAGTAGTAGTTTGAGGTTCTGGTGTTTTTCTTTTTCTTTTTTTTACATGAAGAAAGAATTCAAGATCATTTCGTGAATTTGCATCAACAAGCATGTAAAGATGGTCGGTTAGAGATAGGAGAAAGTGTATCATGGTTGAGAAATTGTGTGTTTTGACAGTTCAATGAAGAATTATTTGCAAGCCATTTCGCACAATTTTTTATTACTTAAGTCAACTAAACGCTCAAGTAGCTTTATTTAATTGCTACACTTGACAACCCAGCTACTTTGGTACATACAGTATGTATGAAAGAACCAGCAGAGAGAATGTATGTGCTGTCGTGGGAATACAAGGGGAAGAATTCACGTGAGCTGCACGTTTAAAACATCAAAATTCCTATTTTGCTAACTTTATTCCTTTCAAGTAAGGTGTCCAAAAAATTCGTATCAACCAAACATTCAACTAGAAGCTCTTGACCTGACTTTTTCACAAAATTAAAAGCTCCTAAACTATGATATTTCTCTTTTTCACTTTATCTTCTCTCTCTCACTTGTAACATTATGGCGATGATACTATACTAGGCACTGATGCTGTAAAAACGAATAATATATTGGATTAGAATTATAGCAGTTTATATTATTTTCTAGAATCCTACAATCTCAAGAATACGGACGGACCTACCTAAACAATCCGATCCTATAATCTCCCAATCCAAGTAACGGTTATTAGCTGGAATTATTAAGTAATACCACTTCCGGTTCAGGTTATTCATTTATGAGTCCACTCCAGTACTGACCTAAAATTCTCAAATTATCAGAAGCCACAGATGCCACAGCGAACAAGCAAAAGGAAGCACTATAGTAGTTTTTTTTACCAGTAATAAGAGTCTGCCTTGGAAGCAAATGGAATAATCATTCCGTTAAGGTCACTTTCATCTCTACTTAAAACTAGATGTCTCAAGCACAAACAAGAGCAAAGATGTAGAGTAGTGTCCTAGGCGGGGCATACCACAGCATTTGGAGAACTTTATTACTCTTCACTGTCCGAACTTTCATAAGCTAGCCCCAGAAGGGTTTTAGCAGGGCTGTCCACCTTGGTTCCGTCTTCAACTTCACTCTTCTTTGCTCTTGTTTCATTCGGTTGTTGAATGGATGCCTTTGAATGATTGCTGATAGTTGAAGCTGCTGAGTTATCAGGAGAGGCAGTAGTAGACCTATTACCATCGGCAGGTGGACTTGAAACTTTCTGCCTCTTCGGTTTGATTTCCACAACTTTCTTAAGTAAGACTTGCTGCCTGAAAGAAATCAACCCATGATAGATTAGATACCCCATGAATACAAAGAAATTCATCAGTTCTTATTGACAAGTGTGGAGTTGTCCATGTATCACTTCCACTAACTCTATGTATCAAATAACTTTTTTAGCATATAAACTTAGGCTAGACTTTACTAACGTGAAAAATAGTGTGTCTAGGTGTGATTTGTACAAAATACCTCCAACTCCCACTTAGAATGGCTAGGTGCATCTAAAGCTTAAAATAGTGTTCTAATTGACTAAGAGTCTGCAAGGTTGGAATGATGATTTCAATGGTTGTAATAATCATTTATTTTGAAAATAGTTTCACACCCAGAAGTGTTGCAAGTACCTTATCCCACTCTTAGGCTTGGGCTCAACACGAAGTGCCAAGGGAGTTGCTGCTGGCAAAGCATCTGCCAAACTTGCAGCTCTGTGATAAATAGAGTCAAGGGGGCAAAAGTGCTAGAGGACCACAACGAGAGATACAACAACATGTATATAGTTGAGCAAGATAAGATTTCACTGAAAATGCACAATAAGTAAGCACTAAGCCATTGCATGGACATACAAAACCAACAGATTAACCACAACACTGGAATCGATAATAGACAATGTCAGAAAACTATAAAACAAGAAAATCTAGCCTACTAGGCTGCTATACTTAGAAAATCAGTGTAACACAAACTATTCTGCTAGTCATAAAATTTAGTTGTACGTACCAAAAAAAAAATCTATGAATAAAAGCTCGTGCCTATCCTAAAAAAGTACAATCAATCTTTAAGGTTGTCTCCACATTATAGCATCTAGAAAATAGAACAACACCCCAACCCGCTTTCATCTACTCAAAAAAACAATCTGCTAAGCCTCACAAAGATCTTATTAGCATGTTTCCATCAATTAACTTATATTTGTGTTAATTATCTTCAAAGTGTAAAGATGAATAAGTTAAGATATTGCCAAATTGGAGAAACGCCAAGACCCACCAAACTGAAACGGTTCTTTGAAGGAAAAAAACAAAGTGTACTAACACAAGCACCCCTCTTATATAGTTTACATTTCTCACTGCAGAAGGATATCTTAAAAGCAGCGAATGCCCGTTTCTCAGTATGGCGAAGTAGGCGTTCTGCGTCTTCCTCAGCTTCCATCTGCTCCTTGAGATAGAGAAGGTCATCACTATCCAAAGCTGCAAAATCACACTTAAATCACATCTCAATCCATATGTGCAAAAGGAATTTGTTGTGCACCATCATAGAAGTGTATAGAACAAGGGTAGGAAGGCTTCAAAGGAGAAGATACCGCCTCGCCCATGAAGATAACCTCCTCGTTCTCCAGCAACTTCTTGCATCTGCTTGCATCAACCACCCAAAATAAGAAGCCAAGATCCCTGCGAGGGCATATGATCAGAAAAATCCCCAAATAATTCAAATCAAGTTGATAAAATTGTTGAAGATGTCATATGATATGGAATCACGGGGAATTGTTTTCATGAATAACGTAGAGCTGTTTAATCAAGAAGGAATGATAAATAGAACAGCTACTAAGCTAAAGTTAATCATCCCCCATGATTAATATTTACATCTAGATCAACAAACTGCAAATGATAGTCCACCCTCAAAAATTGCATTAAGATACATACATAAAGCATGTCTTATTTTAGAATGCACATCTAGTGGCTATGCCACTATGAGCTAGCCATTTCCTAAAAAGCTTCAACAACAACAATAACAACAACAACAGCATTGACCCAGTAAGGTTCTGGTTCAAAATATGCTAATTCTTGTAAGAGATAGTACAAACAAAAGAGAGGAGACATGAACGCGCTAACCTTTGCAACCATGCGTTGAAAAGTGACATCTTCATCATCAATCTTGTCCTTTCCCTTTCCCCATTTCTTATCTGTGCAAGTCAAATTGAGTTAAAATGCTTCAAAGAGAAAACACAAAAATACCAAAACGATATGAGATCTCATGAAACCTTTTGGGTCAGTCAGATTAGTGTATTCTTTTACTTCCCTTCCAGCCATCTCGTTTAGTCTTCTCTCTTTTCCCCCCTTCTTGGCACACCTTCAATATGTTTCTCTCTTGGCTAGTCAGCTTCCACCAAGTTACTTCAACCAAAATTTCTCCTCCGCTAATATTAAAAGCATGTTAAAAACAAAGAGGAAAAGAACATTTTTCTACTAGTAGAGATGATTTGCAAAACTAGGTCGTTTCTACCATTAGATTGTAAAAATAGGCTTTTAGTTATAGGTGACACGCTATTTTACAAGGTTGAATTAGTCAGTTAACCTATTTTTGCAAAGCTGCCTTACAATACTAGAATTCCAATCTCTCTGCAAACTTATTGTTGATAGCACCAAGTTTGTTAAGTTTCAACCAAACAAAACTCTTGTTGTTCTTTGCTTCTAACCATTTTCATGTTATCCACTGGGATAGAAAACACTTGGTCCACAATTGTAAAATAGGTCAGATCAATCACAGCATATACACAAAACATGTTTTGTGAGGTGCAAGCCTAAATCATCAATGATCAAAGTACAATGTAAAATCATAATCAACAAAGTCCTCAATATTTCTTTCTGGATGCTCGTTGGACCTGGAAAAATAATGCACATCCAAGAGATATCAAACACCAACAGAGAATCATCACAGGAGAAAATATGTACAAGTATTGAGGACCTGTTTTGGTATCCAGGAATGGAAATAAAGCATATTAACCAACCCGACCTGGTATCATTATTCCAATTTCCAAGACTTATAGCTAAACCTCATACCCACCTAGGGTGTCACTCATTCCTAAAACTCCCTTCCTCCCTCACCGTTTCCTTTTCCTCTTTGTTGTCCTGCATTCCAATGGAAATCTGATCTAATACATTCAATACATACATACCTGCCAACTCGAATTTCTGATGTTTTTAACACAACTACCTAGGGTTATATCAAACACCTCCTTAAATAAATCGCCAGTGCAAGAAGATACGAATTGGGAAACTCAATAAGACAACTGAAGCGAAATATATTTCCCTAATCGACCAAAAAAAAAACCGATCACCAATTCGAACACAAGTTACAACGCAAGAGACAAAGAATAGAAACGAGCAGAAGAAGCATACGTGAATGTAATACTCGACGTACAGTGTAAAATCCGCCGGAGAAGGTTGATCCGATCGCCGGAAGCAGCGTCGCGGTGTGAGTTTGTGCGATAGAGGGTTGGGTTGAAGTGTTGAACTGTTGGAAGTCTCTGAGAGCATGTTCTATGAAGAGGAATGGTAATCCTCTCTTCTTTTTTTATCCATTTTTTATTCAAAATGAGGATCCTCTTGGATGTGAGTTAAAAGAGAGGATCCTCTCTTACAAGAAGAATGGGAAGAATTCCTCTATGAGTAGAGGAATGTGCACATTGGCTCTTGTACATTCCTCTCCATATTCACCAATCAAAATTTGACATGTGTCTCTTATCTATCAACTACATCCATTTATTTTCATTACAATTTAGCATTAACAAATTATAAATAAAACTAATTTAAAGATGATATTTTAAAAAATAAAAAATAAAAAAATAATTCTTGCAATTTTTTTTTGTCTATAAATTGAACCTAATATTGCATACCTTTTTCATCTATCAATAATTTAAAGATGATAACGAGACATTTAATGTGACACGTGAACGCTATAATGATCGGTCTCTAAGAAGATTTATGGCTAGGAGGGAGGAGGTTAGAAATAAAGAAATGCATACGACTCTAAAGAACGACTTGGTCGATCACATTTGGGAGAAGTTTAAGGATTTGGCATCGAATTCGGATTGTGATTAAATCTTATGACAATAATGTTGTTATTTATGCTTAATGTTTTCATTTACATCTTATTTTATGTTGTTTGTATTATCTTAAAGTTAATCAAGATTTAATTATTAGTAGTAATCAATTTACATCGTCATAAGTAATATATATTTTTATTGAATGTTAAATTAATTTATTAATTAATTAAAATCATAAGGAGTGAATAAATCATAAATTGATAATATGAATATGTGGTAAGATATATGTATAAAAAAATTAGAAGAGAGGAGAAGAAATGATTCTCATTGTTGTGGGTGGATATAGAGAAAGAGGAAAAGGAAGAGGAAAGAGTGGGGTGAAATATAGGATAGGTGAGGTGTCAAAAGGAGGTGAGGAGAGAGAAAGTGAAGAGGGGATTACCAATCCCCTTCATAGCACATGCTCTAAGAGAGTTTTGGGGTCGCTCGGTCGGGGTGATGATGGAGGGGAAGCGCCGAAGCGGTAAGGAAAGCGAGCGAGGATTTGTTTTCTTTTGGATTAGAAGATTGGGTAAACTACACAAAACCACCCTTTATCTTGGTGTATTTGCAGTTTACCACCCTTTATTTTGAATTTTACAAAAAAAACACCCCTTAAGTTAATTCCGTTTGCATTTAACCACCCTTCTAACTTTTCCATCCAAGTTACCGTCAAAATCTAAAAAATACCCTATATTCTTTGCTTTGTCAAACTTCTTTCCTTGGCGGCCGACACCTTCTAGTCCCTCGACTAAAGAGCGTCGACGGAGACGACGTCCGTAAGGTCTACATCGAGATTGTAACGAGTTGGCATGATGTGGTCGTAATTAACGAGCTTCAAGAGTCGGCATGACGCGAGACTTCTTCGCCTGGTTCTTTTGTGATTCCTTGCGGATCACCTTCGTCGGGTACTCGGAAATTCCGGTGACCAGGCAGTGGCTGTAGTGGCGGTCCTTCAAGTCGTCATCGAAGGAACGAACGATCACCGCCTTCCAGTCGGCGTACCTGCCTAGCAAGAGGACCACTGCCTTCCCTGGCTTCAAAAACTTCACCATCTCTTCAACCTTCGCCGCCACACTTTGTTCAATTCGTCTTCAGAAATGGGGAATTTTTGGCAAGGGGCACAGAAGGGAACAATCAAAGTTGATTGGTTGAGACTTGAGATTGATTGGAAAGGGGCATAGGACTGCATGAGATTTGATTAGATTTGAACGCTAATCCATCAGAAAACCAGAGCTCAAGGACATACATCTCTTCTTAGAGTTGGAAGGATTAGAGTTTGTTGTTAGGTGATTCGGTGGTTGATGAATCAATATGCGTTCTCACAGAGAAACTAGTCAATTGATGAATTTGTGTGTGCGATTCGATGATTAGATGAGGAAATAGTGTTTTTATGATCCCCCATTCGTAGTCTCCTAAGCAATTTTAAGGTTTTGGTTACTTTAATTGAAACTCAGTTTGACAAAGCAAAGAATTTAGGGTTTTTTAAAATCTTAACGGAAATTTGGATGAAAAAGTTAGAGGGGGTGGTTAAATGCAAACGGAATTAACTTAAAGGGTGGTTTTTTGTAAAATTCAAAATAAAGGGTGGTTTACTGCAAATATACCAAGATAAAGGGTGGTTTTATGTAGTTTATCCTAGAAGATTTTGCATTTAAACACTCTTTATTTTTTATTTTTTCACTAAATTACTTTTATTTCCATTTTTACCAAATACCACCAATTATTACTTTACACATAGACTTGTCAAATGGGTCGGGCGGGTCGGGTTGTTAAATTCTCGGGTTCATATGGACCGAGTTGTTATGGGTTTGGTACGGGTTCGGGTTGATCCAATGGATCACAATCCTCAATTTTGTTAACCTTTATTTTTTATGTTTATTAAAATAATTAATATTAATATTATTTAATACTAATAAAATAATAATTTTATACAAAATTTATAATAAAAATTTAATTTTTAACTGAAATAATACTTTATCGGGTTGGTCGAGTGAACCCAACGGGTTGGTGACCCAACCCGGCTTTTTCTAGGTCAACCGGGTTAGGGTTACTCTTGACCCATTGATTTCCGAGTCAGGTTTCAACCCAAAAACCTCCAGGCAGGTTAGGTCGATTTTTCTAGTCAAATAAATTTTTGACAAGTCTACTTACACTAGTTGCATGTCATTCATAACTATAATTCAAATTTTAAATTTCCTTTTTAGTATAAATTAAGCATTTATAAACTAGTATCTCCGCCGAACATTCCAACCCATCTAAGAGACCGTCTAGTCCGTCTAGGCGCCCGTTTAGGCTGCCTAAGCGCTAGGCGGTCCCTCTACGCATGGGGTTTGTCTAGCGTTTTTTAGAACATTGACTATAATCATCCTTTAACTTGTCATCCAATTAGTTAAAATAAAAATATAAAACTAGAATATAAAAAACTATCTAAAAATAAATTAAACTTGGGCAAAAAATAAAAAGTTTGAAGTCGGTACACTAAGGCGGCGCAATGTTGAGACCATGACGGACAATGTCACAACTGTGACGTTCAACAAAACATGGGGTTACACAACATCATAGCCGTGAAGATCAACAGAGATCCATTTCTTCACCCGCACTTAGCCATTTTTTGACATCCTTTGTGTCACGAACTGTAACATCCCTATTTAGCAACGATGGGTATTACCGCCAGTGACCTCAGTTTTTACCGTCAAAAGTCACCCGAGACTTTCAAAGGTATTAACATAAAGGAAAAATGCAGAATTTCAATGATAATACATGATATATTAAAAGGTGCTCAAACTTGAGACTTTAAATATTGTATTACATCTTAAATTGTTTCAAAACAACATGATAGATTTAAGCAGCGGAATTAATAAAACATTGTTCTTGCAAAGCGCAGTGAATCCAAAATACGAGAGAAATATCTTTGAGAAGACTTGACCTTCCTTCCTTCAACTTTCTTGATTCTTCGTCTTTAAACCTTCGAGGGAAGTTTCCTAAAGTCTGGCATTTGTCGCGAAGGGCGAGAAATACCAGGTGAAAATGCGGAAAATAATGGAATTAGTCTAAGGAGACTAAGCAAGTGAGAATGAAAATTTTCAAGTGTAATTTGGTAATTTAACATTTCATCAAAGAGATATAGGAGAGATGTGTTCGGGATTTATAAACTTTATGTGGAGCTTAAGGGCAATGAGTCGATCTCGGAATGAGATAACTTTAATCCGAAAAGAAAGAACTACGAGATTTCATAACTTCTTAGAGTACAATTATGTTGGGAACGTTTTAATTTTACAACAAGTTTTAGAAAGCCTCTCACGCTCTTTTCGGACCTCAACCAACCTCATCATATTCGGCGCTCCAGTTCAGGGAGGTGGCCCAGAGGCGCTTAAGTACCAAACCAACCTTGACAAGCCCGAATAAGCATTTAGATTGGAAAGATTGTACTAATTGTAACACCCCGACTTTCGCCGGAGCGCCACTAGGTGGTAGACCTCTTTCGAGTGCTACTCAGGGTGGTTTGACAACATATTCACTAGGATGTTGCAACGCGGGCACGACGAGAACCATAAAACTACCAACTTTTTATTTGAAATTGAAGGTAGAAAACATGATAGTATTCTCGAATTCATAATAAAAGATATCAATCAGACCATTCTGTAATCTCAAACCATTCTAAACCATTTTTATCCAACTAGCAACAAAACAATTCAGAGGACATTTAAGAATACACAGATAACCAAAATCCCAACAATCCGGACCTAATGACACGTGTGCTATCACCCGCTTCACCACTTCATGGATGATCAATCACAGTTCCTCAAATATACCTGAAACTGTAAAAATATTCCCCGAAAGGTCAGCTACAATTTTAATTCAAGCTAGAAAGCGTGAGATGCATATAGAACATTTGAAAAACCACACATAACCCTAGCAACCAAAATTCACAAATAAACCAATAATTACCGATTCATATCAATTCAACACTTAACTTAAAATAATCGCACAGACATACAAACATGCAAACAAACACACACACATACAGACAACAACACAATTATAACCACATTAAAAAAATGCAAGAGTATCGCAATAGTATAATTAATACATATAACTTCAATAATAGTAACAAGGATAACATTAATCTTCAGAAAGATCTTCCCAATCATATATAACCACAAAATACATTCTGTTAAACAAAACTCATTAACACGAGACCATTCAAACAAAATGCATCAAATAAAACAACAACCAACATCCTCCTCAAATCCAAATGGCACCCTCCGGCCTCTCATCTATGGCGCACGGTTAGGGCGCGTCCTATACATGTGCCCATTGTTGGTGATTTGTGTCAAGTCATCAACTCCCTCTTAGAGCATGTTGAGGTTTAGAGCCATATTGGGAATGTTGACATGGTGTGTTGACATATATGACTTGCCATGGTTTAATTGTTACCATAAGATCCAATAGATTAGTCGCACACCACCTCCGAGACATAGGAACCTCGTGTGCACCGTTGCATGGCAAAGGCGCGCCTTGGCGTAGGCGTCGCTCGGTGCAACGGCGAGGTGCAAGCGTGGGGTTCGACTTGGACCTTGATGTTTGAGGTTCAAGGCTCGACATGAGGTGTGGTGCGCCTAGGAGCGAACTTGAGGTTCAACTCAAGGCTGCAAGGGTGCGCCTAGGTGGTGCGATGGCACGGTGAGGCTAGTGACGCGGTTGCGAGGCTGCGGTGGAGCTCTCGGCGCGCCTAGGGCACTTGTCTGAGGCATCGAGCATGAATTGTGAGGCTAAGGTATGGTTTTGAGCTTGATCATTGAGTCTTAAAACTTTGTGCATGTTCTAAGATGAATTAGGAAGCTTCTCTAAGCTTGGTAGATGCTTTGAGCAAGAACCAAAGCTTGAGTTTAGCTTGGCACATAGTTAAATATGCTAGAAAGAAGTTTGTAAGCTTCATACTAGCTTAGAGTGAACTCTAGGAGCTTCGACAAGCTCAAGACTCATTGTATATGCTTTATAAGAAGCTCATGTAGCTAGGAAGTAGCTCATGGAAGCTCAATGTAGCTCACACTAGCTCAAGTTAGCTCAACTAGCTAGAAATTCAGCTCAACCTAGCTCACACTAGCTCACGCCAGCTAAACTCACTATAAGCTAGCTCATGGAGCTAAGGGGTAGTGACACTCCTAGGTGACCTAGCTTGGCACCTAGCTATGCTAGCTAGGTGGTGGGGCTGGTGGGACGGCCCAAGGGGCGCGCCTTGTGGGCTGATGGGCCGCACATGCACACGCATGGCATGGGCTGTTGGCCTTGCCATTTGGGCCGTGTGAATGGGCTATTGGATTGGAATTTTGGACTTCTTGTTGGGCCTTTTATTTGTTGAATTTAAAAGGGAATTGGAGTCCATGGGGGGATGGATTTGGACGCCCCTTTGATGGTGACAAGGAGAGAGGAAGGAAGTTGTAACCAACTCCCTAAATTCACTCTCAACCACACACGTATGCAACCGATTTGTAACCGCCACCCATGGCAGTTTTTGGGCAGTTTCTCACGCCTATTTAAAGGGCTAAATGTCGGCATTTTGGATATGAAACACGTGAGAAAAAACCATACTTGGTCCCCAAGAAATCGAAAGAGAAAATCGAACAAGAATCTAGGATTTCTTGTCGGATTTGAGTGAAAACACAAGAGTGTACTCAAGTGGACGTGTGGTGGCATGGATCGAAGTTCTTCTTCAAGAAAGGAACCTCAAGTTGCATGGAGTGGGCAGTACGTTCGAGTCAAGGATGAACCCCAATCATCCATGGAAGACGACTTCATCGAAGTGAAGATCGAAGAGGAATCGATGGACTCGAACAAGGTACGCTTGTCTTCAATGGTTGTGTCTTGCCAACACTTCCATTGGTTTATTTAATTACGTTTTATCCCACAGCGGTATTGCACAACCCTTGGCATGGAATAGGGGCAATATACGTTGAAGGAAAGCGGGATCTCATCCCGTGACTCGTAGTCTTATATCCAAGTCGAATTACTTAACATGAATAAGGGTCGATGGTGATTGCCTTCGTGGCCTACACCCACGAGACTATCCTTCATTGGATCTACTCGTCATGCCTTGATTATCCTCATGGATCTACAAGGATCGACTTTCCTTCAACAAGACAAAGCAAATGTATTAAAACGATTTCATGCAAACCCTATTTGGTTAGACAACCACGAAACCAACAATCTTCAACGTATATTTGTATTCTTTTGTAGTTTTGCTTCGTTTTTGTTCATGTCCATCTTTGCTTTGTTGGTATATGTTGTTAAGTTCGAGGATAAGACTAAACGAGGGGATAAGACAGTGCATGACATTACCTCGCAATTGAGGGAAGTCAAGATAGAGCCTCCGAGTCCCATTCGACCCATCAAAGTACAAGGCGAAGTCATGGACTTTGATGAATGGGTGGAAGAGTACAATAAGAGCAATCTTTATTGGGATTGGGTCCTTGCTAAAGTAAGGTGTGAATCTGATTTCAATGATGCCCTACAAGGTGAGGTTTTAAGGCCTCAACCCTCCATGGTGATGGAGAATCATGGTCCAAGGCGTGATCAAGAGGCTAGGCATATGTACTCGTCATTCAAGCGCCATGGCAAGTCTAGGGTGAAGCACTCGCGTGCTAAACCAAAAAGAAACGTCCCTAGGGGCGTGGCCTTGGGAGATGGTGGGGTGTCGGTAGGAGGAAAGTATTGGCAAGTGGTCTATGGAGACCAAAGGCCAAAGAAGCCCGTTTATTGTTCTCTTTGTGGTGTGAGACGCCAAGGCTGATTTGTACTTGTGTTTGTTTCCTATTTTATGTACGTGTGTGTATGTATGTAGCATTAGATGTATTCTATGGACTATGTGTGTTGTATATGCCTTGACTAAAGGGCTATTAGTGTGTGTTTTGATCTTGTTAAAAGATCATGTAATTGTTTATGGTTTGAAATAAACTATGGCTTGATTAAATGTTAATCTTAGCAACGTGTGTGCAAAAAAAGGACTTAAGTCTAATTCTTGGAATCAACTTGAAAAGTTTGATTGTTGGTTTCGTTCACTAAGAATGATCCAAACTAGATTACCCTTGAGTCGACCATTCCTTGATTGGGACGACTCATGCTCTAGACTACCTTCGGGTCTACTAGAGTAATTAGATTACCTTCGGGTCTACTATGTAAGGGTCTACTAGTTTGCCCCCCACGTGAGAGGGGATGCACATGTTGGACATGTATGCACTAAACAACACATAGAAGAGATGGTAAGAGTCTCTTGATAAGATGCATGTGGAATTCACTAAGTGATTTCATGAAATTCATGTTTCTTATGAAAAAAGGGAAACAAGGAAGTCTTGATTGGTTTAGATTAAGACTTGTAGTATAATTGTAAGAGAGCAATGGTTGTATGAGAGTGAGATCTCTCATGGCTAAGTCAAATAAATTTGACAAGGCATGAAAAGTGTCAAATGGAAGTTTGATACTTAGACATGATTAACAATGTTCATGTCTAGACCGTTTTATCATATGGTTGAATCCTAAATGAATATGACTTGTCTAGATTATAAATGTGGTTTGATGTTGACAATTATGAATGTTAGCATGTTAGTTTTCCTTAAGAAAGACATGGGAATGTCTAAAGAAATTTCTTTGCAAAGAAGTTTGGGATCGGCGCATAAGGTGGCTAGGGTTTGAACCTAGACACGCCTAGGCTAAGCCATAGACGCGCCGAGCGGTGTCGTGACTCGACATCGATCCTCGAAGCGCTAAGCGCTTCGGGTAGGATCCCATGGAGCATCCGAGGCACGCCCTAGGAGGGACCGTTGCCTAGAACCCCCTCGGTGCTTGGCACTAGACGAGGATCGTCGCATGGGGGAGGTGTTGCATCAATCGCAACGTTGTGGCCTATGCCTTGGCACGATCTCGGGATCGAGCACGCCAAGGCGCGCCGAGTTTAAGCACTCGGCACATGGAAGGCCAAGGATGCGAGGCAAGGCATGGACCGCACGGACCCGATGCGTCGTAAGCCAAGTCCGAAGCACTCGGCACGCAACAACGCGGTACGAGGTTTGAACCTCGACACGGCCAGCATGCGCAAGGGTGCGCCACAGCTGGGTGACGACATCACCATGGCACAACCGGGTGTGCAAGGCGTTCCGAGGCTGGTTGAAACCAAGCCTTGGCTTCTACGAAGCGCTCGACGCATGGCGTCGGTGTTCCTACGATTGGCACACGAGGCGCGCCTACCATAAGGCAATGGATTGATTTGTTTAAATCAATGAAACCATGTTTGAAGTCATATTTGGCTTTCCTATTTTAGGGTTTAATTTATTTTGTGATTGAAGTAGGGAAAACTTGGTCTATCACATGTTCCATATGACTTCTTAGATTGCTCATGTTTATGTCATTTGTTTGGATGGATAGTACTTGTGTGGAAATTTGATAGGCTGATTTTATGACTTTCAAATAGACAAGTTATGGTCTAGGAAAGACTAAGAGGAAAGTTTTAAATCCTCGGATCCAAGGAAAGTGTCAAGAGTCATAAAGGCTTGAAATTGACAACTTTGGTTAATTAGTCTTATGGTTGAGAAACCATTGAAAGATTAATGGAAATAATGACATGGTAGATAAAAGACAAGTCTTAGCATGTGTGTAAGCACTTGTGAAAAAGATGATTGTCATATGAGCATAATTCTTCTAAAGTTTTCTTTAATGGAAATTTAAAGAAAGAAGAATTGAATCATCTAATTGCAAAGATGATGATCCTATGGGAACTTCCAATGAATTGGTGGTTAGGATGAAGGAAACATAAAGTGGACTACTTTGTGTTTGAATGGCCAAGAGAAAAGTAATGTCATTAGGAAGTCTTTTAAGGATTCTATATGCTTATGCATGATGTGATATAGAAAGTTTAGTCACTTGTGGTTGATTAGTGTCTAATGAATCTATATTGAAATGACATGATTTACTTGGTAGAAACCAAGTTGTAAGGTTAAAAAGATAAGACCTTGTTCTTCATTGATAAGATATGAAGATGTCAATGTATAGAGATGAAGGTGGATTAGATTGTTCTAAATCTTTGTCTGGGTAGAAATACATTGAGATGGAAATGAGAATTCCATGGTTATACACATGATTGAAAATATCTTTGGATTTATGAACACATGGTTATAAGTTGGATGTGTCATGACTTGGGGACGCTCAAGTGGATAATTTGATGTGGATATATTGACATAGGCCATTTGTCAAAGATATGGTTGATGCATAAAGGCATTGGATGTGTATGAAACTTCCTAGGTTGGAAAGTTTGAAAGCAAATTGGATCACTAAGATTTGGAAGACCTTTAAGTGCACAATTGGTCATAAATTCCAATCTTGAGTGATGGGCCGGCGTTCTTGGAGTTTCCAAGAGGCAATTTGCGATACTCCAACTTCTAAAGTTGGAAAGTGACATCTAAGTATGAGGGAACCTTGTAATGAGGCACATGCCATAACTTAGTGCCATCTCGTTTGACTTTTGTTAAGCACATCGAGGTTGTTGATTTCTCTCCGAGAAGATTGACATAAGTGTTTGTGTTAATTTCAATCCAGGGATGGGGGTAACAATCCTTACAACTCTTAGATTTGGATACCCAATTCCCCTACATCGAAAGGTGTGGGATGAATTCAATGTGGAAAGCCAAGTTGTGGAGTTGGAGAGCAATCATAATATTATAGATATTATTATTACCCATCAAGGTTTATGCTCTAGGCCACATGAAACCTAGTCTTGAAACGGAGTTTTCATTAATGAGTTTTGGTTGCTTATGTGGAGCATGATAGGAAACTCAACTATGCATATGTGGAAGTATAAGGCTTCTTCCAAGTTAGAGTAATTAAGGATGACTCAACTAATACATATGTGAGAGGATATGGGACGAAAGAGCCTTGTTTACAAAAGCGTCAAAAGGATAAGATAAGCGTAAGAGACTCATGTGTGAGAGTTACTTCGTGTACTTAGACAAGTTGATGTGGTTCAAACCTTAGGAGCACCACGATTCTTTAGTGCATGAATGTGATGATCACAAGGTGTAAATTCAAGTCTACGGACATTTACACTTATACATAGAGTTTGTTTATTAAACTTCGAGTCTTGATGACATGGCTAAAATGGGGGAGGAATGTTGGTGATTTGTGTCAAGTCATCAACTCCCTCTTAGAGCATGTTGAGGTTTAGAGTCATATTGGGAATGTCGACATGGTGTGTGACATATATGACTTGCCATGGTTTAATTGTTACCATAAGATCCAATGGATTAGTCGCACACCACCTCCGAGACATAGGAACCTCGTGTGCACCGTTGCATGGCAAAGGCGCGCCTTGGCGTAGGTGTCGCTCGGTGCAACGACGAGGTGCAAGCGTGGGGTTCGGCTTGGACCTCGATGTTTGAGGTTCAAGGTTCGGCATGAGGTGTGGCGCGCCTAGGAGCGAACTTGAGGTTCAACTCAAGGCTGCAAGGGCGCGCCTAGGTGGTGCGATGGCACGGTGAGGCTAGTGACGCGGTTGCAAGGCTGCGGTGGAGTTCTCGGCGCGCCTAGGGCACTTGTCCGAGGCATCGAGCATGAATTGTGAAGCCAAGGTATGGTTTTGAGCTTGATCATTGAGTCTTAAAACTTTGTGCATGTTCTAAGATGAATTAGGAAGCTTCTCTAAGCTTGGTAGATGCTTTGAGAAAGAACCAAAGCTTAAGTTTAGCTTGGCATATAGTTAAATATGCTAGAAAGAAGTTTGTAAGCTTCATACTAGCTTAGAGTGAACTCTAGGAGCTTCGACAAGCTCAAGACTCATTGTACATGCTTTATAAGAAGCTCATGTAGCTAGGAAGTAGATCATGGAAGCTCAATGTAGCTCACACTAGCTCAAGTTAGCTCAACTAGCTAGAAATTCAGCTCAACCTAGCTCACACTAGCTCACGCCAGCTAAACTCACTATAAGCTAGCTCATGGAGCTAAGGGGTAGTGACACTCCTAGGTGACCTATCTTGGCACCTAGCTATGCTAGCTAGGTGGTTGGGCTGGTGGGCCGGCCCAAGGGGCGCGCCTTGCGGGCTGATGGGCCGCACATGCACGCGCATGGCATGGGTTGTTGGCCTTGCCATTTGGGCCGTGTGAATGGGCTATTGGATTGGAATTTTGGACTTCTTGTTGGACCTTTTATTTGCTGAATTTAAAAGGGAATTGGAGTCCATGGGGGGATAGATTTGGAAGCCCCTTTGATGGTGACAAGGAGAGAGGAAGGAAGTTGTAACCAACTCCCTAAATTCACTCTCAACCACACACGTATGCAACCGATTTGTAACCGCCACCCATGGCAGTTTTTGGGCAGTTTCTCACGCCTATTTAAAGGGCTAAATGTTGGCATTTTGGATATGAAACACGTGAGAAAAACCAGACTTGGTCCCCAAGAAATCGGAAGAGAAAATCGAACAAGAATCTAGGATTTCTTGTCGGATTTGAGTGAAAACACAAGAGTGTACTCAAGTGGACGTGTGGTGGCATGGATCGAAGTTCTTCTTCAAGAAAGGAACCTCAAGTTGCATGGAGTGGGCAGTACGTTCGAGTCAAGGACGAACCCCAATCGTCCATAGAATACGACTTCATCGAAGTGAAGATCGAAGAGGAATCGATGGACTCGAACAAGGTACGCTTGTCTTCAATGGTTGTGTCTTGCCAACACTTCCATTGGTTTATTTAATTACGTTTTATCCCACAGCGGTATTCCACAACCCTTGGCATGGAATAGGGGCAATATACGTTGAAGGAAAGCGGGATCTCATCCCGTGACTCGTAGTCTTATATCCAAGTCGAATTACTTAACATGAATAAGGGTCGATGGTGATTGCCTTCGTGGCCTACACCCACGAGACTATCCTTCATTGGATCTACTCGTCATGCCTTGATTATCCTCATGGATCTACAAGGATCGACTTTCCTTCAACAAGACAAAGCAAATGTATTAAAACGATTTCATGCAAACCCTATTTGGTTAGACAACCACGAAACCAACACCCATTTCCCATATTCACCCTTCTTTCCCCGGCTAAACCTCTACTAGAGCGTTTGCCAAAACATTTTATTTTATTTTTAGAAGGGAGTCCATTCCAGCCGCATGCCTCTTCATCTCCAGCGTACCCGCACCCATGACCATACCGGTGGAACCCAGTGCACACATAACGAAAAATGTTTAAAAACGATTTTTCATAATTCCAAATTCATATATAAGCACGTAATATGGAATCATTCCAAAATGAGGTTTGCACATTCAATTCAATCATTTAACACATAACGATCGTAAGCAAAGCAAGTCGACAAGCCATTAACCTCGAAAGACGGAAACAATCATGTAGCGGAAGAAAATAAGCCTGAACAAGTCACAATCACAATAACAAGTACAACCACAATTTTAATTCAAACCCAATCATATTACAAACACAATCGCAATTACAGTTATGATTACAAGCACACTCATAGTTATAGTCAGATTCAGAATCATAGTCAGACACAACCACAACCAGATTCACAATCACAACTACAATCAGAATCACATTCACAACCACAATCAGAATCACAGTCACAAATACAATCACAATTACAACTACACCCACAATTACAAATACAATTACAATGTTCACAAGCATAGAGAGAATTTTTTTTTTTAAAAACAGATTCATATCAGAGGGACTAGTTCCCAAAACCAATTCCACATACATGGCACCCAATCTAACAGGAATTGAATTAAGCCGAGCAAGTCGCAGAACGACTTACCTCAAGGAAGAATTCCCAAAGGTTAAGGAGAAACAGAACTCGAAGAATGCGAGCTGCTAAAATAAGCTGAGTAAAAGCAAACCCTAACCAAAGACAATGAAAGGTATTTAAAATCTCAAAGCCCCTTGAAACAAGATTTAACAAATTAAGACTAATAATTGATAAACTACCCAATATGAAACTAGATGAATTCCCCTTTAAATCATCCAGTACAAAACCAAGCCTACACAATTGGAGCATCCTCTTAATTACATAGCATCTAAGTCTCACAGCCTGAACTAATTAACCTAATTAGTTTCTCTACCTCTAACAACTTCCTTCTAACACTAACCGAATACAACTTAAATTCATATCCAATTTAAAACTTAAAACATGTATGCAAACTCATCCACATATATACTAATTATAATTCATACGCACATGATAATTTTAGACAACCCATCTCTTAATTAATCCTAATGCTATTTGAATTGAACGAATTAACCACCAAGATTTAATCCAAAGGCTCAAAATTAATCAAGCATATATATATAAATGAAGATCGCTTATTAATCCCGATCATCAGCAATAGGACTTTTCAACACAATTATACAAACATATTGTGCACTCTCAGCATTAAAATCGAAGCCCTCAATTATAAAACTAACACCGACCAAATAACTATGCAAAATAGGGTTGTTCATTGGTTTGGGTAATTCGGTTTTTACCTGAAAACTGAACCGAACCGAACTGAACCGATCCAAGGTACTTCGGTTCGGTCCTCGATTCAAGATTTTTGCTAGTTCTGTTTTCGGTTCGGTTTTGGTTCGGTTTGGGTAAACCGATTTATTTTAATATAAAAATAAAAATTAAAAAAATACTATACTAAGCCTTAAGGATGTAACCCTAAATCCCATTTTGCAAGTTTTGTATTGCTTTGTTTATCATTTTGCAAGTTTTACTTCGAATGGTTTGAATGATTTTAGTTCAAAATGATAAAAATAGCGAACGTTCGGTTTTTTAGTTTTAGTTCGGTTCTAGTTCGATTCTAGTTTGGTTCGGGTCAAAATTGGTTCGGTTCTAGTTTAGTTTAGGGTGTTATGTTCAATATTTTGGATTTGGTTTGTGCCTAATCTTATACTTCGGTTCCTACCTGAACCAAACCGAACCGAACCGAACCAAAACCGAACCGGACTGAGCTTATTCGTTCAGTCCTCGTTCGAAAATTCTGAAATTTGGTTTTCGGTTCAGTTCGGTTTTTCTCGGTTCGGTTCGGTTTTGGACCGATGAACAACCCTAATGCAAAACCAGAATCGAAAGTATTCATAAACCAAATTAAACCCCACATCTATTTCAAGAGAGAAGTTGTAAGTAATCACAAGGCAGAATTGAAACAAGATTGGTGCTTACTAGTTACACGACCGGATTGAACTAACCAAAACCATTTAATCACAACTTCGCTAGTTCGGTCTTCCAAACGACGGCCTAGTCTGAATTGAATCTCGGTACCGTCGACGTGCACTGGTGAGGAGCGGTGTCACGGTCGGATCCTGATGCAAAGATGACGGTGTACGGTCAACATCGCGAGGGCCCAGTTCTATGGAACAACCACGCACAAAGCCTGAACCTCGTTTGGGAGAACCCAAGAACAGCAGATCTGGACACCCACTATTGGATCGGAGGTGAGAAATATCCCCTCGACTGGTGGCATGAACATCGGCAAAAAGGAACCGGAATGGAACGATCTTACTCGGAAATGCCGCTCGCCTACCCCTCAGATTGGCGGCGAACTAGCGGGTTCAAAAAACAACAGTGAAGTGTTGAAGGTGGCGTCCGACGTGCACTAGCCATTGAAAACAAGACCAGCGATGCTAGCTTGTGACAATTGAAAACGAGCAACGCTCGATCACCGAGACAAGGACGGCGTCGAGCTTGTGATGAGCACGAGTGATGTAGTAAAGCCAGCCATGTCTCCTACCGACGTCGATGAGTTGATTCGAGTGCCTTTTGACGGACCAATCACAAGGAGTCGAGCTAAGAAGATTGCTCAAGGCACAACAACAATCTTGGTTCGATTGGCAGTTGTTATAGAAGAGCCAAGCAAGATGAAGTGGGTCTCGTGCGCTCACTTATCTCTTTATTTAGAAACATGTATTAGCTTGTCTCACTTTAGGGCTGAATTTAGTAAGTGACCGGGTGAGATAAGTTGGTATATGGGTCAAAGTCAACTCTTTGACTTGACCATTCTAAGTAGAGAAAATATCTTTTATTATTTTTAATATAGGCGTGTTTTTTTAATTAAATAAAGTAGAGAATTCAATCAATAGGCTTATGTTAGTTGGTTGACTAGTCTCTCTCCTGGTTGTTAGAGATATTTTAAGTTTGTTAGAGATATTTTGAGTTTGTTAGGGTATTTTCTTAAATAAATAGATCAACCATGATTTATTTTATTTAAGGGAATCTATATAGATATAGTTATAGATATTTTATTATATCTTAGGAAGCAAGACAAGGAGGCCTAATCTATCGGCAAAATACATCAATAGACACTCGAACTTGTAATTTTTTTCAACCAGCCCCCATACTCTGAGATTTTCAAACAAACCCTTAAACTATATCATTTTTTGTCTTTTAAGCACAAATTGCTTATGTGGCATAACGCGTGTAGATCAACCCATATTTTGGCGAGTTAAGTGATTTACGGGTACTGACATGGCCTTTTTTATGAATATTCCATCTTTTTCTCTTTTTTTTCTCTCATTTGTATTAAATAATGTAAAAATCTTATATTTCTTTTTGTTTTTTGGTCTTCTTCTTCCTCCTTGCGAAAATTCTCCAGCACTCTCAACCAATGAAATCTCCAATGAAATCTCAACCAAAACAAGAGAGATTCTTTAATTCCCGTTATTCTTTTTTTCCTATCTTCTAGATCTGAATTTTTACTTGGATAGAGGCCTGGAAGCCATGAAAAGTAAATTAAGCTCTGCTCCAACAATTCACGATTAGAGAAACTCAACAAAGACAAAAAATGAGAATTTGAATGCTTAAGCAAAATGAGATCTGGATTTCCGGCAGGCATATGGACGGAACGGAACGACGACGAACAAGGAACCAGAACGAACAACGGACTACGAGGAAAGAAATCGAATGATTCATTGCAGGCTATGCAAGGAACCGGAACCAGAGATCATCAAAACATGAGAATTCGAGTTCACCAGAACCAGAACATGGGAAAATTAGGACGGAATGACGAAATCAGGAGAGTTTTCGAGTTCTCCACCGCCGGCATATCTTTTTGTAGCAAAATCAGAACCATAGAGAATCAGGGGTGGGGGTTGGAGGCGGGGGGTTATGGGGTCGGGGAGGAGGGGTGGAGGTTGAAGGTAGCAATCATGGGGAGGGGGAAGGTAGGAGATCCAGCGGGAGGAGAATGTGTGGGGGATGGAGGCTAGATCTAGATCTAGCTTAAGAGGAAAATGGGAATGGAGGTTAGGGAAAAATGGAAAATGGGTTGTTTTGGATTGTAATTTGGTATAATAATAGGGGTAAAGTAGTAATTTGGTTATTGTTTTTATTTTCTTATAAATTAAAATTAAAATTGCTTATGTGGAAAATAATTTAAAATTAAAATTAAATTTTTTTCCACGTAGACGCGCGTCGATTTCACGAAAATAAGGTGTGTCAAGTTGAACAAAATCTGTCAAGTTAAGGTGTTTATTTGAACATTTAAAAGTACAGGGAGTTGGTTGAAAAAAAATTACAAGTTCAAGTGTCTGTTGATGTATTCTGCCCTAATCTATCTAATTAGGGTCGGCCATCTACTTGACTTGTTCTCCAAGATTCAGCTTTGTATTCTACTATTTATACTCTTGCATTTCAATAATAAAAATCAGCTTGAGAGAGATTAAACCCAAATTGGTTTAATCTATCTTTTGGGCCAAAAACAATACTCGTGTGTATGCAAATTGGAGAACTCCATTCGACTTTCATCATCACTGAATTCTCTCTCTTGTTCTTGTGTTTTAATTCAGTTTGTTCATTCAAATTGATCAATTGATTAGTTCTAGTTTTGATTGTTAAATATCAATCTAGTTTATCAATTGGATTTAGAGTTAGAGCCAATCCAATTGAACTATCCCTTTTGATTCAATCTTAAGTGATCAAACCAGTTTCGTTACATTCAATTCTCGAGATCAATATTCCTTGCGCAACAAGTTACTCACTTTGAAGCAATTGTAGGTTCAAAGTTGTCGTTACTAGGCAAGATCGGGACTTTGTGGGTTCACTACGAGACTTCTAAGGAGGATTCCGAGGCAATCACGTATCAACGAGCACTTGAAACTGGCGGCGAAGACGACTCAAGACGAGCGAGTTCAGCGGCGCGAGAGGATTGGTGAGACGAGGACGGAACGGTGGACTCGTTTCGAGCTTTTGACGAACGAATCGACAACGTCAATTGCATAGGAGCCAATTTTTTGTGAAATTTGGCATCCTCTTCCCGTTAATTCTTTTGAGATGCGGTGCTCGGAATTAGGGTAGAAGAAAAGTGGGATAGGGAAAAGGGTTAAGAGGGTAAGAACATGAGCCTTTCACTAGGTGGCTTGTACAAGATCTTTGAGCCCACCAACTCTTACAAAGAATTTGAGCCCAACATTTACAAGGAAGAAATACTTAAGGGAAATGGGCTTCTTGGACCAAGATAATTAGATGGAGTAACTGGCAAAGTGGAACTAGCCTCGAGGTGAAAACCTAGGTATTACACTAATCCAACCCGATTCGATTTAATTAATGTGCACTAGCACTTATCTTTATTACGTGTCAAAACATTTCATATCAGATTTGACTTTTGAGGGGGCGGAGGCTATGAAAGAGCCGAGTCCACAAATGGAACGGAGTTCCAACAATTAGTTGGGACATAACATAAGTTAGTTAATGGATTGATTAAGGCCAACCTTTAGCCTTATTATAAATTTTGAATATCGGCATAGTATAGACGTTAGCCTAATTCGTGAATTTAAACAACGACATAGTAAAAGACTTTAGTCGTCTTTTCCATTTCATGTTGCATTGCTTAAGACTTTAGACGAAACCTTTTTATTTCGACATTGCTTTAAGAGTTCATCAAACATTTATTTTCTGTGTGACATTGCTTTAGACTTTAGACGAAACCTTTCTATTTCAACATTGCTTAAGACTTCAGTCAACAAAGTAAGAGTAGAGTCATGACCTACATATAATATGATGTTATAAAAAGTGGTTCAAGACTTATGTCCAACACTTTTTTCTATACATTTTCCAGTGAGGTCTCTAAACGAGACACTTTAAACAAACAAGGCCGCAATCATCGGTCCTAAGTTCATTTCTAGCATTCGAATAATAATAATAACGATAATGAGTTGTCGTTATTTTTAGCAATCGATATATCCTATGTTTATTTATTTAAGCAAACAAGTTTCGTTCCCAACATCAAGAAGTTAAATGGAATCGAGATATAGAAAAGGTTACAAGGAGAATATCCATTTGCCTTGAATCGTCTTCAGAATTTTCACAAGGCTCGAAAAGATTAGACAGACCTAGTGAGCTCGAAAGCTTGGACCTAGCATTTCGATAAGATAACGAGCGAATCTATATATCTATATATAACATTAAAAAGTTGTGTACATGGAGCATTTATTGCACTTATAAATAATTTCAAATATAATAAATCAAATGTTCATATGACAAGATGAGCTCTTCGACACAATGGTTACAATGTTGGTATTTGTAAAGAAGGTCTAAAGTTCAAATCTCTAAATAATCTTTTTTCCTTATTCTAGCTAAAGTTTTTATGTCGTTTGCCTAACAATTTGTTGGTGTACAAAATCTCGCCTTTAATTCGTATCAAATACACCAATTAAGAACTTCGCCTCTTCCGCTCCTCTTCCGTCTCCTGACCTAAAAAACCTGCAAAACAATGGACAAAGGGGGCGGGGACCCCCTAATCCACCTCTGATGCCTAAGTCAGAAGAGCAGTTGTCGTTTGAGCGTCGAGGTACAACAAGAGAGCGATGAAACCCTAAACAGTCGAGCTAAGCGAATATTAGCCTGCCTAGGATTTCAGAATATGCTAAGCACATGTGTGTGTCTCTCCCTTCATGCCTAGGGCATGTATTTATAATGGAAGAGAGAATCATAGGGGGCCGAAAATCATGCCACTAGGGCCGAAAATCTTATCCTTTCGGGCTGGCCAACTGCCTTAAAGCCCAAGTAAGGAATATTCCACCCTATCTCTAATTTAATTCTATCCTTTAATAAAAGATAGAATCTTCCATTTAAGTTGCATAACCGCCATATAATTTTATATTGAAAATAAGAAAATAACTGCGCAGTAATTTAATAAATACCTTTTTAATAGTCAAAATAACTATGGTAATTATGTTTGTTTTACCCGCTCACAAATGCCCCACCTACACCGCCCTTAGACGACCCACCGTGTTAGGCGACGTAGGGTACAGAGGGTTTCTAATCGAAGTGGCCATGCAGATCGGTCAATTGGTCCCCTAGCGCTTTCGTATATTCGTATATTCGTATATTCGTATATTCGTATATTCGTAATTCGAGTCCACATGAGCGAATATCATGTGTTATGAGCGAATTTCATAAACTTCTTCATACACGCATATGAAGAATCCATTAGTGCGATTAACTAATGTTGCGCGGCGCATTTTTTTTATGCAAGACTCAAACTAATGCAAAAGAGCTGACTTTTATTGATAAATAAACGTGAATGTCATGAACTACAAAGCTAAACAAGATGAAATGCAAAACGCAAAAAACCTAAGGGCCTCATCAAAACCACGTGGGAAAAAGAGTGCCCTATCTATATGAAGCCCTAATCCCGGGATCCCTGCGCAGGGGAACCCGAGCGATCTCGCTTTCGATCCCTGTCATACGAGACGAGGAGATCAACTCCGGCGTCGCGGCGACGGTTTTGCCCCACGATCGGGGACTTACGCTCGGCATTAGTGCCGTGCCGGTGATCCTGCGGCAGGCGCACGGGCTTCGGCTCGTCTTCTATTTTTTGCATGAATTCCGACTTCGGACGACTTCCCTTGGAACACAGACGAGCATCCAACTGATTTGCCCAAACTCGAATGATGGCATCTCCGTCTCTAAATTGGACCATTTGATGAAGGGTCGATGGTACCGCTCCAATCCCATGAATCCAAGGCCTTCCCAAAATTAAATTGTAGGGCGAAGGCACATCAACGATCAAGAACTCAACAATCATCACTTTCTTGGCAAGGCTGACTTGGGTTTTGTACATCCCGAGCGGATATGTTGGATAGCCACCAAGTCCAGTTAGTTGCATCTTGACGGGTACCAAATCTTCATTGCTTTTCCCAAGGAGCTTGAACACTTTGTAGTACATAATGTCGACCGAACTCCCGGGATCAACAAGGGCACGACGCACTTTAAATCCGTCTAGCTCGACTGATAGAACCAACGGATCGTTATGAGGGACTTGGACTGAAACGAGGTCCTTGTCTCTAAAGACTAATCCGTCCACCGTACGCACGGGGGAAGGAGGTCGTCGAGGCTCGGCTTGTTGAACTCTCATAACTTCAAGCTCGTGGCAAGACTTTCTGAAATTACTCCTCGCCTCATCATCTTCATGTCTATAAGATGCTGAAATAGTCTGGATTACCTCAATCTGTTTCTGCCCCGGCTCATCATTCTTCTCAAGCTTCTCCTTCTTGATGAACTCTTGCAAGTATCCCTTCTCCACCAGGCTCTCTAGATACCGCTTGAACGGCTCACACTGCTCAGTCATATGTCCCCGGTTTCTGTGGTACATGCAATATTTCTTGCTTCGCGGATCCTCATCTCGACATTCTTCTTTGGGAGGATATTGGAAGAAACCTTCATGCTTAATGCGAGGCAAGATCCGATAGATTGGTACACTAAAGGTAGTGTAAATTGCCCTGACTTGACTTTCTCCCTTGAAATTATCGGCTCGGCGGCGGATTTTACGGGGAGGAGAGGACGACCTTCCTCTTATCTTAATATTGGATTCCTCCAACCGCACATACTGGTGAACGCGCTCCTGAAGCTCTACAATTGTGGTGGGTAGACGAAGTGTCAATTCCTCTGTCAGCATGTTGTCTGCAAAGATTGCCCTTTTAAAGGCGGTGATGGTGGTCCTCGGATCGCACCCCTCAATTTCTGCATAGCACTCCATAAATCGGTTGAAGAAGCGACGCAAACTTTCCCCTTTCTCTTGTTTGAGACCAAAAAGCGTGTCAAGTGAAGCGGCATCCCGACTGTTAGCTATGAACCGCTTTACGAACTTTGAAGCCAATCGTCCCCAACTTCGGATCGAGCCCGGCCTCAGACTCTGAAACCATTTCAGGGGGCCTTTTCCAAGGCTGCTCGGAAACATTTTGCACATGATCGCGTCTTCGGACACCCACAACGCCATTTTATTGGTGTAGGAGGTGATGTGATTAACAGGATCCGTGTTTCCGTCGTACACAGTAAAGGTTGGCGGAGAGAATTTCGACGGTGGCAGAGCTCGCTGAATATCTGGATGAAACGGCGTCGACGTCAACATGGGCAACTTGTGTTTTGCTTGATCCCGAGCCGATTGCAAGGTGTTGCCTTGCGCTCTCAAAAGATCAAACAACCTGTTTTCGGTACGCTCAAGCGCTCGGGCTCTTCCTTCAATCCTTTCCAGGCTAACACTTCGATGTCGGTGTTTTTCTCGGTTTTTCGGACTTCGATCATGCCGGGAAGGGACGTAACGATCGTTCCGCTCACGCGAGGAACCGCGCCGATCGCCCGCCCCGCGGCCTCGATCCGATCGCCCCGCTCGCGATCGCCGCGATCGCGATCTCGCGGGAGACGCTCGCGGCTTCGACCGCGGTTGCTGTCGCGGCGGCGAACTCCGCTCGACTCGCTGGATGTCGACCCACTCGGCTGTGGCGAGTCGGCCCGCGACTTCTTACGCGATGGTGATCCATGGCGGTGGTCTCTCCGTCGGTTCCGTGGTGCCCTTCTATCGATGTCGTATTCAACCTGCATATCGTCCTGCCCGTCAGAACTGATCGATTGAGGACTACGGCGGTTATCAGTGAATTCGATAACGCTAGCGAGCCGTCGATTAGTCCTCTCAGTTTCTGGTTCATCAACAGGGCGCTTGCCTTGAATCTTCTCCAAAGAATGTTTTAACTTGGCGACCTCTTCTAGGGCTTGTTACAACCGAGATTCAGTTTCTGCACACCTTGTCTGATATCTCTCGTTCTCTCTCAGGGTGGCTGCCAAAGCGTGGGTAATCTCATCCTCTTCTTCATTGGTAGTAGATGCCCCGTTCCCGCCATTCGGATCGGACGATAAGATGAGGCGATCTCCTCTTCTGACGGGATTGGACCCGGCACGGCTAGACTGACCCTGCTCTAGACGTGGACTAACCAGGCTAGGGTTCGACTCGCGGATGGAGCCCGAGGGCTCAGAAACTCGCAGCCCGCGGTCGCGGTTTTCAGGACCGCGGGCGCGGTTCGATCGGCCGCGATCGCGGCTTTCCGAGCCACGGTCGCGGTTTTGCGCGGCGCCAGCGTTCGCGCGTGCGGCCTCGCCTTGCCCCGGAACTCTTCGATCTCCTTCGTTCTCGGCCACACGCATAGCCGAGTCCCACAATTGGTCAAATCCGGTTGACTCGGACCCTGGAGTATTACGATTGTCAATTCCGTCGCCTGACCCGAACCCTAAACAACCTGTGCGATGAACAGATGTATTAGCAAGAAGGACCGGATCACGGTTTGAACCGCTTTCAGGTACCAAGGTTTGATTTTCCGAGCGAGTATCGGAATTACCTTGATCGATATCCATCGGGGCGCGGTTTTCTGAACGGACTTCAGGGTTTTTGATCTCGGCCGCCGATCCACGCTCGCGATCCTCGGCATCCGCGCTCGCGGTCGTCAAGCCGCGCTCGCGGTTTCGCTCGCCGGCGGTGGCTCGCGCGGACTCGTTCCGCGATGTCGCTCCGGCGTCTTCAAAGTTAACTTCCTGATTTTCCGGTATCGATTCCAACACCATGATTTCGTGAATCGAATACTCGTTTCCCACAGACGGCGCCAATTGTTGGTGTACAAAATCTCGCCTTTAATTCGTATCAAATACACCAATTAAGAACTTCGCCTCTTCCGCTCCTCTTCCGTCTCCTGACCTAAAAAACCTGCAAAACAATGGACAAAGGGGGCGGGGACCCCCTAATCCACCTCCGATGCCTAAGTCAGAAGAGCAGTTGTCGTTTGAGCGTCGAGGTACAACAAGAGAGCGATGAAACCCTAAACAGTCGAGCTAAGCGAATATTAGCCTGTCTAGGATTTCAGAATATGCTAAGCACATGTGTGTGTCTCTCCCTTCATGCCTAGGCCATGTATTTATAATGGAAGAGAGAACCATAGGGGGCCGAAAATCATGCCACTAGGGCCGAAAATCTTATCCTTTCGGGCTGGCCAACTGCCTTAAAGCCCAAGTAAGGAATATTCCACCCTATCTCTAATTTAATTCTATCCTTTAATAAAAGATAGAATCTTCCATTTAAGTTGCATAACCGCCATATAATTTTATATAGAAAATAAGAAAATAACTGCGCAGTAATTTAATAAATACCTTTTTAATAGTCAAAATAACTATAGTAATTATGTTTGTTTTACCCGCTCACACAATTGTTTATGATGCATAAATAATTTAGATTAATATCTATTGATTTAGCCTACTGTTTCTAAAGAGTAATAATCTTTTTTGAAGGGAAAAAATAAAATAATGATCTATATTTAATACATCTATCGATAAAAAAAATTATATGAGAAGAATACCATTTTTTCTTATTGTGCATTCATGTATTAAGTTCATTTTTTCACACTGTGCATACATTATTCTTAGGATACTTATCCTCTTAAAGGTGTACTTATTGTCCACATTTAACCCCTTGAATTACATCTTATTTATTTTAATTTATAATATGGATGCATACCTACACATAGAGATACTCTTAGGATACTTATCCCCTTAAAGTTGTACTTATTGTCCATATTTACCACCCCTAATTACATCTCATTTATTTCATTTTATAATATGGATGTATACTTACACATTCTATACATACTCTTAGGATATTTATCCTCTTACATGTGTACTTATTGTCCACATTTACCAACCTTGATTACACTATTATTTATGTTTGTATATTTGACCAATTGTATTTCATTGATTGGCCTATATATACATCATCTATATATAACAATAAAAAGTTGTGTACGAAGTGCATTTATTACACTTATTAAAAAATTTAAATATATTAAATCAATTGTATTATTTGTCAAGATGAGCACTATAGTCTAATGGTTAAGGTTTTGCCCTTTGTAATGAAGGTCTAAGGTTCGAGTCTCGAAATAATCATTTTCAGCCCTTTTTACCATTTGTATATAATCAATATATTCTAAGTGTACATTTGTACATCAATGTTTAATGTGTCTATTTCTCAATCTATTTGATATTTTGATTTGGCCAATTTTTTTTACACACATTAATGTCATTCTAAAATAAATCTATTATAGCTAACAGATAAAGTTCAAATTGGATTTTTGTTAAAACTATTATAGCTAAAGGACTAAATTGACAATATTTTTTGCTAAAATTATATTAAAGGACTGATTATTTTGGGTTTGATATTAAAAATATGTAAAATAAAATATAAGCCATGTAGCAAAAACTAAAACCAACTTACGAACAACCAATTTCATATAAGGGTTAGTTTTAAAAAATAATTCAATTTCTTCCTTGGTTTAAATTTTTTTTTACTCCTAAAGTGCTAAATTCAAATTTGTTTTCATATTTTGAGTATGTTAATGATACAATATGGCTATATAATAGAATATTCCATGCATAAAAAAATTGGTGAAGTTTAATTTAACCAATTTTATTTAGGCAAAATTATCACAATCCACTTTGAATGAAATAGAACATTATATCGAATAATTAATATAATAAATGTTTTCATATTATGCTCACTCAAATCACATAAATCCAACCCCACATTATTACCCTATTTAAAATAGTGAATTGTATTGCATGTGTAACGCCTACTGAAGTCAATACAAAATTGTGTGAATGAATTAATATAATAAAATCACATTAAACAATAGAATCATATCCATTACTACCCCTAATTAGAAGGAAACGTTAAACTACCATTGTAACCTCAGCTACTACTTCGACTTTCAATATTAATGCACATTTCCTACTCCTATATATACCTCCACCAAACTGATTATCCCAGCCATCCAATTCAACGAAACCTTGTAGTGCATACCTTGTCTTTTAAGTCCCAAACCAACTCAACCTTGGCAAAGAGTTACGACCCTAATCAAGCGGCTACATCCTCCCATCTTTAGAGATTACCTCAAAGAAGGTGCCAATTCAACACAAGATTAACCATCATAATTTGTAAGAAATGGGATGTACAAAACCATTTCGGCAAATTTATCAGCACTAATTTTATTGTCTCTAACTCAAAGGTACCTATCATGCTTTGTAGATATGTTTTGTTCACAAATAAGTATTCACATAACTATATCATTATTCACAAATAATTATTGATGTTCCAACCATTGTAAATATGTGTTGTAGTCCTTCAACTATTTTATATATATATATATATATATATATATATATATATATATATATATATATATATATATATATATACTAACCTCCTAATTTTCATATAATTATTGTCAATCAGAGAAATACTAATTATATAGGAAGAAGCAATATCACTAATTGCTATTTGTTTAATGGAAAAGATGAATGTGGTCCGCTCTAGCTTTACAAAACCCTTCATATCTAATGACAAATTATGTTTGAAAACTTTTTATATTTGGTTCTCACAATTTATGTACTAGGTGTAAAAAATAATAATTTTTTTTTCATATGCATTCTTTATTCATACAGAATTAGATGTCTCAATTGTTATAACTTTTATGAATTAAACTCGCAAAAGTTTACTTTCTAAAACAATAAAATAAGACAAAAAAATAAATACATGTAAAATAAATGCCCCGTGCGTATGCACGGGCCTGTCCAACTAGTTCTACAAAAAAATCCATTGACATGCACATCTCTCTCTTTCTTGTTTCTACAATTCTCTCCATGGTTACAATTATAAACATGAATAGCTCAAGGTATGTATAAATTATTTTTTCTCTATGCATTATAGGTTATTGGTATCTTAATTCTATTATATATTTGTTCAAATATCTTCTTCGATATTATATTGGAAGCCTATTTTCATTTAAAGTTTAAACTAATTTCTATTTAATATTACTATTTTTAATACTATATTATAATTGATCGTTATTATCTAAACTATATTGTTGTCAACTTAGATCAAACAAACTTTTTTTATGTATACAAGAATATCATTTCAAGCAAATGTATTTTTGAGGGTTAAGTTCGTAAATTGATTTTTAAATTTTTGAAAGAATATAAGGTCAATGTGAATTTTTATTGTGATTTTTTTGAAGAATCATTACTTCTAAGAATATATAATCAATTGAATTGTATGAATTGACTAATTATGATTCTTTCCATCCTAAATTATTTGAAATCTAAAATATAAACATTACCAAAGTTTTTATTTGTCTAATGATATGTAAATGCATACAACATCTAATGGCAATTTAAAAATTTTGTAGTTGATGGTGCGCGAAATAACGATGTGCGAACAGTAGGCACGGATCGCGAGGTAAAAGTAATGACAACGAGATGTGAGGAAATTCCCCGAGGTTATTTCCATACCCATCCAAAAAAGCGAGATTCCTAGTCAGGTTGTCGACCCAAGTTGCGGGAACGAGGTCCTCATGCCGCAATCCTCTTCGATGAGGATGTCGGTCAAGTAGCGTGCTTCTAGAAGCAACTAGGATAAACCTCGCATACTCAAAAGCTAACACATCTGCCTTGCTCAACGATTCGAAAGCCACTTTATTCTCAACCAATAACCGACTGCCTCTTTCTCGACCAATCAGATGGTCGTATCCCGAACATCCCACATCGGATATTGATGAAAGCCATGCTCCTCAAACGCATATAAATAGAGGAGTACCCCGAGGGTTGCAAGGGTGGAAAAACATCTCTAAGACGAGAACTATGTTGCTTGTTGAAGATCGACGTGTTGGAATCATCGTAAAGACCACGCTACAATCAAGAGAAGATCAATAAAAAGACTTCAAGTCGCTCAAAGAAATCTCAAGTCCCAAGAGATCCCGCGAGCCGCATTACAAGCTACAATCCCGACATCGTCAATAAGATTTTGGCTTCGCTAAATAGATAACAATTCTCAAAAGCTTGTAATAGAAAAAGATCGTGTTTGTAAGCGGTAAACTCGTTGTAATAAAGGGGTCTCGAACCTCGTTAGGCAGAGAGCTCGAATCTTGTAAAAGAAGATCTTGGGCAGACTCCCGTTGTTGTAACCTCGTTTGGAAAACATTAATAAAAGCAGTTTTTTGTCTCGTCGAATATATAATCTCGTTTCTTGTCTTTAGCGTCGGTTATTTCGGGTTTCATCGGTAGCGTGTGTGCAAAGTTTTCATATTGGCCAGGTGTGAAAAATACACATTTTTTCATTCAAAATTCAAACGTACTATTTTATGATTTTTTTAGATCAAACAACCCACATGTGCTTTCAATTCTTATAAAATTACAAGTTCTAAATGTTTTTACAAATTGAAACGACGAAAATATACTTTATAAAATGTTAAAAATTACAATAAATAAATAAATAATGCATGTTAAAAACGTGTCCCGTACATAGACTGTCCTCCTAGTTTATATTAAAATTCTTATCTCATTTATTACAAACCTTTTCTTTAATATTTCCTTTCACTAAGAGAAGGAATTATATTTTAAATTATTTTATTTAATAATTTAGGTGGGAGTTTTAACCAATATTAATCCTTGATTATTAAATCCAATAAGATATTTTTTTAAATACCTTGTATAAAAATACTATACTCATTTAAAAGTTCATGCAAAGGTTGAATAAATCCTAGAATTCCTTTTTAAATATCATTAACCATATTTATTTAATTTGCTTAAATAAATATTATTCTCATTATTCTTACTAAGTCTAAGATCATTTATAATATTTTCCAAAATTATTCTAAAGTTCAAGTTGACTTGCAAAGGAGAATAATTTCACATAAAAGTCTTTTTTAGAAAATCTCACGCACTTTTATCTCTTTTATTTAAATAAAAACTATTATCATGGGTGATAGCATTTCTATATATTAATTAATTTTAATCTAAATTATAATAAGTTAAATTGACATGAAAGAGCATTTCTTATTAATAAAAACCTTATTTTATTTATCATACAATCCTTTCTTTATTCTGTTTCTCTTAGAGAAAGTACTAGTTGATGACTCGGGCCTTGTCCGGTGACTTTGTAAATAAAAATTAAAATATATTATTTAAATATGATATATTTATTATAATTTATATAATAAAACAATATTATAAATATTTAAGTTAATTATAATAATATAGTGTATTATTAAAATGAATACAAATATTATCTTATTCTTAAAAATATTATTTATAATACTTGTGTAATAATCATACAAAAGTTGACGTTCTTAACTCATTGGGTTGACCCGGATCCTCACAAAAACCGCAATGAATTGACCCAATCAAACCGTAAATTTTAATGACATGAACTTGTACTCAACTGAACCTGAAATGAGCGAGCCTAAACCAACATGAATTGACCCGATTAACTAGTTTAACATTAAAGGATCAATAATTTTTTTATTTTTTTATTAAGGGATCCGTAATATGATACTTATAAAATTAATATACTATAAAACATAACATTTCTATACCGATATTAAATAAAAAATTGTCATACTTATTAATATAAAAATGGTATAAGAAATCATTATGCTTATGGATATAAAATTTAAAAGTTGTCACATTTGTGAATGAAAAATTAATTTACGAAAATCTAAAAGTCAATATAAATTCTAGCATTAAAAATATGGTCTATATTAATTAGAAAAGTATAGGCATAGTTATGGGTGAAATATTAATATAGCAAATTTCATAACTAAAACTATGGTGACTAAAATTAAAATTTAATAACAATATTGTATTTAACTATCATATATAGATAGACCTTTAATATATAAAACGCGACATATTTATGGATGAAAATTTAAAAAGTTATCATTAAAAAGCATAGAAAATTAATATTGAAAAATTCGCAATTAATATGAAACTATGGTCAATATTCATTATAAACATTGACATACTTATAAACAAAAAAAAATTAATATAAAAATTCAAAATTATATAAAAATATATGATTAAAAATATGATTCATACTAATTAAAAGCGTTAGTATAATTTTTAAAATAGCTGGGATACTATTAAGTGGCTATTCAAGTCTAAAGCCAATATAACAATTCGAAATTAAGATTGGTTCGGTTTTCATCAAATTATTACGCCAAACCTATAATTTTTAAGTTGGTGAAGGTGTATTGTAATATTCGGGATTTCAGGTTCGTTCTCCTTCTCAATCGGAAAAAAAAAACAAGTTTCTTGGATTACAAGCAATCAAACTTCTTGACCCACAAGTAACCAGGTTTTATGAAATATCTATAACCCGTTTTATTATATCCGAATTTCTACCCATCAAATTAACTAGATTCTATCTAGTTAATGTTATAAATACTAGTGAATATTACCTAGTGAATATTTACATATCCGTAAGATTGTATCTAGTTAAGTTTCTTTATCCTATCCATTATAAATCTTATCTAGTAAATAGGAAGTTTTTTTTAAAAACACAATTTATCTACATGAGATCTTCTAAACCAATGTAATCCCGACCTCCCAATCCTCAACTCTCTGTTCTTCCTCTAAACGAAAGTCGACGCCTGATGGAATTAACCATAGTTAAGCTTTGGTTTACATCAGTCTAGTGGTTAAGTGTTAGTTTAAATCAAGTTTGTATTAAGGCGGTTTAGTCCGTTTAGCTTTACTTGTAGAAGGGGTAAGAAAGCTCTAGTATAAATACTAAGAGCATCACATGTAATAAGGCAATCTGGCCATTCATTCAATACAACTCTTCTTTCCCTTCTCTCTGTTTTCTGTTATTCATTGTTACATTCATTTTCATTCGACATTCTGTCTAGATTCATCTTCATCATGATCGATCTCTCCTCCTATTCTGACATGGTATCAGAGCAGTGATTTGATCCTCAATCACGCTTCCGCATCTCTCTTACTGTCAATCAACACTCACTTCATTCCTTTTCAGCTGTTTTCTCTCGATCGCAGCTTCTTTTGACCTAATTTTTCACTTCATCGATCAATTTGATCCTCTTTCTTCACGATGACGAAGCAAGCTGAAGAAGGAAACGAGTATGCTTTCACAAAGATCACTGACACAAGCGATCCGCTGTATGTACATCCATCCGATCAGCTTGAACATCAGCTGGTTTCTCAGGTCTTTGACGACAAAATGTACAATGAATGGCGTCGATCGGTACGTTTCTCTTTGTCTGCCAAGAACAAACTATGTTTCATCGACGGATCTTATCCTAAACCGAAGCCTGATTCTAAGTTTGTGAACAATTGGCAACGGTGCAATGATCTAGTTTTGTCTTGGATTTTTAATAGCTTAAGCAAAGAGATACGCAGTAGTGTCATTTATTGTGATCTCGCTCAAGAAGTCTGGAATGAGCTTGAATCCAGGTTTCTTCAGACAAGTGGAACTCAATTGTATTCTGTGAAAAAGGAACTCAGTGGAGTATCACAGGGAAATAGTACCATTACTACTTACTATACTCGTATTAAGGTGTTGTGGGATAAATTAGCAAGTTTGAAGAAAAGGCCTAGCTGTGCTAAATGTGGTGTTGTACAAAATATTTGCAAAGAAGATGATGAAGAGCATCTTGTTCAGTTTCTCATGGGACTCGATGATAGCTATTCGACTGTTAGAGATGGAATTCTCATGATGGCACCTCTTCCAACAGTAGCACAGGCATATCCACTCTTATTACAAGAAGAGACGCACAGGGAGATTAGTCATAAATCAAAAATTGTGATAGAGGTTACCTCTATGAGTGTTCAGTCAGATAAGATCACTATGTCGAAGGCAGAATTTGCAGCTTTATTTGCTGGTAAAGGATCACATTCTAAAGGCAAAACAGATGTGCAGACTTCAACTTCTAATCAGGACAATGCTCAGAAGTTTTTTACTCACTGCAACAAAACAAGCCATACAATTGATAAGTGCTATCGACTTATTGGATTTCCACCTAACTTCAAGTTTACTAAGAAGAAAGAAAAGGTGGTGGCACAGGCAGGAGTTGACAATTCAGAGGGAAGTTCTAGTTCCTCCAATGATGCTAATCTGAATTTGCCTCAACTACAACAACTTCTTACCATGCTGAAGCAAGGGAATACACAAGGTTTTAGTGGTTCTGCACAGACGATCACTTCTGATATGGAGACTTCAATGGCTGGTATGATCTCTAAACCACTTTGTGTTGTTGGTACCTGGATCATTGACAGTGGTGCTAGTAATCATATGTGCAAAGATTTGTCTCTTTTCACTACTTATAATGAGGTTTCCAAGCCATATTCAGTGGTTTTGCCTAATGGACAAAGGATTCTGTTAATATTGAAGGAGACATCGTGTTATTTTCTGATTTGAAACTGACTGGAGTGTTATATATGCCTTTCTTCAAGTATAATCTACTTTCTGTCAAGAAGCTTGTTGAGCAGTTTGATTGTTTAGTGGTTTTCTCAAAGGATTGTTGTGTGATGCAGGACCTTTCTCTGAGCAAGCAACGAGTTCTTGGTAAGGCAGAAGAGCAACTCTATTTGTTGCATCAACAATCTGGTTTTTCTAATTCAGTCTCATCTACAGGTCATTCTGTTTCTAAGTCTAAAAATAAATTTGATTTGTTATGGCATATCAGATTAGGTCATCTACCTTTTTACAAGTTGCAAGCTTTATATTTAGTTAAAGAAAGTGAGTGTATGAAGTCTTGTGAAGTGTGTGCTAAATCAAGACAACACAAGCTTCCTTTTCCTTCTAGTAGGATTACATCTACTCGAGTTTTTCAACTCATTCATGTAGACATCTGGGGGCCTTATCATACTCCCACTTATAATGAATATAAGTACTTTCTAACTGTTGTTGATGATTTTAGTAGAGCAACATGGACACATTTGTTAAGTACAAAGAACAGTGCATTCAGTTTTATACAGACTTTTGTAGCCATGGTTGAAACACAATTTGGTCAAAGAGTTCAGATCCTGAGGTCAGACAATGCTTTTGAGTTGGGATCTAGTCAAAGTACAAGGGATTTTCTGAATAAAAAGGGCATCATACATCAGACCACATGTGTTGCTACTCCTCAACAAAATGGTGTGGTAGAGAGAAAGAATAAACACTTGTTGGAAACATCTCGAGCACTCATGATTCAGTCTAAATTGCCTATCATTTTCTGGGGTGAAGCAGTCTTGGTAGCCACTCATCTCATTAACAGATTTCCTTCTAAGCTGCTTAATGGTTCTTCTCCTTATGAGTTGCTTTATGGGAAGAAGCCAGACTATGAAGCTCTAAGGAGTTTTGGTTGCCTTTGTTATGTTTCAGCATTGAGATAAGGCAGGGACAAATTTGAACCTCGAGCATCCAAGTGTGTTTTTATTGGCCATCCTTTTGGCAAGAAAGGATACAAACCTTACAATATGGACACTCATGAAGTACAAGTGTCTCGTGATGTTGTTTTTCATGAAGAAGTCTTTCCTTTTGACTCTCAACAGACCTCTTCATCTCTTTTTCCACATTATACACAGTCTATTTTTTATGATGAACCTTCAACATCCACACCGGCTCCTTTTTCTACCTCACCTTCTTTCATTCCACCTTTTTCACCAGTTGATCATTCTTCAACTCCATCTTTTGACTTACCTTCACCTAATACATAATCATCATCTCCTAACACTACAACTCCAAATTCTTCTGTTATTTTCCACCCTTTTCCTTCACCAGAACATCCTTTACGCAAAACTGAAAGAATTTCACACCCACCTTCTTACTGGAAAGATTATGTGTGTAATTCTGTTTTCTTACAGCCCATGGAACCATCCTTTTGTCCTCATACTTTGGCTAGCACAACAACTTCATGCTTTGCTTTTCATGCTTTATCTTCTACTTTGACCAATGATGATAGAGAACCTTGGTCTTATCATGAGGCATCAAAGGAGCCTAGATGGATCAAAGCTATGCAGGATGAGTTTTCTGCACTCGAACTCACTAAGACATGGAGTTTGGTTCCTTTACTAGAAGGCAAGAAACCTATAGGATGTCTATAGGTCTATAAAATCAAGAGGAAAGTTGATGGCAGTGTAGAAAGGTTCAACACACGTTTGGTTGTTCAGGGGTTTACACAGAAAGAGGGAATTGATTTTACTGAAACATTCTCCCCTGTGGTTAAAATTACAATAGTTCGCTGCCTTGTCACACTTGCAGTCAAAAGGAGATGGACAGTGCATCAACTTGTCATCAATAATGCATGTCTCCATGGGGAATTGCATGAAGAAGTTTATATGCGAGCACCTCCAGGTTTGTCTCTTCCTTCTCCAGGTCTTGTTTGCCACCTAAACAAGTCACTTTATGGTTTGAGACAAGCTTCACGTCAATGGTATGCTCGACTCTCTGAAGCTTTAAAATCCAGGGGGTATGCTCAGGGTTTAAATGATTACGCACTGCTTCATAAGAAATCTTCGACATCTTCCATTTATTTGGTGGTTTATGTTGATGATATTCTCATTACTGGAGATGATGATGCTGAGATATTTTCCTTGAAGAATTTTCTTGACACTGAGTTTCGAATCAAGGATCTTGGTCATCTTCATTTTTTTTCTTGGGATAGAATACTTATTTCAGCCTCAAGGTGTCATTCTTACCCAAAGGAAATTTATTTCTGAGTTGTTTCATGAGTTTAATTGTGAAAATCTGAAGCCTCTCATTACACCTTTGGATTTGAACTGCAAGTTATCACCAGAAGTTGGAAAGCTTTTACCGGATGCCTCTTTATATAGACGCTTGATTGGGAAACTCAATTTCTTGACTCATACACGACCAGATGTTAGTTTTGTTGTGCAGCATTTGAGTCAGTTTATGAAAAACCCAGACAGCCACATTATGATGCTGCAATTCATACTCTGAGATATCTGAAAGGCACATCAGACTTGGGCATCCTTCTTAACAACAAGCCAGATTTTCATCTTGGGGCATTTTATGATGCAGATTGGGCTTCTTGCCCACATTCTCGACGATCAGTTAGTGGATTTCTGGTATTCTTTGGTGGATGTCCCATCTCTTGGAAATCTAAGAAGCAACAAACAGTTGCCCTCTCCTCAGCTGAGGCAGAGTATCGTCTATGCTTCGTGTTTGTGCTGAATTAGCTTGGCTTACACGTCTTTTTCATGAGCTGGGCCAGTCATACATTACCCCAATTGATCTTAAATGTGACAGTCAAGCAGCTATATACATTGCTCGTAATCCCGTTTATCATGAACGAATGAAGCATATTGCTTTGGATTGTCATTATGTTCGAGAACAGCTTCTGGCAGGGTTGATTTCGCTTTCTTATGTTCCAACTCAACAGCAGCTTGCTGATATCTTAACTAAACGACTTACTGGTGTTTCACACACTCATGTTTTGTCCAAATTGGGTGTAGTTTCTCCTACCCTCCAATTTGAGGGGGGATGATGGAATTAACCATAGTTAAGCTTTGGTTTACATCAGTCTTGTGGTTAAGTGTTAGTTTAAATCAAGTTTGTATTAAGGCGGTTAAGTTCGTTTAGCTTTACTTGTAGAAGGGGTAAGAAAGCTCTAGTATAAATACTAAGAGCATCACATGTAATAAGGCAATCTGGCCATTCATTCAATACAACTCTTCTTTCCCTTCTCTCTGTTTTCTGTTATTCACTGTTACATTCATTTTCATTCGACATTCTGTCCAGATTCATCTTCATCATGATCGATCTCTCCTCCTATTCTGACAACGCCTTTCTTCTCCAGACTTCTCGCGGACAAGTAGGTGGTCGGACAAGCTTGTCGCCGTGTTCTGTTCCCAGCAGCCCGTCGATCACCGGTCTTCATGTCCGGCGTTCAAGCGTCGTTACTAACCAGTCGTTGCCATCGATCTCCTCGCTAACCGTTCCTGACCCCTTGCGTGGAGCCGTTGTCTTTGTTCTTCCTCATCGTCGAAATCGTGACCGTCTCCTTTCCTTCTCGCCAGAAATCTGGGTAAGAATCTTGTCTATGTTGCTCCGTCAATTAGGTGTAGTGGCGGGTCTCGTCTAGGCCAAGGCTTCATGGGGAGGTAAAGATCATGGCTTGATGTCGATCACTGTCGGGTACAAGCCGACGTGGGTCGTCGGTGAGGATGGGAGATGGGTTAACTGGACGAAAGTTTTGTGGAGGGCGTTAAGTAAATGCCGGTGGGGTTTAGTGCACTAATTAAGATTGTGGGGAGTGGAATTCGTTTGAATTATATTAGTGTTGATGATTCGATCGATAAGTATATATATGCTGGACAATTGTTTAGTTTAAAGAAGGGGTTTAATTAATCAGGTTGGTTAATAGTTTAATCATGTATATAGTACACGTATGGTAACCAAGCTAATGATTTAAATAAGATAGCTATGGTGTTCGTATATATATAGGCAAAATTGGGAGGTTAGTTTGATTAATGGAATGGTTCAATTGAGTTCTCGTTAGTTGGATTAATTAATTATGTTAGTTTAATGGGTTATTTAGGTTTGATTGAATTTGTAGATTTTCGGTTTGGAGTATTTATTAATCCCTTTTTTTTTGAAAAGAAGTAGCTTTTATTATTTATCCAATTCCGCTAACGATAAAACGCCTTGCGGAGAATTTGTTCTGAATACTTGTTCAAGACCCAACTCTGGCCACAAACGAGCAACGAAATGAGCTACAACGTTACCATGCCTAGAGACATGTTGGACACTTACATGCATAAAAAAGTGAAAATAAAAACGGATATCATCAACAATAGAACCTAAATAAGATAAATTAGGATTTTTCATATTGATTCCCTGGACTAAAGAGAGAATCTGATTCAAAGATTACTGAAGAGACGCCCATATTGCATGCCAATTGAACCCCATATAGAAGAGCCTTCGCTTCAGCAACCACCATTGGATAAGAGTGTGGACAGCGTTTAACGACAGAATTGAGCACAAGGCTGGAATAGTCACGTATAACCACACCAAGACCAATTCCATTTGATCCAAGCATTGCAGCATCCGTATTAATCTTCAATGAACCCGATGGCAGAGGAGACCAAACTGTTGGTGTAGTATATACCTTGGCTGGCTGATTTTGGCAATTTGGGTTCTCCTTATAATTCTTAACAAAGTTACCAAAACCCATAAGAGTGTGAGCTCTCTGATTCTGACGCCCTTGAAACACATGGAGGTTTCGTGATGTCCATGAAACCCAAGCATAAAAGAAATATTCCTCCAATCCCTGAAGACCTTTAGCATTTGAAATCTTTACAGCAGCATCTCGAACAGAGAAAAAAACATTCGAATTCAGCAAATGCAAAAGTGAAGACCTTTCTCAAACTGAAACAATATGCTGACAACTGAAACTTGCATGCCAAACATCCTCGATGCCCAATCTGCATATATCACATTCAACATTCGGTATTATGTGTCGTTCAACAAGTCTTGATTTAACACTGCGAGATGATGACAACAATCTCCAAGCAAATATGCGGAGTTTTGGGGGTACCTTTAACTTCCAGATCATAGACCATAACCGATCAGATTGATTTGAAATCAGACCTGTAGCAGTACCCAAAACTCCCAACATGTAAGTTGATTTTACAGTAAAAATTCCATCAGAATCTCCAAAATAGAGAATCAGAAATCGGTCGAGTAGGTAGAGGAATTTGCAACACAGCATGTACATCAGAAGGATTCAAACAATTATAGAGCATCTCAACATCCCATTCATGTAAATCATGTCGAATGAAATTAGAAACAACCAAAGTATTATCAGCATTAACCATGGGAGAAGGTAAACGAAATCCTACAGTCCCATCAGGAATCCACTTATCTCTCCAAACAGAAACAGTGGTAGCATTACCTATTCTCCAGAACAGGCCCTCCAACAACAAAGATTTGGATCCCCATATACTAGCCCATGTATAGCTAGGATTAAAACCACGACGAGCATGTAGAAAAGTCGATCCTTGATAGTATTTTTCCTGCATAACTCCTCCAAGAGGAGAATAGGGAACATGTAATAGGTGCCAACCTTGTTTGGCCAACATTGCTTCATTAAAAATTTTCATGTTTCGAAAGCCCATACCACCTTGATTTTTAGGAAGACATAGAGATTCCCATCTCCTCCAATGCACTTTCTTCTGCGTACCATAAGCACCCCACCAGAACTTTGCAAGCAAAGAATGAATATTATCAATAAGCGAATCCGGATATGCTCATGATATATAACGGAATTGATTGCAAAACTGATTTAATCATAACTTCTCGTCCCGCTTGGGATAATAGCTTTTCTTTCCAGCCTGTAATTTTCTTGCGAATCCGATCCAAAATTGCATCAAAAACAACCTTTTTGAATCTCCCCACAATAGTCGGCAATCCTAAATATCTAGAATAGCGATCAACTTCCTTTACTTGAAGAAAAGCAGAGATTTCAGTTCGTCGTTGTGCAGGAACATTCCGGCTAAAACAAATTTCAGACTTTTCCATATTAACCTTCTGACCAGATGCTCGCTCGTATTGACTGAGAATTTCAGTTATTTTGGAGCACTCTTGCAAATTTGCTTTAGCAAACAACAAACTATCATCCGCATAGAATAAGTGAGTAATAGGAGGAGCGGATCGATATACTCGAACTCCATGTAAAGAGTAAGAACTTACAGCTTGCCGAATCAAAGAAGATAACCCTTCAGAACATAGAATAAAAAGAAAAGGGGACAAAGGACAGCCTTGATGCAATCCACGTGTTGGCAGAACGCGACCATAAACACCACCATTAAATTTGAAGGCCAGAGATACAGATTCCAAACAGCTCATAACTCTACGAATCCAACCACCAGAAAAACCCAAGCGATGTAGTAAACCACTTAGAAAGGACCACTCAACCCTATCATAAGCTTTCATCATATCTAATTTCAAACCAAAACAACCAAGAGCTCCGGTTCGACAATTTTTCATATATTGAAAAGCTTAAAAAGCAAGGAGAGCGTTATCAGTAATCAAACGATCAGGAATAAAAGCACTTTGCTCAACACTGATAAGATCCCCAAGAAACGGCATAAGTTTATTAGCAAGAACCTTAGCCGCCAGTTTATATAACACTGTGCAAAGACTGATCGGTCGGAAGTCGCTAATACACTTGGGTTCTTTAATCTTTGGAATAAGAGTCACCAAAGTGCTATTTACAAAACTAAGATCATGTAAACCACACCACCATCTGAAGCTATAATAGGCCAAAATCGTTGGAAAAACAAAGCATGCATTCCATCAATTCCCAGTGCTTTCGTAGGATGCATCTCAAAAAGAGAAAACCGTATCTCTTCAGGAGTAGGCAGAGTATCAAGATCAGAATTCATATCAGCAGTAACTTTTGTATGAATACCATCTAAAACTACATCCATCTCAGACGGACTTTCAGAACAGAATAAAGTAGAGTAAAAAATCACAACCTCCTATTCAATATCTGTATCAGAAGAAAGGAAAGCACCTTGACGAATCAATTAGTCCCTGGATTCGATTTTGAGCACGACGCTGAGACGCTTTATGATGGAAATATGGAGTGTTCCTATCTCCGTCACGTAATTCACTTGATCTCGCTCGGAGAAACCAATAGGATTCTTCTTCTACTTGTAAACGCGCCATATTAACACTCACGGAGTCACACTCTGATAAAATGGCAGCATCCGGCGGACAAAGCTGTAAACTAGCCAGACGTTTTTCAAGCAAATTAATTTAATGCTTAACTAGTAAGTGTTGTTTGACTACTCGATTACTTAATTATTATCGTTCGTGTTCCTTAGGTTCTAATGTCGTTTGCGCTCCATACTTCACTCGGGGATCTTTTTGAGGTAAGTCGTTTTCGACTTGCTCGGTTCTTTTCTGTCTTGTTAGATTTTGTGCCGTTATTGTAGGATTGGTTTTGGAAACTAGTCCCGAATATCTTTTTGGAATTGAAATGTCTTGGACATTGTTTGTGCTGTTGTGTGCAAATTGGTTTTAAATGGGTTTTTATCAGAAATAAGTTTTCAAACGTTTTCTCTGTGTTGGTACCGTTTCCGGCACGGGCATCGTAGCTGATGGAGAGGAAGGGTTGCCTATGTATAGTCCATGTGACAGAGAAATCGTGCCCCTTCAAAAGAAAATGCTATCTATGTGTTTTGGCAAGTGCTCCAGTGGAGGCTTAGTCGGGGTTAGAAGAAAGAAGTGATGTGATCGAGGAGTGGGAGGGCCTGCCTCTGCACTGTGGATTGGAATACGAGATGGAGAATGAGTTATGTTGCTTTAATTGTTCGATTTTGTGTATGTATGTTTGGCTTATGTGTGACTAACCGTCTAATTTAGGTATTGGCGTTTAGAGTTATGATTGCGATTGTGGATTCTAGTTGCTGACTGTAGAAAACTGTTTTTAAACGTCTTATAATTTCCGCATATTATCTAGCTTGATAGATTAGTAGCTGACCCTTCATGGATTATTTTTCTAGTTATAGGTATGTTACAGAAACCGTGCAGGAGGCTTGGCTGGATGGTGGAGTGGATCGTTGACGCACGTGTCATTAGTTTGGGTTTTTCGGGTGTATTTCGGAAGAATTTATTATTATTATTATTATTATTTCTGTTGCATTATTTTTAATTGTAATTTTTAAGTGTTGTTTGGAATATTTTGAGAGAAAATCGGGAAGCGTTACTTGGTAATTTTGTTTATGCATCAGGCATTCAAAAATATTTTATATTCAGTTTTATAAATCTAAAAGTTGGATGTTTTACTTGTTTTGTCGTCGTGCCCGCGTTGTAAGATACTAAAGTGTTGTTGTCAACCCACCTAAGTAATACCTGGTAAGGTCTACTACCACGTAGCGCCTTGTGGAAAGACAGGGTGTTACATGTATATTCTTCAAATTTTCATGATCCCTAATTGGGATAATATAAAATAGCCACTTAAAATTAATGGATTCATGATCATTTTCGTGGCCTTGTGTACGTAATTAATTGCATGCCCATTTGTGTTTAGATCAAAACAAATACAAAAAGGATAAGCAACATCATAACTATAAGCTAAAGCGGAGGTTTAAAAAATTATTAAACGACACATGTCACTTTTAGATTGGACCACACCACCCTTTTTATTAGCAAAATAATCTTTTATTTTTAAAAAAATGATAAATTCTTATTCATGTTTTTAGAATATATGATAGAAAATACAATTATTAAACAATCTTTTATTTTTGGATATCATTAGCATATTTTTTATGCTATCATACAAATTCTGGAATATCTATTTTATTTTTAGATAGAATTGTCTCTTAACTACGATATCTTAATTAAATAGTTATCTTTGTAACCATATTTATTTTGTAATCGTATCTTTGTAATCGTTTTTAATCATTTGTACCTTTATATGAAAAGATCTTGATTAGTTATATGATAATTACTTTATCTTTTTACACAGATCATAACAAAAATTTATATTTAAGCATTTACATGATTATTTTTCTCGGGTAATAAATATATTTGAAAATATTTTATTATTAATATTTTTCTTAAGAAAAACCCGTATAAGGTACGGGAGTTCATACTAGTGTAATTAAAGAGGAAGGTGAGAAATTAATTTTTTAATGATGGAAGTATGTCCATTAACGTCAAATGGAACGCAATTGAATGGCCCAAACACCATTAATTCCTAAATTGTGCCAATCTATCTAGAAAAAGAGTCACATGCGAATGAGCGCCTGTGTGAGAAATAAGAATGTGTCTCGCTCGTTCATTCCAAAAAATCAACGCCCCTGATTAAACATTCATTAAAAAAAATACGGCACGGGCGAATTTTTCCCGTATTATTCGCGTATTTTTCAATAAAAATACGACACAGACAAATTTTTCCCGTATTATTCATAAATTTTTCGAAAAATAGGTTTTTATGAGACGTGCCCAGTTTGTTCATCATAAATAGCGATTTGTTCATCAATATTCACCAATTTGTTCATCAATACTAACTAATTGTGCATTGAGTTTTTGATAACATTGTTCATCGATTTCGAACTTTTTTAATTTTTAATTTTATTTTTTAACCTTATTTATGTGTAGGAATACAATATTATGTAGTTTTTATGCACATATAATTAATTTTGATATACCCATATTTGTTCATTGATATACTCGTATTTGTTCATTGATATACCCCTATTTGTTCATTGATATACCCATGGTATACCATTATTTGTTCATTAGTATACTTTTTTTTGTTCATTGGTATACCATTATTTGTTCATTGATATACCCTATTTGTTCATGGATATATCCTTATTTTTTCATTGATATAACCTTATTTGTTCATTATTATACCCTTATTTGTGAATTGAAATAAACTTATGTTTTATGTGTCAATGCTATCATTTTGTACATTTAGGACTATTAATACCATCAACTTGTACATTTATGACTATCAATTTGTGCATTTTTTGCATTTATTTTGTGTTTTAAGGCTATCTTAAATTCAAAGTATAATACGAATGAAGTGCTTTAAGGCTAACTTGTCAATACGAATGAAGTGCTCAATATACTACCAAAATAAGATAAGTTTGATGTAGAAACTTGAATGCAAAAGATAATAGATAAAGAATTTGACTTTGCAATAATATGGTGTATGCTAAGAGAACGAGATAACAACAAATCGAAGAGGAGTACTTGTGCCTTATTTAGCTATGAACAAATTGATGTTATTTATGGACAAATATGCATATAACAATGAACAAATTGAGGTTACTAGTGAACAAATATGCATCTAGTAATGAACAATTATATAAAAAAGGCAATGAACAAATATGCATAAACCAGTGAACAAATTGATGTTACTAATGAACAAATATGCACAAATCGATGAACAAATATGCCAAAACCAATGAATAAATATTTTCGTTTTTTTATGAACAAAATCACAATGTTGATGAACATATTGTATGTAATTTTGATACACATTTGTTCAATTTTTATGTTCAAACAATAGATTTTTGACACAAGTAGTACTTTATTTATGCACAAAATCACAGCTTTGATGAACAAAATCACAGTTTTGATGAACAAATCCACATTATTGATGAACAAATCCACAATACTGATGAACAATCTGGGCGCGTATCCTATTTCCTTTTTTTTCAAAAATACGCGAATAATTCGCCAAAATCACAGCTTTGATGAACAAAATCACAGTTTTGATGAACAAATCCACATTATTGATGAACAAATCCACAATACTGATGAACAATCTAGGCGCGTGTCCTATTTCCGTTTTTTTCAAAAATACGCGAATAATTCGCCAATAATTCTTCCGTGCCGTTTTTTCCCCATTTTAAGTGAAATGATCAGCACTTTGATTTTTCTTGATCCAACGACTCCTGTTCTTTCTTATTTCGCACCTGGGCGCCCATTCGCACCTGAACCGGACTCATCTATCTATATATATAATAATTAAAACCAGTAAGGATTCGAACCATCATATTGCGCCACGTCGAATTTCACCACTTGGCGATCCCATATCACGCCACATATAATTTGCCACATGGCAATTTCTCCATGCTTCATGAAAATTAAACATTAATTTTTTTCCCACTTCATCATCAACATCAAGCATTTATTTACACGCTATCTTCTTTTTGTTTGCTAAAATTACACATCATCTTTTTAATTACTAAACATCTCATCCCATTATTTTTCATTATCGACTTTTCTCTAGGCATGTGTGTTGGAAATTTATAATAATCAAAACCAGTAAAGATTCGATCCATCATATTGCGCCACGCCGAATTTCACCACTTGGCGATCCCATATTACGCGACATGTAATTTTGCCACATGGCAATTTCTCCCTGCTTCATGAAAGTTAAACATTAATTATTTTTTTCCACTTCATCATCAACATCAGACAATTATTTACACGTCATCTTCTTTTTATTTGTTAAAATTATACATCGTCTTTTTAAATACTGAATATCTCATCCCATTATTTTCCATTATCGACTTTTCTCTAGGCATGTGTGTTGGAAATTTATATATGTTGAAATTATTTTAGTATAATATAAAAATAGGATAAATTCATTTAGAAAAAATTCTAACTAAAATAAAGATGTTATCTATTATATATTACGAATTAGGACAAATCTAAAAGATTTTATTTAAAATTAAAATAATTTATAGAATATCATATATTATATATTAAGATAGATATATTAATTTAGTTTTTCCAATTAAATTTATATCTTATATGAAAAAGTTAAATTCGAATTTTATTTAAACTTAAAGAAAAATATTTTATCGTTTTTTATCTATTTATGTGAAAGATGTTTTTGGAATTTTTTCAAAAATTTGAATACAAATTATTGGCTATGATTTTTCGGGTATTTTATAAAATAAATGAAGCTAAATGTTATAATTATTTATTTAATAAGTATAAATAATTAAAATCTCAATTATTAACAAGAGTTTGGTTCAAATGAAACAAACTCTTTACGAAAAAGTGCACTATAAAAAGTATGAAAAGTGCTCTAAAAAGTACGAAAAGTGCAAATGCGTAAAAGTGCACTACTAACTACAAAAAGTGCATTCGTTTCAGGATAAGAGTTCGTTTCAGGATAAGAGTTTGTTTTATTTGAACCAAACTCTTATTAACAAATGAAACTATCATTTTCACACAACTTTAAAATAATAATCTGAAAAATAAATATATTAATTTCACATCAAATTATGAATTGTTATTGAATTCACACCAATGTAAATAACTTTACTTTCTCAATGTTGAGTATATTATTTTTCTAATTCTTATTTAACTAAATTTTGATTCAATATATGCAAGTGAATGTGTATTATCAGGACTTTATCAATGTGTATTATTTCTAATTTACCAAAGATCATATATTTTGTTACCTTTCATTCAAATTTAGTGAAGAAAGGATAAAAGCCACCATATTACGCCACGTCGGATTTCACCACTTGGCGATCTCATATTGCCACATATGATTTTGTCACATGGCAATTTCTCCCTCCTTCATGAAAGTTAAATATTAATTATTTTTTTCCACTTTATCATCAACACCAAACATTTATTTACATGTCATCTTCTTTTTGTTTGTTAAATTACACATTGTGTTTTTAATTATCGAACATCTCATCCTATTATTTTCCATTATCGGCTTTTCACTAGGCATGTGTGTTGGAAGAATTTTTTTATTGAAAATACGGAATTTGGATTATGAATTAATTGAGATATTCATTATTAAATAGACGAAGATATCATATCATATAAAAATGTCAAATGGGTGCAAAAATGATAATCAAGTCTATTTTTTGAGCAGTAGTAACTCAAGGTTTTAGTTCACTATTCTATAAATCAAGGTTTTATAGAATAGTGAACTCTTTTGATAATTTCGGGTATTGACCCTATATGTTTTGAGTAGTACTACTTAATCAAGCTTTTATAAAACCTTGAAGCGATCAAGGTTTTATAAAAATGTCAAATGGGTGCAAAAATGATAATCAAGTCAAAAATGATAATCAAGTCTATTTTTTGAGCACTAGTAACCCTAAAATTGCTTCAAGGTTTTAGTTCACTATTCTATAAATCAAACGATGGATGACAAAAAAAGAGGGCCGAAGAGGGATATCTGTAACACCCCGTCTTTCCACAGGATGCTACTTGGTAGTAGACCTTACCAGATACTACTTAGCTAGGTTGACAACAACACTTTAGGATATTACAACGCGAGCACGACGAGAAAACAAGTAAAACATCCAACTTTCAGATTTATAAAACTCAATATAAAACATGTTTGAATGCCCGAATGCATAAACAAAATTACCAAGTAACCCTTTCCCGAATTTTCCTCAAAATATTCCAAACAACACTTAAAAGTTTCAATTAAAATAATTCAACAGAACTAATAATAATAATAATAAATCCTCTCGAAGTACACCCGAAAAAACCCAAACTAATGACACGTGCGTCAACGATCCACTCCACCCTCTTGCCAAAGCTTCTGCACGGTTTCCTGTGACATACCTATAACTGGAAAAATAATCCCCGAAGGGTCATCTACTAATCTACCAAGCTAGATAATATGCAGAAATTATAAGACGTTTAGAAACAGTTTTCTATACTCAGAAACCAGAATCCACAATCGCAACCATAACTCTAGAGGCCAATACCTAAATTAAAGCCTTGGGTGACTTTGGACAGTAAAATCCGAGGTCACTGGCGTAATACCCAGCGTTGCAAAATAGGGGTGTTACAATTATGATATCAGAGCCGAATGTTTTGTTTTCAAAACGGAAAACTTTCACAACCGAAAAATTTCAAAACCGAAAATTTTTCAAAACCCGAGAACTTTTAAACCTAAGTATTTTTCTTATTTCTAAGAACTTCCTTTCTACCTTCTAAAAACCTAAGTAACATAAATATTTCAATTTTATAAACTTAATCATCTTAGCTAAAATCTTCATTTAAACTTGACTTTTCATCTTAGGAACTTTTATAAGTTAAAAACTTCTTACATTGAAAACTTTCAGAGTTTAAATTCATTCTATAAACCTTTATAAAGTTAGAAAATCTAATTCAAGTCTTAAGTAGACCTCGAGAATTTCAAATTCTTTTAAGTAATTCCAAGAAAAAGAAAATCTATCTTAATTTATATTCTAAAATTTTGTTTAAAAACGTCCTTACTTCCTTCCAATACCTTCGTCACAAAGAATCAAAGGATATTCTATATAAACGCCTTCTTCTCCTCTACAGAAATGGTACTCACTAGAAGTCTAACCCGAATCAGGGATGAAGCCAAAAAGGCCACTCAAGATCTTGATGAGGCTTTTGCTCAATGGCCGTTTTTGCCAAATGGATACCCCGAGCTAGCACTACAAGAAATACTACCGATAGGCCTAAAATTCGGATGTTATCATTAAGAAGTGTGAATCTCTAAGTAGCACAATTCACTTGACTATCCATTTTGTTCTTGAATAATCGAATCGGTAGTATTTCTTTCTGTCCTTAGTATAATGGCTTGCTATATAAAGCCCTTTGTAATCCGTTTCCATAAGAGTTCTAATAAAAGTTTTCCCTCTTCTCTAAACTTGCGCGTTATTTCTTGCCTATACTTGTGAGTTAACAAAAACAACTATATCGTTCTTCAAATATAGAATTACAGATATTCTATATGAATGTCGATCGTTAGCCATTTACAGAAAATGGTTGTAATGAAAACGAAGTTCATGCTCATTGGGAATTTGAAGAAGTCATGCAAGCTAAAGGTAATACTTTTTTTTCCATAGAGTGAAACTTACTGAGCCAGTGATTCGCGGGAAGATATAAATTTCCAAAGAGGACACCTATAATACCCGGATTTTCCGGAAACCCCGAAGCCTTTTTACTCTCCTTTTTATGTCTTTCCAAAGAGCCAATGTTTGGCCTAAATCCTTTTCGGCCCGTCTAGCCAACCCGTTTTCCTTGTGGGCTTTGTCCAATTTGGGATGGACTTCCTTGTCTAGAGAACCTAGGGTTTCTGTTCTTTACCCTAGTTACGCTCATAGGCAATTCATTCCAAAGGAAGGAGGGGAAGACGCTGCAACTCACTCATGCCAATCCCACGTTGCCATCCTTTCTTCGGTTCGAGTCCCCCACCGCCAATCCAGCTTCCATCCGTTGGGAGCTTCTGCGAGACCTCCTGCTCGCCTCAGTTCGCCGCTGGAGCTCGATCCCTTTCACCATCGTCCTTCGCGCTCAGGGGTAAGCCCAGTTTGCTGCCGCTAGAGCAAGCACAACGAGAAGCTGATCTACTGTGTGCGGATCTGTCCTTATCCGGTCAGTCCTTGTCGACCACTCGACTAGACCACCAAACTGCCGTGCTCGCTCGACTTTATTGCGCCAGTACCAATTGCTCATATTTCTCGCGCCTAGAATAATCATGCCTCGAAGGAGTTCCGTCCGGTCCGCAGCTGCAAGTCGAGCATTGATTTTGCTCGTTATCGAACTTCTCCACACCGGGAAGAACGAGAGCGTCGCATACCTCACCGTCGATCGCGCTTGCCGCTGTCAGGCTAGATGGGGAAGTGTTCAACCCGAGTTTGGGTTACTTCGATGCTTCCCACCACAAGTCGCGTCCGCCGTTGGACTGCGCTGCTCGTTCTCCGCCGTATTCCTTGATCATGGTTGAAGAAGGCGGTCAAATCTTTCGGTGTTGATCGATTGATGGGGTATTTTGGCTGGTCAAGGTTAGTAGGTTAATTAATATATTTACTACTTAGTGGAAGTACTTGGATTAATTAAGTTATTTGTAATTTTGGTCGATCTAAGATTGAAGCTGTTAAAGGAATTCATGGCAGAATGTTCGTATTTTGTCCTATTAAGCTATTGTTGGGTGAACTTGCATCTATACGTTGGTATTAGTAAGCTATTAGTTGTATGGTTTTATGTCTTAAAGGCAATAAGTTTATAGGGGTAATTGTAGGGCTGTCCAACGGGTCAACCCGACCCATAACCGTAATACGGGTTACGGGTCAACCCGACGACCCGTAAAAAAAATAATGTTGACCCGTTTGTAGATTGAAGGTAACATTGATTAAAAAGCTTCATCACTCAAAAATAAGAATGTGGACAGTGGACAGATTGAATAATGGTAACACTAATTAAAAAGCTTCATACGGTCGTACAGTTGTCGACTCACTCGACGGTCGACAGTGAACGGATAGCGGGTAGATTGGGAGAGAACGGAGAAGGAGCCGACAAGTCTTAGACCTAATCTCATATTGGAGAAAGAATCAGAACTCAGAGAAGGAACTCGGAGAAAGCAGCAGGGATAGTGGAGTGAACGACAGGGAGCGGTCTAGTAGGTTGGCTCGCTCAGCCAGACCAGTGAGGCGACTGTGGGCAGGCGGCTGTATCATGGTGGAGGGCGAGTCGACGGAAGGGGAGCTCCAGAGATGAATCAATCAATTGATGAAGGTTGGGAAAGTGGGAACCAAGCGACGAAGTAGACGAGTAGTCAGTAGTGGAGTACCAATCTCAGAGAAAGAATGAAATTAGGGTTTAGTTTTGGGCCTAAAAAGCCCAAAATAGGGATACTGGATATACTAATAGTCAAATACAATAATAATATATATATATATTTAAAATATTACGGGTCGACCCGTAACCCGTCGGGTTGACCCGTAACCCGACCCGTAACCCGTAAACTAAAAATCTCCGACTCGTTACCCGACCCGTACCCCATAAACTAAAAAACATCTAACCCGTAACCCGTAAATTACGGGTGGGTCGGGTCGGATTACGGGTCAACCCACCCGTTGGACAACCCTAGGTAATTGTAATAGGTGCTTCTCGTTTAATAATTTGGGTACAGTTTGGAGGTTTCTCTAGTAAAATTAATTATTGTATAGTTAATGGAAAGTGAGTTGGGATTGTAAAACTAGTATTCGTTATTAGAATCGTTAAGTGAGGGGTGGGTTGTACCTAATTCGATCTGTCTCGTTAATATCTCTTTTAGGAAATCATTTTATCCAGACTCCTAGTTTCCGTCTTCTTCAAGGATTTTTCATTTGAGGTAAGTCGTTCTTCGACTTGCTCGTCTTAATTCAATTCTTGTTAGATTGAGTGTCATGTATGTGTAATTGGTTTTGGGAACTAGTCCCTCTGTGTACTAATTCTTTTAAAATAAAACTTTTCGTATATGCTTGTAAACATTGTAATTGTATTCGCAATTGTGTTAGTACTCATATTTTTAAATTGTGTTTGTAATTGCGATTGAAATTGTGCGTCTAATATATGTGATTGTAATTGTAATTGTCTTTGTAAATGTAAATGTGGTTGTGCTTGTATTCGTGTTGCAGTTTTAATTGTGGGCGTAGTTGTAATTGTGATTGTATTTGTTTCTTTGGTCATTGTCGCCCCAATTCAGCGGAGAGCTTTGCTCCATCAAATGCCTACGTATGGAGTTCGAGTCTCGCGAGGGCCCCTTTATTTTTGGGTGGGATCTGCTCTCCCAGCAAGTTCATTTCTCCTCCATTGAGAATCGAACACTCGACTTCAACGAAGGGAAGCGTAGCCCCTCCCACTACGCTCCATGCTTGTTGGTATTGTGATTGTATTTGTGATTGTTCTTGTGATTGTGATTGTGAACCTGATTGTGGTTGTGAGTTTGATTGTAATTCTACCTAACTGTAGTAACACCCGACTTTCGATAGGGCTCTACTTAGAATTAGACTTTACTAGGTACTACTTAAGTAGGTTGACAACAACACTTTAGGATCTTACAATGCAGGCACGACAAGAAAACTTAATAAAAACATCCAATGTTTTATTTTATAAAAATTAGAAAACATAGTTATGCTTGTATTCCCGAGAATATAAATATCTAAGTCTGACAAAACACTATTAAAAAGAATTATTGAAGAAATAACAATAAGCAAAACATAATACCAACTCTAGCATAATAATGAATCAACACCCTAATATGTAATGAATAAACTAACGTAAACCCAACCCACTATGACACGCGCTCTTCACCGCTCCGCCCCGCCATCTGGCCTTGGTTCCTGCACGGTTCCCTGGTTCATACTTGAAACTGAAAAATATTCCCCGAATGGTCAGCTAATAATTTATCAAGTTAGAAAGAATACGGAAATTGCAAGACGTTTTGAAATCACTTCTAAAGTCAGCATCCGAGTGCACAATCGCACTCATAACTCTAAAGGCCAATACCTAAATTAGTCATAATTAGACACACATAGCCACATACACATTCACTAATACACCCTTACAACAATGCAATTCCTCCATCTCGCAATTCGACATCCAAGGCACTCGACCCCGCGCCGAGTGCAGATGCAGATGCTAAGCCTCCACTGGAGCACTTGCCAAAACACATAGAGAATATTTTTCGTTTTGAAAGGGCACGGTTTTCCTGTCACACGGGCCATACATAGACAACTTTTCCTCAAAGCCAGCTACGAAGGGGCCGTGCTGGAAACGGTACCAACACAGATAAAACGTTCCAAAAATATCTTTTCGATAAAATGCGTTCAAAACCATTTTACACACACAACAAATCAAGAAGTTCAAACAATTTAAAAAGGTATTCAGGACTAGTTTTCGAAACTCGCCCTACAATAACGATATGCAATCTAAAAGGGTAGAGAAGAACCGAGCAAGTCGAAAACTACTTAAATCAAATGTAGGATCTTTGACGAAGACGGGAACTAAGAGTTTAAGAAAAGGCGATTTCCTAAAAGAATTTTAACGAGAAAACTAGATTAGGTACGACCCATCCCAAAATTAAGCCTCCACTAATTATACTCTCATATATATAACCCTCCAGTGCTTGACATTTATGTGCTAACCCGTAGGTACTACTAGTTACCTAATATTAATTCTCACCAATTACTGCTAATTTGTAATATTTACTATTTAGCTGAGCCCAAGTAAACAAACTCAGTCCAAATAAAGAAAAAGAACTTATCTAGTCCATAATATTAGCCCATCCCACAACTTCTGCAATTAGACAGCTCGGTCCACATTCAAAACCATCTCCCAGATACCCACTCATTCAAGAAAAACGTGGACCCCCCTCCTTTGATTTTTCAACGCAAGACCCCACCTTTCCTTTCTTATTCAGCCAACACCTTCTTCTTCCTCACGACGCTACATACTCGCGAATCTCGACCTGCGCTCGCCCACCATTCCCGGCTTCAACCTCGACCCATCCTTCCCCACCATACCTTCTAGTATTAACACGCCTTATGCATTCTACCAAGACTCCACCCGACACCCTCGCTGGCCTCCACTCCGCTCGATCAGTTCTGCCGGCAAGAGCAATCGGCGAGCAACCAGTATCCAGGCCTCCCAACGGACGATCACGAAGACAACTCTCCGACCCTCCTTTCACCACTTCCTACCCGACAACTAACCGGAATAGAGGAAAAACAAAACAGGAAAAAAATCGGTCACTTACCGTAATGACGATCGGAACGACAAGACGATGACAAATCGACGGCCTGAATTGGCGACTTAAATGGAACAAACGATTGACGGTTGGCAATAAACCGGACGGGTTGTGATCTAGGCGGCGATGATTGGCAAAGACTTGGACAGATCTTCGTTCAGAGGAGTCGTAGGGAGATAGGATAGTATTGACGTGGTTTATAGCTAGAGTTTAGCAGATTTGGCTTATCTTAATTAGATAGGTGATAGATAATTTGATATTTAAATAATGGTTTAGATAAGGATATAATCAACTAGCAAGTGATAGGGTGAGATACGGATAGATATAATTACCGATTGATATATTTTTTGTTACATAAATAGGATTATATTGTACTTGAACGGAATTTATCCTATACGAGAACATATCTATCTATATATGTGTGATTTGCCATACCAGATTAATAACTCGGGTCGCTTGGTGGTTAAGAAGAGGTGATTGTTTGTAGACCAAGAAACTCGTTTTTCCGACAGGATGGAAAACGAACCCGGATATTACATACTACCCCCTTAAGAAAAGTTTCATCCCAAAACTTTTATAACAAAGGAAATTATATTTCGAGGTTTCACAAACCTCTCCCCCCCAAAAAATGGTTCGTCCTCGAACCGAAATTTATTGATAGAGACAAACATAACCAATACTAGCCATCCAAAACACAACACAACAATCAAATATTTAAACAATCAAACAGGCAAGTCAAAGTGATCAACAATCACGAAGCCATCATCAAATCTGAAAACAACTCACTAACTACTAATCCTCCCCTCAAACGCCTCTACTAAACTCGGGTAGATCTCTGGGTAACTCTCACTCATCTTGGACTCCGTCTCCCAAGTGGCCTCCTCGACTCCCCGTCACGACCACTGAATTAACACCAAAAGAATCTCCTTATTCCGCAGCTTCTTCATTCTTCGATCAAGAATCTTCAATGGTTGTTCTCGGAAAGTGTGATCTGGTTCTACCACCAACTCCTCATAATTAAGTATGTGACTTGGATCCGGAACATACTGTCTCAGCTGTGAGACGTGAAATACAAGATGAACTCCGTCTAAAGCGGGCGGCAATGCTAGCCAGTAGGCCACCTCGCCCACTTGCTACAGATTCTCAAATGGACCGATAAAGTGGGGACTCGGCTTCCCTTTCACCCTGAATCTCTTGACCCCGCGGGTAGGTGCTACCTTCAACCAGACATGTGCTCCTACCTCAAACTCCAACGGTCTACGCCTCTTGTCCGCATAGGACTTCTGGCGACTCTGAGCAACATTCTCTCCCGGATGAAGGCCACCTTCTCGATCGTCTCCTCAATCATCTGTGGCCTCTCATCTACTATATCTGAGGGGTCATCCCAACGTAGTGGTGTCCTACACCTCCGCCTGTATAAAGCCTCATAAGGAGCCATCTGAATCGATGAGTGCCAGCTGTTATTATAAGCAAACTCTACCAAAGCCAAATGGTCTGACCACTGACCTCCATAGTCTAGCACGCAGGACCTCAGCATGTCCTTTAGAGTCTGAATCGTCCTCTCTATCTGGCCATCTGACTGCGGGTGGTAAGCAGTCGTGAATTGCAATATCGTCCCCAATGCCTCATGTACCTGCTGCCAATATCTGGAAGTAAAACCCCATCACGATCCGACACAATCGTCTTAGGCACTCCGTGTAGTCTGACTATTTGACTAATAAACACCTCTACTAGCTTGCGCACTTGCCATGTCTCTCGGATAGGCAAAAAGCGAGCAATCTTCGTTAGTCTATCCACCATTACCCAAATGGCATCATGGCCTCTGCTCAGTCTCAATCCTGTGACGAAATCCATGGAGATGTCCTCCCACTTCCATTCTGGAATAGGGAGTGATTGAAGCATTCCTCCAGGTCTTTGGTGCTCGATCTTCACCTGCTGGCAGACTTGGCACTTAGCGACAAATTTCGCTACATCCGGCTTCATGCCTTCCCACCAATATAATTATCGCAAATCCTTGTACATCTTACTCGCCCCGGGGTGGATTGAGTAAGGTGTAGCATGGGCCTCTTGCAAAATCTTCTGCCTCAAATCTGCATCTCGAGGCACACAAATCCGACCACGCAAACACAAATACCATCTGCTCTCTCCACAAAGTTGGGTGCCTCTCCACGGCTCAATCTCTGCCTCAGATCCTGAATCATCGGGCAACTCTCCTGCTTCTGCCTCACTTCCACAAGCAAGGATGGCTGACACTCTAGGGCTCTCAGGCTGCCCTAGTAACGCTGAATCTGCACCTCAATACCGTACCTCAGCAGCTCTCTCTGTAACTGTGGCTGAACTATCAAATGAGCCAACATACGCTCTTGAGGCGTCTTCCTACTAAGGGCATCCGCGACCACATTCGCTTTCCTTGGGTGGTAAATGATCTCAAGGTCGTAGTCCTTCAGTAACTCAAGCCATCTCCTCTGTCTCATATTCAACTCCCTCTGCGTGAAGATGTACTTGAGGCTCTTATGATCTGTCATCACTTTGCATGTACTCCCATACAAGTAGTGACGCCAAATGTTCAGAGCATGTACCACAACTGCCAACTCCAAGTCTTGAGTGGGATAATTCTGCTCGTTCGGCTTCAACTGTCTGGAAGCATAAGCAATCACCCTATCTCTCTGCATCAGCACACAACCCAGGCCTACCTTGGATGCATCACTGTAAATTACAAAGTCCTCATTCCCCTGTGGAAGAGCAAGTATAGGAGCCGAAGTCAATCTCCCCTTCAGCTCGTCAAAACTCCGATGGCGGGCTTCATTCCACTCAAAACGAGTAGTCTTCTTAAGCAAGTTGGTAAGTGGTTGGGCTATCCGGGAAAACCCCTCCACAAACCTTCTGTAATACCCCGCTAGTCCAAGGAAACTCTGCACCTCTTTCACATTCTTCGGAGGCTCCCAGGCCTTTACAACCTCAATCTTCATAGGGTCCACCATAACTCCCTGGGCAGATACCACGTCACCTAAAAAAATAACTTCAGGCAGCCAGAAATCACACTTGGACAACTTAGCAAACAACTGATGTTGTCTCAACACTCCCAATACCAGCCTAAGATGCTCGGCGTGCTCCTCATTACTTCTAGAGTAGATCAGAATATCATCGATGAACACCACTACAAATCTGTGCAAGTAGTCTATAAACACCCGGTTCATCAACTCCATAAATACGACTGGTGCATTCATCAGTCCGAACGACATCACTACAAACACATAATGCCCATATCTCGTTCGGAATGCTGTCTTGGGAATATCCTCTTCCTGAATCCTCAATTGGTGATATCCCGACCTCAAATCCACCTTAGAGAACACAGTAGCCCCCTGCAACTGATCCAACAAATCATCAATACGTGGAAGCGGATACTTGTTCTTGATGGTAACTCGATTCAACTCTCGGTAGTCGATACACAAACGGAGAGAACCATCCTTCTTCTTCACAAATAGGACTGGAGCTCCGCATGGCGACGCACTCGGTCGTACATACCCCTTTTCCAACAACTTCTCCAATTGTGCCTTCAGCTCCTGCATCTCCATCGGGGCCATGCGATTTGGGGCTCTCAAAATCGGTCTCGTCCCCGGCTCCAACTCAATACCAAAGTCTACCTCTCTCTGAGGAGGCAGCCTTGGAAGCTCCTCGGGAAAAACATCCTCAAACTCGCAAACTACTGGTATATCCTGAATGCACGGTCTCTCCTTGTCCCCCTGTAGGACATAAAACCAATATCCTACACATCCATCACTGAGCAACTTTGCGACCCTTACCACACTAATCACCGATCCGGGTCCCTCATGCTCTAAGTCCTAACACACATGTCTGGTCCCATCACCTGTTGTCACTGTAACTATACCCCTGTATGCATCCAAAACTACTCGATAACGTCTCATCCAGTCCATCCCCAGAATCAAGTCATCGTCCGGCGACAACTGCATTACTATGAAATCTCCGTACCAATCCATTTTCCCTATTCTAATTGGGCACTGTAAAATCTCCTTATTCCCGCTCACTTTACTGTTGTCAGGCATCCCTACAACAAAAGACACCCCCTCAGTGCAAGTGAGTCCTAGTCTAGTCACGCAAGTCAGTCCTAGTCTAGCCACGCAAGCAGAAGACATAAAAGAATGGGTGGAGCCCGTATCAAACAGTATATGAAGAGGTCTAGACTAAATCCAAATCGTACCTGTAGCAGTCGGTGCATGTAGGGCATCGGCCCTCCTCATCTCAAACATTCGGGGCTGATTGCCCCAGATAGTACTAACTCCTGCGCCGCGTCCTCTGCCTTGACTCGGTGCCTGCTGAAACTGTTGAGGCTGACGACGAGGCACTTGGTTCATTTTTCCTGGTGAAGATCCTTGTAAGGGTGCTCCAACCTTACAGTACTATTGTAAATGGCCAGGCTTCCCACAAGTGAAGCAGCTCTTGACTGGCTTCGAGCACTGACTCCTCAAATGAGCAGTGCTTCCACAATTGAAGCACTCTCTCAACCCTCCAGTGGACTAACTCTGACGGCGTTGATCCTGACGACCCCGTGACTAAAACCCTGATCGTTGCTACTGAGATGAGTCGGGACGACTATATCTCATAGGCTCTGTCGGGGCAGACAGCCTCTGCCTCTTACTCCCGGTGGCATGCACCTCTAGCTGACTTTGTCGTGTCGTGGCCATAGCATAAGCCAAAGCAGACTGCTGAACATCTATCAATGTCGCGATCGGAGACAAGACACATAGGCACGTAAATGCGGTTGCAACCTTTTTAGAAAGGTCGCGATCTTCAACTCCTCAGTAGGGGCCGCATTCGGCACCGCCGCCAACTCTTGCTGAAACTTCAGAATGGTCTCAGCTACTGTGATGTTTTCTGGTCCAGCATCCGGAAAAGCAGCCACCTGAGCCATCCTCACCACTAGAGGACAATACTGATCTCGAATCCTCCTCTCAAACTCCTCAAAAGTCACCTCAGTCTTGTAGTCCCTACCCAACTCCCACCAGTCAAAAGCACTCTCTTGAAACAGACTCTGCACCAAGGACATCTTCCTCTCCTCCGGTGCCTGAATGGAGTCCAATGCAGATTTCACCCTCCTCAACCACTGCTCCACGTCGGAACCTTGAGCTCCAACAAAGTTTGGCACCCCAGTCTTCCTAAACTCCGCGACCCACTTGTCAGGCTTAGACTCGCGATACTGTCTCCTCAGCTCGACCACACGATCAACTATCGCTGGTCCTCGTGAATTTGGCAATGCTCTTAATTGGGCAACCAAAACAGAGTCTGGTCTTGGTGCCAAAACAGAGTCTGGGCTGCACCTAATTGCGTTCAAATTAGGTGCAGCCCCTGCCCCCATCAAGGTTTGTAACAACAGCTGGATCACAGCGTTCACCTCTGAGGCCAATCCCGCTGGTGGCACTCCTACTCCCACTTGTGCCCCGTTAGCTGGGGGAACCCCTCCAGCGACAAATGCACTGTCCCCTTGACGAACAACAACAGCCACATCCTGACTCTCAGCAACCTCCTCCTGGTGAGTAACATTATGTTGTACCTCTGGCTCAGCATCCACAGGGTCCTCTCCTCTACCCCTGCTACGGCCCCTACCTCGGCCCCTACCGCAGCCTCTTCCATTAGCTTCAACAACTTCCGCTTTGGTTGGTGGGGCCATCTATAACAGAAAATCCCACAGTCAAACTCAATCAACCTATTATTAACAATTTTCGTACTATTTTACGTGAGGTCCTTCGGTTGAAGGGGCGGAGTCGCGACGTGTCACTTACCCCCTATATGCAACATGCCTACCCCAGTGAAAACATTTTAATGACACTGGCCGGTTTTGGTTTTAAGTTGGACCTCGGGTACACTCGTTGGTCAATTCCATGTGCCCTGTTGTCAACCTCGCTCTGATACCAATTTGTAACACCCGACTTTTGATAGGGCGCTACTTAGAAGTAGACCTTACTAGGTACTACTTAAGTAAGTTGACAACAACACTTTAGGATCTTACAACGCAGGCACGGCGAGAAAACTTAATAAAAACATCCAACCTTTTTATTTTATAAAAATTAGAAAACATAGTTATGCTTGTATTCCCGAGATATAAATATCTAAGTCTGACAAAACACTATTAAAAATAATTATTGAAGAAATAACAATAAGCAAAACATAATACCAATTCCAGCATAATAATGAATCCACACCCTAATATGTAATGAATAAACTAACGTAAACCCAACCAACTATGACACGCACTCTTCACTGCTCCGCCCCGCCATCTGGCCTCGGTTCCTGCACAGTTCCCTGGTTCATACCTGGAACTGAAAAATATTCCCCAAATGGTCAGCTATCTATCAAGTTAGAAAGAATACGGAAATTGCAAGACGTTTTGAAAGCACTTCTAAAGTCAGCATCCAAGTCCACAATCTCACTCATAACTCTAAAGACCAATACCTAAATTAGTCATAATTAGTCACACATAGCCACATACACATTCACAAATACACCCTTAAAACAATGCAATTCCTCCATCTCGCAATCCGACTTCCAAGGCGCTCGACCCCGCGCCGAGTGTAGAGGTATGCCCTCTCACTCCACTTCACAATATCCTTTCTAACCCCAACTAAGCCTCCACTGGAGCAATTGCCAAAACACATAGAGAATATTTTTCCTTTTGAAGGGGCACGATTTTAATGTCATACGGGCCATACATAGACAACTCTTCCTCAACGCCAGTTACGATGGGGCCGTGCCGGAAACGGTACCAACACAGAGAAAACATTCCAAAAATCTCTTTTCGATAAAATGCGTTCAAAACCATTTTACACACACCACAAATCAAGAAGTTCAAACAATTTAAAAACTTATTCGAGACTAGTTCCAAAAACCCTCCCTACAATAACGGTATGCAATCTAACAGGGTAGAGAAGAACCGAGCAAGTCGAAAACTACTTAAATCAAATGTAGGATCTTTGACGAAGACGGGAACTAAGAGTTTAAGAAAAGGCGATTTCCTAAAAGAATTTTAACGAGAAAACTAGATTAGGTACGACCCATCCCAAAATTAAGCCTCCACTAATTATACTCTCATATATATAACCCTCCAGTGCTTGACATTTATGTACTAACCCGTAGGTAGTACTAGTTACTTAATATTAATTCTCACCAATTATTGCTAATGTATAATATTTACTATTTAGCTGAGCCCAAGTAAACAAACCCAGTCCAAATAAAGAAAAAGAACTCATCTAGTCCATAATATTAGCCCATCCCACAACTTCTGCAATTAGACAGCTCGGTCCATATTCAAAACGATCTCTCAGATACCTACTCATTCAAGAAAAACGTGGACCCCCCTCCTTTGACTTTTCAACGCAAGACCCCACCTTTCCTTTCTTATTTAGCCAACACCTCCTTCTTCCTCACGAATCTACATACTCGCAAATCTCAAACTGTGCTCGCCCACCATTCCCGGCTTCAACCTCGACCCACCCTTCCCCACCGTACCTTCTAGTATTAACACGCCTTATGCATTCTACCAAGAATCCACCCGACACCCTCGCTGGCCTCCGCTCGATCAGTTCTGCCGGTGTGAGCAATCGGATAGCAACCAGTATCCCGGCCTCCCAACGGACGATCACGAAGACAACTCTCCGACCCTCCTTTCACCACTTCCTACCCGACAACTAACCGGAACAGAGGAAAAAAAAACTGGAAACAAATCGATCATTTACCGGAATGACGATCGGAACGACAAGACGATGACAAATCGATGGCCTGAATTGGCGACTTAAACGGATCAAATGATCGGCGGTTGGCACAAATCGGACGGGTTGCGTTCTCAGCGGCGATGATTGGCAAAGACTTGGACAAATCTTCATTCAGAGGAGTCATAGGGAGATAGGATAGTATTGACGTGGTTTATAGCTAGAGATTAGCAGATTTGGCTTATCTTAATTAGATAGGTGATAGATAATTAGATATTTAAATAATGGTTTAGATAAGGATATAATCAACTAGGAATTGATAGGGTGAGATACGGATTGATATAATTACCAATTGATATATTATCTATTAAATAAATAGGATTATATTGTACTTGAACGGAATTTATCCTATACGAGAACATATATATTTATATATGTGTGATTTGCCATATCGGATTAATAACTCGGGTCGCTTGGTGGTTAAGAAGAGGTGATTGTTTGTAGACCAAGAAACTCGTTTTTCCGACAGGATGGAAAACGAACTCGGATATTACAACTATTACTATGTGTGTGCTTGTAATCGTAACTGTAATTGTGATTGTGTCTGCAAATATGATTGAATTTGAATTGAAATTGTAATTGTGTTTGAAATTGTAATTGTGACTTGTTCGGGTCTATTTTCCTTCCGCTACGTATTTGTTTCTTCTCTGAGGAGCATATGATCCGTTTTGCTTTGAATGAGTGAATTGATTGTATAACCTTATTTTGAAATGATTTCATATTATGTGTTTATATATGAATTTGGAATTATGAAAAATCATTTTAAAACATTTTTCGTTATGTGTGCACTGGGTTCCTCCGGTATGGCCATGGATCACGGGTAAAGTTTGAGATGAAGTGCCCCTCGGGCATGGTCATGCGGCTGGAAGGAACCCCCTTCTAAAAAATAAAATAAAATGTTTCGGCAAACTCTCTAGTAGAGGTTTAGTCGGGGGAACAAGGGTGAATAGGGAAAATGGGCACGTGTAAAGGTACGCGCCCTGACCGTGCGCCATAGATGAGAGGCCGGCGGGTGCCATTTGGATTTGAGGAGGATGTTTGGTTGCTATTTTATTTGATGGACTTTGTTTGGATGGTCTTGCATTATGAGGTTCGGTTTGACAGAATGTTCTTTGTGGTTGTATATGTTGGTAGTATCCTAGTGAAAGTTATTATTATTATCCTATTCGTTATTATTATTGATGTGATCCTTATTAATTATACTACTGCGTTACTGTGGTTTTCGTTGGTGGTTACAGTTGTGATGTCGTCTGTATGTGTGTTCGTGTGTCTTTGTGTGTGTGCATGCGTGTCTGTGTTTGTGTGTGTGGTTATTTTACATTAAGTGTTGAATTGATATGAATTGATAATTATTGAGTTATGTGTGAATTTTGGTTGCTAGGGTTCTGTGTGGTTTTTTTCAAACGTTCTATATGCATCTCACGCTTTTTAGCTTGAATTAGAATTGTAGCTGACCATTCGGAGAATATTTTTACAGTTTCAGGTACTTTTCAAGAACTATTATGGATTCTCTACAGATTGGTGGAGCGGATGTTGGCGATGTGTCATTAGGTTCAGGTTATTAGGATCTGGTTATTTATGTATTAAAAGTTGTCTGTGGATTGTTTTTCTACTAGTTGGATAGAACTAGTTTAGGATAGTTTGGATTTACAAAATGATCTGACTGTGATCTTCTGTATACGAATTCGAGAATACTATCATGTTTTCCACCCTCTTTTTAAAATAAAAAGTTAGATGTTTATTTGTTTTCTTGTCGTGCCCGAGTTGCAAGATCCTAGTGAACTTGTTGTTAAACTAATCTGAGTAGTCTCAGACAAAGTCTACCACCGAGTAGTGCCCTAGCGAAAGTCGGGGCGTTACAACACCAAGGAAGGCTTAGTCAACTAAGGATCTAACAGGTCTCCATCTAGTCCAATCTCGAAACAGATTATCAAGAGGTATGTGAGGGGACAAACAATGGTCTAATGATAAAGGAGTGGTCGAGAATTCTGACCAATGAAGAATATAATAATCTGAAGTACCTACAAGTAGTAGTGACTTTCTCAGTCAACATATGGAATCTTGATATGATATCTAATGTTTGTTAGCCGAATAAACCAACTATAATAAGACTATCATGAATGAGAAAGCTACATCGTGAACATTCTTCTTCACCATTTTAACAAGTCGACCCGATGTTAAGATGAAATTAGAAAGAAAGTTGATAGGACCAAGATTTTTGGACATGTGTTGTAAGTTCTCTAAGGTGCCCCAGTAGGCCTAATAAAGGTTGCTTCATTACTAAGACAACTTGTGGACACATGTCCCGATTCGTCGCATTTGAAGTAGTTACCTCTGCCATATTCTCTGTTATTTTCTCCAACCGTTGAATCCGTGATTAGGTTGCCTCAGTAGTGTGCACTTTTCTATAAACGTCTTTTCTTTCCTTAAACAAGCTTATGTTATGGAACCAACCTTTTGTTGGTATTTCAATAAAACATTAACTTTTCTTCGATAATCTAAGTGCCTACTCTATCCATTAATGAATGACAATTGTTGGGAACAATTTTTCGATTCTTATTTCAAATGGTCAAACCAAAAGGAACCAACAATAGAATTCCCACTACTACAATAAAGAGCTAATGAAGCAGTTGAATGCAACGGTTTAAGATAATGCAACGGTATTAAGCAACAGTTAGGCTAATGAAGATGTTTTTGCAGCGGTTTTTTATAATATTATAATTTCTGCGGTTAATAAGCTCTAATGCAGCGGTTTCGTAAATTTTTTTTTTATAAAAATAGGCAAATTAATCTAAGGCAGCGGTTGTAGGGTAAAAAATTAACCCGCGCTTCTAGCGCGCCAACCCAAAACACAAAACCTCCAAAATTTAACCTAGTCGCTTCGCACCCCCAATTTCATTTTCAACATAGTCGAATCTGAAGATTCATTCATCTCGATCATCTCTCTCACAACCCCTAAATTTTGACCTAGCCCCAAGCTTATCTTGACCCAAGCTTCTCCAACCTAGCACCAACCTAGCCCCCAAATTTCTTTCGTCTCTCTCACAAAGCCAAGATGTTTTTGCCGTTGTCAAGTCGGACGTGAAAACTTCATCGTTGTTGCCGGACTTGTCTGCCTCTGAAGACCATACTCACAAGCTCTATAGAAGATCCTTGCCCGAATTTCTGGTGATCCTTGCCCAAATTTCTTCTCTCATTTTGCATTTGTAGTGATTTTTTGACGAATTCCTTTATCAATTTGTAGAGGAGAGAGAGAGAGAGAGAGAGAGAGAGAGAGAGAGAGAGAGAGAGAGAGAGAGAGAGAGAGAGAGAGAGAGAATTCACAAAACCGACCAACTGGATTTCGACCTAACTTGTTGTCTACCCGCTTGACACCACTTAGTAAGTTGAAAAATGTCATTTTCTCCCATTTTAGTGTATTAGTTGGTTTTTGTTTGTTTTCTGTCATGTTCGTCTTTGAATGTTTACTATCAATGCCAAATTTTAGGTTGTTGAAGGCTAAGAAGTTGATGTTGTATATGGCGGTTGGATATTAGTGCTTATCTTGATCACCTTGATGTTGAGGTATTACTTGCAATGTTGTTCTCCGATTTAAGTTCTGATAAGAGCATTAGAATTGTTGGCCTATATGATACTCTTTTCTTTTGTGTTTTGGGCTGATTCGCTACAAGTTGATAGATCAGCTTCTTTGCAAACATAATTCAGTCCCTAGTAGTTGAGGGAAAGAATGCTTCATAAAATTTTAGCAATATATAGTTTTTCTACTTCAGTTGCATAACATTAAATGTACCTTATCAATGGGCTTTTTTTGTTCTGACAAAATCAATTAATGAAAAGTCAATATTGGTTATGGCAATGCCACTTGAAAGTCGATCTACAAGTAACAAATACATAGAAGGGAAAGGCCTAAGGGGAAATGACATTACAAGTTAGTGAAGTTAGAATTAATTGAAGCTGTGGGGTAAAGTTAATGCATTTCCATGAAAATAGTAGTGTTATTATGCTCATGTAGACAGTCAAGAGTGAATGAAGACTATTAAGAACATTAAAAGTTGCGGTCATTCTTCAGAAAAGCTATGTCTCTATATTATATATTTATCATATACTCAAGTTCAATTAATAATATAAAGTAGTGGAACAGATGACATCATAACGGGCTCACCAGGAAGCCTAGCAACTATTTTTCCTCATGGATCAATTATTAACAAATCCCCATAGCTTTCTCTTTTCTCATTATGTTCTCTAGCTTGTGCTGCTGCTATTACCTGAAAAAAAGAAAAGAGCTTTCCATGAAAAAGTATTCAAATTTACATAAAACTAGAATTAGTAGTCAAATTCAAAAACAAAACTACAAATGGTAAAGTTGAACAAACATAATCTGAGTTCTTGGTGGGAATTGGAATGGAGGTTGATGAATGGTGCAGGTCAGATTAATTGGTTGAGTCACTTCATAAGGAACCGTTGTGTCATGTCATGGCTGCTTAATTGATTTTAAGAGTTGATCAGCAGTTTCTGAGACTTGGCCAATCATGGCATGACTGGATTTCTCCGATTTGGAATTTTTAGTTTGAATAAGGTCTTCAAATGGTATCAAAAGGGGTGAATATTGGTTATGTGAATGACATGTTCAGCTCTTCTTGGTGGTTTCATTTGAGTTTGATGATGTTCTTAGTTGTCTTATGTCAGTTGTCTTTAATCTGATGTGGTTTTCTATAATTTGGTTTTCTATCTGTAACATTTTATTTGGCATAATGAAGCTTCCTTTGTTTACTTCCATTATGCATCCTACTTTCTTACTAATACAAACTTTATTTTTCAGTTTCGTGCTTTTTTGATCAGTTTTACCATTCCCTTGAGCATCACAAGTTTGTAAGGCAACGGGTGTTCAATCAGGTTTGTGAACATAAAGGAAATACACTCCTTTTTCATTTGGTAATATATTTTTTAAGTATTTAAGGTTTAGTTCAGCCCAGTTTGATAAATCTTTATATTTGTTTCATTCATTAAGTCTATCCAATTACAAATTTGTAGGCTCAATACACTTTGAGAATTTCACTCCCATTGAGATCTGTCTTTATATCATCTCCGAGAATTCCACTTCCATTGAGGTTCATCTTCCTCTTTGAACTTGTATACACTTTGATTTTTTCATGGGAATGTGTTGATATTCTATAATATACGTGTTTCTTCTTTTTTAGTACTTAAATGGGATGCAATTTTGGACTTTTATATCTTATCCCTACCAATGTGTATAGAAAAGTACATGGGAGTTTTTTTATTTGTTTGGAGTTATTGACTATGCTGCTATGCATAATATTTGTCATTTGAATCCTTCTAACAAGTTAAAAACTTGTATTTTTTACTTGAAAATTGTTCAATAATGACAAAAATAAGACCCACCTTATATTATATTGAAACTTAGTACACTATTTATGAGTTCTGTTGTGAAATCACATCATCTCAATCTAAATTGACTACACTTGTCGATTAAAATTAATTTATAGAAATTTAGCCCACTAAAATTTTAACTCTATGTCAATTAAAATCTGAGTTTATACTTTTATTGTGCTAATTCTTTACTATATAAGTGGGACTAGAGTTTATAGTTTATACTTTTATTCCAAATGTCTTTGTAATTACTATTTTGCTGATTTATTGACTTTAGGCATGGAAAAAAGTAGATTAAATTGGTGGATGTATCCTCGTTGGAGTGTGGAATATGGGAAAGGCGTGGATAAGTATATAGAAAAAACCTTTGCAAATGAAGCTCAAGGAGAAGAAATTCGATGTCCATGTAGTGTTTGTCATCTTCGAATTTGGTTAAGTATAAATGTTGTCAAAGATCACATGATTGCAAGGGGGGTTAGTGAACTACTAGAGCAAGTAGAGAAAAGAGGAATAAACGATGAAAGGGTAGCAATTGACAATGATATGGTTAATAACTTTGATGATGGTATTGATGACTTGCTGCACGACACATTTAGAAATGGTCTTAATGAAGAGACGGCAAAATTTTACAAGTTTGTTGAAGAGGGAAAGGAAGAGTTATATCCCGAATGCACCTTTTTTTTCTAAACTCTCCTTCACTATTCGGTTATTTGTTTTCAAGCGGGACCATAAATTGAGCAACAAGGAATTTTCTGATTTACTGAAAATTTTAAAGGCGATTCAACCTGATGCAAAGCTGCCTAGTTCATTTAATGAAGCAAAAAATGTCCTCAAGGTCCTGGGTCTTGATTATACCAAGATTGACACATGTTCAAATGATTGCATGTTGTATTGGGAGGATTATGCAAAAGCAACAAGCTGTCATATTTGTAAGACTTCTAGGTGGAAAGTAGATGACAAAGATGAAGTGAGTGGTAAATTTCGCCGAGTTCTAGCGAAAGTTCTTAGATACTTTCCAGTTAAGAAGAGGCTGCAAAGGTTGTTTATGTGCTCAGAAATTGCGTGTCATATGACATGGCATGCAGATGGACGCCCAAAAGATGGGCTTTTGAGACACCCAACTGATGGTGATGATTGGAAGGACTTCGATTTGAGATATCCATTATTTTCTCAAGATCCACGTAACGTGAGGCTTGGTTTATCTAGTGATGGATTTAACCCATTCAATAAAACGAGTATTGTTCACAGTACATGGCCAGTTATTATAAGCAATTACAACTTGTCGCCTTGGATGTCTATGAAGCCAAAGTTTTTAATCCTAGCTTTGCTTATTCTCGGCCCTTCATCCCCGGGAAATGACATTGATGTATACTTGCAACCTCTAGTAAAGGATTTGAAAGAATTATGGGAGCTTGGAATAGAAATATTTGATACTTCAAACAATCAAATGTTCAATATGCGTGCAACCTTTTTGTTCACTATAAGTGATTTTCCAGGTTACGCAATGCTGTCTGGTTGGAGCACAAAAGGGAAGTTTGCTTGTCCGGTTTTCATTATGAGACTTGTTCCTGCCAATTACCGGCTAGTAAAAAAGCATGTTACATGGGACACCGCAGATTTTCTGACTTGGATCACAAATATCGGCATGATACTAGACATTTTGGGAAGATTGAGAGTGAAATAGCACCAACGCGCTTGTCGGGGATTGAAGTTGTAGAGTTGTTGACTGGTTTTGAAAATGAATTTGGAAAAGGTAAACCAAAACAAAAGAAGAAAAGCAAGGAGAAAGAAGAAGTTTGCCCATGGAAAAAAATCAATTTTTTTATATTTGCCATATTGGATGAATATAGTTTGTCGCCATTGTCTTGATGTGATGCATATAGAGAAGAACATATGAGATAATTTGATCGGGACATTGTTGGGTATACCTGGGAAGACTAAAGATCATATGAATGCAAGATTGAACTTGGAGAAACTTGATATGATGCCAGAGCTTCAATTGGATTTGACTGATGATGGTCAGCATTATGTAATGCCAAAGTCTCGCTTTTGGATGAATCCGGAAGAGAAGTCGAGATTTTGTAGTGTTGTTAAGAATGCCAAGTTGCCACAAGTGTGTGATTCCAACATTTCAAGGTGTGTACAAGTGAAGGAGAGAAAAATTACTGGTAATAAGAGTCATGATGCTCACTTTTTTATGCAATATTTGCTTCCAATTGCCGAAGTATCAAGTTTGCATAAGGATGTTGCAATTCCTTTGGTGAGGTTGAGTGCTTTTTTCAAAGCCATATGCAGTAAAGTTATTGACCCTCGGGAACTGGATTATTTACAATCTGAAATTACGGAGACTCTTTGTCAATTTGAAATGTTCTTTCCTCCTGCCTTTTCATTTAGTGGAAGAAATTAAACTCAGGGGCCCCATTTCTTCCGGATGGATGTATCCAATTGAAAGATACCTTCAAAAATTAAAATCTTTTGTTCGGAATAAGAGTCGTCCAAAAGGGTTTATGGCAGAAGCGTACTTGGCTGATGAATGTGTGAACTTTTGTGCTAGATATATCAATCATGGATCTAGTCTGATGAATCAGCATATTGGGGCTAAGGACTCCTTAGAGATTTTTTGGAAGATAGGTCATCCTATTAAGGGAAAGGGAAAAAGAAAAAAAAAGAACATGAACACTTTAAGATTGATCCTATCAAGTGGGCTCAGGCTCATCAATATGTGTTATTCAATTGTCACATAGAAGACGTTGAGAGATACATACAGTACATTGATTTTTTGTTAATTTTACACTCCAATTTATTTCTAGTTAAGCTCAATTAACAGCTTAAGTTGGTTTAATATTTTTTTTCATTTTCATATAGTGATCATGAGGCGGTTGTTAGTAGAAAAAAAAAGAGAAGAAGGTGGGATACTGCCTAAAGCCATAGCAAGGACTTCATTGATTGGTTCAAGGAGAGAGTTCGTCTTGACATTGATGAAGGTCTACATGTCGAGGGTTATATCAAATGGTTATCTGACGGTCCTTCGTTTTTTCCCAAACGATATAGTGGATATTCTATCAATGGCTATAAATTTCACACAATGAAACGTGATAGAAATAGTGTTACTGAAAATAGTGGAGTAACATTAAGGGCTTTAATTCCAAGCTTTGCTAGTACTAAAGATCATAATCCTATTATAGGAGATGTGGCATACTATGGATCGATTGAAGAAAGTATTGAGATAATCTATGAAGACAATCACAGTGTTGTTTTATTTGGTTGTGTTTAGTATCAATCCGAGGAAGATACATATGGACTTGCTCGAGTCAATCGTAAGAAGTTCATTTATCAACATGAACCATTCATTTAAGCATCTCAAGAAGATTAGATTTTTTATGTGGAAGACCCATTAGTCAATGATTTATATTATATTGTTGAAGAGCTCCCTAAAGATCATTTTGATGCCAAGGATAAAGAAATTAAAGCATTTGCTGACTTATATTGGAGAGAATGTCATCAAAAAAGGTTTGAAAATAGAAATGATATGCTGAAATAAGTGTTACGAGAGACGATATAAATGCAACTATAGTTGACGTGGATGGAAACATTGTAGATGAGTAGTACCCAGCTACAACTGCTCATATTTTTTAGGTAAGAAAAGAGCTACAACATGATTGTATTAGAGTTGTATTATGCATGCTTGAGGGAGGAAATTTTTAATGTTGGAGCTGTATTTTAAGTCACCATGTCTGAGGGAGAAAGTTGTAGGGATGGAGTTGTTTTTACAATATTTAGAGTTGTATTTTTAACCTAACTTGATATTTTAAATGATGCTAACCTATTCACCTAATTTAATCTATTTAGATTTATATGTTCAGAAGTTGTCAACTTTTACAATATATATACAGAATTCAGAATTTGCAAGTTAAAAGATTGGGTAACTTTATGATCTTTAATTTTACATACTTCATTTATATAGCCGAGTCATATTTGTTTGAATTTATGAGATTTCTTTGTCCTAGCAGATGGCCAGGAAGACCAAATTATCTAGTCAACGTGAAACTTTGTGTGAATATGAACAACAAAGGATGAAAATACTAGCAGAAAATGAAGCAATTCTTCAAGCTAAAGGATTGGGCAACTTTGTGAATAAGAATTTGCAAGAAAAGTACGAACGAGTTTCAAGGCTTGCAGTGGAAGAGGTGGAAGATCATTTTGAGGTACAAGCATGTTACTCTTGTTGTCTCTTATAAGCATGATTTCTCTTGTTGTCTCTTAAAAGCATGTTACTTGTTTTTAATATATGAAAGTTGTCTGACTTCTCTTCCTGTTTGGTTTTTAATATATGAAAGTTGTCTGAATTATCTTGATGTATGGTTTTTAATATATAAAAGTTGTCTAATTTCTCTTGCTGTCTGGTTTATTTATTTTATGGCATGAAAATTTTTGGTAGGCAGATTTCTCTTGTTGTCTGATTTCTCTTGACGTCTGTTGATCTTCAGTTGAGCTTGATTTGTTAAATGAATCTAAAGTTGATTTGTTAATCTTCAATTTTCATTTCTCCAGCCTGTTCTGGTTTATCTAATAAGTTTTAGGTGCTTTTTCTGAGTATTCAGATCTAAATTGAGCATAAAAGTTGTTGTCTCAAATTTTGTAAAATTCTGTGAAATGTGCAAATTTAGTCCTGGTGCACTTAATCTGAGTGTTGTTGTTTTTTCAGCCCTGGTGCACTTAATCTGCTTTGAGGCCTTTGTAATCTGAACTGCAGCAAGAAAACTGTAATCCATTACAGCTGAATTAGACTAAATTGTAAACTGAACTATAACAGAAAAACTATAATCTATTACAGCTGAATTGGACTAAACTGTAATTTGAACTGGAGCATTTATGGATTCACCAACATATGAATATGCATGGATGTCCATTACCAAGTTTGTTGTTGGTGTTAGAGGTTGGCCTAGTGAGCATTAGAATGGGAAGGGCATCAGAAATCTAAGAGAAAGAGGAGGAATGGTTCAAGAGTAGATTAAACATTATAAGCATATGAGGTTAGACTCATCGTTTTATGTGACTGGCAAGCCAAAATATAAACAAATGATAATAATGGTTGGCTACCTAAATCCTTTAGCTTTTGTTGCACTTTTTTCAGGCTAGGGTAGTTCACCCTGACAAGAAGCATGTGGGTCCAGCTGTAGCAAACAAAGTTCAAGTATTTTTTTCTCATAAATTCAGTTGGAAAAATATCACTAGTGTATTGTTTGTATAACAACTATTCTTGCATGTTTTTTTAGAATTGCTCTACCCGCAAAAAAGAAAAGCAACCCCTTATTCAAAGTTACCCATGACTGAATTTTTTGCGCTAAAGCATCGAAGCTCGCAACATACAATGAGAAAGGGGCAAGATTTAGATCCAGATGTGAGTCAACCACAAATTCAACCTCCATGTTTGGCCCAAACACAGAAGATTCAAGAGAAGGAAATTTCAGTCCAGCTACAAAAAGTTCAGCAAAAGAAAGATTTAGAACAACTACAAAACAATAAGCAGAAACAAAGCTTCAACCAACAACCAAAAAAAATCAGAAGTTGTTCTATGCTCCTGGAACTTTGTCAAAGTATAACAACCTAAGGAAAAATCAAGAATCAAGAGGTCACCAAAATAATGAACTGAATCTGCAGCATTCAAATGATATTTCACCTATGTTTCGTGGAGATTTGAGGTCACAACAACCAACAAATGCTAATGAAGCTGATTTAAGAGCACAACGTCCTACAAATGATATGAATTTGAATCATTCAATTGAAGTTTATGCTTTGATTGGTATAGATACAAGTGACTTTTTAGAAGATGCTACATGTAACACCCTTTTATGGCAAATACCTAGGATCACAAGGTGGTAGGCCTCACAATGGGTCTACCAGAACAAGCTGACAACGATAGACTGTATTGGACTTTGCAACAAAAGCACTGCGAGGAAATTCAACTAAACCATCCAATTTAGATATTCAAAAATTCATGTCATAAACAATATGCATGCAAACGCCAGAAATCTGACAGTAATGACATAAGGGACCCTGTAGCTAGTCTAAGCATCGGACAACTCAACATACTCCAAAAGATTCACTATCAAAGCATAACCACTCAAGTCTAACAAACCAAAAGACTAAAAGGCTAACATCACTCTCCTAGAACACGTCACGTCAAGACCGAGCTCCACCACCTGGAATGCAATCTCCTGGCACATTTCCCAAGTCGGATCCTTACCTAAAATGCCACAAGTTGATCACATTAGCCTACGATCCCGGTATGGGCCAAACAAGTATATCAAACATGTAACAAAATATTTTTAGTAAAATAAACTTGCATATATCCATATACCTAAAGGTACACACACACACTTACAGTCACAATAGAAGTATGATAGTAGCCAAACAATATAGTCAAATGTGAAATCAACCAAAGTAATGTCAATAGGGATATTAGCAACAAGTAGAAGTGTATTACCAAAGCACACATAACCACAACTTACATTCTCTTAGGTCATCACTCAAGCATTTTAGACATTTCAAACAAAATTCATCAAATACAATAGCAATCCAACGTCATCCTCAATATATGGCACCCTCCGGCCTCTCATCTACGGCGCACGGTCAGGGCGCATAACTAAACACGTGCCCATTTCCTTCGTTCACCCTTCTTTCCCCGGCTAAACCTCTACTAGAGCGTTTGCCAAAACAATTTAGTTTATTCTTAGAAGGGGGTTCCTTCCAGCCGCATGACCATTCCCGGGGGCCACTTCATCTCCAACTTGTCCTGTGCTCCATGATCATACCGGTGGAACCCAGTGCACGCATAATGAAAACATTTAAAAGCGATTTCCATAATTCAAATATATATATATCAACATGTAATATGGAATCATTCCAAAATAAGGGCTACACATTCAATTTACTCGTTCAACGCATAACGAGTCGTAAGCTATGTAAGTCGGCAAGCGAATTAGTTCGAAGTCGAGACACAACCACGTAGCGGGATAAAGGAAGCTCGAACAAGTCACACACGAATGTTATCGGATCCTAACAATTCAATAACCGAAACTATAACATTCGAAGAGAAATGAAACATAACTTAACGCCCCAAAAACTAAAGCTCTTTCTAAGCGATGCTCAAAGACATTATCGATTTTTGTTAACAATTTACCAATTTCGAAGCACCTCAACCTTGGCACCCGCTCAATTCTAACCTAAGCTAATAGTTACTAGCACACTTTAAAAGTGACATCTTCTAATATGGGTCTACCTAGATAATATAATAGAATTTACACTAGTCAAGTTACAAAGTTTGCTTTACTTGACCAGTTAAACAAAAGAATAGCTTCGTGATCAAAAGGTTAACTAATTATTTGTAATAACGACATAAGAACACCATTTAAGCAACATCACCACAAATTAACAACATTAATACTCTTAATAACCAAAATCAAAAGCTTTGGAATTCACTTGTGGACCCAAAAGTTAGTCAACGCCATTCAGTTGTTCTATTCATTACAAGAGAACACCATTAATAACCAAATTCCTTAACCAGAAGTTCGATCTCTCAAAACCAGTACACCACAATACAAATTCTTGTTGTAAGAACAACATCTCCCTAAGAGGACCTAAATTGCTCAAGCAACATCTACCCACTTTATTATAAAGATCAACATCGACCTTAACTAAACAACAATAATAGGTAATTGGGTTCGAACGGAAAGGGAAATTGAACAAGAATTATAACCTCTTGACTTTTGATTATTGCAAGGGGAACACGAGTTGGTCTTGGGCTCGATCGGAGATGGGATGGTGAACGACGACAAACAAGAACGACGACCTACGACAGTGAACGACGAACAACGAGTAGTGGACCTAATTATGAGCGATGACGGAGAATAGCGACAGAGGAGATGATGATGCGTCCCTCGTGTGGGATGCGACGGATCGACGTGGTGTTTGAGTATTAGGTCTCGAATCAGTGTAGCGGAAGACTTTGATTGATTGAGTATGGCACGAACAAGTGTAAGCAATGCGAAAACAAGAGCTTTGATCGAATTATAATGGTGGCGCAATGGCACGAGGGAGAAATTAGGAGCAAAAACCTCTACTATATTAATCCCAAGTGTGCGCTAAATTGAAAACAAGCGTATTACCCCTCTTATATAGAGGCGGCACAAAGAAAACCTAGTAAAACCCTAATCTGGTGGAGGCACGCCTAGGGTTGATGCGCAAATCAAGGCCCAGCGACGCAAGCCCGTTATTCATCGGCGCAAGGCCCAATAATCACTTACTAAAACCATAAAACTACTAATAGTAATGTTATAAAGTGGAAACAATGCAAAAACTACTATAAAAATGATATGTCGTCCGTGACCGTGCTCGCAGTGTCGCGACAAGGCTGGCACGGCGCTGGCGAGGCTGTGACACGGCGCTGGCGCGCGTCAAGCCACGGACACGGGCGCAGGAGAGGAAGCTGGCACGCGCGCTGGGGCGCGGGTCTCGCGAACCTCAAGTTGCGATCCATGGCACGGTGCTAGGCTCGAGTCCGATGGCTCGAGTTGAGGTTCGTCGTGGCCTGTTGGCTCAAGTTGAGGTTCCTCGATGCCGAGGATGCACAAGGCCGTCTGCGTCGGCGCGGCGAGGGGCGCGTCGTGGCCTGCGGAGAGGCGCGCCACAAGTGATTGTGCCGTGGCCTGGATTGCTCGAGTCCTAGCACGATTGATGGGGCCATCCGAGCGAAGTGTGAATGCATGTGAATGCGTCGTCCTCCTGGCTAGCATCCATGGCGGGGCTCGCATCACCCTCCCCCACTTGGTTGGGAAACGTCCCCGTTTCCTCATAAGTTGGCTCAACATAGGGGGAGAGATCGACGACATTGACAGTAGAATGCACCGAATACTTGCCTGGGAGGTCGATTTTGTAGGCGTTGTCCCCTATGTGCTCGAAGACTTTGAAAGAGCCGTCTCCTCGTTGATGAAACTTTGTCTTCCGAGAGTCCGGAAAACAGTCCTTGCGAAGATGTAACCAAACGAGATCGCCGGGGTTGAAAACCAGCCGCTTCCTTCCCTTGTTATGTTGTGCCTCGTATTGGTTTGCTCGACGCTCCAATTAAGCCCTTGTCCTCTCGTGCAATCTGCGTATGGCGTCAGCGCGGTTGGATGCGTCGATGTGCTCGCCATTCTTCAAGGGCCGAGGGACAAGATCCATTGGAGAGTGGGGGTTGAGGCCGTAGACGATCTCGAACGGCGTCTTCCTAGTAACCGAGTGTTTGGACCTGTTATATGCAAACTCAACGAATGGAATTAGATCCTCCCACCGACGTGGGTTATTTTTTAGCACCGTCCGAAAAAGGGTGCCCAGGGTCCGATTAGTCACCTCAGTCTGACCATCGGTTTGGAGATGATAAGAGGTGGAAAATAGCAATTGTGTCCCTAGCTTTCCCCCAAAGCGTCCTCCAAAAGTGGCTACAAAATTTTGTGTCTCGATCACTAACAATAGTGCGAGGCATACCATGTAGCTTCACGACATGCTCCAAAACAAGTTTGCGATTTCGGTCGCATTGTTGTTTCCTTTACATGGCACGAAGTGAGCCATTTTGGAGAAGCGGTCCACAAGTACAAAGATCGAATCTTTACCGCGCCTTGTCATTGGAAAGCGCGTGATAAAATCCATGGAGAGATCTTCCCACGGGGTATCCGGAATGGGCAAGGGTGTGTATAGGCCATGAGGTTGGGACCTCGATTTAGCGGTTTGGCACGACACACAACCGCGGTAATACTTGTGGACATCCGAGGCCATGTGTGGCCAATAGAAGTGTTCACGAAGTTCTGCTAGGGTTTTGGCTATGCCAAAATGGCCTCGCCCGTCATGAGCTTCTTTGAGCAATAGATGCCTCACAAACGAGGCCATTGTGCAAAGCTTCTCGGCTCGATAGAGGTATCCATTGTCCAAAAAATAGGACTCATGGATTCGACTTTGCTCGAGGTTCTCCATGATCGGTTTAAAAAATTGATCATGCATATATAACTCCTTAATCAAGGAGAACCCGAGCAAATTGGCCTGTGACAGAGTATCCGCCACGACATTCTCCTTTCCTTTCTTATGGGCGATAATGTATGGAAATGTTTCCATAAACTCCACCCATCGAGCATGGCGTCTATTGAGAGTCGTCTGCCTCTTGAGATACGCTAAGGCGGCGTGGTCCGTGTGAATCACGAACTCGCTAGGCCAAAGGTAATGCTTCCATGTTATAAGAACTCGAATAAGCGCGTACAACTCCTTGTCATACGTCGGGTAATTTAGAGTCGCCCCCGTAAGTTTTTCTCTAAAGTATGCAATGGGGCACTTTTCTTGTAGGAGTACGCCCGCCTATGCCATAGTCCGAGGCGTCGCACTCGACCTCGAAGCGCTTAGTGAAGTCTGGCAATGGCAAGACCGAAGGGCTACACAAAGTAGATTTTAAGGCCTAAAAGGCGGCCTCATGATGCGGCATCCACTTGATTGTGGTTGCCTTCTTGGTGAGATTATGGAGTGGCCCGACGATGGAAATAAGTCCTTTACGAAACGCCGATAGAACCCTGCGAGCCCTAAGAAGGAGCGAACCATCGTCGGGGTCGTAGGGGTGGGCCACTCTCGGATGGCGCGGATCTTGTCGTCATCCACTTTTAGCCCATCCTTGGACACGACGAAACCAAGAAAGTTCGCGAAGGCAATCTAACACCATCCTAAGGTGCCTCGCGTGAGAGTCCAAGTCCTTAGAAAAAACCAAAATGTCGTCAAAATACACAACGACAAAACGTCCTAAATTTTTTCTAAAAACAAAATTAATTAACCGCATAAAAGTACTAGGGGCGTTTGTCAAGCCGAAAGGCATGACAAGCCATTCGTACAAACCATGTTTGATTTTGAATGCCGTCTTCCACTCGTCGCCTTCATGCATCCGGATTTGGTGGTATCCGCTCCAGAGATCGATCTTGGAAAATAAGGCGGCACCGTGGAGCTCATCAAGCATGTCATCGAGCCTCGGAATTGGATTCTTGTACTTCATCGTAATCTGATTTATGGCTCGACAATCGACGCACATACGCCACGAACCATCCTTCTTCGGCACAAGGATCACCGACACGGCGCACGGGCTCAACGATTCTCGGACAAAGCCCTTGTCCAATAGCTCTTGAACCTATCTTTGTAGCTCTTCGGTTTCCTTTGGTGAAGTCCTATAGGCTTCTCGATTAGGAAGGGAAGCGCCCGGCATGAGATTGATCTTGTGTTCGATCCCACGGATAGGCGACAAACCTTGCAGAAGCTCATCCGGCATGACATCTTTGTATTCCTTCAAAAGCGAAACAATACAAGACGAAAGTGTATCATTCATAGATTTAGAAATAGAAAGTAAAGGAACAAGGATGAAACAAGAAAGACTCCCTTGGAGAGATTTCTCGACGTCCCGATGCCTGGCTAAGAGAAGATGATCTTGGCATGTGCCTAGCAAAGGCGTCTCGGCGTCGACACTCGAACGGGCAGGTTCTGGGGCGGTTTTTGGACATGTTGTAGCTCCTAGAATTTGATGAGGAACGCCCCTGGAAACACCGTGAAATTCGTCACTGAGCTCCTGAAAGCCTAGTTTCCGTGCAGCGACCACGTGTTACGCGACGCTAGGGAGCTCCTGCGGCGGTCCCTTGCTTAGGTTCACTTCTCCGGGGCGTTTTTTAGTCAATTCTGTTGGAAACTCAATTTTAAGAGGTTTTCCAACAGAAACAACAGTAGATTTGCCAGAAAGTTGTTAGAGGCCCTGTATTGAGAAATCGGCGGCGTTCGACGCGTTGCCGAGGCCACGAGATGCGAACTGTCGGCCCGACTCTACTTTCTGTCGGCGCACTTCTTCTTGTCCATCTTGAACACTGTTTTGAGGGAGTTTGGCACCAGAAGCGTCGTGCAAATCTGCAAGTTTCTCGGAGGACGCCACTGGCATCGTGCTCTGCGCGCCGGTGCCGTTGTCGCTAGCTTTCTGCCTTTGCCTTTCAGCTTCATCCTGTAAAGCTTCACTAGGCGACATAGGTAAGAGGGTCACGCGCTTCCCGTGGTAATTGAACATGTAAGTGTTCAAATACCCGTCGTGAAGCACGCGATGATCGTATTGCCATGGGCGCCCCAACAAGAGGTGTGTGGCGTCCATCGGAGTTACGTCACAAAGAATTGAATCTGAATATGCACCAATAGAAAATTTGAAAATTACCTGTTTGTCGACCCAATCTTCGCCTTCATTTGATATCCATTGAAGCTTGAACGGTTGCGGATGAGGTGTGGTCGGCAACTTCAAGTGATCAACTACTTTTTTTGGAGAGGAAATTGGCGCAATGCCCTGAATCAATGATGACGCTCAACGAGACATTGTTCACCAAGCAATGAGTGTGGAAAAGCTGTTCTCTTTGATTGGTTTTTGGTGCCTCGCGCATGCTTAAGGCACGCCTCGTCACCAATTGAAGCTTTGAAACACCGAGGGCCTCCGAAGGATTGCATTCTAGCTCGGCGTCTTCATTCATTGGTGCCTCTATCTCCTCTTCTTCTTGGCTCTCATAAGGATCTCCTTGTGTGGTAAACAACACCTTTTTGGCATTCAGACAGTTCTGTTGCAAATGGCCTCGGCCTCCACATTTGTAGCACGCCATGTCGCGGGCGCGTTTGGTGCTCGATTCGGAGGTGCGCGGCGCGGCTGGTGTCTTGGAAGGCGCGACTTCGGCCTTTCTTTTGGAACCTGTCGTAGCACTTGGCAAAGAAGGAGCAACCCTATTAGTAGCAAAACTGGATTGACTAGGATTAGAAACATGTCTTTGATTCGACCAACCAGACTTGGATCGCATTTCTTGTTTATGGATTTGCATTGCGGTGTGAACCAAGTTGTTGAGATCTTTGATTGGTAGAATCTCCAAGCAATCTTGAATTGATTGTCACAAGCCCGAGATGAATCTCGTCTTCATCACCGAGGGCGACACACTCATGCCAGCCTTGAAGAACATGTCTTCAAGTTTGGCAAAATACTCCTCCGGAGTCATCGACCCTTGCTTGATGCGCATAATCTCTATGTGCATCTTGTCCTTGTAATCCGCCGGGATGTACCTCTTCTTCAAAATGTAGACGAGTTGATGCCATTCTCGGATTAGGGGTTTCCCTTGTCGAATCCTTTCGGACTCGAATCAGTTGCACCATGGAAGTGCAAAGTCACAACTTCCACTTTCTCGTCATCCTCGTAACCTAAGTGTCGGAGCGTGTGCTCCGTGCCCTGCAACCACTCGATAAATGCATCAGGATTATAAGTACCATAAAAAGGTTCGAATTTTACCTTGATGTCTCGGCGGTTGTGGCGTGGATCACGAGTGTCGCGACGATCGTAGTAGCGCCGAGGGCTGCGGTGCCGAGGCGAGCGCGCGTGGCGATCGCGCCGGTGCCGAGGCTGTCCTCGATGCGGATCGTCGTCCTCATCGTCAAGATCATCACCATCATCGGGTCTTCGAGGACGCCGAGCATCGCGGTCCCTGTCGCGCCGAGGCTTGGAGCCGTGCTTGCGTCTCGAGCCATAGATTCGATCATATTCCTTGCAGTTCTTGGCTAGGCGCGGCGGCGGGATCCAGTCCGAAGGCCGATTGTCTAATTCTTCGGGATCCTGCACATGTGGATGCTCAAAAGACGATTCATTAGAGTAATAACTGAATTCCTCATAATCATTTTCAAAATCCGAGTACGGACTCCGAGCACTTTGATGCTCGAGGTCGTCCTCAACTCTGTATGCGTCGGCATCGTAATACTTGGCCTCGTGCTTCCGCTTTGGGGTTTCGTAAACATATGCCGGTGACTTGTTCTTTTTCTTTTTCTTAGGATCCCCACTCGTGTGTCGGCGTCTATACTCCTCGGAGTCGTACTCCTCATCGGAATATACGTCATACACTTGTGTGTCCCGATAATATCGCGCCATTTGATAGCGATCCGCGGTCCGGGGACCACCATCATGCTTATCATAGTGGTGACTTTCTTTGATCGACTCCATCCGGTTGATTGTACCGAATTGAGACGATGGTTGTGCATGTTGCTTCCCCTTGGCCTTGGCAACGTCGTCCGTGGACACCCCCGGGTTAGCGTGGATCTCCGATTGTAAGACATGAGTTGTCGGCATCGTGTGCTTCGATTGGGCTTGGCTTTCGGCCAACTGCCTTTCGAGCTCTTGAATGCGCGCCAAAGCCTCGGACGAGAAGTTCTGATTTGGATTCGGCAATTCGGGATTGTTGTTGTTGTTGCCATCACCCGATTCTGAAACGGTACCTATTGTCACACCAGTCATCGCAATAAGAAGTTCACAAGCAAAAGACAACGAGTTTACGGTTCGCTTAAGTCAAGCCGACCCTTTAGTTCAAACCACACGAACAAGGATTGGCTAGGCTAAGGTCACTCAACTCGATCTATCAATAAGGCTACGAAGACCACAAAGTCGCAAGGCAAGACACAATAAGGCAAGCAAAACCGAAAAACCACAAGCAATGTATTTGCGATTAAGGTTGCCGAAAAATTAAGAACCACAACTTGGATCGATCTTGCCTTATTTTTGCTTGTGATCGTCCAAAGATTTTGTTTTTGTTTTTGAATTCGATCGACTACCATACCTTATTTTGGCTATGATAGTCGAACAGAATTTTTTTTAAGCAATTCGACTCAAGGCTTTCTCCTCTAGAGCAATCAAACAACAATAATTCAACACAAGCAACACGCAAGAGCAAGATAGAAATCGGCAAAACAAAACCTAATGTGCATGCAACTAGCAAGACAATGAGTAATTTTCACCAAAATCAATAGATCTAGCGAGTTTAGGGCAAGGTTGAATTTTTATTTTTTAATAGTTTACGAAGGCAAGAAAAAAATTTGGGACCCTAGATGGCGGATTTGCGAAGTGGAGGATGAGATCTAGGGTTAGATGCAATGGAAGGATCATGTGAGAATGAACGAAAGAGGGTTGAACGAGACTTATTCAAACATTGGATCTGAAACCAGTTGATGCGTCCCTCGTGTGGGATGCGACAGATCGACGTGGTGTTTGAGTATTAGGTCTCGAATCAGCGTAGCGGAAGACTTTTATTGATTGAGTATGGCACGAACAAGTGTAAGCAATGCGAAAACAAGAGCTTTGATCGAATTATAATGGTGTCGCAATGGCACGAGGGAGAAATTAGGAGCAAAAACCTCTACTATATTAATCCCAAGTGTGCGCTGAATTGAAAACAAGCGTATTACCCCTCTTATATAGAGGTGGCACAAAGAAAACCTAGTAAAACCCTAATCTGGTGGAGGCGCGCCTAGGGTTGATGCGCAGATCAAGGCCCAGCGGCGCGAGCCCGTTATTCATCGGCGCAAGGCCCAATAATCACTTACTAAAACCATAAAACTACTAATAGTAATGTTATAAAGTGGAAACAATGCAAAAACTACTATAAAAATGATATGTCGTCCGTGACCGTGCTCGCAGTGTCGCGACAAGGCTGGCACGGCGCTGGCGAGGCTGTGACACGGCGCTGGCGCGCGTCAAGCCACGGACACGGGCGCAGGAGAGGAAGCTGGCACGCGCGCTGGGGCGCGGGTCTCGCGAACCTCAAGTTGCGATCCATGGCACGGTGCTAGGCTCGAGTCCGATGGCTCGAGTTGAGGTTCGTCGTGGCCTGTTGGCTCAAGTTGAGGTTCCTCGATGCCGAGGACGCACAAGGCCGTCTGCGTCGGCGCGGCGAGGGGTGCGTCGTGGCCTGCGGAGAGGCGCGCCACAAGTGATTGTGCAACGGCCTGGATTGCTCGAGTCCTGGCACGAGTGATGGGGCCATCCGAGCGAAGTGTGAAGGTGTCGTCCTCCTGGCTAGCATCCATGGCGGGGGTCGCATCAAATGACGACTCGAACAGAGGAGGGTTACCGACAGCGACTCTCCGAGACTCGCGAACGACGACTACCAACCGGAGAGGAACTCGTGGTAGCAACCGATTTCTCTGTGGTTGGCGATGGGCGTCACCGGGCTGAAACGTTTGAAGGGAGGCGAGCAAGGGAGGGTGTTAATTCGACGATGAGCTTGGGCGAACGGAAGCGGGAGTAGGGAACTCACGAGCACCACCAGAATTCTCCGAGGCAGTGGCGGTGACCACCTTGAACAGAGGTGAGAAATCATAACGAGAAAGGAAATCAGAGAGTTGAGCGAGAGAGGAACGGAGAAAGGAAATCAGAGATAGTGAGGAGCGGTGGCCAACAAAACGAACAAAGCAGACGAGGGTGAACAGTCGCTCTCCTAAACAAAATAGGGATAGAAGAGTGGGAAAAAAAAGGCTTCATCCCAACTCAAACCCAGGCCCAAAATATAAACGGACCTAAGAGTTACGACCATTTGAAAGTGAACTTCAAGCCCGGTTATTACATATACCCCCACTTAAAGAAAGTTTCTTCCTTGAAACTTAAGTAGATATAAGTTACTAAACGAATAAGGATGGGAGGTTGGTTAGAATCTCACAAATTCCCCACCCCTTAACATAGGTTCATCCTCGAACCATTTTCCAAAGACCACAAGGACGAAAGAAGAGTATTCATCAAATGAATTGAGTGCTTTCAGGACATATAGTCAACACAGTATCTACTCTAACGCGTCAAAGAATCACTGAATTCATACAAGCAACCAAGCAGTCAAGCACAAGCAAACGATCACCCAAGCAATCCAACAAGTAAGCAACATGTAATCAAACGAATTAACAATCAAGCAATTTAAGGTACTAGATATGATGCAAGAAAAGTACAAGTACTAACCATTCCCCCACGGACTTTGTCAACTTAGAGTATAACTTGGGATAACTCTCTTGTATACTTGCCTCAGTTTCCCAAGTGGCCTCCTCAACTCCACGCTTGGACCACTGCACTAAGACTAAAGGTATCTCCTTGTTTCGTAGTTTCTTCATTCGACGATCCAAAATAGCTATCAGTTGTTCAACAAAAGTATGATCTAGCTAGATTCTCAACTCTTCATAACTAAGCTTGTGGTTGGGATCGGGAATGTATTGCCTTAGCTGAGACACATGAAACACGGGATGAACTCCCTCCAAGGATGGAGGAAGTCCCAAACGATAGGCCAATTCCCCGACCCTCTCTAAGATCTCAAAAGGTCCAACGTAGCGAGGACTCAACTTCCCATTAATCCAAAATCTTCGTACCCCTCGAGTAGGCGAAACTCTCAACCACACATGTGCACCAACATCAAATTCTAAGGGTCGCCTTCGTTTATCAACATAGGATTTCTGACGACTCTGAGCGGCTAACATGCAATCTTTTATCAAAGAAACTTTATCAATTGTCTCTTGGATCACTTGGGGTGTCTCACTCACTCTATCAGAGGGGTCATCCCAACAAAGTGGCGTTCGACACCTTCGACCATACAACGCCTCATAAGGAGCCATTTGAATCGAGGCGTGCCAACTGTTATTGTATGCGAATTCCACCAACTCTAAATACTCTGACCAACCACCACCCCAGTCTAGGACACAAGCTCTTAGAATATCTTCAAGCGTTTGAATCCTCCTCTCTAACTGTCCATCTGCTTGTGGGTGGTAAGTTGTCGTGAAATGCAGTCTTGTACCCAACGCTTGGCGCACCTGATGCCAGAATTTCGATGTAAAACGACCATCTTGGTCGGATACAATTGTTTTCGGTACTCCATGTAGCCTCACTATCTACCTTACAAACGCATCCACTAGTTTAGGAACCGGCCACGCCTCCCTAATCGGAAGGAAATGTGTCGTCTTCGTCAATCTGTCCACTACTACCCATATGGCATCATGACCTCGACTGATGCGCAAACTTATGACAAAGTCCATAGATATGTCTTCCCACTTCCATTCTGGAATGGAGAGGGGTTGGAACATCCCTCCCGGTCTCTGGTGTTCTATCTTAACTTGTTGACAAATCTGGCATCGGGCTACAAACTTGGCCACATCAGGTTTCAGGCCATCCCACCGGTAATGTTGCTTGAGATCCTTGTACATCTTACTTGCTCCTAGATGTATTGAATAGAGCGTAGCATGGGCCTCTTGAAGGATTTTCTGTATCAACTCTTGATCTCGGGGTACGCATACTCTCCCATTCAACCTCAAAATCTCATCTCGGATTTCAAAACCGGGTGCTTCCCCGTGACACACCTTTTGACACAAGTCTTGAATCATCGAGCAAGCCCCTTGCTTTTGACGGATCTCTTCTATCAAACTAGGTTGACAATCCAAGGAACACAACTGGCCTTGATATCTCTGAATCCATATCTCAATCCCGTTTTTGATCAAATCCCTTTGCAAAGCGGGTTGAGCAGTCAAGTGAGACAACATCTGCTCCTGGGATGATTTCCTATTGAGTGCGTCAGCGACGACATTTGCCTTGCATTGGTGATAAAGGATCTCCAAATCATAATCCTTAATTAGTTCAAGCCATCTGCGTTGCCTCATATTGAGTTCTCACTGAGTGAAAATGTACTTGAGGCTCTTGTGATCTGTCAAAATTTGACAAGTCGTCCCATACAAATAGTGTCGCCAAATCTTCAAGGCATGGATCACAACCGCTAACCCTAAGTCGTGTGTCCGGTAGTTGAGCTCATGAGTCTTAAGTTGTCTAGAGGCATAGGCAATCACCCGATCCTTCTGCATTAACACACAACCTAAGTCGAGTTTTGAAGCATCATTGTAATCCACATACCCTTCTGAGCCTTGAGGAAGTGCTAAGATGGGCGCATAAGTTAGCCTTATTTTCAACTCTTCAAAGCTTCTTTTGCAAGCCTCCGTCCATGTAAACTTGGTAGCTTTTCGGAGTAAATTTGTCAAAGGTTGAACTATCTTTGAGAAACCCTTGACGAACCTCCTGTAATATCCTGCGAGTCCCAAGAAACTGCGTACTTCCTTTACATTCTTGGGAGGTTGCCAAGACGCTACTTAGACTATTATTGTCTCGTGACAGCATGGTGTGCAAGTTTGTTTTGTTTTTGCATGTTGATATGTGCACAAATGATGGCATGTTGGACTTTTTTTGGCTTTGGCAAGAACAAATCTTTGGAAGTGATTTGAAAGGAAGATTCTTTAGCTTATGGATAGCCTTTTTCCTAGAATATGTGTATTCATGTAAAGTTAATCATATGTACTGGCATGTAAAGTTACCCATATGTATATCCATGTAAAGTTACTCATATGTATAACCATGTAAAGTTAATACCTTCCTCGTGAACGTGTTGTATTATACCCTAAACATCAATATAATTTGGTCTTTTACTTAACTATTGTATCGCCAACACAATGACACAACATAGACATAAAATCACACACCAAACTTTGCCATTAGTAAAAAATCAACACAATGACACAATATAATTCGGTCTATTATTAAGCATTCAACAACCAACATTAGCACAAGTACATCACACCCTAAATAAACTACCAATAACTTCAAGATTCCCAAATTTGAGTTGCGATGGCATCCCTGATGTGTTTCATTCTCGTTGGAGCATTATCTTGCCCTTGTTCAGGAACCCGAGGAGGAGGAAGATCCGGATCATCCTATTCTTCTTCAAGGTATTGGTCCATAATTCGATTTTCCAAAATCAAGTTGTTCATAGAAAAACAAACAAGGATCAAGTCAATTTGCGTCTCGATTGGGAAGCTCAGGATGTACGTCAAAATCCCGTGTCTTCAACACACCAAAACATCTTTCGATTGCACTCCTAAGCGACGAGTGAACTTTATTGAAAGCTTGCGATGCATTTTTTAGAAGCGCATTTGAAATTGGGACAAGTGGTACTTAACTTTGCCATATATGACCATGTAGTCGAGCTTGTCCGGGTAACCTTTATTGACGAGATAATACCTTCCTACATTTACATAAGAAAAATGATGTTACCTTTAGTGCAAATGTTAGAAGTTCACCATAGACATATTTTTGTAAGGTTTTGAATGAGGTACCTGGTGGTGGATGAGGGAAGTTCATTGCGGGTGTTGTAAGAGCGTGTTCAAAAACTCGGGCATCATGAGCACTCCCTTCCCATCCAGCGGATACGAATGTGAACAACATGTCGAAGTCGCAAACCACCATGATGTTATATGAGCAAACCTGTTTCCAATTCCGATAAGGCATCTGGTCAGCTCGGGGTATGTAGGCTGTAACATAGGTCTCATCTATGCACCCAATTGCACCCTATAATTATACATTTACATTTATGTTTATACTTTAAACTAATAAAGCGCCTATTATTAAAAGCTTCGAACTATAATGAATCATACTTGGAAAAGAGTGTAACGATTATCATACACCACCTTATCGGGAATTTTTGCAAACTCCGGATTGCGGGCCCGTAGTAGACGCTTGGAGAGTCCCTCAAACCCTTGCCTCCTACCAGTTATGGCGTCTATGACATCATGCAATGCACGACTAATTATGTCACCAGAACGCTGGAACCTCTCACATACCGCTCTGTTAGACACCCTACTGAAATCGTATAGAGTAGAATGCCAACCTTCTCCATGATAGACGTATGCTTTAAAGGACGGAGACCATGCTTGTATTGTAGGTCATCACACAACCTCCGAAGCACGTGCTTCTCCATTCGAAAAGCATTAATGCATCTAACCTCGGACTCGAATTCCATTATCTCTCTCATCCCTAGGTACCCCGCCAATGGCGAAGTGTAGTATGATGTCTTGTGCATATATTTGAGGTAGTACCCCAATAAGAGACAACTCTGTCTTTGCATAAACAAAAACCACGCAATCATTATGTTCTGACGCCGAGTAAGCTGCCAAACTGGTGCACGAGGCATGCTTCTTGCCTTGTAAAACAGCTTGACTCGGCTAAAATCGTTGTTGTCAAGATCAAAGATAAATAACCCTAAACTACTAACTAGTATAGCAAGCAAGCAAGGGGTCGAACCCAAGAGAATCGGGATTCTGATCAATCAGCAAAAGCAAAAACATGGGTTTTTGGAAGTTCATGCAAACAATATTTAGGGTTTAAATCAATGGAAGGAAAGCAGAGTTTATTCAACCAATTCCACCTTTTTAATCATTCGATCATCAATTCATCTACTTTTCTATTAATTCCCAGGTTAATTCCAATCCTTATAAAAGATTTCCGCTTGTCCACGGTCCAAGCAGAATTATGATATGAACAAGAACGCTTAATTCAAATCATGCAAAATATTAAGGATAGAAGAATATCAAATCATACAATCAAGCTACGAGTCTCATGCATAAAATAATAATCAAATACTCTTCTCAATTCTAGTCCACGGTCCTAGAAAAGAGTTGTTTCAAGGATAAATAAGATTGCACAGACAACAATCAAACCTAATCCAAACAGTAGATCTAAGTCAATCAAACTAGTTGATCAAGCTTATCAAATCAAACATAGATCATATAAAAAAAACAAGAGTTTTGATATTAACCAAGGGATAGAAAAGTTACCAGAATCTCACGAATTACATAAAAAGGCTTCCTTGATCAAACAAACTCCAAAGGAAAATTAGTTCTCCATAAGAGAGAAAAATACTAAAATCTGAATAATTGAAAACTAGATCTAAGAGAGAATTAATAAAACAAGGCTGAAAAACTAGGTTAAGTAGTCTCGAACAACTCGTACGAAATAATATAATATAGGAAATAAATAAAGATAGATAGATAGAAAGATCAGTCGCCGCTTCGGATTTTTTCTGACGTGGACTTCCGCGGGCGTGGTGAACACTCCCCGCGATCGCGGACCTGATCGTGAAAAAATTTCAGCACTGTTTTCCGAAGATGTTTTGATCACCTTAGAGTGGGAATTTCGACCCGGAGTAAAAATATGAATTGTAGCTCTTCGAGTCAGCTTTCCAATGATACCAAATTCAGATTCATACGATCACTGTAGCTCCCGAAATAAGCATCACAAGAAAGTGGTGTCGAAACAACTCCAAATCAACACTTGTCTTCAAAACTCTTGCAATTCTTCAAATCGTGTCTTCGGTCTTCATATGACAATTATGCTCAAAACTAACCTAAACACACTCAAATCATACCTAAAATACAAGAGTTAACCTATACTAAATAGAGTGTAGCACAGCTACATGTATAGAAGAACGCAATCATTTAGATGGATCAAAAGTAATCTAGAGCCAAACCTCAAAACACAATGACAATCACAACCTGGTTGTAAAACAGCTACTATAAAACAAGCATTGTCAATCCCAAACAAATCTAAAACAAGTTCTGAAACTGGCATCCGAAAATGAGCTACAATCCATCAATCCTCAAGCAATCACAAACAAACTAGCAATCCTCAAACAATCACCATAAAATAAGCATACAGTATGACATAAAACACAAGCATGATGTACACCATCAACATCCTAACTCAACCGGTCTTCTTCGACCCTTCATCCTTTGAAAACTTATACCGTAACCAAGCGATCCTTGGATCATCTGTCTTCAATGTCAGAAAGAGGCGGAGGGTGTTCTCATTGTTCAACTGATCCACGGTATAACACCATAGACCACCGTACTCTTCAATCAGGCCCGCCGTCACCATCCCTTCAAGAACCTCAATTGCTTCATCCAAATTGAAAACCTGGTTTGTGCCCTACATTTCCTTACCCTTTAACTCCCCCTCCAAGAGTGTCACAAACCAATCACCTTGTTGTGCAGTAACAACCAACTGATCTTGGAAGAAGGCAGTCTCGGTTTGTTTCTTTCTACGCTTAGGCACTCATTGGCTAGTACAGCCGCTGGGTTGATGCAGAGATGGAGAGTTGGTAGCTTTATGAGAAGCACTACCTAGGTCGGGTGTGTCAGTGAGGTCCCGAAGCAGATCATCCTCATCCAAGTCGTCATCCATTCCTAGCAGGTCCTCAAAACCTCTTCCCCCGGAAACACCAGATTGCAAAACCGGCGTTTGGGACTCGTCAATTGCTACAACTAGGGGGTCCATTGTGGTCGCGACAACATGTTGGCCCGACACACATATGCTGCCGAAGACGCAATCCCAAAGATCACTCAACTCCGGGTCAGGACGCTTATGTCGAAACCTTTTGTACTCCGTCTTTTCCTATCAATTATGCAAGACCACTATAAATAACTAGGCAAGCCCCCCATATATGAAACAACACGTTTATTAAAAATCATCCTATGAAGCTTACCACCAATCAGGATCTGCTGTAATTGTTCCATCTGTCGAGTTCCATCCTACCCCGATTTCTTTGTACCGTAAGCAAACCCAAAGTTTCCAAATCTTTTTCATGTAGTCAAACTTGTTCTTCACAGTATCTTTATCAATCTTCCCGGTGTTCACATTGCTAAACTTCTCAACAATCTCAACCCATTGAAAGTGAGTGTCCTTCCCATTTTGCTTGTGATATTGTAGACAAATTGACATTAGTGCTTTCGCCTTTTCATCACTCCAAGCAACGCCCTTCCCATCAATGCCCTTTCCCTTCGCTTTCGCATTTGACTAGGACATTGTTCCTTGTTCCTTTCCAAGCACACACATTGCGTAAAAGCACACACCAACAAACTCATATATTCCCAAGCCAATAATGAGCAATTGACAACACAAGCCTAAACGAGAAGGCCATCACTTAATTCGGCAAGTATATGCATATGAAGGGGAAAAAAGCACATTCATCAACAAAACTACATTCGAATTTCATATTTTTTGGATTTCATTCAATAATGTTCAACAATCATGCACAAGCTCGACCTAATTGGATGTCACTACGGCACAACTCTCAATTTGTCACAAGCTCGACCTAATTTCATATTTTTATCACCACTCAAATAATCAAACATTGGATGTCACAATCTCTACCTAGCTACAACTTCTATATTGAAGATGAATCAAATGCTCCAAAATGGCATCATGAAATTAGCTCGAACAACAACTCTCAATGCATAAATGTAAATTCTTTGAAGGGTCTTTCACTTATTGTAGTGTGAGTTTCGACTTTGATATGTCTGCCTTCAACGGAATCAACTGCTTCCTCAATCTCTAGCGGAGCCTACCCTAGCTCGGCTCGACCTCAGCTTTGATGCAAAGTAATGGCGACCTCGAGGTTGATGGGAGTTGGAAGTGGAAAGTGGAAACCCTTCAAACTTGTGAGCGTGTTCAATTTCGGGGGTTGGGGTCACGTAAGCCGCACATGAGGACAATTGAGGGGTATTATCTTTTGATCCATTTGCTCGGTTTCGTGCCTTCCATGAACCATCCTAAACCTTCTTTGATCAATTTGACTCTAAATTACCACCAAAGACTTCGAAAAATAAACAAAAGTTGTGAAGATATTGATACTACGAATAATACAAAAATCAACACAAAACTCAAATTCCAATCCTAGAAAGAGAGAAATCTACCACTAAAATGAATATGCAAAACAGGATGACATTACTAAGTAGTATGATGTTATTTGGATAAATGGACATTACTCGAATGGTCACAACTTTTATTCATATAATAAAATAAAAAATATATATATAAGTATAACTATATTTTTATTAAGCATTCTTATAAAATATCTTTTCTAAGAAAGTGTATTTTGGCTAATTGGGTGGTTTTATAAACTTATGGTGAAAAATAAATTACACTTATAGTTTAAGGACATGTGTGCCACTATTCAAAACTTTTGGGTTATTTTTATAATTATAAAAGAAAAAAGGACATGTGTACCACTATTCAAAATTTTGGGTCATTTTTGTAATTATAGAAGAAAAAGATCAAAATGTTATTGTTCATCCTCTTCCCAAATCGCATTTGAATTCTCGAACGATTTTTCAATCAAAGTCTTTCGCTTTGTTTTCTTAACAAAAATCGAATTTGAAAATTCCTTCGCTTTCCTCATTCAATAATCTTCAAAATCCTTTACTTATTTCATTAAATTTTCAACTGCTGGCGAAAAATACTAAGTATCTCAACGCCCTAGATTTGGATTACAATCAAATTTGTCAGATGAAATTTTCTCAAGTTCTTTTTAGTTTTATTCGGTCGCATTCGTACTTGGAGTTTCACATGGAATTTCGGCCTTTGTATTGAAGATTAGGTGTTTTTCAAGTTTCTAGCCCACAACTTGGATTATCTATATTATTGAGATTATTTTTTCTTAATCTTTATAGGTTAGGTTCAAGTAAGGAGAATTCTTACAGTAAATAGTAAAAAGCTTTCTCAGACTTTAGATTTTATGAAATGGATGGATATAATTTTTAGGTATTAAAAGAAAAGGAAAAAAATCTAATGATCTCTCTCTCTCTCTCTCTCTCTCTCTCTCTCTCTTACTTATTTTTTGTAACTTTAAAAAAATAAATAAGTTTTTTCGCATCTAATTTTGTATCTCTTCTAATTTTCATCGTATCTATATATAAGCGCTGATGAAAAACTCTCTCTATTATAATGCATATTGAACAACTAATAATTATTATAAATGAACAACTGCTTAATCGCGAATGAACAACTACAATCTCAGAACTATTAATAAGAAACAATGAACAATTACATATTCGTGAATGAACAAGTTGGTATCCTGACAAGAACAACTAGTTGTTCAAGTAAATAACAGTAAAACTAAACCCTAAACTCGTTATGTGTGAATGAACAACTACAATCTCACAACTATGAATAAGAAACAATGAGCAAGTACATATTCACGAATGAACAACTAGTTGTTCTTGCGTCTGTACATAGTTGTTCATTCGCAAATAAGTAGTTGTTCACTGTTTGTTATTAATAATTGTGTGATTGTACTTGTATATTCACGAATAAGTAGTTGTCCATTGTTTGTATTTAATAATTGCGACATTGTAGTTGTTCATTCACGAATAAGTAATTGTTCATTCATGAATAAGTAGGTGTTCATTCGCGAATAAGTAGTTGTTCAATGTTTGTTATTAAAAATTTTGAGATTGTAGTTGTTCATTCATGAATAAGAGTTGTTCAGTTGTAGAAAGACGTAAATGTTATATTGTTTGCATAAATTATTTGTTCATTCAAAATATAATACTTGTTCATAAGCAATATATTAATTGTTCAATATGCAGTAGGCAGTAGCAGAAAGAGAAAGTTTTTCAACATCGCTTATATAGATGCGATGAAAATTAGAAGAGAGAGAGAACTAGATATGAACAATTTAGATAGAGAAGATCTTGTACGGTTATCATTATTGAGTTTTTCCAAAATTAAAATAACTATTATCTCTTAATTTTTTTAAATCAAAATTCAACAAATCCTATCCCTTAAATTTTTTTTAAATCTAAAGGATGCTAAATCTCCTCACTATTTACCGTAAGAAACCTCCTTACTTGAACCCAATCCCTTTATTATATTTGTATAATTCATATTTGTTGATGGCTAGTTTATTTATTATGATTATGTCTTCAATCATGCTTGGCTAAATTCCTACTTTTAGGGTTTTGGTGATCCATTCAATGTGTATTTAATTAAAGTTGTGTTCTTTGCTTGAATTATAATCTATTTGATTCAATCCTACATTTTATAGCCATAGTAACTTGTGTGAATTGGAACTTGTTAAAGTTTGAGACTGAGAGGTAAAAACTTTAATAAGTAGTCAGATAAAGAATTGAGACTGAATGGTAATTTTTCATTTGAATCCTATGATTTAAACCTGAGCTTTCACTATTGCGAAAGTGTCTTGATTTCTCTTGTGCATTAATAGTTATCATAGAAGCATTAAGGTTGGGTTGGATTAGTAAGCTACGAAAGAGGATGTTAATTCAATTTAATCTTAAATTCTAAGTGCTAAATTTTCTAGATTTTAATTGGCATGTCGCGAAAGCGGATGTTGCTTGGGTTTAGGCACGTTGCTATTGTTCAAAAGGGTTTAGTGATTACCTTAGATAATTGCATTCAAATAATTAGAAATAAATTCAAGCAAAGGATAATTTTATTTAGAGAAAATTGCACTAAAACACCCGTTAAATAGGCGAATTTACACTTAACCACCCGTTATACACGAATTTGTTTTAAACCACCCAAAACTTCGATTTCGTTAACAAATAGCCACCCATTGCGTTATTCCGTCAAAAATGTCGTTAGAAAAGGGTACAATTACTACTTTGCCCTCAAAAACCGAGAAAAAACACAAAAATTTACCCCAAATCCATTCGTTCGATTCTAGGGTTCATCTTTGGGGGAAATTGGCGAATTCTTAGCCTAAAATTTCAGTGGGAGATTGAGCTATGGAGATTGAGTTGGGAGATTGGGGTGTGGAGGACTCATTTTCTGTGTTGTAGAGGATGGGGTTTGGGGTGTGTCAGCGGTGTGCCATGTCGGTTCGTCTTTGATGTCTAGAAGCATCTTCATCAATATCGCAAATAGCCGATGAATGAATTGCGGAAGCTTCCTCATCATCCCAGGCGCCCCCTCTCTCGCCTCGGCCAACGTGATGACAAACTCGATCGCAAGATGCCTCGTCCCCTCTTCTAGGGAATCTTTCGCCTCGGCGATCTGCAACATCGCCTCCACGACCTGAACCAGCTGTCGCCGGAAGAACCGTGGTTCTGTCCCGGCGAGATCGATAAGCAACTCCAGCGCCTCCTCAACGGTCGCCTCTTGTCCGGAATTCAGCCCTTCTCTGAGCGTCTGTATCATCGGCGCAAGCAAATCTTGGAACCTGTCGCGATCCCCAGGAGACTCTAAGCAATGAATGAATTTTATTGTCGCTCTCGGAGCGGCGATCCGGACATCAAAATTCGAATTGGAGGATAAACACTAAGAGAAGACGGAGTGCAGGGTAGTTAGATGGGGGATTAGGGTCTCATCTATGTACTGCGCCAATTGAGCGAAGATGAGGAGAGCGGATTTGCGAAGCCTGAAATTATCGGAGGTGACGGAGTGGAACATGAAGGGGAGGAGTTCAGGCCAGGAGCCATCGGGGAGGAGGGCGGCAGCGAGTTCGGAAACGGTGTCGCAGAGCTTCTTTGAGACGGTGCGAAGGTCACCACGGTGGAGGGAGGAGAGCAGAGTGGAGCTTTTTGTGTTTTTATCTTGGTTTTTGAGGGCAAAGTAGTAATTGTACACGATCTAACGACATTTTTGACGGAATAACGCAATGGGTGGCTATTTGTTAACGGAATCGAAGTTTTGGGTGGTTTAAAATAAATTCGTGTATAACAGGTGGTTAAGTATAAATTCGCCTATTTAACGGGTGGTTTAGTGCAATTTTCTCTTTTATTTATTGGACATTATTGTGGTGATCCTTAACCTTAGACACATCTATCTTATTGATTTCATCTCATATTTAGTATTATTATCTATTATCTTAGATATAGTTTTTCCAATTACCTTATATTTTTGGCCTAATTTACTAGTAGAGTTATAATTAGTATTAGATTGGTCCTTGTGGGATCGACACTTGAGGTACTACAATTGACCTCGTTCGCTTGCGGGTTAGCTTTGGCTGCATTAGACGGGAGAGTTGAGGAATAGAAGGAGGATGCGTTCTGGGCTTGTTTTGTTATATCTTGTAAAACAAAAACTACAAACTAAAAGATAGGGGTGGTGCATTGCTGCTAATGGGATATATATTGTAAAATCAAGGTACTATTTTGGTGTGATGGGAACACCAAACCAACCGACGAATGTTGCTGCTACTAAGGAATGGTTTTGGAAGTGTCTCTGGGACTTGAATGTACCGCCTAAGCTTCGGGTCTTTGCATGGTGTGCAATTTCAGGTTCATTGAGCATAAAAATAGGTCTGTATACTCAACATTTTATCTCTACTGATATTTGTGACCACTATAATATTAATGTTGCAAGTGAATCCATTTGGCATTGCATTTTTGAGTGTTCTCATTCTTGGCACATTTGGGAAATGCACCTCTACTGGCCCCATCTACTTGCAGCTTCTACTTGCACCATTTTTTGAGGATTTCGCAAAGTTTGTGTTGAAGCACAATTGGTCTTGTTGATTTCGTCCTCTTATCTTGGGTTGCATGAATGCATCAAAACCGATGAATTTTTCAAAACACCACTGGAAACAGTAAGATGCTCATCATGTGTGGCTTTCATTCTATGGTTCAAGATTATCAACATGTTCATAGTAGATGCCAAGTAAACTGGTTGTTCAATCAACTCATGGGTTGATGTCCTCTGCTGGTTTATTTCTTGAAATTGAATGTTGATCCCGCATTAATTGGAGTAAATGGCATTGGTCATGGGATTGTTATCCGAGATTTATAATTTGCTGCAGTTGTTCGTTGAATCAATGTTTCATGGACGGTCGAGTTAGGTGAAGCGTATGCGTTATCTTTTGGCTTACAACTTGCTAAACCATTGGGGTGACACACTTACATGCAGAAACTGATTCGTTTTCGATTGCTTTGGTAGTTACTAATAATTATCCAAAATACACTTATTCTTTTTTGGAAGATATTCGAAATGTTTTGTCTTCTTTTCTATTTGCTAGTTGTTTTCATGTAAGTAGAAAATATAATAACGTGGCTCATTGTATAGCTTGTATGTCTCCTAAGTCGGTTACTAGACATTTGTATTTAAACCATATTCCCAAGGTATTATAGACTTGGCAGAATTAGGCTCCGTTCAGATGCAGCTTCATCTCGCTTGTTGCAGCTTGTCGGACTTTTCCCAGCTCTGCAGGACGTGTTGGGCGACAACCTTGAAAACGAGCTTCTCATGGCTAGATCTAAAAAACTTTTGTCCCCTCCCCCTCCCTAGCTTATCGTCGGCTTGTAAAAAACCAGCTCTCAAATGGGAAATTTCCATCCCGATACCCTCAAAAAGCCCTCACATTCTACTCGATCTCTCTACCCTTGCTCTACTAGAGTACTCAGAGAAAGTCACAAACCCATCTCGATCTGTCTACTAGAGAAGTCGGAGAAACCCATCACCGATTGGGATCTCAGAATCCCGATCTCGAGCTCTTCACCGGTTTAGATCTCTCCAATCTCACCAGGTATGTAGCGTGAAAACCCTAACTCAAATCCGATAGGTCTGCACAAACCCTAACCCTCTTTCTATTTCTTCGTATGTGCATGTTTGGAGAAGAAACCCACCCTTCATCATCGTTCTGATCTGAGAAGACGATTCGGTTTTGAAAAATCCCATAGTCCCATATCTCCGATCTCGAAATCTCATAACCAGGTATGTATAGCCATTTTCAATTGCATCCAAATTGAAAATGCTAAACCCATCGATCTCATTTTGAGCACAAACCCTAACCCTTGTTCCTATTTGTTCGAATTCACTTGCTTATTTGGTTATTGCATGTTGACATTTCTCCTTAATTGCATTGTGATGAGATTGGTTATTGTCTATTCAGAGTGGTTATTGCAATCTGATGGATCGATTTCTCCTTAAATGGTTATTGTGGTGAGATTGCAATCTGATATTGAATTTTGTTAAGATTGTGATTTCTTATGTGCACCTTAATTGAAATCAACTATTGCTCCTTACATTCAATAGCTTAGCTCAATAGGAATTCACTCATGTGAAATAGTTGATTCAAGGTTTGTGGGAATTAAAAGAAGCTATTTACATCAGCTTTCAATCCTAACTCACTCACTTGACTTCTGGACTATTATTGTTAGTTGGTGACTACTCTAGTAACCAAAGACATGTACACATGCAGGAATGGTATGCAATTAATCCACTTAATCAACTCTAATTGATCTCTATAGCCCTCACTAATGTTTGAATGTTTACAAGAGCCAACTTGAAACAGAAGGATATTGAGCTAAGCTATTGAAATCTATGTAAAGTGAAACTGAATTAGGATGAGGCCACATTAATTAGTAGCTACATGTGCTTTCACCAAGTTGTTGTTCAAATTGTATACTACTCTTATTGGCATGATCTTTAGGTTTCAATGGCATTCAAGTTCAGGTTATGGCTAAGAAAATGAAATCAATGTATAAATACCAAGTATGTGTCACAAATATGACAGTTTCCAATCTACTTATCTTTATAAAAAGAGATCCATCACTTATATGTGCTTGATTTTGATAAAATGAAAATGGACCTCTTGATTACATTGATCTACTTCAGTTGCCATTCATGTTGTATACAACTGCCCAACTGAATATTGCTTCATGAATGCTATGTTCATGAACACTAATGACAAATTATATGTGTATGCCAATAATATAAACAATGGTTTCGCAAGGATCACTTTCTTCGGAGGATACACATATTTCTCACTATGAAAAATTCTCTCCCACTAAGGTTTGAAATATGTGCTGGATTCATTATTTCTCATATGCATCCTAGTTGATTAATTGCAATAATTGTTTTTTGTGATTTTTGTACTAGTTGGACAAGTATGAAATACAATTGGGTTAGTTCTTAAGCCTTCATTATACTTGGAATGCATGTGTACTTTCTTGTGTGGTAATACCTTTCTAAAGAAGATTTCTTATCATTGTAATGTCATAATAGAGTTGTGGTATTTTGGAGTGAATATATTAAAACTCGACCACTGGTTAGTGCTTTGTAATTGAGTTAGAACAAATTTACCTTGGTTAGTGCTTTGTAGTAACTGAAAACCAGTTTTAACATGAAATTCAAAACTATAGGTTCATGAGAAAAAAGCCACTGATTTTTTTGTTTGTTAGAAGATAAAGGCCTCTAATTCAGAACTATAGGCAGGCTACTGATTGTGGGTAAAAATGACCCTTCTTTTATAAGGTAAAAATGACCCTTCTTTTAACAATTTGATGGTAAAATAAGGTAAAAAGGACCTTGCTTTTAATAGATTGTGGGTCCTCTTCTCTTCCGAAGGAACATGAGCTAGCATTTACTTATGACATCAACATTGTGAGGCTGTCAAAATGATAGTTTTTTTTGAGAATGATCATGTTATATGCAGACTTTGAACATATACTAATGACTTCTAACTGCTTAGCAAATATATATCCATTAGCGTTTAATATATGTTGTATGCAATGTTCTCATGAGGTTTCATGTTGACTCCACCATGATTGATGAGTACCTCATAGATGAGGTATCCGGTTGTCCAACGATTAGGCGTCTTCAAATGGTAGCTCGCCGTTACAAGTATCGTGCCCTCTTTGCGAATGAGGATTTGGAGAAACAGTTGGCCCTTGTTTCCCGATTGAAGTTGGAATCTAAACAAGACGCCGAAAGGATTTCCAACCTTACCACCTACCTAGTCACCACTGCTTTGGAGCGAGACGAAGTGAGGAAACAAGCTCGAAACTGGAAAATATGCGCACGCGTCGTCGGAGTGATTGCAACAGTTTATGTGCTCCTTGTTTAATTGTGTTGTTTAGGTGTTATTATGTGTGTTGATATGGGCTAGCGAGCCACGTATTTGTGATTGTTGCCTCCTTTTGTTTGTGTTTGTTTGTGTCTGGACATTGAATGCTAGGTAGGTAAGGGTAGAAACTAGAAAGGCAGTTGAATGTGTTATGGTTGGACGCTGTTTTTTTGCATTTGTCTCATCACAATTTGTTGTGGATGGACAGTGAATTCAACTTGCTTCAGTTACTTGTCGCTGTTCTTTTGGATTTGTCTCATCACAATTTTTATGTCATAATAGTGGCTTCCAAATGAATTGACAAGGCCTTTATTTCTACCCCAATTTATTACTATTAGTGAATAGAACAATTATACTAATAAATGGCCTATGTCCCTCGGCCTTATAAGTATGTGCATACTATACCCAGAAATCCTCCATGACTTCCATTGTATATTTATCTCCTTTTTTTCTCCAGCTAGTCCTACCGAACAGTTATTTTACTTTCCATCTCATCTTCCCAGTTCCATATCATGCACAAATCCAGCTCGGGATTCCAGCTTCAGCTACAAAATCTAGGTCGGGTACCAACTCCAGCTAGTGCATCTGGAGTCTTAGGCATCCAATAGTAGAGTTGAGATCAAATGAAAATTAATCTTATAGTGTAAAATATGAGCAAATCTAATGCGTTGGATGTGGGAGATCAACGATCATAAGGAGACATGCTTCCTTTCACATTTTTTAAACCAAGGGGTATTTTTGTCTTTCCCCCTACCAAATTAGAACATTGCTACTATGCTTCATTTTCTTCCATTCGAGCCTGCAACCTTCATGTGAGCTCTCGATCGGTACTTCTCCATAGCCATTGCCACTTGCTACTTCTATTTTGGGTTGATTTTGTGTTTATTTTAGGTTATAATTGACGTTCTATCTTCATGGATTTTGGTATAAGTTACTTTCACATAGAAGGTTTGTATTTGAGTGTTTTTCAAATATGGATATTGATACTTCAATTTACATGTATTTAGTCATGTTTTATGTTTTTTGAGCTCTTTTTATTGATTTTCCTCAAATCTATGAAGGTTGTGTCTGTTTTATATTGCAATCTGATGTTTTTGATTTGAAGTATAGGTTAATGATGATTATTCATCTAAGCGCACACCATGTGTTTGATAAAATGCCCAAAATGATCAACTTAGAGTTTTTCCCTATCTAAATTTCCTCAATTTTCTCCGATTTTAATTTTTTATTCTTTTAGAAAAAGATTTTTTTAATTCTACTATCAAATTTGGTGTGTGTGGATTGGTAGAAACACTATAACAAGAAATCATTGCAACTGACATTCGTGTTTCTTTTTTATGAATTTTTAATTGTGTATTGATGAACCTATACTTGTTTGTTTATGAACCATAGTAAATGAAATTTATGAGCGATATACACCGCTATGATAAGAGCTATTTTTGGTGACAACCGAGAATTTGAAATTTTGCTTAATTATGGGTTAAGATGAAGAATGATTGTGTTCATATATATGTTATGAATTACAACATTGTAATTGTGTATTAATGAACCCATATATATAGTTACAATATCGTACTCTTTGTTGTGTACTTAGAAGTTGTTCATTATGTGGTTATTATGAGAAATAATATTTATAACCTATTAACCCTAAAAGGATTGTAATGTGTGTCGTTACACATTATGTGGGTTAGTAACCTACATATAAAACCACGAAATAGAACTACTTTTATGAATCTAAAATCATCACACTAACTAGGACAAACAAGAAATTCATGAACTGTAAGCACACTTATTATAGACCTTAACATTTAATTTTATGAACTCATTAAATACTATTTATGAACTAGAATACACGAGATTAAGAACAAGTATTATGAATTAAATTACATGAACCTTTATTTGAATTATTATGAACCTAACCTTATAAAGCATTGAACACACAAAATATCATTTGTGAAATAGGTAACATAAAGCATTATGAATTAAATTTCGTTAACCTTATCGACAGTTGTCATGACCTAACCCTATAAAGTCATGAACCAACAAATCAACTTTTATTAACTAAAAAGAGATGAAATGTAATACACGACATTGTGAACAAGAAATTTATGAACTAGAATGCACGATATTAAGAACAAGTATTATGAATTAAATTACATGAACCTTTTTTTCAATTATTATGAACTTAAGTTTATAAAGACATGAATCCACAAAATACCATTTATGAGATAGGTACCATAAATAATTATGAATTAAACTTCGTGAACCTTATTAATAGTTGTCATGAACCTAACCCTATAAAGTCATGAACCAACAGATCAACTTTATTGACAATTTTCATGAACCTGGCCCTATAAAGTCATGAACCTTATTGACAGTTGTCACAAAATACCAGTTGTCATGAACCTTATTGACAATTTTCATGAGCTTACAAAAACATGAACCAAAAGAAGAGCTATAACGAACCAACCGTATGAAGTATTAGCCTATGTGGGATTTGAACCCACATCTATTTGCACATGCACATTGCTCTATCGTTTGAGCTAATAGGCTACCCAATCACAAATACAAAGCTCAATTTCATCGTTCAATGCCACAACCAAATAATTCATCAAACACAAGAGTTACCGAAAATTTCAGGCCACAAACAACAAGTTCATTTTAGAAAAGTGTGAATCATTAAATTTCCACCGATTACAACCATCCATATGTTGTGCTTTGTGGATATATGCTTTGAGATGATGTAATAGTAATCAAATTATTGCTTTTCGAAATCAAACACTGGAGCTAGTGCCTCAACAAGTAATCAATATTGTATACATAATGAGTCGAATTTATGAAACACACATCCATGTGCAAACTCATATCTAATCCAAAATCAAGAGTTACCACATTGTAATTCCAGATAAAAGAAGCCAATCGCTAGTTAGTTTCATGATACAAGTATAAATATTTGAATAAAAAAATCCATCTTTGGCATTAAAAAAATTGAATTAATAAGTACACTTAAAAATGCATAGACCAAACTTTGACGTACTATGAACTATACTGTAGCATAGCATGAACCTATGATTTAAAATGCATGAATCGAACTTTGACCTACACTTCTCAACTTCTTATTATTATCGTTCAAGATATAATTCAAAATTCATTGCTGGAAAACGAGTGGCATGATAGAAGACCTCTAAGGCTCTAAATATTACTATTAAAAATTGAAATAAGATCTTGGAAAAAGGTGCTATTTGACACAAGATTATGATTCCGATCCTGCAACTACTATAATGACCAAAGACAAGCTCCAATAAAATTATGTTACCTAAACCTGTATAGTTTTCAAGCAACAAAATTTCTAACTCATGTAGGAATGTAACACTCAACTAATATCATGTTCCCATGTCTACATTGACAAATAAAATCATATAATTAAATTGGAATGTTAATATCTTAAAATAGAAAACTCTATGAGACACTCTAATATCTGTAATGATTTCTATAGGAAAAATTCATTATTGTGGTTACATATCCCTGGATAAACATGGATCTATTCACATGCTACTCCAATATTAATAAGAACAATTCCTCCCCATTGAAATATTTTCAAACCTATATAATCCTCTTGTTGTGAGCACAAATTTCTCAATTCAAGCTGAGCTCAATACTAAACCAGCAAGATGAACAATAAGCAGAGGTTAGCAAAACCAAAACTCTCTTCAAGAATAGGCAAAATACTAAAACTATCCATTCAAGAAAGGGAACTCACAAAACGTAAATATAGGGCTTTGAAGCTCGATTAGTTGATAGAGATGGAGAAAATACCGTTCTTGACCAGCTATGTACCAGATCTGAGCCTTGACAGTCGTATACTAGATAACGAGTGTTCGAGTATGAAATTCAACACCATAGTAGCCTTAGAGTCCAAATTGAACTTGTTGCAAGCAAACCAAGCAAAAATTTTCGATTTACCGATATCGGAGTCGTCGATCATGATGATTTGGAAGACATAATCCCATCTGGCTTGCATCTCCGTAACTTACCATATCTTCTTCTTTCTCCTTGTGCTTCTTTCTCTCTATATGTATGTGCAAATTCACTAAAGCGTACACAAAAAAAATCGGGGAGAGCGAGATTAATTTAGAAATGGAAGCAGATGAAGAAGGAAGAGAAGAATATCTCAAGAAGAAGGTGCGTGGGTATGTGGAGGCGCGAGAAGGGATATTGGGGTGAATGGTGTATTTGTCTTTCCATTCAATTTTTAGTGAAATTACATTCCGTACCATCAAAAATGAACTACTCTTTTTATTTTATATTTTTCCTAGACCGGATGCTTCTAATATGGGCCGTCCAAATTAATAATCAAATGACTCTTATATGTTCGCATTTTACACCCTAAGGAAATAGTGCACCCGAGCCCTACTCTCAAAGAGTATTATATTTTTCTAAAAAAAACAATCTGGGCCTTGTTTCACTTAGTGTAGAAAATAGTTTTGGAGTGAAAATTGATTTTTAGTATCTTGAAAAACTTAAAAAATAAAGAGAGTTACACGAATTTCAAAAATATTAAAAGTAGTTTTTAGATAAAAAAAGCTTTTATATGGAAATTGAAACAAGGACTTGGTCTACAGGCCCAAGTTCATTCAACTAATAAACAGCCCTAAGAACTAAGAAGGATCCAGAACCAGAGAAAATCAGGACGGAACGACACGGACTCGGGAGAAAGAATTGGAATTCTTCACCGCCGGCATATCTTTTCTGCCTCCTCAAAGTCTACAATTTCGTCTCCAAAATTGATCGGTTTGAACTTGCCGTTCTCAATTGAATTTTGTTTCCTAATTTTTTATGTCAACCGTGGTTCTTATTTCTCAATTGAGAAAGATCCAAACTTTCACTTGTTTTGTGCCGCTGGAGCCTTGCTGCGAATTCTCGGCCGCCCCACGCGCCTCCACCACTGGTCAGAGGAATGTTGAACTAAAAATATGTACCATTAATAACTTATGTCAGTCTGGTTTTGATTTCCATTCTACTAATCTGTAAGGCTTCGTTCTTTCTAGTTAATTTGTAAGGTTTCAGAGGAATCTTTATTCTACTTCAATGAATTTACAGCTAAACTAGAGCTTGTGTTTGCCTGTTTATGTTACTGTCACATTGGTTTTACTAGTGTAGGATTAATAGTTTGTTGCAGTACGTTGGTTTTGTATTCAGTTCTACTTGAATGGTAACATGAAATTGTGAACTACTAACCTGTGAAGACATCTTTCAGTTGTAGGATTAATACCCGAAAAGTATTCACAATCCCTTCCTTTCCCCACCACCTCTCCGTCAATTAAACCTTGAACGGACAGATATTCTGTAACGGGAGCAATGTGAGTACTTTGTTCTTAGTATAGTGAATGCTTCAATTTCAAAATTAAATCGTTTCTTGCTTATTTTGTTGAATTTGTATATTCTACTTTAATAGGTCTCGGATATGCGTGAAACATTTGCCTTTGGAGGCCAAGGAAGAAAAACTCCGTAATATTTTCTCTCAGAAAGGAGAAGTTACTGATGTTAAGATTATGCGCACCAAGTGTGAAACCATTATCTCTTTATCTTTTTCCCAGTCGATTTGTACTGTTATTCTTTTGGAGCACATAATGCAAACTCTTTGAATCTTTCTGTTTTGCATTACAATCCTGGGGCTGTGTAATTTCAGGGATGGACAGAGCAGGCAATTTGGGTTCATTGGATATCGAACCCCACAAGAGGCAGAGGAAGCCATCAGATACTTTAACAAGTCTTTCATGGGTGCTTCTAGGATTTTTTGTGAGGTATCTTGACAGATTCACAGTAACTAAATTGCCTTGCATGTTTATACTTTATCGTCACATTGTTTCCCGTGGTACAAAATTATGCTTGTGCACTAAAAGTTAATTAGCGAGGTTCTCTTCACAATCAAAAGCCTAGTTATCAAATTCAAACTTCATAATAGCCATTTTAAGTACCTCCGGTTAAAATATAAGATTATATTTGGGTAATTAGAATGACTTCCATTGTTATATTATTGTTAGTTCTCTACAATTTGTAATGACTTCTAATAGAAATTGCAGTATTTTCATATGGTCCTTAATAAAATTACGGTAGGTGTAATTGCCCTTCTCTTTTTATATTGATCGATATTTAGGTGGTGAATATGAGTCACATCCTCTTGTTCATTGGCTCATACAGTGCATTTGAGATGGATATAGCCCCTATATCAATTTGGTGCATTTTAACTAAATTCAGTTATTATTGTCACATAGCTAAATTTCAGTTTTCCTTGAGTCTATCGGGCGCATCCTCCTGATCATGGTATGGGTGCTCCCATTTTGGCCCCCCGGATCCTTCTTGTGCGGGACTATACTAGGTGATGATGATTTAGGTGGCGAATACTGAATAGCTCTATTTTAGATCACAGGGATTAGTGTTATTCACGTAAACTTCTGTCATGAAAGTTTTGTTCTGTTGTTTATCAGTGTAACAGTCAAATGATGTTCTGTGTTGATTTCATGTCTCTCACATTCAAAAGCGTGGCAGTTTTGCTAAGAAATTACTATATTGAATTGATCTCAATCAGTACTTGACAAAGTTATGTACAGATTGCCCTCAAGGATGGAGATCCAAATATTCCTCGTCCATGGAGTAAGCACTCCAAGGAGAAGCAGCAAAAATCGATCACAGAGGGAAATGAAAAGGATGGTGGCCAAGATTCCACTAATAAGGGTCCTAAGGACCACACAAACTCGAAGAGTATTGCATGTGATGACCCCAAATTTAAAGATTTTTACCAAGTTATGCAGCCAAGGAGTCAATCAAAACTGTGGGCGGATGACACATTTGTTGCCCCTTCTGTTGATGAAAATGGTAAGATTATCAAACCATCAAGTAAAGCAGATGACGAGGAGATAAAGTTAAAGAAGGTTACTCTAAATGAAAGTTCTCAAGAAGACCAAATGTTGGAGGAGGAAAACGCATTAGAAGATTCAAGCAATCATGCTCGTGATGGCATATCAGATGCTGATTATTTTAGAAGTAGAGTTAAAAGAGATTGGTCTGACTCAGAGAGTGACGAGGAAGGCACTGCTGATGAAAAAGATGATAATTCTGTCAAGGATTATCGTAATAAAAAAGATGGAAAAATGGACTCTGAGGAGCATATCTATGTTGATGGAAACATTCCACAGGAGGTTCATTTTAAAGATCATGATGCTGAATTGACTGACTCGGAGAATCCAGCAATTAAGGATACAGATGAAGAATGTTTTGACGCAGGCCGCCTGTTTGTCCGCAATCTCCCTTATACCACCACGTATGGGTTTCATTTCTTGTCTATGTATTTTTCATATTGGAAGATGTTTCACGTCATCTGCTGATGTTTCTCCCCCTTAACAGCGAGGATGAGCTTCAGGAGCTCTTTGTCAGCTTTGGTGATGTTGCAGAAATACATCTCGTTGTGGATAAAGAGACAAGACGTTCTAAGGGTTTTGGTTATGTACTTTATCGTGCTCCAGAATCTGCGTCAAGGTAGTATGACCTTATGTGGCCTTCTTTATCATTTGTCATATTATTATCTTAACTAGTTAGCTGTCTAATATTTGGGAGCAATGATTCTTAATGTGAAGCAATGCAGTGGCTGCAGCAGGGAATAGGCAAACAAAGATGAGAAAATGTAGGAGCAGTACATAAAAAATGCTAGGAGGAATTCTTTCATAGGTTTAAGCAAATTGTGTATTCTATTAATCATCTTTGCAGTAGGGGAACAAAAATAAAAAAAGAGAAAACAGTAGAAATGAGCTTGTGCAACATATGTAGCCTTTTGTATGTTTCAGGCTTTCAGCACACTATAATCTTGACATGTTTTTGTTTTGGTGCATACATGGTGGTTGTTAAAATAGCACAACAGTAGGTGACATGTTAAGTTTTTTCAACATTTGGTAAAGTTTTTAATGTAATAAATAATTAATATTTAAAGCTTATGTCCTGATTAAATACCTATTTCTTGAATGTGAGTTGGTTATTGCTCTCTATGTATTCTCATATGAAAGGATTTCACATTTACGAGCAAATGCCTCCTTGATACTGCAATGTTAGATAACATTATTTTGCTGGAAGCTCACTGGGTCAATGTTGTTGTTGTTGTATTTTTGCTGGAAGCAATTTTGCACTTCCTTTACCATCTTCGTCTTTCCATTCGGAAAGTAAATGGTTGGAGTACTGTTATTGAGATCTATTGGATAACTAGAAAACTTTATTAGCATTGTAATATTTTTCTGTACAAGATTATTACACGTCTAATATATTGTGCTAAGATACTTTTAGTCTGAAACTATTGTTACTATTCTTTGCAGCCTCATAATGTCCAATGTGTTTTTCATATGTAGGGCATTACAAGAACTTGATCACTCAGATTTTCAAGGCAGGGTGCTACACATCCTGCCAGCTAAAAGCAAACCCTCCCAAAATCAAGCGTAAGTGGAAGGAGTGTGTGAATTTCTATTGTTTTGTTGCCTAATTTACGAATTTGGAATTAAATTGTCTTTGCTGACTTTATAGAACAAGTGTCTCCATGGACGACGCAAAAACATTTAAACAGAAAAGAGAGGAACGGAGGAAGGCATCTGAAGCTGGAGGTGACACGCGGTCTTGGAATGCTCTGTTCATGCGTCCTGACACAGTATGCTTGGAAATTTCCATCTATTTCCTTTTTCTGCATGCCTATTGAAACGTATTTGTGATTCATTATGTTGATACAGAAGCTCTTCTAGTTTTTCCTTTATGGCTTTTAATCTCTACAACCAAGAAACAAGGATGTTGCTAAAATATATCATCACCTTGTTATACCAAAGGGTCCGGAATATGCTTGTTTATTTGTGTCAATGAATTTGCTTTATCCAAATGATTCATTTGTCTTTCTCTGTGTAAGTGTGTGTGTTTTGCCTTTGTGTGTGTGATTATGTTAATCTGTATTGGCCTTTGGTTTTAGCACATGGAGTTTTAAGTTATTATTCACTACAGGTTGTCGAAAACATTGCTAGAAAATATGGTGTCAGTAAAAGTGAGTTACTTGATCGTGAAGCTAGTGATCTTGCGGTGCGTATTGCTGCGGGGGAAACAGAAATTGTTTCGGAGACAAAGAAGGCCCTTACAAGTGCTGGAGTTAATGTAGCATCACTAGAGGATTTTGCTTCTGGTAAAACTGAAGGGGTAAAAAGAAGCAACTATGTCTTACTGGTGAAGAACTTGCCTTACAATACAAGTGAAGCTGAGCTTATGGAGATGTTTGGCAGATATGGAAGTCTTGATAAAGTTATCCTGCCCCCCACTAGGACAATGGCACTGGTAAGTAATCTGGATGCTTGGTGAAGCAAATATTTGCTGTAGTATTATGTTCTATAAATTTCTTTGTGCATGCGGACACAGTGACAACTAATTATTTATGTCACAGTGATCTGAATAGTGAATCTTCATCAAATTTGCACTTCCGTAATTTTAATTAATCATCCTTGTCAAAACAAATTTCAGTAATCTAACATGTAGTGTAGTTGCCGAAACATAGAATTCCTTTTGTAGGACAACATCCAATAACATGATTATATACCTTCAGAACCTTAACGTAGTATTTAAACATTTGGTTACTCAATGTCAAGATTGTCACATTCTTGCCTAGTCTCTTTATTCGACTGACTGAGTCTCTGTGAGATGATTCAGGTGGTCTTTCTTGAATCGGGAGAAGCTCGTAAAGCTTTAAGTAAATTAGCTTACAAGCGTTACAAGTAAGTCATTTTTGCTTGAATAATAACGATTTTGCAATTAAAGTACTGCTAAGTAGATTAGTGGAATGACTTGGTGAACAGAGATGCTCCTCTATATTTGGAATGGGCTCCAGACAATATTCTTAATTCAGATTCAGTATCCCGCAATGATGGGAAAAATCACGCTATTGTTGGTGAAAATGAAGCTAAGAAAGTGCTGCTCCAAGAAGAAGTCGGAATGGTATCTGATGAAATGGATCCTGACAAAATTGAGGTCAGTCATAGCATTCTTGATTTAAACCTTTTTCAATGCTGCACATTCCATGTTTTGGTCTTTTTGAGTGTTCTGAAGTTACGTAGTTTTTTTGATTAGGATCTCGGGCTTTGCATTCTATGGGACTATATGCCATTATAGTTAATTGAGTGGGTTTATGCTCTTCTAGTGTCAACTGTTAATAACCCTCTTAATCTCTCTTGGGATTCATCATGTGTATATACTTGCTTCTTAATCTATTATTATCACTTTAAAGCACATTTCCTAGTTTCATACATGAAAGAGTTGTAATTCCATCTGGAGTAATGACTCTACCCACCCCATGAATATCTGCAATGGTTTCTCTGTGAGTAAAGGGAGTTCAATGATAAACTCCTGTGAAATTATGCCTCTAGACACAAGTTCTGCATACACAAACCACAATGCAGAATTGTGCCCTTAAAGAAAGTTTTATAATTGATTCTATTTAGTTTTCCATTTTGAGGATCCTAGACTAAACTCTTAAGCATATTGTGTATATTCTGATAAGTTGCTAAATACTAATGAAGTATATGGTCATTCTTTCAGTAACAATTCAACAATTTTTTTTTGTCTGGTAGAGTGCAAAAATCTTTAAATTTATGGCTGATTTACTTGGAAAAATGTATTAGAAGAGCAATGTTGTGAAATAGTAATACTTTGTAACTTGTGGGTAGTATATACTTTCAACTTCCTATGATTAGTTTTCAAATGTCTAGGAAAAGAAGGTCAAGTATACCTAGAAACTTCAAACTTAGTTGGGCAATATGTTCCATAAGGCATTTACAAGCTCTTCTATTGAATATATATCTATTTCAACATTGTTATCACTGGGAGAATCTATAAGAAATTACTGCAGGAGAAACGGGGAGAATAAGCATTTCTCATCAATCATATAAATGATAATATAGATCACCAAATTGTTCTGTGAGGCCTAACCTAGTGTACTCATTTATTAATGTGTACTTGCAATTTGAACATTGGTAATAAATATGTCTATCTTATTAGCAACAAATAAAATAAAAAGATGGGTGCATCATATATTATAAATACTATTGCAACTTATAAGGAACATGTTTGCTAGTTCTCGTACCGTTATTATAATGTAGTCACTCAATGTTTTTGACTATTCTATTGTCTTCACCTTTTTTCCTTCTTGCTGTCCAGTCGCGTTCTCTATTTGTCAAGAATCTGAATTTTAAGACAACTGAAGAAAGTTTGAGGAAACATGTCACAAAAAACATCAAGGACGACCAAGTTACAAGTGTCAGGGTAAGTCTTTATACATGTTAACCTTTGGATTTTTTTGTCTGCTCATGTTTTTTTTCTTACTCTTGTTATGACATTGCAGATAAAAAAACACTTGAAGAATGGGAAGAATGTCTCAATGGGTTTTGGTTTTGTTGAATTTGATTCTGTTGAGACTACAGCCAATGCATGCAAGGATTTGCAGGTTCATACCTTAAGCTTTGAGTTTTACATAATACATGATTGAGTTCTTTCTTGTTGAGGTTGGAAACAAATTTACCTGGCATCTGTTACAGGGATCTGTTCTTGATGGTCATGCTTTAATTTTGCAACATTGTCGTCCTAAAATAAACGAAAAGGTGGGCAATAAGGTTGAGAGTGATCTAAGCTCAACAAAGCTTATTGTGAGAAATGTAGCTTTTGAGGCAACAGAGAAGGAATTAAGGCAACTTTTTAGCTTATACGGTCAGGTATGATTACCAGCTTCAGCTCTGAATCATTTCTTTTCATAGAGTTTCTTTAATCTCTCAGATCATGGTGTCATATTTGGATTAGTAAGATCTAGATTTGTTAAAACTTAAAACATGAATGAACAAAAAAGATCTTAATAACATAAAACCCGACATGATATGGATTTTTATTGTACATCACGCACAACCCATCAAAGTTAGGGTCCAACACCTTTTAACCTATTGCAAAAAAATGGCCAAACTTATAGATGACCACTGGATCTAACTAGTAGTAGCGTCCTTTTCAAATTATATAATGTGTTTGCACTTTGCAGCATTCTACCCAGTAGGATAGAAGACATGATATTTTACTAACTTGAGTAATTATTGTCTTAAATCAGGTCAAAAGCTTGAGGCTGCCAAAGAAGCTAGGAAATCATAGAGGTTTTGCTTTTGTAGAGTATTCTACTAAACAAGAAACACAGAAGGCACTCCAATCACTCTCAAGTTCACACTTTTATGGTCGTCATCTGGTAAGTGTGTAATAAAAACCTCTTAAGAATATAAATGCATGTGTAATTTATCTATATATTTATATTAACTAATGAAACTCAGGTTCTGGAGAGAGCAAAGGAAGGTGAGAGTTTGGAAGAACTGAGGGTTCGGACAGCTCTGAATTTCTCTGACGAAAAAAGTGGATTTCAGACTTCAAAGAAACGAAAGCTGATGACGACTGCTTCAAATGGAGGTGACTTTTAATGCAGTGATATGTTGCTAAAAGTTGTTTATTCGCCTCACGATACAACTCTTTAAGTTATTTTGCAAATGGATGACCATTGAGCATATTCAATTTTGATACTGACGTTTTATGTTACTCCCTCCGTTTCACAATAGTTGTTCTTAGACAAATTTGCACATATATTAAGGGGGGGAAATTCTTCCAAATTTACCCCTATTAAAAGCTACTTTATACTCTAAAAGTTGCATTGAGAAAAGTGTATATAATTAATATGATGTAATTATTAGGGGTATAAGTGGAAAAAAAAATTATATGAACAACTATTGTGAAACAAGAAAAAAAGTGTATATGAACAACTATTGTGAAACGGAGGGAGTATATATTTTCTTGTTAATGTATTTTTTTTTTTGGATGACCATTGTGATTTTTGGATGAAAAGTGATTTTTATTTTTTAGTGTCTTGAAAAGCTTAAAAAGTAGAGAGAGTTATACGGATTTCAAGATTATTAAAAGTGACTTTTGGATAGAAATGTCTTTTGGGAATTGTGTGAAACAAGGCCCTTATAATTTTATAGATTAAGCTGATAGTAGTAACTCCCTAATGGGATTTACTGATTCATCGTCTACACAAGGCAAAATTGTGCTAGGAGGCGAGGAGAAAGGAAGCCACATGCTATTCACCTAATTCTAAAGCCAACAAAGCTAACCTATTAGCTACGATATTAGCTTCTCTGAAAAATCTTCTCTGACTAGATGCGTGAGGCTAACCATTGGAAATGTGTGAAGTCAACAATATGAAAATCAGGATGTGCCAAGAGCTCCGTGCTACTTGTCAACAGCTGACATGCTGACATGGTGGAATCACTCTTAGAGTGTGAAATAAAGAGGGGCATGGTTGTGTACCAGACAGAAATTATCTAAAATGCCATGATAAATTGCCAACAATTCCGCCCTAAGAAGCGGTAAACAAGACATAAGTGCCCAAGAACCAATCATGTAACTTCGGAAGGAAAAAGGACGATGATCGGATTGATCGCGATGGGTCTCCCAATTGTCATCAAGGTTGAGAAATGGTCGGACTAACAACCAAGTGTAGCCTATTCCTCCCAACATTATACAAAATGCATTCATGCCCTATAAGGTAGAAAAAGTTGGAAAAAATTAGTGGATTGTCAAGATAATGGGCTGACTCCAAGCCCATAAAATGAAGTCGTGTTGGGCCGTTAGGACAAGGCTTCTTGGACGACTTGAAGATGCTATTTTAGGTCCTGTTTGTAGCACTTTTCTAACTCAAAAGCATGACATTATTTATCTTATTTTAGGGCTAAATTTAGTGATGAGATAAAATAAATAGTGACATTTTGCCATTGGTTAAACTCTGACTTTTACTATATTCTAATGAAGGATATTCTATCCTTTTATAGCTATTATTTTTGACATTATTAAGACAATTCTATCTTGTAATTTTGGCCATGATAACTTGTTATGTGGTTTGGATCTTTTTTTTTTATTGTCTTTTATTTATTTTATTAGGTTTATTCTAGTTTTCTTATGTTAAAGGTCTTTTAGTTATCTAATGGCTTAATGGGTAAGAAAGATCACGATAAGTATTTTTCATTATTGTTATATTAGTTCTAAAAGCTAGGTAAATGCTAAGTATACCCTTGCATGGGTTGATTATTTTATTACCTTGCAACCTGTTGGTGTACAAAATCTCGCCTTCAATTCGTCTTCAATACACCAATTAAGAACCCATCCTCTTCCGCTCCGTCTTCAATCTCTTGACCTAGAAAAACCTGCAAAACAATGGACACAGGGGGCGGGGACCCCCTAATCCACCTCCGATGCCTAAGTCAGAAGAGCAATTGTCGTTTGAGCGTCGAGGTACAATAAGAGAGCGGTGAAACCCTAAACAGTCGAGCTAAGCGAATATTAGCTTGCCTAGGATCTCTGAATATGCTATGCACATGTGTCTCTCCCTACACGTCTGGGGCGTGTATTTATAATGGAAGAGGGAGAGAAGGGGGGCCGAAAATTATATCTATCAGGCCGAAAATCTTATCCTCCTAGGGTAGGAGTCAGGAATATTCCACCCTTTCTCCAACTTTAATTCTATATGGAAAATAACGAAAATAACTGCGCAGTAATTTTAATAAATACCTTTATAGCGAAAATAACTATGGTAATTATGTTTGTTTTACCCGCTCACAAATGCCCCACCTACACCGCCCTTACACGTCTCACCGTGTTAGGCGACGTAGGGTACAGAGGGTTTCTAATCGAAGTGGCCATGCAGATTGGTCAATTGGTCCCCTAGCGCTTTCGTATATTCGTATATTCATATATTCGTATATTCGTATATTTGTACATCCATGAGCGATTATCATGGGGCGAGTGCTATCTTTTCAAGTCGTATCTTCTGCCGAGGTTTAAGATGAAATCTCTAGAACGAACAAAATCAGACTGGGGAGAATAGAACGTTTATGTTGAAAAAAGTGCTTGGCCAAGCCTTCTAATTTTAAGAAAACAAAAAGAAAATATATAAAGTCGTTCATCCTAGCGATCCCAGCCTAAGCTCAACATCCACGCAAGAAGCGACTATCGGCGAACCGACGCTCGCGGTTTACGAGCCGCGACCGTTGTCGACTTATTTCGCGGTAGTCTTCGACGATCTAGCGTCTACGGTTTTCATTTTTAAGGGAAAACCTCTTCAAACGAGCGAGATTTACAAGTCCGGGGGACATCTCCCCCGTTGAGACTATTCTCACTCATACGCTCTCCATCCCTGTGTTGTAGTCACTTAATATTATCCCTTACAACTCGGGCCGAATTACGCCATATGCGTGTGTTTTTCCATGACCTTTTGATGTATAGGCCTCCACGCATTACGCTACGGCCGCCCGTTGGTAGGATGCATTTCGTGTAGTGACAATGTCCCGATAATCCTCGGTGTACATCTCATGTAGGCGTTTATCGATCTTGTTTCAATTGTAGGCTCAACCCTGCTTGGGGGTATGCTTCTCAAGTTTGGCCCGGAAAAAGAACGATAATTTAGTGTCTTCTCCGACGATTGCCAAAACCTATGGGCCCTTAAGAGAACTTCCCGTGCCCCGGTGATATCCCATTGCCTCGACACGCATCGAGGTCTTTAAGTGATTCTTGCACGGGTGGCTAACGTTGTCAATGCTTCAACGGACTTGTTTTTGATCGTTTGATCATTGTCCAATCTTGAATAACTCGGACTCTTCTATCATATTCTACCATCGTTGACTTTTCGGTTTTACAATGCCCCAGCATTTATTTTCGAGTCCTTGATTCCGACACGCGTCGTACGCTTTCAAGGATTGATCTTCAGTTTGAAGTTCTCGGGGGCAAACTGCGGCCGCCGTTTTAGGGACCCACGAGCACGATATTCATAAAAATGAGGCACGAACACTTCTGGAGGCTGGCCGCGACCGCGGTATTCGTCGTTCGCAAGGTTCTACGATTGCGGTAATTTTCCCTCGTACATGACTTGTATACTTCTTCGATCCTTTCATCATCATTTTACCGGCTTGGGATCGCGGCGGTTATCGGCGAATTCGATAACACTAACGAACCGTCGATTGGTCCATTCGATCGCCGATTCATTGATGAGGCACTTTTCTTGGATCTTTATAAAGAACGCTTTTAGTCTGGCGATTTCTGCAAGGCTTGGATAGCGACAAGTCTTTATTCGAATATGCTCGCCTTGAATCCGCTATTTCTCTCTTAAAGCGGAAGCTATAGTGCGTATTAAGCACAATCTCATTTTCCTTCTTGATGATGGCTGATGCCCCACTACTTGATTGCTTTCGGGTTCAGCGACGCGCATCGCTAATTGATTTCATCAAATTGTGTAGCGCTATGACCATCGATTCTGTCGCTTGATCCGAACCTCGCTGGCTTGCATGAAGAGCAACCAAGCTTTGAGGGCGAGGTCGGGTCACGGACTTGATCATCTTTGAGCATGTTGTCTTGCTTGGAACTTCCTAGGGTTTGATCCTCCGAGCGAATATCGGAGTTTCGCTTGATTACCCTGCGAGTCTTGATTCTTTTCCGAGCGAAGATCGGATTTTGCCCCTAGTGCTTTTAGGGTTTTAGGATTTCGAAAACCATGCGGCGATTGCTTTTGCTTGGGCCGCGGTCGTGGTTGCAGTTAACGAGGCCGCAGTCGTGGCCGATGGTGCCGCGATTGCGGTGGCGCTAGAGCTCGCTGGCGGTTTTGGGTTCACGAGTTTGTTGTTTCCTCGGGGCTAAGAAAGGTTGTTTCTTGGTTGTCAAAGATCAATTCCCGCCTTACGCTTGCATGGATTGATCGCTTTTTGACATCTTCTTGATAACTTCTCTTGCGCCTTGACTTGGACTCCATTTATCGAATGAACTTGGAAAGTAAGGACAACTCTTTCGTTGCGCTCTACTACGATTGGTAAAGTCCGCTCAGACTCTCCAAATCTCTTGAATAGCGTTGATCTATCTTCATCCCTTAGTGATAAAGGCTTCTGATTGCTAGATAGGATCGCTTCGCTTGCTTTTACGATCGGCTTTACGTTTTAAGAGGACGTTCAGCCTATGGCAAGTAAGATCCAATTCGATTTCAAGCAAATTGTACGGGTCCTATGCGAAGAGGTCACGATTACCCCGCATTAGGTTTACGTTTGTCGAAATCCTGTCGGGTTTGGCTTGCTAATAGAGAGAATGCTCCGAAATACGCAGCCCGCGGTCGCGGTTTCTGCATTGCGGGCGCGACTTGATAGGCCGCGATTGCGGCCCTCCTGACCGCGGTCGCGGTTCGGTTTGGCGATCGCGATCCCTCAGATCGACCCGCCTTGCCCTTGAACCATTTGATTATTCTTGATTTTGGCAACACGCATTGCCGCTTCCCAAGCTTGATCAATTTCAATTGATTCAGGCCTTGAAGTGCCACGACTGACGATTCCATCGCTCGAATCGATCCCCGAACGGTCTGTGAGATGAACAACCGTATCATCGAGAGGGGCCGGGTCACGGTTCAAGTCGTTTACGGGCACAAAGGTCTCACCTTCCGAGCGAATATCGGAATCATATTGATCAATTTCCATTAGGGTTTACTTTCCGATCCACGATCGCGGTTCACTATGTCGTGGTCGCGATTCTTTCCGCTGGGCATATTTTGCGCGATTCGCTTTGCAACGGTGCCCCAAGGCTTCCAAAAAACGACTTCTTAATCTTCAGGGATCGACTCCAACACCACAATTGCGTAGATCGAGTACTCTTTTCACTGCTTTGATTGTGGCTGGGCGTTGGTTCACAATCAAGTTTTCAACTTTGGGCTTCCGGGCACGCACCCGGAGCCTAATCCGTCAATTGGTAGTCGACTATCAACCTTAGGTAGGATTGAATTTGCCAAGGATCCGACAAGGTTGATCCTGCCCCCAGTGTCGTCGATTTCGCAGCACGCACTGCGATCGACACTGGTTGTGGTGATTCGATCATGCTTTTACTTAGGGTTCAAACAAATCCCAAAACGGATCTCCTTTGTTGATTTTTGGGGACGCCCTTAGGCTAGAAAAAAACCTAAAAACACAAATATCCGGAGTCGCATATTTCTGGAGGGGCACTACGGTCGAAAATCCGGAGTTCGCAAATTTCCGGAGGCGCACTCCGGTGGGCCGCGGTCGCGGCCCCATAAGGCCGCGTTCGCGGTTTTGTGGCCGCGGTCACGGTACTCTGTTCCGCGGCCGCGGTTCATCCGCTGAGGCGTCGCGATTGCCCTAGGCTTCGAAAATTCGATTCTTTTTCTTCTAGGAACGATTACTCATGGATTTAATCCTCGTTTCCCACAGACGGCGCCAATTGTTGGTGTACAAAATCTCGCCTTCAATTCGTCTTCAATACACCAATTAAGAACTCATCCTCTTCCGCTCCGTCTTCAATCTCTCGACCTAGAAAAACCTGCAAAACAATGGACACAGGGGGCGGGGACCCCCTAATCCACCTCCGATGCCTAAGTCAGAAGAGCAATTGTCGTTTGAGCGTCGAGGTACAACAAGAGAGCGGTGAAACCCTAAATAGTCGAGCTAAGCGAATATTAGCCTGCCTAGGATCTCTGAATATGCTATGCACATGTGTCTCTCCCTACACGTCTGGGGCGTGTATTTATAATGGAAGAGGGAGAGAAGGGGGGCCGAAAATTATATCTATCAGGTCGAAAATCTTATCCTCCTAGGGCTGGCCAACTGCCTTAAAGCGCAAGTCAGGAATATTCCACCCTTTCTTCAACTTTAATTCTATCTTTAATAAAAGATAGAATCTTCCATTAAGTTGCATAACCGCCATATAATTTTATATGGAAAATAACGAAAATAACTGCGCAGTAACTTTAATAAATACCTTTATAGCGAAAATAACTATGGTAATTATGTTTGTTTTACCCGCTCACACAACCTAAGTTAGGTTTAGTTTAGTATAGTTTTAAATTACTTAAACTCTGATGTTGCAATTTCATAATCATATTTGAGAGAGAGAGAGAGATAAACTTTAGGTGTTTGTCTATTTCTTGGGTCCAAAAACCTCCGCATTCTATTGTTTTTTTCTTGAAATTTCATTCCAGCAAACACACATAAATCAATTCGAGTTTCATCATAAACAATTCGAGTGAGGGAGAAAATCAATTTGAGTGTTTCTAGTCTTTATCCTCACCATTAGACTAGTTAATTAATTAGGCAAAGCATTGATGTCTCTACAATCAAGCTATCATCTTTATTGTCTCTGTTTTGTTCGATCATCATCACCATCATCAAATTTAGTTCCACTCCATTGAATGAACGGCGTGTCATAACCGAGTTCTAAGAGATGACAAGTTCAAGTTGAGGCCTTGGCAAGATCGGGTTCTTGTAGGGTGATATACAAGGCTATTTGGAGGATTGTTCCCTGGGTGATCATATCAAGTGGTATTAGTCATCATGTCTAAAGCTTAGTAAAATTCTTAAACTTTTACTCTTCATACTTTGATAATTTAGTTTTGATACCTTAAAGTCACTATAGTTGTTGAGTTGGTGTTAGGAACTCACGTTCATTAACACTGGGACAACGTCCTCAGTTTTGATAATGAAAAAAACCATGAGAACTAACGCAAATTGCCAAGTATTTCAACTTTACAGGTTGCACGTCGTAAAAGCACAAATTAACGAGTTCCCACATCATGGGAACTAAAGCAAAGACGAAAAATAGAACGACCAACCTCAGAAGAGAACAGGTTGCATGTCGCAAAGCAAAGCATAGAGTAACAAGTTCCCATATCAGGGGAACTAATGCAACGACGAAAAAGAAGGCGACCAACCTTAGAAGAGAAAAGAGTTCCCACACGATGGGAACTCGATAAGAGGAATAGGAATCCCTCAGAAGTCAAGAAGAGTTCCCAAGAGAAGGGAACCGAGAAGACGAGAGTTCCCTTTCGATGGGAACTGGCGCATCGTGAACGCGACATCTCAGCGCATTTTCAAGGATCCTGTTTGTTTCGGATACAAAGGCGTCTCAGACCTAAAGAGCCTCAATAGAGAGAAGACTACCATCTAACAGTCCGGATTGATTCAAGAGTTGACAATTCAAAATTCAAATCAAAGTCACATGTTAACCTTAAGGAATCATACTTGGAGAGCAAGACAAAAACAGTATTTAGGAAAAATACCTCAAGTGGATAAGAGTTTCTCATCACGCCTATTTAAACCCTTCAACAGTCACCTTGTTGCTCACTTTTCCCAAATCATAAACTTCAAACTCAGAGAAAGAAGAGCTGAAGAGCTGCTTGAGTGAGAGTCATCAAGTTGGTGAAAAGTCCTCGTCGGCGAGCTAATCTCAACGACAATGTAGGAGAAAGAGCGAGTTTCTAGGTCTAGGGGAACTCAGGAGAAGAGACAGAAGAAGAAGAAGAAGAAGAAGAAGAAGAAGAAGAAGAGAGAGAGAGAGAGAGAGAGAGAGAGAGAGAGAGGTTTGAGTTTTGCTTTGTCTTTGATTGTGAGCGTTCACCGGGTTAGGGTTGAGAGAGTATATTAGTGTTGCCTAGGGAGAGATTCCTAGTAGGAACAACGAAGTTTGTATTTTGCCTTGTAACCTGAAGGGAACTAAGCAATAAAGAAAAGGTAACTCATTTGAAAATCCTCCAAGAGGGAGGTAGAGGTTTACTCACGAGATTAGTTGATCGTTGTGGGGTTCCTCTATAAGGGAACTGTCTCTATTACTTTATTTACCTGCTTACTTGTTTATTCCGTTACGTGTGGGAACTGTTCGATACAGTTCCCATAAATGATGATTTCGACTAACCTACGATCCAACAATATTTTTTCAAAGTTGTGATTTTTAACATTTTTCTAGCCTTTTCATTGAACCGCCGCCACTGCTGCCGTAATACGCCACAAGGTCCACCAATTGGTGTCTCCCTCCACCACCGCACAATATTCGCCACTACTACCTTTCTTCCACCACCACTACGAACACCATTCAACACCACCACCCTTCATTTTCCCACATTAACTTGCCTTGTCTTGCTTTTCGTGGTGAGTGTTTTTCGGTTGCTGTAGCCTTTTGTCCAGCCATGACCATAACTCCATTTCATGCACATTCATTGCTTTTTAACTTGTATTGGCTTGGATTAGGATACAAGAAAATCATCATTTTATTTTGATCTTGAAATAGGCATTGCTTTGCCTAGCAAGTTGCTTGTGAGTTGTTGTTTTTTGCTTATTAAAAAAATAATCAGAACCTTGAGCCATTGAAAAGGAAAATTCGGACTCGGAAAAGAAAGAGAAGCGGGACTTAGAAAAACTTGGACTCGAAAAAAGTTTAAAGAAAAAGAGGTCGAGCTTAGAAAAATTCGGATCCGTGAGGAAAAGAATCCAAACTTGGCTTTCTCTGTTTGAATTTTTGTTGTATGAGTTGATGCTTAGTACGTTCTTGTTCCTATAAGTCCTTTACTTGAGTCTTTTGCTAGTGCTTGAGTTATCCTTGTTTCTTGCATAGCCATACCTAGTTCCTTTCCTTGACCTTGCACTTCCAATTTGTTGCTCTTTCTTGGTTGTTTAAGGAGGAACTTGTGGTTTTGCATTGTTAGTGTTTGTTGGAATAATCTTGTTTTTTGAGTGTTTGTATGTCAGAGATAGGACAAAATGAGGATGGACAACAAGAGCCAATTCCACCTATCACTCAACCTTCTATGGAGGCTATGATGAGAACAATCCAGCAATCCATTCAACAATCTCTCTAACAATCCTTTCAACAACTCCTACAATCACTTTCGCCTTTGATCTCTCCAAAGCCTCGGGAGTTGTTGTGGTGGGTAATGGTTCTCTTGTCGCATTCATTGTCAAGCCAGAGGAAGATGTGGATGTTGAGGATGTCGAGCCAGAGGATAGCGAGGTCCTAATGAGAGCACCACGATTTGAGTATAGATGGTGGTTCTAATCCACCTCTTTATGGGTATTATGTTTACCCTTATCCTCCCATTTACCCATATGCTCCTCAGCCCGCCACATTTAATGATTTTTATCGGGAGCTTGAGAGTCAGAGGACGTATGTTTAGGGGCTAGAGACTTCTGTGAATGCTCAGTTTAACACAGTAGATTCCTATATAGAGGCTATTCAAAAGCGTTACATGACTTCTAGTTTCCTCCAGGTTAGCCAGCTGGACACCAACCTCCTCCTCACCCACATTAAGTGTAACTATGCAAGGTTAGTGTTTTCTTCTCTCTCTTTTATTTTCTACATTAGGACAATGTAGATTTTAAGTTTGGGGGAGGGAAACATGTTTCATGTTAGTTAGATGAATATAGTTCCATGCTAGGTTGCATTTTCATGTTTAAATTTTTGCATGTCAAGAATACAAAAAAATCATGCAATTTAGGTGTTGTTGAGATCCCTTTAATGGAAAACCCCTTGTCCTCTAATATATTCATTGGATAACTCTAAAACCCCATGACATGCTTGAATTGTTGAAACCTTCATATATTATCATGATTGTGGATTTGTATGTTTTACATATAATTGAATAAGTACATGTTATCTTTTGAGATTTTAAGATTTTGATGAAGTTCTAGACATGTTTAACCATATGAGATCATATTTTCAGCCTCTCTAGGACTAATTGTCCTCTCTTTATTTGTTGTGTGTCCCACTTGGACATGTTAACTCTAGAACTTGTGCTTAGATATCTATTTTGAGGTTGCTTACATGAGTCTTGCATATGACATTAAAGTGATAGAGGCATTACATTTCATTAGCTTGTATTTCCCTATCCACCCTACATATTAATCCTTCATTTTGAAGCTCTTGTTAGCCTTAATTACCTATCTTAATGAGCTCCACAAAAATAATCTCGAGCCTAATGAGCCTGACCCTTTTGGAGAGTAGGAATTTTGATGGATTAATTTTGTGAAGTTTGAGTGAGTTCAGGAAATGAGAAGAAGAAATTAAATTGGTGGATGAGTTGTATGAAAGAATGAGAAGTAAAGGGAATGAATTAAGGTTAAGAATAAGAAGTGAATTGAGCTTGAAAAAAAGTGTGCATAGAAAAAGATGTATAAGAAGACATGTTTCAAGAACAACGGAAAGAAAGGGTTGTGAGTAGCGGTGGAAAATTCTGATCCGACCCGAAATAACCGACCGAACAACCCGATTCGAGAACCGACCACTATCCGAAAAGATTTATAAAATAAAATCTAAAACCGACCTGATCTGACCGATTCTAACCTGAACCCGAAAATAACCCGTTTAAAAAGCAATCCGAAAATGATTATATTCGAAAAGACCAACCAGATACATACTCGAATCCGAGCAACCTGAATCCGATTGTACCCAATACATCCGAAGCAACCCTAACCCGATTATACTCGAGACCTGGAATAAGATCTTATTTATGATTAATGTATAAGATCATGCAAATATAAGAGATTAGATAATTTTTTGGATATTGGATTGAAATCATTTTAATATCTTATTTGTTATTAATTTATAAGATCATATGAATATAAGAGATCGTATAATCATTTAGTTATGAAATAGTCTTAGTTCTCGCACCTTGTACGAAATTTTATAAAATTATTGTATTATGTACTTTTACTTGTTATATTTTGATCAAGCTGATGATATAAGCAAGAATATCAAACAAATGGAAAATTCCAATTTCATCTTTAAAAATTCAATATCAAATCCAAATAGAATATTATAAATACAGCGATTCTTAATATTAACATGACCCATTCATTAAAATAACTTTTATCACTTAAATAAAGTTATTTTGAACCCTTAATATCGATTTCAACCGAAATTCAATCAAGACCTAATTCAACCAAAATTGATTTAACCGAACACCGATTTAATTGAACTGATTCGACCGAAATCTGATTCAACTGAAATCCGATTCAATCGAAAATTGCAAAAGCTGACTCAACTAGAAACCGACATAAACAAATCCGACTAAACTGAAACCCGGACTTGCTTGACCGATTTTGACCCGATAACCCCGATGTAATCGACAATTTACACATCCGACCCGATCCAACCCGACCTGAAATACCCGGTTACCGATCATACCCGTTACTGATCGAAACCCGAATGATCCGAAATCTGAATATCCCAACCGAAATCCGATTGATTTACCGAATTTCCACCCCTAGTTGTGAGTAAAAAGTGCAAGAAAAAGTGTGGGAAAAAGAAGAAGAAAGATGATTTAAGTTGAACTATAGTTGAAGGATTTGGGAAAATGAGTTAGAAATTTAGAACACTAATCCACATAGCCAAATATATTTCCTACCTTAATCTTTTCACCTTGACCACATTACAATCTCTCAAAAGACATCTTGATTTTGGTTGTATGCAATGTCCATAGAGGTGGAAATTTAGAACACTACTCCAAGCATATGGTCGTTTAGCGGTCTTAGTAGAAAATTGAGCGAAACACCATACCCTAAACACATGAGTGAGAGAGACAAACACATTTATGCAGTGAGGTCTAAAATGAATGCATTGTCTTGGTCTATTTGATATCATGAACGATTTCAATTGCTGAACTACAAGTTTGATTATTGCTTTTCAAAAAAAAAAAATTAAGGTGGAAACTTGGATTGCATTGTCTTGTGGGGTGTTTGAGTTTATTTCTTGCTTGATGACAAGCAAGGTTCATGTTTGGGGGATTTTGATAACTTGCATTTAGAACATGTTTAGATACATAATAGGAACATGTTTAGTTATGTTTTTAGTTTGCATTTCGAGTTTCCTAGTTGTTTTTAGTTGTTTTGGTGAGTCTTGTGGTTTGGTATCTACGCTTTGCTTTTTCGTTATTGTGTGTCTAAAGAGAAGGCAACGAAGCCATTTTAGGAGTTTGAGAAGTCGAGGAGCCTAAAGAAAATTCAAGTCAAGTGATTCAAGGGAAAACAAGTCAAAGGACAGGAAGAACCCGGGTATCAAGTCGGGTTCTTGCTTGAGTAAGAGGTCGAGTAAAGAGCAAACCAATTGAGAGCTACCCGACCGCGTACTTTCCCGGTTAGCTGATCAGGTAGCGTCATTTCCCCCCGAGCAAGTTGTATTGCCTTACCCGCCTGGGTAGTAGACCGGTAGTCTAGTTTTGTACCGAATATTTTATTTTTAGATGTGTATCCTTTCTTTTCCTTCGGGGATACCATATAAACACTTGTTAGATTTGTTTTTAGGGAGTTCTAGACTTTGATTATTACTTATTATTTGATAGACAAGTTTGTGTTTTCTAGTTAGAGATTTGAAGATTCTTGTTGGATTTTGAGTTGGATCTTAATAAAGTTTTCTTGTTTCTTCATTCTGGAACTTGTTAAAGTTTGAGATTGAAAGGCTATAATTTTGAGTTGTACCTTGTCGGAACTCGTTAATGGGAACTTGTTTTCATTAATTCAATCCTAGATACTTATTGCCATAGTAACTTGTGTGAATTGGAACTTGTTAAAGTTTGAGATTGAAAGGCAATAATTTTGATAAGTAGACAAACATAGAATTGAGACTGAAAGGTACTTTTTTTGTTAGAACCCTGATGGTGTCCAAAATGTTAAAGAAAGTAGTTGGTTCGGGACGCAAGGAATAAATAAGATCCGACGGGACTCCCAAGGTAGATTCTAGGGCCCACAACCGCACCCATCTTTTATTTAAACAAAATCCTTATCTCCGCGACGTCTTCCGAAGCCTCGGAGCGAGGTCTAAACCTTGTTGCCGACTCTACTGACACACCCGCCCATCCGAGCCACTCAGCTGGCGCCGCTCCCCCGAGCCAATCACCGGCTGCCTTGCCTCCGGACCAATCAGAAGCCCTGATCTCGAGCGTCCCACATCGGATGATAGCCAAAGCTCGACTCCTCAATTCTCTATAAATAGAGGAGAACCTCGTAAGTGAAGGGGGTCAAAAAACAACTTGAACTCAAGAACTATCTTGCTCGTTGAAGATCAACGTGTTGAAACATCGTCAAAAGACCTCGCTATAGACAAATGAAGTTCACAGAAAGACTTCAAGTCAGACAGAGCTTCCGCTCATACTAAAGACCTCGCTACATAATCTCGCAAGCCATCATCACCACGCTCGAACTCAAAGCTCGGCCTCGCCACCAGAATCCGTCAAGTGACCTGTAGGTGGTAGAATCTCGTAGCTATTAGGAGATCTCGAACATTGTTAGATCGAGATCTCGAGTACTCGTAGGAGGTCTAAGGTGTAAACCCCGTTGTTTGTATCCTCGTGATTTGTAACCTCGCTGTAAAGAAATAATAAATAAAGAGCAAGTGTTTGCACAATTGAATAAAAGAATCTTGTATGTTGTCTTCTAGCGTTGGTTTATCTTGTCTGCAATGGATGGCCACGGGACCTCCGGGTTGTCCATTCGTGGTCCCTCCGGGTTGGACGTACAACGCCCCACAAAACCCATACCCATTCCAAGGTTATGAACAGGGCGGTCACCCCCGATCCCGTATCCCTACCCGGGTTATGGGAAGTACCAGCCGGGTTTCGCCCCCCCATACGTCCATATCCCCGCTCCGGGCCAACCTCAATCTGACTACGTACCCGCGTACGTCCCCAGGCATGTGCCGGGACAAGAGACATCCACCAACGGCTCATCAACGGAGAGACCTCCCCGGGACCCGATGCAGATCGAGCGAGTTGTTGGGCACCTTCTTCACAAGGTTCGCCACCAAAGTGGCAGAGATCACGCACATCAACGAATCGTCGGTGCGAGATACCCTCATGGGCAACCTGTGTCCAAGGCCTTTCAAGACTTACATTTTCTTGAAATGCCCAACGACGTACGATAGCCGATGCGCCCGGATCACGTCCCAGATGTATGCCGAGTATGCTGCAACCAGAGCTCGCGACCGAAGACCGACAAGGAAATCGTCGCCGAGGCTAAAGGGAAGGAAAAAGTGGCCGCGCCGGCCGCAAGGGATGCGTATGTGACGCAGGCCCACAACCCCGTCAACTACAACAACAATACAACAACAAAAACAACAACAACAACAACAGGAACAACAACAACAACGACAACAGGAATAACAACCACTATAACAACCGCGGAGGTGGCGGTGGGGGTTGGAGCTGCTTCGACGGGAAACTTCGAGGTTATAGAGGCAAGGGAGGCCTGCCTACAACCCATACGAAAAGAGGGGCGCCAACCCCGCATCAGGAGCCAACACCATGCCGCAAGGCCCGGGTCAGGTGCGGGCCAACTACGTCGAGCAACAAGTTCCCTCAAAGCAGGCGCGGTCTAGGCAGACAGCAACACCCGACGGGTATATCCATACCATCTCGGGTGGACCTTCGCTGGCTGGGTCAAGCCAGGCGGAAAGAAAGAGGTACGCGAGGGCAAGCCACCACAAGCCCTCGGTATTCAGCGTTGCCCAGACCTCGCGGTCCCACGTAGGCTTGGCCTTCACCACTGAAGATAACGAGGTACTCCACGTGCCTCACTCGGACCCCTTGGTGGTGCACGCTCAAGTGGGCTCAAAAATGGTGAAGCGAGTTCTGTGGACACGGGGTCCTCCGTGGACATCATGTACATTGACGCTTTCGAGCAATTAGGCATCTCCGAGACGTCCCTGAAGCCCTACACTGGGAAACTCACCTCCTTCTCGGGAAACAAAGTCGATGTCGCCGGTCTCATAGACCTTTGGATGACGCTGGGCACGGGGTCCACAAGGAGAACCGAGATGGTGGAATTTACGGTGGTACACCTGCCTTCGGTGTACAATGCAATCATCGGGAGAGTCTCCCTAATGAAGTTCCAGGAGGTGGTGTCCATCTACCACCTCAAAATGAAATTCCCCGTCGACGACGGGGTTGGAGAGGTAAAGGGCAACCAAGAAGAGGGCCGTGTTTGCTATGCAACCTCGGCAAAACAGAAGTGCTTGGTGTTTATAGTGGAGTCCCCCGGCGAGGCCGACCTCGAAGTCCAGGACATCACGATCCCCACCCCTGAGGTAGAAAGAAGGGTGATATCCTCCTTCGAGAGTGAGTACGAGAAGATCTACCTGGGAGAAAATCTCTCCGGGACATCAGCGACGTCACTGGAAGCCTTGCTTGCTGGGTCCCGCGATGTGTTCGTTTGGACCACGAAGGACCTCCGCGGCGTCCCGCGAACCGTGGCCCAACACTCCCTAAATGTCGATGTCACCACTCGCCCCGTGGTGCAGCGACGAAGAAAAATGAATGAGGAGAGTGCAAACGCCGCAAATGACGAGGTGGCGAAGCTGTTGGCCGCGGGGTTCATTCGCAAAGTCTAGTACCCCCGACGTGGAAGTAAGGGCGCCTACGCCCTTACTTCCACGTGCTTCCCATTCAGGTCCTCTCTGACCTCCCACTTCGACAAATCCTCCACCAGCCCGCCCTCTCCGGGCGAATGACGAAGTGGGCAGTCGAGCTCTCCGAGTTTGACATCAGCTACCTCCCGAGGACCGCGATAAATGGGCAGGCCCTCGCCGACTTCATGGTGGAGGTTACCTTCCCCGAAATTGACACAAGCTCGGAGGAGTGGAAGGTATTCGTTGATGGCTCACGATGTGATGCCGGTGGCGGGGCTGGCGTATTCCTCGCTGGTCCCTCAATCGAGACGGAGTATGCCCTTAACTTCGCCTTCGATGCCACCAACAACGAGGCCGAGTATGAGGCCATGATCGTCGGGATTGAGATGGCGCTCCTCAGTGGAGCCCACAAAAGCAGGGTCTACACCGATTTCGAGCGGGTTGCGCGTCAGGTCAATGGGCAATACGACACCAGAACGGGGTTCCTTCTTTCGTACCGAGAGAAATTTAAGGCCTTGGTGTCGTGCCTAGAAACCTTCCCGGTGGAGTCCATCCCGCGAACCTCGAACACGAAGGCGGATGCTCTCGCGAGGTTGGGATCTGCCATTCCCTTGGAAGTGGGGAATCGCGTGATGGTGCAAAGAAAACTCTCGCAGAGTGTGACCGACGAGGTTCTATCTGTTACTACTGAGGATTGGAGGATCGCGAAACACAATATGTGGAGAGCAGTGTCCTCCTAGAGGACCCCGCACAGGCTAGGAAGCTGAAAATGCAGGTGGCCCGCTATTACGATATCGGCGGCCGACATTATTGCTGAGCCTAACTTGTTGTGTGTGCCAACCGAGTCCACGGGTCGCATCCTATACAAGGCACATGAGGGGGTTTGTGGCGGCCATCCCGGGTGGCGTGCCTTGTCACATAAAATCACCCATTTGGGGTACTTTTGGCTCACCCTCAGGCAGGACGCGAGGGCCTACGTCCAGGAGTGTGACGGGTGTCAAAAGCACGGTAACCTCCAGCACGCCCCGACCTCGCATCTCCGCTCCATCCACGCGCCATGTCCCTTCGCAATGTGGGGAATGGACATCCTCATCCCCTTTCCCAAGGTCGTTGGCCAGGTGCGGTACATCTTGGTCATCGTCGACTATTTCACTAAGTGGGTCGAGGCGCAAGCTGTTAGGTTTTTATATAGGGTTTGCATACAATCATTTAAGTATGTTTGCTTTTTCTTTGTTGAAGAGAAGTCGATCCTTGTAGATTCATGAGATAATCAAGGCATGACGAGTAGACCCATTGAAGGGTAGTCTCGTGGGTGTAGGCCACAAAGGCAATCACCATCAACCCCTTGTTATATCTTTTCTTAATCGACTTGGATAAAGGCTACGAGTCGAACGATTAGATCGATCTTTCCTTCAACGTATATTGCCCCTATTCCATGCCAAGGGTTTATGCAATACCGTTGTGAGATAAAACGTAACAACGAACCAATAAAAGTGTTGGCAAGACACATCTATTGAGAACAAGCGTACCTTATTCGAGTTCCATGATTCCGCTTCGATCTTGACTTGAACGAAGTCTTCTACCATAAACGTTTGGGGTTCGTCCTTCACTCGAACATTCTGCCCATCCAATGTCTCTTGAGGTTCTTTCTTCATGCTTGAAGATCCATCCATGATGCTCACGTTCGTGCTTGAAACACTCGTGAAATTCCACTCAAAACACCGCCTAGTCTCACTCGACTACTTGTGTTTTCCTCACCGATTTTGTGTAGGACAATGGACTGATTTTCTTGTGTCTTTCTTACCATAAAAATGGCCAACTTTTGCCCTTATATAGGCGTCCACAAATTGTCCAAAAACTGCCAAGACCGGCGGTTACAAAACGGTTACACAATTGAGTGGATGAGAGTGATTTTAGGCAGTTTAGATACATCCCCCTTGGACTCCAAAATCCTTTTAATTTCAGCATATAAAAGGCCCAAGAAGGAAGCCCAAAAATCCAATCCAAAAACCCACATGCATGGCCCAAATGGAAAGGCACCAAGCCCATGCCATGCGTGCATGCTTGCGGCCCAACAGCCCATGGGGCGCGCCCCTTGGGCCGGCCCACCACCTAGCTAGCATAGCTAGATCACCTAGGTAGTGTCACTACCCCCTAGCTCCATGAGCTAGCATATAGCTAGTTGAGCTGGCTTGAGCTAGTGTGAGCTAGGTTGAGCTAAATTTCTAGCTAGTTGAGCTAACTTGAGCTAGTGTGAGCTAGATTGATCTTCCATGAGCTAGTTCCTAGCTACATGAGTTTCTTATAAAGCTTGTACAATGAGTCTAGAGCTTGTCCAAGCTTATAGAGCTTACTCTAAGCTAGTATGAAGCTTCTAAACTCCTTTCTAGCATACATAGCCATGTGCCAAGCTAAACTTAAGCTTTGGTTCTTGCTTAAAGCATTCTCCAAGCTTAAGTTAAGCTTCCTAACTTTATTAGAATATGCACAAAGCCATAAGACTCAATTACAAAACTCAAATACTTACATTAGCCTCACAACTCATGCTCGACGCCTTGGACAAGTGCCCTACGTGCGCCGAGTGCTCCACCGCAGCCTTGTACGTGCGTCGCTAGCCTCACCGCGTCATCGCACCACCCTAGGCGCGCCCTTGCAGTCTTGTCTTGTACCTCAAGTTCATACACAAGGCCCGCCCCAACCTTAGCCGAGCCTTGAACCTCATAACCGAGGTCCATGCCGAGCCCCGTGTTTGCACCACGTCGTCGCACCGAGCGACGCCTACGACAAGGCGCGCCTTTGCCACGGTGTATACGAGGTTCCTTCGTGTCGGTGTTTGTGTGCGACTATCTTTTGGATCTTATGACAATTATTCAACGATCATGGAAAGTCATATATGTCAATATACCAATCGACATTACCAATATGACTTGATAACCTGAACATGCTCTAATAGGGATTTGATGACTTGACACAAATCACCAACATTCCTCCCCCATTCGAGCCATGTCATCAAAACTCGAAATGTATTAAACAAACTCTATGTATAGATGTAAATGTCCGTAGACTCGAATTTACACCCTGTAATCATCACATTCATGCACTAAAGAATCGTGGTGCTCCTAAGGTTTGAACCACATCAACTTGTCTAAGTACAAGTAGTAACTCTTACACATGAGTTTCTTACGCTTATCCTTTTACTTGACGCTTTTGTAAACAAGGCTCTTTCGTCCCTTATCCTCTCACATATGTTTTAGTTGAGTCATCCTTAATTACTTAACTTGGAAGAAGCCTTATACTTCCACATATGCATAGTTGAGTTTCCTATCATGCTCCACATAAGCAACCAAAACTCATTAATGAAAAATTTGTTTCAAGACTATGTTTCATGTGGTCTAGAGCATCAACCTTGATGGGTAATAATAATATGAAATATTATGTATGCTCTCCAACTCCATGACTTTGGCTTTCCACATTGAATTCAGCCCACACCTTTCGATGTAGGGGAATTGGGTGTCCAAATCTTAGAGTTGTAAGGATTGTTACCCCCATTCCTTGATTGAATTTAACACAAACACTTGAGTCAATCTTCTCGGAGAGAAATAAAAAAACTCGATGTGCTTAACAAAAATCAAACGAGTTGACTCTAAGTTATGGCATGTGCCTCATTACAAGGTTCCCTCATACTTAGATGTCACTTTCCAACTATAAGTCGGAGTATCGCAAATTGCCTCTTGGAAACTCCAAGAACGCTGGCCCATCACCCAAAATTGGAATTCATGACCAATTGTGCACTAATGGTCTTCCAAATTTTAGGGATCCAATTTGCTTTCAAACTTTCAAACCTAGAAAGTTCCATACACATCCAATGCCTTTATGCATTCACCATATCTTTGACAAATGGCCTATGTCAAGATATCCACATCTCAATATCCACTTGAGCATCCTCAAGTCATGACAGACCTAACTTATCACCGTGTGTTCATAAATCCAAAGATGTTACTCAATCATGTGTATTACCATGGAATTCTTATTTCCATCTCAATGTATCTCAACCAAGACGAAGATTTAGAACAATCTAATCCACCTTCACCTCTATACATTGACATCGTCATAAATTACCAATGAAGAACAAGGTCTTATCTTGTAACCTTATAACTTGGTTTCTACCAAGTAGATCATGTCATTTCAATATAGATTCATTAGACACTAATAAACCACAAGTGGCTAAACTTTCTATATCTCATCATGCAAAAGCATATAGAATCTTTAAAAGACTTTCAAATGACATTCCTTTTTCTCTTGGCCATTCAAACACAAAGTATTCCACCTTTATGTTCTACTACATCCTAACCACCAATTCATTGGAAGTTTCCATAGGATCATCATCTATGCAATTAGATGATTCAATTCTTCTTTCTTAAAATCTTTCATTTAAAGAAAACTACAAGAATTATGCTCATATGACAATCATCTTTATCACAAGTTCTTACACACATGTAAAGACTTGCCTTTTATTCACCATGTCATTATTTCCATTAATCCTTCCAATGGTTTCTCAACCATAAGACTAATCAACCAAAGTTGTCAATTTCAAGCCTTAGTGACTCTTGACACCTTCCTTGGATCCGAGGATTCAAACATATTCCTCATAGTCTTTTCTAGACCATAACTTGTCTATTTGAATGTCATAAAACCAGCATTTCAAATTTTCCAAACAAGTTCTAACCATCCAAACCAATGACATAGAACATGAGCCTTTCAAGCAATCATATGGAACATGTGATAGACCAAGTTTCTCAACTTCAATCACAATTTTATTAAATCCTAAACTAGGAAAGCCAAACATGACTTCAAACATGGTTTCATTGAATTTAAACAAATCAATCAAATGCCTTATCGTAGGCGCGCCTCATGTGCCAATCGAGTGCACACCGACGCCATGCATCGAACGCTTGCCAAAGCCAAGGCTTGGTTTCAACCATCCTCGACGCACCTTGCACACCCCATCGTGCCATGGTTACGATGTCACCCAGTCGTGGCGCGCCTTTGCGCATGCCAACCATGCCGAGGTTCAAACCATGCACCGCGTCGTCAAGTGTCGAGTGTCGAGCACTCCGTTTGCGACGTGTTGGGTCTGTACGATCCATGCCTTGCGTTACCTAGCATCTCCATCCTTGCCATGTGCCGAGCCTTAAGACTCGGCGCGCCTCGGCATGCTCGATCCCGAGATCGTGCCAAGGCTTAGGCCGACGTGTTGCGATTGATGCAACACCTCCCCCATGCGACGTTCCTCGTCTAGTGCCATGCACCAAGGGGTTCTAGGCAGGGCGTGCCTACGATGCTCCATGGGATCCAACCACGAGCGCTTAGCGCTTCGAGGATCGATGTCGAGTCACGACACCAACCGGCGCGCCTATAGCCTAGCCTAGGCGTGTCTAAGTTCTAACCCTATCCACCTTATGCGCCGATCCCAATCCTTTTGCAAAGCAATTCTTTTTGACATTTCCATGTCTTTATTTAGGCAAAATAACATGCTAACATTCACTCTTGTCAACATCAAACCACATTTATAATTTAGACAAGTCATTTAATTTAGGATTCAACCATATGATAAAACGGTCTAGACATGAACTTCATTCATCATGTCTAAGTATCAAATTTCCATTTGACACTTTTCATGCCTTGTCAAACTTAATTGACTTAGCCATGAGAGATCTCACTCTCATTCAACCATTGCTCTCTACAAATACACCACAAGTCTCAATATAAACAAATCAAGACTTCCTTGTTCCCCTTTTCCATAAGAAGCATGAATTTATGAAATCACTTAGTGAATTTCCGCATGCATCTTATCAAGAGACTCTTACCATCTCTTCTATGTGTTCTTTAGTGCATACATGGCCAACATGTGCATGCCCTCTCATGTGGGGGGCAATCCAGTAGACCCTTACATTAGTAGACCCGAAGGTAGTCTAATTACTCTAGTAGACCCGAAGGTAGTCTTGAGCATGAGTCATCCCAATCAAGGAATGGTCGACTCAAGGGTAGTCTAGTTTGGATCATTCTTTGTGAATGAAAAACCAATCAAACTTTTCAAGTTGATTCCAAGAATTAGACTTAAGTCCTTTTTCTTGCACACACGTCGTTAAGATTAACATTGAATCAAGCCATAGTTTATTTCAAACTATAAATGATTATATGATCTTTTAATATGATCAACACACACACTAAGAGCCCTTTATTCAAGGCATATACAACACACATAGTTCATAGCACACGTTTAATGCTAAGTACATACACACATGCATCAAAGGGTACAAATACAAGTATAAAAATCAGCCTTGGCGTCTTACGCCACAAAGAGAGCAATACACCGGTTTCTTTGGCCTTTGGTCCCCATAGACCACTTGCCAATACTTGCCTCCCACCGAGGCCCCACCATCTCCCAAGGCCACACCCCTAGGGACGTTTCTTCTCTGTTTAGCACGCGAGTGCTTAACCCTAGACTTGCCATGGCGCTTGAATGCCGAGTACACATGCCTTGCCTCATGATCATGCCTTGGACCATGAGTCTCCATCACCATGGAGGGTTGAGGCCTTAAAACCTCACCTTGAATGGCATCATCGAAATCAGGTTCGCACCTTACGTTAGCAAGGACCCAATCCCAATATAGATTACTCTTGTTGTACTCTTCTAGCCACTCGTCGAAGTCTATTAGTTCGCCTTGTACTTCAATAGGCCGAATGGGACTCGGAGGCTCTATTTTGACTTCCCTCAATTGTGAGGTAATGTCATGCACCGTCTTATCCCCTCGTTTAGCCTTATCCTCGAACTTAACAAAATAACACAACAAAGCAAACAAGGAAATAAACAAAACGAAAGCAAATAAACATATATACGTTGAAGATTGTTGGGTTTTTATATAGGGTTTGCATCCAATCATTTAAGTATGTTTGCTTTGTCTTTGTTGAAGGGAAGTCGATCCTTGTAGATCCATGGGATAATCAAGGCATGACGAGCAGACCCATTGAAGGGTAGTCTCGTGGGTGTAGGCCACGAAGGCAATCACCATCGACCCCTTGTTATATCTTTTGTTAATCGACTTGGATAAAGGCTACGAGTCGAACGATTAGATCGATCTTTCCTTCAACGTATATTGCCCCTATTCCATGCCAAGGGTTTATGCAATACCGTTGTTAGATAAAATGTAACAACGAACCAATAGAAGTGTTGGCAAGACACATCTATTGAGAACAAGCGTACCTTATTCGAGTCCCATGATTCCGCTTCGATCTTGACTTGAACGAAGTCTTCCTCCATAGACGTTTGGGGTTCGTCCTTCACTCGAACATTCTTCCCATCCAACGTCTCTTGAGGTTCTTTCTTCATGCTTGAAGATCCATCCATGATGCTCACGTTTGGCTTGAAACACTCGTGAAATTCCACTCAAAACACCGCCTAGTCTCACTCGACTACTTGTGTTTTCCTCACCGATTTTGTGTAGGACAATGGACTGATTTTCTTGTGTCTTTCTTACCATCAAAGCGGCCGACTTTTGCCCTTATATAGGCGTCCACAAACTGTCCAAAAACTGCCAAGACCGGCGGTTATAAAACGGTTACACAATTGAGTGGATGAGAGTGATTTTATGGAGTTTGTTGTAACTTCCTTCCCTCTCTCCTTGTCATCATGTGGGGCGTCTAGATACATCTCCCTTGGACTCCAAAATCCTTTTAATTTCAGCATATAAAAGGCCCAAGAAGGAAGCCCAAAAATCCAATCCAAAAACCCACATGCACGGCCCAAATGGCAAGGCACCAAGCCCATGCCATGCGTGCATGCTTGCGGCCCAACAACCCATGGGGCGCGCCCCTTGGGCCGGCCCACCAGGCCCACCACCTAGCTAGCATAGCTAGGTACCTAGGTAGGTCACCTAGGTAGTGTCACTACCCCTTAGCTCCATGAGCTAGCATATAGCTAGCTGAGCTGGCTTGAGCAAGTGTGAGCTAGGTTGAGCTGAATTTCTAGCTAGTTAAGCTAACTTGAGCTAGTGTGAGCTAGATTGAGCTTCCATGAGCTAGTTCCTAGCTACATGAGCTTCTTATAAAGCTTGTACAATGAGTCTAGAGCTTACTCTAAACTAGTATGAAGCTTCTAAACTCCTTTCAAGCATACATAGCCATTTGCCAAGCTAAACTTAAGCTTCAGTTCTTGCTTAAAGCATTCTCCAAGCTAAAGTTAAGCTTCCTGACTTTATTAGAATATGCACAAAGCCATAAGACTCAATTACAAAGCTCAAATACTTATCTTAGCCTCACAACTCATGCTCGACGTCTTGGAGAAGTGCCCTAGGCGCGCCTAGTGCTCCACCGCAGCCTTGTACATGCGTCACTAGCCTCACCGCGTCATCGCACCACCCTAGGCGCGCCCTTGCAGCCTTGTCTTGAACCTCAAGCTCATACACAAGGCGCGCCCCAACTTTAGCCGAGCCCTGAACCTAAAAACCGAGGTCCATGCCGAGCCCCGTGTTTGCACCACGTCGTCGCACCGAGCGATGCCTATGACAAGGCGCGCCCTTGCCACGGTGCATACAAGGTTCCTTCGTCTCGGTGTTGGTGTGCGACTATCTTTTGGATCTTATGACAATTATTAAAGCATCATGGAAAGTCATATATGTCAATATACCAATCGACATTACCAATATGACTTGATAACCTCAACATGCTCTAATAGGGATTTGATGACTTGACACAAATCACAAACACAAGCCATGGCAAAAATCACTGGGACAAAGGTCTGCGACTTCCTGTGGAAGAACCTCGTCTGCCGCTTTGGCGTCCCCATGACCATCATGACTGACCATGTCCCTCAATTCGACTACGAGGAGACTCGGACTTTCTGATTGGACCTAGACATAACCCTCAAGTTTTCCTCTGTAGCCCACCCCGAGTCCAACAGCCAGGTAGAAAACGTCAATGTCCGCATCTTGTCCGATTTAAAAAAGCGCCTGGGAATGGCCCAAGGTCGCTGGGTGGAGCTTCTGCCACTCGTCTTATGGACATATCGCACCACCGCGAGTCGTACAACGGGAGAAACGCCTTTCGATCTAACTTACGGGGCGGAGGCGCTACTCCCCGTGGAGACCTTGGTCCTATCGGCGAGGGTTTTTGATTTCAATGAAAAAGAGAACGAGGCTAACCTTAAGGTCAAACTGCAATTCAGAGACGAGCTGCGCTAGGTGGATGACCTGTGCTCTAGGGAATACAAACGCCGTGTGGCAATATACCACGACAAGAGGGTTAGGCCTCGGTTCCTGGCCTCGGGTAGCCTCGTCTTGAGGCATACCGAAGGTGGCAAGTTGGACCAAAACTGGGAGGGGCCATACCTCCTCGGCGAGGAGGTCACGCCCGGAGCTTTCAAGCTAAAAGACAGAGAGGGACGTACTCTGAGCAAAATATGGAACGTCAATCGACTCAAAAAATATTATGTGTAAACTCTCCAAACTCCGCTATTTCCTACAAATTTTGTGAATAAAGGGCTGTGGAATTTTAAAATCTGTCTCAAAAATGAAAATTTCGTGCGAAGTCCACCCCTCGCTTCCCGCTTAGGTTGGAAATTCTCGGTTTTGTGTTGCGAAGTCCACCCCTCGCTTCCCGCTTGGGGTTGGAGATTCTCGATTTTGTGTTGCGAAGTCCACCCGTCGCTTCCCGCTTGGGGTTGGAGATTCTCGGTTTTGTGTTGCGAATTCCACCCCTCGCTTCCCGCTTGGGGTTGGAGATTCTCGGTTTTATGTTTCGAAGTCCACCCCCCGCTTCTTGCTTGGGGTTGGAGATTCTCGATTTTATGTTGCGAAGTCCACCCCTCGCTTCTCGCTTGGGGTTGGAGATTCTCGGTTTTATGTTGCGAAGTCCACCCCTCGCTTCCCACTTGGGGTTAAAGATTCTCGTTTTTATGTTTTGAAGACACCCCTCGCTTCCCGATTGGTGTTGGTGATTCTCGGTTTTATGTTGCGAAGTCCACCCCTCGCTTCTCGCTTGGGGTTGGAGATTCTCGGTTTTATGTTTCGAAGTCCACCCCTCGCTTCCCGCATAGGGTTGGAGATTCTCGGTTTTATATTGCGAAGTCCACCCCTCGCTTCCCGCTTGGGGTGTGAGATTCTCGGTTTTATGTTGCGAAGTCCACCCCACGCTTCCCGCTTGCGGTTGGAGATTCTCGGTTTTATGTTTCAAAGTCCAACCCTCGCTTCCTGCTTGGTGTTGGAGATTCTCGATTTTATGTTTCGAAGTCCACCCCTCGCTTCTCGCTTGGGGTTAGAGATTCTCGGTTTTATGTTGCGAAGTCCACCCCTCGCTTCCCGCTTGGGTTGGAGATTCTCAGTTTTACGTTTCGAAGTCCACCCCCGCTTCTTGCTTGGGGTTGGAGATTCTCGATTTTATGTTGCGAAGTCCACCCCTCGCTTCCCGCTTGGGGTTGGAGATTCTCGATTTTGTGTTGCGAAGTCCACCCGTCGCTTCCCGCTTGGGGTTGGAGATTCTCGGTTTTGTGTTGCGAATTCCACCCCTCGCTTCCCGCTTGGGGTTGGAGATTCTCGGTTTTATGTTTCGAAGTCCACTCCCCGCTTCTTGCTTGGGGTTGGAGATTCTCGATTTTGTGTTGCGAAGTCCACCCGTCGCTTCCCGCTTGGGGTTGAAGATTCTCGATTTTGTGTTGCGAATTCCACCCCTCGCTTCCCGCTTGGGGTTGGAGATTCTCGGTTTTATGTTTCGAAGTCCACCCCTCGCTTCTTGCTTGGGGTTGGAGATTCTCGATTTTATGTTGCGAAGTCCACCCCTCGCTTCCCGCTTGGGCTTGGAGATTCTCGATTTTGTGTTGCGAAGTACACCCGTCGCTTCCCGCTTGGGGTTGGAGATTCTCGGTTTTGTGTTGCGAATTCCACCCCTCGCTACCCGCTTGGGGTTGGAGATTCTCGGTTTTATGTTTCGAAGTCCACCCCCCGCTTCTTGCTTGGGGTTGGAGATTCTCGATTTTATGTTGCGAAGTCCACCCCTCGCTTCTCGCTTGGGGTTGGAGATTCTCGATTTTATGTTGCGAAGTCCACCCCTCGCTTCCCACTTGGGGTTGGAGATTCTCGGTTTTATGTTTCGAAGTCCACCCCTCGTTTCCCGATTGGGGTTGGAGATTCTCGGTTTTATGTTGCGAAGTCCACCCCTCGCTTCCCGCTTGGGGTTGGAGATTCTCGGTTTTATGTTTCGAAGTCCACCCCTCGCTTCCCGCTTAGGGTAGGAGATTCTCGGTTTTATGTTGCGAAGTCCACCCCACGCTTCCCTCTTGGGGTGTGAGAATCTCGGTTTTATGTTGCGAAGTCCACCCCTCGCTTACCGCTTGAGGTTGGAGATTCTCGGTTTTATGTTTCAAAGTCCACCCCTCGCTTCCTGCTTGGGGTTGGAGATTCTCGGTTTTATGTTTCGAAGTCCACCCCTCGCTTCCCACTTGGGGTTAGTGATTCTCGGTTTTATGCTGCGAAGTCCACCCCTCGCTTCCCGCTTTGGGTTGGAGATTATCGGTTTTATGTTTCGAAGTCCTCCCCTCGCTTCCCGCTTGGGATTGGAGATTCTCGGTTTTATGTTGTGAAGTCCACCCCTCGCTTCCCGCTTAAGGTTGGAGATTCTCGATTTTATGTTGCGAAGTCCACCCCTCGCTTCCCGCTTGGGGTGTGAGATTCTCGGTTTTATGTTGCGAAGTCCACCCCACGCTTCCCGCTTGCGGTTGGAGATTCTCGGTTTTATGTTTCAAAGTCCAACCCTCGCTTCCTGCTTGGGGTTGGAGATTCTCGATTTTATGTTTCGAAGTCCACCCCTCGCTTCTCGCTTGGGGTTAGAGATTCTCGGTTTTATGTTGCGAAGTCCACCCCTCGCTTCCCGCTTGGGGTTGGAGATTCTCAGTTTTATGTTTCGAAGTCCACCCCCGCTTCTTACTTGGGGTTGGAGATTCTCGATTTTATGTTGCGAAGTCCACCCCTCGCTTCCCGCTTGGGGTTGGAGATTGTCGATTTTGTGTTGCGAAGTCCACCGTCGCTTCCCGCTTGGGGTTGGAGATTCTCGGTTTTGTGTTGCGAATTCCACCCCTCGCTTCCCGCTTGGGGTTGGAGATTCTCGGTTTTATGTTTCCAAGTCCACTCCCCGCTTCTTGCTTGGGGTTGGAGATTCTCGATTTTGTGTTGCGAAGTCCACCCGTCGCTTCCCGCTTGGGGTTGCAGATTCTCTATTTTGTGTTGCGAATTCCACCCCTCGCTTCCCGCTTGGGGTTGGAGATTCTCGGTTTTATGTTTCGAAGTCCACCCCCCGCTTCTTGCTTGGGGTTGGAGATTCTCGATTTTATGTTGCGAAGTCCACCCCTCGCTTCCCGCTTGGGCTTGGAGATTCTCGATTTTGTGTTGCGAAGTACACCCGTCGCTTCCCGCTTGGGGTTGGAGATTCTCGGTTTTGTGTTGCGAATTCCACCCCTCGCTTCCCGCTTGGGGTTGGAGATTCTCGGTTTTATGTTTCGAAGTCCACCCCCCGCTTCTTGCTTGGGGTTGGAGATTCTCGATTTTATGTTGCGAAGTCCACCCCTCGCTTCTCGCTTGGGGTTGGAGATTCTCGATTTTATGTTGCGAAGTCCACCCCTCGCTTCCCACTCGGGGTTGGAGATTCTCGGTTTTATGTTTCGAAGTCCACCCCTCGTTTCCCGATTGGGGTTGGAGATTCTCGGTTTTATGTTGCGAAGTCCACCCCTCGCTTCCCGCTTGGGGTTGGAGATTCTCGGTTTTATGTTTCGAAGTCCACCCCTCGCTTCCTGCTTAGGGTTGGAGATTCTCGGTTTTATGTTGCGAAGTCCACCCCACGCTTCCCGCTTGGGGTGTGAGAATCTCGGTTTTATGTTGCGAAGTCCACCCCTCGCTTACCGCTTGAGGTTGGAGATTCTCGGTTTTATGTTTCAAAGTCCACCCCTCGCTTCCTGCTTGGGGTTGGAGATTCTCGGTTTTATGTTTCGAAGTCCACCCCTCGCTTCCCACTTGGGGTTAGTGATTCTCGGTTTTATGCTGCGAAGTCCACCCCTCGCTTCCCGCTTTGGGTTGGAGATTATCGGTTTTATGTTTCGAAGTCCTCCCCTCGCTTCCCGCTTTGGATTGGAGATTCTCGGTTTTATGTTGTGAAGTCCACCCCTCGCTTCCCGCTTAAGGTTGGAGATTCTCGATTTTATGTTGCGAAGTCCACCCCTCGCTTCCCCCTTGGGGTTGGAGATTCTCGGTTTTATGTTTCAAAGTCCACCCCTCGCTTCCTACTTCCCGCCTGGGGTTGGAGATTCTCAGTTTTATGTTTCGAAGTCCACCCCTCGCTTCCCGCTTGGGGTTGGAGATTCTTGGTTTTATGTTGCGAAGTCCACCCCTCGCTTCCTGCTTGGGGTTGGAGTTCTCGGTTTTATGATGCGAAGTCCACCCCTCGCTTACCGCTTGGGGTTGGAGATTCTCGGTTTTATGTTTCAAAGTCCACCCCTCGCTTCTTGCTTGGGGTTGGAGATTCTCAGTTTCATTTTCCGAAGTCCACCCCTCGCTTCCCGCTTGGGGTTGGAGTTCTCGATTTTATGTTGCGAAGTCCACCCCTCGCTTCCCGCTTAGGGTCGGAGATTCTCGGTTTTATGTTTCGAAGTCCTCCCCTCGCTTCCTGCTTGGGATTGGAGATTCTCGGTTTTATGTTGCGAAGTCCACCCCTCGCTTCCCTCTTGGGGTTGGAGATTCTCGGTTTTATGTTGCGAAGTCCACCCCTCGCTTCCCTCTTGGGGTTGGAGATTCTCGGTTTTATGTTTCAAAGTCCACCACTCGCTTCCTGCTTGGGGTTGGAGATTCTCGGTTTTATGTTTCGAAGTCCACCCCTCGCTTCCCGCTTGGGGTTGGAGATTCTCCGTTTTATGTTGCGAAGTCCACCCCTTGCTTCCCGCTTGGGGTTGGAGATTCTCATTTTTTATTTTCAAATCCAAATCTCGCTTCCCGCTTGGGGTTGGAAACAATCAATACATGCGATATCCGAGCGAGGCTCGTGCTCTTAGCATAAAAGCGATTATGCGCGATCCGAGCCAGGATCGGGATCGCGGCATAAGGCAAGCGTCCGACGTGTCCCGAGGGTGCCACAAATATTGTGACACTCGGGCCATGTGGTTCGATCGGGATATGTTTACAATAGACTAAGGAAAGAAAACACGAAACACAACCATAGAGTAAAGAAAGTTGCATAAAATAAGGTCGCGAAGGCCGAAATATCTTAATTACAAACCCCGGCGGGACCACTAAAATAGCGAAAAATAAAAAAAAAACATTAAAAAGTCGGAGACATCCTTCATTCCTTCGGGACCTCGACATCGGTGTCTTTCGTTGCCTCGGCGTTGAGTTCCGTGGGAGTCTGGAGGCGAGCAAGGCGGAGACAGCATCGGGTTGGGAGCTTGGCGTGTCGGTCGCGGGTTGAGGGCCCGTGACGACGGGGTCCGGACCTCCTTGGACGAGCTCCTCTGCGGATGGTGCCTCGGTAGCCACGGTCCAATCTTCGTTAAGGAAGAACTCGCATTCTCCCTCGGGATCCTCCTCGTTTTCCTCCCCCATGGTGATTGCGTAGTTGGGGTTGAAGAAGGAAATGCGGGGGTCGATGTGCCCGTACTTCGCCACAGCCTACTTAACCCCCATGCGGACGGCCTGATGGAACATCTTGTTCACGCTACTCAACAACTCCTCCTTGTACTCCGTAGACTCCACATAGTTGGACCCCGCATCCACCACCTCCTCGTTGAGCTCGCTGACGCGCTGTCAGAGGTTGGTGATCTCCTCCTCGGCCTTCAGGAGCTCCGTCTCCTTCTCTTTAAAGAAGTTGTGCTCAGCGGAGAGTTTGCCCCAAAGCTCCTCATTCTCGCTCTGTAAAACCCCGACCAGGGCCTTTGCCTTGTTCTGCTCCTCCTTCGCCCTCGATGTCGCCTTGGCCTCGTCCTTTGCCGCAACCTTCGCGGCTTTAGTCCGCTTTCCAGCCTTGGCGAGGTCCTTCTCGTGCTTCGCACATTCCGCTGTGCGGGCCTTAAATGCCGCCTCCATTTTATCCATCCTCGTCTGGAGAAGGGTGAGGCGGATGTGGTTGTAGTTCTCAAAAGAGGTATGCTGAAAATTCACAAAGTTGTTAAAAAAAAGGGGCACAAAATCCAAAACAGAAACGAGAGTTATGGAAGCGGAACGTACCATCGCCGAGTAGCGGACAACCTCATCATTAAGAGCCTCCTCGGTGAGATTGTTAGCTCACGAGACCTCTTCCTTCTAGTCGTCCCGACTCCAGCTCCTAGAAGCACCCCGAGCCGGCCCGGGGCAGTGGAACTTCGCGGGAGAAGGACCATCGACGTTGAGAGCCCGTCCCTCAAAATTAATGATGGGGATGATCTCCTTCCCCGACGGACCGCGCTGGCTGTCCCCCCTAGGTTTCTTCTTTTTATCTCCGCGGGGGGACTCCGCGCCTTTCCTCTTTGACCCAGCTCCATCGCCAGATCCTCGGGTGGCTTAAGAAGACGCCCTAGCATCGTCCCCACTTTGATCAGCCCCCTCAATAACTTCGCCCCTGGCGCCTTAAGTGGCGGGAGTGTCACTTTCAGTCGCGAGGTGGGTGGCCCCGCCTGCGAGGTTGGTTCCTTTGCGACAATCCCCTTTTGACCTCGGGTGATGTCTCTTTATTTGGTGGTGTTTTTATATATGATTTCCTTTGTAAATATGTTTCTTTTTCCCCTTTTCTTGTGTGTTTTGTTCCTTTTTAGCTTAGTTCCCGTATTTCTTTGAGATTCGGAGACTATACACGTTTTATGTGTTTTGTAGGTGTTTTGGCATGGATCAAGGGTTGTTTTGAAGGAGAATCGGAACATGGAGCAAGGCCCGAGCTTAAGAGGGAAAGAGAGGAGCAAACCATGAAGAAGAACAAGAGAAAAGCCAACAAGAAGAAGGTGGAACGAGGTCCGGATCGAGCTGGAACCAACGTCGGACCCGAGATGAATTTCTCGACCTCGGACCGACTTGCCCAGTAAGTCGGGCCCGAGGTGCTCCGTGTCGGTCCGAGTCGGTCGCTGGCTGGATTGGGCTCCAAGGCACGAAATTGTAAACTACCACTTTTGCCCCTCATCTATAAAGGCTCTCTTATCTTCTAATTGGAGGGGGTTCCCACACACTTAGCAAGGAACCAACCCTCAAAAACTCTCAAGAGGATACTTGGAGAGCAAGGAGGAAGGAGAGGAGAAGGAGAAGAGAGGGAATCGGCATAGGAGAGGAGATTGCTAGGAGATTTGATGGGTTTGGTTGATAGATTAGCTTTGCCTTGTTTTGATTTTGTGGATTTGGAAACCTTGGATTGGAGTTTGTGGGTTGCTTTTGATTTGTGAATGAAATTTGGCTTTGGTTTGAGATTGATGATGTTGATTGCTTTGCTTTGTGATTTGTTTGCTTTCTTTGTTTTCCATATGGAGTAGATCTCCTTGATCTTGGGTTATGGGGGAAAACTCTAGCTAGGTTGGGCTAGAAACCCTAATTCCATAAGCCTTCAGTGCTTGATCTAGGAACCCACTCTACATAGAGCTACAATTCCTTATGAAAGTAAGGAATCAAGGCTTGTGATTGGCAAAGTAACGAAAGTGAACATTTGTCCATCTCAAGACCTTGCTTCGAAGGGGATTTCCCCAATGATCGATGTGTAGATGTGGTTGGAACGAGGGCGAAAGCATCTCGATCTTATTTCGATCATCACTTATTGCTTGAATTGGGATGGAAAAGCCTTAATCTACTAGAGAAGGAACCCAAAAGCCCAAGATCTACTTTCAATCTTTGAGTTCGACAAACCCAGCTACATCGGGCTCGACTTGCTCTACGTCGGTCCCGACTTCCCTCTTGTCGCCAACATCGGGCCCGACGTGACACTTGTGTCGGTCCCGACTGTTCTCTTTGTTTTCCTTTGTTTTAAGTTCTCCTTTCCAGCTTTCTAGTGTTTAGGCACCTCAATCGAGTAGATTTCCCGAGCGTTCGACACCCACCACGTGCTACAACGGGGTTGGGTTATAAATTGTATCTCTAGACCCTCGCATTCGTGAGCGATCAAAAGATTGGCGCCGTTGCCGGGGAATTCTAAGTGCATTGAGTGCCAATTTGGTGTGTTTCTTGTGTTTTGGTAGTGATTTGGGTGAGGGAATAGCCCAAACCCTTTGTTTGTTTTTGATTTGTTTTTGTTTGTGTCTTTGTTTCGTAGGTGTATGCGAGCTCGTTCCTCCCGAGGAACACTTGAGCTTGAGTTTGTGAGTGATCCGGAAAGTATTCTCAAAGAAGCCCGAAGAAGGAAAAGGATGGAGAATCAAGCTCTCCATGGTGATGAGGAGTTGGCTCGACTTAGGGCCGAAATGGCTAGATTGCAACTTGAGAAGGACAATCAAGAGGCGGTGGCAAGAAGAGAACGGGAGCAACGGGTGAGGGCCGAGGCTCAACTCAACGCTCTACCCCGGAATGCACGCCAATATATGCATCCGGAGTTGAGGGTAACCGAACCGGTTATTGTGGTTCCCGAGGTTGCCAAGAATTTTGAGATCAAGACGGAATTCATCTCCCTCATCAAGCGTGATCAATTCGAGGGCCGTCCACATGAGTGTCCCATAGAGCACGTCAAACGCTTTGTGGACATGTGTGAGACGATCTTTACCGACGAGGAGACGATGGAGTATGTGCTTCTAAAGGCGTTCAAGTGGTCACTTGGGGGCAAGGCCACACATTGGCTCGAGAGCCAAGCCCCTAGGTCGATCACAACTTGGAAGGCACTCCATGATGCTTTCTTGATGAAGTTCTTCCCGCCCTCAAAGACAACCGAGCTAAGAAGGAAAATTGCAAGCTTTCAACAAGGTCCGAATGAGCCTCTCTTCGAAGCATGGGACCGTTTCAAGGAGATGTTGCGCCAATGTCCTACTCCTGGCCAACAACCATATGTGCTCCAAGACATCTTTTTCCAAGGCATCAATCCGGCAACGAAGGATAAGCTCAATCTCTACACCGATTGTGGGTTCATAGACTTGACACCGGATCAAGCTTGGGAGCTACTTGACAAGCTATCCGATTATGAGGCCATGTATGGGGTGAGTCAAGCTAGCAAAGAGGTGAAAGTTCAAGGTGAAGGTGCAAGGAAGTTATATGATCCAAAGGGAGAAGACATTGATAGGGATGTGAAGCTCCAATTCCTTGAAGGTGAAGTGAGCAAACTTAAGAGGCAAGTCCACTACTACAAGCAAAATGCTAGAGCTTGTGAGGAGTGTGGATCCTTTGCACATGCTACACAAGTTTGTCCGAATGAGAGCCAAGTGCGCTTGGCCGAGCGAATTGAGGAGGCAAACTATGTTCGGGGAAATTTCGGTGGAAGAGGCAACTTCAACAATGGTGGTAATGGCCGGTGGAACAACGGTCAAGTTCAAGGCTACAACAACAACTTCAACCAAAACGAGCCAAGGGCGCCGCAACCACCACCATATAGGCCACCGGGATTCAATGAGCTACAATCATTTGCTCAAGAGATGAGGGATGGGTTCAAGGAGATGAGGACCCAATTCAATGAGTTTGGTGCATGGAGGAGGCAAGTCGACAATCAATTTGCCCAAATTGCAACTCAAGCCCCGAGAGAGAATGAGAGACTTCCGGGCCGACCTGAGGAGAACCCCCGAGCTCAAAACAATCAAAATGAAGTCCGGGCAATTGGATTGAGAAGTGGCCGAAACCTACCCGAGCCACACATGTCTAAGAAGAATGAAGAGAGCCGGACCGACTTACCCAATAAGTCGGGTCCGAGGTTCCCTGAAGTCGATCCAGCAGGAAGATCAACTCCTCTGCCCCGGACCGAGGTTGAGAGTAAGTCAGGCCCGACGTACCCAGATGTCGATCCGACTACTCTGCCTCAGCTCTGGCCCAGGACCGTGATACACGACATCGGGCCCGACATGGTGCCTAAGTCGGTCCAACCAGGAAATATTGCAAGTGAAGGGGGAAGTCCAAGGAGGTTGATCCAAGCAAGAATCAAGGTGCAACAACTCTTCCATATCCCTCAAAGAAGCCGAAAGATGTTGTTGAGAACAAGTTCAAGAGGTTCCTCAAACTCTTGCAAGGTTTGAACATCTCTATCCCGTTCGCCGATGCATTGAGCGAGATGCCATCCTATGCCAAGTTTTCAAAGGAGATTTTGAGCAAGAAGAGGTCGATTGTAGAAATGCAAGATGAGGTCAAGACCTTGGAGTTACGGCAAAAGCTAGGAGATCCCGGTCGGTTTGCTATCACTATTGGTGTGGGGTCTCAAAACTTCCAAGCCTTATGTGACCTTGGGGCAAGCGTTTCAGTGATGCCCGCTAGTATTTGGAGAAGGGCAAATTTAGGTGAAATTGAACCGGCCGATATATCCCTAACTATGGCCGACGGTTCCATCATCAAGGCTAAGGGAATATTGGATGACGTGCCGGTGCGAGTTGGAAAGTACTTTGTTCCCGATGATTTCGTGATCTTGGACATGCACGAGGACCCTTTGGTCCCAATAATCTTAGGAAGACCATTCTTAGCTACGGCGGGGGCAAGGTTTGATGTCAAAAACGGCAAAGTTTCCTTTGAGATTGGTGAAGAAAAGGTCGATTTTCACTTCAACAAGGCTTTGAATGAGCCGGACGCCTTGGCTATCCTCAAACTTGAAGAGAGTGCCAAGAGAAAAAGAGAAGAAGTGGAAGTTGCTAGAGAGGTCATTGTGTTGAGAAGTGATGAAGGGTTCAATAAATAAATACAAGCAAGGGAGTTGTTGGAGCAAGTTGAGGAACAAGATGCGTCAAGGATCAATGCTAGCCCAAGGAGAAATGAAGAGTATCCTTACTTATATCCTTTTGATGTTGGTGATGGCCACAATTCTTTCCAAACTTTTGATTCCTACATTTGTTTAAGTGATTTGAAAGATGACTTAGGAGACTTCTACATTTGCCTTAGTGACTTGAAAGATGAATTGTTAGAATCTCCTAGGAATTCTTTGGATAACTTTGGTGTAGGAAAAGAGGAACATGATGGAGCAAGTAAGGAGGAGAAATCTCATTCGTTGGAGGAGTATGATGAGAGAGGCCCGAGATCGGAGAGCCATGCCTATATAGACCATCGTTGGTGGTTTTATGGGTATAAGGGCAATGGGAATGGGCATAACAATGGCGAGCAATTCACCGTGTTTCACCCTCCATGAGATTGAGGTTAGGAAGTCAAGCTAGTGACTCTAAACGAGCGCTTCTCGGGAGGCAACCCGAGCTAGTAGCTTTCTTTTCGTAATTTTAGTTTGATTTTTCTTAGTTTAGCCTAGTTTTTCTCTAACCAATCTCTATCTAGTGTTTTGTGGATTTTTAGTGCTGTGTATTTTTCAAGGTTGTGTAGGATTTAAGGTGAAAAAAAAAATATAAATGGAAATATGGAGAAAGAAGTTGCAAGAGGATGGAGTAAAATTGGTGACCCGAACACCCCACATCGAGCCAAGGTAAGTCGGGCCCGACACAGGGATGTCGGTCCACGACGTCGGTCCGACCCGATCGGACTGGGTGGAATGCCATTTTTGCCCTTTGACCTAATTTGTCCCTTTCCCCCATTAAATGCCATCCCCCACCTACCTACCATCTTCATATTAACCACCATTCCCAAAATACAACCCATCTCCCTCACACTCTCAAAATCGCCTCCCCCCTCTCACCATACTCGATACCCCACTCTCCCTTTCTTCATCTCGATCTAATCACAAAAAGGCCTCCCTAGCCCGATTCCAAAGAGAAATTTCGAGTTCAATCTCATTCTTCATCCCCCATCTCGATCTAGGTTGAGAAAGTTTGAGTTCTAAGTAGATTGTTTGTTTAAAAGTCCAATACTCTTCAAATCCGGTACCATGGAGACTAGAGCTTCATCATCTCATGCGGAAAGGCCGAAGAAGAAGTCCAAGAAGTCAAGAAAAGAGCCAAAGTTGGATGATGTTTACTTGGAGGATGATGAGCAAGTTGAGAGTTATGCAAGATATATGGCACTTAAGCATCACACAAGGTGGCTTGATTGGGAAACCGTGAAGAAGATGGACATGGATCAAGCTCTTCCAAGGTGCAACTCCCACATCGGTCTCAATGGGATGCTAAGGTGGGACAATACCCACTATCCCGCCCTCACCTCGAAATTCATGGCCACTTCTGAATGCACTTATGATAATATGGAGGATGAGGAAGGGGCGATCACCTTTAAATTGGGCAATGAGTACCACAATCTCTCTCTTAGGGACTTGGCTACCTACTTCGGGTTTCCATGTCCAAAAGAAGAGACCGACGTCGACAACGAGAAGGTGAACCAAGTGTGGCGGCATGTGGCCGGGAAGAGCGAGATGAGAAAGGGCGCCACAACAACCGAGATTGCTAGCCCTCTTTTTCGGGTCATAGTGCGAGTTTTGGGATGTGCAATCTATGCTCGTCATGAGTTGAACAAGCCGATGAAGGAAGAGATTATGTTGCTACATGAGATGCTCTTCCACACCGAGAAGCCCATGAACCTTGCATGGGAGTGGGTCAAGATGGTGCGAGACTTCCAAAGCTCCTCTTGGATCTACTTCGGCGGGATGATAGCAAGGCTAGCCGTGCGTCTAGGAGTCGATCTTAACAAGTATTCTCCGGCTCCGAATGGTGTTGAGTATATGAACATGAAGTATTTCAAAAAGGCCAACATCATCAAGGAGAAGCTTTACATGACTTCTTTGGCTCCTCACTCGAGCTATGATGGTGTGTCCATCCGGTTGATGCCCAACCTCTATGATCTTTCTCGGTATCACAATTGGTACCAAGTGTGGGCCGGCAAGCCACACTCATTTGGTGACCCCGAAGGTGCAAGAGAGGGGCGGCGACAACAACCTCAACACATTCGGTTTACCTCCCCTCCATCTTCACCGGATTTCGACCAAGATAACTTTGTGTTTGCACCTCGTGGGGAAGACATGGACGTCGATCAAGAGAAAAATGAAGAAGATGAGCGCTTCCAAGACATGGCCAACCTCCGAGCCACGCACCAAGCTCCAACATTGGCGGACCGAGGTACACATGGCATCGGGCCCGACTTCCATCAACGTCGGTCCGGTGCCTTCTATGGTGATGAGGTCCCGAGGCACTATGAGCATGGAGAGGGGAGTGGTGTAAGGCAATAACAAGCTCAAGGTGGCGGTTATGAAGGCTACGCCCAATGGTATGGTCCGGGAATGGTGTTTCCCGAGCGACAACAAACGGTGGACATGTCCTTCTTAGCCAACCAAATGGCCCATCTTCAACTTCAACAAGAGAATGTTCTTCAAGAGGTCCATCAAGTGAATCTTCAACAACAATACATGTACCAACAACAACAACAATTGCTTCAACAACAAGGTGCTTTCCAAGCTAGCCAAGAAGAGATGAACCGAACCCTCGGCTACACTAGGCGAGAGGTGGAGGAGCTTAGAGAGGTGGAGGACCAAAGGTGGCGGGTCCAAGATAGCTTCAACACATGGATGAGCGGGAACTTCCCTTCTCGTGAGGACCAATGGACGCGCCCGGATCCTCAACTCCAACCACCACCACAAGACTTCTACCAAGAGCAAGTGTACGAGAGGGAGCGGCAAGCGAGACTCCAAAGAGGACGTAGGCGTGACAACCCCTTCGAGTGATTCTAGACATGCCATTGAAGAATAAAGAAATTGTGAGCTCTTTGTACTCTTTTCTCTTGCTTTTAAGTTTTGGTTTCCTTGTTTGATGGGGACATCAAAATTTTAAGTATGGGGTGGGGGTAAGTGTGCTCATGATTTCACTTGCTTGTGTGTGTTTGTTATTTTGAGGATATTTGGTTTTCGGTTTCTAGTTTGTGTTTGGGATGTTTGTTTCTTGGTTTGTGGTTTGATGAATGACATGGATGATCGATTTGGTTTTGAATGGATGAGTCTTTGTTTTTGGTTTTAGAGAAAATATTTGCAAAAAATCCAAAAAAAATTTGAAAAAATTGTGTTGAAAACAACAAAAAAGATTTTGTGTTTTGAAGATTTTGGACTATAAATTCCCATCTTAGATGTCCAAATGTAAGCTAATGATGATGTGAGCATGTAAATTCCTTTGCATATTTTTGGATGGTTTAGCCTCTAAAAAGATGTTGCTTTTGATGTGATCATGATATCTTGCTTGTTTTATTGAACATGTGAGTTCTAGGATGAGTTCTTATGCAACTAAGTATGAGTGACCCTTGTGAGATTGATTTTTGGCCATTTTAGGGATGCTTGTTCATATTTGCATATCCCTCATGTTTCTTGTGCGATTAGCTCATGCATGCTTAGTAAAACTTGCTATTGCGGTGTTTATCTATTTTCCAAGACCGTCATGAGATTTGTCTTAGCATTGTCACATTGATTTTGAACTTTGTTCTTTTAGTCACATAAATGTTCCATATCCTACCATGAAGTGAATCCTTTGTTTGTAGCCCCGTTTTAGCCTAGTCCTTTGTTTGAAACTCCTCAAAAATATTATTCCTAGCCTTATATGACTTGACCCTTATGGGATTGGACTTTAGAAGAGAGGTTTGGATTGTATTTGAAGAGTTGAGATTCTCTTTGGTTTAAGGGCAAATAATGGTGTTATGAATCATGTGGGTAGTGCATCTTTGTTGTGCAAAAAGAAAATGAAGAAGAAGAAAGAAAGAAAGAAAGAAAATGTTGGAAATGGAAAGTGGAATGAAGGTAAAGAGCTTAAGTGAAGAAAAAGGGTCCGACCGAGTTACAAACCACATCGGGCCCGATTTCATAATAAAGTCGGTCCAGTGTAGAAAATGTGGAAAATCCAACAAAAAGCCTAAGAGCAAAGATGAAGTGGAATGTTAAGTGAAATTTTGGGTTGAAAGGAAAATGTTAAGTCTTTTGGATGAGTGTGATATTGATTGTGGAATTTTGGTGAAGTTGGTGAGAGTTTAGGTTGTTCAATCCCCATTGTAAGCACCACAAGACCAAATAATTCCTACCTTGAGAAATACCAAAAGCCCCATTACAACCCGGCCGAATGGAACCTCTTTGAGGACCTCCATTGAGCCAAGTTCGAAATTCTTTGTGTACATTGTATTAGGCATCTCTAGGTGGAGGATTTGGTGATATTAGCTTCAATAGTAAAGTCCTTACTTGCATGATTTTTGAGCTTGAGTGATCATTGCTATACCCATACACATGATGAGTGATACACATTCACATATCCCTAAAGTGAGGCTTAGTTGCATTGACTCTATTCTTTGGAACACTTAATTATGTGAGATGATGTAATCTTGCTTGAATATCAATCACTTGTGCTTAAATGTTTCTTCATAAGAGGCTTTACTTGAAGATTATGTTTCGGTCTTGCTTACATTGTTATTGCTTGAGGACAAGCAAGTTTAAGTATGGGGTATTTTGATGTCTCTTTATTTGGTGGTGTTTTTATATATGATTTCCTTTGTAAATATGTTTCTTTTTCCCCTTTTCTTGTGTGTTTTGTTCCTTTTTAGCTTAGTTCCCGTATTTCTATGAGATTCGGAGACTATGCGCGTTTTATGTGTTTTGTAGGTGTTTTGGCATGGATCAAGGGTCGATTTGAAGGAGAATCGGAACATGGAGCAAGGCCCGAGCTTAAGAGGGAAAGAGAGGAGCAAGCCATGAAGAAGAACAAGAGAAAAGCCAACAAGAAGAAGGTGGAACGAGGTCCGGATTGAGCTGGAACCAACGCCGGACCCGAGATGAACTTCTCGACCTCGGACCAACTTGCCCAGTAAGTCGGGCCCGAGGTGCTCCGAGTCGGTCGCTGGCTGGATTGGCCTCCAAGGCACGAAATTGTAAACTACCACTTTTGCCCCTCATCTATAAAGGCTCTCTTATCTTCTAATTGGAGGGGGTTCCCACACACTTAGCAAGGAACCAACCCTCAAAAATTCTTAAGAGGATACTTGGAGAGCAAGGAGGAAGGAGAGGAGAAGGAGAAGAGAGGGTATCGGCCTATGAGAGGAGATTTCTAGGAGCTTTGATAGGTTTGGTTGATAGATTAGCTTTGCCTTGTTTTGATTTTGTGGATTTGGAAACCTTGGATTGGAGTTTGTGGGTTGCTTTTGATTTGTGAATGAAATTTGGCTTTGGTTTGAGATTGAAGATGTTGATTGCTTTGCTTTGTGATTTGTTTGCTTTCTTTGTTTGCCATATGGAGTAGATCTCCTTGATCTTGGGTTATGGGGGAAAACTCTAGCTAGGTTGGGCTAGAAACCCCAATTTCATAAGCCTTGAGTGCTTGATCTAGGAACCCACTCTACATAGAGCTACAATTCCTTATGAAAGTAAGGAATCAAGGCTTGTGATTGGCAAAGTAACGAAAGTGAATATTTGTCCATCTCAAGACCTTGCTTCGAAGGGGATTTCCCCAATGATCGATGTGTAGATGTGGTTGGAACGAGGGCGAAAGCATCTCGATCCTATTCCGATCATCACTTATTGCTTGAATTGGGGTGGAAAAGCCTTAATCTACTAGAGAAGGAACCCAAAAGCCCAAGATCTACTTTCAATCTTTGAGTTCAACAAACCCAGCTACATCGGGCCCAACTTGCTCTACGTCGGTCCCGACTTCCCTCTTGTCGCCAACATCGGGCCCGACGTGACACTTGTGTCGGTCCCGACTGTTCTCTTTGTTTTCCTTTGTTTTAAGTTCTCCTTTCCAGCTTTCTAGTGTTTAGGCACCTCAATCGAGTAGATTTCCCGAGCGTTCGACACCCACCACGTGCTACAACGGGGTCGGGTTATAAATTGTATCTCTAGACCCTCGCATTCGTGAGTGATCATCGGGGAACCAGGGCAGTGGAAGTGGAAGTCGCAGGTTTCTTTCCCTGCGCCTTCGAGGTTAGAGCGTTAAAGAGATCCATTGTAAAAAAAGACATGAAAATAAGTTAGAAAGGAACAAGACATCACAATAAATCAAACTAGCATGACCCGAGCGAGGCTCGTGGTCATCACTAGATAAGCGGGGTTTTAACCCCGGACCCGGGCGTTGCGCCAAAACTCAAAATAAGTAACGAAAACAAAAAAAAAGAGAAGGGAAGGTGAGTAACCTCTTCGCCCTCGCAGGGTGGAAGGGAAAGTCTCAGGCCGGTCCGCTCAAGCCGTTCCTATGTCAAGTAGTCCTGGTACGACTTCTGGCGCTCAAGAGCGTATCGCTTCCTGAGCTCGTCAGCCTTCTGTGTACCCTTGGGCCGAACGAAGTGGTCTGGAGCCGTAGGGATGTTGTGATACCTCCCGGTAGGATCCCGGACCAGAAACAATTTTTTCTTCCACGGCCCGACATTCGAGGGGGCCGTGGTGAGCTTAACGCCAGGAAGGCAGAGGTTGACAAGGCAAGACTCGTGCTTCCTCCTCGCCAAAAATAAGCTCGACATAGTGTCGAGGTCGGGCCCGTCCCCGAGCTCGTGGCTGCGGAGGGTGTAGGCACACAGGAGCCTCCATGCATTTGGAAAAAGCTGCGCGGGGCAAACATGCCTGGCCCATAGGAAACTGGCGATGTGCGGGGCCAGAGGTGGCCTGAAGCCAGCCTGAAGGCTGAACAGGTGCACGACCACGCATCTGTCGTACGATGCCAAAGAGAAACCCTCTCCTTCGGGGAGCGCTAGCTCAACCCCCTCGGGCCAGGCGAAGTCCTTGGCGATATCCACGAGGTCTTTTTGTTTCAGGATCGTTGGTACCCCCTCGGATAGAAAGGTCTCTTTCGAATCCGAGGACATGGGTATTCGCTCCTCGAGGACGGGCGGAACGCTGGACACCGCATCGGCGATGTGCTCCGCAAAAAAGCTTGCCAGGTCGTTGGAGCCGGACGACCTCGCAATAAAACCGGCCACTTCCTCAACAGAAATCGAAGACGAGGCCATTTCGACACCAGACGATGTGCGAAGTCGGGAGAAACGCGAGTTGATTGAAATGCCGGAGTCGCTGGAAGAAGGATCGCTAAAAACCAACGAGGGATACCTCGGGTTCTGAGAGTCACTGGTCTCTACACTCCCTACGGATTCGGAGACCTCGTAGAATCTCTCTTGAACTTTGAACACGAAGCCTGTTGGGGGGCTCAAAGAAGCTCCTCTAGGCATGAAAGAGCGACGTCGAGGCCATAAGAGGCGAGCACCTAAAAAGGAAAAAAAGGGGGTTGAGACATCGAACAAAGCCACAAAAAGAGAACGCGAGGTAACAACGGGAAGAGACCACGTGGCACCCTAGGGCTACTCTGACAAGATAGGACGGCGGGGAAGAAGGTGAAGCGCCAAAATGAAGAAGGAAAAAGGCGGAATGGAAGCCATCGGTGGGACGCCAAACGTCCCGTCAATCAGATGTCAAGACGTTTGGCTTCCCAAGACGTTCGAAATTCAAAAACGAAGAAGACGGAGGAACTCAAATGTCGATTGGAAAACGAAGGGTTCGGAGGTATCACGCGCACCACCCTCGCCACCACCGTTTCGCAGCCGTGACGCCGGCACGAAATACCAAGAAACGAATTGTCACCCGCTAGGGCACAAAACAAAAAAGAGGAAACGCAAAAAAGAGGAGCAAGGGCACCGCGCAGAAGCACACGCCGCCCTCACCACCACCTTTCGCCGCCATGACGCTTGCACAAAACACCGAGAAACGAACCGTCGCATGCTAGGGCACAAAAAAAAAAGAGGAAACGCAAAAAAGAGGAGAAAGGGCACCGCGCGAAAGTACACGCCGCCCTCACCACCACCGTTTCGCTGCCGTGACGCTGGCACAAAACACCGAGAAACGAACCGTCACCCGCCTAAGGCACAATATGAAGAGAGAACAAAAAGGAGAAAACGAAGGCGTCGGGCAGGTGCGAGCGCCGCCCTCACCCCCTCTGTTTCGCCACCGTGATACAGGCACGAAATGCCATGGAGTGTGTGTCTCCCGTTAGAGCAGAAGGCGGCAAAAGAAAGACGAAGAACATCGAAGACGAGAAAAAAGAGTTGAGCACTTACTTGCTTAGAGTTGGCGTGTGAAAAAACGGTGGCGCTCCTAGAGAAAGTCGGAAGGTCGTTGATAATCGCCTGAAAACCGCTGCCGGAAACTAGAAGGGCGAAAGAGAGAAAAAGAGGAAATGTAGAAGGAAGAAGATGAAGATGAAGATGAGGCGTGTGAGAGACGCCTCTTATAAAGAACAAGCATGGGCCTCTCCTCGCTCCCGAAAGGTTTATTGGGCCTGGTCTACCTCGACGGTCCACTAAGCGAAACACGGGCGAGCAGGCCTAGGAAGCATCATGCGTACGAACAAGAGAAAATCCTAAGTGGCAGGCCTCGCAAGAAGCTTTCTCACAATATGCCCACCCCATCTCTAAAGATCTCGCACCTCGCAAATCCTAAGAAGTGCAACCCCGCGCCCCGGGTTTAATGAACACGAATTCCCCTCGAGTTTATGACTTGCGATCCTCGGGACGAGGTCTCCAGGCCATGGGGTTGTGATGGTGTCCAAAATGGTGAAGAAAGAAGTGGGCCCGGGACGCAAGGAATAAATAAGATCCGACGGGACACCCAAGGTATATTCTGGGGCCCACAACCGCACCCATCTTTTATTTAAACAAAATCATTATCTCCGCGAGGTCTTCCGAAGCCTCGGAGCGAGATCTAAACCTCGTTGCCGACTCTAATGACATACCCGCCCAACCGAGCAACTCAGTTGGTGCCGCTCCCCCGAGCCAATCACCGTCTGCCTTGCCTCCGGACCAATCAGAAGCCTTGATCTCGGGCGTCCCACATTGGATGATAACCAAAACTCGACTCCTCAATTCTCTATAAATAGAGGAGAACCTCGTAAGTGAAGGGGGTCGAAAAACATCTTGAACTCAAGAACTATCTTGCTCGTTGAAAATCGACATGTTGAAACATCGTCAAAAGACCTCGCTATAGGCAAGTGAAGTTCACAAAAAGACTTCAAGTCTGTAATATTCGGGTTCGTTTTTCCTTCTAAGTCAAAAAAACAAGTTTCTTGGCTTACAAGCAATCGAGTTTCTTGACTCGCAAGTAACCTCGTTTTAAGAAATATGTATAACCCAACTTACTAATTCGTTTTGACAAGTCACAAATTACATACCTTCTCATATGTATTTCTATTCGAAGAGAATGATTATAACCTTTATTTTAATTCCGGTCAACCTCAGCCAAATCCCATATAACCCTAATCTTATCTAATTTAACTAAATTCTAATCATTAAAAGAAATATACTATCTTTTACTCGTTAAAAACCGTGTATTCCTAGTTACGGATTCACGATTTCAATATAAAAAAAAAACCAAGTTCTGTTTTCTTTGTGTGGAGAAGCCGTAGAAGCCCTTCATAACTTTCATCCTTGCCAGTTGTCGCCGACGCCAGGGAAGCTCGCCTTCGGGATCATTTCGTTCGCCGCACCGTCTTAGACGCGCGACACCACTCCTTTCCCGCTTAAAGGCCGGTGATCGAATTCTCCGGTGAGTCCTTGCTTTCACTTAAATTCCGGTTAGATCGAGTTGGTGTCGGTTGGTGAGTCGTTGATGCTTAGGGAGTTGTCCATGGTGGTGGGGGTTAGTGTGTAGATCAAGCGCGCTTTGGCGGTTGTGTGTTACAGCGGGACTGATGAGCTACTGGGTGTTTGCGGGGAGGGATCGACGATGGTCCTAAGTTGGAGAGGGGGTGGGTCTACTAGGATGATTTAATTAAGGTGAGATTAATTAGTTTGTTTGCATTTATGGAACTTGTTAGGAGGGGTAGTGCAGTAGAAGGAAAGATGCGGTTTTGGTTGTTTTAAGTTGATTAATTAGGGGGTTCGGCTAAGGGATCTTTTAACTAGCTAGTATGTTTTTATCTATATATACACATTTAGCTTCGGTCAAGAGCTTAGTTCAATTATGTTTGTTTAATGGTGGAGAGTTGGGTGTTGTCGGTTGGTCATAGTTGGAGAATTGGGTTTTTATATATATGCTTAGTTTCGGTCAAAAACCCTTTTAGCTTATTACATTAGGAAGATGTCATTCTAAATTATATTTGTTATTTTTGTTTAGGGAACTGCTTCTATTCAAGCTCTTAGTGTTGTTCTTGTTAGGAATCCTTGGTGGAGGTAAGTCGTTTTTCGACTTGTTCGGTTCTTCTCTACCTTATTAGATTGTGTATCGATATTGTAGGGCGGGTTTTGGGAACTAGTCCCGAATACCTTTATAAACTATTTTGAACTTCTCGTATTGTTGTGTGTGTAAAATGGTTTGAACGTGTTTTATCGAAAGGATAATTTTTAGAACGTTTTCTCTGTGTTGGTACCGTTTCCGACACGGCCCATCGTAGCTGGTGTGCAGGAAGAGTTGGCTAGGTTGACCCGGTTGACTGGGAAATCGGGCCCCTTCAAAACAAAAATTATTATCTGTGTGTTTTTTGGCAAGTGCTCCAGTGGAGGCTTAGCCAGGGGTTAGAAGGGAGATTGTGAAGTGGAGTGGGAGGGCCTGCCTCAGCACTCGGCGTGGTGATGAGCGCCTTGGAAGTCGGATTGTGGAAAAAGGAGGAATTGCATTGTATGAGATTATGAATGTGAATGCGTATGTGGCCTTGTGTGACTGATATAACTAATTTAGGTATTGGCCTAAAGTGTAGTTGTCAACCTATTTAATAGTACCTAGTAAGGTCTATTTTCTAGTAGCGCCTCGACGGAAGTCGGGGTGTTACAAATTGGTATCAGAGCGAGGTTGACAACAGGGCACATGGAACTGACCAACAAAGAGTACCCGAGGTCCAACTTAAAACCAAAACCGACCGGTGTTTTCAAAATGTTTTACTAGGGTAGGCATGATGCATATAGGAGGGTAGGTGACACGTCGCGACTCTTCCCCATCAGCCGAAGGACGTCACGTAGAATAGTAAGAATTACATTAATAAATAGGATGTTTAAGTCTTGACTGTAGGACTTTCTATTATAGATGGCCCCACCAACCAGAGCAAGAGCTGCTAAAGCCAATGGAAGAGGTCGTGGAAGAGGCCGAGGTAAAGGTCGTGGCAGGGGTAGAGGAGAGGCCCATGTATCTACTGAGCCAGAGGTACAACATAATACCCACCAGGAGGAGGTTGCTGAGAGTCAAGATGTAGTTGTTGCTGTTCATCAAGTGGACAGTGCATCTGTCCCTGGAGGGGTTCCCCCAGCTAACGGGGCTCAAGTGGGAGGAGGAGTGCCTCCGGCAAGACTGGCCCCAGAGGTGAATGTGGCGATCCAGCTGTTATTGCACACTTTGATGGGTGCGGGGGCGACACCTAATTTGAATGCAGTTGCGGGGCAACAAGGGGCTGAGAGGAGGGCACCAAGACCAGACTCTGTTTTGGCTGCCCAGTTAGGAGCTATGCCAAATTCGCAAGGACCAATGATAGCTGATCGTGTGGTCGAACCGAGGAGACTGTATCGCGAGCCTCAGCCTGACAAGTGGCTCGCGGAGTTTAGGAAGACTGGAGTGTCGAACTTTGCTGGAGCTCAGGGTTCTGACGTAGAGCAGTGGTTGAGGAGGGTGAAATCTGCGTTGGACTCCATTAAGGCACCGGAGGAGCGAAAGATGTCCTTAGTACAGAGTCTGCTACATGAGAGTGCTTTTGACTGGTGGGAGTTATGTAGGGACCACCGGACTGAGGTGACTTTCGAGGAGTTTGAGAGGCAGATTCGAGATCAGTATTGTCCTTCGGTGGTGAGGGCGGCTCGGGAGGCTGCTTTCCGGGATGTTGGACCCGAAAATATCACAGTAGCTGAGACTATTTTGAAGTTTCAGCAAGAGTTGGCGGCGGTGTCAAATGTTGTCCCTATTGAAGAGTTGAAGATTGCGACCTTCCTGAAAAGGTTGCAGCCGCATTTACGTGCCTATGTGTCTGGTCTCCGACTCGCGACGTTGGGAGAGATTCAACAGTCTGCTTTGGCGTATGCTATAGCCACTTTGAGGCCGGAACAAGTGGATGCTCAGGTAGGAGGGGGTAAGAGATGGAAAATGGCAACTGCAGCGACTTCTAGGGGTGACGATCAGTCTGGACAGTACCCGTAGAGTAGACTAGAGTTCCAGCCATCGGGAAGCCAAGAAAGATCACAACAGAGTCGGGCTGCCAGGAATCAAAGACAGTGCTACAATTGTGGAAGCGCTGAGCACTTGAGGAACCAGTGTCCTAGTCCAGTGAAGGATTGCTTTACATGTGGGAAGCCCGGACATCTTCAAAGGTTCTGTATGGTTGACGCGCCTTCGCAGGGATCGGTACCGGGGACGGGAAATCGGAGAGTCCATCATCGGCCACCAGCACGGCAGACGCCAGATCAGAGTGTTGGAAGGAGCGCAGGAGCTAGTAACACTGGCGCAGTTCCTACTCGAGTGTTTGAAATGAAGGGAATGGAAGGACCGGATGTCTTCGCTCCACCCGACGACCTAGCTTGAGATTTCTAGTTGACGGTTGATAGTATGGTTTAGTTGCTAGTAGTTTAGTTTTTTTTCCGGACGTGAGGACCTTTAGTTGTTCATTAGGTTTGTTCGGTTGTTTTAAACCGGGGTTTCGTTGCTTTGTTTGTGACTGTTTGTTTTACTAATTGTTGCTTGGGTAGTTGTTTTGTTTGGACGTTGTTCATGGAAACAAGATTGTTTTGTGTGTTTATTATGGCCTTAATTTTATACTCTAGTTTCGTAAGATATTTTAGAACAACGGTGCAGGGACGAACTGTTTTCTTAGAGGGAGATAATTGTAGAATATGACAATAGGCCTAGTAATCTTTAAGTATTCCGTTGTTACATCCGTTTCTTTCACTCAAAAGTTTCGGGACGAAAATTTCTTAAAGGGGGTAGTATGTAATATTCGAGTTCGTTTTTCCTTCTAAGTCAAAAAAACAAGTTTCTTGGGTTACAAGCAATCGAGTTTCTTGACTCGCAAGTAACCTCGTTTTAAGAAATATGTATAACCCAACTTACTAATTCGTTTTGACAAGTCAAAAATTATATACCTTCTCATATGTATTTCTATTCGAAGAGAATGATTATAACCTTTATTTTAATTCCGGTCAACCTCAGCCAAATCCCATATAACCCTAATCTTATCTAATTTAACCAAATTCTCATCCTTAAAAGAAATATACTATCTTTTACTCGTTAAAAACCGTGTATTCCTAGTTACGAATTCACGATTTCAATATAAAAAAACCAAGTTCTGTTTTCTTTGTGTGGAGAAGTCGTAGAAGCCCTTCATAACTTTCGTCCTTGCCAGTTGTCGCCGACGCCAGGGAAGCTCGCCTTCAGGATCATTTCGTTCGCCGCACCGTCTTGGACGAGCGACACCACTCCTTTCCCGCTTAAAGGTCGGGATCGAATTCTCCGGTGAGTCCTTGCTTTCTCTTAAATTTCTGTTAGATCGAGTTGGTGTCGGTTGGTGAGTCGTTGATGCTTGGGGAGTTGTCCATGGTGGTGGGGGTTAGTGTGTAGATCAAGCGCGCTTTGGCGGTTGTGTGTTACGGCGGGACCGATGAGCTAGTGGGTGTTTGCGGGGAGGGATCAACGATGGTCATAAGTTGGAGAGGGGGTGGGTCTACTAGGCTGATTTAATTAAGGTGAGATTAAGTAGTTTGTTTGCATTTATGGAACTTGTTAGGAGGGGTAGTGCAGTAGAAGGAAAGATGCGGTTTTGGTTGTTTTAAGTTGATTAATTAGGGGGTTCGGCTAAGGGATCTTTTAACTAGCTAGTATGTTTTTATCTATATATACACATTTAGCTTCGGTCAAGAGCTTAGTTCAATTATGTTTGTCTAATTGTGGAGAGTTGGGTGTTGTCGGTTGGTCATAGTTGGAGAATTGGGTTTTTATATATATGCTTAATTTCGGTCAAAAACCCTTTTAGCTTATTACATTAGGAAGATGTCATTCTAAATTATATTTGTTATTTTTGTTTAGGGAACTACTTCTATTCAAGCTCTTAGTGTTGTTCTTGTTAGGAATCCTTGGTGTAGGTAAGTCGTTTTTCGATTTGCTCGGTTCTTCTCTACCTTGTTAGATTGAGTATCGATATTGTAGGGCGGGTTTTGGGAACTAGTCCCGAATACCTTTATAAACTGTTTTGAACTTCTCGTATTGTTGTGTGTGTAAAATGGTTTGAACGTGTTTTATCGAAAGGATAATTTTTAGAACGTTTTGTCTGTGTTGGTACCGTTTCCGACACGGCCCATCGTAGCTGGTGTTGAGGAAGAGTTGGCTACGTTGACCCGTGTGACTGGGAAATCGTGCCCCTTCAAAACAAAAATTATTATCTGTGTGTTTTTGGCAAGTGCTCCAGTGGAGGCTTAGCCAGGGGTTAGAAGGGAGATTGTGAAGTGGAGTGAGAGGGCCTGCCTCTGCACTCGGCGCGGTGATGAGCGCCTTGGAAGTCGGATTGTGGAAAAAGGAGGAATTGCATTGTATGAGATTATGAATGTGAATGCGTATGTGGCCTTGTGTGGCTGATATAACTAATTTAGGTATTGGCCTTTGGAGTTATGATTGCGATTGTGGATTTGTATGATGACTTTAGATAAATAATTTCAAAGCGTTCTACAATTTCCGTATTCTTTTTAGCTTGGTAGATTAGACGCTGACCCTTCGGGGAACATTTTTCAGTTCCAGGTATGAACCAGGGAGCCGTGCAGGAACCGAGGCCAGATGGCGGGCCGGAGCGGTAAAGAGCGCGTGTCATAGTGGGATTGGTTTTATACTAGTTTATTTATAATAGTTAGGATGTTGATTTTAATATTTGTTAGACGGAGTTAGTATTATGTTTCGTTTATTATCATTTTGTTTGGATAGTTCAGTATTAGTAAGTATTTTGTCGGATTTGGATACTTAGGTTTTTGGGAATTCATGCATAACTAAGTTTTCTATATTTTTATTAAAATAAAGGTTGGATGTTTTCACTTTGTTTTCTCGACGTTCTTGCGTTGCAAGATCCTAAAGTGTAGTTGTCAACCTATTTAATAGTACCTAGTAAGGTCTATTTTCTAGTAGCGCCTCGACGGAAGTCAGGGTGTTACAAATTCACACAGAGCTTCCGCTCATACTAAATACCTCGCTACATAATCTCGCAAGCCCTCATCACCACGCTCGAACTCAAAGGTCGGCCTCGCAACCAGAATCTGTCAAGTGACCTGTAGGTGGTAGAATCTCGTAGCTATTAGGAGATCTCGAACATTGTTAGATCGAGATTTCAAGTACTCATAGAAGGTCTAAGGTGTAAACCCCTTTGTTTGTAACCTCGTGATTTGTAACCTCGCTGTAAAGAAATAATAAATAAAGAGCAAGTGATTGCACAATCGAATAAAAGAATCTCCTATCTTGTCTTCTAGCGTCGGTTTATTTTAGGTTTCACCAAACCCTAAATATTGAACTTGAGTTTTCTCCATTACGAAAGTGTTTTGAATTCTCTTGTGGAATAACAATTGTCATAGAAATCTTGAGATTAGGTTGGTTTCCTATCATTTGGCATCAAAGTCAAATCGATATGACATGGTTAACACCCAAAATCCTCTTTTTCAATCCATCAACCCCAAAATCCTCTATATCCACCACCACCACCATCAAACTCACCTCCACCATGACCACCCCAACTAACCAAGACATTTTCATTCAACAACTATCCATTATTTTCGTACATCTTGAAGCTTAGCCCAACAATACTCCACCAATTAACAATAACCTAGGAGGCTTGAATCGAGTCCTTCCAAGGGGAGTATATATGGGGCCATACGAGAGAACATGGCCTCACTATTAGGAGGACATCGAAGAGATAAATGATATTGCTCGTGGCTACCACACCACTCGACGTCCATGAGCAAAATTTGATTTTTCTCAAGTTTGAGGGTGGTGATCTACACGGGTGGATTTTGAAAGCAGAGAAATATTTCAGGTACTATCAAATCCCTAACAAGCTTAAGGTTGAGGTAGCATCCATTCATCTAGAAGGTGACGTTCTTGGTCTCTTTGCTTGGATTAATGTAGAAAATGAAATTCTTTATTGGGAATCTCTTATCAAAGTATTCCAAGAGCATTATGGGCCACCAGAATTACAAAACCCCAATGATTATTTGTGCTCTATTAAGCAAAGAGGCACAATGTCCCAATATCACTAAGAGTTTGCTCGACAAGCAAGCAACTTGTGTTCACGATTGGCATGAGCACTGCCTACTATGGATCTTTCTTGTCAATTTGACCCTTGAATTTGAGGCTAAAATGAACCAAATCAAAACCAAAAAATCAACATACAACCCTACCGACATGCATATTTTTAATCGATCATATCCCGCAAACTTTACACCTAATCCCTCCCACTTACAATCGCGAACCGATCCTAATTCTTCACAGACCCAACTCCCCTCCTACAATAACTTGAACCAGAACCATAATCCATAACAACAAGATCTATCATAGAAGCTAACCTGATCATGGCAGTATGAAAACAATTAGGCAATACAAAGGACTGTTTTCAGTTTGGAGAGAATTTTGAGGCACGATATCGATGCAAATCCTCAATGTTTTCGCAAATGGAACACAACAAGATGGAGCCCGAAGAATAAAAATAAGTCAATTGAAGCTAAAACGGAGGGTGATACAAATGAGCTTGTTGAGATCTCTTTTAATTTTGGAGGACAATGCGGTTTTTAGGGGTGTATTGATACAATATCCCTAAAAATATAGTATAGAAATAAAGCTAAATATCTTCTTTGAAAAACTTCTAATAGAATCTTGAGGCACATCACGTTATTTAGAGAACACTCTAGATAATTTACCCTTTTTTATATTAGGTAAGAATTAGGAGGCACTCCCTTCAAGGAGGACGTCCTAGAGCATCCTGACAGATGAGAACATTGAGTTCTGGATGGATCCTAATAGCGTCAATAAGGAGACTGTGGTCCAATTTGGCAATTTTGTCAGCCACAGCATTGCAATCTCTGTTGACATGAGAAACTCGAGCCGACTAAATCCTTGTAAGGAAACAAGAATATCAGAGATTATCATTTCTATTTCCCAAGGGCAATTCGGGAAACCTTGAGCCGCTTTGATTACATGTAAATTATCTCCCTCTATTTCAACATTTGAGTACTTATTTTGTTTTGCTTCTCTTATGCTATCTCTTAGGGCTAGTGCCTCAACTTTAATTGCTAACGTTTTTCCATAACATCTTGTTTTTATTCCCAACACACATCCATACTGGTCTCTTATGATTAGTCCTCCAATGGCTTGTCCATTGGATAAACGGGAGCCATCAAAGTTAATTTTCATAACATTGTGGCCAGGCTTCCTCCATGTTTCTTGTTTTTGTTGGTTCCTCCTTTGTTTACACCGCTTTTCTTTATTTTGTTCTTCATCTTCTACCCAATTTTTTGCTCATTTCCAGTTCCCTAATTGTGTTCGGATGTATAATGGCAGGTCTGTTATGAATTCATTTGCTGCTTGTTGGAATACTAACTTATTCCATTGGTGCCATATACACCACCACATTATTGACAAAGCCTCAAATTCTTTAGGACTAAGTGTTGATACAATTCATTTAGTATACTTTTTGGTGTTTTGGTATTCACATCATAGTTTCGTAAGGTTTGTTGTATAGTTGGGTTTATTTTCTCTGCTATGTTTAAGGTATGTGGGCATTTTATCAAGAGATGTGTCGTATCTTCATAGGTGCAATTACACATGATGCAACTTGCAGATGTCATTACATGTTTTTCTCGTATTCTAGCTTTAGTCGGTAGACCATTTATATCTATTTTCCATAAGAAATATTTGACTTTTGGAAATGTGTCAAGTTTCCATATCTAGTTGTTAATGTGTATGTTATTTGTTGTTGTTCTTGTTATAAAGGCTATGGCTGAGTTTGTCGAAAACCAGCCATTCTTACTTGGTGCCCAATAAATACGGCCTCTAATTTTATTATCCGGAATTGGCACGACCGCAATTTGTTCAACAATGTTCATTGGAATTAGCTGTTTTAGTTGTTCTATTTTCCAAGTTCGTTCAACAGTAATAAATTCTGCAACTTTGATCGTCTCATCAATATTCTCTGGGTTTAATGCATAGGTTTTTAAAGGGGCATCCATGATCCAATTGTCATTCCAAATACTAATTGTTTGTCCATCCCCAATTTGCCACACGAGTCCTTGCACAAATTCTGGTCTTAGGTTTATTAGTCTTTTCTATTGCCATGATGTGTTTATTTTTACTTTATATGAAAAGAAGTTTTCATTTCTTTTAGATATTTCTCCGTAATAACTCGAACCAAGATATTGTTAGGTTCAGCTAAAACTTTTCATAGCAGTTTCATTTGTAATGCTTTGTTCATGTGTTCCATTTTCCTAATACCTAATCCTCCATGTGATTTGGGCTTACAAATTCTATCCCACCCAACCAACGATTTGTATTGATTATCTTTATTCCAAAAGAAACCTCCTTTAATTCTATCCGTTTCGTCATGTATGTTTTTCGGTAACAGAAAGCTTTGCATAATATAGTTTAGTTTAGTTGCTAAGTTTGATCTTATTAGTGTTGTGCGTCCTTCTTGGGACATGGAGTTGGCCTTCCATTTGGTTAATTGGTTTTTTGCTTTCCCTATTGTTTCTTTGAAAGTTTCTTTATTAACCACTCCATTTATTATTGGGCATCCTAAAATACTTTTCCAAATTCGTCATAGAGTTAATACCAAGTGATTGTTATATTTGCACTTTTTGTTGGTTATGTTTTTATTTGCTTGAAAGGCTGATTTGTGAAAGTTTACTTTTTTTCCAGATATCCCACTGTATTCCTCAATGATTCTTTTGACTATCATACAAGCACCTTGAGTAGCTTTTGAAAATATTATAATATCATCTGCAAATGCTAGGAAAGGAATTCTAGTTCCACCCCGAGTAATTGGGAATCCGATCGATTTTCTACTAGTGTCACATTCCTTTCGAAGTTTTCTAGCAAGTATTTCAGTAGCTATCACAAATAGAAATGGGGAAAGGGGGTCGCCTTGTCTCAGACCACTTTCAGGGAAGAAAGGATTTGTAGGACCATTGTTAACTAGTATCGAGAATGAAACAGTGCATACACGTTCCTGAATCCAACCAATAAATTTTTCGTCAAATCCAAATTTCTTTAGAACTGTAAATAAGAACCCTCAATCCACACAGTCATATGCTTTTTCCATATCCAATTTTATTGTTATCCAACCATCTTTCGCTTTACTTCCTCTAAATGAATGGAAAATTTCATGTGCTATTAGTACATTATCTTGTATTGCTGGTGGGTCACAAAAGCCTCTTGAATCGGATGAGTAATTTTGTTCATAACCCTTTTGAGTCTTTTGAATATGTATCTAGAAATATCCTAGGTAAGTCAATATGTAAATTTAGAGAAATCTTCTAAAAAAATCTCTAAGATATTTTCTTATTTTTGTTAATCCCTAGGTTATTTTATATGTTAACTGTAGATAATTCTTCTCTAGAATTCACTAATAAAGTTTCCCTCTATAAATAGGAAAGAAGGTTTATATTGAACATGTTTCCACTAAATGAAAACCCAAAGTTGTAATATCAAAGCTTATTTTGTGAGATTCTTGCAAAATAGCCTAATTTGCCCAATACCATTTTGTTAAATCTTATCAGCAAGCTAAAACAAGAATTTAGCAAGATGATGGGAACTCTGAAGCTTTCTTTCATATTCAAATTCTTACAAAGGATCACATCATCTTGTTCAAAAGAATACATAATTGTCTCGAACATGTACACTATCTGTGTGAAGAACAAAACCAAAGATTTTATATTCTAGGTAAGTAGCGCACAAAAAAAAAATAATAAATAAAGAAAACAAAAACAAAACGGGAGAAGAACCCGAGGCTTCATTTGAACTTTCTGTATTGTCTTGTCTTCGTCATCCCAAAGTACTTCCCCTTTGGCTTATGGTGCTCCAAACACCAGAACAGAAGAAACTAAAACTGATGTGTTCTCCCAAGAAGTGTCTCATGGTTTCCATGGTGCTGGAGGCGGTGGAGGAGTAGGAAACATAGGAGGGACAGCAGAGAAAATGGTGTTCTTGTCAATGCCGACGCTCTTGTCTCCTGACAAAGCAACCAAAGCTGCAACTAATCCGGCGTTACCTGCAAGAGTAGGCTCTGTGTAGTTGTAGTTCATGCGAACGTCATGGAAGCCATCGTGCTGGTCAGGGCCAGCAACCATGGCTCCAACTATTGTGTTTGGATTAGGCTTTTTAGAATCCCTCCATTTCCAGCCTCCTTTACAGGAATACTTCACCTTGTTTTTCGGGATTGATGCCCCTCTGTGATGTACATGCTTTGGATATTTTTCACCGAACCCAACCAGATAGCTCATCTTCCGAGGATTTTTACCAAGAACGTAATTGATCTGAACAGAGCAAAGAATTTAGTATCTCAAGATTTTACTTCAAATAAGCATAAGATAAGAGCATTTTTTGACAAGTAGGATATATATACCTGTGTCTGAGCAAATTCACGCAAGACGTCAGTTGAGTAGAAAGTGGGACCACAGTACCAGCCAGGTGTATCCGCAGCATCAAGATAATCACTAAAAAGGGTAGCCAAGAACGCAGCATTGACTACATACTGAAGAGGTTGAGGTCTTCCATGATTTAATTGGATTAACCCTCCTAATAACACATTAAGAGATGCATGTATAAGATTAGGAATCAAAGAAAAGGGCAAAGTTTCAATGGCCGATATGAATTATACCTTTTGTTCTGTTAAAGCTGTTGTAATAGGGCAGGTAGGAGCACATAACTATGCCAGTTTGATTGTGGAATGTCCCAAGAACGTCTTCATACGGATAACCAGGGCTCAGGAACAACCTCAATCGAGTAAGAAGTACCTATTATAGAAAACATAAGGCTTCATTAGAATACCAGATACACTATTGTTTTAAGATTTTGATGCTCGTGTTTTTTGTTTTATTAAAAAAAATACAGACTTCATCACGTACGCAAATTATTAAGTTACAAAGCCCTCTCATTGACGGAACATAGCAATAAAAATGTGTAGTAATAATAGCAGTTAACAATACTTCTCCATATTCCAAGTTATAAGCTAAGGGGTCAGGACGAATCATGGCAGGATAAATGTCACCAGTTGTATAGCAAATGGCAACTAGCGATCAAGTTTACGAGGACAGGAGATGCATAATCAAGCTCAATAGTGCAAGCAACATGCGGATATACAAAGAGCATCCTGGAAACAAATGTAAACTTACTTGCGCTCCAGCTAGCTTGTTGTCCCAGCTGAACACACCATAATCTGGACCTCCCCAGAAAGCACCCGCATGCTTCACAAGATCTCGATTAGTTGCAAGCTGAAGATACGTATTATTTCCAGTGGCATAATACATCCACGAAGCACCCCATACAAATTCATCCCAGTACATGCTGGAATTGTAGAACATGGCAGCCTCAGATCCGCCAGCACTATATCTTCCTCTTTGATCTCTAGCAAATTTCCATAGAGTTGTTGCCCCATGAACAAGTTTCTGTGAATAGGCCTTGTTTTCCTTGAAAACAATAGAAGCAGATGCCAATGCTGCAGCCATCTCTGCAGCAAGATCAGAGCAACTGTTACACTCTGTCACGGGCCGAACATAATCAATGTCCTCAGGCCGTGTCCAGCAGTAGTGATCATTAGGAGTTGTACTTCCATGTGATGTATCGCCTTTGCCAACCTATCAGAGAGAAAACCTCCATAATTTGCACTAAAAATATATATATGCTTCATAAGCAAACAGATTGACGATAAGAATGAAGAATTGTGCCTTGCCCTTTTTGACTTTAGTAAACTGCCTCATATAGTTTACATTTATTCTCATTAGGAGTTGCAATTTTGAAAAGAGGATCTGCCTTCTCTTTGTAATAGATCTTCTTACAAGAGAGTATGTTAAGAGACCCAGATTCTTATCTGGAGTTCACATCAAGTTGGAGTTGGTTGATGTATAATTGGAGTTTCAGTGGGAGTATCGAATTGTAATATATGCATAAACACATTTGCTCAATGAGATAGGAACAAAGGAGAAAAAAAGAAACCAACCATATTTTTATACCTGGGCCACGAGACGATCGATAGAATCAGCAGAAGAGTTGAAGGTCTTGAGAAGGTAATCTGTCCCCCACTTGATGACATCCCTGACATGGTTAAGCTCGCCAGCGGCGTCGTACTTAGCACTGTATTCGATCACACTCCAACTCAGCATAGTGAGGGAAAAAGATTTCGGAAAGTGGAACTTGATGGCGTCCCCAGCATCGTAGTAACCACCCTTGAGATCTTTGAAGATGGTGCCGGGGTCCGATTTCCCATCGTTCAAACACGAATTACCCCTCCATGAAACGTTATTGTGTTTCGGCAACTTCCCCGCTGTAGCCAATCACGAAAAATTAGAGGCAAAATCCAGAAAAATTAGGGATCAGATCCATTCAAATCCAAACAATTTGGAAGAAGGGAGGGGGCAGTACAGCGTTGAGCATTGAAGAACATTAGGGCTTTGTGGAGGGCGAGGGTGTAGTTGTCAGGGGGAGGAGCGTGGTGTCGGTGGCGAGGAACAGTTTTGACGATGAGGACGATGAAGCCGACGAGCAAAGCGACGGCGAGGATGGTGCCAACTGTCCACACGAAGATCTTACGGCTGACGATGATACAGCCTAGATCCACGTACATTTTCTTCTTCTGCTGCTCGGTGGGGCCCAGCAACCAGCTCTGCTGCGTCTCGTCGAGCTGCCTGGAAGACGAGAGCGCCGCCCTGTCGTACTCCTGTAGGTTCCGGCTCCGGTCGTCGTCGGTGGCCGAGTCTGCCGCTATCTCCAGCGGCCCGCCCCACGGATCCCGCCCGTACATGCTTCGGTTTCGATCGCAATCCGCCCACAATTATCAATCGAGATCGGATTCCTACGCGGTCTCGCCAACTTTCTCTCTCCCCCCTCTCTCTCTGTCGGTACTCGGTACTCGGTAGTGTGAGAGTTCAGTGAATTGTGATTGCGAATGTGGGTTAAATAATCATAAATGGAGTTTTCTTGTATTACATACACTTCCATTTGCGAGGCTGACACACTCATAAATAAATTAATAAATGGCGGAAGAGAATATAGGTATTTTTTTTTTTTATCAAAAACATATAGGTATTTTTAATAGACCTTTATAAACACTTTGGTATTTAAAAAGGCTTTTTTACCGGAAACCACCCTTACAATATGTCATATTAGCGTAAACCACCCTTTCAATGGCTATTTACCGAGAACCACCCCTACAATGTCTTCCGTTACGTTTTGACCACCCAATTAAAATTTTCCGTTTGAAAATCCGTTAACACGTGCAATGACCCTTTTGCCCCTCTTTTTTCCCCCAAATTACACCCCAATCTTCCTCTTTCTCCCTCTCAACTTCGCATTCACTCCCCGACGTCATCTCCGACGCCACCTCTAAACCCCCACCCTTCCACAACCTGATCAAGAAAGCCAGCAATCACTCCCCGAACCCTAACTCCTGCTCCGTAGCCCTCTTCACCACCGTCCCTCCGCCGCCATGTCACCACTCCACCACAACAACCCTCTCCCTCCGCCACGTCCTCGCCGCCGCCATCAACCACACGATCTCCCTCGTAACAGCCGCCCAATCGAAGATCGCGAGCTCGATTCTGCTCCGAGAGCTCACCGTATACGAAGGCAACGCCTTGCGCGATTGCAGGGAGATGCTGGATTAGACCTTCTACGAGCTCGGCGAATCAATCGCTGATCTCCACGCGTCCGAATCTACGACAACCTCAAGACGCTCCCGAGCGCCGCCATGACCAACGAGAACACCTGCATCAACGGATTCACGGATCTGGAGGAGACGAATTTCGACGCCAGGGAGCGGATCCAGATCGAGCTCGCCCCGATTGCTCGGATGATCAGCAACTCCCTCGCCGTAATCTAGTACATCGAGACAGTGAACGCCGCCAATTCAAAGATCCGGAATCCAAACCTAGGGTTTCCGCCATGGATGACCTCGAGAGCTCGCAAGCTGATGACTCCATTCCGCTACTGAAATCCGATTCCAATTCAATCGAATTTTGAGCCCTAGGAATCTAAATGCGCAGTTGAGAGGGAGAAAGAGGAAGATTGGGGTGTAATTTGGGGGAAAAAAGAGGGGCAAAAGGGTCATTGCACGTGTTAACGAATTTTCAAACGGAAAATTTTAATTGGGTGGTCAAAACGTAACGGAAGGCATTGTAGGGGTTGTTCTCGGTAAATAGCCATTGAAAGGGTGGTTTACGCTAATATGACATATTGTAAGGGTGGTTTCCGGTAAAAAAGCCATCTAAAAATGCTCTAGAGACTTTAAGGTGTTTAAAAACGCATCTAAGAGAAAATAAAGTATTTTTTCCATCTGATTTAAAAAAAACGGTTTATAATATATAAAGTCCGTTTCAACACAAAATTTGGTTAACCCTAATAGGCTGAACAAGCCAAACCCATTCCTTAACCGGAAGACTTAGGTGATCAATTTCATCCTCTGGGGTTTCAAGCAACGATTTGCTAACTGTACAACCAAAAGAAAATTGGTTAGATACACCTCAGTTGGAAACTTACAAAATTCAAGTGAGCACTACAGATAAGCAATTACTTGATCTGTTTCTTCGTCAAGTTGAATGAGAGAATTTTTTAGGAGGTTGTTCATTGGATTTTTCTGAAGCTTCTGTGGCCTTCTTACGCTTTCGAATAGGTTTATCACTTTCATTAGCATCTTTGTCTTTTTTTTGACCTATTTGATGGCTTTCTCTTTTTTGATCCCACCTTTTCTTCATCAGGACCATTAGTAATCTCAGCTTCAGACACAAAAAACTAGGTTTTTTCATAAATTGAAATGTAAATCGAGAAAACTAGGTTTTCCCAAATTCAAAACGTAATTTCAGCTTTCACTTATTGTGGTATTTCCTCCATTGCTAGAGCCTTCTGAGTATTCCATGGAAGTAAAGATTTGAGTTCTCTTAATCTTCAAATTGTGGGCACTTTATAGTGGAATTGAGATGGATTGGAATGGTGGAGGGGGAATGGAGGAAATGACGAAGGAAGTTGCCCATCGTGTTTAGAAGATGAGTACATAAAGGGAGAGGAATGGGTTTGGTTGGGTTTAGTGTATTAGAGTTAGAATTTTTTTTTGTTAAACCGAGCTTTATATATTATAAACCGGTTTCTTTTAAAAATCATATGGGAAAATATCTTATTGTCTCGTAGATGTGTTTTTAAATACCTTAAAGTCTCTAGAGCATTTTTAAATACCAAAGTGTCTCTGGAGGTCTATTAAAAATACCTAAATGTCTTTTCTATACAGTACTACTGAGTGATTGATTTTTATAATTACTAGAGGGCTTCACCCGTCCGTTGGACGGTCTATAGTTATGTTTACAACTCTAAAAGTTCTCCCTCAAGAGATAAATAAACGCTCTATTCTCCATATTCATTCCATTTATTCAATCCGTTTTTCTTAAATTGAAAATATATTATTCTCCCTATTCAATCCATTTAAAAAAGGGAGCTTAAAAGTAATAAGAGTATTAATGGGTTTGACCTATCCGACTTCTATGATCAATGTTTTATATTTCATGATCAATCTTTTAGCCTTTTCAAATTCCTCCATCAATGTTGTGATCATACTCTCTTCAGCTTCATTCCTCAATGTTGTAACAATGTAATAAACACTTACCTTTTCCCCTTCTCAAAAGCTAGCAGCCCATGCATTGTATAAATAGTCATAGTCCCTTATTGTGTCATTTAAAGGTAGGTGTTTAATATGTTGTTACAACATTGAGGAAAGAAGTTGAAGGGAGTATGATCACAATATTAATGGAGGAATTTGAAAGGCTAAAAGATTGATCTTGGAATATAAAATACTGATCATAGAAGTCGAAAAGGCCAAACTCATTAATGTTCTTATTACTTTTAACATTTCTCTTTTAAATGGCTTAAATAGGGAGAATAATGCATTTTTATTGAAGAATAAATAGATTGAATATGAAAAATAGAGCATTTATTATCTTTTGAGGGAGAAATTTTAGAGTTACTAGAAGGCTTGTCCCGTCCTATGGACGGGATATGATTTCGTGTCTATTGTTATTTATTTTATAAGTGGACATAGGAGAATGTGTATATTATTGAATTAGAATAGAAATAGTAATTGTATGTGTAAATTGATGAAATTAAATAATGAAGGAAAATTAGATTTAACCGTTAATTTTGAATGGTTGGTTTGGTGGATGGATAATATATTATAGTCGTCAGTATTTGTTTATGATAGGTTAAGCATATATATAGATATATAGTTGTATGATATAATAAAATGGTGTTTTAAAATCCACTTTTTTTAAAATAGTGTTTTAAAATATTTAAACTTTACACATATAGCTTCATTTTATAAAATATACACGACCAACTCCATTTTTTTTCCTATACACGACCATAATTAAAATTTTACAAAAATGGATTGAATAAGGAGAATAATGCATTTTTTATTTAAGAAAAATAGATTGGATTTATTAGATTGAATGGGGTGAATAAAACATTTATTATCTATTGAGGGAGAACTTTTAGAGTTGTACAGATAAAGATACAAATTTGCACGCATATTTTAAACTTTGGCCTTCTATTTAAAAACACGCACAACAAATTTTTTTTTCTTAAAATTGTTTGAAATGCGTTAAACTATAGTATAATTTTGAACAAATTTAGCCCAAAAGCATTTTGGGCCACCCTATTTAGGCCCTTGTTAAGCTCTCCTATTAAATTAGCTTTTTGTTAAGTATACAAGGCTTAAATGATTTTTTTATTCCTATTCCCTCTCTCTCGTGCGTGTGTCCGCTCTCTCGTGCTCTTCCCCCGTCCACTCTTGCAAAAACCAAAATCGATTCTCAACTGCAAAAACGGTTCGAGGACATCGATTTCAAGTCGAAATTTGTAGTGCAATTTGTATTTGAAGTTTGTTCTCGAGATTCTGGTGTTTTGTGCAACTGGATTTCGTTTTGTGATCGTCCACAAGCCTCTGCTTCAAGTTAGGGTTTTTTGTTTGTGTGATATTGAATTTTGTTTGATCTTCTTCGATTTTGTGTTTGGGTTTTACTTTATGCTTTGCTTTTTCGGTTTGTTTGTCGATTCGAAGATGAGTTGCATGCGATGATAGTAACGACATGTTTTGGTTCAATTGATGACATTATTTTCGTTCTTGTGTATTTTGTGTTTCAATTCTTCTTTTTTGTTTTGCATTGTTTATTTGTTTGGATGTTGTGAAGTCAAATTCTCGATTTCGAAATTATGCTGAATAGTGATGATATATTGTAATTATGCTTATGGCATTACGTTTTTTTATGACAAATTACAACTATGATTAGAGCATCACATTTCCCGATTATTTGTGATGATTGTAACATATTCATGCAGTATGTTGTTTGTTTTGTTGTGCATGTTGTGTACGTTGTGATTATAGTTGTTTGTGATGACAGTTGAGACATGTTGTATTTGCTTGTGATGATAGTGGCTTTTTTTTGTCTAGGGGTTGTGATAACAGTTATTGCTATTGATGATAGTATATTGATTATAATTGTGTTTATTGACATTAGTGATGACAAAGACTTTTTCTTATGTTTTAGGGGTTGTGATGATAATTGTTTGTGATGATAGTTGCCTTTTCTTGTGTTTATCTGTTGTGATGACAGTGTTGCTATTGATGATAATATATTGTTCCTAATTGTATTACAGTGACATATTAGTGATGACAAAGTGTTTTCTTGAGAGTTGAGATATGTTGTATTTTTGCTTTGCAATGATAGTTGTTTGTGATGACAGCGTCTCTTTCTTATGTTTCTCAGTTGTGATGACACTTGTTTAATATTGATGATAGTATATTGATTATAATTGTGTTTTATTGACATTAGTGATTACAAAGACTTTTTTTTATGTTTAGGGGTTGTGATGACAATTGCCTTTTCTTATGTTTTATCTGTTGTGATGACAATGTTGCTATTGATGATAATATATTGTTTCTAATTGTGTTACAATGACATATTAGTGATGACAAAGTGTTTACGTGAGAGTTGAGACATGTGGTATTTTTGCTTTGTGATGATAGTTGTTTGTGATGACAGTGTCTCTTCTTATGTTTCTCAATTGTGATGACAAATTTTAATCAAGTCTTTTGTTTTCCAAGATAAAGAATGGAGCCTAAGCAATTGCAATATATGGTACCTGTATCAAACCGATATAATGGAAGAGCAAACCAGTATCACACTCTAGATGTTTTCCACCTCATCAAATGTCATCTTACACCTGATGAGTTTAGTAGGTTAGGTCAGGGGTGCTTTGGTGCAGTGTTAAAGTTAGGTGATACTATACCACTTCGTTACAAACTTATGCATTATGCCATCTTATGCATTATGCATTAGAATAGGGGGTAATGTGTGTCGTTATTCTTTGATGGACTTCGCTGTTGTCATTGGTTTGAATTGTGATAATTTAAGTGATGTTGATATCCCTAAAGTTGACGCCGTACATGTCGTAGGTGTGGATAAGTGTGATTTGGATCATTTACGGTCTGTTTTTATAAAAGAAAAAGACCGTTCCAGGAAGTTTAAACTTGCACACCTGTTGATCCTTGAGGTTGTTTTGCTTCCTAAACGAGATAAAGTTCCTATAGATCCAATTCATATTGCTCTTTCAAGTGATTTGGATAAATTTTATGCTTATCCTTGGGGTAGATTGTCCTATAACGCTTTGCTCGATAACTTGTTGCATGTGAATCGTACCCCCACGTGACCCGAAGATGATGAAAAAGCCAAACTATATACATGGTTTCAATGTGTTTGGATATCCTTTTGGATTTATGGTAATGTGTTGATATATTTTTTTATGTTAATTGCATCTGCAATGGTGTTTTAGTGTTTCTTTTTTGTGTGTGTTGTTATAGTTGTGGATTGTGGAGACTTTTCCAGCTTTTTGAGGCATTTGTCATCTTGGTGATAGAGGAGGTAAAAAAAAGTTCCTTATATGTTGCGTTGGCGTAGCACTTCACTTCAACTTTTTGGTTGGAAAACAATTTGTGATGTTGGGGACAAGAAACTGGTATGTTTAATTTGTTTTATTTTGATGATAGTTGAATCTGATGACAGTTGTAACTTGTAGAGTTTATTTGATGACAGTTAATTTGTTTTATTTTGATGACAGGAATGTTTGTATCCCTCGTACTCAAAATATGTTGCATTCATCACATGTGAATATCCCGATGAGGTTGTTGACCCTGTGTACAATGATCTTGTGAAACGGATTATACTGAAGCAAAAAGAGATTGAAGGTGAAGGATCTGAGTCTGATACGGAGGATGAACTTGCTGTTTTTTTTATTGCTCCACAAGATGCAGTTATAGAAAAAGCCAATGTTGGTGGTAAGAGGAAGACTGGGTGTACAAACGCAAAGGCTAAAGGCGCAAAGGCTAAAGGGGTAGGAAAAAAAGGAATCTAAAGAGATACCGAAAGAGCGTTATGAAATTGTGAATAGGGAAGGTAGGAGATTACAACTTCCTAGAGCGGCTAAAACTAAGGTTGATGACAGTATGCATAAGATTCCGAGGATTGGAAAAGATCAAAGGAGCCTGAAGGATTCGAAGGGTTCAAAGGATTCGAGCGTGAGTGGTCGGAAGAATCGTGTCAACAATATGCTTGAGATTATTGAAAAATGTAAGAAGCCAAAGTTTAAGAAAGATTCTAATGAAGCTTTAGAAAAGGACTTTCTATAGAAGAAGGATGTGGATGACAATGAAACTGATTTTGAAGTTGCTAGGATTTTGTCAATGGTCAAGGAGAAGGCGAAATTTGATGAAGTTGATGAGGATCCTGATGCAGTGAAGCCAGCCATGTCTCCTACCGACATCGATGAGTTGGTTCGAGTGCCTTCTAACGGACCAATCACGAGAAGTCGAGCTAAGATTGTTCAAGGCACAACAACGATATTGGTTCGATTGGCATCGGTTCTTGAAGAGCCACGCAAGACGAAGTGGGTCTCGTGCATTCGACATCAATTGAGCCCGGATTCCATGGATTAATATATGAAGGCCGAAAATTCACCATTTCCTTATTTAGAAACATGTGTTAGTTTGTCTCAATTTAGGGCTGTATTTAGTAAGTGACCGGGTGAGATAAATTGGTACATGGGTCAAAGTCAACCCTTTGACTTGACTATTCTAAATTGAGAAAATATCTTTATTTATTTAATTATAGGCGTGTGACTTTATTTAAATAATGAAGAGAAATCAGCCAATAGGCTTATGTTAGTTGGTTGATCTTCTCTCTTCTGGTTGTTAGAGATATTTTGAGTTTGTTAAGATGTTTCCTTAAATAAATAAATCAGCCACTTGATACGTGATTGCCTCGGAATCCTCCTTGATAATCTCGTATATGACCCACACGATCCCGATCGTGCCTTGTAATATCAGATTCAATCCTACAATTGCTTCAAAGTTAGAAACTTGCGATCCAAGTAATGAATTGATGAACGAAATTGAATTTGATTGATTGAATGGGAACCGATCAGATTGATAGAAAAATTCAACTTGATAGTTCAAACGGATTGGCTCTAACGCTAAATCCGATTGATTAACTAGTTTGATCTGTAACAATCACAACTAGAACAATCTAATTGAATTAAACCACAAATCAGATTTCCAACAAGAGAATTAAGAGAGAGAATTCGAGAATTATGATGGTGATGATGATCGAACAAAGCACACGCAAACTCGAGTTTTTGGAGCCCAAAGACTAGATAAACCCGAGGCAATCATGTATCAAGTGGCATCATATTCCAGCGTCTCGCCAAATAATTGTTTCTTTCCTTAATTTGCTTTCTAGTTAATTTAATTCAGTTTTTGATCCCAAAAATCCCACTTTTACACAAAGATTGAATTTTTGAGACCAAAGCTTGAATTTTTCACCATCAACCACCACATCTCCGCCACCCCTCCACCACAAACCACCACCGGCGACCACCAACTAGTGTCGCTAACCACCACCGCTTACCTCACCATCACTGTCCGAAACCAACGCCACCAACCCCACCCCATTCGGCCTACCCTAAACCCTAAATCGCCCCCCCCCCCTTAATTCTCGAAACCCTAACCGTAATTTTCGAGAAAACCCTACCCTAACCCTAACACTAGTTCTTAAACCCTAGGACCGAACCCTACAATTCTCTAAACCCTAGAACCGAACTCTAACCCCCGAACCCTAGATCCCAGCCAAGACACTCCAAACCCTAGTCTCCTTTTAGTTACTTGCCTCCAAGCAATTACCCAATTAGGAGATTTTTAAGGGATTTTGTTGCATGTTTTTTGTTGAATTGGTTGAGTTGTGTTGCAATATAGATTAGCAATTGTTTTTCCTACAGTTTTATGAGTTTTTCATTCATATTGCATGACTGATTGCGATTCATATTTCTTGATTCATATTTGTTAATTTCTATCATTGCATCCTATAAATTCGACCAACCCTTATTCTTCTTTGTTAATTTGGCTTCTAGTTGGTTTCATTGGTAGTTTAAAGTCACTTAGTTAAAAAAAATCAGATTAGCTTCGTTTCAGCCTATTGCTTTTGCATTCAACTGTTGCATTGCTTTGCTTATTTCTTCATTCTAGCACAAGAGTAGATTGTGCATAAAGTCAAAAAAAATCAAAAAAGAAAAGTAATCTACCCCAGCTAGTTTTAAGCCACTTTCAACCCTAGTGACTGCTTGCTAAAAAAAATAGCTAAGTAGAAATCACTTTGAAGAAAAAGAGTGACGAAATAAAAGTCACTAAGCCCACCATATTTTTGTCCTTGCACGCTTAAATTTGGCTTTATTAACTTGCATAGAGTCAATTGAGAGATTGCATGTGTTTAGAAGCTCATAAAGGGATTATTTGCATTGCTTGTCTTATTGCATACTTGTCATTTGCTTGAACTGCATATTTCCTTTATTTATCATTAGTATACCATACCTATACTATATCTATCCATTTACTCCCTCAAATCAGCCCAAAACTGAATTAAGTTGATTGGATTGCTTTGATGCAAGTTTTGGCTTGATTAAGGTGTGGTATTGCTTGTTGTGATTTGCTTTAGAACACACTACTTTCTCTACTTTCTTGCGTGTTTCAGGAACAATGGTGATCCCATCTGAGCCTAACCCGACTGAATTGAATCTTACTAAGGAGGCAATCGATTTCATTAGGTTGTCCAATAGTTATAGTGTACGAGATGGCCAGGCTCGAGCTGTAGAGCTGGCCACGGCTGCATTGTCTCAAAAATTGCAGCATCTAGAGGAGCAACTTGCAACATCGATTGAATCATCTCAAGCAAGTCATAAGAGTGCCCCTGCAATAGAGCTTACTAGTGACCCAAATCAGGCCTCGGGTAGCGACAAAGGCAAGCAACAAGTAGTTGATGAAGAGCATGATGTGCTTGCTAGCTACAACAAAGATAACGATCTCTCGGCTCACTACTCCCCCACAGCAGGTCGAGGTAGAGGAAGAGGCATCGGGTCGAGGACTCCACCGGTTACTCATCAACAATTTTATAATTAGCCAGCAAACTAGCATCCTCAAGCCACTCATCAACAACATCAACAATACAACAATCCTTTTGATGATGTGACTTATGGCTATCTTGGGGAAGAAAGGCGCCCATGGCATCCTCCCCTTGATGATTTCTATAACCAAGATGAGGTTGTAGAAGATATCCCACCAGCTTATGGAGTACAAAGGCCGAACAACAACAACAATGCTAACCAAAACATCAATCAGATTGGTAAGCGTGATATTAAGATCAAGATGGAGCCATTCAGTGGAGAGCTCAATCCGGAAAAGTATCTAGAGTGGGAACAAGCTACAAATTTCATTCTAGATCACATGGGTTATGAAGAATGGGAGAAAGTTGATGTTGTTGTTATCCACTTTGTTGGGACCGCTAGAAATTGGTGGTTTAGAATGAATGAGGATAGGATAAGAAAGGCCTTACCACCAATTGAAACTTGGGGCCAGCTGAAGTTTGTAATGAGAAAGAAATATGTGCCTGAAGAGCATACCGAGCACATGAGGCTGAAAGTTGTCACATGCAAACAAGGCACCAAGTCTTCAACTGAGTACTTCAATGAGCTAGAGGATTTGAGCTTCAAAGCAGGAATTCATCATTCCCAAAGGTCTCTAAGGACCCAATTCATGGCTGGACTGAAGCAAAGCATCAAAAATACATTAGAGATTCAACAAATCAAGGATCTCAATGCCTTAGTACATTCAGCCCAACTACTCTATGAGCGGCAACAAAGGAAGAAGAAGGAAGCTTGGAATGCTCCAAAAAGGTATGTTCCTAATTCTAGTGCTAATTCCAATTCTTATTCTTCTAACCCTTCTTTGCAGCAAAAGGGAGCTTCTAGCTCACATAAACCCACAGGTTTTCAAGGCCAAAGACGTCCAAACAATGCACCTCCAAACCAACCAAGGGCACGAGATTTAGTGTGCTATAAATGTCAAGGAAGAGGTCATTATGCCAAGGATTGTCCAAATCAGAAACAAGTGCTTCTCACCACCAATGGAGGATATGTGAGTGATGAAGATATACCTCCAAATCAAGTGGAGGAGGAGAGCAATGGACAAGAAGAGGAGGACGTGGAGGCCATTGGACCAGATTGCACCGAACAGCCTCTAACTTTGGTAACAATGCGTACTCTTACTTTACAAGAAACACCTAGGCTAGATCAAAGGAAAAATATTTCTCATACTAGGTGTACAATAAAGAATCAAGTGTTATGCATGATAATTGATAGTGGTAGCTACTGTAACATTATTAATGCTAAGATAGTTGATCACTTGCTATTAAAACCCAACCTAGGGCTACTAGTTATGGTCTAAATGGCATCAATGATTTCGGATGGTCCTAATCTTGTTACTCATCAGTGTTTAGTCCGTGTTTCCATAGGCAATTATGTCGATGATATCATGTGTGATGTGTTAAACATGGAATGCACTCATATCTTGTTAGGTAGACCATGGTTATTCGATAGGAGAGTTATATATGATGGCATGCTTAATACCTATTCGTTTAACTATGACGGGAGGAGATTTTCTCTTCTACCATTGTCGCCCCAACAAGTTTTACAGGACCAGGTATGCAGAGACCAAGCTAGGGCACTTAGGCGTGCCAAGGAAGAGAAAGAAGAGGCAGAATCGGCGGCCAAAGCAGCGGCACGGCGCTCGGCGCCCAACACACCTGCAAAGACAAGCGGCGTTTCCCAGTCTCCACCCGGGCGTTCTGGCCCAAATTTTAGGACAACATCAAGCACCAGTGGAGCTACTTATTGGGACAAAAAAACACCCAGGAAATGTCCCTAAATCGTCAAAAGTGCCGACCCTCAGTTCCGGTAGCACACCAGAGACGAAAACGGGGCTATCTTCCAAACCACTCGAGCCTTTTGGCTCAAATTTTGGGAGAAATTCAGAGACTCGGAGAGCTACAAATCTGGAAAAAAAACGCCTACAAAACGAGCCAAAAATCGGCTTAAAAGGCAATGTAGAAAAGCGCTCTTTAGTTGCACAGTCTAGTGTTTCTTTCCCTAACTCTTATTGTTTACTTCTTATGAGGAAAGATATACTTATTATTAGTCAAGATATTTCACATCTTCCAAAGTGTATTCAGGATCTATTACATGAATTTGAAGATGTGATGCCTGAAGAGTTGCCACAAGGCCTTCCACCAATTAGAGGCATTGAGCATCAAAACGATTTGGTGCCCGTTGCTTTTTTATCAAACCGTGCAGCCTATAGAGCAAGTCCAGAGGAGACCGCTGAGCTTCAAAGACAAGTGCAAGATCTCATGGACAAAGGCTATGTGCGTGAATCCCTCAGCCCATGCGCAGTTCCGGTGATTTTGGTGCCAAAGAAGGATGACACTTGGAGAATTTGTGTTGATTGCAGGACGATCAACCAAATAACAGTTAAGTATCATCATCCCATTCCTAGATTAGATGATATGCTTGATGAATTGCATGGTGCTAATTTCTTTTCTAAGATTGATTTAAGAAGTGGGTACCATCAAATTAGGATGAGGGAAGGGGATGAATGGAAAATTGCTTTTAAAACTAAGTATGGTTTATATGAATGGTTAGCAATGCCTTGAGGCTTATGAACCATGTTCTAAGAAGATACTTAGGTAAATTTGTTGTAGTCTACTTTGATGATATCTTAGTCTATAGCAAAACCTTGCATGAACATGTAGACCATCTTAGGGCTGTTTTGGACACTTTAAGGTTAGAAAAGCTTTATGTTAATTTGAAAAAGTGTTCTTTTTGCTCGAAGTCTACCATTTTTTTTGGTTTTGTTGTGTCTAAAGGTGGATTGAAGGTAGATGAAGACAAGATCAAAGCAATCAAGGAGTGACCTCAGCCGACTACACCAATAATGGTGCGCTCTATTCTCGGCTTGGCTGGCTTCTACAAGAGATTTGTGCGTGATTTTAGCACAATTGCAGCGCCTCTCCATGAGCTTACAAAGAAGGATACATCATTCAAATGGAGAGAGCAACAAGAGAACGCATTCAACATTTTGAAGGACAGGTTATGCAACGCCCCGGTGCTCCAACTCCCTGACTTCTCCAAAGCCTTTGAGATAGAGGTGGACGCATCTGGCCATGGCATAGGAGGCGTGCTCTTGCAAGACAAGAAACCCATAGCTTATTTCAGTGAAAAGCTTAGTGGGGCTGAGTTGAATTACCCTGCTTATGATAAAGAGTTGTATGCTTTAATTAGGGTTTTGAAGACTTGGTCTCATTATTTGTGGCCTAAGGAGTTTGTAATCCATTCTGATCATGAGGCCTTGAAGTATTTGAAAGGCCAATCCAGACTCAGTAGGCGACATGCAAGATGGGTTGAATTTATGGAGACCTTTCCTTATGTTGTAAAACATAAGAAAGGCAAAGAGAATGTGGTAGTTGACGCCCTTTCTCGGAGGTACGTTCTCTTGAACCAATGTAATGTTAAGATCCTTGGATTTGGAATGATTAAGGAATTATATGCTAGTTGATGTCTCTTTATTTGGTGGTGTTTTCATATGTGATTTCCTTTGTAAATATGTTCCTTTTTCCCCTTTTCTTGCGTGTTTTGTTCCTTTTTAGCTTAGTTCCCGTATTTCTATGAGATTCGGAGACTACGCGCGTTTTATGTGTTTTGTAGGTAATTTGGCATGAATCGAGGATCAATTTGAAGGAGGATCGGAGCATGGAGCAAGGCCCGAGCTAAAGAGGAAAGAGAGGAGCAAGCCATGAAGAAGAACAAGAGAAGCCAACAAGAAGAAGGTGGAACGAGGTTCGGACCGAGTTGCAACAACGCCGGGCCCGACTTGGAAGCTTTCAACCTCGGACCGACATGCACAGTACCTCGGGCCCGATGTCCTCCGTGTCGGTCCAAGTCGGTCACCGGACTACTTGGGCTCCAAGGCACGAAATTGTGGACTTCCACTTTTGCCCCTCATCTAATCTATAAAAGGCCCTCTTGTCTTCTATTTTGGGGGTTCCAAAGTTGGTTCCAAGGGGGGGAAAGGAGCTCTCACACACAACAACCCTCAAAAGGATACTTGGAGAGCAAGGAGAAAGGAGAGGAGGAGGAAGAAAGAGAGAATCGGCCAAGAGAGAGGAAGACTTGATAGGTTTTGTTGATTAGCTTTGCTTTGTTTTGATCTTGTGGATTTAGAAACCCTTGATTGGAATTTGTGGATTGCTTTTGATTTGAATGAAACTTTGCTTGGTTTTGTGATTGATGATGTTGATTGCTTTCCCTTTTGATTTGTTTGCTTTCTTTGTTTGCCACATGGAGTAGATCTCCTTGATCTTGGGTTATGGGGGAAAACCCTAGCTAGGTTTGGGCTAGAAACCCCAATTCCATAGCCTTGAGTGTTTGATCTAAGGAACCCACTCTACATAGAGCTACAATTCCTTGCGAAAGTTGGGAATCAAGGCTTGTGATTGGCAAAGTAGCGAAAGTGAACATGTGTCAATCTCAAGACCTTGCTTCGAAGGGGATTTCCCCAAGGATCTAGGTGTAGAAGTGGTTGGAACGAGGGCGAAAGCACTCGATCGTAGTCCGATCATCACTCATTGCTTGAATTGGGGTGGAAAAGCCTTAATCTACTAGAGAAGGAACCCAAAAGCCCAAGATCTACTTTTAATCTTTGAAGTTCGACAACCCCAGCTACCTCGGGCCCGACTTACCCAGTGTCGGTCCCGACTTCCTCTTGTCGCCAACATCGGGCCCGACGTGACCTCAGTGTCGGTCCCGACTGTTCTCTTGATTTCCTTTGTTTTACGCTCTCCTTTCTAGCTTTCTAGTATCGAGGCACATCGATCGAGTAGACTTCCCGAGTGTTCGACACCCACCACGTGCTACAACGGGGTCGGGTTATAAATTGTATCTCTAGACCCTCGCAATCCCGAGCGATCAAAAGATTGGCGCCGTTGCCGGGGAAGTCTAAGTGCATTGAGTGCCAATTTGGTGAGTTTCTTGTGTTTTGGTAGTGATTTGGGTGAGGGAATAGCCCAAACCCTTTGTTTGTTTTTGATTTGTTTTGGTTTGTGTCTTTGTTTCGTAGGTGTATGCTAGCTCGTTCCTTCCGAGGAACACTTGAGCTTGAGTTTGTGAGTGATCCGGAAGGTATTCTCAAAGAAGCCCGAAGAAGGAAAAGGATGGCGAATCAAGCTCTCCATGTTGATGAGGAGTTGGCTCAACTTAGGGCCGAAATGGCTAAATTGCAACTTGAGAAGGACAATCAAGAGGAGGTGGCAAGAAGAGAACGGGAGCAACGGATGAGAGCCGAGGCTCAACTCAACGCTCTACCCCGGAATGCACGCCAATACATGCATCCGGAGTTAAGGGTACCCAAACCGGCTATTGTGCTTCCCGAGGTTGCCAAGAATTTCGAGATCAAGACGCAATTCATCTCCCTCATCAAGCGTGATCAATTCGAGGGCCGTCCACATGAGTGTCCCATAGAGCACGTCAAACGCTTTATGGACATGTGTGAGACGATCTCTACCGACGAGGAGACGTTGGAGTATGTGCTTCTAAAGGCGTTCAAATGGTCACTTGGGGGCAAGGCCACACATTGGCTCGAGAGCCAAGCTCCTAGGTCAACCACAACTTGGAAGACACTCTATGATGCTTTCTTGATGAAGTTCTTCCCGCCCTCAAAGACAACCGAGCTAAGAAGGAAGATTGCAAGCTTTCAACAAGGTCCGAATGAGCCTCTCTTCGAAGCATGGGACCGTTTCAAGGAGATGTTGCGCCAATGTCCTACTCATGGCCAACAACCATATGTGCTTCAAGACATCTTTTTCCAAGGCATCAATTCGGTAACGAAGGACAAGCTCAATCTCCACACCGATTGTGGGTTTATAGACTTGACACCGGATCAAGCTTGGGAGCTACTTGACAAGCTATCCGATTATGAGGCCATGTATGGGGTGAGTCAAGCTAGCAAAGAGGTGAAAGTTCAAGGTGAAGGTGCAAGGAAGTTATATGATCCAAAGGGAGAAGACATTGATAGGGATGTGAAGCTCCAATTCCTTGAAGGTGAAGTGAGCAAACTTAAGAGGCAAGTCCACTACTACAAGCAAAATGCTAGAGCTTGTGAGGAGTGTGGATCCTTTGCACATGCTACACAAGTTTGTCCGAATGAGAGCCAAGTGCGCTTGGCCGAGCGAATTGAGGAGGCAAACTATGTTCGAGGAAATTTCGGTGGAAGAGGCAATTTCAACAATGGTGGCAATGGCCGGTGGAACAACGGTCAAGCTCAAGGTTACAACAACAACTTCAACCAAAATGAGCCAAGGGCGCCACCACCACCATATAGACCACCGGGATTCAATGAGCTACAATCATTTGCTCAAGAGATGAGAGACGGGTTCAAGGAGATGAGGACCCAATTCAATGAGTTTGGTGCATGGAGGAGGCAAGTCGACAATCAATTTGCCCAAATTGCGACTCAAGCCCCGAGAGAGAATGGGAGACTTCCGGGCCGACCCGAGGAGAACCCTCGAGCTCAAAACAATCAAAATGAAGTCCGGGCAATTGGATTGAGAAGTGGCCGAAACCTACCCGAGCCACACATGCCAAAGAAGAATGAAGAGAGTCGGACCAACTTACCCAGCAAGTCGGGTCCGACGTTCCCCGAAGTCGACCCAGCAAGAAGATCGACCCCTTCACCCCGGACCGAGGTTGAGAGCAACTCGGGACCGACGTACCCAGACCTCGATCCGACTCCTCTGCCCAGGACCGAGATTCACAACATCGGGCCCGACATGGTGCCTAAGTCGATCCAACCAGGAAATGTTGCAAGTGAAGTGGGGAAGTCCAAAGAGGTTGATCCAAGCAAGATTCAAGGTGCAACAATTCTTCCATATCCCTCGAAGAAGCCGAAAGATGTTGTTGAGAACAAGTTCAAGAGGTTTCTCAAACTCTTGCAAGGCTTGAACATCTCTATCCCATTCACCGATGCATTGAGCGAGATGCCATCTTATGCCAAGTTTTTAAAGGAGATTCTGATCAAGAAGAGATCCATAGTTGAAATGCAAGATGAGGTCAAGACCTTGGAGTTACCGCAAAAGCTAGGAGATCCCGGTCGCTTTGCTATACCCATTAGTGTGGGGTCTCAAAACTTCCAAGCCTTATGTGACCTTGGGGCAAGTGTTTCGGTGATGCCCGCTAGCATTTGGAGAAGAGCAAATTTGGGTGAAATGGAGCCGGCCGATATGTCCCTAACTATGGCCGACGGTTCCGTCATCAAGGCTAAGGGAATATTGGATGACGTTCCGGTGCGAGTTGGAAAGTACTTTGTCCCCGATGATTTCGTGATCTTGGACATGCATGAGGACCCCTTGGTCCCAATAATCTTAGGAAGACCATTCTTAGCTACGGAGGGGGCAAGGTTTGATGTCAAAAACGGCAAGGTTTCCTTTGAGATTGGTGAAGAAAAGGTCGATTTTCACTTCAACAAGGCTTTGAATGAGCCGGACGCCTTGGCCATCCTTAAACTTGAAGAGAGTGCCAAGAGAAAAAGTGAAGAAGTGGAAGTTGCTAGAGAGGTCGTTGTGTTGAGAAGTGATGAAGGCTTCAATGAACAAATACAAGCAAGGGAGTTGTTGGAACAATTTAAGAATCAAAATGAGTCAAGGATCAATGCTAGCCCAAGAAGAAATGGAGAGTATCCTTACTTATATCCTTTTGATGTTGGTGATGACCATAATTCTTCCCAAACTTTTGATTCCTACATTTGTTTAAGTGATTTGAACGATGACTTAGGAGACTCCTACATTTGCCTTAGTGATTTGAAAGATGAATTGTTAGAATCTCCTAGGAATTCTTTGGATAACTTTGGTGTAGGAAAAGAAAAACATGATGGAGCAAGTAAGGAGGAGAAATCTCATCCGTTGGAGGAGTATGATGAGAGAGGCCCGAGATCGGAGAGCCATGCCTATATAGACCATCGTTGGTGGTTTTATGGGTATGAAGGCAATGGGAATGGGCATAACAATGGCGAGCAATTCACCGTGTTTCACCCGCCATGAGGTTGAGGTTAGGAAGTCAAGCTAGTGACTCTAAACGAGCGCTTCTCGGGAGGCAACCCGAGCTAGTAGCTTTCTTTTCGTAATTTTAATTTGATTTTTCTTAGTTTAGCCTAGCTTTTCTCTAACCAATCTCTATCTAGTGTTTTGTGGATTTATGGTGTCGTGCATTCTTCAAAGTTGAGTAGGATTTGAGGTGAAAAATATATAAATGGAAATATGGGTTGCAAGAGGATGGAGTAAAATTGGTGACCCGAATACTCCCACATCGAGCCCAGGTAAGTCGGGCCCGACATAGGGACGTCGGTCCATGAAGTCGGTTCGACCCGATTTGACTAGTTGGAATGCCAATTTTGCCCTTGACCTAATTTGTCCCCTTCCCCCATTAAATACCATCCCCCACCTACCTGCCATCTTCATATCAACCACCATTCCCAAAATACAACCCATCTCCCTCAAACACTCTCAAAGTCGGCCGCCCCTTTCTCACCATACTCGATCCACACACTTCCTTTCTTCATCTCGATCCAACCACAAAAAGGCCTTCCTAACCCGAATCCAAGTAGAAATTTCGAGTTCAATATAGTCCTTCATCCCCCATCTCGATCTAGATTGAGGACATTTGAGTTCTAAGTTGCTTATTTGTTTAAAAGTTCAATACTCTTCGAATTCGGTATGTGTTACTCGATCTCTACTTATTTCTTTGAAAATTTTGTGCTTTCATTGCATAGATTGAGTAATGCCATGCTTGATTGAGAGCTTGAGCTTGAGCATCAATGGTGGATTTGCATGATTTGTGAAATTGAGCTTTAAAGTTGTTTATGCATGCTTAGATCCATTTAAAACTTCGATTAGGGATGTTTGATGGTTGAATTTGAAATTTAAGTGCATGATAGAGTGATTTGGGTTGATTTGAGGTTAGAGTCGAAGCATGAACTAGGTCGAGATCGACGTGCCCAGGAGAGTCGGGCCCGAGTTGTGGAAGTCGGTCCAACAAGTCGGACCGAGGTTGAGTAAGTCGGGCCCGACATAGGTTGGAAGTCGATCCATGTTGTTTTTGCTCTCTTCTTGTGATATCATGTGGATTCATGTGTTTAATTGTTGGCTATAGCCTAATCATGATGTAGAATGATCATTTGCTTAGCCATTGTTAGAAGATGTCCATGATGATTTATGTTGGATTGAGATGCATGTGTGTCTAGAGACTAAGTATGGGGTTCCCTTTGTGTTGAAGTGTTGTTGTGTGTTGATGAGTGCTTTTGTTGAGTTGTATGGAGTTTATCTTAGACCCTTTTGTTTGGTTGGATGTGTGTAGGTACCATGGAGACTAGAGCTTCATCATCTCATGCGGAAAGGCCGAGGAAGAAGTCCAAGAAGTCAAGAAAAGAGCCAAAGTTGGATGATGTCTATTTGGAGGAGGATGAGCAAGTGGAGAGTTATGCAAGATATATGGCGCTTGAGCATCACACAAGGTGGCTTGATTGGGAAGCCGTGAGGAAGATGGACATGGATCAAGCCCTTCCAAGGTGCTACTCCCACATCGGTCTCAATGGGATGCTAAGGTGGGACAACACCCACTACCCCGCCCTCACCTCGGAATTCATGGCCACATTCGAGTGCACTTATGATAATGTGGAGGATGAGGAAGGGGCGATCACTTTCCAATTGGGCAATGAGGACCACAATCTCACTCTTAGGGATTTGGCTACCTACTTCGGGTTTCCATGCCCAAGAGAAGAGACCGGCGTCAACAATGAGAAGGTGAACCAAGTGTGGCGTCATGTGGCCGGGAAGAGCGAGATGAGAAAGGGCGCCTCCACAACCGAGATTGCTAGCCCTCTTTTTCGGGTCATGGTGCGAGTTTTGGGATGTGCAATCTACGCTCGTCATGAGTTGAGCAAGCCGATGAAGGAAGAGATTATGTTGCTCCATGAGATGCTCTTCAACACCGAGAAGCCCATGAACCTTGCATGGGAGTGGGTCAAGATGGTGCGAGATTTCCAAAGCTCCTCTTGGATCTACTTCGGCGGGGTGATAGCAAGGCTCGCCATGCGTCTAGGAGTTGATCTCAACAAGTATTCTCCGGCTCCGAATGGTGTTGAGTTCATGAACATGAAGTATTTCAAGAAGGCCAACATCATCAAGGAGAAGCTCTACATGATTTCCTTGGCCCCTCACTCAAACTATGATGGTGTGTCGATCCGTTTGGTGCACAACCTCTATGATCTTTCTCGGTATCAAAATTGGTACCAAGTGTGGGCCGGCAAGCCACACTCATTTGGTGACCCCGAAGGTGCAAGAGAGGGGCGGCGACAACAACCCCAACACATTCGGTTTACCTCTCCTCCATCTACACCGGATTCCGACCAAGACAACTTTGTGTTTGCACCTCGTGGGGAAGACATGGATGTCGATCAAGAGCAAAATGAAGAAGATGAGCGCTTCCAAGGCTTGATGGCCAACCTCCGAGCCACGCACCAAGCTCCAACACTGGCGGACCGAGGTACACACCAAGTCGGGCCCGACTTCCCTCAACGTCGGTCCAGTTCATTCTATGGTGATGAGGTCCCGAGGCATTATGAGCGTGGAGAAGGGAGCGGTACAAGGAGAAAACAAGCTCAAAGTGGCGGTTATGAAGGCTATGCCCAATGGTACGGTCCGGGAATGGTGTTTCCCGAGCAACAACAAACGGTGGACATGTCCTTCTTGGCCAACCAAATAGCCCATCTCCATCTTCAACAAGAGAATGTTCTCCAAGAGGTCCATCAAGTGAATCTCCAGCAACAACAAATGTACCAACAACAACAACAAGTGTACCAACAACAACAACAATTGCTTCAACAACAAAGTGCTTTCCAAGCTAGCCAACAAGAGATGAACCGAGCCCTCGGCTACACTAGACGAGAGGTGGAGGAGCTTAGGGAGGTGGAAGACCAAAGGTGGCGGGTCCAAGATAGCTTCAACACATGGATGAGCGGGAACTTCCCTTCCCGTGAGGACCAATGGACACGCCGGGATCCTCAACTCCAACCACCACCACAAGACTTCTACCAAGAGCAAGTGTACGAGAGGGAGCGACAAGCAAGGCTCCAAAGAGGACGTAGACGTGACAACCCCTTCGAGTGATCCTATACATGCCATTGAAGAATAAGAAATTGTGAGCTCTTCATACTCTTCTCTCTTGCTTTTAGGTTTTGGTTTCCTTGTTTGATGGGGACATCAAAATTTTAAGTATGGGGTGGGGGTAAGTGTGTTCATGATTTCACTTGCTTATGTGTGTTTGTTATTTTGAGGATATTTGTTTTTTGTTTTTAGTTTGTGTTTGGGATGTTTGCTTCTTGGTTTGTGGTTTGATGAAAGACATGGATGATTAATTTGGTCTTGAATGGATGAGTTTTTGGTTTTAGCGAAATTTTTGCAAAAGAAAAAAAAATCCATAAAAAAATTGAAAAATTGTGTTAAAAACAACAAAAAGATTTTGTGTTATTGTAGGTTTTGGACTAGAAATTCCCATCTTAGATTGCCAAAATAAAAGCTAATGATGATGTGAGCATGTAAATTCCTTTGCATATTTTCGGATAGTTTAGCCTCTAAAAATGATGTTGCTTTTCATGTGATCATGATATCTTGCTTGTTTTATTGAACATGTGAGTTCTAGGATGAGCTCTTATGCAACTAAGTATGAGTGACCCTTGTGAGATTGATTTTTGGCCATTTTAGGGATGCTTGTTCATATTTGCATATCCCTCATGTTTCTTGTGTGATTAGCTCATTCATGCTTAGTAAAACTTGCTATTGCGGTGTTTATCTATTTTCCAAGACCGTCATGAGAATTGTCCTAGCATTGTCACATTGATTTTGAACTTTATTCTTCTAGTCACATAAATGTTCCATATCCTACCATGAAGTTAATCCTTTGTTTGTAGCCCCGTTCTAGCCTAAGCCTTTGTTTGAAACTCCTCAAAAATATTATTCCTAGCCTTATATGACTTGACCCTTATGGGATTGGACTTTAGAAGAGAGGTTTGGATTGTATTTGAAGAGTTGAGATTCTCTTGGGTTTAAGGGCAAAGAATGGTGTTACGTATCATGTGGGTAGTGCATCTTTGTTGTACAAAAATGAAAAAAAGAAAGAAAAGAAAGAAAGAAAATGTTGGAAATGTAAAGTGGAATGAAGGAAAAGGGCCTAAGTGAAGAAAAATGGTCCGACCGAGTTACACGCAACATCGGGCCCGATGTCATAAGAAAGTCGGTCCAAAATGTAGAAAGTGTGGAAAATCCAACAAAAAGCCTAAGAGCAAAGATGAAGTGGAATGTTAAGTGAAATTTTGGGTTGAAAGGAAAAATGTTAAGTCTTTTGGGTGAGTGTGAAAGTAATTGTGGAATTTTTGTGAAGTTGGTGAGAGCTTAGGTTGTTCAATCCCCATTGTAAGCACCACAAGACCAAATAATTCCCACCTTGAGAAATACCAAAAGCCCCATTACAACCCGGCCGAATGGAACCTCTTTGAGGACCTCCATTGAGCCAAGTTCGAAATTCTTTGTGTACTTTGTAATAGGAATCTCTAGGTGGAGGAATTGGTGATATTAGCTTCAATAGTAAAGTCCTTACTTGCATGAATTTTGAGCTTGAGTGTTCATTGCTAAACCCAAACACATGATGAGTGATACACATTCACATATCCCTAAAGTGAGGCTTAGTTGCATTGACTCTATTCCTTAAAACACTTAATCATGTGTGATGATGTAATCTTGCTTGAATATCAATCACTTGTGCTTAAAATGTGTTTTCATACGAGGCTTTACTTGAAGATTATGTTTCGGTCTTGCTTACATTGTTATTGCTTGAGGACAAGCAAGTTTAAGTATGGGGTATTTTGATGTCTCTTTATTTGGTGGTGTTTTCATATGTGATTTCCTTTATAAATATGTTCCTTTTTCCCCTTTTCTTGCGTGTTTTGTTCCTTTTTAGCTTAGTTCCCGTATTTCTATGAGATTCGGAGACTACGCGCGTTTTATGTGTTTTGTAGGTAATTTGGCATGAATCGAGGATCAATTTGAAGGAGGATCGGAGCATGGAGCAAGGCCCGAGCTAAAGAGGAAAGAGAGGAGCAAGCCATGAAGAAGAACAAGAGAAGCCAACAAGAAGGTGGAACGAGGTTCAGACCGAGTTGCAACAACGCCGGGCCCGACTTGGAAGCTTTCAACCTCGGACCGACATGCACAGTACCTCGGGCCCGATGTCCTCCGTGTCGGTCCGAGTCGGTCACCGGACTACTTGGGCTCCAAGGCACGAAATTGTGGACTTCCACTTTTGCCCCTCATCTAATCTATAAAAGGCCCTCTTGTCTTCTATTTTGGGGGTTCCAAAGTTGGTTCCAAGGGGGGGAAAGGAGCTCTCACACACAACAACCCTCAAAAGGATACTTGGAGAGCAAGGAGAAAGGAGAGGAGGAGGAAGAAAGAGAGAATCGGCCAAGAGAGAGGAAGACTTGATAGGTTTTGTTGATTAGCTTTGCTTTGTTTTGATCTTGTGGATTTAGAAACCCTTGATTGGAATTTGTGGATTGCTTTTGATTTGAATGAAACTTTGCTTGGTTTTGTGATTGATGATGTTGATTGCTTTCCCTTTTGATTTGTTTGCTTTCTTTGTTTGCCACATGGAGTAGATCTCCTTGATCTTGGGTTATGGGGGAAAACCCTAGCTAGGTTTGGGCTAGAAACCCCAATTCCATAGCCTTGAGTGTTTGATCTAAGGAACCCACTCTACATAGAGCTACAATTCCTTGCGAAAGTTGGGAATCAAGGCTTGTGATTGGCAAAGTAGCAAAAGTGAACATGTGTCAATCTCAAGACCTTGCTTCGAAGGGGATTTCCCCAAGGATCGAGGTGTAGAAGTGGTTGGAACGAGGGCGAAAGCACTCGATCCTAGTCCGATCATCACTCATTGCTTGAATTGGGGTGGAAAAGCCTTAATCTACTAGAGAAGGAACCCAAAAGCCCAAGATCTACTTTTAATCTTTGAAGTTCGACAACCCCAGCTACCTCGGGCCCGACTTACCCAGTGTCGGTCCCGACTTCCTCTTGTCGCCAACATCGGGCCCGACGTGACCTCAGTGTCGGTCCCGACTGTTCTCTTGATTTCCTTTGTTTTACGCTCTCCTTTCTAGCTTTCTAGAATCTAGGCACATCGATCGAGTAGACTTCCCGAGTGTTCGACACCCACCACGTGCTACAACGGGGTCGGGTTATAAATTGTATCTCTAGACCCTCGCAATCCCGAGCGATCACTAGTGATCCTCACTTTGCTAAAATTTATAAGAATTGCATGTCTAGGGGAGAAATAGCTTCCTACTTTATTGATGATGGATACTTGTTTAAAGCTGGTAAATTGTGCATCCCTTCATCTAGTATACGTAGGCTTCTAACTAAAGAGGTTCATGAATCAAGAGGACATAGGGGTTTAGAAAAGACTTTAGAAGGTTTAAAAGAACACTACTATTGGCCTAAAATGAGTAATTATGTGCTGAGATTTGTCAAAAGTTGTGTTGTTTGTGCTAAAGCTAAGTCTAGACTTCACCCCCATGGTTTGTACCAGCCTTTGCCTATTCCTAGTTCACCTTGGGAGGACATTTCTATGGTCTTCATTGTTGGATTGCCTAGAACTAGGAAAGGTAGAAATTCTATCTTTGTAGTGGTAGATAGATTTTCCAAAATGGCTCACTTTATTCCATGTCACACGACTGATGATGTTGTGCATATTGCTGATTTGTTCTTTAGGGAAATTGTTAGATTGCATGGCATTCCTTGTTCTATTGTTTCAGATCGTGATGCTAAGTTTTTGAGTTATTTTTGGAAGAGTCTATGGTCTAAATTGGGAACTAAATTGCTGTTTTCTACCTCATGTCACCCACAAACTGATGGGGAAACTGAAGTTACTAATTAAACGTTAGGGGTTTTACTTAGAACTATGCTTAAAGCTAGCCTCAAACGTTGGGAAGATGTTTTGCATTTTGTGGAGTTTGCTTATAACAGGTCAATCCATTCAGCTACAAAAATGACCCCTTTTGAGGTTGTTTATGGGCTGAATCCGAGGACTCCGATGGACTTGACGCCTCAGCCATACAAGGGAAACGAGAATTTTGAAGCTGACAAGAGGGCTGAGTTTGTGAAGAAGCTACATGAGAGAACCAAGATGCACTTGGAGCGGAAATCTATGAAGTATAAGGCCCGTGCTGATAAGGGTCGGAAACAGGTTATCTTTGAAGAAGGTGATCTTGTTTGGGTGCATTTTAGGAAGGAAAGGTTCCCAAATCAAAGGAAGAACAAGTTAGATCAGCGGGGAGATGGACCATTCAGAATTCTCAAGAGAATCGGACCTAATGCTTACCATGTCGACTTGCCTGGTGAGTATAATGTCCATCCAACGTTTAATGTGGCTGATCTATCTCTTTATGTGCCAGATTTTGATTCCGACGTCGAATCAGAGACGATTCGAGCTCAAGTGGAGGAGAACGATGCAGTGAAGCCAACCATGTCTCCTACCAACGTCGATGAGTTGATTCGAGTGCCTTCTGACGGACCAATCACGAGAAGTCGAGCTAAGAAGATTGCTCAAGGCACAACAACGATCTTGGTTCGATTGGCAGCGGTTCTTGAAGAGCCTAGCAAGACGAAGTGGGTCTCGTGCATTCGACATCAGTTGAGCCCGGATTCCATGGATTAATATATGAGGGCCGAAAATTCACCATTTCTTTATTTAGAAACATGTGTTAGTTTGTCTCACTTTAGGGCTGAATTTAGTAAGTGACCGGGTGAGATAAATTGGTATATGGGTCAAAGTCAACCCTTTGACTTGACTATTCTAAATTGAGAAAATATCTTTATTTATTTAATTATAGGCGTGTGACTTTATTTAAATAATGAAGAGAAATCAACCAATAGGCTTATGTTAGTTGGTTGATCTTCTCTCTCTTGGTTGTTAGAGATATTTTGAGTTTGTTAGGATGTTTCCTCCAATAAATAAATCAGCCATGATTTATTTTATTTAAGGGGATCTAGATAGATATTATTTTAGATATTTTATTATATCTTGGGAAGCAAGAGAAGGGCAATTCTACCCCTCTAGGGCCGGCTGCACTCTCTCCCTTGCTCCCCATGCAATAACTTTGTATTCTACTATAAATACTCTTGCATTTCATTAATAAAAATCAGCTTGAGATTAGATAAACCCTAAGAAAGGTTCATCTAGTCTTTGGGCTCCAAAAACTCGAGTTTGCCTGTGCTTTGTTCGATCATCATCACCATCATAATTCTCAAATTCTCTCTCTTAATTCTATTGTTGGAAATCTGATTTGTGGTTTAATTCAATTAGATTGTTCTAGTTGTGATTGTTAAAGATCAAACTAGTTAATCAATCAGATTTAGCGTTAGAGCCAATCCGTTTGAACTATCAAGTTGAATTATTCCATCAATCTGATCGGTTCCCTTTCAATCAATCAAATTCAGTTTCGTTCATCAATTCATTACTTGGATTGCAAGTTTCTAACTTTGAAGCAATTGTAGGATTGAATCTGATATTACAAGGCAAGATCAGGATCGTGTGGGTCATATACGAGATTATCAAGGAGGATTCCGAGGCAATCACGTATCAGATCCAGTTTCTTCCAAGGGAAAGGAGAAGCTAGAAGAATACAATAAAAAGGAAGGGCCCACTTGGGTTAAGTCTTTGAGGGAAAGTATTTGTTCCTTGCAAGATGATATGATTAGAATGATGAAAACTCTTCAGAGTCAAGTGCAGCGTGTTGAGATGCAAGTTTTGAAAGTTAACAACAAGGTTGATAGAATTGAAAAGAAACTGAAATCTAAAAGACCAAGATTCTATTTCTGATGATAACAGTGATTAGATTCGCATTATAAGTTTGGAACCAGTGAGAGAAAGTGATTGCAAAGGCATTGAGTCTTTGAGGTTGTCCCATGATGACGACATTTCTGTTAAAGATGGAGGTGAAGGTATGAATTTGCAGTTGATAAAGTATGTTCCACTAGATATAATTCCAATTAAATAGCAAGGCAAGAGCAAGGCAACTGAGTTGGTTGAGCTTGTGAAAGATGGCCAAGAGCAAGGGAACAGAGTTGTTGAAGGTGAAGTTGGTGTAGAAGAGCAAAGGTGGTGATGACAAAGATGTTAATGAGGATGAACCAGTGAAGGATCAAGTAGGTGGTGATGACAGGGAAGTTAATCATGAAGAACCAGTTGTGGATGAAGCAGGGGTTGATGACAAAGAAGATGTTGATGAACCTCTCAAAGATCAAGCAGAGGTTGATGACAGAATTGATGACCCAGGTGAGTTCGGTTCAAGATTTTTTTCTGTCTCCTCGGATGAGGTAGGTTTTGACATGCGTGGACTTTTACAAGATGTAATGGATAATTGTTCTCAACTTACGAGCATGGACATTTGTTTGGTTCTTTGTTTCAAGCTTCAAAAGAAGGTGCAACCTCTGAGATTGATGATGCAAAGGTTATGAAATTTTTCATAATCCAATGGTTCAATCTGATGATGATGCAAAGGAAACGGTTGAACTTATGAGGTCTATCAGATTTTTGAAGCCAAGTGCTTCAACCACAACTCCATATATTGTTGAGAAGGATAAGAAGTTACAGAAAAAGAGGGTTGCTTCATTACGTAAGGCTCCAAAGCATTCCTTTTATGGAGATGATGTTCGTAAACCATTTTACGATTGGTATAATAACGGGTATGTTATTTATTAGTTATGTTATCTGTTTTTTTTTGTGATGACAGTTTGCGATGATAGTAGTGTTTTGACAGTTTTTGTGATGATAGTATTTCGATGATAGTATGCTTATAATGCTCTAACGACAGGCTTTTTTGTGTTGATTGCATTGTGATGACAATAATGTGATGATGATGATGTTGATTGCATGTTTATTACTCTCTAATGACAGTCTCTTTTTTTGTTAGTGATAAAAAATGCTAGTGTGGCTGGATCTGATCAAATGCTTAACAAGAAGTTTTTTAGACTGCTCAAGAGTAGAAGTCTTTGGTTAGGAGATGAGGTAAGTATCTGATCAAATGATATTTTCTTGTTGTCAATTTAATTGTGTGACATTTCATGTCTTTTTTGTAGCATTTCTGTGAGGCTTTGCATTATTTGAGTAAAATGATTCATGATCATCCTGATGACTTCAAGAATGTGGTTATTATGCATTGGATTTGGTACAAGACATTCACGTCTTTTGAAGTGGAGCGTTATATTGTTCAAAATGATGATGTGCCAAGCGATGTGTTCAATTATTTTGATGGTTGGAAGCCTACTCTCTTTGGAAAATCATGGTTTCGTGGTGAGGTGACAAAGGTTTATACACCAGTTCACATTCCAAAAGAGAGCCGTGAACCAGGTTGTATTGAAAATTAACTTGCATCGTCGCCACATGACTGTATTTGACTGTTTTCGGGATTTGTATACAATGGAAGAGCTTTCCAGTTATATATAGCCTTTTACCAAGCCGCTTCCGTTTCTAATGAAGAAAAGTGGGAGGTTTGATCATCTTGAGGGCTTGGATGCTGATTTCACTTGGTCTAGAGACGCTTTGGTTTGTCAAGATTATTCCGGGTACGTTGCCTTGTTTTATTTTAATTCAGTTATGCTGTGTAATTATGTATTATTTTTTTGATTAATTGAGTCATTTTGTTTTATTTTTCAGCGGTAACTGTGGTGTCTATTGCATCAAGTATATTAAAGCTCTCACATTAGGACCTAGCTTGTATAGTCTTGATGATGCGCAGATGTTGGCGATTAGAGAGAAAATGGCCATAGATATTTTTAATTGCAATTGGGTGGTTCACCAAAAATTGGATCTGGTTGTTGGAGATTGATATAGATATATTGCTAGTGCAATGAAATCTGTGATGATAGGTGATGACATTGTTAGTTTTTGATGAATGTAGGAGATGGATATAAATTTCTAGTGGTTGATATCTGTTTGATGACAATGTTTTAGCTTTTTTTTTGTATTTGATGACAATGTAGGAGATCGATATAAATACTTATAGAACCCTTTATTGTGATAACAATAATTGTTCTTGCAAAATTTATGTCTTTTATGATATGCGACTGTGATTATAGTAATTGTGATGACAGTAGATCTTACGAGATGCTACATACTAATATTAAAATGGGAAACAATTCGATGACAGATAAAGAAAGAAAATTCCATGAAATGCAACATACAACAGTCAAAACGACAACTAGAAGATTCATGGTGCAATCATATTAAAAGAGAAAAATATTGAATAAGAAACCCTACATTGCTGTATTGTTGGTTTAATTGCTCTGATCTCAAAATCTTCATTAAGGCCAAGCTGCAAAGAAAGCATTATCATGAAGTCATGTATATCTTCTGATGACAAGAAGTTGGATTATCATGAACACTTACAGAAATATAAGTGTCTCCTTCAATCCGTGATGTGATATCGGTTTTGCTTAAGAAGAATTTCATAAATCTTGGTGGTACCCCGTTCATAATGCCATAACGGTTCACCAATATCGACAATGGTGTGTGTGCTCTTATTCTTATTGGTGTTCTCTCATTAGTCTATGCATGAAATAGAAAATTTGTTAGTTTTCATGAAATATACGGTGTACAAAAAGAATTATATGGACTGATTGTTACCTCAATGTTCACCATTGTGAAGGTGACGAATGGATTGGCATAGGTTCTTCTAATTATGGCATTCCTTCTTGACATGGTTGAATGGAAAAGTGTTTTCTGTTGTTGAGAACTTTTCTTTTATTTTTTGGAATGAGAGTTTTTTGTGATGATAGAAGTATACTGTTTATATGAGAATTTTAAAATAGCAAATTAAAAACAAATATTTTGAATGCATGACCTTTTTTACAATGTATTTATGGATTTTATCTATTCATTGGCCTTATTAAAGCTATTTTTGATGATATGCTTCGAAAATAGGAAATTGCTTTTTTTGATGATAGGTTGTTTGATACTGTCATCACAATAGGGTGTAAAGGTTCATGTGCACCAATGCATGCATGGATATGTAATAAATGCATGTGATTTGAGAGAATCTGAGAAAAATTAAACATATGCAATTCAATATATGAATTCGTTGATTGATTTTATTTTAAATGACAATTGTACACACAATAGTGATGATAGTTTTATGATGACCGTAATAAAAGCAGTTGAATAGTACTAGATATTGATGACAACAGTTTTATGATGACAGTAACAGAAATAATGGATATTGATGACAACATTAGAGACAACATTATACTATTATTGACAATAGTTTGATGAAATAGTAGAAATAATATTGTGTTCATGACAATACGATTGTATTGATGATAGTAAAAGGAAAAGAACTGAGGAGAGTAAAATAAAAGAAGATCCTGGAAATGAAGGAAACTCTATTCTATAATATTTGTGGTGTTGCTTGATTCAGCTGAAACCTTATGCTTCTTGGCATTCTTGCTTTTCTTTGTCTTGAACTCGCCTTTGGAAGGGATTCTTTTTTTTTAGGTCTCCCAGTCATCCTTCTCACATTTGGTGGATGACATATTGTGCTTTTAACTTCTACAAGCACATCCCAATCTGTTTTTGGAGGAAGTGGGTAGATTGAATCTTCGTATGTTGAGGACCAAGCTTAAAATTGGTAGTATTCATTGATAAAGCTTCTCAATGGGTATTGCATTTGCTGAATTACAACAAGGGCATGAACACAAGGGATTTTTTCTAAGTCAAACATCCTGCAACTGCATGTTTTTTGAGCTAGATTGACCACACCGGAGAAGTCTCCACTGAACACTTCGAACTGAAAATTATTTAGGACTTTAACGCCATATCTCTTTGATTTCTTGCATCTTAGCTCAAGAATCTTGTGTATTGTTTCTGTTCACTTGGATTGTTTCCTTACGCTCTACAAACCATCTTGACAAAAAATCTTTGATGAATTCCAAGAGAGCAACAATAGGGAAAGATCTTGCTTGTTTCAAAACGTTGTTGAGAATTTTTGAGTTGTTGGTGGTCATTATGTTGTACCTATCTCTATTAAAGTGTACTCTTGACCACTTTTCTAGTCCTGCATCCCTTAGATATTGTCCCATATCTGGATTCTTTGAACAAATGTCTTGTAAGTATTTGTTGAAGTCTGTCATCGTGTAACATTCAGCTGCTTGCTTGAACAACTTTGCAATTTCTTTTTCCTTGAATCTTGTAATGAGATTTTGCTTCAAATGCCTAATATATATCACGTGTTTTGCACATCTGTAGACTGATTCAACAGATTTTCCAATGCTTAAATGTCAATCTGACACGAACACTAACTCATTAGAGCATGGAATTACAGTTAGCAGCTGATCAAAAAACCACTTCCAAGCTTTATCATTTTCAGAATCCACAACGGCATAAGCGAGAGGATATATCTGTTGGGTTGCATCTTGTGATGAAGCAGTAACTAAAACTCCCAAATATTTGTTGTGGAGATGCATTCCATCTACTTGAATGACATGCATTTGATTATAAAGATAGATGAGAAGTCAAAAGTGATGACAGTTGGTCATGAATATAAGTGATGACAGCTTATCAAATAGATGACAATACCTTTCTCAATTGATTAAAACCTCTAATTGACGCTCCAATTGCTATGAAGACATACTTGAATCTGCCCTGGCTTTCAACTTCGAGGCATGTGTAAGTGCCTTGGTTTGTTCTTTTGATCATGTGACAATATGATGGTAGCATCTCATAGTTTTCTTCCGGTGATCCTCTTATCAGCACTTGTGCCCATTGTTGTGCCTTCCAAGCTTTCCAGTAGCTAACATGTTGCAAATAATCATTTCTCATGTCATTCATGATCATGCTTGGGTATGGCCCCTTCTTAACACCATCAAACCTGTGATGACAATGATGTATTTTCAGGAGGTGACAAAGATGACAGTGATTACAAAATAGAAACATACCTTAATTTTATTTTCTGTGCTATACTTTGATATGGTGGTTGTATATGCCTTGAACATCTCACTTCGAATGGGCATGTATGGTTTTCATTGAATTTCTTCACCTCAAAATAACTCAAGCCTTTCAGTTTTGATTCCACCAATTGCCATTCGCATTCATTATGTACATATTTCAGCGAGTAGTAATCTTTCCTTGATCTGTGCACTTTGAAACCATAGCTCTCCTTCATTGCTTGGTTATATATTGTAGTCTTAAGATCTTCTTTTGTTCCAAACAGTTGCTCTACTTGAACAAACTGACTATCTGGTGGATGATCAACTTCTTCATCATCATCAGATACCATTGCGGTTTCATGTGCATCATAAATTTTTAGTGGTTAGTAGCTGTTGTTGACACTTGATGACAGTTGCATATTCTCAGTTGCAAGCTCTTTTCCTTTCGATATGAGTTTCATATTCTCAGTTGCAAGCTCTTTTCCTTTCCTTCTTCCATGTATTGTAACATACATTGGCAAACCCCAAACAACTTGAGGTGTGTTGCTAATCTGGTAGAATGATTTGAGATCTTCATCTGTCTCAATTGTGAAAGGACTTGACACCTTTTTTGTTGGACCCAGGTGTGATAGGTTGATTTCTGTTGGTTGTGAGTTCATTGCAAACCTTGCAACAATCTTCTCCTTTAGATCGTCTAGTATTACATCCTCCTCCAACAGAAATGCTTTCAAATTTGCATCACCAATATAAAGACATTCACCATTGTTTGTCTTCCATCCTCCTCCAACAAAGACGATTAGAACCTCGATATCCATTTGTTGTCATCATTTGTAATCAACAAACACCAATTAGAGGCATCACAAACATTGTCATCAACTAACATCTATCATCAAAAATATATCATCATCTAACATGAAATATGTCATCAAATAACATGAACCACTGTCATCACTAACATCTATCATCAAAACACTGTCATCATGAACCAATGTCATCACTAACATCTATCATCAGAAATTTGACATCATTTAACATCGACAATGGCATCAACTAACATGAACACTGTCATCAACTAACATGAACATTTTTATCACAAACACTGTCATCACAGACACTGTAATTATGAACACTGTCATCAAATTGGAGATTTTTAAAGAAAAATCGATTTTTCAATTGTCATCCCATAAACCTGATTATGACAGTTTTTCCATGGCAGATCTAACATCAAAATTATAACTTTGTTACGTATCTGGATTAAATCTCATGAAATATGATGACAGTGTCTGGGAAACTTGCCTCGTTGATAACACAATTGTTGTAGATGACAGGACAAAGGATTCGATTACCTTGTTGATAAAATGATTGATGTAGATGACATGATAAAGGATTCGATCTCAAAAAATGACTAGTAATCGTTCGTGATGACACCTGGAATGAATTCCACGAGCTTTCAATGGCGAAATTTGCGTGAAACTTTTGATGACAGGAATCGACCGCGAAAACGAAGACCAATCTGTTCGTGATGACAACTGAAATGAAATTGACTGATTTCAATCACGAAAGAGATGACAAGAGGATCGAAAAATTGATGAGAAGCTATCGTGGAAGGAGAAGCTCAATATTTGTGATTTTGGCGGAATATGGTGCGCGCGAGCCGTTTTGCCATTTACCTAATTTTCACAACCCTCTTAATATCTGCCTAATTAGCCTCTTAATTTTTTTCTATATAATTAATTCATCCTATATTTTTATCAGTCCAAGTTAACCTTATCGCAAATTTTATTTCATTGCTTTTTCTATTTTAAAAAAAACTGAAACTCAAATAGGTAATTTTGAATAATAATTTTATATATGGATGATTTTGTTAAGTTTTCATAACATATGGGTGAGATGTGTAATATATCTTTTTCTTGAAAATCATTTAAAGGGGTAGTGGTGACTGGTGACTTGTATACATGGGATATGGTGTAGAGATGTCGAGATGGAAATTGTTTTACTAACCCACCGTATAATGGCCCACTACTAATAATAGTAATAGAGGTGAGAGAAGGGCAAAAGAAAAATATTATTTAAGTTTTATTAATTTGGTTGGAAATTTCCATACCTATATGTTTGGAATTTATTTTAAATAGGGTAAATAAATGGGCTTCTGTAATGGAATGAACATGTTTAACTGGATCATTTTTATATGCTTTATTGTGAGTCTGATTGGTTTCTAATGGGTTATACATGATAAAATAGACTAATTTATTTTATATATTTTAAAATTCCACGTTTCTAATGGTTTAACACTTTGTGTAATACAAATAAATAATTATCTAATAATACATGCACCAACCTTTATTCAATTTATTTTATATATTTTAAAATTCCACATTTCTAATGGACTGATTTATTTTATTATAAGATAACAAAATCAAAGATCAATATTGGGGTCATATACTTGTTTAGTCGTTCACGAAGATCTGTCATCCTACTAACGTCGTTGCCACTTCCAGCATTAAATGGGCTAAATGATTGTTTTATGCTTATTAATTTCTTAAAAAATGACTAAAAATATTCAATTTAAGTGAAATTAACGTTTTAAAATTTTTAATTAAAATATGGGACAAGATCTCAGCGAATGATGAAAATGATTTTTAAATATATTTAATTAAAAGCCTAATCTTAAAGTTTTTTTTATAAATTTTATAATAATATTGCTATATTACATAAAAGTATTTTAAATTTTATATTAATATCATATTATTATTTTTATAAATTACATAATATTATTGCTATAATATATGGAAGTATTTTAAACTTTATATTAAAATCATATTATTGTATAATCTTTAGTAAATCACCCTTGAGTATCTTGTGAATTCAACTAGTTATGAATAATAAGGGATAAGACTCATCTTTTAGTACCAAAAAAACATTTTTTATAGAGAAAATTATAAACTTCTCGCATAAATCCTAAATGGAATTATTAAAACTTGAGCAAACCCGATATTTCAACCCGAGCTAAATAGCAATAATTCATAACCCAATTGACTTAATGAATGATGATTCGAGTTATTTTCAATTTAGGGTTTAGGGTTCATTGATAGGGGTGTCGATCGGGTGGGTTGGGTCAGGTTCGCGTCAGGTCAATTCTGTTTTGTGTACGTTTGGATTCGGCTCAAATTCGGATATTTTGATAATCGGGTCAACTTGGGTTGGATCATTTCAGGTTGGTGCTCAATTAATCGGGCAAGTTCAGGTCAATTTCGGTCGTGTTATTCGATTTTTAGTACAATTAGATTTCGGATAAGTCGGGTTTCGGGTCTAGTCGGATTTCGAGTGTGTCGGGTTTTCGGTTTTTCGGATTTTGGGTGAATCGGATTTCGAGTTAATCGGTTTTTGGGTGAGCCGGATTTTGATTGAGACCAAAATCGAATGATAATTTTTATAGTTTAACTACTTTATGGTCTAAATAATTAATGTAATTTAAATTAGCAAAATATATAGCCGATTAGATGTTTAGGGTTTAGGGTTTAGCGTTCGAGGGTTAGAGTTATGAATTATAAATTATATACCATAAACCATATATCATCGTTAACACTAAACCATATACCATACGAACACTACCCTTTTTATATAATTAACTCCGTTAACTAGAGAACACTATAGTTTGATCACCACAAGAGATGGTTTGATCATTATATGAAATTTTATTTTATGATCTCAACCTTAGGATATAGTAAGGATTCATAAGGTTTAGAGTTCATACTAGTATGTATTCCAGTACCTTGTACGGTTTTTTTTTAAAATAAAATATTAATAATAAAATATTTTCAAATATATTTATTATTCGAGAAAAATAATCATATAAATGCTTAAATACAAATTTAATTATGATTAGCATAAAAAGATAAGATATTTATCATATAATTAATCAAGATCTTTTCATATAAGGTAACAAATGATTGGATTATAATAATGATCGTTCTATCTATCATATTTAAAAATAAAAGATTATTTAGTAATAAGATTTTCTATCATATCATAACTATAACCTAAAGCGGAGGTTAAAAAAATTATTAAACAACACGTGTCACTTTTAGATTGGACCACCCACCCCTTTTATTTAAACTAATTTTTTATTTTTAGATAACATAAATTATTATCCATGTTGAAAATCCCATTATTAAACAAATTTTTATTTTGGATATGATAGATTGGAAGATCTTTAGTATATTTTTTTGTATCATACAAATTCTAGAATATTTATTTTATTTAAGTTGTGATAGGATAAAAAATCTCATTATTAAATAATCTTTTATTTTTAGCCATATATCTATAAATATAATTATTCATTTAAGATATGAATTCATATATCTATAAAAAAAAATTGTTCACAAGGTTAAAAAAAAACCAAATTTTCCTTGAAAAGTTATATACTTTTTGAATTAAATCATAAATGTTAAAGAATATTATTTTTGACTCTATATTTTTCTAAGAAAATAAAATCCATAATACAAAATGTTCTACTCTTTAACTATTTATTTATTTTATTTATATTTAATAAAACCCGTACAAGGTACGGGTCCTTACACTAGTATTCTAAAAACATGGATAAAAATTTATCATATCCAAAAATAAAAGATTATTTAAAAAAATGGTGGTGTGGTCCAATTTAAAAGTGACATGTGTCGTTTAATATTTTTTTTAACCTCCGCTTTTAGTTAGAGTTATGATTGGGATTTTATAAATCATATACCCCAATTGAACTCATATGACCCCAATTGACCAATTGATTTTATGAAACGGTCAAAAATTAAGTATCTTATTTGATAGTATTATTAACCAAAATTAATTGATTTGTGACCCTAATTAAGATTATGAACTATATGTGGCCTAAAAATAACCAATTGATATTATAATATTCAATATTTAAAAATTAATTCTCATTACATATATTTGATTTTTCATAACTTTTAAAATTAAGCTATCTTGTTTGATAGTATATATAATTAAGTTATCTAATGTGACCCTAATTAAAATTATAAATCGTATGTGGCCCAAAAATAACTAATTGATATTATAGTGGTTATTTAAAATTTTACATATATTTGATTTTTTATAACTTTGAAAATTTAGCTATCTTGTTTGATAGTATAGATAATTATGTTATCTAATGTGACTCTAATGAACCGTTGGAATTTTTTTATGTGATACTAGTTTTACCCGTAAACGACTACGATTAGTTATTTTATAACTATTATAAATAGGATATTAATAAAAATATAATATAAGATTTAATATAAGTAATTTATTGCTCGTAGAATGTATAATTTTTTAATCAAATATTATATTCTTCATTTTTTTTACTTTTTATGTATGTAAATTGAGATTATCAAATACTAGTTTTAACTATAAACATTATAAATAGGATATTAATAAATTAAAATATAATATAAACTTTAATATAAGTAATTTATTACTCGTAGAATGTATACTTTTTAATCAAATATTATATTCTTCATATTTTATTACTTTTCATGTAGGTAAATTTAGTGATTATCAAATATTTTAATATATCTATTAAATATTTTATTATCTATGTTTATTAATTTTAAACATTATAAATATTTATCATTAATTTTTTTTTATAAAATAAAAATCACTATATATCTATAAATAAATTCGTCAAAATATTTATGATAAAAGATTTATATTTATTTTGAAACATCTTATCTTTAATTTTAAATACTTGTATAAGGAAGCTTTCAAAAGATATTGTTATATCGAATAGATATTTGTTTGATGTTAGAGTTAAATTTAAATAGTTAAAAAGAATTTAATAGAAAGAAGTTATAATAATAGAAATAAAATTAATTTTTTAAATTTAAGGTGGGGCCAGAATCGTTTTGGTGGCTCAAAAAGGGACATCTTTAATATATTGTTACAGATTTCAATATATCTATTAAATTTTTTGTTATCTATTTTTATTAATTTTTAATGTTATAGATACTTATCATTATTTTTGTATAAAAGAAAATCACTATATATCTATAAATAAATTTTTCAAAAGATATATGCTAAAAGATTTATATTTATTTTGAAATATTCAAAATATTTTATCTTTAATTTTAATGCTTGTATAAGGAAGCTTTCAAAAGATATTGTTATGCTAAATAGATATTTGTTTGATATTAGACATAAATTTAAATAGTTGAAAAAAAATTTAATAGAAATAAGTTATAATATAAGGAATAAAATGTAATATTCAAATTCCGTTTTTCCTTCCATGTCAGAAAACGAGTTTCTTAGTCGGTAAACAATCGAATATTCTTGTAATTCATGATATGCAAGTACCTCGGTTTAATAAATTGCTAGCTTATCCGTATGTAAACAAGGTCCATGAAATTATTTATATAACTTTTTTCTCTTTTTTTTTCTAAAAGCCCATACATATATTCTTATAAATCTTTTCTTTTACCTAAATCCTATTTAGTCGGAATCAAAGAAAATTTTTTTATCATTAAGCAAATCTACTATCCTAATCTAATTTAACCATATTTTAATATATCCGTTTAACCGCACAACCAAGTTGATCTTCTAATCAACTCTTCCATATATACGATTGGGGGAACTACGCCAAGAACCTAAACAAAATTTCCTAGAGCTAATTTTGTTTCGAGAAAACGGTCGTGTGCGGCGTGTTATTATCATTCTTCTCCAATTAAAGCTAGGCCGCTCGTTTATCGGTTCCGGCAAATCACCGCCTTAACGCCTTTGATCACTGTCTTGCTTTCTCCTCTTCTTTCCATTCCATCTTTGCTTACCCCTCGTCTCCTAAACCAGATCCCATTCCCGAAAGATCGATCTACATTGGAACGGAGTTGGGCAGCGAGGGCGGGACGCCCGTTCCAGACCGTCGGCGAAGAAGATGCTAGGCAGTCGGGGTCGTTCGATCGTGAAAGAAGAAGATGGGCCCCGGTTTGAAATGTCTATGGTCAAAGGGTCTTTGATTGTGGTTGGTGGGAGTTCTTTTATATTTTTTTTATGTTGTTGATCGGATGCAGTTGGAATAAAAAGGTGGGTTGGGTTGATTAGTTGTACGAGTTTTGGAGTTGGGCTTGTGTGACTTCGGGAGTGAAAAGTTTGGGGGACGGCTTAGATTGTCTCATTAGGTGTGTGTGGGGGTGAGTTTGATACGTGGGCTAATATTACTTAGTAAAATAAGATAGTACCATAGTAGTTAATTAGTTATTATAAGTATATATTAGGTATTGTATAGCAGTGTATGTTAGTATATTTCCTTCATAGTTCATCCTTAAGAATAGCTTTTGTTTTTATGTTATGTATGTTAGTATAGTTAAAATTTGTGGTTGGGTCACGCTTTAGGTCGGGTTCGTAAAGTAAGCGTTGTTCGTTTCCAATATCTCATTATAAGAAGTTGGGTTGAACCTAATCCGTTTGTCGCATTAATATTTCTTTTAGGAAGCCACTTTTGCCTACGCTCTTAATTCCGACTCCTTCAAAGGACCCCTAGTTTTGAGGTAAGTCGTTTTCGACTTGCTCGGTTCTTCTCTATCTTGTTAGATTACATACAGTTATTGTAGGGCGGGTTTTGGGAACTAGTCCCGAATACCTTTTTAAATCATTTTGAACTTCTTGAATTGTTGTGTGTATAAAATGGTTTTGGACGCATTTTATCGGCAATATATTTTTTGGAACGTTTTCTCTGTGTAGGTACCGTTTTCGACACGGTCTCATCGTAGATGGCGTTGAGGATGAGTTGGCTATGTATGACCCGTGTGACAAGGAAACCGTGCCCCTTCAAAACGAAAATTATTATCTATGTGTTTTGGCAAGTGCTCCAGTGGAGGCTTAGCTGGGGTTAGAAGGGAGATTGTGAAGTGGAGTGAGAGGGCCTGCCTCTGCACTCGGTGCGACGATGAGCGCTTTGGAAGTCGGATTGTGAGATGGAGGAATTGCATTGTTATAAGGTTGTATTTGTAAATGTGTATGTGGCTATGTGTGACTAATTATGACTAATTTAGGTATTGGCCTTTAGAGTTATGATTGCGATTGTGTACTTGGATGTTAACTTTAGAAGCGCTTTTAAAACGTCTGACAATCTCCGTATTCTTTCTAACTTGATAGATTAGTAGCTGACCCTTCGGGGAATCTTTTTCAATTCCAGGTATGAATCAGGGAACCGTGCAGGAACCGAGGTCAGATGGCGGGGCGGAGCGGTGAAGGGCGCGTGTCATAGTGGAGTCGGATTTATGTTAGTTTGTTTAGGACTTATTATTATTATGTTGGAATTGGTATAAGGTTTTGCTTATTGTCATTTATTCAATAATTCCTTTTAATAGAGTCTTCTCGGATTTAGATATTTATATTCTCGGGAATACATGCATAACAATGTTTTCTAATTTTTATTTAATAGAAAGGTTTGATGTTTTTATTAAGTTTTCTCGTCGTGCCCGCATTGCAAGATCCTAAAGTGTTGTTGTCAACCCACCTAAGTAGTACCTAGTGAGGTCTATTTCTAAGTAGTGCCCTGTCGGAAGTCGGGGTGTTACAAATTGGTATGAGAGCCAGGTTGACAACAGGGCACATGGAACTGACCAACGAGTGAACCCGAGGTCCAACTTAAAACCAAAATCGGACGGTGTTTTCAAATGTTTTCACTGGGGTAGGCATACTGCATATAGGGGGTAGGTGACACGTCGCGACTCTACCACAGTCAGCTAAAGGACCTCCGGTAGTTTAGTACTTTTAACCCACTGATTCTAAGGGTAAGTTTGAGAAAAGCTAATCTCGTTCGTAGTGTTAGAATTAGGGAAGTGTGAGGAAGCAACAAGAGTAGGATCGAAGTGTTGGGTTGTATGGTCTCTAAGAGTTTCTTATTATTGGTCATTGAGTAGTTGAATCTAGTACAAGAAAAGGCACAAGTGGTCAACATAAAAGAGAATGGAGCAAGTAAGAAATAATCTAACATTTTTCATCTAAGTTATTGGATTGGAAGTAGCCGAACTCCAATTAGGAACTTCGGTTGAAGAAAGGATTTTGCTCATTTTAGGAAGAGTTGAACACCCTACTTAAGGAGATTAGCTTGGAATTCAGAGTGGAGGATAGCATAGGAGGTAGTTATTCACCACGGATCTCATTTACACAGAGTTTGATCATACAAGTAGTAAGTGTTAGGCCGAGATCAACTTGTTCACAAGGCAAGTTCGTGCGTGATGAATTCAAGCGGGCCACATTGAAGAATGTGTTTGAGACGATGAGAAAGGTAACTTCCACATTAGATATTGTCATATTCAACAAAGTGAAGGTAGGGAATGAAGGACTCAATGGAGACTTAGGCATGAATTCTAATGGGAATCACCTTTGGGAAGGTTGTCGAGAGACGAGACAAGACTATTTCACATGTACCTTTGGCTAAAGAATACCATAGTTCATGCTTGCTTGAGAAGAGGAAGATTGGGAAGTGCCACATGAAAAACATGCGTAGTTAGTAAGATATTGATGGACGGTGGAGTTAGAGCTGAATAATAAGGAAGTTTTATGAATGACTCTCGAGACAGTAGTAACCATAGTATTGCACTATCAAGTAAAGAAAGATGTAGTTAAGACAAAAATAGTCAATGAACTAACCCAATTTATTGATGGGAGATGCAATTGAACTAAGACCATGACCTGAAACATGTAGTTGAGAAATCGACTTCATTAAGTTCCTAGGATGACTGGAATACGAGTTAATATCATAAAGAGAGAAGGAATTGTTTGGATCTAATTTGAGTTAAACATGGATGTAGACTCTATTTTGTTATGGGTCATCAAATCTTAATGAGTAGTTACTTGGAAGGAGAAATTAACAATGTCTATTCATTGAAAGGTGTAGACTGGTAACTTAACCAAACGAAGCATAGGGATCAGGCAATAAAGAGCTTTAGGAGAGAATTGGACAACGGAGGATAATGGCCTTTTTTAGGTACTGACAATAATACAAGGATAATGGTAAGAAGGTATCAATCCAAGGGGAGCTAAGGATATGATCCTCGACATGAGGAGAAATTATCTATGTTGTGGAACACGAATTGTATTGGTTAGTCTAGACAAGTTCACCGCAAGTCAAGTACCGCATGTGATTTCTGCGTGTCTAAGTAATGTGAGAATTTGAAGATGTTTTCATGGGGGGGGGGGGGGGTTGACAAGACTACAAATCCAATGAGAAGTACATCCTGCTAGTCACTTTGAGTCAAGGATTAGACTGCTCAAGCAGATTTCTTAGTGCTTGGACCAAATCGTGACGTTGGAATAGAATACTTGAGTAATGGAGCTAATGGAGAAGGAGTAAATGCACTGAGTCCTCCTCTGTAAGAGCTTTGGTTTGGTTCATAGGAAGTTGAACTTAACATTAGGATTAAAAATTGGTTGTCATGAAACATTGCTCGGGCGGATTGACCATAGTGAAGTTTGGCAATATTCTTGATTTGGTTAAATGGCGAGTTAGTTTCAGTTGAGGACTTGAGAAGAGGATGCCCAAAATATAAATGCATGTTACACGAGCATTGTATGGTAAAAAATGTTGTGAAGTTAACTAATTTCCAGTAGGATGTGTGAAGTTATTAGGTAAGGACTTTTATTGACTAATCAGACTGAATTTAGGGACCATTATCAATGATATCTTTGTCTACTACTGCACCTAGAAGAGCAAGCTTCGCTCGCTGAGATTGCATTGATGATTTAACAATACTAGTGGTGTGTAAGGCTCATGGATCATATTTTTGGATAAACGAGGAGTATGTGGGGAACAGGTGACTCAAATCACGAGAATAAGGCTTGATCTAGAGAGAGGCAACACTATAACATATTAGAAGCCCCTTCTGAAACAAGATTGCGTCACAAAACATATGGGATTAAAAATTAAACTTTTGGTGTGGAATAAGGAAGAATTATAGTCTACACCAACATTAACCAAATTAAGTGCAATTAAGAAAATCACACAGAAGTTAGGTTAGCAAAAGAGTTGTGACTAAGTTGAAGGGTAGGACTTGTATACTCACACCACCTATATCACAAGATCGCGAGAGTTATGCAAACTTTAATAACTCCTCAAAGCCATAAGAGGTGTGTCACGAGGGAAAAGGTTGAGCAATCGCCTATGTAGTTGGAGAGATAAAGTTAAAGGAGTCGTGCGAACAAAAACAAGATAAGGAACGAGTGACCTAAACCCAAGGGATTGGACACGACTGAATTTGGTATATGCTAAGTTTAGATAGACAAACACCATCATAAGTGAAAGTTGAAGCATAAGATGCTAGGACGGCTCAAGCTATGGAAGATCATGACTTGGAAGATGAGTGATATCTAGAAAAGAGATTAGAGATCAATGAAGGAGGCATTACCAGGACGATAGTTGAAGTGTGTTGTCCAGATTTAATGACGAGAGGTATTGGGTATTCTGTAATGTTAGTCGAATATGACTTAGAAGTGGGTGTTGTTTCACTCAAATGATCCACACATATAGGAAAATTTGATGAAGGAATAAAACCATAGAAGTGAAAACCCTCTCAACACCATTGGAAAAAAAAACTAAAAAAAAACAATTAGAGTATGGATAGAGATATTTGCGGTGTCTAATTCACTTGGAAAAGATTTGGACTAGTACCAAAGCCATCGAGATGGAAGTATTGCGTGGTAATAATGTTTTAAACAAGACTTTGACCATGATGTCTAGAGATTAATCAATTGGGGTTGGAACTCCATTGGATTGGTTTGATAGGCTTGGCAAAGGTCAGTTTGGCAATGGAACTCCATCTGGGTGGACAATTCTGCAAGGAAAACGGGGAGGTCACTGGTCAGATCACTTGGCGTTAGTGGAGTTTGCCTATAATTACAGTTGGCACTTATTGATTAGATGGCCTTATGAAGCTTTATACAACCACCATATTGGGATGATCCCTTAGATGTAGTAGGTGAAAGGCCATAGATGATTGAGGAGGCGATTGGGAAGGTGGCCTTGATTCTTGAGAGAATGTTTACCGCACAGAGTGGCCATAAGTCCTATGCGGACAAGAGGCGTTGATCGCTAGAATTTAAGATAAGGACACATGTCTAGTTGAGGGTGTCGCCTATCCGCGTGGTCAGGAGATTCGGGGTGAAAGGGAAGCTGAGTCCTCGCTATATTGGTCCATTTGAGATTCTGGAGAGAGTGGGTGAGGTGGCCTACAGGCTAGCATTGCCGCCCACTTTAGACGGAGTTCATCCTGTATTTCACGTCTCACAGCTAAGACAGTATGTTCCGGATCCTAGTCATAGACTTAATTATGAGGAGTTAGAAGTGGAACCAGATCACACGTTCCGAGAACAGCCATTGAAGATTCTAGATCGACGAATGAAGAAGCTGCAGAACAAGGAGATTCCTTTGGCGTTGATTCAGTGGTCTCGATGGGGAGTCGAGGAGGCCACTTGGGAGACGGAGTCTAGGATGAGTGAGAGTTACCCAGAGATCTACTCGGGTTTAGTAGAGGCGTTTGAGGGGAAGGTTAGTAATTAGTGTGTTGTTTTCAGATTCGATGATTTGCTTCGTGATTGTTGTTCGCTTTGACTTGCCTGTTTGCCTGTTTAAATATTTGATTGACTACTATTGGTTATGTTTATCTTTATCAATAAATTTTGGTTCGAGGACGAACCCTCCTTATGGGGGAGAGGTTTGTGAAAACCTCGAAAAATCTTTTCCTTCGTTATAGAAGTTTCAGGAAGAAACTTTCTTAAGGGGGTTAGTATGTAATATCCAAATTCCGTTTTTCCTTCCATGTCAGAAAACGAGTTTCTTAGTCGGTAAACAATCGAATATTCTTGTAATTCATGATATACAAGTACCTCGTTTTAATAAATTGCTAGCTTATCCGTATGTAAACAAGGTCCATGAAATTATTTATATAACATTTTTCTTTTTTTTTTTTTCTAAAAGCCCATATATATATTCTTATAAATCTTTTCTTTTACCTAAATCCTATTTAGTTGGAATCAAAGAAAATTTTTTTATTGTTAAGCAAATCTACTATCCTAATCTAATTTAACCATATTTTAATATATCCGATTAACCGCACAACCAAGTTGATCTTCTAATTAACTCTTCCATATATACGATCGGGGGAACTACGCCAAGAACCTAAAAGAAATTTCCTAGAGCTAATTTTGTTCCGAGGAAACGGTCGTGTGCGGCGTGTTATTATCATTCTTCTCCAATTAAAGCTAGGCCGCTCGTTTATCGGTTCCGGCAAATCACCGCCTTAACGCCTTTGATCACTGTCTTGCTTTCTCCTCTTCTTTCCATTTCATCTTTGCTTACCCCTCGTCTCCTAAACCAGATCCCATTCCCGAAAGATCGATCTACATCTTTTCCGGGGTCGTTCTCGCTCACGGAGGAACTGAACGGTCAACGATTCCGGTGAGTTGTTTTCCTCGGATTGTTGTTCTTCCTTATTTTATTTTATTTTCATATCTTATATAGTAGGCGTCGTCGAGGTTCGGATCTAGAAAAAAAATGGGACTGAGCGACGCTATAGACCTTAGTATTAAACGGGCCGTCGTCGGAAGGGCTGACGGGGAAGGTCCACCGTCGTTGTCGGAGTTGGGTATTCAAGAGGTCGTCGCTGCTCCATGGTCGGGAGTGGAGGGCGAGTCGGGAATAGGAATGGAGTTGGGCAGCGAGGGAAGGACGCCCGTTCCAGACCGTCGGCGAAGAAGATGCTGGGCTGGCGGGGTCGTTCGATCGTGAAAGAAGAAGATGGGCCCCGATTTCAAATGTCTATGTTCAAAGGGTCTTTGATTGGGTTTGGTGGGAGTTCTTTTATATTTTGCTGTTGATCGGATGCAGTTGGAATAAAAAGGTGGGTTGGGCTGATTAGTTGTACGTGTTTTGGAGTTGAGCTTGTGTGGCTTCGGGAGTGAAAAGTTTGGGGGGGGGGGGGGGGGGGGGGGGGGGCTAGATTGTCTCATTAGGTGTGTGAGGGGGTGAGTTTGGTACGTGGGCATATATTACTTAGTAAAATAAGATAGTACCGTAGTAGTAGTTAATTAGTTTTTATAAGTATATATTAGGTGTTGTATAGCAGTGTAGGTTAGTATATTTCCGTCATAGTTCATCCTTAAGAATAGCTTTTGTTTTTATGTTATGTATGTTAGTATAGTTAAAATTTGTGGTTGGGTCACGCTTTAGGTCGGGTTCCTAAAGTAAGCGTTGTTCGTTTCCAATATCTCGTTATAAGAAGTTGGGTTGAACCTAATCCGTTTGTCGTATTAATATTTCTTTTAGGAAGCCACTTTTGCCTACGCTCTTAATTCCGACTCCTTCAAAGGACCTCTAGTTTTGAGGTAAGTCGTTTTCGACTTGCTCGGTTCTTCTCTATCTTGTTAGATTACATACAGTTATTGTAAAGTGGGTTTTGGGAACTAGTCCTGAATACCTTTTTAAATTGTTTTGAACTTCTTGAATTGTTGTGTGTATAAAATAGTTTTGGACGCATTTTATCGGCAAGATATTTTTGGAACGTTTTCTCTGTGTTGGTACCGTTTCCGACACGGTCTCATCGTAGCTGGCGTTGAGGAAGAGTTGGCTATGTATGACCCGTGTGACAAGGAAACCGTGCCCCTTCAAAACGAAAATTATTATCTTTGTGTTTTGGCAAGTGCTCTAGTGGAGGCTTAGCCGGGGTTAGAAGGGAGATTGTGAAGTGGAGTGAGAGGGCCTGCCTCTGCACTCGGCGCAACGATGAGCGCTTTGGAAGTCGGATTGTGAGATGGAGGAATTGCATTGTTATAAGGTTGTATTTGTAAATGTGTATGTGGCTATGTGTGACTAATTATGACTAATTTAGTATTGACCTTTAGAGTTATGATTACGATTGTGGATTTGGATGTTGACTTTAGAAGCGCTTTTAAAACGTCTGGCAATCTCCGTATTCTTTCTAACTTGATAGATTAGTAGTTGACCCTTTGGGGAATATTTTTCAGTTCCAGGTATGAATCAGGGAACCGTGCAGGAACCGAGGTCAGATGGCGGGGTGGAGCGGTGAAGGGCGCGTGTCATAGTGGAGGCAGATTTATGTTAGTTTGTTTAGGACTTATTATTATTATGTTTGAATTGGTATTAGGTTTTGATTATTGTCATTTCTTCAATAATTCTTTTCAATAGTGTCTTCTCGGATTTAGATATTTATATTCTCGGGAATATATGGATAACAGTGTTTTCTAATTTTTATTAAATAGAAAGGTTGGATGTTTTTATTAAGTTTTCTCGTCGTGCCCACGTTGCAAGATCCTAAAGTGCTGTTGTCAACCCACCTAAGTAGTACCTAGTGAGGTCTATTTCTAAGTAGCGCCCTGTCGGAAGTCGGGGTGTTACATAAAAATTAATCTTTTAAATGTGAGGTGGGGCCAGAATCGTTCTGGTGGCTCGAAAAAGTATAGCTTTAATATATAGTTATAGATTGTTATAATTTTTCTATCTTATAAGAATTTGATAGATTTTTACTAAAAAAATAAGAAAAATATCTATAATAGATAGATAGATGTCCGATTTTGAGAAACAATATTTATATTTTTTTAAAAAAATTACCTTGACCGAGGAACAATATTTTTTGAGTGTAGGGTCATAAAGATTATATCAAATATTATAATTTTCCTATCTTATAAGATTTTGATAGATTTTTACTAAAAAAATTAAGAAAAATATCTATAAAAGATAGATAGTAGATAGATATCCGATTTTGAGAAATAATATTATTGGAACAATATTTTTTGAGTGTACAGGTTATAAAGATTATTGGAATAAGATAGAAATAAAAAAAGGAGGTCTATTTCTAAGTAGCGCCCTATCGGAAGTCGGGGTGTTACGTAAAAATTAATCTTTTAAATATGAGGTGGGGCCAGAATCATTCTGGTGGCTCGAAAAAGTATAACTTTAATATATAGTTATAGATAGTTATAGTTATTCTATCTTATAAGAATTTGATAGATTTTTACTAAAAAAATAAGAAAAATATCTATAATAGATAGACAGATGTCCAATTTTGAGAAACATATTTATATTTTTTAAAAAAATTACCTTGATCGAGGAACAATATTTTTTGACTGTACGAGTCATAAAGATTATATAAAATATTATAATTTTCCTATCTTATAAGATTTTGATAGATTTTTACTAAAAAATAAGAAAAATATCTATAAAAGATAGATAGTAGATATATATCCGATTTTGAGAAACAATATTATTGGAACAATATTTTTTGAGTGTACGGGTCATAAAGATTATTGGAATAAGATAGAAATAAAAAAAAGAAATAATAAGAATGGAAAATAAGGTTTTTTAAATATGGGTGGGGTCAGAATCGTTTCGGTGGCTCGAAAAGGGACAACTTTAATATATAAACTAGTTGTACCCGTCTTGCCATGCACGACTACGACTTATCAATTTTTAGATTTATTATAAATACGATATTAATAAAGTAAATATATAAAAATAAATAAAAAGTCAAAAATAATGCAAATTCTTAAAAAAATAATCAAATTCATTTCATTAAAAATTTGTTCAATAAAAAGTTAAAAAGATAGTTAATAAGAAAAGATAAAAAAATATAGATTTTTTAAAGATAAAAAATCTTCTATATCTACATAAAAATCCAAAACGGAAATTAAGAAAAATATAATATATTTTTTTTAATAAAAATTTAATTTAGGCAAGTAATTATATAGATATTTGAATTTTTTTACCTTTTTATCAAAATTTCATTTAAGATAAATATTTTTTATAAATAGATAAAAAGATAAATATAAAATTTGGTCGTTTTTTATTTCAAAGATATATATGTGGTCACATGTACGTATTTTTTCTTATCTTTTTTAATGTATCTTTTACAAATATAATAAATATTATCTATTTTGTTCAAATCTACTAATATTATTTTATCTTTATGTTTATTTGGGGATAAAGTTTTACAAATATTATTTTATCCTTATGTTTAATTCGAGATAATGTTTTTTGCATAATTAACTATTTAAAATATTATTTTAATAAATGAGTGATGTGGCACAACGTGGTGGCAAAAATTGTTTCGGCTTTAGTTATTAGTAATAGATAGATTATAGACTGTGGCTTATTATAAGTAATAACAAGTGTTGATATAGTACATCTTATTATTTAACATTTTAACTTTACAGAATTATTCTCTCGTTCATGCTTAAAAGATTTCTGGTTTTGATTTTCTTTGGTTGATTTCTGTTTTTCATAAAGTCTTGTAATTGAGCTCTCTCAAACTAATATCTGGTTTTCGTAGAGAATCTAATTGATTGATTTCTGCTTTTCATATTTGTTGTTGTTTCTGTTTACTGTCATTAGACTTGTGCTGGATATGTGCTACATCATTCTCCAATTACGTCAAACTTTCTGGTAGTTCTGATGGACGTCAGTATAATGTGTTTGTAAACCAATTTCTTAATAATGGTTCATTGACGTGAATGGCATGCTAGTTATTGCTTGTATATATGTAGTGATGGAGGGGCATAGGTACTAAAAAGTTGGTTCCATTGTTCGTGAACTGGGAGATCCTTTCCTTCACCAATCGCCTTTGAGGGTTGTGGTCGGTGTAAATCTCTACATTTCACTAAAATTTGATCATTTTTTTACCTGATGGCATGTAAAATTTGATTGTTGTTTTGGCATTATGTTTTGTAAACTGAATTTCATATAGGACAGTGATGTGTGGATATTTGCTGATGTGTTTTTATCCAAAGCATATTTTAAAAGCAATTAGAGATGTCAAGTACATATATATTTGCTGGTTACTATTGCTTATGAATTCCTATTGCTCATGAATTCAGGAAGACATGGATCATCATTGTTCCTCATCATCTATCAGTTCGTTCGGTGACAAGACCTACTACGAGTCCAAGCAAAGATCCTCTCGCGAATCCTCCAACGGGGTTCACATCATCATCTCATATGTGCATGGACTCGCCAAATTTGCGGTTGTTATGTACTCCTTTTGGGTCAAATTGAGTGCTTCTTTTGGGTAATTTTGTTACACTTTCTAGCACTAGCTCTAAAATGTTGTACGATTTGTCTTACTAGCAGGACCGCCCATGTTTCGCATGGGGTATATTTTGAAAAGGCCCAAAATTGATATTGGGCCTGTGAAAATGTGGGGTGAGAAATAGGGTTTAGTAAAGGACACAATTTAGGTAAACAAGGGAATATACTCCGTAGGTAATATTTAAGATGAAAAAAATTATATAATCTTGCTTTCCTAGATATTAAATTTGTTGAATGGGGAGTGAAAGATGCCTATTCGTGAGTTGTTGGTTTGCGCATGTGTTGTTGCTGTTGGTTTGCGTTCGGCTTTGTATTTGTTGTTGTATTTGTAGCAGAAGTTTTTGGTTTTCCTTTTTGAGGTTGTCGATTTTGTTCTTGAGTCTTTCATTCACAGTAAGAAGATGGGTGTTTTTGATGTAGAGGTCTGAGTTTAGGGTTTTCAGGTTGATGGTGCAGCTTGAAATCGAATTGTCCATTTGTGAACACCGGGTTTGCAAAGTATCAATGTGTAAAACAAAGACTCAAGTGACATGTTAATTTATAAACATACATATCATGTGAATTGAAGCAACTACAGCGCACAAATGCAACTGATGATTGACTTTGTAAAACTGGGCAGAAGCGATGAACTATATTAACCAAATTCTACATGAATGCATAACTTTCTTGATTCCTGCATAAATTCGTATATAACAGCAATATATTACAGGCACTGTGCCATTTCATAAAGCTTGAAAACATGATGCATGTAACTTTCAATCACATGTATAACTTGTAACAAGCCTAGTCTCATACTGAGCAATGAGGATTTTACATAAATTTGTGCATATCTTTCTGGTTTTATTGATATATTTCTTCATCCTATTGTCTTGGAACAGGTAAACAACCTGATGATTTGATATCAAAGGCTCAGAGCTTCCTCATCTAAAAGTCAAAAGACATTCCTAGAGTTGGCATGGGTGGCCAATCTCCACTTCAAGACTTGCTATCCAACATGATAAAACAAACCAAGGCCTCTACTAAAGGACTCATCTTTAATGCAATTGAGGAAATTGAAGACCGCTCACTTGCCATTACTCAACATAAAATCCCAATTCCCATTTTCCCCATAGGCCCATTCCACAAATGCCTTTCATCCCCTTCTACCAACTTATCAAATCAAGACCAAAGCCTTCTTTCCTGGTTAAACGCACCAAAAAAAAACTCCATTCTCTAAAATAATGAACTATTTAGCTAGTTTCAAAGTGAACAAAGTAAGGCCCTGAATCAACTTCATTCAAAACATATATATGAATCTTAGATTGATATGAATCTATGTAAAACACCACATTCAACAAAAGATCATTAGGAATTATGAAGGATTATAAACATGCAACATTCTAACACAAAAACAAATGTAAGTGGCTGAATAAATGAAGTGAATCACAAAAAAAGACTTGAACTGCACAAACAAAGCTTCTCTGGGGCAAATTGAATATCATAAAAACACCAAAACAATCAAACTACCTCATCCCAAGTTTCAGCTTCAATGATTGGCAATGCACATATATACAAGGAGTCAAGGAGATGAATATATGATAATTGATTTCCCTACCCAACCCTTAAGCTACAACAAGCCTGCAAAGACAACGAAGATGATTCTATTTTTATGAAGATGACACACTTTGGATATCAGACAACTGGTAGCTAGAAAACTGAGCATTCTCTGCATATTAGCTAGAAGAGAAAGGGAAATCACACAAACTTGTCGCACAGTACTTAATAAATCATGGACAATATCCATCTTGTATCAATGCTAAGATAATACAATTTCTTGTATTATCCTTGTCAATCCAACGTTTCCATTGTTCTCTCTTTTTTTTTTTCCAGTTCTGTTCTGTGTACCAAGGAGTTGTAGAAGACACTAATTAATAGGCAAAAAAATTCCCTGCACAAGTATTTAAGAAAGCAACGGATTTGCTCAAATTGCCAACAACCAAACACCACAAAGAAGCTGGGCAACCATTTTCAAGATTTTACATATCCCCATTTCAATAACATTGCTCCCCATCTTATTCCCTCGACTTTAGTATCAAGTAATTTCATTCACTTTAGAACAAAATTCTTTCTATTTCTAACATAAACCACCACAATTCAGATTTTGCATATTGATTACATATGTAATATTGAAGCGTTCATTGATAACTGAATGCAAGATTCTTTATAAAATTGAAGCGCTTATTTTACAAAAAAAAAGGGCCTCTTATTTAAGGTAAGTAAATTATTTGGTACTTGTAGCAAAAACATATCTCATTAGGCAGTTATAGAAAAGTTAAACCCAAACTTACATTTCATTTTTCTAAAAACATCTATTAAAGCTAGAAGTAACATAATTCTCACTCACTGGCATAGGAGAATTACAATAACTTGTAAAATCTTATTAAAAAACCCAAATCTCCTTGATGGAAAAGTGAGGTTGGGTGTGATTTTTTGTTAACAAAATTATCTAAAAACAAAAGGTTCTATAGCTCATGTAGCAAATAATTGCTTCAATCAAATATAGTAGATACTTTCTTACACGATTAGATGTCTATACACATACTAAGGAAAGAAGGCTATGTCAAACTTTATATAAATATAAGGAGTATAAATAATCATGTAATTTTTGACAGACTACTGCAAATGCATCAGAGTAAAATCAGCTGAAGGTTCACTAAATGTATTCATGTTCACAGATATAGAGAGTAAAGGGATCCAACAATGTCAAGGACAGTGAAAAGTAAATCAAGTAACATTTTTCACCAACTATTCACGCAGTAAGCAAGAAATGGAAGACATCGCTCAGTTAGAGTAGAACGATAGGAAATATTGTAAGCATCATTGCTTGATCGATTGATCTATCTAATCATAATTTGAAGCTAGTACCTCATTGTGCGACAATGCTTCTTCAAAGACACTACAGAGCTCAATTATCCCATATGGCTCGAATCTACTGAAGAATCTCCCTTTCCTCCTGGTCGCTTATGCTAGACTTGAATCAGAGGTTCCTCTTTCCACTCAAGCCTTGGATTTGGCAAAATTTCATATATTCAAGAACACTCAATCACCTGAATGCCATGGATAGACAAATGATCAATTACACTATAATTTTCCCATGAGGATAAATATTTATAATATAATTACTTTTAGATATAAGCCACAAGCTTGAAATTTGTAAATCTCCTAACTTATAACACTAATGTTAAATCCAGCATAGCCACTGCATAAGTAAGCAAGTGGTCCACAAACACAATCATACACCCATTCTTTCAAGATTGATTAATCAAATCTGGCGGCAAAACCTTTAATTAAATACCACTAAAAGCTAATTTAAAAAGTATTTACACATAAAATGGCTTTCTGATATCCTTTTGACCCATTGGATCCAACAGACTTGAATCAAATCATCACTAAACAAACTTATACTACCCACATGAAAAGTACAAAGATCAACACGCAGGGGATAATGGATCTAAAATGTTGCAGAGAGAAAATTTAAAGAATAGCTATAAAAAGATAAGAGCAAAAAATGCAACGGATTCTACTTGAAAAGCTTGAATTTGGTTCTCGTAATTTGTTAGTTACCACCCAAGTATCTTTGTAGCTAGATTCTTGAGGTTGCTATAGAAAGTTGAGAGCTTTTGAGTGGGCACCAAGATGAGCTGGTGTAAAAATATTGCTAGGTTTTGACTCTAATCTTAAGTGACGGTTGAAGAAGAAGAATTGGAGTCAATCTCGATCACCGATCAAATTCAAGGGTCACAAGCTACCAATTTAGAATGAAGAAGGGAGGAAACTCATGCTAAGTTAAATGGTTCGAGCGCTTAAAATGGCCAACTGTAAAAGTAATGGAAGCGTTCCTATCTTCATAAGAATCCAACTCATCTAATTTGGAAGCATACCTACATAACGAATTGCAACAAAAAGAAACAAATTTCCAATTGAGAAGAAAAAGTTCAAACCGATCAATTTTGGAGACGAATTTGTACACTTTGGCGAAGCACAGAAGATATACCGGCGGTGAAGAATTCGATTTCTTTCTCCCGAGCCCGTCGTTCCGTCTAGATTCTCTCTAGTTCTGCTTTCCTTTATAGGGCTGTTTATCAATTGAATGGCCAATAAAGAGATGGAGGCTGCCATGTTTTACATAGAAGAGAGGATGAGATCAAAAAACAAGCGGGGAGAAGCGGGGAGAGGGATAGCAGGAGATGGAGGTGGAGATCGAAGCGGGGAGAGGAATATAGCAGGAGGTGGATGGAATGGGAGCATACAAACGCTCCTTTCACTGAGCGTCCCAAAAGCAAAGCAATATTAATAAGCCAAAAATTAAACACAAATTCAGAAATAATCCTAACCGTACGATAGCACAAACAGGATTTTATAAAAATTAACGATCGAATGTTCAAGCTGTGTTTGTATTTATAGTAGTAAGGAAGTAAGGATTATGTAATGAAACGACCTTAATTGACTCTCTACTTTTATGAAATCTGCCTTGAAGGTTTGAGCTTAATTTACTTCCGTTGTTGCAACTGAATTTTAACACTGTTGTAATACAAAAAGCACAGTTTGTTGGTTACATTTGCATCTGAATTCCAATATTGAGAAAGCTGAGTTCCAATATGGCCCCTTCAAATGCTAAATTCCACTCAGTTGCCAGGACTATGTATTATTTTTATCTATCCTTCTCATCAAAACAATTCTTATTTTTTTTTATCTACTTGGTTTGAATCACCACGATTTCATTCAAATGGAGATTAAAAACCTTTTTTTGGGTATACACAACACTAAGTTTTATTATTGGAAGTGTTTATGCTGCAACTAACAGGTGTGTAGAAAGAGAAATAATCAAGTGTGATTGTCTCCCTTGTAATAAAACCATAGATGAGATTGTTTTTTTATGCCGCTTCTTTGTGTTGGAGAAGGATTCAAAGAAGGAGAAGAATTGAAGAGTCGTTTTTGGCGGTGCAGGAGACAAACACCAGAAATGTTCAATTGTATGTTAATGGACCAATCTGATTATTAAGTGTTAAATCAAGCCCATGTATCAACCCATTATATATCCAATATAATTTTCAATTGTTAAATCAAGCCTATATATCAACCCATTATACATAGAATCCGAACCTCAAAATTACTGACTACAAACCTACAGGTAAGGAACACTTTTTTCTATAAAGTATATTTACATTAAATACTCTCTCTCACCCTAATTACTATTATTGGTAATGGGTTAAAACACGGTGGATCATGCAATCGTTCTCCTGTTGAGATGCATGTGAGTTTTGTATTTTAATAATGTCCTTTTTCACTTTAACTAGTACAATATTATACGATAACACAATGATTAGTTTTAATAGTCCATAAGATATTGTTGTCTTGATCGAATTTGAGGAGCTGTTTTACTTGGGGTAAAATTTCCAAATGAATAGACCCGTCCAATGGGTCAATTAGGACGGGTTTGGGTTGGTCGTTTTGGATTTGGGTTGAATCTAATTCTGGTTGTAAGGAATATCATGTCAAATCGGGTCGGGTCATTGCGGTTTTTCGGTCGGGTCAACCTAACAGGTCAAGAAAATCGATTTTTTTTTCAATTATTAAAATATTTTTTATTTAAAGAATAATATTTAATAATAATCTCTTAATTTTATATATTTTAATAATAAAATATACTGTAAATTTTAAAATATATTATATATATTCTGAAAATATACAAAGCGAGTGAACCCAACAGGTTTTCATGTTTCAACCCAACGGGTTTTGAGTTTATCATGATCGGTTTATTTTGGATTTCTGGGTCAAATTTTCAGGGTTTGACCCTAAAATTCTCGAACGGTTAAGGTCGGGTTTGCGGGTCAGTCAACTTTTGACAGCTCTATAAATGATGTGTGTTACCATGTTTTCAATATTGTTGTCGGTGATGCCATTAAGACCATAACTTATGGCTCTAGGAAAGGTCTTCAAATGGTGGTAATCGACCACTTTGGCATTAATCAAGTTGCTGAAACGCTCTCCATCTACGATCACACTTAAGGTAGTCTCCTTGACCTTACACCTAGTGTGGAATATGTTCTATCTTTGGTCATTTGTAGTAGCTTGTAGTCGCTTTAGAATGGTGAGCACGCGTCTACTGACCAATCAAACTGGTTCATTGAAGTCGGTTGGGTCAATGTATTAGAGCTTCTCATTATCATGCTTACGGGACTCCTTCACTTTGGTTGAGCTTATAAGGTCAACTAATTTCTCCTCCTCCGCCTCATAACTTCACATTGAATTGAAAAGCACTTGTTTGGTATTTGGGCAGTCTTTGGCAATGTGAACACGCCCTTGACACTTGAAGCACTTAGTGTCATGGGTTCTCTCTTGAGTATAAGGGGAATCCACTTGAAAACCTATTTTAGTTGAGTTGGAAACTCCCTTATGCTGCATAGGCGAGTTAGCTTGAAAAGAATTTGAAGAAGGAGAATTAGATTTATAATCATACCTTTGTGAAGCATTCGTTGACCAAGTGTCTTTCTTCCTTCTTTGGAGTTGGTCATGAACCGACTGGGCTTTATGTACTAGGCTATTGTTTTGGGCAGATTCAACATATAAACGCATTACCTGCTATAATGAGAGAAACTTAACCAAGAAACAATCTAAACACGTTAAACTCCTCAAACAAGATGGATTTCAATGAAAAATGCAAGAAATAAAATATATTGAGAATATAAGAAATAGCTGGATTGTAATATTGGAACAATTGAACGGTGATGAAGCCTTTCTAAATTGCAAGAGGCGTAACAATACTGTAGCTTTGCGATATTATGAACAACGAATTCAAAGAAAGGATAATCGATTTGCAGCTTGTATGTGAGTGAATCTGTCTTGCTCTTCACACATTCTTATATCTGTCCCCTTCCTCTTGATCGTTGTATGTTTAATGGCTTGTGATCGGATCCCGTGAATGTCACCTATCACCATTAATGGCGCGGCCGTTACTAGAGATTTTACCGCAAGCCATTGTCTCGTCGCTACCTTAGTGTACATTGGAGCTTGCAATTATGGGCATGGTTGGTTTATGCCTTTGATCACCGGATCTGGGCTTAATTTTGGGGAGCCCAACAATACCCCCTAAAAACCTGGGAAAATTTCCCTCCAATTTTTCTAGGGTTTTTTATCCTTTCCTTGGAAGTTGTAGTGCATGAAGTCATGTCCCATCAACCCTTATTTAAGGCCTTCAAAGACATCATTGCACCTCGTCTGTGTTCTTGGTTTCCAGGTACGTTTCCTCTGTTCTTGATTCTTTGTCTTCTCCCTTTTCTTCTCCCATGGATGACTCTATCTCTTCCTTTGAGTCCTTCTCTTGGTTTTTTGAACTTTCCGACCCTCTTTTGCTTACCTCTTCCGGTGTCCTTACGCCTTGTCACCAAAAAGAGAGTACCTCCTTTGAACCGTCTTCTTTTGCATACTTTGTCGGATTTTCGGCCTTTGCTGAGGTCTATCTTCCCCCTCCCGGTGTTTGGGCTGATTTCTTTCACGAAGATTGGGTATGCTTATACGAATACCCTTTTCATATCGGCCACCGCTTTCCTTTCTCCCCTCTAGTAGTTGATTTCCTTACCACTCTCAACTTGTCGCCCGGTCAAATTCTCCCTCAAGCCTGGAGGCTCCTGTTATTTGTTGATCTCCTCTGTTCTTCTCACGACATTCCGTTCAAAACTATTGATTTTCTTTGTAACTATCGTCATTCCAAGGGTGGTCCCGGCTGATTCACCTTAAAAACCCTAAAAAGTTAGTCCGACCTGAATATTAACATGTCAAAGTCGGATCGAGTCCGGGCCGATAAGTTCTTCTTTGTAAAGTTGTCATCTTTAGGGATTGATACCTCTTTTCTGAAAATCCGTTGGCGTGCAACAGATAGTATTTTTTTTGTTTCCTCATCTTCCCTCTTCTAGATGATGTTAACTTTTGATTGTGTACATTTTTGGATGCAATGAATTTCGCCTCTCTCCAGCCCCGTAAGGTGTCAGCTCAGCTTGTGTCTCATATAGAAGCTCTCTCCGCGGAAGAAAGATCCTATCCGAAGCTCGTGAAGGCGTGTTTTGCTGATTTTGAAGATTCCGAGATGTCGAATAAGTATCGACGTCTTCTTTTCTTGTTTTAACATTAACACGTTCGCTCTTCTTAATTTTATGTGTTTACACATTTTCCAAGCTCAAGGAATACCCGCTCTATTGTAGCCCTTACCACCATGGAACGAATTGAAGCACGAAAAAAGAGAAAGGCCGAGACAGCTTCGACTGCAGACACATCCCTGGCTGTGTCCCTTCCTCCGAAGGCGACTAGTAATACATCCAAGACTTCTCTTCTGAAAAAGAACGCCACCCCTAGTTTGATTGATCTTTCGGGCACTATGATGTCTTTTGATATGGCGGCAGAAAAGTGTCTAATTTCTTTGATGCCTCTTCATGTGAACTGCCCTCTAGGCGCATCAAGTAGATCCACCATGCTTGAGGTCTTTGGAGAAATGTTGGCTGCCTAATGGCAGGTATGAGTGTTGAAATCTGCTGATAAACTGTGCTTCAATCGACGTGTTTACTTTTTGCATACGAGTTGACGCATTTATTTTCTACAAAGTTTTCAACTTACGCTATCAGCTTTTGAAGCTTTCAAGGACCATCTGGGCCAACTTGCTCAGAGTAAGGCTAGTGTGCAGCTTGAAAAGAATAGAAGTACCTTTCTGGAGCATGAGAAGAAAGCTTTGGAGAAAAAAGTTGAGGAGATGACAAGTGCTCTTGAGAAGGTCTCTGATATCTCTAAGGATTGGGAAGATAAGTTTCATGTTGCTTTAATGAGGGAAGCTGCTCTGGCTAAAGATATGGAGGACACGACAGACTATTGGTCTTTCAGGGCTCGCGTTGTGACAATGGAGGAATTCGTTGTTGGAAAGCATACTTCTTGGGATGCTGTTAAGGAGAGAGAGAAGTTCGAGAAACTATTTTCTGAAGATGAATACGCCTCGAAGAAATCTTCCATCGTGGATGACATCTATCGGGTCGCCATGGAGTTAGCTCAGGTTGAAGATACTAAAGGTGTAAAGACTTCTGAAGACGTCCCGAAGGAGTAGTGTAGTAGTTTTCCTTTCTTCTTTCTCTCAAATATTTTTATTTTGGAACTCCCGGTATGTCGGGATTTGAACAATACTTGCTTTTTTGGCCGCTTGTTTCGTAGGGCCTGGTGGGTTAGGATAAACACTTTTTGCCTTTGGCGTTATAGCCAAGGGTCTTTTGTGAATGCTTCTTATTATGTTTGCTTTTTTGTTTGTCTACATGTTTGTTTTCCAAGTTGTACAAGATTGGACAAAGGCGTCATAGGATGGAAGTCAACGCGTTTAAACAGAAGACTGATGATAGCTTTTAATCAAGTTTATGGGTAGTAGCGCTTTGTAATAGATGCTAAGAGAGAGAGAGAGATGTGTAACGAGATGAAATTCCAAAGTATAATATACTCATGAATATTGATAATAAAGCTTCGACCGATTACACACATGTCTCTTTCGTGTTAGACTCCTCTTGCTCTAGAGTCATTAACGTGTTTCTCGTCTCTTGCATCTTGTGACTAGTCGTTGTGTGTACATTGTAACTTGATTGTAAGGCAAGGGCGCATGTTTTGGCCTGTAACGTCACAAGGCTACCCTTGTTAGTTTTGTAATGTCGTCTTGTTCCATGTGTGTAACGTAAAACAATGTAAATGAATTTGATAAGCAAAATCTAGTAATAGATGAATACCTTGCTGCGACTTGTTTGGTTTTATCAAAAGTGATAAGAGTTTTAGATTTGTCGCGTTCCAATCCCTTGGGACTATCTTTTCATTGTGGGAAATTAACTCGTAGGCCCCTGCCCGACAACTTTTGTGATCTGGTAAGGTCCTTCCCAATTAGCTCCAAGTTTATGAGCATTCAGTTCTTGGGTATTTTGGAAGATCTTCCTTAGTACCCAATCACCTACTTGAAACACCTTTGCTTTCATGTGTTTATTGTAACTTGGGGCCACCCCTTGCCTGTATGCCGCCATAAGAACAGATGCTTCATCTCGTAACTCATCAACCGTATACAAGTGGTGAAACAAGTTGTCTCGATTATATTCCTCAGTGGTAGACCGTATCGGGCTGTGGGTAGAGTTATTTCAACTGGTAACACAGCTTCGCATCCATACACCAACGAGAAAGGCGTATGCCCAGTAGCAGTTTTGGGAGTCGTTCGATCCGACCAGAGAATAAGGGGTAACTCGTTTGCCCACTTCCCTTTAGCTTCTTTAAGCCGTTTCTTCAAGTTGTTAATGATCACCTTGTTACTTGCTTCTACTTGACCATTGGCTTGAGGATATCGCGGAGTGGACATCACTAATTGAATGTTGTATTATTGGGAAAAAGATTTCGTTTTCTCACTAATGAACTAATAGCCATTGTCACAGACTATGGTTGATGGCACACCAAATCTACTGAGGATGTTCCTCTTGATAAAAGAGATGACTTGTACGTCTTTTACTTCTTTGAAGGCTTCGACTTTGATCCATTTGGAGAAGTAATCGGTCATGGCCAATATGTAAACACGTTGTCCCGAAGTTGGAGGAAGTTTTCCCATAATGTCCCCATTTCATGAATGGCCAAGGGATGTTATAGGATGTAGTAACTCTGGTGGCTGATGTGGAATTGATCCATGACGCTGGCACGCGTCACACTTTCGAGCAAACCCAACTGCGTCTTTCTTCATGGTAGGCCAATAGTAGCTCATCCTGCTTGCTTTCTTTGCCAAGTTGTGACCCCCAGTATGCTCTCGCATTCTCCATCATGAATGTCTTGTAATAACTTTTATATTTCTTCTTCTTTCAGGCATCATGCGTATAGTCCTGAAGACATCCACTTGAACAACATGTTATCCTTAATAGCGAAAGTAGAAGCTTTTACCCTAAGTCGTCGAGCTTCTTCTTTGCCATCAGGTAAGATCCCATCTCGTAACCACTTTAGGTAAGGTGTTACCCACGAAGTGGTTATATTGGTGTCTCGAACCTCAAACACTTCTGCCTCCTTTGTTATAGAAGGTACGTCCAGGTGCACAAATGGTATCCTGTCATATTTTCTCGGATCAATTGCGGATCCAAGATTTGATAGAGCGTCTGCTTGCGCGTTGGCATCTCGAGGCACTTGTTTTATTTCCAAATGCATAAAATCTTTGACAATCCATTGAACCTTTTCCAAATACGCCTTCATTTTTGAATCCTTGGCAACATATGAATTCGTAACTTGATTGACAATGAGTAATGAATCACATATTACCTCGATCTCTTGAACATTCAATTCCCTTGCAATGATCAATCCTGTAATAAGTGCTTCGTATTTTGCTTCATTGTTTGTAGCTTTGAACGTGCAACGAATGGCCTGGGCTATCCTATCCCCCGTGGCAAATTCAGGACTTCCCCCCAGCCCTATGTCTACTTGATTTGATGCTCCATCCGTATGCATCAACCACTTGCCGGTACTTAGTGATTTTTCAACTTGTAATGCCTCCTGATCTTCCTTTTCTGGTAGGGTAGGAGCGAAGTCAGCCACAAAATCCGTCAAACCTTGAGACTTCATTGCTATTTGTGGCTCTTAAGTGACATCATACCCATTAAGGTGAATTAACCACCTTACCGAACGACCTGATAGTTCTGGCTTTGAGATAACACTCTTCATTGGAAAATTAGTCCTCACAGTAATAGAATGACTTTCGAAATAAGGACGCAATTTAATGGAAGCCATTACCAGAGATAATACGAGTTTTTCTACGGGTGAATACCTGATTTCTGCATCGAGTAGGGTTTTACTTACGTAGTAAATGGGTAACTAGTTCCCATCCTCTTCTTGAATCAATACTGTAACATCCCCGACCAAAGTGCATATGTCATTTTGCATTCATATAATATTAGTAGCATATGCATGGCATCTTGTCATGATATATAGTGCATTTTTAAAAGTAATATTTATTTTCGAATTAAGTTTATTATATTTTAAAAAAGTTTTAACTAAAAATTAATTAATAATTATTTCAGGGTAAAGTTTGTAGTAAACGAGATTTCAGGGTGAAAAGTGGAATTTTGGCTAAAGCTTAGCCGACTCCCTTCGTGCATATTTATAAACTTATCTTGTTCTTCTTTGTTAAGTTTTGTAAGAAGCAACAACAATAAAAAAAAGTTCACAGAGAGAGTTCGAGAGAAGAGAAGGGGGAAATTGAAGGTTTTGATCTCGTTTTGGTACAAGATTTCTTCTATCGGGTTTTAATCTCGAAGTAAAGTTTGATTTGGTAAATTTTTAATTAGTTACGGTTTATCTGGATTTTCCTAATTTTTCCAAAACTAGATCTACAGTTGCTTTTGATTTGAAAATCGATAGATCTATAGTTCTCAGAGGTTGTTTTCGATATCGGATATATATTCGGTAAAAGATTTCAGAGTAGTTTTAGGGTTTTTCTTTGTAATGATATTAGAGAGCCCTTTGATCAAGTTTTTTAGAAAGGTTTGAACTAGAGAAATTTTCTTCTATATATATAGTTTATTGTTGTCAAGTTTTAAAGGATTTGGAAAGATGCACAAGAAGTTATAATGCATTCTGTCATTTTATTGCATTTGGGGTTAGAGTTTACAAGAGTAAATAGCCTAGTTTGCATTGACTTATATATAGGAGTACAAGTCATAGATCGTGGTCAAAGACAAGGGGAAGAGAAATAGTATTTGTCTTGAACATGTGAGTATAGACCGGAGATTCAACCCTATGTGCTATATGTGTCATACTGATATATGAGCTATATGGATATATGTACTTTATGGATATATGTGCTATATGGATATTGATGAGGTATTTTTCAGTCGTTTACCTATCAAAGAATCCTAACTTAACCAATATGAGTAGAATGGTAAGCACGGGTCGATCCCACAGAGACTCGTGTATTAATGTTATTACTTATGTGCCAAGTAAGAGAACTGAAGGGGGGTTTATGATTGAAAGTCTAATCTAATATGCAAAATTGAAAACTAACTATGAATGCAGAGTTGATTGAGTTTGACAAATATGAAAAAAGCGTGCTCAACTAGTTAAATCCATCATAGATATGCTTATTGATCATTGATTATCCTGATTCTCAATTCCCTTGAATAATCTATTGTGGATTATACTCCTACTAAGGATTATGACCCAAACTTCATAAATAGTTGAAAGAACTAATAGTCTAAACAACCCTAATCATTTAACAACCTAAAACAACGTCTAGATTCAATTAAACGATAGTTTTACGAGTAATGTTATCAATAAAAACAAACACTTAGAGCAAACAGACATCTAAGTTATTTGTGGATTTATTCCCTTCTACAATTGAATAGCCCGAACGGGTCTAAACATCCCCGAACGGGCATTAATCATCCCCGAACGGGCATTAATCAGATTAGTTGTAAATTAACCTATAAATTCTATTAGGTGATCAATCTAACAAAACCCTAGAATAATTCTGATTCAATTGAGCACAGAGAATAAAACCTATTCAAGTTGATGAGAATCAATCAAACCTCACAATATTGTGCAATCTATGATTTCAATAACTAGTCAAACACAAGAGAAATTAGCAATGCATAATTAAATTAAAAGCAAACTTAAAAAGGTTCAAAGGTTCTTCCTTGATAGAAAACCCTAGCCTCCAAAAGTTTGATCAAAAGTTATGAAAATAAAACATAAAGTATTTATATGTCTACTAAAAACAACCCTCATAAGATATAATGAACCACAATACTCGGATAATCACAAGCCCAAAAAACAACATACCAAAGCCCAAAACCAATCCTCGGCCCAAATTGCATGTTCGTGTGAAGCTCCAGATTGCGCGGCATCGGCCCAGATTGCGCGGCCGCGCAATCGCTACCCCGCACTTTCCCCATTCAGTTGGGATTACGCGGGTTGATTGCTCGGGATCGATCCCGAGCACTTGGCTTGTTCTTTGGCTCGGTTCTTTGTTGTCTTGGCTCTTCTCCTAGCATGTCCTAGCATTCCTTAGCTCCTTTGCCTCGTCCATCACCACCCTGATCCATCTGTACTCGCCCCGCTTTTGCTCCTGAACCCTAAAACCTGTAAAACTGAGCAAACCAGCGCATAGTACCCGACAACACAATAACCTAAAAACTACATAAAAACTAATCAAAACCTATCCAAAACATATATAAAACATGCATCTAAACTACTCCTATATGCTAGCTATCAAATTCCCCCATGCTTAACCCTTGCTTGTCCTCAAGTAAGACATAAATCCAATCACACCATAGAAATGCAATCTTACATCCATTTCAAGTCAAACAAGCATTTCACATATAATTAAAAACCCGACCAAGACTTCTCAACATGCATTATGGTAAGCAACAAGTAAAGACCATTCATCCATTCTAGACCTCACCAAAGAAATTGTGTTTTGCACTCAACACTCAAGTGTATAACGGGTATGTGTTTCACTCAAAATCAACCATGAAAACTAGACTACCATATGCTTGCATCAGAGTTCTAAATTTCCACCGCTGGGGATCAAATACATAACAAAAATCATGAGGTCTTTTTCCGGCTTGTAATGGGGCCAAGGTAAAGAGACATTTGGAAGGGATAATATTTGGCCTGTGGTGCTAAATCCGGGATAAAAGACTAGTCCTAAACCCAAACTCAACACTTTTTCTTCTTACGTCTTCCAAACTTCTTTCTTTCTCAACACCTTACATTTACAATTAAACACTTTGCTTCTTGTTTTTTTTTCTTTTGCCTCTTTTCAACTCTTTCTTGCTTTGCTAATGAAGACTAATAACATTTAAGCACTTTTTCTTTTGCTTATTTTGCAACAAACTTCATCTTCATTTTCTTTTTCACTTTGAAACCAAGAGTTTTATTTCCTCTCTTTCCACCTTCTCATGCAACTCCCCCATACTTATACATAACTCACACAAAACCAAAAACACAACCTAAAGTCCTAAATCCCGGATCCTGGGTCAAGCTTATTAGGCTAGGAAAATTTTGTGGAGCTATCAAAAATAGGCTTAAAGCTTAAAAGAACGAGGTGTCAAGAACATGGATCTTGTAGGTAGGAAAAGAAATAATAGGCTAATAAGAAAAATTGCCTCAATCACTTTAATGTCATGCATTCAATAATATAAACCAGCCTCAAAATAGAGTATTAACGCAAGTTCTAGAGTTAGATAATCATGGTGATACACTCAAGAATGTAAGAACAAATATATCATGAAAGGCCAAAAATCAAATCTCATAAGGCTAATTGTTTTGTCTAGAACTTTAGAATAAATCAAATACTCAAGCTAAATACATGCTCCATCCTATAATCAAGTCATTTAATCAATGATCATGCTTATATCATATCAACTTCAGTTAATTATGCAAATCATGGGTTAGAACTTAAACTTAACTTAGAGAAACAAGAGGAATCAAACAATGGGGAAATTAGAACCTAAATGCAAATTTTTTGTATTTTTCTTAACTTTTCTAATTTTTTTTTCATTTCTCAGATTTTAATCAATGCATGCAAAATTTTTAAACATGACCTAATCTAATGCAAACTATATGCAATGCGAATAAGTAATTCCCTTCACCCATGCTTAAAACATACTTTGTCCCCAAAGTATAGTAAAAAGTAAAGGAAAGAGAAAAACTCACAGAACCTAGTTGTTTGGCGGGTAATAGGGCGGAAAATCCTGTGGTGGTGGTGGCTGGTACTCCGGCTGCAGTGGATGGTACGGTGGAATCTCCTGAGCTGGTGGTGGCTGATATGGCGGAAACTGAGGATACGGAGGATCTGGAAAGGCATACTGAGGATACGACTGATGAGGAGGATAGCCCGCTGAACTCCAGCAATCCAATCTAGTGTTGAGTAGTTTGAACTGCTCATCCTGGCGGGCCTGAAAAGCAGCAAGCTGCTGATCCTGATGAGTCGTTGTAGTATAGTGGTAAGTATTCCCGCCTGTCACGCGGGTGACCCGGGTTCGATCCCCGGCAACGGCGCCAAATTTGATGAGGTATTTTTCAGTCGTTTACCTATCAAAGAATCCTAACTTAACCAATCTGAGTAGAATGATAAGCAAGGGTCGATCCCACAAAGACTCGTGTATTAATGTTATTACTTATGTGCCAAGTAAGAGAACTAAAGGGGGGTTTATGATTAAAAGTCTAATCTACTATGCAAAATTGAAAACTAACTATGAATGCAGAGTTGATTGAGTTTGACAAATATGAGAAAAGCGTGCTCAACTAGTTAAATCCATCATAGATATGCTTATTGATCATTGATTATCCTGATTCTCAATTCCCTTGAATAATCTATTGTGGATTATACTCCTACTAAGGATTATGACCCAAACTTCATACATAGTTGAAAGAACTAACAGTCTAAACAACCCTAATCATTTAACAACCTAAGACAACGTCTAGATTCAATTAAATGACAGCTTTACGAGTCAAGTTATCAATAGAAACAAACACTTAGAGCAAACAGACATCTAAGTTATTTGTGGATTTATTCCCTTCTACAATTGAATAGCCCGAACGGGTCTAAACAATTATAGATGCTACTTTATCTAATCAACCCCGAACGTGCATTAATCAGATTAGTTGTAAATTAACCTAGAAATTCTATTAGGTGATCAATCTAACAAAACCCTAGAATAATTCTGATTCAATTAAGCACAGGGAATAAAACCTATTGAAGTTGATGAGAATCAATCAAACCTCACAATATTGTGCAATCTATGATTTCAATAACTAGTTAAACACAAGAGAAATTAGCAATGCATAATTAAATTAAAAGCAAACTAACAAAGGTTCAAAGGTTCTTCCTTGAGAGAAAACCCCAACCTCCAAAATTATGATCAAAAGTTATGAAAATAAAACTAACATAAAGTATTTATATGTCTACTAAAAACAACCCTCATAAGATATAATGAACCACAATACTCGGATAATCACAAGCCCAAAACCAACATACCAAAGCCCAAAACCAATCCTCGGCCCAAATTGCATGTCCGTGTGAAGCTCCAGATTGCGTGGCATCGGCCCAGATTGCGCGGCCCCGCAATCGCTACCCCGCGCTTTCCCCATTCAGTTGGGATTGCGCGGGTTGATTGCTCGGGATCGATCCCGAGCACTTGGCTTGTTCTTTGGCTCGGTTCTTTCTTGTCTTGGCTCTTCTCCTAGCATGTCCTAGCATTCCTTAGCTCCTTTGCCTCGTCCATCACCACCCTGATCCATTTGTACTCGCCCCGCTTTTGCTCCTGAACCTAAAAACCTGTAAAAACGAGCAAACCAGCGCATAATACCCGACAACACAAAAACCTAAAAACTACATAAAAACTAATCAAAACCTATCTAAAACATATATAAAACATGCATCTAAACTACTCCTATATGCAAGCTATCAAATATATGTGCTATATGGATTATATGAATATATGTGATAGTTTTGAAATTTCCAGAGTTGTTTGTACAGAAAGTATGATAACAGATGGCATATGATATATGATTACAAGATGCACTTGATTGCATAGCATATTGCATGAGATTAAAAGGATCTGTGACTATCTTGCCTTGAACTGTAATTCAGGAAATCTACGGATTTCTTTGTTAAAGCGACCTACGAGTCATACAGGATCTACGGATCATATAGGACCCACGGGTCAATATTCAGGAGATCTTCGGATTTCTTTGCTAAAGGGACCATAAGAGTCAATATTCAGGAAATCTTCGGATTTCTTTGTTAAGGGGACCATAAGAGTCCATATATAGTAACCCGGGGCAGATTCAGGCTTGAACAGTTCACAGAATAATGAATCGGATACATCGGCAATTGCATTCGAATAGTAAATTCATATATGACGTATATAATATGTATGAATATGTATATTGACCAATTGCTTGGTTTTGAGTGAAATAATTGATGATGGTTTATATTCACTGAGTATGCGACTCACGTAAATCGCAAAACAATTTTTCAGGTTCAGCTAGAACTTTTTGAAGTTTGTCTCTTTTAGAGGCCACATTCATATAGGTCGGCCGGCTGAAGCTCAATGTAACCTTCTCTCCTCATTTTTGCATCTTAGACATATGAGTTATAATATAAGTTAAGAGTGACACATGTTTTAGTATGAGAAGTAACGACATAGATGTGTGTGTGCAACCTTTTATGGTTGTTAAATTCCGCTTTGTGCTTATATGGATAATTGTTATATGTGAATTATCTTTTTATATAGTAGATAAGTTTTACAGAGTATACGTCATAGGGTATAGGGGTGTCACAATTAGTTTGGTATCAGAGCAGGGATATGATTATTTAAGGGCATGCATTCATAAGCATATGTAATTGATATTAGAGTTGCATTCATGAGCATGATGCACAAAGGAGAGAAGGTTCAACCGTGCTACATCAGTTTATAGAAGCATGTCATACAACACTACATGAACATACCTGAACATACCTGAACATACATTTCATACACATGAACCATAAGAGAGGAAGTACAGAGGAAATGGTAAAGGTATGTATAGTATATTGGGATTGTATAGTATGAGTGGATACAGTAGAGTTACCAGTTGATCTGATCTTGTTATTCCTGCATGATTTTGATGTTATATTGGATATGATTAGTTGTCAAGACACCATGCTAAAGTGGATTGTTGTACCGAGGAAGTAGTGATAGATTCGATTGAGAAATCAAGATTGATTTTCTATGGTAATAGACAAATGGTACCCACTTGCCTAATATCTGCAATAGAGGCTTTTCACATGATCAGAGAGGTATGTGAGGCATATTTGGCCCATGTTATAGACAATACAGTTGAATGTGATGAGGTTGCAGATATTCAGTTGTTAGAGATTTTCAGGATGTGTTTCCAAAATATCTATCAGGATTGCCAACTGATAGAGAGATAGAGTTTACTATGGAAGTAATGTCAGGTATCGCACCGATTTCTATTCTTTCATATCGGATGGATTTGCCATAGTTATAGGGACCATAAAAAATCTTAGCTACATAGAGGAACCGATCATGATAGCAGATTACAATATCAAACAGTTGTAGAGGGAGATTCTAAAAGTAATTTACAAGAATCATGGTATAGAGGAAACAGTTTATGAAACAGAGGATATGATGAGAAATTCATATGAAGAGATAGAGAATTTTGAGGACAAAATTCTTATAGAGGGGGAGAAATGTAACATCCCCGACCAAAGTGCATACGTCATTTTGCATTCATATAATATTAGTAGCATATGCATGGCATATTGGCATGATATATAGTGCATTTTTAAAAGTAATATTTAATTTTGAATTAAGTTTATTATATTTGAAAAAAGTTTTAACTAAAAGTTAATTAATAATTATTTCAGGGTAAAGTTTATAGTAAACGAGATTTCAGGGTGAAAAGTGGAATTTTGGCTAAAGCTTAGCCGACTCCCTTCGTGCATATTTATAAACTTATCTTGCTCTTCTTTGTTAAGTTTCGTAAGAAGCAACAACAATAAAAAAAAAGTTTACAGAGAGAGTTCGAGAGAAGAGAAGGGGGAAATTGAAGGTTTTGGTGGTTTTGATCTCGTATTGGTACAAGATTTCTTTTATTGGGTTTTAATCTCGAAGTAAAGTTTGATTTGGTAAGTTTTTAATTTGTTAATGGTTTATCTGGATTTTCCTAATTTTTTCAGATCTAGATCTACAGTTGCTTTTGATTTGAAAATCGATAGATCTATAGTTCTGAGAGGGTGTTTTCGATATCGGATATATATTCGGTAAAAGATTTCAGAGTATTTTTAGGGTTTCTCTTTGCAATGATATTAGGGAGCCCTTTGATCAAGTTTTTCAAAAAGGTTTGAACTAGAGAAATGTTTTTTATATATATAGTTTATTGTTGTCAAGTTTTAAAGGATTTGGAAAGATGCACAAGAAGTTATAATGCATTCTGGCATTTCATTGCATTTGGGGTTAGTATTTACAAGAGTAAATAGCCTATGTAATTGATATTAGAGTTGCATTCATGAGCATGATGCACAAAGGAGAGAAGGTTAAGCCGTGCCACATCAGTTTATAGAAGCATGTCATACAACACTACATGAACATACCTGAACATACATTTCAAACACATGAACCATAAGAGAGGAAGTACAAAGGAAATGGTAAAGGTATGTATAGTATATTGGGATTGTATAATATGAGTGGATACAATAGAGTTACAAGTTGATCTGATCTTGTTATTCCTGCATGAGTTTGATGTTATATTGGATATGATTGGTTGTCAAGACACCATGCTAAAGTGGATTGTTGTACCGAGGAAGTAGTGATAGATTTGATTGAGAAATCTAGATTGCTTTTCTATGGTAATAGACAAATGGTACCCACTTGCATAATATCTGCAATAGCGGCTTTTCGCATGATCAGAGAGGTATGTGAGGCATATCTGGCCCTTGTTATAGACAATACAGTTGAATGTGATGAGGTTGCAGATATTCAGTTGTTAGAGATTTTCTGGATGTGTTTCCAAAAGATCTTCCAGGATTGCCAACTGATAGAGAGATAGAGTTTACTATGGAAGTAATTTCAAGTATCGCACCGATTTCTATTCTTCCATATCGGATGGCTTTTCCAGAGTTACAGGAACTGAAGAAACAGTTACAGGAGTTGTTAGACAAAGTATTCATTAGGGCTAGTGTATCTTATGACTGTGCATAGATTATAGAAAGTTGAATCAGGTGATAGTGAAGAACAAATATCCATTGACAAGAATAGATGATGTATTTGATCAACTTCAGGGTGCAAAGGTATTTTCGAAAATAGACCTTCGGTCAGGATATCATCAGTTAATGATACCTAAATATTACATTAGCAAGACAACATTCAGAACTCGATATGGGCATTATGAGTTTTTGGTAATTCTATTTGGTTTGACTAATGCACTAGCAGAATTTATGGCTTTGATGAACAAGGTATTTCAATCTTTTCTAGACAGATTTCTGATTATCATTATTCATTATATATTGTTATATTCGTGGAGTACATATGAACATGTTGATCATTTGAATATTGTGCTATAAGTCTTGAGGGAAAAACAGTTGTATGCTAAATTGAGTAAGTGTGAATTCTGGTTGAATCATGTGAGATTCATAGGATATATAGTGTCTAGAAGAGGTATAGAGGTTGATCCTCAATAGGTTCAAGCAGTGGTAAACTGGAAAGAAGCAACAATAGTTACAAAAGTTCGTATCTTTCTTAGTATGACTGGATACTACAGACTATTAGTGGAAGGATTCTCTATTATAGCTGCACCACTTACTAAATTGCTATGAAAGTATGCTTCATTCCATTGGTATTCCGTGTGCCGACAGAGCTTTGATAAGTTAAAGCACCGACACACTACAACAACAATATTGAGAATTCTTGCAGGCATAAGAGGATTTGGTATTTTACAGTGATGTTTCATATCAGGGTCATGATTGTGCCATTATGCTGGATGGAAAGTAATTGCCTATGCATCACGACAATATCGATCACATGAAGTTTCTTTTTTTGTACATGATTTAGAGCTAACAGTAGTAGTATTTGCCCTAAACATTTAGAAACATTATCTATATGGAGAAACATTTCAAATATTTACAGATCATAAGAGTTTGATGTATTTGATGAGCCAAAAGTAGTTGAACATGAGAAAGATGCACTAGATGAAACTACTGAAAGATTATGATTGTACAATCGAGTATCATCCGAGAAAGGCCAATGTTGTAGCAGATGCTTTGAGTCAAAAGTCTAATGGTATGATGACAGATATGCACATGACTTCAGTGTTAGATTTGATTGCTTTGCCACGTCTAAATGATAGACTGCAGTTTGACATAGATAGAGTACTGATTGCTACTTTTGAGATTTGGCCAGTGTTGAGACAAAACTAAAGATGCACAAGTAAGAGATGGAAAGTTGGCAGAAATTATAGAACCTGTTTGACAAGGTAGAGATACGCCATTTGTTATTCAGGGTGACATATTGATGTTTGGCATACAGATTAGCATTATCTTCAAAATTAGCTCAGATTTAGGATTTTACATGTCAGTATGTTACCACAGTATTGATCTAATCCGTCACATGTGTTAAAAGATTCAAAAGTACAACTTGTAGAAAATCTTAGCTACATAGAGGAACCGATCATGATAGCAGATTACAATATCAAACAGTTGCAGAGAGGGATTCTAAAAGTAACTTACAAGAATCATGGTATAGAGGAAACAGTTTGTGAAACAGAGGAAATGATGAGAAATTCATATAAGGAGATAGAGAATTTTGAGGACAAAATTCTTATAGAGGGGGAGAAATGTAACATCCCCGACCAAAGTGCATACGTCATTTTGCATTCATATAATATTAGTAGCATATGCATGGCATATTATCGTGATATATAATGCATTTTTAAAAGTAATATTTATTTTCGAATTAAGTTTATTATATTTTATAAAAGTTTTAACTAAAAGCCAATAAATAATTATTTCAAGGTAAAGTTTGTAGTAAACGAGATTTCAGGGTGAAAAGTGGAATTTTGGCTAAAGCTTAGCCGACTCCCTTCGTGCATATTTATAAACTTATCTTGTTCTTCTTTGTTAAGTTTTGTAAGAAGCAACAACAATAAAAAAAAAAGTTCACAGAGAGAGTTCGAGAGAAGAGAAGGGGGAAATTGAAGGTTTTGGTGGTTTTGATCTCGTTTTGGTACAAGATTTCTACTATCGGGTTTTAATCTCGAAGTAAAGTTTGATTTGGTAAGTTTTTAATTAGTTAATGGTTTATTTGGATTTTCCTAATTTTTCTAGATCTAGATCTACATTTGCTTTTGATTTGAAAATCGATAGATCTATAGTTCTCAGAGGGTGTTTTCGATATCAGATATATATTCGGTAAAAGATTTCAGAGTATTTTTAGGGTTTCTCTTTGAAATGATATTAGGGAGCCCTTTGATCAAGTTTTTCAGAAAGGTTTGAACTAGAGAAATGTTCTTCTATATATGTAGTTTATTGTTGTCAAGTTTTAAAGGATTTGGAAAGATGCACAAGAAGTTATAATGCATTCTGGCATTTCATTGCATTTGGGGTTAGAGTTTACAAGAGTAAATAGCCTAATTTGCATTGGCTTATATATATGAGTACAAGTCATAGATCGTGGTCAAAGACAAGGGGAAGAGAAATAGTATTTGTCTTGAACAGGTTAGTATAGACCGGAGATTCAACCCTATGTGCTATATGTGTCATACTGATTTATGAGCTATATGGATAAATGTGCTTTATGGATATATGTGCTATACGGATATATGTGCTATATGGATTATATGAATATATGTGATAGCTCTGAAATTTCCAAAGTTGTTTGCACGGAAAGTATGATAATAGATGGCATATGATATGTGATTACAAGATGCACTTGATTGCATAGCATATTGCATGAGATTAAAAGGATCTGTGACTGTCTTGCCCTGAACTATAATTCAGGAAATCTACGGATTTCTTTGTTAAAGTGACCTACGAGTCATACAGGATCTACGGATCATATAATACCTACGGGTCAATATTCAGGAGATCTTCGGATTTCTTTGCTAAAGGGACCATAAGAGTCAATATTCAGGAAATCTTTGGATTTCTTTGTGAAAGGGACCATAAGAGTCCATATACAGTAAGCCCGGGGCAGATTCAGGCTTGAACAATTCACTGAATAATGAATCGGATACATCGGCAATTGCATTCTCATAGTAAATTCATATATGACGTATATTGATCGCTCGGGATTGCGAGGGTCTAGAGATACAATTTATAACCTGACCTCGTTGTAGCACGTGGTGGGTGTCGAACACTCGGGAAGTCTACTCGATCGATGTGCCTAGATACTAGAAAGCTATAAAGGAGAGCGTAAAACAAAGGAAATCAAGAGAACAGTCGGGACTGACACTGAGGTCACGTCGGGCCCGATGTTGGCGACAAGAGGAAGTCGGGACCGACACTAGGTAAGTCGGGCCCGAGGTAGCTGGGGTTGTCGAACTTCAAAGATTAAAAGTAGATCTTGGGCTTTTGGGTTCCTTCTCTAGTAGATTAAGGCTTTTCGACCCCAATTCAAGCAATGAGTGATGATCTGACTAGGATCGAGTGCTTTCGCCCTCGTTCCAACCACTTCTACACCTCGATCCTTGGGGAAATCCCCTTCGAAGCAAGGTCTTGAGATTGACACATGTTCACTTTCGCTACTTTGCCAATCACAAGCCTTGATTCCCAACTTTCGCAAGGAATTGTAGCTCTATGTAGAGTGGGTTCCTTAGATCAAACACTCAAGGCTATGGAATTGGGGTTTCTATCCCAAACCTAGCTAGGGTTTTCCCCCATAACCCAAGATCAAAGAGATCTACTCCATGTGGCAAACAAAGAAAGCAAACAAATCAAAAGGGAAAGCAATCAACATCATCAATCTCAAAACCATGCAAAGTTTCATTCAAATCAAAAGCAATCCACAAATTCCAATCAAGTGTTTCCAAATCCACAAGATCAAACAAAGCAAAGCTAATCTATCAACAAAATCTTCTTCTCCCTTGGCCGATTCTCTCTCTTCACCTTCTCCTCTTCTTCCTCCTTGCTCTCCAAGTATCCTTTTGAGGGTTGTTGTGTGTGAGAGCTCCTTTCCCCCCCTGGAACAAACTTTGGAACCCCCAAAATAGAAGACAAGAGGGCCTTTTATAGATTAGATGAGGGGCAAAAGTGGAAGTCCACAATTTCGTGCCTTGGAGCCCAAGTAGTCCGGTGACCGACTCGGACCGACACGGAGGACATCGGGCCCGAGGTACTGTGCATGTCGGTCCGAGGTTGAAAGCTTCCAAGTCGGGCCCGGCGTTGTTGCAACTTGGTCCGAACCTCGTTCCACCTTCTTCTTGTTGGCTTCTCTTGTTCTTCTTCATGGCTTGTTCCTCTCTTTCCTCTTTAGCTCGGGCCTTGCTCCATGCTCCGATCCTCCTTCAAATTGATCCTCGATTCATGCCAAATTACCTACAAAACACATAAAACGCGCGTAGTCTCCGAATCTCATAGAAATACGGGAACTAAGCTAAACAAGAACAAAACACGCAAGAAAAGGGGAAAAAGGAACATATTTACAAAGGAAATCACATATGAAAACACCACCAAATAAAGAGATATCATATATAATATGTATGAATATGTATATTGATCAAGTACTTGGTTTTGACTGAAATAATTGATGATGGTTTATATTCACTGAGTATGCGACTCACGTAAATCGCAAAACAATTTTTCAGGTTCAGCTAGAACTTTTTGAAGTGTGTCTCTTTTAGAGGTCACATTCATACATGTCGGCCGGCTGAAACTCAATGCAACCTTCTCCTCCTCATTTTTGCATCTTAGCCATATGGGTTGTAATATAAGTTAAGAGTGACAGATGTTTTAGTATGAGAAGTAACGACATAGATGTGTGTGTGCAACCTTTTATGGTTGTTAAATTCCGCTTTGTGCTTATATGGATAATTGTTATATGTGAATTATCTTTTTATATAGGAGATAAGTTTTAAAGAGTATACGTCATAGGGTATAGGGATGTCACAAATACTGCGCTCACGGCTACATCTGTCACTTCCAAGTAGACGTATATCATTTCACTTGGCTTGGGCTTGTACAATATTTGCTGCTGAGATACTTTAGCGCTTGGAAAGCTTCCTGATGCGCTTATGTCCATTCAAATGACTTGTTTTCTTCAGAATGTCATAGGGCAACTTTTTGCTGTTTGATGATTTGGATATGAACTGATTGAGTGCAGCTAGTTGTCGTGTCAACTTCTAGATGTCCTTGACGCATTGCAGTGATTGCAACTCCACATTTGCTTTGATCTGGTCTAGACTTGCCTCAATTCCCCTTTGCATCACTATGTATCCAAGGAATTTGCCTGATGTAACTCCAAAAGAACATTTGGTTGGATTCAACTTCATGTGATAGCTTCGCAAAATCTGGAACGCGTCCTGCAAGTGTCGGATGTGATCTTCCGCTTAAAGACTTGACTAAGATGTCGTCGATGTACCCCTCCATGGTATCCCCCAGCTTCTCCTAAATCATCTTATTAACCAATCTCTGATAAGTAGCACATGCGTTTTTTAATCCAAAAGGCATAACTTTATAACAATAAGTTCCTTGGATTCGTCACGAATACAATTTTTTCTTGGTCATCAAGGTGCATCATTATTTGATGGTATCCACTGAACACGTCCATGAAAGTCAGGAGTTAATGTCCTGCTGTTGCATCCACCATTGCATCAATATGAGGCAATGAGAACGAATCTTTGGGACATGCTTTGTTCAAATTGGTAAAGTCGACGCAAACGCACCACATCCCGTTCATTTCCTTCACGACCACCACATTCGCCAACCAATCGGGATATTTTACCTCCCTAATTTTACCAGACTCAAGCAAAGATTTTACCTCATTGTTGATTACCTGATTGCGTTCTGGTGCAAACTTACGCCTATTTTGTTTAATCGGTGGAACTTTCGGGTTGACATTGAGCGCATTCGTGATCACGTCAAGGCTAATTCCTACCATATCTTCATTCGACCAGGCAAAACAATCATTGTAGGACCGTAAGAACCCAACTAATTGTTCCCGTAAGGTTGGCTCTAAATCCACTCCAATCCGGATATTTCTGGATAGGTCAAGTGGGTCAAGAGCGACTTCTTCGAGCTCGGGTGTTTCGGGCTTCACGTAGTAAGTTGGAGTCTTGCAATCCTTTAATTGCTATGTTGACGACTTCTTCTCTGTTTTGACTCAATGAGCATTGGAAGTCGTTGCTCTCATAGCTACCGAGTAACATTCCCTTGCTATCGTTTTCTCCCCCTTGATTTCTTGTATTCCCCACGACGATGGGAACTTCACGCATTGATGATAAGTGGAGGGTATGGCCTTCATCCCATGGATCTAGAACCTGCCCAAAATAATAATAAATGGTGAAGGACAATCGAGTACTTGAAATTTCACCTGATTATTTACTCCACACGCGGTAGTGGGTAACGAAATTTCTCCTAGTGTGTTGTGTGATTCACTGCTAAAGCCTACCAACGTCGTAGACTTCTTAGTGATGTCATCTAGACCCAAACCTAAGCTGTATAAGGCATCCAACATGAGTAAATTAGAAGAAGTTCCATTATCAATCAAAACTCGTTTAATAAGAAAGTTTGCAATTGTTAACGAAATAATCAAACAATCATGATGGATTTCTTCTTCCTCGATGTCATGAAAGGTGATGGGCATCATGTCGTGGCCCCTTCGGATAAAAATTTTGGGCTCCTCCCTCCGAGTTCTCCTTGCATTTCTCTTAGCTGCAAAATAAGTCACACTACAGACCTTGGATCCCCCGGTGATGATGTTAATTACCCATGTGTGCTTGGGTGGTGGCGGCGCATTGGCCTTCCCTTTATTGCGTTCTAAATGTTCCCGCTCTCTCCAATATCAGGTCCTTGAGATACCCTCTGCGTAACAATTCACTTAGGGCATCTCCAACAACTTCCCCAGATTGTTGGAAATTGTGCATTTGGAGAATTTTACCCATTTTTTTGCCCCAACAGCTTCTCTATCTAATTCTCTATAATGAAGAATTCTCCAAAAGATTAAAGTGTTTTCCCTATATTTAGAGAATTCTCCAAATTTATTTGGAGAATGCATTAATTAAAAGTGTATACATGGAAACTTGTAATTGGCCATATAAAATTTTATAAAAAAAAGTTATATATAAATAGAACTATTAACTATAAGATTCTCTAAAATGAAGAACATGTTAGAGTTAAAGTAATTTTTACTTGAAAAATATAACTTTTTGCTCTTCATTTTAGAGAAAATTATAGAGAAATTGTTGGAGATGACCTTACCTCTTTCCGCATCGCGATACATTCGTCCGTCCTATGGTCATGGTCGAAGTGGAAATCACACCATTTGGATTTGTCCTTCTGGTATGAGGGTACGTTACTCTTTCTTGGCCACTTGACAGTATCCCCCATGTTGTTGAGTGTTCGGACCACTTTTGTCGCATCTACCCAAAAGTTATAGTGAGACAACGTCGGAGGTAACCTTGGGTCCTCACATCGTTCGTACGTCTTGGAAGATGTCATGTTAACAATTGATTTGGTGGGAAAAGAGTTATGGTATGGAACATATTTGGTTTCTTGTCTCCCCTGCCGACGCTCGGGTCGATGAGGACTAACGGTCTTGTTGGAGAAGAGGTCGTCTTCTTCCAACCGTACATGTTCCATCGCCTTTACCTGTACCTCATCGAAATTCGACCAAGGATTTTTAGTTAATTAACGGTAAAGATCAGGATTACCAGTCGAGATGCCTCTTTGAAATGCCTCGACAATTGTGGCCGCGTCGCATCCTTCTATGTTGACCAGCTCTTCGTTCTACCTGTTTAGGAAAGCTTTCAAAGACTCGGCGCTCTTTTGGACCAAGCGGTACAGATCGATGGAACGTTTCTTAGCATGTCGGTTACTTGCAAATCTGACCGCGAACTTATCAACCAAGTCAACAAAAGACGAAATACTTCCGAGAGGTAAATGAGAGTGCCAATTAAGTGCTGGTCTGGATAACGTGTTACGAAACTCCTTCATATCAAAATGGACCGTGCTAATATTCATGGTTTGCTTAAATGCATCTATGTGTTGGTCCGGACCTGTAACCCCTTCGTACTTAGATACATTGGGAATATGATACTTTTGAGAAATGTCTACCCTTACGATAACGGGTACAAAGGGGGAATCAGTATATCCATACCGCCTTTCGACTACTATCGGTTGTGGGGCATCCTCTTTGACAACCTGTAAGGAATTACCGTTGACCTGATAACTAGTTACTGGTCTCCCATCATACGAGGTCACAAGATTCGGATCGTCCATATCTAATCGGCGATCAATGCCATCTATTTCCCTATTAACATGATGTTAGTTTGTCGCCGATTGTACCTGAGATTGAAGCAAATTGCGTTCATTAGTTAAAGTTTTAATTTTTTTTTCATATACCTCGGTTAACTTGACGTGAGCGTTTTTCTGGTTTTCCAGATCCTTTTGAAGGGTGAGCATGGATGCGCGTAGTTCAGCGATGATATCGAAATCGACCGTTGTTCACTGTTCAGCGGATGCGAAAGTGGTGGGATTCCCATTTCCATCTCCAGAATTCAGAAAATCCCTTTTTGTCTCATTGCCAACTTGCTGACCATTGACTCCTTGGTTGATTTCATTGTTCTCAAGGTCATCGACATGGTTGTAGGTAGTTTGAATGCCGTCCATCTTCGCTTGTGAGAAGAGTTCACGGTTTTCAACGATCTTCTTTGGCTAAGGAGCCTAAGGCCCACTGTGGGCGTCAATTGTTTTGGGCAGATTCAACATGTAAACGCGTTACTTGCTATAATGAGAGAAACTTAACCAAGAAACAATCTAAACGCGTTAAACTCCTCAAACAAGATGGATTTCAATGAAAAATACAAGAAATAATATAGATTGAGAATGTTAGAAATAGCTGGATTGTAATATTGGAACAATTGAACGGTGATGAAGCCTTTCTAAATTACAAGAGGCGTAGCAATACTGTAGCTTTACAATATTATGAACAACGAATTCAAAGAAAGGATAATCGATTGCAACTTTTATGTGAGTGAATCTGTCTTGCTCTTCACACATTCTTATATATGTCCCCTTCCTCTTGACCGTCGTATGTTTAATGGCTTGTGATCGGATCCCGCGAATGTCGCCTATCACCATTAATGGCACGGTCGTTACTAGAGAAGTCATTGTCTCGCCACTACCTTAGTGTATGTTGGAGCTTACAATTATGGCCCTGGTTGGTTTATGCCTTTGATCACCGGATTTGGGCTTAATTTTAGGAAGCTCAACAACTATTAATTTCTTTAATGGTTTGGACCTCCATGATATCACGAATCAGAATGTTGAGCTAGGTTAGCCATAAACTACGTTCTTAGAGAGCATTGTGAGTGGTGGATGCTGGCCTTGTAACTCAAATCCTCTAGCTCATTGTTTGGAGGCCTGGCCTACAAGTTTCTATACACAACCTCATATTCATAACATGCTCTTTAGGCATGTGATTCTTCTTCAAAATATTGCAGAGTTGTGTCCAAGTCTCTATATATCGAAATTCTTAGCAGTACCTCTTGGTCATCAAACTAAACCACCATGACTTAGCTTTACGATAAAGTGATGTGTGACTACTTCAACCTTCTCATGCTCTTCATACGCAAAATGATCTAGCACATACTTTGTGTTTTGCTCTCACTCAAGATATTTCTTGAGATTAATCTTGCCTGGAAAATTCTCAAGTTTAATTTTAATATCACGATGATTAGAAAAGTTATTACCTTGATCTCGATGTCCTCTAGCTCGCGGACGATATGTGCATGGCATGCCATCTTCTAGCTCATACTCTTCGAAATAGTCATCCATTGGAGGTTGAACGTATATGATGGTCCTCCTTTGGGTCAAATATTTCCCAGTCCTCCTTAGCAGGTGGTGGACGAGCATGTGGTAGGATACGATGAGGTAACATGTTCGATCCATGTTGTTAACTAGGAGGTGGAACTTGGTATGAAACTTGTTTCAAGTTTCCTACAAAATTAGCAACAAGGTCATGAAAATCCTCAACAAATATAGGGTCCTTACCTTTACTACCCAAAGCTACGTGCTCGTCGACGATGCCCTTAGATCGGCCTTGATTTTGAGACACTGCCGAGTTAGGCACTGTAATATTCGGGAATATTTTAATATTTTATTTTTAATTTTAGAAAATTATATTAAAAAAATTTTTAACTTAAAAGTAATTAATAATTAATTCAGGGTAAAGTTTGTAGTAAAGGAGATTTGAGTGTGGAAAACACAAAATTTACATATATAAACCGACTTCTCTAATTTATATATACAATTGTACATGTCTTGTACAATTTCACCAGCAGAAGGCCGAGAGGAAGGAAGGAAGAGAGAGAGAGAGAGAGAGAGGGGGGGGGGGGGGAATTAGCGGTGTTGGGTTCGTTCGTCGGGTCGGATTTTGGAGTTCATGCATTATTTGGTAAGTTTTAATTAGTTAATAGTTTATTTAGATTTTACTAATTTTTTCAGATTTGGCTTTACAATAGATTTTACTAATTTTTGATATCGGATTTATAATCGGTAAAAGATTTTAGAGTAATTTTAGGGTATTAATTGTTTTGTAATGATATTAGGGAGACCTTTGATCTAGTTTTTCAGAAAGGTTTGAACTAGAAAAATGTTCTTTTATATATCTAGTATATTCATGTCAGGTTTTAAAGGATTTGGAATTATACACAAGAAGTTATAAAACATCCTGGCTTTTCGTTGATTTAGGGTTAGAGTTTGTAAGAGTTAAAAGGCCATTATTATTCATTGAGGTTTATATATGCATATAGGATCATGAGTCCTACGTCGTAATCAAAGACGTGGGGCAAAGATAGGCTATCTGTCTTAGACGGGGTTTCGCGTTATTGGATAATTAGTGGTTTCTTGGCGTTGGGAATTCGTCTTCAAGGTAAGTCGTTTACGACTTGCTCAGTTGATGTTCAATACTTGTTAGACTTCATGTGGTGCTTGTAGGATTGGTTTTGGGGAACTAGTACCTAAGTGATTGTTCTATGAAAAAGGTTTACTTGTGTATGATATGTGTGAAAAGGATTTCATTGGGCTTTCAGCGAATGTGAAGTTTTCGATTATTTTCTCTGTGTTGGTCTTGTTCTCAGCATGGCCATGTGCGTAGTCCTCTGGGTTGAAGTGACGGCTACGTATGGTTATGTGACAGAGAATCGTGCCCCTTCAAAAGAAGAGTTATCTGTGTTTTGGGAAAGTGCTCCCGAGGAGGCTTGACCCGGGGTTAGAAGGATGGAATTGTGAAGGGTGGGAGGTCACGCCTCGGCACCGTGGGCGTAGGGTTGATAAGCGCCATGGAATGGAACAGTTGAAGAATGGTTGTATTGTTTTGCTTGGACTTGTTTGTGTGAATGTGGATGGAAGTTTGATATGTGGTCTGTGTTTATGATCTGTGTTTATGATCTATGGGAAGTGAAGTATGAATTTAGAACTGATATGTGTTGTAATCATGCGAACCTTGTTTGTGTATATGTAGACACTTGATTGGTTTTTAAACGTCTTACTAGTACCGTATGGATTCTAGCTTGTATTAGAATGGTAGCTGACCCTTCGGGGACTTGTTTTATTTTAGTTTCAGGTAAAGACAAGGGACCCATGATGGAACCTCGGCCGAATGATGGAACATATCGTTGAAGGCCGTGTCATTAGGTTGGGTTCGGTTGGGAGAAATGGTGGCATACTTTTTGGTATCTTTTGAATAATGTGTGGTTTTGATAAAGAAAGGGTAGTGGTATGTTAATGAAATGTTTCTAGGAAGTGTTGTAAATTATGTTGTTTTGGGTTTCATGCATGTTTTCTATACTTGGGTTTTATAAATATCGGTTGGATGTTTTATTCATGTTTTCTCGTCGTGCCCGAGTTGCAAGATCCAAGTGAACTTGTTGTCAAATTCGCCTAGGTAGTACCTAGTAAGGTCTACTACCGAGTAGCGCCCGGTGTAAAGACGGGGTGTTACAGGCACTTTCAAGCAATTTCCTTTCAAGGTATCCTCTATCGTACTCAAGCATTGTTCTTGTAGCTTGGTTAGTTCTTTTTGGACCATACCAATGATCGAGTCATTGTTATGCTCTTGTTGTTCTGACAAAGTAAAAGTGATATAGTCAGTCATCTCCTTGTCCAGTTTGGAAGGTGGTGGGGGAGGAGAATGTTCGACATGGCATGAAACATTGCAAACACAGAGGAAAGTGACCACATACTAGCAACAAAACCAAAGTCTTAGCAAGCCCTTTGATCACACAAATTGAGAGAAATTCAATTTAGGCCTCGAAAAGAGATTAATGTGAAATGAAAAAGGCATACATTGGAAAGTAAATTAAATAGATCCGATTCAAGCATAAGAAGCAAGTATATGTCCTGCAATGCTCAACTTCCTACCAAAGCGTCAAGTACACATCTCAAGAGAGATGTGTTTTGTTATTTTTTACCAAAAAAAGAGTGCAATAGTATGATCTAAAAGCAAACAAAATTAAGACCAACGCTAAAATGGTTATCAAAGGAAGCAAACATAGGGCTCTTTAAGGGAAAATTATGAATAAGCATGCATCAATCCATAGCAATCAAGACAATTAACATGGACAAGAGAGATTGGAAGCACAAAGCTGGTGGATAAACAAGCAACCACAACTTGGAATAAATTCAATAAAGACAACCAAATTATAGATCTTTGAAATCTCCTTCAAGAATATGAATTTTGGTGGCAAAATGGCAAAAAATTGATGCGTATGTCGGCTTGGCGAGTGGTCTCGGGTTCGAGTCCCTTTGTTACCCATATTTTTCCTCCAGTTCTTTTTCTCACCAAAAATGCAGACGGGCCGGTGCCATGGGTCGAAGCCCAAATCGAGTGGCTTGTAGGAGTTAAGAGATTTGGGTGGGTTAAGCTCTACCTTATTCTACTCAAATAATTTATGCTAAGAAAATCTATTTTTATTAAATATTTGAAATTTGTTAATTTATTCATAAAAATAATTTTACTCACAAGTTTTTATTTATTTATTATTATAATTTTTTACGAGTTATGAGATTTGGGTGGGTTGAGTTTTTATTTTATCACATGTGATATACAGATGAAGGAGATGGCGGAGGATGCATCATGAATATGTTGCCTTGAGCAGTAGAAAAAGATTCATTTAATCCCATTAGGAATTGAATGACTTGTTGATCCTCAAGAATACTTCGAGCAACAAGATTTGAATCACATCTCCCCTTTTTTACTTAATCTGGCTACTAAAGTTCAGAGCAGTTGTACCTCAGGCCTAGAGCACGTCTCAGATAATTTATAGACTTCTATGCATCTATTCATTTGAAACTTGCAACATGATTAAATTTGATGACAATGAAACAAGAAAAATTACCTAAGTAGAATCAAGAATTGCTTGAGGGTAAGCTTTCAGATCATCTTTTACAGACACAATGAGAAAGGGCATCGCGTAGCCAGTACCATCTCCATGACCAACAACGTATACAAGTAGCTCTGACTTCTTTTTTCATGATGTCTCATCAGAAGTGAAGGGAAATGGCATGATAACATAGTCAAATGAAAAAACATGTACATAGAGATACATTGAAAATGAAGCTGAAAAGTCCGTCCAAGTTGAGCAAATGGAAAAGGAATTAGCAAAAAAAAATTGAAAAACTTATCTTATTTGTATGGTGAGCGTAGAATGAAGAAAACACACAGTATTAACCTTATATGACTAGGAGACTTAATACTTATAGATTAACATAAATGTAACTCCCGTAGAACTCTACAAAAGAGTCAGCTAATAGTGAAACTGAATCACCTATAATAGACAAATATAGCTACATCGCAAGATTCTAAGGACTCTTTGCTAGAAAGTAAATTGGGAATGTCATCTCCAGGAATCTCCTACAACACAAGAATTTTCCTACCCCCTACAATGAAATAATAGTATGTAGTGAGTATCATAGTATAACGATGAGGTAATACTTATTGTTTTCTCATCCATAGATCCTATAACATATTTCTCTTTAGTTTTTGGTGTCTAGTTCCCTGAAAATGGTCTTCAAATTTAAAAAAAAACAATTGTTGTAATGGAGCAACTAATACCACATTTGGTATTAAACAAGGCCCCCTAGACTAACGAGAACACAATAATGACCTTAAAAATGCAAAACTAAAATTATTTGAGAAGGAGACTAGGCCAACAAAATAGAGGGGATAGATTTTTTCAAGTACCTATCATGCACTATATTACACAACAATGTATTTTCACTTTACGTTACACTTCTAATTTGTAAATTTTAATTCGGCATCACGAGGGTTTAAATCGAATAAATTTTAGGCCTCTTTCATCCACGATATTGTTGGAAGGGTTTCTTGACAACAAATAAAGTTATAATCAAGACCCCGCTGAGTACAGGGAGGTCAGGTTCGTTGACGAGAATTAGAAGTATCTAAGTCTAGCTATTAATCCTAACAAAAGTAAAACAAAACAAAACAAAGCACACGCAGCAAGTGCTCGACACCGACCCCGACTAGGTCGGTAACGACCTAAACCTGGACAACAACGCAAAGAGAAAACCGGAAAATATGGGAGCTCGGTACCGACCTCAAGGGTGATCGGCAACGACCTATTCGTCTAGCGATAAAACTTGGAAAAAACAATGTAAAAGAAATCTAGAGCAAAGGATCCACCACAAACAAGCTATGCATGTAACACGAATCAAAGATCGACCAACAATAATCTCATTAATGACTTTCTCCATGAACAAACAAGCAAAATATCTCAACTTTCATAAAGATATAAACTTTTAACCCAACTTTCATAAAGGACTTTCTCCATGCTCCTCAACGCTTCAAATTCCTACAAAAACAACAAACAAGCACAAACGAATTCATCTCTCGAAAGAGGGTCGGAGTTATATGCAAAACAACAGAATAAACCTAGAAAAGACTCAACCTAACTAGAAAACTACCCACAAAAACCAACTAAAAAGTGTGACATCAAAATACCCCATACTTAGACTTTATTGTCCTCAAGCAATCACTTAACATGCAACAATACCAAATAACAAAGCTCAAGTATCACCTTTAAAGAAAAAGAAGCACAAGTAGAATAATGAGCAAACAACTTCCACATCATAGCACACATGAACATTCTAAGCAATCACAATCCGACCTCACCAAGGAATGTGTCTCACTCAACTCTCAAAGTGTTTAGGGTATATCAATAATCACTCGACTCAAATTCCAAACACAAAACCTCATAGTCAATGGAACTTATATTACCAAACTCTCCACCGAAGAAATCAAAACAAGTCAAATCATCAAATGAACTTAGGGGGCTCAATGAAAACTTCAAAGAAGCTTCATTCGGCCGGGTTGTAATGTGCTGCTAACTAATTCGGGAACCAAGACTCCTAGACTATATAACACAACCAACATACTTCTTCTTACATTTACCAAACACTTCAAACTTTTCAATACACTCCCCTTTTCACTTATTTTCATTGTCTTTCTTCTCTTCTTACTTAGAAGGCTCCGGACTTTTGCACTTATTACATGATTCACCCCGTTTTTTATTGATTTTTTTGGGGGTCGGTACCGACCCTTTGTGGTTCGGTGACGAGCTGGTTTGTGCACTTCGAGCCCGAAACGCTTCATACCTTAATTTCCTAAAAACAATAATCCTTCTCTACCTCTCATAATCACTTTGTTTTCACCCAACCAATCCACAACAATCTTCAACAATCCATTCTAAGTCCTAATTCCCAGATCAAAGGTTCAAGCTTATCAGGGCTAGGGAATTTTTGTGGAGCTAGAAATAGGCTTTAAGCTTAAAACAAGGGGTTACAAACAGAGGGATCATGTAAGGTAGGAAAGGGAATATAATAGGCTTATAAAAATAAGTTCAAAATCATTTGATTCAATCAAGTAATGAGTAAATCTCCATTGGTTTCAAGTTTAAAATAACCATGCCATTGTCAAGTGGTAAATTGCATTTGGAAGAGTAATCACACATGAAAGAGAAAGGAATAAGATATACATCCTTTATAGGCCAAAAATATCTCACTTAGGTTCAATTTTTTGGATTGCTTTCACTTAGAAATATGCATGCTCAATATCCATTATAAGCTCAAAACTCAAAAAGCAAGATCATGGTTTAGGCAATTCTTAAAGCAAGGTATATGATGTACATGAAGATGCAAGCAATTTCCGTCCTAGGACATCTAAGAAAAAGGACATTTATCCATCTAAAATCAAAAGGAAAAAGACTCAAGCAAAACTAGACATAAACACAAGAAAACACAAAAACATCAAAAAAACTCAAGACAACACATGACTCAAACAAGTAATCTCCCAAACCACCCCATACTTAAAACATCAATGTCCCCATTGACTAGAAAAGTAAAGAGAAAGGAAAGAGAAACTAACTTGGACACTTTGAAGCGTTGGTAGAGGAGGAGAATCACTCTTGAGGAGGGTTAGGAGGCGAAGGTGGAACGGGGAAGAGTTGTTGTACCAACCAATTGTTGTATTCCACTTGAGCATTCCACCTTGCGACATCTTGCTTGTGGTCTTCATAAACTCAATCCGGAAGTCTTGAAGCTCATGTTGGTGGTTGACAAACTGGTCGTGGTGGTAGTTAAGCGCCCCATAGAGTTGGTGTTGGTGAAGCATTAGGGTGTCCATCTTAGTTGAGAGGAGAGAAATGGCGGGGTTGCCACCCGAACTTTACCTGGTATAATACGTGCCTTGTCCTTGAAAATGAGAGCCGCCGGACCCATCAAAGCCATAGGGGTGTGAGTAATAGGGGACCATGTTAGTCTGAGATCCTATCGTGAAGTCCATTGGGTCGGCACCATGATGTTGATGGTGGGTACTGCCCTCTGTTGGGTCATAACCGACCTCCTGTGGGTCATCCCCGACCCCCCTGGGCTGGTTACTTGGTGTTTCCCACTCGAAGACATGCTCTCTCGGCGGTGGGTAAGGCTCGGCTCTCCGATACCTGCTTGGATATCGTCTAATCCTCTCATTAACTCGGACATTTGGAACCAAAGGGTAAGGTGTGGGAGCCCATGCATCATACCAATTGGGCGGGTAGAAAAGCTCAAGATTCTCCTTGGTGAGCACCACGTCATGTGTCGTGTTCTCATCGATCTTGAATTTGTTGATGAAGCCGACAACGGATTGGAAGATAACCTTAGCATTTGTGTAGTACTTCACATCCATAACAATGACCCTCTTTGAAGAATAAGCGGAAAGTTTGATCTATAAGGACTTGGCAAGGATAGCCACAAGCCAACCAAAGTAGGTGCTAGAGTGGGTGGGTTGGGCATGGTGGCTCATGATGGTGGTGGCAAACTCGAACCCCAAATTCATTTGCTTGGGCGTTTCAAAGAGCATCGTGGCTAAGCATGCAAGCTCTTGCTTGTGGGGGCGCGAGAGCTCGTACCTTGGCCAAATTGTGGAGCCGAGGATGCGCAGGATAATCTTGAAAACCGGGCTAGCAATGAACCGACCGGGAAGGGCGTTGGTGGGGAATTCAACCCTACCAGTGAGGTAATGCCACAAATCCTTGGTGGGGAAGTCCTTTGCTATGTACACCCCTGACGGTGCACCGAAGCCAAGATGTTTGTTGAACTTTTTTATGTCCATCTCATGATGCCTATTGCCAAGCTGAAATCTGACCATCGATTTGTTGAAGTCGGTTTCATCCGGGTACAAGTGAAAATCAGACATGAACTCGCACGTGAGAGCCACGTAATGTTCCTCAATAGGATGCAAGATAAGGTGTTGAGCTCCGATCCAAGAGAAGGCCTCAAGCACCTCCTCATGGAAACCAATCTTGGTGGCGCCGGCCCTCTGATAAGCTCACACACTGACATCTCCGCGCCACATCGCAAGAAATCGGTCCCTTTTCTCATTGGAATCAAACTCCACACAATCCACCTTTTGCATGTTTTTCTTTTGCTTCTTGGCGGGATGAATGGATGAAGAGGCCATTGTCCTACAAAATGTTCAAACTTCCAAGATAATTTCAAAAGTTATAAAGGGACAAAACCAAACAAAGAGCACACATACCACCAAAGAAGCACTCCATACTTACAATAAGCAACATGCTCTAATTTTGTTAGAAAAAGATCTCAACCAAGCATGCTTAATCATGAAAATTATGTAAGAAGAGGGGAAATCTCACTAAAATCATGGATATTTTAGCTCAATAAGCATGCAACAATCAAGATTACGAAGTAACCGGGGTCGGAACCGACCCTTGGAGGCTCGTTATCGATCTAATACACGCTAAAACATAACCTCAACGGCATTGTTGGGTCGTGACCGATCCACTTTAAGTCATCACCGACCATGCCGGGTAAAAGTTTTGCTCGAAATTTTGGCATTGTTACCTTAGAATGGCTACCAAAAATCGAAAAAATCATATATGCTCACAATCAACCAAACAACCAAGTATCTATCAAGAAATCCACCTTCAAAACACAAATCATCATAACCATGTAGATCTAACCACTAAAGCATACAAACAACCAAAACTTCGATATTCAAACTCAAGAACACCCAAAACCTAGATTTTCAACTAACCCTTCAAAATTAATCAAGTAAACTTGAATTTAAGAGCAAAGGAGTAGAGGAACATACCAAAGATGAGTGAAATTAGAGGAATGAAAGTAGAAAAAGGGTCGTAGACGAGCACTTAGAGCGGTTTAAAAATTGAGATTTGTGGGAAGGGGACGAATTTTTGGTTTTTGGTGAAGGAATTGGATGGATTATGTAGCACAAGGGTGGAATTTGGTAGATTTGAGAGATTTGAGAGGGGTAATGATGGATTTGTGAAGCTTGGAGAGCAATGAAGGTAATGGAGTTTTTGAGAGGGGGTATGGGTCGGCGGCGTGGGGGAAGGAAGTGGAAGAATAGGGTTAAAAAGGCTTAAAAGTTCAGGGACTTACGTGCAATTTTTGGATTTTTAAAATTTTACCGTTTTTGCTTGAAGGGGTCGGTACCGACCGGATTTGGGTCTTCTTCGACCTCCCCTGACTTTGTTCCCTTGCGTTACAATGTGTCCTAACCCTCTCGTTCCCTTTCCGACGCCTCGGGTCCCTACAAAACGTTAGTGGAGATGCAAGACAAAAATCCTAGCTACTCTAAAAAAACAAAAAAAAACTAAGCTAGAAAGAAGGTCCAAAAACAAAAAACAAAGTGGGTTGCCTCCCGTAAGCGCTTTATTTAACGTCTTTAGCTAGACGAGAAGTACCTCAACTTAGTCAGAAGATGTGAGAGCCCATGTGGCTCGGATTTCCTCATCAGGTTCAGCACTTGCATTCTTCAATCGATGCCCGTTGACCTTGAAAATCCCTCCATTCTCGTCTATGAGGTCGACCGCCCCATGTGGGTAGATGTGATGAACCACGAATGGTCCACTCCATCGGGTTCGTAGTTTTCCGGGGAAAAGTCGAAGCCTAGAGTTGAAAAGGAGAACTGGATCACCGGTTTTGAAGGTTTTCGGGACGAGCTTCTTATCATGTCACTTCTTGGTTCTCTCTTTGTAAATCTTGGCATTCTCATACGCCTTGAGCCTTAAATCCTCTAATTCTTGCAAGTCCATAAATCGCTTTGCTCCGGCCGCGTCGAGGTCCATGTTGAGCTCCTTAAGAGCCCACAAAGCTTTGTGTTCAAGCTCGGCGGGCAAGTGACATGACTTTCCATACACAAGATTGTAGGGAGTAGTGTGAAGTGGTGTTTTGTAGGCAGTGCGGTATGCCCAAAATGCATCATCCAACTTGGAGGCCCTATCCTTTCTTGAGCGGGAAACCGTCTTCTCCAAGATGCTTTTAATTTACCAGTTAGAGATCTCAACTTGACCACTTGTTTGGGGATGGTAAGGAGTTTCCACCTTGAGAGCTACCCCATACATGGCCAAAAGTGCCTCAAAGCTACGCTCAATGAAGTGAGAACCGCCGTCGCTAAAAAGAGCTCGGGGGACACCAAAGCGGGGAAAGATGTTGCTCTTCATGAACTTGGCCACCACTCGTGCATCATTGGTTCTTGTGGCTATGGCCTCGACCCACTTAGAAACGCAATCGACTATCATGAGGATGTACTTGTAGGGGCCCGAAGAGGGGAAAGGTCCCATGAAGTCAATGCCCCATACGTCGAAGAGCTCGACCTCTAGGATTCCCATGAGTGGGTTCTCGTTCCTCCATGTAATATTTCCCGCACGTTGGCACTCGTCACACGCCGTTACATATGCTTGAACATCTTTGAAGAGGGTGGGCCAATAGAATCCGCTTTGATGAATTTTTGCGGTGGTTTTGAATCCCTTAGCATGGCCGCCCGTTGGAAGAGTATGACATTGTCGGATTACTCCCTCTATCTTATTATCCGATACACAACGCCTGAAGATATGATCACTCCCTTGATTGAATAGGTAGGGATCGTCCCAATAGTATTGCTTGGCATCGTGGAGGAACTTCTTTTTAGCTTGGGAAGTCAATCCATCGGGAATAATGCCTCCTACAACATAGTTAGCAAAATCCGCAAACCAAGGGGTTGTTGCCCCCTAATAGCATGTATAGAATGGGAAGAGAGAATGGGAAGAGTAGAGTGAAGAATACTAGTAAGTACACAAGAAGAGGGAGAAAAGTGAACTGAATCGACCGCAGTTAGGGTCGGAGTCGTGCTTTCTGGCTCAGAGTCGGCAGAATCCTGCATATGGGAGGTCGTGACCGACCCAATTTTGGTCGTCACCAACCCATGAGGGGTTGTACTCAACCCAAAATGGTCGACTAGATTCGTAGGACTTCATTTCTCAAGAGGATTTCGTCCGGGCGAGAGTCATTGATGGGTACTGTGTCTCCGGACTCCTTGATGTGCTCAATGGGTAACCTAGAAAGGTGGTCCGCCACAAGATTCTCCGCTCCTTTCTTGTCTCTTATTTCAAGGTGGAACCCTTGCAATAGAAGCATCCATCAGAGTAATCTCGGCTTGGCGTCCTTCTTGTCCATAAGGTAATGGATAACTGCATGGTCGGTGTAGACGATTACCTTGGAGCCCACCAAGTACGACCGAAACTTCTCAAAAGCAAACACCACAACGAGGAACTCCTTTTCCGTAGTGGTGTACATGCTTTGGGCCTCATCTAGCGTCTTGCTCGCATAGTAGATAGCATAAAGCTTCTTTTCTCTTCTTTACCCAAGAACCGCGCCCACGGCGTAGTCACTAGTGTCGCACATGATTTCGAAGGGAAGTGTCCAATCCGGAGGTTGCATGATAGGGGCCGACACAAGTGCATCCCGGATCATATGAAAAGCTTCAAGACTCGGAAAAAACTCAAACACAACATCTTTCATTAATACATTAGTTAATGGTTTAATAATCTTAGAGAAATCTTGAATGAACCCTCTATAAAACCCGGCATGGCCTAGGAAATTCCTAACATCTTTCACGGAAGAAGGGGGTGGAAAATTTTCAATTAATTCAATTTTAGCTTTGTCAACTTCAATCCCCCTTTTTGACACTATATGACCTAAGACAATCCCTTCTTGAACCATAAAGTGACACTTCTCCCAATTAAGCACGAGTTTAGTCTCTTCACATCTCTTAAGTACTCTTGCAAGATTTGCAAGACAAAAGTCAAAAGTGGTATTGTAAACCGAGAAATCATCCATAAACACCTCCACGATATCCTCAATCATGTCGGAGAAGATGGCCATCATACACCGTTGAAAGGTGGTCGGGGCGTTGCAAAGCCCGAATGGCATCCTCCTACAGGCAATTGTACCATAAGGACATGTGAAGCTGGTCTTCTCTTTATCATCAGGATGTATCGGAACCTGCAAAAACCCACTATAGCCATCGAGATAACAAAAATAGTCATGTAAAGCTAATCTCTCTAGCACTTGGTCAATAAAAAGAAAGGGGAAGTGATCCTTTCTAGTGGCACTATTAAGCTTTCTATAATCTATGCACATGCGCCAACTAGTGGTAGTCCTAGTAGGAACCAACTCGCCCATTTCATTCTCAACAATAGTAAGACCACTCTTTTTAGGCACAACATGAACCAGGCTTACCCACTTACTATCCGAAATTGGGAAAATGATACCTGCATCAAGCATCCTTAAGATCTCTTTCTTTACCACTTCCTTCATGTTTGGGTTAAGCCTCCTTTGATGTTCTATGGTTGGCCTATTTCCTTTCTAGTGGCACTAGTAAGCTTCCTATAATGTATGCACATACGCCAACTAGTGGTAGTTCTAGTAGGAACCAACTCGCCTTTTTCATTCTCAACAACAATAAGACCACTTTTCTTAGGCACAACATGAACCTGACTTACCCACTTACTATCCGAAACAGGGAAGATGATACCTCCATCAAGCATTCTCAAAATCTCTTTCTTTACCACATCCTTCATATTCGAGTTAAGCCTCCGTTGGTGCTCTATGGTTGGCTTGTGTCCTTTCTCAAAAAAAATACGATGCATACACAAAGAAGGTGAGAGGCCACTCAAGTCCTCAAGTGAGTATCCAATGGCCTTCCTATGAGTCCTAAGAACATTCAACAACTTTCCAACTTCTTCCGCATTAAGGTTAGCATTAATAATTACGGGAAAAGTGGAATTTGGGCCAAGAAACTCATACCTCAATGACTCGGGGAGAGTCTTAAGCTCTGGAGTAGGTGGTGGTGGTGTAACAATGTCATCATCCTTCTCCATTTTGAAAAGCTCCTCAAAGTACTTATTGTCGGTTTGCACTTCATCATCCACCTCCAGAAGGATCAGCTCCGACCACAAGGGGTTCGGTACTGAGTCAGAGGCATAAGCAAAATCCTCATGAACGAGCGGAATGGGGGTTGGTGTCGAGCTATGTGAGGTCAGTGACGACCCGGATGGGGTCGGTGCCGACCCTGCAACTTCTTCCTCGTCCTCATCTTCTCTTGTTTAGGCGCCAAGCAAGCGCTCAATCGGATCTTCGCAGTCAATGTAATCTGAGCGGGTGTATAACATTTTCACCTCCATAGCTTCATCGGTCTCTTTCATTGTTGGATTGAACCGGAACTCGACCACCTCATTGCCGATTTCAAAAGTAAGAAGGCCCTTCTTCACATCAAAGATGGCTCCGGCGATTGCAAGGAATGGTCGCCCAAGAATGATCGGGACGACGAGATCTTCCCCCATCTCCATAACAATAAAATCATTAGGCACAAAGAACTTGCCGACTTGAATTGCGAAATCGTCTACAACACCGGTTGGCTTCACACAAGATCCGTCCGCCATATAGAGCCTCATATTCACCGGGACCAAAGGACCCATGTTGGTTTTGGACCATATAGAGAGAGGAAGGAGACTAGCACTTGCACCAAAATCACATAAAGCTTTAAAGCAATGAGCACCTATACCAATAGTAATTGCAAATTTACCCGGATCGCCGAGTTTTTCCGGAAGCTCTAGAGATCGCACCTCATCGGTCAACTCGGACATCGATCAACTCGAACATCGGCAAAAGGAATGGTGATGTTGAGCCCTGGCAGAACCTGCACAAAATGCTTGGATTTTCCTTCCTTGGAATCCTTAGCCTTCTTGGATGGGAAAGGAAGCACCTTCGTTGTCGATGTAGAAGGAACGAATGTAAGAACACCGGGAAGTGGGTTGGTCACGACCTTGCATGGGTTGGTGACGACCTCCGCTGAAATGGAGATAGGGTCGGTGACGACCCTTGGTGGGTCGGTAACGACCTCCTCTGAGCTAGGCCGGTCCTCTTCGTCTGCTTCCTTCTTGCTTGTTTCTCGATCCGGCAACTTCTCTCCGCTCCTCAGATGGACCGCATCTATTTGACCTCTCGGATTCTCATCGAGATGGCCCGGTAATCGCCCTTGAGGTCGTGGAATTTGAGCCTCTAAGTCACCAAGTTGGGAGTTCACATTCTTCCTCCATGCTTCAAAGTCTCCCAATTGAGTTTGAATTCCTTTAAAATCGGTGCGGACGCCATTCATTATCTCAAGGAGTCCTTGCGCCCAAGTTGGTGGCTCTTGGTAACCGGGATGTTTGTAAGGAGGGGCTCTTTGCTCTTGTGGCTGATTTTGAAAACCTTGACTGTGGCCATTGTTGTTCCATTGAGGATAATTTTTGTTGTTGTTCCTTCCCGGATAAGCATTGTTCTGACCTCAGTAGGGGCCTCGCATATAATTCGCCTCCGCATAAGCTTCAGTGGCCCGGACTTGATCTACGTTCGTACAAGAAGCAGTAGTATAAGCTTGGGAACCACATTCTTGACAAGGCTGAGCAGTGGATTTGAAGTGGTTTACTTGCTTTTTGAGCCGGTTAATCTCATCTTGCATGAATTGACACCTCACATCTTGATCAATCAGTTCAACCTTAGGGTCATAAAGTTTCTTCACCAAAACCTTGACGGCTTGTTGAGTGTCATACATTGCATCATAGTTGGTGAGTTTCTCCAACAAGGCCCAAGCTTGATCGAGATCCATCTCAATGAACCCGCAATCGGTGTGAAGGTTGATTTTGTCCTTTGTAACGACATTAATCCCCTAAAAGAAAATCTTCTGAACCACATAGGGTGGTTTTCCATGAGTAGGACATTGCAGAAGAAGTTCCTTAAACCGCTCCCAAGTTTCCACAAAAATTTCATTGGGAAGTTGATGATAAGAAGTGATGCGCTTTCTTAGCTCTGTAGACTTGGCTGGTGGAAAGGACTTTGTCAGAAACAGGTCGTGCAAAGCTTTCCATGTAGTAATCGACCTAGGAGGTAAGATTTCGAGACAAGTAAGTGCCTTTCCGGACAAAGATCACTTGAACGCTTTCAAGAGCACATATTCAAGTGACACACCATCGGCAACGATGGTGTCACATAAGTCATCGAAGTTCTTGATATGCTTCATGGGACACTCGGTGGGATTGCCCTCAAATTGAGATCTCTTGATAAGAGTGATGAAATGATACTTGATCTCAAAAGCACGCTCAATTTCAGGGAGGACAATAGCTGATTCGGGAACACTAAATTCCGGATGCATGTATTGCTTTTCGTTTTAAGGAATAGCATCGGGTTGTTCTTGAAGACGTAGCAGCAGCCGCTTGAGCATCGTGATCCCTTTGAATACCTTCCATCTCAATGCGAAGGTCATCCATCTGTCGAGCAAGTTTCTCAGCGTTGGGTATTGCTCTTCGTTCTCTTAGCCTAAGCAAAAAAGATGGGCTTTCCGTGCTCCTCTTCGCGAACTAGAGGGTATACACCTACACACACAAACACGAGAAAACGGATTTAGTAAACACTAAAGGGTATGGGCTATTCCCAAACCCGAAAGATAACTAGACAAAGAAACTAGACTAAATCCCCGACAACGGCGCCAATTTATTGGAAGGGTTTCTTGACAACAAATAAATTTATAATCAAGACCTAGTTGAGTACAGGGAGGTCAGGTTCGTCCACGGGAATTAGAAGTATCTAAGTATAGATATTAATCCTAACAAAAGTAAAAACAAAACAAAACAAAGCACACGCAGCAAGTGCTCGACACCGACTGGGTCCGTAACGACCTAAACCTGGACAACAACGCAAAGAGAAAACCGGAAAATATGGGAGCTTGGTACTGGCCTCAAGGGTGATCGGTGACGACCTATTCAGGTAGTGATAAAACTTCGAAAAATCAATGTAAAAGAAATCTAGAGCAAAGGATCCACCACAAACAAGCTATGCATGTAATCACGAATCAAAGATCGGCCAACAATAATCTAATTAATGACTTTCGCCATGAACAAACAAGCAAAATATCTCAACTTTTGTAAAGATATAAACTTGTAACCCTACTTGTTATCTAAAGGTCTTAACTTTCACTTCAACCAAAATATTTTTCAAATTAAAAATTTAATCTTTCAATCCAATCATGAAGATGAACATGCCTTTAACTTTCATTCAAGGAATCAAGCACAAACAATAGGGATAAAGATAGAGATTAAAAGAGTAGTTTTAAATCAAAGATTCATGCTTTAACCATGCACAACTTGTCGGGTTTCACCCCAACCCTAGAAAAGTAGACTACTCATGATTCATTATGCAATTAACAATCAAAGATAAAAGAGAAGACATGAATCAAAACAAAACAAACTTCAATTGAAATATCAACTTACGAATCTCAAGACAAACTTCCGAAGCTCTCTTAAAATTGTCCAAGAGCTTGGAATAAGAGTTAACCCTAGAAAACCAACTTGCAAACTCGTTCCGTCTCTTCTCTTGCCTTTCAAAAATGTCTCCCCCTAGAAAACCAACCTAAAAAGCCCTTATATAGTGGTAGGAATGTTCTCATAAGGAAACTAAATCTTATCTTAAAAAGACCCATAAATAAAACATTTACTAAAACCTAACTTAAGGCACAAATTTATTTCCGCAAGGCACGGAGGCGCTCGGCACCGACCCAGAGTGGGTCGTCACCGACCATGGCCTGCCCTTGATTTCTTGATTTCTTTGCTTGAAACTTGCTCCAAAGCTTGGTTCTTCTTCAATGCTTCTTCCTTAAAACATCCTTGGTCTTCTTAGACTTCTTTAGACTCCTTCAAAGACATCTTCATCTTGCAAACTTCATCTTGGAACTCATAAAAACTCCAAAGATCAACATCTCTCGTCCTTCTAGCAACACCACCACAAGACAACTCTAACGCTACCTCCTAGAAAGCTTGAAAAACCGGGATATCTCCTCCTCAACGCTTCAAATTCCTACAAAAACAACAAACAAGCACAAACAACTCCAACTCTCGAAATAGGGTTGGAGTTATATATCCAAAACAACACAATAAACCTAGAAACGACTCAACCTAACTAGAAAACTAAAACCAACTAAAAAGTGCGACATCAGATATACATGTCTATTTCATCTTGACTGTTTATGTCTCTTTTATCCCAATCCTTGAGTGTTCAAGTCTTTATCATCCTAAGTGTTCAGGTCTCTTTCATCATGAGGATATCGTGCATATTTCATCCCGAGCATACAAATCCCTCTCATCTTGAATAAATAGGGATCTAGCTAGTGCACGATATCACCTATGCTAATCCAAGTTTGGTCTCAAGTGAGACAAACACATACGGCTAAATCATTAGTTCTAGATCCGTACTAGCATAATAAGAATAATAATAGTAAGAAATAACAAATAGTTTGTTCATTTATGCTCACAAGCCATTATGACATTATATAATATTAAATAGAAAGAAAATTCACGTTTAATCAAATGCAAGAGAGAAAAATCCGCTTGCCTTAATATTCATGGTTTGACCAAGCCGGTAAAAGATCGTCTTGTTCCATGCCCCTAAATTTTAACTAGTTAGGGGCATGGAACAAGACAGTCTTTTACCGTCTTGGTCATGACATTCTTGTGGGGAATGAGAACCTTTGGACGGAGTGGGTTGGGAGGAACCATGTGAGAAGGGTTGACTTTTGGAATGTGTCCATCAACAATTTGGAGTCATGGGTGTGGAGGAATTTGATGAGATTGAGGGAACCCATGAGGGGATTCTTGAGAAGACCAACATTTTGGCCATTACAAAGCCAAGTGGGGGGTTGGACACTAAGACGTTGTACGAGTTGGTGAGGGATAAAAAAGAAGTTGAAGATTGGTGTGTGGTAGTGTGGAAGGTAGTGAGAGCTAGAGCATGGAGCTTTAAGCTTTAGCTAGCTTATAAATGGAGACTACCCACGGGGGGTAGACTTTTTGAATGGGGGTGTGTGAGCCATAACGTTTGTCCTTTGTGTAACTCACTCCCGGAGTCAATTGAGCATTTATGGGGATCTTCCCCATTTGTGAGACGAGTGATGGAGAATGTGTGGAGGTGGGTAGGGATACACACAAGACAAAGGGGCTTAAGAGAATGGGTGGAGTGGTTTACTAACTCCTCGGGGCGTGGGAGTACTCTATTCAAGATCAAACTCATCACCTTCCTTGGTTTGGTGTACCACACTTAGACACTTAGAAACAAGGTGTTTTTTGAAGGTGCAAAGCCAATTGTGGACAAATGCATGGAATTGATTATCATTGAGTCCAAGCAAATAATTATGGTGGAGTGCAAGTTTGGAGACAAGAAGGGAGAAGCATTAAAACGAAGATTCGTCATTTGAGGTTAGTGGTGGCTCGCCTCTCACTTCGATGTTGTCTTTTGGATTGCTTTTGGCCTATTCTTCCTCTCCCTCTTGTTCTCTTGAGTATTTTGTATTTTTCTCACGTTTTTAGTGGAGGTGTGGCTTTTTGATTGTGACTTCGTAGCGCTTGGGCCTACCTTGCTTTGTTTTGGTTTTGGGTTCTATACCCCATTCTTGTTAGAACCGAGGGGTACATAGTTTGTTTCGGGTTTTTGTGTACATAGGTTGCGCGGATGTCTATAGCTTTTTGGGGATGGTTGGGTCTTAGACCCGGTTTTTGTTAGGCCCATAGGGCAAGTTTTGCCGGATATGCTTATCCGTGGCTTGGGTTGTATTTTTCACCTTGACTTTTTATGGTCAAGCGTGTTGTGTATATTCCCCCTTCTCTTTCTATATATTTACCACGTTTCAAACAAAAAAAAGAAAGGTCAGAAGTTGGAGTGAGAAATAGGTCAGAAACTTGTCCAAGTTCGATGTCGAACGGTTCGGAAAATAATAAAATAAATTATGTTTAATTTATTTCCTTTCATGATTATAACCAAAATTATTAATCCTTTATAATAAAAATTGTTATTTATTTTTAACATTTTTAAGAATTAATTGATGTTGTTATTTCTTCATAGCACCCTTAAGATGCCAAAATAAATTATTATTTCTTTAATAACTCACAATTAAAATGCTCATAAATAAATCTTCATTGTTATTATCCTTATGAAAATAGATGCATAAATTTATATATTCATAAATTTACCGAGTGGGCATCAAGATGGGTCCCTTTTCGTATAATTTCTAAATAACCATTACAATCATTCACATTCCTTTATAAAATTTAAGTCCTAGGTCCTTATTGAGTTTAAAAACGGTCAAAAAGGTGATTTTGCTCTTAATACTTTTAATGAATTCTTTGTTCAATAAAATGGGACAAAGTAATGACTAGTTTCTCATATATATATATAAAGAAATAACGCTCTAGAGAAACAAGGAAATAAGGAGAAACAAGGGAAAATATGTGAGTCATTAGATATATAAAAAGGAATGTCCTAAATCAAATAAAAATAAGAGCATAATAAAAGATATGGGAAGATGCACCTGATTATTTCACAATCATAACTTCCTATATCTTTTCAAAATTCTTTCCGTTTAACAATACAAGAGGATTTGGTGAAATATTTTCTCTCTATTAGTTTTTTCCATCTCTCTCTATCTCTTGTTCGAACCGTCAGTACACTCTCTCTCTCTCTCTCTCTCTCTCTCTGTCTCTCTCTCTCTCTCATTCCATCACTACACTCTCTCTCGTTCGAAGTAGTCAGAGCAATAGAACCAATTAAAGAAATCGATCCACAAATACAAAGAGGAAATCTGATTGAAACATAAAAAAATAAGTGTTGTTCATCCGTTCCTGATTTTAGGGATGTGGTTTTGTCCTTGATGTTCTTGATTTTCAAGTTCAATAAGTGTTGTTCATCCGTTTCTGTAATTAGGGTTGTGGTTTTGTCCTAAATTGATACGATTTAAAGCACTAGTTGTTAGATTTTAATTTCTTATCATTTCTGAGTTTGATTTAAAGTTCAAAGATTGTGAAGAATGGCTACAATGGGGGGAATAATATTTGTAATATATTTATGATGTTTTTGCAAGTTCATGTACTAATTGGTATGTGTTTTGTTGTTTTTAATCAGGAAAAGATGACAAGATCTCTTAACTCAAAAGGCAATAAGCGTCAACTAAACAAAGGTTAGTTATCAATGGCTGATTAGTTCATGGTGGTATGATTATTCATGCATTTAAGCACAATTATTCAATGAGTAATAATGGACCATATGTATGCACATGATTTATATATTTTAGTTACCAGAGTTATAATATTCATGTATGCATGTACAGTTGTTCATTTGGACATAATGCATTTATTTTATAGTATTTGTTCCAATTGAATACGGGTGATATTCATATTAAGTTTATAGATTATTCATTTGGTTATTTTAAATGGCAATTTGATAGTTTGTAGGTGTTTGTATGAGTTTTAATGTTTGTTCTTGTTGAGAGTTTCATTTATTCTAACAAACCGTTAATAATTTTCAAATTTTTATAGTGTATTGATCTTTATTTGGAACAACCGGGACAATTTTGTATTATTCATGTATGCATTTTGTATTTTTCAAGTTGTTTATACATTATTTTCATATGATGACAACATATTAAAAATGTAAGTATATTGTATTGTTCAACTGAGTACGATGTGATGTTTAGCTTCAATTGGATATTGAATGACAGAGTTGTCTTGTTCAAGTATGTATGTTTTCTTACTCAATTCGATAATATGCGATATTATACGTAGATAACAAATTGTGGAATACGTTTGTTTTCACTAGTAATTTGATGGTTTTATATGTTAGTTTTATTATTCCAAACCAATTATCTTATATGTAATATTTTACAGGTGGTGAGGATCAAGCTATTGGGAAAGAGCCAAAAAAGTTAAAGATGGTATTCGACAAGCGTCACATAAGGCCCCATGTTGATGATGATGAAGATGTGTTCGTTATCGGACCAGAAATTAATGATGACTGTTACAGTTGAGACGTTTGATTATTCCACTCATAGTTCGTAATTGTTCGAAATAAAACTCATGTTTTTACAAAATAACAATCACATGCCTAATAATACAGCTATATATGTATTATACGACACAAATAGTTGAAAAATAAATTATGCAATCATGAATATCAAGACAAGCCTAGACGAATAAGATATCACACATGTTTAACTAACAACGTACCTTTTGAAAATCAAAATACGTTTGGTTGAATAACACTAAATGGGATGTTAAACAACTATATTTGTAAGTACGAATATCGATACAGTTAGGTATGAAAATTATTATGCATGTAGTTGAATAAAACAATAATACATTAAGAATAACACATCACTTATGTATTTTTATGGAGGAATAATACACGCCGACATGTGAATAATAATACAATCATATATGAATAACAAATCGGTCCTTTATGAATAACATTACATATTTTGATGAATATTTTTCTACTCGTATATGGATTCGAAAAAAAACAATCTCATCTACGAAAATTAACACCTTCAGACTCATCTTCATCAATGATACTTGCATTTGAAATGTGCATGTCATCCTCAAAAACATAGTCATTGCACTTGCTTCCTCCAACTGTTTGATTTTACAAAACACGAAATTATAAATTTCAAATCACAAGTTTTTGAATAACACTTAATGAGATTATGAATAAACATACATATCTTAATGAAAAAACAATCAGACATGTATGAATATGAACACAATGATACTTGAATAATATGACACTTGGTGATGAATAATTATCATTGTTTATACGAATAATAACACACAATCACACATATATAGAACTCTCGTATGAAAATAACAAATGATATGTTGGAATAACATTTAAATAATATTTGAACAATTTAATAGGTTTTTACAAATATTAAAACAGTTATGTATGAATAATATTTGGCACATAGTTGACCATTATTCCACTCGTAGTTCATGATTGTTCGAAAGTTTTTGTAATATTCGAGTTCATTTTTTCTTCTAGGTTGGAAAAATGAGTTTCTTGAATTGCAAGCAATCGAATTTCGTGTTCTGCAAGTAACCTCGAAAGACGGATTAATTATCTATATTGCCAACCAGCGGACTACATCCTTTTTCCTTTTTATTTAAATATACTCCTATCTAATAATTAACTAACTAAGAAAAAAAATCCTATCTAATTCTTCCTAACTCCTAAACAAGTTTCCGTAGAGTATATCCAAATCCTTTATTAACCCTATCAATCTGTAACCTTCGGGATCCAGCCTAACAATCCCCGATCGCCACTTTAGTGCTATTCCACTGTTTCGTTCTTCTATAGCCTTCAAGAGAGGCCTTCTCGTCGTTTTCTTCTGATCAAAGTTGAGGCATCGGATCGTTCCCGTAACCATCTGTGCCATTGGAAACTTGTCCCCTCTCTGTCGGACGCTTGCGACGCCACCTTCCAACGCAGGTAAGCGTTGTACGGTTCTGGTGGTCACTCTGTCTTCTCCGGGTTGTACCCAATCTGTATCATTTCCCTCATTTTGTTGAAGCCTGCCGATCAGGGGAGGCTAGCCAATTGCCGATCTTCACTACCGGAAACGTCGCCGTTCACGGGTAAGCTTCGTTTGGTTCTCCTTCTATTTTTTTTTCTTCTGGCTTGTTCTGTTTCTTTCGGGGCTGGGGTTAGCTTTCGACTACGTCGGTGTCGAACGAAAAACATGACATCAAGGCGGGAGTGGTGTTCAGCTCGGTGGGAACTAATGGGTTCCGGTTGGGAGAGTTGGGTGTGGGTCTAAGTGGATGGTTTGTTTAACTAATTACTTACACATAGTTGCATTAGATCGAATGAGTATTTTTTTTCAAAGGTCTTGATCAGTGCAAAATTATTTGTTTGGGGGTAGAGTTGGTTTAGTTGTTCACGAATGAATTTTCCAGTACAAGTTGAACAACGGTAGATGAATTTTTGTTTTGAGATCCATGTCTTCGTCTTTAACGTGATTCATGTCTATTAGAGATTTAATTAACTTGGTTAATCTCTTCTAGCATGGGTTAGTTCTATTCAACTTAGTTTTTCAATTTTCAATTTCTCGATTTTCGTATCAAGTTCAGTTTTAGTTTTCTTAAATTAATATGTATATATTTTATTTTATTTTTGGTGGAGGGTGTTAGTGGGTTAAGTAGTCATATTTTTATAAAAAGTAAGTATATGATTTTGTTAAGGGAGGGGATGAATTCAATTATCTTTTTTGTTGATTTGTTAGTAGTATAAGCTTAGTGTTGGCAATTAGGTTATAAGCATTTTGGCATTTGGTAGTCCGCGATGACTAGTTTTATAAATAAGTGCATAAGATATCAAATTTCGTATAAGTTAAGTTTGATGCGTATATCCTTTAGCGTTTTGGGTTCTCGGGGTTGTTAAGTTGTGGCGTGAAACGTATCTAATCCGATCCTACTCGATAATACTTTTAGGAAAACGCTTCTTCTCGAGCTCTTACTTCTTTCTTCATCAAAGCAATCATTCTTTCAAGGTAAGTCGTTTTCCACTTGCTCGGTTCTTTTCTGTCTTGTTAGATTTTGTGCCGTTGTTGTAGGATTGGTTTTGGGAACTAGTCCCAAATATATATTTTTCTTTTTTAAATGTTTTGGTTGCTCGTGCTGTTGTGTGTAAAATGGTTTTAAATGCATTTTATCAGAAAGAGATTTTTGAAACGTTTTCTTTGTGTTGGTATCGTTTCCAGCACAGCCCCATCGTAGTTGGCGGAGAGGAAGAGTTGTCTATGTATGGTCCGTGTGACAGGGAAACCGTACCCCTTCAAGACGAAAAATATTATCTATGTGTTTTGGCAGGTGCTCCAGTGGAGGCTTAGTCGGGGTTAGAAGGAAGATTGTGAAGTAGAGTGAGAGGGCCTGCCTCTACACTCGGCGCGGGGTTGAGCGCCTTGGAGGTTGGATTGTGAGATGGAGGAATTGCATTGTTGTAAGATTGTATTTGTGAATGTGTATATGGCTATGTGTGACTAACCAAAACTAATTTAGGTATTGGCCTTTAGAGTTATGAGTGCATTTGTGGACTTGGATGTTGACCTTAGAAATGTTTTTCAAACGTCTTGCAATGTCCGCATTCTTTCTAACTGGATAGATTAGTAGCTGACCCTTCGGGTAATATTTTTCAGTTCCAGGTATGAACCAGGGAACCGTGCATGAGTCGAGGTCAGATGGCGGAGCGGTGAAGAGCGCGTGTCATAGTAGGGTCGAGTTTACTTTGGGTTCTTTTGTTATATTAGGGAGTTTAATTTATCATTATGTTGGATTTATTATCATCTTGTGTTTATTATTGTTACTAGGTTAATTCGTTAATGATAGGATTTTTTTTCGGTTTGAATATTTATGTTTTCAGGAATGCTTGCATAACTATGTTTTCTAAGTTTTATTAAATGAAAGGTTGGATGTTTTTATAATGTTTTCTCGTCGTGCTTGCGTTGGAAGATCCTAAAGTGTTGTTGTCAACCCATTTAAGTAGTACCTGGTAAGGTCTAATACTAAGTAGCGTCCCATGAAAAGATGGGGTGTTACAGTTTTGTGATTACAAAGTAATAAATTATGCAGTTATATAAATATTATACGACACACACATTGGAAAAATACATCATGTAATCATGAATAACAATGCAATCATGGATGAATAAGATAACACCCATATTTAACTAATAACATGTTGAAAATCAAAACAAGAGAAGTTGAATAACACTAAATTGGATGTTAAACAACTATATTTGTAAGTACGGATATCGATACAGATAGGTATGAAAATTATTACGCAACTATTTGGATAAAACAATAATAAATTAAGAATCACATATCACTTATATAGTTGTATAAAAGAATAATGCATCCCATCATGAGAATAGTATTACATTGATATATGAATAATATGTTAATCCTTTATGAGAAACATCACATATTTTGATGAACATTGGATGAGTGAAAAAACAATATAATCTCTTATGAAAATTAATACGGGACATACCTTGAATTACAAAGTAGCATAGATGTTTGATATAAATTATACGTCATATTCCAATTCACAAATTTTCAATGCTAAATATCTTGTTATGCGTTTGTCATTCAACATAAGCTATATAAGAACACTAGATCGTTAATTTTACATACATCCAATCGCAATTTCAATGATAAACAAAGAGAAAATTCACAAATTTTCCAAACGATACTGAATTGACATACCTCTATTCATACGATTAGTACAATCGAAGTAGTAGAACAAATTAACGAAAGAGGAAGAACAGATGTGTGAGGATCAATGGTGGTTTTCTTTTTGACGATATGGAGTTTTTTTAATACTAATTGTGTGTAATATTAGTTCGGGATTATGGTTAAGCAGATATGTAAATATGGAAGATTTGGTAATATTCACCCAAGATTTCCATATATTTCGGTCCATTATTTTTTCTTTTTCTTTTTTTTTTGTGGAATTCCCTCCTATTTTTTACCCTTAATTGCACTATATACACCCTCATTCTCTGCCATTGATTTCACTAGATCTAACGGATAGGATATTTCCCACCGTTTCTCCTTAAATCCTGTTTCTCCTGAGCACCCCTCGGCATTAAATATCCTTTATTATAACATCAATTTTAGAGTAAGGAATGTGTAGAATAGTGACTAGTTTTAGGTACTTTCATAAAATAAGAAGTGTTTATATATGTTATAGGAACGTTTTATTAAAATTTGGGATCATAACATTAAATAATGTATCCAAACCAAGGGTCAAAGTTATATTGTTATGATGGCGATATGAGGGCTCGGAGCGGCGGTCTATGAATTTGTTCATCCTAATGGTGTCTAGACAATGACACAAGGTTATGGCGGCGGCAACGGGCTGCATGGTGGTTGTGCAAGAGCTTCGGGGATATGCGGTGGTACTCGGGATGCGTAGAGGAAGCTTTTCGGGCTGCACGGGAGTTAAGAATGTAGAGCTGCTATCGGCAATTGGGTGGCAACGACCCTTGGTGGCGGCTGTGATCATCGGTAATGAAAGGAGATGGAGGGAGAGCATGCTTACATATGTGTATGTGTGTTTTTGAAAAAAAGTTGTGAATGGAAGAATTGCAAGTCTCGTAGATGTATATTTATATACATAAAGGAGGGTTAAATGAATAAGTAAACCCATGTGAGTTGCAATTCAATATATTAGGAAATGGCTTCTCATACATGAGTTCCACAGTGCACGAGATTTTTTACATGTCAGTAGAACACTTATATGTTGAGAGAACACTTTCAAATTGGACTTTCATTCAGATGGTAAAATTATATATCCCAATCAAAAATTTATTTTATGGAAATGATCCTAAAATCATGTTGACTAATAAAATTAACTCGTACGATTTTATTTTTCACTTGAAAAATTTTTAGACATAAGTTCAAAAATACGATCTTAACGGGTAATGAATTAATTAAGTGGATCTTTGAAAGCTGCCTATAAAATTCCCAAAAATATCCTAAGAAATCCCAAATATTACAATAGTACTCCCTTAAAATTAATTTTGTCCCTGGGAGAACTATGATTACATGGAAAGAAAAAGCGCGCGCACATACACACACTCCATAACCAAAAGGCAGAAGTTTGTAGTACCCCCCTTAAAAACCGCTTCACCATATACTATGATCACATTAACTCTAGAAACTGGTTCTACATTTCTTAATTGGTTTTCCAAGTCATCTCTTCACCACCATCCTTAGACCAAAGTACTTTAACCAAAGGTACTTCCTTGTTATGAAGCTTCTTCACATGTCGATATAAGATCCAAACTGATCTTCCCTCATAGGTGCCACTCAACTGAATTACTACTTATTCATAGTTGATTAGATGAGATTCATCAGGCACTTACTGTCACAAGAACGACATATGAAGGGAATTGGAAACTAAATGTGCTAACAAAGGTAGCGCAAGGCGATAGACTACCGTGCATATACTTTTGACTATCTCAAAAGGCTAACCTAACGGGGATTATGCTTTTCTCATTTTCTAAGGTGAAATACGCCTTCTGAAGGAGATGTTCCTATGAGACCTTGTCACCAATAGTGAACTCACATCTCTTATTTTTAAGTTAGCATATAATTTTATCAACTTTGTGCAGTCAATATTCTTTTATCGAGTTAGAGCAAGATCCTCTTGAGTAACTCTATTTTGAGAAACATCTTATCACTCTAAGAGCACTAATGAAAAAAGCAACCTTTGCTTCGACTAAGGTTTAGAAATGACAAAAGGAAAATGAGTAACCAAAAGGAAAGAAATACGTATAATCCCTTCTTTTGAACATGGCGTGAACGGAGAAAATTCGAGTTGATTATTTTGGATAGAAATGTAATTTTATTGAGAATTTCCTACGCTTTATTACCCTTAAGAAATTACTATCTTATTTCATTACGTGATCAGCAAGAGAAATAAGCTTCAACATGATCTTTTAATATATCTTCATATGAACAAGACATGAGATTTTACCTCAACCATGTGATCAAGATGGGAGCTAAAACACATTTTATACACCACCATGAATCTATGTCGAGTAAACTTGATTCATAAATCTCTTGGAGTCATATTATGGAATAAAAAAATTGGTCTGAAAATTTGCAATAACAAAAACAACCATTTTATAAAGGTAAATCACAAGTTATCTTAAAGAGCTTGTTTATATTATTAACACATACATTAGCACACAACTTTGATTGACACACAAAATTACAATATGACAATCCAAGATCATATAACAAAATTCAAAATGAGACATCCTTATGAGGAATAATGGTCAACTACATGATTTAGAGCTTTCCAATTGTTGTTGGAATAAAAAAGAGTTTTGAGATAGAAAAGCTAAGATAGATTACAAGTATACTTGTTTCCCACTTTTTATAGCATAAAAAAATTATCTATTTTATAGGGGAATTGGGCATGTCTAATTAACACATCTTTTAGAGTTTTTGCCTAAGAGATTATCTATTTTATTTGTTTTATTTGTTTTATTTTTAAGAAATGTAACTTAAGATGAAATATATTGTAGAAAAAGGGCACATACCGAACTAAGTAAGAAACTCGAAGGTATTTCGCGGAATAAGTTTTTTTAGCACCATCCAGAAAAGTACAAAACCCAGGGGTACTATTAGGAATTTTCCTTTTATTATTTAAAAAATTATTATTATTATTTTATTCAAATGACACACTTTTTTCAACATATATTATTTTTGTTTTATAATAGATTAGGATAATTTTTTTTTCTTTTTTAGCCTTTTTTCCTAGAAAAAATCTATAATCTGTCTATCTATCTATATCTATATCTTTACAACATATAAAGTTCTCCCTCTCTATTGTCAATAAATGCTATTTATTTTGTATTAATTTAAGTTTTTTTATTAGACCTACAACCTAATTTAGTTATTATTTCTAGGGAAATTCCGCATGGTAACCTCGAGGTTTTACAAATTCCGTATGGTAACCTTGTAGTATTATATATTGTAAAAAGTAATAGAAAATTAATCCAAAATTATAAAACCCTCATATATTTAGGTATTTGTAAAAAATTACTTAATCTATCTTTTTTACTAAAGTCACCTAATTTTATTACTTTTAGAAAATTATAAAAATATGTCAAAGTTACAAATAACTTTAGAAAACCACATAATTTTATAACCTTTTAGAAAAATTAAAAAATACTAACATAGTTACATTATTTACGCAATTTCATGACACTATATATTGCTATTTTTTTTAAATCTAATTTTATTCTATTTTTTAAAAGCACAATTTTTGTACAGATACACCCACTTATTCAAAAAAATCTCCATTAAAATGTTACCTTTTAATAATAAAAAGTTTAATTTTTTTGATGAAATTGAAAAAATGGTGGATTTTTTTTTTTCAAAATTGCATGGGATTTTGATAATTAAAAAATGGTGATAGAAATTTGAAAGGGTTGATTTTTTATAAAAATAAAAATGGTTTTTTAAAGTAATAATATGTAGTGTCATTAATTTTTTTTGTAAATTTGACATATTTTTACAATTTTTCTAAAAGCAATAAAATTAAGTGATTTTTCTAAAAAAGATAGATTAGGTAATGCTGTAAAACTTCGAGGTTACCATGTGGACCTTCAGAAAATGTTGTGTGCCACGCGGAATTTGGGAAACCTCGTGGTCACCACGTGGAATTTAGGCCTACTACTCAATTTATTTATTGGGCCACATAATAAATATCAATTTTTTATGCAATTCTTGTGTATAAATTCTGCATCCTATTAGATCATGTACGTTTCAAATTCTAGGTTTTAATTTTTTTTCTTGTAAATAAAGTAATCAAACTTAAAACATTACTCCATCTACTAAATTAAAATGCAAACAAATTATTTTTAACAACTGTACATATATGATGAAATAGTTTATATATTCACTATTATATTTTTCATAAATAGTTAATTAAGATTATAATAAAGTTTAATTACCTCCAAATAACCATTTTTAATAATATTTTCACACATATTTTGCATTCTAATTCTAATTCTAACTGCTCCATACTTATAAATCCATGTACATTTAAAACTTCCTTATTTTCCGTATTTAACTCCAGCGTCCATCAATATCTTCTCATACGCATGTTTTCTGGTGGCACTTCCCAATCTTGCTCTTTTCAAGCAAGCATGAACCATTGTATTCTTTAGCAAAAGGTAGCCATGAGATAGCCGTGTCCGCCATCTTGCCTCGGTTCCTGCACGGTTCCCTGGTTCATACCTGGAACTGAAAAATATTCCCCGAAGGGTCAGCTACTAATCTATCAAGTTAGAAAGAATACGGAAATTGCAAGACGTTTTGAATAACATTTCTAAGGTCAGCATCCAAGTCCACAACCGCACTCATATATCTAAAGGCCAATACCTAAATTAGTTTTGGTTAGTCACACATAGCCACATACACATTCACAAACACAATCTTTCAACAATGCAATTCCTCCATCTCACATTCCAACCTCCAAGGCGCTCAACAACATGCCGAGTGCAGAGGCAGGTCCTGTCACTCCACTTCACAATCTCCCTTCTAACCCCGGCTAAGCCTCCACTGGAGCACTTGCCAAAACGCATAGATAATAATTTTCGTTTTGAAGGGGCACGGTTTCCCTATCACACGGGTCATACATATCCAACTCTTCCTCAACGCTAGCTACGATGGGGTCGTGTCGGAAACGGTACCAACACAGAGAAAATGTTCCAAAAATATATTTCCGATAAAATGCGTTCAAAACCATTTTACGCACACAACAATTCAAGAAGTTCAAAACAATTTAAAAAGGTATTTGGGACTAGTTCCCAAAACCCGCCCTACAATAACGGTATGCAATCTAACAAGGTAGAAATGAACCGAGCAAGTCAAAAACGACTTACCTTGGTTTCAACGAACATGAATAAACTCCGCAAATCTAAAATTTATTAACAAATATTACTAGTTAGTCAACTGGCAAAAAGCTTCCACCCATAACTAATTAATGAATCAATTGCCCCGATACTATAAACTCTTACTACTAAACTCGTCCCATCTATACGTACCTTAGCCTAACAAAAATTAATATACCCACGTAAGAATATATATATATATATATATATATATATATAAGCTTTTCCACAGGCACATTAAACCCGAAATTCCTATACCGTTGTACGGAAATCTTCACCCCTTCAAGTTCTTCTTGTCCAAACGGATCTAGTTACTAGCTATTAACTCCCCAGACTACTAACCCAATGTTCCTATCTCGCCCTACCCTTGCAACGAGTGATAGAGGAAAACAGGAGGAAGGAACAGGGCCTCGGTCTTTACATCCTAACGCCGGCAATTTGAACGGCGGTGTATGGACGACGGAAATGACAACGGTAGTACCTTGTGTGATCGAATGGGACCGGTCTCCAAAGGCGTGACGGTTCTGAATTGAAGACGTCGCCAAAGACGAGCAGCGTGGCCCTACAGTTTGCTAGCCTTGAATGGATCGCCGATCTCAACGGTGGATCGTGATGCCGGAATCAAACACGGACGACGTTGGCTCACCGGAAGTACAGTTGCTTAACGAGGAGGAAATAAGAGAAAGATGGAATGAAGGAATCGGGGCGCTGAAATTTCTCGGTTGGAACAGAGGGACCGGACTCACCACCGGCAAATCAGATCGAGATGGAAACCAAGAAACAACGGCGGCTTTTCGAGGGATAAGTAAGGGGCGATCTCTCGATCTGATCGGGATGGCGGTGTATAAGTACTAGGGTCCCCAATATTTAAAGATAGAAAAGTGGATACGATTTTTATTGATATGCATAACTTAATATAATCTAGCACTTAGTTATTTTACATATAAGAGATTGGAGGTGGATATGGATAACTTAAATAAATACAAATTTGCACGTAGTTAATATATATATATATATATATATATATATATATATGAGATTGGAGGTGGATATGGATAACTTAAATAAATACAAATTTGCACGTAGTTAATATATATATATATATATATATATATATTTGAGATTGGAGGTGGTGGTAAGTTGAACGGATTACTGAGGTCTAGATCTTGTTCCAGAGGTTACTTGCGGTTCAAGAAAATCAATTGTTTGCAGAAGAAGAAATTTGTTTTCCAATCTACAAGACCTAAAGCGAATACGGGTATTACATACTACCCCCCTTAAGAAAGTTTCGTCCAGAAACATTTATAACAACGAAACTATCTCCCGAGGTTTCACAAACCTCTCCTCCTAAAAAGGGGTTCGTCCTCGAACCGAAATTTAATAGTCAAATAAAATATAATTAACACCAAATATTTAAAGTACACATCGAAGAGGCCAAAACAATCAACAGTCAAGTCAAATGAAAAATCATCACATAAGCAATCATCGAGTCTGAAACAACTCACTCACTACTAACCTTCCCCTCAAACGGCTCTACTAAACTCGGGTAGATCTCTGGTTAACTCTCTCTCTCTCATCCTAGACTCAGTCTCCCAAGTGGCCTCCTTGACTCCCCGTCGCGATTATAACACCCTATCTTGTAACCCGGGTTGTTACTTGGTTGTAGACAACACTTGGGTCTACCAGAACTAGCCTAACAACAAAATCACTGGTATTGGAACTTGCAACAATGGCACAACAAGAAAAGCCAAGAAATCATCCAACTTATATTTATAATCGCTTTAAGAAAAAAAAACATTATGCATGCAACTACAAAGAAAACTAAAACCACATAATAACTGACAATCCCGCCGAGTTTCTATACAACACTACCTCCGACTGTCTTACAACCAAAACTGACTAGCTTAACAACAAAAAGATTTAAACCAACATCTTTTTCCTATGACACGTTACGTTGAGAACGAGCATCACAATCTAGAAATTGATCGCCTGACACATCTCCCATACCAGAAGTTTTACCTAAAAACATGGAACATGAACACATTAGCTAAGAATCCTGGTATAGGCCAAACAGGCAAATCAAACATATAGAACAAAAAATAGATTATTAAAATAATACAATTAGTCATTAATATACATACCAAACTAATATGTACATCCAAAACACCTCATATAGTGATATAAACTAGCATATCAAATTCCAAATCAACTCTCAATTCCACAATAATTCATAAGCACGAAGCTAATCAATAAAATGCTCATGCAATACAACGACCAACAACAAATCCTCCATAATCCAAATCATAATCATTCTCTAGTTTAGGCAACCCAGACCTTCCTTTGAAACATGGTACACGGCTGGCGCGCACGCTTAACTCATGCCCATTTTCTTTCCCATCACCCTTCTTTCCCCAGCTAAGCCTCTACTAGAGCACTTGCCAAAACAATCAGTTTTTGAAGGTAATCTCCACACACCACATGACTATGTCCGGGGTCTCTTCTCCACCGACTTGCCCCTGTCCATAATCAAACCCGCAGAGATCAAGTTGCACACAATAAAAATGATTGAAACTATTCCAATAGATTTCAAATATGAAAATATATAATGGAATAATATTCCAAAATAGAGTTTCACACATTCAATTTACTAGTTTCACACATAACAAGATCGCAAGATAAGTAAGTCTAGACGACTTACCTTAAGTGAAGAGATTCCAACAATAAAGAAACAAACTTGATCAAGCTAGTTACCAACAACAACGACCGGTGGTAATAGATCAGAGGTAGGAGATGGATGGTGCAGTGGGTTTGTGGAGACGGTGGCTTGTGAAAAAAATATCGAAGGTGAGGAGGAAATGGCCATATATAAAGGATTGATTATGTTGAAAAGTCAAACATAAAGATCAATTTGAAAGTGAATGAGTTGGCTAGTTAAAAGAGGTAGTTGTCATCTATTAAATAGTTGTCATCAAACATAAAGATCAATTTGTTTAATTTGACTTTCAAATCTTACGAATGAATGTACGTGGTGGTGTAAAAACACCATAACATCACATTTGGTTTCTTAAGAATGAAGGAAATTTGAAAGAAACGAGGCTTGAGATATGCAAATAAAATTTGGTGACTATGTATGTATACATATGTGATGATTAAAGTCGTCATCTATTAAATATAAAAAAAAATTATCATTTCTTCTAGATGTAAATACATGTGTACGTAAAGATATAGCTAGGCATATCTATATAAAAAGTCACTGGGAATTTTTACATATATGAATATATGTATATACGTATACATGTATATATATCCACGTATCATACGGGATTAATTTACTATTTCTGTAATTATTTCCCAAAATATTTTTTTCCATAATATTTACTAATTCCGTAATTATATATATACACGTATCATACGGGATTAATTTACTAATTTCGTAATTATTTCCCAAAATATTTTTATCAACAACCTAAGATTCAAATCCTACTAACTGTTTAATATAATTAGTCTTTACTTAATATAGAAAACTAACTAGCTAACCGAATACTTATGAATACTCGAGTATTACATATACCCCTCCTTAAGATAAAGTTTCGTCCTCGAAACTTATATTAGCGCATTGATAACCAACATATTCATACTAACAACCATAGCAAAAATTTCTTTAACCTTAGATAATCCACAACCAAAAGATCATACTAAAGTCATGCACAAGAAATTACCTATTAATCATATCATTTTTTTTCTTCATCATAAAATCTAGCAATAACGTTGGTATGACCAAACAATTCAAGAAATTCATTGACTTTGAATAATCTATAAGTAAGCCTAAGTCATGAACACTAACTGACCTGCTAAACCTCTCATTCATCCCCGCTATCAAACTAAGGTAAACATCAGGATAATTTGTTGTATACTAGCTTCAGTCTCCCAAGTGGCTTCCTCGACTCCTCGTCGAGACCACTGGATCAATACTGATGGAATCTCTTTATTCCGTAACTTCTTCATACGACGATCTAAAATTGCTATTGGCTTCTCTACAAAGGTGTGATCAGGCTCAATCCTCAGTTCTTCATAACTGAGCTTATGATTAGGATCTGGTATATATTGTCTCAACTAAGACACATGAAACACTGGATGAACCCCTTCTAGAGATGGAGGCAAAGCTAAACAATATGCTCGTTCTCCTACTCTTTCTAGGATTTCAAATGGTCCGATGTATCGAGGACTTAATTTTCCTTTGATACTAAATCTCCTTACTCCCCGGGTAGGATATATCCTTAACCAGACATGCGCTCCAACTTCAAATTCCAAAGGTCGTCGTCGTCTATCAGCATAAGACTTTTGACGACTTTGTGCAACTAGCATACGTTCTCTAATCAACGCTACCTTCTGGATAGTATCTTGCATCATTTGAGGTCTTTCACCCACCATGAATGACGGATCATTCCAACATAGTGGCGTTTTGCACTTTCGACCATACAAAGCCTCGTAGGGAGCCATCTGAATCGATGAATGCCAACTATTGTTATATGCAAACTCAATCAGCTCTAGATGCTCACACCAACCTCCACCCCAATTTAGAACACAAGCACTCAACATGTCTTCAAGGGTTTGAGTTGTTCGCTCTGTTTGTCCATTTGACTGTGGGTGGTAAGCAGTAGTGAAATGAAGTTTTGTTCCCAAGGCCTCATTCACCTTTTTCCAATATTTCGATGTGAAACGACCATCTCTATAAGAAACAATGGTCTTTGGCACACCATGCAGTCTGACTATCTGCTTTATTAACACATCTACTAATCTATTCATTGGTCAAGACTCTCTAATTGGAAGGAAACGTGTTGTCTTTGTCAGTCTATCAACTTTAACCCAGATAGCATCATGCCCACGACTGTTACGTACTCTTGTAACAAAATCCATCGATATGTCTTCCCATTTCCATTTTGGTATGGAGAGTGGTTGAAGTTCTCCTGCTAGTCTTTGGTGTTCAATCTTGACCTGTTGACAAACCTGACATCGTGCCACAAACTTACATACATTAGACTTTAGACCTTCCCACCAATAATGTTGCTTAAGGTCTTTATACATATTGCTAGCTCCTGGATGTATTGAATAGAGTGTAGAGTGAGCCTCTAGAAGTATTTTCTGTCTTAGCTCCTGATCTCGGGGCACACATACTCTTCCATGAATTCTCAAAATTCCATCTTCTCGAATTTCAAATTCTTGTGCTTCTCCTTGGTGCACCCTTTGACAAATATCTTGAATCATAGAGCAATTCTCTTGCTTTTTGCAGATCTCCTCTATTAAACTAGGTTGGTATTCTAAAGTAGGTAACTAACCTTGATATCTCTGAATCCATACTTCAATTCCATTCCTTATCAAATCCTTTTGCAGAGACGGTTGAGGAGTCAAGTGTGACAACATTTGTTCCTGAGAAGATTTTTGGTTGAGTGCATCAGCAACAACATTTGCCTTGCCTGGATGATAAAGGATCTCTAGGTCATAATCCTTAATCAGTTCGAGCCACCTACGCTATCTCATATTGAGCTCTCGTTGGGTAAATATATACTTAAGACTCTTATGATCTGTTAGAATCTGACAAGTTGCTCCATACAGATAAGGACGCCAAATTTTCAACGCATATACCACAGCTGCTAACTCTAGATCATGTGTCGGGTAATTATGCTCATTCGGTTTTAACTGCCTTGAAGCATAAGCAATTACTCTACCATTCTGCATTAGAACACAACCTAATCCAAGTTTCAAAGCATCACTATATATAACATAACCTCCATTCGCTTGAGGAAGAGCTAAGACTGGAGCTGAAGTCAATCTATTCTTCAATTCATCAAAACTTTTCTGACAGACATTTGACCACTCAAATTTTGTTTTTTTATGCAGCAGATTGGTTAATGGTTGGGCTATAGAAGAAAATCATTCTACAAACCGTCTATAATACCAAGCCAAACCCAAGAAACTACGTACCTCCTTCACATTCCTTGGAGGTTCCCAGGCTACCACAACTTCGATCTTTGTTGGATCAACCATCACTCCTCTAGCAGACACAACATGACCCAGAAATGTTACCTCTGGCATCTAGAATTCACACTTTGTTAACTTGGCAAACAATTGGTGGTGTCTCAAAACTCTCGAAACTGTTCTCAAATGATCAACATGCTTCTCGTGGCATTATGAATATACTAATATATCATCTATGAACACTACCACAAACCGATCTAAATAATTAATAAAGATTCGGTTCATCAATTCCATGAATACAGCTGGGGCATTTTGTCAGCCCGAAGGGCATCACCACAAACTCATAGTGCCCACATCTAGTACGGAATGCTGTCTTCGGAATATTTTCTTCTCGGATTCTCAACTGGTGATATCCTGATCGAAATCAATCTTAGAGAATACCACAGCTCCTTGTAATTGATCTAGTAGGTCATCAATTCTAGGCAACCGGTACTTGTTTTTGATGGTAACCCGATTCAATTCTCGATAGTCAATACACAATCTCAACGAACCGTCTTTCTTCTTTACAAATAAAACTAGAGCTCCCCAAGGTGACGCACTGGGGCGCACATATCCCTTTTCTAACAACTCCTCCAATTGAATTTTGAACTCTTGCATTTCCATTGGAGCCATACGATAAGGAGCTCGCGATATTGGTCTGGTACCTGGTTCTAGGTCAATACTGAAGTCTACCTCTTGTTGAGGTGGTAGCTGATCGCTCACAAATGCGAGGATCTAGAGATACAATTTATAACCCGACCCCATTGTAGCACGTGGTGGGTGTCGAACACTCGGGAAATCTACTCGATTGAGGTGCCTAGACACTAGAAAGCTGGAAAGGAGAAGTTAAAACGAAGGAAAACAAAGAAAACAGTCGGGACCGACACAAGTGTCACATCGGGCCCGATGTTGGCGACAAGAGGAAGTCGGGACCGACGTAGGGCAAGTCGGGCCCGAGGTAGCTGGATTTGTCGAACTTCAAAGATTGAAAGTAGATCTTGGGCTTTTGGGTTCCTTCTCTAGTAGATTAAGGCTTTTCCACCCCAATTCAAGCAATAAGTGATGATCGGAGTAGGATCGAGTGCTTTCGCCCTCGTTCCAACCACTTCTATACATCGATCCTTGGGGAAATCCCCTTCGAAGCAAGGTCTTGAGATTGACACATGTTCACTTTCGCTACTTTGCCAATCACAAGCCTTGATTCCTTACTTTCGCAAGGAATTGTAGCTCTATGTAGAGTGGGTTCCTAGATCAAGCACTCAAGGCTATGGAATTGGGGTTTCTAGCCCAAACCTAGCTAGAGTTTTCCCCCATAACCCAAGATCAAGGAGATCTACTCCATATGGCAAAGAAAGAAAGCAAACAAATCAAAAAGCAAAGCAATCAACATCATCAATCTCAAACCAAAGCAAAGTTTCATTCACAAATCAAAATCAATCCACAAACTCCAATCAAAGGTTTCCAATTCCACAAGATCAAAACAAAGCAAAGCTAATCTATCAACCAAACCTATCAAATCTCCCTCTCCTTGGGCCGATTCTCTCTCTTCTCCTTCTCCTCTCCTTCCTCCTTGCTCTCCAAGTATCCTCTTGGGAGTTTTTGAGGGTTAGGTTCCTTGCTAAGTGTGGGAACCCCCTAAAATTAGAAGACAAGAGAGCCTTTATAGATGAGGGGCAAAAGTGGAAGTTCACCATTTCGTGCCTTGGAGCCCAAGCACCAATCGACCGACTCGGCCCGACACGGAGGACCTCGGGCCCGACTTACTGTGCAAGTCGGTCCGAGGTTGAAAACTCAAGTCGGGCCCGGCGTTGGTTGCAACTCGGTCCGGACCTCGTTCCACCTTCTTCTTGTTGGCTTCTCTTGTTCTTCTTCATGGTTTGCTCCTCTCTTTCCCTCTTAAGCTCGGTCCTTGCTCCATGTTCCGATCCTCCTTCAAAACGACCCTTGATCCATGCCAAATTACCTACAAAACACATAAAACGCGCATAGTCTCCGAATCTCATAGAAATACGGGAACTAAGCTAAAAAGGAACAAAACACACAAGAAAAGGGGGAAAAGAAACATATTTACAAAGGAAATCACATATGAAAACACCACCAAATAAAGAGACATCAAAATACCCTATACTTAAACTTGCTTGTCCTCAAGCAATAACAATGTAAGCAAGACCGAAACATAATCTTCAAGTGAAGCCTCGTATGAAAACACATTTTAGCACAAGTGATTGATATTCAAGGAAGATTACATCATCACACATGATTAGGTGTTCCAAGGAATAGAGTCAATGCAATTAAGCCTCACTTTAGGGATATGTGAATTTGTATCACTCATCATGTGTTTGGGTTTAGCAATGAACACTCAAGCTCAAAAATCATGCAAGTAAGGACTTTACTATTGAAGCTAATATCACCAATTCCTCCACCTAGAGATGCCTAATACAAAGTACACAAAGAATTTCGAACTTGGCTCAATGGAGGTCCTCAAAGAGGTTCCATTCGGCCGGGTTGTAATGGGGCTTTTGGTATTTCTCAAGGTGGGAATTATTTGGTCTTGTGGTGCTTACAATGGGGATTGAACAACCTAAACTCTCACCAACTTCACCAAAATTCCACAATAAATTTCACACTCACCCAAAAGACTTAACATTTTTTTCTTTCAACCCAAAATTTCACTTAACATTCCACTTCATCTTTTCTCTTAGGCTTTTTGTTGGATTTTCCAAACTTTCTACATTGGACCGACTTTCTTATGACATCGGGCCCGATGTGGCGTGAACTCGGTTGGACCCTTTTTCTTCATTTAAGCTCTTTGCCTTCATTCCACTTTACATTTCCAACTTTTTCTTTCTTTCTTTCTTTGTTTTCATTTTCTTTTTGCACAACAAAGATGCACTACCCACATGATTCATAACACCATCCTTTGCCCTTAAACCAAAGAGAATCTCAACTCTTCAAATACAATCCAAACCTCTCTTCTAAAGTCCAATCCCATAAGGGTCAAGTCATATAAGGCTAGGAATAATATTTTTGAGGAGTTTCAAACAAAGGCTTAGGCTAGAACGGGGCTACAAACAAAGGATTCACTTCATGGTAGGATATGGAACATTTATGTGACTAGAAGAATAAAGCTCAAAATCGATGTGACAATGCTAGGACAAATCTCATGACGGTCTTGGAAAATAGATAAACACCGCAATAGCAAGTTTTACTAAGCATGCATGAGCTAATCACACAAGAAACATGAGGGATATGCAAATATGAACAAGCATCCCTAAAATGGCCAAAAATCAATCTCACAAGGGTCACTCATACTTAGTTGCATAAGAACTCATCCTAGAACTCACATGTTCAATAAAACAAGCAAGATATCATGATCACATCAAAAGCAACATCTTTTTAGAGGCTAAACCATCCGAAAATATGCAAAGGAATTTACATGCTCACATCATCATTAGCTTTCATTTGGCAATCTAAGACGGGAATTTCTAGTCCAAAAACTACAAAACACAAAAAAAATTTGTTTCTTTCAGCACAATTTTTCAAATTTTTATGGATTTTTTTTTTTGCAAAAATTTCTCTAGAACCAAAAACAAAGACTCATCCATTCAAGACCAAATCAATCATCCATGTCTTTCATCAAACGAAAAAACAAGAAACAAACATCCCAAACACAAACTAGAAACCGAAAACCAAATATCCTTAAAATAACAAACACACACAAGCAAGTGAAATCATGAGCACACTTACCCCCACCCCATATTTAAAATTTTGATGTCCCCATCAAACAAGGAAACCAAAACTTAAAAGCAAGAGAGAAGAGTATGAAGAGCTCAAAATTTCTTTATTCTTCAATGGCATGTCTAGGATCACTCGAAGGGGTTGTCACGCCTACGTCCTCTTTGGAGCCTCGCTTGCCGCTCCCTCTCGTACACTTGCTCTTGGTAGAAGTCTTGTGGTGGTGGTTGGAGTTGAGGATCCGGGCGCGTCCATTGGTCCTCACGGGAAGGGAAGTTCCCACTCATCCATGTGTTGAAGCTATCTTGGACCCTCCACCTTTGGTCTTCCACCTCTCTAAGCTCCTCCACCTATCGCCTAGTGTAGCCAAGGGCTCGGTTCATCTCTTCTTGGCGAGCTTCAAAAGCACCTTGTTGTTGAAGCAATTGTTGTTGTTGTTGGTACATGTGTTGTTGTTGAAGATTCACTTGATGGACCTCTTGAAGAACATTCTCTTGTTGAAGTTGAAGATGGGCCATTTGGTTGGCCAAGAAGGACATGTCCACCGTTTGTTGTTGCTCGGGAAACACCATTCCCGGACCATACCATTGGGCGTAGCCTTCATAACCGCCACCTTGAGCTTGTTCTCGCCTTGCACCGCTCCCTTCTCCACGCTCATAGTGCCTCAGGACCTCATCACCATAGAAAGCACCGGACCGACTTTGAGGGAAGTCGGGCCCGACGTGGTGTGTACCTCGGTCCAAGATAGCTTGGTGCGTGGCTCGGAGGTTGGCCATCAAGCCTTGGAAGCGCTCATCTTCTTCATTTTGCTCTTGATCGACGTCCATGTCTTCCCCACGAGGTGCAAACACAAAGTTATCTTGGTCGAAATCCAGTGAAGATGGAGGGGATGTAAACCGAATGTGTTGAGGTTGTTGTCGCCGCCCCTCTCTTGCACCTTCGGGGTCACCAAATGAGTGTGGCTTGCCGGCCCACACTTGGTACCAATTTTGATACCGAGAAAGATCATAGAGGTTGGTCGCCAACCGGATCGACACACCATCATAGTTCGAGTGAGGGGCCAAAGAAATCATGTAAAGCTTCTCCTTGATGATGTTGGCCTTCTTGAAATACTTCATGTTCATGTACTCAACACCATTCGGTGCCGGGGAATACTTGTTAAGATCGACTCCTAGACGCATATGGCTAGCCTTGCTATCATCCCGCCGAAGTAGATTCAAGAGGAGCTTTGGAAGTCTCGCACCATCTTGACTCACTCCCATGCAAGGTTCATGGGCTTCTCGGTGTGGAAGTGCATCTCATGTAGCAACATAATCTCTTCCTTCATCGGCTTGCTCAACTCATGACGAGCATAGATTGCACATCCCAAAACTCGCACCATGACCCAAAAAAGAGGGCTAGCAATCTCGGTTGTGGAGGCGCCCTTTCTCATCTCGCTCTTCCCGGCCACATGCCGCCACACTTGGTTCACCTTCTCGTTGTCGACGCCGGTCTCTTCTCTTGGACATGGAAACCCGAAGTAGGTAGCCAAGTCCCTAAGAGAGAGATTGTGGTCCTCATTGCCCAATTGGAAAGTGATCGCCCCTTCCTCATCCTCCACATTATCATAAGTGCATTCAAATGTGGCCATGAATTCCGAGGTGAGGGCGGGGTAGTGGGTGTTGTCCCACCTTAGCATCCCATTGAGACCGATGTGAGAGTAGCACCTTGGAAGAGCTTGATCCATGTCCATCTTCCTCACGGCTTCCCAATCAAGCCACCTTGTGTGATGCTCAAGCGCCATATACCTTGCATAACTCTCAACTTGCTCATCATCCTCCAAGTAGACATCACCCAACTTTGGCTCTTTCCTTGACTTCTTGGACTTCTTCCTCGGCCTTTCCGTATGAGATGATGAAGCTCTAGTCTCCATGGTACCTACACACATCCAACCAAACAAAAGGGTCCAAGATAAACTCCATACAACTCAACAAAAGCACTCATCAACACACAACAACACTTCAACACAAGGGGAACCCCATACTTAGTTTCTAAACACACATGCATCACAATCCAACATGAATCATCATGGATATCTTCTAACAATGGCTAAGCAAATGATCATACTACATCATGATTAGGCTATAGCCAACAATGAAACACATGAATCCACATGATATCACAAGAAGAGAGCAAAAACAACATGGATCGACTTCCAACCTATGTCGGGCCCGACTTACTCAACCTCGGTCCGACTTGTTGGACCGGCTTCCACAACTCGGGCCCGACTTTCCTGGGCACGTCGATCTCGACCTAGTTCATGCTTCGACTCTAACCTCAAATCAACCCAAATCACTCTATCATGCACTTAAATTTCAAATTCAACCATCAAACATCCCTAATCGAAGTTCTAAATGGATCCAAGCATGCATAAACAACTTTGAAGCTCAAATTCACAAATCATGCAAATCAACCATTGATGCTCAAGCTCAAACTCTCAATCAAACATGACATTACTCAATCTATGCAATGAAAGCACAAAATCTCCAAGGAAATAGGTAAAGATCGAGTAACACATACCGGATTTGAAGAGTATTGAACTTTTAAACAAATAATCAACTTAGAACTCAAACTTTCTCAATCTAGATCGAGATGGGGGATGAAGAACGAGATTGAACTCGAAATTTCTACTTGGAATCGGGTTAGGGAGGCTTTTTCGTGGTTGGATCGAGATGAAGAAAGGAGGATGTGTGGATCGAGTATGGTGAGAGGAAGGGGGCCGATTTTGATAGTGTGGGGGAGATGGGTTGTATTTTGGGAATGGTGGTTAGTATGAAGATGGTAGGTAGGTGGGGGATGGTATTTAATGGGGGAAAGGGACAAATTAGGTCAAGGGCAAAATTGGCATTCCACCTAGTCAAATCGGGTCGGACCGACTTCATGGACCGACGTCCTTATGTCGGGCCCGACTTACTTGGGCTCGATGTGGGAGTATTCGGGTCACCAATTTTACTCCATCCTCTTGCAACTTCTTCCCCATATTTCGATTTATATATTTTTCTCACCTCAAATCCTACACAACCTTGAAGAATACACAACACCAAAAATCCACAAAACACTAGATAGAGATTGGTTAGAGAAAAGCTAGGCTATACTAAGAAAAATCAAACTAAAATTACAAAAAGAAAGCTACTAGCTCGGGTTGCCTCCCGAGAAGCGCTCGTTTAGAGTCACTAGCTTCACTTCCTAACCTCAACCTCACGGCGGGTGAAACACGGTGAATTGCTCGCCATTGTTGTGCCCATTCCCATTGCCCTCATACCCATAAAACCACCAACGATGGTCTATATAGGCATGGCTCTCCGATCTCGGGCCTCTCTCATCATACTCCTCTAACGAATGATATTTCTCCTTCTTACTTGCTCCCTCATGTTCCTCTTTTCCTACACCAAAGTTATCCAAAGAATTCCTAGGAGATTCTACCAATTTCATCTTTCAAGTCACTAAGCCAAATGTAGGAGTCTCCTAAGTCATCTTTCAAATCACTTAAACAAATGTAGGAATCAAAAGTTTGGGAAGAATTGTGGTCATCACCAACATCAAAAGGATATAAGTAAGGATACTCTTCATTTCTCCTTGGGCTAGCATTGATACTTGACTCATCTTGTTTCTCAACTTGCTCCAACAACTCCCTTGCTTGTATTTGCTTATTGAACCCTTCATCACTTCTCAACACAATGACCTCTCTAGCAACTTCCACTTCTTCACTTTTTCTCTTGGCACTCTCTTCAAGTTTGAGGATAGACAAGGCGTCCGGCTCATTCAAAGCCTTGTTGAAGTGAAAATCGACCTTTTCTTCACCAATCTCAAAGGAAACTTTGCCGTTTTTGACATCAAACCTTTCCCCCGCCGTAGCTAAAAATGGTCTTCCTAAGATTATTGGGACCAAGGGGTCCTCGTGCATGTCCAAGATCACGAAATCATCGGGAACAAAGTACTTTCCAACTCGCACCGGCACGTCATCCAATATTCCCTTAGCCTTGATGATGGAGCCGTCGGCCATAGTTAGGGACATATCGGCCGGCTCAATTTCACCTAAATTTGCCCTTCTCCAAATACTAACGGGCATCACCGAAACACTTGCCCCAAGGTCACATAAGGCTTGGAAGTTTTGAGACCCCACACCAATGGATATAGCAAAGCGACCGGGATCTCCTAGCTTTTGCGGTAACTCCAAGGTCTTGACCTCATCTTGCATTTCAACTATAGACCTCTTCTTGCTCAAAATCTCCTTTAAAAACTTGGCATAGTATGGCATCTCGCTCAACGCATCGGTGAACGGGATAGAGATGTTCAAACCTTGCAAAAGTTTGAGAAACCTCTTGAACTTTTTTTCAACAACATCTTTCGGCTTCTTTGAGGGATATGGAAGAGTTGTTTCACCTTGAATCTTGCTTGGATCAACCTCTTTGGACTTCCCCACTTCACTTGCAACATTTCCTGGTTGGACCGACTTAGGCACCACGTCGGGCCCGATGTTGTGAATCTCGGTCCGAGGCAGAGGAGGCGATCTTCTTGCTGGATCGACTTCAGGGAACGTCGGACCCAACTTGCTGGGTAAGTCAGTCCGGCTCTCTTCATCCTTCTTAGGCATGTGTGGCTCGGGTAGGTTTCGGCCACTTCTCAATCCAATTGCCGGGACTTCATTTTGATTGTTTTGAGCTCGAGGGTTCTCCTCGGGTCGGCCCGGAAGTCTCCCATTCTCTCTCGGGGCTTGAGTTGCAATTTGGGCAAATTGATTGTCGACTTGCCTCCTCCATGCACCAAACTCATTGAATTGGGTCCTCATCTCCTTGAACCCATCCCTCATCTCTTGAGCAAATGATTGTAGCTCATTGAATCCCGGTGGCCTATATGGTGGTGGTTGGGGCGCCCTTGGCTCGTTTTGGTTGAAGTTGTTGTTGTAGCCTTGAGCTTGACCGTTGTTCCACTGGCCATTACCACCATTGTTGAAGTTGCCTCTTCCACCGAAATTTCCTCGAACATAGTTTGCCTCCTCAATTCGCTCGGCCAAGCGCACTTGGCTCTCATTCGGACAAACTTGTGTACCATGTGCAAAGGATCCACACTCCTCACAAGCTCTAGCATTTTGCTTGTAGTAGTGGACTTGCCTCTTAAGCTTGCTCACTTCGCCTTCAAGGAATTGGAGCTTCACATCCTTATCAATGTCTTCTCCCCTTGGATCATATAACTTCCTTGCACCTTCACCTTGAACTTTCACCTCTTTGCTAGCTTGACTCACCCCATACATGGCCTCATAATCGGATAGCTTGTCAAGTAGCTCCCAAGCTTGATCCGGTGTCAAGTCTATGAACCTACAATCGGTGTGGAGATTGAGCTTGTCCTTCGTTACCGGATTGATGCCTTGGAAAAAGATGTCTTGGAGCACATAAGGTTGTTGGCCATGAGTAGGACATTGGCGCAACATCTCCTTGAAACGGTCCCATGCTTAGAAGAGAGGCTCATTCGGACCTTGTTGAAAGCTTTCAATTTTCCTTCTTAGCTCGGTTGTCTTTGAGGGCGGGAAGAACTTCATCAAGAAAGCATCATAGAGTGCCTTCCAAGTTGTGATTGACCTAGGGGCCTGGCTCTCGAGCCAATGTGTGACTTTGCCCCCAAGTGACCACTTGAACGCCTTTAGAAGCACATACTCCAACGTCTCCTCGTCGGTAGAGATCGTCTCACACATGTCCACAAAGCGTTTGACGTGCTCTATGGGACTCTCATGTGGACGGCCCTCGAATTGATCACGCTTGATGAGGGAAATCAATTGCGTCTTGATCTCAAAATTCTTGGCAACCTCGGGAAGCACAATAGCCGGTTCGGGTACCCTCAACTCCGGATGCATGTATTGGCGTGCATTCCGGGGTAGAGCGTTCAGTTGAGCCTCGGACCTCATCCGTTGCTCCCGTTCTCTTCTTGCCACCGCCTCTTGATTGTCCTTCTCAAGTTGCAATCTAGCCATTTCGGCCCTAAGTTGAGCCAACTCCTCATCAACATGGAGAGCTTGATTCTCCATCCTTTTCCTTCTTCAGGCTTCTTTGAGAGTACTTTCCGGATCACTCACAAACTCAAGCTCAAGTGTTCCTCGAGAGGAACGAGCTAGCATACACCTACGAAACAAAGACACAAACCAAACCAAATCAAAAACAAACAAAGGGTTTGGGCTATTCCCTCACCCGAATCACTACCAAAACACAAGAAACTCACCAAATTGGCACTCAATGCACTTAGACCTCCCCGGCAACGGCGCCAATCTTTTGATCGCTCACAAATGCGAGGGTCTAGAGATACAATTTATAACCCGACCCCGTTGTAGCACGTGGTGGGTGTCGAACACTCGGGAAATCTACTCGATTGAGGTGCCTAGACACTAGAAAGCTGGAAAGGAGAAGTTAAAACGAAGGAAAACAAAGAAAACAGTCGGGACCGACACAAGTGTCACGTCGGGCCCGATGTTGGCGACAAGAGGAAGTCGGGACCGACGTAGGGCAAGTCGGGCCCGAGGTAGCTGGATTTGTCGAACTTCAAAGATTGAAAGTAGATCTTGGGCTTTTGGGTTCCTTCTCTAGTAGATTAAGGCTTTTCCACCCCAATTCAAGCAATAAGTGATGATCGGAGTAGGATCGAGTGTTTTCGCCCTCGTTCCAACCACTTCTACACATCGATCCTTGGGGAAATCCCCTTCGAAGCAAGGTCTTGAGATTGACACATGTTCACTTTCGCTACTTTGCCAATCACAAGCCTTGATTCCTTACTTTCGCAAGGAATTGTAGCTCTATGTAGAGTGGGTTCCTAGATCAAGCACTCAAGGCTATGGAATTGGGGTTTCTAGCCCAAACCTAGCTAGAGTTTTCCCCCATAACCAAAGATCAAGGAGATCTACTCCATGTGGCAAACAAAGAAAGCAAACAAATCAAAAAGCAAAGCAATCAACATCATCAATCTCAAACCAAAGCAAAGTTTCATTCACAAATAGAAATCAATCCACAAAACTCCAATCAAAGGTTTCCAAATCCACAAGATCAAAACAAATCAAAGCTAATCTATCAAGCAAACCTATCAAATCTCCCTCTCCTTGGGCCGATTCTCTCTCTTCTCCTTCTCCTCTCCTTCCTCCTTGCTCTCCAAGTATCCTCTTGAGAGTTTGTGAGGGTTGGGTTCCTTGCTAAGTGTGGGAACCCCCTAAAATTAGAAGACAAGAGAGCCTTTATAGATGAGGGGCAAAAGTGGAAGTTCACCATTTCGTGCCTTGGAGCCCAAGCACCAATCGACCGACTCAGCCCGACACGGAGGACCTCGGGCCCGACTTACTGTGCAAGTCGGTCCGAGGTTGAAAACTCAAGTCGGGCCCGGCATTGGTTGCAACTCGGTCCGGACCTCGTTCCACCTTCTTCTTGTTGGCTTCTCTTGTTCTTCTTCATGGTTTGCTCCTCTCTTTCCCTCTTAAGCTCGGTCCTTGCTCCATGTTCCAATCCTCCTTCAAAACGACCCTTGATCCATGCCAAATTACCTACAAAACACATAAAACGCGCATAGTCTCCGAATCTCATAGAAATACGGGAACTAAGCTAAAAAGGAACAAAACACAGAAGAAAAGGGGAAAAAGAAACATATTTACAAAGGAAATCACATATGAAAACACCACCAAATAAAGAGACATCAGTAGCCCTGGCAACTCCTTAGGAAAAACATATTCAAATTCTTGCACTACAGAAATCTCACTAAACTTTGGAACTTCTTTATCTTCTTGCAGGATATAACACCAGTAACCTATGCAACCATCCTTTATCAACTTAGCCGCCTTCATTGTGCTAATTATTGCTCCCTCCTTCTCCTTTCTTGAATCTTTCCATACATGTTTGGAACCATCATCGACAGTTAATGTTACAGTTCCCCTATGAATATCCAACACTACTCGGTATCGCTTCATCCAGTCCAACCCCAAGATTACATCATCATTTGGTAGAGCCATCACGATAAAATCTGTTAACCAGTCTCGATCCCCTATGCGAATTGGACATTGAAGGATTTCTTTCTCCCCACTAACTTTACTACCATCCGGTAAACCAACCACAAAAGGAATACCCATAGAACAAATCAAATGTAACCTATCTACGCATGTAGTAGCAATAAAAGAGTGGGTAGCACCAGTATCAAATAGAATCTTAACAGGCTCAGATTGGATCCAGATCGTACCTGTAGTAGTCGGCGCATTTGGTTCTTCAGCCTTTCTCATCTCAAATGCTCGAGGTGGATTAATCCTTGAACTCCCAACTGCACTACCGCGACCTTTACCTTGACCTTGACCCACTAAGTTATAAGTCTGAGGAGGTAGTATTGATTGAGATCCTCCAGTTGACCCAAAAGCAAGTGATGAACCTTGAAAAGGAGTAACCCCTTTGTTTTGACAAAAAGTCCTAAGATGACCTTTTTGTCCACAATTATAGCAAGTTATTGGTGGCTTGTTGCAAGTATCTCTCAGATGGTCAATACTCCCACAATTATAACATTTCCTTGGCCCAACTGAAACTCCAGACTTTTGAAATTGACTTTTTTGACCTTGTTGGGCATATGTTTGTCCTTGCCTTACACCAAAGTTATTACCTCCTTGAGGTGTAAAGCTTGGCCTCCTATCATCCTTGCATCATATTGGGGTCTTTTGCCTCTTGCCACTTCCCTGGGTGACCTCAGAACATCTAAAAGCTGGATTTGCCATCTCATGTTCCATAGCAACATTCTGATATTCCCTCAAACTAGGACATTGGAATCCGGCTACATATTGTCAAATCTCAGGTTTCATTCTTTGAGAGAAAGATTGAATGCGTTGCTTCTCAGTGATCACCGTATCTTCTACATAAGTCAGATCTCTTTGAAACTTCTGAGCAACTTCTGCTATAGAAATATTTTCAGGCTTTGCATTAATGAACTCTTGAGCTCGAGCATTTCTAATAGCAACTGGACAAAACTGGTTTCTAAACATTTGAGAAAATTCCTCAAAACTCCCTCATGATCGAGAATCTGTAGAGACCACCAGTCAAAAGCATTATCTCTAAGCAAGCTTTGAGCTAGAGATACCTTTCTATCATTGGGTGCCTTAATCGTATTGTGAGTAGAAGTAACTTGTCTCAACCACAAATCCACATCTTTCTCGTAAGCTCCCGTGAAGAAGGGAAGTTTCATGTAGTTGAACTCACGAAGCCACTTCTCAGGTCCTGAATCTTGGTGATCCCTCTCAGCTTGTATTGATCCTTCATATGCTTCTTTAACTACTTGTGGTGGTCTTGGAACATCTGGCACCCTATTAGGGGGTGGTGGTGACATTATAGCAGTAGATTCTTGGGAATTTGGCGCCCTTGAACCAGATGGTTGAGAAACAACAGCAGTAGAATTCGGTGCTTGATCACTCCTAAAAAGATTTTGCAAGAAGGACATAACCCTTTCTTCAACCAAGGTCCGTATCTTAGGTGATCCAACAGGCACTGGAGCGGGAGGTTGCCCCTGAGCTTCATTATTAGCAAGAGACCTTGATCTAGCTACACCTTGACCTACTGATCTAATGCTTCCAACGTTAGAACGATTGTCATTTTGAACTAAAGGAACACCTTTAACTGGCCCTTGGCTTTAAGCAGTTTCCTCAACTAGAGGCTCGATAGCAATTCCCCTTCCTCTGCCTCTAGGTCTTCCTCTACCTCTAGGTCTTCCTCTACCTCTTATCATGACTGAAGCACGTTAAAGTATAAGAAATCACTTACGTTACTATAAATATCTATTCTACTAAACAAGAAAAATGTTTACAGAGATTTTCCTGTATAATGATGACGTCTCGACGTGTCTTTCTACCCCAAATGCATAATGCCCCAAAATCAAGTTTTTGTTTAAAAGGAACTATAAGTTGGACCTCACGTGCTCTATTGTTAGGACCTTGTGCCCTTGTTGTCAACCTTGCTCTGATACCAATCTATAACACCCCATCTTATAACCCGGGTTGTTACCTGGTTGTAGACCACACTTGGGTCTACCAGAACTAGCCTGACAACAAATTCATTGGTATTGGACCTTGCAACAATGGCACATCAAGAAAAGCCAAGAAATCATCCAACTTATATTTATAATCGCTTTAAGAAAAAAACATTATGCATGCAACTATAAAGAAAACTAAAACCACGTACTAAACTGACTATCCTGCCGAGTTTCTATACAACACTACCTTCGACTGTCTTACAACCAAAACTGACTAGCTTAACAACAAATAGATTTAAACCAACATTTTTTTCCTATGACATGTTACGTCGAGAACGAGCATCGCCATCCAGAAATTCATCTCCTGGCACATCTCCCATACCAAAAGTTTTACCTAAAAACATAGAACATGAACACATTAGCTAACAATCTTGGTAGGGGCCAAACAGGCAAATCAAACATATAGAACAAAACATATATTATTAAAATAATACAATTAGTAATTAATATACATACCAAACTAATATGTACATCCAAAACACCTCATATAGTGATATAAACTAGCATATCAAATTCCAAAGCAACTCTCAATTCCACAATAATTCATAAGCACGAAGCTAATCAATAAAATGCTCATGCAATACAACGACCAGCAACAAATCCTCCATAATCCAAATCATAATCATTCTCCAGTTTAGGCAACCCAGACATGCCTTTGAAACATGGTACACGGCTCGCGCGCACGCTTAACTCATGCCCATTTTCTTTCCCATCACCCTTCTTTCCCCAACTAAGCCTCTACTAGAGCACTTGCCAAAACAATCAGTTTTTGAAGGTACTATGTCCGGGGTCACTTCTCCACCGACTTGCCCGTGTCCATAGTCACACCCACAGAGATCAAGTTACACACAATAAAAATTATTGAAACTATTCCAATAGATTTCAAATATGAAAATATACAATGGAATAATATTCCAAAATAGAGTTTCACACATTCAAGATCACAAGCTAAGTAAGTCTAGACGACTTACCTTAAGTGAAGAGATTCAAACAATAAAGAAACAAACTTGATCAAGCTAGTTACCAACAACAACGACCGGTGGTAATAGATCAGAGGTAGGAGATGGATGGTGCAGTGGGTGTGTGGAGACGGTGGCATGTGAAAAAAATACCGAAGGTGAGGAGGAAATGGCCATATATAAAGGATTGATTATGTTGAAAAGTCAAACATAAAGATCAATTTGAAAGTGAATGAGTTGGCTAGTTAAAAGAGGTAGTAGATGATGATGGATTTGTTTAATTTGACTTTCAAATCATACGAATGAATGTACGTGGTGGTGTAAAAACAAGATAACATGACATTTGGTTTCTTAAGAATGAAGGAAATTTGAAAGAAACGAGGCTTGAGATATGCAAATAAAATTTGGTGACTATGTATGTATACATATGTGATGATTGAAGTCGTCATCTATTAATATAAAAAAATTATCATTTCTTCTAGTTGTAAATACATGTGTACGTAAAGATTTAGCTAGGCATATCTATATAAAAAGTCAGTGGGAATTTTTACATAAATGAATATATGTATATACATATACGTGTATATATATATACACACGTATCATACGGGATTAATTTACTAATTCCGTAATTATTTCCCAAAATATTTTTATCAACAACCTAAGATTCAAATCCTACTAACTGTTTAATATAATTAGTCTTTACTTAATATAGAAAACTAACTAGCTAACCGAATACTTAACCGAAAAGAATACTCGAGTATTACAGCGACCACTGAATCAACACCAAAGGAATCTCCTTGTTCCGCAACTTCTTTATTCGCCGATCTAAAATCTTCAATGGTTGTTCCCGGAAAGTGTGATCTGGTTCGACCTCTAACTCCTCATAATTTAGTCTGTGACTAGGATCCGGGACATACTGTCTCAGCTGTGAAACATGGAATACAGGATGAGCTCTGTCTAAAGCGGGTGGCAAAGCTAGCTTGTAGGCCACCTCGCCCACTCGCTCCAGAATCTCAAATGGACCGATATAGCGGGGACTCAGCTTCCCTTTCACCTCAAATCTCCTGACCCCAAGGGTAGGCGATACTCTCAACCAGACGTGTGCTCCTACCTCAAACTCCAACGGTATACGCCTCTTGTTTGCATAGGACTTATGGCGACTCTAAGCAGCTAACATTCTCTCTATGATTAAGGCCACCTTCCCGATCGTCTCCTCAATCATTTGTGGCCTCTACCTACTACATCCGAGGGATCATCCCAACACAGCGGTGTCCTACACCTCCGCCCATATAAAGCCTCATAAGGAGCCATCTGCATCGATAAGTGCCAGCTGATATTATATGCAAACTCCACCAAGGCCAAGTGGTCCAACCAATGACCTCCCCAGTCTTATACACAAGACCTCGGCATGTCCTCTAGTGTCTATATTATCCTCCTTCTTTATGTCGCGATTTGTTAGCCATAATCAGTCTCGTATGCCTTAAATTCTCGTCTCTCAAACTCTCATACAACAATGACGGTTGGTCTTAATGCTCCCATTTTTTTCTTTGGGAATGTCAAGTGAATGTCTTAGCGTTAAAGAATCTTCTCCATGATGTGTCTTGAATCCTATTCCTTCGTTCAAAAACTTGCCACTATACTTTGTCTATCAATTAGCCATCACAGTCATCATACCCAAGAGATAACAAACTTGCAACTCATGTGATCCGAGACATCTTGGCTACTTTAGCTTTAACTCACACTAACAAAAAGGTTTTTTTTACCCACCTGATGCAAGGCGATTACCTAATATCTTTGGGTAACGTACAAATTTCAAGCATCACTAACCCTTGCATAGACCTCAAGGTCTTGCGACCAGGGCGGTTTGGTACACCAATCACCCTAGTTGTAACTCTCCCGATAATCTTAATTCATGCACTCCTTGTTTCCTTCAAGACTATTTCGTAACTGGTTAGGTTAGGAAACTACTATACACCCCCTGCAGTGGTATTTTATTAATCCCAAAAGCTTCACGCTTAACAACATAACTAACGTAATAGTGCTAACATCTCCTAACATTTAGGATAATGCCCTCAACACCCTCTAGATTGTCCCATTTTGCTCTCATCCTCATGCTACTGCCAATGCCTAAATGAGCTTTTAACTTTCGTTGCTCAATTTACACACAAAGTCACTTAACGCTCAATCTTACAACTTGGTTGATTTTGCTACAAATCTGGATCTCCTCTTGCGAAGGCAGCGTGGATATCTATTTCCCTACTCACTGATTGCCTCTAATCCAGAGGAGTTACAAAATAGATGTACAGATCCGTGATCGACTTAGACTAGATATACGTCAAGCCTTCTCTATTATTCCCCAACCTTCGCATGTGTCATAACTCTAGTGAATTTCTCCTCCTAGAGGACTGATATTCTCTCCTACCCGACTTAGTCATAGCATCCTTGAACTTCTAATGTGGTTCCATTCCTTCATCCAATTTATCCTGTCAGTTGTGCATCGATTGAGTGAACAACGTCCACCCCTATGTCATAATCGACCATCACTTTACCATATGACCTCATGTCATAGAGTCGAAATATCAAACTCCAACTATCCTCCTTTAAAGTTTTTTTTTTCTAAATCTCTTTGTTGAATGTCACTGAACTTCCAAGTCATGCTATTTGAATAACCCGAGTCATCCTTGCATCTTTAGCTTCAACATATATTTAAGGAGGTATTCTAAAGTTAGTGTTTTATTTCCAAACTAAGCATATACAAAATACCTTTGTGTTCAATTCTTGAATCTGGTCACTTGTTCCTTATCTTATTTCTTGCTCACATGGCTCCTATGAATTTATCTCCTTATATGCATAGGCGATTATTCAATCTTAATTACACTGGTCCATAATTGTTTATAGAAGTATTCATTTTGCCTAACCGGTAATACCATTTTAATCTTAGAATTTTCGCGATGTAATCTTGTTTCTAAAGGTACTTCTACCAAGATACCACATCAATTCCCTGAGGATCAAGCTTTATGTTCTCGACTTGGGTCAATTATTCACAACATACTCCATGGGTTCTACACGCCATGGGTATCATTTAATATTCAATATAGTCCAGAGAATGGCCAGACTTCACTATGGTTAATCCACTGATCTACCCGAACAATGTTTCATGACAACATATTCTTAATCATATTGTCATGTTCAACTTCTTGTGAACCCAACTGAACCTCTCACGAAAATGGACTCGGTGCATTAACTTCTTCTCCATAACTCCTTTACCGAGTATTCCACTCCAACATCACGATTTGGTCTAGGCACTAAGAAACTGGCTTGAGCAGTCTAATCCATGAATTAGAGTAACTAACAAGATTTACTTCTCATTGGATTTGTAGTCATGACAACTCCCCACAATAACATCTTCAAATGCTCACATGACATAGACATCCAGAACTTGTATCCACTAGTTGACTTGCGACGAACTTGTCTCGACTAACAAATACAATCCACATTCAACAACCTATCTAACCTCTCCTTGTGTCGATGGTCATATCCTTAGCTTCCCTTGGATTGATCCATTCTTACCATCATCCTTGTACTACTATCAGTACCCAAAAAGGCCTATATCATTCGTTGTCCTATCCATTAATAAAGCTCTTCATTGCTCGATCCTTACACCTCATTTTGATGATGTTACTAATCTAAACTTCTTTTCAAGAACTAGACATTGTGAATTTGTCTTTCTTCCCACAATTACTCGCTAAGATTTGTTGAACCCACAACAATAATAGAGTCTACCAATATGTTGAACTTGAACTAGATCCAAGTCATGCCTTCACTCTTTATTAAACTAACTTATAAATCCAAGCATCCAAACACTCAATGAGACGAGTTCCCCAACTTCATGTTTCCTGGTCATCGTCTTAGCTTAACTGCATCTGCAATCATCAAATTGGGTTTAGTTGTCGTTCTTGCATTAACTCAGGCTTCCTTTACCTTATAGTCCAATACTAAGATTACTAGTTTCTCGAGAATCATTCACAAAACTTCCTTATTTTTCGTATCTAACTCCAGCGTCCATCAATATCTTCTTACTACGCATGTTTTCTAGTGGCACTTCCCAATCTTCCTCTTTTCAAGCAAGCATGAACCATCGTATTCTTTAGCAAAAGGTAGCTATGAGATAGCCATGTCTTATTTCTCATAACTTTGCCAACAGTGATTTCCATGAGAATTCATGTCATAGTCTCCATTGAGTCCATCACTCCCTACCTTCACCCTATATCACAAACTTCAAAGTGGGAGTTACACTTCACGCTGTCTCACACACATTCTTCAATAGGTCCGTATGGATTCACAAAGTATGGCCTTGCCTCGTCAACAAGTTTATCCCGTCCTACCACTCACTTATATGATCAAACTCCGTGTAAATGAGATCAATGGTGAATAACTACATTCCTTTACTGTCCTATACTTCGAACTCCATGCTAAACACCTTATGTCAGGGGTTCAACTCTTTCTAAAATGAGTAACATCCTTTCTTCAACCAACATCCCTATTGTGGGTACTACTACTTCCAATCCGATAACTTAGATGCTTAGGTTAAATTTGCTCTAACTTGATCTATTTCGTTCTATGTAGACCACTTCTGCCTCCTCTTGTTACTAGATTCAACAACTTTATGACCTGTATTAGTAAGCTCCTAGAGACCATATAACCTTACACTTGAATCCTACTCTTGTTGCTTCCTCACATTTCCCTAATAATTCTAACACTATGAACGAGATTAGCCTTGGTTACACTTACACTTAGAATTGGAAGGTTAAAAGTACTAAACTACCGGAGGTCCTTCAGTTGACGGTAGCGGAGTTTCGACGTGTCACCTACCCCCTATATGAAACATGCCTATCCCAGTTAAAAACATTTGAAAACACCAGCCGGTTTTGGTTTTAAGTTGGACCTCGGGTACGCTCGTTGGTCAGTTCCATGTGCCCTGTTGTCAACCTGGCTCTGATACCAATTTGTAACACCCCAACTTCCGACAGGGCGCTACTTAGAAGTAGACCTTACCAGGTATTACTTAAGTAGGTTGACAACTACTCTTTAAGATCTTGCAACGCGGGCACGATGAAAAAACTTAATAAAAACATCCAACCTTTCATTTTATAAAAACATAGAAAACGTAGTTATGTATGTATTCCCGAAACAAATATTCAAATCCGATGAATCACTACTAACAATAATTATTCGAGGAAACAAAGACAAGTAATAATACTAACTCTATCATAATAGTAAAACCAACATCCTAGAAAGTCATAAATAAACTAACGTAAACCCGACCCAACTATGACACGCGCTCTTCACCGCTCCGCCCCGCCATCCGGCCTCGGTTCCTGCACGGTTCCCTGGTTCATACCTGGAACTAAAAAATATTCCTCGAAGGGTCAGCTACTAATCTATCAAGTTAGAAAGAATACGGAAATTGCAAGACGTTTTGAATAACATTTCTAAGGTCAGCATCCAACTCCACAACATCACTCATATCTCTAAAGGCTTATACATAAATTAGTTTTGGTTAGTCACACATAGCCACATACACATTCACAAACACAAACTTTCAACAATGCAATTCCTCCATCTCACATTCCAACCTCCAAGGCGCTCAACAGCGCGCCGAGTGCAGAGGCAGGCCCTCTCACTCCACTTCACATTCTCCCTTCTAACACCGGCTAAGCCTCCATTGGAGCACTTGCCAAAACGCATAGATACTAATTTTCGTTTTGAAGGGGCACGGTTTCCCTGTCACACGGGTCATACATAGCCAAATCTTCCTCAACTCCAACTATGATGGGGCGGTGTCGGAAACGGTACCAACACAGAGAAAACGTTCCAAAAATATATTTCCGATAAAATGCGTTCAAAACCATTTTACGCACACAACAATTCAAGAAATTCAAAACAATTTAAAAAGGTATTCGGGACTAGTTCCCAAAACCCGCGCTACAATAACGGTATGCAATCTAACAAGGTAGAGAAGAATCGAGCAAGTCGAAAATAACTTACCTTGGTTTGAACGATATCTTTGTGCGATTCAACGAACACGAATAAACTCCGCAAATCTAAAATTTATTAACAAATATTACTTGTTAGTCAACTGGCAAATAGCTTCCACCCCCAACTAATTAATGAATCAATTGCCCCGATACTATAAACTCATACTACTAAACTCGTCCCATCTATACGTAACTTAGCCTAACAAAAATTAATATACCCACGTAAGAATATATAAGCTTTTCCACAGGCACATTAAACCCGAAATTCCTATACCGTTGTACGGAAATCTTCACCTCTTCAAGTTCTTCTTGTCCAAACGGATCTAGTTACTAGCTATTAACTCCCCAAACTACTAACCCAATGTTCCTGTCTCGCCCTACCCTTGCAACGAGTGACAGAGGAAAACAGGAGGAAGGAACAGGGCCTCGATCTTTACCTCCTAACGCTGGCAATTTGAACGGTTGTGTATGGACGGCGGAAACGACGACGGTGGTGCCCTGTGTGATCGAATGGGACCGGTCTCCGAAGGCGTGACGGTTCTGAATTGAAGACGTCGCCGACGACGAGCAGCGTGGCCCTACAGGTTGCTAGCCTTGAATGGATCGCCGATCTCAACGGTGGATCGTGATGCCGGAATCAAACATGGACGACGTTGGCTCACCGGAAGTACATTTGCTTAACGAGGAGGGAACAAGAGAAAGATGGAATGAAGGGATCGGGGCGCTGAAATTTCTCGGTTTGAACAGAGGGACCGGACTCACCACCGGCAAATCTGATCGAGTTGGAAACCAAGAAACAACGGCGGCTCTTCGAGGGATACGTAAGGGGAGATCTCTCGATCTGATCAGGATGGCGGTGTATAAATACTAGGGTCCCCAATATTTAAAGATAGAAAAGTGGATACGATTTTTATTGATATGTATAACTTAATATAATCTAGCACTTAGTTAATTTATATATAAGAGATTGGAGGTGGATATGGATAACTTAAATAAATATGAATTAGCACGTAGTTAATATATATATATATATATATATATATATATATATATATATAGAATCACGCTCTAGTGAAATACCTTCTTAGAGTAAATTATGTGGTTATATTTAAACCGTCTGATTTGAAAGAATAAATGGTCAAGATTTAATTTAAATAAATTTTATGGGTGTGATGCACTTGATTAAATAGAATCCCGCTAGAATTATTTTCTTAATCTTATTTGGTTCAAATCCCTTAATTATAGGGGAAAAGTCACACTTTCCATTTGAAACATGTTCTCTCTCCTGCACAAATCATATTTTGTGCAAATCCCTTGATTTTTGATTGAATAATTATTATTCTCTTAATAAGATCTCTCTCTCTTCTATTCTAGTACTATCTCTCTATCGTTCTCTCTTTCTTAGCGACAAATCTCTCTCGGTTACAATTTCTTTCTCATGGTGGTGATTTTGAAAGATTCGAAGAACTCCGATGAATTTGTTTTCCATATATATAATTGTGATGGATTTTAGAGGTGTCGACTCTGGTGGATAAAGAGGAGGAAGAAGTGAGCGAGAGCGAGAGAGAGAGCGAGAGAGAGAGCGAGAGCGATTACACATCGGAGGATGAAGGAGACGAAGATTACAGAAGAGGCGGCCTATTAGGTATTATTGTTGCGTTTAGATTGTTCATCCATAATAAAAAATTGGAATCGAAATTATAGATGTTGATACTTGAATTTACGTTTTTTTATTAAACAATGAGGTTGTTGGATAAATCTGGCTTGTTAAGTAAAAAATAGTTGAAACTTGAAGATTTATGGTTGGTATAGAGTTTGAGTTGGTTTTGCAATTGCGTTTTTTATGGGGAGACTATATCGACAAGGTTGAAAACAGATTTTGACTTTGTTTGGATCGAATTTGAACATTTAAGATATGCAATTGGTGTGTTCGCTGATGTACGTTTTTTGTAATGCATAGATAAGAATGGCGAGGTCTCCCAAGGTCAAGAAAGACAACAAATGCAAGCATGAAAAAGGTATGATTTTTTTTACGTTCAAAAAGCATTATTGTTCAAAAGAATATATTTTGTTATTCAAGAGAAATAAAGTTGTTTTTCAAATCATGTAACATTAGAATTATTCAATTCATTGTAATGAATTATTCTATTGTTTTTACACAGACTGATGCATAACAATATAGAAGAATTCAAACATTTTTCAAAGTATTAATCATTGTTATTCATAAGCAGTGTAATGATTATTCATAGTATAACTTAATACACAGAATCACAACTTTTTCACAATATTAAACACTGTCTTTCAAAAGCATTGTAATTGTTATTCAATAGTATAAATTATTTATGTCAATAATCAATACATTCTAATAATATTAGTGAAAACCATTGAATAAGTTTAGCTATTCAGGATGAGCAATGTTGTTTTTCAACTACTTTCATTTAGTTATTCATATTGATATTATTGTATCCATATATGAATTGTAATTATATCAAATAAGTTTTGTATTATCATTTGTGTTTAACCGAGTTTTCAAATGGAACAGGTGGTAATGATCAACAGTTGGACATTGGAGAAAAGTCAAAGCGCACCAAGGTCCAATTTAAAAGACTTCGCACCAGGAAACATGTTCCATGATAATGTTGATGTATTTGACCTCGGTCCAAAAAAGACTTGTAATTCGTAAGCATTGTAATTGTTATTCATAAGCAGTGTAATGATTATTGATAGCAAAGCTTAATACAAAGAATCACGTATTTTTCACAATATTAAATATTGTTTTTCATAAGCATTGTAATTGTTATTCAATAGTATACATTATTTATGTCAATACATTCTAATAATACTAGTGAAAACCATTGAATAAGTTTAGTTATTCAGGATGAATGATGTTGTTTTTCAACTACTTTCATTTAGTTATTCATATTTATATTATTGTATCCATATATGAAATGTAATTGTATCAAATAAGTTTTGTCTTATCACATGTGTTAAACCGAGTTATTCAAACAATCATATTGAGTTATTCAAACCTCGACTATAAATATTTTTATGATTCTATAATTATTCAAACAATATAATTGAGTTATTCAAACATCGGCTATAAATATTATACGATTCTATAATTATTCAAACAATCATACTGAGTTTTTCAAAGACCATTATCTTATTCAAAAACATAAAAATACTTATTCAATAAACAATAGCAGTTGTGCAGTAAACACTTCCAATATTACGTGATTATTCAAATCCCATATATTTTATATTCTCCTAAAAATAAGCAACTTCCTTTTTTAATTAATTGATTTTATTTTCCTATTTCCTAAGTATTCATCCATCTTCCTACAAATCAGCAACTTCCTTTTTCAATTAATTGATTTAATTTTTCTATTTCCGAGATACTCACCCCTTTTTCCTAAAAATCAGCACCTTCCTTTTTTAATTAATTGATTTAATTTTTCTATTTCCGAATTACTCACCCTTTTTTCCTAAAAATCAGCACCTTCCTTTTTCAAATCAACGTGGATATGATTCTCTCCTTCCTTCCCCATTTATCTTATTATGCTCTCTAATTAATAACCATTGATTGGTGATAATCCAACGCCTCTCCTTTAACCATACATTGTGTAACACCCCGACTTTCGCCTGGGCGCTACTCGGTGGTAGACCCTGTCTGGGACTACTCAGATTAGTTTAACCACAAATTCGCTAGGATCTTGCAACTCGGGCACGACGAAAAATAAATAAACATCCAACTTTTTATTTCAGACAGAAGGTGGAAAACATGATAGTATTCTCGAAATCATACATAGAAGATCACAGTTAGATCAAATTGTAACTCCAAACTATCCTAAACCAGCTCTATCCAACTAGTAACAAAACGATTCACAGACAACTTTTATTACATCAATAACTAGATCCCATCAACCTGACCTAATAACACGTCGCCAACATCCGCTGCACCACTTTGTAGAGAATCCATCACGATTCTTGAAAAAGTACCTAAAACTGTAAAAATATTCCCCGAAGGGTCAGCTACAATTCTAATCCAAGCTAGAAAGCGTGAGATGCATATAGAACGTTTGAAAAACCACACAGAACCCTAGCAATAAATTTTCACACAGAAATCAATAATTATCAATTCAACACTTAACGTTAAATATTCACATAGACATCCATACACACAAACACACAATCAGACAGACACACGAATACACACACACACACACACACATCTACAAACCACATCACAATCAACATAACATTAAAATACCACAATATCACAACAATAAGATTAATACAGATAACATCAATAATAATAACAAGGGTAACATTAATCTTCACAAAGATCTTCCTAACATATATAACCACAAAATACATTCCGTTAAACAAAACTCATGAACACGAGACCATTCAAACAAAAATCAATCAAATAAAATAGCAAGCAAAATCCTCCTCAAATCCAAATGGCACCCTCCGGCCTTTCATCTATGGCGCACGGTCAAGGCGCACCATATACACGTGTCCATTTCCTTCATCCACCCTTCTTTCCCCGGCTAAACCTCTACTAGAGCGTCTGCCAAAACAATTTAGTTTATTTTTAGAAGGGGGTCCCTTCCAGCCGCATGACCATGCTCGGGGGCCACTCCTTCTTCAACTTATCCCGTGCTCCATGGCCATACCGGTGGAACCCAATGCACGCATATCGAAAAATGTTTAAATATAATTTTTCATAATTCCCCAAAATATATACAAGCACGTAATATGAATTCATCCCAAAATAAGGTTTGCACATTCAGTTCAATCATTTAACACATAATGGTCGTAAGCAGAGCAAGTCGACAAACGATTAACCTCGAACAACAGAAACAAACACGCAGCGAAAGAAAGATAGACTCGAATAAGTTGCAATCACAATAACAAGCACAACCACAATCACAATTCGAGCACAACCACAATTCTAACGTAATCACAAATTCAAACACAATTGCTTTCACGTTCTCAATTACAATTGCAACCACACTCATAGTTACAGTCAGAATTACAATCACAATCAAACTTAAAACCACAAACCGAATCACAATTACAGTTACAGCTACACCAACAATTACCAATATAATTACAACTTCAACACCAGTACAAGCACAAACACAAACACATTTACATTTACAAAGACAATTACAATTACAAGTTTTAAACGCACAATCGCAATCGCAATTACAATACAGTTATAAACACAATTTACAAATATGAGTACAACACAATTTTCAAATATAATTACAACCTGCACAAGCATAGAGAGAAAATTTTGCTTTAAAGGAATTAATATGCAGAGGGACTAGTTCCCAAAACCAATTCCACATACATGGCACTCAATCTAACAAGAATTGCATTAAGCCGAGCAAGTCGTAGAACGACTTACCTCAAAATGAAGGATCCCTTGGAGTAGGCGGAAATTAAGAGTGTGGGCAAAAACGATTCCCTAGAAGAAATATTAACGCGACGAAATTAAATTAGATTCAACCCACACTTCCTCTAACAAAACTTAAACCAACCAATACTCATTTTGCAACCAAACTGGATTCCATTACCCACTCACTAGTACCAACAAGTTCTTACAACTTAGTACTTGGATAAATACAACCTTTTAATCCTAAGTACCCCTTACTCTAAGCTAAGCTAATACTAATTAGTCCACCTAATTTCACAAGCTATGACACCATATACGTAATACATATCTAATCTTACCAACTACCCCAAAACTAGTATTAAGTCACATAACAACCCACTAACTCAGCATGCTAATTAATTTGTCCTCACTCTGCACTAATATATAGCGTCAAATTTACTTAGCCAACTAAATCTCACCCCACTAATTTCAGAGACTTAAACATCGATCTAGTTTAAATGCTAACTCGTAGAATATCCAACTTATTATAACATTGTTCAACCTCTACTCCTTGAACGTGAAAACACACTTTGACCCATCCGATCAACCTAATAAAACACATTATCCTAACTAGAGAACACCTGTTTTCTTAATTAATTTAGCCCATTGCTTAGCTCCACTTGAATCTGAACAATCTACTCAAACCTGAACCAATTCAACCAACATCACCCCCACATCCTAAGCAGTAATAATTCGAAGAGCTAAAGTGCCAAGTAAACATGAGGGATTACAATATTAACATGAATTATAATTAATGTTTTTAACAAAACAGAATTCTCAAACAAAATCGAACCAGACTAGGCAATAAGTGGCAAAGCGTCCCACCTTTCTTTGTACCTATCCTGATCGTGACGGCTTCAATTCTCGGCGGCTTGGCTCGATCTACCAGCGACACTCTTGCGGAATTCAAGACAACGACGACGGAACGGTGTGTTAGCCACTGTCGGCAACAAGGCAAGATCGACGGTGTACAACCACGAACCAGATTCGTTCAACCGATGACGACTCACCCCGGGTCGAGGTCGACGACAAAGAAATCGAAGATCAACGAATTTACAATTCAGAACTCAGAGATGAAATTAGGGCGAGGCTTGAAGCTTATATCTAGAGTTCTTGTCTGGCTCGACTCAACGGCCGAAGGCAGTCAACTGACCCTTGTACAAATCAACGGTGGAAGGCGAGAGAGATTCGACAGAGGGCAGCGGACCGAGGAGACCATTGGGCGTTGGTGGCTCATTCACGTGCGGCGTAGTTCTGGTGGCGAGAAAGGACGCCCTCGATCCGATCAAATCCAGGTCGATAAGAGATGGCTTCGTGGTGACGGTCTCGGCAAGAGAAACTCGAACTATGACGGCGGACATGGCCAACGGTGGAACTAGCGGGTTCCTAGCGTATGATCGGCGGTCATATTTGGGTTTCGGCCCGGCACTAGCGCGACCGAAAGATCGGTGGTTGGTGGTGTACGATTACGAAGGCAGAAAGAGACGGAGAATGGAGCGTCGCCCTAGCTAGCACCTTTCTCCTCCTCTCCAAAACAAGTGCGGCGCAAAGGTGAGGGAAAAAATCGAGCCACTAGGTTTTTCTACAAAAGAAACAGACGAAGAAGAGAGAATGGGTATGGGGTTTGGGTTGAGTCGGTTGAAAAGGGCAAGCGAAGCCTAAATTGTGCATCTTGGTCCAAAATCCCAAAAGGGTCTAAAATCTTGTTGGGCTCTCCCATTGCCCCACTAGATTTTACAAGTGGGTTCTCTTACGAAAACAAGCATGAAGTGGGACGAGAATCAAGTTCGGGTTTTTCAGAGACCGAATATTACACATTGCACCCTAATTTGTATTGTACCGGAGCGCTCCTCTATATATATATATATGAGATTGGAGGTGGATATGGATAACTTAAATAAATATAAATTTGCACGTAGTTAATATATATATATATATATATTGAGATTCAATAGAGAACAATTAAATATGAGAGAATATCTAAAATTGTAGGCCTTTGGATGATATTCCATTGGATGGCTCAGATTACATATCTAAAATTGACCAAATTTTAAATTCAACCCAATCCCTTAATTATAGCAAGTATTTATTGATTTTCGGATTTATAGCAAAAATCACAATCCCTTAATTATAGTGACTGGCTGAAAGTCGTCGTGCCAAATCAAAGATAAATCCCTAGTTACACAACTAGTATAGTCGGTAAGTCGGGGCCGAACCCAAGAGACACTTGTATCCTAAGTTTTATTATTATCAACTCAAAGAAGTAACAAAAGGGGGGATTTTGGTATTTTAATCTAAAACTAGGAAAATTAAAGCAGACAAGACAAACAAATAAAGCAAAGATTGGATTTTTATCAATTAGGGAAAACAATCCTATTCAAGTATCCACTTTTCTTCCTCAAGTTATTGATCCTAGATTCAGACAAGTTATTTCTTTCACTTATTCCTATCTTGATCAGAATTATAACATGGCAACGAGACATGCAACTTAACTCCAAACAATTCATAAAACGATCATAAATAATAAGGATATTAGCATTAAGAACAAGGATAAACAGGATACATGCAATTGAATTCCAACGAGTCAAACAATCAACATACATTCAAATCTCTTCTCAATTGTTTTAGTCCAACGAGTCCTAAACCAATTGAGTTTCTACAAAGATCAGGCTTTGCTACGAGAAAACCTAGATCTAGCAATAGATAATATCAATTCCAACAAGTTGGCCAGACAAGCAAAAATCAACACAATCAATAATAATTAAGCACAAGAGAATTGAAATAACCTGTAGAAATAAACCTGAATAGACGAATCTCACAACAACTTGAGTCTGAAAAAGCTTCAACTCGAATAGAACATAGGGAGTTTAGTTCTCCATAAGAGAGAAAAACACAAAAGGTCTGAAATTAGGTCTAGCAGAATACAAAACAAAGTCTGAAAACTAAACTTAAATAGTCTCGAAAATACTCGGAATAAAAATATAAAAGGAAACTAAAAATAAAAGATAAATAGATAGATAAAACGCCGCCTCGGATCCTGCTGACGTGGACCTCCGCGACCGCGGTGAACAACCTCCGCGACCGCGGACTGCAAAATTTCCCTCCGAGTCAACGTTGACCCGCGTCCTTAGGCCTCCGCGATCGCGGCACTGCATCTTGGCTCCACCGCGGACTGCTCAGCTCCGCGGCCTTCATTCTCGATCTTCTAATCCCGACTTCAATTCGTCCAATTTCTTCAAGTCTTCGGTCTTCTACTCATATATCGTTACAAGCACTAAATGGACCTAAATCTATATATAAAATGTATTAACTAGTCCTAATTATGCTATATGAAATACAACATATCATATAGCAAGTATTTATTTATCAATTTTAAATTTCAACATTTTATGTGTATAAATTCTCTTCATTCAAATGATTGAATTCATCTCCCTCGAACTCTGAAATTGTATTATAAAATACGTCATGTATAATCAGGAATACCGATTGTATATAAGATATCATTACATGTATATAGACATAAATACGGTGTATACAGAGAACATTTATACATGTTTACGTAATACATATATCATATACTTTAATAACGATGTCTTATACAGATTTAGGACATGTATATACACATCAGCGTATATAGATCACAGGTGTATATAACATAAAGGTCATATGCATAGAAGTGTATATAAATTTGAATAATTGTATATAACAATAAAACTATTGTATACTGAGATCAATATAGACACATCATACTCATTCTTGTATAGTTGGTATATTAATTTCTAATAATTGTACACATATATTGAAACGGTGTATATGCTCAACATATGTACATTTTTTTAATTCAACGTAGAATTAAAAATAGTTTACAAATAAGTCATGTATATTAACTGTGAATTACATGTATATACGCTAATAACGAATGTATGCATAATTGAAATTGTACATGTAAAAGACATGTTTTCATTAATTGTACATACAATAATGCAAATAGTATCCAGCCACATCAATTTTGTATATACATTTATTAAGTTGTTATATACAATATTACAATATATATACAAAGGATTGGCGCTTGCTCGGCGTGGTGGTTCGTGGTGGCCAGAATTCTCCAATGAGCAGTTCCGACGTTCAGCGTTTAGTTCGACGTGGTGGTTCGTGGTGGTTTTGGCGACGTGGTGGTTCGAGCAATTCCGACGGCGCTTCCAGCGCAATGGAGGTTGTAAGTCTCCAGCGACGGCGGGTCTCGGTGGTAGTCGGGTCTCCAGCGACGGAGGGTTCGGTGGTGGGCGGTTTCGACGTGGCCGGCACAATGGAGCAATGGAGCGGTTTATAGCGTTGATTTGTCTCCAGAGATCTTCTCCCCATTTTCAATTTTTCCAAAATTTTAATTATGGTAGTTAGAAGGAGTAAATCATGGGGAGAAGATCTCTCCTATTTTTGATTTTTTTGCTATTTTCATGTTTTTTATATTGTAAATACTAATCCTACCGTCCATCCCCAATCTCATCCAATGGATGAGATTTATTCTCTTGTTCTCTATAGGATCTTGTTCTCTATAGAACCCACCTCTCTCTCTCTCTCTCTCTCTCTCTCTCTCTCTCTCTCTATCTATCTATCTATCTATCTATCTATCTATATCTATATCTATATATATATATATATGGGGAGGTTTCGGTAGAAAGCTTTTTATAGTAGAAAGTGAGGGTAAATTTGAGGCGTTGGATGAGGAAAATTAATGGTTAGATATGATGGAGCTTGTGAGTGTATATTTATGAGTATATCGTCATATTATATGTGAAAATTAGTTTCCTAAAATTTAGGAGGTAGTTTCCTATAATAATAAACTATTTTTTGTTAAATATGTGAAAAATTAGATCTGATAGAGCGATCATGTGAGCGTATATTTTAGAAAGACTTTTATAGCTTTTTTTAATTATTTATTATCAACAAAATTATTATTTTCTTTTCATTAATCACGTAAAACAATGTATGCATTTCTCGTTATATCCACCAAATGAATATCATTGTTATAAACATTGAATATTAATTTGTGGCATATTGAATATTACAAAATTGAGTGATTATATATTCTTGTTAAATATGATAAAAGTCAAGACGAATACATCCATATAATGAAATGAATATCACCACTTGGTTATATGAATATCATTAGATTCTGACAAATATGGAAGTTCTTATATATAGCGTTAGACCAAGTAGTGAATATCACCACTCAATCATATGAATATCACTAGTTATCATGGTTAATATGACCACCTAGTTACATATGTATCACCAACTAATATGGTAAATATGACCACCCAATTACAAAAATATCACTAGCTAATATACCCACCAACAAATACGACGAATATGTTTACCTAATTACATGAATATCACTAACTAATATACTAACTATATGAATATCACCATCTAATATGGTGAATATTCACAACCTAATAATATGAATATCACTACTTAATATGGCGTATACTTATAAAACATAATTGTAATCTTCCTTAACTTCCTTTGATGTTTTTTCCTCTTCTCCATTGTCCATGTATTATATTCTTCGTTTGCTTGCCTTATTGAATGTAACACGCTTGCCTTTTCCTCAAAATCAACCTGGAGATTAATAATTGTATAATACATATTCAACATCAAACAATAGCATATTCGTACATTGTAGATATCATATTCATATACATTTAATACGATATTTATTTACAAAATAAACTATTAAATATTAGCACTTCCAATATTGAATATCAACACTCTAAAATTGAATATCATGACATTTAAATATTAATGCAATCAAAGAATATTATCGTCGAAAGTGAACATAAGAGCAACATGTACGTACAACGTAAAGAATATTCACTTTAACATCAACGAATATCAAAGACATTTATAATGAATACCAAATACTTTTTCCTAATTCACAAAATTAAATTCAAAAGATCAAATACAATTTCCGTGAATATAATCACTGAATTCAGTGAATATCAGTGACTTAATAACCAAACATCATCAATTTAATGAAATCGATTTGGGCTAACTAACACAAACAATAAAAATACCATCGTTCAATTCAAATAAATTGTTTAAGAACAAGCAATTGAATATAAAAGAGAATATTAACTTAATTCTTCCCCAATGATTTTTTTACCTATCACTTCACAGCCTACCCCTTCTCAATATCTAAGGCACCCATACCAACATAAAGAAAAATAAAAATAAAAATTTCATCTATAAATGATAAATGCCAGAATAAAGTTTCCAGCAACATGTAGTCTATGCCAATCACATTCAGTTTCCAGATTCAATTCCATACGCCAATCTTTACGTCGGCATTTACTTCTGACAAATAGTGGAACTCGTCAAACACAAAACAAAGCAAGGGCGAAACAAGAGATCCAGATTCAAATTGAAAAACTTAATTAATAAACAATTGGAGAGAACCGCGTTCCAGAAATCAAATTGTTCGGAGGTCACGAGTCACTAGTGAAGTTGTTATAAAACTCATCCAAATCGGCACCAACATCAACAATGGCACCATGATGCGTCGAACCCTAAAATTAAGAACATCTAATTGATTTCTATGCATTTCAAGTATAAATCAAAACCGAAATTGGTAAAAAAAACGAACGAATATGTAACAATTGAATAAAGAATGGATTGATCAATGAAAATCACAAAACCTGGAAACAAACTGTAAATCGCCGAAGGAGTTGAGAGAGAGACGAGTTTTCAAAATTATCCCTAAATATGCTTGATTTGTGATTGGTTTTCACAATTCGGTGCAATCAGATGAATTTCTTCAATGGGGGACAAAGTATAATAGAAACTATTTTTTGAAATCGTCGGATCTGGTATTTGGAAGGAGAAAAATTTGAACGATGATCTGATTTTGGAATGTAAAATAAAGGGGAAAGTCAAGACAAAAATCCCATAAAATTCGCTGATTTGCTATAATACTATAAGACGCGTCAATTCTACAAGAGTGCACCCATTTTCAATAAATCTGAAACGTTCAATAATATCAATCTAATGGTTCATAATCACCCTCACTTTCCACCTTAAAAGCCTTTCTACCAGAACTTAATACTATATATATATATATATATATATATATATATATATATGAGATTGGAGGTGGCGGTAAGTTTAACGGATTTCTGAGGTCTAGATCTTGTTCTAGAGGTTACTTGGGGTTCAAGAAAATCAATTGTTTGCAGAAAAAAAAAATTCCGATCTGCAAGACCTAAAGCGAATACCGGTATTACATACTACCCCCCTTAAGAAAGTTTCGTCCCAAAACTTTTATTACAACGAAACTATCTCCCGAGGTCTCACAAACCTCTCCTCCTAAAAAGGGGTTCGTCCTCAAACCGAAATTTAATAGTCAATTAAAACATAATTAACACCAAATATTTAAAGTGGATACGATTTTTATTGATATGGATAACTTAATATAATCTAGCACGTAGTTAATTTATATATAAGAGATTGGAGGTGGATATGGATAACTTAAATAAATATAAATTAGCACGTAGTTAATATATATATATATATATATATATATATATATATATATGAGATTGCTGGTGGATATGGATAACTTACATAAATATAAATTTGCACGTAGTTAATATATATATATATATATATAGTATTAGGTTCTAGTAATACAGTGTTCTTAGTGACACATACCGACGAAATCTGAGCCTTAAGATCTAATTAGAATAAACGGTTTAGATTAATTTGTAAATTTTGAGTGTAGGTGCAATACACTAGATTTAAAACTCTATCGTAATTTTAGGCAAGTTTTGATTTATTGTTGATTTTTTTTCCAAAAAAACAACTAAATACAAAATCATAATCTTGCTTTCTGATTTCATTATCTCTCGAAACTCGAAAAACTCTATTGAAAGTTTTCGCCGATGATACCAAAAAATCTTCGTTGTTCTCCTGGCCTCGTCACCTATTGTCTTCTCCGTTGAGTTTTTGCTGGGTGGCGTCTAGCAAATTCTTCTCCCTTTAGTTCTAGTTCCAATCGACGTAAGTGATTATTCAATTGCATTTAATTATTTTGAATTCTCCTTTCTGATAGAAATTATTTAATTTCTTTAATTTGGATTAGGGTTGTTAGTTTTTACTACAATTAACTACGATTTATTGTAATTTTGACTTATGAATTCAATTTAATCAAAATTGTAGAATCAATATGTGACAAATTCATTCTAGGGTTTATCATGTTTGAAAAAAATTGTAGAATTAACCAGTTAACAACGGCTTGTTGTAATTTCGACCTATGATTTATCATTTTTTTGTGGTTGTCGTTGGATCGATTGGTGTATATACATGACTTTACTTAGATGTATACATGCTTTGCTTTATTTGTATACATGTTTTTTATGTATTTACATACATAAAGTTTTCATAATTTTAATTTACATATTCACGATTTTAATTTATATGTACACTGTAACTATTAGATGTATACATGGTTATAAGCATTTGCGTGGCAATTTTGTTTGTCTTAGATGTATATATGGTTATAAGCATTTGCGTGACAATTTGTTTTTTGTATGTGACAATGTTGTACATGACTTTAATTTACATATACACGATTTTATTTAACTATATACATGGTAATGTTATTATTTATACATGATATTGTGTATTTGGAATATAATCTTGGTTTGTATTCAAAATTTTAATTCACATATGTATGATTTTAATTCGGTTATCTACATGATTTATTACATGTATTTACGCAAATTTATTGAACGATCATGTGTAGGTTCCTGGATTTATGACTAGTGCAGAAAGATGATGCCATGAGAGGCCAAATCATGGTGGCCGATTGGATGTAACAAAGGGAAGAAGTTGAGATTTGTCTTAGGCTGCCACGAGCTTAGAAAGAAATTGTTAAAATGACACCGATGAAAACAAGGAGTTTGTTAAGGAATGGAGAAAATGAATTGGAAAGAAGAGTTGTGTTCATTGTATAAGACCTTCTAAAGTTTTCAATTTAATGCTTGTACACTGGTGTTGCTTTGTCATTACTTGTCTAAATGAAGCCAAAAAGAAGTTTGACGGAATGTAAAGTCATGTCTGTAGAAAGTCACAACCATGTATGTATATACTAAAACCATGTATATGCGTGTTTTACCACATTATTACATAAATCACAATCCATAAGCGTAAATATTAAATATTGTATATTGAAAAATAAAACTATGTATATATATGCTCAAAACCTTATATATACGTATTCGATCAAATTATTACATGAATTGGATTTCATAATTGCTCATCTAAAACCACGAATACATACATATAAAACCCTGAAAAATATATTCAATATCATGTATATACTTGATACTAATCATGATCATGTATATACAAATTATAATAATGAATATAAATAACATATTTTATGTATATGCCTATGCGAGATTTATCAAATACGAGAATGGATACTATTTTTATGTTTCCAAAAATTACGGGATTTTAGATCTGAAATTAAAATAAAAAATGTAATATTAGATGGAGAAATGTAATACCCGGGGTTTCATTAGGTGAAGTTATAATCTTTGAGCGTTATAGGGTTACTTTTAGTTCAGGTATTTAAAGTTGGGCCAATCTATCCTCCCCTATTTTATTTAAACTTTGGGCTAATGCCTTTCCTTTGTTCTTTTGGGCCGGACTCTGAGACAAAGCCCAAGTTTTTCCACCTTGCTACCTCTAACTCATATCCCTATTTTTTTTTTGAAGATTGTTCATCATCTTCTCGCAGGAGAGAACCGCCGCACACCACCCCTCTCAATTCCTATCAATCGAACTCCCACAATCCCTTCACCTCTCTTCTTGTTCCTCTCTCTTGCCCTCGCGTTCAACCTGCTTTTCTCGCCTCCAGTTCTTATCTCCTTCTTGTCTCCGTTCGAGCGCTAATCCGGTGACGACCGGCCTCAACCTCGAAGAAGTGTCACTACTGTTGTGCGGTCGTGAGCTCCCACACCAAGCCTCGTCCCTTCCTCTGAAGCGTCATCTTATGCAACCGATGCCCCGTCCTCTGACCGCCACTCAAGCTCGACCTCGCAAATCGCTGCACCAAGTCGTCGTCGTTGGTCGCGCGTGCCGTTTCTAATCGAGGACGTCGTCGCCGTTCATCGTCGCTGCTTGTCGTCTCTAGCCGATCACCATCTCCGTCGAGTGCTCACCTCGCCATCGTCGAATCCCATAATTAGAATACAAGTGGAGCACGCTTGCATTTCTGAGGGTTGAAATTGGTCGGACGCAAGGCGACCTGCATTCCAATTTTTGCAAGCAATCAAAGTGCAAGAGGTTGTGATTCTTCTCCAACTTCGTTTTTCTGTCCAAACCCGATTACATGTTGTTCTTCTTGTTTGTTCCCAAAGAACAATTGAGTTTTGGAATAGGTTGACTCCTTGTTGAACCAAAGCATGTATTTAGTACTGGATTATGTCTTAAAGGGATTATTTATTCCGTTCAATGCTAGGTTGTCTACAGATTACAAAGCCCCAATAGTAGTAGGATAACTTTGTGGTGGAATTTTTGGTATCGTGTTGATAGCTGGATAATAGCTAGGTGATGTTTATTATTGAAGAGCTGTTTGTTGGCTTATGGCTTGTTTTCAATATATGAGAATTGTTGGAATTAATGGTTTACCACATTCAAACATAGTGTGTTGAATTATAGGCCATTATAATCGTTGCTTAATCTTTTAGGAGTTGATGGTGGGTTTTTCAGCTACTGAATTGGTAATGTTTGATGGCACAAGTGTTGATTAAATTTGGATATCTATTGTAGTGTGGTCATTGAAGCTGCTTAACTATTCTTTAATAATAGTTATTGTGTTCGTTTTGGGTTGAGTGAATGTCTTGAATTAAATTAGTAGGTTAAATACTACTCGTTCCATTACTTGTAATCGGTTCTTAAGCTATCCATCTTACTTAACTAGTTGATTAAAATTAGGTAATTGTAAGTGCTCGCTTAAAATCGAGGATGTCTATAATTAACGCTTAGAAAGAGCTTTTAGCTTTTGGGGCGTTAAGTTGGTGTTCCGTTTCTCTTCGAATGTTATAGTTTCGGTTATTGATTTGTTAGGAATCGATAACGTTCGTGCGTGACTCGTTCCAGCTTCCTTTCTTCCGCTACGTGTTTGTGTCTCGCCTTCGAGGTAAGTCACTTGCCGACTTACTTAGTTTACAACTCGTTATGCGTTGAACGAGTAAATTGAATGTGTAACCCTTATTTTGGAATGATTCCATATTACGTGCTTATATATATTTGAATTATGGAAATCTCTTTTAAATGTTTTCGTTATGCGTGCACTAGGTTCCACCGGAATGATCATGGAGCACGGGACAAGTTGGAGATGAAGTGGCCCCCGGGCATGGTCATGCGGCTGGAAGGAACCCCCTTCTAAAAATAAACTAAATTGTTTTGGCAAACGCTCAAGTAGAGGTTTAGCCGGGGAAAGAAGAATGAACGGAGAAAATGGGCACGTGTTTAGTTATGCGCCCTGACCGTGTGCCATAGATGAAAGGCTGGAGGGTGCCATATATTGAGGATGACGTTGGATTGCTATTGTATTTGATGAATTTTATTTGAAATGTCTAAAATGCTTGAGTGATGACCTTAGAGAATGTATGTTATGTTTATGTGTGTTTTGACAATATACTTCTACTTATTGCTAATATCCTTATTGACATTGTTATGGATGATTTCACATTTGGTTATACTTGATGGGCTAATATTATTTTTCTATTGTGACTGTAATTGTGTGTGCACCTTTAAATATATGGATATATGCAAGTTTATTTTTCTAAAAATGTTTTGTTACATATTTGATTTACTTGTTTGGCCCATACCGAGATTGTAGGCTAATGTGATCAACTTGTGGCGTTTTAGGTAAGGATTCCGGCTTGGGAAATGTGCCAGGAGATTGCATTCCAGGTGGTGGAGCTCGGTCTTGACGTGACGTGTTTTAGGAGAGTGATGTTAGCGTCTTAGTCTTTTGGTTTGTTAGACTTGAGTAGTTTGGCTTTGACAGTGACCCTTTTGGAGTATGTTGAGTTGTCTGATGTTTAGACTAGCTACAGAGTTCCTTTTTCCTGACTATTAGATTTCTGGCTTTTGCATGCATGAATTTTATGACATAAAATCTTGAACTTCTAGATTGGATGATTTCGTGAATTTACTCGCAGTGCTTTTGTTGCAAGGTCCAAAATAGTCTTTTGTGTCAGTTTGTTCTGGTAGACCCATTGTGTGGTCTACTACCTTGTCACGCCCCAGGTATCCGCCAACGAGGTGTTACAGATTGGTATCAAAGCCAGGTTGACAACAAGGGAACTAGGTCCTAACAAAAGAGCTCGTGAGGTCCAATTTATAGTTATGCAAAATTTAAAACCCTTTTTGTTAGGCATGCTGCATTTTAGGTAGGAAAACAGGTCGAGAGCGCTACACCACCTGGGAAGAATCTCTATAAGCATTTTGTTTGCTTAATTACAATTAATACTCGTAAAAATCTAAGTGACTTATTATGTTTAGGTATCACTTATTAATGGCAAGAGGTAGAGGTAGGGGAAGACCTAGAGGTAGAGGAAGAGGAGTTATTGTTGAGCCTCGTGTTAATCACTTGGCTGAGGGAACTGCAGAGAGTCTGGGACCAGTCAGAGATGCTAATCAAGGACAAGGTGATGATCAATCTGATGTCACGCTGAGCAATGCTAGATTTGAAGGCCAAGAGCCTGTAGGGCCTAGGTCTGAAGCTAATGTCAATGTGCGAGAGCCGCCAGTTGCTCCAGCTGCAGAGGCACCTCCCGCTGGTCCACCTGGACTACAGTCCTTGGTCCAAGAAAAAGTTTTGTCCTTTTTGCAAGTACTTTTTGGGGGTGGTCATGCACCAAACCCCGCCGCTGCCGCTTCCCATCTGTCTGGTTCAAGGGTACCAAACCCCCAAGGGTCCACTGTGAGAGCGTTCCATTCTAGGCTGTCAGTTCCACCAGCACCCCCAGCTAGGGTGCCAAATGTTCAGAGACCGCCCCAACCTATTCAAGAAGTATTTGAAGAGTCAATTCGAGTTGAAAGGGGCCGTCAAGACTCTGGACCTGACAAGTGGTTGCGTGAGTTCAGTTATATGAAACTTCCGTTTTTCACTAGAGCTCATGAGGAGGACGTGGAGCTGTGGCTGAGGCAAGTCACTTCAGTTCTCAACACGATCAAGGCACCAGAGGATCGAAGGGTGTCATTAGCTCAGAGCTTGCTAAGAGATAATGCTTTTGATTGGTGGTCTCTACAGATTTTGGACCATGAAGTGAATTTTGAAGAATTTTCTAAGATGGGATGAATTCTTCCCTGCTGATGTAACGGACGCTCGAACTCAAGAGTTTGCTGATGCAAAGCCCGAGAACATTTCAGTGGCAGAAGCTGCCTTGAAGTTTCAGAGAGATTTAACTTATGTGGATGACACTGTGACCACAGAGAAGCAACGCATTCATGCTTTTGCTCAGAGGATGAGACCAGATATTAGGCAGTATGTAGCTGGGTTCGAATGCTCTACCTTGAGAGATTACCAGAACAAGGCAATAGCTTACGAGATGGCACACCCAACTTACAAGCGATCTGATGTCACTCAAGGTAGTGGCAAGAGGCAAAAGACCGCCACAGGATTCAAAGGTGACGGGAGGCCGAGTTCCATGCCTCAAGGAGGTAACAACGCAGGCATGAGGCAAAACCAACAAGGCCAATCTCAACGGTCGAGTGGTGCAATGGGTCAGAAGCAGTGTTTCAACTGCGGAGGCTATGATCATCCGAAGAATGCTTGTACTCGACCATTGGGAACTTGCTTTACTTGCGGACAGAAGGGTCACCGTGCTGTCTTCTGTCGTAACAAAGGTGTTGCTCCATCTCAGGGATCCTCACCTGCTTTTAGGCCAACTAGAGGAATTCGATCACAACCTACCCCTCAGACTTATGTTACTCCAAGTCAAGGTCGTGGTAGAGGCCGTGGTAGCACAGTTGGGGGTCCTAGAGCGCCCACCTCGTGTGTTCGAGATGAGAAGAGCTGAAGAACCAAATGCTCCGACAGCTACAGGTATGATTTGGATTCGATCTGAGCCTGTTAAGATTCTTTTTTATACTGGTGCTACTCAGTCTTTTATTGCAATTGCATGCGTAGATAGATTACATTTGTCTTGTTCTGTGGGTACTCCTTTTGTGGTGGGTTTTCCGGATGGTAGTAAGATAAGTGGGGATAAAGAGATCATTCAATGTCCAATTTTCATTGGGGATAAGGAATGGCTTACAGATTTCATCGTCATGGCCTTGCCAAATGATGATGTAATTCTAGGCATGGATTGGATGACTAGATACAAAGCTGTTCTAGATATTCATAGTCGTACAGTGATCGTAACCGCTGATGATGGAACGCAACATGTGTTTTGGGGGCATGAACCTAAGAAGTCTGGAACCATGATTAGTGCTATGAAAGCTGCCAAGTTGTTAAATGAGCATTGTGTAGGATATTGGTGCTATGCCCTTCAAGAAACCAAGGATAGTTCGAAAATTGAGGACATTCCTGTCGTGCGGGAATTCAAAGATGTTTTTCCTGATGAGTTGCCAGGGCTTCCGCCTCACAGAGAGGTGGATTTTAGCATTGATTTAGAATCGGGGACAAGACCTATTTCGCGGGCTCCTTATCGTATGGCACCCGTAGAGATGCAAGAGTTGAAAAAGCAACTAGAAGAGTTGGCAGAGAAAGGCTTCATTCATCCTAGTGCATCGCCTTGGGGTGCTCCGATACTTTTTGTAAGAAAGAAGGATGGATCAATGAGGTTGTGCATTGATTACAGAGAGCTCAACCGAATAACTATGAAGAACAAGTATCCGCTTCCTCGTATCGATGATTTGCTAGACCAGTTGCAAGGAGCAGTCGTGTTCTCTAAAATTGACTTGAGGTCTGGCTATCATCAACTAAGAATTCGAGATGAAGACATCCCAAAGACAGCGTTTCGGATACGGTATGGGCACTACGAGTTTGTAGTGATGTCGTTCGGCTTGACAAATGCTCCAGCAGTGTTCATGGAGTTAATGAACAAGATTTTTATTGAATACTTGGATCAATTTGTGGTAGTGTTCATTGATGACATCTTGGTTTACTCTTGAAGCCAAGATGAGCATGCTAATCATTTAAGGGTTGTGTTGGGAGTTTTAAGACAACACCGTTTATTTGCCATGCTTTCAAAGTGCGAATTTTGGTTGCCTGAGGTAACATTTCTAGGGCATGTCGTCTCTGCATATGGAGTGAAAGTTGATCCAATGAAGATTGAAACCGTAGCCTCTTGGCAACCTCCCAAGAATGTAAAGGAAGTGCGTAGTTTCTTGGGACTCGCAGGATATTATAGGAGGTTTGTCGAGGGTTTCTCAAAGATAGCTCAACCTTTGACAAATTTACTCCGGAAGACTGCCAAGTTTATATGGACAGAGGCTTGCCAGAGAAGCTTTGAAGAGTTGAAAAGAAGGATAACTTCTGCGCCCATCTTAGCACTTCCTCAAGGCTCAGAAGGATATGTGGTTTACAGTGATGCGTCGAAACATGGTTTGGGTTGTGTGTTAATGCAGAAGGATCGGGTGATTTCTTATGCTTCTAGACAACTTAAGACTCATGAACTAAATTACCCGACACACGACCTAGAGTTAGCGGCTGTGATCCACGCCTTGAAGATTTGGCGACACTATCTGTATGGGACAACTTGCCAAATTTTGACAGACCACAAAAGTCTCAAGTACATTTTCACTCAGCGAGAGCTCAATATGAGACAACGCAGATGGCTTGAATTAATTAAGGATTATGATTTGGAGATCCTTTATCACCCAGGCAAGGAAAATGTCGTCACTGACGCACTCAGTAGGAAATCATCCCAAGAGTAGATGTTGTCCCACTTGACTTCTCAACCCGCTTTGCAAAGGGATTTAATCAAGAATGGGATTGAAGTATGGGTTCAGAGATATGAAGGCCAGTTGTGTTCCTTGGACTGTCAACCTTGTTTGATAAAAGAGATCTGTCAAAAGCAAGGGGCTTGCTCGATGATTCAAGACTTATGTCAAAAGGTGCATCAAGGGGAAGCACCCGGTTTTGAAATCCGAGATGGGATTTTGAGGTTGAATGGGAGAGTATGCGTCCCTCGTGATCAAGAGCTGAGACATAAAATCCTTCAAGAAGCTCATGCTACGCTCTATTCAATACATCCAGGAGGAAGTAAGATGTACAAGGATCTCAAGCAACATTACTGGTGGGATGGCGTGAAACCGGATGTGGCCAAGTTTGTAGCCCGATGCCAGATTTGTCAACAAGTTAAGATAGAACACCATAGACCGGGAGGGATGCTCCAACCCCTCTCCATTCCAGAATGGAAGTGGGAAGACATATCTATGGATTTTGTCACAGGTTTGCGCATCATTCGAGGTCATGATGCCATTTGGGTAGTAGTGGACAGATTGATGAAAACGGCACGTTTCCTACCGATTAGGGAGGCGTGGCCGGTTCCTAAACTAGTGGATGTGTTTGTAAAGCAGATAGTGAGACTACATGGAGTACCAAAAACAATTGTATCCGACTGAGATGTTCGCTTTACATAGAAATTATGGCATCAGGTGCACCAAGCGTTGGGTACAAGACTGCATTTCACGACAGCTTACCACCCGCAAGCAGATGGACAGTCAGAGAGGACGATTCAAACGCTTGAAGATATGCTAAGAGCTTGTGTCCTCGACTGGGGTGGTGGTTGGTCAGAGAATTTAGAGTTGGTGGAATTCGCATACAATAATAATTGGCATGCCTCGATTCAAATGGTCCCTTATGAGGCGTTGTATGGTCGAAAGTGTCGAACACCACTTTGTTGGGATTACCCCTCTGACAGAGTGGGTGAGATACCCCAAGTGATCCAAGAGACGGTTGATAAAGTTGCTTTGATAAGAGAACGCATGTTAGCCGCTCAGAGTCGTCAGAAGTCCTATGTCGACAAACGAAGGCGACCCTTAGAATTTGATGTTGGCGCACATGTATGGTTGAAGGTGTCGCCTACTCATGGGGTACGAAGATTTGGGATTAAAGGGAAGTTGAGTCCTCGTTACGTCGGACCCTTTGAGATCTTAGAGAGGGTCGGGAAATTGGCCTATCGCCTGGCACTTCCTCCATCCTTGGAGGGAGTTCATCCCGTATTTCATGTGTCTCAGCTAAGGCAATACATTCCCGATCCCAACCACAAGCTTAGTTATGAAGAGTTGAGAATTGAGCAAGATCATACTTTTGTTGAACAACCGATAGCTATCTTGGATCGTCGAATGAAGAAACTATGAAACAAGGAGATACCTTTAGTCCTAGTGCAATTGTCTAGGCGTGGAGTTGAGGAGGCCACTTGGGAAACCGAGGCAAGTATACAAGAGAGTTATCCCGAGTTATACTCTAAGTTGACAAAGTCCGTGGGGGAATGGTTAGTACTTGTACTTTTCTTGCATCATATCTAGTACCTTAAATTGTTTGATTGATAACTTGCATGGTTGCATGTTGCTTACTTGTGGATTGCTTGGGCAATCATTTGCTTGTGCTTGATTACTTGGTTGCTTATGTGGGTTCAATGATTATTTTACATGTTAGAGTAGATATTATGTCGACTATATGCTCTGTTAACGGGTGGGGATTTGTGAGACTCTAACCAATCTCCCATCCTTACTTGTATATTAACTCACCTTTACTTGAGTTTCGAGGACAAAACGTTCTTAAAGTGGGGGTATATGTAATACCCGGGGTTTCGTTAGGTGAAGTAATAATCTTTGAGCGTTATAGGGTTACTATTAGTTCGGGTATTTAAAGTTGGGCCAATATATCCTCCCCCTATTTTATTTAAACTTTGGGCTAATGCCTCTCCTTTGTTCTTTTGGGCCGGAGTCTGAGACAAGGCCCAAGTTTTTCCACCTTGCTACCTCTAACTCATATCCCTAATTTTTTTTGAAGATTGTTCATCATCTTCTCGCAGGAGAGAACCGCCGCACACCACCCCTCTCAATTTTTCTCAATCGAACTCCCACAATCCCTTCGCCTCTCTACTTGTTTATCTCTCTCGCCCTCGCGTTCAACCTGCTTTTCTCACCTCCAGTTCTTATCTCCTTCTTGTCTCCGTTCGAGCGCTAACCCGGTGACGACCGGCCTCAACCTCGAAGAAGTGTCACTGTTGTTGTGCGGTCGTGAGCTCCCACACCAAGCCTCGTCCCTTCCTCTGAAGCGTCATCTTATGCAACCAACGCCCCGCCCTCCGACCACCTTTCAAGCTTGACCTCGCAAATCGCTGCACCAAGTCGTCGTCGTTGGTCGCGCGTGCTGTTTCCAATCGAGGACATCGTCGCCGTTCATCGTCACTGCTTGTCGTCTCTAGCCGATCACCATCTCCGCCGAGTGCTCACCTCGCCATTGTCGGATCCCATAATTAGAATACAAGTGGAGCACGTTTGCATTTCCGAGGGTTGAAATCGATCAGACGCAAGGCGACCTGTATTCCAATTTTTGCAAGCAATCAAAGTGCAAAAGGTTATGATTCTTCTCCAAATTCGTTTTTCTGTCCAAACCCGATTACATGTTGTTCTTCTTGTTTGTTCCCAGAGAACAATTGAGTTTTGGAATGGGTTGACTCCTTGTTGAACCAACGCATGTATTTAGTAGTGGATTATGTCTTAAAGGGATTATTTATTCCGTTCAATGCTAGGTTGTCTACAGATTACAAAGCCCCAATAGTAGTAGGATAACTTTGTGGTGGAATTTTTGGTATCATGTTGATAGCTGGATAATAGCTAGGTGATGTTTATTATTGAAGAGTTGTTTGTTGGCTTATGGCTTGTTTTCAATATATGAGAATTGTTGGAATTAATGGTTGACCACAGTCAAACATAGTGTGTTGAATTATAGGCAATTATAATCGTTAGTTAATCTTTTAGGAATTGATGTTGGGTTTTTCAGCTACTGAATTGGTAATGTTTGATGGCACAAGTGTTGATTAAATTTGGATATCTATTGTAGTGTGGTCATTGAAGCTGCTTAACTATTCTTTAATAATAGTTATTGTGTTCGTTTTGGGTTGAGTGAATGTCTTGAATTAAATTAGTAGGTTAAATACTACTCGTTCCATTTCTTTTAATCGGTTCTTAAGCTATCCATCTTACTTAACTAGTTGATTAAAATTAGGTAATTGTAAGTGCTCGCCTAAAATCGAGGATGTCTATAATTAACGCTTAGAAAGAGCTTTTAGCTTTTGGGGCGTTAAGTTGGTGTTCCGTTTCTCTTCGAATGTTATAGTTTCGGTTATTGATTTGTTAGGAATAGATAACGTTCGTGCGTGACTCATTCGAGCTTCCTTTCTTCCGCTACGTGTTTGTGTCTCGCCTTCGAGTTAAGTCGCTTTCCGACTTACTTAGTTTATGACTCGTTATGCGTTGAACGAGTAAATTGAATGTGTAGCCCTTATTTTGGAATGATTCCATATTACGTGCTTATATGTATATTTGAATTATGGAAATCGCTTTTAAATGCTTTAGTTATGCGTGCACTGGGTTCCACCGGTATGATCATGGAGCACGGGACAAGTTCGAGATGAAGTGGCCCCCAAGAATAGTCATGCGGCTGGAAGGAACCCCCTTCTAAAAATAAAATAAATTGTTTTGGCAAACGCTCTAGTAGAGGTTTAGCCGGGGAAAGAAGAATGAACGGAGAAAATGGGCACGTGTTTAGTTATGCGCCCTGACCGTGTGCCATAGATGAAAGGCCGGAGGGTGCCATATATTGAGGATGACGTTGGATTGCTATTGTATTTGATGAATTTTATTTGAAATGTCTAAAATGCTTGAGTGATGACCTTAGAGAATGTATGTTATGGTTATGTGTGTTTTGAAAATATACTTCTACTTATTGCTAATATCCTTATTGACATTGTTATGGATGATTTCACATTTGGTTATATGATGTTCGCATTTTTAGTATAGTTTTTGATAGGTTTTATTTGCTTATTAGGTCTAGTTTTGTTTAGTTTAGGTTTAGTTTTGAGTATTTTTAGATAGTTTTGCATATTTATGTGAAAAGAGTGGAATCTACGCTATTTTGTGAAATTTGTAGGTTTTAGCGAGGAAAGGAGCTGAATGGAGTTGAATTTGGAGCATTACAGCGAAAGACGGAGGAGTGCAAGATTGAAGAAGTCGAAGCTCGAGAGTACAAGAGGAAGTATGGAAGAAAACAAAGCCCAGGCTCGTTAACGAGGTTGTGAGGGCTCGTTAACGAGGCCACGAAAAAGAATATATGGAGTATTATTTTATAATTCACCGATCCTGAGCGGGAATTTATTTCCGTATCGGTTGAGTATCTTCTTAGAATCTTTTGGGGTTGTTAGAATATGTATTTTAGGTCTTAATATTTTTTTAGATTTTATTTCTATCTTTTAGGGATTGTTTCTATCTTTTTAGGAAAGTTTATATCTTTTAGCCTTTTTAGTTTTTAGCTTTTTAGTATAAATACCCTTCTATCTAGCATAGAATGAGGGGCTTAAAATTTTGAGGAGATTTTTGAAGGACCGAAGGAGAGAGAGAAATCGGATCGGAAGAGGATTGTCGAGGCTCGGTGGACGACAGTTGCCGGGGTCGTTGGTCGTGATTGTGGTTCGGTGTTTTTATGTTTTTCGGTTTCTTCTGTATCTCTATAAGACGATATATTTTTATTAATTAGAGTTTTGAGTTTTGTTTCAATGTTTCTTTTTATTGAAGTTTTTAGTTTCTTAGTTATGATTAGTGAGTAGTTTCTTTTTCTAGGATCGGGATTAAGCCCGGCATAGTTGAGCATGTTTGATGAGTAAGATTGAGTTGTGAATGCCTTTTATCTTTGATTGAGAATTGTTTGTTATGCTTAATACCGAGATGAAAGTGAAGGTAATTTGAGTTTTTAACTGAGTTGAAAGAGGAAGTTACTAACTTGAAGGTTGATATTGTTTGAAAACGAAAGTTTCAAGCTTTAGATCTAAAACAAGCAATTAAGTGAATTAGGATGAGAAAGTAGATTAATTTACTTGCTAAGTCAACGAAAGTTGATGACTCTATCTGTTTAAAGGCATGATCTTTTCTTCTTACGAATTCTTATGCTTGGCTATGTTGTGGTGTCCCTTGTCCTAGATTTTTGTTTTATTTGAATTATTTCTGGTGAATTTTCATTGCTGAGTACTTGCTTCGGTACCGAATTTTAATTAGATTTTAATTAGGTCGTTAGTTTTAGCATTTTGTGTTCAGTGGTTCGTTAACGACCCTGACAACGTCGTTAACGAGGCTGCTCGTGAGTGTTTTATTTGTTTTTGTTTGATTTTTGTTAGATTGATAGACAAACAACCTTGCTTCCTGTGGAACAATCCTGACTCTGCTATACTCAGCGAGGTCTTGACTTACAAATTCATTTGTTGGCCGAGAAACCCTATCAACAAATTGGCGCCGTTGCCGGGGAAGCAACGTGTTGTTAGTTTATCTTCGGGATCGGGAATAGCCCGACCCCGTGTTTTGTTTTTAATTTTTGTTTTCTTTGTTTTTTTTCTCAGTGTATGCCGGTAGGACGAAGAAGGCTTCAGTTTGATAACACAGGTTATTAATCAGAACCAGAACGTTCCCTGCACAGTCGACTCCGAGAAAACTGAGCCATGGCCACAGCAGAAGAGATGGCTCGAGAGTTAGAGATCCTCCGGACCCAGATGGAGGCACTGAAAGACGAGAAGGACGGCGCAGACGTAGAAGCTGAGAGTCAACGAGCTGACAAGGCTCGACTACAAGAAGAGCTAGACGCCTATCCAAGGAATGCCAAGCAATACATGCATCCGGAACCGAGGGTGCCAGAATCTCCTATTGTGCTTCCAGCGATAGAGAAACCTTTTGAGATCAAGTCTCAATTTATATCCTTAATCAAACGGGCTCAGTTTGAAGGGAAACCTGCTGAGTGCCCTATGGAGCATATTAGAAATTTTCTTGATTTATGTGACACCATAGCTGCTGAAGGTGTCTCGTTAGAATATGTTCTATTGAAAGCTTTTAGATGGTCTCTTACTGGAAAGGCCCTGAACTGGTTGGAGAGCCTACCTTCTAAGTCTATCAGGACTTGGAAAGCCTTGTATGATCAATTTCTTACAAAGTTTTTCCCTCCTAGCAAGACAACGGAGTTGAGGAAACGCATCACCTCTTATCACCAGTTGCCTAATGAAACATTTGTTGAAACATGGGAAACATTCAAGAAGATGCTTAGACTGTGAACAACCCAATTGGGTAGTTTACGAATAATTCCGAGGTTAATTTTGAGACCAAGTATGGGGTCTCGTACCTATTTATTTTTGAGTGGATCTTATCTTGGAAAAATCTCGATTATTTTGTAAGATCCATGGCTAGTTCAAGCAGACCCGCTACCCGAGCCCAGAAGAAGAGGAGGAACCATAGGTCTCCATCTCCACCTTGAGTGGATGATGTGATTTTGAGCAGTCAGAGCCAAGTACGGCGCTACCGAGATTCTTTGGAGAAGGACCATTACACCCGATGGCGGAGTTCAATGCAATCTTGGAACTCCCAAACCCGTCGAGAGATTATAGCTTGAAGGACTACCGAGTGACCCGCACTTGGAGCTACATCACTAGGGAGGTTCAATCCTCTACCGCGGCGCTATTCGGGGCAAACATAGTCAACCCCATCGTCCGGATTATTTTGAGAGTTCTCGCCGCAACATTTTGGCCGAAGAAAGAGTTGAACCGGCCTACAAGGACGGAGGTTGCTTGCTTCCGCACCATCCTCTTTGAGGAGCCCGGCCCCTTGAACTTGGGGTACGAATGGCTCTACTACGTTGAGAAATCCACCAAGTCCAAGGAGGTGTGGTGTGGGAATTTGGTTAGCCTCTTGGCTAAGAATCTTGGAGTTGATCTCACCCGTTACACACCGGCTCACGCCCAACTCCTCAACAAAAACTATTGGTATAGTTCCGGGATTTTCGTGCAAACCGAGGGAGGCTACAAGGTGAAGGTTCAAGAACGACAAGTCATACCTTCCCTCGACATGTACGAGCTACTCTACGTACCGAATTGGTACGAGGAGCGGACGGGACATCCCTACCCATTGGAGCCAAAACCGGAGGACGAGCTCTCGCTTAGGCCATGTGAAACCCGGTTTGAGCGGGACGACGTGGATGAATATGAAGAAGAAGATGAACAAGAGGACACCGAGGTAGTAGGCAATGACACTGGAGAAGCCGACACCGAGGGCGACACTGAGGAGCTCAATTTTGAAGAAGAAGACATCGACACGAAGGTGTTAGGAGGCAACATCTTCGTTGACGAGCCCACCAGGGTCGTTAACGATCACTCCCAGCCGCAGCCCAACCCTGTTAACGAGGCACCCAGCTTCGTTAACGAGGTGCCGAGAGCTCCTGTTGACCCACCACCAACTCCTGTCGACCCTCATACTTATGGCCTCATGCCTTACAACCCGGTGATGTATCAAGACCATTTCCAGCCTCACTACCCACCACCTCCTCAGCCCGAGTACGCAGGATCGAGTATACCACCACCCTGGGTCGAGGATCTTTCTGCACGGATGCAGTAGCTTTACCTCCAGACGGATCAAATTCATAGGAGGATGGATAGATGGGAAACCGTCTATTCCGCTCGCATGTCGATGGAGGATGAGAGGCAGCGTTACAGAGAGGCGGAGGATGCTGAGCGTTGGAGGACTATGTACGACTTCATGGGGAACTTTGAGCATTACTTTCCTCCACATAACCGTTGATTCAGCTCAAGATGAAGTTTCTTTTCCTTGTTTCCACTTTGTAAGTTTTATATCTTTCTTTTTCTTTTTAATTTTTTTTTGTTTTCTTTTCTATTTCTTTTCCCTCTTCTTCTTATTTTCCTTATAGTGGGGACACTGTAATTTTAAGTATGGGGTGGGGAGAAAGTAGAAAAATTATGTCCTAGGTTTTTATGTGTTCTATGTAGTTTTTATTTCTTTAAGTTGCAAACCGAAAATATTGAAAAAAAAAAATTGAAAATTTTCGAAAAATCCAAAAAGAGTTTTAGAATTGATAGATATCCCTTCTTAAGTTGTATGATTGCAATCACTAGCTTAATCATATAATTCCTTGCAAGCATGTCTTTAAAAGTATAGCCGGATTCTCAACTTGAAATAATTGTTTTTAGAAGAGAATAGCATTTGATGAAATTGAGCACATATACTTTATAGCATAGATGATGCAATCCAACAAAAAAAGTTTACCTTGTGAGTATTTTTGGCCTTATAGGGAGAACATCATAAATCCCTCTTCTTTTCTTGTGTGATTTACTCTCTTTATGCATATTATCTCTTGGAATTCTGATGGTTATCTATTTCTTGAGACCCTTATAAGATTTTTAGTTGATTACTTGTGAAGATCATATGATGGAGAACTTATTTTTATAAGCCCTATTATTCCCTATCTACCTTTACATTATTCCTTCCTTTTGATAACCAATTCTGGCCTGAAACCTTTTATTTTTAGCTCCACAAAAATTATTCCCTAGCCGAGATAAGCTTGACCCTATCCGGGAATTAGGACTTAGATTGGAGAGGTAAGTTTTGTGTTTTGTTAAAAAGAAAAGAGTTTTATATTTGCTTAAATTGAAGGGTATTTGGGAAGGGTAGATTGGAAGTCTCTTATTATTACATGTAAAAAAGGTCTCTTGATAGAAAAAAATGCACATAATAAAGTTTTTGATGGATGTAGTGAAAAAAGGAAGAGGAATGTATACGGTGGATCGTTAACGACCCTGATGTGGGCTCGTTAACGAGGTCACGACGAAGAAAAAAAAAGGGAGAAAAGAAAGAAGAAAAAAATAAAATAAAATGAAGAGTTGAAGTGCATTTGTGTTTAAAGATAATATCAGAGATTCTTTTATTTTTGTTATGAGACTTTCTAGGATGATAAAGGTTGAGAATAAATGAGTGTGCATAAAGAAGAGTGAGTTTGGTATGTTGTTTTATGAAAGTTTTGGTGTGATGTGAGTTTTTAGGAGTCTTTTAATTCCCGGATATTATTAGCACCACATGAACAAAATATTTCCACGCCCTATTGTCTTTTACCAAGCCCCATTACAACCCGGCCGAATGGAAGCTTCTATGAAGTTTTTTATTGAGCCCCCTAAGTTCTCTTGATGATTTTTTATGTGTTTTGACATCTCAGGTGGAGAGTTTGGTGATATAAGTAACAATGACTATGTTGATTTTTGCATATTGGATTGAGTTGAGAGTTGTTATTCAAAGCCTAAACACTTGAGAGATGAGAGAAACACATATCCCTTGTGAGGTTGGATTTTTAGTTGCTTTTGCTTGAGGTTGCTTATATATGTGTGATGACATTAGATTCACTTGTATATCTATTTCTACTTATGCTTATGATGTTGCTTTTTGATAAAGGCATTGACTTGATATATGTGTTGATGGTTTTGGTTCTTGTCTTGTTGATTGCTTGAGGACAAGCAAGTCTAAGTATGGGGTATTTTGATGTCCGCCTTATTAGTCATGTTTTAAGGTGTGTTTTTGTGTCTTTTGAGTCTTTTTCTTTAGTTTTGTGTTTTGTTTTGAGTCGTTTGTGTAGGTTTTTGTATTTTCTTGAGATATGGAGTCTACATAAGATTTGGTGGTGTTTTGTAGGTTTTTAGAAGCTTTTTGGAGCATTTTATGAAGAAAGGAGCAAAACTGGTGAAGATAGCACTCAAGAAGGAAGTGAAGATGAAGAGTATGTGCTCAAGTAAAGTTATTGAAAATCAAGTTTGAGCTTGGAAAGAGATAGAGAATTTTGTTACAAGAACATAGGAAAAATAATCAAGTCAAACGGAGTTGTAACGAATCCTCTACGCAAGTTTTACTCAAAGTTGTTCGAAGTGCTGAACAGGGTCGTTAACGAACCTGTCAAGGTCGTTAACGAGGTCCCGAGAGCAGCAGAGATCCGAGTCGGTGCTATTAATGGGCTTCTATCTTATTTCCTTTTATGTTATTAGAAAGATAGAAGGGATATAATTTATTAGAAGATATTATTTCCTCATTGTTAGATTTAAGATAGATTTATTTCCTTAAATAATTTACAAATACCCATAGGCTTATCTACACTATGGTCATCATTGTTTATCATTAAATTATTTTCCAAACGCTTTTGCAATCCATCGGTTAAGACTCTTCACCTTAATAGTTAGATAATTGTGGATTGAAAATTTTATATAACTAATTAAATATAATTTTAATTAGAAATCAGTTACATAGTTTTTATGAAATAAATTTAGTTACAAATATTAATTTAGGGGATATAATAGCAACCAACATATTATAGTAATAGATATACCTAAATAATAAACGTGTATATGTCATATGCAATGAAAATTTATAAAAAATAATCTTGATAATCATTTTTGAAAAGAACGTTTTCAAAAAAAAACACATGAAAAAAACATGCCCCGTGCATATGCACGGGTCAGTCCCCTAGTATACTATAAAATAGAAAAATTTGGTTAATTAATGACTCATTCAATTGGCCTAAAACATATATCATCTACTTAATTCCATATAATTATCTAAATTTTTTCTACATGTAAATTTGTATTTTTCTCAATCAATGTACATGTTTAGGTATTTAATAATTACATCATAAAAACGGTTTTTTATATTCTATTTGAAATGTTACATTTTTCGCAATAAATAGTGCAACTATAAGAAGCAAATTGTGAATAAGAATTTTATGTTATTTTTATTAATTAATGAATAATCATCATAATATAAATAAATAGATAAGAATTTTTGCATTTCTAAAATAAATGTTTTTCTATGAAATGATTATATTTATATTTAACATTAAAATATTGTCTTATTCAAAATTATTAAAAAATATTGACACACAAATATAAATCTAATAAATCATCTTAATTTAAAACATTAATTTTACAATATTTGGTATTACACACAAAAATAACATTAATCTTTAATATTACATCACTTATTTAGAAAGTTTTGTAATCCTTGATATTACATACAACCTTTGGTATTACAATGTCAATTTAAACCCATTAAATTATGAAGTTTGATATTACAAATAAAAGTAAAAGAAGATAAGATCAACCTTTGGTATTCCAAACAAAAGATAAGATCAAATTTAAAATATAACCTTTCTTATTCCACTCTCTTTCTCACTATATTCACTTTTGCATGATTACATCTTCTCTTATATTTGATGTATTTGGTGATTGTTACTTGAAGGAAAAAAATAAATGATTTACAAACCAAATCTTATAGTTGATATGTTTGGTGATTGTTACTTGAAGGGCAAAAGCAAATGATTTACACAGTTCAATAGAGGTACTTTTTCTCTGTTGAATCCCTTTGTTTCATATGATTTCTAGCATTATATTTGGATACACTTTGATTATTTTATTATTTTATTTATATGGTAAGTGAAAAACATCATTCATGTCAGAATGCTTGGAAAAGTGGATGAGGATCACCATGAATCATTTAATGATCATGTGAAGAAGAGAAGGTTATGCGCTAGGGTAATCATTTGATGGTAGATTAATTCGATTAATTTATGTGAAGGGTTTTGCTCTTACCAATATCAATTTATATTTTCCCTTCTTTCACATTTGAAATAGATTTAACTCTTTGTAAAAAAAACTTATAGAATAAATTACCATTTTGTGCACTCGATCTTTTTTTCCTCATTTTCAACTTATTTGAAATTCAAACTAATCACATAAATTTATGAGGAGGTCAAATTTGAAACATCTAAAATCAAAAGACAATATATAATTCTTTTTATTTCATTTCGTTTGTAAAATAATTTTACAATTTTATAAAAGAGTTACATAGTGCTTTATGAGACAATCTAATTTGTAACAATGTACTTTGAGGCCCAATAGGATGAAGGTCTTTTGGGAAACATATGGATTGGAGATAATTCATTGGGATCACTAAGGTGAGATCTAAAATGTTATAGTCGTTTACATAAATTTTAGTTGTATATTTGCCAATATGCATTTAGTTTATTGTTGTATTTTCATGTTGAGTGATGAGAGGATATGAGAAAATATGATATAAACAATATTATTATTAAGTAAAATATAACTAAATTTTTATTTTAAATTATCTTGCTTTATACTAAAACATATCCACTTATGCTCCATTGGTTGTGAAACCAATGATGAAATCAAAATCTCATTTCTATAGGAATTAAGAATAGTGGCTTCATTTGCAAGATCGAGCAAGTGAAAAAAAAAAACACCATCATAAAATGTAATTTTTTTCTTTTTTCTTAAGTAGTAGATAGATGATCAAAATTTTATTTAAATATGTATCTATTTCTATCGGTCAAGTCTAATGATGCATAGAAATTGATTTGGTCAAAGTATATAGTAAATATTCAATGTTTGTTACTAACAAGTAATTTTATCCCAATTAAATTGATATAATAACAAAGATGTTACAAACAATTAATTTCATCATAACTAATGTGGAATAATTACAATATTAATTCAACTCCCACATAAATTACCAACCTCTTCGAATTCCAACTCAAAATTATGTTAAAAAAACGATAGATGTACATGACTCTATATATTAAATGGATGGATGTGTTAATCGGATTAACTTCTGGATATACAACTTAATAATTCTATTCAAATGCAAAACTTTTATGTCAAGGAAATTGAAAGCAAAATTTGTTAAGCTGGTATTTTATCTCCCAACAAAATCATCACCAATTGTAGTTGGTAATGTTTCATTTTATTCAAATAGGAATCAATAATGTAATGTATAATCTTCTATCTATCTGTCTTTCTATCTATCTTCTATCCATGTATCTATCTAGCTATATATATTATAAATAAGAAAATTTCTGTCATTTAGGACCAATCTATAATTAAGGCGAAAGAGTATAAAAATTTATTAATTTATTATTTATTTTACAATTAATTAAAAAGATTTTTAGTTTTCCTTGACCAAAAAATAGACTCTTGATTTTCCATTAATGACATCAATTGTAGTGATCATTTTGTTGATTTGGTTATGTCTTTTGGTTTTTCATTGATTTACAGAAATACTCCCTCTGTTCTATTCTACTTGTCTTTCTACCCTCAAAATTTTGTTCAACAAAACTTGTCCATTTAGGATTTTTATTTAATTGATATGTTGGAAAGTGTTCATATTGACTTTTTTCTCTCTATCTATTGGCTATAAAGAGTAATTAGTAATTAATTTCTTATTACATTTAGAAAATTTTGAATTTTCAATGGTATTTTTTATATTTTCAATGAGTTTCTTAATATGTGAAAAAATCTAAAAGGACAAGTAGAATAGAACGGAGGGAGTATCAAACAAATATAAAAACACCCAAGGTTATTTACAATGAGAGCTAGCATTAAAAGGTGTTTTTAGTTCACCAAAAATTTTCGAATGGCCTTACAAATTCCAAGACCTCTTATTTCTCATTATCAAATGTCCATATAAATTCTTAAGTCCCTTATTCCTCTTTTAAATACCGATTAGGATTTATGGTGTGGTTCTATTTTTTTGAGTTTTTTTTTGAAGCGCCAATATATAGAATTTGTGAGTTTAAAAACATGCGAGATTCATTATAATTTGTTCGTTGATAGTCTAATTCAGTTATATCTTATAAAATAGAGAGAATTATTTTGCCATAAATGCTCATAGAATTAATAAAAAAATTAATTATAAACTTATAAATTAAGCATTTTTGAATTTATAATAGATAAAGAAAGCTTTACAATAAATTTAGAATCGAAATTGATAAATTAACTTGTGTTCTTCATAAAAAAAAACAATGCAAATACATAATTAATAAAAAATAATTTATACTTCTATCTATATATAGTATATATAGATAGAAGATTATTATATACTATAAAATAGAAAAATTAAAAGAAATCTAATCATAAAATTAAATTAATGGTATTATTAGTCATTTAATCCCAAAAATAGTCCTCTTGCAATGATAATGAGAACATCAATTTGCACCTTAAATAAGCTTTTGGCATTACATATTGCATATGAATAAATATCAAAAGATAAAAAGAAAATAAATATGATCAAAATAAATATTCATATTAAAAGCGCAATTATAACATATAAAATAACTCTTCCAACTTTTCACATTCTTAAATAATCTTTCACATTTCTAAACTTCCAACTTTTCTAATATAAAAAATAACTTCATCCTCTTCATATTGACAACTATAAATGGTTTGGTAACTAAATGCAATATCTCCTATCCCTATACAGGTTTACAATAAGTGAAAATATGGTAGATTAGAGGAAAATTTAAAAAGTATTTACAAGAAGCCAAGTTGGTAGTGGAGAAGAGGAGAATATGTGGATGTACACACAAAAATGCATGGATGCAAGATACGTTATCTCTGTATCAAGGTATGAATATAGATTAAGACAACTCTAATGTTTAAGAGCATGTCCAAAAAAAGAGTGATATCGATTATTTACAACAAGGTACAAAATCAATGTATTTTTTATATTAGATTTTTTATGGATGCTTAAATCTATCAGTAAATATATAATGCAAAATGAAAAATGTATTGCACAGTCATATGGTGTGAGAATTTAGATTTTTTTTTACATAAATTATTTTTTACATTCAATATTTTATTCCTTCTAACTTAACATACTATAGTTAATATTATATTATATTTGTACTCAATTAATCAACTACACTTCAATGATATATTTAATTAAATCAATTAATTTTTAATATCTACAAGGCTCATATTGTCATATTCGGGTCTTGTTTTTTAGGTTAGATAAACGAATTTCTTGGGTTGCAAGCAATCGAGTAATCTTGGCCTTCAAGTAACCACCGGTGTAGGATTTGACGTGTTACAGTCCTCTAACTTTACCAATGCCTTGAACACTATATATATATATATTATAATCCGTTTTCATTTTATTAATTGTTAGTTTTATCCTCCAAAGCTAGTTAGATCCTAACTAATTAAATTTAGCTAATTAATTTTAATTAATTAAGTAAAATTTCCCTAGTTGACCGTATTGTTAAATAACACTAGCTAGTGTACCGCTCTTCCTTCCTCTATTGGTTCCTTCATCGTCTTCCTCGAGCAACAACGCTGGAAGTCCCGGTTTGCACCGGCAACAAACGACCACTGCGAGGCACGAGCAACCTCATAGTCCGTCACCGTCTTCCGCTGAAAAAACCGGCGGTAGCGTTAATCGTCGAGCCGTCATCCACCATCTTCTGTGCCATCGTGGTAACCGATCTCTCTAATCTTCTTGTCTCTTACTACTTGGGAGGGTGTTGTTATGGCTGGTTGAGGGTCGACCGGTGCGGGCTGTTGAATCAGGGGTTGGGAAGTGGTTGTTAAGCCGTCAGGTTGTTCGGTTTCCGTTAATGACGAGTCGGGTAATGTGTCCTGGTTTGGTTGGTGAGAGTAACCTGCTTGTGGTCGATGGTCGGGTTGGATCTGGTTTCAATAGTGGGTTAGATAGTATTGGTGAGGTTTGGGTTCGATGGGTTGATTAGGATTTGACTTGAATAGTTAGAAATCTTAGGTTCAACGGTTAGGCAAAGAGGAAGTGGTGATATGTTGGTAATTCATGAGTTAGTCATGGGTTTGCATTAAAGGTTAATCGAATGAAGAGGATTAATCATCTTTTTTAAGTTAGTAGTATAATTTGTTAAAGTCAGGCTTTGTCTATTTCTTTTCGGTGTGTGTTGTCGTTAGTTAAAAGAGGTATAGGTTAGATTTAAATGTTATTTGTATATATAGTTTTTTTTTGTGTTAAGGCCACAAGTTTATGGGTTTATATGAAACTAGTGTTCGTAAAGTTAATTAGTGTATAGTTAACGGAAAGTGATGGGGTTTGTAAAACTAGTGTTTGTTTATAAGAATAGTTAAGTGAGGTGTGGGTCATATCTAATTCGATCTGTCTCGTTAATACTTTTTTTAGGGAATCGCTTTTGCACATGCTCTTAGTTTTCCGTCTTCTTCGAAAGATCATTCGTTTGAGGTAAGTCGTTTTCGACTTGCTCTGTTCTTCTCTATCTTGTTAGATTGTATACCGTTATTGTAGGATGGGTTTTGGGAAGTAGTCCCGAGTACGTTTTTGAATTGTTTTGAACTGATTGGTGTGCTGTGTGTGTAAAATGGTTTTTAACATATTTTATCAGAAAGAGATTTTTGAACGTTTTCTCTGTGTTGGTACCGTTTCCGGCATAGCCCCTCGTGACAGGGAAACCGTGCCCCTTCAAAACAAAAAGTATTATCTATGTGTTTTGGCAAGTGCTCCAGTGGAGGCTTAGCCGGGGTTAGAAGGGAGATTGTGAAGTAGAGTGAGAGGGCATGCCTCTGCACTCGGCGCGGGGTTGAGCGCCTTGGAGGTTGGAATGTGAGATGGAGTAATTGTATTATTGTAATATTGTATTTGTGAATGAGTATGTGGCTATGTGTGACTAACCAAGACTAATTTAGGTATTGGCCTTTAGAGTTATGAGTGCAGTTGTGGACTTAGATGCTGACTTTAGAAATGCTTTTAAAATGTCTTGCAATTTTCGTATTCTATTTAACTTGATAGATTAGTAGCTGACCCTTCGGAGAATATTTTTCAGTTTCAGGTATGAATCAGGGAAACGTGCAGGAACCGCGGGGCGGAACGATGAAGTGCACGTGTCATAGTGGGGTCGGGTTTACGTTAGTTTATTTATGACATATTAGGATGTTGGTTTTATTATTATTAAGTTGGAGTTGGTATTACGTTTTTCTTATTGTTATTTTTTCAATAATTCTTTTTAGTAGTGTTTTGTCGGATTTAGATATTTATATTCTCGGGGATACATGCATAATTATGTTTTCTAATTTTTATAAAATAAAAAGGTTGGATGTTTTTATTAAGCTTTCTCGTTGTGCCCGCGTTGTAAGATCCTAAAGGGTTGTTGTCAACCCACTTAAGTAGTACCTAATAAGGTCTACTTCTAAGTAGTGCCCTATCGGAAGTCGGGGTGTTACAAATTTGTATCAGAGCCAGGTTGACAACAGGGCACATGTAACTCACCAACGAGTGTACCCGAGGTCCAACTTTAAAACCAAAATCGGCCGGTATTTTCAAAATGTTTTAGCTAGGGTAGGCATGTTGCATATAGAGGGTAGGTGACACATCGCGACTCCGCCACATCAACTGAAGGACCTCCGGTAGCTTAGTACTTTTACCTTCCAATTCTAAGTGTAAGTTTGACAAAAGATAATATTGTTCGTATTGTTAGAATTAATATGGAAGTGTGAGGAAGCAACAAGAGTAGGATTGAAGTGTTGGGTTATATGTTCTCCAAGAGCTTTTTATACTGATCATCGATTTGTTGAATCTATACAAGAAGAGGCAAAAGTGGTCGACATAGAAGGAAATGGAGCAAGATGGAGCAAATCTAACCTAAGCATTTATGTTATCGAATTGGAAGTAGTCGAACCCAAACTAGGAATGTTGGTTAAGGAAAGGATGTTACTCATATTAGAAAGAGTTGAACACCTAACATAAGGTGTTTAGTGTGGAGTTCGGAGTAGAGGACAGTAAAGGAATGTAGTTAGTCACCATTGGTATCATTTACACGGAGTTTGATCATATAAGAAGTGAGTGGTAGGTCGAGATCAACTTTTTGACGAGGCAAGTCCATACGTTGTGAATCCATGCGGACCATATTGAAGAATGTTTTTGAGATAAAATGAAGGGTAACTCCCACTTTGAAGGCTGTGAGATCAGGTAGGGTGAAGGTATGGGATGAAGGATCAAAGAAGACTAGGGAAGAAATTCTCATGGAGATCCTCTTTGGCAATTGTCGAGAAACGAGACAAGAGTATTTCACAAGTACCTTCGGTTGAAGAATACCATGGTTCATGCTTGCTTGAGAAGGAGAAGATTTGGAAGTACCACATGAAAAACATGCTTAGTTAGTAAGATACTGATGGACGCTGAGTTAGAGCCGAGTAAAATGAAAGTCTTACGAATGATTCTCTAGAAGGTAGTAACCTCAGTAATGCACTATAGCTAAAGGAAGCCTGAGTTAAGGCAAAAATAGTCACATCAATTCGACAACTAAACCCAAATTCGATGATTGGAGATGCAATTGAGTAAGACAATGGCCTGGAAAACATGTAGTTGGGAACTCATCTCATTGAGTGTTTGGGAATGCTTGAATTTATGAGAGAGTTTATAAAGAGTGAAGGCATGACTTGAATCTAGTTCAAGTTGAACGTGTGTAGAATCTATTATTTTTGTGGGTTCACCAAATCTTAGTGAGTAGTTGTGCAAAGAAAGAAAATTTCACATTGTATAGTTCTTGAAAAGAAGTTTAGATTAGTGGCATAATCAAATGAGGTGTAAGGATCAAGAAATGCAGAGCTTTACTAATGGATAGGACAACGAAGGATAAAGGCCTTTTGAGTACTAACAATAATACAAGGATGAGCTGCACGCAAGACAAAATTTTGCTTCCTCCAAGCATCGTATGTGCACGCCCCATTAAGCCACAAATTCTTGAGCTCAGCTATCAACGGCTACAAATACACATCCAACTTTTGCTTCAGACTCTTCAGTCCAGGAACAATAACCGTCAAAAACATAACCTTTTCTTGAATACACATCGACAACGAAGGTTGTAGGGTGTCAGAATCACAGGCCAACATGAGTATTGGCGCTCGGACGCCCCGAACGGATTGAAACCATCCGTGCACAAGCCTAGCCTCACATTTCGTGTTTCTGCTGCAAAATCTGGCCACGCATCATTGAAGTGCCTCCATGCCTCTGCATCTGACGGATGTCTCATCACCCCATCTTATACGTGCTCTACATGCCATCTCATGTGCTCGGCAGTCACCACCGATACGTACAACCTCTGCAACCGTGAAGTTATTGGCAAGTAAAACATACGAGAATAGGGAATGAGCTTTAACCGCCTTGCCTCCATCTAGGATACTCACATATCTTGCAGGTCGCGTATTCTGCATATGCACCCAATATATCATGCAAGAGTTTGGGCAACAATCAATGGCCTCGTACGGAAGCCCGAGACCATCGACCAGTTTTTTCGTGTCGTAAAACGTGGCTGGTAATGTCATCTCCAAGTGTGAAACGTGTCCGTAGAAATTCGAGATCATGTCGTATCCGCGCTCCGTCATCCTTAGCTTTGACTTTATGCTAAGTAGCTTAGTCGCCGCCTCCAACTGGGTCATATCACATCCAGGCCACAACACCCTATTTGCGGCCGACAACATGTCGTACATACGTTGTGCATCGTGATTGGGCGCTTCATGATAATATTGCTCCCCCTGCTCCTACCTTATACCCTCATATTGCACGGGATCATCATTAGTGTAATGATTCCGGGCATTAAAACCATCATAGACCATCTGCTCCATTCGATTATCATTCCTAGATACTGGTAGTGCTGGATCAGTATTGCTACAGCCTTGATACTGTCTAGACTCTGCCAACAAGGCAGCGAACGTTTCATTAGTCTCTCCGTGCGAAACCCACTTGTAATAGTTCGGAACAAACCCATCCTTAACAATGTGATAATGCACATCATCTACAGGAATCAGTTTCCTATTCTTGCACCTTCGACACGACACCTTAATTCAGATGGATCATATGTCGGCATAGCTTTGTAGAAGTCAATAAATTGTTCAACGCCAGCTAAAAACTCATTGTTCAAAAAACCATCTATATTACGCACATACATCCATTCACGCATTTTTCCTTCCTGCAATTCAATATAAGACTATAATTAATTTAATTCGGATTCATATAATCCTAGATGTGGCGACCACATGGACGCAACATAGCGACCATCTGGACGCTAATTTGACTTTACGACCATTTGGTCGCTGTTTTGCATCCATGTGGTCGCTGATGAGCGTCCATTTGGTCGCTATATACATTATATGTAAACAAAAACTTTCTCCAACCGATTGCTATGCTATATGAATTTAACAATTACTTAACACAATCTCTTATAATTAGATAAACGAATACTTCTTACAAACAATATTTGTATAAAAACCGATAGCATGACGGCATTAAATGTGGGGAATAAGTTTTAATTACATACTTTGATGAAATTGTCGGAAAAATTGATGTAATTTCTCTCTATGACCAACTTAGTTTTGTGAATGATTATTTCTTTCTTCTCCGATTGTTTTTTGGAAAGAGCTATATATGTATGAGGTTGTGTGAAGGTGGCGGAATGAAAATGAAGTTTTTACACATGTTGGTATATATGCCGAATTGGCACGAATTTTACCAAATACTTTTTTTAGCGAACATGTGGTCGCACAAAAAGCGTGTTGGATCGTAAACCGTTAGCAAAGAGCTTGGGAACTGGCTGTTATGCTGTTCCCAAGGCAGCGGAAGTAAATTAAGCGCAAGTATTAAAAGCAGTAAAGAACGCAGTTCCCTTATAGAGGAACCCCACTACAACCAACTAGTTGTATGGGTAAACCTCTACCTCCGCTTGGAGGATTTTGAATGACTTACTTATATTGATTGCTTTGTTCCTTAGTTACAACAGCCGGATTCACACTTCTTTGTTCCTACGAGTTCTTCCTAACTCTAGCAACACTAGTAAATCCTCTCAACTGAGTTCCTAAGCTCACAACAGCAAAATACAAATAACTCAAACCTTACACCGACTTCTCAGTTCCCTTGCCCCTGGGAACTTCGGCTTCACCGTCGTCGAGATCACACACTCGCCGGAGGGGACTTCTCTTCTTTTTCTTTCTTTTCTCTGATGTGGGTGTTTGTGAGTTCTGGGAGAAGTACTCAATCCGAGTACTATTCATTTGGCTTTATAGTCTAGGTGAGCTTGGGCAGTCGTATCTTTCAACTGTGTCCAAAATGCCCTTTGCTTGATGCCCAAGTTGTACTTTCTTCACATGTGACTTTGGTTTGAACTAGGTCAACTTCTTGAATCAATCGGACCGTTGGATCAAGCGTGATAGTTTGATCCTCAGACTGTTCCTTCGGGCTGTCCAAGACAGAATCCCGCGATCTGCGCTGAACGGTCGTTGTCTTCACATATGAGTTCCCATGTCATGGGAACTGTCTTGTTCAGAGTTCCCTTGATGGAAACTCTTCATCGTTGTAAGCTTGTGTTCTCTTTATCATTCCTAGGAGTTCCCACTGCATGGGAACTTTCCTCTTTAGAGTTCCCTTGATGGAAACTCTGCATTGTAAGCTTTCTGTCACTTTTGGTCATTCATGGGAGTTTTTGGCTGTACCTGTGTTCCTTAGAAATACTTGAAAAAACCTCATTAGTTCCTCATGGTGTTTGTCATTATCAAAACTCAGATAATAGCATCGTTGATCCGTTGTTTAGACCCAGAGGTCCCAACAACGTCCCAACAAAGCGGGATTTCACCCGCCAAAATTGATGTTGCCCGCCAAAACATATGATCCATATCAGCGACCATATGGTCGCGGAAGCACCAGCGACCATCCGATCGCTAACTATAGCGACCATATGGTCACTGAGATATGTTTGGTAGCTTGCGACCATATGGTCGCTATAGTTAGCAACCGGATGGACGCTACATGTAGCGGAAAAATTGCCCGCGTAATTTATTGCGACCAAATTACTTTGGCGACCACATGGTCGCCAACAATAGCAACCATAGGTCGCTATTTTTTTTATTTTTTCCCCGATTTTGACGTCCACATTAGCGACCAAGTGCGACCATATGATCGCTAATTAGCGATCATATTTCGTGGTCGTGAAATCATGGTCGCTAAATCTTCAGAATGGTGTAGTGTTTTTATATCATAAAAATTATTTGCATATTTATATCAATAATAGTCTTTAAATATTTTTTTCATAAACTTCTTCAACTATTTAATTAAAATTAAAAGAAATAAAAATCCAAGTTATAAATATTATAAATAAGTTATAAAGGTTAAAAAAAATTGATCCCGTCCAACGAACGAGTAAACCCCCTAGTAACTATATATTAAAGCTAAACCTTTTCGAGCCACCACATTAATTATGGCCCCACCATATATTTAGAAATTAATTATTATTTATATTAAGTTAGCTTTTTCAATTATTTTTTTCTATCTCTTTATATGAAAATAACTTTTAAATTCGAAATTTAATTAAAAATTACGAAAATTATTCTATCTTTATCTTTTTATTTATTTATGTAAAAGATTTATCTTAAATCAAATTATGATAAAAAATAAAAACATTCAATATCTAGATAATTACTTGCCTAAATTGAATTTTGATAAAAATATATTATATTTTCCTTAATTTGTTTTTTGGATTATTCATGTAAATATAGAAAAAAAATATTATCTTTAAGCATTTCAGTATTTATTCATATTTTTTTTTATCTTTTCTTATTAGTCATCGTTTTAAATTTTTATTTAAAATATTTTTAAAGAATTGTGTTGGATCGTAAACGGTTAGCAAAGAGCTTGGGAACTGGCAATTAAGTTGTTCCCAAGGCAGCGGAAGTAAACAATCGCAAGTAATAAAGACGATAAAGAACGCAGTTCCTTTATAGAGGAACCCCACTACAACCAACTAGTTGCATGGGTAAACCTCTACCTCCGCTTGGAGGATTTTGAATGACTTTCTTATATTAATTGCTTTGTTCCTTAGTTACACAGCCGAATTCACACTTCTCTGTTCCTACGAGTTCTTCCTAACTCTAGCAACACTAGCAAATCCTCTCAACTGAGTTCCTAAGCTCACAACAGCAAAATACAAATAAGTCAAACCTTACACCGACTTCTCAGTTCCCTTGTCCTTGGGAACTTCAGCTTCACCGTCGTTGAGATCACACACTCGTCGGCGGGGACTTCTCTTCCTTTTCTTTCTTTTTCTCAGATGTGGGTGTTTGAGAGTTCTGGGAGAAGTACTCAGTCCGAGTACTATTCATTTGGCTTTATAGTCCAGGTGAGCTTGGGCAGTCGCATCTTTTGTTTGTGTCCAAAATGCCCTTTGCTTGATGCCCAAGTTGTACTTTCTTCACATGTGACTTTAGTTTGAACTAGATCTACTTCTTGGATCAATCGGACCGTTGGATGAAGCGTGACAGTCTGATCCTCAGACTGTTCCTTCGGGCTGTCTTAGACAGAATCCCGCGATCTGCGCTGAACGGTCGTTGTCCTCACATTTGAGTTCCCATGTCATGGGAACTGTCTTCTTCAGAGTTCCCTTGATTGAAACTCTTCATCGTTGTAAGCTTGTGTTCTCTTGATTGTTTCTAGGAGTTCCCACTTCATGGGAACTTTCCTCTTCAGAGTTCCCTTGATGGAAACTCTGCATTGTGGCCTGCAGTGGCTTTTGGTCATTCATAGGAGTTCTTGGCTGTACCTGTGTTACTTAGAAATACTTGAACAAACCACATTAGTTCCCTATGGTGTTTGTCATTATCAAAACTTAGGAGAATTACATCGTTGATCCGTTGTTTAGAACCAGAGGTCCCAACAACGTCCCAACAATTTCCCCCTTTTTGATGATGACAAACCCATCACAAAATATGCAAGTATTTCAATGAATGATATGCTGATGATTTCCTAAGTATGATTTTGGGAAGTCACTTTTAGTGGAACTCTTAGATTTAGGGGAGCACTTCTGGTGAGACACTTAGTTCTTACTGAGCTTTTTATGCAATTGTTCCCCCTTAGCTTATGCGTGGTCTGTGATAACTTAAACTTTTAACTCATCTCGCATTTTTTGTCTTTTCCCCTTTTGACATCATCGAAAACAAGCAAAGCAACAATAAGGAAGAAAGAAACACGCAATCAAAATAAAGACCATTTCATTACTTAAGATAATATGTACAATGGGAACTCAAGTACAATTTGTGGTCATTTTTGGATTAAGGGAAAAAGAAGGGAGAGATCAAGGGGATTGAGGGAACAAGGCGTCACAGAGGCGCGTAAGGACTTGTGTAAGCTTTTTTTGTCCTCTGGCCAACTCTGCTTGGTCCTTGGCAATCTGGTCGAGGGTGTTGGCAATACGGAGCAACACTTGAGAGTTCCCCTCTTGTTCACCAGACTCCAGTTGAGCCGCTTCCTCTACGGGCTCAGAGTGCCTCATCTTCTGGACAACAGAAATGTCCAGTTCCCTTCCAAGCTCTATTTCGTCCCTAGAGGCGTCGTAGAGACCCTCTTTTTGTAGGAGCTTCTTTATCAGCCCAGAGTAGGGAAGGGAGTGGGACTTGGAAGCCATGCACTTCTCCATGTGCCCAAGGATTATTCTGGGAAGGTTTATGGGCTTCTTGAGGAGGAAGTGGTAGAGGATGATGGCATCAGGGATGTTGACGACTAGACGCTTCTCTTGGCGCGGGATCACCACGTTGATGATGAATTGGTGAGCGAGCTTGGCGACCAAGGACAGATGGTGCGTCGAGAGCACTTTAGAGGGAACCCGACCCTCAAAGATTGTGTTGCACACCTCAGCGCTATTGAAGTCGCCCCAGAGCTTGCTGGGCAACTCGTTAAGCCCTTGACCGGGGACCTGGAGTTGAAGGCGGATTGTCGACGTTGTAAAAATAAACTCATCGCCTTCGTGGGAGAGAGTTCCTTGAGTGCAGTCGTTGGTGATAGTGAAGTTGTTGTAAAACTGACGCACTTGTGAGGGATCTACGCTCACAGTCTCTTTGCAGAGATTCTCCCAGCCTTGGGCCTTGATCAGGTCCCACAGTTCCTCTAGGCCATTTTCATTTAGCACGTCTTCTGAAACGCTGAGTGGAGGAAGGAGCTTCCTGCGCTCATCCACACGGTGCTTTGTGGAAGAGGTCCCCTTCCCCTTCTTTGTTGTGCTTCTGGACGTGTTCCCCCTAGAGACCGTTCGAGGTCCTTTCAGCTGAGGAGGTGCAGCCGCTTCGATCATGAGCACGCGATCCTTGGGCAGTTGGGAACTCGTGGACACCACCATTTGGTGTCCAGGTGTTGGGATCCGTGCTTGCTCCTTAGGAGCTGGAGCTTCTTCTTCTTCGACCTCATCTTAGGAGGTCCCTTCTTCCTCGGAGGCGCTCGAGCTGGAGCCCTCCGCGTCATCTTCAGGATGACTTGTTGTTGCTCCAGCACCACCAGTTGGTGCGGGGTCCCTTCTCTCCGTGGGATCTTCAGGAGCCACCTTTTCTGGGGACTTTGTCCCTTGGGAGACTGTGTGCTCAGAGGGGTCCCGGTTGAGATCTTCCTCTATTGCCTTGAGTTGGGCCTCCTCCTCCAGAGTTCCCATGATGATAGGAGGAGGTTCCTTGGTCATTTTGCCTATGACCACGGAGAGAAGGAGATCATCGTCGTCTGAGGTAAGAGCGACGGCACTTTTCGATGGTGAGGGAGAGGGAAGTTTGGTGGTGGCGGGGGATGTGGTGGAAGAGGGAAGAGAAGAGGAAGGAAGAGGAGTGGAGAGTTGTGTAGAAGGGGGAGGAATGGATGTGGTGACTTGGGGAGTAGAGATCCCCGAAGTAGAGATGTGTTGTGGGGAGGAAGGAGGAGAAGGAGTTTTGTGAGGTGGAGGTGGAGTTGGAGTTCCCGTAGTTGTGGGAACCGAAGGAAGTGAGGAGGGTGGAGTTCCCTTTGAGGTGGGAACTGAAGGAGGTGGTGGAGGAGGAGTCTGCTGTTTTGTGGGAGGAGGTTTGGGAGGTCCCTCGGTTAGAAGAGGAGGGAGAGAGGAGGAAGGAGGGGAGTAGACTTTGGGGTTGAGAGGTCCCATCGTCGGAAGGGAAAGGATAAGGAGGTTTGGGCGCACAGGAACTCTCCTTGGAGCAGTTCAAGTATTCCTCAAATTTGAAGAAGGCTTTCTTTCTGGGCTCCGAAAATTCAGAGACCTCAGAATGTTTGCGCTTTTTGGATTTGGAGGGATCTTTAGAATGTTTGGATTTTTTGGGTTGTGAGGGGTCTTTGGATGAGTGTCGTCGTTTGGATGAATGGCGGTGTTTGGATTTGTGGGGTTTCTCGTTTATGGAAGGATGAGCATCTCCGAAATTGTCAACGATGACAACGCCGGAGGAGGTGTTGGTGGTTGAGGGAGGAGGAAGGGATTCGGAGGAAGAAGAAGTCCAGGCGACAGTGTCGTCGGCCGGAGGAGGAGGAGGCAAGAAGGGGCTAACTTGATTGTAGAGCCCCTGGATTAGAACGTCTTTCATGATGGGGTCTGGTTCTTGTTCAATCTCTCGTAGTTGAGAGGTGAAGAGGATGCGAGGGTTGCAAGGGACCCACGCTTTGATCTGGGCAAAGTTGTGTTGAGGGGCCATTTTTGTAAGGGTTTGGGAGGTTTTGGAGTTCTCTTGAAAAAGAGAGTGAAAGGGATGTGGAGAAGATGAATGACAGAGGTGGAAGATGGAATAAGATCCCAAAAATGGAAAGTGAGGGTTTTAAGGAGAGAGGGGGCGAGGGGTAGAAAGGGAAGTGGAAAAACCTCGATAACCGTCGCCCAATGAACGTGGGGCATCGTTTCAACTTTCCTAGCACGCTTCTAGACACGCGTCACGATCTCTTGGGAAGTCCTTTTCAAAATTTGAATACTTGGCCTCCAATGCTTCAGAGCCTCTGACACAAAAGTCCGCTTCCCAAGTGACGGTTCGTCTTTGTAGCTGAGTCAGCGTTCCCTTCCTAGTTTGTATCAGTTCCCATGATCATATCAAGGTCAGGGAGAGTGAAGTGGGTAAGGGAACTTCACACTCATCCTTTTGTGGTGCTAGGGAACTCAAAAGGGAACCAGACAATTTGCAACTCGATAAAGGAAATATTTTGGCTCATGAGAAGCGTTTGTCTGGTCCTATCTTAGGGTGGGTCATATGATCAACCGTCATGGTGGCTTGTAAAGAGGGATAAAGGTAACTCTGGTTGATTATTTTGGGCCAAAAGAAATAGAGTTCCTTTGTACACATCTGTCTTTAGACTAGTAATCATGGCATAGTGAAAGCAATAAGTCCAAGTTCCCTAGCATGCAATCTTGTATAAACTAGTCAGACATTGAGGGAGAAACAAACAGGGACTTGTTTAGTTTAGAGTTATCATCCCTAGAAGCATTCAAAAACGCTGGTAGGGACGTTTGTCTTAAGCTTTGGTGAGAATGTCCACAATTTGCTCTTCAGTTCTACAGTGTTCCATCGAGATGTTCCCATTTTCAACATTGTCACGTAGAAAGTGATGCCTTATATCAATATGCTTAGTTCTAGAATGATGCACAGGATTTTTGGAAATGTTTATGGTGCTAGTGTTATCACATAGTATGGGAACTGAGCCAAAAGACATACCGTAATCCTAGAGTTGTGACTTAAGCCATAGAACTTGGGAACAACAAGATGCGGCAGCCACATATTCTGCTTCAGCTGTGGAGAGTGTCACTGAGTTTTGCTTTTTAGATCCCCACGAGACTAAGCATGACCCTAGGAACTGGGCCATTCTTGAAGTGCTCTTTCTATCAACCAAGTGCCCTGCAAAATCTGCATCTGTGTATGCAATGAGCTCAAGGGAACTGTTCCTTGGATACCATAGGCACAAGTTATTGTTCCCTTTGAGATACCTGAAAATTCTCTTCACCTCTTTCAGGTGTGATTCCTTAGGGTTAGCTTGAAAGCGAGCACAAAGACATACGGAGAACATGATATCAGGTCTACTAGCTGTTAATTAGAGAAGGGACCCGATCATACCTCGATAGTTCCTTTGGTCCACACTAATACCTGTTTCATCCGTATTGAGCCTTGAATTTGGTGAGATGGGAGTGTCAATGGGCTTGGAGTGTTCCATCCCATACTTTACGAGCATTTCCTTGATGTATTTCTTTTGATGAATCTTTGTTCCCTCCTTGGTTTGGGATATTTGAAGTCCCAGGAAGAACGTGAGTTCCCCAATGAGACTCATTTCAAACTCACTGCTCATGAGGTCCTTAAATTTCTCTACAAGAGTTTTGTTAGTTGCTCCAAACACAATGTCATCAACATATACTTGCACAATCAAAATGTCTTTAGACTCTTTTTTTAAAAACAAAGTCTTGTCTATGGAACCGCGAAGGTATCCATGAGACAAGAGGAATTGAGCAAACCTGTCATACCAAGCTCTGGGAGCTTGTTTGAGTCTGTAGAGGGCCCTCTCCAGGAAATAGACATGGTTAGGTAACTTCTCATCTTCGAATCCTGGAGGTTGAGCCACATACACTTCTTCTTTGAGATGTCCATTGAGGAAGGCTGTTTTCACATCCATTTGATAAAGCTTGAATCCTTTGTGAGCAGCATAGGCAATTAGAAGTCGGATGGCCTCGATCATGGCAACCGGTGCAAAGGTCTCATCGTAGTCGATTCCTTCCTCTTGCATGTAGCCTTGTTCCACTAGCCTAGCCTTGTTCCTTGCTACAACCCCAGTATCATCGAGCTTGTTCCTAAAGACCCATCGAGTTCCTATGATGTTCTTGTTTTTGGGCCTATGAATTAGCTTCCAAACTTTGTTCCTCTCGAATTGGTGGAGTTCCTCTTGCATGGCTTGAATCCAATCTGGGTCCTTCAAAGCTTCTTTGATATTTTTGGGTTCCATCATGGAAACAAACGCGTTAAAAGCACAAAAATTATTGAGAGAGGAACGAATTTGTACACCTTTATCATAAGGGGAGATGATATTCTCAATGGGGTGGTTCTTCCTTTGTTGAAAGGTTCTTGTGTGAGTGGGTTCCCTTGCATGTGTGTCATCTTCAGTAGCTGTTTCTTTGTAATGGGAACACTCATCTTCAGCCTCTTCATTTGATGTTTCTTCAGAGATTTCTGGCAAGTTCCCTCTTTATTCCCCTTGGATACTGGATTCTGGCAGGGTATTGTCTTGGGGGATCTCCGTCGTTGTTCCCTGGTGGTGGGATGTTGCTTGCACTAGGATAGTCTTCATCCCTTTTCCTTGGCTCATCATCGTCATCATCATCGTCTTCTTGTCTTACCAGCTTGAACAGAGTTCCCTTCCCTTGGGTCTCTGTTCCCATCTTTACGGATTTCTCATTGAAGACGACATGGATGCTTTCTTCTAATTTCTTGGTCCTCTTATTATAGACCCTGTAAGTCTTGCTTTGTGTTGAGTATCCCAGGAAGATCCCTTCATCGCTTCTGGGGTCGAATTTGCCAAGATTGTCTTTGCCGTTATTGTGAACAAAGCATGTGCAACCAAATGTTCTCAAGTGTGAGATGTTTGGTTTTCTCCCTTTGATGAGCTCATAGGACGTTTTGTTGATCAGGGGCCTTGTCATGGCTCGGTTCAAGATATACGTAGCTGTGGAGATGGATGCGGTCCAGAAGTACTTGGGAACTCCACTTTCAATCATCATGGTTCTGGCCATGTCCTCCAGGGTTCTGTTCTTTCTCTCGACCACACCATTTTGCTGAGGGGTGCGAGGAGCTAAGAAATTGTGAGAGATCCCATTTTTCTCACAGAAGTTTAGGAACTCTGAGTTTTGAAACTCAGTTCCGTGATCAGATCTGATTGCTTTCAGTTTGAGTCCCAAGCTTACTTCAGTTCTTTTGATGAAGGGTTCGAATTCTTCAAATGCTTGTGATTTTGGCTTTAAGAAAATAACCCAGGTGAATCTTGAAAAATCATCGATTAAAACATACATGTACCTTTTTCCACCGTAGCTAGTCGTTCTCATGGGACCACAGAGATCCATGTGAATTAGCTCTAAAGGCCTGGTTGTGCTCACCACCTTTTTGGGTTTGAAGGAGTTCCTGGTCTGTTTCCCTCGAACACATGCTTCACACATTTTGACTCCTTCGAGATTGATCCGTGGAAGACCGATGACCAGATCCTGTAGATAAAGCTTCAGGATTTGATTTACACCTGCATGTCCCAGTCGTCTATGCCAGAGTTCCGTGTCATCTTGGGAACTTGCAAGACACAGCTTCATTGGTGGTTCAAATTTTGTATCTACTACATAAACGTTGTTGTGCCTTCTTCCTCTCAGAATCACTTTGTTGGTCTTTTTGTTGATGACTAGGCATTCATCTGAGTCGAAGGTGACAACGTTGTTCCCTTGATCATATATTTGGGCAACACTTAAGAGATTGTATCCCAGATCTTTCACCAAGTTGACATTGCTGATTTTGATTGATCTATTTATCAATACTTCTCCCTTTCCAATTACTTCTCCCTTGTTTTTATTGCCAAATGAGACGTGGCCTCCTTCAGCATGAGTGTGGAGTGAGATGAGGATATTCTTGTTTCCGGTCATATGGTTCGAGCATCCATTGTCTATGAACCATGCATTGTTCCCTCTCATTGCCACCTACAAGGTAAAGTTAGTGTTTTGAGACCCAGGCAAGATGACTCTTGCCCGGTCCCTTGCAAGGGAAAATATTCTCATTTAAAACGTAGTCAGCGATGTTGATATCATGAGAGTTGGAGTTCCTTTGATGATTGGCATGATGTTTTTGTTTATTTAGGAACTCACGGTTTCTAAGGGTTTGGGCTTTCTTCTTGGGACATGCTTCCTTGTAGTGTCCATGAGCACCACAGTTCCAACACGTCTTGTAGTATTCTCCCAGGTAGTACTTTGGGTGAGGTCTCTGGATTCTGTTCCTATCCATGGTTTCCTTGTTGTACACCCGTGACCCGTTTCCCTTAGCAATTTGGACATAAAGTCTATGTCCAGTGTTCCCAGTGTAATAATCTCTCTTACCACCGTTCCCACTTTCTAGGACCCTGATTTTTTCTTCAAGATGAGCATTTTTCTGTTTCTCACATTGAAGTTCTAAGGCCCTACACTCATGGATTTCATGTTCACTCAGGGGTGACTTTCCATTCTTTGAGCATTCACCTTTGTATCCTATGCCGTGTTTGGCTGGGACAAACTTCATTTGGGAACTTGAGGCTTCAAGATGGTCAGGAGTCTTACTCAGGTTTTGCAAGAGGGTGTTTTCATCTTTCTCTAGAGTTTTGATTTCATTTTCTAGATCTACGATGTGAGACACATGAGACTTGAGTTTTTCAAGAAGGGATATGCAGTTGGGACAAGGTTCAAGACCAACTAATTGAGCATTTATGTGTTCCTGTTTTTCCAACTTATTTTGCAGTTTTATGTTATATTTGACAAGACTTGAAAGGATTTTCAACAGCTCAGGTTTTTCATAGTTATTTAAAGAATCAAGAACAGTTTCAGTGGTTACCTCACTGGGTTGTTCCCCAGTGGTTTCTCCTATGGCCATGCCACACATGTCTGGGAGTGCCCATGACTCGGGATCTTCATCTTCATCATCGCTCCAAGTGGCGATGTAAGCCTTCTTCCCTTGCTTCCGTCCGTCAGTTCCCTGTGGGCATTCCTTGGCGAAGTGTCCTTTCTTGTTGCACTTGTAGCATGTGACATCGGAGAGGTCCTTCTCTGCGGGTTTTCTTTGGGAACTTTGCCCTTTTCCCCAGTTCCCACTGTTCCTTTGAGACTTCCCTTTGTAGAAGTTTCGAAGAGCCTTTGTCACGAGAACTAGCTCCTCATCCTCTTCTTCTTCGGAGTCTTCGTGTTGTTCTTGGGTTGATTTGAGCATCTTCTCGATCTTGAGTGTGATCCCTCGATGAGCTCGAGTCTGTTCCTTATCATCGATCTTTCTCTTCTCGTGTCCTACGAGCTTTCCAAACACTTGATGGAGCATGAGTGTTCTGTTTTCCGGATTTTCCTTGAACATTGTTCTCTCGTTTGCCCATTCTCCAGTCAATCCGTTGAAGAGTTGTTGGACCTTCATCTTATGGGTGATTTCTTCTTTGGTGATCCCCAAGCCTTCCATTTTGGTGAAAAGTCCTTCAAATCGGGACTGGTAGCTATCGACAGACTCTCCCATCTCCATTTGGAAGTTGTAGAACTCCCTTTTTGCATTCATCTGAAGATCTTCTCGGAGATCTGAGTTCCCAACGTGCATTTGTTGGATGGCTTCCCACTTTGAGAGGTCGTTGGGTCCCCACTTTGAGAGGTCGTTGACTATAGCTGGATCGATTTCGAAGTTTCCTCCCTCGATAAGACACCAGGCTTGGTAGTCTTGGCCACGCATCCAATCCTTCATGTCGCATTGCCAGCTTTCAAATCTTCCTGTAATAAGCCTTGGTGGCTTACTAGTGTTGTTCCCCACTTGAGTAAGTTCCTGAGCCATTTGATACCTGCGATGCTAACACAAATCTAGAGCGCAAGCTCTGATACCAATTGTTGGATCGTAAACGGTTAGCAAAGAGCTTGGGAACTGGCAATTAAGCTGTTCCCAAGGCAGCGGAAGTAAACAATCGCAAGTAATAAAGACAGTAAAGAACGCAGTTCCTTTATAGAGGAACCCCACTACAACCAACTAGTTGTATGGGTAAACCTCTACCTCCGCTTGGAGGATTTTGAATGACTTTCTTATCTTAATTGCTTTGTTCCTTAGTTACACAACCGGATTCACACTTCTCTGTTCCTACGAGTTCTTCCTAACTCTGATACCAATTGTTGGATCGTAAACGGTTAGCAAAGAGCTTGGGAACTGGTTGTTAAGCTGTTCCCAAGGCAGCGGAAGTAAACAATCGCAAGTAATAAAGACAGTAAAGAACGCAGTTCCTTTATAGAGGAACCCCACTACAACCAACTAGTTGTATGGGTAAACCTCTACCTCCGCTTGGAGGATTTTGAATGACTTTCTTATATTAATTGCTTTGTTCCTTAGTTACACAGCCGGATTCACACTTCTCTGTTCCTACGAGTTCTTCCTAACTCTAGCAACACTAGCAAATCCTCTCAACTGAGTTCCTAAGCTCACAACAGCAAAATACAAATAAGTCAAACCTTACACCGACTTCTCAGTTCCCTTGTCCTTGGGAACTTCGGCTTCACCGTCGTTGAGATCACACACTCGCCGGCGGGGACTTCTCTTCCTTTTCTTTCTTTTTCTCAGATGTGGGTGTTTGAGAGTTATGGGAGAAGTACTCAGTCCGAGTACTATTCATTTGGCTTTATAGTCCAGGTGAGCTTGGGTAGTCGCATCTTTTGTTTGTGTCCAAAATGCCCTTTGCTTGATGCCCAAGTTGTACTTTCTTCACATGTGAATTTAGTTTTAACTAGGTCAACTTCTTGGATCAATCGGACCGTTGGATGAAGCGTGACAGTCTGATCCTCAGACTGTTCCTTCGGGCTGTCTGAGACAGAATCCCGCGATCTGCGCTGAACGGTCGTTGTCCTCACATGTGAGTTCCCATGTCATGGGAACTGTCTTCTTCAGAGTTCCCTTGATTGAAACTCTTCATCATTGTAAGCTTGTGTTCTCTTGATTGTTTCTGGGAGTTCCCACTTCATGGGAACTTTCCTCTTCAGAGTTCACTTGATGGAAACTCTGCATTGTGGCCTGCAGTGGCTTTTGGTCATTCATAGGAGTTCTTGGTTGTACATGTGTTCCTTAGAAATACTTGAACAAACCACATTAGTTCCCTATGGTGTTTGTCATTATCAAAACTTAGGAGAATTACATCGTTGATCCGTTGTTTAGAACCAGAGGTCCCAACAACGTCCCAACAAATTGAATATCACTAAAAATGATAAGAATTTACATTATTTTTGTATTTTTATCTACTTTTTTAGAATAGTAATTAAAATAATTTATATTTATATTGTTTTATAAATAAATTATCATTAAGCCATAAAAAATATATTGGACTCACTTTAATAATTTTGGCTACATTATAAAAATAAATTATTTTACATAAATGTTTTATAATAATAAGTTATTTTTATTTTTTATATTTAATCAAAATCGTTTATTAAATAAATTAAGTATTAAATCCATGTAATCGTGTATGGCACGATGGGTATAACTAGTTATAATAATTATCCAAATTATTAACTTAGTTAAATTAAAAGACGGCTAGTTTATCATTTATCATATGAGATTGGGGATCAAATGAGAACAATTCTTATCCTAAGAAATGAGAACAATTCTCATTCGTTGATTTTGTGAGATTAAGGGTCTAGATGGGTTGCTATCAACACTCACACTCCTTTATTTTTTAAACCTGGAAGGGTATTATTGTCATTTTACTATCCTTTTTTTTAACTTCAACTTTTATAATAAAAATCCTACGTGCTTTATCCCCCATCGTCGTTCAGAGGATCGATCCCTTCGTGATTTCATCCAGCAACGACGACGTGCGTGATTAATCTCGATCCCCTTTTCGATCTCGATCTCCCCTTCCTTCGATCCATACTCCTACTCCAAATTGAAGGCACACTGAATTTAGGTAAGTAGTTATGAAGAATACTTAAGAAGAGTTTAGTTTGGTGAATGATTTCTTAATCTCAAATAATTCCTAGATTTGTTGTTGTTTATAGTTCTTTGTTGTTTGAGATCATGGAGAAATATGTTGTACTCTTTGTTTTGGGATTGGAAACAAAATTTTATAGAAACTAGAATTAAAATTTATATGCTTATTTGATTGCCCACAAAGTGTTTGATAAAATGTCTCAATGAACATGTTTTGCTAATTTGTCTTGGAATATTGTTTTTACTGTTCTATTAGTGAATATGAAGATAATGTGGACAAATTGCAAGACCTTTTCATGTATTGATGATGTTTTAATGTTCAAATCCCCCCTTGTGGATAAAATGAATGTTTGCATATGATGCTTAGTATGCTTTGTTGGATATGATGCTTTCGTGTTTGTCTATGTATGGTTGTCCACATTGACTAGTTGAAGATTGTTTTGAATTAACAATTAGTAACCTTGTGACCTTTGCTAGATCGTTTCACTTACAATACATATTGTTATTTTATATGAACCGTATTATTATTTTCAGTGAACCTTCTTGTTTAGTATTATGAACCACAATGAGAATATTTGTAAACCAAATGAAAAACGGTGTTTTGCACATTTTTACTAGATCTCTTCTTTTCCTCCCTTTTTATTGTAGGTTGTCATCAAACCCTGGTCATCCTAATTTGACTAATTAGGATAATGATGATAGTATTGATGGGGTTCAATTGAAGGGTCTTGATAATGATGTTAGTGTTGATGGGTTTCATCAAGCTCCAGTCATCCTAACATTTGAAGTAACTAATAGATACTGGTCATTTGGTTTCTAGATCCACAAAAAATGACCAAATTTGATACAGTTTATGTGAAATAGTATTGTTATTTACATGAACCGCATTGTATTTTTCAATGAACCTTATAGTGTAATATTATGAACCGTAATGACAATATTTTTGAATCAAAAGAAAAACGTTTTTTTTCACATTTTTATTGCCCATTATGTGTTCCATGTTGCTTATAAATTAGCTTAATTTTTTTCCTTTTTTTATTGTAGGTTGTTCATCAAACTCTGGTCATCCTAACTTGTTTCATTCGGATAATGATACTAGTACTGGTGGAGTTTCAATGAAGGGTTTTGGTTATGATGAGAATGTTGATGGAGCTCCATTGGATGATCATGATGAAGCTAGTGACACCTACATTCTTCACTTATCACAAGATTGTCCTTATTTCATTCTCAAGATTGAACATGGAAGTTCCAATTCTCTACTTGTTTTTTTAGTAGTTGTTATGTGTTTTGGGAATTAAGTTGTCTATTTTTATGTTACTTTGTATTTGACAAATCAGTTTGCTGCATTGTAATTGCTTTTAAGGTTATTTTTTACTTCACGTTGAACCCAATGAGCTGAATGTGTTCTTTATAAATTTTATGCATTTTCTGTTAAATGAATTGATTATTTAAAATCCATAAACCTTCATGTTGAACACAATGAAACTTCATGTGTAACAATATGAACCTTCATGTCGAACACTATGAACCGTGTAATTAATTCTATGAACCGTGTAAGTAATCAAAGATCAATCTTTTACATTGTTTTCTCAAAATGGACCCTTTCCATTGCGTAGCATCCGTAGTGATTTCCTCGATCCGCTTCTAGTTAACTATTGTTATAACAATGTAATTTAAAATCATAAGAAGTATTCAATCAACCTACAAGTATAAATTGAGATAACAAGTACACTTACAAACACATGAAACAAACTTTAATGTACTTTGAACCAAAATTACAACTAGTACGTATGTATGACTTACAAGACATGAACTGTAAGATGAACTATTATGAACCAAACTTTAATTTACTATGAACCAAAAGAACAAATGTCATGAACCAAAAAGACATGAATTGTAAGATGAACTATTATGAACCCGAGCTTACAAAATCATGAACCGAAAGCAGAGTTATAATGAACGAAAATATATAAAGCGTTTATAAAATTAGCCTATGTGAGATTTGAACCCACATCTATGTGCAATGCACATTGCTCTACCATTTGAGATAATAGACTACCCAAACAGAAATACAAAGTTCAACCATAATAGAGAATATGCAACTTTAAAAAAGATGTAGTTTTTTTAGTTGCTAATTTGTATTAAATATGTTTATACTTACTATTGGTGGTAATTTCGCCCTTTCTAATTAAAGCAAAATATTTTCATATAGTCTAGATTGTTGGTATCACTTATCGCTTCATCCATTACTGTGAACAACACAATATTTAATGCTTCTTTGAGCATTAGTGGATGGGCTAGATTGTTGATATCTTCTGATGTGCAAACAAAATGGAAAAAACTCAAGAACCTGAACACAAATGATAATATTGTTGAGAAGAATGATTCCTCATAGTCACCAGAGAACATTATACATTCTTCAAGTGCTTGGTAGGTGAAACAACCTTAGAGATCTCACGATGAGACTGGCACTTCTGCTTCAGGAAGTACTCTACGGCCTAAATCCAACACCTAAACCCAACACCCGAGCCAGCTAAATACCACCACCGCTTGATCATTAACCCTCTCACCCCAACCGAAAACAGGAACAAATTTCAATTGAGAATGTGGATCGGGAGTTCTCAGCCAGTCGACGGCGGCCGGACACACCGACGACCGGACAGACAAGAACAAAATTCAATTGAGAATGGGCGCGGTCGGACACACCGACGACCGGAAGTTCTCAGCTAGTCGGCGGTGGCACAAAACAAGTGAAAATGTGGATCGTTCTCAATTGAGAAGTAAGAACCACGGTTGACATAAGGACATTAAGGAACAAAATTCAATTGAGAAGGACAAGTTCAAACCGATCAATTTTGGAGATGAATTTGTAGACTTTGACGAGGTAGAGAAGATGATGTTGGCGACTTGGCGGCGAAGAATTTTTTCTCCCTGAGTCCGTCGTCCTCCCTAACTTTTGATTCTCTTTCTAGGTTTGTCAGACGCATTTGAGGACCAAATGGTCCTCTTAATTAAAATATTATCAAATTTACAAGGCCTGCCACCGCATCCTCCAATTTTAATTTCTCACCACATTATTTTTTTTAATCTCAACCGTACATTCTTCAAATCTAACGACTCTCTCATGTTCTCATTTCTCACTTTAAGCTAATGTCTTATCAGAAACCTACTCTATCATACGTTTATAAAATAATACAACTAGTGTATGTATTAGGCACTGGGGCTGGGGGGTGTCTGGGAGTGGCCGAGTGGGGGTTAAGTGGTTAACCCAAGCTCATCGACGTCAGCGAAAATAAGAGTACGATCGAGAATTGTCGACTTTAATTAACTAAAAGAGATCGACGAGCAAAGCGCAAACCTCAGAGAATTTTTCTGCGCAAGTCTCAATCAGTTCATGTATGCCTATCGCGCCCTCTCTAGTCTCTACCATGACTCCTCCAATGGGGTTTGTTTACTAGGGTTCGATTTCAATTCCCATGTTTTTTAATTGTTGAGTTTGTCCTTTTGAGATGTTTGTTGTCTTCGTGCTTGGGATTGTAAAGGAGGCACTCAGTGAATCGTCCACCAACACCAGATGAAGGGGATGAACAAGAGAAAGAGCCTACGCTTCAGGAGATCATCAATATCAAGGTCTCTTCTTTTTCTTCTTCTCCTCTCTCCGGGGAAGAGGGTTTACCTCTCTGTTTGGTGCTTATTATTGACTTGGCAATTTGGTGCTCTATGTTTAGCAGTTAGTTGAGAGCGGAGAAAAGGAGAGATTGATGGAGCTTTTGAGAGAGAGGCTCATAGAGTGTGGATGGAAGGATGACATGAGAGCTCTTTGCAGGTTTGTTCTGCTCCTTGTACATAAGTTATCATTAGCCTTTAGCTTGAAACTCCAAAGGCCAAGGATTTCATGTATTAATTGAGTTTGTTTCTTCCCAAAAGCATGTCTTTTGGCTATAGATTGACCTCTTATTTCCAACAATGCAACGATATAGATAAGATTGTTTTTATTAATTTATGGTGTTTCAATTTTCCTGTGATGGAGGCCCTGTCTTATTTCTGGTTTCTCAATTTTCATTGTTTGACAGCTTCCATATCACTGGGTTATATTATATTTATATGTTGTTTCCCGTATTTTTCAACACTACAGGATACTAATCCCACATTTTTTCATTCTAGATCTTTTGTTAAGAAGAAAGGAAGAAATAATGTAACAGTGGATGATCTTGTTCACGTAATCACACCAAAAGGAAGAGGTAAAGCTCTTTTCTTGTCTTTATTTCTTCTCTTTTTTCCTTCTCTGTGTTCCGGCTATGTGTTTTTTGCTATCCAACCCCCTCCCTTCTTACAAGTTGAAGGCTGAAATGTATATTATGCAGCCCTGCAAGTTTATTGTGGTGAGAGAACAATTTCCATTGATTTCCTTATCTCTAGATATTTGTTCATGATCTCTTTGTGTCAGTGGTTAATTTGGTTTGGTTTTGGGCCTTTGGTTATTTTTTTTTTATCAGGTGTGGTTATGTTTTCATCAGTAATTTGTCAATCTATTAGCCATCAGTTAGGTTTCAACATATCTTTCTGTTGGTCTAGCACCTCAAAACTTGAATGACAAAGAGTACACCCACTAGCATATATAAATTGTTCTCAGGCTACGTCCAACATGAAGAATCAGTTTTTGTAGCTACACTAATTTAAGAGGACAGAATACCAGTCTTGTTACAATATCATGGTCCTTCCTGACATTTTCATTTCCATTATTCAACAACATCGTCGCCCAGGAAAGTCCCACTCGAGCAGGATGGGGTGGGGGTGGGGGGTCAAGATGGGGGCACCCATAGCCTGAACATGTGAAGAGGATGTGCCCGAAAGATCCAAGGAAAACTGAAATTCAGCTATATGTGACAATAATAACTGAATCTAGTGAAAATGTACCAAAATTGATATATAGGGGTTATATCCATCTTAAAGGCACTGTATAAAAGCCAATGAGCATGAGGATGCGCCCCAATATTATCGCTATAAAATGGATAAAAGTTTTCTGGATTGAGAGAATCATGTCTCAACCAAAACCATTTTATCTGAACTCATAGACAGAGAAGTTCAATAGCCGGACAAGAAAAAAGTCTATAGTAGTGTAGTTGTTATATGTTGAAATTATAGATAATATTGTTACTGGTTAGTGAAAAGGAGAAATGATCTCTGGTGTACGAGATTGTGTAATTGATCATTGGTCAGTAGCCACATGGCATATGTGAGTCAATGTGACCAACTGACCATAAGGTGGGACCTCACATTAGTCTTCACATCAGTTAATTTAGAAATTTTCTTGTGTCAATAAGCTAAAATTTTCTTACAGAAAATCACAAGGCTCTCCAATTTTGGTTTCTATGTTGTAAAATGACCCTGAAAAGGATATATTGATTGCACTATTACACATTCATAGCACAATTTGGTAAATGACGTTTTTATTTGTCAATCTTAAATAATATTTTCATGATTCTTAACCTTTATTTGGTTTTATAATTGCAAAATTAGTCCTGTCAACCATTCGTTCACATGCTATTAAATGTGTTCCAACTTCCATGTTTAATCCTCAACCTTTAAGAGTTGTTACACGATAGTCATCAACCCTTGAGGATTTTTTCATCATAGTGGTCATCTATATATTGCTGTATGGAACTTAGAAGGAGCAATTTGAAACATTTATTATATCTGTGGGACTTATTAGAACAAAACAAAGATTAGGGACTATCATGAAACAACCCTTGAAGTAATTTACATTTTACCCTTGAAAATACACCAAGCCTTCCTCACAAACCAATTCTGCTGTTTGCAGAATTCATTCCAAGCCCCTCATAATTTCAGTATCCAGCTCTCAGGAAACTTCACAAACCTTAAAATTTTCACAATTTTATATGAAAATTTCTGTCTTCAATTTCAGGAGTCATTCCCAAAAGAAGTTGTAGTTTTATAAACTTCTCTTTATCTAATTTAACTTCAAACTGTAAATCTTGTATATTTAGCACCCTAAAATGATGAGAAGTTCAATTTAGTGGATTACAAGAAATTTAATCAAACAGCAAATTCCAACCAAAATTTACCTCACTTATCCAGATAATTCCAACAGAGCATTGTAAAAATAATCATAGGAATCAAATGGGAGATTAAAGTTGGTCCCTATCATTGGTGGCGGAATAAGTAGAAGAGAGGGTAAAGACTAACGAGTGTGGACTGGGGGTTAGGCAATAGCAATATTGTAAAGAGACCTAGAATGGGACTGCTTAAAAAATGCTTATAAGAGAACAGCTCTTTTGTAGTGTGTGGATTTCTGTTGCAAAATGGGATACTTTGAATGGCTTTTTTTAACAATGAATGCTGCATTGCTGCCCGCCCACTGGCGGTGTTGCCACGTGCAACTGAAGAAGAAAAATTCTTTTTATGTTTATTTCTATGGAGACCCTGTTATGGATCTAATAGATTTGGATACATAATATCTTCTTAATTCGAAATATAATGGATCAAAACACAGACAGCTTGTAACTTTAATTTGTTTGTGTGGATATGCTGCTCAATTTTCATGAAATGATCATAGCTTACAGTTGGCGTAAATGCAGTAGAAAACTGAACGCATAGGGAGTCATCATCATATCATATAACTATAGTATTTAAAGGAAGTTTTCCAGTGAACTGTCATGTTGCACTGCCTTGTATATAACCCCTTTGCTGTTTGTTACACTTTATTCTTTGGGTCTGTGAACACTGATATCTTTTCTTTTACGGTTGTTGGGGATGGAGGAGGGTGTGTTTAAAGGAGGTGGGAGGTGTTACTGCTATTTTGTTCCTTAGAATGAATGCTTCCTTTTAAAATCTCCGGAAGCTGTTACTGCTCTCACTTAGAGAAAGAATGCAGTCGAAGTTCTCTCTTCTCGGTTCCCTTGTCCTATTCTTTGTTTTTACCGTTAGCAGGTGTGATTCGTGATTCCCAGTTACCAAATCTTAAACATTTATATTTAGATACTGATGGTTACACTCATCTCCTTTATGAATTGCATGTTTGCAACTGGAGTGTTTGCTGAATTAATCTAAAATTGAACTTTCCACCATGCAGCTTCTGTTCCGGACTCAGTTAAAGCTGAACTGTTGCAGAGAATTCATACATTTCTGGTCTCAGCTACAATAATTTGAGGCATTCCAACCTATTTTCGAGGATTGCGATTGTGATAAATGCAGATGTGTTTCATGCTTCAGAAATCAGGATTTGCTCTAGTATTGAATTTTTAAGTGGACGAAAACTTGCCCAGCTGTGATGTCTTGAGAGGGTGATGTATCCCATTTGAACAGTGTATTATATTGGCGTAGCCCCCTGAACTTTCACAAATTTGCCACTTAGACACCCCACTTTTGAGTTGGCTCTATTGAACACTCGAACTTATGATTTTGTACTTATTGAACACCTCAAATCTGACGTGGCTCTATACGTGTAATACACGCGATTGTGGGCGAGTGAAGGGTTAATATTCAATTAACTTGAGCTGACATATAATTTCTTAAAAAAAAGGAAAAATATTTAATTAAGTTAAAACTCCGGCCTCCATCCTTTGCATTCTTCCTTCTTCGCCTTCTTCCACCATCGCTCGATTCTGGGCCATTCTTTCACCATTGCTCTCCCTCTTTCCTTCTTTCTTCAATTCAACGAAAGCTCGATCCTCCCTCGTCGAAATTGTGATGGCTTCTTCGTCGAGTAGCTTTTCGCGTGGAAGTGGGAGAACAGAAATCATCTTGCCGACGTGCAGGTGTGGCGACGTAGCTACTATGAAGCATTCTTGGACGGGAAAGAATACTGGGAGACAATTCTTCGGGTGCCCTAACTATGGAGTAAGTTCAATCCTTATATGTTTGCAAAAACACTATTGGAAGAAATCGAATTAGAGGTAAACCATAAAATTGAGCTAGCATGTTCGTCACCAAATTGGAATATGAAATCGGTAATCCTTGCAATTGGAATTGAAAATTGAGGCATTTTGCAATTGGAATCGAATTGGGGGTAAACCTCTGGATACCTTGAGCATTATGTGCAATTATAATTGTCTGTGCATTTTTTGATTTTACAGGAAATGGGGGCATGTAACTTCTTCAAATGGGTTGATCCACCTTACACAAAGCATTCTAAAGAAGTCATCTCATGTTTGTTGAGAAGAGTACATTAGAAGGAAGAAGAGGTAAAGAAGAAGGAAGAAGAGAGGGATAAGGCAAGGTGTCTGGCTAACATTTTGTTGCACATGATAGTGGTGATTCTATGGGCTGAGAGTGTCAAATTCGTGTTGTCGAGATAGGTCGAGTCTAGGAGGCATCTTCCTATTTATGCTTGATTTGTTGCTAAGATTATAGTTATGTATTGCTGTCAACTGATGTGAAGAAGTGAGAACCTTGTTGGTATTGCTGTCAGTATAATATATCACTTGATTTGCTGTCAACTGATTTGTGCTACTTGGAGAAACCAACAAAATATCAAAACACTTTTCACAGCAATCACATATAATGGTTTTCAATTCACTAACATCTGGATTATCTAGAAGTAAGATTGCACATGTCAATGAATAAAATAATAACTCGCCAACATTTCGTTCTTAACAGAGAAGAACCCATCTGCATCTGCAATAACAGTAGGTTTTGATGCTCTAACAGCCATGATAGCTCAAAATAAGCCACTTCATATCAAGAGTGTGAAATATACAATGTGAATCAAGATACACGTGAGCATTTAAGCAGCAAGTGTAACATCCCCGACTAAAGTGCATACGTCATGCATTCATATAATATTAGTAGCATATGCATGGCATACCGACATGATATATAGTGACTTTTTAAAAGTAATATTTATTTTCTGATTAAGTTTATTATATTTAAAAAAAATTTAATTAAAAAATTTAATTATTAATTATTTCCGGGTAAAGTTTGTAATAAAGGAGATTTCAGGGTGAAAAGTGTAATTTTGTAAAATGTAAAACCGACTCCAACAATTACATATATCTCTTCTCTGTGCTATCTATGTGATGTTACGTAAGAAAAAAAAACAAAATAAGAGAGAAGAGAGTTCCAGAGAGAAAGTAGAAGATTTGATTTTTTTGTGTTGTTTTGATCGATCTGGTACAAGATTTCTTCTATCAGGCTTTAATCTTGGAGTATAAGCATGGTTTGGTAAGTTTTAATTAGTTAATGATTTATTTGGATTTCACTAATTTTTCCAGATCTAGATCTACAGTTGATTTTGATTCGAAAATCAGTCGATTTGTAGTTATCAAAGGGTGTTTTCGATATCGAATTTATATTCAGTAAAAGATTTCAGAGTGATTTTAGGGTTTCTCTTTGTAATGATGTTAAGAAGCCCTTTGATCAAGTTTTTCAGAAAGGTTTAAACTAGAAAAATGTTCTTCTATATATATAGTTTATCGGTGTCAAGTTTTAAAGGATTTAGAATTATGCACAAGAAGTTATAATGCATTGTGGCATTTCTTTGCATTTGCGGTTAAAGTTTGTGAGAGTAAATAGATTGTTTTTGCATTGGGTTATATATAGGAGCACAAGTCATAGATCGTGGTCAAAGAGAAAGGAAAGAGATATAGTATCTGCCTTAAACAAGTGAGTATAGACCGGAGATTCAACCCTATGTGCTTTAAGTGTTATATGAATATATGCTATATGAGTTATATGGATATGTGCGCTATATGAGCTATATGAATATATGAGCTATATGGATTATATGGATTTATGTGTTATATGTGATAGCTCTGAAATTTCCAGAGTTGTTTGCACAGAAAGTATGATAATAGATGGCACATGATATATGATTACATAATGCACTTGATTGCATAGCATATTGCAATGAGATTAAAAGGATCTATGACTGTCTTGCCCTGAACTGTAATTCAGGAAATCTACGGATTTCTTTGTTAAAGCGACCTACGGGTCATACAAGATCTACGGATCATACAGGACCTACGGGTCAATATTCAGAAGATCTTCGGATTTCTTTGCTAAAGGGACCATAAGAGTCAATAATCAGGAAATCTTCGGATTTTTTTGCTAAAGGGACCATAAGAGTCCATATATAGTAAACCCGGGGCAGATTCAGGCTTGAACAGTTCACAGAATAAAGAATCGGAAACATCAGCATTTGTATTTGCATAGTAATTAAATTCATATGACATGTATAATATGTATGTATATGTACAGGGACTAAATGTTTGACTCTGTGCGAAATAATTGATGATGGTTTATATTCACTAAGTATGCGACTCATGTAAATCGCAAAACAATTTTTCAGGTTCAGCTAGTTCTTACTGACATGTGTCTCTGTTAGAGTTCACATTCATACAGGTCGGCCGGCTGAAGCTCTATGCAACCTTCTCCTCCTCATTTTGCATCATAGACATATGAGTGGTAATAATGTTAGAGCAATAGATGTATTAGTATAAGAAGTGAGTGAATAAGTGTATATGTGCAACTTTTTATGGTTGTTAATGTCTGCTATATGCTTATATGGATAGTTAATATATGTCTCTTATCTCCTTATACAAGAGATAAGTTTTACAAAGTATACGTCATAGGGTGTAGGAGTGTCACAACAAGATATACGTGTAAATTGCTAGATCAAAATAAGTTGTTCTTTGTATCCAAAAAAAAAGACAGCTAACACTGTTTTAAAGCTCATGGCTACTGAAGGAATCCCAACACAAACATCTAAGCAATGAAAAGTCATCCTAAGGTTGGTTTGAACTGGTTTGCCTACTGAATGGGGCTTCACTTCCCTTGCGTCTAGCATCATCTCTGTTGCTTTACAATTGCCTCCTAGTGATAGTTTGATTGCACTGCCATCTCAAACCCCTCTCTTGGTTGGAAAAATCTACAGATTCAATTGCATGTTGTACGGGTTGTGGAACCCTTAAAATCCTACTTGAAGAAGTCCCTAGTTGTGAATACATAACAGAACAAAATAAATATGAAAATCTGTTTTGAAGAGGTATTCACTTCAAATATGAAAATCATAACTACTACATTTACTTACATTTAGCATTGTCACTCCGGTTGTAGGGCTGGTGTATGTACCAAAACCGACAAGTCTAGAGGTGCCCTTTTTTTAGGTCCGGTGACTAGTCCAACATCAGATTGAGCTCTTTTACCTTGAGCTTGGTCAATAGGAGGGTAGATTAATCAATACTTAAAACATAACATAAATGTGGTAAATTGAATAATTAAAAAAAACCTTTGATTGACTCCTTGTTTGTCTTGTTGGAGGTGCAACTTGCAGTGCAACTGGAGGAGCTGGTGGTGGTGTTGGTGTAGCTTGTGGGGGTGGTCTTGACTAACTTCTTAAGGTAGAGGATGCAACTGGTGGTGGTGGCATTGACCGACTTCTTGATGTACTAGCTACCACCTCTGGATTTCCCTTTTGGGGGCAACCTTTTTTGTTGTGCCCTTGGCACTTGCAAAGCGAACAAGTCATTACAACTCCCCTCCTTGAGTACTTTCCAGCCTTCTTTGGCTCATCTCTCGTTTTTCTTCGGTTTATCTTCTTTCTTCCTCTTTTCTTTCTAACTTTGAGGTGGCTCAATAGGAGAATGCTCTAAAGTTGGCCACAATTTCATGCCCATTACTGGCTGAATAGGAAAGGCATAAGCTCTTAGGTAAGTTGGTTTTGTATACCAGTGAGCTACATGTTGGTCAGGGTTGATGTTTAATTGATTCATTGCACAAATAGAGTGTGCACAATGAATTCCCCTCAATTGCCAGCTTCTGCATGTACAGATTCTCTGTCTCAGATCAACAGTATGGCCAAAACCACCTTCCTCTATCTCGAAACCTTTATCCCCATTCCACATAATATTACACTGCATTGCTCTCTCTTGTTCCTCTCCAATTTCAACAAGGCCATAGGGGCAATGTCTTATATCCAAGTCTTAGCAAAATCATTCATCTTCCTTATCCTACCCAAACCTTCCTTCCTTATGTCCTCAAGCATGGATATAATACACTTATGCCTAGCAATTCTTATCCAACTATTGAAGGTTTCACACATATTATTCTCACAAATATCACATTGCACCCCGTCTTGAAATATGGCTTGCAAAAATTTTCTTTTCCATATTCTAAGAAGTCACCACTAGTTTAGGACCTAACTTACCCAAAACATCAATGTTGTCTTTCAATTGAACTTCAAACGTGGACCAGCAACATGCCCAAATTTTCTTCCTTCGCTCAGCCCCTCTCCATTTCTTCTGCTAATTCGCATAGATATGCCTGGCACAAAAACGATGCTCAGCTTCTGGCAACTCATTCCTTACAGCATCCCTTAATCCCTAAAAAGGACAAATTCTGAAAAGTTAATATACAAGTGTTAGTGAACAAAAATAACAGAACATTGTGGGGCTAAATGCTTACCAATTGCATGTCAGACATAATGTTGAGATCTTGTCCGCTTCCAAGGTCCAAATTTATCTTCAGGTTTTGATGAATTTCATTTAACTGACTATTGACTCTGTACCCGTCACCGCCCATGCAATCGGGTACATTTGACCATTGCCATCTTTTCCCACAGCCACAAACAATTGTCCCTCCACTGGACCTTTCATGAAGAAAGCACCAACCCCTATTATTCTCCTACGACCTTGCTTCCAACCTTCCTTAATTGAGTGCAAGCAAACATACAACTTCTTGAACAACTCCTTTCTTGGCTTAGTGATACGTGATCGCCTCGGATTCCTCCTCGGTGACCAAGTATTTAACCACACAGGATCTCGATCTTGCCAGTAGTTCGATTTCAATCCTGATTTGCCTTCAAAGTTAATAACTTGATGAACAAGAAACTCGAAATATGAACAAGGAACGAATCTGATTCAAAGAATTAAGGTAATCAGAAGGATAGTTCAATTGAATTGGCTCCAACCCTAAATTCAATTGATAAACTAGTTGATCTATAACAATCAAACTAGAACTAACAAGTTGATCAAATTAACAATCCAAATCTGAATTGAAAAAAAAAATTAGTGATGATGATTGTAGAGATTGAATGCTTGAACAATAGTTGCTTAAATGGCCCATAAACTAGATAAACCAATAGGGGTTTATCTAATTCAGGCTGGATTTTACTGAATAGATAACAAAACTATTTAAAGGGAATACAAAAGAGTCTTCTTGGAGAACAAGTAACAAGGTGGCCATCCCTAGAGGGGTATGATGGACCTTTTGCTTGCCTCACAAGATAGAGATATATTCCTAAAACTCTTATCTAAGCCCCCTTACCATAAATAAATCAAATAAATAATTATCTGACTTATTTAGATAAGAAAACTAAAAAAACTAATCCTAAAACTCAAAAGATATAAGTAATAATAAAACAAGATATATTTAAGCCCTAACAAACTTCCTATGGCCGAGATTATCATAAAGATAAAGATAGAATGAAAATAAAAGATAAGATTCCCGTAAGACTTGAACAACTCTCAATAAATCGCATTTTTGGCCTCTTTACTCTTGGATTCTGGATTCGACGTAAACTACAAAGATGTAAATCTTTTAATTATCTATCCAACCCAATTTGAACGAACTTGAGATCGATTTTCTAGCCCGAATTATGACCATTCTACTCAGCATTGTTTTTAATTTGACGGGCTTCTTAACTTTCCGAATTTTAACAATTTGATTCTTTTCCTTGGAGGACTTGAACGCCATGGATGGAGATTTTGAAGATATAATATCAGATACATGAATACTTTCTTGAACTTGAATGCCCGAGACCTTGGAAAAGGTCTTGGTATTTGTAATAACTGTGGTTTTTAAGGATATTTTTGAATTTTCTCGGATATCCTTTTAACCTCTTTGTTCATTTTAACGTTTAATCTAATATTTTTGTTGGATATTAAATCCTAGAAAATTCTTGGTGATATCCTAAAATCACAAAGGAATGATTTTATGGATCGGTGTGAATTCTAGGATTTTTCGGTGGAAAAAGAATGATTATTGGATAAGCCGTCTTTTTAATTATGTACCGGAAGGAATTTAGAATACGAAACGGAAGCCTTAGAAATTGAAGGTAGCAAGATAAAATCATGGAAAATTGGTTTTATTGGTCTACATAATTTACGGGACGTTTTTCGTTTAGTGAGTTTTTCCACCCGAGGTACATAATTTTACCGCTTTAACGCGAGTCCCGTTCCGAGACGGAAAATTCCATTTGAATTGCCTTTCTCTTACTTAATTAGGAAGGAATTGGAGATAGAATCTATCCACGGTCTGTCTTCTGCCTTGTGAAAGTCTACCTTTTCATTTTCAAAAAGAAAGGAAGGAACGAGAGTTTGGACGAAACGACGAACTCGGTGCTTGAACCCTTCACCGCCGGCCAACTTCTTCTTCCCCTACCTCCTCCACCTCACCTTCTTCTTCCTCCTTATTATAGCCTTGTTGCTGCTGCTGTACCAAGAAGAAAACCAGAACCGGCGTAGAAGTTGAACGGAACAACAAGCGGGAAGAAAGAATTCGAACCTGTACCGCCGGCTGCCACCATTCTTTCCGACCACCACTCACTGCGAGGGGAGCCACCGGGAATCACCCCACCACCTTCAAGCTCTTGGGTCGAGCCACTATCGAGCCGAACGAGCCAAAGGTTCAAGTGAAGGTATTAACGATCGAAATTAATTAGCAGGGTGGTTACGGAGCCATCGTAAGGACCTTTCGGTTCCGCTTTGCTAATTAAATTTATGGTTTTTATAATCTTGACATTGATATGGTTCCACATGTTCAAACCGCTCGAGAAACGGACGTCTGGATCGTTACTTATAGCGAATATAAGTTTGGACATCGATTGGTAGGTAAAGGACTTCGAATAATTACTCAGGATTCGTTGTTAATCCGTTTGATCTGAGATTTGGTAACCTTTAAGAACTGTTACTAATGAACAATTTTTATTGAGAAAATTGTTTCAAAAGTGAAGCGGATAATTAGTTATAATTCCGCCAAGATGGCTCCTTGAAGCATGATAACTAAGGATTATTTATGAATCGATATTCGGAAAAATCGTTTTTCGATTAGAAAGTTGTAGGTGTTGAGAATACAACTAAGAAGTGTATCCATGAGCTTGTTGTTGAGAAATATTTTGTTATATTTGGCAGAAGGGTGATAAAGATTTCTGTTGGAATCGCTGAGAACATTGAGCACGCCTTATAAGGCAAGTGGACGGTTTGCTCTTGCATTAATATTATTAAATGAGGAATTGAATCCCATTTAATATTTTTGTTGGGAACAACTTGTGTGCTTAATAAAATATGATAGGTTGTTGTATCGGTTAGAAATAATGACCATGTTCTTCATTCAGTTTCGCGCTAGAACTGGACTTAGGTCCGTTGTGTGTGTGACCTTGTTTGTTTAGTTGTCTCATGCTTAGACATTGATATAGACTAATCTAGTTTAGGGATGTGAGCTTAGTCTCGGAAGCATCTCTTTAAAACTTATATTAGGCAATATCAATATTGATCCCCCAATACTAAGGTCATGACCATTGGCCGCTCTACGCTTGAGGGGCGACTATGCACTCTAGCTAAGTGCATTTATTAATATGTGTTGGTAGAGGATTATGGATGAAACATGCCCTCTAATCTCTCCATCATTGGGATCCGTACTATTCGTTGTTCAATTATAAAAAAACATGCCCTCTGACCTCGATAGTATTGTGTTCCATCAACAGTAGTTCGAATTAATATGTGTTGGTAGAAGATTATGGATGAAACAGGCCCTCTAATCGCTCCATCATTGGGACCCGTACTATTCGTTGTTCAAGGATGAAACATGCCCTCTGACCTCGATATTATTGTGTTCCATCGGCAGTAGTTCGAATTAATATGTGTTGGTAGAAAATTATGAATGAAACAGGCCCTCTAATCTCTCCATCATTGGGACCCGTACTATTCGTTGTTCAAGGATGAAACATGCCCTCTGACCTCGATAGTATTGTGTTCCATCGGCAGTAGTTCGAGCCGATTAAAAGATCTCAACTTGTTTGTGAAAGTTTGAAAGTAATATAAGATAAGTGTGTTAGGAACATTAATATACCCGAATGGTTGGGCTATTTGATAACCATTCTTACTTCCAGTTATGAATGATTCTTAATCAAGCTTTGATTAAGTCAATCTGATAAGTCGATGGAGGCTTTTCAAAATGTTATGTGATTAATATGGGTTCCCAACAATTGTTCATGTTTCGTAAAGGAACCACAAGTTGTGGTGTCCTATCTCTTGAATATACGAGTCTCCTTCTCATTCTCTATAAGACTGCTAACTGTTGGGTCATAATCTGAGTATATTCGGATTTTGATACCAATATGTTTAGTTACAATAATAAGAACGAAGTTAGTTTCTCCACTTGCTTAGTCTTTCATTAGACTAACTCGTCCATCTTCTTTTCTTTTATATCGTCGGCTGGTGTCCACCGTTGGTATACGACACATCAGGCTCTGCTTGATAATTGATTCAAGAGGTAGATCCAGAGGTTTGAAGCTTCAGAAGTTGAAGAAAGGTTTCCAATGGCTATACTTGAGGGAAGTTCTTGGTTAGGTTTCTGCAAAGCTAAGTGGGAAAGTAGTTAAGAACTTAAGGAAGACTTGATAAAGACTTTGTTTAAATAGAAGGTTGTTCTATTTATTTACTAGTTCTTTTTAAGTTAAGGCTTGTATAAGACCTTTTATTCTCTTTTCCGCTGTAAAGTTTTACTTATTTTTGTTAGGTTTTAAATGGTTTCTTTTACCTTGATCTAGTATGTTCTGTCAGGTTAAAGCCTTGGGTAACTCTGGTTTAGTCCTAATTGGGGTTACTGGCGGTAATACCTCCAAGGTAAGTAAGGGGGTGTTACAGAAGTGGTATCAGAGCTAAAAGTTCTTAAGTCTTGCTTAAGACTTTCATCTTCTATATAGAATTATGGAGAATTTTATATGGATGTTATCTTAGATTTATTTATGGAAAGTGGTTAAGATTGGAAGCCAGACTCGTGAAGAGATAGAAGGAGGAAAGGGAATTGGAGAACATGAGGTAACAAGTTTGTAATGGCTTATGTGAAAAAGGTCCTATAGTGGACATTTGATTCCCTGGAGATGGGAATGGATTCCGAGAAGGATCCAAAGTAAGATTAGGTGAAGATTCCTAAGTTGACCCGGCTCTAGACCAAGTTCTCAATGAATTCTTATTCTCTCTTGAGAGTCTGAACTGAGTGTACCCTCGTCGTTTCTTCCATATTAGGAAACTTCTTGTGAGATTTTGAAGTTAAGTATTGTACTTCATAAAGACTTTCTAGTTTGAAGGTTTCCTATTTTAAGTTCGTACGATGGAAGATTTCAAGTTATGAATTTTGTTTTAAAAACATCATGATTCAAAGGTATGTGAAAGAAATTGTTAATTTCTTTTCTTGATATGTGAGAGTTCAAGTGTTGTCTTTAAAAAAGGAAATTTTAAAGTGAGTTTCTTTGACATTGAAGTCATAAGATTAAGAGTTTTCACGAGTATATTCCTATAGGAATTTCTGAATTTTGAAATTCGAGTATCAATAGAAGTTTGGAGTTGGAACCTCTACTTCTTAATGGTAAAATTTGGTGAATCTTATAAGTCTTGAGTAATTCTAAAAGATCAGTATGGATCATGAAGGGATGTAAGAGAATCTTGAAAAGAAAAGGATTGTCTTTGGAAACTTTCTTCAACAACTATGTTTGTGACTCTATAGTATAGAATCATGGATATTCTGTACTTTTCTTTGCTCAGTTGGAAGTTAAAGAGCTTTGAAGTGCTCAAATGTTGGATCAATTGAATTGTTAATCTATTGGAAAATACAATTCAATTATTAACCTGATAGCGTTCAAACTCGGATTTTCATATATGTTGTTATCCTTTGAGTTAAGAGGATTGAGAATCCTAAATGGAATAGTAATTTCTTATGATTATAGTAAGAAAGAAAGGAAGAATGTTGGTTTAGTTTAAGTTGTGAACATGTAGTTAATCATCAAGGTTGTTGTGAATAAGGTTGATTGGTCAAAGTGGATTGAACAGGTAAAAGTTCATCAGTAATGTGTTTATGTTCAATTAACTACTTAGCACAAGTGTTAATTGATTACATGAGTTGTTGATATCCAAATGATTAACCTATGTGACATGTAATGGGAATTTTGTGTATGATACCCAACTCGGGATAATGAGAAGAGACTTGAGGTCTATAATTGACTAGTAATGGAATCAATAGTAAGATGTTCTAAATTGCCAATGGTATTGGATTATGTTTATTCAAGGATGGAAATGATAAAGTTCAGTTTTGAGAAGATCATTCAAGAAATGATTTTGGTATGTTCGTTTGTGATATTTTAAATAGTTGGGAGAAAAAATAGCAATCATCTATCGTCAATAAGGCTTAGACTCTATCGCTGAAATGATAATTTCAGTTGTGTTTGGATTTTGAAGATTTTATATCTGTCAAATCTAATGTCTAAAGTGGTACTGGTGAAACTATTAAGTTGTCGGCAAGTCTCCTAACCACAAGTTCTTCCTTTGTAATGTGGTTTGAACTTGAGCTAATAAAAAGGGTATATGTCTTCTCCTTATGGTTAAGTAAGAAGACAAGAATGATGGAGAAGTCTAGTTTGTTTAACCAAGGTAAAATTTGGAAGAATCTCAAAAGGTTATGTGGAGCCATGCGCTTTCATATGTGATAAGGAATTGTAAATTGGAAGAATTTCCTTATGTAAGGATAAAAAGGGTAGTAAATACCTTGGGACTTGTTACAGGGTAAGTTTGTTTACCTTTGAAGATAGAAGTTGAGATGACAAGTAAGCTCCAGAAGATCTATAGTTTTGGAGAATAGATGAACCCAAGCTTTGAATTCTAGTGGGGAATCATTAATACCTCATCTTAGATGCAGTATGTCAAGATGATATACAAATCGAGAATGATCTAAGAAGAATCTATGTTATAAGTATAAAGATGTTGAAATCTTTCCTTTAGTAAGTATTGCAAGTAAATGAATTCAAGTAATCAATCTTTTTATTGGAACTTGTAAAGTTAAGATGAGTTCTGATCAAGTCGTATCAAATGAGGATTACTTCATATTATGGAGTACGGAAAAGTATTATAGTGTATTGGAAGTGAGAAAAGGTCAAGGTACGTCACCAGGAACTACCTTGAAGAAGAAAAGAAGTGTTATACTTCAAAAGAGAAGTGATATGTCTAGAAACGAATTAGTTTGTCTTTACTCTCTGAGACTCATCTTTGATTTTGAGAAAATTTCAAATATGAAATTTGAAGGCAATGTTAGTGGTTAAAACGATTTGAGAGTAAATGTTTTTACGGTTTTCATAGTGGTGAGTAAGAATGTGATTTGTCTTCCATCTTGATCACATAGTAAGGCAACATTACATGTCTTATTTCTGTGAGAATGCAGTAAAGGATTATGTTTATTTTATCTCCCCATCCTGATCACATGGTGGAATAAAATCACATAATTCCTTGGGTTTTAAAGAATAGTTTCTAGTATGATTTGGCAATCATATAAGTTTTGCAATCATATGAGTTTTGCAAGCGTAGTTGTTGAGATGAAAAGATGCAAGCTTCCTTTTGCATTATAGCAATTTCTATATCTAGTATCTTGTAAAACTCTTTTGAGTGACATCCTTGGTATCGTATACCATTTAAGGAGTATGGTCAAACTTCCCAAAACAGTTCGATTATAAGTAAAGAAATTTAATAAGATTCTTTACAAATCTATGTTGGTCTCTGAAGAGCATGGAGTAACTTCGTACTTCTCTAAAAGTTTGGGATTGTTTTCAGTCAACGATTATTGGAATTCTCTAAGCAGTTTGCTAGTACTTCATCATTGTTGACGTCATGACCTAAGAAGGTCATCGCCTTTTTAGCGGAATTGTCCTTGAAAGTAAGTTGATATGGACTTTTGGGATGGAACCCTTTCTAAGGAATGATATTGTAGTAATCCTTTCTTTGGAATAAAGGATGTACTAGTAATTTCTCCATTAGTTATTATTTGTTTTCAGGTTGTCTTGAAAACTTAAATCTCTTTGAGATAAGATAGTCAAGTGAGGACTTTAAGCAGAACTCCAATGGGTCTGGAGTTTGGATACGTAAATTAGTATTGATATTCAATCTCAGTCTGATAAGTTGTTGAATATAGAGAGTGGACACGTGAGGATATGTTTTTAATCCTAAGAGTTAGGTTGCTCAACAAGTCAGAATGTTAAGTGAAGTCTAAACAGTTCTTTGATGAAAAAGACTGAAAATTGTCAATGGAGACAATTTTGTTGGAAATTATTGGACTAAAGGTATTATTGTCCAATATGTTGGTATAGTAATGCGTAAGAGTGTAGTTTGAAGTAGTTGAGAGAGATAACTACTTTTGAATGTCAGTATGATCAAGCTGAGTTTTGGTTGAGAAAAGGATGTAAAGGATTGACAAGATAGGTTATTATCTTGTCATGTGTTGGATAAATCTCATATTCTAGGTTAAAGTAATACTGAGATTTTATCTCAAAAAGGAAAATTGATTAAGGATTTTAAGTAATCTTTGTAAAAAAACTAATTTGAGAAGGACTAAAGGTTTAGTTTGGATGACAACAAGGTTGTGTGAATACCCTAAGATTCTATTCAAAATTTGTTGATCAGATCAAGGAAAAGCGGTATGGGAAAGTAATATTGTTTAAGATCACTGGGGAAGATCAAGAAGGTAAGACACCAGAAATTGTTATTTAAGACCATGGATTGAATGGTTTCAAGACTGTTCATGTGTGTTTATTGTTGATGAGCTTTGAAAGTTTAATTCAAAGGAAGCATAGTTGTTTGCTTATTAGTTCATCCTGGAACCAGAAAATATTTAAGGATTTAAGATAAAACTTTTGATGGACTGACATGAAGCGAAATGTCACCGAGTTCATTTTGATATGCTTAGTTTGTCTGGAAGTCCTGTTTGAGCATAGAAGACCAGATGAAATGTTATAGTCTCTTCCTATTTCAGAATAGAAATGGAAAGATGTTACAATGGATTCTTGTCATTAGTCGTTCAAGACTTAATGAAAGAAGGATGCAATATGGAGGTTGTTAATAAACTCCCCTTGAGTGTTCATTTTAATGCAATTAAGATGACTTAGAAAGTACAAAAGTTAGCTGAGGTGTTCATGCATGAAGTATTTCATCTTCATAAAACTCCAAAGACCATTATCTCTGATTGAGATGGATGGTTCATGCCAAGGTTTTGAAAGGAGTAACATCAAGCTTTATGGAGAAAATTGAATTTTAGCGCTAACTTCCCTCATCAAAGTGATGAACAATGCAAAGAAACAAATTCAAACTCCCGATGACATGTATTCTGGATTCCACACGAGTTGGAATGGTAGTTTGAGTTTGAGTGAATTCACATACAAGAATTTTTAGTCACGATAAAGAAAATGACTCTTTTTGAGGCTTGGTAAGGCTGGAAGTGTTGGTTGTCAATTTGTTGGAATGACAATGCTGACAAGGTTCTTCATGGGCCAGATTTGGCCAAGAGAACAACAACTGATGTCGCACTAACACGATCAAGGGTGCTAAATGCTCAAAAGCAACAACAGTTGTGTGTTGTTTTAAAGCGAGAGCATGTTAAGTTCATTATAAAGAACGACGTTTTTGTTCTAGTATTCGCCTTGAAAGGCGTATTCCGCTGGAGAAAGCGAGACAACGTAAATGCTCGCTATGTTGGATCTTTCGAGATAATGGAAAGAACTGGTAAGCTTGCTTAATAGTTGGCGTTACCACCTTTAGTGCATTCTATCCGAAATGTCTTCCTTTGATTAGGTTATCCTTGCCTAAAAATGGAAGTGAAGAAAAGACTTGAGAAATTAGACAGGAAATGCTGAGCCATTTTCCAAAGTTAATGAATGTTGTAAAGAAGAAGTTTGGTAACTATGCAGTGATTGTTTTGTGCTTAGTGCAGAAGTAACAACATTTTTTTAAGGGGGTACTACAAACTTATGTATAGGTTTGTAGTGGTTGTGTATATGTGTTCTTATGCTAACCTTCCTTGTGATCCGAGTTCTCCTTGGTTTCGAGGACGAAACCATTTTTAAGGGGGTACTAATGTAATAACTGTGGTTTTTATGGATATTTTTGAATTTTTCTCGGATATCCTTTTAACCTCTTTGTTCGTTTTAACGTTTAATCCAATATTTTTGTTGGAGATTAAATCCTAGAAAATTCTTGATGATATCCTAAAATCACAAAGAAATGATTTTATGGATCGGTAAAATTCTAGGATTTTTCGGTGAAAAAAGAAAAATTATTGGATAAGCCGTCTTTTTAATTATGTACCGGAAGTCCGGAAGAAATTTAAAATACGAAACGGAAGCCTTAAAAATTAAAGGTAGCAAGATAAAATCATGGAAAATTGGTAGCTGAATTTTGAGTAGCTGAATTTTGCATTTCAACTATTTCAAGCCACGCCTAGCTCGTTCCGAACAGAGGCTTAGTTAAACGAAACTCAAGAAGAATGTACATATAGATCATTTTAGTTGCAAATATTTAAATCAAAGGTTCCCATTAAACTCAGTGATCTTATTTTTAATTAATGATGAGAAGACTACCCGATGAAGAAGAAAACTTCATTGCTCGTCTTCAGGAGTATACACTCTAATTGTTCGTCTATGAACTTCAGTCACATCACATAACGCCTCAAGAGTACGCCTGCCAGTAGCAAATACCATCAACTACATTGACTAGATTGAGGGTTTTAGTTCTCGCTGTGTAAGACCTTAAGACAAAGTTCAAGATCGGCCAGACCCAAATTCTAAGGATTGTAAAAGGCTATCATTCTGATTGGTCTCATGATTCTATGGAATGCACATTAGTGGGATTCTACAAAGCACATGCTAAATTATCTCCACCGATCTTTAAGGGGACATGCTTGATACTCTGTACCCGTAAAATGCTATGGCTTCGGTTTAAGCAATTACGATGATCATCACAAGGACAAGCTTCCGAATTGTTTGTTCCATTCCTCGTAGGATCCAAGTTCATCAAATGAAACTGAAGGCCTAACTTCCTGGACTGAATACTTGAAGTCCTAGAGTAGAACATCACGAGAGAGCCCAGAATTAGTTGTTGAAAAAACAGAAGAGAATTCGGATGAGAGAATGTGAATGCAGCCTTACTTACCTGAAGAGTCACAGGCCTCATATCCTCCTTGTTCAGCTTTGCTAATTCTATTCCCTGTTTCAAAGCATCTCTCAGTGGTCCCATGGAAGCGTCCTTGACAAGGTTTTTCATGTCGGATCCAGAATACCCTGTAATGCACAAGTCCGTGTAAAAGAACATGTTAAGAGATTGTGAAATTCTAAAATGAAGGTTCTACCTTCTGTAATCTTGCAAACGGTGTCCACTTCTTCCTCAGAAAGTGCAAAGAGACCATCCTTCTCTAGCAGGTTGCGAATGATCCAGGCTCTTGCTTCTGTTCAAACCAAAAGTTTTACGGTCGGCTATATAAGATGAAAGATAAAGTCAGACCAAGGCTTAAGCAGAAAACTATGTCTGGCACCTGATGAGGGCAGGGGGATGTACAGTCGCTTTGTGAGTCTTCTCCTCGCAGCTTCATCAAGTTCTTGGGGTCTATTTGTCGCTCCTGGATTACATACACTGGTAAAAATCACGTGCAATTGAAAGCTAATCATACATTTGCTTTCAACCACAGACGTTGCCTACCTCTGAGCAAATGCATCAGTTTGCATGTGGTAAAAATTTACATCGTGACTTTTTTTCTGGGCAACTAGTATAGTGATGCATAAGAATCAGTTAAAATAATGTAAACCAGATAGTTCCATTTTCAATATTTGGAGCCAACTCAAGTCAGTCCAGCAGCGAATGCAGCAGTTTTGACATGGGTTGTAAACATCTATTTCCATGACATAAAATCACATTTTTCATTTGAAAAATGCCTTACTTCACTTAAATAGAAGCCCAAACAAAATACAAATTCAAGACAACATCGCGATTCACCCAGTTTGTATATCTACTGGAACTCAAAGCTGAAATTATAGTTAGCTCTTTAATATGACAAGAAATAAATGATTAATCCAGAACCACCAGATGAATCTTTTAATATTCATGTACCAGCTTCTTTATAGTAAAAGAAACAATCATAAGAGGAGGATTTTTGCCCTGTTAAATGACAAGAGCAACCAAGTAATTAGTGATTTAGCGTGTGATGAACTACATGTCAAGAAAGACAAACTTATAACCCAAGAGCTATCCTTCCTCAAGGAATCATATACCTCAATGCTTCCTAAATCACAAGCTATTAAGAATACAGTTCCTGGTCACATCAAAAGGAACAACAACAATAATTTTCTAACCAAGCAACATAGCACCTTATTTCAACTCATTGGAAAAAGCTCAAATAAGACCTGTACTACACCTACATGTCTTTAATGTAGAAAGCCACCCACAGTTCATTATTCCCGTACTTATATATCCTCAACTTTCACACAGCCTCAGAATACTATGATACCAGGGGCAGGAAAATAGAAAAGAATTTACTTTTCTAGTTCAAATAGAATACAAAAAACAGCACAAGGATTTTGAGCTAACTTAAATCTCTCTGCTTAATACAATCTAATCCCTGAACAACTAAAGTGCTTTTGGCATGCTTAATTAGTTAGTTAAAAACATATAAAGATTTTTTAAAATTTTATACAAAAATATATTTTTAGTTATAACTTATAAGTCATTAAAGAAGCTTGATTTTCTCAAAAGATCATGTATTATTCTTTTTCGAAGAAAATTGTATTTTTCTGTTTAAATTTATCTAAGTTAGAATTTTATCAAAGTTATATTCTTTTCTATTATGGCAGTTATGTGATTGAGATATTATTTTGTTGGCAAAAATATTCTAGATCTATTTTTTAAAATTTATCTCAGATCAACATTATTATCTATTTTTTGTTGGAAAAAGAACTTTCTATTATGTTAATATCTCAACTTTTTTAAACATTGAATAGTATGTTTTCACAAGGTATAAGGAGAAAATGTGGGGCCATGTGGCATAAATGATGTGGATCAAGGATAGCTGCCACATAGCAGGAGTGTGTTTCAGTAATATTTATAAAAAGTAGGAATAGTAGATCTTTTCAAAGAGGGTATAAACAAATAGAACATTCCTCCAAGACTCTAACAGAGTTGCAAATGTTTGCTAGCAATCTCTCTAGAAGGCCATATAAGCCCAAAAAGATAGTCACTATGCTTGACATGTAAACTGAAAAGGTAGCTGAAGATGAAATGTTCAGAGTTCTTTAGTTCTCAGGGAAACAAAATATGCTACAGTGAGAAAGCAAGATAAACTGATAGAAACCACTCAAAGGAGAATCTCACTTTGAGGAGACCACTCTTAAGCAAGACTGCACAAGAGGAATTTTTTTGTAGGAAACTATCCCCCAGACTCTTTCTATTGATAATCAAAAACTCCATACAAAGAATGTCTGAAATCATCATAAATAGGCAGAGACTTCATCTAAAACTACCCACTAACCCACTAACCTGGTTAATTGGTTAGTGCTGCTAACTGATGCTAGAATAAAGTAATACATAAACTGACTCGATCAACTAACCTGATTTCAGAGAACAACTAACAACCTGATTAGAAATAACAAAATAATAAAATTAATTAATTAACCAAATGTTTCTTTATCTAATACGCCTTCCATAATTTAAGCCTGGGTATGGGTTTGTATCAATGCATCCTCCCCAGAAATTCGACTTGTCCTCAAGTCGATACTTGGCACTTGTCTCCATTCTATGTGACAGCACCCATGTAGCTCTCCCATGGTTCACCCATGCCTTGACTTCTTGTGGACCTAGCTAGCTCTTCTTTGACATGACCTAAGATGAAGATGGAAGTTTGGTTTTGTGGTTTAAGGCTGGTGGAGAAACCGGTGCTGGGGGTTTGGATAACAGAGGGTTCGACTTTGAGAATTTTGGTAGTTTTTGGGATTTCTTTTTGGTTAAATTTGGTTTCAACCTCCCTGGATCTTGGCTTGGTTAATTCTAAACTCTCTGTTCCAACAGCTTCAGCTCCAAGCTCCATGAATTGTGGCTCAACATTGTTAGCTTCTTCTGGTTGGACTAAACTTTCTCCATAAACTTGCTCCGTAGTTGTTTACCAAAATGATAGAAACCACTCAAAGGAGAATCTCACTTTGAGGAGACCACTCTTAAGCAAGACTGCACAAGAGGAATTTTTTTGTAGGAAACTATCCCACAGACTCTTTCTATTGATAATCAAAAACTCCATACAAAGAATGTCTGAAATCATCATAAATAGGCAGAGACTTCGTCTAAAACTACCCACTAACCTGGTTAATTGGTTAGTGCTGCTAACTGATGCTAGAATAAAGTAATACATAAACTGACTCGATCAACTAACCTGATTTCAGAGAACAACTAACAACCTGATTAGAAATAACAAAATAATAAAATTAAATAATTAACCAAATGTTTCTTTATCTAATACGCCTTCCATAATTTAAGCCTGGGTATGGGTTTGTATCATAAACTCACAAAATGGCAGAGAATTGAACATGAGACAACACCTTTGTATCATAAACTCACAAAATGGCAGAGAATTGAACATGAGACAACACCTTCCCACAAAATGGCAGAGAAGTAATTAACTGACTAATACTTTTATACATGAACTAGTTCAGGTCTTAACTTCACAGTACCTGTCACATCAAAGTTCAAACACATTAAATACTGCACAAGGATTTGTCAGTTACCTATCAGAAGAATTTGCTCATTCCCACTATCAAAGCCTTCCATTTCTATTAGGAATTGTGTCTTGAGTCGCCTACTGGCTTCATGCTCACCTTCCGACTTCCGCTGCAATATTAAAAAAAAGGAGTTTAAAAGATTGAATCCAGAAGTAGGGATAATTTGTAAAAGAAATTAAAATGCTTGAAAGAAGCTTCAGGTCATTAACTATCCGATTGATAAAAGCATGTCCTTAAAGCACACCTTTTCTTTTTTTGAGACAAACCATGTAGAGATAGATTCTTAATGCACAAATCTACTGAGGAAGAACATCTACTTGGACATTAAGATGGAGTATCAGTGAGTTGACAAATATGATTGACCGGGTTGTAAAGCCAGAACATCACCTGAGACAAAAGTGAATCGATCTCATCAACAAATATTACAGCAGGTTGACGGCAGCTCGCAACTCCAAACAAGGCTCTTACAAGCTTTTCACCTTCACCAATCTGAAGCACATATCAAACTATAAGAACCAGTGGAAACTAGAAAGATTATCCAGTTATCTTTTTTTTTTAACCTACACCAGGGGAAACAAAAGAGAAAAGATAAGAATATGCTAGAAAGTTATATCTGAATGTAGTGACTAGCTTATAGGCTCTAGCATTAAATTGCCCTCAAAAGCCAGAAGGGCTGCCTCTGGTGCTTAGATCTGCACAAATGTTGCCTTGCTCATGGTGTTCTTTTTTTCGGGCAAAGAGTATGACTAGAATCATATTTCAGATTACCTTGACATATAATCCAGTTAACTAAGGGTAAAAATAAAGAATTTGACGGTAAACTAACCCCTTCGTATTTGAAAATAGAGGCTCCTTGCAATAAAAATGAAAATATCTTTTTTAATCACGTGACTATTGCAATTAATTCTGCTGCATCACTGGGGGACAAGGCTGATATATCATATATCAGCAGTTTCAGGGAAATTTTCTGCTATTGTCAAGTATCAACTACAATGATTAAGATCTTAGTTTTGCAATTATCTCATCAACTCAGAATATTCTGAGTGGAAATTTGTAAGTATTACGTACCCACTTGCTCGTCAACGAACTGGCAGATATATAAAAAAAAGTTGCCTTTGCTTCTCCAGCTATAGCTTTTCCTATCATTGTTTTACCGGTACCCTGAGGAAAAAGAAATAATATCCTATTATCTGATCATGAACCATTCCATAAAAACTAATTGATCAATTACTTACAGGTGGACCAAAGAGAAGAAGGCCTCGTCCAGGAGCACGGCAACCTTTAAATATGTCAGGCCGTAATAAAGGCCATACAACCATCTCAGTTACACATTTCTTTGCATGCTCCAAACCAGCTGCAACATTTTCAGATAATGAGCTATAAACTTAAGCACTGCAGTATGATGCATTTATCAGTAATATGGATTCGTATTACCAATGTCATCCCAGCGCACATTCGGATCTTGGTCCATCACCTCGTTACTAACATGTTCAATAAGACGAGGTTCCAGATTCCTTAGTTTTTCAGGAAGCTCTCCATCAGGACCACGCAACAAGTCCAGACTAAAATCAAGGTGTCAATAAATTTGGGTTAGGAACAAACAAAATCATGTGTATACGTTGGGAAGGAAAATGAGTTTACGAGACATAACTGCAAAATAAGGCATCTATCCTGTAAACACTGTCAAAAATCAAAAGGCAAATGTTTCTCTAACATATATATCAACCCACTCTAGCCATTAAGCAAATGCATACTGATGGATTGAAACGGAAATATGAAGGTAGCAACATAAATTTACCTCAGAGATTAAAAACAAAAGGTAATTTCAGAAAACATCAACTGATATGTAATACGAAAGTAAGAACAAACCATCTTTTCATTGAGTCATCCACGACATCATCACCCTTGCCACAAGCTCGTGCAGTCAAATTTCCAGAGTTGCTGCCACTGGATCTGATAGGAGGCACAAAATTACCACGTATACCACGACGTGATAAAGCATATGATCTTGTACCATAAGCTTTAACTAACGAATTATCGCTTGGGATAGAATCTGATGTACTTGGTGACCGCCCTAAGCCCCATTTCTGCTTTGCATCAATCTCCTGTAGCATAGAACAAAACACTAAGAACATCCACTAGTGAAGATGTAACAGTTTTACTTGATGTTGACATCACATGTCTTTGTCAGATAACATACTCAGATTAATATCAGCAATCGAGGAATACTTTATTCCTGTACCTTGACAAGATTAATTCTCAAGTGCTAAATCTCACTCATAATTAACATAAACAAAAGACTGACTGGTCGAATCTTTGTAAAATAAATATGTATAACCCATTCAGCAGCTAGGTCCAACAGTAGGTGTGAGTACAGGAAATAACAGAAATAAAGAACCATATCCTTCAATTTCTAACTGACAGCTGAAGAGCTTGGTATAATAAATAAGATACCAATTTTGAACGGGCACTAATAAATCCATTAGCTGAAGCTTCATGGTTGGGTTCTTCAATGGTCAAAGGTGACTTTGAAATCTCGTTTATAGGGCTTCTAGTTCTCATGTATGCATGCTTCCCTCCCATGTTTCCATGAATTCCAACTTCCTCAGTAGTCATATCTGAGTAACCTCTATGATTACCAGTACCTGGACATGGTGGATCCAAAATCACACAGTTGCCAGAGATGTTACTTTTGGAGGCCATGGGGCTTTTATTCAAGGTATCTCCACTTGCAGTTTTATTTGCCGGCAAAGTTGACTTCAAACACTTGTTTATAGGACTTATAGTTTCCATGCAAGCACGCTTCCCTTCCATGTTTCCATGTATTCCAACTTCATCAGTAACCATATATGTAGAGTAATCTCTAGAATTACCAATCCCAGGACATGGTGGGTCCGAAATCATACGGTTGCCAGATATATTAAATTTGGAGGCCAGGGGGCTTTTATTCAATATATCGCCATTTGCAATGTTATTCGCATGCGAAGTTGTCAATTTTGTATTGCTCATGATGCTTGAGATATTTCTTTTCTTTAAATGCTTGTCATCTAAATCTTGAACCTGAGATGTGGAGTGCATGGGAATCTCACGTTAAATCCATAAACACCAGAAAAAAATTTAAAAAATAGATGATGTTAATTATTAGCTCAAGCATAAATAGAGGTAGCAACTAAAGTCCATTAATGTCAGCAATGAACAACAAAGGTTAGGGCAGGAGGGTGGAATGAAATGGGGGAACAGAAAAAAATTACTGGCAAAGGGTTTGACAACCTAATTTCATGCTACAGTCACATTATCTGCATGCCTCAGCATCAAATAGTATATGTAAATAGGTAAACTAAATGATTGGCAGATTGGTAGCAAGTCTCTGTGCTATTCATGCAGAATTTTCATTACTCAAAAAGTGAAAAATGACTACACTCTCTTCCACCATATAACAGAGGGGAAATCAGTAAATATATGAATGAAAAAAGCAAAAGATTTAGAAACAAACTAAAATGCACTTCAGAAGTTCATGTTCATGCTGCAATTCACCTAAATTCAAGCTCATCAAAAGGAGTCAGAAACATACCTGTACTCTTTCATAGTTTGTATTAAGAAGAAGAGCACGAAAATGCTTTGAATTCTTGATTTTCTCAACATCGTCTGGGTTCATGCTAAAAAAATTTCCAACAGCTCTGCCTGCTCCTTCAAATGCTTGACTGATATTATAGAAAGTTCATTTGAAAAGAATACTATATTATTACGGATCCTTGACATTTAACTGCATCATATATTGTATGCGCATTCATTCTATAGAAGCTAGAATCTCTAAATAGCATTCACATTATAACATCCAGATATATGATAGTAAACTTGCAGGATTAAAATATGTACATTGACCATATACCATCTATATGAAATGCAGTTTTTATTCTCAATCTTAATGTAATTTTAAATATACCAAATTTCCAGCAGCTTAAATCTACAATTATCAGTGTTTAGATAATTACCAAAAATCGTCATATGAACCACATGATACAGCAATCTTGCTGGCTGATATGTTACAAAATATTCTGAAATGAAATAAATAAATCCATCTACAAGCAAGTTAAAACTTAAAACGATTCAAAGAAAAATCCTCATAGAATAAAATAAGGCTATCCAGCAGATCCATCATCACCATAGCACACAATGTTGGTAACTATATAGTGCAAGATACTTCCTTTTGTCAACGGGTGTGTTTGGCAAGGTCTAGTTTAACATTACAAGTCTTCCGTACAGCACACTATCATTCTTATCAGCATCATTGGCATTATAAGCATGTTTACCAAATTCACCCAAAGTGTATGAGCAGAAATTCAAATTTAGAAAAAAGATGAAGTAGCATGCCCCTCAAACATCATAGTGGATTATATCATCTGTAGAGATGATGAATACATAACGGGAGACAAGCTCAATACAAAGAGGTTCATCCTTCTTCCAACATGGTTCTTAATCAAGTGGCAAGACTTAGGGCATGTAGGTAAAGGTGTGAAACCATAAACATTCTTATCATGATGGCATGGGCAGAAAAATATTGCATTTTGGTGGTCTTCATTCATAGATCATTAAGCGGTTTTAAATTGTTGTAATAACTAAAAGAGATTTTAAAAGCAGAAGAATAGGGGAGTACTAAAAAACAGGCAAGCATGTCCAACTGCAATGAATAGAGTCATGACCAGTTTTTGACACCAATGTAAGTATTCCCAAACACATGGTGACTGATGCAGCATTGAGAAGCAAAGAAACACCTACTTATCTCAGCACCACCAAATCCAAACTAGAGTGCAGCACGGAAGCTGACTACTTAGCAGCTAACTGCATCCCATACACAATTGCTTCTTCTAGTTTTACTGAAACTAAATTAACCAGTAAGATCACCATTTATTCATTCATTTTGGTCCCAGAGTTTTAAGAAATCAGAGACAGTGAAGTTAGACTCCTCTTCCAGACAACTACACCGAGAGAAAGTTCAAATTCCTACATATGTTTCCCCATTTTAAGGTCAAACCATTTATTCGTTCATTTTGGTCCCAGAGTTTTAAGAAAACATAGACAGTTTACAACGAGAGAAAGTTCAAATTCCTACATATGTTTCCCCATTTTTAGGTCAAACCATCTAAATGTATGATACATATATATTCTTTCAAAGATCATCAGGTTCCACAGTAGAAACTTAATTTTAACAAATTCTATCACCTCTACATAAACAGACCTTAAATACGAACAAGCATCAGTGGAAAAAAAATCGTAAGGATAAAGCGGGGTTACCGGTCAGACTCCGGAGTGAGAGCTCGCCGAGCACTGTCGAGCACCGAGCGAGCTTCGAGGCGAATGGGGCGGATGAAAGCTTCATCGACGTCGTCGCGAGTACGAGAATCAAGGAATCCCAACAGTCGGAGGGTTAGGATTTGGGCGGAAGTGAAGTCGCCTCTTTCGAGAGCAGAAGTTGCTCCGAAGAGTAGAGATTGGAGACGCTTTGTGTTTTCGTCGACCTCTTTCCTCCAATTTGTGGCTCCTTGTTTAGCCATTTTTGAGGGATTTCGAAGATGTCTATCGAGGTTTTTACTTCTATGCATCTCGTTCCCGCCACTTCTTAGTGAGAAATTGTATGTGTTTTTTTAGCACGAGAGTTCTTTTTTTTTTTTGTTTTTTTTGTTTTTTTTTTTGAGGAAAGAATTAGGGGGGCGAGCTCAGCGCGAGCATCGCCGCCCTAGAGCATCCAAATGGATGAGATCTAGGAGATCTGATGGAGCTGGAACTTCCGAGTCGTTGATGGTGTGGTCAGACTTTGCAATCAAATCAGCCACCTTGTTGATTTCTCGGAAAATATGGGTGAGGCGATACTCCTCGAACTCGCTCAAGTAGCAGCGAATATCGGACATGATCATCTCAATCTCCCAAGGACAGCTCCACTTTCCATTAATGGCATTAATAAGGCATAGGTTGTCGCCTTCAATTTCAATCTTCGTGATCCCGCGTTTCCTCGCTTCACGGACTCCGCATCTAAGGGCGATAGCTTCAGACATGATGATAGATAGGTCGCCACAAGGTCCGTTGCCCCAGGCCACTGGCTGGCCCGTATCGTTCCTAATGATAAAACCAAAGGTAGAGCGCCCATTATGGTCCTTTGCCCCGTCAAAGTTTAATTTGACGACTCCAGTGGGTGGCTTACTCCACTTGATGTTTTTCCTTTTTCTTCTTTCTTGTTGGATGTTGTTTTTGAGGGACTTGGTTTTGTTTTTGCTCTCTTCATTCTCTTTTTTCGCTTGGTCCTAGTCTTGGAGTTGTTTGGATATGGCTCCTGTGATGTCATGGAGGTTTGATTCTCCTTTGAATATTTTTTGGTTTCTTTTGTACCAAATGCTCCACCATATGGTGGCGAGCCTTTCAAAATTCTTTTTTCCAATTTTTCCGTGGATCTCATGTAGGATTTCAAGTGGCTTACAATCGATATTGAGTTGTGTTAATATCTTATTTGTTTCTGGGTCTATCTGTTCAATTGTGTCTCTAGTATAAGGACAAAGCAACAATATGTGGCTAGTATCCTCGTAGGTGTTAGTGCATAATTCACATGGGAGAGTTACTGGGATGTGCCTCTCAAACAGTTTTGCTTTGGTTGGGAGCCCGTCCTTAGCAACCTTCCATATAAAGTTTTTTATTCTGGGAGGGATATCAAGCTTCCATATCCAACTTAGGTCATTGTGGTTGACGTTCTTATTTTTGTTGATCATTGTTAATGCAGAGCTGGTTGAGAACCAACCGTTTTTACTAGGGCCCCAATATAACCGATCTTGTATGTAATTTTCTGGGATTGGTGTGTTAATGATTTGGTTGGTTGTTGTTGCGTCGAATATTTGTTCCAGTTTGTCTTTATTCCATTGTCTATCAGGCGTTAAATACATGCAGACTCTTTCATCCGGGTTTATAGAGTGTGGTGTGATGGTTTTCTCTAACAAGTCTATGTTACCCAACCAGTTGTCTTTCCAAAAGTTAATCGTTTGTCCGTCCCCTATTTTCCAAACGAGGCCTTGTAAGAACAAGGGTTTTAATTCCATTAGTTTTGTCCATTGACATGATGTGGTACCTTTTTTATTGTATGTGAGGATGTTGGTTCCTTTTAGGTATTTCTCCGAAATAATCTTGACCCAAATGTTGTTTGGTTCTGCCAAAATTTTCCATAGTAGTTTCATTTGTAGTGCATTGTTCATATCCTCGGCTTTTGCGATTCCCAGTCCTCCTTGGTTGATAGGTTGGCATATTTCATTCCAGTTTATAAGCGGTTTATAGTTTCCCTGTTTGTTCCAGTAGAAGTTTTTGTGTAATTTATCAATTTGTTTATGCATTCCGTGCGGTAGCGTAAAGCTCTGCATAATATAGTTGGATTGTGCAGATAGGTTTGCTTTTATTAAGATCCTTCTTCCCTCCTGAGATAATGTATTCGCTTTCCATTTAGCTAGTTGGTTGTTTGTCTTTTTGATAATTTGTTCAAATGTTCCATTGTTGACTTTGCCATTTAGGATCGGACAACCTAGGTATTTATCTAGAGCGTTCACATTTTGTATATTTAATATCTGTTGGAGCAATTGTTTCGTTGGGTTTGGGGTGTTTTTTGTTGTTTGAAAGGCTGATTTATTAAAGTTAACTTTTTGCCCTGAGGCGTCACAATATTCCTCTATGATATCTTTTATCTTCTTTGCATTTGTAGCATTTGCTTTTGCAAATATAATGATATCATCCGCAAAGGTTAGAAAAGGTATTCTAGTTCCTTTCCTTACTAGTTGTATGCCAAGTGGGTTTTTCCTTTCTATTGCGGCTGCCTGTATTTTCTAGCAAGGACTTCCGCACATAGAATGAAAAGAAAGGGTGATATTGGGTCTCCTTGTCGTAGTCCCCTTTGAGGGAAGAATTGGTCAGTTGGTCCATTGTTAACTAAGACTGAGAAAGAAACTGTGTGTATACATTCGTCAACCCAGTTGATAAATCTATCGCAAAATCCCAACTTTTTGAGTACAGCGGTAATGAATGGCCATTCTAAACGATCATACGCTTTTTCCATATCCAGTTTTATGGCTACTAGTCCTTCCTTTCCTTGTTTTTTCCTAAATGAGTGGAAAATCTCGTTTGCTATTAGGATATTATCATGTATATTTCTTTCTGCAACAAAGGCTCCTTGGAGTGGATGTATTAGGCGTGGCATGACTCGTTTGAGTCGCTCCGTGATTATTTTTGATATTACTTTGTAAATTGTGTTGCAAAGGCTGATTGGTCTGTAGTGGTTTGTTGAGGTAGGGTTGTCACATTTTGGTATTAAGGTGATAAATGTGTGGTTTAGTTGTTTTAATAATTTTCTGGAATGGAAAAAGCTTTTGACTGCCTTTATAACATCTGGTCCAACAATGTCCCAGTATTTTTTGTAGAAACCTGCCGGCATACCGTCCGGTCTTGGAGATTTATCTTCTCCAATGTTAAAGAGAGCATTTTTTACCTCTTTATTGCTAATTTGTTTGGTAAGTTCTTGGTTTTGTATGTCAGTTATTTCTCTATCCAAGACGTTGAGGGTTTCTTCCATTTTCCTGATGTTAATTTGCTGTTTTTTGAATCTCAGTTCATAGTCTCTTCTTATTTCCTTTTTAATATTTTCCAACCCTATGATATGTGTTCCTTCATTGGTAAGTATTTCCTTGATAATCTTTCTATGTCTTCTTCCATTCGCGATTCTATGGAAATACTTGGAGTTGGTATCCATATTCTTTAATTGTTTGCTCTTTGCTCTCTGGGCCCAGAAAGTTTGGTGGAACTGTAGGAGTTTCTCTTTTTTCCTTATAAGGTTATGTTGCCTTTGTATGAGGGTGTGATCATTGTCCGTGGAAATTTTGCTTTGGATATTAGTTAGGTCTTCTTCTAGCTTTTTGAGTTGTTCAAAGATGTTGCCAAATGTCGTTTTATTCCAATGCTTGGCTTGCCTTTTTAGTAGTTGGGTCCTCTTGGTTAGTTTGAACATATTTGATCCTTCTACATTCTGCCTCCATGCTTGGTGAACTACGTTGCGGAAGTCCTTTCTCTTAGTCCACATCATTTCAAATTTAAAGGGTTGAGCTTTTGTGGCTTCATTGTTGTCCAATTTCATAGAAATTGGGCAATGGTCAGAGGTTGTGAAGGCATGATTCTTCGTGTATAGGTTGGGAAATTCTTGTAGAACTTGGTCCTGTACTAGAATTCTGTCCAACTTTTCATAGGTGTTGTTGTGTTCATTTCTTGATTTCCTCCATGTGAACTGATTTCCATGGGTAGGGATATCTATTAGGTCACATTCGTTTTTAAATTGTTGTAGTCGTCTAAATCTTCTTTGGTTAGGTGGGGTCCCTCCTTTTTTCTCTGCGCTTTCTTGGATTTCGTTGAGGTCTCCAATCACACAACAAGGTAACTGTAGACTCTTAATAAAGTTTTGGATAGCCTCCCAGAATGCGGTTTTCTCAGTCTCCTTTGGTGGTGCATATGCAAAAATTATAATAAGGTTGATATTTCTTTCCAAGTGGTTGTATTTTATTGCTATAAACCTTGATTCTCGGTGTACAATCTCTATTGTTTCATTAATCATTTGGTAGGCTTTCCATAGAATGCAAATGCCCCTGGATCGCCCTTGGGCCGGAGAGAACTCGCAGTTGTCGAAACCTGCTTTTTTCCACTTTTTCTCTTCAGGCATGTTTTGAGTTTTGGTTTCCACTAGTGCGATTATTTGTATTCTTTCTACTTTACAAAAGGTTTCGATGTCAGTCCAAACATATCTCCTTCCGATCCCTCTACAATTCCATAACGCAATTTTCATGGTGGAATATGTGAAGGAAAATGGGTTTTATCAGTCTCATAAACTTTATTAATTTTGTTCCGTCGATTTTGTTGCAGGTAGTTGGCTCTCGGAGTGAACTCATTCGTCATTCTTTGCTCTCTTTGTGTTATTTCAATGAGTTTTCCAAATGTAACCACGATAGTCCTAGAAAGTCTCGTTGTGCAGTATCTGTTGTTTATATCTGACTCTTGTTTTGTTATGATATGCTCATATTTTAGACTGGGCTTTTGTGCTAGTTGAAGGTTTATATTAATTTCTTTTTGGTGTGTCCCCATTGAGTGTCGTTTCCAATTCCTTGGATATTTCTTTTTTGTTTTGTTTGTCACCATGATTTCTTTGACTTTTTTAGTCTCAGACCAAAAAAGATTTGTCTTTATTCTATGATCCAAGGAGACAATATGGTTGACTGTAAAAATCCACATGCGAAATTCCCATTCAACTGTGTTAATACAATATATTACTTTCAAGGGTGGTTGTTGCTGGGGGTGTGGTTGGTGTTGTTTCTGATCGTTTGTTGCTTGTGTGTCTGCCTTGTGTAGGGTCTTGTTTTCCAATGTTTTCCTTTGGAGTATCCAGAACCGATCATACGATTCCCATTCTCTTGTTTTTATTTTAACCTCATTGGTGTGATGCATGTTACTTCCAATCTTTTCGAGGCTAGCACGCTTCAGGTTCTTTTCATACCTCTTGTTAATCTGAACACAAAAACAAATGATAGTATATAGTAGAGATGAGTAATGATTGTAACATGTATTCATACTTATTATGTTTTTGTTTGTAATTGTTGTTGTTTTAGACTTATTCCTTTCAAAGGTATTAAAATGTATAGCATCTTTGCATATATTGTTATGATTTATTTTTCTTGGTGTTGCTCGATTGTTAGGAGATAATGTAGATAAGACCCAGCTACAAGTTGGGTCGGAAAGGGGGGGCAGCATAGAGTAACAACACATAAACACTACACTCATATAGATCAAACACTTACACATAACATTGAAAGAAAGCAGACATAGAGCCAACCCTAGTAACAAGGTAGGGTGGAAGCTAACTCCTAAGAACATGAACCGAGACATGGACCAAGGACAAACACAGAACCTAACAGACTTGATAGAGAAAACACAAATACTAGGTAGATAGTGGTTTAGGGAAGAAATATTCCCACACAAAGAGATAGTATTGATTGGCTCATGGTTGTTGTTGCTAGTTTCTTTGGTGGTGGGGTTTGGTTTTTCATGCCTTGTGGGCTGGTGGGAGACATTTCCGAGCCTAAACCGAGTGTCGATCTTCATTTCTTCTGTTTTTTCCACCCCTTAAGGCTAGAAGTTGCAGTGTCTTCCACCCCGCCAATAGTCCTCCTTTTACTCGACTCAGAAGTTGACATTTGGTCGAGTTTTTCTTCACTCTGGCTGGGATTTTGATTCATAGAAGTGGCAGTGTGCATGGAATGGAATGATTTTCCGGAGTTGTTATCTTCAAGGATAGCTTTGTTTTCCTCGATGAGTGCATTCAGCTCTGCCTCCGTAAATGAGGAGTTCTCCAATTCAGCTTCGAGGAGTTCGTCCCCTAGGAGGTCATCTTGAATCTCCATGTATGCTTGCAAGTCTTCTAAAAATTCATCTTTGGTGAGCTCTTTCGTGTTGCTGGGGGGTGGAGCCGTTATGGCTTTCTCCTTGATGTCATCACGAGGGGTTTTCTGCTCTTGTTGAGGACTTAGAGTTGGTTCCTGGTTAGTTGATGCACCTGCAAGTTTGTTTTCAACTCCTTCCTCCTTTGTGGTTTGTTTGAAGCTTCCCTTCGAGCTGTCCGAAGAGGAGTCTGATTTGAGCACAATGGTTATGCCACTGTTTTTTGACAAGTAGGGTTTGACACCCAAGAACTCGGCTTGGTCCACCATTTTCTGCTTCCCTTTCCTTTGTTGGACGGTTTCCCATGATGGGTCCTGGGCATCATTCTGCACTCTAGTTTGATTAGCTGATTGTTGTGGGCTGTTTGAGGTTTTTCTCATGGTGACTTGTATTTTTGTTGGGGTGAGGTTCCACAGGGGGCAACTTGTGAACGTGTGATCCCTTTCCCCACAGTTAGCGCACCCTTTGGGGAAATCCTCAAACCATATATTGAATTTTTTGAACTTTCTCATCTCGTCGAGAGCGATGGCTGTCTCCCTATGCAGGAAATTGAGGTCAAAGTTTACTACAAACCGGTTGAATCTTCCCCCTTGTTTCCTTTCAGCTCTCGGGTCGATCCTCACAAGTGTCCCCAACCCGTTGGCTTCAAGGATTGTTTGGATGGAGTCATTGTTCATGTAGATGGATGGGAGCTTTGGGATCCTCATCCAGAGGTCAACCACATTTTTTGGTTCGGTGGATGGTTCAAAGTGAGGGGTCCAGGGTTTGAGAACAAGAAGTTGGCCAAAGAGGTGGTATGGTCTTTTCTCCCACACTTGTTGTAGGTCAAGTGGGTTGGTAAAGCAAAATTTAAGCCATTGGTATTGTTTGTTTCGGATTTGAAGGTCGCCTTTCATGAAACCCCACTCATTATTTAGTTTGTTTTTGAGTTTGGTGTACTCCAGCGGGTTGCCAAGAATGAATCCCAACAGAGACGTTTGCTTGGTTTTCTCAATTGTGTCATTGACTTTTGACAGTCTGGACACAAAGGTGGCAGGATCCATTTTGAGCTTTAGCTTCCCAAACTCCTTAGGAAGGAGGGTCTCAGGTAGGGATCCTGTTGGGGGAGAGCCTTTGGGATTTTTTTGTTGTTGTTTGGTTCCCGAAGGCCCAGCTTCACCATTGTTGTTGTCAGGTTTTTTGGAATTTTTGGATTCTGGATTTGTTGGTGTTTTGTTGGGAGCTGGAGAACAAATGACATCTTTGTAGCTTTTGCTCACTAGTTCATTGGAGTTGGATTTGTTTGGGTTTTGGTCTTCCATATTACAGGCTTTGTCAAACAAGAGCAAAGAGAAGGGATTGGATTGAGAGGAAATTCCAGATGAGAGGAGAGAAAGGTGTGTGCAGGGGAAGATGGTGACACTGTGTGATTTATAGGCAGATTCAGGAGTGCAAAAGAGAGTGTAGAAAGTAGGAGAGAAGAGATTAAGGGTTAGTAGTACCTTGACTAGTTTCTTAGCTTCCTTGCTTGTCTCTCCCACCGGGGTCATCTGTACATGGGGGAGAGGTTTGCCGTCAAAACGTCGCATCCGTGAACAGATGCTCAGTTGGACCTGGCTCATGCGCCACCTTTCAGTGTTCATCCTTCTTCTTCCTTCTGGTGTTGCAATCCCCCAGGCAGCGGCAGCAGGCCCTTCTAAAAAGATGGCACAAGTTCTTTTGTCTTGTTCTCTTTTTTTCCATGGAGGTCTCCATTGTTTCAGACCCAAAAGGTGCCATCTCTGGCCGGTGAACAGACGGATCTCACCTTTTGTCCTTTGAAACTGGTTTGACAACTGATTATTCCAAAGCCCCACGATAAGGTTGAAGCTTGCTATATTCCAATATTTCCATTGTCTCTTTGGAAGGGAGTATGAAGAGACCCTTTTGCCTGGGTCTTTGAATTTGCAGAGAGGGATAGCTTTTTGAGATCTAATTTCTTGCTTTTTCTTTTTGATTTTCGTTTTTCTATGGCCATGGATTTGGATCTTGTGGAAGAGGATGAACGAACAAAGGGTTCTGGAATTTGGAATTGGGGGCGCGTGGTGGGGCGCGTACTTTCTGGGAGACATGGGTTTTTTTTCTTTCTGGGTAGCTTGTAGAAGTAGTACTCGTCATGTAGAACGAGAGTTCTTAAAATTAGTTTAGAACTTTTTAAGAAAAAATTATGAAACTTGTCTAAATTTACTTTTTCTCCCTTTTTCATATTATATAGTATGCAACTTCAAATATAAATATTTTCATATTCTTATTACTTAAAAAATATCGAGTGATTTTGAAAGAAGTTTCGAATACGAGTTACGTAGTTGACATTATATGGTATATTCACCACTCATATAATTGTTTTTTATTTACGCAATTGATGTTCATGTTTTTAGTATAGTTTTAGGTATTTTTCTTAGGTTGTTGTTTTGGGCAGGATAATCGCACTAACGCGTTACCTGTTATAATGTGGGAAATCCTAACCAAACAGAAGTTGTAACGCGTTATAAATTGCAGGCAAGTAATTCAGAGTAGTAAAACAAAGTAATAGGCAAGAAACAACAGGATGAGAAAATTAGTATTTTCAATTGAGATCGTCAATCTTTTGCTAACACAAATAGACGTTTTGGGACCGATTAAATTGCTGGAAAAAGACTTGAGTTTTTTATGAATGATTGCCAATTTCAGTATTCATGCCTTTTATCTTTGTCTCGTCTCCTATTTATACTCTTCTTCCCCACTTCGACCGTTAGCCGAAACGCCTAGCACATCCCGGAGATCTCGCCCTCGCCGTTAATGACATAGCCGTTGGTGTTGATCATGAAGTCCAAAATTTCCGCCTTGCTTTGACTGCTCCGTCGTCCTCTCTTTCTATCTATTTACTCAGATCGACGATGATGGGCTTGTAGCATTCTTTTTGGGCCGAATTTGGGAGGGCCCAACAATACCCCCTTAAAAACCCGGGAAAACTCCCTCCACCGCTTTTCTGGGGTTTTTGATTATCGCTTCTTGGAAGTTGTAGTGCGTAAAGGCGTGTCCCATCAATCCGTATTTATAGCAGTCATGATGGTCCCTAAGACTTCAGTTGTGTTTCTCGGTGTCCAGGTACGCTTCCTTCTACTTTGCTTCTTCGTCTTCAACCTCACTTCCTCCCTTCACTATGGCAACTTCCAGTTCCTCTTCTCTTTACTGTCTCGAAGCCACCATTCCTCCTTCCCTAACCTCTTCCGGACTCCTCACTTCCTATCACCGGAGGGACAGTACTTCGGAAGACCCCCATATCTTCGCCTGCAGCCACCCATTCTTCAACTTCTAGATGCCTTTGACGAAGGCATCGGTGCTGTGCTATTACAAGAGGATCGACCTCTTTCTTTTTTAGTAAGAAGTTGGGAGTTCGCCGCCATGGCTCTTCGGCCTACCATAGAGAGTTGTTCGCTATTGTCTCTGCTATTCAGAAATGGCGTGAATATTTGTTGGGTTGTGAGTTCTTGATTCGCAACGATCAGAAAAGAGCTCCTTACTCAAGTAATTCAGACACTTGATCAGCAGTTTTTTATCCGGAAGCTTATGGGCTATAAAAACTGATGTGACTATGCTAAGGCCATCACATCGTGAAATAATGATGTGTGCGTGTCTGGTTAGAAGGCCACGACTTGTGTGGTTAATTGCTTGGCTTATGAGAGTTTTTTATGACATTTGGAGATTTTGGGTCTATTTTGTTATTTGTTAAACTTTTCCTAAGGCAAATGTCAGTTTTGCCCTTAGGTCTTTCTTTATAAGCCACTAGTGCTCTAGTTTTCTAGTAGACAAGAATTGATGAACACATCCCAATCTTTTGTCTGTTGGTTGTCAAGGTGAAGCCCACCTTGATAAAGGGAGTTCAAGGGATCAAATCCCCCCTCCAACACCCTGCAGGATAAAAGGTGTGAAACCTCCTGTAGGTTGGGGTGCATGGGCTACAGCCCATGACATGTGATTGAGCGCCACTAGTCAGATCGCCGACCGAGGCAGACTAGAGGCTGGCCCACTGGTCAGAACGCCGACTCAAGGCAGGCCGGGAAGGTGGGTTCAGGTGGGCTTGATCACATCAAAAAAGTGATGTGATCGAGCCCACCTGAACCCACCTTCCCGGCCTGCCTCGAGTCGGCGTTCTGACCCTCCGTCGACGATCTGACTAGTGGCGCTCAATCGCATGTCATGGGCTGCAGCCCATGCACCCCAACATGTAGGAGGTTTCACACCTTTTATCCTACAGGATGTTGGAGGGGGGATTTGATCCCCTGACCTCCCTTAATCAAGGTGGGATCCTTCACCTTGACAACCAACTCCACTGTAGTAGAATTGGTTGTCAAGGTGAAGGACCCCACCTTGATAAAGGGAGGTCAGGGGATCAAATCCCCCCTCCAACATCCTGCAGGATAAAAGGTATGAAACCTCCTGCAGGTTGGGGTGCATGGGTTGCAGCCCATGACATGTGATTGAGTGCCACTAGTCAGATCGCCGACCAAGGCAGACTAGAGGCTGGCCCATTGGTCAGAATGCCGACTTGAGGCAGGCCGGGAATGTGGGTTCAGGTGGGCTTGATCACATCAAAAACCGTATTGAATATAAGTCTGGGGCTAGAAACAGAGTGGCCAATGCTCTGTCCCGTTGCATGATTGAGGATAATGCGTCGTTACAACAATTTCTGTCATTGTCTGTGCCACTCCCGGATTTGCTCCACCGGCTAGGTCAAGAGAACACCAGCTTGGAGAATTTGAAAGCCTGGCATGAATCCGCGACCGCGGCACGTTGAACTCACCATTTCAGGTACATGACTGCATTCTTTATTATGGGCACCATCTAGTTGTGGGTGCCGCTTCTCCGATCAAGGCAAAAATCTTAACCGAGTTTCATGCCACTCCGAGTGCGGGCTATCCCGGCATTGATTGGAAATTTCGGCGTGTTGCTGAGGTTTTCTATTGGAAAGGCATGTGAGCCGATGTCAAACGTTTTGTTGATTCTTGTCTCATTTGTCAATCCACCAAGTATAGAACGAGTAAGCCTGCCGGACTAATTCAGCCATTCCCGTCCCTCAACAAGTTTAGGACGATGTATCAATGGATTTTATTACAGGATTGCCGCCATCTCGGAACCATAAGACAATCTTGGTGGTAGTTGACAGGTTGTCTAAATATGTGTATTTCGTTGACCTTGGTTCCTCTTTTGATGCGTCCAAAGTCGTCGCCTTTTTTGTTGATATTATGGTAAAATTACACGGCATTCCAGCATCTATTGTGTCTGACAGGGACCATATATTTTGGAGTGCATTTCGGACTGAATTGCATCGCCTCAACGGTATAAAGCTCCGCCACAGTACAACATATCATCCCCAGACGGACGGCCAAACCGAGGTCAAGAATCGCGGTTTGGAGTAGTATCTTCGCGCCTTCACTCAAGGTCGTCCCCGACGTAGGTTTGATTTCTTACCTTGGGCGGAGCTTGCAATGAATTTTATGTTCCATGAAGGATTGGGGATGTCAGCATTTAAAGCTTTATACGGTCGTGAAACGCCTCCCATTGCCCGAGTCACTTTACCTATCGGTGCGCTTTCCCCGACAGTAGAAGCTATCCGAGATCACGATTAAGTCATCGCCGTAATTTGATCTAATTTGACAAAAATGCAACAACGGATAGCAGCTCAGGCTAATAAACATCGAAAAGACGTCGAATTTCAGGTTGGTGATCGTGTCTTATTAAAACTTCAGCCTTATTGTCAGCATTCGGTGGCCCAGCCTCTCTCTGCCAAGCTGGCTCGCCGCTTTTACGGGCCCTTCACAATCATCGAACACATCGGTTCAGTTGCCTATCGATTACAGTTTTCTGCCACCGCTCGTATACATAATGTCTTTCATGTTTCCTTGCTCAAACCGTTTATTCCCGACGGTTCGGAAATTATTCCAGCTACTATACTTGTCGAGTTCTTATATGATCAACCGCTTTCTCGGCCAATTCGCGCCACCGCTGTCCGCAACATGTTGGTGGCTGGCCGTCCCCGCTCGGAATGGCTCGTTGAATGGGATGAAGGTAACCCAGCCTTGTCGACGTGGGAACCTGTGGCAGAGATATAGCGTTCATTTCTGGATTTACGGCTTGAGGACAAGTCGAATCTCATCGAGGGAGAGAATGATAAGCCTCAAGTTACTATTTTAAGACCACATAGGGAGTGTCGTAAGCCAAAAAGATATGAGGATTAATAGTTGCTTATTTTGATATTTTACTTAAATATGTACTTTTTATAAACTAGAGTTTTACTCTCTTCTCGGGTTTTCTTTACGGTTCTTTCCCGGGACACCTTTCTTGAACCGTTAGGGCTCAACTTTAAATACTCTTGTCTTGCCTTGCTAATAAAATTGTGGGATTCATACGCACAGAAATTTATTAAAAGCGCACAGAATCTCCGCGCAACGCCATTTCGCGCGAAATAGCGTTGCGCGGAAAGGCAAAACCGTAAACTGAGGTAAAGGAGTCGGGAAATGAATTTGGGTCGCACGAAATGGGCCTGTGAGGCCCTGCGCAAGCCCGTTTCGCGGGTCTTTAGGGTTTCAAAACAAATAGAGCCACGCAGCTTTGGGCCGCACGAAATGGGCCTGTGAGGCCCCGCGCAAGCCCATTTCGAGGCTCTTTAGGGTTAAAATGCGAGCGCGCCGCCATCGTCGTCAACCTCGAGCTTTGAAACCCCATTTCGCGCAAAACCAGATCTCGAACAAAAAAAACCGATCCCCGATCCCGTCAAACACCATGGCCACCGATCGGACCACCGACCCATCGCCACCGTTGCCATCGAGCGAAGCCGAGGCCGTCACGACGGACCCCACCGAGTCCGCACCCATGGCCGTCGCGACGGACCCGACCGAACCCGCCTCCACCGCGGCTGTTCCGGTGGAACCACCGGCCACCGAGGCCATCTCCAGCGCGTCGGCTCCGGCCAGCGAGCCCGTCGCCACCACGTCCGTCGCCATCGAGCCCACCGCGCCCGTTGCCACCACCGTCGACCGACCCGATCTGGTTCGTAGTCGGATCCGCACCCGAGCGACATTTACGGCTGAGGTACGTTTCAAATTGATTACGAAATTTTATATTATTTAAATTTTATAAAATTTCGTATTGAATTTTTGGTATTAAATTTCGTTTATATAATTGAGTTAATCAATTTGAATAGGTTGTTAATCAATTTAAATCAATTTGGCTTATTTAGTAAGATATTCAATTTGATAATTTGTTTACTATTCAAATTCCTAGTTATATTTAGTTTTTGTTATTGTTATTAGTTGTTTAATTTAATTTATTTTTATCAATTTAGAGTTATATTTAGATTTGGAATTATAGTTATGAACTTGTAATTAATATAAGTAGATAAGTAGATAAGTATGACCCTAAAAGAATTGATAAATAAATAAATTAAGTAGATAAGTATGACCCTAAAATTATTGACCCTAAAAGAATTAAATTAAGTTAAGATAGAGAAATATTAAAATTAAATTAAGTGAACATTAGAGTTAAAATCTGTAGCTAAAATTTGTTGTGAAGGTTAGAAAATTGTAAATAATTGAGTAAATAAATTTCGCTTATTTAGTAAGATATTTAATGTCATAATTTGTTTATGATTCAGATTCCTATTTATATTTAGTTTTTGTTGTTGTTATTAGTTGTTTTATTTAATTTATTTGTCTTAATGTAGAGTTATATTTAGATTTTGAATTATTAGTTATGAACTTGTACTTAATATGAATTCATAGTCGTAGGTTGAATTCTTGATTTAAAAAAAATAATTACAGTTATAATTAGAGTTTGAATTATGGTTTTATTCATTTTTCATTACAAACGTAATGAAAATTGAAATAAAATTAGTAATGATAAATGAGTTTTTGGTTCGGAATTTGAATTCCGACAGAAACGACGAATTCATTAGCTGAATTCATATTCATAGGGTGAATTTCTAAATAAAAGAAAAAAATTAATAGAAAACTTACTAATTTAATTTGAACTTGTCGCCTAAAGGACGTACACACTAGTTTGAGCGCCGTCCTCCTCGATAAGAGGAGGAAAAAGGAGGCGCCCAAGCTCACGTGCGCCGAGATTGCACATGCGTTACTTGCCAGAGTGCCGCCTACCGAGCAGTAGCGGATAGCTAGTGATCCGAAGTTGACGCATGCACCGGAGATAGATGTAGACCCCTCCGTCGAGGTGGAGGTTGATTTTACGGAGGAGCTCCTGCAGGACGACTTGCCAGATGACGTTGCAGGGGACGACATGCCCTTCGCGGAGCAGGACGTACAGTTTGATGCTCCCTTAGGTACAACGGAGGATTTGTCGGTTGACGATTACCACATATCCGAGGCCACCATTTCTATTTCACCTCCCACCACGACCCATGTCCCGCCACCACCACCGGTCTTTTCCAGTCCTCCACCTACTTCTTCGACCGATCCTACTACATCCGTGGCGGGATCCTCAGCTCCTCCGCTCACATCCACATCCCCTCCTCCCGTTCCAACAGCACCCATCCCTCCTCCCGTTCCATCATCTCACATACCTCCCCCCGCTGCGGAGGTACCCCCGCCCCCCCTGCACCAGCAGCAGGGGCCGCTCATGAGGACCCTCCTGCTGCGGAGGGCTTTCCGGGAGGTCCTATTGACGACAGCCTGTTGACGACGTATTCCACACATGTGGCGGGCAGGATTTGGATCGACCGTACCGTACGTAAACTTTTCCAAACTACGAGTATTTAATTTTTTTCGAAAGCAATGCTTAGTTTTTCTAAGTCACGTTTATTTTCCTCTGTTTAGTATCTTCAGGTCATTAGAGTCTGGTCTAGGAACTTGGATCCCTTAGACTTGTTTCGAGAGTATATGCATGGAGGACCCGATTCCTGGTGGGGCCTCGCCCAGCGGAGCGGTCTCACCAGGCTGATTGGCATGGAGTTTGGCGCGACGGACCACATTCTCATCTCTGCATTTCGGGAGCGTTGGTTTCCAGAGACCAACTCCTTCCACTTCCCGTGAGGCGAGATGACCATCACCCTCCATGACATGCACCGCATTTTCGGGCTGCGTATAGATGGAGAGGCTATGGTACCCCAGATGGATATTTTGCAGCTCGAGGCTCGTTTAGGGGATTTGCTCAGCCTCGATCCACAGACAGCACATGCGTGGAGGACACGGGCCCCGAACAAGGCCATCGCAGCTATTCTGTTGGACATGTTTAGTGGGATGCGACCCGCATCCCCAAGGACCATTGCCACTGTGTTTCTATGGTACTTTATTGGGATGACGTTATTCGTCGACAAGTCCGGGAACATGATCAAGACGTGGATATTGGGGTTTCTATTGGACCACGAGAGGACTGGTCAATATGCTTGGGGGCGGGTTTATTGTCTTTACTATTTCGTGAGCTGGGCATGACGTCGCGCGCCAAGACTAAGGGATGCTCGGGTTGCGCTCTTGTTTTGAGGGTACGTGCTTCGTCCTAAGTATTTCATTCTTCGAATTTGGTTGGATTCAATATCTTATGAGTATTGTTTCAAACTTGGATCATGAGTTATTTCGAGCACACCCGGGGCCGGATCAAGTTGGCTATGCAGGTGCTAGCTGACCCTCTTGCAGTCGCACGACAGCCTGGTGAGCGGGCCCCCAACCGAGACGTGAGGAGGCTAGATGCGATGCGACAGCTTCTAGACACGATCCGTGCAGAGGAGGTTAGACTTCGAAATCAACCTGACGTACATTGTATAGTGTGAGCGACGATTGATGATTTGTATTTCGCTTTGTAGATTCACTGGATGTCGTGGGGCAACGAGCTGGATTTTGATGGCGCGTACCGGGTGTCTCGCTATAGGGGCGTCCTGGTCATTGTGATCATACAGGAGGCGTACCATCCAGATAGGGCATTGCGGCAGTTTAGTCGCATCCAGACTATCCCTCCTCCACCATTGCAGCCGACAGTTGTGGTCCGGCATGACGCGGTTCAGAACCGCCCATACATTGTTTCTTATGATCCGGCGGACCATCACTGGGCACAGCGTATGGAGCACCTGATCGAGTTGGATGTGCAGCGTGCGGAGTACGCATGGCAGGTAGAGGAGGGATACTTGGCATGGTTTAGGGCTCGATCTCACGTCTACGTCGACCCAACGTCGCCGCACCAGGATGACCCCCGTCCTCTTATGCCTCACCCGATACCGGCAGTTTCTGACAGGATGGTAAGAACATATTGTTTTTTAGTTGTATGTATAAGTTGATATTTGAGTGTACAAACTAATATGATTTGATTTTATTTGCGCAGAGGGTACAACACGCAACGGGATATATCCGGACCCAGCTACTACAGATGCCGCCTAAGCATCCGACTGCACATCATCTCAGGCACGTGCTCCTCATCCTAGATTCCGACGCACAGCCTCCCCCACCGATGCCTACCAGGCACTTTCCGGATTCAGTGCACGAGCGCGGCAGTGGCAGCGGCACCTCGCATGAGCGCGATCCTTAGATGCTTTCACATTAGTACATTATGTATCTATTTTTGGTGGTTTTGGTGGTTTTAGGGTCTTTCACATTAGTACATTACTATTCTTGATTTTGGATGTTTTGGATGGTTCGGATGACATACATTAGTACTTTACGTATTTATATTTGTTGTTGTTGGATTATCTCCATTATTGATTTTTCCAATACCTTATCTTCACCTTGATTTTTTGTTTTTGATTGGTTCGGATGACATACATTAGGGTTTGAAATTTGCACAAAATGGAGTTGAAAAAGAGCGATGGAATTACATATAACATTTGGATCCACATTTCGACGACGCTTACAACCAACTTACCAAAAAAACCGTAAACAACAATTATGACTTAAACCACTAAACAAGTGGCACTTGAAAAAATCATAAACAACATACACCCTACACCATAAACAACAACTTACTGAAAAAACACTTGGATCCATAAAAAGTGACTTATAACAGTAAACCACATCATTAATTCTCCGGCGAAATATCATCAATCGCCCGAATCTCGTCACCTTCAGTCAGGCGAAGCTGCACCGTGGTTTCTTTGGCGTAGATACGATGTGTTATATCGTTGTCATTCAAGAAGAAGCGACAATATCCCGGTGGTGCTCCATAGACATCTTCGCTCCAGTTCATGATGATGTTTTTTATTGATGCGCCTTGTATCACAGACCATTCTGTCTTTGTCTCCCTCACCCCACGGATGTGGACGATGGAGAAGTTTATGATGGGTGGAGAAAAGGGGTAGGTTCGCGATGAACACGCTTTCCTTTTAGCCATTGGGGTGCCGACAATGAAATTTTGGTTTCGGTATAGAGTTTAGGGATGATAGAGTGTGGAGCAACAATGGAAAAGGTTTAGGTCTCATTTTATACTTGGAATTTGCTCGAAGGGAGAGATGTGCATGCATACGTCTTGTCACCAGGAAAAGCTGTTGGTATACTGTTTTCAGAAGCATGCGCGGAACTGGTAAAAATGGAATATGAAAGTCTTGTTTTCAGAAGGGAGAGATGTGCATGCATAAGTCTTGTCACCCAGTTAGGGTGAAAGGGGTAACAGAAGGCGCGCAATAGGGCCTCGTGTCTGCGCGAAATGGGCCTTCGAGTAGGCACGAAGGCCCATTTCGCGCAGACACGAGGGCCCATTGCGCGCCTTCTGTTACCCCTTTCACCCAACTCAGATATTATACTATTAAAAATGGGCCTTCGTGTCACGAAGGCCCATTTTTAATGAAAGTACATATCCCATAACAATCCATCAATATACATGAAATATTTTCATAAATCTTTTAAACGGGGCACACAATACATCGAAATACATGAAATATGAAAGTTATTCTTAATAAAGTACATATCCCATAACAATCCATCAAAATACATGAAATATGAAAGTTCATAAATCTCCTAATCAGGGCACACAATACATCGAAATACATGAAATACGAAAGTTCTTCTTAATAAAGTACATATCCCATTACAATCCATCTTTCCACAACACTGTCCTAAGTAAATGTCTCCGGATCCCGACCGATGTCCCTTCGGCAAGCCTTCCAATGGTCAATCCTCGGGGTAAGAGCCTCGAGCCAGTAGTCGGCGCTGGGGTCGTGAAATTGACGCCATGCATGAGGAGGTGGGGGGATAGGCGCGTTCCTCGTAAGCCATACCTGAAAAAAAATTGTTATGTCACATATACGCAAGCAAGATGTACCTAAACAAAAAACTTTAAAAAAAATGATTACAAATTTCTCACCGGTATGAAGTGGTCTCGTTGACCAACGAGGGCAATAGCAACGACAAGTGGCGGTATCCCATGTCCTTGATTGTTACCAAAAATCCGCAACGGTAAACACGTGTGGGAGCCTCGATCCCTCGATAACATCACAAGTGGCACTTGATAAAAGGTAGAAAACACAAGGCCGTGTAGCGGCATGTCTAGCCAATAACTGTTCGAGCAAGGAGACTCCACATGGCCGATCTGCTCCAAGACGCATCAATTCTGCCTGAAGCTCCCATCGAATATTGTAATACTCCTCCTCTAGCTTCCCCAATACGCAAGCAAGGGACCGAAACCCACAATGGTCGTCTCCCATCACGTCTCTAGCATCCTCAATGAACGAAAATACAAAACTATCCACATTACCCATGCCAAAGTTAACCCCGCGCCATTTGACGCTCGTCGGGGGGCCACGGTGGCTTCCATCGGCGGGGGTAGCGGTGGTAGGAGGCACGGTCGCAACCGGAGGCGTATCAACTCCAACTCCGGTCCGTTTCTTATTCCTAGATCCTTTAGGTCTTCCGCGTGGTCGGGATGGCGCCGATGTATTTGCTTTGCTCCGACTGCCGTTGTCTTTCCGTCTTTGTTGCTCCCTCTCGTACTCTTCCATTACGTGCTCAAGGTGTGTTTTCTCCCGGGTGGTTGAATACTTGTTGGCTCCATCTGGCGTCTCATATGGTATCGGCTCAATAAGGTTTGTGTCTTCAGGATGCTCTGAATCTTTGAACGCTGATGTGATCTGCAAATATTAGTCTCTACGCATCTGACCGCTATTTCGCTTTGCCACCATTTCGTCCCACGTGGGGTCTTGAATGGTCAAGGGTACGCATGCAAGGGCAAGATCGTTGTCATCGCTAAGGTCATCCCATTCGATCTGTTTCCAAAAAGGATGTATCTCCTCCTGATCGATGGGTACTTTAGTTATGATAGCGTCTGCAACTCGATGCTTGCATGGAAGACCGTGACATTCCCTCCAAAAGTAGTCGTGGCACTCCATATCGAGTGTACCCTGCGTCAACTCAATTGCTATATCATAATACATGTCTAACAACTTACCTAGGCATTGCCTTGAAACGTGTCCGCGTATAGGAAGAAACAGCGCTTTGAACTTATTCGCCAGTAGTCTGTATTTTGTTGGTTTCTGTATTCTGGTTCTCTCAAAGGCTGTCCTCAAAGTGTTGGTTTGAGATTGCATCTGGATGTGAATCCTTAGTATCACGGTGTTGAAGCCTCCTCGAGATGAATCCAATATCTTTTTCAGCACAACGTGCATCCCTTCGACCCTGAAAAACACATGTCAAAGTTTAAGTATTTAACATATATACTTTCTAATATTCAAACTGAATTCAAATGCTAAAAATGAAATTACCTATTGGTGGTTCTTGTCTGAAAGTGGAGTGTATGATCCGTCCAAGCACGAACTATGTTCTTCTTGAATGGATTAAGCCACACCTTCTCCACGTATGCAATAAGCGTCGGTCGCCATCTTCTCTTCAATTCTACATACCGTTCTTCAAATGTCGCCTCTGTGGTGGACGAAAAGAGCGCCCAACAAGCGTTTGCAAACCCGCGTGACAACTCATGTGGTTTTTCAGCGTTCGCAAACACCTTTAGGCCGTACGCAATAATTTTGTGTCTGATGTGCACCCAACACAACAAATGTTGGACTCCGTCCCCGAAAACTTGACTTATCGCCTTGATTAGAGCCTGCTCGCGATCTGTCATGATTGTATTGACCTGGACTCCAAGCTCGTCGTACACGCCTTTCAATTGAGTTAACACCCACCTGTAACTAGCGACATCTTCGTTTGAAATAAATGCAAACCCGATGCTGAATGTATTTCTGGTGCAAGTGAAGCCAACCATCTCCAATAAAGGCATGTCGTACCTAGCTCGAAACGTGGTAAATATATAGAAAAGAAAGGAGGGAAATACAAAACACACTTGACTAACGAGAAGTCAAGGTGAAAACAACCAACTCAAACCACGGATACGCAGATCCGTCAAAAAAGAGCCCCACGGGCCTAACAAAAACGGGTCTAGGACCCTGTACAAACCCAACAACCTATTAACAAGATACCATCAAACCAAAAATAGCCAGGACAAAACCGATCCACTAACCTACAAGAAAGGCCGAAACAGTCAAAGCACGAAAAGCCAAAAAAACAAAGTCAAACCAGTCAACTCCTCCACATCAAGCATGTGCGACCCATTGGCTTATGATGATACCCATAAATGTGACTTGTAGTTCAGCCCGGTTCTCCTAGGGGCGCGAAAGAGTTTTTGGCCCTTTTGGTTTCTTGCTGACTGGGTGTATTATCCTCAGGTGGCTTAATTCTTGACTTTAAATTTTGTTTTGGTTTAATCCAGTCATCATCCACTATGCCTTTGCCTTTCTCAATTCTTGTAGCTATCAGCCTCTCTTTAACTTCACTATTAATTTTCAGCTTCGGGACATTAATGTCGATTCTCTCATTGTGTCTAGAAGCAACACTTAAAGTTAAGATTCATCCATTTTTTTCCTTGAGGCGGACCCCATTCAATTCAAACGGACATCCACATTTCCTAGTCAGTGTATCGATAAGTGGCTTATAAATGCTCCTATTTTCCAGTCCGGGCAACACCCTCTTGTCACATCTATATCTACCGGCTAGGTCACAAGTGAGTATGACCCTGTTTGGATTTGAGGTTTTTATGACTAGTACAAAATTTTTCGAAATTGCAATTTGTCTAGCCCAATCAAGCATTTCTCTTCGATCACTCCACAACCCATCGTAGTGGAAAGCAATAGAAAAATCTATTCCGACAACCTATGATTTCAAAATGTAAAAACAAAATATTATAAATTACACTATCCTAACTTTCAATATACTACGTTCGTAAATGACATAATATTATGGGTTCTTTGAAAAATACCTGTTCTGGCTCACTTGATGCATCGAAGTCGGTTCCGTATTCTTCTCCCGATACACCTTCCTCATCCTCAGCTATGAAACTATCGATTGACGATGAATCTTCCTCCTCGGGATGATAATCGCTCGATGACGTATCTTCTTCTCCTGACGACAATTTTAAGCAATGATGTGGAATGAAGGTATACTCCAACTATAATGTGGAATCGAAATGGGTATTTATAGGGGACAATTCGACCGTTTTTTTACCTTTGAGATCCGCGCAACGAGACCTCGCGCCAGTCCAACGGTACTTTTTTTTACCGTTGGATTGCGCGCATGCACGAAACAGTGTTGCGCGCGCAACACCGTTTCGCGCGCAACGAGGTTGCGCGGGTCCCCTTCCGCCACGCTCCCGAAACCATTTTCAATATTTCGGAATTGCCCCCTTCTGCGCAACGCCATTTCGCGTGCAACACCGTTTCGCGCGCAACGAGGTTGCGCGGGTCCCCTTCCGCCACGCTCCCGAAACCATTTTCAATATTCCGGAATTGCCCCCTTCCGCGCAACGCCATTTCGCGCGAAATGGCGTTGCGCGGATATCTGTGTGCGCTTACCAATTTTCTCGTGTGTATAAATCAACAGCCAATAAAATTATCCAAGAATTATTTGCCTTAATTTTCTCTTGCCTCTCTATTTGTTACACTCTTAGAGTTTGGTGTCTACCTCGGACTCCGCTCACCCCTTTGATCAATAAGGGTTCGATATAAATCCACACCGGATCTGTATTAATTTATTTGTGTGACCGTTATTTCACAGAAGTGCTCATCATTACATGTAATGAATGGAGAATAATTTGATACTTATATAAATTAACTTTTCAATTTGTGGATTGGATGAGAATTTATTAATCGAAATTGATAGATCAGATTCACGCTTATTAGTTTGTTTCTATTTGTTCGATTTTTCACTTGAATAATTGCATGAAAAGATTAATTGTAGAACTCATCCATCATGATATGCAATTTTTTTTATAAAAGATTAGTGTTAACCTAATTTTTGAGAGCATAACTTTTTGGAATCGACAATGGTATGCTTGTGTCTCTCTCTAAAAATAATGTTTGAATGTATGAGCAAAAAATTTTCACAACTTTACTTTGTCTTTATGCTATTAATTAATTTTATATATCTTAATCTTAATCTACTATATATATATAGAGAGTCTGGTTCAGGTGCGAATGGGCGCCCATGTGCGAAATAAGAAAGAAAAGGAGTCGTTGGATCAAGAAAAATCAAAGGCGCTGATCATTTCACTTAAAATGGGGAAAAAACGGCACGGGCGAATTATTGGCGAATTATTCGCGTATTTTTGAAAAAAAACGGAAATAGGACACGCGCCCAGATTGTTCATCAGTATTGTGGATTTGTTCATCAATAATGTGGATTTGTTCATCAAAACTGTGATTTTGTTCATCAAAGCTGTGATTTTGTGCATTTATAAACTATTGCTTGTGCATCAAAAATCTATTGTTTGTACATAAAAAATGAACAAATGTGTATCAAAATTACATACAATATGTTCATCAACATTGTGATTTTGTTCATAAAAAAACGAAAATATTAATTTATTGGTTTTGACATATTTGTTCATCGATTTGTGCATATTTGTTCATTAGTAACATCAATTTGTTCACTGGTTTATGCATATTTGTTCATTACCTTTTTTATATAATTGTTCATTACTAGATGCATATTTGTTCACTAGTAACCTCAATTTGTTCATTGCAATATGCATATTTGTCCATTAATAACATCAATTTGTTCATAGCTAAATAAGGCACAAGTACTCCTCTTCGATTTGTTGTTATCTCGTTCTCTTAGCATACACCATATTATTGCAAAGTCAAATTCTTTATCTATTATCTTTTGCATTCAAGTTTCTACATCAAACTTATCTTATTTTGGTACTATATTGAGCACTTCATTCGTATTGACAAGTTAGCCTTAAAGCACTTCATTCGTATTATACTTTGAATTTAAGATAGCCTTATAGCACAAAATAAATGCAAAAAATGCACAAATAGATAGTCATAAATGTACAAGTTGATGGTATTAATAATCCTAAATGTACAAGATGATAACATTGACACATAAAACATAAGTTTATTTCAATTCACAAATAAGGGTATAATAATGAACAAATAAGGTTATATCAATGAACAAATAAGGATATATCCATGAACAAATAGGGTATATCAATGAACAAATAATGGTATACCAATGAACAAAAAAAAAGTATACTAATGAACAAATAATGGTATACCATGGGTATATCAATGAACAAATAGGGGTATATCAATGAACAAATACGAGTATATCAATGAACAAATATGGGTATATCAAAACTACATAATATTGTATTCCTACACATAAATAAGGTTAAAAAATAAAATTAAAATTTAAAAAAGTTTGAAATCGATGAACAATGTTATCAAAAAATCAATGCACAATTAGTTAGCATTGATGAACAAATTGGTGAATATTGATGAACAAATCGCTATTTCTGATGAACAAACTGGGCGCGTCTCATAAAAACGTATTTTTCGAAAAATTCGTGGATAATACGGGAAAAAATCGTCCGTGTCGTATTTTATTGAAAAATACGCGAATAATACGGGAAAAATTCGCTCGTGCCATATTTTATTTTTTTAATGAATGTTTAATCAGGGGTGTTAATTTTTTGGAATGAACGAGCGAGATTCATTCTCATTTCTCAAACACGCGCCCATTCGCACGTGACTCTTTTTCATATATATAAAAGCAATAAGGTTTGGAGCCACCACATTGCGTCACCTCTGCTTTTGACACGTACATCGCATCCTATTATTAATCCACATAGGATTTTGTCAAATCTCATTTAATCCTTGCTCCATAAAAAATATATATTAATCATTTTTTCCGCTTCATATTCCACAAGGCAAATTTTTTTCCAATTAATTAAATTTATTTATTTCCCAAATTTAGCTAATATCTTAATTTTTGGCAGGAGATAATATCTTAACTAAAAAATTTAACTAATGGTTGAATCTTTTTCCTTATAAGCCAATAAAATATATATTCTTAATCTTTTTAACATTTTAGTGGCTTCTTTCTCTCTCCTATATTAAAAGATATATATACTCAATTACATATATTATTATAAATTAATTATTATTTTTAAAATCTCATCTCTTCCATATTTTAGAAATATATCTTTTTTGCTTTATTTCTTTGTATTTTATCTTCTTCTTTTAAATTAAACCTATTTATGAAATATTGTCAAGGAAAAAGGGCAATGTAGATTATTTTATCTTAATAATCTATGTTTATTCTCAATTTTAAACTTAATAATCTAAATTTAATTTTTTTATTTAATTTTATAAAACAAAATAATTTTTATACATATTACGGGCAAAAAATTACTTACATTAAATTTTGTCTTAAATTTATATTTATTAATATCTTTTTTATAGTATATCAAAAAATATCGAGTCATAATCGTGCATGTCACGACGAGGACAACTAGTCTTATCTTAACAATTATAAAAGTTGTCCCTCTATGGTTAATAAATGTTCAATTCTTTTATAATAATATCTACAAATATTAAATTACAACAAGCATATAAAAACTTTGTGTAAAGAAAAGAAAAAGGCAAATGAAAGTTATAATAATATTCATCTTTTTTTAATGACCTTAAATTTCCTTATTTAAAAAGAATAATATAATAAATATTATTTATGTTTAGAAAGCAAATGAAAAATACAATACTATTGTTGCTTATTCACAATTTTATATGCATGAGAATCTCATTAATCTAAAGTTTAAAAAATAGTTACAAAAACAATTAAACCAAAAAACCGGTAATAGATTAAGTATATAAAGTGAAAATAATTTTTGGATTGTCAAATTAGAGCGAAAAAGAAATCATATATCTTAAATTATTAATTTATTATGCACTAATTAATAATCAAATAATATATACATATATATATATGTTTTATGATATTTTGATTTGTATTTTATATACAATCAAAAATAAATAATAATGTTTCAAAACAAAATTATTTAATATGCTTAATCACATATTACAATTTCTAAAACCCGAAACATTTTAAAAAAAGTGATTTAAACTCTGTCTCGTCCAATGGACAAGTTAGCACTCTAGTAATCACTTTATATTTATATATGTTAATTACATAGAAATATCTCTTTGAATGGTTAATTTTCTTATACTCAAAGAGACAACCAATAAATGTAGTGGTTTCAACCTTCAAATATAATTGTATATAAGAAAAAGAGAGAGAAAATGAGGAATGAAATTAGCCCTAAATCTTACACCCCTCTCCAATTGTTTATTGTACAAAGCAACCTTGATTCCAAGTCAAATGCTTTTTCAATGATCCATCTCATGAGCAAGGTAGAATTCAAAATAAAGAGAAACTCTAGATATTGGGAGAAAACACCATGGCACTTCTACTATTGCTATTTTAGGATGAGAAACTCTAAACTAAATACAATCTTGTTGAGAAAGCCACCTGATGTGACTATGCTAAGGCCATCACATTGTGAACTAGTGATGCGTGCGTGTCTGGTTAGAAGGCCACGACTTGTGTGGTTAATTGCTTGGCTTATGAGAGTTTTTTATGACATTTGGAGATTTTGGGTCTATTTTGTTATTTGTTAAACTTTTCCTAAGGCAAATGTCAGTTTTGCCCTTAGGTCTTTCTTTATAAGCCACTAGGGCTCTAGTTTTCTAGTAGACAAGAATTGATGAACACATCCCAATCTTTTGTCTCCTGTTAAGCACATTTTTCCTTTGTTTTTTCTTTCAATTTTCAGTTTAGATCTTGTGGATTGTGAGTCATATCAATCCAAGCCCGGAGATTCGATCTAGGTGAGTCACATCCTAGCCCGAGCCTCCTAGTTCAAGTTAGATTCAAGGTGAGTCATATCCTGGAGTTTTGCTTGTCCATATCCAATCCTCAATTCACCATCACCATCAACTTTCCCATCACTTTTAATCCTCAACATCACCATCTCCTCCTATTAAACTCGGATCCATAATCCCCTTCAAAAACACCATCAAAACATGTCAAAATCTCTTCTCGGTGGATTCTGTGACACCTCAGTAAAACTGGCATAACGTTCGATCCACAAGAGATTTTGATCTCAAATTTTGAGATATTAAAGAAGACTGGTAGATCTAACTCTGGGATTTGGATCACCAATTTCGAGTCCTGACGAGGGAGATATTCCCTCGTGAATCCAGAATAGAAGTTCCTCCATCAAGATTGCTCGGGTCTTCCTCGGATTGCCTTGCACCGTTTACAACATCAAGATCCTTCATCATGTGGTATTAGAGACATGCAACGTACTCCTTCTTTTTACCTTTGATTGAGCAATCTAGGGTTGCAAGTGCTCTTAGAAGCCACCCTTGATGGCCTTTGTCGATTTGCTTGCATTGCCTTAGATTGTGGTTGTTTGCCTTATGTTGTCTTGTGTTGTTGTGTGGCTGAGTTATATGAACGTGTAACTCTGTTTTCAACCAATAAATTTCGTCCCTAGGTTGAAGAAGATAACCCAAGGGTTTTCCAATTCAATTCTCAAACCGAAAATCCTCAAAACCCCTTTGAAACAACCTTTCATTTTCCGTGCATTTAAGGGTGTCTTGTATGGGTTGTGTCCAAATCCGAACCAGCCTCAAAACAACCATGTCCCTTCCCATTTTTTATGCACATGTCTTGCATTTGAACTTGTTTAGGCTTGGTTTAAGATACGGGAACGTCATCAAGTTATTAACCTTCGAATAGAAATTGCTTGTTGCTTGTAGTGTGAATTGTGGTTGTTTGTTACTTTCTTTATTAAAAAAATATCAGAAAAACCTTGTCGGCGGCGTAAAGCTAATAAGGGGCCAATCACAAAAAAGAAACAAGGCTAGAAAAACCTTGTCGGCGGCGGAAAGCTAATAAGGGGCCGAGCACGGAAAGAGTAGTCCAACTGTGGAGCCTAGCAATGGCCTAAATCTTTGCATAAATTGTTGTTGTGTAAAACACTTGGTGCCTAGTAGCTTCTTTTCCTATAAGTCCTTGTTGAGTTCATGTGCTTGTGTGTACATTGGATTGTTCTTTGCCTAGCCATACCTAACTCCTTCCTTGACCTTGCACTTGCATTCCTTTTCTCTTTCTTGGTTGATTTAGGAGGAACTTGTGTTTTGTCATTACTTGTGATTTGTGGGATAATCTTGTTTGTTGAGTGTGTGCAAGATGTCAAGAACAAGTACATATTATGAGGACTTCCATTTTAAAAGGTCTTATATTTCATAGTTTGACGGCCGATCCGATGCCAATGCTTGCTTAGCTTGGATCTCCAAGATCGATCATTTTTTTTGACTATTATGGCGGCTATCATAAAGATATGAAAGTTACTTATGCCACTAAACGGTTAATCCATGGGGCTCGTACTTGGTGGTATGATCACAAGGAGAGAAGGAGGCGTAAAGGATACCATCCCATTAGTACGTGGCAAGAGCTCAAACAAGCTCTCATGGAGAGGTATGTACCACATGTGTATGTTGAGGCTTATCATTTTTACCCTTCATATTCTACTTGCGACACTAACGTTGTAGGACATGGAGGATGGGATTTTCATTGTCAAGCTTGGGATTTTCATCATCAAGACCAAGCTTCCATGAGGGGCGCCAAAGAGCCTTGGTATCCAACACCTAGAGGACAAGCCACATTTGAAGAACCACCTTATTGTCCTTCAATGAGTGTGGAGCCAAAAAAAGTCCAAGAGAGAGGTAAAGAGCATTCATCTTGCCTGGTTCCACCACATCAAGTCTTTGAACCTTCACTTAAGGTGGATGTTTCAAAACCAATCAAGGAGCCTCTCATCCAAGAATTTTTGGTTAACCTTACCTCCAAATTCATGGACGAAGCTACTTCAAAATAGCCACTTCATGTTACCTACAAATTCATGGACGAAGCTACTTCAAAAGAGCCACTTGATGAACCTCCAACAGAAATTGAAGAGAAGGTTGATTCCAAGGAAAAAGTGGAGGAAGTTGTGGAATTATCTCCTAAAATCAAGCTTCATCCTGCCATCACTCCTAGCTCCATCCATTATTTGGCTACCCCATGGATGGACGCTTTCCCTATGGTTCCCTCCAGTTACCCTTCCTATATCATGAGGAAAATCCCACCAAGAAAGAAGAGAAAGGGAAGGTTATTCGACTCGCCAAACCAAAGGAAATTGTTCACACCATCAAGGGGAGTAAAATTTTATTTCTACTTCTCTTTCATGAATCTTTGTTTTCTAATAAGGAATTAGGTCATTTTCCCTCACCCATCTCTCATCTTTTGAAGGAATGTGAGACCTTCTTCTCGGATCAATCTGTGCCACCTTGGAAAACATGGTGTAACGTTCAACTCAATGCTCTAATGCTGCTCAAATTTGGAGGAAATAAAGAAGACTTCTTGAGCTCAAATAGGGACTTGGAATCGCTCAATTTGGAGTTCGGAGCTCAGAGAACGACCCTAAACAAGTGCAAGCTGAAAACTGTCCCCAACATCACCGAGGAGATCCCCTTGAACAGACGTGTCTAATTTAACACTTTTGGGATAGAGTTGCCACTAAGCTATGGTGTTCATGAGATTTTCATTTGGAAGTTCACTCGGATTCGAGGACGAATCTTTTTTGAATGGAGGGAGGATGATGTGACTATGCTAAGGCCATCACATCGTGAAATAGTGATGCGTGCGTGTTTGGTTAGAAGGCCACGACTTGTGTGGTTAATTGCTTGGCTTATGAGAGTTTTTTATGACATTTGGAGATTTTGGGTCTATTTTGTTATTTGTTAAACTTTTCCTAAGGCAAATGTCAGTTTTGCCCTTAGGTCTTTCTTTATAAACCACTAGGGCTCTAGTTTTCTAGTAGACAAGAATTGATGAACACATCCCAATCTTTTGTCTCTTCTTAAGCACGTTTTTCCTTTGTTTTTTCTTTCAATTTTCAGTTTAGATCTTGTGGATTGTGAGTCATATCAATCCAAGGCCGGAGATTCGATCTAGGTGAGTCACATCCTAGCCCGAGCCTCCTAGTTCAAGTTAGATTCAAGGTGAGTCATATCCTTGAGTTTTGCTTGTCCATATCCAATCCTCAATTCACCATCACCATCAACTTTCCCATCACTTTTAATCCTCAACATCACCATCTCCTCCTCCATCAAACTCGGATCCATAATCCCCTTCAAAAACACCATCAACACATGTCGAAATCTCTTCTCGGTGGATTCTGCGACACCTCAGTAAAACTGGAATAACTTTCAATCCACAAGAGATTTTGATCTCAAATTTTTCGATATTAAAGAATACTGGTAGATCTAACTCTGGGATTTGGAATCACCCAATTTCGAGTTCTGACGAGGGAGATATTCCCTCGTGAATCCAGAATAGAAGTTCCTCCATCAAGATTGCTCGGGTCTTCCTCGGATTGCCTTGCACCGCTTACAACATCAAGATCCTTCATCACCATCATAAGGAAAGAACCCTTTAATATTAAACCCGAAGAGGCTATGTGATACGAGATGACTCGATCCTTGTTCGTCAAGTAGAAATTGTAGCCCGATCGTGCACTAGAAGTTCCCTCGAGAATGAATCAGAGTAAAGAACTCAAAGAACAATTGAAAGAAAATGAAAACTAGATTGAGGTCTCAAGTATGAATCGAACACAAATTATTTAAGTTGAAAATTGAGGAGCACCTTAGCCAAAACACTCTCAATTAATTTCAACATTGTTTTAAACAGAAGGCTATCAAATGTTTATAAGAGAGGCTAAACAAACTAGGTTAAACAAACATGAAACTTGTTCTCGATGCCAGACGCACGACCTTCAACACACACTGGGATGAGATGCATGATAATGCACCTAGGCGTAAGACCCACAATGGAGATAGGTAGTGCACGACCTTGAACATCAATTGAGAGAAACCACACGATTCTGCACCTATGGTGCGTGACCCAACACACGACCCACAATACCACCTAATGCCAAATGCATGATCATGCACCTAAGGCGGAAAACCATACATGAGGTTGATCCTAGCACACGCTTGTGCACATCCAACACATGACTTGGCCTTGAAACTTCTTGATTCGAGCTTGGATTGAACGGAAATTAATGTCTAAGCATGGTGATCCACAGAGGGGGGATTAGGAAGGATTGATTGTGTCGATCATCCAAGATCCCTCCCAAATGATCGCGCTCTTTCAACTTGATTGTTTCCAACACCAATCGGTAAGCTTGGAAATGATTAATTGTGTCGATCATTCGGGATCCCTCATAAATGATCACACTCTTTCAACTTGATTGTTTCTAAATCCGAGTGGGTATCTTGGGAAGGATTGTTTTGATCATTCGATATCTCTCCCAAATGATCACACTCTTTCAACTTGATTGTTTCTAACTTCAAGCGATAAGCTTGGGAAGGATTGATTGTGTCGATCATTTGTGATCCCTCCCAAATGATCGCGCTCTTTCAACATGATTGTTTCCAACCCCAAGCGGAAAGATTGGGAAGGATTGATTGTGTTGATCATCCGGGACCACTCCTAAATGATAGCACTCTTTCAAATTGATTGTTTCCAACCCCAAGAGGAAGATTGTGAATGATTGATTGTGTCGATCATTCAAGATCCCTCCCAAATAAGTGTTCTTTCAACTTGATTGTTTACATCCGCAAGCAGGAAGCTTGGGAAGGATTCATTTATAGATCATTCGAGATCCCTCCCAAATGAACACGCTTTTTCAACTTGATTGTTTCCGACCCTAAGCGGGAAGCTTGGGAAGGATTGATTGTGTTGATCATTCTGGATTCCTCCCAAATGATTGTGCGCATTCAACATGATTGTTTCCATCCCTAGACTGGAAGTTTAGGATGGATAGATTGTGTCTAACATTCGGTATCCCTCCTAATGATCGTGCTCTTTCAACTTGATTGTTTCCAACTCCAAGCGGAAAGCTTGGGAAGGATTGATTGTGTTGATTATCTGGGATCACTCCCAAATGATCGTGCTCTTTCAAGTTAATTGTTTGAAGCGGAAAGCTTGAGAAGGATTGATTGTGTCGATCAGTCGAGATCCCTCCCAAATGATCGCACTCTCTCGACTTGATTGTTCCCAACCCCAAGCGGGAAGCATTGGAAGGATTGATTGTGTCAATCATTCGGGATCCCTCCCAAATGACTGCGCTTTGTCAACTTCGTTGTTTCCAACCTTAAGTTGTAAATTGGGCGGTTCCGCACGTATAAACAACTATATATTGTATGTCATTCATTATTCTAAGCGAATTAACAAGGTGTACATCATTCCTCGGCCATGGAAGAAGTGAATTTTTGGAACAGGTTGGAGATTATCACCCCCGGTCATGCAGGGATACACCATGCAATACTTATGCCATCTCTAGGTACATGATTCTACTCATTTGACGCGCTTGTTTGGAATTTTTTTCTTCAAATAGGCCTAATAAACCAACGTTCCACGTTCTCCAATTATATGAACATTATGTACTCTTCATGCATGGACCATGCACGTTTTTTGTTTGCAATCGGAGCGTTGATTTGTAAGAAACCTCGTCAGAAGGCTGCTCACAAGGTCATAGGAGATTACAAGAAGCACTTGAAGAGTCTTCCTTCATGTATTATGAATCAAAGTTGGAAGAATTCTTTCACTAGAAAAGATTCTATTCCATTGGATTGCGCATGTTGAATAAATTTAAAGAAATTTGAATACTAATCACAAGTTGATTTAGTGTTGTAATGCTAGGCATATATCAAAAGATTCAAGTTCAAATCTTCTTAATGACATGGAGTTGTTTGTGATTCGAAGTAGGATCTATCCTTAAAATGGTCCAAAAAGTAACTAGTACGTCCTAATGTTGACTGGCTCTGATTGATCAAACTAGGCTAAGACCAAAACATTGGGACCACTTTGGCTACCAATCCTAACTATGAAATTCTTTGCTTCCTTTGGTAGTTCATTTAGTGTCACAGAAATTCCTTACTTTTCAACCCTCAAGATTAAGCTCTAACATTCACCACTTGATGTTGCATTCACTCAATACCTACAATGGGCCTTACTAACCTTGTTGCTCCTCCGAAATCATCTTCTAGGAAGCGTCACTTGGGTGCTTCTTGGATTAAGCCTAAGAAGCATTGGATCAAATTAAACTTTGACGTGTCTAAACAACAAAATTCTTCAACATTTGCAAGTTTCATTATAAGAGATCATAATAGTAAAATTATTGGTTTTCATAGGAAGGATTTTCCTTCTATGAGTATTTTACAAATTAAAGCAATGTCTCTTTTGTTTGGTCTTCAATTTGTGGTTTCTTCTAATATCTCAAATTTGATTATCGAGGGTGATAATCTTTCCGTTATAAATCTATCAAAAGGTTCTGAAAATACCGTGGGAAATTAAAACTATTTTTACTGATATTAACTCTTTAATTTCTGCTATTCCAAATGTGTTGGTTTTTCAGTGTTACCGGGAATGTAATAATGCAGCAGACTTTCTGGCATGAAGACACCTACTAATTCCTCAACCTCAACATCTTCTTTAGAGCATTCAAGATGTTACTTCTATTTCATCTAGTCATTTGTATTCTTCAAATTTGATAGCTAGTCAGCGTCGTTTTGTTATAGAGTTTCTAAAAATTATCCACTATGATGATCTATGTTAGTGTTGTAATTTACAGGTAACCTAATGTTTGTCTTATAGACTTATATGATTAGAAAAACATTGCCCCCACCCATCTCATAGATTATAATGCATGATGTTTTTAAAGGTCAAGGACACATAATTGCTGAAAAGCACGCAGGAGTCAAGAAAACATATAAATTGGTTCACCTGCAGCCTGCAGGAACGCAACCGAATATTTTGGGAAGTAGCAAAATTAAAGGAAACAAAGAAAAGTGTATATTGATCTAAACCCCCCGTTGATTGTGCCCAAATGCCACACATTTGCAATGCTGAGGTAAGTTAAAAAGCACCGAACCGGATTTTCTTTCTGAACGAAAATTTAGTTTCACTAAAGGATATTCTTACCTGCATTAAACAGGAAAAGAAAGTCATGCCCAGAACAAAATTACATGAAGCTCAAGAAAAGAAGAAAGACAACTCACCAGGGTGCACGCACGACATTTTTTTACCTCTCTTGTTCTCATTCGCACAAAATGGAAGAACTTCTCTATGCCTAAATCATTCAAGTTCTTTTGTATTTCCTCTACTCCTTGACTATGAGTTCTTCTGAGCAGTAAGCTACAAATTTCTTCCAGAGGGTAAGCTACATAATACAAGAAATTTGTATACTTCTCCATGAAAATAACAAGAAAGCCATGGCTTCCCGTTGGAAGATATTTGATTGTTGTTTCAAGCACTCTAATTTCCCTTCTCCTGAAAAGTGCTAATACTCATCTTATGTCCTGAAGCTTTCAAAATTCCATCAGTGGTACTGTGGTACACCATATTATCTCTATGACAAGGTTTTCTTCTTCTTTTTGCCAGATTTTTTCTTCTTTGCTGACATTTTTGGTCCCCTTTTGAACACAGCCAAAATCTCGATACTGCAATAACATACAATAAAATATTTTAAGATCATACGACAAGAAAGAAGATAAAATCGTCATTCTTCTGAAACATAAAGCTTTCGGCAATGACAATATTTGAGCTTTTTAGCATTTGAGTTCAAGGAGGGATTCCAAGAAAAGATCTTCACCCAGGTCATGTTACAAATTTACAATAGGACCATTATTAAACATCAACGAACACACAACATGAATATGTTATCAGTGCATGCTTAAATGCACCACTCTGCTTAAATTGTAAGTTTATACAGAATTTTCCAATCAAACACTGTGCAATACCACAATTAGTTACTGACTACAGATTTCATGTAGCATTTCAAAAACATGTATGCAAAATGAAATTACATGGTTGCAGCTGCATAGGTCAGATGGGTCGGTAGTCCCATATAGCTAATAGATTAATGGATGAGCAGGCTGCATAGTTTCTTCCTTAAAGGTTATATGCATCTTTTGTGTTTGCTACATATTTTGTACCCACCAAGGTTTGAGTTTACTATATCTTTTTAGCTGATTGAAAGAGGGGTTGGTAAGTAATTCGTTATCAAGCTCTTAAAATGATTCCAGAATCATTATTCCACTTTATACACAAGCTTCCTGCTAGCAGGTTACTCTAGTTCACTAAATACTTTATGGAATGAATCTCTGATAACGTGAAAGGGACAAGTAGTAACATTTATGTATCTTAGGTTTAAAATGAATTTATTATTACCTGTTGGTGCCAGGAAAGAAGTTAAATCCATGAGCTTTATCCAAACGCCAGGCCTTGCTGGATAACAAAGATTTACAGTCCTGCCAAAATTTCTGCAGTGGTAAGTGAGATATATATCTGAAATAGACACACTGAAAGACCAGTATACAACAACAACAACAACCCAGTGGTACCCCGCCTCGGGCGGGGTTTAGGGGGCCAAGATACACCCTTGCCCCGACAAAAATCGAGAGGGTGTATGTGGAAGGCCCAAGCATTATCATCATCGCCCGATAAACCCAGGGAAAACTGAAATTCAGCTGTGACAATAATAACTGAATTTAGTTAAAATGCACCAATATTGATATAGGGGCTATATCCATCTCAAGGGAACTATACAACAACAACAACAACAACAACAACAACATTTACCCAGTGGAGCTTCCCTTACGGGAAATCTGGGGGGGTTAAGATGGAGGCACCCGGGCTTAATCTCAAGGGAACTATATAAAAGCCAATAAGCCTGAGGATGCGCCCCACACTGAAAGACCAGTATGATAATTTAAATTTTAAATGAAGATAAATATATATACATATGAACTCCGGTACCTCTTTAAAGCTACTCCACCCACAGCTTATATAAATTAGGGTATGAGGTAGAAAATGATCCTCGGACGATGCACTTTTTCTCTGTACACTAACAGAGGCTTCCTTTGCCCTCAAGATCCATGGTCTTTTTTCATCTTTAGGATTCAAGGAGAAACTAAAACACAAAAAAGAGCATTCATACAGCAAGAAAAAAACCAGTAAAGCAGCAAGGGGGACTAGAGAAGGGGAGAAAAACAATGGGTCAAGTTACAAAAAAAAAAAAAAGCAGGGCATACTTTGGATTAGTCATAAGTTTCTTCTCTGCTGTTGATATGGACTTCAAAACAGTAATAAGAGACAGATCTAGCCCTTTTCTGGGAGGATCAACTACAAGCACATCTGATCCGACAAGCCAAGAAAGTGGATCCTGAACCGTACAGATATATATCAAATTGTCAAACAAGGAAATGTTATAAATCCAAAATGATTAAAGTCCTATTTTCTAAAATAGAAAAAATCTCCCACAAAATATGAGATCTGCATCGTAAACCACCATTGTTTGCACCGAACTATTGGAAATCCTGTACTTCCATCATCTATTGGCTCTGTTCTAGCCTCTGGGAGGGGACAATCCTACTACTATGGGAATTTGGAAGGAAAAAAAAAAGCATAATTGAGAGACATATATAGTTCGAAAAGACAAATAAAAAATAACCTTCATCACATCTGAAATCTGAATGTGGTTCAATTAATACCCTTTATCTCTACAATGATATTAATTTGACTTTCTCACAATCCTATTACTATGACTTTCTCACAACTTCTCTTATAGAACTTGTACAAAATTGGTATGGAAGAAAAGAAATTAAACTGAGGAATCAGAAAAAAAAAAACTTCTTGTATAATGAACCTTTAACACAATGTTCAAGCCGAGCAAAAAAAAAAAAAACAGATATTTAAGAACCTTAACAATTTTGAGTTGCTGGCTTGATGCAGTTTCCATTGCATGATTTCTATGAAACCACAAGTCCCTAATGCCTTGGATGGAAACATCCCATATTGTTCTATTTTGATCTCAATACTTGTTTGTTTTTATATGGAACAAAAGATGATTAGTCCATGAACTTCACTTTTATCTCAACAAGCTTGGAAAAATTCCTGAAAAATCATCCTTAAATTCTGTCGCTTTTCCCAAGTTGTCACTCACTTCAAATGAGGCCAGCGATGAACTGTCTAATTCTCCGTTTTACGTTCATCCTCTTGAGACTCCCATGTACAATTCATTAACATAAGCGGTTTCTGCCTCCAAACTTCTAAACATCTCTCTCCCTATAGAAACCTATATATCTATTCTAGATTCCAACTCTATTGAAAAAACAGTAGCAAGGCCATGTTTTTTTTCCACAGCTGGTGGTGGTAAATGGATATGGAGGAAGAAGGTTTTTTTTTTTTTTTTTTTGCTCGGGAACAATGGCAAAGCATACAGGTTGAAAAGGATTTACATGGGCTTCTTTACTCTCAGACTTCCACACAACTTGCTCAGAACACAAAATACAAGCAAGATTTTCAGAGTTCTTTCTCTCTTTATTCTTCCTATTCATGGTTATAATATGCAAATCTAGGCAGACAAAAAAGATTGAAGAGTGCAACACTCTGAAGTCCGAAACAAGTTTAGACATTCATCCAAGCTGAAGGGTTATGGGCACAGCATTGCATTATTTACATGTGGGATTAGGATGACAATAACTTACATCAGCAGCATCTGCATGATGCCAGCTAATGTTGCTGTCAATATACTCAGGTAAACGACTGATGGTCTTTTCAAAAGAGAGCTTTGACTCTTTGTTAATCTCTACGCATTTCACAGACCTAAAAACAATCACCAAACCAAAAAGGTTAGACCTTTAGTTCAATTTGGTCAGAGATTTGACCTATCAAAAGAAAAAGATAGGAGAATACCTACCTACAACTTCTAGTTGCTGCTAATGATAATCCAATTACACCAGCTCCACCATATAAATCAGAAACAGAAGATCGAACTGGAACATACTTTTGTAGCCTATTGAGCAAAGAATCAAATGCCTGAAAGACGCATAAAACAGTAACATAAAATAGTGGGAGAATCATATAATAATACCACCAGCCTGTTTTCTAAGCTTCCAATTCTAATAGTATATTTTATTAATCTGCCTCACATATCCAGAGAAACTGGAACTGAGATTGTTAAATAGAACAACAGAGCACAGTGGACTAATTCAGGTCCAATTTAAAACTGATCATTTACACATCAAATTTAAAAATAAAGATACAAAAGAATTCTCATTTTCTCCAATTCAAATCAGAAATCCATTAGTTTGGACAAGATACAAACTAGAATAATTTCCACAATAATAGTAACAGAAATCTCAGGTCCGGTTCATTAGTAATGCCAGTCTAGTTTAGACCATTTCTTATGTCCAAACCAAATTATTAACATCCCTACTTGCATGCAGTTGTAGCTATTAGAAAGACAAATACAGATACCCCCTAAATCATTGAACTGGCATCAGAAAAATCATATAAATTTAATGGATAGGGACATGATTTTACACTCAATAGGTACGATATTCATACCCTTGTATTTGCTTGTCCAAAGCTGGAAGGAGCCAAGGATACATCAATACCTCCAATATGTTCCCAAAAGTCCCGTTCTCCTAAAAGGTGCCTCCATCTATTGCCAAATATCACCTGCATAAGCCAAGTGATTCGTGTTGAGCTTAAAAAGTAAATACCTTTTATTGGAGCCTTAAAGAAATAAATCATAAACCTTGAGAAGTGGAGTAGATAATCCTGCAAAAGAAGTCTATAGCTAAATGGTGAGCTCCAAAATACATTATTTTTTTTGTAAACTAAAATAAAAGAAAGGGTTCAGACATGGTTTGTCTGATTTTTAGATGTGGGGGAAAAAAATTAGTGTGCGTGGAAAAGTGAATGAATTGAATGCAAGCATATTTCGTAGTTTGCATGGGACCTCAAGCTTATTGGGTTTCTAAGATTGAAATTATATTATGATAACAAGCCCAAATTTAAGAAGAGAGCAACAACTTAAGCAACGCACGAGATTGGGAAAAAAGGAGGTATGTTATATGCTTTGCTCTATGTTACACTCAAATGAGCAAATATATATATTCACGGGTTATTAGTAGATGTGGCAAAACTACAATCTCAAAAGGTCATTTTTGGCTAAGATGACATGATCATCTATTTATACTTATTTATACTCATCTATTTGGGGCGCATCCTCATGTTCATTGGCTTTTATACAATGTCTTTGAGATGGATGTAACCCCTATATCAATTTTGATACATTTCAACAAAACTCAATTATTGTTGTCACATGGCTAAATTTCAGTTTTCCTTGGATCTTTCGGTCGCATTCTACTGACATGTTCAGGCTATTAGTGCCCCCTTGCCCCCCCAAATTTCAGTTAACCTCGCTGAAGTAAATAGGTCATGAAAGAGTTACAGGACTTTTATTTTCCCTGCACGGTGATTTTTCCATTCAAATCATACAATAATGGCAGATTAACCTTGAACCACCACATTTGAATTTTTAAAATCTATTGCATGAGAGATAGAGTCATTAATAAATCATAATGGTGGATTATCTCATCAGTATTTCTTTACATATATTACCATTTATGGAGAAACGCCAATCTTAGACATATAAACAACAACAACAACAACAATCACCTAGTGAGGTTCGGCTACAGTGAAATCTAGAGGGTCAATGATAGCTTGCATTTAGGTAGTGTTTAGGATGCATATTTATGTTTATTTTGCATGGTTTTAGCTTAGTTTAGTCTAGTTCTCAGGTTTTTAGATTTTCTAGGAAATTCGGGTTTTGCGCTTGTTTTGTTCGGTTTTGTAGATATTTAGGCAAACAAGCATGGAAAGGATGGATCTTAGAGGACTATGGTGAAGTTTGAGGAAGCTTAGAGTGATACAAGTGAAGATTAGAAGAGGTAAGGCCCAAGACCTTGTGTGAAAAGAAAGCTTAAACCCAGGCTATGCATTGGCGTTGTTGTTTCGACACCTCTATCTTGAAATGCTTGGTTTGGGAGCTATAGTGATCGGATGGAGCTGAATTTGTTATCACTGTAAAGCTAATTCAAAAAGCTACAATTCTTTTTACTCCGAGTCCAAATTCCAACTCTAAGTGGGTCAAAGCAGCCTCTGAAGTGTCACCTGAATGCTGAACCGAGGGTAATTGCGCGGGTTAGCTTTAAATTGCGCGGCCGCATAATATGGGGTGCAACCCGAGCAATCCCATCTGAGGGACAATTGCGCTGGATTTCACATTGCGCGGCCGAGCATTATGACAAACCGAGCAATTTGGATTTCACGCGGACGATGTTTTGCCCCGAAGATTTGGGCCAAGCTTGTGATTTTGGGCTTTTATTGTATCATCCGAGTAGCATGTTTAAGATATAATTATTGAGGGTTATTTTAGAGGACATATATATACCTTATGTTAGTTTATTTTCAGAGAACTTTTGATCAATTTTTGGAGGCTAGGTTTTTTTTCTCTTGAGGCAAACTTTGAAACCTTTGTAAGCTTTTCTTAATTTCAATTATGCATTGCTAAATTCTCTTGTGTTTGACTAATTATTAAAATCATATATTGCATAATATTGTGAGGTTTGATTGATTCTCAACAACTTGAATAGGTTTTATTCCCTGTGCTTAATTGAATCAGAATTATTTTAGGGTTTTGTTAGATTGATCACCTAATAGAATTTCTAAGTTAATTTACAACTAATCTGATTAATGCCCGTTCGGGGTTGATTAGATAAAGTAACATCTATAATTGTTTGGACCCGTTCGGGCTATTCAATTGTAGAAGAGAATAAATCCACAAATAACTTAGATGTCTGTTTCCTCTCTAAGTGTTTGTTTCTATTGATAATTTGAGTCGTAAAGCTATCGTTTAATTGAATCTAGACGTTGTTTTAGATTGTTAAATGATTAGGGTTGTTTAGACTGTTAGTTCTTTCAACTAGAATTGAAGTTTGGGTCATAATCCTTAGTAGGAATATAATCCACAATAGATTATTCAAGGAAATTGAGAATCAAGAGAATCAATGATTAATAAGCATATCTATGATGGATTTAACTAGTTGAACATATTTCTCTCATATTGTCATAAACCATATTTGCATTTATACTTAGATTTAATTTGCATTTTAGATTAGTTAGTTACTTAATCATTCATAAAACCCCTCCCCCATATTAGTTACTTGGCACTCAAGCAATAACACATTTACACGAGTCTCTGTGGGTTCGACCCTTAGTTGTCGCTCTATGACACATTTACACTGAGTTGGTTAAGTTAGGTTTCTATGACAGGTATCAACGACCACCGAAAATACCTCATCAGTGAAGATGGGGGTACCCCTGCCCAATGGAATAGGGGTACGCCGAATAGACCAAAGATAAACTGAAATTCAGCTATGCGACAATAATAAGTGAATTTAGTTAGAATGAACCAAAATTGATACATGGGCTAAATCCATCTCAAAGGCAGTGTATAAAAGCCAATGAGCATGAGAATGTGCCCCAAGCCAATCTTAGACATATAATTCTAGAAAAGTTCTTATTTCCAACTTTACGTGAAAAAAACATTTGATTATCTACATTCAGTATTCCAAGAGTATGACTTCTACCTAATTGTTAATAATGAAGTTAATTCCTTCATTACAACTTACATGTTGAATTTGACAACTTCTACATAATTGCTTACCCTCGTTATCTACTAAAAGCAAAACATGTTTCTTCTTTTGTATTATATTCGTTCCTAGTTTCTTTTTCCCAACTTTAGACTACTTTACAGGTATAAATGCATCATAAACTATATCATAGAAAAAAAATGAACACAGTGTTACTATAATACAAGCACTTACATTATTGGTTGATGTCTGAAAGTTAGCCCATACAGAGTGAATTAGATGAAGACTGCACCTTGGCCCGCCAGTCCTCCACAAAAACTGAAATCCCTATCTATTAGCTACTTGTCCAAGGAACTAAGAGAAAAATAACTCTATGTACACAGTACATAGAAACACAGTTTCCAAAATATAAAATGGGTTGCAAGGCTTACATTTGCCAATGCATCCAGTTTCTGATAACTTGGAGAGTTCTCACTCCTTGAGTTCCAAACCAAGGTCACCTGTACTTTACCTGCAATAATACAGAATCAGCATAGGAACATTATGAGGGCTGAATGCTGAAGAAATCAGTATCAAGGAATTTAAGCGAACAACTGCAAGGAAAAGTGGCATGACTTTATTTAGTACCATGTTTATATCTTTCAGAAAGAGGAAGGGATGTGTTGTATGTCGTCACAGCCATCTGCAAGTGCATATGAAAACCAATCAATTAATACATAGGCTATAAACAAAGTCATGCAAGTATGCAACTTTCCATTAGAACAACTGACTTGTACATATCGCAATTCACCCGTTCCCAAATCTTCATTATATGGTTCCACATACAACTGAGTTATTCCTAAAAAAAAGAAATGAGATATTAGGATTTCAGACTCGGAAAACTCAATACATGGTTTTCAGCAGTAAGGATTTGCTCAAACACCTTTCCTCAATAGCTCAACAACAGCATTAATGCTAGGATGATGAGCTGCATGATAAACAATATAAATGGTTCACTGGTGAGAATACTAAAAAGAAACATCAATCTTAACAAACTTAAGATTATAGGAAAAAGGATACAGTGAATATTCAAATCAATATTCAAACCTTTACAATGTGGAATATCCACGGCATCATGAGTCCCTTCCTGATACAGACCAATAAGAGGACTGTCCGACGAGCCTCTAACAGCAAGCTTTGCACGGCATCTCCAACCCCACTAAATAAAAATTATAAGAATTTAGGAGGAAACAAAAATGTATCGAAATTGCCGAAAGAAATTGAAAATTAACAAAAACAACTAAAATTCACCAGTCTGCCGGTATCAAATTTAAAATCAGAGACGCCAACGCTCTTGAAAAAATTAGCTGCCTCATCAACTACGCCCGGATGGTGGAGATTGTACTCATGGATGCAGCCTGAGCAACTATCAGGACAAGCAAAAATCAAAACATTAATAATTAGCAGAAAGTAACAATTCAAATGATACTTTTGGAGCGCTTACGATTGGAAATGGAGGCACTGGAGAGCGCAGGACAAGGAAGGCGATGGAAGTGTAGGGCTAGGGCTATGTGAAATCGAGGCAGATTCCGGTGGTGAATGGAGAGGCGGTAGAAGCGTCGCCGAAGGAGGAGGAGGCTGGTTGACGCGGACGACGGCAGGGGAGGAGCGGCAGCTGATGACGGGAAACGAGATGTGAGGAGAGAAAAAAGATATGGACATGTTTAGTGGGGAAGATAGAGCAGTTCTCAGTTCGCTTCTATGGCGGGATAGAGATAAACCATTTTAGATATTTGTAGTTAACATCTTCAACTTCACAATTCGGGGACCGACTGTTATTTTTTCTTTTATAGAATTAGGCTGATTCGGGTGAAAACTAAGCTTAAAACAAAAACTGAAAATTAATAGTGTCCGTTAGATCAATAAGATGGAGGTACAAGATTGAAAATGAAAAAAAAGCTAAAAAAATGACAAGTGCGACCCACTAGGTGTTCATAATGGCAATTTTATAAATATGTTAAAAAGTTTTAATTGTCTCAAAATTACTCTTGTTTCTTTCAAACACCCGAATTCTTAGATCTGAAACGTCATATTCTATTGTTCTCTCCCCAAAAGCTTCAAATCTCCATTGAAGAAATAACCATAGCTTCATACCTCCATTAAAGACTCAACAAAATCCTTTTTTCGAGAGCATAAAATTCCTTGGCCAATCACACAACTTCATTTGAAGAATCAAATAATTCTTGTTCAAGTGCATACTCAATATCTCTTGTGCTATGGAAAAGAATGAAAATCAATCTTCCAACAACAAAACACAAAAAGAAGGTAATCGCAAAATCTCTTTCTTGAAACTTTTAGAGTTCATATCCTTGTTGGGATAAAATTAAAAAAAAAATGCATTTTGGATGATTTTTCTCTGCAATTTTTGGTACAAGTTCTCTAAAAGTCGAACTCTTTGAAGGAATGAGGTTTCTAAATTCAATCTAAGTTTCATACAAAGGTTAATAGACTATGTTGACGGTTGGGTTCATGTATTATGTTGGGATGTTCATATATTATCCTTTAAGGTTCATACTTATCCATTTGACAAATGTTCATGTTTTTGGATCTATTGTTGCCTCTCATGTTGTTGATTTTTTAGGTGCTTTTCTCTAATGATTGTTGTTCTATTTTTTTTATAATTACTAATTTTTTGTGTTGCTTTGTAATGGTTGCTTCTATTCTTATTTTTTATTTATGCTAGCATATGTTCCTTTTTGATGTTGTCCACTTTTTGTTCATTACTCTTTTGATGTGCACTTTCTATTGACTCATTTTTGAATTGATAGTTGCTGCTAAACTCCTTTACGTGAATTTTTTCTCGCTAATTCGATCTTGTTTTGTACCTCATCTCTAGTTACTTTGTTTTATGAGCCTTTTTTCCTGGGAGCTTTCACTACTTTCTCTATGAAAGATAGAAGTTTGATGTATGTTTTGCTCTTTGTTACCCATAACCAAATAATTGATTTGTGATAGCCTATTAGCTCAAATGGTAGAGCAATGTGTTGATACACATGAATGTGGGTTCGAATTCCTCATAGACTACATATAATACTTGTGATGTTTCAATCAAAGGCGAGCTTCTTGTATCATGTTCAAGTTCATATATATTACCTTATCGTTCACATATTGTTTTTATATGTTCACGTATTGACTATGTATGTATGTTCACATAATGACATATTTTCGAACAATGGCCTTATATTTTACGAAGTCATCTACTAGCAATCAAGCCTTAATCTGTAATTTTTTAGTCTTGACTTTCATAGAGGTTTAAATTGCTAAATTTACCTTGTACAAAGTCTCATTGAGAACGTCTCTTAACTTCTTTGTTTCCTCCCTTGCTATAGTTTAAGAACTCAATACATGTTTTAATTTGTGGAACTTGTGTCAGATTTATGATGTTGCAAAACCATTTTTTCATGTTCATAAATATATTATTACCTTACATTCACATATTGAATGTGTATGTTCATATATTTTCAATTAAGTTAAATATAGTTACAAGAGGATTCATTCATGTTCGTATATATTAATTTACGTTTACATATTGATTGCGTGTGTTCACATATTTTCAAACAAGATTCTTATATTTTACGAAGTCAAGTACTAGCATCTAGGCCTTAATTTGTAATTTCTCAACACTGGCTTTCATTCAAGTATTGTTTAAAAATGAATATCTTCCTTTAATGCGCTAAATCACATTTCTAGAGTAGCTTTAGTATCCTTTAAGCAACTGAGAACAATATACATCGATTCGCCTTGAGAAAGAAAAACTCCATAATGAAAGTTAAATTTAACTACTCATTATTGATACCATCAACACTATCCACAATACATCCATGAGACAATTCACCTCTCACATCAACTTAGGTTGATGAGCAACCTACAATAAAAAAGAATAATTTAAGAATAATCAACGAAACCAGAATAGGTTCACAATATGTTACTCTAAGTTTCACACAAAAATATATGATGTTCATATATTATAAATTTAAGTTCCAACTTGATCATGTATAATATTAGTGGTTTTCTACTCTTGAAAGCTCGAATTAGATGAAGATTGATTGTTTTAAGACTTTGCATCTTGCAAACCCAATGAAGGCTCGAAGACATTAAGAAGATTATAGTGGTAATGCTTGCAAACATGACTATGTGCATCAAACCTGATGTATTTCAATGTTTTGTTTATAATTTTAAGAGGCTCTTGACTCTTAGGACTTTTATCGAACAACTTGTGTGCATCTCATAACTCATACATCACAACATCATAGAATTCGAAAAAAACAACTATGGGAGAGTGTACAATGACAAACAACATGAAAACAATGACTAATTGCAATTTGCTATCGATTTTAACTCATATTTATCCCAATTTGACTCCAAACGTGAAATCCATTCAAAAATAAAATAAGAGTGAAAAATAACCTTAAAAAAAGTACCTTAACTTGAATCCATTAAGAAGGAAAAATAAAGAAGTAATGATTTCAATGTGTAAATAGGAAGAAATCAAACATACAATTGGATGAAAAGAAAATTGCAGTGCAATCGCTCCATAACCATGGCTGGGGGAGTTGGAGAAGAAGAGTTGATGGGTAAAAAGACAAAAATGTCCTTTAGTTTTAAAAAATAAAAAAAAAACGCGTGAAATCTGAATCGTCCAATCCGTTAGATCCAAAGTCCACCAAACATTTGTAGTTTTCACAATAAGCGCTATTTCCATATGATTCAAATCCTACTACCTACATGTCAAAATGTTTGTCAAAAAGACCCTTCACATCTATCTATCTATATTAAGATTAAATCTCCATGGCAATTAATGTCCCACATTTTATACATAATATATGTTTTCTATCTATAGACAAGCATTTACTGGGTATTTACTGGGTAAAATGTGAATATGAATCGATTCACACACCCATTTCCGTCAGAATGCATGTCACCCTGTTCAAATTCAGTCAAAGCAATTAAAACCAGTAAATCCAATCATTACACCCATTTAATTACAGGAAATCCATTCACACACCCATTTCCGTAAGAATGTCCCCCCCTTAGTATTCCACACGTTCAAATTCAGTCAAAGCACTTAAAACCAGTAAATCCAATCATTTACACCCATTTAATTTCAAACGCACTCATTACACCCAGTAAATCCAACAGTTGAAATCAGCTCCTACATTTTAGCCCTTCAATTGAAGTCTAAAACCTATAAAATTAAATACACACGGTTGTTTACTAAAGGGTGAAAAAACTGAAGTATAAATATTACAACAATTAAAACGGTTGCAAATGAATTTAAACCATAATCCAATAACCTACATATAAATAAGAGGAATTGGCTGAAAACCACCTGTATAATAGGGCATATTTCACTTAACCACCCGTATTTTGAATAATTATAAAAAACCACCCATAGTAAAGCCTCCGTTAAAAATCAACCACCCAAAACCCAGATTCGTAGCCTCCGTCCAAAAACGCTGACATGGATTCTCGATTTTGAATTTTTTTATTGATTTACCTTGCCACTTCAGCACCAATTGCCACATAAGCCTCCTCTTCCACTTATACCCCCCTCTTTAAAATCGAAGATTCAGATTTGAACATTTCGAAGCTTCAGAGTGAGGGTCTTTCGAAGCTCCGTCGAAGCTCCATTCGAAGGAATCAACATTGGATTGCATACTTCCCTTCGCTCAACCTCTAATCGAAGCTCCATCGGTAAGTTTGCTCGATCTATTTCATTCCTCTATTGTTTTGAATTGATGGTTCATGTTCAAATCGGTAATTTAGGGTTTATCAATGGATATAGGGCTTCATTCAAACTCTTCCTTCTAATTTCAGATTTAGGGTTTGTGATTCGCAATGGATTAGGGATTTAAGGAATAGATTTAGGTCTTGCAATAAACTTGAGTGTATGAAGCAATGTTCAGGAAGCAAAACCAGAGGTTCTGAATGGTCTGAATTGCAATTGATGCAGGGGTAGTATGTCAAGCTCAAGCTCTACGTCAACAAATCCAGAAGGAAGAGTTTGTTATTGTGGTCTTCGAGCAAAAGAATCAACTGCTCATACAGAGTTCAATTACGGTAGAAGGTTTTATGGATGTCGTCTATATGGTTTGCCTAACAGATGCAACTTCTTCATGTGGAGGGATGAAGAACATAATACTAGAGCATTGTATGTGATCAAGAAGTTGGTAAAGGAGAAGGAAAGATTGGAAGCAGATAAGAGAATACTCGAGGATGCAGCTAGAGTCCATGAAACTGTGATTATGAAGTTAAGAAAGGATCTTGCAATGACCAGGAAAAGGAAGGCTTGTGATTAATGTTCAACTATAATGGTTAGGTTTATGCTTGCAATTGTTGTTGTGTTTATTAAAAGTGTAATGTAGGACCTAGTCTGTTGATGCTTGCAATTGTTGTTAATGTTGAGAACAAATGAGCTTGTATTATTGAACCTATGTTTGAATGACAAAATGTTATGCTTTTATGTGTTGACCTAGTCTGTTGATGCTTTATGTGCAAGAAATATGCAAGAACACCTTGTTATTGCAAACTGATGATTATCCATGGGCAAGCAATATGAAACCTGATGCATATGTGTGTAAGAAATAACAATAACAACTTTTATGGTTTTGCAAACTGATGCTGAAAACTGAGGCATATGGTTTTGCAAACTGATTGCTTTGAAAACTGATGGCTTTGAAAAGTGATGGCTTTGAAAACTAATGCATATGTGTGTGTAAGCAATCTGAAAACTGACGCATAACAACATAATTGGAAAGTTTCATAATACTTAGAAAGTAGATAGTGCATAACACTTGGGATGATGCATAATTACAATAAAAGCATCCATGTGCAATCCCATTAAGTACACTACAACCATGATAGATACTTGCTAGTCAGTAGTTACAGCAAAAGTGGCAAATGGCCTCAAAGTTTGAGTATATAGCACAAAAGTACCCAACCTTGGAACAACACTAATGGCTACATATAATGTCTTACTAATGCAGCATAGAGTTAGTTACATGAAAACATAGTAATCACTTCCACATCTAGATAGTCATATCCTTCCACAACAAGATAGTCATCACTTTTGCGTAGAGTGCTTCCTAGGTGACCTCCTTATCATGTGAGAGATGAAATCTGATGTTCGCCTTTTTAGTCATGTTTTTAGGGTGTGTTTTTGTGTCTTTTGAGTCTTTTTCTTTCGTTTTGTGTTTTGTTTTGAGTTGTTTGTGTAGGTTTTCATATTTTCTTAAGATATGGAGTCTACATAAGCTTTGGTGGTGTTTTGTAGTTTTTTAGAAGCTTTTTGGAGCATATTTTGAAGAAAGGAGTAAAGACGGTGAAGATAGCACTCAAGCATGAAGAGAAGATGAAGATTAAGCTATCAAGTAAATTCATTGAAAATCAAGTTTGAGCTTGGAAAGAGATAGAGAAATTCTTTACAAGAACATAGGAAAAAGAATCGAGTCAAACGGAGTTGTAACGAATCTTCTACGCAAGTTTTACTCAAGGCTGTTTTCGACCCTGTCGCGGTCGTTAACGAGGCGGCGTGAGGAGCAACGAGATCCGAGTCGGTGTTTAATTAAAGGCTTCTATCTTGTTTCCTTTTATGTTATTAGATAGACAGAAGGAGTATATTTTATTAGAAGATATTATTTCCTTATAGATTTAAGATAGATTTATTTCCTTATAGATATATTTAAGATAGAATAGTTTCTCTATAAATACTCTTGTCTACCCTTTGTTATTCTATACACAATCAATTGCCTTGGAGGGCAAGTAAGAGGAGGAGGAGGAGAGAAGAGTGAGGGGCGAGAGGACGAGTAGAGAAGATAGCTTGGAGAACAAGTTTTGTTTTGAATTCAAGTTGTAAGCTTTCTTTTTAATTTAATTTAGATGTTTTCAATTATTATGAATTGTGAGTAGTCTCTCTCTCTAAGGTTGGGGTTGAACCCAACAATGGTTGTGCATGCTTGTTTATGATCATGTCTTGATTGTTTTTATTGCATGAATCTATTCTCTTGTTCTTAATCGTTGAGACGAAAGTTGAAGGGAATTTCTCATTCATAGTTGAAGCGAAAGCAGAAACCTTGAATCAGAATAGTCAAATTAGGGTTTTGAAGCGAAAGCAGATCTATCCTAGTTGAAGTAGAAGAGATAGATAGTAAGTTTATTAATTGAACGAAAGTTAGTTGATTTACTTGCTTAGGTTGACGAAAGTTGACAACTTTATGTGATAAAAGCATGATCTATGTGTTTCATGAGTGTTAGCATTGCATGATTGTTGTTGTGGGAATACCCTAAACCTTAGAATTTCTTTTTCCCTTGTTAAAAACCTCTACTTTTTGATTTCTTGCGTAACAAGTAATAGAACTTAGCACTGACTATATCCTGCGGACGAACCTGACTCTGCTATACTCAGCGGGGTCTTGATTATAAATTTATTTGTTGTCAAGAAACCCTCTCAACAAAATCCTTGGTTGCAACACTCTTCTTCCTTGGCTTTGAGGCAACAGCTGGTGTGGCAGATGCTTGAGATTGCTGAAAAGCTGGTGTGGCAGATGCTTGAGATTGTTGAAAAGCTGGTGTGACAGATCCTTGAGATTGTTGAAAAGTTGGTGTGACAGATCCTTGAGATTGTTGAAAAGGTGGTGTAACCTACAACAAAGCAATGACAGTTAAGCACTACTCTTTAGACAATGAAAAAACTATATTTAAGCACTGCCTAGAGAAACAATACCTGCACAGAGTTGCTAGCAATAGGAGTGACAGATGTTTGTGTCCCAGTGTTGACACTATCCATGACACCTCCACTCTACACATTCAAAACGTTCAAATACCATAAATACAAGGGTTCATAAAGCCGACCATAAAGAACATAACTGGATTTACCATGTCAAAACTATATTGAGAACCAATATCTGGTTGTGGAGCAGGGTTGACAGTTGAGGGACCTGAGGGATTGCTTCCAACTGGATTGTTTTTCTACAAAAAAATAGAAGGGTTAAATTATGAGTTCAAATAATCTAGAAGTTACAAACAAATCTAGAAGTTACCTTTTTTCATACTTCCTCTTTTGAGCACCAATGTAGACAGTTTTAGGGTTTGCAGGCCTTCCTCCACGTTTGGGTTCCTTTGGTGGCTCAGGTCCTTTGGGTGGATTGCTACATTTGTTCTTGTAGTGACCAGACTGTCCACAGTTTGAACATCTTGTTTCACTCACTATCCTTATTCTTTTCTTCTTAGCTGGTAGCTCTTCTCCAGGCTCTCTTCTCCTTATCTTCTTGGGCCTCCCGGGTTGAACAACATACTTGGGAGGGCTTGGAGCTTGTTGATTAGTCCTCTCCCATTGTGATTCTCCAAGCATTGGATTGATTATAGGGTTATAAGCCCTCATATAAGTCTCCTTAGTGAAATAGGGATGCACATAGTCTTCCACTCTCCTTCTATCTTTCATAATGCAACACATGGCATGTGGGCAAGGTATACCAGTCAGATCCCACTTATTGCAGCCATAACTCCTTCCTAGCAAGTCAACAACATAGGTCCTCCCATAGTGATCCACCTCAAACTTGTCTCCACCAGCATAAAAAGGTACACAACTCCTCAAGCACTCTTGTTTCACCAATTCTATTCTTTTCTTAGTATGTGGTGTAAGCACACCATCATACTTAATCATACCCTCACGCTTGGCTAAGAACCTTTTCATCAATTTTCTCCGAATCCACTCACACATGGACAATATAGGAAGCTCTCTTGCACGCAAGATTAAGGAGTTAAAACTCTCACACACATTGTTTAGTAGCATATCAGATTTGATGTGACTCTTGAACCCATGCCTAGACCATGTGTTAGGATTTGCATCAATAAGGTATTTAAAAGTAGTTTCATCTTGGAAGCTCAAAATCAGGGGTTTGCATGCCCTGGCAGCAGCCCATACAAGGTCCTTGAAACCCTTACCTGGCCATCTTGTCTTGAAATTATTGTACATGTGTCTAACACATACCCTTGTATCAGCCTCAGGAACCACCTCATGCAATGCCTCAATAAGACCCTGACCAATATAAGCAGTTAGAAGGTTTAATGAGTAGTATAACAAATAACATAAGCAACCAATTAATGACAATAATAATGACAGTTTGTGCTTAACACATACCTTTTGCCTGTCAGATATGAAAGTAGGGTTGCTTTCACCAATGTCTCTAACCAAAATCTCTAAAAACCAAACCCATGTCTCTTTCCTCTCTGCTTCAACAACAACATATGCAATGGGGTATATGTTTGCATTCCCATCCTTGCCCACAACAACCAACACCTGACCAGTATAAGCTCCTCTCAAATGACATCCATCTAATCCTATGATTGGTCTACAACCCAATATGAAACCTTCTTTGCAAGCTTCAAAACAAACATATAGTCTCTGAAAAAGGGGCTTCTCTGGATTGTCTAGACAAACCTTGACATAGCTAGAGCTTCCCGGGTTCCATTTCTTAATAGTGGCTGCATAATCCCAAACCCTTCCATACTGAACACTGGCATCACCCTGTGTCAACAACATTGCCCTAAATCTAGCCTTCCAAGCCTGGTAGTATGTAATGTTAATTCTATAATCCCTTCTCATAGCATTGATGAAACCATGAAGCTTCCATTGTGGATCATCCCTATAAAACTCCAGATATCTCTCTGCCAGCCAAACAGATGTGACCTTGCTATTCTCATGTTGTCAACCACATTCATGCTTCCCCACCCACTATTTTAATTGATAACTACCATCTCTCCCCATCTTCCTAGCACAAGCCTTAAAACTACAATACACTTTTTTACACACACACTTCTTCCTAGAATGTTTCATAGCACATTCACACTTGAATTTACAATAAGCTGACACTTTTGCCTTATCATTATGCAAGTAATAGAAGTCACCACCATTTTCTATTGACCACTGCCTTAATGCTTTTCTAAATATGTCATTTGAAGCAAATATCATGCCAGGCTTTAAAACAATTTTTTTCCTAAAATCTACCAGAGGATTGAATTCAGGATACTTAGCGGAATGTTGCCCATCAGAACCACTTCCACTCCTCAATTCATCAGATTCATCTAAGGATTTCTCTTCATCCACATAAGCTTCTTCAGATTGTTGTTGTATAGTCACATCATCAGCCCAAAATTGCCCTGCATGTTCATCAACATTTTCCTCAAACAAATCATCATCCTCATCTTCACTTTGTCTGAACTCAAAATCTTCCTCATCAGATGATTCTGAACCTAAAATGCCTTCACCCTCATCACTTGAACCATCACTTGAGCCATCAGTGGTATCACCTTCATCTGCAGGAGCTAGATCTGGATATATGGCTTGAGAGGTGTTTTTTTGTTTGTGTAGGAGTAGAGAGAACCCTATTTGAGAGAGGCTGCAATGTTGGCATGGGATACATGATGTTGGGCTGAAAAGATGGGATGTTGGGCCTCAATGATGCTGGGCTGGGTTCATTACCTTGGACTACATAAAGATGGACAAGTCTATCACTACCAACCTGATTGACCATATGCACTACATCACTATCACCTGATATACCTTAATCCAAAGTGAATGGTTTTTCCAGGTTCCAAATACCACATTTCTTTGACATCTAGTAGCCCAACTTCCTCTTTCAGTAGTGTCTCTAACACAATTGTTGATGTCTGATCTGGATCTACATCTTTGTAGACATGAACCTTTGCCCTTCTATAGCTTAACTGGTCAACTTGAGACATGTAAAACGTGCCCTGGTACAAAATCCTGAAACTGATATTCATAGCTGTAAAGAAGAAGTTGCAGATGTCAATATTCCATTTTTGACCACAATAAATATGCCATACTTCTTACTAATGCACAAAGTCACATGGGCACAGGTACCCAACAAACAAAGTGGGGACAAAGGCGAGTGGGATTGAATAAAAAACCCTAAACTAAACCTAAACCACTAACACCACCATAAACACCACAATAAACCCCATACTCACTAATCCTCCCTTCTTCTTCTTCTTCGCAAAAACCCTAATGTTTAGCTAAACGAGTAAGAAATTCAAAAAAATTGAAAACCCTAGCTATGTAAATACCTGAATCGTGGATGGAATCTGGTGTTCAGCTTCTGAAATTGTCGATGAAAGCCCCTTTCATCAATGGCGACGATGAAGCTTCAATCGCATTCAAAATTTGCACTCTCCAGCTTTCAATCGGGCTTCAATTTCTCCACTCTCTCGTGCTTTCAATCGGGTTTGGAGCAATCAATCGGGTGGAATATGTGGCAATTGGAATCTAGAGGGGGATATAAGTGGAAGAGGAGGCTTATGTGGCAATTGGGTGGTGAAGTGGCAAGGTAAATCAATAAAAAATTCAAAATCGACAAGCCATGTCAGCGTTTTTGGATGGAGGCTAACGGATCTGGGTTTTGGGTGGTTGATTTTTAACGGAGGCTTTAATATGGGTGGTTTTTTATAATTATTCAAAATATGGGTGGTTAAGTGAAATATGCCCTATTATACGGGTGGTTTTCAGCCAATTCCTCTATAAATAAACCAATAGTTGAAAGAGTTAGCTCCAAAACTCCAATTCACTCTAAGAAAAAAAAACTCCAAAATTTCAATTATTTTTCTGTCCCGAAAGGAATGTCTACAATAACAATGGAAAATACTTCATCATCAATTTTCTTTTCCAAAATAAAATGGTAAATCACTATTTTAAAATTCTGTTTTTTTTTTGTCGTTGAAGTTCTATTATTTTGGCACCAATTTGCATCTATTAATTGTATCATGCATAATTAATTTTCTAATACAATTTTTTTTTTCCAGTTTGTAAATTGCTCTTACTTTCTCAGTTATATGACATGTAAAGATAAGTGATTTTAAACAATGGAGCAAGAAGATGATAACTGTTTTTGATCATTTATATTTCATATGTATGAACTTGCTAATTCATTTTCAAGAACGTAATACTTATATAACCTCTTTTATTTTATAGAATTCAAAAAAGTCATTTCATATTATGGTTCTAGATGCAAAGTGAAAGACTAATTTTCGTGATTAGGAGACATACAATTTTCCGTATAAAAAGAGAGAATGTGTAAAAACATGTTATGCATGTACCATTTCAAGTTACTAATCAAAATACCATGAAATTCCCTTCCACTCTTACAATAATGATATTTGTATTATTAGATTTGTTGTCTCTTAATATGCCTTATTAATCATATAAACTAATAAATTAAATATATTGTTGGATCGTAACCGGTTAGCAGTGAGCTTGGGAACTGGCAATTAAGCTGTTCCCAAGGCAGCGGAAGTAAATAATCGCAAGTAATAAAAACAGTAAAAGGCACAGTTCCTTTATAGAGGAACCCCACTACAACCAACTAGTTGTATGGGTAAACCTCTACCTCCGCTTGGAGGATTTTGAATGACTTACTTATATTGATTGCTTTGTTCCTTAGTTACACAGCCGGATTTACACTTCTCTGTTCCTACAAGTTCTTCCTAACTCTAGCAACACTAGTAAATCCTCTCAACTGAGTTCCTAAGCTCACAACAACAAAACACAAGTAACTCAAACCTTACGCTGACTTCTCAGTTCCCTTGCTCCTGGGAACTTCAGCTTCACCGTCATCGAGATCACACACTCACCGGCGGGGACTTCTCTTCCTTTTCTTTCTTTTCTCTGATGTGGGTGTTTGTAAGTTCTGGGAGAAGTGCTCAGACCGAGTACTATTCATTTGGCTTTATAGTCCAATGAGCTTGGGCAGTCGCATCTTTCGTTTGTGTCCAAAATGCCCTTTGCTTGATGCCCAAGTTGTACTTTCTTCACATGTGACTTTGGTTTGAACTAGGTCAACTTCTTGGATCAATCGGACCGTTGGATGAAGCGTGACAGTCTGATCCTCAGACTGTTCCCTCGGGCTGTCTGAGACAGAATCCCGCGATCTGCGCTGAACAGTCGTTGTCCTCACATGTGAGTTCCCATGTCATGGGAACTGACTTCTTCAGAGTTCCCTTGATGGAAACTCTTCATCGTTGTAAGCTTGTGTTCTCTTGATTGTTTCTGGGAGTTCCCACTTCATGGGAACTTTCCTCTTCAGAGTTCCCTTGATGGAAACTCTTCATTGTGGCCTGCAGTGGCTTTTGATCATTCGTAGGAGTTCTTGGTTGTACCTGTGTTCCTTAGAAATACTTGAACAAACCACATTAGTTCCCTATGGTGTTTGTCATTATCAAAGCTTAAGAGAATTGAATCGTTGATCCGTTGTTTAGAACCAGAGGTCCCAACAACGTCCCAACAATTTCCCCCTTTTTGATGATGACAAACCCATCACAAAAATGCAAGTATTTCAATGAATGATATGCTGATGAGTTCCTAAGTATAATTTGGGAGAGTCATTTTTTGGTGAAACACTTAGATTTAGGGAGCCACTTCTGGTGAGACACATAGTTCCTATTAAGCTTTTTATGCAGTTGTTCCCCCTTAGCTTATGCGTGGTCTGTGATAACTTAAACTTTTAACTCATCTCGCATTTTTTGTCTTTCCCCCTTTTGACATCATCGAAAATAAGCAAAGCAATAGGAAGGAAGGGAACATGCAATCAAAATAAAGACCATTTCATTACTTAAGATAATATGTACAATGGGAACCCAAGTACAATTTGTGGTCATTTTTGGATTAAGGGAACACGAAGGGGGAGATCATGGGTTCTGAGGGAACATGGCGTCACATAGGCGCGTAAGGACTTGTGTAAGCTTTTCTTGTCCTCTAGCCAACACTGCTTGGTCCCTAGCAATCTGGTCGAGGGTGTTGGCAATGCGGAGCAACACTGGAGAGTTCCCCTCTTGTGGACCAGACTTTAGGGGAGCCGTCTCCTCTACAAGCTCCGAGTGCCTCATCTTCTGGGCAACTGTAATGTCCAGTTCCCTTCCAAGCTCGATTTCGTCTTTAGAGGCGTCGTAAAGACCCTCTTTTTGTAGGAGCTTCTTGATCAGCCCGGAGTAGGGAAGGGAGTGGGACTTGGAGGCCATGCACTTCTCCATGTGCCCAAGGATTATTCGGGGAAGATTTATGGGCTTCTTGAGGAGGAAGTGGTAGAGGATGATGGCATCTGGGATGTTGACGACCAAGCGCTTCTCTTGACGCGGGATCACCACGTTGATGATGAATTGGTGAGCGAGCTTGGCAACCAAGGATAGGTGATGCGTCGAGAGGACTTTAGAGGGAACCCGACCCTCGAAGATTGTGTTGCACACCTCGGCGCTGTTGAAGTCGCCCCAGAGCTTGCTGGGCACCTCGCTGAGCCCTTGACCAGGGACCTGGAGTTGAAGGCGGATTGTCGACGTTGTAAAAATGAACTCGTCGCCTTCGTGGGAGAGAGTTCCCTGAGTGCCGTCGTTGGTGATAGTGAAGTTGTTGTAGAATCGACGCACTTGTGAGGGATCTACGCTCACAGTCTCTTGGCAGGGTCTCTCCCAGCCCTGGGCCTTGATCAGGTCCAACAGTTCCCCTAGACCATTTTCAGTCAACACTTCTTCTGAAACAATGAGGTGAGGAAGAAGCTTCCTGCGCTCATCGACATGATGCTTGGTGGTCCCCTTCCCCTTCCTTGAAGTGCTTTTAGATGTGTTCCCCCTAGAGACCGTGCGAGGTCCTTTCTGCTGAGGAGGTGCAACCGCTTCAATCATAAGCACTCGGTCCCTGTGTGGTTGGGAACTCGTGGACACCACCATTTGGTGTCCAGGTCTAGGGATCCGTGCTGGCTCCTTAGCAACTGGAGCTTCTTCTTCTTCGTCGACCTCATCTTGGGAGGTCCCTTCTTCCTCGGAGGAGCTCGAGCTTGAGCCCCCCACATCATCTTCAGGATGACTCGTTGTTGCCTCAGCACCTCCAGCTGGTGCGAGGTCCCTACTCTCCTTGGGCTCTTCGGGAGCCACCTTTTCTGGGGACTTTGTCCCTTGGGAGACTGTGTGCTCAGAGGTGCCCCGATTGAGCTCTTCCTCGATTGCCTTGAGCTGGGCTTCCTCCTCCAGAGTTCCCATGATGATCGGAGGAGGGTCCTTGGTCATTTTGCCGATGACCACAGAGAGAGGAAGATCGTCGTCGTCTGAGGTGAGAGCGACGGTACTTTTGGATGGTGAGGGAGAGGGGAGTTTGGTGGTGGTGGGAGATGTGATGGAAGAGGGGAGAGGAGAAGAAGGAAGAGGGGTGGTTAGTTGAGTGGAAGGGGGAGGAAGGGATCTGGTGACCTGAGGAGTAGAGATCCCCGAAGTAGAAATGGGAGTGGTGGAAATGTGTTTTGGTGAGGAGGGAGGAGAAGGAGTTTTGTGAGGTGAAGGTGGAGTTGGAGATCCCGTAATGATGGGAACGGGAGGAAGTGAAGAAGGTTGGGATGATGGAGTTCCCATCGTGGCGGGAACTGGAAAAGGTGGCGGAGGAGGAGTTGGTCGTTTTGTGGGAGGAGGTTTGGGAGGTCCCTCGATTTGAAGAGGAGGGATGGAGGAGGAAGAGGGGAGTAGACTCTGGGGTTCGGAGGTCCCATCGTCGGAAGGGAAAGGGTAAGGAGGTTTGGGAGCACAAGAACTCTCCTTGGAGCAGTTCAGGTAGTCCTCAAACTTGAAGAAAGCCTTCTTTCTGGGCTCCGAGAATTCAGAGGCCTCAGAGTGTTTACGCTTTTTGGATTTGGAGGGGTCGTGGGAGTGTTTGGATTTTTTGGATTTTGAGGGATCTTTTGATGAGTGACGGCGTTTGGATGAATGGAGGTGTTTGGATTTATGGGGTTTTTCATTGATTGAGGGGTGAGCGTCTCCGAAGTTGTCAACGATGACAACTCCGGAGGAGGTGTTGGCGTTTGGAGGAGGGAGAGGAAGAGATTCGGAGGAGGAAGAGGTCCAGGAGACGGTTTCGTCGGCCTGAGGAGGAGGAGGGGGCAAGAAGGGGCTTACTTGATTGTACAGCCCTTGGATAAGAACATCCTTCATCGTTGGGTCCGATTCTTGCTCGATCTCTTTTAGTTGAGAGACGAAGAGGATGCGAGGATTGGCATGTACCCACGCTTTGATCTGGGCGAAGGTGTGTTGAGGGGCCATTTTTGTAAGAGATTGGGAGGTTTTGGAGGTTTCTTGAAAAGAGAGTGAAAGAGATTTGGGGAAGACGATTGACAGAGATGTAAGGGGGAATAAAGGGCCCAAAAATGGCAAAGAGGGGTTTTAAAGGAGAGAGGAGGTGAAGGGTAGAAAGGGAAGTGGAATAACCTCGCTCTGATACCAATTGTTGGATCGTAACCGGTTAGCAGTGAGCTTGGGAACTGGCAATTAAGCTGTTCCCAAGGCAGCGGAAGTAAATAATCGCAAGTAATAAAAACAGTAAAAGGCACAGTTCCTTTATAGAGGAACCCCACTACAACCAACTAGTTGTATGGGTAAACCTCTACCTCTGCTTGGAGGATTTTGAATGACTTACTTATATTGATTGCTTTGTTCCTTAGTTACACAACCGGATTTACACTTCTCTGTTCCTACAAGTTCTTCCTAACTCTAGCAACACTAGTAAATCCTCTCAACTGAGTTCCTAAGCTCACAACAGCAAAATACAAGTAACTCAAACCTTACGCTGACTTCTCAGTTCCCTTGCTCCTGCGAACTTCAGCTTCACCGTCGTCGAGATTACACACTCGCCGGCGGGGACTTCTCTTCCTTTTCTTTCTTTTCTCTGATGTGGGTGTTTGTAAGTTCTGGGAGAAGTGCTCAGACCGAGTACTATTCATTTGGCTTTATAGTCCAATGAGCTTGGGCAGTCGCATCTTTCGTTTGTGTCCAAAATGCCCTTTGCTTGATGCCCAAGTTGTACTTTCTTCACATGTGACTTTGGTTTGAACTAGGTCAACTTCTTGGATCCATCGGACCGTTGGATGAAGCGTGACAGTCTGATCCTCAGACTGTTCCCTCGGGCTGTCTGAGACAGAATCCCGCGATCTGCGCTGAACGGTCGTTGTCCTCACATGTGAGTTCCCATGTCATGGGAACTGACTTCTTCAGAGTTCCCTTGATGGAAACTCTTCATCGTTGTAAGCTTGTGTTCTCTTGATTATTTCTGGGAGTTCCCACTGCATGGGAACTTTCCTCTTCAGAGTTCCCTTGATGGAAACTCTTCATTGTGGCCTGCAATGGCTTTTGGTCATTCGTAGGAGTTCTTGGCTGTACCTGTGTTCCTTAGAAATACTTGAACAAACCACATTAGTATCCTATGGTGTTTGTCATCATCAAAACTTAAGAGAATTGAATCGTTGATCCGTTATTTAGAACCAGAGGTCCCAACAACGTCCCAACATATATATAAACTAAATTATTACAAATAACTATAAAATAAAATAGAGGATACTTTTTTTTATACTCATTCATCTCATTTAAAAATTAAAATAATAAACATTAGTCGACAACAAAAGAAATAACTAAAAATTAAAAAAATTAAAATTTATTGATATTTTTAAAAAATGGGATTATTCACTACTCAATCTATCAAAAAAGAATCTTAAAAAGAAGTTAAGAAGTTGAAACCATACTTGACCTTGAATAATTCTATCAAAGTAAATAAGAAGTTAAAAATTTGTAACCATAATTGACCTTCAATATTGAAATTAATTGGATTAATGGTAATTATTATATCAAATAATTTAATTTTAATAAATCTATATCTATATATCTATTTATATTTATGTATCTTATAGTTAATTAGAACCCATGCGATAGCACGAGCCATCCATCTAGTATAAATTAAAAAATAAAAAGAGAAAAAAAAATACGGAGTAATAAACAAGGGAGAGAGAATGTGATGATGATTAGAGATGTACATGGGATGGGGCGGGGATCCCATACTCGACATTAGGGATGTTCAAGTGCAATGACGGAGGTAGAGGGGTGCGAGTGGGGGCTAATTTTAATTTTTTTTTTTGAAAAATATGTATAAAAAAAATACTAGCTTATTGATAAAAATTAGTTTATTTGGCCAAAAGAACTAGCATAATTTTATATTTTTATGAAAAATACAAAATAAGGTTTTCAAATACAACATATTTTATACAAAAAATACATATATTGTTCTAAAAATCCCTGCTTAGTTCCGTCTAGGTTTTGCTTAGGCGTTGAAAGGACCTATCCCGCTTAATCTTACAACCCGTTTAGAAGACCGCCATTTCATCTTGTCGCATCTTTAGGCCGCCTAGGCGGTCTCTCTACGCCTAGGGATTGCTTAGTACTTTTTAGAACATTATCTATGTAAAAAAAATTATATAAAAAATTGAAAAAATATATATGGGATTGATGTCTCTCTATTTGGTGGTGTTTTCATATGTGATTTCCTTTGTAAATATGTTTCTTTTTCCCCTTTTCTTGTGCGTTTTGTTCCTTTTTAGCCTAGTTCCCGTATTTCTATGAGATTCGGAGACTATGCGCATTTTATGTGTTTTGTAGGTAATTTGGCATGGATCAAAGGTCAAATTGAAGGAGGGTCGAGACATGGAGCAAGGCCGAGCTAAAGCGGGAAAGAGAGAAGCAAGCCATGAAGAAGAACAAGAGAAGCCAACAAAGAAGAAGGTGGAACGAGGTCAGGACCGAGTTGCAACAACCTCGGGCCCGACTTGGGAGATTTCCACCCCGGACCGAGATGCACAGTACCTCGGGCCCGAGGTTCCTCCGTGTCGGGCCGAGTCGGTCACTGGACTACTTGGGCTCCAAGGCACGAATTTGTGAACTTCCACTTTTGCCCCTCATCTAATCTATAAAAGGCCCTCTTGTCTTCTAATTTAGGGGCCTCTCTCACACCCTCACAAGGGGGGGGGGGGGTTCCCACACACACACAAAAAAAGGGGGGTTCTAAGGGAGCCAAGAGGATTCTTGGAGAGCAAGGAGGAAGGAGAGGAGAAGGAAGAGAGAGAGAATCGGCCAAGGGAGGAAGGCTTGATAGGTTTTGTTGGTAGATTTACTTTGATTTGCTTTGTTCTTGTGGATTTGAAAACCTTTGATTTGAATTTGTGGATTGCTTTGGATTTGAATGAAACTTTGCTTTGTTTTGAGATTGATTATGATGATTGCTTTCCCTTTTGATTTGATTGCTTTCTTTGCTTGTCACATGGAGTAGATCTCCTTGATCTTGGGTTATGGGGGGAAACCCTAGCTAGGTTTAGGCTAGAAACCCCAATTCCATAGCCTTGAGTGTTTGATCTAAGGAACCCACTCTACATAGAGCTACAATTCCTTGCGAAAGTTGGGAATCAAGGCTTGAGATTGGCAAAGTAGCGAAAGTGAACATGTGTCAATCTCAAGACCTTGCTTCGAAGGGGATTTCCCCATGGATCGAGGTGTAGATGTGGTTGGAACGAGGGCGAAAGCACTCGATCCTAGTCCGATCATCACTCATTGCCTGAATTGGGGTGGAAAGGCCTTAATCTACTAGGGAAGGAACCCAAAAACCCAAGATCTACTTTTAAATCTTTGAGTTCGACATCCCCAGCTACCTTGGTCCCGACTTACCCAGTGTCGGTCCCGACTTCCTCTTGTCGCCAACCTCGGGCCCGACGTGACCTCAGTGTCGGTCCCGACTGTTTTCTTTGTTTTCCTTTGTTTTATGCTCTCCTTTCTAGCTCCCTAGTATCTAGGAACATCGATCGAGTAGACTTCCCGAGTGTTCGACACCCACCACGTACTACAACGGGGTCGGGTTATAAATTGTATCTCTTGACCCTCGCATCTGAGAGCGATCAAAAGATTGGCGCCGTTGCCGGGGAAGTCTAAGTGCACTGAGTGCCAATTTGGTGAGTTTCTTGTGTTTTGGTAGTGATTTGGGTGAGGGAATAGCCCAAACCCTTTGTTTGTTTTTGATTTGTTTTGGTTTGTGTTTTTGTTTCATAGGTGTATGCTAGCTCGTTCCTCCCGAGGAACACTTGAGCTTGAGTTTGTGAGTGATCCGGAAAGTATTCTCAAGGAAGCCCGAAGAAGGAAAAGGATGGCGAATCAAGCTCTCCATGTTGATGAGGAGTTGGCTCAACTTAGGGCCGAAATGGCTAGATTGCAACTTGAGAGGGACAATCAAGAGGAGGTGGCAAGAAGAGAACGGGAGAAACGGATGAGAGCCGAGGCTCAACTCAACGCTCTACCCCGGAATGCACGCCAATACATGCATCCGGAGTTGATGGTACCCGAGCCGACTATTGTGCTTCCCGAGATTGCCAAGAATTTTGAGATCAAGACGCAATTCATCTCCCTCATCAAGCGTGATCAATTCGAGGGCCGTCCACATGAGTGTCCCATAGAGCATGTTAAACGATTTGTGGATATGTGTGAGATGATCTCTACCGACGAGGAGACATTGGAGTATGTGCTTCTAAAGGCGTTCAAATGGTCACTTGGGGGCAAGGCCACACATTGGCTCGAGAGCCAAGCTCCTAGGTCAATCACAACTTGGAAGACACTCTATGATGCTTTCTTTATGAAGTTCTTCCCGCCCTCGAAGACAACCGAGTTAAGAAGGAAGATTGCAAGCTTTCAACAAGGTCCGAATGAGCCCCTCTTCGAAGCATGGGACCGTTTCAAGGAGATGTTGCGCCAATGTCCTACTCATGGCCAACAACCATATGTGCTTCAAGACATCTTTTTCCAAGGCATCAATCCGGTAACGAAGGACAAGCTCAATCTCCACACCGATTGTGGGTTCATAGACTTGACACCGGATCAAGCTTGGGAGCTACTTGACAAGCTATCCGATTATGAGGCCATGTATGGGGTGAGTCTAGCTAGCAAGGAGGTGAAAGTTCAAGGTGAAGGTGCAAGGAAGTTATATGATCCAAAGGGAGAAGACATTGATAGGGATGTGAAGCTCCAATTCCTTGAAGGTGAAGTGAGCAAGCTTAAGTGGCAAGTCCACTACTACAAGCAAAATGCTAGAGCTTGTGAGGAGTGTGGATCCTTTGCACATGCTACACAAGTTTGTCCGAATGAGAGCCAAGTGCGCTTGGCCGAGCGAATTGAGGAGGCAAACTATGTTCGAGGAAATTTCGGTGGACGAGGCAATTTCAACAATGGTGGCAATGGCCGGTGGAACAACGGTCAAGAGGAGGTGGCAAGAAGAGAACGGGAGAAACGGATGAGAGCCGAGGCTCAACTCAACGCTCTACCCCGGAATGCACGCCAATACATGCATCCGGAGTTGATGGTACCCGAGCCGACTATTGTGCTTCCCGAGATTGCCAAGAATTTTGAGATCAAGACGCAATTCATCTCCCTCATCAAGCGTGATCAATTCGAGGGCCGTCCACATGAGTGTCCCATAGAGCATGTTAAACGATTTGTGGATATGTGTGAGATGATCTCTACCGACGAGGAGACATTGGAGTATGTGCTTCTAAAGGCGTTCAAATGGTCACTTGGGGGCAAGGCCACACATTGGCTCGAGAGCCAAGCTCCTAGGTCAATCACAACTTGGAAGACACTCTATGATGCTTTCTTTATGAAGTTCTTCCCGCCCTCGAAGACAACCGAGTTAAGAAGGAAGATTGCAAGCTTTCAACAAGGTCCGAATGAGCCCCTCTTCGAAGCATGGGACCGTTTCAAGGAGATGTTGCGCCAATGTCCTACTCATGGCCAACAACCATATGTGCTTCAAGACATCTTTTTCCAAGGCATCAATCCGGTAACGAAGGACAAGCTCAATCTCCACACCGATTGTGGGTTCATAGACTTGACACCGGATCAAGCTTGGGAGCTACTTGACAAGCTATCCGATTATGAGGCCATGTATGGGGTGAGTCTAGCTAGCAAGGAGGTGAAAGTTCAAGGTGAAGGTGCAAGGAAGTTATATGATCCAAAGGGAGAAGACATTGATAGGGATGTGAAGCTCCAATTCCTTGAAGGTGAAGTGAGCAAGCTTAAGTGGCAAGTCCACTACTACAAGCAAAATGCTAGAGCTTGTGAGGAGTGTGGATCCTTTGCACATGCTACACAAATTTGTCCGAATGAGAGCCAAGTGCGCTTGGCCGAGCGAATTGAGGAGGCAAACTATGTTCGAGGAAATTTCGGTGGACGAGGCAATTTCAACAATGGTGGCAATGGCCGGTGGAACAACGGTCAAGATCAAGGCTACAACAACAACTTCAACCAAAACGAGCCAAGGGCACCACCACCACCATATAGACCACCGGGATTCAATGAGTTACAAACATTTGCTCAAGAGATGAGAGATGGGTTCAAGGAGATGAGGACCCAATTCAATGAGTTTGGTGCATGGAGGAGGCAAGTCGACAATCAATTTGCTCAAATTGCGACTCAAGCCCCGAGAGAGAATGGGAGACTTCCGGGCCGACCCGAGGAGAATCCTCGAGCTCAAAACAATCAAAATGAAGTCCGGGCAATTGGATTGAGAAGCGGCCGAAACCTACCCGAGCCACACGTGCCTAAGAAGAATGAAGAGAGTCGGACCAACTTACCCAGCAAGTCGGGTCCGAAGTTCCCCGAAGTCGACCCAGCAAGTAGAACGACTCCTTCACCACGGACCGAGGTTGAGAGCAACTCGGGACCGACGTATACAGACCTCGATCCAACTCCTTCGCCCAGGACCGAGATTCACAACATCGGGCCCGACATGGTGCACAAGTCGGTCCATTCAGAAAACGTTGCAAATGAAGTAGGGAAGTCCAAAGAAGATGATCCAAGCAAGATTCAAGGAGCAACAATTCTTCCATATCCCTCGAAGAAGCCAAAAGATGTTGTAGAGAACAAGTTCAAGAGGTTTCTCAAACTCTTGCAAGGCTTGAACATTTCCATCCCATTCACCGATGCATTGAGCGAGATGCCATCTTATGCCAAGTTCTTAAAGGAGATTTTGAGCAAGAAGAGGTCCATAGTGGAAATGAAGATGAGGTCAAGACCTTGGAGTTACCACAAAAGCTAGGAGATCCCGGTAGATTTGCTATAACTATTGGTGTGGGGTCTAAAAATTTCCAAGCCTTATGTGACCTTGGGGCAAGTGTTTCGGTGATGCCCGCTAGCATTTGGAGAAGAGCCAATTTGGGTGAAATGGAGCCGGCCGATATGTCCCTAACTATGGCCGACGGTTCCATCATCAAGGCTAAAGGAATATTGGATGACGTTCCGGTGCGGGTTGGAAAGTACTTTGTCCCCGATGATTTCGTGATCTTGGACATGCATGAGGATCCCTTGGTTCCAATAATCTTAGGGAGACCATTCTTAGCTACGGCGGGGGCAAGGTTTGATGTCAAGAACGGCAAGGTTTCCTTTGAGATTGGGGAAGAGAAGGTCGATTTTTACTTCAACAAAGCTTTGAATGAGCCGGACGCCTTGGCCATTCTTAAACTTGAAGAGAGTGCCAAGAGAGAAAGTGAAGAAGTGGAAGTTGCTAGAGAGATCGGTGCATTAAGGGGTGATGAAAGCTTCAATGAACAAATACAAGTAAGGGAGTTGTTGGAGCAATTCAAGGATCCAAATGAGTCAACAATCAACGCTAGCTCAAGAAGAGATGAAGAGTATCCTTACTCATATCCTTTTAATATTGGTGAGGACCACAATTCTCCCCAAAATTTTGATTCCTACATTTGCTTGAGTGATTTGAACGATGACTTAGGAGACTCCTACATTTGCCTTAGTAATTTAAAAGGTGAATTGGTAGAATCTCCTAGGAATACTTTGGATGACTATGGTGTAGGAAAAGAAAAACATGATGGAGCAAGCAAGGAGGAGAAATCTCATCCGTTGGAGGAGTATGATGAGATAGGCCCGAGATCGGAGAGCCATGCCTATGTAGACCATCGTTGGTGGTTTTATGGGTATGAAGGCAATGGGAATGGGCATAACAATGGCGAGCAATTCACCGTGTTTCACCCGCCATAAGGTTGAGGTTAGGAAGTCAAGCTAGTGACTCTAAACGAGCGCTTCTCGGGAGGCAACCCGAGCTAGAAGCTTTCTTTTCGTAATTTTAGTTTGATTTTCTTAGTTTAGCTTAGCTTTTCTCTAACCAATCCCTATCTAGTGTTTTGTGGATTTATGGTGTTGTGCATCCTTCAAAGTTGTGTAGGATTTGAGGTGAAATATTTAAATGGAAATATGGGAAAGAAGTTGCATGAGGATGGAGTAAAATTGGCGACCCGAATACTCCCACATCGAGCCCAGGTAAGTCGGGCCCGACATAGGGACGTCGGTCCATGAAGTCGGTCCAACTTGATTCGACTAGTTGGAATGCCAATTTTGCCCTTGACATAATTTGTCCCTTTCCCCCATTAAATATTATCCCCCACCTACCTATCATCTTCATATCAACTACCATTCGCAAAATACAACCCCTCTCCCTCAAAAACTCTCAAAGTCGGCCGCCCCTACCCTCACCATACTCGATCCACACCCTCCCCACTTCATCTCGTTCCAACCACAAAAAGGCCTCCCAAACCCGAATCCAAGTAGAAATCTCGAGTTCAATATAGTCCTTCGTCCCCCATCTAGATCTAGGAAATTTGAGTTCTAAGTTGCTTATTTTTTCAAAAGTTCAAATACTCTTCGAATCCGGTATGTGTTACTCGATCTCTACTTATTTCTTTGAAAATTTTGTGCTTTCATTGCGTAGATTGAGTAATGCCATGTTTGATTGAGAGCTTGAGCTTTAGCATCAATGGTGGATTTGCATGATTTGTGAAATTGAGCTTTAAAGTTGTTTATGCATGCTTAGATCCATTTAGAACTTCGATTAGGGATGTTTGGTGGTTGAATTTGAAATTTAAGTGCATGATGGAATGATTTGGGTTGATTTGAGGTTAGAGTCGAAGCATGAACTAGGTCGAGATCGACGTGACCAGGAGAGTCGGGCCCGAGTTGAGGAAGTCGGTCCATCATGTCGGACCGAGGTTGAGTAAGTCGTGCCCGACATAGGTTGGAAGTCGATCCTTGTTGTTTTTGCTCTCTTCTTGTGATATCATGTGGATTCATGTGTTTAATTGTTGGCTATAGCCTAATCATGATGTAGAATGATCATTTGCTTAGCCATTGTTAGAAGATGTCCATGATGATTTATGTTGGATTGAGATGCATGTGAGTCTAGAGACTAAGTATGGGGTTCCCTTTGTGTTGAAATGTTGTTGTGTGTTGATGAGTGCTTTTGTTGGGTTGTATGGAGTTTATCTTGGATCCTTTTGTTTGGATGTGTGTAGGTACAATAGAGACAAGAGCTTCATCATCTCATGTGGAAAGGCCAAGGAAGAAGTCCAAGAAGACGAGGAAAGAGCCGAAGTTGGATGATGTCTATTTGGAGGATGATGAGCAAGTGGAGAATTATGAAAGATATATGGCTCTTGAGCACCACACGAGGTGGCTTGATTGGGAAGCCGTGAGGAAGATGGACATGGATCAAGACCTTCCAAGATGCTACTCCCACATCGGTCTTAATGGAATGCTAAGGTGGGACAACACTCACTACCCCGCCCTCACCTCGGAATTTATGGCCACATTCGAGTGCACTTATGATAATGTGGAGGATGAGGAAGGGGCGATCACTTTCCGATTAGGCAACGAGGACCACAATCTCACTCTTAGGGATTTGGCTACCTACTTGGGGTTTCCATGCCCAAGAGAAGAGGCCGGCGACAACAATCTCAACACATTCGGTTTACCTCTCCTCCATCTACACCGGATTCCGACCAAGACAACTTCGTGTTCGCACCTCGTGGGGAGGACATGGATGTCGATCAAGGGCAAAGTGAAGAAGATGAGCGCCTCCAAGGCTTGATGGCCGACCTCCGAGCCACGCACCATGCTCCAACACTGGCGGACCGAGGTACACACCAAGTCGGGCCCGACTTCCCTCAACGTCGGTCCAGTTCATTCCATGGTGGTGAGGCCCCGAGGCATTATGAACGTGGAGAAGGGAGCGGTGCAAGGCGAGAGCAATTCCAAGGTGGCGATTATGAAGGCTATGCCCAATGGTACGGTCCGGGTATGGTGTTTCCCGAGCAACAACAACCGATGGACATGTCCTTCTTAGCCAACCAAATGGCTCATCTCCAACTTCAACAAGAAAATGTTCTCCAAGAGGTCCATCAAGTGAATCTCCAACAACAACAAATGTACCAACATCAACAACAAATGTATCAACAACAACAACGAATGCTTCAACAACAAAGCTCTTTCCAAGCTAGCCAACAAGAGATGAACCGGGCCCTCGGCTACACTAGACGAGAGGTAGAGGAGCTTAGGGAGGTGGAAGACCAAAGGTGGCGGGTCCAAGATAGCTACAACACGTGGATGAGCAGGAACTTCCCTTCCCGTGAGGACCAATGGACACGCCCGGAGCCTCAACTTCAACCACCACCACAAGACTTTTACCAAGAGCAAGTGTACGAGAGGGAGCGGCAAACAAGGCTCCAAAGAGGATGTAGACGTGACAACCCCTTCGATTGATCCTATACATGCCATTGAAGAATAAGAAATTGTGAGCTTTTCATACTCTTCTCTCTTGCTTTTAAGTTTTGATTTCCTTGTTTGATGGGGACATCAAAATTTTAAGTATGGGGTGGGGGTAAGTGTGTTCATGATTTCACTTGTTTATGTTTGTTTATTATTTTAAGGATATTTAGTTTGTGTTTCTAGTTTGTATTTGGGATGTTTGCTTATTGGTTTGTGGAATGACATGGATGTTTAATTTGGTCTTGAATGGATTAGCTTTTGGTTTTAGAGAAATTTTTGCAAAAAAATCCATAAAAAAATTGAAAAAATTGTGTTAAAAACAACAAAAAGATTTTGTGTTTTGTAGGTTTTGGACTAGAAATTCCCATCTTAGATTGCCAAAATAAAAGCTAATGATGATGTGAGCATGTAAATTCCTTTGCATATTTTTGGATAGTTTAGCCTCTAAAAATGATGTTGCTTTTGATGTGATCATGATATCTTGCTTGTTTTATTGAACATGTGAGTTCTAGGATAAGTTCTTATGCAACTAGGTATGAGTGACCCTTGTGAGATTGATTTTTGGCCATTTTAGGGATGCTTGATCATATTTGCATATCCCTCATTTTTCTTGTGTGATTAGCTCATTCATGCTTAGTAAAACTTGCTATTGCGGTGTTTATCTATTTTCCAAGACCGTCATGAGAATTGTCCTAGCATGGTCACATTGATTTTGAACTTTATTCTTCTAGTCACATAAATGTTCCATATCCTACCATGAAGATAATCCTTTGTTTGTAGCCCCGTTCTAGCCTAAGCCTTTATTTGAAACTCCTCAAAAATATTATTCCTAGCCTTATATGACTTGACCCTTATGGGATTGGACTTTAGAAGAGAGGTTTGGATTGTATTTGAAGAGTTGAGATTCTCTTGGGTTTAAGGGCAAAGTGGTGTTATGAATCATGTGGGTAGTGCATCTTTGTTGTACAAAAAAATGAAAGAAAAGAAAGAAAAGAAAGAAAGAAAATGTTGGAAATGTAAAGTGGAATAAAGCAAAGAGCTTAAGTGAAGAAAATGGTCCGACCGAGTTACAAGCAACATCGGGCCCGATGTCATAAGAAAGTCGGTCCAAATGTAGAAAGTGTTGAAAATCCAACAAAAAGCATAAGAGCAAAGATGAAGTGGAATGTTAAGTGAAATTTTGGGTTGAAAGGAAAATGTTAAGTCTTTTGGGTGGGTGTGAAAGTAATGGTGGAATTTGGTGAGGTTGGTGAGAGTTTAGGTTGTTCAATCCCCATTGTAAGCACCACAAGGCCAAATAATTCCCACCTTGAAAAATACCAAAAGCCCCATTACAACCCGACCGAATGGAACCTCTTTGAGGACCTCCATTGAGCCAAGTTCGAAATTCTTTGTGTACTTTGCATTAGGCATCTCTAGGTGGAGGAATTAGTGATATTAGCTTCAATAGTAAAGTCCTTACTTGCATGATTTTTGAGCTTGAGTGTTCATTGCTAAACCCAAACACATGATGAGTGATACACATTCACATATCCCTAAAGTGAGGCTTAGTTGCATTGACTCTATTCCTTGGAACACTTAATCGTGTGTGATGATGTAATCTTGCTTGAATATCAATCACTTGTGCTAAAATGTGTTTTCATACGAGGCTTTACTTGAAGATTATGTTTCGGTCTTGCTTACATTGTTATTTCTTGAGGACAAGCAAGTTTAAGTATGGGGTATTTTGATGTCTCTCTATTTGGTGGTGTTTTCATATGTGATTTCCTTTGTAAATATGTTTCTTTTTCCCCTTTTCTTGTGCGTTTTGTTCCTTTTTAGCCTAGTTCCCGTATTTCTATGAGATTCGGAGACTATGCGCATTTTATGTGTTTTGTAGGTAATTTGGCATGGATCAAAGGTCAAATTGAAGGAGGGTCGAGACATGGAGCAAGGCCGAGCTAAAGCGGGAAAGAGAGAAGCAAGCCATGAAGAAGAACAAGAGAAGCCAACAAAGAAGAAGGTGGAACGAGGTCAGGACCGAGTTGCAACAACCTCGGGCCCGACTTGGGAGATTTCCACCCCGGACCGAGATGCACAGTACCTCGGGCCCGAGGTTCCTCCGTGTCGGGCCGAGTCGGTCACTGGACTACTTGGGCTCCAAGGCACGAATTTGTGAACTTCCACTTTTGCCCCTCATCTAATCTATAAAAGGCCCTCTTGTCTTCTAATTTAGGGGCCTCTCTCACACCCTCACAAGGGGGGGGGGGGGGTTCCCACACACACAAAAAAAAAGGGGGGTTCTAAGGGAGCCAAGAGGATTCTTGGAGAGCAAGGAGGAAGGAGAGGAGAAGGAAGAGAGAGAGAATCGGCCAAGGGAGGAAGGCTTGATAGGTTTTGTTGGTAGATTTACTTTGATTTGCTTTGTTCTTGTGGATTTGAAAACCTTTGATTTGAATTTGTGGATTGCTTTGGATTTGAATGAAACTTTGCTTTGTTTTGAGATTGATTATGATGATTGCTTTCCCTTTTGATTTGATTGCTTTCTTTGCTTGTCACATGGAGTAGATCTCCTTGATCTTGGGTTATGGGGGGAAACCCTAGCTAGGTTTAGGCTAGAAACCCCAATTCCATAGCCTTGAGTGTTTGATCTAAGGAACCCACTCTACATAGAGCTACAATTCCTTGCGAAAGTTGGGAATCAAGGCTTGAGATTGGCAAAGTAGCGAAAGTGAACATGTGTCAATCTCAAGACCTTGCTTCGAAGGGGATTTCCCCATGGATCGAGGTGTAGATGTGGTTGGAACGAGGGCGAAAGCACTCGATCCTAGTCCGATCATCACTCATTGCCTGAATTGGGGTGGAAAGGCCTTAATCTACTAGGGAAGGAACCCAAAAACCCAAGATCTACTTTTAAATCTTTGAGTTCGACATCCCCAGCTACCTTGGTCCCGACTTACCCAGTGTCGGTCCCGACTTCCTCTTGTCGCCAACCTCGGGCCCGACGTGACCTCAGTGTCGGTCCCGACTGTTTTCTTTGTTTTCCTTTGTTTTATGCTCTCCTTTCTAGCTCCCTAGTATCTAGGCACATCGATCGAGTAGACTTCCCGAGTGTTCGACACCCACCACGTACTACAACGGGGTCGGGTTATAAATTGTATCTCTTGACCCTCGCATCTGAGAGCGATCAAAAGATTGGCGCCGTTGCCGGGGAAGTCTAAGTGCACTGAGTGCCAATTTGGTGAGTTTCTTGTGTTTTGGTAGTGATTTGGGTGAGGGAATAGCCCAAACCCTTTGTTTGTTTTTGATTTGTTTTGGTTTGTGTTTTTGTTTCATAGGTGTATGCTAGCTCGTTCCTCCCGAGGAACACTTGAGCTTGAGTTTGTGAGTGATCCGGAAAGTATTCTCAAGGAAGCCCGAAGAAGGAAAAGGATGGCGAATCAAGCTCTCCATGTTGATGAGGAGTTGGCTCAACTTAGGGCCGAAATGGCTAGATTGCAACTTGAGAGGGACAATCAAGAGGAGGTGGAAAGAAGAGAATGGGAGCAACGGATGAGAGCCGAGGCTCAACTCAACGCTCTACCCCGGAATGCACGCCAATACATGCATCCGGAGTTGAGGGTACCCGAGCCGGCTATTGTGCTTCCCGAGATTGCCAAGAATTTTGAGATCAAGACGCAATTCATCTCCCTCATCAAGCGTGATCAATTCGAGGGCCGTCCACATGAGTGTCCCATAGAGCATGTTAAACGATTTGTGGATATGTGTGAGATGATCTCTACCGACGAGGAGACATTGGAGTATGTGCTTCTAAAGGCGTTCAAATGGTCACTTGGGGGCAAGGCCACACATTCCATTGCATGAGTTTTTCCCCAATAGTTATTTGGTGTCGAATATATTGTGCTAGATTTGGAATCAAGTCATTATGATCCTCCTGGAATTTATTTGGGGTAAACTACACAAAACTACCCCTTATTTTGGAGCATTTGTAAGAACTTACCCTTATTTATCTTTTTTCACAAAACCACCCCTTAAGTTGATTTCGTTTGCATAGAACCACTTGTCCCATTTTTTTGTCAATTATATTGTCAAAACATTAAATCAGTTGGGATTTAGTCCGGTTAGCCAAAAAATAAAGCAAATTAGTAGTGATACATCTAACACTTTTTAGAAAATGGATCAAATTAGTGACGATTTCCAAAAAAAATCATTCATCACGTCTGTTTGGCTAGTCACCAATTTGAGCTCGAGGAGCTGCAAAAAAAAAACCTTGCTTGGCGGAGTGCTTAGGGCGAATTCCTTTTCTATGTTCTTCGTTAGGGCCAATTTAGATACAGTCAATTGCCTTTGTTAAGGAGAGTCTCTAGTGAAAGAAGCTCAACAACTAAAAGATATAATCAATTGCCTTTGTCAAAGCGAATCTTTGATGGAAGAAATCTGGCAACTAAAGCTTCCTTGTCGATTGGGGCCAATTTCTCCGATTTGGTTAGCCTCCTCGTTGCACTATCAACCAAAATGACAATGCATCTTAGATTCACAATCAAAGACCACATCTAATACAATAATCTAGAAAAATTCACTCAAATCTAAAAATCAAACTAATAAAAAACAAACATAATATTCCTTAAAAATATTAATTCTCAACGTATATCCACTCTTATATTTTACACAAATATTTAATTAAGGTTTATAATAAAAAATTATTACCCCTAATTAACCATGTTTTATCATATTATTACACATATACTTAACATTCTAATTTAATTACTCCATACTTACAAGTTACAAACACATGTAAATTTACAAATTTAACAAATATAAAAAAAACTTGCCCCGCCCACTGGACGAGCAAAGCCTTCTAGTCGACATTGAAAAATAGCTCTAAAGTCACCAAACTTTAACTCCAATAGTTAGATTGCAACGACCTCCAATAGTTAGATTGCAATGAGTTCAAGGGGTCCATACATCACTAGAAACCTTGAAAGCAAAATAAGTGATTTTGCCTAACACCTCCACCAAAGCACATACTCAACTCATGTTGATACCTCATTCAACTGATTTGGTGGGTCATAGAAGGAAAAACAACCATATAAAGAGAAGACAATTAACCTCTTTTGTCAAGGGTGAAGCAATCTGCGAATATTCCATTATACATCTTGATATGTCATCAAGCTAAATATAATGAACTGATGTTTGAAAATTATACATCTTTTCGCGTGTCTCCTCACCTGGAATGCAAGTGCTTTGGAATAGAGAAATGACTACTCAATTTACAGCTTCACTGATACGTGATTGCCTCGGATTACTCCTCGGTGACCAAGTATTTAACCACATAGGATCCCGATCTTGCCAGTAGTTCGACTTCCAACCTGATTTGTCTTCAAAGTTAATAACTTGATGAACAAGAAACTCGAAATGTGAACAAGGAACGAATCTGATTCAAAGAGTTAAGATAATCAAAAGGATAGTTCCATTGAATTGGCTCCAACACTAAATTCAATTGATAAACTAGTTGATCTTTAACAATCAAACTAGAACTAAGAAGTTGATCAAATTAACAATCCAAATCTGAATTGAAAGAAAAGAAATTAGTGATGATGATCGTAGAGATTGAATGCTTGAACAATAGTTGCTTTAATGACCCATAAACTAGATAAACCAATAAGGGTTTATCTAATTCAGGCTGATTTTTATTGAATGAAATAACATGCTATTTAAAGGGAATACAAAAGAGTCTCCTTGGAGAGCAAGTAACAAGGTGGCCAACCCTAGAGGGGTATAATGGACCTTTTGCTTGCCTCACAAGATAATCTAATATTATTCCTAAAACTCCTATCTAAGTCCCCTTACCATAAATAAATCAAATAAATAATTATCTGACTTATTTAGATAAGAAAACTAAAAAGCTAATCCTAAAACTCAAAAAGATATAAATAATAATAAAGCAAGACAATTCAGCCATCTAACAAACTCCTATGGCCGAAATTATTCATAAATATATAATCTAATTAAAGATAAAATTAAAACTAAACCTAAGATTCTCGTAAGACTTGAACAACTCTAAGTAAATCGCAATTTTCGCCTCTTTGCTGTTGGATTCTGGATTCGACGTTAACTACAAATTGTAGATCTTTTAATTATCTATCCAACACAATTTTCTAGCCCAAGTTATGACCATTTTACTGAGCATTGTTTTTAATTTGACGAGCTTCTTAACTTTCCGAACTTTGATGACTTCATCCTGTTCCTTGGTGGCCTTGGACGCCATTGATGAACATAATCAAAGGACAATATGGAATCCATGAAAACCTTCTTGAACTTGAATGCTCGGGACTTTAGTAAAGGTCTTGGTGTTTGGCCTCTATTCATCTTTGACGAATCATTGACTTGGATCCTCTTTTGATCTGTATCATTCTCCCCCACTTGGCCCCGAATCATCCTCGATTCGACGTTGTATGTAGATGCAACGGTGTTGACGAGGGTTTCTTGACAACAAGTAAACTTATATCAAGACCCCGCTGAGTATAGCAGAGTCAGGTTCGTTCCACAGAAACGGTTGTTTGTCTATCAACTACTAAAAATAAAACAAAGCAAAACAAAACAAAACTCCTACGACCAACCTCGTTAACGACCTTTTCAGGGTCATTAACAAACCTGGTAAATTCTACGAAAACACAAATAACGACCTAAACACAAGTTCGGTACCAAGGCAAGTAACTCGATAACGAATGTAAACGAAAGCAAACTCAAATAAGAATAAAAATCTAGGACAAGCGTTACCACAACAAATTCATGCATAAAAACTCATAAGAAGATAAAGATCATGCCTTTAAATAGATAAATTCATCAACTTTCGCTGATTAGCAAGCAAATCAATTAATTCTCATAAATTAATTCACTCATCACTTGTTTTGGATCCAAAGTTCGAAACTTTCATAATCGAACAATATCAACCTTCAAGTTAACAACTTTCTCTTTCGATCAAATTGGAAACTCAAATTAACTCGACTATCGTCTAAGCATAAGCACAACAAGCAATCTAAAAAATAGATAAAAGGCATTCAAACATCAATTTACTAATCAAACATGCATAACTATGTCGGGTTTCAACCCCGACCCTAGATAAGAAAACTACTCACTACTCATAACTATAAAGCAAATAACTTCAACAAAAGAAAACATTGAAAACAAAACAAACTACTTCAAATTAATAAGAGAAATATCGTCTTACAATATCATGAAGAAACTGAAATCACTAAACAAAACTTCGAGGAAATTTAACTAACGACCCAAACTCTCTCTCTCGATCGATCTTGGCTCGTAATCCTCCTGCTCGACTCTCCCCCTCTTGATCGGTTCTCCTAAAGAAATGGTCCTCCTCCTTTTCTTCCCCCTGGATCGGTTCTCCTAAAAGTAATAGAATCGTCCTCTTCCTTCTATTCCCCTCTCTTCTAGGCTAGAAAGAAGGGTATTTATACTAATAAAGCTATCTATTAAAAAGCCTAAAAGATAGAAACTTACTCTAAAAAGATAACAAGATATAAGATATAACAACCCTAAAATCATTAAACTCAACCGACACGGAGCCTTCGTTAACGACTTTCGCATAGGGTTGGTAGAATCACAAAATCCATACACAAATTCTATCTTTATGCCTCATTAACGACCCTTCATAGGTTCGTTAACGAGCCTGGGGTTGGCTTTTCTTCACTTCTTCTTCACTTAAAGCTTGGATTTTAACCTCTTTATCTTCATATTCTTCCGACGTCCACCATAGCAATTCAGCCAAAAAGCGCTCTTTCTTGCTAAAAACCTACAAAAAGACACAAAACGGAGTAACTTCCATACTTCTCACAAAATATGCAAACTTATCCAAAAACAGACAAAACTAACTCTAAAAACTACTAAAACTAAACCTAAACAAACTAAGAAACATACTAAAAATTAGACTAAAAACATGAATATCAAAATACCATATACTTAGACTTGCTTGTCCTCAAGCAATCACTAAACACTAATCAAAACCAAACAACCATACTCATCAAGCAAATAGCCACCATCTTAAAATCAACGTCCAAACATAGAAGAAAATAGCAAATGACTATTAACGTCATCACACATATATGAGCACTTAATAGACGTAAGCAAATACAATCCAACCTCACAAGGGAAATATGTGTTTCACTTAACTCTCAAGTGTTTAGGCTTACAAATTCAACTCTCAACTCATCTTATATACAAAAACTCATAGAATTTGGAACTTATATCACCAAACTCTCCACCTAAGATTTGTCAAAACAAGCAAAAATCATCAAGAGAACTTAGGCTCAATGAAAAACTTCATAGAAGCTTCCATTCGGCCGAGTTGTAATGGGGCTTGGTAATAACAAATAGGCGTGGAAATATTTTGGCTATGTGGTGCTAATAATATCCGGGAATCAAAGACTCCTAAAAACTCAAATCTCAAAATACTCATAAAAACAACATACCAAACTCACTCAACATTATGCACTTACTCTCACTCACCCAATATATCCTAGAAAGTCTCATAAAACAAATTAAAAGAATCTATGTCTTATGTATTAAACACATATGCACATCTTACTTCTTCTCTTTTTATATTTCTTTCAGCTCCTCTTTTTTTTCATTTTTTCCTCGCGCAGCCTCGTTAACGAACCTGCAGGGTTTTTTAACGAACTTCATCGTGTACAATTTCCCTTTTTTTTTCTTCTACAACTTTCTTTTGTGCATCCTTTCTTACCAAGAGATCTTTCTTTTACAAATCAACTCAAGAGACTTCCAATCTACCCTTCCCAAAACCTTTGATTTTCACACCAATCATATCTTTTTTCACTCAACAAAACAAAACTCTCCAAATCTAAGTCCTAGTTCCCGGATAGGCTCAAGCTTATCTCGGCTAGGGAATATTTTTGTGGAGCTAAAAATAAAAGGCTTCAGACTCAAATTAGCTTCAAAAAAAAGGATAATGTAAGGGTGGATAAGGATTAATAGGGCTTATAAAAAAGTTCTCTATCATTTGATTTTCACAAGTAATGAACTATAAATCTTATAAAGGCCTCAAGTAATAGATAACCATCACAATTCCAAGACATAATATGCATATAGAGAGTAAATCACACAAGAAAAGAAGAGAGATTTTTAATGTTCTCTCTATAAGGCCAAAAACAACTCACAAGGTAATAATTTTTTTGTTGGATTGCATCACTCATGCTAAAAAGTATACATGCTCAATTTCATCAATTGCTATTTCTCTATAAAAACAACTTCACATCGAGAATCAGGCTATACTATCAAAGACATGCTTGCAAGGAATTGTATGATCATGCTAGCAACTACTATCATAGAACCACAAGAAAAAGGGTATCTATCCATTCTAAAACTCTTTTTGGAATTTTCAATATTTATTTATTTATTTTTTTGATTTTTTTTATGAAACAAAAGACTACTTAAAACACACAAGACAAAAAGAAACAAACAAGACATAAGTTTTCTACCCTTTCCCACCCCATACATAAAATTACAGTGTCCCCACTATAATAAAGATAAGGAAAGGAAAAAGAAAGAAAAACTTACAAGATTTTTAAAGTAGAAAAGAAACAACTCTCAAGCTGGATCAACACTGTGGTGGTAGAAATCGGTCCTCAATGTTCCTCATAAAGTCATACATTGTCCTCCAGCGTTCTGCATCCTCCTCCTCTCTCTGATGATGCCTTGCATCATCCAACGCCATGCGAGCAGAATAGACACTCTCCCATCTATCCATTCTCTGATGAACATGTGTCTACTGAAGGTTAGGTTGCTGCATCTGAGATGAAAGATCTTCGGCCCATGGAGGCGGGATACTCGATCCAGTGTAAGCGGGTTGAGGAGGTGGTTGATAGTGATTGTGAGGCTGGAAGTGGTCTTGGAAAATTACCGGATTGTAAGGCATAAGACGATAGGAATGTGACTCGGCAGGTAGCTGCGGGGGGGTCATTACCGAAGCTGTGTGCCTTGGTAGTAGCCTCAAAGTGGTCGTTAATGACCCTGGTGGGCTCGTTAACGAAGCTGTTGTTGCCCAGAATTTTAGTATCGAGGTCGTCTTCCTCGATGTCGAGCTCTTCCATGCCTGCCTCGGTAGCTTCCTCAGTCTCATCATCATCTTCGTTCATAGCTTCTTCCTCCCTCTCAAACCGTGACTCACACGGCCTAAGCGATGGCTCATCCTGCGGCTTGTGCTCTAACGGGAAAGCATGACCCGTCCATGACTCATACGAGTTCGGTACGTATAGCAGCTCCAGGTTTGACAAGGTGGGTGTTACATCACGACCTTGAACTTTGGTAGTATATCCCCTCTGAACCCGAGTAAAAATGCCGGAGCTAAACCAGTAGTTCATGTTGAGCAATTGGGCTTGGGACGACGTGTAGAGGGTGAGATCGACTCGAAGATTGGTTGCCAAGAGACTAACCAATTTTCTGCACCATACTTCTTTTGACTTCATCCCTTGCTTCTCCACATATTGTAACCATTCATACCCCAAGTTCAATGGGGCGGGCTTCTCAAATAGTATGGTTCGGAGGCATGCAACTTCCATCCTAGTTGGCCTGTTCAACTCTCTCTTGGGCCAAAATGTAGCAGCTAGGACTCGGAGGATAATCTGGAAAATGGGGTTGATGATGCTTGCCTTGGAAAGTGCTGTAGCGGAAGGCTCTAATTCCCCAGTGATGTAGCTCCAAGTCCTTATCACCTTGTATTCCTTGATGTTGTAGTCCCGAGAAGGATTAAGGAGCTCGAGAATACCATTGAGCTCCGCCATAGTGAATTCACGACTAACATTGCCGGGCCTGAATCTAATCCGTCCTTCCTAAGTCTTTGTCGGGAATCTTGTCTCAAGAGTAGCCAAGAATTCAAAAGTGAGAGTCGGGAAGTGCGGTACCTCTTCCTTCTTCAACAAGTGAGGCACGCCAAGAATAGAAAAGGCCTCTTTGACATCATCATAAAGCCTCATTGCCTTAGCACTTGACCTTGAAAACCACCTAGTATCGTGGTCTTTGTCCAATATGGCATTGAATCGATCGGCTTGTGCTTGAGTGTGCAAGATCGCATTATCCATGCGCGGAGGAGATGGGGACCGTTGAGTCCTCTTCTTCTTGTCGGCTCTTGTTGTAACTCGGCTAGAACTTGCCATATGGACCTGCAAAAAATATGAATTGACAAAGATAAGATCCATACAAATCAATAGAAAAGAGACCCCATACGTGGTCTCGAAATTGCTCTCGAAGTGCCTCATTAACGACCCTACTGGGGTCGTTAACGAGCCTGGACTGGTGTTTTTAGACTAGGCAATTTGCAGGGTTGTTAACGAGCCTGTACAGGTCGTTAACGAGCCTGTGTGAGAACCAGTCGCAGTTACCGAGTGCGAAATACTCCAAAATTATGTAATGAATCAAGCATGCATCACACACAATCCTACATAAGACACACAATCGGGTATATGCACCCCATACTTGCTCGATTACCCATCCCGAACATGCTATAATTGCCCAAAACTCATGGTGAAGATCACTCAATTCTTAGAACAAGGTAATTCATGCTTTTCCTAATCAAATTTCAATGGAAAATCAAGCAAGAACAAACCAACATAAATCAAGATCAACCACCAATACATGAAACAATAAAATCATTGAGCAAACTAATCATGCCTTTCAACCACATCAAACACGATCAAAATATGAAATTTTGACCCCTAAATTCATGAATCTTTGCACATAGAGAGTTAGGGTTTAGAAATCATACCGTTAGATCGAGAAATTGAAGAACAAGATTGAAATTGGCAGTGGTTAACGAGCTTGAGTGCCCCGCCGGTAACGAGTTCGATAATTTGGGGTTTATTAACGGGGTTGATTCCAGGGGTACGTCAGTGGTGCAAATTCCGATCGGTAGAGAGGAACCGATAGGATTGTTTAGAGTTTAAGCTTTGGATTTGAGAATTTGAGAGTAGGATTTTGGGAATTTTGGAAGGGTTTTATAGGAGAGGGCTAGAGGTAGGGGAAGAGGGTGAAAGGGGTGGAACAAATCAAAGGATATAAGGTAGATTAGATTAAAAAAAAACTTACCTGCCCGTTTCCTCTTTCGGGTCGCCAAACTGGGTCGTTAACGACTTTGGGTGGGGTTGTTAACGAGCCTGCGTAACCTCATTCGAGTGATTTTCCGAGCCCAACTCCTGTTTCAGGTTAGCCTAAAAACAATTGTACCTTTCTACCTCAAAAACTTCTTAAACTCAAGTGAAATCTAGGAAAAAGATCTAAAAAGAAAGAAAAACTAAACTATACTAAAAGCGGGTTGCCTCCCGTAAGCGTTATGTTTAACGTCATCAGCCCGACGTACTTACCTCGGCTAGTCCGATGTTGTAAGAGCCATGGTGACTCTAATCTCTTCATTTGGGTCGGGTTTCTCATGAAACTTTTTCAATCGGTGGCCGTTAACTTTGAAGATAGCGCCTTGGTTATCGATCAACTCTACTGCCCCGTGAGGATAGATGTGGTGAACCATAAATGGCCCGCTCCATCTTGTCCTTAGCTTCCCTGTAAATAAACGGAGTCTAGAGTTGAAAAGAAGTACCTTGGCACCAACTTTATAAGTTTTGGGCACTAGTTTCTGATCGTGCCACCGTTTGGTGCGCTCTTTGTAGATTTCAACATTTTCATACGCCTTAAGCCTCAACTCCTCTAGTGCTTGCAAATTCATGAATCGTTTTGCTCCGGCTGCGTCAAGGTTCATGTTGAGCTCCTTAAGAGCCCATATTGCTTTATGCTCCATCTCGACCGGTAAATGGCATGCCTTGCCATACACTAGGTTGTAGGGGGTGGTACGTAGAGGCGTCTTATATGCCGTCCTATATGCCCATAGAGCGTCATCCAACTTAGATGACCAATCCTTTCTAGAGCGGGACACCGTCTTTTCCAATATGCTCTTGATCTGCCTGTTTTAAACCTCAACTTGGCTACTAGTTTGGGGATGGTATGGTGTTGCCACACGGTGTGATACCCCATACTTAGCCAAAAGTGCTTCAAAGCTCCGCTCGATGAAATGAGATCCACCATCAATAATGAGGACCCTTGGGACACCAAACTTGGGAAAAATGTTAGTTTTAATAAATTTGGCAACGGTTTTAGACTCGTTGGTCCTTGTAGCAACGACCTCTACCCACTTAGAGACATAGTCAACCGCAACCAAGATATACTTGTAGGGTCCCAATGCGGAAAAAGGTCCCATGAAGTCTATGCCCCATACGTCGAATAACTTGACCTCTAGTATCCCGGTTAGCAGGTTCTCATGTCTCCAAGTGATGTTGCCCGAGCGTTGGCATTCATCACATGCTGTCATATAAGCTTGTACATCTTTAAAAATGGTTGGCCAGTAGAGACCACTTTGAAGAATCTTCGCCGTGGTTTTGAATCCTTTTGCATGGCCTCCGGTAGGAAGTGTGTGACATTGACGGATCACGCTCTCTATCTCCTCTTTTGGGATATAACCCCTAAAGAGGTGATCACTTCCTTGATTGAACAAGTAAGGATCATCCCAATATTACTGCTTTACATCGTGAAGGAACTTCTTTTTCTTTTGTGGAGTTAGTCCCTCGGGGATTACGCCTCCTACAAGACAATTAGCAAAATCTGCAAACCAAGGGGCTTTTGACCCTCTAACAACATGAATTGATGTGAAAGAAGTAGAAGCAAGAGGCGAGGAAGGGATTGAATTGAATTGAATGAGTTCTGGTTGAGCAAACTTACCTGAATGGGTCGTTACTAAATATGTTTGGGTTGTTAACGACCCTGGAGTTGATGTGATACCCTCGGTAACGACTTCACGTGGCTTAGTAACGACCTTCCCGATTATTGTGTCGATGCTCTTCGAGTCTTCGCCATCGTGAACTATGCCTTCCAGCCTCGGTGGCTCGTTAACGACCCTGAAGGGGTCGGTAACGAGGGCCTTGTCGAGTTCGACCTCGTTCAACATGAGGTGTTCGTCTGGTCTGGAGTCATTGATTGGCGCTTCATTGTTGAATTCGGTGATATGCTCAATCGACAACATTGATAAGTGATCTGCTACTAAGTTTTCTGCTCCTTTTTTGTCTCTGATTTCATGATCAAATTCCTGCAATAAGAGAATCCAACGAAGCAGCCTAGGCTTTGCGTCCTTTTTGGCCATTAAATATCTAACGGCCTCATGGTCATTATAAACAATCACTTTTGAACCAACAAGATAGGAACGGAATTTTTCAAAAGCAAATACCACAACGAGGAATTCCTTCTCCGTTGTGGTATACTTACTCTGCGCCTCGTCAAGCGTCTTACTTGCTTAGTAGATGGCGTGGAGCTTCTTATCCTTCTTTTGTCCCAAGACTGCTCCGACAACATAGTTACTGGCATCACACATAATCTCAAAGGATAAAGTCCAATCTGGGGACTGCATAATAGGGGCGGAGATGAGGGCTGCTCTGAACCTATAAAATGCTTCAAGACATTCTGGAGACAACTCAAACACTACATTTTTCATTAGTAGGTTAGTCAAAGGTTTAGCTATCTTAGAAAAATCCTGGATAAAGCGTCTATAAAAACCAGCATGCCCTAGAAAACTCCTAATGTCTTTTACAGAAGAGGGAGAAGGTAGTTTTTCAATGAGCTCTATTTTTGCTTTATCTACTTCTATCCCCCTTTTAGAGACAAGATGTCCTAATACTATCCCCTCTTGGACCATAAAATGGCATTTTTCCCAATTTAGCACACGATTGGTTTCTTCACATCTTTTAAGAACACGTGCAAGGTTAGCAAGACAAGCATCAAAGGAAGAACCATAAAAAGAAAAATATCCATAAAGACCTCCACAATATCCTCTATCATATCAGAAAAGATTGCCATTATACACCTTTGAACGGTGGCGGGGGCATTGCAAAGCCCAAATGGCATTCTTTTATAAGCAAAAGTCCCATAAGGACATGTAAAGGTAGTCTTCTCCCGATCGTCAAGATGAATGGGAATCTGCCAAAAACCGCTATAACCATCTAAGTAACAAAAATAATCATGTTGGGCTAAGCGTTCTAACACTTGATCAATGAAAGGAAGCGGAAAATGATCTTTTCTAGTAGCACTATTAAGCTTCCTATAATCAATGCACATCCTCTAACTAGTAGTGGTCCTAGTGGGGATTAGCTCTCCCTTTTCATTTTCTATTACAATCATTCCCCCTTTTTTAGGAACTACATGGACCAGACTAACCCATTGGCTGTCCGATATATGATATATGATCCCAACATCAAGTAATTTAATAATTTCCTTTTTGACCACTTCTTTCATATTAGGATTTAACCTCCGTTGATGCTCTATAGTGGGTTTATGATTATCCTCCATGTATATCCTATGCATGCAAAGAGAAGGGGATATTCCGGTTATATCATCTAGGGAGTAACCTATGGCTTTTCGATGCACCCTAAGCACATTAAGCAACTTTTATACTTCCTTATCTTTTAATTTAGCATTGATGATGACACGAAAAGTAGAATTTAGGCCAAGAAATTCATACCTGAGAGAGTCCGGAAGAGGCTTTAGTGTTGGAGAAGGTTCAGTTGGAATGAGAATCGGTTCTTCTGGATCCGTCTTCAACACCTCTTCAAGGTATTCAAATGCTGAGATTTCATTATCCTCGACTAGGGTCGTTAACGATGCTGGTGGGGTCGTTAATGAGCCTATTTCTTCTGCCAGGAGAATCGGTACCGAGGTTGGGGAACTCGTTACCGAAACTGCAGGGGCTATTTCGGCCCATCTTCGACCGGAGAATTCATTATTTGACACTAATCTTCCAACGGGGTCCCCACATTCGATACAATCATTGTGGGTATAGAGCATCTTGACTTCGGCTCTATCTATCTTCTTCGTTGCTGGGTTGAACCGAAATTTCGTCGCCTCGTCTCCAATTTCAAAAGTTAGGAGTCCCTTCTGAACATCAATTATGGCTCCGGCTGTGGCGAGGAATGTTCTCTCTAAGATAATAGGAACCACCGGGTCTTCGGGCATGGCCATGACTATGAAATCATTAGGAACAAAAAATGTTCCCACTTGAACTGGAAAGTCTTCTACAACCCCTGTTGGCTTGACGCACGAGGCGTCTGCCATGTATAACCTCATATTGATCGGCTCCAATGGTCCCATATTTTCTTTTGACCAGATTGAGAGAGGGAGTAAGCTGGTACTGGCTCCCAAATCACATAAAGCCTTGAATTTGTGGTCGCCTATGCCAATTGTTATGGCAAATCTCCTTGGATCGCCTAGTTTTTCTGGTAGAGCAATGGATCAGACCTCATCTTGCAGCTCTGTAATGGATCATTTCCTGCTAAGCATATCTTTCAAGAATTTTATGTAAGCCGACATTTCGCTTAGGGCCTCAACGAATGGGATGGAAATATTAATGCCTTGGAGAATCTTTACGAAACGCTTGAACTTACTCTCAGTAGACTCATTTGATTTCTTAGTGGGAAAAGGAAGAGACTTCACCATCTTCGGAACCAATTCGGGCTCGAGAGGTGATGCTACCGGGTCGACATTAGGGTCGATTGGAATGCTCGGAGGATTGTTACCGACCTTGATGGGGTCGTTAACGAGCTTGGGATTGGGAGAGGAGCTCGGAATAGGAAACTTACCTGGGCTAGGGTCATTAACGACCCTAGGAGCATCGTCACCATGGTGTGCAGGTTCGGTAACGACTCTCTCTGGCTCATTACCGAGCTGAGCCATGGCTTCCTCATCATTTGTGGGGCTCTTCTCCTTAGCTTGGACACGCTCCGGTAGTGTCTTTTCGTTCCTAAGGTGCACCACTGCTATTTTTCCTCTTGGGTTCTCCTCGGGTCGGCCTGGGAGTTGCCCTTGTGGCCTTGGAATCTGTGCAGCAAGGCTCCCTAGTTGGGAATCGACATTCTTCTTCCACACATCGAACTCTCCGCATCTTTTGTTTTGACTGTTAAGGTTGGCTTGGATTCCATCAATCTTGTTATGCACTTCATTGAATTTGTTATGGACTCCGTTAATGCCTTCCTGTAACCCTTGTGCCCATGATGGTGTTTCTTGGTAGCCTGGAGGTCGATATGGCGCCGGTCTTCTATCCGGTGGAGCCTCTGCATAGTAAGCATTCAGATTTTGATTGCCCCACATTGGATAATTGTTTGACCTGTCAAAATTACTAGGCTGATTTCTGTATGGGCCTCTCATATAGTTCACTTCAGCATATGTCTCAGCGGCTCTTACCTGCTCAATGTTAGTGCAAGCGGAAGTACTATGGGCAGAAGAACCACATTCTTGACAAGATTGAGAGGATTTCAGAAAACTTACCTGCTTCTTCAAGCGGTTGACCTCGTCTTGCAGAAATTGATTTTTGACGTCTGGATCAACCTCCTCCTTGTTAGGCATGTAGAGACGTCTTTGGGGCCGGGGTGATTGCTGGGTACCATACATGGCATCATAGTTGGATAGCTTGTCTAGCAATTCCCATGCAACAATGGGATCCATCTCTATAAAACCGCATGCTGTATGCGTGTTGATGCGGTTCTTCGTCTCTGCATTAATACCCTGGAAAAAGATTTCTTGAAGCACATATAAAGGTTGCCCATGAGTAGGGCATTGTCTAAGCATTTCCTTAAATCTTTCCTATGTTTCTACAAAGGCCTCATTAGGCAGCTGGTGATAGGAGGTAATACATTTTCTCAACTCCGTTGTCTTGGCAGGAGGGAAAAACATTTTAAGAAATTGATCATACAAAGCCTTCCAAGTCCTGATTGACTTAGGAGGTAAGCTCTCCAACCAACGCAGGGCCTTTCCAGTAAGAGACCACCTAAAAGCTTTTAACAGAACATATTCAAGTGAGACACCTTCAGCAGCTATAGTGTCAGATAAATCAAGAAAATTTCTAATATGTTCCATAGGACACTCAATAGGTTTTCCTTCAAACTGAGCCCGTTTAATCAAGGATATAAATTGAGACTTAATCTTAAAAGTCTTCTCTATTTCCGGAAGCACAATTGGAGACTCCGGCACCCTCAGTTCTTGATGCATGTATTGCTTGGCATTCCTCGGATAGGCATTTAACTCCTCTTGTAACGAGTACCTTTGACTCGTTGACGTTCAGCTTTAGCATTAGCGGCATCTCTATCGGCTTGTAGCTCCTCCATCCGCTTCTGGAGGACTTCCATTTGATGAGCCATCTCTTCCTGTGTAGCCGTGGCTCGGTTTTCTCTGCGTCTACGGTGTAGGGAGCGTTCAAGTTCAGAAAAATAACCGGTGTTGTCAAATTCGAGCCTACGATGTCTAGCTGGCATACGCTGAGAAAACAGACAAAGAAAACAAAATTAAAAAAAAGGATCGAGCTATTCCCGGACCCACAGATAAACAAACAAACATTATTGCTTCCCCGACAACGACACCAATTTGTTGACGAGGGTTTCTTGACAACAAATAAATTTATATCAAGACCCCGCTGAGTATAGCAGAGTCAGGTTCGTTCCATGGGAACCACGGTTGTTTATCCATCAACTACTAAAGATAAAACAAAGCAAAACAAAACAAAAATCCTACGATGAACCTCGTTAACGACCTTGTCAGGGTCGTTAACGAACCTGGGAAATTCTACGAAAACACAAATAACGACCTAAACACAAGTTCGGTATCGAGGCAAGTAACTCGATAACGAATGTAACCGAAAGAAAACTCAAATAAGAATAAAAATCTAGGACAAGAGTTACCACAACATAGTCATGCATAAAAACTCATAAGAAGATAAAGATCATGCCTTTAAATAGATAAATTCATCAACTTTCGCTGATTAGCAAGCAAATCAATTAATTCTCATAGATTAATTCACTCATCACTTGTTTTGGATCCAAAGCTCGAAACTTTTGTAATTGAACAATATCAACCTTCAAGTTAACAACTTTCTCTTTCGATCAAGTTGCAAACTCAAATTACCTCCACTATCGTCTAAGCATAAGCACAACAAGCAATCTAAAAAATAGATAAAAGGCATTCAAAACATCAATTTACTCATCAAACATGCATAACTATGCCGGGTTTCAACCCCGACCCTAGATAAGAAAACTACTCAATACTCGTAAATATAAAGCAAATAACTTCAACAAAAGAAAACATTGAAAACAAAACAAACTACTTCAAATTAATAAGAGAAATGTCGTCTTACAATATCTTGAAGAAACCGAAATCACAGAACAAAACTTCGAGCAAATCCGACTAACGACCCAAACTCTCTCTCTCGATCGACCTTGGTTCGTAATCCTCCTGCTCGACTCTCCCCCTCTAGATCGGTTCTCCTAAAGAAATCGTCCTCCTCCTTTTCTTCCCCCCTGGATCGGTTCTCCTAAAAGTAATAGAATCGTCCTCTTCCTTCTATTCTCTCTCTTCTAGGCTAGAAAGAAGGGTATCTATACTAATAAAGCTATCTATTAAAAAGCCTAAAAGATAGAAACTTACTCTAAAAAGATAACAAGATAAGAGTAAGATAACAAGATATAAGATATAAGATATAACAACCCTCAAATCATTAAACTCTACCGACACGGAGCCTTCGTTAACGACTTCCGCACAGGGTCGGTAGAAACACAAAATCCATCCAAAAATTCTATCTTTATGCCTCGTTAACGACCCTTCACAGGTTCATTAAAGAGCCTGGGGTTTGGCTTTTCTTCACTTCTTCTTCACTTAAAGCTTGGATTTTAACCTCTTTAACTTCATATTCTTCAGACGTCCACCATAGCACTCCAATTCAGCCAAAGCGCTCTTTCCTGCTAAAAACCTACAAAAAGACACAAAACGGAGTAGCTTCCATACTTCTCACAAAATATGCAAACTTATCTAAAAACACACAAAACTAACTCTAAAAACTACTAAAACTAAACCTAAACAAACTAAGAAACATACTAAAAACTAGACTAAAAACATGAATATCAAATGGGTGATTCATTAATTAATAATTTGAAATTAGAAAGAGACGGACTCGTGGAAGTATCCAAGATAGGTATTGCTTGTATAACTGAATTTGATGCGGTGTCGATGTCGTTGCTAATGGCTCTTCATCAAGAGTAGGATTCTGTTGATAAACTTCTTCTAAGAATATCGGTTCACCACACCAATCAGGAGCAATCACTATATGTTCAATAAGTTCATCTTGAATGGACAACTCTTCATGCTTCTCTTGATGCACAAACTCCTCAGACATGTCTAAAGACTCGTACATGCAATTAGGGAAGATATTATCAAGATGTCCTCTTCCTTGACACAAGAAACAATGAAGATATCGTTCTCGACTCAATGATTGGATTGGAGCTTTCTTTTGGAACGCAGGAGCACAAGCTTCTCTATATCGTCTATACAACTCTTCATCGTTTGTAACATACATCTTTTGCATTACAAACTTCATTCGACCCCATGTTGTAATTGGACTCAAGCCTTGACGTCTTCTAGATTGACATACCCATAACCAAAATGATCGGGCAGGACCAACAAGGTGGTTAGTCACCCAGGGAAGTATATCCCATTCAGCATAGCCATAGTAGACAAGGTAGTAATCAATATCTTGCTCCCATTCTAAGTATTGATCAACTCCATAAGTCCCATAAAAAATGGCAATAGGGCTGGAGTAAAGAGATATGCTAAAAATTCCTGAAATGACAAGAAATAACTTGAGAGTACTCTATTCCAAGAGCAATACAATCAGCAATATCACACCTTAATCAAGCCAAAACTTGCCTCAAAGCAATCCAATCAACTAATTCAGTTTTCAGGTTGAAAAGAGGGAGTACAGGTGTAGATATGGTGTTCTAATGATAGATACAGGAAATATGCAGTTCAAGCAATTAGCAAGTATGCAACTAGACAAGCAATGCACAAATTCCCTTTATAAGCTTTCAAACACAAGCAATCTCTCAATTGACTCTATGCAAGATATAAAGCCAATTAATGTATGCAAGGATAGAAAATAAGGTAGGCTATGTGACTTTTATTTCGTCACTATTTTTCTTTAAAGTGATTACCAACTACTTTTCTAGCAAGCAATCACTAGCGGTGAAAGTGGCTTGAAACTAGTTGGGGTAGATCACTTCTTTTGCACTTTTTTTTTGATTTATGCACAAACTACTCTTGTTCTAGAACAAAGCAAAGCAAACAAAGCAAATAACAAAGGGTAGGAAACAAATTGATTTGGTTTTTTTATACTAAGTGACTATTGCTACCAATGAAACCAACTATCAGCCAAATTAAATAAAAGAAGAAGGGTAGGTTGAATTTATGGTATGCAAAACAAAAATCAGCAAATATCAATCAAGCAATATGAATCTCAATCAATCATGCAATATGAATTGAAAACTCATAAAACTGTAGGAAAACAAATGCTAATCTTAAATTGCAATTAAACTCAAACAATTAACCATAAACATGCAACAAATCCCTTAAATATCTCCTAGTTTTTTAGTTACTTGGGGGGCAAGCAACAAACAAAGGCAATTTTAGGGTTTGGTGCGCGACTTAGGGTTAGGGTTTCGGGGTAGGGGTGGCGATTTGGGGCTGTGGTGGTCCGATTGGCACGGGGGTGGTGTGGTTGGGCTCGGACCGTGGTGGTGGAGGGTGCGGCTAGGGAGAGCGACACCAGTTTGGTGGTGCCGACGGTGTGTAGTGGTGGTGGTGGCGAAATTTGGTGGTGATTGTTTGGAAAATTCAATTTTTGGTCTCAAAGTGTATAAATTATGGTAAAGGTATAAGCTTTAAGGCGAAAAACTGAATTAATCAATCAAAAAGCAAAATGAGGAAAGAAAATATTACTTGGCTAGACTTGGTTGAATGATACCACTTACTAAGGTGTGTAAGCTTGATTGACGTGGTGTTCATCAAGGAGATCCAATATCTCCTTAGTTATTTCTACGTTGTGTGGAGCGGTTTAATCATATTTTTTGGATGTGGTGGAGAAGGGAGGATCGGAAGCCAATTCAGCTTACAAGGCAAGGCCTGCCGCTATCTCATATTTTCTTTGCAGGTGCTATTATGTTGTTGCCAGAAGCCTCGATTGAGCCATTTCAGGTCATAAAGCGATGCTTGGACATCTTTTGCGCTACATCGAGTTAGAATATTAGCGCTCAAAAGTCGAAGATCTCCTCCCGTCCAATGTTAGTCGTGGTATTGCTCGGAAAATTAATGACGAAAGTGGGTTTGTGATCACTAAAGACTTAGGTGAATGCCCATCTTACATAAGTAAGTCAATAAGGACACCTTTGCAAGTTTATTGGATAAATATAATTCTCGTTTGGCAAGGTAAAAAACCAAGTCTTTAAGCTTTACCGGCCGGGAGGATTACTTTGGTTAAGTCGGTCCTAACTTCATTGTTGGTTTATACATGTCTATCACTCTTCTCCCTTTGAGTGTTTGCAAGACGATTGATAAAATTAATAGAGCTTTCATTTGGGAAAGTACCCGTGAGCAAAGAAGGATGCATAAAGTCGCTTGGAAAGAAGTGATTAAGTCGAGAGATCAGGGAGGTCTTGGGATTCACTACTACATTTTAGAGCTATTGAAGCATTTAGCTGTAGAGGTTTGGTCTATTGAAGCAATTATCTTCTACAATAAAGGCTATATTAGTGGTTTGTTGTGGAAGTCTAAGCAAATGAAGCGGTTTTTTGAAGCAGTTTATGTTATGTCAATTACTTAAGTAGCGGTTTAATTTAATGAGGCCGTTTTTTATTACCTATTGCAATGACTTATAGAATATAAAAAATACCTAAAGAAGCGGTTCAGGTTAGTACCAATTTTTAGCCTAAGTTTTAACATGGCACGAGTCTAATACCCACCCCCGCGTTAATATTGGGGTCTAACACAATAATTTCTTCCCGAAATACCAGATCTCAAAAATTCCTACAAAATCTCAAAATCCCATTGCACCACTCGCGGGTTAGGGTTGCTTCCAAATCTCGCCGCTCCCATACCATCACTATCGACGATGTAACCACCCTTGCATTCACTAGCTATTCCAGGGTTAGGGCTTCTTCCGCCACAACGCCGCTCCAACACCTTCACTATCGTCGAGTGTTTCCACCAAATTGTTATTCGCACTATAACTCTTAGTTGTTGTTTGAGCTTTGGTTCGGTTTATTTATGTTTCTCTAGACTAATTCTGTTCTCAATTTCATTCCTTCCTCAAATTAGATTTTTTGTTTAGGCTTGTGCAAAATCTAAAGATTATTAGTTGATTTTTGTTCATGTTTCCTCAAATTAAGGTATGCCTTTTTGTGCAGGCTTGTTCTCTATTTTGTTCTCGTTTTGAATTTTCTTTCTACTGTCTATTGTGGGAGATGTTTTTGTTCTCTTGTTGACTTATACTAGATTTTTTTTTATTTCAATGAAAGAATAAAACTTGTGTTTGTTCACCTTCAAGAAGATTTATGTGGCACTGGCTTTCTCTGGTTTGTCTAGAAAACCTTCACAACTTCATGTTTTCTCCTCTTTTTATCCAGCAAACCTTCACAACTTGTCTTTGATTGATTACTTATCGGGTTTTTTTTTATTCTTTTATTGGTCGTTTATTGGTTGATTTTTATTCTTTGGTATGTGATTTGGTAGAATAGGAAGACTTGGCTTTAAACTATGACACAGTCTCCTAAAATTAATGCATTCCTTGTGCAAGAGAAAATGAATTAGGGAATAATTTTATAAACATTGTCCATTGACTTTTACATAAATTTCTTGTATCTATCTCAGGGAGCTACCTAAATACTTGCAATTATGTTGTTGTTGTTTCAATATTGTATGTTGAATCATGATTGTTTTCTAGCTTGTGAATGAATTCAAAAAAAATTACGTGTCCTCCTTGCATTATTCTACTCCTTATGTTTTGGTGAAAGTTGTATTTTTATGTATTTTGACTATTGCTTTTTTTTTTGGTTTGGAAGTCCTTTATTTTTTATAACTTTTCCATTTCATTTTCTTTTTCACAGGTGAAATGGGGACTTTTTGTGACACATAAAGTTATTGTTTAGAAGCAATTAAACAAAGAGCTTTATCTAGGCATTTTAGGGTGTGTGGCTACTATATAGCTAGATAAGAAGTAGAAGCCTCCTTAAGTGAAATTCTTAAGTTGTACATTCTTGGTGTAGAAATCAAGTTAAATAGTAAAAATAGCATCTAATTAATGACAAATGGGATATACTTCCCCTACAAGTATATCTATCATCTATCCTATTGAGAATATTCTAAAAAAGTAAAGTTAATGGAAGTAAAAGACCCAAGTACAAAATGTACTTGGAAACATTTAGACTTTATATTATTAGCAGTAAAATTAAAGTGTGGAGGTAGAAATTAATTTTCAGCTAGAGCCCTTTTTCTTTTGTTTTCTTCAGAAATTAAGTGTGGATTTTCAGTTGGAGTTCCTTTCAGTTGGAGCCATTTATATAAAACACCTAATCTAAAATTATTTTGTTTAGATATTATAACTTTTGTACCAAACGATCTCATTGGATTCACTTTTCATACTTGATCAACTTTAATTAAGAGAAAATGATATAATCTATGTGCATTTATATGTGCTTCTTACAAGAGATGTTCTAGTATGTTGATTATTTGGTCAATCTTATAATTTACAATAACATGCATTTTAGTGTAGTCCTCCTTACTTGTATCGATGCATTATAAATTGAATGTTTTAGAATATTGATTAGTAGGCTAATCCTCTTACACATTTATAATTAGTGTATATGAGTCCTTTTGTATGCTTTATCTTTTTTTCTTAAGCATTCTTAGATTCTTTCTTGATTGAATCTTATTTCTTTTTCCATTTCCTTTAATATGGCCGAGGCCATATGCACACAATTTTTTATATAGGCGCACAAGAAAAGTACACACTTCATGAAGCGTGCCGTTACATAAAACGTGCAGATTATGGGTACCTGCGCATAGGAAAAAACATTTTTGATCCCCTGTGCACGCCTCATGAAGCGGGTCGCTCCATGAATCGTGTCGCTTCATGAATCGTGAACGTCTGCTTTTAAAATACGCAAACCGTGTATGTGCGTGACACATACGGTTTGCGTAAATGGCATTAGGGTTTCGTGGCCGACCGGGAGAGGGGATTCGGAGAAGGCCAAAAAAATTTCAAGGGCAAGACAAACGAAGTTGCAAATACAATGTCATCTACTGATTCACCTTTTTCAAATTCAACTTATGATGAAGAAGATTCCTCTTCTTTTGAAGAAGAATCATCTTCTTTTGAAGAAGGAGAAGATGAACACGAAGATGAAAATTTCGAATCTGAGGTAAGTTTTGATTTCATGTTTTTATTAACGATGGAGTATACGTAATGAAAATTCTTGTTCATAAACAGTTGTTTGTAGAATTGAAAAGTATCTGTGAATTTATATACAAAGGTACATAGGAAAGATTTTTCTGCTGAATTTCATAACGATATTGTGTGGGACAATCGAGATGAAATGATTGCTTGGGCAAGGAATGTTGGTATTGAATGTAAGATGGTATTACCATTAAAAACCTCAAATGCAAACGTGGTTATACTGGCATGTCATAGGCATGGTAAGTATAGATCAGGAAAGAAGGGTCAAATTATCCCAATTGTTAGACCGCCTAATGTGCGCACACTACATAGAAAGTGTAATTGCAAATTTGAGTTGCTTGGGATACGGAGTAAATCAACTGGAAAATGGGCCCTAACTGTTGTTTGTGGAGTCCACAACAACGACCTGCCAACTAGTCTACTTTGTTATGCATTTATGGGTCGAATGACATTAGCATAGAAGCAACTTGTCAGGAATTTGAGCTATATATACGTCCCCCCAAGCCGCATAGTGGAGCAGTTGAGAAATCTTTACCTCGGTAATGTGACGTCGGCAAAACAAGTTGCAAATCTTTGGGCGAAGTTTCTAAAAGAGGATCGTACAAATTTGACTGTGACGCAATATGCGCTGGAGTTTTTGCAACAACACAAGTATCGAGTATTCCCTAAAAGGATACATGGATCGAATTATATTGATATCCTATTTGTTTTCCATCCGACGTCCTTGCATTTGATGGAGTTGTTTCCGTATGTCATCATTATGGATAGCACATATAAGACCAATAGTTGATCTCTTCTAAAAAGTTGAATATGAAGCCATTGATTATTTTATAAGGTGTTTAACAATTTTTTTTGTGTGTTAGGTACGACATGGCGTTGCTTGAGATGGTTGGTTTTACGTGCACCAACAAATCTTTCAACATTGGTTTTGCATTTCTCTCTAAAGAAGACACAGTTAGTTATACATGAGTGTTGGAGCATTTGAAGAGTTTGTTTGAGGAAGTGGGTACAATGCCAAATGTAATTGTAACAGATCGAGAGAAGGTAATAATGAATGCAAAGGACGCTGTTTTCGGAGAGAATGTGAAACATCTACTATGTTGGGTGCATGTGAAGATGAACATTAAAGCATATGCTATTTGTTTGCTTAAGGACTTGAAACGTGCAGAAAAATTTGCTAATAGATGTTGGGGGATATTTATGTCAATGATGGAGGAAAAATACGAGGAGAGACTCCAAAAAGTAAGAGAGCATTGGGGAGGGTTGATGAACTATGTGGAGAGGTCGTGGCTTGGGCCTTACAAGGAGTGCATAGTCAAAGCATGGACCGACCACTATCTTCACTTCAATACGAGAACAACAAACACGTAAATCTAGTCTCATATAAGCATGTTGAATTAAACAATTGGAGTAACTTCATCATATAATTATATGCTCATTACAGGGTCGAGGGCATGCACCATGTGTTGAAAAGAATACTTGATAGTTCTCGGGGAGGCTTCAACACGGTGATTGGAAGGATCCATGATCAAATTGAGTACCAAGTTGGTAGTTTGAGGGGCGATTTGGAGTTGGCACGAACAAAGCTTCCAACAGAGTTGGAAGGTGTCCCTAAGGAAGTAAAGGCGATATTTGTTCGGCTATTTTATAGAGTGTCAACACATTGCATAAAAATCTTGCTGGATATGTTCTACAAGTTGATAAATGACAAGGAAGAGGGAAAGTTGGAGAAGGAATGTGTTGATTATTGGTGGAGAGAGTGAATGGGTCTTCCTTGTTCTCATAGGATTGCCCATGCGATCCTCACCAAGCAGCCAATAATACCAAGTGAGATACACCCGTTTTGGCATCAGGTTGTATGGGAAGGCGTCGATCTACAACGCATGCCCATAGATGACACAATGCATCTATCACTTGCTGAGGTGAGATGGAGGAGTATTATAGGGAGGAAAATTGACAATGGCGCAAGTGTACACGATTACCGAGACTTTCATAGACTTGGTGAGGCCAAAAGAATCTTCTTTGGCTAAGGCTATAGGAGATATGAAGAGGGAACGACCAAAGGGCTCCACCAAGTGGTCTAACAAGAGTAGTAAAACTTTGCTTGAGCATAGGATGGATGTATATGAGAAGGAGAAGAAAGAAAAAGAAGATAAGGAGATGGAAGAGAAGGAGGGTAAGAAGAACACTGATGCAATCCCGTCCACTATGAGAAAGCGTGGAAGGCCAAAGGGCTCAACCAACAAGGCCTCAAAAATAATTACAACAAGTGTTTGTGCAAAAGGGTCGAGTGACGACGTGATGTGGTTGGGTGTGAACTTTGGAGTTGACAACGTTGACCATTTCATGTTTCCATATATCGAGAGGGCTAAGGATGTAAAGGGAGACGGGCATTGTGGTTATCGATCCATGGCCGAGTTGTTGGGACATGGAGAGAGCGAATATCGTAGAGTTCGATGGGAGTTGGCTGTCGAATTGAGGCAAAGACGAGTCATATATGAGCGTGTGGGGAATGCAACCCCTATTGATGAACTCTTGGAGAATCTGCCATATGATGTTAGCCCTTGCGCGCGACAATATTGGCTTGAGATGCCCATGGTCAGGTTGATCTTTGCGACATTACATCAGGTTGCTCTTGTTCTGATTTCGAAGAAGGTCTCTCACACCTGCTTGCCGATGAAGGCGAGAGGGGACATCCCACACCCTCCCACAAGGATCTATTCCATAGCCTTGGTAGGACGAGGAAACCACTTCATCCCAGTAATTATCCTTTCTATATAAATAATTTGTACTTAATTTCATGTCAATTATTTATGAATTTTTTTATGTAGGTCTGGTTGAGTGATGATGATGCGCCTCTTCCTCCGCCTCCTACGGATTGGACAAGGATGCATGACCCAAGCATCAATGATTGGGATGAGCCGTTTAGGCAGAGGATGGAAACGTGGTGCCAAAAACGGATTCGTAATGGTCTAACCCCAAAAGTAGCATGTTAGGGTTAATTTTTACTTATTTAATATAACATTAGTAGTAGTAGACTTTGTATTGACATCTCATCTCGTGAAATTTCATTACTCTTAATGGTTTTAGTTGTTGTAACATGTTTGGTTAGTTTGAAAAATTGCGCCATTTTATCCTTATTATGTTTAGGGTTATGGAATTTTATCCCTAAACTCTAAACCCTAAATTCCTTGGTTAATGAATTTTAATCTTATTATGTTTAGGGTTCAATATTTAAGGTTTAGTGTTTTGATGGTGATTAGGGTTTAGGGTTTTGAGGGCTTTAGGGTTTTTAGGGTTTAAGTGTGTAGGTCAGAAGATAATTGGTGGCATTTGAATTCGATCGCCAATGCGGCACACATGATTCAGGTACACGCATATAAATTAAGTGGTCTCGAGTTCGACACGTGAGGGTTCTAAAGGGGCCCAAATTTTTACTGCATCGGTTTATGAAGCGGGACGCTTCATAAAACGATTCTATTCCATGCCCGGATGGCCCCGTGTTAACGACCGGTTGGGAGTGGGTATTTTAACGCTTCATGAAGCGTCTCGCCTCATGTAGCGTGTCGCTTCATGAAGCGTCAAGATCCAACAGGCCTTTTTCGCTCCCTCATTGCCACACTCAAGTGAAAGTTTCAGAAGGCATCTTTCTGAGGCAGCTTTGTGAAGCAGCTTAACACATATGTAAGTATCATAACACTTGCAAATGAGCTCTTCTTAAGAGGACAAAGGCATCTTCTGAAGAACATCAGGAGGAGAAAAAAACAAGTTGCAATCCTCAAACTTCTTAAGAGGTATGAAAATCTCTGCAATTAGAGAAACTGAGCTGCTTTTGAGGCCGATTTGCAGGGAGATGAAAACTCATGAAATCAGGGAGATGAAGATAACAGGAGCCATTTGCAGGGAGATGAAAATTGATAATTGCAGGGACATGAAAAATCATGAATTGAAGATAATAGGAGCTTAATAGAATTCAGAAATTGCAGGGAGATGAAGATTGGATTAAGGGTGAGCATCATGAAAATTTACAAATGATGGTAAGCTGAAAACTCATGAAATCAATTGTGCCGGAAGATCCATTGATAAATAGATGTTGATGATAGTTCATTGCGAAGATCTGGATAGAACAAGAGTTCATGAAGGTCCTATAGGGAATGAGCAATCTGTTATACTGACTGTATGTTAAACAATATCCTAGCTGTAGAGTTAGCATTTGGTTAGTTGCATTTCCATCAGTAAGAGTATTGGTGATAACTATGTTTAACAAGGAACTTAAACCATGAAACCAAAAACACAAGGATTCAGAACAGATGCCTTAGAGTCCATAACAGACATAAAAGAAAACAATAACAGACATTGATTAGAACTAGTTGATTAGAACATCACCTAATAGAAATCACAACAGAACCAGTTGATTAGAACAGAACCAATTGGTTGATGACCACATAAAAGAAAACCATCACAAACATTGATTAGAACATCACCTAAATCCTAACCATATGTAATAGACTAAGAATAATATACCTAAACCATAAACATATGTAATGGCCTACGAAAAATAAACTATAAGCTAATCTATTATAAGTGGGTGTGCTTCGCTTGAACCTTCAACCTCGTTCTCCACAGGCTCTCTCTTCACAAGGTGATTATCGGGTTCAATCTCAATCCCGTTCATCTCCTCCTCAAAAATCGTTCCGAGGGTCTTGAAATACCCTAAACGACCATGATGTTTGCCAACCTTCTTAATCCCGACGTCCTTACTTTGCATCAGTTCGAGCATAAAGAGCCGAAAGGCTAGTAGATCCCTAGCATGATCCCTTGAAACCATTGTGCAAGATGGATGATGAGAAAGGGATGATGGAGAATGTAGTTTTATGAAAGCTTTGTGAGTTTGCCGTGAAATAAAACTGCTGACAACGTGCTTTTATAGATGTAACTGAAGATGTGAATTTTTTTACCATTGATTGATTTTGGCAGAGAATGTTTGCGCCAAATCATACATTTTAGTTTAGGAATGTGCGCCAAATCCAATCCATATCAGTTAAATGTATGGGAAGTGCAGATTGCTTCCGTAAATATAGGATCGCAATCGCATTGCAGTAGCAACTACTACGTATCTAAATCTGGAAAGAGCTTCCACGCTTCATGAAGCGCTACGCTTCATGATGCGTGGATTACCCGCTACGAGGGGAAACACCATTTGTAAAGGAGACGCTTCATGAAGCGTCCCGTTTCATGAAGCGTTTCCACCCTAAACCCTAAACCCCCAACCCTAGAAACCCTATAAACCCTAAACCTAATGTTTTCTTGTTATTTCAATTCATGGGTTTATTCATGCTTTATTTAAAAATTTGTATCATTCGGGTTACTATTAGTCATAAGGTTTATTGTTTTTTGTGTTTAGTATTTTTACGTTTTTGAGGGTTTAGGGTTTATAGCGTTTAGAGGTTTAGGGTTTTGAGTGTTAGTGATCAACTTGCTTTTAGTTTTTAGGGTTTTAGTTTATGGACCCTAAACACGATTACGATTAGTAATATAGGTTTAGGATATTTATGTACATTAGGATATCTTATAAGGGTTGGTGTTTATGTTATAGGTTTAGGGTTATTATGTTTAGTGATTAGGGTATGTGATATGATCTTTAGGGTTTAGTGTAACATTAATGTTTGTTATGCTTATTACGTTTAGGGTTATGAAATTTGAGGTTTTCCATGAGGATTAGGGTTTTTAGGGTTTAGAGGCTTTCGAGGATTATTAGGTTTTTGAGGGCTTTAGGGTTTAGGTTAACATTTAAACCCTAAACACTTTATGCTTTCTAAGCACTCTAGCCTATAAACCCAATAAACCCAATAAACCCTAAACCCTAAACCCTCTAAACCCTAAACCGTACGCCCTAAACCCTCTAAGCCCTAAACCCAATAAACCCTAAACCCTCTAAACCCTAAAACCTCTATACTCTTTATGCTTTGTTATTACAGACCTTCTAAATCCTAAGCCGTCTAAACCCTAAATCTTAAGAATAATCTTAACCTCAATGTTAAAAAATTTTAAATTTACAAAATGACATACCGTAAACCCATAAATTGAGGGTTACAATATTGGATTTATGTTTAGGGTTTAATGTTTAGAGGGTTTAGGGTTTGAATTTTAGAGGGTTTAGGGTCGTTTTATTTTTAAGTGTTTAGGGTATGAACCCTACTAACACTAAAAACTATAAAAATCATATTAACCCGTATACCTAATATGTCTTAAGCAATTAATGCTAAACCCTCTAAACCCTAATTATTGTTTTACGAAATACTCATATACATTTCTTACCCTGAGAATGATGATACATCCGTAAACCATAAAAGTTAATTAGGGATTAAACCCTAATCGTACAACATAAACCGTAATTATAAAACAATAATATGAACAGCATCCATGGCATTAGTCCATGCTATCATCCAAGCCTGCTCAAGTACTTGCCCAACATTAAAAGGATAGCAATTAGATGAACCTGATGCACAATGAAAAGAATAAATGATCCAACACAAGCTTATGATTATAAATCTCATTCATTCATGTAAATAACAACAACATTAACATAACTAAGTACCTCTGAACCAGAACTCAAGTAGAAAACTACTATAATGAAGCAACAGAAAGACAACAGGAGCTAATTAACCAAGCATGAATCTCAGCTGGAAAAACACAAAAGCATGAATCTCAGTTGGATACTTTTGTAGGATTTTATCATATGAATTCAATCCAGAAGCATGAATCTCAGTTGGATAAACACAACTTGTGCAACAAAAGATATAAGGCAAGTCTCAGTTGGAAACCAATTCACCAAGCAGGTCATATTATGCAGAACCAATAGTTCTGATGGTAATATCAAGAACATGGAAGAACATGAAAGCTCCATCTGAATTTGCTTCAGACATGTTAGCACAATCACGTCTGAATTAACCACAACCTTCTCTAAATTTACTTCTGAATTAGCCATGTTCTGGCAATCAAGTTGCAACCGCATAAGGCTTCCTTGTAATGGACCTGCTAAAGGCTTCTGAATTTGTCGGTGGTAATTGCTCCCCACTGCTTAAGAATTTTTAAGTGCAAGTAACAAATACAAAGAGGCAAGAACAGCTTCAAGGCTTCTGAATCTGGTTGTATAATGCATTCTCGTGTATCTCTCTTGAAGTTTTAATTGAATCAATGGATTATGTAGCCACGGTTCTAGCAACAACAAAGGCAACCACCACCACAATAGCGACAATAGAGGCAACAACAACTTAGGTGTAAGAGATCCAAAGCCCCGGTATGTGCCATTGAATTGAACTATAAAGAAGGGTCATCCAAAAGAAGAGTCAATGGCATACGAAAGAAAACTGTGACAACAATAGACACATCTTGCATGGAAGTCCAACCCAAAGTATGTAAACCAAAGCAAAGTAGAATAAGATATGTAAAAAAGAAGTCTGCTGCAAAGTTTGTAACTTCCAACTTCAATATGTTCTATGCGCACAGCCTTAACTTGTATGGTGACCAGCATTTCACTGGGAACTCAAAGGGTAAGTAAAATCAGAACATGATAATTTAGTGCTTTCATGTATGATGGTATATTAGTAATATGTGTTACGTAATTCAGGTCCTTTTCTAGCATTACCATGGATAAACACTAGCACTACCATGGTTGAGGACATCATTGAGGGGATGAAGCTACTGAGCATAAACAGAGAAGGCAGCAATGACAATCTCACATGCTAAGAATTGTTGGCTACTACACATACTAGCTGGCCCATGTATGCAAGATATAGGTTGGAGTAAAGGTGGAATCAATTGATATAAGAAAGGGTGACCAGACAAGTTTGTAACTAAGGAGGCATTAACCATCATATTACACTGCACTCCATCTTTGCTGATCAAATGCCTAACCAAACTTCAATTAAATGAGTGAAAACTCAATAAACCATGCTGATCAAAGCTCACAACCTTGCCTTCAATTGCCTTACATCAATAATTAAGTTTCAAAAGTAGTAAATTTATGAAAGACAAAATATATCTCACAATCTTGCCTTCAAGGCCCTTAACTCATTATACCATCCTTCATGCAGTACATATACCTCATACTCAGCACTACAAACAGGCATCACTTTGAGAGAGATTAAATGAGCTACAAAGCTACCAAACCCACAACCAATATCTAGGACTGTCTGAACCTGCAATTAAAAGGAAATGTGTCATGAACTAGATTAACTTTTCTTTACTACATTTATCATGAAACATATGCTTATTATAATTTAGACCCTAGGACAAATGGTGAATTATGTTCAGTACCAAATGCATATCTCAGTCAAGTTGGCGAGCATAATTCAGTGCCAAATGCATATCTCAGTCAAATGCATATCTCACAAGATTGGAGATAACACTTGGTGAAAAAAAATTAAGGCTGGAGGAATAGTAGAGAAAAGGCAAACCTGTATAGCCTGAATAGCTGTCATAGATAACAGGGACACAAGAACCTTCCAACCATGGCTGACTGTTATGAGGTTTATTCAAATTTAGTGTCTAAGAAGATTTGCACATATCAGAGCACCCAATTGACACAATATTAATTTAAAATAGTAATCCATTTCAAAATCTAATTACAACCAACAGATCAAACCAGTTATGAGGATTGGACAAATTTAGTGTCTAAGAAGTTGTCAACATCTAATTCACCATATCAGAGCACGAGAAACTAGCTATATCAAAACAACACATAATCATATCTATTTTGAATATCCAAAATGTATACATCACCATAACTAGCTTTATCGTAACTCCTATGCTACACCATCGGCACCATCGACACCTCTCTCATCACCACCACCAACATCGGTGTCTCTCTCCTCGGAACCACTTCCGGCACCAACAGCAACATCAGTCTCTCTCTCCTCAACCACATCATCACCCCTAACAACACTACCACTCCCCTGTCCTGTCTCATATTGAGAATCCATAAATGGTCTGCTTACAAGAGGAGGTAACGGTGGATGGTCGTCCCCTAAAATGCTAAACATGTCCTCGAGGTACGGACAAGCGTTGTGATCATCAGGCAGTCCTTGCGGAGCTTCTAGTACATAACCAATCATTTGCTGATGTCGTTGCACATTATAGAGCAACAATTAGCTACAATACAACTGTAACGATTAACAATTAATGGAATTTCAAAAAACAAATCAACTTACCACAGTAATATCAACCACAACTGGGGGGTGGGTGAATGGCTCGCGCAGACGATTCTGACTAGGTGATCGGGGGTCTACATAAGGATGTGAAACTCCGTCGAACCAGTCAAAATAATCAACCTCTGCCTGCCATGGATACTGAGCCAATGTGTACTGCTGAAGGTCGATGAGGTGGTCATGACGCTCATTCCAATACAAGTCATCCTCGTCGAACTCGACCACATAACTCCGCGAGCTAGTGCCACGCCTCACTTTACTCGGTACAATGGGATCGGGGGGTCGGACCTACACACGTCTATACTATCGAAGACATCTCTCTGGCAAGTACACCTCCTTTATATCGAAGCATTGAATAACACCACGATACCTCGACATCCGGTACGTCGTCTCAAAATCCAATTCCAATCCCCATGGCGACCATAAAACCTATAATCAATAAACGAACCAGTTTAGGATGCAATTATTACAATTTCATACACGCCAATTACGTTCTATTACATCATTTTACCTCATCAGCGCGAACACAGTCCAAAACCCTACGAACCTCAACTAGGCGCAAAGGACACTTCGGAGCCGAGCGTGGAGCCGTCTGGTCTCGGACACCCGCTCGATCATCCATAAGAAGGTCAACATTGAGCACAACATGCCCTCAAAACTGACGAAAGTAATTCCATATCCAAGTCTGCAAAAGTTCATTTAAAATTAATACCTACATTTTAAACATATCAACACATAATCAAATAAATTCACGTATATACATGTCGTACCTTGAGAATGATGATACAACCTCCTATAGTCGTGATGTCGGCTCGAGAAGCCATTCCCAGCTGACGGTATAAAAAAGCCAATGTTGCAACCCCCCATGCATATCCAGTCATGAGGTTGAGGTCTAGCAGTGCATGTAAATAATGCAACTTCACCTTGTTTGTGCTCTTGTCACAGAATACTGTCTGACCAACGATCCACAATAAGTAAGCAGAGGCTATATGACCACTGTCCTCTTTCTGCGATCATTCTCATCACAAGCGCCTTCAACTCAGTAATAAGTATACCACCACCACCACTGCACCGAGCGTATACCTCAGCGGTAAGCCCTAACACATGCATAACGCGAGCCATGAAATCGTCAACAGGTATATGCATCGCAAGCTGCACTCCATCGATCGACAAGCGCATAATGTGCTCAATATCGTGGAGCGTGATCATCATCTCACCCCAATGCTCAATAAATGTTGTGATGATGACATGGTCGCTGCCTCGATAATCAGGAATTTCAAGACGAGCAAGTCCGGTCTGTTGTGCAGGGCCCACCACGTACTTGGCCCATCAACCATATAAGGCCGGATCTCATGCCATACCACAAGACGTGAATAAGCCTTCACAACCTTCCGCCACTACATTAAAATAAATATATAATACTAAATCAATCGTATTACTTCGAATTAATTATATTTCATTACATTCATTTTAATTAAGCTTACCAACTTATCCTCAATGACAACTACTTCAAATCCCGGTACAACCGCTTGTGTCCACCTCCAAATCGATGCTGCAACATGAGAAGGATAGTTTCGAAGGAGGTCAGGAAAACGTGGGCCTCCAAGCTGCCACATGTCTACCTCATGAGCAACTGGTGCAAGCGCAGGTCTAGCCGGGGGATGACTATCCTGAGGTCCGGGTGGAGGATGGGTGGGTCCGCGCTCCTGGATGGGGTCGGAAACGTGGTCATCCGGAGGCTGTGAAGATTGAGGAGTATGGGTTGGGACACGCTCCTGTACTGAGTCAATATGATGGGAATCTGAAGGCTGTGAAGGGAAAATAGGGGTCGAGACATCCTCATAACGGGGATCGAAAATGTCATGGACTGGCATCTGTGAATTGGGAGGAGGGGTCAGTACACGCTCTTGATTGGTGTCGGAAACTAGATCATCTACAGGCTGTGAAGCAGAAGGTGGGGTCGGGTCACCCTCTTGAATGGGGTCGGAAACTAGATCATCTACAGGCTGTGAAGCAGAAGGTGGGGTCGGGTCACCCTCTTGAAGCGGCTCGGAAGCCTGTGACAATGAAGGGTCTTCGACCCGAGGGGTCATAACAATGTCCCTCGCAAGATCCTCAACAGTCTACACGGGGCAGACATCCCGATGTCCTCACAAATTTGACTATCTCCAATAGGATGGGCCGGGGCATCTCTCTGAAGATCTGAAATAAGAGTATCTTCCACTTTTGGCTTCCTAGCCCTCTTCTTCGAGGCCATAGGCTCAACACGCTCCGACTGCAATATACGTCGACGCTTCGCCGACCTCATCCCCGGCTTCTTCGGCGGGACGGGACTAGGCAAGGCATTAAGCCTCTCCTGAAACATCTATTTATGTGTTCCATTAATTTTAGATTTTTTCATTTTCAAAATTTATGTTATAATTCCCACTTATCGTTTTTTACTCAATTGTTTTACACCTATAAATATTTCTATTCCAATTCATTTATCTTTTCATTTATTTCTTTTACTTTTACATTTTTAATTTACAATTCTATCTTCATTTACTTTTCATTTGATTCTACAATATTTCTTTAAATTAACTATTTTCATATGCATACGATATATGAACAATATATGTGAAAATTTAAATATTAATTTCATGTATGCAATTTAAATACGTACCGACATGCCTGACTTGTCCTACCAATCCGCTCTAAAGTCCGTGCCTGTAGCCATATGAGGTGATGAATCCCCACCAGTTTCCATAACCTCAGCGGTAGAAACTCCTACTTCACCCACATGAACATCCTCAACCATCACATCACCAACCCCACCGGTGGGTCCCCCATCAGTCCCAACACCATCCTCCCGTCTCTCTCCAATACAACTACCGCCATCGCCACCACCAACCGCCACTACATTACGGACGTCAACCACTGTTCAAGAAGAGAATAACTATATATTATAATTTGAAGTAGCCATCTACTAAGATCAGTTTAAATTAAAGTGAAGTAGTATGCTTTTGTAAACAATATGAACCAGCCATTATACAAAGATCAGTCTTAATTACAATAAATGGACTCAATTTATTAACCAACTAGCAAACAACATTCAAACTTTGTAAATTACATACAACATTCTATCATTTCTCATTGTTTGTTCTTGTTCATAGCACATGTGGTTTATAACAAGATTTTTCATAGGATCCTAATTTTGAAAACACACTACATTTGCAACTATGTTAATTTTGATAGCACATGTTGGATGTATGCTTGGTATTCTCAATTCCACACTACTTTTTCTCCTCGAAGTTATTATGAGTTGTGTAAAAGTGAGATGCTTTTATTTTTTAAATAATGCATAGTTGCAAGTTCACAGTATGTAAAGGCATTTCATCTTGTGGGAATTCTGCTGCCTTAGCTCTTGAGTAGCTAGCTTGCAGATCCAAAAGAAGTTAAACAATTCTGTATCAGAGAAAAATGAGATCAAATACTCAAGGGAAGATCATCAATCTTGAACTTTTGTTCTAAAATTGAACTTGCAAATACCCTAATTCATCAACCTTTTAATATCATAACTTCCATGATTCCTCTGCATGTAAATCTTTTTGCTGTTGAATTCTGCAATGTTGGTGATGACAAAAAGAAGAATCACCATGAATGAAATAGTAAAGCCAAAGTGAATTGTGAGCAACAATTTTGAATTAGTTGTACACAGGCAACACAACATGTGAATGAGATGTCATTTGGTGTATGAATTATGATCACATCACAATTTGGCTCTCACTCATCAGGTATCAGGCTGGCCGAGCTAGCTCAGGGCTTGTACAAGTCTACTTAACATTCCACATGCACCCTGAATCCACCCTTTGTTCTATGTGTTTCTTAGGAGGTAATCAAAGAAATGTGGAGTTCTTACAAAATCCAGAACCCAGGGGAAACCCAAACGAGGAACTAGTGTTGCACACTGCTTAGATGCTAAGTTAGGCCTCATATTTGGTAAGTGAGGCAAAGCAAAGTAAGAGAAAGCTAGCTACAAAGAGGAAGCCACTAATTCATTTTCATCCAAAAAGCAAGAGGATAAAATGTTTCTTCAAAGCCATGAAATTTAAAAGTTGAAGCTAACTAAGAAAAAATAAAAGTTGCCACTCAATTGAAAAACAAGTGGTTGGTTCCCTTGCAATTAGTGGAACGAAGCCAGAAGCTCCCGGATTAGTGTTAGTTGCTTTCTTCCTTCTGGCTGCCTACAGATTTTGCCAGATTCAGCAAAAGCTAATAACTTGATTGATCTGGTTTTTGTGTGTGTGATAATTTGTTGACCACATTATATGAAGCTAATTGGTGGTTATATTAGCTTTTTTTTGGTAGAAGTTGGTTATATTAGCTTTAATAAACAAACAATCGTCTCCTTTACAATTCATCAACTATAACTTCATTTGCAACTTTAGGTGGCTTTTCTAACACAACAAGTTCCAAATTTTTGGAATTGGAATGTATTTGTAAAAACTACCTTTTATGTAGTTTCCATCTTTATTTAAAAGATAATATAGCTCAAAAAAATCACAGTTAAAGTAAAGATCTATGTTATTAACTACCCTTTTAATGTGACAGATCAATGCTTGGCAGCTTGGGATGTAATTCAATCTGCTTCAATTCTTTTCAACATAAAAACTATATTCAGATTTTTGTTGCATGTTTTAATAATTATTTTGGAAATAATATACCGAAAAAGAAGAAGAAGAAGAAACAACAACAAGAGGAGGAATTTCACGAGGAGGATGAAGAAGATGAAGAAGCAGGCGGTAATGCCTATTGCAACAAATCATTTTCTTGAGGAACCAAGGGTGGAGTTGGACTATGGGAGGGGACTGACACGAGATACAACCAGGATGGGGACGACTTCGGTGAAGGGGAAGGTGAGATCGGCAACACAGTCGGGATTGGACAGGGTAGTGGCGGAGACGAAAAAGAGTGAGACGGGGGACTGGTATAGTAGCAACATGCTGCAAGACATGAATTGGTGGAGTTGGACAAGACATAAGGCCAAGGGGAAGGTGGAGCTCCCGTTGTCATGGAAGGAAAAGGGAAGACCTCCTCATCAAAGACAACAAATCGAGACACATAAATGCGACCCATGGGCACATGAAAGCAAACATACGCTTTGTGTTTAGAGCTATAACCTAAAAACAAGCAAAGAGATGAATGATACTAGAGTTTGGAATTAGTGTATGGTCTAAGGAAGAGATAACATAGACACCCAAAGGACTTAAGAAATTCATAATCTAGTGTTTTCCCATATAAGATTTCAAAGGGAAATTTGAATTGAAGAACATGGGTAATCAATCTATTTGAGAGATAGACAGAAGTGTAAAAGGCATGCTCCCAAAATTTAATTAGAGAGTTGGCATGGACAAGTAAAGCAAGACCCTTTTCAACGATAACCCGATTTTATTGCTCAGAGGACCCATTTTGTTATGGGCTATGCCAAGAGATTCTAGTTTCTTAGAGACATTCTGATATTCTCCTCCCCAATCATTTTGAAAGGCTTTAATAATAGTGGAGAATTGTGTTTGTATGAGTTTGATAAATAGTTGAACAACCGAGAAAACTTGAGACTTACTTTGGAGGAAATAAATATAAACAAACTTACAATAATCATCCATAAAACTAACATAATATATATTGTCATTAATTGATTAGTTTTAGGGAGGACCCCATACATCAGAAAAATGAATGAATTCAAAAGGTTTAACAACAGTAGAGGTAAGACTTAATAAATGAAAGTGACGACTCTTGCCAAGTTGACAAGCACCACAAACTGAAGCCATTTTATTGTAGGAGACAGGAAGATGAAAACTGGAAATTAAATGACATAGGAAGGACTCATGTGGATGAGCAAACCGATGATGCCAACAGGATATGTAGGCTTTCTCACCAACAAAAGCAAAAGGACGACTCGAATACAAGGGAAAAGACGACTCCGGGGGTAGGCAGGGAAGACGGTAAAAGCCATTTTAACGGTTTCTCTTAAAAGAATCTGACCCTGCATATTCTTAATGTACAACACAACAGTTGGCATGAAATTCAACATAAACATCATTATCCTTAGCCAATTGAGAAACACTCAGTAAATTTTTGGCGATTTCTGGAACGACAACAACATTAGATAAATGTAAAGGCTCAACAACATGCTTTGTAGATAAAACACATTGTCCTAATTCAGTTACATGAAAGGACATACCATTTCCGACGACTAGCTAATCGCCGCAATCATAATTGGAGTCGATAGCCACCATATGTAGATTGGACCTAGAGTCCATAACCCATGGATCTGAAATTTCAGATTGGCTTTCTACTGTATAGGTGGAGAGACTGCCAAACGGTTTAGGTTGATTCAGCGCCCTTGTTGCGTGAGGATAGACAAGGAAGTCGCTGAAATTTACTCGATTGTAATAGTTCATGGCCTCATGGCCTGATTTACTACATAGTTGGTAGGTCGGATGCCCACACACTACGCCAGAAGAGGAACCACCATTGCCTGAAGTGTGTCGTTCAGAGGAAGACCGACCAGTGGAGCGATCGCGACCTTGCCCACGTCTACAACGGACAGACATGAGATTGGCTGATGGCGAGATTTCCTCGGAGAGGGTGCAGGTGTATTCATCAAGCCACTGCTCCTCTTGAAGGAGAAGACCGAGCAACTCATCAAAAGACACCACTGGCTCCTTGTTAATTGCAATAACCGATCGAAACAAGTAGAACTGAGTGTCAAGGTCGAGAAGAATATACGATACCAAATCAGCACCGAATATCATATGAAGATACTCCGCGAGTCGCCGGAGAGAGCTCGTTTCTTCTCGACATAATCGACAACGAATAATGAACCTATGGGCAAAGTTTGAAGCTGATGTCGGAGATGCATATGGCGGGTTATAGTTTGAGCATGGAACACGTGTTGGAGGATGCCCCAAGCATAAGCATTGGTGGTTCCCTAGCAACATGCCCTAATATAGGCGTGGTTAAAGAGGGATGATCCAGAGATCGAAGGACAAGTCTGTCCTTGCGAACCCATGCGAGATAAGCCAAGTTGGGAACTCGAGCAAGGGCCTGATCATCAGAGGTCATTAGCGTCGCAATAGCCGCCTTAGTTGAGATGCCAGAGGAGGTTGAAAGGAGGAATGTCGGATCGGCAGTCATGGCTGGTGGTGGAGTGCTCAGAACCAGGAAAGAGGCGAGGCCAAATGCTTCTAAAGTGAAGCGGACCGTATTACGCCATAAAGAGTATTTGATGCGATCGAGACAAATCGCAAAATTGAGAAGGTCAAAGTTCGGGGTCAATCTATCGAATGACGTGGAAAAGAGATGTTTGTTGGGAGATGTGGGTTGGGATGCCATTTGTGAGTGCACAAAAAATCTGTGTTCAATGCATTAATTGAATGCTCTTTTCCTCTTCCGCTCCAAACTGATTCCTTCAACCTGTAACCTGCAAAACAATGGACAAAGGAGGCGGGGACCCCTAATCCACCTCCGATGCCTAAGTCAAAAGAGCAGTCTGTCGATTCGAACGTCGAAGTACAATAAGAAAGCAAGGAATCCTTGAACAGTTGAGCTAAGCGAATATTAGCCTGTTCAAGTTTTTAGTCTGCGCCGATATGCAACATGTGGCCTTCCCTACATAGGGAAGGCATGTATTTATAATGGAAGAAGAATATTAGAGGGGTCGAGATTATACATATCCTAGGGCTAGTCAGATGCCTTAGAGCCCAAGCTAGGAATATTCCCCCGTTCTCCAATTTTAATTCATTCCTATTTGAAGGATAAAATCTTCCATTAAGTTGCACAACTACCACATTTAAAATAATAGGAAAATAAATAAAAGTAATAATAGATACGCAGTTATTTAAGAAATACCTTTATGATGATAACGAAAATAATAATTATGGTAGCTATGTTTAATTGACCCGCTCACAAATGCCCCCACCTACATCGCTGTATACGTTTTCTCATATACTGCGACGTAGGATCCAAAGGTTTACTAATCAAAGTGGCCATGCGGATTAGCGATTGGAGTCCCCTAACGTGCGTGCGTGCGTGTTTGTCCATGAGCGAATATCATAGGGTTCTAAATTTATGAGGGAATATCATAAATTTACCCATGAGTGAATATCATAGTTTACACATCTATGAGCGAATATCATAGATTACACATCTATGAGCGAATATCATAGCTTTTATTTCTATGAGCGAATATCATAGAAATCTTGCTCACTCTTAAGTGTGTCATTTGTTGATATTTAAGGTAGACCCATTGGGACAAGCAAAACAGAGTAGGGAGAATAAAATATTAAAAAGGTTCCCGACCGGGGATTTTGTTTTAAAAAACAAAGAACACAAAAAACGAGATGTTTGTCCAATAAGCTTTATTCTTAACACAACATCCATGCGAGGAACCTTTTCAAGATGGGTGATATCCCAAGTCCGAGGGATGACATTCCCGTCAAGTCTCTTTAATGATTAAGATCTCTGACTTTGCACTGCAGCCACCTAATATGATCCTTTCCTATCGGGCCGAGCTATACCATACGCGTGTGTTTTCCATGACCTTCTAACGTATAGGCCTCCACGCACTGGGCTACGTCTGCCCGTTGGTATGATGTGATTCGTCCAACGACAGCGTATCGACGATCCTCGGAGAAGACGAGGTGGTCGGAAAGAGCGCGGCGAATCTTTTATTAGTTTTTTGAGACACTTTTCACATGAAAGGCCACCAATATTTTTGCAAACGAACTCGGAGAGCCGAAATGCAATCTCCAGCGTACATCTCGTATATGCTTTCACGGATCTTGTTTCAATGTAGGCTCAACCTTGCTTGGGAGCACGCTTCTCAAGTTTGGACCGAAAAAAGAACGATTATATAGAATCTTTTCCGGCGATAGCCAAAACATGTGAGCCCTTAAGAGAACCTCTCATGCCCCGGCGATATCCGAGGGCTAAACGTTCTCCTCCAAGTCACGCATCAAGGGCATTTGCCATTCGAGATCCACGCAGTTTCGCTTCTTTGTGATCATGATCACAATTGCAAGCACGTTATTGCTCACAATTTCGATTTAGATGCCAATTTGTTTGAGATCTCGTTGCCCCGACGTGCAACGAGGTCTTAAGCGAGCTTCTTGCACAAGTACTTGTTTTTATCGCTTGATCATCGTCCAATGCATCAATGTACTTGTTTTTATCGCTTGATCATCGTCCAATATTGAATAACTTGAACTCTTCTCTCATATTTGAGTATCGTTAACCTTTCAATTTTACAATTCCCCAACACAGTCTTTGGATCCTTGATTCCTACACGCGTCGTACGATTTCAGGGATTTCAACTTGATCTGAGGCTCTTTGGGGTGAATTGCGGTCGCGGTTTCGCAACCCGCGCCCGTGAACCCTGTTAACTAAGGCGATGTTTTGTTTTCTAGGGACTGTCTGCAACCACGGTCTTCGCTCGTCGCAATTTTGACATTTGTTTTGAGTTGTCGTCTTGTACTCCTTTGATCAGTATTTACCGGCTCGGAACCACAACGGTTATCAGCGAATTCGATAATGCTAATGAGCCGTCGATTGGTCACTTCGACCGCTTGTTCGCTAATGAGGCGCTTTTCTTGGATCTTTACAAAGAACGCTTTAGCCTAGCTATTGCTCCAAGGCTCGATAGCAACAAGACTTCATTCTTGGTGGTGCTCGATGCCCCACTACCTTGATTGCTTTCGGGTTTAGCGACACGCATTGCTTATCCCTTGAGATGATTGATTGTGTAGCTATATGACCATTGATTTTGTCGCTTGATCCGAACCTCGCTGGCTTGCACGAAGAGCAACCATGCTTTGAGGGTGAGGTCGGGTCACAAATTTGATCATCTTTGAGCAAATTGTCCTGCTCAGCACATTCTAGGGTTTGATCCTCCGAGCGAATTCCGAGCGAAAATCGATTTTTCCCCATTATTTCGCAGGCGGCGGACGCTGATTCCCTGGTGGCAGTCGTTGTTGCCTGGGTCGCGGTCACATATATTCAGTCCGCGGTCGCGGTTGTACGAACCGCAGTCGCGGTTGACTGGGCCGCGATCGCGGTTGCGCCGAAACTCATTGACGTTTTAGGGTTTGGCAAAGTTCTCTCGGACTTTCCAAATTTTTTTTATCATGACTGCGTTTGATGATCAAGTTGGACTCCGAACCCCTTGAATGGCGCTAATTTACTTTAATCTCTTTATTTTAGCGATTAAGGCTTCTGTTTCCTAGATAGAGAATCGTTTCGCTTGCATTTATCGACTTTATGTTTAGGATGACGTTCAACCTATGGCAAGTAAGATCCGATTCTATTCCAAGCAAATTGTATGGGTCCTATGCGGAGAGGTCACGATTACTCCGTAATAGGTATATGATTGTTGAAAGCCTATTTCCCATTAGGTTCGCCCTAATGAAAAAAAACTTCTTGGGCTCGCCTTCTCCCATGAATCTCTTTCATAGTTCGTCAACGGAGTTTTGATTGGATTCCGAGCATACTCCGGTCCATTCCGATGCGATGACTTTCGCATATCTTCGATTTAGGGGGACCCGCAGCCGCGGGTTCGTGGACAGTGATTTATCGAGCGGCGATCACTGTCTTCATGGTGGTCGAGTTTGATCCTTACACGCGTCCGACCAAACAAATATCGATCGACGCCACTTGTGTGTGTCCGGGTCCACTCCAGAAAGTTACCAACTTTCCCTTGTTAGGTTTGCGTTGCTTTGATTGGGGTTGATAGTTGATTCACAATCAAGTTTTCAACTTTGGGCTACCGGGCGCACACCCGGAGCCTAACCCTTCAATTGGTGGTCGACTACCAACCTTAGTGATGCGTCCCTCATTACAGGATGCGATGGATCAGTGCATTGTTTGAGTAGTGGGTCTCGAAGTACGTGGCGGAACACTTGAAAACGCTCGAATCACCGTTGGAGTGATCGAATTGATTGAGAACACGAGAACAATTGCAAAAGTTCGAGAGCTTTGATCAAAGTAATGGCGGTGCAAGCACAAGGATAAAATTAAGGAGACAACCTCAACTTTAATTAAACCCTAAATGTGCGCTGAAAAACGAAACAAGCAACATAGGCACCTTATATAGGTGCGGCAAAAGGAAAAATACGAAACCCTAGTGAGGCGCGCCTAGGGCTAGCATGCAAGCTAGGCTCAGCGGCGCAAATCCAAGTCCATCGGTGCATGGCCCAATAAATACTTCCTAATTCTATAAAACCAACAATAGTAATGTTTGAAATTAGAAAACATGTTAAAAATAGTAGAAATAAGATAGGTCGTCCGTGGCCGACACCAAAGTGTCGCGACAAGGCCATCGCAGGTCTGGCACGACGCTGGCGAGGGTGTGACACGACGCTGGCGAGGATCGTGAAACGGCACTGGCGAGGATCTACGGCGCTGGCGCGTGATGCGGGGCGAGGGTCTCGTGAACCTCAAGATGCGATCCTGGCTCCGGTGCAGGGTTGAGTCCGATGGTGCCAAGGGGGTAAAGTTTGGTACCGAGGGCTCAACTTGAGGTTCCTCGACGCCGAGGACACACAAGGCTGTGTGCGTTGGCGCGGAGAGGGGAGCGCCGTGGCCTGCGGAAAGGCGCAACACGAGTGATTGCGTCGCGGTCTCGATTGAGCGAGCCCTAGCACGGGTGATGGGGCCATCCGAGCAAAGTGTAAATGACTTGGCCTCCTATCTAGCATCCATAACGGGGGTCGCATCACCCTCTCCGACTTGGTTGGGAAACGTCCCCGTTTCCTCATAAGCAGGCTCGATGTAGGGGGAGAGATCGGCTAGAATTAGGGGTTTTAATGACCATGTTATAACGATGAACTAAAAAGTTCGTCGTTAATGATGTTTATATACATTATATAATGAGGAACCCAAAAGTTGGTCGTAATAGGTACAAGACTATTTGTAGACAGTCATCGTTAATGATACTAATAAAAAAATAGAAAAACAAAAAAAAAGAATAGTCGTTAATGGATAGAACTTAGAAGATAGGCGCGCGGATGAAAATATTTTCCGCCAGTTTTGATTAATTCGATCTATCAAAGCCCAGAAAGGTTTTGAAACCCTCGAACCCCAAAGCAATCTTCTGCCACTTCAATCAAACCCCGCCAGAGCGATCGAAAGTTTCAATCTCGGATCTCCAATCCTTCATGTTCAGTCCCCATCTTCCGGTAAGTTGAATTCCTTTTTGGTCCCCATCTTTCGAAGGGACAAGCCTCTTTTAAAGCCTCATTCTCCCCCTTTCCCTTCAGTTCTTATTTCGATCGATTATTTTTGGTTTGTTCTCTATTTTGTGCTCAATTCGATTTCGGTATTCATCCATGTGTATATGTATGATTTTGAACTATATAGGCTTTGTGCTCAATCTGATTTAGGCATTTAGGTTTTGCGCACCGATTTAGACATAGGCTGGCAATTAGGCGCTAGGCGGGGCTGGGCTGGTCTGGACGGGGTTGGGCGGGACGCTAGGCGGGTCTGGGTGTGGCTGGGCAGATCTGCAATTGCAAGACTGCTCTGCCCAATTCCCATTCCTTTTGTTGTCATACCTTTGTGCTCTCTCTCACTCTTTTTTTGATCCGACATGTTTGAATCTGACATGTTTGAACTTGAATTGTTGATGTAGTGCACTAGTGTGGTTTTTTTGGGTGTGAGTGTGAATCAACTTGAACTGAACTGGAACTGAAATGGTAAATTAAATTGAACTTGGTCGACTATATGCAGGAGTTGGCTCCAACTTGGCTGAGTTTGCTGAACATGGTCGACTGTATTCAGGATTGAGTAAATTAAGGATTTTTTGTTGTAAACTTGGTTGGCTGAGTTGGCTCCAACTTGGCTGAGTATGTAGTAAACACTGTAAACTTGGTTTTCTTACACTTTGGTGGCGGTTTCGCCAATTTATTATGTTCTAGGTAATATGAGTTTGAATCATACTTTTTTTTTGTGTCTTTGTCTTATTTTCTTTTAGGATTTTTGATTTTATTTATTTCTAATCTTATGTGTGTTCATCTTCCAGGTAATTTTTTTACCCTTTGTTTCAATTTTCTATCTTTCTTGTCACTGACTGCATGAGTACATAGTTCATATCCTTGGAAAAATCATTTGAAATGATTCATAGGCAATAGCCAACAATATATAGGCCATATTTTACCTCATGGCTTATTGGTAGGAATTTTTGTTTGGTAGTGTAATGATTGTCTACCTATTTGAAACGTCTTAAGCAACAACAAGAGGTACCTGCTCTTGATAATTTATTCCAGAAGATTTCGTTCTTACAATGAATTACCTTTCACTTATTAGCTCCCTGTATATACGATGCTCTGTAAACTTGAAATGGTAAACCAGTAAGTATAATGTAGCAATGCTAATTAGTTATATCCAAAAAAAAAATTGTTTTGGCCTTTTTGAATGGTTCATTATTATGGGCACATGTGTGATGGAAGGAACTTCAACTTTTTTAAAGAGGTTTAAGAGTTTTTGATAATATCAGCTTGGAGTTTTGGGTGAATGATCTTCTGTTTAAGTAGTAGTTTGTTACTTTGAAGGGCCTGTTTGGATGTTCAAGTTTGCTTTAAGCCGTGACTGAGAACTTGATTGTTAACTGATAATTTCTTTTATTTTTTACATGAAGTTTAATTTGTTTTCTTTTTTACATGAATTTTCTATGAGAACTTGGTTGTTAAACTAATCTTTCAATCAATGTTTGATATTTTGAATAGATTAGTATTGCACTTAAGGTGTTCGGTTAAATGGCCAAAAGTGCATCTTAGACATTACTTGTGTTTGAATACGTATTGAAAAAGACAAGAAGACTTTAATTGAGACATAAGTGCTATAGTAGTGTGTGCAGCGTATTGAACTTTGGAAATTCATAAAAAATTTGTTTCAGATTGGATTGGGATGTATCATATATGCCTAGATTTGTCTTTGAGTGTAGTTTTTGTTCTTTTAATGCAATTCATTTTGCTTTGTGCTTATTATAAGTTCTTCCGTTGCTCTTACGTCAAAAGGAATTTTTCACTTTTGTGCTGCGTCTTGGACCTCTCCACCTTCATAAAACTACCTTTAGTGATCATTGCCTTTTCCAATCCAAGGTATAGTTTCCGTTCAAACTGTCCATCTTCAAATTCAAAATCTGGCACTACTTTGCTTTAAGCCATAAATGTTGATATATATATAATCATCATGCCTTATCAGAATATTACCTGTTTTTGCTAAGGTATATATTCAATGCGTTGCCATTTATTAATAATGACCGACAGTGAATATTGAATGCCTCTTAGTTTGCCTTTCTTGTTTCCTTGGTCATTGTATTTTAGTAAATTAAGGATTTTTTGAAACTTTTCTTGGTTTTGTCTAATTCAACTGAGCAAGGTTATGTAGTTGCTTTAATTTTATTGAATAAAATACTTTCAACATTTAAGGTTTTGGTTCAATTCTTGAGGTGATTTGAATTTTTATGATAATCTTATACTCCGTATGTGACATTAGCTTCCTAAGTTGTGATTAAAAAATTCTTGAGAAGATTCAAACATTTCACCTTGATTCTGAAACTTGATTGTTATCTAAATCAGTTCGGGTCAATTCCGGTTTAAGGCAGAGAAATACGAGTAAGTTTACTTGTTTTTTTCTCTACTACATGCTGAAAATAAAGTGAATTCTTGGGATTACTCTCTTGTGTGCTACTTAACTGTTTGTTTTTGGGCATCGACAAGAATCCTGAACTAAACGCTCAGAGCCCAAAGGTAATTCTAAATTCATAACTATCTCCTCTTGGGTGGCATAAAATGTTAATGGTTCACATTCTCATTTTAGGTCCTAAAAGGCTTCAATCTTAGGTTCCATTCTTGAGGTGATTTGAATTTTTATTAAAAGATATGAATGTTGGGTCAATGCTAGTTTATGGATTTAAAGACTTCTTACTTGTTGCGAATGCATGTAAATATAGCTAGTCCTTTCTTAGTAGGCAGTGACTCTGCAGTGGAGCTGTGCATATCATTATCTAATTAGAGCCCTACCTTATTTCTGTTTTTAAATAGTCCATACTTTTTATAAATAGGTAACACAAAAGGTTTTTAATTCCATGTCTCGAGATCGGGTTGTGGGTATTGGGGGAGGATTAAAAATTAAAGATATAAAAGGACGCAAACCGAGAAGGGAGGAGCTTGAAGCTGAACTGAATGCCATTAAAAAACAAAATCAACCTTTGACTAGCCATATGGAGTTAATTCATGAACGAAACAAGGAACTTAAGGATCGCATTGGTTCGGTGGAATCTCAAATGAAAACGTTTGAAGATATGTTAGCGCGACAATTTAACATTTCCTTGCCTTCATCAAATGAACTGAACCTATGTTACATTGAAAATTATTCATTTTATACTATTTTTCCGTTAAAAATGCTCATGTAATGATAGTTCTAACTTACTTTTGTTTTTTTCATTTTGTAGGTACTTGAAGATTACGAGCTACTGTTTGCATTATCAAAATGAGTTAGACTCTACTAGTTGTAACATATATTTTTGTAATTAAATATACTATTAGATCAATAGTTTACTTTATTTTGTGTTGCTATGGACATATAGGTGATTCTTATACTTAATTGATGTTTGAATATGGTTTAATTTTTCAATTATATAATATTAGTCTTAATTTATTTGGTTTGTAAATAGCGAATATTATACGATTTAATGTGTAATAACAAAGCAAATAAAATATTACGATAAATTAGTTTTTCATTAACCAATAACGACGAACATGGCTGCTCTTGCGATGGTTGACTTTGTCGTCATTGATATCAGTTAACGACGAACTGCCTGCTTGTCGTTAATAGTTAACGACGAGCAGCAATGTTCGTCGTTAATAGTTAACAACGAAAAACCAGTTCGTCGTAAATAACTAACGATGAACAACTAGTTCGTCGTAAATATCTAACGATGAATAGCCAGTTCGTCGTTAATAGTCGTCGACTATTAACGACGAACATGGTCGTTAAAACCAATAACGAGGGAAGCAATAATGGCGAACAGACGACGAAGTTTATGTCGTCGTTATTAGTTATAACGATGACATTTTTAACCAATAACGACGACTTTGTTCATCGTTAAACCCTTTTCTAGTAGTGAACATTAACAGTGGAATGGACTGAATACTTCCTGGGAGGTCGATCTTGTAAGCGTTGTCCCCGATGTGCTCTAAGAATTTGAAAGGGCCGTCTCCTCGTTGATGAAGCTTTGCTTTTCGTGCATCCGGAAAACGGTCCTTGATGTGATTCCATCTATCGAGTCATGGCCCCACGGTACCGTGCATATCGGGGCGCCGTTGCACATGCTGATTTCCGACCTTGGCGCGCCTTGACCTTTGATGAATGGTACCACTTATTCCGGCACTTTTAAAGGCACTATGCTCCATGATTTGAGTGAAGATCTCATCCCTAAAGACAAGCTCAATTTGCACAACAAAAAAGGGTCTTCACTTGGACAAATATCCAAGGCCGGTGTCCGAGGCGCTAAGAAGCCAAGTCAAGGTACCACGCCCTATCCTTGGTGCATCACTCGAGCACATGCTAGGGCAATGCTTGACAATATCAAGGAGGAGATCATGGCTCATAAGTTGGACTTTGGTTAGCAAAGGTGAAACTTGGAGTCTTATGATACATCATGGTTCGATAAGTGACAATTTAACGGTTGAGGACGATTAATGTGTTCTCGGTTTTTATGAGTTCTTTTTGTAATTTTCTTTAAATGAGGGGGCTGATTTTGTGAGTCCTGTTGTCTAGGTTATATGGTCGTCCATCCCCCTCCTCCCTTGGTAGACTTAAACGAAATTTGCTTCTCTTTTCCTTGCATTTTCAATTCAAAGTTCTTGTTTTGTTTCGTTCAATTCTCGTTGTTCAATTGTTGGTGAGTCATATCCGACAATTCGAGCATACTAGTTTGTTTGAGAGCTTGGTGAGTCATATCCAAGTTATCAAGCATCCATATCCCCTTGTTCTCTCCATTTTCGAACCATCATCCATCTCGGAGGTTTCTGCACCATCTCAGTAAATTCGACATAACTTTCAATCCACTCATCATCTTTCTCTCATATATTGAGATATTAAACTAGACTCAGAGATCTAACTTCTCGAATTGGAATCACTCAAATCCGAGTTCGGACGAGGAAGATCCATCCAGTTGAAGACGGGTTAGTTGCGTGGTGTTTGTTATCGGAATTCCTTGGATTCTCGTGGCGATCTCTTTGCACCATCATCCCCTCCATTGATCCTTTCATCAAGTGGTATCAGAGCCACGCGAAGGTATCTCCATATAAACCTTGTTCCGACCTTGAATTTCCACTTGTTGCAAGGTTTTAGGTTCGAACTCTTTATTGGCTGCGTTGTGTTGTTGTGTGCGACCATAGTGTCCTTGTTGTGTGTTGTTGTGGTCATTGCTTTGTCTTGATCTTGTGGTTGTCTTGGCCCAGTGTGTGTTCAGCCATGGCTGCAAACCATGCTCAAAAAACGTTCCAAAAGAACACCCAAAGGAGTTATCAAAAGTTGGTAGTTGAAAGGGTGCATTTGTTGCTTGATTAAAGTCTTCCTTTAGTGCTTGAAATGAATTGATCTTTGCTGAATTTTGCTTAGAAAAAAACGTGTGAAGGAGGTCCCAAACCAGCCTTGTTTGTTTTCATTACATGCTTGTTGTTGGTTGCGGTGCTAGGATACGGGAACGACACCAAGACGAGACATCTTGTGTTGTGTTTAAGTGTCTTGAAATCTTTTGTTGAATAATCTGAAAAACCTTGCCGGCGGCGTAAAGCTAATAAGGGGCCAGGCACAGAAAGAAAGATTAAAGACTAGAAAAACCTTGCCCGGTGGCGTAAAGCTAATAAGGGGCCGGGCACGGAAAGAGTAGTCATCTTGTAGTGCCTAGCAAAGGCCTACAAAAGTCGTCTTCTAGTAGTGCCTAGCAAAGGCCTACCCAAAACAAAAAAAAATTAATTAATTAATTTCGTAATACTTGGTGTTGAGTCTTGGTGGTTTAGTAGCTTCCTAACATTGTTTTCCTAAGCAAGTGTGTGGTGAATTCTCTCTTTGTTGCCTTTGTTGTTTTTGCCTACTAGCAACTTGTCGGATTTTCATCTCGGGCAAGTCTTGGTGATTAATTCGTGTGACCTCTATACCTTGATCTTTGCCTTGTTTTTACAATGACAAGTGTAGGTGATGACAAGAATAAGGAACAAGTTGAGGAGACGTCCACTAGTTCGGTGGCTGCCATGTTGCAAACCATGCAACAATCCTTGCAACAATCCATTGAGGCTTTGGGAACTAGGTTGACTGATTTGGAGAGCCAAGTGCGCAACCGAGATGATAGAGCACGAGTGCCTCAAACGGGGGCTCTACCAAGTTTGCTACAAAGCTCTAACCAAGTGGAGTCGTTGGACGAGAGGACAAAAGTACCTCAAGAGGGGGAGCTCAAGAAGACATGAGAGGATGGAGAGTGCTTGGTGGTCCCACGAACACTTTTCATGACGGAGAATACCACCAGGCCTAGTCAACGGGAAGTTATCATTCACACTCGATGCAAGATCGTGGATAAGGTATGTAGTGTGATTATTGATAGCGGTTCATGTTGCAATGTTATTAGTCAAGAGGTGGTGGATAGGTTTTCTTTGTGTACTACTCCTCAACCTTTACCTTACCCTTTGTGTTGGTTGAACTCTAACGCCCCTATCCAAGTCAAGGAGAGGGCTCGTGTTTCTCTTTCTATAGGACCATACAAGGATGAGGTGGAGTGTGACATTGTCCCGATGACCTCTTGTCATCTACTATTGGGACGCCCTTGGCAATTTGACAAGAAAGCGATCCATGATGGAATATCCAACGAATACCACTTCCAAATGGAGGGAAAGAAGGTGATTTTGCACCCGATGTCTTCCCATGAGATAATGTTGGATTACGCAGACAAGGAGCAAAGGAAGAAGCTTGCTCATCGAGAGGAAAATAAGGGCAAGAATATAGCCAAAGGGAGCCCCTCTACGCCCCTATTTTTGGCCAAACCGAAAGACGAAAGTGAAACTTCCTTCTCGGATAAATCTGCACCACCTTGGTAAAAATGGTGTAACTTACAACTCAGTAGTCGAATGATGCTCAAATTTGGAGGAAATGAAGTAGACTCCTTTAGCTCAATCTGGAACTTTGAATCGCTCAATTTGGAGTTCGGAGCTAAGAGAAAGACCTTGAACAGGTCGGAGATGAAACCTGTCCCAAGCTACGATGTGCATGCCATTCGGGGAAGTAACACTTCTTCCTTACTTTTATCTCAAAACTTGACATCTTGGCTGAATTATTCTCATATTGTTTATAGCTTTTTCATGTACCATACCAATAGGATTGCAAAGAAAAGTGTGCTTTTGCTTGTATTTTGTCATATCATGTTGTGCTTGGAAAGGAGGTTTGTGTGTTGACTTGTTTTGTAGGTCAACTGGGTTCCTGGACGCATCCTTTTGAAGGGGAGAAGACTTCCTTCCAACAAAGATTGATGAGTGACATAGAACAACCAAAAAGAGAGACTCTTTTCCATGAATTGGAACAACGCATCACCATCAAGTGTCCAATAAAACTGATGCACATATTGCAAAAAGAGGAGGAAGTTGTGGAATCATCTCCTAAAATCAAGCGTCGTCCTACCATCACTCCTAGCTCCATGAAATCGTTGGCTACACCATTGATGGATGTATTCCCTATGATTCCTTCAAGTTTACCCTTCTTGCTCCATGAGGAGGATGAGGCTGTTTTAGTCACTCCAAGCGGTGATTACATTCCTTTTCTTGTGGAGGCCAAGAAAGATGGCTTTGTCATGGAGAATGCCACACCAAGGGAGCTAGAAGCCCTACCTCCATTGTTGAGCTCACAGGGTGATACGAGTGCACCGCTCAGGAAAGTTTCTTGCACTCCTCTATCCTATATTTATGACTATGTGTTGGTTGTGTCACATACATTTGATCAAGTAATTTCACTTTTCTTTCATGCATTTGTGACATCTAGGACTAAGTACTCTTGCTTCCATTTTAGTTCTCTTGCCCAACACATGTGTTGGATCGTAACCGGTTAGCAGTGAGCTTGGGAACTGGCAATTAAGCTGTTCCTAAGGCAGCGGAAGTAAATAATCGCAAGTAATAAAAACAGTAAAAGGCACAGTTCCTTTATAGAGGAACCCCACTACAACCAACTAGTTGTATGGGTAAACCTCTACCTCCGCTTGGAGGATTTTGAATGACTTACTTATATTGATTGCTTTGTTCCTTAGTTACACAGCCAGATTTACACTTCTCTGTTCCTACAAGTTCATCCTAACTCTAGCAACACTAGTAAATCCTCTCAACTGAGTTCCTAAGCTCACAACAGCAAAACACAAGTAACTCAAACCTTACGCTGACTTCTCAATTCCCTTGCTCCTGGGAACTTCAGCTTCACCGTCGTCGAGATCACACACTCGCCGGCGGGGACTTCTCTTCCTTTTCTTTCTTTTCTCTGATGTGGGTGTTTGTAAGTTCTGGGAGAAGTACTCAGACCGAGTACTATTCATTTGGCTTTATAGTCCAATGAGCTTGGGCAGTCGCATCTTTCGTTTGTGTCCAAAATGCCCTTTGCTTGATGCCCAAGTTGTACTTTCTTCACATGTGACTTTGGTTTGAACTAGGTCAACCTCTTGGATCAATCGGACCGTTGGATGAAGCGTGACAGTCTGATCCTCAGACTGTTCCCTTGGGCTGTCTGAGACAGAATCCCGCGATCTGCGCTGAACGGTCGTTGTCCTCACATGTGAGTTCCCATGTCATGGGAACTGACTTCTTCAGAGTTCCCTTGATGGAAACTCTTCATCGTTGTAAGCTTGTGTTCTCTTGATTGTTTCTGGGAGTTCCCACTTCATGGGAACTTTCCTCTTCAGAGTTCCCTTGATGGAAACTCTTCATTGTGGCATGCAGTGGCTTTTGGTCATTCGTAGGAGTTCTTGGCTGTACCTGTGTTCCTTAGAAATACTTGAACAAACCACATTAGTTCCCTATGGTGTTTGTCATTATCAAAACTTAAGAGAATTGAATCGTTGATCCGTTGTTTAGAACCAGAGGTCCCAACAACGTCCCAACAATTTCCCCCTTTTTGATGATGACAAACCCATCACAAAAATGCAAGTATTTCAATGAATGATATGCTGATGAGTTCCTAAGTATGATTTTGGGAAGTCACTTTTAGTGAAACACTTAGATTTAGGGAGCCACTTCTGGTGAGACACATAGTTCCTATTAAGCTTTTTATGCAATTGTTCCCCCTTAGCTTATGTGTGGTCTGTGAAAACTTAAACTTTTAACTCATCTCGCATTTTTTGTCTTTCCCCCTTTTGACATCATCGAAAACAAGCAAAGCAATAATAGGAAAGAAGGGAACACGCAATCAAAATAAAGACCATTTCATTACTTAAGATAATATGTACAATGGGAACCCAAGTACAATTTGTGGTCATTTTTGGATTAAGGGAACAAGAAGGGAGAGATCATGGGGTCTGAGGGAACAGGGCGTCACAGAGGCGTGTAAGGACTTGTGTAAGCTTTTCTTGTCCTCTGGCCAACGCTGCTTGGTCCCGAGCAATCTGGTCGAGGGTGTTGGCAATGCGGAGCAACACTGGAGAGTTCCCCTCTTGTGTACCAGACTCTAGTGGAGCCGCCTCCTCTACAGGCTCCGAGTGCCTCATCTTCTGGACAACTGAAATGTCTAGTTCCCTTCCAAGCTCGATTTCTTCTTTAGAGGCATCGTAGAGACCCTCTTTTTGTAGGAGCTTCTTTATCAGCCCGGAGTAGGGAAGGGAGTGGGACTTGGAAGCCATGCACTTCTCCATGTGCCCAAGGATGATTCTGGGGAGGTTGATGGGCATCTTGAGAAGGAAATGGTAGAGGAGGATGGCATCAGGGATGTTGACCACCAGACGCTTCTCTTGGCGTGGGATCACCACGTTGATGATGAATTGGTGAGCGAGCTTGGCGACCAAGGACAGATGGTGCGTTGAGAGCACCTTGGAGGGAACCCGACCCTCGAAGATTGTGTTGCACACCTCGACACTATTGAAGTCGCCCCATAGCTTGCTAGGCAACTCACTAAGCCCCTGTGCAGGGACCTGGAGTTGAAGGCGAATCGTCGACGTTGTAAAGATAAACTCGTAGCCTTCATGGGAGAGAGTTCCCTGAGTGCAGTCATTGGTGATATTGAAGTTGTTGTAGAACTGACGCACTTGTGAGGGATCGACGCTCACAGTCTCTTGGCAGAGTCTCTCCCAGCCCTGGGCCTTGATCAGGTCCCACAGTTCCCTTAGACCATTTTCAGTCAGCACTTCTTCTGAAACAATGAGGTGAGGGAGAAGCTTCCTGCGCTCATCGACATGATGCTTGGTGGTCCCCTTCCCCTTCCTTGAAGTGCTTTTAGATGTGTTCCCCCTAGAGACCGTGTGAGGTCCTTTATACTCAGGAGGTGCAGCCGCTTCAATCATAAGCACGCGGTCCCTTGGTGGTTGGGAACTCGTGGACACCACCATTTGGTGTCCAGGTGTAGGGATCCGTGCTGGCTCCTTAGTGGCTGGAGCTTCTTCTTCTTCTTCGACCTCATCTTGGGAGGTCCCTTCTTCCTCGGAGGAGCTCGAACTTGATCCCTCCGCGTCATCTCCAGGATGACTTGTTGTTGCCTCAGCACCTCCAGCTGGTGCGAGGTCCCTTCTCTCCGTGGGCTCTTCAGGAGCCACCTTTTTGGGGGACTTAGTCCCTTGGGAGACTGTGTGCTCAGAGGGACCCCTGTTGAGTTCTTCCTCGGTGGCCTTGAGCTGGGCTTCCTCCTCCAGAGTTCCCATGATGATTGGAGGAGGATCCTTGGTCATTTTGCCGATGACCACAGAGAGAGGAAGATCGTCGTCGTCTGAGGTAAGAGCGACGATTTAACGGTTGAGGACAATTTAACGGTTGAGGACGATTAATGTGTTCTCGGTTTTTATGAGTTCTTTTTGTAATTTTCTTTAAATGAGGGGGCTGATTTTGTGAGGCTTTGTCTAGGTTATATGGTCGTCCATCCCTCTCCTCCCTTGGTAGACTTGGACGAAATTTGCTTCTCTTTTCCTTGCATTTTCAATTCAAAGTTCTTGTTTTGTTTCGTTCAATTCTCGTTGTTCAATTGTTGGTGAGTCATATCCGACAATTCGAGCATACTAGTTTGTTTGAGAGCTTGGTGAGTCATATCCAAGTTATCAAGCATCCATATCCCCTTGTTCTCTCCATTTTCGAACCATCATCCATCTCGGAGGTTTCTGCACCATCTCAGTAAATTCGACATAACATTTAATCCACTCATCATCTTTCTCTCATATTGTGAGAGATTAAACTAGACTCAGAGATCTAACTTCTCGAATTGGAATCACTCAAATCCGAGTTCGGATGAGGAAGATCCATCCAGTTGAAGACGGGTCAGTTGCGTGGTGTTTGTTGTCGGAATTCCTTGGATTCTCGTGGCGATCTCTTTGCACCATCATCCCCTCCATCGACCCTTTCATCATTCCTTGCGAAGATGTAGCCAAACAAGATCCTCCGGTTTGAACAAGAGCCGCTTGCGACCTTTATTGTGTTGTGCCTCGTATTGTGCAGCCTGACGCTCCAATTGAGTCTTAGTCCGCGCATGCAACCGGCGTATACCATTGGCGCGATTTGCGATGTCGATGTGTTCGCCGTTATTTAAGGGCCGAGGGACTAAATCCATCGGAGAGTGCGGATTGAGGCCGTAGACAATCTCGAATGGTGTCTTCTTTGTCGCCGAGTGTTAGGACATGTTATAGGAAAACTCAACAAAAGGAATTAGATCGTCCCATCGGCGTGGGTTATGTTTGAGCACCGTCCGAAGAAGGGTGCCCAATGTCCGATTGGTCACCTCAGTTTGACCATCGGTTTGGGGATGGTAAGATGTAGAAAAGAGCAATTGCGTACCTAGCTTTCCCCATAGCGTCCTCCAAAATTGGCTACAAAATTTGGTGTCCCTATCACTAACAATAGTTCTAGGTACACCATGGAGCTTAACGACATGCTCAAAGAACAAGTTTGCGATTTCAGTCGCATTGTTGTTCCCTTTGCATGGCACAAAGTGAGCCATCTTGGAGAAGCAGTCCACAATTACAAAAATCGAATCTTTACCGCGCCTTGTCATCTGGAGGCCCATGATAAATCCATGGAGAGATCTTCCAACGGGGTATCCGGAATGGGCAAGGGCGTGTATAGGCCGTGAGGTTGGGACCTCGATTTTGCGGTTTGGCACGGCGCACAACCGCGACAATACTTGTGAACATCCGACGCCATGTGGGGCCAGAAAAATTGTTCACGAAGTGCTGCTAAGGTTTTGGCTATGCCAAAATGGCCTCGCCCATCATGAGCTTCCTTGAGCAATAGATGCCTCACGGACGAGTTCCATTATGCAAAGCTTTCCGGCTCGGTAGAGGTATCCATTGTCCAAGAAATAGGACTCATGGATTCGATTATGCTCGAGGTTCTCTATGATCGGTTTAAAAAATTGATGATGCATATATAACTCTTTAATCAAGGAGAACCCGAGCAAATTGGCCTGTAGTTGAGTTAGAAGAACATACCTGCGCGAGAGAGCATCTGCCACGACGTTCTCTTTTCCCTTTTTGTGGGCGATGATATACGGAAAAATTTCCATAAACTCCACCCATCGTGCATGGCGTCGGTTTAGAGTCGTTTGACTCTTGAGATACGCTAAGGCGGCATGGTCCGTATAAATTACGAACTCGCAAGGCCAAAGGTAATGTTGTCATGTCTTTAAAACCCTAATTAGTTCATATAACTCTTTGTCATACGTCCGGTAATTCAAAGTAGCCCCCGTCAATTTTTCGCTAAGGAAAGTAATGGGGAGTTTTTCTTGGAGGAGTACACCGCCTATGCCATAGTTGGAGGCATCGCACTCGACCTCGAAGCGCTTAGTAAAGTCTAGAAATTGCAAAACTGGAGCGCTACACAATGCATCTTTTAAGGCCTGAAAAGCAGCCTCATTAATGGGCATCCACTTGATTGTGGTTGCCTTCTTGGTCAGGTTGTGGAGTGGCCTGGCGATGGAACTAAAGTCCTTGACGAATCGCCGATAGAACCCTGCGAGCCCTAAGAAGGAGCGAACCATCGTCGGGGCCGTAGGGGTGGGCCACTCTCAGATCGCGCGGATCTTGTTGTCATCCACTCTAAGGCCATCCTTGCACACGACGAAACCAAGAAAGTTCGTCGTGTTTGTGCAAAACGAACACTTGTCCAAGTTTACATACAAACAATACTCGCGAAGGCAATCTAACACCAACCTAAGGTGCCTCGCATGAGAGTCCAAATCTTTCGAAAAAAAAAGAATGTCGTCAAAATACACGACGACAAAACGTCCTAAAAATTTACGAAACACAAAATTCATAGGTCGCATAAAAGTACTAGGGGCGTTTGTCAAGCCAAAAGGCATGAAAAGCCATTTGTACAAACCATGCTTGGTTTTAAATGCGGTCTTCCACTCGTCCCCCTCATGCATTCAGATTTGGTGGTATCTGCTGCGAAGATCAATCTTTAAAAATAAGGCGACGCCTTGGAGCTCGTCAAGCATGTCGTTGAGCCCTGGAATTGGGTGCCTGTACTTCACCGTAATCTGGTTAATGGCCCTGCAATCTATATAAATGCTCCATGAGCCATCTTTCTTTAGCACGAGAATCACTGGCATGGCGCACGAACTCAATCACTCTCTGACAAAGCCTTTTTCCAAAAGTTCTTGAACCTGTCTTTGGAGCTCTTGTGTTTCCTTAGGCGAAGTTCGATACGTTGCCCTATTTGGTAAGGAAGCGCCTGGCAGGAGCTCGATTTTGTCCTCTATTCCTCGGATTGGTGGCAAACCCTTCGGAAGCTCGTCCGACATCACGTCTTCATGTTCCTTCAAAAGAGAAACAATAGAAGATGGTAGTGAGTTATCCAAGGATTTAGTAATGGAAAGCAAAGGATACAAAATGAAACAAGAAAGACTCCCCTGGATAGATTTATCGATGTCACGACGCTTGGCAAAAAGTAGACGATCCTGGCACGTCCCAAGGAGGGGTGGTCGGAGTCTTCACTCGATCGGGCAGGTTCTGGGGCGTCTTTTTGATATGTGATAGGTCCTGGAATTTGAGGGGAATGGCCTTGGAAACGCCTGTAAACTCGTTCCGTAGATCCTGGAATCCAAATTTCCGTGTTGTGACGGCGTGGTGTGCAAAGGTAGGCGAGGCTGGCGGCGGTCCTTTGCTCAAATGCATCTCCCTTGGGCGTTTTTTCTTCAAATCTGTTGGAAACTCTAATTTAATAGGTTTTCCACCACAAACGCCACTAGAACTTTCCAAAACCTGTTGGAGCCCTTGTTTGGAGAAATCCGCGGCATTCGGCGCGTTACCGATGCCACGCGATGCAATCTGTCGGTCCGACTCCAATTTTTGTCGACGCTTTCCTTCTTCAACATCTTGGGAACCAGAATGTGGCGTTGTGGCACCCGGAACCTCGCTGGATTCGGACGATGTCGCGGAGGACGCCGTTGGCGTTGTACTCGGCGCAGTGGTGCCGTTGTCGCTAGTCCTTTGTCTTTGCCTCTCGGCTTCATCCTGTAAAGCTTCACTAGGCGACATTGGTAAGAGAGTCATGCGCTTCCCATAGAAATTGAACATGTAAGTGTTCAAAAATTCGTCGTGAAGCACGCGACGATCGTATTGCCATGAGCGCCAAAACAAGAGGTGTGTGGCGTCCATTGGCGTTACGGCACATAAAATCGAATCAGAATATGCGCCAATTGAAAAGGAAAAGATTACTTGCCTTCCAACCCAATCGCCACCGTCGATTTATATCCATTGTAGTTTGGACGGCTGCGGATGTGGCATCGTTGGCAACTTGAAGTGATCGACAACCTTCTTGGAGAGAAAATTTGCACAACTCCCCGAGTCAATAATGACGCTCAAGGACACGTTATTTACCAAACAATGGGTGTGGAACAGTTTTTCCCGTTGATCGGTTTTAGGTGCCTCTCGCATGCTTAAAGCTCGAAGAGTTACTAGTTGAAGTTTGGAAACGCCAATAACATCCGATGTCGCACTACAATTCGGTTGTGTCGGCACTAGGCGCCTCGATCTCGTCTTCCTCTTGGCTTTCATACGGATCCTCTTGAGCCATAAATAAGACCTTCTTTTGGTCTGGACAGTTCCTCATTATATGGCCACGGCCCCCACATTTGTAGCATGCCAAATCACGGGCATGCTCGGCGCTAGGCTCGGCGGTGCGCGGCGCGGCTGGCATCTTCGAAGGCGCGGCTTCCGTCTTGTTTTGGGAACCTGTCTTAGTACTTGGCACGAAAGAAGGTGCATGGTTTGTAGAAAAACTTAATTGACTAGGGTTCGATGTATACCTCGAAGTTGGCCAATTGGATTTGGCTCTCATTTCTTGTTTGTTGATTTGCATCGCCGTATGAACCAAATTGTTGAGATCCTTAATGGGTAATATTTACAAATGATCTTGGATCGATTGCCTCAATCCCGAGATGAAATGAGTCAACATAACCGAGGGGGAAACACTCATTCCAGCCTTGAAAAACATATCCTCGAGCTTGGCAAAGAATTCTTCCGGAGTCATCGAACCTTGCTTGATGTGCATTATTTCAATGTGCATCTTGTCCTTATAATTTGTCGGGATATATCTCTTCTTCAAAATGTAGACAAGTTGATGCCATTCTCGAATGAGGGGCTTGCCTTTTCGAATCCTTTTGGACTCGAATCGGTTCCACCATGTTCGAGCGTCACCATGGAAGTGTAAGGTCACAACTTCGACCTTCTCATCATCTTCATAACCTAAATGACGGAGCGTGTGCTCCGTGCCCTGCAACCACTCAATGAAAGCATCAGGATCATAAGTACCATAGAAGGGTTCGAATTTTACCTTGATGTCTCGGCGGTTTTGTCGTGGATCACGAGCCTCACGATGATCATTGTCGCGACGTCGACTACGGCGTCGAGACGAGTGCACGCAGCGATCGTGCCGGTGCCGAGGCGGGCCTCGATTGTAATCGTCGACTCCGTCATGAGGATCATCACCATCGTCCGGTCTCCGAGGACGCCTCGCATCCCGATCCCTTTCGCTCGGTGCTTCGTGCCATCCTTGCATGCCGAGCCATAGGCGCGATCATACTCCTTGCGATTCTTGGCGAGGCGCGGCGGTGGGATCCAATCAAAAGGTCGTTTGTCAAGCTCCTCGGGATCATGTACCTGCGGGTGATCAAAACTTGACTCATTAGAATTGTCACTAAAATCCTCATAATGATCTTCAAAATCAAAATATGGACTCCGAGCACTTTGGTGGTCGAGATCGTCCTCGACTCTATAAGCGTCGACGTCGTAGTACTTAGTCCCGTGCTTCTGCTTTGGGGTTTCATAAACATACGTCGGCGATTTATTCTTTTTTTTTCTTCTTAGGGTCACAACTCGTGTGTTGACGTCTATACTCCTCGGAGTCATACTCCTCAGCGGAATATACGTCGTACAGTTGTGTGTCCTTATAATCTCGCGCCATTTGATAGCGATCCACGGTCCGTGGACCACCATCGTGCTTATCATTGTGGCGAATTTGTTTGATCGACTCCATTCGATTGATGGTGCCGAATTGTGATGAAGGCTGGGCATGTTGCTTTCCCTTGGAATGAGCTCGTGCAACGTCATCCACGGAGACTCCCGGACTGGCGTGGATCTCCGAAGCTAAAACTTGAGCCGCTGGCACGATGTGCTTTGATTGCGCTTGGCTCTCGGCTAAGAGTTTTTTGAGCTCTTGTATACGTGCCAAGGATTCGGGAGAAAAATTTTGATTGGTTTGTTGCGACGTCGGGTTGTTGTTATTGTCTCGGTTTTCCTCATGTTGCGACTCCGAGAGCGTACCTATAGTAACACCAGTCATCGCAGTAAGATGTTCACAAACAAAAGAGAACGAGTTGAAGGTTCGATTAAGTCAAGCCGACCCTTAATGTTCAAACCACACGAACAAGGGATTGGCAAGGCTAAGGTCACTCAACTCGATCCATGATATAACGCTACGAAAACAGCAAATCAAGCAATGCAAGACACAAGTAGGCAAGTAAAAAACGACACTAAACTAGCAAGCAATGCTCTCGGCTTTTAGGGTTGCCGAAAAAAAGAACAACTTTGAGTTGGATAGATCTTGCCTTATTTTGGCTTGCGACCTTCCAAAAAAATTTTAATTATAAAAACTATCTTACCTTATTTTGGTTTATGATAGCCGATCTTACTTTGTTTTTTTTATATCAACTTCGACTCTAGGCTTTCTCTTCTAGAGCAATCAAAAGCAACACAAGTAATCAACACAAGCAATACGCAATGATGCAAGATAGAAATCGGTAAAACATAACCTATTGTACGAGCAACTAGCAAGACAATGTGTAATTTTCACCAAAATAAATAGATCAAGTTAGTATGGACAAGGCTGATTTTTTTGTTTTTATAATTTACGTGAACAAGAAAAAAAATTTGGGCCCTAGATGGAGGTTTACGAAGTGGAGGATGGATCTAGGGTTAATGCAGCGGAATGGATCGTGTGAGAATGAACTAGAAAGGGTGTAGCGAGACTTACTCAAACCTTAGCTCTGATGCCAGGTTATGCATCCCTTGTTACGGGATGCGACGGATCGGTGCGTTGTTTGAGTAGTGGGTCTCGAAGTACGCGGCGAAAGACTTGAAAACGCTCGAATCACCGTTGGAGTGATCGAATTGATTGAGAACACGAGAAAATTTGCAAAAGTTCGAGAGTTTTGATGAAAGTAATGGCAGCGCAAAACAAGGATAAAATTAAGGAGACAACCTCGACTTTAAATAAACCCTAAATGTGCACTAAAAAACGAAACAAGCAACATAGGCACCTTATATAGGTGCGACAAAGGGAAAAAGACGAAACCCTAGTGAGGCGTGCCTAGGGCTAGCATGCAAGCTAGGCCCAGCGGCGCAAATCCAAGTCCATCGGCGCAAGGCCCAATAAATAGTATAAATAAGATAGGTCGTTCGTGGCCGGCACCACAGTGTCGCGAAAAGGCCATAACAGGACTGGCATGACGCTGGCGAGGGCGTGACACGACGCTGGAGAGGATCGTGACACAACACTGGCGAGGATCTATGGCGCTGACGCGTGATGCGGGGCGAGGGTCTCGTGAACCTCAAGATGCGATCCTGGCTCCGGTGCAAGGGTTGAGTCCGATGGTGCCAAGGTGGTGAAGGTTGGTACCGAGGGCTCAACCTGAGGTTCCTCTACGCCGAGGACGCACAAGGCTGTGTACGTCGGCGCGGAGAGGGGCGCGTTGTGGCCTGCGGAAAGGCGTGACACGAGTGATTGCGTCGCGGTCTCGATTGCGCGAGCCCTGGCACGGGTGATGGGGCCATTCGAGCGAAGTGTAAATGACTCGGCCTCCTGGCTAGCATCCATAACGGGGGTCGCATCACTTAGGCGGGATTGATTTGACAAGGGGTTGGCAAGGTCACTTCTTGCCCCCAATGTTGTCGATTTCGTAGTGCGTATTACGATCAATGTTGATTATGATGATTCAATCATGTTTTTGTTTAGGGTTCATTCGAATCCTAAAGCGGATCTTTTTTGTTGATTTTTGGGACGCCCTTTGGCTAGAAAAAACCAAAAAACGCAATTTTCCGGAAGCACAAATTTCTGGAGGGGTGTTGGTGATTTGTGAAAAGTCATCAATCCCATTGAAAGCATGTTGAGGTAAGGAAGTCACAAGGAAAAGTCGATTCAGAAAATTGACAAATGTGACTTTCCATGATATGATAAAGAGAAGTAAAGTGGTCATAAATTGAAAAGAAATGAAAGAGATGCACCTCGACACCGAGGCATGAAACCTCGTGTGCAACGACGCAAGACAAAGGCGCGCCTACGTCACATACGGCACCGGATGCAGCACGAGGCAGCTGCACTCGGTAAGGCATTACGGTGCACGACGTTGGCACGATGCAAGGATGATGGCGTCGATGCTCGCTTGTGTGGTGCTAGAGTGATCGGTTGGGGTGCGCCTATGCCTTGACGATGACATGATGGAGTGTGCGTGGCTGTTGGAGCAAAGGAACGGTGCTTGCGGCACGCCTATGGTTTAGGCACAAGGCACCGAGTGCTTCCATTTGAGCTAAGGTTTGGTTTTGATTAAAGAATAAGAGTCTTATAGCAAAGCTAAATGAATGTTTGGTAGCTTACCTAAGCTTGATGTATGGATTGTGCAAGGATCAAAGCTTGAGATTAGCTTGGCACATAAGTTATGAATGCTTGAAAGGAGTATTAAATCTTCAAACTAGTTTAGAGTTAGCTCTAGAAGCTTAACTAGCTAGGCTCTTAACTCAAAGTACAAGCTAAGTTAAGAAGCTCATGTGTCTAAGGTTTAGCTCATGGAAGCTCAAACTATCTCAATTTAGCTCAAATAGATTGAAAGTCACCTCAACGAGCTAAAACGCAACTCAAGCCAGCTCAACAAGCTGGATGCTAGCTCACCTAGCTGAGGGCCAGCTACATTAGGTAAGTGACCTAGAAAGGTACCTAGCTAAGCTAGCTTGCTATGGGCCATGGTGGGCCGGCCCATGGGGCGTGCATTGGGCTTGATAGGCCGCAAGCATGGACTAGAGCATGGCCATATGCTTTGCCATTTTGGGCATTTGGATTATATTTTCTAAGGAGTTTTGGACCAATTTCTTGGGCTATTTTGGGCTGGTTGGACGCCTCCCATGATGAAAAGGAAAGAGGAAAGTGGATAAGGCAAGGTGGTTACAACTTCCCCTAAAATCACTCTTGGCCTCTCATCTTCTCAACCGATTTTGTAACTACTTTTTGGGCAGTTTTGGACAGCCCATGAATGTCTATAAATAACGTGTTTGTCGTCCATTTGATGATATACGAGAAGTTACACATAGTAACACAAGTAGATACAAATCGGTGCCAATTTACACTATAGTCGGTCAATACTAGTTTTGTGTAGTCGAGGGTTTTTCTCTAGAAAATCAAACACAAGTGTGTGATATCATTGTTCGGTTTTCACGAGTACAAGTGAAAGAAGAACCTCAAGTATCATGGCATGATGGTCTCGTCCATGTGAAGGAAGAACCAAAAGGGCCATGGGAAAACGACTTCGTCCAAGTCAAGGAAGAAGAGGAGTCGTGAGACTTGAATAAGGTATGTTTATATCTTGATAGAGTTGTCTTGACAACATCTCCATTGTCGTTTGGTACGTTTTATCTCGCAACAATATTGCGGTATCCCTTGGCATCAATATTCGTTGAAGGAAAGTTCAATCCAATTGCGGTATCCCTTGGCATCAATATTCGGTGGTGATTACCTTTACGATCTATACCCAACGAGAAGACCCTTCGGGGTCTACTCACGAGATTACCTTTCGAGGTCTAGTCAAATCGCCTTGATTATCCTTTGGATCTACAAGGGCCGACTTTCACTTCAATTTGTTTATGCAAAATGCTATTCCATTTTCATACCCTAAAAATCAACAATCTTCAAGGAATATTCGTTTATGTTTATGTTTTACATTGAGGATCTGGCTAAACGAGGGGATAAAACGGTTGATGATTTAACCTCTTACTTGAGTGAAGTCAAAATTGAACCTCCTAGTCCCATAAGGCCTATCGATGTTGATAGTGGAGGGCTCCAAGACTTTGATGATTGGCTTGAAGAGTACAACCGTGGCATGGAGTATTGGGATTGGTACATCACTAACGTGAGGGTTGGAACCAATCTCGAGAGTGCTAAGGGAAAAGAGGTCCTTGCTCCTCAAACCTCCAAGGCAATGGAGGCTCGTGATCCTAGTCATGGACATGAGGGAAGGCAAGGGTACTCGGGGTTCAAGCGTTGCACAAGGTCGAAGGCTAAGCATCCTCGTGCCAAGCCTAGGAGCGGCGTCCCTAGGGCCGAGCTTTTGGGTGATGGAGGGTCCACGATTGGTGGCACCTATTGGAAAAAAGTCTATGGGGATCGAAGGCCTATAAGGCCGGTCTATTTCTCTTTACGTACGTGGCGTAATGCGCCGCACATAGGTGTATGCATTGTATTTGTTTCCTTTGTACACATGTGTGTGTGTGTGTGTGTTTAGCATAGATTGTGTGCTTTTAATTTATGTGTGTTTGTATACCTTGAATGAATGGTATTAGTGTGTTGTTGATCAAATCAAACGACCAAGTAATGTTTATGGTTGAATGATAAATTATGGCTTGATTAATGAATGATCTTAACAAATTGTGTTCATGAAGAGGACTATGTCTAATTCTTAAGATCGACTTTGGAAAAGTTGATTCTAGGTTCATTCTGTTTTGGATGATCCTAAACATATTACCCTTGAGTCGCCTATTCTTTGATTGGGACGACTCATGCTTTAGACTACCTTCGGGTCTACTAGAGTAATTAGACTAGCTTCAGATCTACTAATGTAAGGGTCTACTAGATTGCCCCCCACATGAGAGGGTTACACATGTTGGCCATGAATACACTAAAGAACACATAAAAGAGATGGTGAGAGTCTCTTTGATAAGTTACATGTGGAAGATCATTTAAGTGACTTCATGAAAATCATGTTTCTTATGGAAAAGGAAATGAGATAGTCTTGATTGTTTTAGATTAAGATTTCTTCCATATTAATGTTGAGCAATGAATTCATGAGAGAATATGTCTCTTATGGCTTTGTCGAACAAAAAGCTTGACAAGGTTTGAAAATGTCAATAACATAGGTTTTGATATATTGGCACGACTAGAGACGGTCATGGTTAGACTGGCCTTGTCATGTGTTTGAATACTCAAAGGATAGTGACTTGAAATTGAAAGTAAGTATGGTTTGATGTTGACTTGTTTAAATGTCGACATGAAAGATCGATGCCTTGATTGACATTACCAATGTAAGAAGAATTGCCATGAAAAGGAGGCCGACGCAAATTGAGTCTTGGAATAAACCAAGACATGCCTTAGTTGTAGGCTAAGGCGTGCCGTGGAGTACCTAGACATGGTACTGCTCTCCGTGCCTCTCAACACTAGTGATCTCGATGATATAGGTGCACCACAAGCACGTCCATGGTTACGGAGTGTTTAACGAGTCTATATGGAAATGAAATGGTTGATTTGGTAGAAACCAAATGAAATGGATGAGATGGAAAAGGGTCTTGTCTATGGAGTTCTTCATTGATAAACTTATGAAGATGCCAATGTGAAGAGATGAAGGTGAATTAGGTTTTCTAAATCTTCGTCTAGGTTTGCAATACATTGGAAAGGGAATGGAAATTCCATGATTATACACATGTTTAGAAAACATATGGATCAATGGATACACGGTTATAAAGTAAGTGTGTCATGGCTTTGAGGACGCTCAAGTAGTAAGGTGTTGATATCTTGACATGGCCATTTCTCAAAGGTATGTCATTTAAGATGCTTAAGTCATTGGATGTTTGGAAATGCTTTCTATATTGGAAAGATAAAAAGCAAGTTGGATCACTACAATATGGAAGACCTCTAGTCGACCATTGGTCATGAATTCCTATTTGGGAGATTGGTGTACATTCTTGAGAAATCTCAAGAGGCAATCTTGCTTAATTCGATCTTGGAGTCGGATTTTGACATTTAAGTATGAGTGGATATTATCTAAAGAAATAATTCATACTTAAAGTCAACTCGGTTGAGTTTTTCAAATCACACAATAAAATGGTTGAACTCTCGTACCGAGAGGTTTAGCATAAGTTTTGGTGTTAAAACCAACTCAAGCGATGGGTGACCATCCTAGTTAACAATCTATGACTTGGACGCCCAATTCCCCCTTACCGAAAGGTGTAGGGCTGAATTCAATGTGGTAAGCCAAGGACATATGGTTGGAGAGCATAAAAAGGCCCATCAAAGGAGATGCTCTAGCCTACATAAAAAAGGGTAGTTTTGAAACTTTGTTTCACTAATGAAACTTTGGAAAGTGCCTTGGTAGGAGCACGTTAGAAGTTTCAACTAATCATATATATGTGGAAGTATAAGACTTCTTTCAAGGGAGTTCTAGGACTACTCCCATAAAAGCATATGTAAAATGGATATGGGACGTAAAAGCCTTTAAAAGCATCAAGTTAAAGAATAAACGTAAGGTTAACTCATGTCATACTATTGCTTAATGTACTTAGACAAGAACGAGTGGTTCAATTATGAGAATACCACAATTCTGTAGTGCACATAATGATAGCCACAAGTTGTAAATTCAAATCAATGGGATATTTACTTCTATGATATAGAGTTTGAAACGTTTTCGAGTTTTGATGACATTGCTCAAATGGGGGAGGAATGTTGGTGATTTGTGAAAAGTCATCAATTATTGAAAGCATTTTGAGGTAAAGAAGTCACAAGAAAAAGTCGATTGAGGAAATTGACTAATGTGACTTGCCATGATATGATAAAAATCGAGAAGTAAAGTGGTCATAAATTGAAAAGAAATCAAAAAGATGCACCCCGACACCGAGGCATGAAACCTCGTGTGCAACGACGCAAGACAAAGGCGCGCCTACATCACGTACGGCGCTCGGCTGCAGCACAAGGCAGTGGCGCTCGGTGAGGCACGACGGTGCACGATGCTGGCACGATGCAAAGACGAGGGCGCCGATGCTCGCCTGTGTGGTGCTAGCTAGCGTGGTCGATTGGGGTGCTAGCGTGGTCGGTTGCTCGTTTGTGTGGTGCTTGACGATGGCACGATGGAGTGTGCGTTGTTATTGTTGGAGCAAAGGCACGGTGCTTGCGGCGCGCCTAGGGTTTAGGCACAAGGCGGCGCCGGGTGCTTGCAATTAAGCTATAAAGGTTTGGTTTTGAGTAAAGAATAAGTCTTATAGCTTTGTGCAAAGTTAAATGAATGTTTGGTAGCTTATCTAAGCTTGATGTATGCATTGTGCAAGGATCAAAGCTTGAGAATAGCTTGGCACATAAGTTATGAATGCTAGAAAGGAGTATTAAAGGTTCAAACTAGTTTAGAGTTAGCTCTACAAGCTTAACTAGCTAGGCTCTTAACTCAAAGTACAAGCTTGGTAAGAAGCTCATGTAACTAGGGTTTACCTCAAGGTAGCTCAAACTAGCTCAAGTTAGCTAAAATAGACTGAAAGTCAGCTCAACGAGCTAAAACGCAGCTCAAGCCAGCTCAACTAGCTGGATGCTAGCTCAACTAGCTAAGGGCCAGCTACACTAGGTAAGTGACCTAGCTAGGTACCTAGCTAAGCTAGCTTGCTATGGGTCATGGTGGGCCGGCCCATGGAATTAGGATGGTAATAATATATAATTATAAACAATATATTAACACTCTTGATCATGACCCTATAAAGATATTTCTGAGCCCCATGCAATTAGGATTGTAATAATATATAGTGATACACTGATACAGCATTTTATATATAAAGGATGGACTTATGAATGGTGACATGGTGTAAATTTAGATGTCTACAAAGATAGCCCATTATTCTGGATCGATCATATGGAGGATGGAGCAATTAATATTTGTAACTCCAATCACAAATCATGCACGTACTCGAGAAAACAGTCTCTATTAATGTGTGGGTGATAATCACATTAAACACGCGGAAAATACTTGTTGAGGCCGTAAGGAAGAGAATAGAACTCTTGACTCCTGGTATCAGTGGAATACACCCTGAACTTGGCCCACCAGTGCCTACCGCTATCCCGTCGTGTGGGCGGATGGTGCCTCTCAAGCATCGCGTCCAGAACAACGGCAACAATTGCAGCCACTGTGGCCGGAGACGAGAACATCACTTGCACGATGCTGTTGAACTGCACTTAAGTACGCGTAGTAGATATAATTATGTGTGGCCATCAGCACGTACGGGGTTTATAGCTAGCTAGATAAAGAGTTACGTTGTAATTATTGAAATTATTTAAACAATCATATTCTACACTTATACGTACCGCATAGGAGCGTGTGTGAACGGGTCCATAGCCTTCCACTAGAAGGTACTGGTTGAAGTATTGCGGCACAGATAGGCCCATGAATATGGCAAACCCCAGTATAAACTTGGTTCTGAAGCTGTTGAGATTGCAGAATTGGAGAAACCCAAGGTCGGACGAAGCTGTACATAAATAAAAAATATACGTACGTACAAGCTAGGAGTTTGAATGATGGAAAAATTAATCAATACATATGTATTTATTATGTACACGTACCAACGTATGCGAAGAGAAGACAATATATAGCAGCAAATATTGACAATGGAATTGAAGCAAGAACGACCCCAAATTTGCCTGGTCAAAATTGAGAATCGTTAAAATTCATTACTAGCTAGCTAGCTACTTGGTAGTTAGTTAATCATCTGATCGATTATATATGTACGCACGTAATAGTATAATTAATTGTACGTGTTAGATGCATTTACAATTTGACTCACCCAAGACAGAGAAGAAGAGCATAAATGCAGCTGATATCTGAATAACCCTACGACTCCCAACTCGATTCAATCCCAATAGCCCTGCATTTTCACTGCATATAAATATAATTATACATATGCAACTTAATTAGACGTACGTTATGGCATGCATTCATCTGTGCAAGCGCAATCACAAGAGCATCCGGGCCATAGTATATATTTCGCACAAACCTAAGAACCAGACTCTAAATTCCAAAGTTTGAAATAGGGAGCTTTAATTAGAAAAGAATTAATGGTGAGAGAAGCATTACACAGATGCAGTAGAACCAGTCAATGTACCAAACATCCCATCCAACAAAATGCCAATTCCCTGCAGTAACATATATCATCAACAAATTAAAATGTAAGTACGTACGTACGTACATAAGAATTAGGAGATCGACCGTGTAATCCAACCAAGGCACATTGTAGAGGATAATTAATTGGGTCAAAAATGGCCTACCAGCCAAGAAATACCACGACCTGCTATTGAAGGCGGTATGGGTGTGGCACTTGAGAATCTGGATGCTACTATAAATGTCCCTGTTGACTGTATCAACCAATGGATCGATATTAATTGATATTGATATTGATATTGATATAAAATATATGCTGAAGTAGCTGATTGATCAAGAGACACGTACGTACGTACCTCGACCATTGCAACTAAAGTAGCTGCCATCATGGCAAAACCATCTCCGATGTGTAGAGTTGGACGGCCCCATTGAAATGGATATGGGAACCGGATCCTGGATGCACTTGTTTCTTAAATTAATCAAGGATCGATGCATGATATCTAGCTATATATATCATTTCAGACTTCAGATTATAGTACATAAATAGTACTACGTACCAGGGGGCGGCCTTTATGAGGCCAGAGCTATCCGTCCGACAAGTGAGCTGCACCTGAGGCGAGCTGTGGTTGTATGCACCCACCGCAGTCAATATCTCAGCCAACGCCCAAATGAGGCCGATTGTAGCCAGGTACTGTATACATACACGATATCAATATATAACATGTTATTAGATATTAATAATTAAAAAAATAATACAGTAATATGAATGCATTAAAACCAGCTAATTAATTAAGAGCAAATTAAATTGACTCACCTGAGACAGCAAGATAAGTAGAATCAAAGCAGGAAGTCCTAGTTCGATGCATTTAGCAAGCTGCCATACATGCCATACATGTCATACAAGTCATGATACACATACAATGCTTTATGTAAGAGCTAGGCACGAATTAATGTTATGTTACCTGAGGGAAACCAATCGCAAACAAGCCAAGGCCTACTAGAGTCACAAGAGGAACTGTTGCCAGAGGGCTCAGGAACCTTTTTTATATAGATATAGAAGAGAAATTAATAACTCTTGAGATGTAACTAAATTAAATTAAAAGTTAAAACCAGCTAGCTAGCTAGCTAGCTAGCTAGGATATATATATATATATATATATATATATATATATATATATATACCTGAGAAGAATTCTCCACAAGCCAAGAAAACCAGCCAGGATAGGCAGAATTGAAGCAAACATGAGGGCCCCTTGTATTGCTCTCATAGTCTCCACAAACCTCTACGTACGTACCATATGTAACATATATAAGTTATTCAATATATTTAACTGTTTTCTGGATCATGAAAATGAAATATACACTATATAAGCAATCAGAAATCAGAAATGGACCGACCTCGTAAGGATCAAGTATCAAACTGAATCTCTCGGAGAAGATGATAAGGAAACAAGGGATGAGGAAGGCGTAGGATCCGCCTACGACGACAGCAAGTGTGCTTCCGAGTGTGGTCTGCAGAAGAGTATTGATCCCACTAACAAACAACAAGGTCTGTATCACATTTGCCTTGTCCGCCTAATAATAATGTGTATAAGATATATATACTGATCATGCAAGAATATTTATTTATGATCATGAAAGACAACGTACGTACGTACATACATCTAATCTAATTGTATATGTTATATGTAAGAAAGGTGATCCAAAACGGAGCGATTGATTACATTAGTGCCTCCCATTTGTGGGACGAGTATTGTTGGGATTATGACCGTGGTTCCCAGCATTACTAGGTAGTGTTGAAACCCCAGAATGATCGCTTCATCTGCACCACGTAGCGTACCATTTCAAGAAACCATGCATTAATAAATAATTAAGCAGCAAGTCCAAATTAAAACTTTAAAAAACAAAAAGGAAAACAAATGAAGAAGAGGCCGGTCGATCGGTAGGGAACTGACGCCAAGGAGGAGGGCTGTTGAGGCAGAAGTCGACGCCCGGAAGTTGATCCCTCACCGGATGTGGTACCAACTCATCTCCTTTCCCTCCACCTTCCATTTTTCTCGATTTCTAATGCTATCGATCTGCACAAATCGATGGCGTACTAAGTGGCCGGTGACTATATATATATACTTAATTCACTCAGCTAGCTACTGCTACCAAAACAGGACTCTTATGTACACATGCTATTGTATGTTCACAGTTTCTGGTTGCGTATTTTCGATCAGTACGTAGCAGCCAAGGAAGTCAACAGCAGCTGAGAAGAAGCAAGCGGAAAACGATGTGGGGGCCGGTGGGGTTGGAGCGGGGAGTTATGACTAATTCATCGAATAGCTCGACTTTTAAGCAAGAGTGAATCCCGTACGCTAAATATTTTTCCGTTTTCATCCAGTTTTTCGATCGGTTGTTGGGTATTCCATTTCCTGCTGATTAGATTGTCGGTTCACCAAAAGTTTTGAATTTTTCTAACAGGTAAGTAAGGGTAACATCCACTCTAATAATTAATTAACCTTTATTAGTCTATTTACCTAGCTCTACAAGGTTAAAAGCCATAACTTAGTTTCACATATTAGCATACAGTTAAGTTTTGTTTTGTACTAAAACTAGTTAGAGTACCATGCTTTAGGCATGGGTTCAGGTTTAATAATTTTATTTAATATATGTACAAAACATTTATTAAAATTTTATTTGTTAAAGAAAAGTAATCATAGTACACAAGCTAGCTTCCCACAAGACAATGAACAATGTTCTATAAAATGCTAGAAGGAGACGGACCAGCTAGCGTCTAGGCGGCCTAAACGGACTAGGCGGTCTCCTAGATGGGTTGGAAGACTAGGCGGACTAGCACCTTCCAACGCCTAGGAGGGGCCTGGACGGAGCTAGGCGGAGTTTTTTAGAACAATGATTTTCAACTTAGAACGCACCTCCATATGCGAGCCCTATCCCTTTCCCCTTTTCTTGTGCCAGCCTTAATGCTCCTTCATTGGAGCATGCTTTCCTTGTTCTATCCCGATTCTTCCCAAATTCTCTTTGTATTCCTCATCTAAATTCACTTTTTCTCTTTTCTATTAGATCGTTGTTGGTCTTCTCTAATTCTGATCGTTTTAGCTCCTCAAAATTTTCTTAACCTTATCAATGAATTCTTAGGGTTGATAGGCGAAGTCGATCTGGTTCTTCGATCTAATTTTGCTTCTAACTCTTGTATCCCTAGTCGGTCCCTAAGCTGATTTGACCTTTTGCATTATCTTCCCTTGGAACAATAAGAAGCCACAAGAGCATGCTCTTGTGGCTTTATATTGTTCCCTCTTTTCTTAAACTGGTGTTGCTAATGGGTTCTCCCCAATGTTTTTATGATGATAACTACTTTTCTCCTCTCCTTAAGTAGTATTGGCAACATGTGCTCCCCAGGATTGTGATTGATCACTTTTTCTTTTGGGTTCAGCTTTTGCTACCTACTGCTTAGTGGAGGGAAATATCATATGCTAATGATCAATTGGACCTTCTTTGCCTCTTGTCATGTTCTTGTTGGCTTTGGCTCCTATGCCCCTGTGGCATGGTTGTAGCCTGGCCTCATTTATTTACAATGAATAAACTTAAATTCAATGATGATAATGAGATTACTAATACCTTTTATTGGTTTCTCCTAAGAATGTTCTTTCGTATGTTTATTAATAGGTATTTGACCCTTAAAGTTCATATTCATAGGCAATTGCGCCTAGGCAGGGCCTAGACGGAGCTAGGCGAGGATTTTTAGAACAGTGATTGTGAACTTAGAACGCGCCTCCACATGCGAGCCTTATCCCTTTCCCCTTTTCTTGTGCCGGCCCTAATCCTCCTTCATTGGAGCTTGCTTTCCTTGTTCTCGCCCGATTCTTCCCAAATTCTCTTTGTTTTCCTCAAGTAAATTCACTTCTTTCTCTTTGCTATTAGATCGTTGTTGGTCTTCTCTCATGTCGATTGTTTTAGCTCCTCAAAATTTTCTTAACCTTATCAATGAATTTTTAGGGTTGGTAGGCGAAGTCGATCTGGTTCTTCGATCTATTTTTGCTTCTAACTCTTGTATCCCTAGTCGGTCCCTAAGCTGATTTGACCTTTTGCATTATCTTCCCTTGGATTTTATGCTCTCCTTGCTTCGGTGCTCGTTTTGGTGGCCCTGGATCTGGGGTTTTTCGATTGGGTTTGTTCGTCTCCTTTTAGTGGTGGACTTCTTGTTTCTCCTTCTTTGGATAAAGGTTAAGTTTTCCTATCCCTCTTCTTTCTTCTTTTTCCACTTTTGGTCCTTCAATTTGGTTTGTCTCTTGTGTGCTTGTTTCATTTTGTGTGGTTGCTCATGGAATATTTTGTTTAGTTGTTGCTCTTCATATTTTTCGGATCTTTGCTTTTTTTCTTCTTCTTTATTCGATCTGCTTGTTGGTTATTTTTGCTTGTGTGGTTTTTAGGATCTTCCTTTTGTCCTATCATGCTTATCGCTCTTTAATTTCTGCTTTGCTAGTGTTTGTTGCTTGCTCTTTGTTATGCTTGTGTGTTGCTTTTCTCTGATCTTTGTTATGTCTCCTTTGGAAGCTTTTTCTTTGCTTCTTTTTTGTGATTTTTATTGATCCTAGTGGTGTGGTTTTTGTGCTTGTTGCCCTTTTAGTTTTTGCCTTTTCTTGCCTAGTCCTTGTTGTGCTTATGAGTTGTGGCCTTGTTTTGCTTACTCAGGGGCTTCCCCTTTTTGTTTTCTTGATGTCCTTGTGCTCGTGAATTGGTTGTTGGGGATGTTTTGCTTTCCGTCTTCCAATGTGATAGCCAATGTACACATTCTCCAGGTTATATTATCTCTCCCTCTCTTTTCCCTTTGCCATGTTTTCTCCTTAATTTTCTCTTCCAACTGGTACCTCATTCTCTTCATTCTGTGGTTTGTAAGGATGAGCTCTTGTGCTTTTTAGGCAGTTCAAAGAGTGAAATTTCCTTTATTGAATCTTATATGACAACTATGTATCAAATTATGATTATTTGTCTCTTGTTCTATCTCATTTATGCAATTTATGCTATTAAAGTTTACCTACTTCTCTTCTTCTTAATGTTTTGCTTGTGTCTATTTTTCACTTTTACTTCTTTTTCTAACCTAATTAGTTCTATCATTTTTTATTTTAACACCTCTGCTTTCTGTCATCTTCTCCATTCTTGTATCATTCTTCTTTTGTGTCTTATTTTGCATAATAGTTATTCTCTAATCCATATTGTTTATCCTTTGTTCATTGCGGTGCAAGATTTTTGTCCTTTTAGTAAATAGTTTTTACTGCTTTTCTGGAGCTTTCTTCTGAGCTTTGGGTTTGTGTCCTTTGCTCTTTTTGTCTCCTCTTCTAGTTCGTAGTCTCCTGGCTAGTATCTTACCAAGGTGCTTCTTCTTCTTTTAATCTCATCTTCTTTAAACTTTTCTTCCTCTTCTTTGTGCGTCTATAGTTAATCCGTTGTATCTGTTACAAGGTTGATTCTCTGTATACATCAAAGGGTTGGGAGAATGAAACTTCACGTACTGAAACTTTTGTGAACACTTCTTGCCGCCCTTTATTGACTTCTCAATTACATTACTATATTTACAATCAATGTCCTTTGAGTCTTTTTATCATGCTGTATATAAAGATTATTGTTCCTCTATCATGTTTTATATTGGTTATTTCAATGTTAAACAAGATTATCTCTTTGAGTTTATTCTTTTTTTTTTACACTCCTAGAACTGAGATTTCCTTTCTATATCTTCATAATTCTATATATCTTTAACGATATGCTCTTGTGGCTTCTTATTGTTCCCTCTTCTCCTTAAGTAGCATTGGTAGCATGTGCTCCCCAGGATTGTGATTGATCACTTTTTCTTATGGGTTGAGCTTTTGCTACCTACTGCTTATTGGAGGGAACTATCATATGCTAATCATCAGTTGGACCTTCTTTGCCTCTTGTCGTGTTCTTAGTGGCTTTGGCTCCTATGCTCCTGTGGCATGGTTGTAGCCTGGCCTCATTTATTGACAGTGAATAAACTCAAATTCAATGATGATAATGAGACTATTAATACCTTTTATTGGTTTCTCCTAGGAATGTTCTTTCTTAAGCTTATTCATAGGCCATTGACCCTTAAAGTTCATATCTCGAAAAATAGTAATCTTTGTTATTATTGGTTCTTTCCTTGTTATGATTGGCTTTGGCTCTTGCGTTTTCGTTACATAGTAGTTCTAGCTTGGCCCCATGTCTTGGGTTTGAACAAGTAGAATGTCTATGATGAAATTATGGTGTTGCAATTTAAAAATTGGCATCTCTTGAGATATTTCTAGCTTAATGTGATTTATTTACAAATTCACTATATGGTAAGGTTTTCTTGGTCCCAAGTTCTTTGCCTAGTATTCCTTATCTCTGATGTTATTTATACTGGTTTCTCTATGAACCATAAAATTCCAATTTATAACGTTTTATTGATTCTTCTGGACTATGTTTCTTTCTTCCAATATTACTTTCTTTGTAAAATTATTTGTGTCAAGCACATAATTTAGATTGCTAATTTTTTGATGTCAAAAGTGAATCTTATAGTGGATTTCATAATCATTTCTCTAGCCTCTACTAAATTATATGCTCTGGGTGCTTGTTTTATGAAAACTATTGTTCAAAGTTTACTTTGGTGCTCATTTATTGTTGCTGCATTCTTCTTGTGTGTTTATTACTATCTGATTCTTTTTGTATGGTTACTGTTCATCATTTTTTAATTCAACATAATACTATTGTGATCTTCTATTTACATTTCATTAATTGTGAATTTTACTTTCTTCCCTCTCCTCTGTATTTGATGTTCGTGTTTTTAGCTTAGTTTTTAGGTGTTTTTCTAGGTTGTTTAGTTTAGTTTAGTTGTGCTTTTGTGTTAGTTTTGTGTCTTTTTAGATGAGTTTACATATTTTGAGAAAAGTATGGAAGCTACACTGTTTTTGTGTTTTTATGTAGGTTTTTGAAGCGAGTTGGAGCATTCTGGAGGCATCAGGATAGAGAGGAGAAAGAGGAGCATGACAAGCTGAGGAAGAGTTGAAGATACTTAAAAGAAATCCCAGAAAATCCAAAGAAGATGTGAGGAGACACAAGGAAACAAGCCAACACTGGCTCGTTACCGACCCATGAGGGCTCGGTACCGAGGCATCAGGAAAAATGAAGTTCACCAAGAGTCTACCGACCGTGACAGGGTCGACACGAGGGTCCCATGTGTCGGTAGAGGTAGCCAACTTTAGTGTTTTAATGATTTTATTCTGTAATCTTTTAGTTTTAGAAAGTTCTATCTAAAAAGATTACGGAATAAAATCATTAAAACTTTTTAGATAGTTTTTCTAGTATAAATATTGTTGTCTTTAGTTGTTTTGGGGGAGGCAGATGTGATTTTGAAGGAAACGGTTGACACACGCACATCTCTTTCTCTGTTTTGTTGATATGGATTGTTTTTAGGAGACTTGGAGGAGAAGTTTGTTATTTCTGGTTGTTTTCTAAGACAAGATGTCTTCTTATTTCAAGTAAGCTTAGTTTTAATTCAAAGTTATGTTTTCATTCAAGTATTTTGCTTGTTCTTCCATAGGCATGTGCGAGTAGTCTTCCTTTCTAGGATTGGGGTTGGAAACCCAACATGATTATGCATGATTGATGGTTTGTTTGAATTGAATGCCTTCTATCTGTTTACTCTTGTTTATGCTTATGCTTTAATGAAAGTTGAAGTGATTTGAGTTTATGGCTTAATCAAAAAAAGAAGTTATAAACTTAAATAGAGATAAAGTTTGATAACGAAAGTTGAAAACTTTGGATCAAAACAAGTAGTTTAAAGTGAATTGATTTACGAGAATTTATTGATGTGCTTGTCTTCTCAACGAAATTTGATACCTTTAAGTTAAAGGCATGATATTTATCTTCCATATCGTTTGAATTGCATAGTTATGTTGTGGTGAACCCTTGTCCTCGATTTTTTTCTTATTTGACAGTTAAAATTCAATCCAGTATACCTCATTACCGAAGTCCTATACCTCGGTACCGAACATGCATTTTCTTTGTTGAGTTGATTCGTTTTTGTTTAAATGCAGCATCGATACTGATGAGGTATTTTCAATGGTCGTTAATACCTATCAAAGAAACCTTATCTTTACCAACTCAGTAGAGCGGCAAGTAAGGGTCGATCCCACAAGGACTTGTGTATTTGTGCTATTACTTGTATGCCAAGTAACCAAAAGGGGGTTTTTTAGAATGATTATCTAAACTAATATGCAAGAATAAAAGTAAATATGAATGCAAATATGATTTGAATATATGAAAGACAATCGTGTTCAACTAGTTAAATGCATCATGGCATTGCTTTGTTAATCATCGATTCTCTTGATTCTCTTTTCACTTGAATAATCTATTGTGGATGATGACCCTACTAAAGATTAAGACTCAAACTTCAGATGATAGAACTACCAGTCTAAAAACCCTAATTATATAACAACCTAGAAAACCTTCTAGATTCAATTAAATGACAACATGACGATTCAAGTTATCCATAGAAACAAAGACTTAGAGCAACCAGACATCTAAGTGATTTGTGAATTTATTCCCTTCTTTAATCAACTAGTCCAACCGGTACTAAATTGATTAAAGTATACTCTTGATCAAATTAACTCCGACTGGTAATTAATCAGATTCAGTTTTAACTAGAAATTCAATTAGGTAGCTAATCTAACAAAACTCTAGTTTAGATTTAATTAAGCATAGGGAATAAACTCTATTCAAGTTTGTTGAGAATCAAATCAAACCTCACAACAATATGCAAATTTTGATTTCAATAACTAGCCAAACACAATAAATTTAGCAATGCATAATTAAAATTAAAAAAACTTACAAAAGGTTTAAAGTCTGCCTCTAGAGAGAAAACCCTAGCCTCCAAAAGTTGATCAAAAGTTATGAGAAAATAAACTAACATAAGGTATATATATGTCTCTTAATAACCCTCAATAACTCTATCTTAAACATATTACTCGGGCATGATATAAGGCCAAAAACCAAAATCAAAGCCCAATCCTTCGGCCCATTGCATCTCCGCGTGAAATTCCTGATTGCGCGGTTTCACCTATTGCGCGGCCGCGTAATTCACCATCCCGCGTAATCACCATTCAGATAGGATTGCTCGGCATGACTGCTCGGCATGCATCCCGAGCATTTGGTTCTTCCTTGGTCTTCACTTCTACCTCTTCAATCTTCATTCTAGCATCTCCTAGCTCTCTTTTAGCTCGTCCACCACTTCCATGGTCAATCCAAACTCGCCCCGTTGTTGCTCCTGAACCTAAAAACCTGCAAAACCGATAAAACAAGCGCAAACTACCCGACAACACAAAAAACCTAAAAACTATATAAAAACCAACCTAAAACTAGCTAAAACATATATAAAACATGCATCTAAACTAATCCTATATTCAAGCTATCATATATTGAACTTGACAAGGTCGCTACTGACCTGTTTGATTCGTTAGTTGGTCGTTAACCTTTGTTTTTGTTTTAGTTTTGTGTATTCTTTTGATGTATATATCAGTAATTAACCATAACCTTGCTTCCCATGGACGATCTTGACTCTCTATACTTAACGGGGTCTTGACTACAAATTTATTTGTTTTCAGTAAAAATCGTTTCAACAAATTGGCACCGTTGTCGGGAAAGCAATAGCGTTGTGTTTAGTTACTTGTGGGTTTGGGAATATCCTGACCCCATTTTTGTTTCTAATTAGTTTACTTTTGTTTGTTTTCTCAGCTTATGCAAGCGGGAAGACGTCGGCTTGAATTTGAACAACCTAATTACTATTCTGAGCCTGAACGTGTTCTTCATCGCAGGAGACGAGAAAACCGTACCATGGTTGTAACACCTGAAGAGATGGCTCAGCAAATGGCTGCCCTCCGCAGGCAGATGGAGGTGTTGCAAGCCGATCGAGACGTTGTTGTTGTTGACCGTGAACGGGAAGCCAATACCTGTTTACAAGAACAGTTGAATGCTATTCCGAGGAATGCCAAGCAATACATGCACCCGGAACTGAAAAACAGCATCAACTTGCACACCGATTGCGATTTCATAGAGATGTATCCCGATGAGGCATGGGCATTACTAGACAAGTTGACCAATTACGATGCAATCTATGGACCCAACAGTCGCTCCAGCCTCAAAGGCGGCTCTACACTCTAAGTAAAGATGAGGTTGATCCAGATATCAAAAATCAATTCTTGTAAGATGAGATCAACCGGCTGAAGAAACAGGTAAGTTTTCTGAAAACCTCTCAACAATGCCTTGAGTGTGACTCTCATGCCCATAGTACTTCTGCTTGCACTAATATTGAGCAGGTTAGAGCCACTGAGACCTATGCTGAAGTGAATTACATGAGAGGTCAATACAGAAACCCACCTAATAACTATGACAGGCCAAACAACTACCCCACTTGGGGAAACTCCAATCAAGGTCAAGGCCACTTATAACCATCAAACTTTTGGGTACAATCCAAAATGATAGGATAACCATTATAAGTTATTATTTATATTTTCTTATCCTTTTAAGAAAATAAAACCATCCTTTATTAAAATGTAATAATAGAAAGAAAAAAAATTACAATAATACCCCTACAAAAGAGAGGGTTATTACATAGGCAGACATAATCCTCTACGTGAGGACATACTATATATATAATCAATACCCAACTAAATTCAACTAAAATCATCTACATCAACAACATCAACAAATTAACAATAAGAATCCAAAATCCGTAAAATCAACATCAACATTAACAACAACATGAAAAATTAAAATAAACAACAACATCAACAATTACAATCAACAATAACATAGACAAATCAACAATAATTATCAAATTTCAAATATTCCTTAAAATCAACAACCCCTAAATCGATAATTATCCAAAAATTCAACAATTATCCTAACAAATTCAATCAAATTAACAACACAACCAAATTAACAACAACATTAACAAATCAACAATAATTATCAAATTTCAATTTCAATTTTTATTTTGTTACCTAAAATCAACAACCCTAAATCAACAGTTATCCTAATATTCAAAAATTATCCAAAAAAATTCAACCAAATCAACAACAACACAACAACATCAACAAAAACAACAACAATCAAAATCAACAACCCCTAATTCCAAATTTATCCAAATAAAAAAAATTGTAGAGAGGGAAAGGGTACCTTACTTGGAGGTGAGGGTGGTGGGCGGTGTTGTGGTGGGGCAGAGGAGGGTGGCGGCTCGAGGAGACGTCCGACGGATGAGCCCAAGTGGGAGAGAGATGAGGAAGGAGAGAAGAGAAAGAGGAAGGAGAAAGGAAAAAGAGGAAGGGGAGCGGAGGAGAGGAGAGGGGAAATCGGCAGTGAAAAAGGGCGGAGGGTCTGGAGAATGAAGCGAAGGAAGAAAGCTCAGAGAAATGAGGAAGAAGACCCATCACGTTCTTTTAGATCTATTTTAGCGACCAAGTGGTTGCTAATTAGGAACCACTTGGTCGCTAAAATAGGAGGGATTTAGCAACTAAATGGTCGTGAATCGCTGAAAGCAACCATTTAGTTGCTGAATAGCGACCATTTGGTCACTAAATCCAAATATTTGGATTTAGTGCTAATTGTGTACTTTTTCCACCAATTTTTCGATTTTGTGACCAAATGGTCGCTAAATCAAAACAAAATTTGACTTTCGCACTTCTAGATATAACTTTGACCATATTTTTGGTTTTTTCGACCACTTGGTCGCAAAAAACAAAAAATATGTGTTCAACCTTGGTTGTTTATTGAGAATTTTCGCACAATCGTGCACCTATTTTGCACGATCCTTGCGTGACATAGCGACCACTTGGTCGCTAAACGAAGACTATTTGGTTGCTAATGATCATAAAAATGTTTCCCAAAACTCAATTCTCTCAAATTAATGAAATCTTAGTTATACAAGAGTGGCTCATACATAATTTCAAAAGGTTAGATGGAAACATACATAATTTTAAAAGGTTAGATGGATTTTGCCGAGGCTTGTTCGATGATTCTTATGGAAGAAACATGTTGTGAAAACCGAGATTCCATCACGACTAAGGAGAAGGCTCTTACTGTGAGCACGTCCCCCACTGGCCTCCTCGGAATCCAGCAACAACCGTAGTCGAGACAATAATACTCGTGGTCACGGTAACGATGTCATGCTGTTTTAGCGAACCCCGTATGGCTGGGATCAGGTTTTCGACACTCCGGAGCCTAGAAAGTGGCATTGGTTGGTTTTGAACCAAGCCTCTTGCCCTTTTCCATCCACGCCATCGCATGGCATCCTTAGGTTGAAGCCGGCACCTCGCCCACCAATGCAACAAGCTAATTCAGTCTTTATGGACCCGAATTATGGATATATGCCCAGGACTGACTTGGTATAGTCCTTCAATACCATGACTTTGTACCCAATGGACTTCAACTAGATCACGGATACTGGTGCTTCTTCTCACATGACAAATAACCCATATATACTTTCTTCTATTTCCTCTAAGAGTATATTCTTCAATTATTGTTGGAAATGGCACACATATACCAACCACGAATAACAAGGTAGTGTGTGAGGCTATTATTGCTGGCACAGAGATTGCGTTGCTAATTAGGTTGCGGAAGATTAGGGTCTACACTAATTTGGAGTTAAAATGGAGCCAACTGACAAGGCAGTACTAGTCTATGATGGGCTTTCTCTCGGCCTACTGCAAGAAGGTTAAGGCGTTAGTTTCTTGCTTGGAAAAATAAATAATGGAGGTCATAACACACACATCCAATACCAAGGAAGATGTACCGACAAGGCTTGGCTCTGCCTTGCCGGTGGAAGTTGGGAACCGAGTAATGATCGAGAGAAAGATAATATGCAATGTGACATGAGGAGTTTTTTCATCCATGCAGAGGGGTGGATGGCACCTATCATCTAGTACATCCTCATTGGAACTCTTCCTAAAGACGGAAGGATGCTCAATCTAAAGGATGTGTGCTATTACGTCATCGACAATCCCTTGTATCACCGTTGATTCGCCAAGACAGATCTCTTGTGTGTAGATGAACCAACCTAAGGGAAAGTTCTCCGAAGAACGCACAAGGGGCTTTGCGGAGGCCATCCGGGATGGTGCTCTTTATCACACAATATAGTGAGGCTCGACTTGTATTAGCCTATCATGAGGCAAGACACTAAGGCCCTTGTTTAGAAGTGTGATAGGTACTAGCGGCATGCCAACATCCAAAATGCACCAGTGAGGACTTTTAGATCAATCCACGCGCCTTGCCCCTTCCCGATGTGGGGAATGGACATCCTAGGACTGTTCCAGGAGGCCATTAAGTAGGTGCGATACATTCTAGTCATCGTCGACTATTTCACAAAATGGGTGGAGGCTGATGCTATGGTTATAATCACAAGCTACAAGGTATGATCGTTCCTTTGGATGAACCTTGTCTACTGATTTGGGGTTCCAATAAATATCATGACGGATCATGACCCTTACTTCAACTGCGGGAAGACGTGCACTTTTTGCACAATTATGGGCATCACTCTAATATTCTCTTCCATTGCACACCCACAATCCATTGGCTAGGTGGAGAACATGAATGCTTGCATCTTTGAGGACCTCAAAAAATGCATAGGACTACGCAAGGCAGGAGGGATGAACTCTTTCCTTCGGTATTGTGGACTTACTGAACAACATCGAGCAAGGATACTAGAGAAACTCCTTTTTCCATTCCCTACGAGGTGGATACACTACTGGTCCCCGTTGAGGCTTTGGTCCCATCAACATGAGTGTTCAACTTTAACGACATGTAAAATGAGGACGCACTCAAAGAAAAAGTGCACCTAGGGAAGGACTGTTGTGACATGGCCGCTCTATAATTTGTGGAGTACAAGTAAATGGTTGCGGTGTATCCCATTAAGAAGATTTGACCAAAGAGTCTAGTGATACAAAACCTTGTCTTTTATAGGGTAGATAGTGTAAAACTGGAACCAACTAGGAAGGCTCGTACCTTCTCGAGGAATAAGTCACTTCGATGCCTACAAACTACAAGACATTGAGGGTCGAACATTAACCAATACCTAGAACAATGCATGACTTAAAAGGAATTATGTATAAAACCTATGAAGAAATCTTGTCACCAAATTTTGATTGAATATAGGATGACAAATCTTTTTCATAAAACTCATCACAAGGCCTAATCATCAATACTCCACAAACATCTCCCTTGCGATTGGAGATAATCGAGTTGGAAGACCGCAATCATTTAGGAGTGATCCTAAGTGATCGACATTATCAATCCTTCTCAAGCTTCCCACTTGGGTTTAAAATAATCTAGTTAGAAGAGCGAGATATTTTGGGAGGGATCTTAAATGATCAACATAATCAATCCTTCTCAAGTGTCTTGCTTGGGGTTGGTGATAATCAAGTTCGAAGAGCACTGTCCTTTAGAAGTAATCCTGAATGATCGACATAATCAATCGATTCCAAGATTCCCGCTCAGGGATGGAGATAATCGAGTTAGAAGAGAGTAATCATTTGGGAGGGATCTTGAATGATCGACATAATTAATCCTTCCTAAGTTTCCAGCTTAGGACTGGAAATAATCAAGTTCGAAGAGTGCAATCATTTGGGAGAGATCTTGATTGATCAACATAATTAATTATTCCCAAGCTTCCCACTTGGAGTTGAAAAAAATCAAGTTAGAAGAGCGCGACCATTTGGGAGGGATCTTGAATGATTGACGTAATCAATCCTTCGCTGGTTTCCCGCTTAGGGTTGGAGATAATCGAGTTAGAAGAGTGCGATCATTTGGGAGAGATCCTAAGTATTAAACATAACCAATCCTCACTAAGCTTCCTGATTAGGGTTTCAAACAATCAAGTTAGAAGAGTACGATCATTTGGGAGGGATCCTAAATGATCGATATAATCAGTCCTTCCTAAGCTTCCCGCTTGGTGTTGGAGATAATCAGGTTTGAATAGTGCGATCATTTGGGAGGGAACCTGAATGATTGACATAATTAATCCTTCCCAAGCTTCCTACTCGGAGTTGGAAACAATCAAGTGAGAAGGGCACAATCATTTGAGCGGGAACTTGAATGATTGACATAATCAATCCTTCATAAGTTTCCCGCTTGGGCTCGAACATAATTGAGTTAGAAGAGCACGGTCATTTTGGAGAGAATTTAAATGTTCGACATAATTAATCCTCTCTAAGCTTCCCTCTTGGGGTAAGAAACAACCAAGTTAGAAGAGTGTGATCATTTGGGAGGGATCTTGAATGATCAAAATAATCAATCCTTCCACAGCTTCCCTCTTAGGGACAAAGATAATCGAGTTAAGAGTGTGATCATTTGGAAGGGATCTTGAATGATCGAAATAATCAATCCTTCCACAACTTCCCTCTTACGGACAAAGATAATCGAGTAAGAAGAGCGCAATCATTTGTGAGGGATCTTGAATGATTGACAAAATCACTCATCATTAGAAACAATCAATTAATAAACGTGCTATAATTTAGGAGTGATCCTAAATGATCGATAATGAATCCTTCCTAAGCCCATGATGTTGGAGATAATTGAGTTATAAAAGTGCAATCATTTGGGAGGGATCCAAAATGATCAACATAATTAATCTACCTCATGCATCTCGATTCGGGTTCCAAACAATCAAGTCAAATGAGCGTGATCATTTGGGAGGGATCTTGAATGATCGATACAATCAATCCTTCCCAAGCATCCAACTTTGGGTTGGAAGCGATCGAGCTAGAAGAGAGTAATCATTTGGGAGGGATCTTGAATGATCAACATAATCAATCCTTCTCAAGCTTCCCGCTTGGAGTTTGAAATAATCGATTTAGAATAGTGTAATCATTTAGGAGGGATCATGAATGACTAACATAATTGATTCTTATTAAGCTTCCCACTTGGGGTTCTAGACAATCGAATTAGAATAGCGCAATCATTTAGGAGGGATCCTAAATGATCAACATAATTAGTCCTTCCCAAGTTTCCCGCTTGGGGATGGAGATAATCGATTTATAAGAGTGTGATCCTAAAATATCGATATATTCAATCCTTCTCAAGCTTACTACTTGGGATTCGAAACAATCGAGTTTAGAGAGTGCTATCATTTGGGAGGGATCTTGAATGATCGACACAATCAATCCTTCCCAAGCTTCCAAATTTGTGTTGGAAGAGATCGAGTTGGAAGTGAGCGTCATTTGGGAGGCATCCTGAATGATCAACATAATCAATCCTTCGCAAGCTACCTACTTGGGTTTGGAAACAATCGAGTTAGAAGAGCGCAATTATTTGTGAGGGATCCTAAATGATCGACATAATTAGTCCTTTCCGTGCTTGGGGATGGAGATAATTGAATTATAAGAGTATGATCTTTTGGGTGGGATCCTAAAATATTGATATTTATCAATCATTCTCAAGCTTACCGCTTGGGGTTCAAAATAATCAAGTTTGGAGAGTGCAATAATTTGGGAGGGATCTGTAATGATCGACACAATAAATATTTCTCAAGCTTCCCTCTTGCGATTAAAACAAGAATGATATACGGATACAAGAAATAAGCCCAAGGCGTAATAATGGAGATAATCGAGTTAGTAAAGTGCGATCATTTAGGAGGGATCTTGAATGATCGACATAATTAATCCTTTGTAAACTTCCCACTTGTGATATGAGATAATCGATTTAGAAGGGAAAGATCATTTGTGAGGGATCCTTAATGACCAACATAATCATTCCTCCCCAAGCTTCCCACTTTGGGTTGGAAGAGTGTGATCATTTGCGAGGGATCTTAAATGATCGACATAATGAATCCTCCCCAAGCTTCCCGCTTGAGGTTCGAAATAATCGAGTTAATAAGATCATGATCATTTTCGAGAGATCCCGAACGATCTACATAATTAATCCTTCTCAAGCTTCCCACTTGGGGTTGGAGATAATCGAGTTAGATTAGCGCGCTCATTTGGGAGGGATCCTAAATGGTCAACATAATCAATCCTTCCCAAGTTCCTTGCTTAGTGATGAATATAATTGAGTTAGAAGAGCATATGATCATTTGGGAGGGATCTTGAATGAAATACCTAATCAATCCCTCATCAGTCATCCCATCCCAAATTTCCCGCTCTGGGTTGATGATAATTAAGTTAGAAGAGCGCAAGGATCGACATAATTAATCATTCTCAAGCTTCCTGCTTGTGGTTGGAGATAATCGGGTTAGAAGGGTACAATAATTTGAGAGGGATATTGAATGATCGACATAATCAATCCTCCATAAGCTTCCCACCTTAGGTTGGAAGAAATCGAGTTGGAAGAGCAAGACTACTTGGGAGGGATCTTGAATTATCAATATAATCATTCCTTCTAAAGCTTCCTACTTAGGGTTCGAAATAATCGAGTTACAAGAGTGCGATCATCTGGTAGGGATCATAAATGATCACCATAATAGATCCTACTCTAGCTTTCCTCTTATGGATGGAGATAATCGAGTTTGAAGAGCGCGATCATTTGGGATGGATCCTTAATGATTGACATAACCAATCCTTCCCACGCTTCACACTTGGGGATGGAGATAATCGAGTTAGAAGGGAATGATCATTTGGAAGGGATCCTGAATGAACAAAATGCTTAGATATTATTCCTAATGTGATTTCTACTGAACAAAATGTTTCACTTTGTAAACGTCCTTCATGGGTTGAGATTAATCTGTTGAATAAGATCAGTCTCCACTAAATTTTTCTGGTTTGTGAGTTTGAGTTTCCTAGATTGGATATTATTGAGATGATACTCCTTAAACCCATGAGAGACATCCCCACAACAACCACTCCCAACTGAGACACTTTCATACCAGACTTAAAGAGTTTAAACTTAATTTCCATGAACATGAATTTTAACACTTCCTTTGAGAGGGACAGAAACATCAATTTTGAATAGGACTCTACGAAACTTCATTTTGTTCTTAGAATTAGAGGCTTCATCAAACCTAATGAAATTGCCAATAAGATTATATCGTAGAATAAGATCAGGGGAAGATAGATTAAGAAGATAGTAGGGTAAGGAAGGAATCCTAGCCCAAATATTTACCCTTACAATTTCATCAATGGTAGGGTTAAATTCAGGATAGAACGGAAGGATTGCAACCGATCCCTAGTTTCTCTATTTAAAAGTTTAAAAAGCAACCAGAAACTAGCAAATTCCTGGAATTGCACCTCACCCTTAACATATTCTTTCCAAGCTTCTTTCATTTTGCCATTGATAAGAGTAGTAAAAATAGGATCTTCCACCATCTTTAAAAGAAGGGAGAAGTTCATAATTAAGCTCATACAGGTACTTCTTAACAGAGGGAATAGAAGTTGGATTAGGTAAAGGAATACTTGTAGAAAAGGTACTAGGATGGAGAATATCATTTAAACAAAAGTAACCTCAGAATTGATCTCTATGGTTTCGTCAAAGTGATGAGAGAGAGCTTCATTGCAAGTTAATGGACCAATAGGACTATAAGGCTTAGAACGAGGGAACATAACATTCTGGGCATGATCAAGAGGATGAAGCCAAAGGAGTACCTTCAATTTCCATAGAGGCAGACATAGATGGTTGAATAGGGAAATTGAATTGACTAAAGCATCTTGGTAGTTTATAATATAAGACATTTTAAGAAAGCCCAAAGGAAACATGCAGAGAAGAAAGGGGGATAAAGAAGAATAACTAAGAGGACATGAATAGCATTCGGGCAATTCTTAATTAAAATAAGAAGAATATTCATAATACACAAGAGTAAACAGATAGAAGGCATTCAATTCAAACAAATCATCAATCATGCATAATCATGTTGGGTTTCCATCCCCAATCCTAGAACAGAAGACTGCTCACACATGCCTAAGGAAGAACAAGCAAAATACTTGAATGAAAACATAACTTTGAATTAAAACTAAGCTTACTTGAAATAAGAAGACTTCTTGTCTTAGAAAACAACCAGAAATAACAAACTTCTCCTCCAAGTCTCCTAAAAACAATCCAAATCAACAAAACAGAGAAAGAGACGTGCGTGTGTTAACCGTTTCCTTCAAAATCACGTCTGTCTCCCCCAAAACAACTAAAGAAAAGAGTATTTATACTAGAAAAGATATCTAAAAAGTTTCCATAAAGATAGAACTTTCTAAAACTAAACGATTATGGAATAAAATCATTAAAACACTAAAGTTGGCTACGTCTACCGATAAGGGGACCCTTGGTGTCGACCTTGTCAGGGTCGGTAGACTCTTGCTGATTTTTGTTGAACTTCATTTTTCCTGATGCCTCGATACCAAGCCGTCACGGGTCGGTAACGAGCCTGGGTTGGCTTGTTTCCTTGTGTCTCCTCACATCTTCTTTGGATTTTCCGGGATTTCTTTAAATATCTTCAAATCTTCCTCATCTTGGCATGCTCCTCTTTCTCCTCTCTATCCTGATGCCTCCAGAATGCTCCAATTCGCTTCAAAAACCTACATAAAAACACAAAAATAGAGTAGCTTCCATACTTTTCTCAAAATATGCAAACTCATCTAAAAAGACACAAAACTAACACAAAAGCACAACTAAACTAAAGTAAACAACCTAGAAAAACACCCAAAAACTAAGCTAAAAACACAACATCAAAAATACCTCATACTTATGCTTGCTTGTCCTCAAGCAATCACTAAACATAAACCAAACCCATCAACATATATATCAAGTAATAGCCCTCATCTAAAAGCAACTTCAGAACGAGTAAAAATAGCAAGTGATTCTTAACGTCATCACACATATATGAATAACAAATAGGCATAAGAAATCAAAATCCAACCTCACAAAGGACAAAGTGTTTCACTGAACTCTCAAGTGTTTAGGCTTATAAGTTCAACACTCAACTTTATCAAATATGCAAAAACTCATAGAAATTGGAACTTATATCACCAAAATCTCCACCAAAGATGTCAAAACAAGCGAAATCATCAAGAGAACTTAGGCTCAATGAAAAACTTCATACAATTTTCCATTCGTCCGGGTTGTAATGGCGCTTGGTAATAACAAATAGGCGTGGAAATATTTTGGTTATGTGGTGCTAATAATATCTGGGAATAAAGACTCCTAAAAACTCACACATTTCCAAAACTTCTGAAAAGAACATACCAAACTCACTTTCACTTTATGCACATATATTTTCTTTCACTCACCAAATAAATCCTAGAAAGTCTCATAAACACAAAAAAACTTTTGGCTTTGTCTTTTATTGCACTTGCACATGTACCGTTTTTCTTCCCCCCCCCCCCCCCCCCCCCCCTTTATCTGAATTTTTTTGCATACTTTTTTCTGAGAAGGGCTCGGTACCAACCCCACTGGGGTCGATAACGAGTCTGCGCTTTCTTCTTTTTCTTCTAATGGGAGAGTTTTGGTACCGACCCTTACATGGTCGGTAATGATCTGCTGACACTTCATTCTTTTTTTGTTTTTCTTACCCGTGCACTTGTTTTACCATAAGTTCTTTTTACAATTTCTTTAACAAAGAGACTTCCAATCTACGCAACCCATCCCTTTCTTTTGAACCAATATACATCTTCACTCAACAAAACAACTTCAACCAACTAAGTCCTAATCCCCGGATAGGGTCAAGCTTATATCAGCTGGAAATAGTTTTGTGGAGCTAAAAAATAACAGGCTTAAGGCACAAATTGGCTTCAAAAACAAGGAATAATGTAAGGGTGGATATGGATTAATAAGGCTCATGAAAAATTTAGTTCTCTATCATATGATTTCACAAGTAATGAATTAAATCTTATAGAGGTTTTGAGAAATAGATAACCATCACAATTCAAGAGATACTATACATATAAGAGAGTAAATCACACATGAAAATCAAGGCTAAATCAGCTCACAGGGTAATTTTGTTAGATTGCAATAAACTCATGCTAAAAGTCATATGTACTCGGTTTCATCACATGCTAATCTTACACTTAAAAAACATTTTCATCATGAGACTCGGGCTAAACTATCAAAAACGTGCTAAATGGAATTGCATGATCATGCAAGCAAAAACACCATAAAACCATAAAGATAAGGGTACTATCCGTCCTAAAATCTTTTTGTGATTTTTCAAGTTTTTCAATTTTTTTCATTATTTGTTATGCAAAGAAAGAAAAGAAACTAAAACAACTAAAGCCATAAAAGACAACAAACTAAACAAAAACAACAGACACAAGAACACAAGAGTTTTCTTTTCCCTCCCCACCCCATACTTAAGCTATATAGTGTCCTCAATGTAAAAACAAAGCAAAGCAAAAGAAAGAGATTGGGAAAAGAAAAATGAACTCACAAAATGGTTTTTGAAGCTGTAGAAACATCTTTGACCTCCTTGAAGAGAAATGAGGGAATCAGGGCAAAGGCGGAAAGCGCCTCTCGAAGTTGTGCATAAACATAGCAGTAGCCTTCCAACACTCTTCAATTGCATCCCATTGCTCCTCACATGTCCTCCACCGAGCCTCGGCCATCCGGTGGTGCTCCTCATCAATCGCCCTATGAGCTGCATAAGCTTCTTGGAAGTGGGTCATTTGCTCGCACATGTGGTATTGACCCATGCAAAGCGTCTGCATCCTCTGCGCCAAGTCATTTGCCCACTGTGGTGGGACAGAGTCGGAGCTGGAGCCATGACTGTAGTTGGTTCCGTGCTGGTTTTCATGAAAATGAGGGTCGGTAGTGGGGTCATACGCCACAATACCGCACTCATCTGGCATGTTAACGTGCCCATATGCACCTGCCACCCCCTTGGTATCGAAACCAATCGGCTCGGTATCGACCTCCTCATCAGCATCTTCCATCTCTTCATCCCTCTCAAACCTTGACTCTGTTGTCCTTCGTGAGGCGTAATGCTCAAGTTTCTAAGTAAGTGGGAATGGTGTAAAGGTCTAAGTCTCGTACCAATTAGGAAGGTACAAGAGCTCAACTTTTTCTTCCGTGACCAATACTGGACGACCATTGACCTTGGTGGTGACTCCCTCATTGCATCTTTGAAAAATCCCAGATGACACCCAGTAGTTGGTGTCTAGCTTCTACGGTGGGAGTGCAGTGTAGCGAGGTAAATCAACATCACATGCCAAGACAAGAAGAGTCACTATCCCTCCAAAATAAATCTCCTCCAATTTCGGTCCTTGTTGCTACACATAAGTGACCCACTCGTATCCCAAGTTCATCGGAGCGGGGTTGGTGAAAAGCATGGTGCGGAGGCAACCAATCCCCGTCCTTATGGGTCGGGATAACTCCTTCTTGGCCCAAATGGTGGAGCCAAGAATTCGCAAAATAATACGGAAGAGTGGGTGGACGATGTGGGAGCTAGGGAGTGTTGGTGTAGTGCAACGAGCTTGACCTGTGATATAGCCCCATGTCTCTGAAACTTTGAAATCATCGGGGGCTATATAATCTTTAGAGGTGTTGGGAAACTTGAGAAGGGCATTGAACTTGCCCATTTTGAGACAGTAGTCCTCATTCCCTAATCTGAAAGTGATCCTCCCCACGGATCTTGAATTCTTGAACTGGGTGCGGAGGGTGGCCACAAATTCAGCAATGAGGGCTGGATAATGAGGAAGCTCTTCATATTTCAGAAGATGAGTGGCGCCAATGTTAGAGAAGGCGTGCTTGAGGTCCTCATAAATGCCTAATTTCTTCCCATCAGCCTTGGAGAACCACCTTGTCTTATGGGACCGCTTGTTGGGACGTTGTTGGGACCTCTGGTTCTAAACAACGGATCAACGATGTCATTCTCCGAGTTTTGATAATGACAAACACCATAAGGAACTAATGTGGTTTGTTCAAGTATTTCTAAGAAACGCAGGTACAGCCAAGAACTCCCATGAATGACCAAAATCCACAAAAGCTCACAATGCAGAGTTTCCACCAAGGGAACTCTGAAGAGGAAAGTAATCAAAAAATGGGAACGCACTCAAGATTGAGAAGATCGATGATAAGGAACAGACTCGAGCTCATCGAGGGATCGCACTCAAGATTGAGAAGATGCTCAAATCAACTCAAGAACAACACGAAGACTCCGAAGAAGAAGAGGATGAGGAGCTAGTTCTCGTAACAAAGGCTCTTCGGAACTTCCACAAAGGGAAGCTCACAAGGAACAGTGGGAACTAGGGAAAAGGACAGATTCCCAAAGAAAATCCGCAGTGAAGGACCTCTCGGATGTCACTTGTTACAAGTGCAACAAGAAAGGTCACTTCGCTAAGGAATTCCCACAGGGAACGGACAACCGGAAGCAAGGGAAAGATGCCTACATCGCCACCTGGAGCGATGATGAGGACGAAGATCCCGAGTCATGGGCACTCCCAGACATGTGCGGAATGGCCATAGGAGAAACCACTGGGGAACAACCCAGTGAGGTAACCACTGAAACTGTTCTTTCTTCTTTGAATAACTAATGAATAACCTGAGTTGTTGAAAATTCTCTCAAATCTTGTCAAAGATAATATAAAACTGCAAAACAAGTTGGAAAAACAGGAACACATAAATGCTCAATTAGTTGGTCTTGAAACCTGTCCCAACTGCATATCCCTTCTTGAAAAACTCAAGTCCCATGTGTCCCACATCGTAGATCTAGAAAATGAAATCAAAACTCTAGAGAAAGATGAGAACACCCTCTAACAAAACCTGAGTAAAACTCCCGAACATCTTGAAGCCTCTAGTTCCCAAATCAAGTTTGTCCCAGCCAAACACGACATAAGATACAAAACTGAGAGCCCAAAGAACGGGAAGTCACCCCTGAGTGAACATGAAATCCATGAGTGTAGGGCCTTAGAACTCCAATGTGAGAAACATAAAAAATGCTCATCTCGAGGAGAAAATCAGGTTCCTAGAGAGTGGGAAAGGTGGTGAGAAAGATTATTACACTAGGAACACTGGACATAGACTTTATGTCCAAATTGCTAAGGGAAACGGGTCACGGGTGTACAATAAGGAAAATATGGATAGGAAACGAATCCAGAGACCACACCCAAAATACTACCTGGGAGAATACTATAAGACGTGCTGGAACTGTGGTGCTCATGGGCACTACAAAGAAGCATGTCCCAAGAAGAGAGCCCAAACCCTCAGAAATCGTGAGTTCCTAAACAAACAAAAACATCATGCTAATCACCAAAGGAACTCCAACTCTCAAATCACTCATGATATCAACATCGCTGACTATGTTTTAAATGAGAATATTTTCCCTTGCAAGGGACCTGGCAAGAGTCGTCTTGCCTGGGTCTCAAAACACTAACTTTACCTTGTAGGTGGCAGTGAGAGGGAACAATGCATGGTTCATAGATAGTGGATGCTCGAACCATATGACCGGAAACAAAGATATCCTCATCTCACTCCACACTCATGCCGAAGGAGGCCATGTCTCATTTGGCAATAAAAACAAGGGAGAAGTGTTGCTAAATAGATCAATCAAAGTCAACAATGTCAATCTGGTGAAAGATCTGGGATACAATCTCTTAAGTGTTGCCCAAATGTGTGATCAAGGGAACAACGTTGTCACCTTCGACTCAAAAGAATGCCTACTCATCAACAAAAACACCAACAAAGTGATTCTGAGAGGAAGAAGGCACAACAACGTTTATGTAGTAGATACAAAATTTGAACCACCAATGAAGCTGTGTCTTGCGAGTTCCCACGATGACACGGAACTCTGGCACCGAAGACTATGACATGCAGGTGTCAATCAAATCCTGAAGCTCTATCTACAGGATCTGGTCATCGGCCTTCCACGGATCAATCTCAAAGGAGTCCAAATGTGTGAAGCATGTGTTCGAGGGAAATAGACTAGGAACTCGTTCAAACCCAAAAAGGTGGTGAGCACAACCAGGCCTTTAGAGCTAATTCACATGGATCTCTGTGGTCCCATGCGAAAAGCCAGCTATGGTGGAAAAAGGTACATGTATGTCTGAATTGATGATTTTTCTAGATTCACCTGGGTTATTTTTTTGAAGGCAAAATCACAAGCTTTTGAAGAGTTCGAGCCTTTCATCAAAAGAACAGAAGTAAGCATGGGGCTAAAGCTGAAAGCCATCAGGTCTGACCATGGAACTGAGTTTCAAAACTCAAAGTTCGTTAACTTCTGTGGCAAACATGGGATCTCTCACAACTTCTCATCCCCTCGCACTCCTCAGCAAAACGGAGTGGTCGAGAGAAAGAATAGGACCTTGGAGGACATGGCCAGGACCATGTGTTTGAAAGCGGAGTTCTTGAGTATTTCTGGGCTGAAGCCATTGCAACAGCTACATACATCTTGAACTGAGCCATGACAAGGCCTTTGATCAAGAAGACATCCTATGAGCTCATCAAGGGGAGAAAACCAAACATCTCCCATCTAAGGACCTTCGGATGCACATGCTTTGTCCACAACAATGGCAAAGACAACCTTGGAAAATTCAATCCTAGAAGCGATGAAGGGATCTTCCTGGGATACTCATCACAAAGCAAGGCTTACAGGGTCTATAATAAGAGGACCAAGAAGATAGAAGAAAGCATCCATGTCGTCTTCAACGAGAAATCTGTAAAGATGGGAACAGAGACCCAAGGGAAGGGAACTCCGTTCAAACTGGTCAGACAAGAAGACGATGATGATGACGATGATGAGCCAAGGAAGAGGGATGAAGACTATCCAAGTGCAAGCAACATCCCACAACCAAGGAAAAACGACGGAGATCCAACTCTCACTGATCAAATGTCCCTCGAGGTTCCCTCCTCAGAAGAACTACAAGACACCTCCAACTCTCTTGTTCCCCAAGACAATACCCTGCCAGAATCAAGTGTTCAGGGGGAACAAAGAGGGAACTTGCCAGGAATCTCTGAAGAAACACTCAATGGAGAAGCTGAAGAGGAGTGTTCCCATGAAAAGGAAGCCTCCACTGAAGATGACACAAGTGCAAGGGAACCCACTCATACAAGAAACTTTCAACAAAGGAAGGACCACCCCATTGAGAACATCATCTCCCCTTATGATAAAGGTGTACAAACTCGCTCCTCTCTCAATAATTTTGGTGCTTTTAACGCGTTTGTTTCAATGGTGGAACCCAAAAATATCAAAGAAGCCTTGAAGGACCCAGATTGGATCCAAGCCATGCAAGAGGAGCTTCACCAATTCGAAAGGAACAAAGTTTGGATGCTAGTTCCTAGGCCCAAGAACAAGAACATCATAGGAACTCGATGGGTCTTTAGAAACAAGCTCGATGATATTGGGGTTGTAGCAAGGAACAAGGCTAGACTGGTGGCACAAGGATACAAGCAAGAGGAAGGAATCGATTACGAAGAGACTTTCGCACCAGTCGCCATGATCGAGGCCATCCGACTCTTAATTGCTTATGCTGCTCACAAGGGATTCAAGTTGTATCAAATGGATGTGAAAACAGCCTTCCTCAATGGACATCTCAAGGAAGAAGTATATGTGGCCCAACCCCCAGGAATCGAAGATGAAAAGCTACCCAATCATGTCTATTTCCTGGAGCGGGCCCTCTACGGACTCAAACAAGCTCCCCGAGCTTAGTATGACAGGTTTGCTCAATTCCTCTTGTCCCATGGATACCTTCGAGGTTCCATAGACAAGACTTTGTTTTTAAAGAAAGAGTCTAAAGACATCTTGATTGTGCAAGTATATGTTGATGACATTGTTTTTGGAGCAACTAACGAAACTCTTGTAGAGAACTTTAAGGACCTCATGAGCAGTGAGTTTGAGATGAGTCTCATTGGGGAACTCACGTTCTTCTTGGGACTTCAAATATCTCAGACCCAGGAGGGAACAAAAATTCATCAACAGAAATACATCAAGGAAATGCTCGTAAAGTATGGGATGGAACATTCCAAGCCTATTGACACTCCCATCTCACCAAATTCAAGGCTCAATGCGGATGAAACATGTATTAGTGTGGACCAAAGAAACTATCGAGGTATGATTGGGTCCCTTCTCTACTTAACAGCTAGTAGACATGATATCATGTTCTCCGTATGTCTTTGTGCTCGTTTTCAAGCTAACCCTAAGGAATCACACCTGAAAGAGGTGAAGAGGATTTTCAGGTATCTCAAAGGGAACGATAACTTGTGCCTCTGGTATCCAAGGAACAGTTCCCTTGAGCTCATTGCATACACAGATGCGGATTTTGCAGGGCACCTGGTTGATAGAAAGAGCACATTAGGAATGGCCCAGTTCCTAGGGTCATGCTTAGTTTCATGGGGATCTAAAAAGCAAAACTCAGTGGCACTCTCCACAGCTGAAGCAGAATATGTGGTTGTCGCATCTTGTTGTTCCCAAGTTCTATGGCTTAAGTCACAACTCCAGGATTACGGTATGTCTTTTGGCCCAGTTCCCATACTTTGTGATAATACTAGCGCCATAAACATTTCCAAAAATCCTGTGCATCATTCTAGAACTAAGCATATAATATAAGGCATCACTTTCTACGTGACAATGTTGAAAGTGGGAACATCTCGATGGAACACTGTAGAACTGAAGAGCAAATTGCGGACATTCTCACCAAAGCTTTAGACAAACGTCCCTACCAGCGTTTTCGAATGCTTCTAGGGATGATAACTCTAAACTAAAACAAGTCCCTGTTTGTCTCTCTCTCAATGCCTGACTAGTTTATCTAAGAATGCATGATAGGGAACTTGGACTTATTGCTTTCACTATGCCATGATTACTAGTCTAAAGATAAATGTGTACAAGGGAACTTTATTTCTTTCGGCCCTACATGATCAACCAGAGTTCCCTTTATCCCACCTTACAAGCCACCATGACGGTTGATCATATAACCTACCCTAAGCTAGGGACCAGACAAACGCTTCTCATGAGCCAAAATGTTTACTCCTTTATCGAGTCGTAAATTATATGGTTCCCTTTGAGTTCCCTAGCCCCACAAAAGGATGAGTGTGAAGTTCCCGTAACCACTTCACTCTCCCTGACCTTGATAAGGTCATGGGAACTGATACATACTAGCAAGGGAACGCTAACTCATCTACGAAGAAGAACCGTCACTTGGGAAGTGGACTTTTGTGTCAGAAGCTCTGAAGTGTTAAGGGCCATGTATTCAAATTTTGAAAGGACTTCCCTAGAGATCGTGACGCGTGTCAGGAGGCGTGCTACGGAAGTTGAAACGATGCCCCACGTTCATTGGGCAACGGTTATCGAGGTTTTCCCACTTCCCTTTCTACCCTTCGCCCCTTCTCTCCATAAAACCTTCATTTGCTATTTTTGGGATCTTATTCCATCTTCCAGCTCTGTCATTCTTCTTCTCCACATCCCTTTCACTCTCCTTTTCAAGAAACCTCCAAAACCTTCTCTCTTCCCAAAAATGGCCCCTCAACACACCTTCGTCCAGATCAAAGCTTGGGTGCTTGCAAACCCCAGAATTCTCTTCATCTCTCAATTGAAAGAGATTGAGAAAGAGCAAGACCCAGTCATGAAAGACGTACTCATCCAAGGGCTCTACAACCAAGTAAGCCCTTTCTTGCCACCTCCTCCTCCGGCCGATGACACTCTGGCCTGGACATCTTCTTCCGCCACCTCCTCTGAATCCATTCCTCCTCCCTCAAGCACCAACACCTCCTCCGGAATTGTCATTGTTGACAGTTTCGGAGATGCTCGTCCCTCCATTAACGAGAAACCCAGAAAATCCAAACACCACCATTCATCCAAAAAGCGCCACTCCTCCAAGGACCCCTCAAAATCCAAAAAATCCAAACATTCTAAAGATCTCTCCAAATCCAAAAAACGCAAACACACTGAGGTCTCTGAATTTTCGGAGCCCAGAAAGAAATCCTTCTTCACCATTGACGATTACTTGAACTGCTCCAAGGACAGTTCCTGTGTCGCCAAACCCCCCTTTATCTTTCATTCCAACTCCGGGACCTCCCAATCCCAGAGCCAACTCCCCTCTTCTTCCCTCCCTCTTCCCATAAGTGAGGGACCTCCCAACCCTCTTCCCTCGAAACAAAAGACTCCTCCACCACCTCCTTCAATTCCCACAACAAAGGGAACTCCCCTTCCCGCACTCCCCTCTGTTCCCACAACAACGGGAACTCCAACTCCACCTCCACCTCACAAAACTCCTTCCCCTCCTTCCTCACCAAAATACCCACCTATCTCTCCCACTCCTACCTCGGGGATCTCTACTCCCCAGGTTACCAAATCCATTCCTCCTCCCCCTTCTACACAACTCTCTACTCCCCTTTCTTCTTCTCTTCCTTCTTCCACCACATCCCCCACCACCACAAAACTCCCCACTCCCTCTCCATCCAAAACTGTCGTCGTCCTTACTTCGGACGACGATGACCTCCCTCTCTCCGTGGTCATCGGGAAAATGACCAAGGACCCTCCTCCTCTCATCATGGGAACTGTAGAGGAGGAGGCCCAGCTTCAGGCTATAGAGGAAGAGCTAAACCAGGTCCCCACTGAAGCAACAACCAATCAAGGGACCAAGTCCCAAGAGAGAGCGGCTCCAGAAGAGCCCATGGAGAAAAGGGACCCAGCACCAGCTGGTGGTGCTGAGGCAAGTACAAGTCATCTTGAAGATGACGTGGAAGGCTCACGCTTGAGCTCCTCCGAGGAAGAAGGGACCTCAAATGATGAGGTCGAAGAAGAAGAAGAGGCTCCATCTGCTAAGGAGCAAGCACAGATCCCAACACCTGGACACCAAATGGTGGTGTCCACGGGTTCCCAACATCCAAGGGAACAAGTGCTAATGATTGAAGCGGTTGCACCCCCTCAGCAAAAAGGACCTCGCACGGTCTCTAGGGGGAACACTTCTAAGAGCACCACGAAGAAGGGGAATGGATCTTCTTCAACAAGGCACCCTGTGGACGAACGCCGGAAGCTCCTTCCTCCACTTATCATTTCTGAAGAAGTGCTCAACGACAATGGCCTAGGGGAACTGTGGGACCTGATCAAGGCCCAGGGCTGGGAGAACCTCTACAAGGAAACTGTGAGTGTAGATCCCTCACAAGTGAGTCAGTTCTACAATAACTTTATCATCTCCAATGACTGCACTCAGGGGACTCTCTCCCACGAAGGCGACGAGTTTATATTCACTACTTTCACAATCCGCCTTCAGCTCCAGGTCCCAGTTCAAGGACTCAACGAGTTGCCCAACAAGATCTGGGGCGACTTCAACAGCGCCGAGGTGTATAACACTATCTTTGAGGGTCGAGTTCCCACTAAAGTGCCCTTGACTCACCATCTGTCCCTAGTCGCCAAACTTGCTCATCAATTCATCATCAATGTGGTGATCCCTCACCAAGAGAACCGTCTGGTCGTCAATATCCCTGATGCCATCATCCTCTATCACTTCCTCCTCAAGAAGCCCATCAACCTTCCCAGAATCATACTTGGGCATATGGAGAAGTGTATGGCTTCCAAGTCCCATTCCCTTCCCTACTCTAGGCTGATCAAGAAGCTGCTACAAAAAGAGGGTCTCTATGACGCCTCTAAGGAAGAAATAGTGCTTGGAAGGGAACTGGACATCTCAGTTGTCCAGAAGATGAGGCACTCTGAGCCTGTAGAGGAAACGGCTCAACTGGAATCTGGTGAAGATGGGAACTCTCAGGTTTTGCTCGGATCGCCAACACCCTCGATCAGATTGCCAGGGACCAAGCAGCATTGGCCAAGGGACAAGAAATGCTTACACAAGTCCTGACGCGTCTCTGTGATGCCTTGTTCCCACGAAGCCCATGATCTACCCTCTCCTTTTCCCTTAATCCAAAAATGACCATAAAAATGTACTTGAGTTCCCCTTGTACATATTTTCTTAAGTAATGAATTGGTTTTTAATTTGATTGCGTGTTCCCTTCTTCCTTATTATTCCTTTGCTTGTTTTCGATGATGTCAAAAGGGGGAAAGAAAAAAAATGTGAGATGAGTTAAAAGTTTAAGTTATCACAGAACATGCATAAGCTAAGGGGGAACAATTGCATAAAAAGCTAAGTAAGAACTAAGTGTCTCACCAGAAGTGGCTTCCTAAATCTAAGTGTTTCACTAGAAGTGACTCTCCAAAATCATACATAGGAACTCATCAGCATATCATTCATTGAAATACTTGCATATTTTGTGATGGGTTTGTCATCATCAAAAAGGGGGAAATTGTTGGGACGTTGTTGGGACCTCAAGTTCTAAACAACGGATCAACGATGTCATTCTCCGAGTTTTGATAATGACAAACATCATAAGGAAATAATGTGGTTTGTTCTAGTATTTCTAAGGAACGCAGGTACAGACAAGAACTCCCATGAATGACCAAAAGCCACAAAAGCTCACAATGCAGAGTTTCCACCAAGGGAACTCTGAAGAGGAAAGTTCCCATTAAATGGGAACTCCCAGAAATGATCAAGAGAACACAAGCTTACAACGATGAAGAGTTTCCATCAAGGGAACTCTGAAGAAGACAGTTCCCATGAAATGGGAACTCACATGTGAGGACAACGACCGTTCAGCGCAGATCGCTGGATTCTGTCTTGGACAGCCCGAAGGAAGTGTCTGAGGATCAGACTGTCACGCTTGATCCAACGGTCCGATTGATTCAATAAGTTGACCTAGTTCAAACCAAAGTCACATGTGAAGAAAGTACAACTTAGGCATAAAGCAAAGGGCATTTTGGACACAAACAAAAGATGCGACTGCCCAAGCTCACCTGGACTATAAAGCCAAATGAATAGTACTCGAATTGAGTACTTCTCCCAGAACTCACAAACACCCACATCAGAGAAAAGAAAGAAAAAGAAGAGAAGTCCCCGCCGGCGAGTGTGTGATCTCGACGACGGTGAAGCCGAAGTTCCCAGGGGCAAGGGAACTGAGAAGTCGGTGTAAGGTTTGAGTTATTTGTATTTTGCTGTTGTGAGCTTAGGAACTCAGTTGAGAGGATTTACTAGTGTTGCTAGAGTTAGGAAGAACTCGTAGGAATAGAGAAGTGTGAATCAGGTTGTTGTAACTAAGGAACAAAGCAATCAATATAAGTAAGTCATTCAAAATCCTCCAAGCGGAGGTAGAGGTTTACCCATACAACTAGTTGGTTGTAGTGGGGTTCCTCTATAAGGGAACTGCGTTCTTTACTGCTTTTAATACTTGCGCTTAATTTACTTCCGCTGCCTTGGGAACAGCTTAACAGCCAGTTCCCAAGCTCTTTGCTAACGGTTTACGATCCAACATCGCTTTATAAGCGTTTGGAAGATCTCATACTCCTCATCAGTTGTCACCTCCACGTTGTTCATTGTCGGTGGTGATGGTAATGGAGATGGAGATTGCCTCTTGGTTCTCTTGCTTGCCCTCTGAGCCAGCTCTGCTTGTGCTTGCCATTGTTGACCTGAAACAACAAAAACAAACCAAGATGAGATCCACGCAAAACAATTACACACCAGAGAACCCCATACTTGCAATGAAACCAAGCGTTTAAACTCAAATTACAGCATTTTGTCGGGTCATTACCGAACCCATGGGGGTCGGTAACTAACCATCTGAGAAGAACTGGCTTTTGGCAAGTAAAAAGGGTCGGTACTGACCCTATGGGGTCGGTAACGATCCTACAGAGGTGTCGTAAAACTAGTTTCGAGTGAAAATGCCTCAATTTTGAAGCATGCAACACTCATCAAGGCATCATTCAAGCATGAATCCCAACAATACCAAACAAATCAAGCATCCATAACCCCATACTTGCTCAAAAACCCATCCTAAGCATGCCAACTTTCCTAGAAATCAAAAGCAAGAACAAGCACATTCATGCATCATAAATCAAATTCAATAAAATCCTAATCATGAAGAGACAATGTGCATCTTAACACGTCAACAACATCAAAGCAAAGGGGAAAAATTAATCATGAAAAATTCAAACTTCGACCTAGATCTAGACATGTAAATCAACCAGTAAATCACCATGAATACTCAAGAAAAATTGAATTAAAGATTTAGGGTTGAGGAAACATACCAAATCTGAAGAAACAAGAGTGAAATTTAGAAGGTTTTGGGTTTGTAACGAGGGTGTGTGAATCGGTGACGAAAAAAATCGGGGTTTGCTCGGTACCGGGGTGAGGTTCAGTTTTCCTAGCGTGGGGGTGTGCGTCAGTGGCTTTGACAACAGGATGTTGGTGGTTCGCCGAGTGTGCGAGGCAGCAATGGGGAGCTCGAGAGGTAGGGTGAGGGATGGGCGCAATTTTTTGGGTTTGTGAAGAAGAAGTTTGAAAGAAAGAAAGAAAGAAAAAGGTTTTAAGTGGACTTACCTGGGTTGACATGCGTTTCAATTTTTTTTCGCGACGTGGGTCGGTATCGACCCTAGGGGGTCGTTACCGACTCACCTGGGCTGCACTGATTTACTTCGTTGTCGACCCTTCTCCTGTAACACTTTAGCCAAACATTCTATTCCGAAAATCTAAAAGCTAAACTAAAAACAAACTAAAACAAAGATAGCAAAAAGATCTAAGAAAGGAAAAACTAAACTGGGTTGCCTCCCGTAAGCGCTATTTTTAACGTCGTTACCCCGACGAACTTATTTGAATTTCATCAAGGCGGTTCTCTTTCGGTTCTATCAGGATCATGGAAGACCCCATACATCGCTGAAAAGACATTGAGGTTCCTGTTTACTGAATTCGGTCCTTCGTCCAGCTGCAACAATATGCTCGATATTCCTACACAAGGGTTAGTAAAGTCCGAAAACCAAGGAGGCTTCGACTCATTTATAGTATGAATAGTAGGATATGATGTAGGAATATGATAAAAAGAAGGATCATGACTGGAAGTGTTGAGATTGGAACAAGAATACTCACCTTTGTCCTTTAGAGAAAGGCTCGAAAACGGGGTAACATAGGTCGTTACTGACTTGTCTGAAGCAAGGAAGGTATCACTATCGTGCCAGAGTGTGCCTCCCTCATCGTTTGGTTGTATGAAGGGATCGTTATCGACCCATGGTGGGTCGGTAGGTACCTCGGTACTACTTTTGTTGACTTTGTTTCTTGGGAAATAATCTTCCGGCTCATCATTGTCGGGCTTCGGTTGAAGCTTCTCGATGCGGCAGCAACTGTTTCATTGACAACAAGATTGAAACAAAACTCAACCCTCTCCTTCCCTATGTCGAAGGTGAGGAGTCCCTTCCGAACATCGACTCGTGCACCTGCGGTGGCTAAGAATGGTCTACCTAGAATGATTGGCACCAAGGGGTCCTCAAGCATGTCAAGAACAATAAAGTCGTTCGGTACAAAGAATTTCCCCACTTGAACAGGGACATCATCAATGACTCCTGTAGCTTTTACACAAGACCCATCTACCATGAAGAGCCTCATATTAATGGGTTCCAATGTTCCCATTTCGGCTTTTGACCAAATAGACAAGGGAAGTAAACTGGCATTGGCTCCCAAATCACATAGTGCCTTGAAGCGGTGAGCGCCAATACCAATCGTTATAGCAAATCTCCCTCGGTCTCCGAGCTTCTCTAGGAGGGCTATAGATCGGACTCCGTCGGTTAGTTCAGACATAGACCTCTTCCTGCTTAGAATATCTTTCAAAAATTTTGTATAAGCCGGCATTTCGCTTAGGGCCTCAACAAATGGAATGGAAATGTTTAAGCCTTGAAGGATTTTAACAAAACGCCTAAACTTCCCATCTGTTGTGTCTTTAGACTTTTTTGAAGGGAAGGGAAGAGTCTTCGCCGATCTCGGAACCATCACGGGCTTGAGAGGTGGCGTTACTGAATCGACAAGGGGGTCGGTCGGTGCTGTAGAAGGGTCGGTACTGACCTTGAGGGGGTCGTTACTAATCCTGGGACTAAGGGAGGGGTTCGGTGGCGAAGACTTACCTAGGTTGGGGTCGTTAACGACCTGTGTGTGATCGGTACCGAGTGTTTGAGGCTCGATATCGACCCTTGTGGGCACGTTATCGATCCGAACTGGAGCATCTTCGTCGTTATCGGGCTCTTTCGCCTTGGCCTCAACACGGTCCGGTAGTGTCTTTCCACTCCTTAGGTGTACATCTGCAATTTGTCCTCTCGGGTTCTCTTTGGGGCGGCCCGAGAGTTGACCTTGAGGTCTCGGAATCTGTGCGACTAGGTTGCGAAGTTGAGAGTTGACGCTTTTTCTCCATGTATTGAACTCTCCCAATTGGGCTTGTACACCTTTCATCTGATTATTAAGGTCAACCCAGACTCCATTAATTCCCTCATGGATGCCTTGTACCCAAGATGGGGGCTCTTGATATCCTGGAGGTCTATAGGGTGCGGGCCTTCTATCCGGTGGAGAGGTGCATCTTGTAATAAAATAAAGGAATAATCGTTTTATTTTCCCTTATAGTATATTTTAGAAGTTTACGGGATTAAAAAGTATTATTCTAAAATAAATTTTTAATGATTTAATAAGTTTTCAAATTCCAAATAATAAACAATTATTGTGTTTAAAAAGATAGCATATCTTATAAATAAATTATTTTGGAATTTATAAGATTTTAATATCTCTAAGATATTATCTTTCACGAGAATAATTTTAATAATAAAATGTGATTTGAGAAGATATGTGTGAGAATAAAATAGAATTAAAAAGGATTTGCATGAAAATTTATTTTTGGAAAATATTTTTTTAAAAGATAGGGTGGTGTGTATTTTAGTTGTAAACAATAAAATATAAAATCTCCAAATCAAATCAATTTTACCTTTCTTTCTTTTCTGTTTTCATTCTACTTATCTTAATGCTTTCAAAATCAGATTTCAGATCTTTTTAGGCCATGATTGTGGCCAATATATCTAAAAGGAAGTTGGAAATCTTCCTTTGCTTGAGCTCTACAAATCAAAAGCCCTATATATAGGGGCTTACTAGTATATATTCTCGTACCTTGTACGGGTTTTTCTTAAATAAAATATTAATAATAAAATATTTTTTATTTATATTTATTATCCGAGAAAAATAATCACGAAAATGCTTAAGTATAAATTTTGAATAAATATTTAAAATCAATAAACAATAAAAGTTGTTTATTTGAAACAATACTATTCTACTAGTATTACGAATTAAATTAATATCAAAAAATGATAATTTATTTAAATAGATAAGTAATAAGATAAAAATTTATAAATTTATTATATACATGGGACCGTTCAAAATAAACTTGATTATAGTTATACGTACATTATACTATCTTTATATTAAACTTATTTATCTAAACCTATCATATGCATTCTATCTAAAAATAAAATATATATCCTAATATTTGTATAATATATAACATTTAAAAATATCTTAATGATCTTCCTATTTATCATATCCAAAAATAAAAGATTATTTTTTAAAAATTAAGAATGAAATTTTATATCCATTGATTATAGTGATATAAGATTGTACACACATTACACTATCTTTATATTAAACTTAATTATTTTGTCAAAGATTTGTTTTAATAAAAGGGGTGATGTGGTCCAATCTAAAAGCAACATTTGTCATTTATTAATTTTTTTAGCCTCCTCTTTAGTATATAGTTATGATGGTAGATATAGATAGTTATGGATATTTTTATTTAAAAGACATATATGTCATCATGTATACATTTTTTTCTTCTTTTTTTAATTTATGTTTTACAAATATAATAAATATAATGTGCTTTTTTATATGTATTGGTCAAATCTACTAATATTATTTTTTCTTTATGTTTTATTTGGGGATAAATTTTTACAAATATTATTTTATCTTGATGTTTAATTGGAGATAACTTTTTTTGCATAATTAACTATTTAAAATTATTATTTTAATAAAGGGGTGATGTGGCGCAACGTGGTGGCAGAAATTGCTTCGGCTTTAGTTATTAGTAATAGATTTTGCTCGAATTTTGCACACATTCAACCGAAATCCTAGAATGCGTCTTTCTTGTTCAAACTCCGTATTCTTCCAAACCGTGAATCGAAACCCAAAATTGAAGCCATATTCAGAATCCTCATGAAAAACCCTTCGAAAACACTATGTACCCATTAATATTCTCGTGATCTAAGCCTTCCAAAATCCCGATTGAAAGTCACGGATCTGCATAGGAAAACAAAGCACAACATTGCTCGCGAGGCGCTGGTGTTCGCCTCCATTCGCCGTCTTCGGACCACCTACGCTTCCTCCACTGCCAACAATAGAGATAGGCGGTTTCCGCCTTCCATCTGTCGTCGGTCCCGTCCCGAGCTACCGCCGGAGACGCCACCACCAAGCCGCCCAAACCTTGATGTTCGTCCACTTTTCTACTCATGTTTTTATTTATGTACAACCCTATTTTTATTGTTTTTATTTTTATTTTTATTTTTTTAATTTCGGTTTAAGCTTAAATAAATTGTTCTTAATTGATATTGATATGAAGTTTAAGGTATTTTTAAAGATTTATAAAAAATTATAAATATTTCATAGCATAAGGTATGATTTTTATAAGGAGATTGGCCTATTTTCATACAAAGGTTATGAAAATAATAATAACTATGATAACAAGAGATTATTATAGTTTTTTTTAAGAAAAATCAGAATATCAATTATTCTTTCGTTCTCATAAAAATATGATTTTAATAAAATACAGTTGTAATGTTTTAAAAGCGCTTTGCTTTAGGAATTTCTTAATCCATTATTATAAGATAACGAAAATCTAATGGATTTCAGTTTTAAAAACATATACACATGTTGTGCCATATCCTATTATAGGTTTGCAATCCAAGGTTATATGATCTCGACTATAACTTTTCGAAATTTCTGAGGTCGTCAATAAGGCAAGTTCCCATACTTGCTCGGCTAGGTCAATTGTTTGATTTGTGTGAAAAGTCTAATAACCATGTGTGTTTTCTTGAATGATGTGATTATGTTTAATATAAGTCATGCATAAACATATTAAGTTTGTTAGAAATATAATCATGAATGAACTTGCATAAGCATTTAGTTATACTCTCTCATAAAAATAGAATTAAGAATAATTGTGTTATTAGGTTACTACGACTAAGTAAGCCATGCCATCATCTGAAGTCATACTTGGTCTTGTCAAATGCGCCTGTAAAAATGGCAAGCAGGGCTTGGTGTTGTCCATTGTGTGACTATCCTCCCCTTTCATGGAGCTCCGAGTATGATAAAATGGGTCAAGACCGAAATCAATAATTAAAGACATAATATAGGTTCTTGATGCGGTGAAAATGATGACGTTGTTTTGTTTAGGCCTTGATGACTGTGGATTTATGTGTTTATCGTCTTGATTGAGACTTGTTTTGGATTAGCATAGGACCCGGCGTGAGCCATAGTTGCTCTAGACTCCTCTTTATAACATTTTCGCACTAGATGGAATTATTCATAGTGCTTGGTCATGATCGGACCAGTTATATCGCATTGAGGGGTGTTGCACTCTAACTAAGTGCCTTTGGGACTTAAGAACCCATTCTTATCTTTTGGGACATATGAGCCCACTCATCTGGACGTAAGAGGCATCACCCTAGCGTGTAATATTCCCAAGATAATTCAAGGGTGTTACAGCCTCGTCTTGATGAGGCATCACCGTCCGACGATACACCGTCGTCCGATGCGGCACAGTCGTCCAAGGAGACACCGTCGTTCGTCTTCGGTCACTCATCGAATGCAAAACTCTTGTCCGGGGATGATGGACTCCACATCTCCAATAGAGAGGAGACGGGCCTTGAGGAGGAGAGGAGTCCACCCTCCCTGTGGAGAGGATTTGCCTCGTGGTCGATCACAAGGATTCGACCCCAACAGATGGACCCGATCATGAATGGTCGCCAAATCTGGGCCCGATTTCGCGACCAGTTGGTCCCTAATCTACGACCGGGTGGTCGGGAAACGTGGGCCACGATATGACGACCAAGTGGTTGCCGGGGTCAAGTGGTCGCTAATATCTGTGACTAAGTGGTTGCTAATCGATTAGCGACCAAATTTAGCGACTGTTTTTTGGATTTTTTGTAGTGTGAAAGTTCTAAGTGTTGTAATGAAGATCTTTGGGATAGAGATTCGCAAATAGGGAAGTTCTATGAGATTATGGTTTTCTCAACGGAGTTACATAGAGAAGGGAATAGACAAGTTTGACATAGGAAAGGATAAACCTGTGATCACACCTTTGGCAATCGTTTCAAGCCCTCACCAACCTAGTGTCTAAACACTGATGAAGATTAGAGATATGTTACAAGTCCTTTATGCTAGTGTAGTAGGGTGTTTGATGTATGTTGTGGTTTGCACAAAACCTGACCTAGCTCAAGCTATTAGCCAAGTCAGCAAGTACATGTCTAATCTTGGAGTGCAATGAAGTTGATTCTTAGTTATTCGCGGGGTACGGCCAACAGTGGTCTCTTATTTTTGGGGGCAAGAAGTGTGATCCTTCAATTGTTAGATAAGTTGATTTAGACTATGTTAGTGATCTAAATAATAAGAGATCTACTATAGGATATGTTTTTACACATTCTAGAATCTTTGATTCAGTCTATTGTTGCATTATCTACAATTGAGGCAAAATACATAGCATTAGAAGAGGCAGCCAAGAAAGCATTATGGGTTATAGGACTTATGAAAGAGTTGGGAGTTGAGCAAGGTGTGTTTCAGCTACATTGTGATAGTTAGAGTGATATATATCTGGCTAAGAATAAAATGCACCAGATTCGAACAAAGCTTATTGATGTAAGATTTCACAAGATTAGAGAGATAGTAGCATCCTACTACAAAAGGTGCATACTTTTGACAATGTTGATATGTTGATCAAGCCAGTCACCACAGACAAGTTCAAACATTGTGTGGGCTTAGTCTACGTCTCTCAGTGCTAGAAGAAGCAAGTAGCCCCTAGGCAACACACAAGGTCATGTAGTCAGAGATTTTTCGTCAAGATGGAGATCGTTCTAGCTTACTTAAAATTAGGAAATAATTCAAGGGGGTCATAGTTGAGCGAGCAAGAGCTAAGCCCCGGGCCTTGCTTGGACTTAACGTTGTATTTGCTTATCCACAAAATTAGTAAAAGAAAATACTACAAAGGACGATTTGCTCCAAATTGGTTCTTCTCTTCTTCGCTTTGCCATTCATCTAATCACCCAAAAATCATAACAGAAATTGTTTACGTGGATGCGTGCACTTCACACTTCCCCAACCTATCTTCCAACGAACAGAAAGCAGCATTTGTAATATGTGACTCCCGATGACATTGAAACGAATAGTTACGTACGAAAATCCTCCACATCACCGAACACGCTTATATACTGTACCAATCCATTTCTGTAGGAGTCTCATTTCACCTCACACCAATTTGATGACCAAATTTGACGGTATGAAATTGCACTATTTGTTTTTTCTTTATTTTATTTTTTTACCGTCAGACGTACGAAGTTAGTTGTACTTGCTAAACCAATAAATAGAAATTATTTGCCTTCTATGGCCCAGCCCAGTGAAATCGAATCCTGATAAACATAGGATCATTACGTTATTACAAAGACGAGTAAAACGGAATGAGCCTAGTTCTCTCATATTATAGCTTCTCTTTCAGTTTGAACACCAGCATTCTCTAACATTCATATATACTGATATTATACATAGGAAGATCCAGTTGTATATGCACATTCAGGGAGATTCCCCAAGTCCCATTCATAGTTGATCAATCTTTATAGCTTTGGTTCAGGCATCAACAGCAATGGGAGTAGCAGCGAAAAACGTCTTCTTCAAGCCTCGAGCTGAAGGGAGGCGAGGGAAGCAACACTGAGCAGACTTCTCTGACGGCATAGTCTCAGATGGAGTCCTTTTGGCGCTGCTGGATTGGGAGTTGCTGCCTGACATGTAAGGAGTAGTTGTGTAGACAGATTTCGGAGTTTCAGCCGCCTCAGCTTCACGTTGGAATTCATCCTGCTGGTTTTCTCCGGTGCCCTCGCGAAACAGATCAGCAAGTTTCTTTTTCTTCTCTGCTGGTGATGTAGTATTTGTGGGTGAGCCACTGTGTTCTCGGCTGTCAACGCAGTTGGTATCTACTTGTGGCATACTTGGGTTGGGTTCTGTCAAGACCAACAAATACTAGAATGTCATTACAGTAACCCAAAAACTCAACTGACAACCAAGTGAACTGCTAGCTATTACGTGTAACCGCTGATTATATCATTGGAAAAAAGAATATAATTGGTTGGGGCCACCCAATTACTAGGTTATACGATAAAAAAACTAGTCTACTTGGCCAAAAGAACTAGGATAATTTCGACCAAAAAAAAAGAACTAGGTTAATTTATTTTTATGAAAAATACAAAATAAGTGTTCTCAAATGCAACATTTTTTTTTATACAGAAAAATACAAGATTTTCTGTTCTAAAAATCCCCGCTTAGTTCCGTGTAGGTCCTGCCTAGGCGCTGAAAGGTCCTATCCCGCCTAGTCTTCCAGCCCGTTTAGAAGACCAGTGGTCTTCTAGCCTTCTAGGCACCTGTTTAGGCCACCTAGGCGGTCCCTCTCCACCTAGGGACCGCTTATTGTTTTAAAAAAACACTATCTGTATAAAAAAAATTATACAAAAAAATACAAAAAAAATTCTGTATTTTTCAATTTTTTTGATCTAGCCAAGAATTTGAACCAGAGAAATTTAGCCCCCTTTGGATCGAATTTCTGGCTACGCACGCCCCGTTGGGCTGAAATTTATTTCATTCAAGCAGTGTACTGAGGCAACTAAGGATGAGGGATTACCATCAGCAGCTGCACACCAGTCCTGAAAGACAGCTCTATTAGTTTGTGGGGAGAGATTTCTGCTGCTGTGGAGGGGCGTACTGCCACGTGAAGGTGTAAAATCTGCAGAACCGATAAGGAATCTGTGAGCTATGCAAATATACAAGCTTATGGGCTGTCACCCTGTTCTAGTAAAACCTTAACTTCAAGGGCGCTCTATAAAGCATTTGAAAGAATAACATCAAGAGTGATCATTTTGGATAACCATCAGCGCGCGGTGCCTGAGTTTCTTGCTGAACAACATGCTCATACTGGAGACTACAATCGTGATAGGCCAAATAAAAAAAGCAAAAGGGTACTAAGGGTGAGCTTTTCGTCATATATTACCTCCATTGACACTGTAAAAGTCATCATCACAGTCAGACTCTAGCCACGGCTGGGAATCGAAGAAGGCCTCTTCTTTACTACCTGTAAAGGGCAGGCGATAAAATTACAAGAAGAAATAATGCACTCACATAAACAATCTGCTCAAACAAATATCATATTCTGGTATGGAGATTGGAGAGAGTATGCAAAGAAAACAGCTAGCCACCATGCGCGCAGTTCAAGACCCATTTATCTAGCAGGAACAAATATCAAATGCAACATATTTGCCATCAGCTTAGTTCGGGTAGGGTGGGTAGCCTATTAGTTCCTTCCGCTTTTTCTGGATTAGTCAGACTTGAGATTGGAATTATGTTATTTCGTCCAATGAAGGGGTAGGTTTTGGTTTTGACCCACACAATATGCTAAAAGCAAAAGAGTAGCATAACAATACTCATTCAGCAACATTGAAATCATATTTCTCAAATGACAGTCCAAAAGTGCCAAGTTGCTAACCCATGGAAGAAACTTGGGTCACAGAAGTTAGGTCTATGACCAACCAACTTCTTGACTTACAGCTAACTTCTTCATCCAGTAACCCACACATATAAAACTTCATGATTCACAGCTTGGAGGCAAATAAAGTAAAAAAAAACTCTGCACCTAAGCATACTGTTTCATTTTCGATATCCTATTTTTATCAAGATAAAATCAACTAGTTACTACCTTTTTAAATGACCATGACCTAGTTAAAATGACCAACCAAACACACTCTATGACAAATTGACAATCAGTTGACATAAAAAACTGATGAACAAGGTTTATCTCACTAAGCATATCCTGAATATGAATCTCATGATCCCTGTGTTAGACGACCAAGCTTTGATAAGAAAAAAAATAAAAATAAAAAAACAAGAAGAGAGAGAATAGTATCAACACTATAATGATGGAGATTATTCATTAAGCACCGATTTCCTCCGTATGAAGCTTTGCAAGACAAACGGGGAAACAATCAAGTAAAATTGATTACAATAATTGATTACAATCAAAGTAAAATTGATTACTCATTAAGCTATTACCGGAGCTAAACTGAGAACCAATTGGCCTATGAACATTTGGTAGATTCTTCTTGACAGGTGTAGAAGGCATCGAATTCGGATTCTTGTCCGTTTGCGAGTGCACAAGCGACGCACGGAACTTCCCAGAGGAATCCAAGTTTCTGTGAGTCGAAGCACATGAGCCCATCTCTGTTCTCCTTGGATTTTTCTAGGTCAACAAAACGCAGCAGTAGGCTACTTTCAGCAGTCAACAGCCCCCACCAAACAAACGAAAATCGTGAGTCAGTTTTTAAGCTTGATTAATTGATCGAAGAAAGAACACCGATACCTAGAAGATGAAGAAGCTTACTTACTACAGGATAAGGCGATGAAAATTGAAAACTGAGAAATGAAAGTTCAGAGCGTGTCACGATGGAACATAAGAGGAAAGGAGATGAAGAAAATGCCAAAATGGGGGCCCTCCTTGAAAGCGAAGTTAACTGGTTTGGAAGTCTGGGTCCCACTTTGAATAGTACGTAATCAAAAATCACACAATATTTTCTTTTTTCTTCTTTTTTTTCTCATATTTATCCATCAACATCACACTCTCTTCCTCTTTTTCTATTGACTATTTTTTCCTCTCTCCTTTCTAGTTATTAGTACCTCTTCTTACAAAATTGTTTTATTCCGAAAAAAAATGTATATGTTTCGAAAAAACTCAATCCGCTTCTTGAGAAATTCACGGCCCGGTTGAGAGGTTGGCAAGGTCGTTTCATAAGCCTTGCGGGACGTGTAACCCTTGTTAAATCGATCATTTCTTCTTTACCGGTTTATACCATGGCCACGGTGGTCTTGCCTTCTTCAGTTTGTTCTAAGATTGATAGCATCATTAGCGGATTCATTTGGGGTGATACGGATAATGCTCGACGAATTCATCTCGTGGCTTGGGATGACATTTGTCGTCCTAAATCTTTTGGTGGTCTTGGCCTTCGAAAAATGTCAGATTTGAATCTTGCTATTATTGGCAAACTTGGTTGGCGTTTTGTGACGGATAATGCTAAGCTCTGGATTGATGTACTTCGTACCAAGTATGTTCGATCGTCTTTTTGTGATTAGAGATGACCTTCCTATGTCTGGAAAAGCCTACGAACTAGTGTAAACAACATTGTTGTGACAGGTTCTCGTTGGAATCTTTGTAGTGGTGTCAATAATCGTTTTTGGGCTCAACTGGTTATTTGATTCTCGGTTACTGGAGTCTGTATGTGGGAATTGTTTTACTCCGAAAAAAATGTATATGTTCTTTGGAAGCAAATAGGGAAATTCTGTCTAGTACCCCTGAGTTTTGTACTTTTCCGAGTGATGCCCAAAAAAAACTTAATCCGAGAAATACCCCCGAGCTTTTAAAAATTCCGGCCCGTGCCCTTACTTAAATATACTCCCAACTTCCGTTTACAATCTTTTGTTTTTAAAAGGAAAAGAAATTTTCAATTTTTTATACCTTTTAAAGCATCAAAATAATAGAATGGGGGATAAAAAAAAAAGTTAAAAACCCTCTCTTAGAACTACTGGGCGAACTGCGAAGGTCATCATCGTGAACGACCACTACTGGAAATCATCCGGTTGAGGGCGAGCAGCCTTGCGCGGTGGACGGACAACTGCGCACGGTGGACGGAAGATAATTGCATGGTGGAGGGACTGACATCGCTTGGCAGTGGACGAACGAAGATTTAGAGCTAAAGTTCCAGGTATTTCTTCTTTCGATTTAGGGCTTTTTTGCAATTGGTGTGTTAATGATTGAAGTTAGGGCAATTTAGGGTATGCATTAGTTGATTGATAGTCTCAATAGATGTTTTTTATGCTCAATTTGAAATTAGGGTTTGAAATTGTAATTAGGGTTTTTGATTTTCCAATCCTAATTTAAAATTAGGCGTTTTAGCTACTTTTAATTCATTGATTTCTTGCTTATATAATTTCAGTAAAGTGCATAAGAATACCTTGAAAAAATGGAAAAATTAAACTAGTCTTAGTAAAGTGCTTATATAATTTCAGTAAATTGAACTAGTCTGGATTAAAAGCAACTAATTATAAGGTCTTAGTTGGATTGAAAGCAACTAATAACTAGTTTGGATTGAAAGCAACTAATTACAAAAATGAACTAACCTGTTAAAATGCAACTCCATTGCCCTCCTGCATATATCTTTTGGCTCCAATGTTATACAAGGTCTCAGTTGAAACAAATTCAATTCTGTTTCAATGATAAAACTTGTTATTATTTTGTTATTTTTGTTATGTTGTGGTTATGAAATGCAGTATGGGAGACAAGAAGGTATTAATAATGCATCCCAAGGCTGTCGACTACTTCGATATTGTAATTGATGACCCTGATAAGTCGAGTATGCTGTATGTTTTTATTGAGCTGTTAGAAGAGGCTGTAAAACAGAGGTTGCATCTTCCAGAAAATCCGAGTCTTTGGTATATGCAAAGTCATAAGTTGGAGAGGGATTGTAACTTAAACAAGAAGTCTAGTCTTCTCCACCTCAGTTTTTACTGTCTGGCACACACAGGCACACAATAGAGCCAATTTTCACGATGAAGCAACTGCGATCACAAATTGTTTCAACCACATTCGCAAGTCCTCCAAAACCACTCTTCTAGCTACATGGAGGAAAGGTGATCTTGCTTCTCAAATATGCCTACAAGCCATTGGTTTTATCTGTTTAATGTCATCTTGAGTGATCTTCATGCTAGAGGCTAGCTGCTACTTTTGTAAAGGCTCTTATGGTGTTGATTTTGTACATCCTCTTATCTCAATATAGAATTCACATTGCTAAAAAAAAATAGAGTATGTTTTACACGGGCCTCTACAAATTGATAAACAAGCCACATGTAAATTCAAGTACAAAAATAATTAAACCAAAAAGCATCTACTTAACTGTTATGTGACACTCTAAATCTCAGTCAAAAGATAAGATCAAGAATTCCATTTGAAAGAGAATCCAAAGCTACACATTGAACTTTCAAACAGGATTGACATTCCAAACAAAGTTCGGTCATATCCAGATGTATGAATTATACAAATAGTGAGATATAAATCTATCTATTCAATCCATAGATAAAAGGAAATTGTTGCAGTAGCAAGATCCATTACAAAGTAGCAAGATCCATTACAAAATCTTTTGTTCACTTATGAATAATGACAAATAATAAGTGTAGTAAAGTGTATACAAAGTTAGGATGTTAAAAGATTCTCCAAAGAGATGCTTGTGGCCACAGAAAAAGAAGAATGCGCTTGTGTTTGCACGTAGAGAAGCAAATCCACACATAAACGCCATACAAAGCTTCACCCAGGGGACATTGATGGATTCCATGGCAAGGCTAGTCGATGATAGAAACTTCTCAGATAACTTTTGCTCCTCTTCCTTTAGCAATGTAAAGTCCTATATGATCCATTAAATCCTGCAACAGAAAGATCGAAATACTTGTAAGATGATTTTGAAAGTGCAAAGAAGCATGTTGAGAAAGATGCTCTGGGCAAAAAAAATTGTGATGCATCCATATACTGCATTACTTTGATATGGAAGATACATAACTTTAAAGTTCTGGTGTACCATCTTTTTTTGAAAAAAATCCATAGTTCCAATGTAGATCAGAAAAAGATTTGAGTACAATTTTCAGTACTCAAATCAAAACAAGGAACATAGAGGATATGGAAACTCATGCTATAGCATTGGATTGTTTGATATGGAAGCACCAAGCACCAGCCTGTATTCAATCGTTCAAATGTTCAAATCAGGTCTGAAAAGATCAAATTTTATCAAGAACTTCACAAGAGCAGCTTTAAGCTCATCAGAGAACCCATATGGAATATTATCAAGAACTCTCCAGGCAAGATCAAATTTTACAAATTTCTTTCATATAAAGTGAAGGCCTAGGATTAAGTGGTAAGGAAGAGGTTTTGAACAAACTCTAAAATATTATAGCCAAAATCATGGCTGAAAACGCACATTATGAAGCTTTTCTTCCATGAGATTTCATATAAAATGCCGAGGTCCACAACAATAGAAGACATTAATAAATTTGACCAACTGATTTAGATCTGTTGAGCTTCTAATTTTTTTGTTTTCACGTTGAAAAATTGGTTCTGTTTACGTGTTATTTGGCACTAAATCCCCAATTTAAGGTGTTTTAATGCTAAAACCTAAATCCCAATTTAAACTCAAGATTGATCCACCCAAAATTGAACATACAATCAACTAAATTGCACTCTATATCTCCCTAACTTTAACCATTAACACATCATTTGCACAAAAAAAAAAACAACCCTAAATCGAAAGAACAAATACCTGAAAATTTCGCCCTAAATCTTCGTTTGTCCACCGACAAGCCAAGTGATGTCCGTCCGTCCCCCGCTAAGCGAAGTTCGTCCATCCACCGCGAAATTGTCCTCTTTCCACCGCGAAAGGACGCGCAATCGCCGTGCCTCCCCCGACAGCCATCCACGTCGCCCTTCGCCCAATGCCTTCTCTTTTTCGTTGTGAACTTGTGATGGTGGTATAACGTAAAATTGACAATTTATTTTCCTTTTTTTAAAAAGCATTTCTTTTTCTTTTTTTAAAAATATGATTGTAAACGGAAGTTGGGAGTATATTTAATTAAGGGCACGAGCCAGAATTTTTCAAAAGCTCGTGGGTATTTCTCGGATTAAGTTTTTTTTGGACACCACTCGGAAAAGCATAAAACTCAAGGGTACCAGACTGAATTTCCCAAATTTTTTTATTTTGATTTGCACAGAGAGAATTCAGATTTTTGGGAATTCTAGATGTATGCGGTTTTTGTCATCACCGAGTGATAAAACGGGATTTAAGAAAAATTACGGAGTTTGGCTTAACAAAAGCCAAGAAGCTTAGGCTTGCGTTCACCTAGCGTTCGCGCTTTATGGCCGCAATTCCAGCCTTCGCGCCTGTTCAACGACACCATTTTGGAAAATATAGTCGTTGGACTCACCCGTCCAGGATTCGTGATACTGTTTACGTGAATTCTGGACCCGCGGTATTCCAACGGTTACTAAAACGGTCAAAACTTTCTCTATAAATACCAACTTCTATTCTCATTTTTGGAAAACCTTCATTACACGTATCATTATATGAAAAACTGTCATCCAAAGAGGAAGAGACGTCATTGAGTATGTAACACCCCCTTCATACCCTGGAGGTATTACCGCCAGTAACCCCGATTAAGACTAAACCGAAGCTACCCAAGGCTTTAAACTGACTGAACAAACTAAAAGAAACATTATAGCGGAATAAATACAATTGGTCTTATGCAAATCTTAACTTAAAAGAATAAATAAATAGAACAACTTTCTATTTAAACAAAATCTTCATCAAGTCTTCCTTGAGTTCTTATTTCTGAAACTCAGCTTCGCTTTGAAGTAGTTCAATCATGATCTTCACTCAAGTATAGCCATTGGAAACCTTTCTTCAACTTCTGAAGCTTCAAACATCTGAATCCGTCTCTTGAGTCAACTTCCAAGAAGAACCTGATGTATCGTAAACCAACGATGGACACCAGCCAACCAAATAAAAGAAAAGAAAAAGGACGGGTTAGTCTAATGATAGACTAGAAAGCGGAGAATCTAACATGGTTCTTATGGTTGTAACTAAACATATTGGCATCCAAATCCGATTAGACTCGGATTATGATCCAATAGTTAGCAGTCTTATAGAGAATAAGAAGGAGACTCGCATATTCAAGAGAGAGAACACCACCGATTGTGGTTTCTTTTAAGAAGCATAAACAATTGTTGGGAACTCATAATAATCACATCACATTTTGAAAAGCCTCCATCGACTATTCAGATTAACTTAATCAAAGTTTGATTAAGAATCATTCATAATCGGGAGCAAGAATGGCTTTCCGACTGGACGAACCATTCAGGTATATTAATGTGCCTAACGCACTTATCTTATATTACTTTCAAAACTTTTCACAAACAAGTTGGTGGCTTTTAATCGGCTCGAACTACTGCCGAAACACTCTGGTATTGTAGAGATCATCGGAGTATTTCATCCATTGTCATCTACCATGTACCAAGATCACAAGACTTGAGCTATCCTTGATCTTTTATTTTGCATATGGTGAGGTAGAGATCACAGAGGCCTATTACCATGTCGTCTACACTCCACCATGCCGAACCTACACTTAGCTAGAGTGCCTATCAACCCTCTCACACGAAGAGTAGGGGATCAGAGTCATGACTCACCATTAGGATTTGGCCCCTCCTAATGTAATATTGTTTAAAGAGAGGATATGGAACCACGTTCCCCTCCCTGAAACTACCTTAATCAAAACAAAGTCTCAGCGTGAGACAGCATACAAGGTCACCCATAACGGACCTAAATCCAATTCTAGCGCAAAACTGAATAACAACATGGTCATTATTTCTAACAAATATAACAACCTATCATATTTTATTAATCATACAAGTTGTTCCCAACGCAAATATTAAATGGGATCCAATTCCTCATTTAATAATAATAACGCAAGATAGAATCGTCCACTTGCCTTTGAAGGCGTGCTCAACGTCCTTAGCAATTCCAACAGTAATCTTTATCATCCTTCTGACAAATATAACAAAAGGATTTTTCAGCAATGAGCTCACAAAAACACCTCTTAGTTGTATTCTCAACTCTTACAACTTCCTAATCGATAAACGATATAATTTCAGAATATCGATATATAATAAATCCTTAGTTATCAAGCTTCAAGGAGCCATCTTGGCGGAAATTGGAATTATAACTAATTATCCGCTTCACTTTTGAAACAATTTTCTAAATAAAAATTGTTCATTAGCAACAGTTCTTAAAGATTACCAAATCTCGGATCAAACGGATTAACAACGAATCCTGAGTAGTTATCCGAAGTCCTTTACCTGCCAATCGGTAACCAAAACTTGTCTTCACTATAACGGAAGATCCGGACGTCCGTTTCACGAGTGGTTTGAACCTATGGGACCGTATCAACGTCAAGATTATAAAAACCATAAATTTAATTAGCAAAGTGGAACCGAAAGGCTCTTACAGTGGCTCCGCAATCAGCCCGCTAATTAATTTCGATCGTATATACCTTCACTCTCGCTGGTTCCTCTTTTGTGCAGCAGCAGCGCCCAACAACATGGAGGAAGAAGAAGAAGAAGTGAGGTGGTGGTGGTGGGGGATGGAAGAAGGTGTGACCGGCGGTGAAGTTGCTTTGCCGAGTCCGTCGTCGTTCCACTCTCTCATTTGGTGTGGAAATGAATTGAAGGCTTTGACAAGTCAAAGAGATAGGTCTCGTTCCCATCATCTTATCTCTTTCACGGTTCCTTCCCTACTAAGACTAGGAAGATATGCTTATAAAATTCAAAACCCGTCTCGGAACGGGACTTGCGTTAAAGCGGTAAAATTATGTACCTTGGGTGGAAAAACTCACTAAACGAAAAATGTCCCGTAAATTATGTAGACCAATAAAATCAATTTTCCATGATTTTATCTTGCTACCCTTAATTTTTAAGGCTTCCGTTTCGCATTTTAAATCCTTTTCGGTACATAATTAATAAGACGGCTTATCCAATAAATATTCTTTTTCCACTGAAAAATCCTAGAATTCACACCGATCCATAAAATCATTTCTTTGTGATTTTAGGATATCACCAAAAATTTTCTAGGATTTAATCTCCAAGAAAAATATTGGATTAAGCGTTAAAACGAACAAAAAGATTAAAAGGATATCCGAGAAAAATTCAAAAATATCCTCAAAAACCGCAGTTATTACATTAGTACCCCCTTAAAAATGGTTTCGTCCTCGAAACCAAGGAGAACTCGGAGCACAAGGAAGATTAGCATAAGCACACATACACACAACCACTACAAACCTATACAGAAGTTTGTAGTACCCGCTTAAAAACATACTGTTACTTCTGCACCAAGCACAATCAACCATTGCTTAGTTACCAAACTTCTTCTTTACAACGTTCATGAACTTTGGAAAATGACTCACCATTTCTTGTCTAATTTCAAGTCTTTTCTTTACCTCCATTTATAGGCCAAGGCAGCCTAATCAAAGGTATTTTCTCATTCACGATTCAACCTGACCCTTCTTCATAGGGGTCATTTGGTTGAATATTCATCTTATTATTATTGAGTATATGAGATTTATCGAACGCATACCATCAAGGAAACATTACGGATAGAATGCACTGATGGTGGCAATGCCAACCAATAAACAAACTTACCAGTTCTTTTCAGTATCTCGAAAGATCCAACATAGCGAGCATTTACGTTGTCTCGCATTCCCCAGCGGAATATGCCTTTCAAGGCGGATACTAGAACAAAAACGTCGTTCTTTACAATAAACTTAACATGCTCTCGCTTTAAAACAACACACGACTGTTGTTGCTTTTGAGCAGTTAGCACCCTTGAACATGTTAGTGCGATATCAGTTGTTGTTCTCTTGGCCAAGTCTGGCCCACAAAAACCTTGTCAGTATTGTCATTCAACAAATTGACAATCAACACTTCCGGCCTTATAAAGCCTTAAAAGAGTCATTTCTTTATCGTGAAATCAAAATTCTTGTATGTGAATTCACTCAAACTCAAACTACCATTCCAACTCATGTGGAATCCAGAATACATGTCCTCGGGAGTTTGAATTTGTTTTCTTGCATTGTTCATCACTTTGATGAAGGAAGCTTGCGCTAAAATTCAATTCAATCCACAAAGCTTGATGTCACTCCTTTCAAAACTTTGGCATGAACCATCCATCTCAATCAGAGATAATAATCTTCGGGGTTTTATGAAGATGAAAAACTTCATGCATGAACACCTCAGCTAACTTCTATACTCTTTAAGTCAGCTTAAATGCATTAAAAAGAACACTCTAGATGAGTTTCTTAAAAATCTTCATATGCATCCTTCTTTCATTAAATCTTGAACGACTAATGACAAGAATCCATTGTAACATCTTCCTACTTTCATTCTGAAATAGGAAGAGACTATAACATTTTATCTGGTCTTCTATGCTCAATCCGGACTTCCAGACAAACCAAACATATCAAAATCAACTCGGTGACATTCCACTTCATGTCAGTCCATCAAAAGCTTTATCTTAAATCCTTATACATTTACTTGTTCCAGGATAAACTAATTAAGCAAATAACTATGCCTCCTTTGAAATAAGCTTTCAAAGCTCATCAACAACAGATACTCATGAACAGTTTCAAAACCAAGCAATCCATAATCTTGAATAACAAATCCCGGTGTCTTACCTTCTTGATCTTCCTCATTGATCTTAAATAATATTACTTTCCCATAATACTTTTCCCTGATCTGGTCAACAGATTTTGAATAACATCCTAGGATATTCACACAACCTTGTTGTCATCCAAACGAAACCTTTAGTCCTTCTCAAATTATTCCCTTTACAAGGATTACTTAAAATCCTTACTCAATTTCCTTTTTGAGACAAAATCTCAGTATTTCTTTAGCCAAGAATATGAGATTTATCCAGCACATGACAAGATAATAACCTATCTTGTCAACCCTTTACATCCTTTTCTCAATCAAAACTCAACTTGAGCATACTGACATTCAAAAGTAGTTATCTCCCTTTCAACTACTTCAAACTACACTCTTACGCATTACTATACCCAACACATTGGACAATAATACCTGTAGCCCAATAATTTCCAACAAAATTGTCTTCATTGACAATTTTCAGTCTTTTTCATCAAAGAACTGTTTAGACTTCACTTAACATTCTGACTTGTTGAGCAACCTAACTCTAAGGATTAAAATATATCCTTACGTGTCCACTCTCTATATCCAACCTACCAAAGAATCCTGATGAGGTATTTTCATTATTGTTAATACCTACCAAAGAATCCTAACTTAACCAAATTTAGTAGAATGGTAAGTAGGGGTCGATCCCACAGAGACTCGTGTATTTATGTTATTACTTAAATGTCAAGTAACCAAGATGGTTTTTTTTTGAATGATTATGTAACTAACTAATCTAGAATGCAAATTAAAACTAACTATGAATGCAAGGATGAGTGTAAATATATGAGAGAAGTGTGTTCAACTAGTTAAATCCATCATAAATATGCTTATTGATCATTGAATCTCTTCATTCTCAATTCACTTGAATAATCTATCATGGATTATGATCCAAACTTCATATTTAGTTGAAAGAACTAACAGTCTAAACAACCCTAATCATTTAACAACCTAGAAAAACTTCTAGATTGAATTAAACAACAACTTTACGAGTCAAGTATCGATAGAAATAAACACTGAGAGCAAACAAACATCTAAGTTATTTGTGGATTTATTTCTTTCTATAACTGAATAGCCCAAACAGGTCCAAACAATTGCAGATTCTACTTTATCTAATCAATCCCAAATGGGAATTAATCAGATTAGTTGTAAATTAGCCTAGAAATTCTATTAGATGGTCAATCTAACAAAACCCTAGATAAACTTTGATTCAATTAAGCATAGAGAATAAAACCTATTCAAGTTTGTTGAGAATCAATCAAACCTCACAACTCATGCAAATCACAATTTCAATTAACTAGTCAAACACAAAGGAAATTAGCAATGCATGATTGAATTAAGAAAGGTTACAAATTTGGTTCAAAGGTCTCCTTTTCAGAAAACTCTCTAGAATAAACTCTAGCCTCCAAATTGCAATTCTAAGTTATCCAAGAGAGAGAAAACTAAAAGGGAGTTTAAGTATCTCCTACAACTAAAGATAGAGAATATCCTAAAGTCATACTATCAATAAATAACATAAGACTAGCCCAACATGAAGCCCACAAAGTTGGTTATAATTCTCCGCGAAGTGCCGAAAAGCGCGGCTTGTCCCATGAATGTCCATGAAAAGCGCGGTTGCGCTTTTCCTATCCATCCCGCGCTTTCCTCTCGGTTTAGGATATAAGTGACACTTCAGAGGCTATTTTGAGCCCCTTCGAGTTGGAATTTGGACTCGGAGTACAAACATGAATTGTATCACTTTGAATTATCTTTCCAATGATAACAAATTCAGCTCCATAAGACTACTATAGCTCCCAAACCAACATTGGAAGATAGAGGTATCGAAACAACAACTCCAATCCACGACCCGGATTTAGGCGTTCTTTTCCCACAACCCCTTGCGCCTTAACTCTTCCAAACTTCATTTTCACCACTCTAAACTACATCAAACTCCACCATAGTCTTTTAAGCTCCACCCCGACCACACTTGTTTACCTAAAGATATGCAAAACCGAACAAAACAAGCACAAAACATGAATATCCTAGAAAAGTTAAAAACCTAAAAACTAGACTAAACTAAGCTAAAACCAAGCAAAATAAACATAAACATGCATCCTAAACACTACCTAAATGCAAGGTATCAAATTTCTCCATGCTTAACCCTTGCTTGTCCTCAAGCAAGACATAAATCCAAGTCACACCATAATCCATAGAGCAATTCAACATATAAATATAACGTGACCAAGACATCATAGCATGCATTTTATCAAGAAAAGAGCAAAGATCATGCATTTATTCATTCTAGACCTCACCAAGATAATGTGTTTGCTCTCATATTGAGGTGTTTAAGGGGCGTGTTTCACTCAAAATTAACCATGAAAAACTAGAGTACCGTAGCATAAGCTTGCATCAACGCTCTAATCCTCCACCACTATGGACCAAATACACAACAAAAATCATGAGTACTTTTAGGGGACGTAATGGGGAAAAGGTAAAGAGAATTTGTAAGGGATGATATTTAGTCATGTGGTGCTAAATCCGGGATGAAGAAATAATCCTAAAACCCGAACTTTACACTTTTCTTCTTAAAACTCCCAAACTTTCTTCACCAACTCCATAAACTCATTCAAGCAGTTTGTTTCTTCTTTCTTTCTTTTTTTTTTCACTTTTGCCTCTTTCTACAACTCTTTTTTCCACTTATGAAGGCTATTATTCTTTCAAGCTCACTCTTTTTTTCTTTCTTTGCAACAAAATTTTTTCATATTCATTTTTTTTTTCAATTCACACTAGAGTTGTATTTCCTTTCTTTCACATCTCTTTTCAAATTTCCCATACTTATTCAAAACTCACAAAAAACAAAACCAACATAAAGTCCTAAATCCCATATGGATCAAGCTTATTAGGCTAGGAATTATTTTGTAGTGCTAATAAAAATAGACGTAATCTCAAAGAAGTGGGGTGTCAAAACATGTATCTTGTAAGGTAGGAAAGGAAATAATAGGCTAATAAGAAACCATTGTCTCAATCATTTTAATGTCATGCATCATAGTCATAAAAAGCAGTTTTGAAGCTATATTCATGCGCAATCCTATAGTCAATGTAAATAATCAACAATCATGCTGATATTATAGAAATTTCAACATATCATGCAAATCATGGGTTAGGATTTCATACTTAGCATTGAAAAACAAGAGGTATCAAAGAATGGGGAAATAAGAACCTAAATGCAATATTTATGTATTTTTTCAAAATTTTCTAATGCAACTATATTCAAAAATTTTCAAGATTTTAGTTAATACATGTAAAACTTGAAATATGCCTAATCTAATGCAACTATATGCAATGCAAAAGTAATTACCTTACCCCGTGCTTAAAACATACTTTGTCCCCAATGTATAGTAAAAAGTAAAGGAAAGAGAAAAACTCACAAAGATCTAGCTATCGTAATTCGACGATGGTGGTGGTGGGTAATTTGTGGGCGGCAGTTAACTTCCGAATCTGAGATATTTGCTATACTAAAAAAACTGCCTAAAAAGCAACAGATTTTACTGAAAATTAAAATTACTCTAATTCTTGGGTTGCCTCCCAAGAAACGCTTGTTTAACGTCATTAGCTTGACCTTGAGCATCAATTGACAAGATCAAACATTGTCAATGGGTTTAGCAACCTGTCAAACACATGTGCACACATCTCAGAAAAAATAAGTAACACCATGATAAATTAAAGATGCATAATATAACTTTGAAAGACTGTTTTAACTTATCAAACATGTGTGCCCAGTTTGGCATGAAATGGCATATTCTCAAATAAATTCAGCACAAGTGGTGTGTTGGATCGTAGGTTAGTCAAAATCACTTATGGGAACTGTATCAAACAGTTCCCATATGCAGTGGAATGAGTAAATATGCAGGTAAGTAAAACAATAGAGATAGTACCCTTTTAGAGGAACCCCACAACGATCAACTCATTGCGTGAGTAAAACTTTACCTCCGCTTGGAGGGTTTTTGAATGAGTTTCCTTTTCTTTATTGCTCAATTCCCTTTAGGTTACAAGAATACAAACTTCTCTCTTCCTACTAGGACTCTCTCCCTAGGCAACACTAATGTATTCTCTCGACCCTAACCCAATGAACGCTCACAATCAAAGACAAAGCAAAACTCAACCCCCCCCCCCTCTCTCTCTCTCTCTCTCTCTCTCTCCTGTCTCTTCTCCTGAGTTCCCCTAGACCTAGGAACTCGTTCATTCTCCTACACCGTCGTTGAGATTAGCTCGCCGTCGGGGACTTTTCACCAACTTGATGGTTCTCTCTCGACCAACTCTTATGCTCTTCTTCCATTGTGTTTGAAGTTTTTGATTTGGGAAAAGTGAGTAACAAGGTTACCATTGAAGGGTTTAAATAGGCATGATGACAAACCCTTAGCCACTAGAGGTATTTGTCCTAAATACCCTTTTTGCCTTGCTCTCCAAATATGATTCTTAAGGTTGACATGTGACCTTAATTTGAATTTGAATTTTGAACTCTTGAATCATTTCGGACCATTGGATGGTCATCTTCCTTCTGCCGAGGCTCTAAAAGTCTGAGATGCCCTTTTGTCCGAAACAAACATGATCCCTAAAAATGCGCTGAGATGTTGCTTTCACGCATGCGCCGGTTCCCATCCAAAGGGAACTCTCATCTTCACGGTTCCCTTGTCTTGGGAACTCTTCTTGACTTCTGAGGGATTCCTGTTCTTCTCATACAGTTCCCATCGTGTAGGAACTCTATTTTGTTCTGAGGTTGGTCGCTCTCTTTTCGTCGTTGCATTAGTTCCCATGAAGTGGGAACTTGTTATTTTGTATTTTGCTTTGCGATGCACAACTTGTTGTGCTGAAATACTTGGCAATTGGGGTTAGTTCCCGTGGTGTTTGTCATTATCAAACTGAGAATGTTGTTCCGATGTTAATGAACGTTAGTTCCTGATACCGACTTAACATGGTGGCTTTAGAAAATACTTACAATATGACTCAAAGCACTCGTCAACAATACCACTTTTATTCAAGATGGACTCCATATATTTTTCACCTTCCACCTTGTGTTGTAAACTTGGTTCCTCATCTTGCAACTCCATAAGCTCTGGATGTGAGAAGGTGGGAAAACTGAAGCATGGGATTTCAAGGCCAAACATAGGGCACACCATGACAGCGAGAGCCTTAATAGATGTATCATGTTGATTTTCTCCCTCATGGTTGTCTACTTCATCAACAAAGAAGTCATCATGGTCGACAAAATTGTCTTCTTCCAAAAGCACAAAACCCTCTAATAATTTACTCCACATGGGTGAAGATGATTCAGGCTCCCTAGGCTTTGTAAGTATCTCTACGCCAATACAGACTTCATGTGGCTTGTGATGATCTTCTTAACTTGACTTATAGGTGCAAATTCATATTGAGCATCAAATTCATCATCATAACCCTCATCATGTGTCTTAGATTGCTCCTCAACTTGCATCTGGGTGTCTGAATTGTTTTTGTTTGATTCCAACGTGATTCCACCACTTATGTCACACAACTCAAAAGGGCATGAGATTGTGGAATGAAAACTTGAAGAGCATGACTCACAATGCTCCATGATTATAGCATTCACCCCTTTGGAGAGATCCCTGATTATATCCTTAAGAGACTTAGCAACTTGTTGGGGTGGTTGGGAAGATGACTCGACTAAAAAGCTTTGATGGCTCATGAAACAAAAGAAATCCCAGCATTCCTCAGGTCCTATAAATAAAAGCCTCTCATTGCCCATGTAATCAGCCAATCCCCTTGTCTCAAGATTCATACCACGGATAACTCTCATGTTTAACTCTCCGTCACTATATCGTATCCCCCAAGTACCAAGCTCGAACACATGGTCTTGAAATCTAGAAAAATTGTCATGGAAGTGTTCATCATGTAGCTGTCTACATTCAAACAAAGCCATGGATTAGTAGCACAGGTGTTATGAACCTTATGATAGGTTCACAACACCAAAAATAGCACGCAAAAAAACACACAAATAGCGACGAGTCCCCGACAACGGCGCCATTGCCAATTACCCTAAACCACCCACATAAGGCGTTCCTTTTGCCAAAGACCGCCCACGATAATTTTACTCTTCATTTATGCATTAAAATGTCTAACTTACCCCCATCTTCTTTAGCTTCATTTAAAATGAAGGTCTAGGCTGGGTCATTAAATTTCCACACTTGTGATGATCTATTAGAAGCGGAAGGACCACATACACACCGCCGTAGAATACCGCTACACGCTCGCCGTCGCTCACATATCTCTTACTTCTCCCTCCTTCGGGACATGGGCGACGATCTCCACCGATTCGTCGATGAGAACTTGCTCATCGTCTCTGCCTCTTCCTTTCTATCCTCTCTCTCCTCTTCAGTGCTCACCCTCCCCTCCGACGAAGGCAAGTTAAACGACCATCGAAAACAAAGCCAACAACAACCAAGTCGTTCAAACAATGACTATTCGTCATCTTCAACCTCAATTTCTCATTCCATTTCCTACACAAATAGAAATCTGAATAGAAAAGGGGAGGTTAAATTTGTGGAGGAAGAAGAAGAAGAGGATTTTGAGATCTACTATTCCTTTGTTCATCTGAAAGGGAGTTCTTCTTCTAGCCACGTTCAGGTTCAGAGAAAGCGTCATTCTGCAAAGCCAAGGATATCATTCAACCCCGTAACTCCAATGATGAATTGCTCTAGTTATTACAATTCTGATTATCTCTATGGAACACAGTACAATTCTTATGATTCTTCTATTGTTTTTAATCTAAGCGGAAATTATTAAATGAAGGGTAGAAGATGGGGGGAATAGTAGAAGATGATGAAGAAAAGGAGGAAAGGTAGAAGATGGGGGCAAGTTTGACATTTTAATGCTTAAATGGAGGGTAAAATTGTAATTGCACACACATTTAATGAATTTTTTGACAGAATAGTATGGTGGGTAGTCTTCGATAACGGAATGCCTTATGTGGGTGGTTTTGCGGTAAATACCCCTATCTTACGGGTGGTTTTCGATTTTTGCCCTTTATAATATTCTATTTATACATATTCAAATTATAGGTCGTCGGAATAGATTTTTCTATTGTTTTCAACTGCAATGGTTTGTGGAATGATCGAAGAAAATTCTTGATAGGTTGCAGAGTCGAAGATTTTTTTCCTAGTTATAAAAAAAACTCAAATCCAAATAGGGTCATACTCACTTGTGACCTAGCCGGTAAATATAGATGTGGCAAGAGGGTATTGCCCGGAGCGGAAAATAGGAGCATTGATAAGCCACTTACCGATATTCAAACTAGGAAGTTAGATGCCTATTTGAATTGAATGAGGTGCGAATAAAGGAAAGAAAATGGATGGGTCTTAATGGTAAAATGAGGACAACACATTCACGGTCTACCAACTAGCTAGGTAGCTCATCTATATGCAGGCCGATTGACAGATGAGCAGAAGGAGTTTGTGAAAGAGAAGTTCATATATCTAGCCAACCGTAAGATGGTACTTCAAGAGTTGAGGGCAAGGTACCCGGGAAATGTGACCTCAATTAGACAAATCTATAATATAAGGGAGAAGTTAATACTTGAGGATTGAGGATAACTGACGGTGATACAATGGTCTTTAAAGTTCTTGAAAGACCGGGGATACATAGTCCATCCTAGACAGGTAAGGGGTTCAGATGTTATGAATGCCTTGTTTTTTGTCCACCGTACGGGTCTCTGCATGCTGAAGATGTTTCCTTATGCGTCATTATGGACTCCACATACAAGACCAATATGTACGTTATTTTAATATTTAATCGACTTGATTAGTTTTTTCCATTATAATGTTTAAAATAAGTTGTTTTTCTAGGTACGACATGCCTTTATTGAAGATGGTTGGCTTCACTGGCATTGGAAATACATTCAACATTGGGTTTCCATTTATGTCAAACGAAGATGTCTCTAGTTATAGGTGGGTGTTAAGTCCATTGAAATTCATGTACGATGAGTGTTGATGGGTGTTTTACTCGACAACAAATAAACTTATAGTCAAGACCCCGCTGATTATAGAGAAGTCAGGATCGTTCCATGGGAAGCACGGTTGTTTGTCTATCAACTACTAAAAGCATGAAAAATCAAGAAAAACAGGCAAAAACACCTATGACCAACCGCCTTAACGACCTTGTCAGGGTCGGTAACGAGCCTGGAAAACCTACGAACACAAAATAATGAACTAAACTCAGGTTCGGTACTGAGGCAAAGTGAACTCGATAACGAATATTACGAAAGCAAACAAAAACTCACTCAATAAGAATAAAAGATCTAGGACAAGGGTTACCACAACATAGCCATGCATATAAACTCATAAGAAGATAAACATCATGCCTTTAAAAGATAAATTTATCAACTTTCGCTGATTAACAAGAAAATCAATCAATTCTCATAAATTAATTCACTCAATCACTTGTTTTGGATCGAAAGCTCGAAACTTTCGTAATCGAACAATATCAACCTTCAAGTTAACAACTTTCTCTTTCGATCGAATTGAGAACTCAAATTACCTCGACTATCGTCTAAGTATAAGCACAACAAGCAATTAAAATAGATAAAAGGCATTCAAAACATCAACTTATTCATCAAACATGCATAACTATGCCGGGTTTCAACCCCTACCCTAGATAAGAAAACTACTCACTACTCATAGTAATAAAGCAAATAACTTTAATAAAAGAAAACATTGAAAACAAACTAAAACTTACTTGAAATTAATAAGAGAACTATCGTCTTACAAACTCCAAAAGAATCCGAAAACAAAACAACACCAAGTAGAAATCCGACTAACGACCCTCGTCCTCTCTCTTGATCGAACCAAACTCGCAATTTCCTCCTACTCGACTTCTCCTAAAACTAATCTGACTCCCTTTTTTCGGACTTAGAACAAGGGTTTTTATACTAAGAAAGCTATCTATTAAAAAACCTAAACGATAAAAACTTACCCTAAAACGATATAGGATATAATAAGATAAAAGATATAACAAGATAAAAGATATAGGATATAGCAACCCTAAAGTCAGTTAAGCTTTCTACCGACACGGAGCCATCGTTAACGACCCTGCACAGGGTCGGTAGAAATCACAAACTCCTGTAACACCCCTGTTTTACAACATTGGGTGTTACCGCCAGTGACCTCAGACTTTACCGTCCAAAGTCACCCAATGCTTTAAGAATGATATAGAACAATTAAAATGCGGAATAAAAGCAAAATACATAATAAGAAAAGGTGCTCCCGAGGGAGACTTGGTTCTTACAAAACATCTTACATTGTTCCCAAACATAAAGTTGTTCGGAATTGAAATGCAAAGCCTGCTTGTCCTTGAAACATAATGAAACTAAAGCAAAATGATAGAAAGGTACATCTTGAAAATCCTTGTTCTTCCTTCGTCTTCACTTCACTTCACGCCTTGTTGGGATTCCTAGATTCTGACATAATTCGAGGGCGAGCGAATGCCAAACAAACATGCGGAAAAGAAGAATTAGTCTAGGAGACTAAGCAAGCGGGAAGGGAACTTCCCGAGGGTATTTCGGTAATTTCAAGTCTTATCGAAGGAGATAATAGGGTTGTGTTTACGATGAGGCCATTTATGTGGGGCTTAAAAGTACGAAGGAGAGTATATCTTAAGCGAAGATAACTCGATAAGCGACAGAAGAGCTACTAGATTGTAGACTTCTTTGGAGTAGAAAGTATGTTGGGAACGTTATTAATCTGTACAAGTCAAAAACCTCTCGCGCTCTGAACGGACCGAGAGCCGGATCGATCATTTGAGACCGGTCCGGTTTTGGTGTCTTAATTGTGCATTGGGCACTTATCTTCTTTAGTGACAAAAAGACGTTCAATTTCATTTATGATTTTGAATAGAAAGTGGTGGGACACGGATAATCCGAGCCACCCAAGGGAGAACTTCGGTTTCCCGGCACTTAGCTAGAGTGCGCACATCCCTCCTTGCAATCGGAGCGAATGGGATCATGATCCCGAAAGTCGTATGGACGTATGACTTAGTAAGGTGATATAGAGGCGTCGGCTATTCCGCGCCCCTCTCTAGTTCATTCGACGTTGATCTCTGAGCGAGATCGCAATCAATCAAGATAACAATCACACTAGCATAATAATACTAACATAGGAATGTAAAGCGTGCTATGCTAACAATAGTCGTTATTTCTAGCAATCGATATTTCCTAGGTTCATTTTTATTTAAGCATACACGTTGTTCCCAACATCGAGAATTTTAACGGAATGAAATATAAAGGTCACAAGGGGAAATTCCACTTGCCTTAGCGTAGCGAGTTCTAACAAACGAGCTTTGACGACACTTATGTGATTCCCGACTACGAGCGAGGATTCCGACCTATCGACACGGAAATTTACGAAAGGGCTTAAAATCATGATTTTCTTCCCAGAGTTTGGATTATCTCTTAAAATATTTTATAAGAGAGTTGGAATTTCTAAATTATTAAGATAATAATTTAGAAAGTTATTTTTCTTAAAATAATAATATTCCTTTATTATTATTTTGGCTTTGTAATATCATTTTTATTCCATAAAAATTCTATTTAATAATATTAAAATAATCCTTTTTAACTTCACTTGTTAATTCCTTTTAATATAATTTAGGCAAGTATAATTTTACAAAAATATCATACTTTATCTAAAAAGTATTTTTCCTTTAGAATGTACAATCCTTATTAAGCTTTTAAAGAATCTATTTTAACCTTTTGACATATTTAACTTAATTAAACTCTTATTTTCCAATTTCCAAAATATTCCTTAGTGAACTTTATAATATTATTTCCTTCATCAAAATACTTTATTAATAATGCCCCCTTTAATTGAATTTCATTTAATTGTATATTTCACTTTAAATAACGCTAATAGACTTATAACCTATTTTCTTTATAAAGTAACTTACTAAAATTACTATATATTACACTCCTTGTTTACACTATTCCTATAATCCTTTTTACATTATAAGAATTTGAAAAAATACTTATGATCATAGTCTATACCATCATCCTGACTTATAAGTATCCTACTCCATATTTATAGTCCAATATTATAACATTGTAGTTTATAAAATAATATCCTTTCTATATTTAAATGATTTCTTTCCAAACAAGTCAACTTTATGCTATATAATGTCATAGACTCTTTATAAGATCATACTTCTTGTATATAACCTAGACTTATGTTTCGTAATAATTCTCTACACTTTAGTGATTAACAAATTAATATTCTTCTCCTATGGTGACTTTAATAATATAATTATTAATAATATCATTCTTCCATAAAATCAATATCTAAAGTAAAACTATAGTTCATGGAGTTTGGTTCAAATGAAACAAACTCTTATCCTAAAACGAACTCTTATCCTAAAACGAATGCACTTTTTGTAGTTAGTAGTGCATTTTTCATACTTCAGGGTGCACTTTTTCGCATTTGTACTTTTCGTACTTTTTATTGCACTTTTCAAAAACATTTAGTGCAATTTTTCGTAATGCACTTTTTGTATCTTTCAATGCACTTTTATATGAAAAGTGCATTACTAACTATGAAAAGTGCATTCGTTTTAGGATAAAAGTTTGTTTCATTTGAACCAAACTCATAGTTCATGACTACTAGTTTTGAAACAATTATACTTTTGTAAAATTTCTTTACAATTTTATTATTATAGTATGTCGTAAGTATTCTAACGTCATCATAATTTATTATAACTAATATCATAAACTAACCTAGTTTACTTTATATTCACAATTATATAAAAATACTAATAAAAGTTCCTATTTTGTAGTAGCTTTACACTTAGGGTATGCTACTTTATATTTTAATAACTAATGAATTTATTTAATAAACTTATCATCATTACTAAGAACATATAATATGATATTGTCTTATAGTTCAAGACATGCAATATTATTACCTTATATAAATCTTACTTCTTTATAAAGGTGATATTTCTAAGATTAAACTATATTTCATGTGCTAGTAATTTTATAAAATAACTTTTTATAAGAGTCCTTTAGTTTTATGAATATAACATGTCTTGCATAATATACTTTAATATTATATGATAAATTCTCAATACTTTATTTAATTCACTTATCTTCTCCTTTCAACTAATCAAGATCTTCAAATAATATTTTTATTAAATGATAACTTTATTAATATAACTATCATTAATATAATTATATTCACAAAACTTGTTACTCTCAACATTAGAGATAAGTAAAATAATGTTTTGTATAAATAATATTATCCCTTTCTAAAATGCAATATTCCATAAAAAAAAACTATAATTTGTATGTTACTAATTTTATAACAATACTTTTATAAGAGCTTCTTATACCTATTTAGAATAATCATGTCTTGCAACTATTAAAATATGATATAAAAATTTATCACTACTTTAAATATTTGTACTAATAATATTTTCCACTAGCAAGATTTTTCCAAATATTTTTATTAGATTAGATCTTCCAAATAAACCCATATTATTAACAACTTTATTTTAAATACATAAATTAATTGATTTAATTAAAATAAAAGAGTTTAGAATATGTATTTGTTTAGTTGCCTGTATTACAGAATACAGTGGAAGAGAGCAGGGGAGGGTCGGCGGTGTAGGGGCGGCGCACCAGCAGGGACGACGGGGCACGGGCGGCGCTCGGCGGGGCTTCGACGGGCTGCTGGGGGTCCGTCGGTGGTCCGGCCTAGGGGTGTGGTGGTTTGGTGATGGTTTGAATTGCCTTCAATGGTGATTTGGTGAGAAAAATTAGAGTTTTCAATGGCTTTCTATGGCTGATTTTTTTTGAACACTTGAGAGCAATTTGTAAGAAGGAGAGGAGGAGGATGAATGGGTGTGTGTTATGAGAAGATGAAGGCCCTTTTTATAGGCCAAGGGGAGGAAGCTTGTGATCCATGCCATGGGTGATGCACCAATGGAGAGGAGGAGGATGATCCTCCATTGGTCACACTTGTGTTAGTTTGAAGATGATGGAAGGTGATGCAAGAAGAGAAGTCTTGCAAGCAAGAGGAGAAGATGGAGAACATGCATTGCTCCCATGTCAAATCACTTTGACTTGTTTGGAGAAGAAGACTCAAAAATTGATATAAAATTAAAAGAGTGGGGTAAATGGCAAGAAAGTCACATTGGTCTAGCGGAAGAGGGGAGGGGCGTGTGAGGCGGATTTGCAAGAGGTCTCGGGTTCAAGTCCCGACTCTTGCATTCTTTTTATTGAATTTCCGTTTTATTTTTACTAGCTTGTTGTACTTCTTTTTTTTGTTTATTAAAAACCGAAATTATGATGCATTTTTAAATGCTTTTACTTATTCCTAAACCTTATAATGCCCTCTTGCAATTCATTAAATTTTAATTTACGTACGAAACTCTTTTTAACGAAAAAAAGGGTTATGTATATAGAATATATTTAAAGATTCTCCTTTATAAAAGACAGAATTATAAAATTATATTTTATTGGATTTAACGTCTTGGAATATTGCGGATATTACAATAGTAACCCCTTAAAATTAGTTTCGTCCCCGAAACTAGGAAAGACTTAGGGCGGTACAAGGTTAACACGGAAAGTTCCTAACACTCACATCCGTGAGGAAACACAAAAGGGTCTAGTACCCCCTTAAAGAACATTTCGTTCTTTAGTTAAGATGACTGTACAAGTAGAAGAATTATTATTGTACCTTTATCTTAAGGAATCGTTAAGTTGGAAATCCTTAGGAAGATTCCCATATTTGAGATTATGTGGCTTAATTGGAATCAAGGGATAGGATTGAAAATCCGATTGATCTGGCTAGTGAAGTAGGCAGGGTCCAACAATTTTATCCAAAAGCTTGGGTCAAACCTACGGAAGTTTTGGGTTGACCTTCCTGAACATAAAGGTTTGATTGCTTATAGAGTAAGCTTCCTTATTGAAATGAACACTTAGGTGCTTCTAGGAAGCGAGTAAGTCCATGGCTAATCTACTCTATATTTCTAGAATTTAGTCGTTGCAGAGGAATTCTTTTTAGGTGACCATTCGATAACTGACGATATGGAAATGAAGCTTGAATATGCAAGGGTCATGCCTTGGAAAAAGAATTTCGAATTACGATTTCTAAAGAAGTTACTACTGGGATAGGGGATGGTTGTTTTCCAAGAGATAGAAAGCATCTTTACGATGTCGTATTGGAATATATTATACTACCGAGAAGTGGTTCGAGCGTCCCTTTATTTTATATTTTACAGTATTTATAAAAATGTAGTTTTTTTTAAGCAAGGTTAACTCGAGGGACTAAGTGGTTTCATTCCACCGATGTGATCAGTATCGGGGAGCGATTTCCAACATAATCGCCTAAAGTGTATATATTCATAGGAATAAGACGTGAAGTTCTACCTCAACCAAGTGGCCAAGATGGGAGGTACAAGTCCATTCTTATTCACCACCATGAATCTATACCGAAACCTTTGATTTATAACTTACAAATTCATTATGGTATATAAGTAACATTTTGAGGTGAACTTAGTAGTACAATGTATATATCATAAAGTTAAATTGGGGTTTAGCTCGAACGTTCTCTTATATAAGTTATCAATGGAACACATGCTTTGGTTCGATACACAAGGATATAATATGATAACCATAATCATAATATAGATTCAAAAGGAGAAACTCTTACGAGGAAGGGTGTCACCGACATAGTTTGACATTTTCATCTATTGTTACGATACAAAATGCCTTAAAGGTGAAACTAATAAGATTACGAGTATTAAACTGGGATAGGAAGGAGGATCCAACTATTCTTCTGGAACATCTGATGAAAAAAGGTTTGTCATTGCAGTGCATCTCATAGAACTATTGATCTTGACTTTGGGATGTAATCGAGCTCTTTCCTTTATCCTGAGCTGTAGACTACACAAAAGCAGTTCCCGTCGTTCTGTTCGAAAACTAAGGGTACTGGGAGACTGTGTTGAAGTGAGTTGGTTGCCTATAGAATTGGCGGAGATGTCCGTCTCTCCCACAGTTGAAGCACTTCTTAGGGTTCTTGGTACAGTTTCGGTTGAGGTGTCCAGGTTCTGCACAGTTGTGACAAACTATAGAGCCCTTCTTGGTTTCTGGGCCTTGTAATGGTTTAGACTTAGTTGGCTCGGACCCAGTCTTGCTCTTCTTTGACCAGCCTGAACTTTGTGGAGAGCCTGCCCTCTTAAATTTGCCATTCTCCTTGTTATGAGGTTGTCCCCAATCTTCTACCCTTGGTGCGGGTTCCTCGAGCAAGGATTTTTCCATGTGGGCCGCATCCACGTATTCTCCCAACGTTGTGTACTTGCGATAACTCATCAGAGCTTTTATTTCTGGGCTCAGTAATTCATGGAACCGTTGAATTCTCTCTGCCTTAGTGGGGACTTTCTATGTGGCACCTCCCATTTGGGATTTAAGCTTCGTTGCCTCGGGTATGCTCGGTCCACCAATCTTTTGGTAAGGAACCGTATAGAGCTTCTCTTTTTCCCAACTTGTCCATAAGTGATACAACATCTTCGCTTTGAACATTGCCCAATTCAAACTTGGTTGTTCCGACAAGTTTGAACTTTCCCACCATTCTCATGCTCCTCCCCTTAGCTGAAGGGAGGCAAGGTGCACCTTTTCCACTTCTTTGCACTCAAGCGTGCTTAAGAGGTATTCCATTTGTAAGAACCATCTTACTATCTCGTTGGTTTCTCCCGTACCGTCATAAAGGTTTGGCTTCAATGAGGAAAAAGTTCTCAGGTTCTTGTCACACTCTGAGCAAATTATTGAAGAAGAAGTCTGAACGATATTATCCTTTGCGTTGCTAGTTTGACCTCCTCCCGCTATCTTCTTCACGTCGGGCAATGTAGTTGGAAACATCTCCTGACTGAATGGCTCCACGTGGACTCTTGCAGCTTCGATCTTTAAAGGACCACTTCCCACCGTCCTTGGTGGGCATGGAACTTGTTGATGTGGGTCCTCTTGATTTTGACTAGGGTGCTTAGACCCTCGGTCATTTTCCTGAGGCAGATTGCAAGCAAAGGTGCTCCTATAGTTTTTCTCTTTAGGGTCCGCCATTCTTTGATGCTGAAATTTTTGATTTTCTTCTAATGTCAACAAGGAAGGAATGGTTAACAAGGTGTAAGAGGACTATCCGAACTAATAATGGAAAACAAAGGCTGGAAATGAGTAACGTCGAGTAGGGAAGAGTTACTACTTTAGTTGTGACGAATAGGAACACGTGTCCACTAATCGTCCAAATGATGAGGCAACTTCATGACTCACTAGGCATGTCGGGCAACTTAGCGAATTTATAAGTCCCAAAATGTCTTGGTCCTAGCAACTTCTTTTCTAACTTCATTTGTCACCGTGTTGACTTATCAAAATCGAGGCGAAGAAAAGTCCATGACGTGGCTTTCACATAGCTTTATTGTGGTTGGCTTAATCGGTTGACAAAATCAAACATCACGCCAAGCTTCCATATGTTAGTTGAGCAATTCCTAACTGCTTGTCGGTACGTCAGATTAATATATCTTTCATTGGTCGGAATTTTCTACCACTCCTTTATTGCTAGATCATTGTTTGTCCCTCACATACTTCTCGATAATCTATTTCGAGATCGGGTTAAGTGGAGACATGTTAGATCTTTAGTCGACTGAGCCTTCCTTGGTGTTCTCCTTGGAAATTTCTATTTTCCCGTGAGTCACTGGCTTGGTAATTTTGGCTCTTATGGAAACGTAAGTATTACCTTTAGTTGGCGTGAATTCTTGTAATTCCCCATGAATTTATCTTCTGGTAGAACCTTTTTTTGTAAATGGCTAATAATCGACATTCATATAGAATATCCGTAATTCTATATATTGAAGAAGGATATAGTTGTTTTTGGTGCCAAGTATAGGCAAGAAATGACGCGTAAGTTTAGAGAAGATAGAAATTTTTTATTAGAACTTTTTATGGAAACGGGTTACAAAAGGCTCTACATAATAAGCCATTACACTAGGGACGAAAACAAAGCTACTATCGACCTGACTATTCAAGGACAAAATGAATAGTTGAGTTAAGTGGACTACTTAGAGTTTCACACTACTTAATGATAAACAACCGAATTTTAGCCCTAGGGTGTGGTTAGGAAACAAAAAGTGTCCAAGAATCCTTCATCAAACAAACTTTCATCGAGGGCGCCTCCTTCGTGGTTCAACAGTAATTGGGCTTGCTCGATGTGCCGACGGGTTGCAGCTATATAGCCACGGTTGACTGCAAGACGAGCATGGAGTTGGGCGTCCTCATTTTGGTATGACCTCAATTCATCCAACCACACTTCCTTGCGTTGAATGAGGTAGTCATACTTTGGTTGACGAACCCTTGTTGGGTCTGGGCCTTTGATTAGAGATGGTTTTCTTGCTTGACCATTTGCTTGGTGATGGGATGACTCTCCCTGAGTCCAGTTAGCCCATCCATCCACTTGATAGGTCATTGGAGCTTGACTTGTGATTTGATGGCGTGGAGTCTCCGTCATGTGTCCCCATGGATGACATTCCGAGAATTCTTGCTTAGTGATTTCCTGACTTGATTGGTCGTGAAGGGAGTTATTAACTCCTCCCTCGAGGTATGCTTCTTCATGGTTTTCTTCCTCGAGATTCACCTCGGGTGCATTTTCATGTATCTCTTCTTGTAGTGCTAGTTCGGGGTTGTCCTCGGGGTATCCTTTTGGCAAAAACGGCCATTGAGCGAAAGCCTCATCAAGCTCTTGAGCGGCCTTTTTGGCTTCTTCCCTGATTCGGGTTTGGCTTCTAGTGAGTACCATTTCTGTAGAGGAGAAGAAGGCGTTTATATAGAATATCCTTTGATTCTATAAGGCGAAGACATGTTGAAGGATGTTAAGGCATTGTTTATAAAAATCACATATAAAATGTTTACTTTAAGACTTTTCATTTTCTTGGCCCTATTAAAGAGTCTAGGAAATTCTATTTGAACACAACTAAGACGGAAATTTCTTGCTTTACCAACAAGTTTACTAAGGTAGAAGTTAAGTTTACCAAAAAGTTATATCGAAAATTGTCTAGAGTTGAAAAGTTGAAACACTTATACTACTTAAGTTTTTTAAGAAATAAGTGTTGAGATTACTAACAAGTTCCCTAGTGTGAAGGTGCGAGTATTTTATAAATTTCTAAAGAAGTGTTTAAAATTCTACTTGAATTGGAATGTTCGTACTACTTCAGTTTTAGAAGGATAGAAAGGGAGTTTTATAAAAACGTTAGTTCTAGAACTAAGTACTTGGTATCTAAAGTTTCAAACATTTTAAGAGGTTTTTCTTAGCTAAGAAGTTTCAAGAGGGAAAGTTATAAATCCTAAGTTTTCTTCAAGGAATGTAGAAGAAAATTTTTTATTTTTTTTTATGATTGAAAGTCTCAAATAGCGGAACTAAAAGTTAAGGTTTTAAAAGTTCTTGGTTTTCGAAAGTTTTTCGGTTTTTAAACTCTCGGTTTTAAAAACAAAACGTTTAGCTCTGATAGCACAATTGTAACACCCCTATTTTACAACATTGGGTGTTACCGCTAGTGACCTCAGACTTTACCGTCCAAAGTCACCCAAGGCTTTTAGAATGATATAGAACAATTAAAATGCAGAATAAAAACATAATACATAATGAGAAAAGGTGCTCTTGAGGGAGACTTGGTTCTTACAAAACATCTTACATTGTTCTCAAACATAAAGTTGTTCGGAATTGAAATGCAAAACCTGCTTGTCCTTGAAACGTAATGAAACTAAAGCAAAATGATAGAAAGGTACATCTTGAAAATCCTTGTTCTTCCTTCGTCTTCATTTCACTTCACGCCTTGTTGGGATTCCTAGATTCTGACATAATTCGCGAGGGGCGAGAGAATGCCAGGCAAACATGCGGAAAAGAAGAATTAGTCTAGTAGACTAAGCAAGCGGGAAGGGAACTTCCCAAGGGTATTTCGGTAATTTCAAGTCTTATCGAAGGAGATATCAGGGTTTTGTTTACGATGAGGCCATTTATGTGGGGCTTAAAAGTACGAAGGAGAGTATATCTTAAGCGAAGATAACACGATAAGCGACAGAAGAGCTACTAGATTGTAGACTTCTTTGGAGTAGAAAGTATGTTGGGAACGTTATTAATTTATACAAGTTAAAAACCTCTCGCGCCCTGAGCGGACGAGAGCCGGATCGATCATTTGAGACCGGTCCGGTTTTGGTGTCTTAATTGTGCATTGGGCACTTATCTTCTTTAGTGACAAAAAGACGTTCGATTTCATTTATGATTTTGAATAGAAAGTGGTGGGACACGGATATTCCGAGCCACCCGAGGGAGAACTTCAATTTCCCGACACTTATTTAGATTGCGCACATCCCTCCTTGCAATCGGAGCGGATGGGATCATGATCCCGAAAGTCGTATGGACGTACGACTTAGTAAGGTGATATAGAGGCGTCGGCTATTCCGCGCCCCTCTCTAGTTCGTTCGACGTTGATCTCTGAGCGAGATCGCAAACAATCAAGATAACAATCACACTAGCATAATAATACTAACATAGGAATGTAAAGCGTACTATGCTAACAATAGTCGTTATTTCTAGCAATCGATATTTCCTAGGTTCATTTTTATTTAAGCATACACGTTGTTCCCAACATCGAGAATTTTCACGGAATGAAATATAAAGGTCACAAGGGGAAATTCCACTTGCCTTAGCGTAGCGAGTTCTAACAAACGAGCTTTGACGACACTTATGTGATTCCCGACTACGAGCGAGGATTCCGACCTATCGACACGGAAATTTATGAAAGGGCTTAAAATCATGATTTTCTTCCCAGAGTTTGGATTATCTCTTAAAATATTTTATAAGAGAGTTGGAATTTCTAAATTATTAAGATAATATTTTAGAAAGTTATTTTTCTTAAAATAATAATATTCCTTTATTATTATTTTGGCTTTGTAATATCCTTTTTATTCCATAAAAATTCTATTTAATAATATTAAAATAATCCTTTTTAACTTCACTTGTTAATTCCTTTTAATATAATTTAGGCAAGTATAACTTTACAAAAATATCATATTTTATCTAAAAAGTATTTTTCCTTTAGAATGTACAATCCTTATTAAGCTTTTAAAGAATCTATTTTAACCTTTTGACATATTTAACTTAATTAAACTCTTATTTTCCAATTTTCAAAATATTCCTTAGTGAACTTTATAATATTATTTCCTTCATCAAAATACTTTATTAATAATGCCCCCTTTAATTGAATTACATTTAATTGTATATCTCACTTTAAATAACGCTAATAGACTTATAACCTATTTTCTTTATAAAGTAACTTACTAAAATTACTATATATTACACTCCTTGTTTACACTATTCCTGTAATCCTTTTTACATTATAAGAATTTGAAAAATACTTATGATCATAGTCTATACCATCATCCTGACTTATATGTATCCTACTCCATATTTATAGTCCAATATTATAACATTGTAGTTTATAAAATAATATCCTTTCTATATTTAAATGATTTCTTTCTAAACAAGTCAACTTTATGCTATATAATGTCATAGACTCTTTATAAGGTCATACTTCTTGTATATAACCTAGACTTATGTTTTGTAATAATTCTCTACACTTTAGTGATTAACAAATTAATATTCTTCTCCTATGGTGACTTTAATAATATAATTATTAATAATATCATTCTTCCATAAAATCAATATCTAAAGTAAAACTATAGTTCATGACTACTGGTTTTGAAACAATTATACTTTTGTAAAATTTCGTTACAATTTTATTATTATAGTATGTCGTAAGTATTCTAACGTCATCATAATCTATTATAACTAATATCATAAACTAACCTAATTTACTTTATATTCACAATTATATAAAAATACTAATAAAAGTTCCTATTTTGTAGTAGCTTTACACTTAGGGTTATGCTACTTTATATTTTAATAACTAATGAATTTATTTAATAAACTAATCATCATTACTAAGAACATATAATATGATATTGTCTTATAGTTCAAGACATGCAATATTATTACCTTATATAAATCTTACTTCTTTATAAAGGTGATATTTCTAAGATTAAACTATATTTCATGTGCTAGTAATTTTATAAAATAACTTTTTATAAGAGTCCTTTACTTTTATGAATATATCATGTCTTGCATAATATACTTTAATATTATATAATAAATTCTCAATACTTTATTTAATTCACTTATCTTCTCCTTTCAACTAATCAAGATCTTCAAATAATATTTTTATTAAATGATAACTTTATTAATATAACTATCATTAATATAATTATATTCATATAACTTGTTACTCTCAACATTTAGAGATAAGTAAAATAATATTTTGTATAAATAATAGTATCCCTTTCTAAAATGCAATATTCCATAAAAAAACTATAATCCGTATCTTACTAATTTTATAACAATACTTTTATAAGAGCTTCTTATACCTATTTAGAATAATCATGTCTTGCAACTATTAAAATATGATATAAGAATTTATCACTACTTTAAATATTTGTACTAATAATATTTTCCACTAGCAAGATTTCTCCAAATATTTTTATTAGATTAGATCTTCCAAACAAACCCATATTATTAACAACTTTATTTTAAATACATAAATTAATTGATTTAATTAAAATAAAAGAGTTTAAAATATGTAATTGTTTAGTTGCATGTATTACAGAATACAGTGGAAGAGAGCAGTGGAGGGACGACGGTTTAGGGGCGGCGCACCAGCAGGGACGACGGGGCACGGGCGGCGCTCGGCGCGGCTCCGACGGGTTGTCGGGGGTCCTTCGGTTGTCCGGCCTAGGGGTGTGGTGGTTTGGTGATGGTTTGAATGGCCTTCAATGGTGATTTGGTGAGAAAAATTAGAGTTTTCAATGGCTTTCTATGGCTGATTTTTTTTTTGAACACTTGAGAGCAAGTTGTAAGAAGGAGAGGAGGAGGATGAATGGGTGTGTGTTAGGAGAAGATGAAGGCCCTTTTTATAGGCCAAGGGGAGGAAGCTTGTGATCCATGCCATGGGTGATGCACCAATGGAGAGGAGGAGGATGATCCTCCATTGGTCACACTTGTGTTAGTTTGAAGATGATGGAAGGTGATGCAAGAAGAGAAGTCTTGCAAGGAAGAGGAGAAGATGGAGAACATGCATTGCTCCCATGTCAAATCACTTTGACTTGTTTGGAGAAGAAGACTCAAAAATTGATATAAAATTAAAAGAATGGGGTCAATGGCAAAAAAGTCACATTGGTCTAGCGGAAGAGGGGAGGGGCGTGTGAGGCGGATTTGCAAGAGGTCTCGGGTTCAAGTCTCGGCTCTTGCATTCTTTTTATTGAATTTCCGTTGTATTTTTACTAGCTTGTTGTACCTCTTTTTTTTGTTTATTAAAAACCGAAATTATGATGCATTTTTTAATGCTTTTACTTATTCCTAACCCTTATAATGCCCTCTTGCAATTCATTAAATTTTAATTTACGTACGAAACTCTTTTTAACGAGAAAAAGGGTTATATATAGAATATATTTAAAAATTCTCCTTTATAAAAGAAAGAATTATAAAATTATATTTTATTGGATTTAACGTCTTGGAATATTGCGGATATTACAACTCCACTCGAAAAAATTCTATCTTTAGCCTCTTTAACGACCTTCACAAGATCGTTAACGAGCCTTTGTTTTGGCTTTTCTTCGACTTCTTCTTGACTTAAACTTGGACTTTGACTTGATCTTCTCACTTAATCTTCTTCTTTAACTTCAAGTTTTCCATCCTCCACCACAACACTCCAACCCAGCTTTATAAGCGTTCTTTAAAGCTCAAAACCCTGTAAAAAGACACAAAACGGAGTAGCTTCCTTACTTTTCACAAAATATGCAAACTCATCCAAAAACACACAAAACTAAATCTAAAAACTACTAAAACTAAACTAAACAAACTAAGAAATACACCTAAAACTAGACTAAAAACACGAACATCAAAATACCCCATACTTAAGCTTGTTTGTCCTTAAGCAATCACTAAACAATAACCAAAACCAAACAATCATGCTCATCAAGCAAATAGCCATCAACTAAAAAGCAACATCAAAACATAGCAGCAAATAGCTAGCAAATGACTATTAACGTCATCACACATATATAAACACTTAATAGACACAAGCAAAATACAATCCAACCTCCCCAGGGATATATGTGTTTCACTCAACTCTCAAGTGTTTAGGCTTATAAATTCAATCTCTCAACTCATCTTATATGTAAAAACTCATAGAAATTGGAACTTATATCACCAAACTCTCCACCTAAGATTTGTCAAAACAAGCAAAAATCATCAAGAGAACTTAGGCTCAATGAAAAACTTCATAGAAGCTTCCATTCGGCCAGGTTGTAATGGGGCTTGGTAAAAACAATGAGGCGTGGAAATATTTTGGCCATGTGGTGCTAATAATATCCGGGAATCCAAGACTCCAAAAAACTCACACATATACCAAAACACTCATAAAAGAATCATACCAAACTCACTCTTCATTATGCACACTCATTCACCCAATTTATCTTAGAAAGTCTCATAAAACAACTCAAAAGAATCTCTGCCTTATGTTAAACACAAATGCACATCTTACTTGTCCCCTTTTTTCTTCTTTCATTCCCCCTTTTTTTCTGCTTTCTGCTTTTTTTTCCGAATAGCCTCGTTAACGAGCCAACTAGGTCGTTAACGAGCTTCAACGTCTACTCGTTCTTTTTTTTTTTTATCAACAACAACCTTCTTTTGTGCATCCTTTCTTACCAAGAGATCTTTTTTACAAATTAACACAAGAGACTTCCAATCTACCCTTCCAAAAACCCTTGATTTCGAACCAAACATAACATTTCCACTATCAAGATTTCTCCAAATATTTTTATTAGATTAGATCTTCCAAACAAACCCATATTATTAACAACTTTATTTTAAATACATAAATTAATTGATTTAATTAAAATAAAAGAGTTTAAAATATGTAATTGTTTAGTTGCATGTATTACAGAATACAGTGGAAGAGAGCAGTGGAGGGACGACGGTTTAGGGGCGGCACACCAGCAGGGACGACGGGGCACGGGCGGCGCTCGGCGCGGCTCCGACGGGTTGTCGGGGGTCCTTCGGTTGTCCGGCCTAGGGGTGTGGTGGTTTGGTGATGGTTTGAATGGCCTTCAATGGTGATTTGGTGAGAAAAATTAGAGTTTTCAATGGCTTTCTATGGCTGATTTTTTTTTTGAACACTTGAGAGCAAGTTGTAAGAAGGAGAGGAGGAGGATGAATGGGTGTGTGTTAGGAGAAGATGAAGGCCCTTTTTATAGGCCAAGGGGAGGAAGCTTGTGATCCATGCCATGGGTGATGCACCAATGGAGAGGAGGAGGATGATCCTCCATTGGTCACACTTGTGTTAGTTTGAAGATGATGGAAGGTGATGCAAGAAGAGAAGTCTTGCAAGGAAGAGGAGAAGATGGAGAACATGCATTGCTCCCATGTCAAATCACTTTGACTTGTTTGGAGAAGAAGACTCAAAAATTGATATAAAATTAAAAGAATGGGGTCAATGGCAAAAAAGTCACATTGGTCTAGCGGAAGAGGGGAGGGGCGTGTGAGGCGGATTTGCAAGAGGTCTCGGGTTCAAGTCTCGGCTCTTGGATTCTTTTTATTGAATTTCCGTTGTATTTTTACTAGCTTGTTGTACCTCTTTTTTTTTTTTATTAAAAACCGAAATTATGATGCATTTTTTAATGCTTTTACTTATTCCTAACCCTTATAATGCCCTCTTGCAATTCATTAAATTTTAATTTACGTACGAAACTCTTTTTAACGAGAAAAAGGGTTATATATAGAATATATTTAAAAATTCTCCTTTATAAAAGAAAGAATTATAAAATTATATTTTATTGGATTTAACGTCTTGGAATATTGCGGATATTACAACTCCACTCGAAAAAATTCTATCTTTAGCCTCTTTAACGACCTTCACAAGATCGTTAACGAGCCTTTGTTTTGGCTTTTCTTCGACTTCTTCTTGACTTAAACTTGGACTTTGACTTGATCTTCTCACTTAATCTTCTTCTTTAACTTCAAGTTTTCCATCCTCCACCACAACACTCCAACCCAGCTTTATAAGCGTTCTTTAAAGCTCAAAACCCTATAAAAAGACACAAAACGGAGTAGCTTCCTTACTTTTCACAAAATATGCAAACTCATCCAAAAACACACAAAACTAAATCTAAAAACTACTAAAACTAAACTAAACAAACTAAGAAATACACCTAAAACTAGACTAAAAACACGAACATCAAAATACCCCATACTTAAGCTTGTTTGTCCTCAAGCAATCACTAAACAATAACCAAAACCAAACAATCATGCTCATCAAGCAAATAGCCATCAACTAAAAAGCAACATCAAAACATAGCAGCAAATAGCTAGCAAATGACTATTAACGTCATCACACATATATAAACACTTAATAGACACAAGCAAAATACAATCCAACCTCCCCAGGGATATATGTGTTTCACTCAACTCTCAAGTGTTTAGGCTTATAAATTCAATCTCTCAACTCATCTTATATGTAAAAACTCATAGAAATTGGAACTTATATCACCAAACTCTCCACCTAAGATTTGTCAAAACAAGCAAAAATCATCAAGAGAACTTAGGCTCAATGAAAAACTTCATAGAAGCTTCCATTCGGCCAGGTTGTAATGGGGCTTGGTAAAAACAATGAGGCGTGGAAATATTTTGGCCATGTGGTGCTAATAATATCCGGGAATCCAAGACTCCAAAAAACTCACACATATACCAAAACACTCATAAAAGAATCATACCAAACTCACTCTTCATTATGCACACTCATTCACCCAATTTATCTTAGAAAGTCTCATAAAACAACTCAAAAGAATCTCTGCCTTATGTTAAACACAAATGCACATCTTACTTGTCCCCTTTTTTCTTCTTTCATTCCCCCTTTTTTTCTGCTTTCTGCTTTTTTTCCGAATAGCCTCGTTAACGAGCCAACTAGGTCGTTAACGAGCTTCAACGTCTACTCGTTCTCTTTTTTTTTTTATCAACAACAACCTTCTTTTGTGCATCTTTTCTTACCAAGAGATCTTTTTTACAAATTAACACAAGAGACTTCCAATCTACCCTTCCAAAAACCCTTGATTTCGAACCAAACATAACATTTCACTCAACAAAACAATCTTCTCCAATCTAAGTCCTAATCCCCGGATAGGGTCAAGCTTATCTCGGCTACGGAAAATTTTGTGGAGCTAAAAATAAAAGGCTTCAGGCTCAAATTGGTTGTCAAAAGAAGGATCATGTAAGGGTGGGTATGGCTAAATAAGGCTTATGAAAACAAGTTCTCTATCATCTGAATTTCACAAGTAATGAACTATAAATCTTATATAGTTCTCAAAAAATAGATAACCATCACAATTCCAAGAGATAATATACATAAAGAGAGTAAAATCACACTAGAAAAGAAGAGGGATTTTTAATGTTCTCCCTACAAGGCCAAAAACAACTCACAAGGTAGCAATTTTTGTTGGATTGTATCACTCATGCTAAAAATTATATATGCTCAATTTCATCAAATGTTATTCCTCTATAAATTTCATATCAAGAATCAAGCTATACAATCAAAACATGCTGGCAAGGAATTACATGATTATGCTAGCAACTACTATCATTGAAGCAAAAGAAAGGGTATTTATCCATTCTAAAAATTCATTTTTTTTGGAAATTTTCAATTTTTTTTTCAATTTTTTTGTGCTATTTTTGATTTTTTTCAAAGAAAAAGACAACTAAACAAACAAGACACACAAAACAGACACACACACAAGCTTTCTTAGTTTGTTATTTTTTATTTTTTTCAAAGCAAAAGACAACTAAACAAACAAGACACAAAAAACAGACATGCACAAGCTTTCTTCACTTTCCCACCCCATACTTAAAATTACAGTGTCCCCACTGTAATAAAAATAAGTATAAGAAAAGAAAAGAAAAAAAAGAGAAAAAGAGAAAAAAAAAACTTACAAGAGTAAACACTCTCCCACCAATCCATCCTCTGGTGGAGATGTGTCTGTTGCAGGTTAAGCTGTTGCATCTGAAACGAGAGATCTTCGGCCCATGGAGGTGGGATACTCGATCCAGTGTAGGTGGGCTTAGGAGGTGGTTGGTAGTGGTTGTGAGGCTGGAAGTGGTCTTGAAAGATTATCGTGTTGTAAGGCATAAGACCATAAGAGTGTGGCTCGACAGGCGGCGGCGGGGGTTCGTTACCGAAGTTGTGTGCCTCGGTAGTAGCCTCGAAGTAGTCTTTAACGACCTTGGGTGGCTCGTTAACGAAGCTGTCACTGTTGCCCAGAACCTCGGTACCGAGGTCGTCGTCCCCGATATCGAGCTCTTCCGTGCCCACCTCTATTCCTGCCTCCGTCTCTTCATCATCTTCATCCATGTCATCTTCTTCCCAAGCAAACCTTGAAACACACGCCCTCAAAGACGGCTCATCTTGCGGCTTATGATGCAACGAAAATGCATGACCCGTCCAAGACTCGTACCAATTTGGCACATAAAGAAGCTCCATCTTGGCTAAGGAAAGGGGGACAATTTGGCCTTGAACCGTGGCAGCGTGCCCTCTCTCGGTCCGTACAAAAATGTTGGAGACGAACCAATATAGTTCTTGTCAAGCAGTTGAGCGTGGTTCGGTGTGTAAAGGGAGAGGTCGACACCGAGATTTTTCGCCAGGAGACTAACCAAATTCCCACACCACACCTCCTTTGACTTGATCCTTTGCTTCTCGACGTATTGTAACCACTCGTACCCCAAATTCAACGGGGCGGGAACCTAAAAAAGTACGGTTCGAAGGCATGCAACTTCCGTCCTTGTCGACCTTGAAAGCTCTCTCTTGGGCCAAAAAGTGGAGCCCAAGACTCCGAGTATAATCCGGAAGATGGGGTTGATGATGCTTGCCCAGGGAAGTGCTGTAGCGGAAGGTTCAACTTCTTCGGAAATATAGCTCCACGTTCTAGTCACCTTGTAATCTTTGATCTTATATTCCCGAGAAGGATTAGGGAGTTCATGCTTTTTCAAATCAAAATTTCTATGCAAAATTAAGCAAGAACAAACCAATATAATTCAAGAGCAAACACTATTGTAAGAAGAAGCAAAATCATTGAGCAAAATAGACATGGAATTTAACTACTTCAAACTAGATCAAGATATGAAATTTTTACCCCAAACATCATGAATCTTGCAAATAGAAAGTTAGGGTTTAGAAATCATACCGTTGGATTGAAGGATTGAAGAACACAATTGAATTTTGGGATGGTTAACGAGCTTGATTTCTCGCCGGTAGCGAACTTGAGAATGGAGGTTCATTATCGTGGTGAGATTCCGTCTTTAGTGATGGTGGTGCGATTGGTGGGATTTGGTTTTGATTTTGAGCTTTTGGATTGAGATTTGAGGTGGGATTTGTGAGTTTTTAAGGGGGTTTTATAGGAGGGCTACAGGTAGGAATGGCGGCATGGGTAAAAGATAGAAGATAGATTAGGTAAAAAAAAACTTACCTTGCCCGTTTCCTTTTCGGGTTGCCGAACTGGGTCGTTAACGACCCTGGTGGGGGTCGTTAACGACCTTGCGTGACCTGTTTTTCAGTGATTTTTCAAGCCCGACTCCTGTATCATGTTAGCTCCAAACAATTCTATCTTGTTAATTTCTAAACTACTAAAAACTCAAAAGAAAGCTAGGAAAATAATCCATAAGAAAGAAAAATCTAAACTAAACTAAAACCGGGTTGCCTCCCGTAAGCGCTATTTTTAACGTCGTTAGCTCGACGTACTTACCTCGGATAGTCCGACGTTGTAAGAGCCATGGTGACTCTAATCTATTCATCCGGGTCGGGTTGCTCATGAAACTTTTTCAATCAGTGGCCGTTAACTTTGAAGATAGCGCCTTGGTTATCGATCAACTCTACCGCCCCGTGAGGATAGATGTGGTGAACCACAAATGGCCCGCTGATATTCATGTTTTTGGTCTAGTTTTTAGTGTGTTTCTTAGTTTGTTTAGTTTAGTTTAAGTAGTTTTTAGAGTTAGTTTTGTGCGTTTTTGGATAAGTTTACATATTTTGTGAAAAGTATGGAAGCTACTCCATTTTGTGTCTTTTTGTAGGGTTTGAGCAGAAAAGAGCGCTTTTTGAGCTGAACTGGAGTATTGGTGATGTGACTACGCCTCGGAAGCCACATCATGGTTTTGACGCCTTCGATACCGAGCAATCCAACCTCGGTGCCGACCCGCCTGACCACGGTGCCAACCCGCCTGACCTCGGTGCCGAGCTGCCTGCCGAGCTCCCTACCAAGTTGCGTACCGAGTCCTCGGGGCGCGCCGACCGCGCCAACAACACTCCTTGGCCTTATTTAGGGAGGATCACAAGAGCTCGAGCTCGTGTCTTGCAAGAAGAGCTTCAAAATGGTCTCTTGAACCATGGTGCGCCGATCAAATATAAAGACGACATGGAGTGCACGTTGCTTGTCGCCGGGCGCGCCGAGGCCATGACGGGCGCCTAGCTTGTTCCGAGTTTGGCGTCTCTTACGTGCTCATTTCAAGACACAATTAATGTCGGGTTTCTAAGGGTCTTTTTGTCTTCAATTTGGTTTAATGGCTGGTTATTGAAAAGGCTTGTTTGATGGCTGAATTTAGGATAAAAGGGGCGCCCCTTCTCCCTTGCTAGACACCTTGAATTTGATGATGAAAACACTTGTTTTGTATTGCCATGTTTAGGCTATGTTTTTGAGGCGTTTTTGCCTTGAATAAAGTTGTTGTTTTTGTTTTCCAATTCTTGATTCGTGAGTCATATCGGATCAATCTTGAGATCCAAGAGCAAGGTGCGTCACATCCTTGTCCTTGAATTTCGTAGTCTGAGTTTCGAGTGTGGTGAGTCATATCCACACCCTAAACTCATTCATATCCGTCACTTTCACAAATCTACCATCCATTACTGGTTTTCCAAAGCTTTACACGTCCACCTTCACCAATTCCGAGGCACTCCATCCGTTCCCTTGCAAAGAAGAGAGCAACCGAAGTTACCTTGCACCGACTCCACCGATTCGATCCTTATCATGTGGTATCAGAGCCACGCAAGGTACACCTTCTTTCTCTCGTCTTAGATCTGGAATTTGCTTGAATTTTGCAAGTGTTTACCTTCACAAGTCGTGCCATAAAACCCTTGCAAAACCGAACCCTAAAACTTGTTACCGATCTTGCTTGCTTGCATTGTTTCGTGTCTTCGACCTTGTGTGCTTAAACCTACCATTGAGGGACGACCAAAACTGAGTTGTAGGGTTGTCCAAAGGTTGAAGAAAGCTTTTACTCCTTGCTTGAATGAATTAAAGACAAAAAAATAGCAAGAGTCACCCCTTGCATTTTTTAAAGGCATGATCTTATCTTCTTATGAGTTTATATGCATAGCTAAGTTGTGGTAACCCTTGTCCTAGGTCTTTTATTTTATAAGGTTTATCATTCGTGATATTCGTTATCGAGTATACTTGCCTCGGTATCGAACCCGCATTTTAGATTGTTCGTTAGTGTGTGTTCGTATTTTACCCAGGTTCGTTAACGACCCTGACAAAGTCGGTAACGAGGTTGGTCGTGTGTGTCTTTGCTTGTTTTTTTTCCTGTTTTTAGTAGTTGATAGACAAACAACTGTGCTTCCCGTGGAACGATCCTGACTTCGCTATACTCAGCGGGGTCTTGACTATAAATTTATTTATTGTCAAGAAACCCTCTCAACAAATTGGTGCCGTTGCCGGGGAAATTTCAATGGTGCCAAGTTTTGTTCTTTTTACGTTTTTTGGGACTCCGCCGAGTCGGTAACGACCCCCAGGGTCGGTACCTACCCTGTTGGGCAACCCAGTTTCTGTGCTTTTTTTGTTTAGTTTCTAGGCCATTGTCTAGTCGTTACCGACCCTACCCAGGTTCGGTAACGACCTTGTCGACATGTAGTTGTTTTTTTCTTTTCAGTATCGGTTTTTACAGGATCACTCCAGGCTCGTTAACGACCCCCAGGTTCGTTACCGACCCTGTTTGAGACCCCGTTTTTGCTTTTTGATTTCGTTTTTATTTTTGTTTTTGCTTACAGTGTATGCTAGCTGAGGGTCGTCAAGCAAACAAAGTCATGGCTACACATGAAGAACTAGCTAGGCAGATTGCTGAACTCTGTTTAGAGATAGAGGAGATCTAGAGAGAAAGGGAACCATAGCTGATGAGGCATATGAAAAAGCTAATTACATGTGGGGTCCATATAGGAACCAAGGTGATACTTTTTATGCATGGAGGATTTACAATCAGCCCACCTGGGGCAATTATGCATACGGCCAAGGGAGCCAACTTCCTCAGCAAGAATAGAGAGTTCCACCTTACAGACCCTCAGACTATCAAGAGACGCCATCATGGGTGAATGGACTTTATGATGGGATCAATGGAGTCCAAGCTAACCTCAATTATCAAATGAAAAGGTGGGGAGAGTTCAAAAACTAGAAGAAGAGCGTTGACTCACAACTGGGGGACCTAGCTGCACGGATTTCAAGACCTCAAGGGAAACTTCCGGGCCAACCCGAAGAGAACCCTAGAGGACAAATTGCAGCCATAAACCTCAACAGTGGCAAGGAGTTGCCAGATCGATCCAAGCCTAAAGACATTGAGCACGACAACGAAGATAATGCCCCGGTTAGGCTCGTTACCGACCCCAACATGGTCATTAACGAGGCTCCCCAGCTCGATACCGAGTCCTCCAGGCCAGGTCAGTCTTCTAAACCAGACCCACTCTCAACTCTGAGTTCGCTACCGACTCCACCAGGGTCGGTACCGACCCCTTATTTGCACCGATCGACCCTCTTGTCGATTCAGTAAGGCCTCGATTCGAATCTCCTTCTATCCCGAGTCCGTCAAAGACTCTCCCTTTCCCGATTAAGAAGTCAAATGATGTTACGGAAGGAAAGTTTAGATGCTTTGTCAAAATTCTTCAGGGCTTAAATATTTCTATACCTTTTACTTATGCTCTTAATGAAATGTCTGCCTACGCTAAATTATTTAAAGAGATTTTGAGCAGGAAAAGATATATCTTAGAGCTGCATAATGAGGTCCATTCCATAAAGCTCCTTGAAAAACTCGGTGATCCAGGTAAGTGACTCGGCTAAAGTCGTTGTTGCCAAGATCAAAAATAAATTACCCTAAACTACAAACTAGTAAAATATGCAAGTAAGGGATCGAACCCAAGAGAATTGATATTCTAATCAATCAGCAAAGAACAAAGACATGGTTTTTGGGGTTTAAGCAAGCAAACAATATTAGGGTTTGAATCAATTGAAGAAAAGCAGAGTTCATTCAATCAATTCCACCTTTTTAATCATTCGATCATCAATTCATCCACTTTTGTATTAATTCACAGGTTAATTCCAATCCTTATAAAAGATTTCCGCTTGTCCACGGTCGAAGCGAAAGGATAATATGAACAAGAACGCTTAATTCAAATCATGCAAGATATTAAGGATAATAGGAAATCAATTCATGCAATCAAACGAGTCTCATGCATAAAATAATCATCAAACACTCTTCTCAATTCTAGTCTATGGTCCTAGAAAAGAGTTGTTTCAAGGATAAATAAGATTGCACAGACAACAATCAAACCTAATCCAAACAGTAGATCTAAGTCAATCAAACAAGTTGACCAGGCTTATAAAATCAAACATAGATCATATAAATAAAAACAAGAGTTTTGATATTAATCAAGGGATAGAAAAGTTACCAGAATCTCACGAATTAAATAAAAAAGCTTCCTTGATCAAACAAACTCCAAAGAAAATTAGTTCTCCATAATAGAAATAAAAACTGAAATAAAAATAAGTCTCCAAAAGTATGCTAGATTGTCGAACTGCTAAACTGAAAACGAAACTAAACTTAAATCTTTACACACCTAAGGAAGACGCGAACAAATGTGAATAGTAAATCATCTCGGCCGTTCGTTAATTTTGCTAAAACTTACAAGTTATCGTGCGGCTCACACGTTTATACCTCTTTTCTCAAATATCCTTCCGCTTCTCCAATATACTGCCTCCGTCTCTCTCTATCCATCTCACACTCTCTCCCTCTCCCTCGATTTCTTTCTCTCTTCAGCCATCGCACAGACTTCACCTCTCTTTGTGTCCGTCGTTCAGTACCTCCAACTGCTCGCTCCACTACTTCATGAGCGCCCTCCAAGGTGAGTATGCATCGTTTGTTTCTTTGCAATTTGGAATTTGGTAAAATTAGGTCTAAATTCGATTCATTCGGTTTTACACTTATTCCATCTTTCTCCTTTCCAGATCTCGTATCCGTCCAACCGTTTTCCTTGTTCACGTTTAAAGGTATGTAAAGGTCTTCCTACTTCCCAGATGTAGTTCTTGTCTCGCGCCCTTGGCCCTTGCGTTCTCCTTTTCGGAATTTATGTTGCGTGTGATGTTGATTGTTTTTGTCCCTTTCATTTACCGCTTCCTTTTGTATCACTGCTTATGAAGACACTAAAATAGGTACAGATGGTGATCGAAGATGTGTGCCCGTCGATGAAGTGTTCATGGGTGGTTGTGGGGCTTCACACCTCTGAACTCTCTTCTTCACCGCCTTTTTGTCCTATTCCTTTTGTTGGTTTGCCTCCACCGCTTAGCCCTTTACGAGACGGGAGAAGATTTTTGTTAGACGGAGAAGACGATGTTGGTTTTGTTATTATTGTTAGTTTGATTTTTGCTTCTGTTTTATTTTTTTGCTTTTTGCCTAATAATCTCTATTTATTTGTTCGAACCTTAGTTCTGGGCACTAATTGGAGGGAGACGAGGATGATTAGGCAAAGATGGCATTGTTCCTGGCAATTTCACTTCAAGGTTAGAGCTCTTCTTTTTTCTTGGTGAACTTGTAGGCTAGGGTTTCAATATTTTCATACAAGAGAAAGCCCAATTTCTCCTTGATATATATGTCTTTAATTATGTTTGTTGATGGTTCAATTTCTGCACATTTGTCTCGACTTGCAAGGTTTTTATTTGGATTGGATTAACATATTATTATTCTTCCATTTTTCTACTATTGTATTATTTTTCTAATTTCATTTGTTTTTTTTTCTTTTACTATTTGCTACAATCATGCTCGCCCAACCACAATTAATAGCAGGTACAAACCCTCCTTCCTGTTATTTTACATTTTCTGATGGAATATATTGCCGGTTTTTATTTTTCTAACTCTGCAGTTTGTATTCCCAGGGTCATGGTTTCGAAAATCGCACCCGATATGTACAGAGTTCACGAAATTACAGAACCAATGCATGTAAAGAGATCACCTTCAATTTGTAGAATATCGATCCTTAGACATACCAAGGCTGACGTTGAACTTTATTAATATTACAATGTTCTTTTTACCAAGACCATATTTATTGAAGACAAATAAATTTAATTCGTTTATGGGTATATGATAGAAAGTTTATGTTTTGTCAAAGTCAATAGGCGAATTGGTCAAGATTTAGTTGAAGATATTTCTTTTGACATCAGGCACTAATTAATTGAAATTGGTTGAATACCTTTTTGATAGTTCATTGTTTATAAAATGCAAATAGTTAATGATTCCTTGGTCCTTTAGTCTGATGATTTCTGTTTCCAGCCTTCACCGACCATAGGAGCTTTTTCATTACCTCATCTGGGTTCTGAGAGTGGATTGATCAACTCAACATCTTCTATTGTAGATAAGGATAAGTATAGTGATGATACATACTCAGCTCTTTCACTTTCAATCCTCACGGTAAGCATGTTCCTTTATCATGCTATTCTGCAACGCAGAATCAGGTTAGTAATGTGTGTCCTCGAATTTTCTTTTGTAAACCTATTGAGCTTATTTGAAGTTAAACTTGATTTACAAATATGAATTTCAAATTCTGATATTTGATGGCAAAATAACCAAACCGACGAGTTAAACCTATTGAACTCATTTTTTTATTTCCATCTTCTTCAGGCTTAAAAAGATTGGTAACTGCTTGGGAACCTTGATAAAGACATACGAGGCAGCTTTCTTGCCATATTTTATCAACCCTCTACATATTTCACACCCATATGGGTAAGTACTCAAATTTCAAAATTGCATCCTTTGACCTACGAGTATTTTCCAGTCACTTTATCTCTTTCTTGGCTTCATACATACTTCTGTGGCCGGATTGTTGCTGCTACTAGATAGAATACATCTTTTGTTTTTATGTATGGATATAAGTGAATTGTCAAAAGTCCTTTATTACATTTTGGTGTTGATTCTATTACTTTTCTGCCTCATGTATCTAGAAGTAGCAGAAACTTTTTTGTACTAAATGCTTCTCTGATTAGTGACATTTAAATAATTTGGTTGGACATTGCTTGATTAGAGCTTATGCCAACACTAGCAACTTGGATTGAAATTCCTTATAATTTCCGAGGTTTATCTTTTAAAAAAACACAATAACCAAGAAGATCTCGAGAAGGATATCCTTCACATTATGTAACATTTTTCCAATTCTCCACGCACTGAGTTATATTTAACAATCAAAATCTTGAATCCCACCTTTAAGTGTATGTGTTTTGTGCTTCAATGTCATAGAAGTTTTCTGTAAAGGTCATTACTGAAATTTGAATGAACCTCATTAGGTTCTTCTGTCATGGCATGTCCTATTAAAGCTTGTGTCTCACTTTCTTTTGGCCTATTCTTCTTTTCAGGTTTCAGTAGGACCATGCAAGTTTGAATATCATGAATGTTTATGAGTGGCTAGCTCCTTTATTTAGCTATTTTTCTTGATCGTATCTTCTAGCTACTCTTGTCGAATTTTGATGTGTTATGATACTCCCTCTGACTTGGGTTGATGAATAGATTGTTTTTCAATTCTATAAAGATTCACCTTCTCGATGGCCTTCGTTGTGGAAATATTATGCTTTGGAAGACTTGGTCTTACCATAGCATCTTGCAAGGCATATGGAGTTAGTTTTTTGTCTTTGGAATAGTTGCATTGATTAGTTTTTGTCCGATGGGGTGTTTTATTTTCAACCGACACTTTATGTCTATGGAATAGTTGCATAAACATTCTCATATGTCTATGGAATAGTTGCATTGATTAGTTTTGTTTGATGGGGTATTGTATTTTCAGTCGACACTTTATGTTATTTTATTCATATAAACATTCTTATATAAACATTAGCATCTCGAGCAGAATCAACAATTGTACTATTAACAATTGTACTATTAGAAGTGTAGAGGAAGTTGTACTTTATTTGTTTGTACAAATAATATATTCAAGGTTAGTGGAAGTCTAGTGCAAGTGTCTAATAGTTTTTATGTTAATATTTCCATGGAAAAGGAAAGGTGTACACAATAATAATAATGCACTAAGAAAAAACAGTCTTTGTTTTACTCAAATTGATTTATATGCAATAATATCACTTATACGAAATTACCTTGGTATGACGAATCTAGTACTAAAAACATGCGAACTAGAACTAGATATAAAAATATAATAAAAAGATAAAATAAAGCGAAACAAAGTCGGCACTGAAACATCGCCACCCGCGAGCGCGGGTCCTTAGCCGCGAGCGCGACTCCAGTCTTCTCTCGGCGTCCGCGGATCCAACTCCACCTACGGGCTCGGGTCTCGACCCGCGTTCACGGGTCCTGCTTTCTTCAACTCTCTCGAATCTTCTCATCACCGCGGTCTCGGATCCATGCCCGAGGGCGCGGGTCTTGAACTCCGTAAAATTTGTAGTCTCTTAATCCTTGCAACCGCTGTAAAGCGGGTCTTCAGCTCAAACTTAGGATCTCTGTCTTCAAAAGCTTCATATGTAGGCTTTTTTGATATTCCAAATAAACATCCTAATCTAGCCTAAAACACTCAGAAATCCTAATAAAAATTCATAATTACGCTGTACTAAAACCAGCGTATCAAATTCCCCCATACCTAGATCTTGCTCATCCTCGAGTAAGCTCAAAATAAATCTAACAATAAACCCTATCAAAGATCCACAGGAAGTAAAGGGAAATATGAGAAATTAAAACTCTCAACTCACAACACGAACCCAAGTAGAGAAATAATGAGCAAAGACATGAAAGCTCAACACACACCTCACCAAAATACATATAAAACACTCAAGCTCCAAAAATTGTAGAGCAACCTAGGATCTACCCGACATGTAAAGTGTAATCCCCAAACCCCAAAGTAGAATATGATCCTAAACACTCTGATTTTACCACTCATTCTACTTAGGCGCCATTTCGGGTTTTCACCTAATAATGCCACCGTTTGGTGCGCTCTTTGTAGATATTGACATTTTCGTACGCCTTAAGCCTCAGCTCCTCTAGTGCTTGCAAGTCCATGAATCATTTTGCTCTGGCTGCGTCGAGGTTCATGTTGAGCTCCTTAAGAGCCCATAATGTTTTATGCTCCATCTCGACCGGTGAATGGCATGCCTTGCCATACACTAGGTTGTAGGGGGTGGTGCGTAGGGGCATCTTGTATGCCGTCCTATAAGCCCACAGAGCGTCATCCAATTTAGATGACCAATCCTTCCTAGAGCGGGACACCGTCTTTTCCAATATGCTCTTGATCTGCCTGTTTGAAACCTCAACTTGGCCACTGGTTTGGGGATGGTATGGTGTTGCCACCCGGTGTGATACCCCATACTTGGCCAAAAGTGCTTCAAAACTCCGCTTAATGAAATGAGATCCACCATCACTAATGAGGACCCTTGGGACACCAAACCTAGGAAAAATGTTAGTCTTAATAAATTTGGCCATGGTTTTAGCATCATTGGTCCTTGTAGCAACGGCCTCCACCCACTTAGAGATGTAATCAACCGCAACCAAGATATACTTGTAGGGGCCCGATGCGGGAAAAGGTCCCTTGAAGTCTATGCCCCATACGTCGAATAACTCGACCTCTAGTATCCCGGTCAACGGGTTCTCATGTCTCCAAGTGATGTTACCCGCGCGTTGGCATTCATCACATGCTATCACATATGCCTGTACATCTTTAAAAATGGTTGGCCAGTAGAGACCACTTAGAAGAATCTTCACCGTGGTCTTGAATCCTTTTGCAGTGTGTGACATTGATGGATCACGCTCTCTATCTCCTCTTCTGGGATACAACGTTTAAAGAGGTGATCACTTCTTGCTTGAACAAGTAAGGATCATCCCAATAGTACTGTTCTACATCATGAAGGAGCTTCTTTTTCTTTTGTGGGGTTAGTCCCTTGGGGATTACACCTCCTACAAGATAGTTAGCAAAATCCGCAAACCAAGGGGCTTTTGACCCTCTAATAGCATGAATTGATGTGAAAGAAGTAGAAGCAAGAGATGAAGAAGGAATTGAATTGAATTGAATGAGTTTGGTTGAGAAAACTTACCTGAATGGGCCGTTACTAAATATGTGTGGGTCGGTAACGAACCTGGAGCTGTTGTGTTACCTTCGGTAACGACCTCATGTGGCTTGGTAACGACCTTCCCGATTGTGGTGTCGATTCACCTCAAGTTTTCGCTATTGTGATCTATGCTTTCCAGCCTCGGTGGCTCGTTAACGACCCTGAAGGGGTCGGTAACGAGGGCCTTGTTGAATTCTACCTCGTTCATATGAGGTGTTCGTCTGGTCTGGAGTCATTGATTGGCACGTCGTAGATGGATTCGGTGATATGCTCAACCGGCAGCCTAGATAAGTGGTCTGCCACCAGGTTTTCTACTCCTTTCTTATCTCTAATTTCATGATCAAATTCCTGTAGTAAGATCATCCAACGAAGCAATCTAGGCTTGACATCCTTTTTGGCCATTAGATATCTAACTGCCTCATGGTCAGTATAAACAATCACCTTCGAACCAACAAGATAAGACCGGAATTTTTCAAAGGCAAATACCACACCGAGGAATTCCTTCTCTGTTGTGGTATACTTACTCTGCGCCTCATCAAGCGTCTTACTTGCATAGTAGATGCCGTGGAGCTTCTTATCCTTTCGTTGTCCCAAGACTGTGCCAACAACATAATCACTGGCGTCACACATAATCTCAAAAGGTAAAGTCCAATCTGGGGACTGCATGATAGGGGTGGAGATGAGGGCTTCCCTTAACCTGTATAATACTTCAAGACATTCTGGAGACAGCTCAAACACTACATCTTTCATTAGTAGGTTAGTCAGCGGTTTAGCTATCTTAGAAAAAAACCTTGATAAAGCGTCTATAAAAGCCAGCATGCCCTAGGAAACACCTAATGTCTTTTACAAAAGAGACGGGAGGTAGTTTTTCGATAAGCTCAATTTTTATTATCTACTTTTATCCCTCTTTTAGAGACAAGATGTCCTAATACTATCCCCTCTTGGACCATGAAGTGGCATTTTTCCCAATTAAGCACAAGGTTGGTTTCTTCACATCTTTTAAGAACGCATGCAAGGTTAGCACGACAAGCATCAAAAGAAGAACCATACATAGAGAAATCATCCATAAAGACCTGTACAATATCCTCTATCATATCAGAAAAAATTGCTATCATACACCTTTGGAAGGTGGCGGGGGGGGGGGGGGGGGGGTTGCAAAGCCCGAATGACATTCTTTTGTAAGCAAAAGTCCCATAGGGACATGTAAAGGTAGTCTTTTCCTAATCATCAGGATGAATGGAAATCTGCCAGAAACCGCTATAACCGTCTAAATAATAGAAATAATCATGCTGGGCTAAGCGTTCTAACACTTGATCAATGAAAGGAAGCGGGAAATGATCTTTTCTAGTAGCACTATTAAGCTTCATGTAATCAATGCACATCTTCCAACTAGTAGTGGTCCTAGTAGGGATTATCTCTCCCTTTTTCATTTTCTATTACGGTCATTCCCCCTTTTTAAGGAACTACATGGACCGGACTAACCCATTGGCTGTCCGATATAGGAAAATATGATCCCAGCATAAAGTAGTTTAATAATTTTCTTTTTGACCATTTCTTTGATATTAGGATTTAACCTACATTGATGCTCTACAGTGGGTTTATGATTATCCTCCATGTATATCCTATGCATGCAAAGTGAAGGGGATATGCCGGTTATATCATCTAGGGAGTAACCTATGGCTTTTCTATGCATCCGAAGCACATTAAGCAGCTTTTCTACTTCCTCATCTTTTAATTTAGCATTGATGATGACAGAGAAAGTAGAATTAGGACTAAGAAATTCATACCTGAGAGAATCTGGAAGAGGTTTTAGTGTTGGAGAAGGCTCGGTTGGAATGAGAATGGGTTCTTCTGGCTTTGTCTTCAACACCTCTTCAAGGTATTTAAAGGCCGATATTTCATTGTCCTCGACCAGGGTCGTTGACGATGTTGGTAAAATCGTTACCGAAACTGCATGAACTATCTCGGCCCATCTTTGACTTGAGAATTCATCCCTTGATAACAGTCTTCCAACGGGGTCCCAACATTCGATAAATTCATTGTGGGTGTAGAGCATTTTGACTTCAGCTCTATCGGTCTCCTTCATTGTCGGGTTGAATTGAAATTCCGTCTCCTCATCCCCAATTTCGAAAGTTAGGAGTCTCTTCCTAACATCAATTATGGCTCCGACTGTGGCGAGGAATGGTCTCCCTAAGATAATAGGAACCACCGGGTCTTCGGGCATTGCCACGACTATGAAATCATTAGGAACAAAGAATTTGCCCACTTGAACCGGAAAGTCTTCTACAACCCCTGTTGGCTTAACACATGAGCCATCTGCCATGTATAACCTCATATTGATCGGCTCCAATGGTCCCATATTGGCTTTTGACCAGATTGATAGAGGGAGTAAGCTGGTACTGGCTCCCAAATCATATAGCACTACAAGAAAACCCGTTTATTGCAACGCTAAAGGCTAAGGATATTGCAACGACTTTTGTCGTTGCGGGTAAGGCCGTTGCTAAAGGCTATTGCAACGACTTTGGTTGTTGCAAAAAATAAGTATTTTTGCAACGACATTTGTTGTTGCTAATAATTTGTCGTTGCAAAATCTTTGAATTTAATAATTTACTTTAATATTCTTTTGTAACAACATATGTCGTTGCGATAAATAGTATTTTTTGTAAAAACATATGTCGTTGCGATAAATAGTATTTTTTGCAATGACATATGTCCTTGCGATAAATGGTATTTTTTGCAACAACATATGTCGTTGCGATAACTGGTATCTTTTGCAACAACAATATCGTTGCAAGAAATTGTTTTTTTTGGAACAACAATAGTGTTGCGTTAAATGGTCTTTTTGCTACATTTGTTGTAATCAAAGATCGAATAGTTGCAATACCTGGTATTTCTTGCACTTAATATATCATAATCCAGCATACAAGGATGTAATACATAACATTCCTTGTCCAAAAATCTACATAGTAAATCAAACACTATTATGTCCAATACAAAAAAACTCATCCCAAAAACTACATGGTTTCAAGCTAACTTTTTAACATCTAAAATGAAGTATGCACGAAATTTCTTCTAGCTAGCTTCAACATCCAAAAGAAGATAACTCCAATGCAAGCTACCCAACTACAACTTTCATCCTGGAAACACTTTAAATATGAAAGAATCTCAATTGATGGCAAACAATGGCAATTGAAAGCATGAGAATCATGATAATGAGTAAATCATATATGCAAGAATATCAATTGATATCTATCTATAAAAAAGCCTAATAAGCAAACACTCTAAAGCTACTTTAATTCCACCTACTAGAATATATAATGAGCCTACAAGCTTAATATTATATTTATGCAAAATACATTGCACATAATGGTCCAGCACAAGAATAATTATTTCGCTGCATGAATATCAAAATGCAAATTTCAGTACCAAGTGATATTAAATTTTAAAGCCATATGATTATCAAACAATAAGCCACACATGGAATAAAAACATGATTAAAGTAGGGTAGAACAATTTTCACCACACAATAATCCAGATGAGGGTGATAAGAAGCATGCTAGTGAATTATGACATAAAATTATTCAAATGAGAAGTAGTGCTTAGTTTCTATTCAATCCAATTTTCCAACATGTAAACGTAGCATCAAGAAAACAATACATAAGATGATTTCTATTCAATCCAACTTTCCATCATTTATAAACTCAAGACGATGTAATATATGTTCCATAAAAAAATGCAGTTTCAACTTTCCATCATTTATAAACTTATTTTTTTGCTATATAATCTGATTTATCTTAAATATAAGTACTAGTATATATGCATCGTCAAAGTATTAATGTAATCATTACCTGGATGTTATGCACCTCTATTTGCCAACTCTTGCAATAATTCTTTCTTAAAAGCCTCCATTGCTGCTTGTTGTTGTGCTTTGTAATCTTCTAATTCTCTTTTTTGTCTTTCTTGGCTTTCTTCCAACTCTTTAATTCGTTGTTCTTGTTCTTGAATTTTCTCTTGTTGGTTTTCTATACGTTTTCTCTGCTCCATTTGATGTTTCCCTTTGGTATAACCTCGTAGAGCAGTTCCTTTCCCACGAACATAACCCGATCTTGGTTCCAAAACTTGAATCAATATATCCTCTTGCGTCATTGTATCACCAGAAGTTGCAACCACATTTTTCAGTTTTTCCTATAAAATAAAAACGAAAGCATTAATAAAAATACATATTGACTACTTAACCCATATATCCATTCACAACTTTAATACATACATGGATATCTTTGGAGCGTTTCTCATCAGCCCACTCAAGTTCGCCCTTATCATTCTTTTGTGTGTGCTCAACGAGCCATATCACATCTGTTGTAGGCTTCACATTGTTGTTTTCTTTTGTCTACCACATTATATGAATAATTTCAGTAATTAATATAGCTCAACATCTTATATGAGATTATTATACTATAAGTGATCAATAAAATAAAATATGCATATAAGCTAACCAAACAAGATCAAATCTTACCAATATATCTTCCACTTCAGCAAAAGATAAATTTCCCGTAGTATGCTTACATCTCTTGTCAGATAAGCGATTTTTGGAGTTCCTTTCGCTCATAGCCTATATAATGTAATAAAAAAAATTCATCATCCAAGTTAGACATCTAACAGCCTTGGAACAAGTTTATGAAAGCAACAAATGTATGACAATGATGATTCTTACAACCTAATTCTTATAGCAAACTGATTTTTACAACAAGAAATTTTATGCTCTAAAAGCTGATTTATACAGCACGTTTCTGATTCTTATAGCAAATTGATAACCTACAATTGAACTCTACACACATTGCTGAATTTTCCAATGAGAAAACACACCGATCAATCATGAGGCAAGCAACAAGATGCTGATTTTTCAGATGAGAAAACACATTGTTGCATAGTCCTAAATTTATATCTTGTATAATGCTAAACACAAAATGCATAAACAACAAATCCAAGTTTAGTAACTTAACCTTGTATTCTGGTGATGAAAAATACTTAACAAGGGATTCCCATTCAGCTTCAGGTACATCATCATGACGATTTTTTAGACGCTCTTCATCAGTTTTTCCGCAACTCTTGTAGTAGGAGTGCAACCTAGATTTCCTCAACCTATATAAGCGTCGCATTGTTTCTACAACGAAATTGTACATCTTCAAGTGCTGATGAGATTCAGCCACTTGAAACTTATCCTGACATTAGGTGAATTCAGCATTAGTTCTAACTTTTTAATAAGAACAAGTTATATACTATGTTTTAGATAAAATATGACATTACCTGTATCTCCTTCCACATACTATCACCAGCAATAGAGAATGCTGTCTCCCAATCTTGAACATTCAATGGAGCATTTGTTCTCACCAAACGTCCACACTCATTCACCAAATGTCGAGCATTATCTCCAATTGCTCGATCAATTTCATTAGGAATTTCAATAGGCAATTTTGATCCTTTTCTTTTAATCTTTGAATCGAGTACAAAACTCTTATACTTTCCTCTTTGACCTCTTCCCCTTTCCTTACTTGTAGCTAATGGGGCATGACACATGAAAAAAATATGAATATCTTTGAATCTTCATATTCAAATCTTAATATAAAAAGTAGTATAATACATTTACCTTATGTATTTGTTGGTTCACTTGGACTTAGATTTGTTACATCTTCTACATTTGTTTCTTCTTGATGCATCATCTCTTGTAATTCATTTTCGACTAGCTCCCTACGGGATGGATCTGCTGCTTCATTCACTTGAAATGCTATGGGAATTCTGCTAGCAACTTGAGTAAGCCTCTTCCTCTTAGGTATTTGACCTACAACCAAATGCATATATTATTTAGAACACAAAATAAGGGAGAATAAATAAGAAGTTAAAAATGATTTTTTATATCATATATACATTCACCCTTAGTAGGAATACATCCTTCAGATTCAGACTGATTTGGGGCATCATCTTCTAGAGCTACTGGTGTAACATTTTCACTATGTTCAACATGAATGTCATTCAAACTTGAAGTTGGCTCTACGACTCTTTCCGGGATGAAAGCTGATCGTTGTCTTTCAAAATCTGTAATTTAATAAGTTTTGAGAAAGCAATATTTCACATCTTAAGAGATATAAAAGCAAAGAAGACATAATTTATCTACATTAAGACAAAAAGCAAAAAAAGCATATGAGAAATAACATTAATTCCTTACTTCTTCCAATAATTACATTAATATCTCTCCCGGTCCCAACATGAGTAGATGGATGGTTTGATTGTTATCTAGGATGCTTTTTTGTAGTTCTTGGATGGCTAAAATCTGCATTTTAATTAAGGAATAAATAGAACAATTAAATAAATTAAATAAATCAATGAAAAAGTAAACAACGAGAAAAAATGAAACTTTAATTAATGATTATAAGAACTTATTTACCTTTTTCAACCATCGGATTATCATCTTGCAACTGCCGAATGCTTTTTCTTGTTGATTGCGAGACCTTTTGAAGTTTTCCAGGAGCAATCCTAAAAACCGCTGCATTACTACCTCCTCTTCCGGTCATCTTTAATCTACACTAAATAACTTATTACACAAAAAACACAAATAAGAATTTATGTTATGTTTGAATCTAAAATCATCCAAAATACATATAGATCCATTAACATATCTTCCAAATACAACTTAAAACTCATAACAATAAAAGAAAATGTTCTTTTTAAACACCCAATCACAAACATCTATATAAGTAATCTAAAAATACACTATCTAGACCATCCTATTCGTCTGAATCAAATTCCTCTTCTTCGCTTGAGTCCTCAAACACTTCAATTTCACCATCATTGATAAAGTCATTGTCTAGTACGGTCTCTTCGATCAATTGTTTGACCATATCAACAACCGTAGCTTCTCGCTCAATCATGAATGAATTTGTAGCTAATGCATCAACTGAAAAATCAGCTTGCACATGTTCAGAATTTTGTTCCTCAACATCAACCTCTACTTGTTGATATGCATCCACATCCGAAACTTCCTCATCAATACCATCACTTGGCATATCATATAGGTCCCTTGGTGGTGCCTTTATAACAAACTCCCAATCTTTATCTCGTGGATCTTCAATGTAAAATACTTGTTCTACTTGTGACTCTAGAACAAACATCTCATCCGTTTTCAAAGATCTCGTCTTATTGACCCTGATCAAGCCATACTCATCAACTACATACCCTATACCATGGTGTGCTACATCAAACCAACCACATTTGAAGACAAAAACATGTCTTCCTCCAGGGTATTGGATCTCTACTATGTCTCCTAAAACTCCATAGTATTCATTAGCATCGGAGTCATCACCTCGTACCAAAACTCCATAGTTCTGCGTTTTTCTATTTTCAGAAAGATCATTGGTGTGAAACCGAAAACCATTTACAATGTATCCACTATACCGCCTTGCAACTCTCGAAGGACCACACACCAAGTTATACAAATCATCGTCAACACACCCCTCTTTGTGCATTTTTCGTACCTAATCAAACAAATTCTATACAGTTAGTCGTTAATTTAATTCTCAAAAATTTATATTCATAAAGTTTATATCATGACATCAATTCAACATACACGATTATGTATCCATTTGGAAAATTCAGCTTTATGTCTTTTCTCTATGTTCCTTGTATTTTCTCTCTCTAACTCCAACTTGTGCTCCCTGTGATAGTAAGTTTGATATTAAGTTAAAGCATATAGTAGTTAATAGTCTATTCTATATTCAAATTTGTGAAAAAAATTATGTCATCACTTACTTGACAAACTCGACAAGCTCATCACAATTGTTTAGTATATACGAGTGGATTTGCTCACATTCCTCAAAACCAAGATGTAGAGGAACTCCTTGCCCAATTGTACGACCAAGTGGTCTAAATACCTCAAGATGTGAATCTGGAGAACCCTCTTCATCATCGTCCTCATCATTGTTTCTCACTTTACGATTGAACTTAGTGTCAATGTCACTCATGTATCTAGAGCAGAATGTTAAGCACTCATCTGCAAGGTACCCCTCAGCAATGGAACCTTCAGGGTGTGCTCTATTACGAACATATGCTTTCAAGGTTTGAAGATATCTATGAATAATGTATTTTTATGTTAGCAATATGTTAAAAAAAACCAAAGTATCAAATGAAAACAAATGGTAAGTACCTCTCAACCGGATACATCCATCGATATCGGACCGGTCCAACAATTTTAGCCTCGGTTGCCAAATGTATAACTAGATGCACCATCACATCAAAAAAAGCAGGCGGAAAAATCATCTCTAACTTGCATAAAGTATAGGGAATTTTTCTTTCAAGGGCCTCCAACTCCTTAATAGTTATGCTTTTGGAGCACAAGTTCCTAAAATAAGAACTTAATTCAACTAGGGGCTCATACACATGTTTGGGCAAGAAGCCACGAATTGCAATAGGAAGCAACTGCTCAATAAACACATGATGGTCATGGCTCTTCAAGCATGAAATCTTTTTTCCATTGTCTTTGACGCAACGGGAAATGTTTGATAAATATCCATCTGGGGATTTTATTTTAGCAAACATATCACATATAGCAACCTTGGCTTCTGAGCTCAGAGAATAGCAAGCAACAGGCACCTGTACTTTATCTCCATCCATTATTGGGTGCAACTCTCCTCTTATGTTCATCTTCATCAGATCTATTCGAGCTTTCACTGTATCTTTGTTCTTGCCTTTTATGCTCATCAAGGTACCCAAAATATTATCAGAAACATTCTTTTCAATGTGCATAACATCTAAGTTGTCGCGGATCTTTAATTTTCTCCAATAAGGCAAGTCAAAGAATATGCTTTTTTTGTGCCACCCATATAAACTGTTTGAGGCATCTCTTTTTCTTTTCTTACCAGCAACCTTCCCAAATGGCTCCGAGCTAAAGCGATTGTTATGTTCTAAAACATCATCCCCACTCAAAGGTACTGGTGCACGACCTCTTTCAATTGTGTTATCAAATGCAACAGCATCTTTTCTCCACTTATGGTTAGCTGGCAACCAACGACGATGACATATATAACAACCCTTATGCAACAATGACGTACGTTTCGTTTCCTTATGGCAACAAGGGCAAGCAAAATAGCCTTTAGTGCACCATCCGGACAAATCTCCATATGCAGGGAAGTCACTTATGGTCCACAAAACTGCTGCACGCATTCTGAAATTTTCCTTACCATAAGAATCATATATTTCAATTCCATCCTCCCAAAGCTCTTTCAGTTCAGCAATCAGTGGTTGTAGGTAAACATCAATGTTCCTTCCAGGACTTGTAGGGCCAGGTATGAGCAATGTTAACATGAAAGAATGAGCTTTCATGCATAACCAAGGAGGCAAATTGTATGGAATAAGAACAACGGGCCATGTACTATGTTGTGAATTATTGAAAGGTTGAAAACCATCACAAGCTAGTCCAAGCCTTACATTACGTGCATCTTTAGCAAATTCCTTATACTCCTCATCAAATGATTTCCAAGCAAATGAGTCAACCGGATGCCTCATAACGTCATCATCCACCTTATCTTTATACACTTTGTGCCATTGCATGTCTTTAGCTGTCTTTCTCGACATAAACAACCTTTGCAACCTAGGCTTCACAGGAAAGTATCGTAAAACCTTTTGAGGCACCTTTACTCCCTTGGAGGAGCCTTTGTCATGTGTTTTCCATCTAGACAAACCACACGTGGGACAATCATTCAAGTTCTCGTACTCTTTCCAATAAAGAATACAATCGTTTTGGCAAGCATCAATCTTCAAATAATTAAGACCCAAGTCCTTAATGAGCTTCTTTGCTTCATAGTAAGAATTTGGAAGTGCATCTCCCCAAGCTTGACATTGTAGTTTGAGTAAGCTGTCAAAAGAGCTATCACTCCAATTATTGAGAACCTTCAAATGTAGTAACTTCACAATGTAAGACAACTTGGACATTGTTGTGCCTTCTGCTGGTGTCAATGGCTCTTGATACTCTTGCAGGAGTCGATAAAACTTTTGTGCATCTCTATTTGGTTCTTCTGGCATATGCTCATGCTCAAAAACATTTTGATCGTCTGTACCTAAATGCATATCAGCCATGCCACACGCATCTTGTAACATATTTAGCCCATCATCATCATCTTCAAACCCACTATCATTTTCCACAAATGTGTCTAATACTTCTCCATGGAATTCCCACAAAGTGTAGTTCTCATACATTCCCCACTTAAACAAATGTAATCTCACATCTCTTTTTTTTTCAAAACAAATATTACGACACTTGTTACAAGGACACCTAATGGTGAAATTCTCTCTATCCTCTTCTCTAACATTTGAAAAGGCAAAATCCAGGAAGCCATCAACGCCTTTTATATAATCAGAGGAGGAGCGATCTCTCACTTTAATCCACGACTTATTCATGGCTATATACCCTCCCTTTAATCACACAATAAATAGCATCAATATTCAAAGTGAGTAACAAATATTAGAAATATTATAGTTACATAATAAAATTTCACATATTAGCAAAATTATATTGAACGTACAAAGATGGATAGCACTTAGAATAGTAATATTTGAAATGATAATACCTTTTAAACACTTAGAATAATTAGCATTCCTCTTTATTCACCTCAATATCTAGAAATTTATATTTTGATTTAAGTGCCACTTTATAATTAGCAAATGCCTTAGTCATTGTATTGAGAAGTAAAACTAATTATGAAGAAAGAAGACTAGCTATTCGATTTTTTTGCACAAATACAGTCCTTCTATATTCAATTCACATACACTAATTTCAGCAAGAAGCGTTAGCTACAAAAAAATTAGATTAAACATTCAATTTCATCTCAAAACAAGAAGTACTATATGTTCAAAATTATTGATCGAGTCACCGTCCTTCTATATTCAATTCACATTCACCAAAGATATCAGGATATTAAAAGAAAATTATTTATTCACACAAGTAATACCTCAATCACGAGTTCAGCAGAGAAGTAGAAGTAGAACCATCACTTTTCGATCAATTCCAAAATCGAACTCGGAGATAAGACGAGAAGTGGAGAAGCAATGGAGCAAGATCGATCGAAAGTTACAAATCTCCCAGACTGCAAAAACACAATTGAGCTAAGGCTAAATTCCCATGAGACATAGATCTTAGTAAAAGTATATATAGTAGTCAAAGTAATAATGGGCTTATTATAGCTAGAACATTAGAATTTGCAGCCCACTTCAAGCACGGTACACAATTAATGTACACATTTAAATGAAAACGTGGCTAGAATGCATTAATTATATATAGCCTAGCTAATACTCCATACTTAATTTGTAATCTAAAAATAAAAACTATATTAAATTGTGCACAAATAAATGAAAATGTGGTTAGAGTGCATTAATCATTCAAGTTGCAACCATCTAATTACCAACATCGTCATATCTTCTTCACATTATATGCATTTTTTAATTTTCCACATTATATATGTCAAATATGTAGACGTGTTAGATGCTTAAATCAAACCTCTTAAATCTTGATACATAAAATGTGCAGTCATTTATTTGTTTATTTAATGCTTTCTCTGAGAGATCGAGATTTATTCAAGCCCCTTTGCATGTCCATGAAATAGATTAGAGAAAGGACCTAGTTTCTAGCTAAATTAAAGTACTTAGGGAAGAAGCTTCTAGCTAGCCAACATGTCCATGAAAGTAGAAATTATGGAACAAATATTTGTACGCTTCTAGCTAGATTAATCAAAGAAAGACAGACCCAGTGTCTACCAAATTATTGTTATATTATGGAGAGCTAGAAAGAAAAAGGCAAGCCACTTCAAATCTGAACAAGAACTTGAATGATTTAGTCACACGTACCTATAATATATAAATATACATGCATACAACTATCATGAACAAAGCAAGAATGGGACAAAGCTAGATACTTGATATGCATACTTGCCATTCGATCATGTCTTTCTGAAAAATCTAAGGTTTTTGTGGACTGATTTTTATTGAATGATGCGCAACATGAAAATTAAAGTGAGGCTACTTGTGGAAATTAAAGTCAAATGCATAATGTCATGAATGGATCAGATTGGTAAAAAAAATCATATAGTAGAATAAGATTGATAATACATGTTAAATAGTAATTAACCTCTAAAATTCATGCATTCACAATACACAATGAATAAAGTAGACCATCACTACAGCTGATGTAAGCTTAAGACAGGAAAGAACCAATTGAGAAGCCTAACGATTAAAATATTACCATCATCTTTAATCCTTCCTTTTAATGTAAGTACTTTTGTCATCTACCTAGATAGTGAATTGGCATTGTAAAAGGAATAGAAGGCACATACCTAAGCTCCAAAAGTAATCATCAGGCTTAACATATTTGTGTAATTCACGGGGCAAGACATATATAATAAGTTGAGAAAGGTAGGTTACCAATGGCAATGAGCTTTCAATCAAAAAAATATTATATAGTGCCACAAGTATATAGCCCCCAAAAGCTGCAAATTTCCAAGTGAAAATAAAATTGGTAATCTTTAATCAGGAGTATAAAATTGCTAATTGTGCTCCAGGAGTATAAACACATGCTTTATAAATGTTCAAGAATTCCTTTTTCATATCATGTACACATAGGATTTGTTGTATTAATCTAATACGCAAAAGAGGGAATCTTTAATGCCCTGCTGATAAGAGTGTATCCAACCGTATTGTTTGATAATTAGTTTGGCAAGAAGGCATTACCCACTTAAATCAAGAAACCTAACCTCTCTATAAAGCGTGTGTTTATACTTGACTTAGCTAACAATATCCCACTTTACATAAAAACCTAACCTCTTTATGCAATTCTAGACCACTGAATACCTGCAAAAAAAATAAGAAACCAAAAAACAAACATTTACATCAGTAAAGATTGAAGATATTCATCAGAGAAGAGCAACTTGTGGCAAACTAAGGAACATGGATTGAAAAATTGATTGAATTCCAGATTCAATTCCACAATATAATCTTTCCATCGAAAATTACCAGATTAAATTACACACCCAAAGCAAACTAAGGAACATAGATTGAAATTAAAAAATAGAACTAATTAGGGATCTCTCTTACTAGCAAAGAGGAGTTGACGAGACAAGCTCGAGCAACTTTGAAAAATTGACAGATCCAACCAAATAGAGCGATTAGGGAGCAGTTGAGGAAATCGCTGAAGGCTTAAAACAACGCTCCATGGTGACAGTGCTAGAACGATAGAGAGTCTAGGGTGAGAAGGCAGGCCAGAAGTGGAATCGTTTTCAATCGAACCCTAGCGGACCAGTTGGCTGCGGGTCACCGGCTGTGGAGGCGATCGAGAGGCTAGGGTGAGATGGCTGCACGAGCTAATCTTCTCTTGTCTGATGTGGTGGAAGGGAGGCAGGCGATCGAGAGAGGTAGTAGAAAGAAGAGCACGCTGATATCAATTTGGGGTTTGAGGGTTTCATTTTGTTATTTACTTTCTTTTTCTTTTTCTTTTTTTTCTTTTTTTTTCTTTAGCAACAACACATCTGTAGCTATTATTTATACAAGTTTTCTTAACAACAACGATCGTTGCAATACATACGAAATATTTATGGCAACGACATTTTTTGTTACTTAAAATAAACGCAATTTTTCATTCAACGCGCGCACAAGTTTTTTGGTGGGAAATAGAAATTTTATTTATTGCAACAACATTAGCAACAACAATACAAGGTCGTTGCCAAAACATCATTTTTCGCAACGACAAAATTTTGTCGTTGCAAATTTTCGTTGTGAAAAATGCATTTTCTTGTAGTGTAGAGCCTTGAATCCTTGGTCGCCTATGCCAATTGTTATGGAAAATCTCCCTGGGTCACCTAATTTCTCTGGTAGAGCAATGGATCAGACCTCATCTTGCATCTCTGTAATGGATCTTTTCCTGCTAAGAATATCTTTCAAGAATTTTGTGTAAGCCGACATTTCGCTTAGTGCCTCAATAGAGTCCTTAGACTTCTTAGTAGGAAAAGGAAGAGATTTCACCGTTCTCAGAACCAAATCGGGCTCGAGAGGTGATGCTACCGGGTCGATATTAGGGTCGATTGGTGCATTCGGAGGATCGTTGACCCTGGTGGGGTCGTTAACGAGCTTGGGATTGAGAGAGGAGATCGAAATAGGGAACTTACCTGGATTGGGATTATTAACGACCCTGGAAGCATCGTTTCTAAGGTGTGTAGGTTCGGTAACGACCCTCTCTGGTTCATTATCGAGCTAAGTCGTGGCTTCCTTATCAGTTGTGGGGCTCTTCTCTTTAGCTTGGACACGCTCCAGTAGTGTCTTTCCACTCCTAAGGTGCACCGCTGCTATTTGTCCTCTAGGGTTCTCCTCGGGTCGGCCCGGGAGTTGGCCTTGTGGTCTTGGAATCTATGCATCAAGGTTCCCTAGTTGGGAGTCGACATTCTTCTTCCACACATCGAACTCTCCCCATCTTTTTAATTGGCTATTAAGGTTGGCTTGAACTTTGTTAAATTTGTTATTGACTCCGTGAATGCCTTCCTGTAACCCTTGTACCCATGATGGTGGCTCTTGGTAGCCTGGAGGTCGATACGGTGCAGTTCATCTATCCGGTGGAGGCGCTGCATGGTTGGAATTCGGATTTTTATCGCCCCACGTTGGATAATTGTTTGACTTGTCAAAATTACTAGGCTGGTTCCTGTATGGGCCTCTCATATAATTTACTTCTATGTCAGTGCAAACAGAAGTAATATGGGCAGAAGAGCCACATTCTTGACAAGATTGAGAGGATTTTAGAAAACTTACATGTTTCTTCAGGCGATTGACCTCGTCTTGCAGAAATTGATTTTTGGCATCTGGGTCAACATCTTCCTTGTTAGGAACGTAGAGACGCCTCTAGGGCTGGGATGATTGCTGGGTACCATACATGGCATCGTAGTTAGAAAGCTTGTCCAGCAATTCCCATGCATTTGTGGGATCCATCTCTATAAAACCGCACGATGTATGCGTGTTGATGCGGTTCTTCGTCTCTACGTTAATACCTTGGAAAAAGATTTCTTGGAGAACATATAAAGGTTGCCCATGAGTGGGGCACTATATAAGCATATATTTAAACCTTTCCCAAGTCTCTACAAAGGTCTCGTTAGGCAGCTGGTGATAGGAGGTAATACGTTTTCTCAATTCCGTTGTCTTGGAAGGAGGGAAAAACTTTGAATTGATTCGTACCGTAGCCAAAAATGTCAATCGTGTTCGGATCGGACTCTAGAGCGGTTGAGTGGTCTCGAAAGTCATTAAAGCATTGGAGGTTGTCAGAGCCGCATCGGCCAAGTGACTGTGTACCATCCTAAAACATCGACTCACTGGAGGGTCGGACGGTGGATCTCGCTGAAGCCTTTTTTCGGATCGAAAAGGAGCACCGTCGACTGCGACAATAGGTGCGACGCTTGGTGGAGCCCCGATTGGATTTTGTGCGCCAACTGGTGGAGAGCATCAACCAGATCCAGTGCCCCAGCTGGTGGAGTGGTCGAATCTGATGCACCGACTGGTGGAGTAACCGACTTTGATGCACCAACGGTTTTATGTGGTGGCGGCGTCACCATTGGAGGTTAAAGAGGAAGAAAATTTAGAGCACAATTTCTAACGTCACGTAGGTTGGGGAAGACAATGACCAGCGAAAATGAGTGTTTCGTGTGTTTTTTCCTAGATATAGCACAAATTTAGGGTTCATGCAAGTCTAATGTTCGTGGTCCTCTATTTGGGCCTTTTTGGGCCGTGCACATCTGTTTGGGCTGTTTTGGACTGTGCGCATCTTGGATTCACGACTATTGAAATCTTTTTCTCCATTCTTCAAATTCCTAATTTACCCTTCGCTCGTCCAACATCGTTTTGTAATTATCGCGATTCTTGTCTTCGTTTAATTCCTGTGCGCTTACAAAAACTTAGTGCGTATGTACGTCGCGGTGATTTAAGAAGGTTGATTACATATATTTTTGGATATTATGGATTTTGTATATTTTAAAAAAAAAAAAATTTTGGTCGAAAGATTTTTTAAATTTTTTTAGGAGAAATGAAATCTTTATTATTTTCCCATATCACATAGTCAAAGTCTTTTCTTGTCGGTTTTAAGTTCATTTGTGATAGCCTCGAATCTCTCAGTTCATTACAATCTCAAGTCACCGTCAAGGAGGAGGAAGAAGAAGAAGAAGAAGAAGAATATAGGGAGGGGGACTACTGTTATCGAAGTTGGATCCGATGGCATCACAATCACCATTCCTTGTCAATTGCCTTTCTTTAGATGGTAATCCTCACTGAGATTTGAAGTTTCCAATAGTTTACTTTCAGTTGAATTGCTAGATCATGTTCTTTCACAAATAGTGATTTTGTGGATGTAAATTTTTTCTTGCTTGCTTATTGTCTGACCTGTTTATATTAATTTTTATTTTTGGTTATCAATTTTTCTTATCTAATTATATTAGTAGTAGTATGATCGTTACGATTTAATTATTTGCCTCTACCAACTAATTCTTCCACAAACATGTATTATATTAATGTGAAATCACTTTGCAATATATCACAAATCTAATTTTGATTTGTGTTTTTAGGGTTTTTCAACTCCTTGAATGTGTTAAAATATTATTTATCCCTATGTTTGTGTTTGTGTTCTAATTTATATAGTTTACTAGTTTTCGATTTCACATATTCATCATGTTATTCAAATTGTGATGTAAATTTATTCATAAAGGTATATTATGTTATTCATAACGAATAGTGCTCATTTATATTTTGTTAGTAAAGCTTCAATGTATAAGATTGTTATCCATAGTTATTTATTATGTCATATGGAGTTTTTAAAAAGGTCTATTATATTATTGAAAAAGATAATATTGAAAAGGTTTATTCAGTTGGCATGTTACATATTTTTATTTATTATGTAATGTAGATTTATTTATTATGTCATGTAGAGTTATTCAAAAGCTTTATCGTCCAAATGGTGGGACAATGTCACAATAGATCTCTCTCCATCCTATGGTTGACATCTATTGACACAATTATATAGGGCCAAGATTAAGTATAACGACTGTTATGGTAGAACAGATGAACGCATGTAGGGTGTCATTCATATTCGTCCTGCTGCTATGTATACACAATTTGATGAGTTTGATATATGATATGCAATAGTTTGTTTATAAATATTCATTGTCGTGTGTGTTGACAATCGATATGATATATGTCAATATGCATTAGTTGGAAAATACAATTAAAATTGTTCAATTGCAAAATATTTGAATATATCTACCAATTAGTATGAACATGAATAACCTATCATTTGAATGTTTGGTATTGAATAGTGAATATGAATGTGTAAGGTTTTGAATATATGAATGTCGTTGTACAATTGCAAAATATTTGAATATAGCTACCAATTAGTTTGAACATGAGTACCCAAGGATTTAAATGTTTGGTATTGAATAGTGAATATGAAGGCATAAGGTTTTGAATATAGGAATAATAGTGTATAATTGCCAAATGTTTGAATATAGCTACCAATTAGTTTGAATATACATACTATTGTATATTCACACATGTAAAACTTAATATACATAATAGCAAGATGAATATGAACGAAGACCAATATTCGTTCATCCATTCTTCCATAAAAGGGGGTTCTACTAGATCTCATAGTATATATTTATTAGGAATGAAATTATGATCCATTATAGCTAGAAATAGACCTATACAAACTTGAATCTAGGCCGGGTTCGGGAAGGGCTATGACCAAAAGTCAAGTCTATTTATCCGAGCCGGATTCGAGACAAGAAGGAGATTCGGGTTGGCGAGGTTGTTTGGATCTGCCCAGACACGAAGTTCTGTAGTGATGCAAGGTTGTGAAATTTATGAGTTGATGGATTCCATATCTCGAGCTCCGAGGAGTTTGATAAAGAAATATCCATTTGTAATTAACATGATTAAATCATCAATAGAGCAATTAAAGTACCATTTTTGTTGATGGGAGGATTCTCCAAGAGTGGCGAGTGGTCTTCGAATTTGAGTGAATGTTTTAGCATTGTAAATTACACACTCCTATGAACGCCTTGAATAATAGTAGGTGTTTCTCTAGTAGTTTCCTTTCAAAAGTTATGAGGTGAAAACGTACAAAATAATGACTATCAATTAGAGACCTATGATTTAACACACATTTTAATTTCAGCAACGGTTTTGTAGGAACATTAGAGAAATATATAGGAAGAGGTCACCCGACAAATGGATGAACGAATATGGGTCTTCGTTCATATTCCATTCACCATTACCCAGGCCTTTTTTTTTTATAAAAAGGGTGTGTAATGGTGAATGGAAATTGCTTTTGTGTTGTTATTTATGCTTAAACAAATGCAAAGTCTGACCACTTTTTTGTCTTCAAGTTATGAATGGTTAAATTGTTGACTTGATCAAATTATTGTGTTAATTGTGGAATTCTTGTGTTGCATCGGTGAGGGTCTCATCAATTGTCACTATTCTTGGTTGTAGTTTATCAATTGTTAAATTCTAACATAATCTCTTTTAGGTACATGAATATTTCCTAACTATATACAGGTGTTTTTGTTGGAACATTGATCCGGAAGACAGTACATGGGTTCCTCCAATAACTTTGTACTCTTGCTTTGTTAGTGTTATAATTTAAATTCTAGGTTTGCTTTATTATAGCTAGATTAGATTGAAATGGTGGGGTTTTTTTTTTTTATTGATTTCAACTAAATTGGGATGGGCTTTGACTTCAACCTTTTTGTCTACTTGTTATTTGCTTGAACTTCATTTAATCTACTTGTGCTTAATTTGCTAGCTAGTATGAGATATTTACTGATGATTTTAATTGGTTGTCATATATGGGTGGTTGACTTGGTGTTTTCCCTTTTTTTCGGGGGAAAATTTCAATTTGTGTTGTTGAAAATTTCTATTTGTGGAGCTAGGTAGCTTGTCGTTATGCTTGTTTGTTGTTGTTTTGTTTGAACAAGCTTAAATGGAGAAGAGATATGTTTAAATTTTTGGATTTCTAGTGAAATAATGAGACATTGTGCAAATAAGTAAAGTGGATAAGCATTTGGATCGAGCATCGACATTTTCTCATTTTTGAATTTCTTGACTACACCTAAATGCCTGATTTGTTTGGTGAGTTTCCTTTCCTCTTTTTCCTTTTCTATATTGGGGATATGTAGAATTTAAGCTCAGGGAGATATAATTCATATGGTTTCATTTGCACACACATATATATATATATATTGGTTTTTTCTTTTCATTTTTCATTACATTTGCATATTAGTTGTTTTGATCTGAATCCCATGTCTTGGCTTTGCTCGTAATATTTTTAGAAAATATTTTCTTGAAATTTAATCAGTTGTTAGAATCCTAATTAAATGTGCTTGGAGATGGAAAAAATTGATGTTTGATAATTTTGAGTTGAAGTGACATTTGGGTATTCATTGAGCTAATTAAATTTAAAAAACTTTATCAAAAATCCATTTGAGATTGTTTTTAGCCTTAGGACTATACTATTCATGATTCCTCTTTTTATTATGTGTGATTCTAAATTTGTTTTCTAACTCTAGAACTTGCATTGGTAATCTTTTTGCGACCACATTTATAACTCCTGTACATGGTATATAAATAATGGACGCATTATTTCTTTTTAGCCTATTTTTCATTGACTACCTTTACATGTTTATCCTCTATTTGAAGCCCATATTAGCCTTTTATTGCCTTATTTTTGGAAACTTCACAAAAGTAAACACCCCCATAAAATGAAGAACTTCTTATGGAAGGTGGCTTGAAACGTGTTGAGAGGGTTTCCCGACAACAAATAAATTTGTAGTCAAGACCCCGCTGAGTATAGGGAGGTCAGGATCGTTCCACAAGAAGCAAGGTTGTTTGTCTATCAATCTACAAAAAAGCAAACAAAAACAAATAAAAGCACTCACAAGCGGCCTCGTTAACGACGTTGTCAGGGTCGTTAACGAACCACCGAACACAAAACACTTCAAATAACAACCTAATTAAAATCTAATCAAAACTCGGTACCGAGGCAAGTATTCTACAACGAAAATTCACTAGAGATAATTCAAATAAAACAAAGATCTAGGACTAGGGACACCACAACATAGCCAAGCATAAAAACTCGTAAGAAGATAAGATCATGCCTTTAAACAGATAGAGTCATCAACTTTCGTTGACTTAACAAGTAAATTAACAAACTTTCGTTTCCTAATTCACTTAATTGCTTGTTTTGGATCTAAATCTTGAAAAACAATATCAACCTTCAAGTTACTAACTTTCTCTTTCAATCAAGTTAAAAACCTAAATTACCTCAACTTTCGCTTTGGTATAAGCACAACAAACAATTCTCAATAAAAGACAAAAGGCATTCACAACACAATCTTACTCATCAAACATTCTCAACTATGCCGGGCTTAACCCCGATCCTAGAAAAAGAAACTACTCACTAATCATAACTAAGAAACTAAAAATCTCAATCAAAAGAAACATTGAAAACAAAACAAAACTCAAATTAATACCAAAATATTGTCTTATAAAGATTCAGAAGAAACCGAAAAACATCAAAATACCGAATCACAATCACGACTAACGACCCCGGTGACTGTCGTCTACCGAGCCTCTTCGATCCGACTCCGATCCGACTTCTCCTCTCTCTCTCGGCCCTTCGAAATCTCTTCCTAAAATTCTCCTCCAAAAGTCTCCTCCTTTCTATGCTAGATAGAAGGGTATTAATACTAAAAAGCTAAAAACTAAAAAGGCTAAAAGATATAAACTTTCCTAAAAAGATAGAAACAAACCCTAAAGATAGAAATAAAATCTAAAAAGATATTAAGACCTAAAATACATATTCTAATAACCCTAAAAGATTCTAAAAAGATACTCAACCGACACGGAAATAAATTCCCGCTCAGGATCGGTGAATTATAAAATAAATCTTCAAATCTTCTCCTTCGTGGCCTCGTTAACGAGCCCTCACAGCCTCGTTAACGAGCCTGGGCTTTGTTTTCTTCCACACTTCCTCTTGTGATCTTGAGCTTTGACTTCTTAAATCTTGCACTCCTCTGTCTTTCGCTGTAATGCTCCAAATTCAACTCCATATAGCTCCTTTCCTCGCTAAAACCTACAAAATACACAAAATAGCGTAGCTTCCACTCTTTTCATAGAAATATGCAAAACTAGCTAAAAACACTCAAAACTAAACCTAAACTAAAAAAACTAAACCTAATAAGCAAAGAAAACCTACTAAAAACTATACTAAAAATGCGAACATCAAAATACTCCATACTTAGACTTGCTTGTCCTCAAGCAATAAACAAGACACTAACCAAAACCAAAACAAATCATGCTCATCAAGACATAGCCATCTTCTAAAAAAAACAACATCTACACATGAGAAAATTATAGCAAAATATTATTAACATCCTCACACATATGTGCACTTAAATAGACATAAGATAATACAATCCAACCTCTCAAGGGATATAATGTGTGTCACTCAACTCTCAAGTGTTTAGGCTCATAAATTCAATCTCTCAACTCATCTTATATACAAAAAATCATAGAAATTTGAACTTATATCACCAATACTCTCCACCCAAGATTTGTCAAAACAAGCAAAGAATCATCAAGAGAACTTAGGGGGCTCAATAAAAAACTTCATAGAAGCTTCCATTTGGCCGGGTTGTAATGGGGCTTGGTAATAACAATAGGGAGTGGAAATATTTTGGTCATGTGGTGCTAATAATATCCGGTAATCAAAAGACTCCTAAAAACTCACACATATCAAAACTTTTCATAAAAGAAGATACCAAACTCATTCTCTTTATGCACACTCATTTTCACTCACCTTTTATCATCCTAGAAAGTCTCATAACAAAATAAAAGAATCTCTGATATTATCTATAAACACAAATGCACTTCAACTCTTCATCACTTTTTATCATTCTCCTTCTCTTTTTTCTTCTTTTTTTTATTTTTATTTCTGCTACCTCGTTAACGAGCCCATATCAGGGTCGTTAACGAGCAACCGGACACATTCTTTCTCCTCTTTTCACTTCCTCCATCAAAAACTTTATTTTGTGCATTTTTTCTATCAAGAGATCTTTATTATTACATGTAATAACAAGAGACTTCCAATCTACTCTTCCCAAGTACCCTTCAATTTAAGCAAAATATAAGCAACTCCTCTCTTTTTAACACATCACAAAACTTACCTCTCCAATCTAAGTCCTAATTCCCGGATAGGGTCAAGCTTATCTCGGCTAGGGCATGATTTTTGTGGAGCTAAAAATAAAAGGTTTCAGGCTATAATTCGTTATAAAAAAGAAGGCATAATGTAAAGGTAGATAGGGAATAATAGGGCTTATGAAAATAAGTTCTCCATCATATGATCTTTAAAAGTAATGAACTAAAAATCTTATAAGGATCTCAAGAAATAGATAACCATCACAATTCCAAGAGATAATATGCATAAAGAGAGTAAATCACACAAGAAAAGAAGAGGGATTTATAAATGTTCTCCCTATAAGGCCAAAAATAACTCACAAGGTAAATTTTGTTGGATTGCATCATCTATGCTATAAAGAATATGTGCTCAATTTCATCAAATGCTATCTTCTTCTAAAACCAATAATTTCAAGTTGAGAATCCGGCTATACTTTTAAAGACATGCTTGCAAGGAATTATATGATTAAGTTAGCGATTGCTATCATAGAACTTAAGAAGGGATATCTATCAATTCTAAAACTCTTTTTTTAGATTTTTTCGAAATTTTCCAATTTTTTTCGATTTTCGATTTTTTCAACTTAAAGAAATAAAAACTACACAAAACACATAAACACCTAGGACATAAGTTTTCTACTTTCTCCCACCCCATACTTAAAATTACAGTGTCCCCACTGTAAGAAAAATAAGAAGAAGGAAAAGAAATAGAAAAGAAAACAAAAAATTAAAAAGAAAAAGAAAGACATAAAAACTTACAAAGTTGTAAAAGTGGAAACAAGGAAAAATTTCATCTTCGGCTGAATCAACGATTCGGTGGAGGAAAGTAGTGCTCAAAGTTCCCCATGAAGTCGTACATCGTCCTCCAACGCTCAGCATCCTCCGCCTCTCTCTGACGTTGTCTCTGATCCTCCATCGACATGCGAGCTGAATAGACAGTTTCCCATCTATCCATCCTCCTATCAATGTGATCCTGCTGGAGGTGAAGCTGCTGCATCCGTGCAGAAAGATCCTCGGCCCATGGTGGTGGTATACTCGATCCTGTGTACTCGGGCTGAGGAGGTGGTGGGTAGTGAGGCTGGAAATGGTCTTGATATATCACCGGGTTGTAAGGCATGAGTCCATATGCATGAGGGTCGACAGGAGCTGGTGGTGGGTCGACAGGAGCTCTCGGCACCTCGTTAACGAAGCTGGGTGCCTCGTTAACAGTGTTGTGATGGGGCTGGAAATGGTCGTTAACGAGCCTGGTTGGCTCGTCAAAGAAGATGTTGCTCCCTAAAACCTCTGTGTTGATGTCTTCTTCCTCGTAATTGAGCTCATCAGTGCCGCCCTCGGTGTCGGCTTCTTCGGTGTCGTTGCCTACGACCTCGGTGTCCTCATCATCTTCCTCTTCATCTTCATCCATGTCGTCCCGCTCAAACCGGGTTTCACATGGCCTAAGCGAAAGCTCATCCTCCGGTTTAGGCTCCAATGGGTAGGCGTGTCCCGTCCATGCCTTGTACCAATTCGGTACATAGAGAAGCTCGAACTTGTTGAGGGTGGGTATAACGATGCGATCTTGAACCTTCACCTTGAATCCTCCCTCTGCTTGAATGAAGACACCAGAGCTATACCAATAATTTTTGTTGAGGAGTTGGGCATGAGCCGGTGTGTAGCGGGTGAGATTGACTCCAAGATTCTTAGCCAAGAGGCTAACCAAATTGCCACACCAAACCTCCTTGGACTTGGTTGATTTTCCAATGTAGTAGAGCCATTCGTACCCCAAGTTCAAGGGGCCGGGCTCCTCAAAAAGGATGGTACGGAAGCAAGCGACCTCCGTCCTTGTAGGGCGGTTCAACTCTCTCTTCGGCCAAAATGTCGCGTCGAGGACTCTAAGAATAATCCGGAAGATGGGGTTGATGATGGTTGCCCCGGATAACGCTGCGGTGGAGGATTGAACCTCCCCGGTGATGTAGCTCCAAGTGCGGGTCACTCGGTAGTCCTTCAAGCTATAATCTCTAGACGGGTTTGGGATCTCTAAGATTGCGTTGAACTCCGCCATTGCGAAGTCACGGTCCTCGTTACCGAGCCGGAACCGGATCCGTCACGCTGAGGTCTTCGACGAGAAGTTGGTCTCCAAGGTGGCCAAGAACTCGGATGTGAGGTCCGGATAGTGTGGCAAGCTCTCTTGCTTTAAAAGGTGGGTGGCCCCAAGGATGATGAAAGCGTCCTTGACATCTGTGTAGATCCCCGTGGTGACAGCGCTGGACTTTGAGAACCATCGGGTGTAGTGGTCCTTCTCCAGAAAATCTCGGTAACGCCGTACTTGGCTTTGAGTGCTCAAAATCGCATCATCCCCTCGAGGTGGAGATGGGGACCTATGGTTCCTCCTTTTCTTCTGAGCTCGGGTAGCGGGTCTGCTTGAACTTGCCATGGATCCTACAAAATAATCAAGACTTTTCCAAGATAAGATCTATTCAAAAATAGATAGGTAAGAGACCCCATACTTGGTCTCGAATTAACCTCAGAATTATTCGTTAACTACCCAATTCGGTCGTTTACGATTCTGGGCTCGGATTGATCTATGAAGCATTGCAGGGTCGTTAACGAGCCTGGATGGGTCGTTAACGAGCCGCCGAGAACGAAAACCAGAATTTCCGATTTTAATCTACCTTAAATTACAACACAAATCAAGCATGCAATCTTCTATATTTTTCCACCAATCCCAAAAACGGGTACAAGCACCCCATACTTGCTTGATTACCCATCCCGAACATGCTAAAATTACCCAAAATTTTGACATGCAAAGTTCGAACTTAAGATTTAGAACAAGAAAAATTCATGCTTTCCTAACTAAAGTGTTGCAATAGATAATCCAACATGAATAATTCTTCCTAAAACATGAACAACGAAGCACAATCAAGGATTTTTATGCACAAAAATCAAGCATGCAAATCGACCTTTCTAAGAAAACGATTCAAGACACGAAGATTCGAGCAATGGTTTAGAAATCATACCGGAGAATCGAGAAATTGAAGAACAAGGGTCGGAATCGGGGTGGTTAACGAGCTTGTATCTCGTCGGTGATCGGTTTCCGAGCTCCGGTAACGACGGCCTCTCGGTGGTCGGTGGAGTGGGGGATTCCGAACCGGTGGGAGAGAAGGGAGAGGGATTGAGAGATTTTTGGGTTGTGGGGAAGTATGAATTTGAGAGGGTAGTGGTAGATTTGTGGAAGGGGGTAAAAGTGGTTTATATAGGAGGGGAAGGGGGTAGAGGTGGGCGGCTAAGGTAAAAGATAGGATAGATTAGGTTAAAATTCTTACCTGCCCCGTTTCTTGACGAGTCGGGTCTTCGAACCGGGTCGTTAACGACCCTGGGTGGGTCGTTAACGAGCCACCGTAGCCTCTTGGAGTGATTTTTCGATCCCTTCTCCTGAAATCTTATTAGCTCAAAAATTCTAATTTCTATCCTAACTAAAACTAAAAAAGAAAATCAAAAGAAAGCTAAGAAATAATCTAAAGAGAAAAGAAAATAAAAGAAAAACTAAACCTATTCTAAAAGCGGGTTGCCTTCCGTAAGCGATACTTTTAACGTCGTTAGCCCGACGAGCTCCCTTGCTAGTCTGAGGATGTGAGAGCCATGGTGACTCTTATCTCTTCGTCTGGGTCAGTTTTCTCATGGAATTTCTTCAACCGGTGTCCATTAACTTTGAAGATTACGCCGCGGTTATTGGTCAACTCTACTGCTCCGTGAGAATAAATGTGATGAACCACAAATGGCCCACTCCATCGTGTCCTGAGCTTTCCTGGGAATAATCGGAGTCTAGAATTGAAGAGAAGAACCTTATCGCCGAGGTGGTAAGTTTTGGGCACTAATTTCCGATCATGCCACCTTTTGGTGCGCTCCTTGTAGATTTCAGCATTTTCGTACGCCTTTAGCCTCAATTCTTCTAATGCTTGCAAGTCCATGAATCATTTTGCTCCTGCCGCGTCGAGGTTCATGTTGAGCTCCTTGAGAGCCCATAATGCCTTATGCTCCATCTCGACCGGTAAATGACATGCCTTGCCATACACTAGATTATAGGGGGTGGTGTGGAGAGGCGTCTTGTATGCTGTCCTAAATGCCCACAGAGCGTCATCCAATTTGGAGGACCAATCCTTTCTAGAACGGGAAACTGTCTTCTCCAATATGCTCTTTATTTGCCTGTTTGAAACTTCAACCTGACCACTCGTTTGGGGATGATAGGGTGTTGCCACCCGATGAGATACCCCATACTTAGCCAACAGTGCTTCAAAACTCCGCTCAATGAAATGGGAACCACCATCGTTGATAAGGACTCTTGGAACGCCGAACCTGGGGAAAATATTGGTTTTGATGAATTTAGCCACAGTCTTGGCGTCGTTAGTCCTTGTAGCAACAACTTCCACCCACTTAGAGACATAATCAACCGCAACTAGGATGTACTTGTAGGGTCCTGAGGCGGGAAACGGTCCCATGAAGTCAATGCCCCACGCATCAAATAGCTCAACTTCTAATACCCCAGTTAGTGGATTTTCATGTCTCCACGTTATGTTGCCTGAGCGTTGACATCCATCACATGCTGTCACATAAGCTTGTACGTCTTTGAACATGGTTGGCCAATAGAGACCACTTTGAAGAATCTTCGCAGTAGTCTTGAATCCTTTCGCAAGACCTCCAGTTGGAAGTGTGTGACATTGACGGATCACATTTTCAATCTCCTCTTCTGGAACACAACGCCTAAAGAGGTGATCGATCCCCTGTTTAAACAAGTAGGGGTCATCCCAATAGTATTGTTTCACATCATGGAGAAATTTCTTCTTCTTTTGTGGGGTAAGGCCCTCGGGAATTATGCCTCCTACAAGATAGTTAGCAAAATCCGCAAACCAAGGAGCTTTTGACCCTCTAATAGCATGGATTGATATTGAGGAAGAAGAAATGGAAGACGAAGAAGGAGTAAAATTGATTCGAGAAGGCTCAGTTTCAGAAATCTTACTTGGATGGGTCATTAACGAGCTCGGAATTATTATTTTGACCTCGGTACCGACCTCCCGTGGCTCAGTAATGACCTGACTGACTGGTATGCCGACCCCATCTGAAAATTTTCCCTCGTTATTTGTGTCTTCCAGCCTCGGCACCTCGTTAACGACCCTGAAGGGGTCGGTGACGAGGGTCTTGTGGAGTTTGACCTCGTTCAGCAGGAGGTGTTCGTCGGGTCTGGAATCATTTATCGGCACCTAATTGTTAGACTCGGTGATATGCTCTACTGGCAACCTGGACAAGTGATCTGCCACTAGATTTTCTGCTCCCTTTTTGTCTCTTATTTCATGGTCAAATTCCTGCAGTAAGTAAGAGCATCTAACGAAGCAATCTAGGTTTGGCATCTTTTTTAGCCATTAAGTATCTAACAACTTCATGGTCAGTATAAACAATCACTTTGGATCCAACAAGGTAGGACCGTAATTTCTCAAAGGCAAATACCACAACAAGGAATTCCTTCTCCGTTGTGGTATACTTACTCTGTGCCTCATCCAACGTCTTATTGGCGTAATAGATGGCGTGGAGTTTTTTGTCCTTCCGTTTCCCTAAGACTGCGCCAACTGCATAGTCACTGGCATCACACATAATCTCAAAGGGTAGTTTCCAATCTGGGGACTGCATAATGGGGGCAGACACAAGGTCAGCTCTTAACCTGTAAAATGCTTCAAGACATTCTAGAGACAGCTCAAACACTACATCTTTCATTAGTAGGTTAGTCAAAGGTTTAGCTATCTTAGAAAAATCCTGAATAAATCGTCTGTAAAAGCCAGCATGCCCTAAAAAACTCCTAATGTCTCTTACAGAAGAAGGAGGAGGTAGTTTTTCAATAAGCTCAATTTTCGCTCTATCTACTTCTATCCCTCTTTTAGAGACAAGGTGTCCTAGTACTATCCCCTCTTGAACCATAAAATGGCACTTTTCCCAATTTAGCACAAGATTGGTTTCTTCACATCTTTTAAGCACTCGTGCAAGGTTAGCAAGACAAGAATCAAATGAAGAACCATAAACAGAAAAGTCATCCATGAAAACCTCTACAATATCCTCTATCATATCTGAAAAATGGCCATCATACATCTTTGATAAGCAAAGGTTCCATAGGGACATGTAAAGGTTGTTTTCTCTTGATCATCAAGGTGAATAGGAATCTGCCAAAAACCGCTATAACCATCTAGATAACAGAAATAATCATGCTGGGCTAAGCGTCTAACACCTGATCTATGAAAGGAAGCGGAAAATGATCTTTTCTAGTGGCACAGTCATCCCCCCTTTCTTTGGGACTACATGGACCGGACTCACCCATTGGCTATCCGAAATAGGAAATATGATCCCGGCATCAAGTAACTTAATAATTTCCTTTTTAACTACATCCTTCATATTAGGATTTAATCTACGTTGATGCTCTATGGTGGGTTTATGATTGTCCTCCATGTAAATCCTATGCATGCAAAGAGAAGGGGATATGCCAGTTATATCATCTAGGGTGTAGCCTATGGCTTTTCTATGCATCCTAAGCACATTTAGGAGTTTTCCTACTTCTTCATCTTTTAATCCAGCATTAATGATGACAAGTAGAGTAGAATTAGGACCGAGGAATTCATACCTGAGGGAATCTGGCAGAGGTTTAAGTGTTGGGGACGGTTCAGCAGGGATTAAAATTGGCTCTTCTGGTTCCGTCTTCAACACTTCCTCAAAGTATTCAAAGGCTGAGATTTCGCTGTCTTCGGCTAGGGTCGTTAACGAACCTGGAGTGGTCGTTAACGAACCTGCATCTTCTTCCAAGAGAATCGGTAACGATGCTGGAGGACTCGTTACTGAAACTGCAGTGGTTATTTCTGCCCATCTTTGCCCTGAAATTTCATCGCTTAATGCTGATCTTCCTATAGGGTCTCCACATTCAATGATCTCTTTGTGAGTGTAAAGCATCTTGACTTCGGCTTTTTCGGACTCCTTGGATTGTTTGAATCGGAATTCCGTCACCTCATCCCCAATTTCGAAAGTTAGGAGTCCTCTCCTAACATCGATTATGGCTCCTGCCGTGGCAAGGAATGATCTTCCCAAAATAATAGGCACCACCGGATCTTCAGGCATTGTAATAACGATGAAGTCGTTAGGAACAAAGAAATTGCCTACTTGAACTGGGAAATCTTCTATCAGCCCTGTTGGTTTGATGCAAGATCCGTCTGCCATATAAAGCCGCATATTGATGGGCTCTAGTGGTCCCATATTGGCTTCAGACCAGATTGAGAGCGGAACGAGACTAGCACTGGCACCTAGATCGCATAAAGCCTTGAACTTGTGGTTGCCTATGCCGATTGTTATTGCAAACCTTCCTGGATCTCCTAGCTTTTCTGGTAGAGCTATTGATCTGACTTCATCCTGCAGCTCTGTAATGGATCTTTTCCTGCTAAGAATATCTTTCAAAAACTTTGTATAAGCCGGCATTTCGCTTAGGGCCTCAGCGAATGGGACGGAAATATTAATGCCCTGAAGAATCTTAACGAAACGCTTGAACTTACTCTCAGTAGAGTCCATAAATTTCTTAGTTGGAAATGGAAGAGATTTCACCATTCTCGGAACCAAGTTAGGCTCGAGAGGTGAGAATACCGGGTCGACACTAGGGTCGATTGATGTCCTCGGCGGGTCGTTACCAACCCTGGTGGGGTCGTTAACTACCCTGGGATTGAGAGGGAGGCTCGGATTAGTAGACTTACCTGGGTTAGGGTTGTCAGGAACCCTTGAAGCTTCGTCATCCTGGTTTGTAGGCTCGGTATTTGCTCTCACTGGCTCGTTAACGAGCCGGTTGGCGAGGTCTTTTTCCTCCTTCTCTTCAGCTTGAACTCTCTCCGTGTCTTCCCACTTCTTAGGTGCACTGCTGCTATTTGGCCTCTAGGGTTCTCCTCGGGGCGGCCCGGGAGTTGTCCTTGCGGTCTTGGAATCCGTGCAACTAAGTCCCCTAGTTGGGAATCAACACTCCTCTTCCAAATATCGAACTCTCCCCATCTTTTATCTTGTCGGTTCAGTTTAGCTTGAACGTCATCAACTTTTTTGTTCACTCCGTTAATGCTCTCCTTTATTTCCTGAACCCATGATGGCGTCTCCTGATGGCCTGGAGGTCGATATGGTGCAGGTCGTCTATCTGGTGGGGACCCTGTATAGCTTGTATTCTGATTGCCCCATGTTTGATAGTTGTTCGACCTGTCATTATAATTAGGGTGTTTCCTGTATGGTCCTCTCATATAGTTCATCTCAGCTATTGTCTCAGCGGCTCTAAGCTGCTCAATGTTAGTGCAAGCAAATGTACTATGTGCAAAAGAACCACATTCTTGACATGATTGAGAGGATTTTAGAAAACTTACCTGTTTCCTCAGACGGTTGACCTCATCTTGTAAGAATTGATCTTTAACATCTGGGTCAACTTCATCTCGGTTGGGTATGTAGAGACGTTTTTGAGTTTGTGGAGTTTGCTGGGTTCCGTACATAGCATCGTAATTCGCCAACTTATCCAATAGCTCCCACGCCTCTGTCGGGTTCATCTCTATAAAACCGCACGCAGTATGCGTGTTGATGCGGTTCTTGGTCTCTGCTTTGATACCCTGGAAAAAGATTTTTTGCAAAACATATAAAGGTTGCCCATGAGTAGGGCACTGTCTAAGCATCTCTTTGAATCTTTCCCATGTTTCAACAAAGGTTTCATTAGGCAACTGGTGATAGGAGGTGATGCGTTTCCTCAACTCCGTTGTCTTAGCAGGAGGGAAAAACTTTGTAAGAAATTGATCATACAGAGCTTTCCAAGTCCTCATAAACTTAGAAGGTAGGCTCTCCAACCAGTTCAGGGCCTTTCCAGTAAGAGACCATCTTAAAGCTTTTAACAGAACATATTCTAATGAGACACCTTCACCAGCTATGGTATCACATAAATCAAGAAGTTTCTAATGTGCTCCATAGGGCACTCAGCAGGTTTCCCTTCAAACTGAGCCCGTTTGATTAAGGATATAAATTGAGACTTGATCTCAAAAGGTTTCTCTATCGCTGGAAGTACAATATGAGATTCTGGCACCCTCAGTTCCGGATGCATGTATTGTTGGGCATTCCTTGGATAGGCATCTAGCTCTTCTTGTAGAAGAGCCTTGTCAGCTCGTTGACGCTCAGCTTCGGCGTCTGCGCCGTCTTTCTTGGCTTTCAGTACCTCCATTTGGGTCCGGAGGATCTCTAACTCTCGAGCCATCTCTTCTGATGTGGCCATGGCTCGGTTTTCTCGGAGTCGACGGTGCAGGGAACGTTCGGGTTCTGAGTAATAACCTGTGTTATCAAACTGAAGCCTTCGTCGTCCTACCGGCATACACTGAGAAAAACAGACAAAGAAAACAAAAATCAAAAACAAAAACGGGGTCGGGCTATTCCCGAACCCAAAGATAAACTAACAAACTCGTTGCTTCCCCGACAACGCGCCAATTTGTTTAGAGGGTTTCCCGACAACAAATAAATTTGTAGTCAAGACCCCGCTGAGTATAGGGAGGTCAGGATCGTTCCACAGGAAGCAAGGTTGTTCGTCTATCAATCTACTAAAAAGCAAACAAAAACAAATAAAAACACTCACAAGCAGCCTCGTTAACGACGTTGTCAGGGTCGTTAACGAACCACCGAACACAAAACACTTCAAATAACGACCTAATTAAATTCTAATCAAAACTCGGTACTGAGGCAAGTATTCAACAACGAAAATTCACTAGAGATAATTCAAATAAAACAAAGACCTAGGACTAGGGACACCACAACATAGCCAAGCATAAAAACTCGTAAGAAGATAAGATCATGCCTTTAAACAGATAGAGTCATCAACTTTCGTTGACTTAACAAGTAAATTAACAAACTTTCGCATCCTAATTCACTTAATTGCTTGTTTTGGATCTAAAGCTTGAAACTTTTGTATTCAAACAATATAAACCTTCAACTTACTAACTTTCTCTTTCAATCAAGTTAAAAATCTAAATTACCTCAACTTTCGCTTTGGTATAAGCACAACAAACAATTCTCAATAAAAGACAAAAGGCATTCACAACACAATCTTACTCATCAAACATGCTCAACTATGCCGGGCTTAACCCCGATCCTAGAAAAAGAAACTACTCACTAATCATAACTAAGAAACTAAAAATCTCAATCAAAAGAAACATTGAAAACAAAACAAAACTCAAATTAATACCAAAATATTGTCTTACAGAGATTCAGAAGAAACCGAAAAACATCAAAATACTGAATCACAATCACGACTAACGACCCCGGTGACTGTCGTCTACCGAGCCTCTTCGATCCGACTCCGATCCGACTTCTCCTCTCTCTCTCGGCCCTTCGAAATCTCTTCCTAAAATTCTCCTCCAAAAGCCTCCTCCTTTCTATGCTAGATAGAAGTGTATTTATACTAAAAAGCTAAAAACTAAAAAGGCTAAAAGATATAAACTTTCCTAAAAAGATAGAAACAAACCCTAAAGATAGAAATAAAATCTAAAAAGATATTAAGACCTAAAATACATATTCTAATAACCCTAAAAGATTCTAAAAAGATACTCAACCGACACGGAAATAAATTCCCGCTCAGGATCGGTGAATTATAAAATAAATCTTCAAATCTTCTCCTTCGTGGCCTCGTTAACGAGCCCTCACAGCCTCGTTAACGAGCCTGGGCTTTGTTTTCTTCCACACTTCCTCTTGTGATCTTGAGCTTTGACTTCTTAAATCTTGCACTCCTCCGTCTTTCGCTGTAATGCTCCAAATTCAACTCCATATAGCTCCTTTCCTCGCTAAAACCTACAAAATACACAAAATAGCGTAGCTTCCACTCTTTTCATAGAAATATGCAAAACTACCTAAAAACACTCAAAACTAAACCTAAACTAAACAAAACTAAACCTAATAAGCAAAGAAAACCTACTAAAAACTATACTAAAAATGCGAACATCAAAACGGCCTGCCAACTAAAACAAGGCTTGCAGCCAACCATATTCCGGATCCACAAGGCTGTGAAGCCTGCAAAAACCAGTTTGAAGATACCATCCACATCTTACTATCATGCCCACATACCAGAGAAACCCTTAAATCGTTAAGCCCAAAACTAATTTGGATTGTCGACCAGGTTTCACCAAGAGACAAAAAACCGCACCAAGTCATAGACAAAATTAGGGGAACATCAAAAAAAGAGGAGATGGAACTCCTCACCTACACACACACACACACCTCGTGGAGCCTATGGTTCTCTTTAAACAAGAGAATTTTGGACAAAGATAACGGCCAAAATTTCAATCATGTCGGGAACCTAAGAGAGTTCATTCATAACAAGGTTAAGGAATGGAAACTAGCAGGAAATCCTGAAACTACCGGCTCTCGCACTTTTACCACGAGAACAAGGGAAGGGAGAAAGCTTGCTAAGTGGGCAAAACCTAGGAGTGGCTTTATTAAGTTGAATTTTGATGGTGCAGTTTGTTTGGATGGCGTGACCTCTTTGGGTTCATCCTTAGGAACTCTGGTGGCTCCCTTATCCATTTCGTTGGAGAACTGATTGGTCAACAATCTATTCTTATCTCTGAGACCATCACCTTGCGCTAGGGACTCCTCGAAGCTATTAATTATGGTATCCCCCAGATCTAGATTGAAGGTGATAATTTGCAGTTGGTCAAAGCCGTGCTTGGTAGCTGGCGCTGCCCGTGGGAGATTGAGCTGTTAAGTTTAGACATCCATTGCTTATTGGCTCATCTCCAGGATTGGAGTATCGCTCACGTCTACAGAGAGTGCAATTTTGTGACAAATTACATCGCTGGCTCCTTTTGACGTGTCTCCTCTATTCCGCTTGCAGTTGATTCGAGTTTGCAGACTTTCATCCGTCAGGATGCTCTAGGGCGGTCACTAACTTGTTAGTGATCACTCTAACTCCTTTCCTTATTAAAAAAATCTTTTACCCATTCGAGAATTAGGATGGTCATTTTAAATTGCATAATTGGTTGTGAGCCAAGCTTAGAGGAGTTTTACATGTATGGTGTGTTGAAGGACCTTATTTTGTTCTTTGAGAAAAAAAATTATGAAAAAGGAAAAAACTGAAAACTGAAATGGAAACGATTTGAGAAAAAAAGAATAAAAAAGCATTAAAGAGGAGAAGAATAATGGAGTTAAGTTGAAATGGTTTGGAAAGAAAATATCTAAGCTTGGTGTTGAGTTGATTTGGTTAATTCTTATTTTTCGGATTAGCACCACATTACCAAAATACTTTTCTACCTATTTTTCTTTATCTTGGCCCCATTACAATTGAATAAAATACCTCTTAATTTATATCATGTACTTGATCCCTCGTGGTGGAGATTTAGGATATTGATGCAAGCATATGGTAGTTTAGCATTTGAATTTGAGAATAAGCAAGATGTTTACCCAATACACATGACACTACTACACAAATATCATTTTATCTCTGGACATAATATCACAGATGCTTCTTTATCAGGGATAAAATAAGATAATAAATTAGGAAAAATATTTTCCTTTTTTTTTTAAGTTGATCAAATTCAAATATTTCGGATAATTAATTGAAACGCCAGGGATAAATAATAATGTAGTATTAGAACTTCAAACTCAAATATCCCGGACATATACCTATATGACACGCCAGGGCTGTATTATGTGTAAAGTTACAAAAAATAAAAATAAAAAAAGCCATATACAGATATAACCATATGGAAGAAAGCCCGATAGACTCCAAAGCCTTGCCTCTCTCCATCCATAAAACCCTAAGTCCCAAAATTGTCCAAGAGTTGCGCTAGTGGAAGGTGGATGGTGCGGCGGTCGTCTGTGTGACAGTGTGGTGGTCGTCAGTGGGACGGTGCGGGGTGCACGACCTACCTCTCCTCCCTGATTCGTAGGAGTGGCGGTGCGACGTTTCAAGTTCATAGAGCTGATAAACAACTCTTGGAAGGAACCGATTCGGGAGAAAGAATTCGAATTCTTCACCACCGACATATCTTCTCTACCTTGTCAAAGTCTACAATTTCGTCTCCAAAATGGATCGGTTTGAACTTGCCGTTCTCAATTGAATTTTGTTTCCTAATGTCTTATGTCAACCGTGGTTATTATTTCTCAATTGAGAAAAAAAATTCACATGTTCTTATTTCTTTTCCATCACTCTATCATTCAATAAAACAAATTTGATATATTGTTTGTTGATCTTGAATTGAAAAGTTGTTCAAAAAACTTGAAACATGCATTGAAATGAATCATTTGATCTTAGGAATGAATCAAGGTAAGAAAAATGTAGAAAATAAGTAAATAGTTTTTAGAGTGGAAAGCTACACCAAATAATATTATCACAGATAGAGATTAATGGAACTAATTTCTATCCAAGATTCTTTGAAAATAATACTATTAGTGTCTCGAGAGTGTTTTCGAAGTGTAATTTTAATTTCCTTCTATTTGCATTCCCCAATGTTTTTCTACGTCATACTCAACTCTTGTTTGGAATGTTTGCATAATACTATTATGTATCTTAAATAGAACACTAGCCTCTACAGTAAAAAATTAAAAGAACAATGAACCCATAATGCAATTTAATGTGATTGCCATGAGTAGATTTGTAATCATTTATGTTCAATCTAATGGTGAAATACGTTCTATATTGTTTAGAATTCCTGCTCCAATCAAGCCTGTGATGAATTTACAAATGGATGCTAAACTATCACTTGATAATATATTTAATGTGATTGTCATGAAGATGACATGCTATCTTCTTTGTTTTAGTGACCTTTAGATGATGCCAATTATGTTTGAGATGAAGCCAAAAGGCTGGGGGATTGGATGAGGCCACACAGCCAACATGACAATTACTACGCACCCCCTAAAATACACCTATAGTGACTCGGCTAAAGTCATTGTTGCCAAGATCAAAAATAAATTAACCTAAGCTATAAACTAGTATAACATGCAAGTAAGGGATCGAACCCAAGAGAATCGGTATTCTGAACAATCAACAAAGAACAAAACGGGGGTTTTGGGAGTTTAAGCAAACAAGCAAATTTAAGTATCAAATCAATTAAGGAAAAGCAGAGTTCATTCAATCAATTTCACCTTTGTAATCATTCGATCTTCAATTCATCCACTTTTCTAGTAATTCCCAGGTTAATTCCAATCCTTATAAAAGATTTCCGCTTGTCCACGGTCCAAGCGAAATGATGATATGAACAAGGACGCTCAATTCAAATCATGCAAAGTATTAAGGATAAAAGGATATCAAATCAGGCAATCAAGCTACGAGTCTCATGCATAAAATAACAATCAAACACTCTTTCTTAATTCTAGTCCACGATCCTAGAAAAGAGTTGTTTCAAGGATAAATAAGATTGCACAGACAACAATCAGACCTAATCCAAAAAGTAGAATATCAATCAAATTCAACAAGTTACGCACCAAGAGAAATCAATTGATAATCATAAAATTTAGCACAAGAGTTTTCATATTAACCAAGGGATAGAAAAGTTACCAGAATCTCACGAATTACATAAAAAGGCTTCCTTGATCAAACAAACTCCAAGGGAAATTAGTTCTCCATAATAAAACTGAAATAAAACCTAAAAAGTAAAAGTATGCTAGATAATGTGTGGTAACAAAGTCTGCCACGAAACTAGGCTTAAATAGTCGAAATAACAACCGAAACGTAAAGATATTAAAATAGATAAAAGATAGAATAAAACAGAAAGTCGGCGCGGGTTCAGTCTTTAGCCCTCAGCCGCAGAAAACTCGTCCAACTGCGATCGCGGCTCCGACCCGCGAGCGCGGGTCTCTGATTCTTCAAACCTCTCGAATCTTCTCTTCACCGTTCTCTCGGATCCATACCGAGGGCGCGGGTCTCGAACTCCGTAAAATCTTCAGCTCCAACTTAGGACTTCTGTCTTCAAATTCTTCAACTGTAGGCTTTTCTGATATTACAAATAAACACCTTAATCTAACCTAAAACACTCAGAAATCCTAGTAAAAATACATAATTACGCTGTACTAAAACCAGCGTATCAAATTGCCCCATACTTAGATCTTGCTCGTCCTCGAGTATGCTAAAATTAAATCTAACAATAAATCCTACCAAAGATCCACATGAAGTAAAGGGAAATATGAAAAATAAAAACTCTCAACTCACAACCCGGACCCAAGTAGAGAAATAATGAGCAAAGACATGAAAGCTCAACACACACCTCACCAAAATACATATAAACTCTCAAGCTCCAAAAATTGTAGAGCAACCTAGGATCTACCCTACATCTAAAATGTAATCCCCAAGCACCAAAGTAGAATATTTCTTATGGCTTTTTTTCTTTTTCTTTTTATTTAAATTTTCTCTATACAAAACATGGAACAAAGATTCCATAAAAATAACGAAAAATAAACTGAAATGAAAATTATTTATGATAAGCGTAGCGAGTACTTCCTCCCACATACTTAAATCCTTCATTGTCTTCAATGATGTAAAGAGAAAGCAATTAAGCATAGAAGAGGAAAATCAGAAGACTCACATACGAAAAAAGATATGAACTCCCGGAATTGTAATGCACCAAACTCAGGAACAATCAGATTTGTCTGGGGACGAACCACGAGCGCGGGTCAAGGACTGCGGGCGCGGTTCTCGCGACAACAAACACCAATCCTTAACGTCGTCTTCACAACTCCAGCAACCAGATCCACACCATAGGACGTCTCCAATGAAAACGAACTGGACTCCTCAAAATAATAAAAACATGGACGACGACAACACCTCCATACTTGAATAATGCCACAAAGATGGTGTAGATGCGGACTCACCAAAATGGGATGGATCTTGATAATAGTAAATAACAATTCCAAGGAACTAGACATGGAAAGATATAGAAAAATGGATTGGAGGGTGATGTCAGAATATGGAAGAACACTCTTCTTTTCTTTTTTTTTTCTAATTTATCTCGGGGGTTTCAGCCGAAAACCTTTTATTTCGGGTGTTTCACCTGAAAACCTTTTATTTTTATTGTTTATTTTATTTTATTTTATTCTTTTATTTTTATTTTTATCTTCCGAAAACAAAAACTAAATTCCGTCAGGGCCGAACCGCGAGCACGTGTCAAGCCACAGGCTCGGATTTAGTCTCGGGCTGCACTTCCTTCGAGATGGAAAAATTGTACCTACAAGTTAGCCCGACAAAACCAAAACGAAACTAAAACTAAAACTAAACTAAAAAAAACAAAAATAAAAGAAAAGAAAAACTTACCTCGGGTTGCCTCCCGAGCAGCGCCTTTGTTTAACGTCGACAGCTCAACGTGTTTATGATTGGACATTGTCAACGCCTTGAGAAGTCTATGAAAATCCTGCGAACAACTGTCATGCAGGCAAATATATCACAATGATAACTTAAAACCGAATAATATAGCATACAAACACCGTTTCAATTTATCGAACCCACTAGAAAAGTCATGGTTAGATTGTTTAGGATAGAACCAGTTGAGAGAATGAGGTAGTTTTTCAAAATATAAATCAAGAGTAATGATTTTCATGTTAGCACTACCACCCTTAAAATTCGAGAAATCACTAGGTAAACTATCATGCCTAGGACCTTTTGCAAACACATCATGCAAACAAATATCGATGGATAGTAAGGAAGAAGAGGAAAGGATACATGGATCATGATCGATCACAACAAAGGGCTCCACGGCAGGAGACATAGACATCTCCTCAGGTGGAAGGGAAATCTCTATATTATCATCTAGCTCCCTCTTCGAGTCATCAGGCTCGTCGTCATCACTCCAGGAGCTATCATGCTTAAGGAAATATTCCTCCTCCGTCATGACATGACTATAATCATCCACCTCTTCATCCCATGAAGGGTCTCTGAGTGCCTCCGTAGACAAAATGTGAGGCTCAAAATGCAATTTTCAACAACAGCCGGCGTCGGTTTGGAATCCAAGCAAACCGCGGTTACGGAGCCGCGGTCGCGGTCCTCCTCCACAAAGGAGTCGTTTGTCTTTATGGACAACACCTCCATTAGTGTTCTTTGTTCAACAATTTGGTTCTCCAATTTCTGCACCTCGATCTCTCTGGCTCGGAGCTCACAAAAGAAATTCCATCGGTCTATGGGTTTCCAAATGACGTATTTTGCATCGCTCTCGCAGTACATCCTTAGTTGGGACTCAAGAGTCATCCCACTAAAGATCTGATTGCAAGCATCATCAAGCCCTACGTCTAGCCCCCAAACAGAGAGATCATGCAATTGTTCCTGGCACCTAGTGAAGTACTCATGAAAGGGTTCATCCTGCAACTGACAAAACCTAAACGCAGACATTAATATATACAAGTGTAGACCGTAAGATAGGTCTACACAACGATTTCCGAAATAAAACCGCGGGCGCGGTCTACAAACCGCAGGCGCGGGTCTGGCCGCGGGCGCGAGTGTCAAGTCGCAGGAGCGGGTTTTTTTGAAACGCCGATTGAACAGAAAAGTAAAACCGATTCCCCGACAACGGCGCCAAAATTTGACTCGGCTAAAGTCGTTGTTGCCAAGATCAAAAAGAAATTACCCTAAACTACAAACTAGTATAGCATGCAAGTAAGGGATCGAACCCAAGAGAATCGGTATTCTGAACAATCAACAAAGAACAAAATGGGGGTTTTGGGAGTTTAAGCAAACAAGCAAATTTAAGTATCAAATCAATTAAGGAAAAGCAGAGTTCATTCAATCAATTCCACCTTTTTAATCATTCGATCGTCAATTCATCCATGTTTCTATTAATTCCCAGGTTAATTCCAATCCATATAAAAGATTTCCGCTTGTCCACGGTCCAAGCGAAAGGATGATATGAACAAGGATGCTTAATTCAAATCATGCAAAGTATTAAGGATAAAAGGATATCAAATCATGCAATCAAGCTATGAGTCTCATGCATAAAATAACAATCAAACACTCTTTCTCAATTCTAGTCCACGGTCCTAGAAACGAGTTGTTTGAATGATAAATAAGATTGCACAGACAACAATCAGACCTAATCCAAACAGTAGAATATCAATCAAATTCAACAAGTTGCGCACCAAGAGAAATCAATTGATAATCATAAAATATAGCACAAGAGTTTTGATATTAATCAAGGGATAGAAAAGTTACCAGAATCTCACGAATTACATAAAAAGGCTTCCTTGATCAAACAAACTCCAAGGAAAATTAGTTCTCCATAATAAAACTGAAATAAAACCTAAAAAGTAAAAGTATGCTAGATAATGTGTGATAACAAAGTCTGCCACGAAACTAGGCTTAAATAGTCGAAATAACAACTGAAACCTAAAGATATAAAAATAGATAAAAGATAGAATAAAAGAGAAAGTCGGCGTGGGTTCAGTCTTCAGCCCTCGGCCGCGAAAACTCGTCCAACCGCGAGCGCGGCTCCGACCGCGAGTGCGGGTCTCAGTTTCTTCAAACCTCTCGAATCTTCTCTTCACCGCTCTCTCGGATCCATACCCGAGGGCGCGAGTCTTGAACTCCGTAAAATCTTCAGCTCGATCTTAGGACTTCTGTCTTCAAATTCTTCAACTCTAGACTTTTCTGATATTACAAATAAACACCCTAATCTACCCTAAAATACTCAGAAATCCTAGTAAAAATACATAATTATGCTGTACAAAAACCAGCGTATTATATAGCAAAGAGGAAAACTCATCATGGAATATCTACATATGGAAGAGAACCTGTAATGTGTGGTCAAGCTTAAGCTAATCCCTAATCAACACCGATTATGATCATACAGGTTCTTGTCCTTTTTTGATGCTGAATTGATCAATTTCCTTTTAATTGCAAGGATTGATGTGTGAACTTGGTTTCTTCAACCCAAGAATGTAACGATAATACTTCTTGTGTTATTTCTGCATAATTCCAAAGACGATCTTATAGAATAGGTAATATATAAGTATCTAATTCTAGAGTGCATCTTTAGAATAATGTATTTTATAATTTAAAAACTTATTAGAACTAGCATACTTTAATCCATACATGCAGTTTTACTATTTTGTTGTTATCACTTACCATGGCTAATATTGCCCAACTTGATTGTTTTACTTCCATCACTTTGTTCACGTTGGTTCTTTCAAGTGATTTATTGATATGACAGTTTGAATAACAATGGAAACTAGATGATCTCATATATTTTGACATCAATTGTAATAAAGATTTGTGAATTGATACAAGGTGGGCAAAGGCCACACTTTAGGTTTCTTATTGATGCATGTGTTTATATATAGGTTATCATGTCTTGGTGAATAAGAAAGATTATTGAAAGATAATCTAAATGATCTTTTGATTTGTTTTAAGGGACAAGTGAAGTAAAGGTGTTTGGGGTTGAGTGTCCAATTGGTAAAGGGTCTCATTTGCCAATAATTTTGCATATAGAGGGGGTTTGGTGCAAACCCAACCACTCAAGTGTATTTACTAATGAGTAGAAATTGAATGCTGAAGGAAAACTATTTTCTGTATATATTCATCTATTTGATAGAGAAGATTTAACTGATTTCTTGTTTTTTTGGAAGAAAGATTTAACTAGTTTCTATATGTTACAAGTTTTGGAAAGGTAGAAAGGTACCTAGCTAGTGACAAATGAACATGTAACAATTTCTATTTGTTAATCTATTTAACAAAGAAGATTTAATTGAATTTTGTATGTTACAAATTTTGGAAACTTAGCAAGGTACCTAGTGACATATGGTCCATTTGTTATCTTTTCATTTTGTGACTAATGAACATGTAAAGTTTGCTTATTTTTTGTACTTTCTTTTCTTACGTATTAGTTATCCAATATTTTCTAGGCTGATAGAAAATGAGCTCTTGTATTTAGTCAAATGAATGAGCCCTATAGTGCTCGTTCCAGTGTTGGTCTCACCGAATTGACTGTTGTTGAACACTTCCATGAATGTTGGGGGTAGAATGTGTTGCTTTTTATTGATAACATTCTGTTTTACCCATGTAGGATTTTGATTAACTTAAATTCTTATTGACTCCATTGTATCTTCATTTAAATAGGTTGACTTAGGGGTATCTGCTTTCCTGAGTCATATTCCTTCAGTTGTAGATACCATTACCATCCTACTTGGCTACTAGACTTGGAAGCCTTCAGAAGCACCGCAAAGAAGGGTTTCATTTCTTTTGTGCAAGTCATTTTTGTTGTTAATATGTTGTCATTTCTAAATGTCTTAAATTGGAATAGTGTTGAGATATATTGAGGCAATTGGTTTATGTACACTCTAATTGGTGAGTGTTTGTCTTTGTGCATATAGAACAATCAAGTATTGATCATGTTATTGGTTTATATCCATAGATTTGATGTATTCTTATATATAAAATCATAAAATGTAGCATTCATTTGCTATATATATATATATATATATATATATATATATATATATATATATATATATATATATATATAAACGGGTGCTATATTTTTAAAAAAAAAATCAAACTCTAATATCCCGGGTGTGAATTTTTATACCCGGGATATTAGAGCAATTTTTTTAAAGAGTAAACAACTCTAATATCCTGGCGTGTTTGCATATATCAGGGATATTAGGTTGGGTCTTTCATTAGAGGAAGCGGGTCTAATATCTCTGTCTTGTTTTTTTACATCAGGGATATTAGGTCTATTATACCCTCATTATTTATCCCTGGCTTGTTTTAGCCTATATCAGGGATGTATTTCAAAAAAAGTCGGGGATAAAATACCACTTGTGTAGTAGTGTGAGCAACAATGATTCTTATATTCTATCCTCTTGAGGTCTAAAGTCGATGAACTCGTTAGTCTCTTTGATGGTTATTTGTTTGCTTTGATAAGATTACACCAACTGATGGGGGAGAAGATTTTGATGCGGATGACTTTGATGAACCTAAGATCAACCCAAAAGTAACTTATTGGAAGTAACACCAAACCTAATTTTGTACATTGAATGCTTTTCAAGTCGTGCATTGTTGATGCTTCATATATGTAGTGTAATTGAGCTCTATGTGTGGTGTTTTGTGAAACTTCATCAGTCCCATTGGTTGCATGTTGAGGAAAAGAAGTAAAAAAGAAGTGTCGATTGAGAAGATTGACTATGTGACTTGCCATGATATGATAAGTGTTAACACCCCATCTTATAGTTCGGGTTGTTACCTGGTTGTGGACCACACCTGGGTCCACCAGAACAAGCTTGACAACAAATTCACGAATATTGGACCTTGCAACAAAGGCACATCAAGAAAATCCAAGAAAACATCCAACTTATATTTACAATCAATTTAAGAAAACAATATGCATGCGAATATTAAGAGAACTAAAACCACATACTAAACTGACAATACTACCGAGTTTCTATACAAAATTACCTTAGACTTTCTTGCCACCTAAACCAACTAGCTTAATCAACAAAAAGACTTAAACCAACATCTTTTTCCTATGACACGTTACGTCGAGAATGAGCATCTCCATCCAGAAATTGATCTCCTGGCACATCTCCCATACCAGATCTTTACCTAAAAACATCGGAACATGAACACATTAGCTAATAATCTTGGTATGGGCCAAACAAGCAAATCAATTTCCAAATCAACTATCAATTCCACAATAATTCATAAGCACGAAGTTAATCAATAAAATGCTCATGCAATACAACAACCAACAAAAATTCCTCCATAATCCAAATCATAATCATTCTCCGGTTCAGGCAACCCGGACTTGCCTTCGAAACATAGTACACGGCTAGCGCGCACGCTAAGCTCGTGCTCATTTTCTTTCCCATCATCCTTCTTTCCCCGGGTAAGCCTCTACTAGAGTACTTGCCAAAACAAGACATTTTTGAAGGTGATCTCCACACACCGCATGACTATGTCCGGGGTCTCTTCTTCATCGAATTGTCCGTGTCCATAATCATACCCGCAGAGATCAGTTTTGCACACAATAGAAATTATTGAAACTATTCCAATAGCTTTCAAGTATAAAAAATACTATGGAATAATATTCCAAATAGAGTTCCACACATTCAATTACTAGTTTAACACATAACATGATCGCAAGCTATGTCTAGACGACTTACCATAAATGTATAATTCCCAACGATAGCGGAATAGGCTTGATCAACTAGATACCTAGGAAGAAAAATTATACTCAATACCAAATAAACTTGCTTCAGTGTAGTTCAAAAGAATTATAGCCAGTAACTTTCAAGTTAATTAATATCTACTAATTAACCATTAATCTTTTAATGGCCTAACCCCATACATACTCAAATACCTATACATCTACACTAATTCCTTCTACTTGACCTTCCATTAATTAATTCTAACGTATAAACTTCCCCTCACTAGTTAGTTATAATATAAACTAGCCATGAGGATGTATACAAACTATTCAAGACTAACGTACACAAGTCATGACTTGAATTAAGATTCAGCTAAGATGACTTATTCTAATCTTAACCTAACCTAACTAAGCTAATTAATTTCTGAAAGATTTAAAGACCTCCTACAAGTCTTGGACTACCTTTATATATGAACACCCTTATTTCTTCATTCAAGAATATAGCCTAAAACTACTTAATTCTTGAATTTACTTTCCTCTAGACATTCACAAAATAATCCTCCTATTCCCTTAAAATTTAACATAGTATAGAAGTTTAAAGAGCGTACTATACCCAATATTCTTTGATACTAAAGGCGGCGGCGGAGCTCAAACCTCGACAGCGGGTAGTTGATGTCCTCTTTTTTAGTCGTGTTTTAGGGTGTGTTTTTGTGTGTTTGAGTCTTTTTCATTAGTTTTGTGTATTGTTTTGAGTCGTTTATGAAGTTTTTCGTATTTACTTAAGATATAGAGTCTACATAAGCTTTGGTGGTGTTTTATAGGTTTTAAGAAGCTATTTGGAGCATTTTTGAAGAAATGAGCAAAGCCGGTGAAAGATAGCACTCAAGGATGAAGAGATGATGAAGATTAAGCGCTCAAGTAAAGTCAGTAAAGATTATGTTTGAGCTTGGAAAGAGATAGATAAATTCATTACAAGAACATAGGAAAAAGAATCGAGTCAAACGGAGTTGTAAGAAATCCGCTACGCAAGTTTTACTCAAGGTTGTTCGAAGTGTTGAACAGTGTCTTTAACGAGGCACTCAGTTCGTTAACGAGACACCCCGTATCGCATCGGAGATCCAAGTCGGCGTGTTTAATTGGGCTTATCTCCTATTTTATTTTATTTTATTAGATAGATAGAAGGGATATATCTTATTAGAAGATTTATTTCCTTAGAGATAGATTTAAGATAGAATAGTTTCTCTATAAATACTCTTGTCTACCCTTTGTTTACACACACCACACAATCAATTGCCTTGGAGGGCAAGTAAGGGAGAAAGAGAGAAGAGAGGGGCGAGAGGGTAGAGATAGAGATACGTGGGGGACGAGTTTGAAATTAAAGTTGTAAGCTTTCTCTTTAATTTAATTCAATTTTGCTTTTAATCATGCTTTGTGAGTAGTTCTCTCTCTAAGGTTGAGGTTGAACCTAGGAATGGTTGTGCATGCTTGTTTATGATGATGTCTTGATTGTTTTTATTGCATGAATCTTCTCTCTTGTTCTTAATCCTTGAAACGAAAGTTGAAGGGAATTTCTCTTTACTAGTTGAAGCGAAAGCGGAAACCTTGAATCAGAATAGTCAATTTAGGGTTTTGAAGCGAAAGCGGATTTATCCTAGTTGAAGTAGAAGAGATTAGATAATAAGTTTATTAATTTAACGAAATATAGTTGATTTACTTGCTTAGGTTGACGAAAGTTGACACCTTTATGTTATAAAAGCATGATCTTTATGTTTCATTAGCGTTTGCATGCATAATTGTTGTTGTGGTGACACCCTAAACCTTAGAATCTCTCTCTTTCTTATTCAAACCGTTGTTTAATTGATTGCTTTCGTAACAAGTAACGAAACTTAGCACTGACTTTCTCCTTGTGGACGAACCTGACTTCGTTATACTCAGCGGGGTCTTGATATAAATTTATTTGTTGTCAAGAAACCCTCTCAACAAATTTTGCACCGTTGTCGGGGAAATTTCAATAGGGCCAAGTTTTGTTCTTTTTGTGTTTTTTTGGGACTACGCCGAGTCGGTAACGACCCCCCTAGGGTCGGTACCGGCCCTGCTCGGCAACCCAGTTTCTGTGCTTTTTTTTGTTTAGTTTCTAGGCCACTGTCGAGTCGTTACTGAACCTATCCAGACTCGGTAAAGACCCTGTCGACAGGTAGTTGTTGCTATCTTTTTAGTTTTGATTTTTACGGGATCACTCCAGGCTCGATACCGACCCTTTGGGCCTCGGTACTGACCCTTGCCGAGAATCCGTTTTGCTTTTTGATTTCATTTTTGTTTTTGTTTTTGCTTATAGAATGGCCATGACATCGAAAGATACGGCTCAACAGATGGCCGCTCTCCAGAAGCAAATGGAGGTGTTACAAGCTGATCGAGACGCTGCTGCTGCCGCCGCTGAACGTGAACGAGAGCACACTGCTCGTTTGCAAGAACAATTGAATGCCTATCCAAGGAATGCTAAACAGTATATGCATCCAGAACTAAGGGTGCCAGAGTCCGCCATTGTGCTTCTTGAGATAGAGAAGACCTTTGATATCAAACCTCAATTCATATCATTGATCAAAAGGGCTCAGTTTGAGGAAAACCCACTGATTGCCCAATAGAACATATTAGAAATTTCCTTGATTTATGTGACACTATTGTTGCTAACGATGTCTCTTTGGAATATGTTTTGTTAAAAGCTTGTAAGTGGTCTCTTGTAGGAAAGGCCCTGAGCTGGTTAGAGAGCCTACCTCCCAAGTCAATAAAGAAGTGGGAAACTCTGCACGACTTGTGCATGACAAAGTTCTTCCCACCTTCAAAGACTACGGAGTTAAGGAAGCGCATCACTTCCTATCACCAGCTGCCTAACAAGACCTTTGTGGAGACATGGGAGAGATTCAAGGAGTTGCTCAGACAATGCCCTACTCATGGGCAACCACAATATATACTCCAAGAAATCTTCTTCCAGGGGATCAATGTTGAAACGAAGAACCGCATCAACCTGCACACTACTTGCGGTTTCATAGAGATGGATCCCGATGCGGCGTGGGCATTGCTTGATAAATTGACAAATTATGATGTAATGTATGGCACACAGCAAGCCCAATAGCCCCAACGACGGATCTACAATCTAAACAAGGATGAGGTCGACCTCACATTTGAGTAAAAAAACGAATCTACAATGGCGTGGGCATTGCTTGCGTTTTCATTCTTGGAAGACCATTCTTAGCTACCGCTGGGGCACGGGTTGATGTTAAAAAGGACTCCTCACATTTGATATTGGAGAAGAGAAGGTCGAATTTCATTTCAATTCGCCCATAACCGAAGTGGCTAGTTGTAGTACTGAGGAGCCTACCGACCTACCATGCGTTGGTAACGACCCCTCTTTGAGTACAAAAACGAGCAAATGCAATGGAGACACATCTACCGAGGAGCATACCAACCCCCCATGGGTCGTTAACGACCCTTATGTGAAGGAAAACTAGGTGGGAGGTGGATCCAGGCATGACATCGAGCCACTTCCAAATCCAGCATGGTCGTTAACGACCCACATACCCTCGGTAACGAGGCATCCTCCGAGTGGACCAGGTGAGTTTTCTTGTTCTTATCCAATCAATTCTGGTCATGATCCTTTCTTATATCCCTGTTATATTTTACATCCTATCCCTATTATATTTTACATCCTATTCTTAGTCCTATGAAGGAGGCAAAACCTCCTTGGTTTTCGGATTATACTAAACCTGTTGTAGGATTACCGAGCATACTCATTGATGATCGAAGGCCCAATATTTTGGAGAGAATATTTGATACTTTTCCATCAAAGTATGGGGTTTCTTATGATCCCAACATAGCTTGATGGAAGCCACCCTGATACGCTCAGGTAAGCTCGTCGGGCTAACGACGTTAAAAATAGCGCTTACGGGAGGCAACCCACTTTTTGTTTTAGTATTTAGTTTTTTCTTTCTTAGTTCTTTTTGCTAGCTTTCTTTTGACTTGTTTTTAGGTTAGATTAGTGTAGTAGGATAGAAGTTTTTTTTAAAGTGACTCAGGCACAAGAAGTTAAGAAGTGCTACAATTCAAGACGATCGGTGTACAAGCATACAACAAGCTCGGTAATGACCTCCCCAGGGTCGGTACCGACCTCTACCGAACCGAAGAAAATTTCAACAATACTCTTCCACTGATCAATGGTTCCAAGCAGCTTTAGTTTTATTTTGTGAGTTCCCTTTTCTTATCCTCTTTATTTCTATGTTTAAATAGTGAGGACACTGTTTAGTTTAAGTATGGAGTATGGGAAAGGTAACTCAATTTTGTGTGAGTTTTGTGTCTTTGTTTGTGTTTTTAGGATTGATAATATTCCACTTAGATTTCCTATGATATGCTTTAACTTGCTTGATCACGTAGTTCCATAGCATGTTTGGAAAGCTTCGCCTGAATCATGTTGAAAATTTGTTTTTATGTGGATATTTAGCATGTCATGAAATTGAGCACATATGATCTTAGGTACAAGTGACTGAAATCCAACAAAATTGCTACCTTGTGAGTTATTTTTGGCCTTATAGGGAGAATATCAAAAATCCCTCTTCTTTTCTTGTGTGATTTACTCTCCTTATGCATATTATCTCTTGTCATTGATATAGTTATCTATTTCTTGAGACCTATATAAGATATTAGCTTGTTTCATGTGAAGTCATATGATGGAGAACTTACTTTTCATGAGCCCTATTAATCCATATCCACCCTTATCATTATCCTCTTATTGAAGCCAATTTGAGCTTGAAGCCTTTTATTTTTAGCTCCACAAAATTATTCCCTAGTCGAGATAAGCTTGACCCTATCGGGGGATTAGGACTTAGTGATGGTTATTGTGATGGTTTTGTTGAGTGAGTTGTATTGGTTCAATTGTGGGGTAATATGGGTTGGGTATTTGAAGATCTTGGAGTTTGTTATGTAAAATGAGTTTGGTTCTCTGAATGCACTTACAATAGAAGTCGAAAGTTAAGAGAAGGAAAAAAAAGCAAAATCAGAACTCGTTACCGACCTAGTAGGTTCGGTACTGAGCTTCGCAGTAGAGAAAAAACAAATCAAAAAATATCATAAGGGAAGAAAAATCTGAAAGAAAAAAAAGAGTTAAATTATTTAAGTGTGCATGAGCCAAAATTCCTAAGTATTTATATGCAAGATTAAGTTAGGATATTAAAAGGGGTTAAGAGAAGTTGAAGTTTTGATCTATAAAGAGAAGTGAGTTTGGTATGTTGTTCTTTTATGAGTGTTTTGGAGATATGTGAATTATTAGGAGTATTTGATTCCCGGATATTATTAGCACCACATAGCCAAATATTTTCCACGCGTGTTTATCTTTACCAATCCCCATTACAACCCGGCCGAATGGAAGCTTCTATGAAGTTTTTCATTGAGCCTAAGTTCTCCTGATGATTTTTATATGTTTTGACATCTCGGGTGGAGAGTTTGGTGATATAAGTAACAATGGCTATGTTGATTTATGTATATTGGATTGAGTTGAGAAAAAATCATAAACCTAAACACTTGAGAGTTGAGCGAAACACATTATCGTTGTGAGGTTGGATTCTTGGTTGCTTTCGCTTGAGAGTACGCCTTTTTAGTCGTGTTTTTGGTATGTGTTTTTGTGTGTTTGAGTCTTTTTCTTTAGTTTTGTGTTTTGTTTTGAGTCGTTTATGTAGGTTTTTGTATTTAAATAAGATATGGAGTCTACAAAAGCTTTGGTGGTGTTTTATAGGTTTTAAGAAGCTATTTGTTGCATTTTTTAAGAAAGGAGCAAATCCGGTGAAAGATAGCACTCAAGAATGAAGAGAAGATGAAGATTAAGCGCTCAAGTAAAGTCATTGAAGATTAAGTTTGAGCTTGGAAAGAGATAGAGAAATTTGTTACAAGAACACAGGAAAATGAATCGAGTCAAACGGAGTTGTAACTAATCCGCTACACAAGTTTTACCCAAGATTGTTCGAAGTGCTGAACAAGGTCGTTAACGAGGCACTCAGATCGTTAACGAGGTACCCTGTATCGCAGCGGAGATCCGAGTCGGCGTGTTTAATTGGGCTTTTATCCTATTTTCTTTTATGTTATTAGATAGATAGAAGGGATATATCTTATTAGAAGATTTATTTCCTTAGAGATAGATTTAAGATAGAATATTTTCTCTATGAATACTCTTCTGTACCCTTTGTTTTACACACACCACACGATCAATTGCCTTGGAGGGCAAGTGAGGGAGAAAGAGAGAAGAGAGGGGCAAGAGGGTAGAGATAGAGACACGTGGGGGACGAGTTTGAAATTAAAGTTGTAAGCTTTCTCTTTAATTTAATTCAGTTTTGCTTTTAATCATGCTTTGTGAGTAGTTCTCTCTCTAAGGTTGGGGTTGAACTCAACAATGGTTGTGCATGCTTGTTTATGATCATGTCTTGATTGTTTTTATTGCTTGAATCTTCTCTCTTGTTCTTAATCATTGAAACGAAAGTTGAAGGGAATTTCTCATTCATAGTTGAAGCAAAAGCAGAAACCTTGAATCAGAATATTCAATTTAGGGTTTTGAAGTGAAAGCGGATTTATCCTAGTTCAAGTAGAAGAGATTAGCTATTAAGTTTATTAATTGAACGAAAGTTAGTTGATTTACTTGCTTAGGTTGACGAAAGTTGACACCTTTATGTTATAAAAGCATGATCTTTATGTTTCATTACCGTTTGCATGCATAATTGTTGTTGTGGTGACACCCTCAACCTTAGAACCTCTCTCTTTCTTGTTAAAACCCTTATTTAATTGATTGATTGCATAACAAGTAATGAAACATAGCACTGGCTTTCTCCTTGTGGACGAACCTGACTTCGCTATACTCAGCGGGGTCTTGATATAAATTTATTTGTTGTCAAGAAACGCTCTCAACAATAGTCGATGGTTATCGGGCTAGCCTCGATTTATGGAATTCGAGTTTGCTTGCGGTATCGGTGGAGGTCGTGATGCTAGGTGATCTTGAGGGTTGATCACTGAGTAAGTTAGATGGTAGGTGGAACAAGCTTAAGAGAACAAGAAGGATGGTAGGTGGAATCAAGGTCGATGGTGTTGGCGGTGATAACTAAGTCGGTGGATTTCTTAAGAATGAAGGGAGAAATTGGGAGAGGTGGTGCTCACATGTTGAATGGTCAATATAACAATTGAAGAAGGCTTAACTAAGAGTACAAGGTCGACATATAAATTGAGGTGTAAAGCTTGACCTCCTATCATCCTTGAATCCTATAAGGGTCTTTTGCGTCTTACCACTTCCCTGATTGACCTCGATCAGAACATCTAAAAGATGGATTTGCGATCTCATATGCCATAGCAACATTATGATATTCCCTCAAAGTAGGACATTGGAATCCGGCCACATATTGTCGAATCTCAGGTTTCATTCTTTGAGAGAAGACTTGAATGCATTACTTCTCAGTGGTCACCGTATCTTCTACATAATTCAGATCTCTTTGAAACTTTTGAGCAGATTCTACAACAGAAATATTTTAAGCGTTGCATTGATGAACTCTTGAGCTCGAGCATTTCTAACAACAGGTGGACAAAACGCGTTTCTTAACATTTGAGAAAATTTCTCAAAACTCGCCTCATGATTGAGAATTTGCAGAGACCACCAGTCAAAAGCATTATCTCTAAGCAAGCTCTGATCTAGAGATACCTTTATATCATTAGGTGCCTTAATCGTGTTGAGAGCACAAGTAACTTGTCTCAAACACAAATCCACATCTTTCCCTTGAGCTCCCGTGAAAAAAGGAAGTTTCATGTAGCTGAACTCACGAAGCCACTTGTCAGGCCCTGAATCTTGGTGACCCCTCTCAGCTTGTATTGATCCTTCAGATGCTTCTTTAACTAGTTGTGGCGGTCTTGGAACATCTAGCACCCTATTAGGGGGTGGTGGTGACATTCTAGGAATGGATCTTTGGGAATTTGGTGCCTTGAAACCAAATGGTTGAGAAACAGTAGCAGTAGAATTCGGTGCTTGATCACTCCTAAAAAGATTTTGCAAGAAAGACATAACCCTTTCTTCAACCAAGGTCTGTATCTCAGGCAATCCAGCAGGAACCAGAGTAGAAGGTTGCCCCCAAACTTCATTATTACATAGAGACCTCGATCTAGCCACACCTTGACCTACTAAACTAATGCTTCCAACATTGGACCGATTGTCATTTTGTCCTAAAGGAACACCTCCAGCTGGTCCATAGCTTTCAGCAGTTTCCTCACTAGAGGCTTGATAGCAATTCCCCTTCCTCTACTTCTAGGTCTTCCTCTACCTCTTCCTCTTACCATCGCTGAAGCACATCGAAATTTAATACATCACTTAAGTTACTATAAATATCTATTCTAACTAAACAAGAAAAATGTTTATAGAGATTTTCTGGTATGGTGATGACGTCTCGACGTGTCTTTCTATCCCAAATGCATAATGCCCAAAAAATCAGATTTTTGTTTAAAAGGAACTCTAAGCTGGACCTCACGTGCTCTATGTTAGGACCTTGTGCCCTTGTTGTCAACCAGGCTCTGATACCAATCTGTAACACCCCATCTTATAATTCGGGTTGTTACCTGGTTTTGTACCACACCTGGGTCCATCAGAACAAGCCTGACAACAAATTCACGAATATTGTACCTTGCAACAAAGGCATGGCAAGAAAAGCCAAGAAAACATCCAACTTATATTTACAACCGGTTTAAGAAAACATTATGCATTCAACTATTAAGAGAACTAAAACCACATACTAAATCGACTATACTACCGAGTTTCTATACAAAATTGCCTTAGGCTTTCTTGCGACCAAAACCAACTAACTTAATCAACAAAAAGACTTAAACCAACATCTTTTCCCTATGACACGTTACGTCGAGAACGAGCATCGCCATGCAGAAATTGATCTCCTGGCACATCTCATATACAAAAATCTTTACCTAAAAATATTGGAACTTGAACACATTAGCTAACAATCCGGGTATGGGCCAAACAAGCAAATCTAACATATAGAACAAAACATAGATTATTAAAAGAATACAATTAGTCGCTCATATACATAGCAAACTAATATGTACATCCAAAACACATCATATAGTTATATAAACTAGCAAATCAATTTCCAAACCAACTCTCAACTCCACAATAATTCATAAGCACGAAGTTAATCAATAAAATGCCCATGCAATACAACAACCAGCAACGATTCCTCCATAATCTAAAGTATAATCATTCTCCGGTTCAGGCAACCCGGACTTGCCTTCGAAACATAGTACACGGCTAGCGCGCATGCTAAGCTCGTGCCCATTTTCTTTCACATCACCCTTCTTTCCCTGGCTAAGCCTCTACTAGAGCAGTTGCCAAAACAAGAAATTTTTGAAGGTGATCTCCACACTCCGCATGACTATGTCCGAGGTCTCTTCTCCATCGACTTGTCTGTGTCCATAATCACACCCACAGAGATTTGTTTTTCACACAATAAAAATTATTGAAACTATTCGAATAGCTTTCAAATATAAAAATATACTATGGAATAATAATCCAAAATAGAGTTCCACACATTCAATTTACTAGTTTAACACATAACATGATCGCAACTCGCAAGCTAAGTAAGTCTAGACGACTTACCTTAAACGTATAATTCCCAACAATAGCGGAATAGGCTTGATCAACTAGATACCTAGGAAGAAAAATAATACTTAATACTAAATAAACTTGCTTCAGTGTAGTTCAAAAGAATTATAGCCAGTAACTTTCAAGTTAACTAATATCTACTAATTAACCATTAATCTTTTAATGGCCTAACCCCACACATACTCAAATACCTATACATCTACACTAATTGCTTCTGCTTAACCTTCCAATAATTAATTCTAACGTATAAACTTCCCCTCACCTAGTTAGTTCTAATATAAACTAGCCATGAGGTTGTATACAAACTATTCAAGACTAACGTATAGAAGTCATGTCTTGAATTAAGATTCACGTAAGATGACTTATTCTAATCTTAACCTAACCTAACTAAGTTAATTAATTTCTGAAAGATTCAAAGACCTCCTACAAGTCCTACCCATCAGAACTCTTGGACTACCTTTATATATGAACACCCTTATTTCTTTCATTCAAGAGTATAGCCTAAAACAACTTAATACTTGAATTTACTTTCCTCCAGACATTCACAAAATAATCCTCCTATTCCCTCAAAATTTAACATAATATAGAAGTTTTAAGAGCGTACTATACCCAATATTCTTTATTTGTGTAAGGTAAATTCGTATTAAATATGACCCTTAAAAGGGTAGATAATCAAGTACAAACGAGCATAAAAGGACAAGAACGCAGGCCTTCCTAACTATGATAGAGCAAGCGCAAATGGAATGGCATGCAAACCATCCAAACTACGCAACCAAACATGTAAACCACAATCTCTCCACCATACAAACAGGGTAAATATCATAAAGCAATCGGAATACATGATGAATAATCAATCTAACAATCACCTCGGGGGAATGAGGTAACCATAAAAAATACAAGTATTCCGAGCATGCCACAAGTAGTAGACCATAGTAGAGAGCGCCGACGGTGATCAGCACCACACTGAGTGAGCGCCGACGGTGATCAAAAACCTAGTACGGACCTCCCTCTAAATGGCACTAGAGTAGGGGCATTCAAACAAGAGATGCTCATGTGTCTCTAGCTCAGCACCACAAAGGCGACAACTCGGCTCCACATCTAAGAAAAGGAGACGATCATAGATGGACAACTTCCCGATGTTAGCAAGCCAAAGGATGAACATGTGTTTCGGCGTGTTGTGCTTGGACCACACCATTCTATGCCACGCAACCGTCGGTTTCCGAGGGCGAAAGGCCTCATAAGCTTTGGTGACCTTGAAGCAGCCATCCATACACCAAGATTCAAGCAAATCCCTGACGCTCAACTCCCTTCATTCGAGCGACACAATCTTATCCCGAGCATGGATGATGGCTTTAATCAAAGGCGAGTCCCTCTAGTGTGGAGCCCAAGTAAGAGGCTCGACCACATTTAGGTACCGATGATGGATCCACCTCACCCATAAGCTATTTCTCATATCAAATATGTGCCAAAAATGCTTCAACATGAAACACTTATTCCATCTCCCAAGGTCGAGAAAACAAAGGCCCCCTCACTCCGAGGCACACATATATTATCCCATCTAACCCGAGGTCAAAACCAAAGAAAATTACGGCAAATGGAAATGAGGTTTTTAATAACCGCATCGGGAACCGGAAGGATGGATAACCAAAACCCCTCACACCCTTGAAGGACCGAAACAATCAATTCCCGACGCCCGGCAAAAGAGATGCTCTTCTTAGCCCAAGCATTGAGTACCCACTTATCTCGTCAAGGAGAGGCTTGTAGAAAATAACCCGAAGCCCGTGCGGAGCAATATGAATGCCCAAATAACGGAAAGGAAAGACGCCCTCCTTAAACCCGGTGGCGGCAAACATGCCCCCTCTTTCGGTGGCCGGCACCGAGCCAAGGAACATGGATGACTTCCCCACATTTACACTCAAACCGGACATGTTTTTCACCCTCTCAAGACAGCCCATAAGCACACTCACCGAACCTACATCCCCTCGTCAAAAGAGTACAATATCATCGGCAAAATCAAATAGGAGAGGCGAACGGCTTCACAATTTTGGTGGAATTGGAAGGGGGGTTTAGAGGTCTCCTTTTTAACCAAGCGAGAGAAAAGTTCCATGCATATGACAAAGAGAAAGGGGGAGAGCGGGTCACCTTGTCGAAGACCACGTTTGCCGGGGAAGAAGCCAAAAATGCTTTTGTTGACTTTTAAGGAGTAGGAAGCCGTGGACACACATTCCATCACCCACGAAATGAAGACCTCGGGGAAGCCAAGATGGTTGAGAGCAAACCGAAGGAAGTCCCAAGAGATGGATTCATACGCCTTGGCAAGAACAACATTAAGGAAACACCGGCGTGTGTCTCCTGTTTTATTATATCTCCGAAGAAGCTCTTGGTCAAGGAAGATGTTGTCCGACATTAACTGACCCTCCACAAAGGCGCTTTGGGCCGGATCAATGATGGAACCGAGGCATCTCCCAAGTCTAGTAGTCATCACCTTAGAAATGAGCTTGTACACCACATTGCAACAAGAAATAGGCCGGAATTGCTCCACACGAACCGGGGACTCCACCTTCGGAATGAGAGAGATGATCGAATGGTTGAGTTACCGAAGAAGGTTGCCATTGGAGAAGAACTCCTTCACCGCCGCACACACCTCGGGACCGGTGATGTCCCAAGATGCCTTGAACAATTTGGCGGTGAAGCCATCGGGACTAGGCGCCTTGTCATCACCCATAGACCATGACGCCTCCTTGATCTCGGCGTAGGAGACCGACGCGGTGAGCAGCACGCCATCTGAAGTCGCAAGGCGCGCCCCTTGCCAAAACTCCCTCGGCGCGGACAAAGTGACCGGCGTCTCCGAGCCAAAGAGGCCCTTTAAAAAACCTTCAAACTCCACCACCTCCCTCATGGACTCAGAATGGATCCCATCATTTTTGGTAATAAAAGCGATGTGGTTCCGGCGTCCATTCGCGCGCATCATAGCATGGAAGTACTTCGATCCCCGATCACTTTTGAGCACATACTTTGCCTGATGTGATTCCATCTACCGAGTCAGGGCACCATGATTTGAGTGAAGATTCCAACCCTAAAGACAAGTCCAATTTGCACGACAAGGGAGAGTCTTCATTTGGACACATATCCAAGGCCGGTGTCCGAGGTGCTAAGGAGCCGAGTCAAGGCACGACGCTCTATTATTCGCGCATCACTCGAGAACATGCTAGGGCAATGCTTGAAAAGATCAAGGAGGAGCTCGTGGATCATAAGTTTCCAAAGGTTTACAAAGAATAAGAATGGAGTCTCCTTTTGACTCGTGTTCCGACAAGTGACTTTTTTTATGGTTAAGGACACTTTATAAGTTTTCGGGATTTCGGGTTAATTTTTGTAATTTCCTTAAGTGAAGGGGATAACTTTGTGAGGTTCCTTTCTAGGTTATATGGTCGGCCCCTTCACCCTTTGTTGGGGGAGATTGGATGAAAATACTCTCTTGTTGCTTACTTTCCCTTGCAATTTCAATTCAAGTTCTTGTTCTTGTATTTCGTTCGTTCAATTCTCGTTGTTCAAGTTGTTGGTGAGTAATATCTGACAATTTGAGCATATTAGTTTGTTTGAGGGCTTGGTGAGTCATATCCAAGTTGTCAAGCATCCATATCCCCTTGTTCTCCCCATTTCGATCCATCATCCATCTCGGTGGTTTCTGCACCCACTCAGTAAAATCGACATATCTTTCAATCCACTCATCATATAGGTCTCCAATTTTGAGGTATTAAACCAGACTCCGAGATCTAACTTATAGAATTGGAATCACTCAATTCCGAGTTCGGACGAGGAAGATCCATCCAGTTGACTACGGGTCAGCTGCGTGGTGTTTGTTGTCGGAATTCCTTGGATTCTCGTGGCGATCTCTTTGCACCATCATTCCCTCCATCGACCCTTTCATCAAGTGGTATCAGATCCACGCGAAGGTATCACCATCTAAATCTTGTACCGACCTTGAATTTCCACGTGTTGCAAGTTTTAGGTTCGAACTCCTTAGGGCTGCGTTGTTGTTGTTGTGTTCGGCCTTTTCCGAATTGTTGTCTTGAGTTGTGGCGTTTTTGAGTCCTTGAATTGTTGAAGTTCTTGGCCGAGTTTGATGCTCAACCATGGCTGAAAAGCTGCTAAAACAACGTCCCTAATAGAGCACCAATGGCCTTCATTAGTTGGTAGTTGAATGGTTTGCTTTTGTTGCTTGTTTAATGCCTTCTTTAGTGCATGAATTGAAAGAGCCTTTGCTGATTTTTTTTTGTTGTGGAAAAAATGTGGGAATTGAGACCAAAAAACAGCTTTGATTTTGTGTTCGGTACATGCTTGTTGAATTGGATCGACTCTAGGATACAGGAACGACACCAAGAATTGCTAATCTTGCTTGGTTGTTTCTTTTCTTGTTGTTGTGTTTGAGTTTTTCTTGTTCCATTTTGTTGGTCATCTTCTACTTGCAACTTGTCGGATTTTCATCTCGGGCAAGTCTTGGTGATTAATTCGTGTGACCTCTATACCTTGATCTTTGCCTTGTTTTTACGATGACAAGTGTACGTGATGACAAGAATAAGGAACAAGTTGAGGAGACGTCCACTAGTTCGGTGGCTGCCATGATACAAACTTTTCAACAATCCATGCAACAATCCGTGGAAGCTATGAAGACACGCATGGATGCCTTGGAGCGCCGAATCCTAGGGCTGGACAAGAGGACACAAGTGCCTCAAGTGGTGAAGATCAAGGAGACACGAGAAGAGGATCAAGGTTCGAGGACGACCCCTTGTAAAGGGGAGGAGACTTCCTTCCAACAAAGAGTGATGAGTGACACAGAACAACCAAAAAGAGAGACTCCTTTCCATGGATTGGAACAACTCATTACCATCAAGTGTCCAATAGATATGATGCACATATTGCAAGAAGAGGAGGAAGTTGTGGAATTGTCTCCTAAAATCAAGCATCGTCCTACCATCACTCCTAGCTCCATGAACTCGTTGGCTACACCATGGATGGATGCATTTCCTATGATTCCTTCATGTTTGCCCTTCTTGCTCCATGAGGAAGATGAGGCTGTTTCAGTCACTCAAAGCGGTGATTACATTCCTTTTCTTGTGGAGGCCAAGAAGGATGTCTTTGTCATGGAGAATGCCACACCAAGGGAGCTAGAAGCCCTACCTTCTTTGTTGAGCTCACAAGGCTTGATAGATTCGAGGACGAATCTTTTTGAAGGGGAGGAGGATGATGTGATTCCATCTACCGAGTCATGGACTCATGATTTGAGTGAAGATTCCAACCCTAAAGACAAGTCCAATTTGCACGACAAGGGAGAGTCTTCATTTGGACACATATCCAAGGCCGGTGTCCGAGGTGCTAAGGAGCCGAGTCAAGGCAGGACGCTCTATTATTGGCGCATCACTCGAGAACATGCTAGGGCAATGCTTGAAAAGATCAAGGAGGAGCTCATGGGTCATAAGTTTCCAAAGGTTTACAAAGAAGAAGGTTGGAGTCTCCTTTTGACTCGTGTTCCGACAAGTGACTTTTTTATGGTTAAGGACACTTTATAAGTTTTCGGGATTTTGGGTTAATTTTTGTAATATCCTTAAGTGAAGGGGCTAAATTTGTGAGGTTCCTTTCTAGGTTATATGGTCGGCCCCTTCACCCTTTTGTTGGGGAGATTGGATGAAAATAATCTCTTGTTGCTTACTTTCCCTTGCAATTTCAATTCAAGTTCTTGTTCTTGTATTTCGTTCGTTCAATTCTCGTTGTTCAAGTTGTTGGTGAGTAATATCCGACAATTTGAGCATCTTAGTTTGTTTGAGAGCTTGGTGAGTCATATCCAAGTTGTCAAGCATCCACATCCCCTTGTTCTCCCCATTTCGATCCATCATCCATCTCGGTGGTTTCTGCACCCACTCAGTAAAATCGACATATCTTTCAATCCACTCATCATATAGGTCTCCAATTTGAGGGATTCAACTAGACTCCGAGATCTAACTTATCGAATTGGAATCACTCAATTCCGAGTTCGGACGAGGACGATCCATCCAATTGAAGACGGGTCAGCTGTGTGGTGTTTGTTGTCGGAATTCCTTGGATTCTCGTGGCGATCTCTTTGCACCATCAATCCTTCCATCGATCCTTTCATCATTTCCTTGGCTTGTTATCGTAGAAAACTCGCCTCGGCTTCATTCAATATCTTAGCTTTGCACTTCATTTCCTCCACCTTTCTTCTAGCTTCCCAGTAACAAACATTTAATCGACATTCATCAAGGGCCAAAGAGAGAGCGAGGCTCGCCTCGCGGGACCTAGAAGAGATGTGATCAAACTCGACTGTTGAGCACCTTCAAGGGGCCTTTCAAGCCGAGGAGGAGCTTGGATAGCCGGAATTGGTAGGTGCCCCGGTGATGAGACACCCACTTTTTCCGAACCACCTCCTTGAACCTCGGATGAGCCACCCACATATTGTAAAACTTGAAGTACTTTTTGCCATTGCCGGAAACCCTACGCATAGACACAAGGGTCGGCTTGTGGTCGGAGAGATGCCACATGTCCGGGATGTTAGAATGACAATAAAATTCAGAATTGAACCAAGAAGGATTTACCAAAACACGATCAATCTTGCTCCATTTCGTGCCATTGGTCCATGTGAAAGGATTTGCACTCGTACTCGGGGCATCCGCTAGTCCATGTTTCCGACAAACTTCAACCATGTCCTTGCACTCGTACATTGTAACCCTCTCGCCATTTATTCTCTCATCCTCTGCCATGACTCAATTTAAGTCACCAAGCACAATCCACGACAAAACAGGAGCCTCAAAAAGCTCATCAATGCGGTCCCAAAGTGGCCGGCGCGCAACAACACTATGCAAACCGTAAAAAAAAAAGCTCCAAACTTTTGCCGAGTAGTCTTGCAAGTAATGAGGCAATCAACTGATGAGGTATTTTTCAGTCATTTACCTATCAAAGAATCCTAACTTAACCAATCTGAGTAGAATGGTAAGCAAGGGTCGATCCCACAGAGACTCGTGTACTAATGTTATTACATAAGTGCCAAGTAACTAATATGGGGGTTTTTGATTGTAAATTCTAAACTACTATGCAAAATAGAAACTAACTAAGAATTCAAAAGATGGTTTTAATCAATTAAGAGACAAGCGTGTTCAACTAATTAGATCCATCATGATATTGCTTTATTGATCATCGATTCTCTTGATTCTCTCCTTACTTGAATAATCTATTGTGGATAATGATCCTACTAAGGACTAAAACCCAAACTTCATATTTAGTTGATAGACCAACCAGTTCTAACAACCCAAATTATCTAATAACCTAGAAGACCTTCTAGATTCAATTAAATAACAGCATGAAGATTCAAGTTATCAATAGAAACAAACACTTAGAGCAACCAGACATCTAAGTGACTTGTGAATTTATTCCCTACTTTAATCAACTTGTCCAACCGGTACTAAATAGATTAAAGTCTACTCTTGATCCAATTAACTCCAACCAGTAATTAATCAGATTCAGTTGTAACTAGAAATTCTATTAGGTGATCAATCTAATAAAACCCTAATTTAGATTCAATTAAGCACAGGGAATAATTTCTATTCAAGTTCGTTGAGAATCAATTAAATCTCACAATCATACACAAATCATGACTTCACTAATTAGTCAAACACAAAGGAAAATTAGCAATGCATAATTGAAATTGAAATCAAACTTACAAAGGCTCTAAGTCTTCCTTGAGAGAAAACCCTAGCCTCCAAAAGTATGACAAAAGTTATCTAAAAATAAACTTACATTATTTATATGTCTCTAAAAATAACCCTCATAAGATATATTAAACACACATCTCGGCCAAAATACAAGCCCATAAGTCAAAATATCAAAGCCCAAAACTAAGACTTGGCCCAAACATGGGTCCGTGAGAAATCCCAGATTGCGCGGCATCGGCATGCATTGCGCGGCCGCGCAATCTCTACCCCGCGCAATTGCTTCTCAGATTGGATTGCGCGGCGTTGCTACGCAGCTTCGATCTCGCGCCTTTGCTCTTCTTCTAGGCTCGATCTTCCTTGCCTTGGCTCTTCATCCTAGTGCATCCTAGCTTCCTTAGCCTCGTCCATCTCGTCCATCACCACCATGTTCCATCTGCACTCGCCCCGTTGTTTCTCCTGAACCTAAAAACCTGTAAAACCGAGCAAACCAGCGCATAATACCCGACAACACAAAAACCTAAAAACTACATAAAAACTAACCAAAACCTAACCAAAACATATATAACACATGCATCTAAACTACTCCTATATGCGAGCTATCAAACTCCCCCATGCTTAACCCTTGCTTGTCCTCAAGCAAGACATAAATCCAATCACACCATAGAAATGCAATCTTACATCCATTTCAAGTCAAACAAACATTTCTCATGTAATTAAAAACTCAACCAAGACTTCTCAGCATGCATTATGACTAGCAAAAAGTAAAGACCATTCATTCATTCTAGACCTCACCAAGGAAATTGTGTTTTGCACTCAACACTCAAGTGTATAGGGTATGTGTTTCACTCAAAATCAACCAATGAAAACTAGACTACCATATGCTTGCATCAGAGTTCTAAATCTCCACCGTTGGGAATCAAATACATAACAAAAATCATGAGGTCTTTTTCCGGCTTGTAATGGGGCCAAGGTAAAGAGAAATTTGGAAGGGATAATATTTGGCATGTGGTGCTAAATCCGGGATAAAGAACTAATCCTAAACCCAATTCAACACTTTCTTCTCAACTTCCTACAAACTTCTTTCTACCAACTTCATTACATTTACATTCAAACACTTTGCTTCTTTTTTTTTCTTTTCTTTTGCCTCTTTCCAACTCTTTCTTACTTTGCTAATGAAGACTAATAACATTTAAGCACTTTTTCTTTGGCTTATTTTGCAACAAACTTCATCTTCATTTTTTTTTTCAACTTTGAACACAAGAGTGTATTTCCTCTTTTTCTCCTACTTTTCATCCAACTCCCCCATACTTACATCAAACTCACACAAAATACAACCAAAACCTAAAGTCCTAAATCCCGGATTATGGGTCAAGCTTATTAGGCTAGGAAAATTTTGTGGAGCTATCAAAAATAGGCTTAAAGCTTAAAAGAAATGGGGTGTCAAAAACATGGATCTTGTAGGGTAGGAAGGGAAATAATAGGCTATAAGAAACATTGCCTCAATCATTTTAATGCTATGCATTCAATCATATAAAGCAGCCTCGAAATAGAGTATTAACGCAAGTTCTAGAGCTAGATAATCATGGTGATACACTCAAGCATGTAAAGAACAAATATATCATGAAAGGCCAAAAATCAAATCTCACAAGGCTAATTGTTTTGTCTAGAACTTCAGAATGAATCAAAAACTCAAGCTAAATACATGCTCCATCCTATAATCAAGTCGTTTAATCAATGATCATGCTTATATCATATCAACTTCAGTAAATCATGCAATTCATGGGTTAGAACTTATACTTAACTTAGAAACACAAGAGGAATCAAACAATGGGGAAATAAGAACCTAAATGCAATATTTTTGTATTTTCTCTAATTTTTTCTAATTTTTTTTTTCATTTTTAGAATTTTAATCAATGCATGCAAACATTTTAAATATGACCTAATCTAATGCAAACTATATGCAATGCAAACAAGTAATTCCCTTCCCCTGTGCTTAAAACATACTTTGTCCCCAAAGTATAGTAAAAAGGTAAGGAAAGAGAAAAACTCACAGAACCTAGTTGTCCGGGTAATAGGGCGGAAAATCCTGTGGTGGTGGTGGCTGGTACTCTGGATGAACCTCTGGCTGCGGTGGATAGTATGGTGGAATCTGCTGAGCTGGTGGTGGCTGATATGGTGGGAATTGAGGATACGGTGGATCTGGGAAGGCGTACTGCGGATAAGACTGATGAGGAGGATAGCCCGCTGAACTCCAGCCATCCAATCTAGTGTTGAGCAGTCTAAATTGCTCATCCTGGCGGGCTTGAAAAGCAGCAAGCTGCTGATCCTGATGAGTCTGATATGATGTGAACCTCTGATCCACATAACCATTCATGTCCTGGAAACCCTGATCGATGTGAGATGTCATACTGTTGTAGTGCTGCGTGTTCTCCAACTGCATCTGTCATATCATCTCCATCATCTGGTTGTACTGTGTATCACCTCCAGCTGGTATAGATGGGTCAAAGTGTTGCTGCTGGGTATCCTCCTCAGACTCATCCTCCTCCTCTGTGTCTTCAGCCTCAGCGGACTCTTCTTCTTCCTCTTCTTCTTCTTCCTCAGCCATGGTGAAATCCTCATCCATTTCTTCCTCTTCAGACTCCTCAACAATAATTGGGGCCTTATTTTTACCCCTAACAGGACCCCTGACAGTAATTACATCCAAATCATCATCCTGGGGTTCAATGTACCAGTTAGCCGGGCTGTTTCCAATCTTGACTCGGCTCCCATCAAGAAGCTTCATTGCTCGCCCATAATCTCCAAGCACCCAATAATAGGAGTTCTTGTAGAAATATAGGACCCCCATCTTCTTCAGCATAGTGAAGTTAATTGCCACCGGTGGGATATCAACTTGTAACCTGCTCAGATCAACGCCAAAGTGCTTGGCCAGATGGGTCACAATCCCACCAATACAGATAGCTCCTCCACCTTTGTTTGAAACATGGTACATATGATTCATCAGCATAGCACCCATACTCATTCTTTTTCTTTTCAGCAAAGCAGCCATTACAGCCACATCTTTCTTTGGGCAATTGTTTCCACCTTCACCCCGTCCATTCATGCTACCAGAAATAAACCGTTGAAATACTTTGATGGCGGGATGAGTGATGGGAGAAGACTTTTCTTGGGTTGGGTTATAAGTTCTTTTTCTTGTTATGGCTCTCCAGAAATGTTTATCAGCCCATGTAGCTTCAGTTTCAGTAAGCACGACATCATTGTCATAGATATGCAGGAATCCAAATGCCTCATTGACTTCTTTCAAGGTCATCTTCCTCCTTACACCTCCGAGCCAGAACTTAATCTCCCCTTCTTTTTTGAAATCAATGGACAAGGTACTCAGAAACTCTAGTGTTAACCCCTTGTAAGTTGGTTCACACAGCCCCAAGAACTCGCCCATTCGTAAATGCGCCGCTATCTCATTCAACAGATGAGCAATCCCAATCTCATTCATCAGATTCCAATCAATAAACCTGGTTGCTACCCATTTCCTATCCTTCAGAAGCTCAAATTTGACCACATGATTGTTCTTTGCCAAACTGATCCCAAAGCTTTCTTGAGTCCTTTCTCCCACCACAGCAGGGGGAACATAAGCGGCTCGGGATGATGATGCAGTATCTCTTCTACTTCGTTTAGGATCCATTTATACCAAAATTTTTACAGAAACCTGCACAACACCACAAACGGACCAAGCAAACACAATATTTGTTGTCCCGGCAAGGACAACCACAACAATATTTCACAAATAATCGCTCAAACACTCACTTCCCCCACTACCTAGAACAATTTAATCAAAATTTAATCAAAATTTAATTAAATTATGGGTGGATTTCGGATTTATGCAAAAAGCTTAAATAAAACACGAATCTATGCTAGAATCATGCAATAAACCAACTTTTGTGAAGAACTTAAGCCTAAATCCGAGCCTAAAGGGGTCAAATTCAGGATTTTTTAGTGAAACCTAGATCTAGATTCAACTATGTAAAAACCGAAATTGAATGGAGATTTGAGACACTTACTTGAATCCTTGTTGATTTTGATGTTGTTGGCTTGATTTGTGGTTGAAATCCCGCTTGGAATGGCTTGACAAGAGCTTGAGATGGCCTTCAATGGAGAATTGAGAGAGGGGTTGAAGAGGGAGAGGGGCGGCGAAGTGGAGAAGGAAGGGAAGGAATTGGGTTGAATTAAAATATATCCCGAAAAACTGTCGATTGCGCGACATCGCGCCTGATTGCGCAGCCGCGCAATTGCCTCCCAGTTGGGATTGCGCGGCTTTGGGGCTATGGATTGCGCGGCCGCGCATCTAGCAAGCCAAGCCGCGCAATCCCAACTGAGTTGGGATTGCTCGGCTTGGTTACAAATTGCTTGGCCACGCAATTTTGGTCCATTTTCCGAGTATTTCTGTACTCCATGGTTGGCCCGAGTTTATCTAAAATTTGAGGATTATTTCTACCTAAACTAACTAATAAACCCAAAACTTGTAAAACAGAAAGCAAAAATCAAAGCAAAATTATCCTAAAACATGGGTTGCCTCCCAAGAAGCGCTTGTTTAACGTCATTAGCTTGACATAAAAAGGATATTAAGAAGGATACGAACTATGCAATTCGATCTCCTTCCCGTCGAATCCCATCTTCAGTGTGCTCTGCGGTATGTCGATCCTTGTATTCGCAGTTTTCAAAAATGGTCGTCCTAGCAACATCGAAATCTTTCCAACTCCCGATCCCATATCCATCACTAGAAAGTCAGCCGGAAACTTCAAGCAATCCACCGTAACCCATACATCTTCAATTTTTCCTTTAGGCCTTACAGTGGAATGATCAGCCAGCTCCACTATGGTCCGAGTTTCCTTTAATGGTCCCATACCAAGTTTCTCATATAGGGACGAAGAAATCACATTGACAGATGCACCTAAATCAATTAAAGCTTCATTTACTTTGGTGCTTCCAATAGTGCAAGGGATAGTGAACATGCCAGGGTCACTGCACTTCTCGGGCAAACGCTTTTGAAACACAGCAGACACATGTTCTTTTTCTTTGACTTGCTTCTGACTTTTCTCCTTCTGTCCCCTTTTTAGAGTACACAACTCTTTCAAAAACTTGGCATACCGAGGTACACTCTTGATTAGATTCAGTAGCGGGACATTAACTTTGCATGCACTGAAGACCTCGAACAGCTCTTTGTTATTCTTCAATTTCCGGGTTTCTTTCAAGGCCTCAGGAAATGGTGGGACAAGCACATAGGCTTTCGGATGGGGTTCAGATTTGCCTTTTAAATCGCCCAGATTGCGCGGCCACGCTTTCCCCCTCGACCCCGCGCAATCCCAACTGGGAGCACATTGCGCGGGGTGCACATTGCGCGGGCGCGCTTTTAGCAGCCAAGCCGCGCAATTGGTCATCGTTTTGTTCTGTTGATTCTTCAGCTTTGCTCAACTGATATACTTGCCCCGCCTTCGAAACATCATAAATAGAGACAAAACTGACATTTTCCCTCGGGTTAAGCTCTGTCTAGGACGGTAGCTTACTTGAATCTCTGGCTTCCAGTTTGCTCACTGCCTCAGCAATCTGACTGACTTGATTTTCCTGATTCTTTATATTGGACTTGGTTTCCTGTTGAAGCTGAGTTAGAGAACCATGTATTGCCGAAACTGTCTGAGACAGACTTCTGATCATCTGGTCAGTGGACATATCATTCTGATTCACTCCCTGAGCCTGAGATTGGAAAGGTGGTCTGAATTGAGCTTGGCCACCTTGATTGTTGAACTGCTGATTGCTTGGATTGCCATACCTCAGATTTGGATGGTCCCTCCAGCCTGGGTTGTAGGTGTTGGAGAAGGGGTCACACCTCGGCCTAGGTTGTCCATATCCTCCCACCGCATTCACCTCAACTTTTTGATCTTGGAGTGTAGGGAAAGCGTCAGTGGGATGCATGTTATCATAGCAGATTTCACAAGACTTCACCTGCTGTCTACTACCCTACTGCAACAGCTGCTTCATCATCATTTTCAATTCAGTGACCTCATCTTGGATTCTTGTATTAGCCACCACTGAATTTGCATCTCTTGAGCTAGTTTCTTTTCTGAACTGTCTTGTCCCCTCAGACAGTTGTGTAAACAGTTCAAACGCAGCAGCAGGAGTTTTGTTGAGAATGTGACCTTGGCAAGCTGCATTGACCATTCTTCTCTCATCATCCAAGAGGCCATTGAAAAGATACAGAATCAGATCTTGATCAGTGTAGCCATGGAAGGGACAGCTGGCTACCAACCTCTTGAACCTCTCATAGTATTCGTACAAGGACTCATTAGCTTCTTGTTCGATGTTACTGATTCGCTTTTTCAGATCATTGAGCCTTGTAGTAGGGAAATACTTCTCCAGAAAAGCTTCCTTCATCTTAGCCCATGTATCAAAACTTCCCGAAGCCAAGTAGTAAAACCAGTCTTTAGCCTGATCCTTGAGAGAAAAAGGACAGGCTCTCAGCGCGATCTGGTCATGAGTTACATCAGCAGGCTTCATGCTTGAGCACACAGCATGAAATTCAGAAAGATGCTTGTTGGGGTCTTCACCACTATGCCCATGGAATGAAGGCAAAAGGTGGATCAACCCAGATTTCAGCTCAAACTTGACTCCCTCACCGAGAGCAGGGAATTGCACCGCCAATGGCTGTTGTGTCAGATTTGGTGCAGTCAACTGTCTCAGAGTTTGGTCACCCATCTCAGCAGATTCAGCAGATTCAGAGTCAGAGTCAGATTCTTCAAGAAACAACGGTAAGGCCTGAAAGTGATTCCTGATTTCTTTCCTTAGCTTGAAGAGTGTCCTGTCAATATCTGGATCAAATAACAGGGGAGATGAGTTAGTAGCACGGGTATGAACCATATAACAGGTTCACACCCAAAACAGCACAAAAGTAATAAACACAAATAGCGACGAGTCCCCGACAACGGCGCCAAATTTGATGAGGTATTTTTCAGTCGTTTACCTATCAAAGAATCCTAACTTAACCAATCTGAGTAGAATGGTAAGCAAGTGTCGATCCCACAGAGACTCGCGTACTAATGTTATTACTTACGTGCCAAGTAACTAATATGGGGGTTTTTGATTGTAAATTCTAAACTACTATGCAAAATAGAAACTAACTAAGAATGCAAAAGATGGTTTTAATCAATTAAGAGACAAGCGTGTTCAACTAATTAGATCCATCATGATATTGCTTTATTGATCATCGATTCTCTTGATTCTCTCCTTACTTGAATAATCTATTGTGGATAATGATCCTACTAAGGACTAAAACCCAAACTTCATATTTAGTTGATAGACCAACCGGTTCTAACACCCCTAATTATCTAATAACCTAGAAGACCTTCTAGATTCAATTAAATAACAGCATGAAGATTCAAGTTATCAATAGAAACAAACACTTAGAGCAACCAGACATCTAAGTGACTTGTGAATTTATTCCCTACTTTAATCAACTTGTCCAACCGGTACTAAATAGATTAAAGTCTACTCTTGATCCAATTAACTCCAACCAGTAATTAATCAAATTCAGTTGTAACTAGAAATTCTATTAGGTGATCAATCTAATAAAACCCTAATTTAGATTCAATTAAGCACAGGGAATAATTTCTATTCAAGTTCGTTGAGAATCAATTAAATCTCACAATCATACACAAATCATGACTTCACTAATTAGTCAAACACAAAGGAAAATTAGCAATGCATAATTGAAATTGAAATCAAACTTACAAAGGCTCTAAGTCTTCCTTGAGAGAAAACCCTAGCCTCCAAAAGTATGACAAAAGTTATCTAAAAATAAACTTACATAAAGTATTTATATGTCTCTAAAAATAACCCTCATAAGATATATTAAACACACATCTCAGCCAAAATACAAGCCCATAAGTCAAAATATCAAAGCCCAAAACTAAGACTTGTCCCAAACATGCGTCCGTGAGAAATCCCAGATTGCGCGGCATCAGCATGCATTGCGCGGCCGCGCAATCTCCACCCCGTGCAATTGCTTCTCAGATAGGATTGCGCGGCGTTGCTATGCGGCTTCGATCCCGCGCCTTTGCTCTTCTTCTAGGCTCGATCTTCCTTGCCTTGGCTCTTCATCCTAGTGCATCCTAGCTTCCTTAGCCTCGTCCATCTCGTCCATCACCACCATGTTCCATCTGCACTTGCCCCGCTGTTGCTCCTGAACCTAAAAACCTGTAAAACCAGCGCATAATACCCGACAACACAAAAACCTAAAAACTACATAAAACTAACCAAAACCTAACCAAAACATATATAAAACATGCATCTAAACTACTCCTATATGCGAGCTATCACCAACATGTTGAGAGGAGAAACTAAGGAGCTCAACATCAACACAGTTAGCATCCCAAAGAACAAGTATACGAGCAAGAGCATGAAGGTGGAAATTCGAAGCGAAATTCCAACCCGGGGCCACACGGCACGCCAAGTCAACAAGATCCCAACCACCACATTTATTTTCAAAAATACCACATACCTTAGCCTCAAAATCACGAATCAAATAGAGCATGCCATTTTATTTCCGGGCTTGGCCAAGCCCTTGAATATTCCATGCGATGAGATTCATTTAGGCAAAATGCCTTTGTTTTTCTCGGTTCTTGAAGTTCTTCGGAGAGCCATTTGATTTATCGGCCACTTGTTCTCGGTTGGGAGGCAAACCACCATATTTCTTGATTTAGCTTTGGGCATATTTTGAGCCTCGGTTTTGGCCTTGGCTTTAAGCTTCTTCTTTTGTAAACGTGTGACGACATCCTCAAAAGGAACTTCCTCATCAATTTGATCACCTCCTCTTTCGTCCTCGGTGGAGTTAACCGAGCCTTCGTCATCGCCCTCAACATTTGCCTCGCCCTCTTCCGACGAAGACACTCCGGGATCATCGGACACCTCAATGTCACTCTCATTTTCACTCTCTTGTTCAAGTGTATCACTCTCCTCCGCACTTGAAAAATTCCCCTCACTTTCGAGGTCATCCCCCTCATATTTGGAAGTCTCATCCGAGGTATGAGACTTCGAGTTTTTTTGTGCCACACTCAAAACCGCACGCTCACCGTGTTTGTCCCCATTTGGTTGAGATTTTGAAGGGCTAGCCTTCTTGTGTTTCCCACCCCCACTCACTCTCCTGGAGGTGTCCTTGTCCGTTGGTGCTTCTTTGTTGGAGGACGTGCCGGTTCTAGGGGGCATTGGACCCTTCTTGACGGAGTCATCCGGAGACAACCTTTTCTTATTGCCGTTGGCTTCCAAGGTGCCACCATCCCCGACTGCCTTGAATCTCTCCGAGCATGGCTCTTTCAGTCCTTGGAATTTTTTCTAGCCTTTGTACCAATGGCCACCCTCTTGTCCTTGAACGAACAATCTACAACATCATGTCCAAAAGCACAACAACCCTTGCAATACAAGGGCTCGTTTTCCACAAGAAAATTAACATCAATTGATTCATCATCATCAAAATCAATACTTACTTCATGTGTGATGTCCTCGGCAAAGTTGATTTCCACTAAAATCCTAGCATATGATCCACATCTTCTCCCATCGGTGACGGGATCCAAGTAGAGAGGCTTGCCGACATAAGAGGCAAGCTTGTCGAGCACTTCCGGGGTCCAAAACTTTTGGGATAAGCCATAGACACCGAATCCATAAGGGAATGGTGGCGATGTCACGCCTAATGAAGGCGAACTTGTCCGGAATAAGCTTCAAAATCATCGGTTTGCCATGTATGAAGTAAGGACTGATAGCATGCATTTTAGTCTAGGATAAAGCATGTTTATTTCTTTAGTTTAGTTGTTTTTATTTTCTTTTGCTCTTGGTTTTATTGTCTTTTTAGTAGAATTTGTAGTTTCGTTTTCTACTCTTGCTTTGTTCGATTTCAGGATCATTTGGAGGTGGATTCAAGGAGTTTTGGCATCAACAAGGACAAGCGAGAGACGAGCAACCCGATAGGAAGTGTCTAGGAGTCAAGCGGATGCAAGGAATTGAAGAGAAGATGGGCAAAAGCTCGATGGAAGGCACAGAAGAAAGCTCATTCAACGTTTTAATTATTAGTTTTTTTATTCTCTTAGCCTCTCTCTTTGAAGAATCCTAGATTGGAGAATTGTGGATTTTTGCAAGACTTGATTGGAGTTGGATTTAGATCTATGTAAAAGACAATTGGTATGTTTCTCTTTGATTTAGATTTATTTTCTCTTCATATTATGTCTAGCTAATTTCTTAGTTCCAAGGAAGGGTGAACCCAATGGTTTAGTAAGTATATCTAAGGGTGATGTTTGGTTGAATTGAGATTTGAATTGTTGTTTGATTCAACCTACGATGCTTAATGACCTAATTTGCTTGAATTAGGAATCTTGTTATGATTTAAGACCGAGAGGAGATAAGAATAACAAGAGATTGATTGAATTGAATTCACAAATTGTTAATTCATGTTAGATCCCTAGGTTTGAACTTGTAGAATTATTTGTGCGACAGTGACATAATTCACATGTGGAACTTTACCTATCCTAGAAATTATTGATTGAGTAGTCTTAACGGAGCGCGAGAGCGGATGTAATTTCTATTAATTCATTGATCTCTAAAGAACTTAAAGGACCTAAATAAGACTTGCTTTGTGCGAGAGTGACTGCTAGTCGAGTCTAGGTACATACATTAATCGTCTGAAAAGAGTTAATGTTGACACTTGAGATAGTTAGTCCTTCAAACAACACTTGAATTGAAAGCCAAATAAATATCACCGGTAATCTACTGAATAATCATTGTGGGGATCCTGACCTTGGAATGCTTTTCTCCATTGATAGTTACTTCTTAATTTTGATTTTAATTATTTCTGAATACAATTACAACTCCTTTTTCTTATTTTTGGCTTAGTCTATTGAATCGTGTTATAATCAATACTACAAAGTTCCCTGAGTTCGACACCTTGATTACTACACCCGAACCGTATACTTGCGGTGTAGGAAAATATCCTATCAAGTTTTTGGCGCCGTTGCCGGGGAACTATTGATAGTATTGGTTGTTTCTCGCAAACGGTAGATTAAGTCTTGTTTTTTTTAATTTGTTTGGTTTCAGGTTTTGTTCTCTTTTTCATGCGAAAAGCCAAGAGCGCTAGTTCATTATACGACTTTGATTCTGAACCAGAGCGTACTTTTCACAAAAGAAATAGAGAGTTGAAAAAAGCTGAAGGCCAAGCTATGGATGTAGATGAACAACAACGGCTGATTCAACAACAACGAGAGCAATTACTTCAGCTCCAACAACAAGTGCAACAGATGCAAGAAAATCAGCCACAACAAATGACTCTTGGTGACTATGTGCTGCCTCGTCACCAGGGACAAACATCTGGTGTTGTTAGACCTCTAGTGCAAGCTAGAAATTTTGAGTTGAAGCCATCTCTGATCAACATGGTTCAGCAAAATCAGTTTGGAGGTTCACCTGCTGAGAATCCTCACCAACATTTGAATACTTTTCTGGAGCTTATGGACACGGTGAAGATTCATGATTTTAGTGATGATGCGCTTTATTTGCGCGCCTTCTCATTCTCTCTACGAGACATGGCTAAGGCATGGTTCAAAGCCTTACCTCAAGGGACAATCACTACATGGGATGAGTTGGCAAAAGCTTTCCTAACCAAGTACTTCCCTCCCAAGAAGACAACAGAGATGAGGAACCAGATTAGTTCATTTCAAATGAGGGATGGAGAGTCTCTTTATGAAGGTTGGGAGTGGTTTAAAGAGCTTCTGTTATTATGTCCCCACCATGGACAAGACAAGTGGGTGTTGCTTCATACTTTCTACAATGTTGTCGACAACACTACAAGGCTGCTTATTGATGCCTCATCTGGAGGTACTATTATGAAGATGAATGTTGATGATGCTTGGGATCAGATTGAGGACATTGCTCAACACACTCACTATTATAATGATGCTCCTTCTCTTCCAAGTTCTAAGAAGTCAGCAGGTTTGTATGAGGTTGATATAGAGACTTTGCACCAGGCACAAATTGAAGCCATGAATCAAGAGATCAAGCAGCTGAAATTAAAGATGAATAGTTCTCATGTTTCTACTGGTGGAGGTCCTTCTCAAGCTGTTTCAAATGTTGTTTGTCAGTTTTGTGGAGCTAGTGATCATACCATTAGATCTTGTGAAGTGTTTGCCTCTAAGGATGAATCACAAGAGGAGGAAGTGAACTACATGAATAACTTCAACAGGGGGCCTAGGAATGACCCATACTATAATTCCTATAACCCTAGTTGGAGAAATCATCCCAACTTCTCTTATGGGAATAATCAAGCACAACAGAGGCCGCCTCCTGGATTCCCACCCAAAGCTCCTACTTATCAAAATCAAGCTTCTCAACCCGCTCAGAAACCGGCCTGGGAGACTATTATTGAGAGCCTTGCCACTTCTATGAAGACTCTCACTGAAGAAGTAAGAGCCCAGGGAAAGAACTTGAAGATTATAGAGCAACAGGTGGCTCAACAAGCTGCCAATGCTCCAAGGCCAGCTGGCCAATTTCCTAGGCATCCTGATTTGAATCCTAAGGGTCAATTGAATGTTGTCACCCTTAGGAATGGAAAAGAATTGGAGGATCCAAGGCCTAAGGAACTAAAGAAGCAGAGCAGTGAACCCGAAAAGCTCCAACAAGATGGAGAGGAGGAGAAAGAGGCTCCTTACATTCCACCTCCTCCTTACAAGCCTCCTCTCCCATTCCCACAAAGAAAAGCCAAGGCTCAAACTGAGAAGCAATTCGGGAAGTTCTTAGAAGTGTTGAAGAAGCTCTACATCAACATCCCATTCACAGATGCTCTTCAACAAATGCCTGCCTATGTGAAATTCCTAAAAGAGATATTATCGAATAAGAGGGAAATTAAGGGTTGTCTAAAGGTGTCCCTTAATCAAGATTGTAGCGCCCAAGTTTAAAATAAGTTTCCACCTAAGCTTGGAGATTTTGGGAGCTTTTGTGTTCCTATTGTGATTGGCAATTGCACTTACAACGCATTATGTGACTTGGGAGCTAGTGTGAGTTTGATTCCTCTTTCCATTTGCAAGAAGTTGGATCTTGGAGAACCTCAACCGGTGGATATGACTCTCTTCATGGCTGATAGATCTACTGCATCACCTATAGGTATCCTTGAGGATATCCCCATTCAGGTTGGTAAATTCTATGTACCTGTTGATTTCATTGTTCTTGATATGCAAGCTGATTTTCCCATTCCCATTATATTAGGAAGACCTTTCTTAGCTAATGCTGGAACTCTTATTGATGTAAAAGAGGGTGTTCTTTCTTTTTCTATTGGGGGGGGGGGAGAAAATTGAGTATAATTTCACTAAAGCTATCAAGCAACCTAGACTTGAGGATGAGTTGTGCAGGTTAGATATTATAGACAGGGAAACTCAAGGAATGATGATGTCTGTGGCCACAAAAGACCCCATTGAGGGAATTTTGGGCCACCCTGAGATGTCTACTAATGGGATGGAAAGCACCATTGCTGATGTGCTAGAAGTGGATGTTCAAGATGTGGAGAAGAATCTCATGTTGCACCTATGGTGGAGTTGAAGCCCCTTCCATCTACATTGAGGTATGAATTTCTTGGCTCTGATTCTACATATCCTGTGATAGTAAATTCTAGCTTAAGTGATGATGAAACTGCCAAATTGCTAAAAGAACTTAAGTTGCATAGAAAAGCCATAGGGTATACCATTGATGACTTGAAAGGGATCAATTCTTCTTTGTGCATGCATAGAATTTTATTAGAAGATGATCACAAGCCTTCTATTGAGCATCAAAGACGACTCAACCCCAACATGAAAGAAGTGCTGAAATTGTTAGATGCAGGCATTATTTACTCTAATTCTGATAGTGCTTGGATGAGTCCTGTGCATGTTGTGCCTAAAAGGGGGGGATGACTATTGTGAAAAATGAAAAGAATGAATTAATTCCAACTAGAACAGTCACGGGTTGGCGAATGTGTATTGACTATAGAAAACTTAATCAAGCAACCCGAAAAGATCACTTTCCCCTCCCCTTCATTGACCACATGCTTGAAAGGTTGGCTAAACATACCCACTTTTTCTATTTGGATGGCTATAGTGGATTTTTCCAAATCCCTATACACCCAGATGACCAGGAGAAAACTACTTTCACCTGTCCTTATGGCACTTTTTCCTATAGGAGAATGCCCTTTGGGTTATGTAATGCTCCAGCCACCTTTCAACGGTGCATGATGAGTATTTTCTCTGATTTTATTGAAGACATCATGGAAGTGTTTATGGATGACTTTTCAGTATATGGTACTTCTTTTGATGCTTGTCTAGCTAACTTGTCTAGAGTTTTACAGCGTTGTAAAAAAGCTAACCTTGTACTAAATTGGGAGAAATGCCACTTCATAGTAAGTGAAGGGATTGTTTTAGGCCATATGATTTCTAACTGTGGAATTGAGGTTGACAGGGCCAAGGTAGAAGTCATTGAAGGAATGCCACCGCCAACTTCGGTAAAAGGGGTAAGGAGTTTCTTGATTTCTCTAAAATTGCCAAACCGCTTACTAACCTACTCTTGAAGGATGTTGAGTTTAATTTTTCCCAGGAATGTCTAGAATCTTTTAACAGGTTGAAACAGGCATTGGTCTCAGCTCCGATAATGCAAGCCCCTAATTGGAGTCTCCCATTTGAAGTGATGTGTGATGCAAGCGATTACGCTGTGGGAGCTGTGTTAGGACAAAGGAAGGATAAGAAACTTCATGCTATTTATTATGCCAATAGAACTTTGGATGAAGCACAGGTCAATTATGCTCCAACAGAGAAGGAGCTACTAGCTTTGGTTTTTGCCTTTGAGAAGTTTAAGTCGTACCTTGTTGGGGCCAAAGTCATTGTCTACACTGATCATGCCGCTTGGAGGTACCTTTTGAGCAAGAAAGATGCTAAGCCAAGGCTGATTCGTTGGATTCTGCTTCTCTAGGAATTTGACTTGGAAATTAGAGACAAAAAGGGAACCGAGAATTTGGTGGCTGATCACTTGTCTACAATGACACAAGAGCAAATGGAGTGCACAAGAGGTGATTTGCCCATTGATGATTCATTCCCTGATGATCACCTTTTCAGGATTATTGAGGAACTTCTACAACTCCCTTCCTCTACAGTGCCATGGTATGCTGACTTTGTGAATTACTTGGTGTGTAATGAAATGCCTGTTGGGTTGTCATTCCAACAAAAGAAGAAGTTTTTGTTTGATGTCAAGCATTACTTTTGGAATGATCCCTTCTTATTCAAGAGATGTGCTGATGGATTCTATAGGCGTTGTATTCCTGAGGATGAGGTTGAGAGTGTCATTGCTCATTGTCATTCATTGCCTTGTGGTGGTCATGCTAGTTCTTCAAAGACCATTGCCAAGATCCTTCAGTCTACTTTGTATTGGCCATCCATGTTTAAAGATGTTCACCGGTATATTTCTTTTTGTGATTCTTGTCAACGCACCGGTAACATCTCCAGGAGGAATGAGATGCCCCTAAACAACATTAAGGAGGTTGAGATTTTTGATGTATGGGGAGTTGATTTCATGGGACTATCCCCACCATCTTGCAACAACAAATATATACTTTTGGCGATGGATTATGTGTCTAAATGGGTTAAAGCCATTGCCTCACCAACAAACGACTCTAGAGTTGTGTCCAAGTTCTTCAACAAAGTGATATTTCCGAGGTTCGGGACTCCAAGAGTTGTAATCAGTGATGGTGGATCTCATTTCATTGAGAAGAAGTTTGAGAGCTTGTTGAAAAAGTATGGAGTTACTCACAGGATTGCCACTCACTATCATCCACAAACAAGTGGACAAGTAGAGGTCTCCAATCGGGAAATTAAAGCTATTTTGGAGAAAACTGTGTCCCGATCTCGAAAGGATTGGGCAATGAAGCTAGACGATGCTCTTTGGGCCTATAGGACGGCATTTAAGACTCCCATTGGCACTACACCATACCGATTGATTTATGGGAAGTCTTGTCATCTTCTAGTGGAGCTTGAGCACAAAGCTTATTGGGAAGTCAAACTGTTTAATTATGACATGAAGGAAGCTGGTGAGAAGAGAATGCTTCAATTACAAGAGCTTGAAGAGCTGAGGTTGGATGCCTATGAAAACGCCAAGATTTACAAAGAAAGAACGAAGAGATGGCATGACAAACATATACTCCCAAGAGAATTCAAGGAAGGTGAACTTGTCTTGCTGTTCAATTCTAGACTACGGCTTTTTCCGGGCAAGCTAAAATCCCGATGGAGTGGCCCATTCACAATCAAGAGAGTGTTTCCCCATGGAGCCATAGAAATATGTAATGACAAAGGAGAAGTATTCAAGGTGAATGGACAAAGGCTGAAGAAGTACATCACGGGGAGCTCGATTGAGGAGACAGTTTCCCTCCTCCTCCTTAATTCGATCACTTGAATTGAAGATGGAAGGTCAAACTAATAACCTTACAAGACCGCTGGATGGGAGGCAACCCATCAGGTACGTTTTCTTCTTTGTTTTTATTTAGTTAAAAAAAATCTTAAGTAATTTCGGACTGGAATTTAACCAGTAAAATTCTCGGCTTGAGACTCGACCGAGTTTTGCACAAAAAATGCGCTTAAACCAGTGAATATCTCGGTCTGAGACTCGACCGAGTCTCAGACCGAGTTTTTCCAAAACCCAGTCGGAATTAAATAAAAAAAATTTATTTTAATTATTCTTTTTATTTCCCTTTTATTCCTCCCCCTCTTCTTCTCTCTCCTCTCGTTTCTTTCCCACGAGACTCCCGCTTCCTCTTCTCGCCCGACTTTCTCTCTTTCCTCACCTTCCCTCTGACTCCACCGGACTTCTCTCGCCTGCAACTCTCCACCGGCCTTTCTCTCCACTTCCGATCACCAGGGAACGACCTCACCACCTCGTTGCGAACCAAGTCCGGTCCAGCACTCACGCCTCCAACAGCAATGAGTTCGGACTCCACTCCAGCGACCCGCCACCGGCCCTGCACAGCATTTCGCCGCCTGCGCGGTGCCCCCCCCCCCCCCCCTGCACCGCCTCACCACCGTTGCTGCTCCTCCACACCCACTTATGGCCAGATTCGGTACCAATCTCCTCCCCTTTTAGTTGGATAATTTCTAGGGTTTACTATAAATTTGGGGATTTTTATTTGTATTATTAATCTGAAAATTCTGATGTTTATTGAGCTATTTTGCTAAATTAATCCTTGCATGTTGGTATTTGGGGAGATTTTAGCAAAAAGTTTGATATTCATATGCGATGGAGAATTTTGCACAACATGAGTTGATTATATTTGAGTTCTAAGGGTTTCAAATTGCAATTTGCTTTGCTAAGAAGTTGAATTATTATTGTTGTTGGTCATCCTTGCCGGGACGACAAAGTTGTGGCACATTGTTGTTGATCGTTCTTGCAGGATTGATACTTGTTTGGTTTTTGCTTGCTTCGTTGTGTTTGTTTTCCTTGTGTGTAGGTGATACAGGTTTTCGAGATGTCTAAGCGCCAAAAGAGTATGCGAGGAATGGCTTCTTCATCCTCTAGACCTCTAGCTCCTCCCACTCGTGTCGGCGAAACAACTCCCACCTCACTCGGTATCAACTTCACTAAGCAGATGCATTACACCAAGTTTGATTTGCTGAAGAAGAGGACTATTGCTACCACTCGATACCTTGATTTTGACTTGGTAGACGCTTTGGGAATTCGGAGTGACATTGATTTGATGGCAGAACGTCTAGGATGGGAGGAGATCATTCATCTTCAAGAGCCAACATTCAAGGGCCTTACCTTGGAATTTCTCTCCACTGTTGAGTCCTAGGTCATTCAAGGCAAGCATTGTGATGAGGGTCGTGTTCGGTTTCGCTTGGGGGATGAGGATCAGGAGCTCACTCTGAAAGAAATAAGCAATATCTATGGTTTTCCAGTCGTCACCGATTTCAAAACCCCTCGCATTCAACGTCGTGCCGAGTTCTTTTCACCCGGGCTATTTTGGGGTGAGATTGGTGCGGGCTCTTATGATCCTAAGACCACGAAGGCCAATACAATCAACAACACTTCCAACAACATTTGAATTGAAATCCAAATAAATATCATTTGAATTGGCGCGGGCTATACGGTTCGGTTGTAGTAATCAAGGTGTCGAAATCAGCAACCCTTCCCACGATTGGCGTGGGTTCTTATGATCCTAGGTACATGCATTAATCATCTGAAAAGAGTTAATGTTGACACTTGAGATATTTAGTCATTCAAACAACATTTGAATTGAAATCCAAATAAATATCACCGATAATCTACTGAATAATCATTGTGGGGATCCTGACCTTGGAATGCTTTTTTCCATTGATAGTTACTTCTTAATTTTGATATTAATTATTTTTTAATACAATTACAACTCCTTTTTCTTATTTTTGGCTTAGTCTACTAAATCGTGTTATAATCAATACTACAAAGTTCCCTGAGTTCGACACCTTGATTACTACAACCAAACCGTATACTTGCGGTGTAGGAAAATAGCCTATCAAGAACCCCCACAGAACACCTTGGCTTGATCCTCCTCGGACTCGAATTGAAAAATTAGCCAACCTTCCTCCTCACGGTATCTAGCCTTCACGCCATAAGAACGCGTCATCTCGTTGATCATGAAGTGTCCGGGATAGAATCTGACATATTGTCCGAGAAGGGACCACCCCCACACAGCTTGGTGCGAGAGTCCTTCTGAAACTTTGATTGAGAGGCGCTTAGAAGTGGGAGGTATGTAGGACAATTTACCTCCAAGAACCGAATTCATGAAAATTTTCTTTGACCTTGTTGCCCAAGAATTAGGCCGAGGCGCACCATTATCAGGTTGAGCAGCCTTGTTGGAAATTTTAGTGGCGTCGGCATAGGCCTTGGCACCGGCCTTACTTGTGCCTACGTGCCCGGTCGCTGGAGTAGGGACCGTGCCATGGCCAGAGCAAGTCGCGAGGCCGGACGCAAGCAAAGTGGGAGCGGGCGCGTCGCTGCCAGGCGCGACGCTTGGATTACTAACCTCGAGACTCGGCATTGTAATTAAAGTTGCGGTTGCATGCGCATGCTTGGGAAGCTGGTGCGACGCTTCGACTTCAGCGTCCCCATCAATGGCATGATTGGAAGGATCTTCCATGGCGGCTGGGTCAGCAATGGTGCCATGGATTGTGGTCAGCGCCAATGGGTTGGAACCCGCGGCAGGCGGTGGAGGAAGCTCCGACTCCTCTTCATCTTCGTCGAACAAAACATTTCGAGTATGGGCCACAACTTCTCCATCTTCGGCATCCTTTTTGCTTGAGACAACCATGGATTTGCTCGTCTTTCCATCATTAGCCACCACCAAGCCCTCCGCCATCGGGACAGTTTTGGGCTTGCGAGACGGCGCTCTAGGGGTTTTCCCCTTTCCACCATTTGCTTCGGCCAAGGAAGCTTCATCTTCTTGCTAGTACTTCTTTGGGTCTTTCTCCACCATTGAACGAGAAGCCGACCCCTTCTTCTTCTTACCCATCGGAAAAATGCCACGAGAAAACCGAGAGGAGATTTGGAAAGCGAAGAGTCACGTTGAGGAAAAGGGCGAGAGGCGACGGCACGAGGGGCTCCGGTTCGGTGGTGGCGCGAGAGGCTACCACCACGAACACTTGTGCGTGTGTCTCATGAGGAGACCCACGCCGGAGAGAGGTCGGAGAAGGATAAAGGAGGCCGCCGGAGGAAACGCCTAAAAATCACCCTAGGAGTCGCCTTCCAAAAGAGAGCTTTACTACATATCCAATATTCTTTTTTTTGCTGAAATGCTAATTTGGATAAATGAGAGAATATGAGCCCCGAGGGGCTAGTACAAGCGGTAGAGGCCGAAATGGGGCACACATGGGTAGGCACGTAGGCCTCCCATACTATGCCCCGAGTAGTCAAAACACAAGATCAAACGCACTAACATCCAAGCCTAAAAACAATAATCAAAACAAAGCATACATCCAAACATGACTAACATCAAACCTAGGAAGCACTCAAAAGATCATGACTAGGGAGGCAAATGTGCGACCCTAGTGGAGCGTCGCGTAGTCCTCCCGGGTGGTAGAGTGGCCCATTTGTTCCGTGCCCTAAGGCCAAGAACCGGACCCATTTTCGGGGGTGTCTTTTTTCTCCTTGTGACCGGTATCAATCCAGAGAGCGAGGAGAAGTGCCACATCATGCAACGCAATCGTGATCTCTCCCCAAGGCATATGGAACAAGCTCGTCTCTAGCTGCCATTGCTCGATAAATGCCTCAATCAACAAAGTATGAACGTGGCTATATATGAGGTGTTGTAGATGAGCAAGTCCACTATCCCTAACTATGTCAATCCACTTGCCCTCCCTAACCAACAACCACTTCGACAACTGGGAAGTACGTCTCTGAACCGTAAACCCAACACACTCCTATACAATAATAATCCTAATAAGATCAAACGTATAAAAGGGGTTAAGAAAAGTGTACATATAAATAACGTACCTAGCGAGCATAGATATGGTGGGCTACATGCTCCTGGAAGCCCAAAAGCAACTTTAGTATCCACGGGCCACTTGGTAAAGGACCGGTTAGGAATGGATGAATATCAAGTGCACCATCATGTCTCCTACGTCCCCGACTAGATAAAGGACCATCTGGAGTCGCAACAACTCCACCGCTTGTAGCGTCGGTCTGAGTACTATCAGTCCGGCCTCGACCACTAGCACGCGACCATAAAGATTGACTCGCAGGAGTCGACCATCGAGCTTGACTCACGTGCGTCGATGTCGTAGCCAAAATCACGGGCGTCGAAGTCGGAGCCTCTACCACCTCATCTTACGGATCAACAGTAGGAATCCTAGCAGGCTTTGAAGACCACCGAGGTAGGAGACGTCAACGTCCCCTAATATATACCTAACTAGACAACGAGCATGCTCTTGGTCCACCGGCTCAGCCACAATGTTATCTAGTCCCTTATTTTCCAACCACCAACGTTACTCTTAGGTGTTGATGCGAACTCATCTTCAAAGAAGTCGGATTCACGAGCGGATATTGTCAATGATTGTGTATTATATCTCCACTGGCAATGCGGAAGCAATTTCTACGTGAGGTCGTTGTTGGATTTGTTAGAAAAGGGGATGAGAGATAAGAGATAAGAGATAAGAGGTTGTTGTAGGGAATATTTAACTCGACAACAAATAAATTTGTAGTCAAGACTCGCTGAGTATAGGGAGGTCAAGATCGTCCACGGGAAGCAAGGTTGTTTGATTACTGAAATACGAAAGTAATAAAACAAAGCAAAACAAGGCTATGACAGCCCTCGATACCGACCTTAAAATACTCGATAATGAGTCTGTACGTGAGTAACAACGAAGGAAATTCGAAGGATAAAAAGATCTAGGACAAGGGTTATCACGACATAATCATGCATATGAACTAGTGTGAAGGATAATTATCATGCCTCAAAGATAAATCTATCAACTTTCGTTGACCTAATCAAGCAAATCAATCAATTTTCATAAATCAATTCACTTTGTACTTGGTCTGAATCCAAAGCTCGAAACTTTCATTACCGAAAAATATCAACATTCAAGTATACAACATTCTCTTTCGATCAAGTGATAAACTCAAATTACTTCGACTTTCGTCTAAGTATAAGCACAAACAAGTAGTTAAAAGGATAGAAGGCAATCAAACATTCAACACATTCATTCAACCATGCATAACTATGTTGGGTTTCAACCCCAATCCTAGAAAAGTAGATTACTCACTCATGATTGAAAAAAAAAAAAACTATATTGAAAGAAAACATTGAAAAAAAACTTACTTGAAAATATAGAAATCTTGTCTTACAATCAAGCTCGGAATCAAATAACTGAGAAGAACAAAACAAAGGACTCGAACACAATCCTACTTTTGATCGATCAAACCGAACAAAATCATCTCCCCAAACTAACGTCTTCTCTCAAAATGAACTAACCCCACCTCAACTTGAACTAAAATAGGGTATTTATACTTAGAGAAACTATCTAACAAAGATCCTAAAGGATAAAAACTTTCCTAACTAAAAAGATTACAAGATAAAATATAGAATTTCTGAAAGTCGGCACCACCTACCGACACAGGTCACCTCGGTAACGACCTGCACAGGGTCGGTAGACTCTTGTTGAATTCTCTAAACAAAATCCTGTCGCATAGCTCGGTACCGACCCTCACAGGTCAGTAACGAGCTCTCTGTTTGGTTTTTTGTACACTCTTCATAGCTTCTCTCTAGACTTCAACGGGATCTTCAAGACTATTATTTCTTCTCTTGCCTCCATGCATTCCACCATCAACCTCTTGACTTTAGCTCCTCTCAAAATGCTCCCTTCCACTTTAAAAACCTAAGAAAAACACAAACGTAGAGTAGCTTCCATACTTTTAACAAAATATGTAAACTTATCCAAAAACACACAAAACTAATACTAAAACTAAACTGAACACCCTATGAAAAACACTTAAAACTATACTAAAAACACGAACATCAAAATACCCCATACTTAAGCTTGCTTGTCCTCAAGCAATCACTAAGACAAGAATCAAAACCAAACAACATGCTTATCAAGCAATAACATTCATTTAAAAAGGAACATAAAAAACATAGCAAAAATAGCTTATGACTATTAACGTCATCACACATATATAAGCACCAATACACATAAGCAACTACAATCCAACCTCACCAATGAATAATATGTTTCACTCAAATCTCATATGTTTGGGCTATAAATTCATCTCTCAACTCAATCTTATATGCAAAAAAAAAACTCATAGAACGTAGGCTCAATGAAAAACTTCATAGAAGTTTCCATTCGGTTGGGTTGCAATGGGGCTTGGTAAAGACAATAAGGCGTGGAAAAAATTTGGCTATGTGGTGCTAATAAATATCCGGGAATAAAGACTCCTAAAAAACTCACACATATTACCAAAACTTTCATCAAAACATACCAAACTCACTCAAACATTATGCACTTTCTTTACTCACTATTTAATCCTAGAAAGCCTAATAAATACATAAAGAATCTTTGGTTTAGACTTTAAAATATGCACATGTTCCCATTCTTCTTTTTTATCTCTTCATTTCCAACATTTACTTTTCATCATTTTTCCTCTCGACTTGCCTCGGTACCGACCTGAGAGGGTAGGTAACGAGCTGATCCTTTTTCTCCTTTCTCATTTTTTTCCTCTTCTTAAACCATCGGTACCGAGCCCACATATGTTGGTATTGATCTAAACATTCCTTTTCTTCCTTTGTGCATCTTTTTAACCAAGAGATCTTTTTACATAATTAAAACAAGAGACTTCTAATTGATGTCTCTTTATTTGGTGGTGTTTTCATATGTGATTTCCTTCGTAAATATGTTTCTTTTTCCCCTTTTCTTGCGTGTTTTGTTCCTTTTTAGCTTAGTTCCCATATTTCTATGAGATTCGGAGACTATGCGCATTTTATGTGTTTTGTAGGTAATTTGGCGTGAATCGAGGATCTATTTGAAGGAGGGTCGAGACATGGAGCAAAGGCCGAGCTAAAGCGGGAAAGAGAGGAGCAAGCCATGAAGAAGAACAAGAGAAGCCAACAAGAAGAAGGTGGAACGAGGTTCGGACCGAGTTGCAACAACGCCGGGCCCGACTTGGGAGCTTTCAACCTCGGACCGACATACACAGTAACTCGGGCCCGAGGTTCTTCGTGTCGGTCCGAGACGATCACCGGACTACTGGGCTACAAGGCATGGAATTGTGGACTTCCACTTTTGCCCCTCATCTAATCTATAAAAGGCCCTCTTGTCTTCTAATTTGGGGTTCCCACACTTGGCAAGGAACCAAGAGGATACTTGGAGAGCAAGGAGGAAGGAGAGAAGGAGGAAGAGAGAGAGAATCGGCCAAGGGAGAGGAAGTCTTGATAGGTTTTGTTGGTAGATTTGCTTTGCTTTGTTTTGATCTTGTGGATTTGGAAACCCTTGATTAGAATTTGTGGATTGCTTTTAATTTGAATGAAACTTTGCTTTGTTTTTAGATTGATGATGTTGATTGCTTTCCCTTTTGATTTGTTTTCTTTCTTTGCTTGCCACATGCAGTATATCTCCTTGATCTTGGGTTATGGGGGAAAACCCTAGCTAGGTTTAGGCTAGAAACCCCAAATCCATAGCCTTGAGTGTTTGATCTAAGGAACTCACTCTACATAGAGCTACAATTCCTTGCGAAAGTTGGGAATCAAGGCTTGAGATTGGCAAAGTAGCGAAAGTGAACATGTGTCAATCTCAAGACCTTGCTTCGAAGGGGATTTCCCCAAGGATCGAGGTGTAGAAGTGGTTGGAATGAAAGCGAAAGCACTCGATCCTAGTCCGATCATCACTCATTGCTTGAATTGGGGTGGAAAAGCCTTAATCTACTAGAGAAGGAACCCCAAAGCCCAAGATCTACTTTTAATCTTTGAAGTTCGACAAACCCAGCTACCTCGGGCCCGGCATACCCAGTGTCGGTCCCGACTTCCTCTTGTCGCCAACATCGGGCTCGACGTGACCTCAGTGTCGGTCCCGACTGTTTTCTTTGTTTTCCTTTGTTTTACGCTCTCCTTTCTAGCTTTCTAGTATCTAGGCACATCGATCGAGTAGACTTCCCGAGTATTCGACACCCACCACCTGCTACAACGGGGTTGGGTTATAAATTGTATCTCTAGACCCTCGCACCACCGAGAGGCGATCAAAAGATTGGCGCCGTTGCCGGGGAAGTTTAAGTGCATTGAGTGCCAATTTGGTGAGTTTCTTGTGTTTTGGTAGTGATTTGGGTGAGGGAATAGCCCAAACCCCTTGTTTGTTTTTGATTTGTTTTGGTTTGTGTCTTTGTGTCGTAGGTGTATGCTAGCTCGTTCCTCCCGAAGAACACTTGAGCTTGAGTTTGTGAGTGATCCGGAAAGTATTCTCAAAGAAGCACGAAGAAGGAAAAGGATGGCGAATCAAGCTCTCCATGTTGATGAGGAGTTGGCTCAACTTAGGGCCGAAATGGCTAGATTGCAACTTGAGAAGGACAATCAAGAGGAGGTGGCAAGAAGAGAACGGGAGCAACGGATGAGAGCCGAGGCTCAACTCAACGCTCTACCCCGGAATGCACGCCAATACATGCATCCGGAGTTGAGGGTACCCGAACCGGCTATTGTGCTTCCCGAGGTTGTCAAGAATTTTGAGATCAAGTCGCAATTCATCTCCCTCATCAAGCGAGATCAATTCGAGGGCCGTCCACATGAGTGTCCCATAGAGAACGTCAAACGCTTTGTGGACATGTGTGAAACGATCTCTACCGACGAGGAGACATTGGAGTATGTGCTTCTAAAGGCGTTCAAGTGGTCACTTGGGGGCAAGGCCATACATTGGCTCGAGAGCCAAGCTCCTAGGTCAATCACAACTTGGAAGACACTCTATGATGCTTTCTTGATGAAGTTCTTCCCGCCCTCAAAGACAACCGAGCTAAGAAGGAAGATTGTAAGCTGTCAACAAGGTCCGAATGAGCCTCTCTTCGAAGCATGGGACCGTTTCAAGGAGATGTTGCGCCAATGTCCTACTCATGGCCAACAACCATATGTGCTTCAAGACATCTTTTTCCAAGGCATCAATCCGGTAACGAAGGACAAGCTCAATCTCCACACCGATTGTGGGTTCATAGACTTGACACCGGATCAAGCTTGAGAGCTACTTGACAAGCTATCCGATTATGAGGCGATGTATGGGGTGAGTCAAGCTAGCAAAGAGGTGAAAGTTCAAGGTGAAGGTGCAAGGAAGTTATATGATCCAAAGGGAGAAGACATTGATAGGGATGTGAAGCTCCAATTCCTTGAAGGTGAAGTGAGCAAGCTTAAGAGGCAAGTCCACTACTACAAGCAAAATGCTAGAGCTTGTGAGGAGTGTGGATCCTTTGCACATGCTACACAAGTTTGTCCGAATGAGAGCCAAGTGCGCTTGGACGAGCGAATTGAGGAGGCAAACTATGTTCGAGGAAATTTCGGTGGAAGAGGCAACTTCAACAATGGTGGTAATGGCCGGTGGAACAACGGGCAAGCTCAAGGCTACAACAACAACTTCAACCAAAACGAGACAAGGGCGCCGCAACCACCACCATATAGGCCATCGGGATTCAATGATCTACAATCATTGGCTCAAGAGATGAGGGATGGGTTCAAGGAGATGAGGACCCAATTCAATGAGTTTGGTGCATGGAGGAGGCAAGTCGACAATCAATTTGCCCAAATCGCAACTCAAGCCCCGAGAGAGAATGGGAGACTTTTCGAGCCGACCCGAGGAGAACCCTCGAGCTCAAAACAATCAAAATGAAGTCCGGGCAATTGGATTGAGAAGTGGCCGAAACCTACCCGAGCCACACATGCCTAAGAAGAATGAAGAGAGTCGGACCAACTTACCCAGCAAGTCGGGTCTGACGTCCCCCGAAGTCGACCCAGCAAGAAGATCGACCCCTTTACCCAGGACCGAGGATGAGAGCAACTCGGGACCGACGTACCCAGACCTCGATCCGACTCCTTTGCCTCGGACCGAGATTCACAACATCGGGCCCGACATGGTGCCCAAGTCGGTCCAACCAGGAAATGTTGCAAATGAAGTGGGGAAGTCCAAGGAGGTTGATCCAAGCAAGATTCAAGGTGCAACAATTCTTCCATATCCCTCAAAGAAGCCGAAAGATGTTGTTGAGAACAAGTTCAAGAGGTTTCTCAAACTCTTGCAAGGCTTGAACATCTCTATCCCGTTCACCGATGCATTGAGCGAGATGCCATCTTATGCCAAGTTTTTAAAGGAGATTTTGAGCAAGAAGAGGTCGATAGTTGAAATGAAAGATGAGGTCAAGACCTTGGAGTTACCACAAAAGCTAGGAGATCCCGGTCGTTTTGCTATCACTATTGGTGTGGGGTCTCAAAACTTCCAAGCCTTGTGTGATCTTGGAGCAAGCACGAGCATCATTCCTTAGACCATATGGAAATCCACATCCATGGGTCTCATAGCTACGGTCAACATGAGGTTAACGATAGCGGATGGGTCGTCCATCGAGCCAATTGGTATCGTCGAGGATTATCCCGTTTGCATTGAAGGCCACTATGTCCCAATCGACTTTGTTGTGGTGGACATGATAGAAGTGCCGGGTGAACCGATTATACTAGGGAGACCTTTCCTTGCTACGGTGGGGGCAATCATTGATGTAAAAAAGGGCCATTTGTCTCTTGACATTGGAGGTAGAGAGATTGAGTTTTTCTTTAGGCCAACTTCAAAAGGGACCGTACATAAGGAAGCTAAGATGATCCAAGTTCCTCTTGGATTGCAATGGGAAGCCGTTTCTAAGAAGTCAAGGCCAAGGGAGCTTAGGTTGAAAGCCACCCCACCACCTAGAGAAATTGAGATAGAGCGCCAAGGTCTAGCCCTCAATATGATTGAGCATGAGCAATTAGAGGAAAGGATGTCTTATTTGGACGTGTTCAAGGCCGAGAAAGAAGAAGTTCAAGCACCACCGGAACCATCTCAAGAACTCAAGGAGCTTCCAAAAGATTTGAGGTACGCATTTCTTGGTCCCAACTCTTCTCTACCCGTAATCATAAATGCCAACTTGAATGATGAAGAGGAGTCTAAGTTGTTAGAGGTTCTAAGAAAACATAGAGGAGCTTTAGGGTATTCACTAGAGGAACTAAAGGGAATCTCTCCCTCAATTTGCATGCATAGGATTTATATGGAGGATAACCATAAACCCACTATTGAACCCCAAAGAAGATTAAATCCTAACATGAAAGAAGTGGTAAAGAGTGAAATACTTAGGATGTTGGATGCGGGAATTATCTTCCCAATTTCCGATAGCAAGTATGTGAGTCCCGTGCATGTAGTTCCTAAGAAAGGAGGTCTCACCATTGTGCAAAATGAAAAGGGAGAAATGATACCTATGAGAACCACAACAAAATGGCGTATGTGTATTGATTACCGTAAGCTTAATAGTGGCACTCGCAAAGACCATTTTCCTCTTCCTTTCATATACCAAGTCCTAGAAAGATTAGCACAACATGAATATTTTTGCTATCTTGACGGGTATAGAGGGTTTTGGCAAATCCCTATTCATCCCGATGATCAAGAGAAGACGACATTCACATGTCCTTATGGGACTTTTGCCTATAGACGCATGCCTTTTGGTTTATGTAATGCGCCGACAACATTTCAAAGATGCATGATGTCCATCTTCTCCGATATGGTTGAGGATATAGTAGAAGTGTTTATGGATGATTTCTCCGTCTATGGTTCCTCATTTGATGTTTGCCTAGCTAACTTAGACAATGTTTTGACTAGATGTGAGGAGACTAGCTTGGTGCTTAATTGGGAAAAATGCCACTTCATGGTGAAGGAGGGTATAGTACTAGGACACCTAGTTTCTAGTAGGGGGATAGAAGTAGATAAAGCTAAAGTTGAAATAATTGAAAAACTACCTCCTCCCTCTTGTGTTCGTGACGTTAGGAGTTTCTTAGGTCATGCGGGATTTTATAGACGGTTCATCAAGGATTTTTCTAAGATTGCGAAACCATTGTCTAACCTCTTGATGAAGGATGTTCCCTTTGAGTTTTCCGAGGATTGCATGAGTTCTTTTTGTAGGTTGAGAGATGCCTTGATTTCGGCTCCAATAATGGCGGCACCCGAGTGGAATCTTCCATTCGAGGTAATGTGTGATGCTAGTGATTTCGCCGTAGGGGCCGTCCTTGGGCAAAGGAAGGATGGAAAGTTGCATGCCATCTACTACGCAAGCAAAACTTTGGATGAAACTCAGTGCAATTACACAACGACGGAGAAAGAGTTTCTTGCGATAGTGTTTGCATTTAAGAAATTCCGTTCATATCTTGTGGGATCAAAGGTGGTAGTCTTCACGGACCATGCGACAATCAAATACCTCATGAAGAAGAAAGATGCAAAGACGAGGCTTCTAAGGTGGATGCTCCTTCTCCAAGAGTTTGACCATGAGATCAAGGACAAAACCGGTGCGGAAAATGTGGTAGCTGATCATCTATCCCGTTTTCCCATTGAGTACATGTTGGAGATGGAGGATGGTTTGACTATAGATGATTCAAGAGCAGATGAAGTTCTCATGAGCGGAAAGGAGGAAAGGAAAGGTGGATTGACAAACCAAGTAAGTCGGGCCCGAGGTCCAGAACATCGAACCAAAGGCAGGGCAAGTACAAGTGAGTCGGGACCGAGGTCTTTAACATCGGGCCCGAATTACCTGTGTGTCTGCGAAGCTAGACCGGCGTCCAACCATGTCGGGCTCCGAACACTTCATGTCGATCCGTGGAAGAAAGTAAGTTTCCTAACTCGATTTCCATTCCTTCTCGTTCTCAATTGATTAATTCTTTCTCCCCCACTTGCCTTCTTTCTATTAGTGTCGTAAGACGAGGGGTTTCCCCTTGGTTTGCGGACTTCGCTAACTTTGCCGTAGGGGGAGTGATCCCACCAAATTTGTCTTATCAAGCTAGGAAGAAATTCTTACATGATGGTAGGCAATATTTTTGGGATAATCCATATCTTTACAAGGAAAGGCGTGATCAAATCTATAGACGGTGTGTGTCAAGTGAAGAGGTTGAGAGCATAATTCACCATTGCCATTCCTTGCCTACGGGGGGTCACGCTAAGGGTTCCAAAACCACTTCAAAAATTCTTCAATGTGGTTATTATTGGCCAACCATGTTCAAGGATGTGCATGATTATGTGAGGAAGTGTGAGGAGTGCCAAAGAGAGGGGAACCTATCAAGGAGAAATGAGACTCCTCAAACTGGCATTCTAGAAGTTGAGTTATTTGATGTGTAGGGTATTGATTTCATGGGACCATTTCCCACATCGGGGCCTTACAAGTACATCTTGGTAGCCGTGGATTATGTCTCAAAATGGGTGGAGGCAATACCAACAAGAACCAATGATGCTAGGGTGGTGATGAAGTTCTTGAAAAGCAACATTTTTTCAAGGTTTGGTGTGCCTAGGGTTCTCATAAGTGATGGCGGACCTCATTTCATTGAGAGGTGCTTCGAGAATGTGTTGATCAAGTATGGGGTGTCTCATTGAGTTGCTACTCCTTATCATCCTCAAACAAGTGGGCAAGTCGAGATGTTAAACCGTCAAATCAAGGCTATCTTGGAGAAGACCGTATCTCGATCAAGGAAAGATTGGGCCTCTAAGCTCGATGATGCACTTTGGTCTTATAGAACCGCCTTTAAGACACCTCTAGGAACTACACCCTTCAATCTAGTTTATGGCAAGGCAAGCCATCTTCCGGTCGAGTTTGAGCACAAGGCAAAATGGGCACTCAAAGAGATGAATTGGGATATCAACTTGGCCGGTGAGAAAAGGTTTCTTGAGCTTCATGAGTTGGGGGAATTGAGGTTGAAAGCCTATGAGAACTCCAAGTTGTACAAAGAGAAGACCAAGAAGTGGCATGATAGGAAGTTAATTCCAAAGACCTATCAAATCGGTGACAAGGTTCTCCTTTTCAATTCAAGGCTTAAACTTTTCCCGGGGAAGTTAAGGACTAGGTGGAGCGGACCATTTGTGGTCCACCGTATCTATGCTCATGGTGCGGTGGACTTGGTTGATGAACAAGGACATATTTTGAAAGTGAATGGTCATCGAGTGAAGAAGTTCTATGACAAGGCCGGTCCAAGCGAAGAAGTTAGAGCCTCATGGGCTCTCGTCCTCGCCGATTGATCCTAGACATGCCATTGAAGAATAAGAAATTGTGAGCTCTTCATACTCTTCTCTCTTGCTTTTAAAGTTTTGATTTCCTTGTTTGATGGGGACATCAAAACTTTAAGTATGGGGTGGGGGTAAGTGTGTTCATGATTTCACGTGCTTATGTTTGTTTGTTATTTTGAGGATATTTGTCTTTTGTTTCTAGTTTGTGTTTGGGATGTTTGCTTCTTGGTTTGTGGTTTGATGAAAGACATGGATGATTAATTTGGTCTTGAATGGATGAGTTTTTGGTTTTAGAGAAATTTTTGCAAATAAAAAAAAAATTAATCCAAAAAAATTGAAAAATTGTGTTAAAAACAACAAAAAGATTTTGTGTTTTGTAGGTTTTGGACTAGAAATTCCCATCTTAGATTGCCAAAGTAAAAGCTAATGATGATGTGAGCATGTAAATTTCTTTTCATACTTTTGGATAGTTTAGCCTCTAAAATGATGTTGCTTTTGATGTGATCATGATATCTTGCTTGTTTTATTGAACATGTGAGTTCTAGGATGAGTTCTTATGCAACTAAGTATGAGTGACCCTTGTGAGATTGATTTTTGGCCATTTTAGGGATGCTTGTTCATATTTGCATATCCCTCATGTTTCTTGTGTGATTAGCTCATTCATGCTTAGTAAAACTTGCTATTGCGGTGTTTATCTATTTTCCAAGACCGTCATGAGATTTGTCCTAGAATTGTCACATTGATTTTGAACTTTATTCTTCTAGTCACATAAATGTTCCATATCCTACCATGAAGTTAATCCTTTGTTTGTAGCCCCGTTCTAGCCTAAGCCTTTGTTTGAAACTCCTCAAAAATATTATTCCTAGCCTTATATGACTTGACCCTTATGGGATTGGACTTTAGAAGAGAGGTTTGGATTGTATTTGAAGAGTTGAGATTCTCTTGGGTTTAAGAGCAAAGAATGGTGTTATGAATCATGTGGGTAGTGCATCTTTGTTGTACAAAAATGAAAAAAGAAAGAAAAGAAAGAAAGAAAATGTTGGAAATGTAATGTGGAATAAAGGAAAAGGGCCTAAGTGAAGAAAAATGGTCCGATCGAGTTACAAGCCACATCGGGCCCGATGTCATAAGAAAGTCGGTCCAAAATGTAGAAAGTATGGAAAATCCAACAAAAAGCCTAAGAGCAAAGATGAAGTGGAATGTTAAGTGAAATTTTGGGTTGAAAGAAAAAAAAAATGTTAAGTCTTTTGGGCGAGTGTGAAAGTAATTGTGGAATTTTGGTGAAGTTGGTGAGAGTTTAGGTTGTTCAATCCCCATTGTAAGCACCACAAGACCAAATAATTCCCACCTTGAGAAATACCAAAAGCCCCATTACAACCCGGCCGAATGGAACCTCTTTGAGGACCTCCATTGAGCCAAGTTCGAAATTCTTTGTGTACTTTGTATTAGGCATCTCTAGGTGGAGGAATTGGTGATATTAGCTTCAATAGTAAAGTCCTTACTTGCATGAATTTTGAGCTTGAGCGTTCATTGCTAAACCCAAACACATCATAAGTCATACACATTCACATATCCCTAAAGTGAGGCTAAGTTGCATTGACTCAATTCCTTGGAACACTTAATCATGTGTGATGATGTAATCTTGCTTGAATATCAATCACTTGTGCTTAAAATGTGTTTTCATACGAGGCTTTACTTGAAGATTATGTTTCGGTCTTGCTTACATTGTTATTGCTTGAGGACAAGCAAGTTTAAGTATGGGGTATTTTGATGTCTCTTTATTTGGTGGTGTTTTCATATGTGATTTCCTTTGTAAATATGTTTCTTTTTCCCCTTTTCTTGCGTGTTTTGTTCCTTTTTAGCTTAGTTCCCGTATTTCTATGAGATTCGGAGACTATGCGCATTTTATGTGTTTTGTGGGAAATTTGGCGTGAATCGAGGATCTATTTGAAGGAGGGTCGAGACATGGAGCAAAGGCCGAGCTAAAGCGGGAAAGAGAGGAGCAAGCCATGAAGAAGAACAAGAGAAGCCAACAAGAAGAAGGTGGAACGAGGTTCGGACCGAGTTGCAACAACACCGGGCCCGACTTGGGAGCTTTCAACCTCGGACCGACATACACAGTAACTCGGGCCCGAGGTTCTCCGTGTCGGTCACTGGACTACTTGGGCTCCAAGGCATGGAATTGTGGACTTCCACTTTTGCCCCTCATGTAATCTATAAAAGGCCCTCTTGTCTTCTAATTTGGGGTTCCCACACGTGGCAAGGAACCAAGAGGATACTTGGAGAGCAAGGAGGAAGGAGAGAAGGAGGAAGAGAGAGAGAATCGGCCAAGGGAGAGGAAGTCTTGATAGGTTTTGTTGGTAGATTTGCTTTGCTTTGTTTTGATCTTGTGGATTTGGAAACCCTTGATTAGAATTTGTGGATTGCTTTTAATTTGAATGAAACTTTGCTTTGTTTTGAGATTGATGATGTTGATTGCTTTCCCTTTTGATTTGTTTGCTTTCTTTGCTTGCCACATGGAGTAGATCTCCTTGATCTTGGGTTATGGGGGAAAACCCTAGCTAGGTTTAGGCTAGAAACCCCAATTCCATAGCCTTGAGTGTTTGATCTAAGGAACCCACTCTACATAGAGCTACAATTCCTTGTGAAAGTTGGGAATCAAGGCTTGAGATTGGCAAAGTAGCGAAAGTGAACATGTGTCAATCTCAAGACCTTGCTTCGAAGGGGATTTACCCAAGGATCGAGGTGTAGAAGTGGTTGGAACGAGGGCGAAAGCACTCGATCCTAGTCCGATCATCACTCATTGCTTTAATTGGGGTGGAAAAGCCTTAATCTACTAGAGAAGGAACCCAAAAGCCCAAGATCTACTTTTAATCTTTGATGTTCGACAAACCAAGCTACCTCGGGCCTGACTTACCCAGTGTCGGTCCCGACTTCCTCTTGTCGCCAACATCGGGCCCGACGTGACCTCAGTGTCGGTCCCGACTGTTTTCTTTGTTTTCCTTTGTTTTACGCTCTCCTTTCTAGCTTTCTAGTATCTAGGCACATCGATCGAGTAGACTTCCCGAGTGTTCGACACCCACCACGTGCTACAACGGGGTCGGGTTATAAATTGTATCTCTAGACCCTCGCACCACCGAGAGGCGATCACTAATCTACCCCACCAAAACCCTTATTTTTTTTTTTGAACCAAAACATAACTTTTTGCATTCTACAAAACTCATACCTCTCCAACTAAGTCCTAATCCACGGATAGGGTCAAGGTTATCTTGGCTAGGGAATAATTTTGTAGAGCAACAAATAAAAGGCTAAAGCTCAAATTGGCTATCAAAAAAGGATAATGTAAGGGTGGATAAGGATTAATAGGGCTCATGAAAAATAAGTTCTCTATGATATGACTTTCACAAGTAATGAACTAAAAATTTTATACAGGTTTTGAGAAATAGATAGTCATCACAATTCCAAGAGATAATATACATAAAGAAAGCAATTCACACATGAAAAATCAAGGCTAAAAATAAGAACTCACAAGGTCAATTATTTGTTGGATTACAACTACTCATGCTAAAAGTTATCCATGCTCAATTTCATCATATGATATTCCTCTATAAAAACAATTTCATCATGACTCAGGCTATACTATAAAAAATATGCTAAAAGGAAATTATATGATTATGCAAGCAATTAACTATCATAAAACCAAAAGACACGGTACTCATCCGTTCTAAAAATCTTTTTTTTTTTGAATTTTTAAATTTTCAAATTTTTTATTGATTTTTTTTACAAAGAGAACTAAGACAAGAACAAAACAAACAAATAAACAAACAAGTAAGTCTTCTTTTCCTCCCTACCCCATACTTAAAACTACAGTGTCCCCACTGTAAAAAAGAAAATCAAAAGAAAAGATAGGGAAAAGAAAGAAACACACAAGATAACCAAAGAAGTAGAAGAAATATCTTTAAGGTTGAGATCATCATTGTGGTGGTTGTGGGAACTGGCGCTCAAAGTTGCCCATGAACTCGTACATCGTCTTCCAGCGCTCCTCATCAACCGTCATGCGTTGCTTCATCGTCAACCAACAACCGTCATCCCGTTGTTGTCTTGCATCTTCAAGAGCCATGCGGGCGGAATACACACCCTCCCAACGATCCATCTGCTGGTGAAGCTGTGTCTGCTGCAAGTTCAGCTGCTGCATCTGAAAGGACAGATCTTCAACCCAGGGAGGAGGGATGCTTGAACTAGCATAGCTGGGTTGGGGCGGTGGTTGATAGTGAGCATGTGGCAGGAAGTGGTCCAGATAGATGACCGGGGCATAAGGCACCATGACAAACGATTGTGGCTCGGTAGGCGGAGGAGCATGCTCGTTACCGAAGTTGAATGCCTAGGTACCGGCCGTGAAGTACTCGGTGTTGAGCCCAGGCTTCTCTGTACCAAAGTAGATGTGCTCGCCAGGTACCTCGGTACCAACCTCATCTTGCTCGATATCGAGCTCCTCCATAGTGGATGCCTCATCTTCTTCCATAGCAGCTCCATCTCGTTCATATCGTGTCTCACATTCCCTTAATGTCGGCTCATCCTGAGGATTGTTGTCCAAAGGGAACGGATGAGACGTCCAAGCTTCGTACCAGTTCGGGACGTATAACAGCTCCAACTTGGCCCGAGTAATCTCCACATCCTGTCCAAGCACCTTGGTGCGACTCCACCTTCAATCCGCTGAAAGATGCCGAAAGAAAACCAATACATCGAGTCCAACTTCTAGGGGTTGTGAACGGTGTTGTGCGTGAGGTCGACATTAAGCTCCGTCGCCAAGAGGCTCACCAGGTTGCCACACCAAACTTATGTTTAAGAGGCCCCGTACCTCTCTACATATTTCAGCCATTCGTACCCCAATATCATGGGGGCGGCGTCCTCGAAGAGAATGGTCCGGAGGTATCCTACCTCCGTTCTTGTCGGCCTTGAAAGCTCTTATTTGGGCCAAAAAGTGGCTCCCAAAACTCGGAGAATGATCTTGAAGATGGGGTTGATGATGCGCGCCCCTAGAAGTGCCGGTGCGGAAGGATTTACTTCCCCAGAAATGTAGCTCCAAGTATCGGTGACCTTGAAATCATGGGGAGCCTTGTAATCCCGAGAGTGGTGGGGGAAGTCAACGAGGTGGTTGAACTCGGCCATGGTGTACTCATGGTTGGCATTGCCTAATCGAAACTTAATCTTCCCGACTGATGTCTTGGACTTGAAACTAACTTGGAGAAGGGCTATGAACTCGGCGGTGAGGGCCCGGTAATGCGGGGTGTCCTCCTTCTTGAGTAGATACGGCACACCGAGAATAGCAAAGGCGTGCTTGACATCATCATAGCTACCAATGGCCTTGGCACTTGACCTCGAGAACCACCTAGTGAAGTCGTCCTTCTGAAGGACGGAATCAAAGACCCCTAGTTGCTCCCGAGTTGGCAAAATAATCACGTCCATTTGTGGAGGAGATGGAGATCTTTGAGTCCTCCTCTTCTTTCCAGCCCTAGAGTTGGCTCTGCTGGTGCTTTCCATTTGGTACCTGAAAACACAATAAAAATCCAAGGTAAGATCCATTCAAACTAACAAGAAAAACCCCTTACTTGCATTCGGAATTGGCCTCGACTAACCTCGGTACCGACCCAAGAGGGTCGGTATCGAGGTCTCTGGGTTAGCACAGGTTCTTGGCAATCTCAGGTCGTTACCGACCCTAACGAGCTTGGGCGAGAACATTATGCGAGCAATTCCGAATCCTAAATCCCAAACTTTTGACTATTTAGCACAATTTCAAGTATGATTCCACACAAAAACACACCATCAAGAACATGCAACCCCATACTTGCTCGAAACCGTATCTAATCATGCCAACAATTGCCAAAATGCATGGTGAAAATCATGCAAATCAAGAACAAGTTACTTCATGCTTTTCTATCATGAAAATTTAATGTAAATCGAGCAAGAAGAACCGATAATCAATAAAGATTAATCACCAATCATAGAAACATGGAAGCACGATGACAATGTAGAAATGCAATCCGAATTCTCACAAGATCTAGATATGAAAACTACCCCAATTTACCATGAATTTTCGAGAAAAGAGTTAGGGTTTAGAAATCATACCGTAGTTTTGTAGAAATTGAATAATGAAAATCGATTTGCAAGGTAACGAGGGCTTGAGGCTTCGGTAACAAATCACAAGAGGTGTGTTCGTTATCAAGAGGATGCGGATTTGAGGGCGTGGGAGCGGCTTGATAGTGGTGATGGAACTCCAGGTGGAGATCGGTGGGATTTTTTGAGTTTGATGAGATTGGGGTGGGTTTCGAGGCTTGAGAGTGTTTTTAAACAAGTTGGGCAAGAGGCGGCGTGAAGGGTGAGGCGAGGAACGAGATAGATTTAGGTTTAGAAAAACTTACCTTGTTGCGCGTCTCGTTTCTCGTTTTGTCTCAGGTCGGAACCGACCCTCTCAACTCGGTACCAAGCCTAGGCGACTTAATTTACAACGCCTTTTCGAGCCTGACTTCTATGACATGTTGTCTCAACAATATCCTATGTCGTAAACTTCTACACTACTAAAAACTCAAAAGAAAGCTAACAAAAAGAACAATTAAAGAAAAGAAAAAACTAAACTAAAACTAAAACTAAAACTACAATGTAGTTAGCAAAATCCGCAAACCAAGGGGCTTTTGATCCTCTAGTAGCATTAATTGATTCAAAAGAAGTAGAGGCAGGAGATGAAGGAGGAATTGAATTGAAGGGAAATAGTTCATGTTGAGAAAATGTACCTGACTGGGTCGTTACCGAGTTTGATTGGGTCGGTGTGGACCCTGTGGCTTCTATATTTCCATAGGTAACGACCTCCTGTGGCTCGATATCGAGCTTGCCGATTATGGTATCGACGCGCAATGCCGATGTGATCGACGTCCTCCAGCCTCGGTGATGGCTCGGTACCAACCCCTTCAGGGTCGGTAACGAGGGTCTTGCTATTTTCAACCTCATTCAGCATGAGGTGTGCGTTGACTCCCAACTTGGCAACCTGGCTGCACAAACTCCAAGACCTCAAGGGCAATTACCGGGTCGCCCCGAGGAGAACCCGAGAGGCCAGATTGCAGCAATCCACCTACGAAGCGGAAAAACACTACCGGACCGTGCTAAGGCCAGGGAGAAAAAGCTCGGTAACAAGGACGACGACCCTAAGAAGGTCGATACCGACCCAACAAAGGTCGATATCGATCCCATCTCAAGTAAGTCTTCACCTCTAGACCACTCTCTTAGTCCTAGGGTCGATACCAACCCAACAAGGGTCGATACCGACCCTTCTGAAGCACCTCTTGAGTCTGTTTTGGTTCCAAGACCGGTGAAGACTCTTCCCTTTCCTTCTAAAAAATCTAAGGATTCAACAGAAGGGAAGTTTAAGCACTTTGATAAAATCCTTCAAGGCTTAAATATTTACATCCCATTCGCTGAGGCCCTAAGAGAAATGCCAGCTTACACAAAATTCTTGAAGGATATTCTTACCAGGAAGATGTCTATGTCTGAGCTAACTGATGAGGTTTGAGCTTTGAAGCTCCCGGAAAAATGAGGCGATCCAGGTAAGTTTGCTATTACTATTGGTATTGAAGCTTACCGGTTTAAAGATTTATGTGACTTAGGAGCCAGTCCAAGTTTACTTCCATTATCAATCTGGTCCAAAGCCAACATGGGACCACTGGAACCTGTCAATATGAAGTTGTACATGGCGGACGGATCCTGTGTCAAGCCTACAGGGGTTGTGAATGATTTTCCTGTTCAGGTGGGAAAATTCTTTGTCCCAAATGATTTCATTGTCATGGAGATGCCCGAGGACCCGGTGGTGCCTATCATTCTAGGGAGACCCTTCCTAGCCACAACTGGAGCCATCGTTGATGTTAGGCGGGGACGCCTAACTTTCAAGATTGGAGATGAAGTGGTGGAATTTCGTTTTAACCCCACAATGACCAATGAGGCCGAGATCAAAATGCTCTACACTCGCACTAACTTCATTGAATGTGGGGACCCAATCGAGAGTTTGTTGGCTTATGATGCATTCTCCTGCAGAAGGTGGGCGGAGATTGATCCTGCAACATCAATATCAACCCTAGAAGGGTCGTTATCGAAGCTTCTGGCAGGAAAAGATGAACAAACAAAATCTGCAACCTCGATATCGACCCCCTCTGGGTTGATATTGGCTCCTGTGATAGAAGATGAAGAGCTCATGGCGATTGATTACCTTGAGGAAGTTCTAAAGACAGATAATGAAGAACAAATTCTCATCCCAGCTGAGCCTACTCCCACGCTCAAGCCCCTTCCAAACTCCCTCAGGTATGAATTTCTTGGTCCTAACTCTACCTTCCCCGTCATCATCGATGCCAATTTAAAAGATGAGGAGGTAGATAAGCTAATCTCTGTTCTTAGAACCCATAGAAGAGTCATTGGCTACTCTTTGGATGACATAACTGGCATATCCCCTTCATTATGCATGCATAGGATCTACATGGAAGATAATCATAAACCCACAATCGAGCATCAACGTAGATTAAATACTAACATGAAGGATGTGGTGAAAAAGGAAATCTTAAATCTACTTGATGCTGGGATAATTTTTCCTATATCGGACAGCTAATGGGTGAGTCCGGTCCATGTAGTCCCTAAAAAACGGGGTATGACTGTTATAGAGAATGAATAAGGTGAATTAATTCCCACTATGACTACAACTAGTTAGAGAATGTGCATTGATTATAGGAAGCTAAATAGTGCTACAAGAAAAGATCATTTTCCGCTTCCTTTCATTGATCAAGTTTTAGAACGCTTAGCCCAACATGATTACTTTTTTTTTATTTAGATGGCTATAGTGGTTTTTGGCAGATTCCCATTCATCTTGATGATCAGGAGAAAACAACTTTTACTTGCCCCTATGAGACTTTTGCATACAGAACAATGCCATTTGGGCTTTGTAATGCTCCTGCAACTTTTCAAAGATGCATGATGGCTATCTTCTCTAACATGATAGAGGACATAGTAGAAGTTTTTATGGATGATTTCTCTGTTTACGGTTCTTCATTTGATATTTGTCTTGCAAATCTTACTGGTGTGCTTAAAAGATGTGAGGAAACCAATCTTGTTCTAAATTGGGAAAAACGCCATTTTATGGTCCAAGAGGGGATAGTACTAGGACACCTCGTCTCTAAAAGAGGGATTGGAGTAGACAAAGCCAAAATTGAGCTTATTGAAAAACTACCTCCTCCCTCTTCTGCAAAAGACGTTAGTTTCTTAGGACATGTTGGCTTCTATAGATGTTTTATTCAAGATTTTTCTAAGATAGCTAAACCTTTGTCTACAGAATGTCTTGAGGCTTTTCACATGTTGAGAGAAGCACTTGTCTCTACTCCTATCATACAATCCCCGCATTGGACGCTGCCATTGAAATCATGTGCGATGCCAACGATTATGCAGTCGGTGCAGTACTAGGTCAGCGCAAGGATAAAAAACTCCACGCCATATGTTATGCAAGTAAGACGCTTGATGAGGCGCAGAGTAAGTATAACACGACGGAGAAGGAATTCCTCGTCGTGGTATTTGCATTTGAAAAATTCCGCTCTTATTTGGTTGGTTCTAAAGTGATTGTTTACACTGATCATGAAGTTGTAAGATATTTGATGGCTAAGAAGGATGCCAAGCCTAGGCTACTTCGTTGGATGCTCTTATTGTAGGAATTCGATCATGAAATCCGAGACAAGAATGGAGTAGAAAACTTTGTGGTGGATCACCTATCTAGGTTTCCAGTTGAACACATCATGGATTCCAACAATATTGTACAAATCGACGACTCCAGACCGGACGAGCACCTCATGCTGAACGAGGTCGAAATCTACCAAAAGCTCGTTACCGACCCTACCAGGGTCGGTATCGATCCTTCATCAAAGAAACTGTGGAACGCTGAGCACATCGGTACCAAGGCAGGATAGCTCGAGATATGGAGCTCGGAAAGGTCGTTACTAAGGAGATTAATGAAGTCAGAGGGTCGAAATCGACCTTTGAAGGGTCGGTAACGACCTTCCAGGTACGTTTTCTAACCATATTTCCAATTCAGATCCTTCCTCATCTTTTTCTTCTACTTCTCTTCATTCAATTCATGCTATAAGATGGTAAAAAACCCCTTGGTTTGTGGATTTTGCTAACTACCTTGTAGGAGGCGTCATTCCTGAAGGCATGACCCCACAAAAAAGAAGAAGTTTTTACATGATGTCAAACAGGACTATTGGGATGATCCTTACTTGTTTAAACAAGGAAGTAACCACCTCTTTAGGCGTTGTATTCTAGAAGAAGAGATAGAGAGCGTAATCCGTCAATGTTACACTCTCCCAACCGATGGCCATGCAAAAGGTTTCAAAACCACGGCGAATATTCTTCAAAGTGGACTCCATTGGCCAACCATTTTCAGGGACATAAAGGAATATGTGACTTCATGTGATGAATGCCAACGCTCTGGAAACATCACTTAGAGACATGAGAACCCTCTAATAGGGAACCTAGAGGTCGAGCTTATCGACGTTTGGGGCATAGACTTTATGGGACGCTTCCCCTCATCGGGACCCTATAAGTATATCCTTGTCGCGGTTGATTATGTCTCCAAGTGGGTAGAAGTCGTCGCTACAAGAACCAATGATGCCAAAACTGTGGCCAATTTTATTAAGATTAACATTTTTCCCAGGTTTGGAGTACCACGTGTTCTCATTAGTGATGGTGGTTCACACTTCATAGAGAGAAGTTTTGAAGCTCTCTTGGCTAAGTATGTGGTATCACATCGGGTGGCGACACCATACCATCCCCAAACTAGCGGCCAAGTGGATGTTTTAAACCGACAAATCAAGAGCATTCTAGAGAAGACAGTCTCCCGCTCAAGGAAAGATTGGTTATCCAAGCTCGATGACGCTCTGTGGGCTTTTAGAATGGCATACAAAACACCCCTGCGCACCACTCCCTGCAACTTAGTTTATGGCGAGGCGTGCCATTTGCCAGTCGAGTTGGAACATAAGGCTTTATGGCATGACAAGGAGCGCACCAAGCTATGGCATGACAAGAAGTTGGTGCCAAAAACCAATGAAGTTGGTGACAAGGTACTTCTCTTTAACTCTAGACTTTGTTTATTTCCAGGGAAATTAAGATCAAGATGGAGTGGACCTTTTGTTGTCCACCACATTTATCCCCATGGAGCGGTTGATCTAGTAGACAATAATGGAGCCATCTTCAAGGTCAATGGGCATCGGTTCAAGAAATATTATGAGCAAACCGACCCGGGTGAGGAAATCTGAGCCACATGGGCTCTAACTTCCTCTGACTAAGCTAAGGTATGTTCGTCGGGCTAACGAGGTTAAAAATAGCTCTTACGGGAGGTAACTCGCTTTGATTTTATTTTTCATAGTACTTTTTGCTAGCTTTCTTTTGTTTATTTAGGGATAGATTTTAGTTTTTTTTTGAATAAATTGCTTTTAATAAGTGAAACAGGAAAAAGTTGAGGCCAAAAGTGGGTGACTTCTAACCTTTGTAAGAAATCCGGATTTTGAACCGGATCCACATCAGGTAAGTGCCTATTACTTTAATTTCCTTCTTTTTTTACATATCCCACCAAACCCTACCTCCTCCCTCCACACCAAAACCCGCCTCTACTTCCTCCCCAATTCCCGACGCTCCCTTCCACCAACACCATTACCCCGATCTGTTGAACTGCGCTGCCGCCTATGCATGAGAGACCCACGCAGCAACATTCCTAGTCCCATACCACGATTCCATGCACCAAGCCCCTCTCATTCGTTACCGAACCAAACCCCTTCGTTACCGATCCAAACTTCTTTTCATTTACCTTTGTTGGGACGTTGTTGGGACCTCTGGTTCTAAACAACGGATCAACGATTCAATTCTCTTAAGTTTTGATAATGACAAACACCATAGGGAACTAATGTGGTTTGTTCAAGTATTTCTAAGGAACACAGGTACAACCAAGAACTCCTACGAATGACCAAAAGCCACTGCAGGCCACAATGAAGAGTTTCCATCAAGGGAACTCTGAAGAGGAAAGTTCCCATGAAGTGGGAATTCCCAGAAACAATCAAGAGAACACAAGCTTACAACGATGAAGAGTTTCCATCAAGGGAACTCTGAAGAAGTCAGTTCCCATGACATGGGAACTCACATGTGAGGACAACGACCGTTCAGCGCAGATCGCGGGATTCTGTCTCAGACAGCCCGAGGGAACAGTCTGAGGATCAGATTGTCACGCTTCATCCAACGGTCCGATTGATCCAAGAAGTTGACCTAGTTCAAACCAAAGTCACATGTGAAGAAAGTACAACTTGGGCATCAAGCAAAGGGCATTTTGGACACAAACGAAAGATGCGACTGCCCAAGCTCATTAGACTATAAAGCCAAATGAATAGTACTCGGTCTGAGCACTTCTCCCAAAACTTACAAACACCCACATCAGAGAGAAGAAAGAAAAGGAAGAGAAGTCCCCACTGGCGAGTGTGTGATCTCGACGACGGTGAAGCTGAAGTTCCCAGGAGCAAGGGAACTGAGAAGTCAGCCTAAGGTTTGAGTTACTTGTGTTTCGCTGTTGTGAGCTTAGGAACTCAGTTGAGAGGATTTACTAGTGTTGCTAGAGTTAGGAAGAACTTGTAGGAACAGAGAAGTGTAAATCCGGCTGTATAACTAAGGAACAAAGCAATCAATATAAGTAAGTCATTCAAAATCCTCCAAGCGGAGGTAGAGGTTTACCCATACAACTAGTTGGTTGTTGTGGGGTTCCTCTATAAAGGAACTGTGCCTTTTACTGTTTTTATTACTTGCGATTATTTACTTCCGCTGCCTTGGGAACAGCTTAATTGCCAGTTCCCAAGATCACTGCTAACCGGTTACGATCCAACAATTGGTAGCAGAGCCAGGTTCTAGATTTGTGTTAGCATCGCATGTGTCAAAATGGCTCAGGAACTTACTCAGGTGGGGAACAATACCAGTAAGCCGCCAAGGCTTATCACAAGAAGATTTGAAAGCTGGCAACGCGACATGAAGGATTGGATGCATGGCCAAGACTACCAAAGCCTGGTGTGTCATCGAAAGGGGGAACTTCGAAATCGATCCAGCTATTGTCAACGACCTCTCAAAGTGGGGTCCCAACGAGTACAAGTGCATGGAGGCAAACTACAAAGCAAAACAGTATCTAAAGAGGTCCATGTGTGTACAAGATTGTGACAGGGTTGCAAACCTTGACACAGCCAAGGAAATGTGGGAAGCCATCCAACAAATGCACGTTGGGAACTCAGATCTCAGAGAAGATCTTCAGATGAATGCAAAAAGGGAGTTCTACAACTTCCAAATGGAAATGGGAGAGTCCGTCGACAGCTACCAATCCCGGTTTGAAGGACTTTGCACTAAGATGGAAGGTTTGGGGATCACAAAAGAAGAAATCACCCACAAAATGAAGGTCCAACAGCTCTTCAATGGATTGACTGGAGAATGGGCAAACGAGAGAACGATGTTCAAGGAAAACCCAAAAAATCGAACGCTTATGCTCCATCAAGTATTTGGAAAGCTAGTGGGACATGAGAAGAGGAAGATCGATGATAAGGAACAAACTCGAGCTCATCGAGGGATCGCACTCAAGATCGAAAAGATGCTCAAATCAACCCAAGAACAACATGAAGACTCCGAAGAAGAAGAGGATGAAGAGCTAGTTCTTGTAACAAAGGCTCTTCGAAATTTCTACAAAGGAAAGTCTCAACGGAACAGTGGGAACTGGGGAAAGGGACAAAGTTCCCAAAGAAAGCCCACAGAGAAGGATCTCTCAGAAGTGACTTGCTACAAATGCAACAGGAAAGGACATTTTGCGAAGGAATGTCCACAAGGAACTAATGGCAGGAAGCAAGGAAAGAAGGCCTACATCGCTACCTGGAGCGATGATGAAGACGAAGATCCTGAGTCATGGGCACTCCCAGACATGTGTGGCATGGCCATAGGGGAAACCACTGGGGAACAACCCAGTGAGGTAACCACTGAAACTGTTCTTGATTCCTTGAGTAACTATGAAAAACCTGAGTTGTTGAAAATTCTTTCAAGTCCTGTCAAAGATAACATAAAACTGCAAAACAAGTTGGAAAAACAGGAACACATAAATTCTCAATTAGTTGGTCTTGAGCCCTGTCCGAACTGCATATCCCTTCTAGAAAAACTCAAGTCTCATGTGTCTCACATCGTAGACCTAGAAAGTGAAATCAAAACTCTAGAGAAAGATGAGAACACCCTCTTGCAAAACCTGCGTAAGACTCCAGAACATCTTGAAGCCTCTAGTTCCCAAATTAAGTTTGTCCCAGCCAGATATGGCATAGGATACAAAGGTGAGTGCTCCAAGAACGGAAAGTCACCCCTGAGCGAACATGAGATCCATGAGTGTAGGGCCTTAGAACTCCAGTGCGAGAAACAGAAAAATGCTCATCTCGAGGAGAAAATCAGGGTCCTAGAGAGTGGAAACAATGGTGAGAAAGACTACTATACTGGGAACTCTGGACATAGAATCTATGTCAAAATTGCTAAGGGAAATGGGTCTCGAGTGTACAACAAAGAAACCATGGATAGGAACCGTATCCAGAGACCACACCCAAAATACTACCTGGGAGAATACTACAAGACATGTTGGCACTATGGTGTTGATGGGCACTACAAAGATGCATGTCCCAAGAAGAGAGCCCAAACCCCTAGAAGCCATGAGTTCCCAAACAGACAAAAACGTCATGCTCATCACCAAAGGAACTCCAACTCTCAAAATTCCAAAGACATCAACATTTCTGACTATATCTTGAATGAAAATGTTTTCCCTTGCAAGGGACCTGGCAAGAGTCATCTTGCCTGGGTCTCAAAACACTAACTTTTCCTTGTAGGTGGTAGTGAGAGGGAACAATGCATGGTTCATAGATAGTGGATGCTCGAACCATATGACCGGAAACAAGGATATCCTCATCTCACTCCACACTCATGCCGAAGGAGGCCATGTGTCATTTGGCAATAAAAACAAGGGAGAAGTAATTGGAAAGGGAGAAGTGTTGCTAAATAGATCAATCAAAATCAGCAATGTCAACCTGGTGAAAGATCTGGGTTACAACCTGTTAAGTGTTGCCCAAATATGTGATCAAGGGAACAACATTGTCACCTTCGACTCAGACGAATGCCTAGTCATCAACAAAAGGACAAACAAAGTGATTCTGAGAGGAAGAAGGCACAACAACGTTTATGTAGTAGATACAGAATTTGAACCACCAATGAAGCTGTGTCTTGCAAGTTCCCAAGATGACACGGAACTTTGGCATAAAATACTGGGACATGCAGGTGTAAATCAAATTATGAAGCTTTATCTACAGGATCTGTCATTGGTCTTTCACGAATCAATCTCAAAGGAGTCAAAATGTGTGAAGCATGTGTTCGAGGGAAACAGACCAGAACCTCCTTTAAACCCAAAAAGGTGGTAAGCACAACCAGGTCCCTGGAGTTGATTCACATGGATCTCTGTGGTCCCATGAGAACAGCTAGCTACGGTGGAAAAAGGTACATGTATGTTTTAATTGATGATTTTTCAAGATTCACCTAGGTTATTTTCTTGAAGGCAAAATCACAAGCGTTTGAAGAATTTGAGCCCTTCATCAAAAGAACAGAAGTAAGCTTGGGGCTGAAACTGAAAGCAATGAGATCTGATCACGGAACTGAGTTTCAAAACTCGGAGTTCCTAAACTTCTGTGAGCAAAATGGGATCTCTCACAACTTTTCAGCTCCTCGCACTCCTCAGCAAAATGGAGTGGTCGAGAGAAAGAACAGAACTCTGGAGGACATGGCTAGAACCATGATGATCGAAAGTGGAGTTCCTGAGTACTTCTGGACTGAAGCAATCTCCACAGCTACATACATCCTAAATCGAGCCATGACAAGGCCCCTGATCAACAAGACTTCCTATGAGCTCATCAAAGAGAGAAAACCAAACATCTCACACTTGAGAACATTTGGTTGCACATGTTTTGTTCACAACAACGGCAAAGACAATCTTGGCAAATTCGACCCCAGAAGCGACGAAGGGATCTTCCTGGGATACTCATCACAAAGCAAGGCTTACGGGGTCTACAATAAAAGAACCAAGAAGATAGAGGAAAGCATTCATGTCGTCTTCAATGAAAAGTCTGTAAAGATGTGAACTGAGACCCAAGGGAAGGGAACTCTGTTCAAGCTAGTCAGACATGAAGACGAGGATGATGACGAGGATGAGCCAAGGAAAAGGGATGAAGACTATCCAAGTGCAAGCAATATCCCACAACCAGGGAACAACGACAAAGGTCCAACCCTCACTGATCAAACCTCCCTTGAGGCTCCCTCCTCAGAAGAACTACAAGAAACGTCCAACTCTCTCGAGGTCCCCTCTTCAGGGAACAACTCTGCTGTCCCCCAAGCAATACACTGCCAGAATCAAGTATTCAAGGGGAACAAAGAGGGAACCTGCCAGAAATCTCTGAAGAAACATCAAATGAAGAAGCTGAAGATGAGAGTTCCCATGACAAAGAAACACCAACTGAGGATGATACACATGCAAAGGAACTCACTCATACAAGAACCTTTCAACAAAGGAAGGACCACCCCCTTGAGAACATCATCTCCCCTCTTGATAAAGGTGTTCAAACTCGTTCCTCTCTCAATAATTTTTGTGCTTTTAATGCGTTTGTTTCAATGGTGGAACCCAAAAATATCAAAGAAGCATTAAAGGACCCATATTGGATTCAAGCCATGCAAGAGGAACTCCACCAATTCGAGAGGAACAAAGTTTGGAAGCTAGTTCCTAGACCCAAAAACAAGAACATCATAGGAACTCGATGGGTCTTTAGGAACAAGCTCGATGATACTGGAGCTGTAGCAAGGAACAAGGCTAGGTTAGTAGCACAAGGATACAAGCAAGAGGAAGGGATTGACTACGATGAGAACTTCGCACCAGTTGCCAGGATCGAGGCAATCAGACTCCTCATCGCCTATGCCGCTCACAAGGGATTCAAACTTTATCAAATGGATGTGAAAACAGCCTTCTTCAATGGACATCTCAAGGAAGAAGTGTATGTGGCCCAACCTCCAGGATTCGAAGATGAGAAACTACCCAACCCTGTCTACTTCCTAGAGAGGGCCCGTTATGGACTCAAACAAGCTCCCCGAGCTTGGTATGACAGGTTTGCTCAATTCCTCTTGTCCCATGGGTACATTCTTGGTTCCATAGACAAGACTTTGTTTTTAAAGAAAGAATCTAAAGACATTTTGATTGTGCAAGTATATGTTGATGACATTGTGTTTGGAGCAACTAACGAAACTATTGTAGAGAAGTTTAAGGACCTCATGAGCAGTGAGTTTGAAATGAGTCTCATTGGGGAACTCACGTTCTTTCTGGGACTTCAAATATCCCAAACCAAGGAGGGAACAAAGATTCATCAACAGAAATACATCAAGGAAATGCTTGTGAAGTATGGGATGGAACATTCAAAGCCCATTGACACTCCCATCTCACCAAATTCAAGGCTCAATGCAGATGAAACAGGTATCAGTGTGGACCAAAGGAACTATCGAGGTATGATCGGGTCCCTTCTCTACTTAACAGCTAGTAGACCTGATATCATGTTCTCCATATGTCTTTGTGAACGTTTTCAAGCTAACCCTAAGGAATCACACCTGAAAGAGGTGAAGAGAATTTTCAGGTATCTCAAAGGGAACGATAACTTGTGCCTTTGGTATCCAAGGAACAGTTCCCTTGAGCTCATTGCATACACAGATGCTGATTTTGCAGGGCACTTGGTTGACAGAAAGAGCACTTCAGGAATGGCCCAGTTCCTAGGGTCATGCTTAGTATCGTGGGGATCTAAGAAGCAAAACTCAGTGGCACTCTCCACAGCTGAAGCCGAATATGTGGCTGCCGCATCATGCTGTTCCCAGGTTCTATGGCTTAAGTCACAACTCCAGGATTACGGTATGTCTTTTGGCCCAGTTCCCATACTCTGTGATAACACTAGTGCCATAAACATTTCCAAAAATCTTGTGCATCATTCTAGTACTAAGCATATTGATATAAGGCATCACTTTCTACAGACGTCCCTACCAGCGTTTTCGAATGCTTCTAGGGATGATAACTCTAAACTAAACAAGTCCCTGTTTGTCTCTCTCTCAATGCCTGACTAGTGTATATAAGATTGCATGATAGGGAACTTGGATTTATTGCTTTCACTATGCCATGATTACTAGTCTAGAGAAAAATGTGTACAAAGGAACTCTATTTCTTTTGGCCCAAAATGATCAACCAGAGTTCCCTTCATCCCTCATTACAAGCCACCATGACGGTTGATCATATGACCCACCCTAAGCTAGGGACCAGACAAATGCTTCTCATGAGCCAAAATATTTCCTTTATCGAGTTGCAAATTGTCTGGTTCCCTTTGAGTTCCCTAGCCCCACAAAAAGATGAGTGTGAAGTTCCCTTAACCACATCACTCTCCCTAACCTTGATAAGATCATGGGAACTGATGCATCTACAAAGGGAACGCTGACTAATCTGCAAAGAAACACCGTCACTTAGGAAGCGGACTTTTGTGTCAGAGGCTCTGAAGCGTTAAAGGCCAAGTATTCAAAATTTGAAAAGGACTTCCCAAGAGATCGTGACACGTGTCCAGAGGCGTGCTTGAGAAGTTGAAACGGCGCCCCACGTTCATTGGGCAACGGTTATCGAGGTTATTCCACTTCCCTTTCTACCCTTCACCTCCTCTCTCCTTTAAAACCCCTCTTTGCCATTTTTGGGCCCTTTATTCCCTCTTACATCTCTGTCAATCGTCTTTCCCAAATCTCTTTCACTCTCTTTTCAAGAAACCTCCAAAACCTCCCAATCTCTTACAAAAATGGCCCCTCAACACACCTTCGCCCAGATCAAAGCGTGGGTACATGCTAATCCTCGCATCCTCTTCGTCTCTCAACTAAAAGAGATCGAGCAAGAATCGGACCCAACGATGAAGGATGTTCTTATCCAAGGGCTGTACAATCAAGTAAGCCTCTTCTTGCCCCCTCCTCCTCCTCAGGCCGACGAAACCGTCTCCTGAACCTCTTCCTCCTCCAAATCTCTTCCTCTCCCTCCTTCCCACACCAACACCTCCTCCGGAGTTGTCATCGTCGACAACTTCGGAGACGCTCGCCCCTCAATCAATGAAAAACCCCACAAATCCAAACACCGCCATTCATCCAAACGCCGTCACTCATCAAAAGACCCCTCAAAACCCAAAAAATCCAAACACTCCCATGACCCCTCAAAATCCAAAAAGCGTAAACACTTTGCGGCCTCTGAATTCTCGGAGCCTAGAAAGAAGGCTTTCTTCAAGTTTGAGGAATACCTGAACTGCTCCAAGGAGAGTTCTTGTGCTCCCAAACCTCCTTACCCTTTCCCTTCCGACGATGGGACCTCTGAACCTCAGAGTCTACTCCCCTCTTCCTCCTCCATCCCTCCTCTTCAAATCGAGGGACCTTCCAAACCTCCTCCCACAAAACGACCAACTCCCCCTCCACCACCTCCCTCAGTTCCCGCCACGTTGAGAACTCCACCTCCCCAACCTTCTTCACTTCCTCCACCTCCCTCAGTTCCCGCCACGATGGGAACTCCATCTTCACCTCACAAAACTCCTTCTCCTCCCTCTTCACCCAAACACATCTCCACCTCTCTCACTTCTACTTCGGGGATCTCTACTCCCCAAGTCACCACAACCCTTCCTCCCCCTTCCACACAAATCTCCACACCTCTTCCTTCTTCTCCTCTCCCCTCTTCCACCACATCCCACACCACCACCAAACTCCCCTCTCCCTCGCCATCCAAAAGTGTCGTCGCTCTTACCTTAGACGACGACGATCTTCCTCTCTCTGTGGTCATCGGCAAAATGACCAAGGATCCTACTCCAATCATCATGGGAACTCTGGAGGAGGAAGCCCAGCTCAAGGCCATCGAGGAAGAACTCAACAGGGGTCCCTCTGAGCACACAGGCTCCCAAGGGACAAAGTCCCCAGAAAAGGTGGCTCCTGAAGAGCCCACGAAGAGAAGGGACCTCGCACCAGCTGGAGGTGCTGAGGCAACAACAAGTCATCCTGGAGATGACGCGGAGGGCTCAAGTTCGAGCTCCTCCGAGGAAGAAGGGACCTCCCAAGATGAGGTCGAAGAAGAAGAAGAAGCTCCAGCTACTAAGGAGCCAGCACGGATCCCTACACATGGACACCAAATGGTGGTGTCCACGAGTTCCCAACCACCAAGGGACCGCGTGCTTATGATTGAAGCGGATGCACCTCCTCAGCAGAAAGGACCTCGCACGGTCTCTAGGGGGAACACATCTAAAAGCACTTCAAGGAAGGGGAAGGGGACCACCAAGCATCATGTCGATGAGCGCAGGAAGCTTCTCCCTCACCTCATTATTTCAGAAGAAGTGCTGACTGAAAATGGTCTAGGGGAACTGTGGGATCTGATCAAGGCCCAGGGCTGGGAGAGACTCTGCCAAGAGACTGTGAGTGTCGATCCCTCACAAGTGTTTCAGTTCTACAACAACTTCAATATCACCAATGACTGCACTCAGGGAACTCTCTCCCATGAAGGCGACGAGTTTATCTTTCCAACGTCGACGATTCGCCTTCAACTCCAGGTCCCTGGACAGGCGCTTAGTGAGTTGCCTAGCAAGCTATGGGGCGACTTCAATAGTGCCGAGGTGTGCAACACAATCTTCGAGGGTCGGGTTCCCTCCAAGGTGCTCTCAACGCACCATCTGTCCTTGGTGGCCAAGCTCGCTCACCAATTCATCATCAACGTGGTGATCCCACGCCAAGAGAAGCGTCTGGTGGTCAACATCCCTGATGCCATCCTCCTCTACCATTTCCTTCTCAAGATGCCCAACAACCTCCCCAGAATCATCCTTGGGCACATGGAGAAGTGCATGGCTTCCAAGTCCCACTCCCTTCCCTACTCTGGGCTGATAAAGAAGCTCCTACAAAAAGAGGGTCTCTACGACGCCTCTAAAGAAGAAATCGATCTTCGAAGGGAAATGGACATTTCAGTTGTCCAGAAGATGAGGCACTCGGAGCCTGTAGAGGAGGCGGCTCCACTAGAGTCTGGTACACAAGAGGGGAACTCTCCATTGTTGCTCCGCATTGCCAACACCCTCGACCAGATTGCTCGGGACCAAGCAGCGTTGGCCAGAGGACAAGAAAAGCTTACACAAGTCCTTACACGCCTCTGTGACGCCCTGTTCCCTCAGAACCCATGATCTCTCCCTTCTTGTTCACTTAATCCAAAAATGACCACAAATTGTACTTGGGTTCCCATTGTACATATTATCTTAAGTAATGAAATGGTCTTTATTTTGATTGCGTGTTCCCTTCTTTCCTATTATTGCTTTGCTTGTTTTCGATGATGTCAAAAGGGGGAAAGACAAAAAATGCGAGATGAGTTAAAAGTTTAAGTTATCACAGACCACGCATAAGCTAAGGGGGAACAATTGCATAAAAAGCTTAATAGGAACTATGTGTCTCACCAGAAGTGGCTCCCTAAATCTAAGTGTTTCACTAAAAGTGACTTCCCAAAATCATACTTAGGAACTCATCAGCATATCATTCATTGAAATACTTGCATTTTTGTGATGGGTTTGTCATCATCAAAAAGGGGGAAATTGTTGGGACATTGTTGGGACCTCTGGTTCTAAACAACGGATCAACGATTCAATTCTCTTAAGTTTTGATAATGACAAACACCATAGGGAACTAATGTGGTTTGTTCAAGCATTTCTAAGGAACACAGGTACAACCAAGAACTCCTATGAATGACCAAAAGCCACTGCAGGCCACAATGAAGAGTTTCCATCAAGGGAACTCTGAAGAGGAAAGTTCCCATGAAGTGGGAATTCCCAGAAACAATCAAGAGAACACAAGCTTACAACGATGAAGAGTTTCCATCAAGGGAACTCTGAAGAAGTCATTTCCCATGACATGGGAACTCACATGTGAGGACAACGACCGTTCAGCGCAGATCGCGGGATTCTGTCTCAGACAGCCCGAGGGAACAGTTTGAGGATCAGACTGTCACGCTTCATCCAACGGTCCGATTGATCCAAGAAGTTGACCTAGTTCAAACCAAAGTCACATGTGAAGAAAGTACAACTTGGGCATCAAGCAAAGGGCATTTTGGACACAAACGAAAGATGCGACTGCCCAAGCTCATTGGACTATAAAGCCAAATGAATAGTACTCGGTCTGAGCACTTCTCCCAGAACTTACAAACACCCACATCAGAGAGAAGAAAGAAAAGGAAGAGAAGTCCCCGCAGGCGAGTGTGTGATCTCGACGACGGTGAAGCTGAAGTTCCCAGGAGCAAGGGAACTGAGAAGTCAGCGTAAGGTTTGAGTTACTTGTGTTTTGCTGTTGTGAGCTTAGGAACTCAGTTGAGAGGATTTACTAGTGTTGCTAGTGTTAGGAAGAACTTGTAGGAACAGAGAAGTGTAAATCCGACTGTGTAACTAAGGAACAAAGCAATCAATATAAGTAAGTCATTCAAAATCCTCCAAGCGGAGGAAGAGGTTTATCCATACAACTAGTTGGTTGTAGTGGGGTTCCTCTATAAAGGAACTGTGCCTTTTACTGTTTTTATTACTTGCGATTATTTACTTCCGCTGCCTTGGGAACAACTTAATTGCCAGTTCCCAAGCTCACTGCTAACCGGTTACGATCCAACAACCTTCTAATTTCGGATTTAAGGTATGAGTTCTCAAGCCTTCATCTTCAATGGAGGATTTCTTGAGTTCAATCGAGATTCTTGGTTGATTTTTGCATATTTAAATCAAGAACTATGTTGAAGTTCTTAAGCACAAATTTTTGCCTCTTTTCCTTGATTTGATGTTGATTGTTGATCAATGATGTTCTTCCATGCTTAAAAATTGAATTATTTTCGTTTTTTATAGCATGCACCTAATTGTTCTTGAAATTTCTTGATCTACATCTTGTTTTTAGCAATTTTAGATGATTTTTGGATGCTTTTGGATAAGTATGGGGTTTATGATGCTTGGAAATCTTTGAATTGATGCTACATATGCTAAATTGTGGGCCAAGAACCAAAAACTCGGCCTTTTCTCAAATCTGTACACAGTAGTGTCGATATCGAACCCTAAGGGTCGGCATTGACCCCTGCCGAGTTCTCCTTTCTTACTTTTTGTATGCATTTCGATATACTTATAGGTTTTTTCTTGGCTCTAATATGCTTAATCAATTCCACTTTTGGTCAATTACGCATATGTGCTTAGTTCTACTATCTATATGGCATGCAATTAAGTAAAAATTGAGTACTTTTTAGCTTATGTTTTCAATTCAAAGTATGGGGTTATTTGATTTATGTCTTTTGAGTGGAGCATTACCTTGAAATATTTTGAATATGTAGGATCAAAATGGCAAGCTCCAGCCGCTCCACAAAGAAGTCAAACAAGAGGCCAAGGCAGCATAGCCCTACTTCGGACTTTGTGCTCCAGCTCCATAATGACGGGGATGAGCAACCCTTTAATGCGTTAATGGCTAAACCTCACAAAACAAGGTGGTTTTCTAGGTCTCATTGTTGTAAGGGTTTTACCTTGATCCTAACAAGGAAATCAATTTATAGATCAAGACCCCGCTGAGTACAGGGAGGTTAGGTTCGTCCACGGGAATTAGAAGTATCAAAGTCTAGCAATTAATACTAACAAGAATAAAACAAAACAAAACCAAACACACGCAATAGCTGCTTGGCACCGACCCCAAATGGGTCGGTAACGACCTAAAATTCGACACAAGACGCAGGAGAAAACCGGGAAACTAGATGCTCGCTACCGACCAAAAGGTGATCGATGACGACCTATCCGGGTAGCGATAAAACATCGAAAAATCAATATAAAAGAGATATAGAAAAAAGGATCCGCCACAACAAAGTTGTGCATGTAAACATGAATCAAAGTTCAACAAACAATAATCTCATGAATAACTTTTGCCATGAATAAGCAAGCACATATCTCAACTTTCATAAAGATAGAAACATGTAATCCTACTTGTTATCTAAAGGTTTAACTTTCTCTTCAGCCCAAATATCCTTAAAATTCACAATTTAATCTTTCAACTTAATCATGAAGATGAACATACCTGAACTTCATCAAGGATTTAAGAACAAACAAGAAGGATAAAGAATAGAGAATTTAAAAGAATGGTTTTAACCAAAGATTCATGCTTTAATCATGCACAACTTGTCGGGCATCACCCTAATCCTAGAAAAATAGACTACTCACGATTCATCATGCAACCAACAATAGAAGATAAAAAAGAAGACATGATTCAAATCAAAGCAAACTTCAATTGAAATAACAACTTACAAATCTTAAAGCAAAATTCCAAAGCTCTCTTAAAATTGTCCAAGAGCTTGGAATAAAAGTTAACCCTAGAAAACCAACTTGTAAAACTCATTCATTCCGTCTCGTGCCTCCCAAAAAAACGTCCCTCTCAAAAGTAACCCAAAAAATCCCTTATATAGTAGTAGGAATGTTCTTAAAAGGAAACTAAATTCTATCTTAAAAAGACCCATAAAAAGCATTTACTAAAACCTAACTTAAGGTGCAAGTTTCCTTCCGCTGGCTCCGAATGACGCACGACACCGACCCAGAATGGGTCGTCACCGACCGGACCATACTCGACTCCTGCCCCCATTCCACTCGTTTCTAAGGACTTTGCTTATGTCTCTGGATCGGTACCGACCCCCTTGTGGTCGGAGCCGACCCTTCTGGAGGTGGATGATGGAGAACAACTCTTAACCGAAAGTGATTACTTTGAGGAGCTATTCAAGATGGAGAAGGATGATGATATTGTTACACCACCACCACCTACTCCGGAGCTTAAGACTCTCCCTGAGTCTTTGAGGTATGAGTTTCTTGGCCCAAATTCCACTTTTCCCGTGATTGTTAACGCTAACCTTAATGCGGAAGAAGTTGGAAAGTTGCTTAATGTGCTTAGGACTCATAGGAAGGCCATTGGGTACTCACTTGAGGATTTGAGTGGTCTTTCCCCTTCTTTGTGCATGCATTGTATTTTTCTTGAGGAAGGACATAGGCCAACCATAGAACATCAAAGGAGGCTTAAACCAAACATGAAGGAAGTGGTAAAGAAAAAGATCTTAAGGATGCTTGATGCAGGTATCATTTTCCCAATTTCGGATAGTAAGTGGGTAAGCCCGGTTAATGTTGTGCCTAAAAAGAGTGGTCTTACTGTTATTGAGAATGAAAAGGGCGAGTTGGTTCCTACTAGGACTACCACTAGTTGGCGCATGTGCATAGATTATAGAAAGCTTAATAGTGCCACTAGAAAGGATCACTTCCACTAGTTTTCTCCTCCCATCCTCTCTTCCCATTCTATACATGTTATTAGAGGGGAGACAACCCCTTGGTTTGCATATTTGGCTAACTATGTTGTAGGAGGCATTGTCCCCGATGGATTGACTTCCCAAGCAAAAAAGAAGTTCCTCCACGATGCCAAGCAATACTATTGGGATGATCCCTACCTGTTCAAGCAAGGGAGTGATCATATCTTTAGGCGTTGTGTACTGGACGGTGAGATAGAAGGAGTAATCCGACATTTCCATACTCTTCCAACGGGTGGCCATGTTAAGCGATTCAAAACCACCGCAAAGAATCTTCAAAGCGGATTCTATTGGCCCACCCTTTTCTAGGATGTTCAAGCATAAGTAACGGCGTGTGATGAGTGCCAACGGGCGGGAAATATTACATGGAGGAACGAGAACCCACTCAGAGGAATCCTAGAGGTCGAGCTCTTCGACGTGTGGGGTATTGACTTCATGGGACCCTTCCGCTTTGAGGCAGTTTTGGCCAAGTATGGGGTAGCTCACAAGGTGGCAACTCCTTACCATCCCCAAACAAGTGGTCAAGTTGAGATCTCTTACCAGCAAATCAAAAGCATCTTGGAGAAGACGGTCTCCCACTCAAGGAAGGATTGGTCCTCAAAGCTTGATGATGCATTATGGGCGTACCGCACCGCCTACAAGACACCGCTCCGTACTAGTCCTTACAATCTTGTGTATGGCAAGTCATGTCACTTGACCGTCGAGCTTGAACACAAAGCTTTATGGGCTCTCAAGGAGCTCAACATGGACCTCGACGCGGCCGGAGCAAAGCGCTTCATGGACTTGCAAGAATTAGAGTAGTTAAGGCTAAAGGCGTATGAGAATGCCAAGATTTACAAAGAGAGAACCAAGAAGTGGCATGACAAGAAGCTTGTCCCGAAGACCTTCAAAGACGGTGATCAAGTACTCCTTTTCAACTCTAGACTTCGACTTTTCTTCGAAAAGCTACGAACTCGATGAAGTGGACCATTCGTGGTTCATCACATCTACCCACATGGGGCGGTCGACCTAATAGACGAGAATGGAGGGATTTTCAAGGTCAACGGGCACCGATTGAAGAAGTACTATGCAAGGTCGGAACCCGATGAGGAAATCCGAGCCACATGGGCTCTCATATCTTCCGACTAAGCTAAGGTACTTGGTAATCGGGTGGGTCGGTAACGACCTCCTCTGAGCTAGGCTGGTCCTCTTCGTCTGCCGCCCTCTTGCTTGTTTCTTGATCCGACAACTTCTTTCCGCTCCTCGGATGGACCGCAGCAGTTTGACCTCTCGGATTCTCATTGGGATTGCCCGGTAATCGCCCTTGGGATCGTAGAATTTGAACCGCTAAGTCACCAAGTTGGGAGTTCACATTCTTTCTCCATGCTTCATAGTCTCCCAATTGATTTTGAACTCCTTTAAGATCTATGCGGACGCCGTTGATCCCTTCGAGGAGACCTTGCGCCCATGTTGGTGGCTCTTGGTAATCGGGATGTCTATAAGGAGGGGCTCTATGCTCTTGTGGCTGAGTTAGAAAACCTTGACCATGGCCATTGTTGTTCCATTGAGGATAATTGTTGTTGTTGTTCGTTCCTGGATAAGCATTGTTTTGACCTCGATAGGGCCCTCGCATATATTTTGCCTCCGCATAAGCTTCGGCGGCTCGGACTTGTTCCACATTCGTACAAGAAGCGGTGGTGTGACCTTGGGAACCACATTCTTGACAAGGCTGAGCGGTGGATTTGAAGTGGCTTACTTGCTTCTTGAGCCGGTTAATCTCATCTTGCATGAATTGAAACCTCACATCCTGATCAATCGGGTCAGCATTAGGATCATAAAGCTTCTTCATTGGAACCTTGACGGCTTGTTGGGTGCCATACATCACATCATAGTTGGTGAGTTTGTCCAACAAAGCCCAAGCTTGATCGGGATCCATCTCAATGAACCCGCAATCGGTGTGAAGGTTGATTCGGTCCTTAGTAGCGGCGTTAATCCCTTGAAAGAAAATCTCCTGAAGCACATAGGGTGGTTGTCCATGAGTAGGACATTGGCGAAGAAGTTCCTTAAACCGCTCCCAAGTTTCCACAAAAGTCTCATTGGGAAGTTGATGATAAGAAGTGATGCGCTTTCTTAGCTCTGTAGTCTTAGCCGGTGGAAAGAATTTCGTCAGAAACTGGTCATGTAGAGCCTTCCATGTAGTAATCGACCTAGGAGGTAGGCTTTCAAGCCATGTGAGTGCCTTTCTGGGAAAAGACCACTTGAACGCCTTCAAGAGCACATATTTAAGCGATACGTCATGAGCGGTGATGATGTCACATAGGTCAGTGAAATTCTTGATGTGCTCCATGGGGCACTCGGTGGGCTTGCCTTCAAATTGAGACCTCTTGAGAAGAGTGATGAGGTGAGACTTAATCTCAAAGGTGTGCTCAATCACAGGGAGCATAATAGCAGATTCGGGAACCCTAAATTCCGGATGCATGTATTGCTTTGTGTTTTGCGGAATAGCATTGAGTTGTTCTTGGAGACGGGCATCAGCCTCTCTCTCTCTCTCTCTCTCTCTCTCTCTCTCTCTCTCTGCGTTGGCCATTTCTCTTCGTTCTCTTAGCCTGCAGTGAAGGGTTCTCTCGAGTTCGGGATCAAAAGGAAAATAGTCAACTCTCCTTCGCGAACTAGAGGGCATACACCTGCACTCACAGTCACGAGAAAATGAATTAGTAAACACAAAAGGGTATGGCCTATTCTCAAACCCGAAAGATAACTAGACAAAGAAACTAGACTAACTCCCCGACAACAACGCCAATTCGTGGTAAGGGTTTTACCTTGATCCTAACAAGCAAATAAATTTGTGGATCAAGACCCCACTAAGTACAGGAAGGTCAGGTTTGTTTAGGGAATTAGAAGTATCAAAGTCTAGCAATTAATCCTAACAAGAACAAAACAAAACAAAACCAAACACATGCAATAGTTGCTTGGCACCGACCCCGACAGGGTCGGTAACGACCTAAAATTCACGCAGGAGAAAATCGGGAAACTAGATGCTCGGTACCGACCAAAAGGTGATCGGTGATGACCTATCAAGGTAGCGATAAAACTTCAAAAAATCAATATAAAAGAGATCTAGAGCAAAGGATCCGCCACAACAAAGCTATGCATGTAAACTTGAATCAAAGATCAACCAACAATAATCTCATGAATGACTTTTGCCATGAATAAACAAGCACATATCTCAATTTTCATAAAGATAGAAACATGGAATCCTACTTGTTATCTAAAGGTTTTAACTTTCGCTTCAACCCAAATATCATTCAAATTCACAATTTAATCTTTCAACTTAATCATGAAGATGAACATGCCTCAACTTTCATCAAGGATTTAAGAACAAACAAGAAGGATAAAGGATAGAGAATTTAAAAGAATGGTTTTAACCAAAGATTCATGCTTTAATCATGCACAACTTGTCGGGCGTCACCCTAACCCTAGAAAAATAGACTACTCACGATTCATCATGCAACCAACAGTAAAAGATAAAAAAGAAGACATGATTCAAAACAAAGCAAACTTCAATTGAAATAACAACTTACAAATCTTAAAGCAAAATTCCAAAGCTCTCTTCAAACTTTCCAAGAGCTTGGAATAAAAGTTAACCCTAGAAAACCAACTTGCAAAACTCGTCCGTTTCATCTCCTGCCTCCCAAAAAAACCGTCCCTCTAAAAAGTAACCCTAAAATGCCCTTATATAGAAGTAGGAATGTTCTTAAAGGAAACTAATTCTATCTTAAAAAGACCCATAAATAAAACATTTACTGAAACATAACTTAAGGTGCAAGTTTCCTTCCGCGGATTCCGGAGGACACTCGGTATCGACCCAAAGTGGGTCGTCACCGACCCTAGCCAGCTCTTGATCTTTTCATTTCTTTGCTCGAAACTTGTCCCAAAGCTTGGTTCTTCTTCAATGTTTCTTCCTTAAACATCCTTGGTCTTCTTAGACTTCTTTAGGCTCCTCCTAAAACATCTTCATCTTGAAAACTTCATCTTGAAACTCATCAAATCTCCAAAAGCAACGAATCTCGCACTTCTAGCCAGCACCGCCACAAGACAACTCTAACGCCACCTCCTAGAAAGCTGAAAAACCTGAAATATCTCCTCCTCAACGCTTCAAATACCTACAAAAACAATAAACAAGCACAAACGACTCCAAATCTCGAAAGAGGGTCGGAATTACATGCAAAACAACACAATAGACCTAGAAAAGACTCAACCTAGCTAGAAAACTACCCACAAAAACCAACTAAAAAGTGCGATATCACTCATGCCAAGACAGTTTGCATTTATGAGGATGTGAAGGACGCCTTTCTTCATATTGGCGCATTCCATGTCTTAACCGCCAATGAGCCCCATTACCCGGCCCTCACATCTAAGTTCATCACCACTCTCGAGCTCTCATCTAAGCATCACGAGAGGTCCAGAGGAGTTAAATTAAGACATGCTAATCAACCTTACTCCCTCAAGATTTCCGACATCAACTGTTTACTACAATTTCCCAATTCCAAGCATGGGTATAAGGTCCCGAATGACTTCAAGGTTATGGATACATGGAAGTATATAACGGCTAATAACTTTCCAGGTGGTACGCTCCCTCCTAAAGATATTGTCAATCCTATTTTTTGCATCATCTTGCGGATTTTAGCAAGTATCATCTGGGCTAAGGCGGAACCAACTCGTCCAACAAAGAAAGAGATAGCGTGTCTTCGTACTATGCTATTCAAGGACCCACCAACCATGAATTTGGGTATTGAGTGGCTCAAACATGTGCTCTCCGTCCGGGCAAGGTCGGAGGAAATCTATGTCGGTGGCATGGTCACACAAATAGCTATGGGGTGTAAGGTCGATCTTTCCAATAAAAGGAGGGGCATCCTCCACAGTTACTTGATTACTCTTATTGTACTTTTTCTGGTATTCTCAAGACCATTAATGGTGTACTGACTACGACAGTGGAAGATCAACAAGTCGTGGTAACCCCGACCAAGCTTGAACTCTTATACCTTCCAAATTGGTATCAGCTTGGACTTCTCGACCATATCCCTTCTCACATGGCCCCAAGGCCGAGTCATCATTGAGAAAAAAAGTTTCCCGCTTTGAAAGAGATGAGGAGATGCATGATGTTAAGGTCAATATCGACCCCCAGGGGGTCGGTACCGGGGGAGATACACACATGGGTGGACATATTCCCGGACCATCACAGTTTGATCTCACTCTCTACCACCCCGTTATCGACCCTTACAGGGTCGGTACAGACCCTCAGGACAATTATTTTCAGCATACTAACGAGGGGTCCGGGGTCGGTTATCGAGTCCACCACCCATGTGAGGAAAGCTCTAGCTCCAACACTGCTCCACCACCTTAGGTAGACGATCTTGTACGCCGCATGGAGTTGCTTCAGACTGGCCAACTTAGGTTTTATGACCATCAACACCAGTTCCAAGAATATAATACTCAATAGGGGAGGATTGATGAGCGGCGTTGGCAAGGAAATGAGGATAGTTGGGCAGAGACTGACAAGCGTTGGATGGAGACCTGTGAGTTCATGACCGAGATGGAGAGCCACTTTCCTCCTTCATCATCGGATTATCAGTGATTTACCTCTCTTTCAAGTGTTCAAGGATGTTTTCAAGGCCGCTTAAACTTTTATCTTGTGAGTTCGTTTCCTTTTCCCTACTTATCTATTTTTGCCTTGCTTTGTTATATCAGTGGGGACAATTTTAGGTTTAAGTATGGGGTAGGGAGGGAAAATAAAACTCCAGTGTGTGTCTTTGTGTTTTTCTTGTGTTTGTGTGTTTTGTCTTGCTTTGATGTCTAGTTGCTTAGGTTTTATTTGCTTTGTTTTCCTTAAAAGAAAAAATAAAAAAAATTGAAAAATTTGAGAAATATACAAAAATATTTTCAGGAATGATAAGTACCCTTGTCTTATGGTTCTAGGATGGTAATTGTTTGCATAATCACGTAAATCCATTTAGCATGTCTTTAATGGTTTAGCCCGAGTCTACCATGAAATTGTTTTTTTGTGAATTTTTAGCTTCTAATGAAACTGAGCATGTATGACTTTTGGCATGAGTTTAATTGCAATCCAACAAAATGATCTACCTTGTGAGATATTTTTGGCCTTATAGGGAAAACATCAAAAAAAATCCTTCTTCTCTTTTGTGTGTGATTTACTCTCTTACGTGCTTATTATCTCTTGATATTGTGATGGTTATTTATTTCTTGAAGCCTCTATAAGATTTTAGTTCATGACTTGTGAAATCATATGATAGAAAACTTATTTTTCATGAGCGTTATTAATCCTTATCCACCCTTACATTATCCCTCTTTTTGAAGCCAATTTCTTTGTGCCTTAAAGCCTATTTCTCTAAGTTCCACAAAATTATTTTCCTAGCCGATATAAGCTTGACCTATCCAGGGATTAGGACATATTTGGTTGGATTTGTTTTGTGAGTTTGAGTGTTGGTTCAAATTAAAAGGGATGGGATGGGTAGAATGGAAGTCTCATCGTTCAAAGCAAAGTTGTAAAGAAAGGATTCTTGGTTTAAAGAAAAGAATGCACAAGTATGAAAAAATGTGAAACTGTAGCCTCGGGATCGACCCCCCTCCTTCGGAAAAAAAATCAGAAAATCAGTTAAAAATACAGAAAAGGAGGAGGAGGAAAAAGTGAATAAGTGCAAGAAAAGAAAGAAACGCCAAGGATTCTTTTGTATGTGTATATGAGACTTTCTAGGATAAATTTGGGTTATTGAAAGTGAGTAGAGCTCTAATGATCAAGTGAATTTGGTAAGATGTTCCTGAAAAAGTTTGGTGAGTAATGTTGAGAGTTTAGGAGTCTATATTCCCAGATTTTTAGCACCACAAACCAAAATATTTCCACTCCCTATTGTCATTACCAAGCCCCATTACAACCTGGCCGAATGGAAACTTCTATGAAGTTTTCCATTGAGTCTAAGTTTTCGTGATGATTTTACTTGTTTTGACAATCATTGGTAGAGAGATTGGTGATATAAGTTACAATTTCTATGAGTTTTTGCATATTTTATTGAGTGGAGAGTTGTACTTATAAGCCTAAACACATAAGAGTTGAGTGAAACTCATATCCTTTGTGAGGTTGGATTGTGATTGCATGTGTTCATTAGTTGCTCATATATGTGTGATGACGTTAAAGTCACTTGTCTAAATTTCACTTGTGCTGAAGTTGCTTTTTGATGAGGGCTATTAGTTGATAGATGCGCTAATGGTTTTGATCTATGTTTGGTGATTGCTTGAAGATAAGCAAGCTTAAGTATGGGGTATTTTGATGTCCATGTTCTTAGCTCTCCCAACGCTGCTCGTACTCCATTCAACTGATTGGTAAGGTTTGTTTGGACTCCATTAATCTTGCTATGGATGCCCTCTTGTAGCCCTTGTACCCATGAAGGTACCTCTTGATATCCTGGTGGTCTGTAAGGAGGGGCCTTCCTTTCCTGTGGTGAAGGTGCTTGATTTTGATTTTGATTGTAACCTCCCCAGCTGGGATAATTGTTTGGCCTATCATAATGGTTAGGCGGGTTTCTGTATTGCCCTCTTATATAATTCATTTCAGCATATGTCTCAACGGCTCTGACCTGCTCAATGTTAGTGCAAGCAGAAGTAATATGGGCTTGAGAGACACATTCTTGAAAAGGTTGAGAGGTATTCAGAAAACATGCCTGTTTCTTTAGACGGTTGATCTCATCCTATAAGATTTGATGTTTAACATCGGGATCAACTTCGTCTTTGTTGGGAAGATAGAGCCGTTTTTGAGGATGGGGCAGTTTCTGGGTGCCATACATTGCATCATAATTCGTCAATTTATCTAGCAATTCCCATGCAGCGTCAGGCTCCAACTATATAAAACGTCAAGCAGTATGCAGGTTGAGGCGGTTCTTTGTCTCAGCATTTATACCCTGAAAGAATATCTTCTGCAGGACGTATTACTGTTGTCCATGGGTGGGGCATTGCCTCAGCATCTCTTTGAATCGCTCCCATGTCTCCACAAATGTCTCGTTAGGCAACTGGTGATAAGAAGTAATACACTTTCTTAACTCTGTAGTCTTGGCAGGAGGGAAGAACTTAGTCACGAATAAGTCATGCAAAGTTCTCCACGTCCTTATCGACCTAGGAGGTAAGCTTTCTTGCCAGCTCAAGGCCTTACCTGCAAGAAACCATTTAAACGCTTTTAGTTGGACATATTCGAGAGAAACACCATCAGCAGGAATGGTGTCACACAAATAAAAACAATACGAATATGCTCCATAGGGCACTCAGTTGGTTTTCCCTCAAACTGAGCCCTCTTAATTAAGGATATTACTGAGATTTAGTTTCAAAAGCCCTTTGTATCTCAGGAAGCACTATGGATGATTCTGGCACCCTCAGTTCCGGGTGCATGTATTTCTTGGCATTCCTAAGGATAGCATTCAACTGCTCCTGTAATCGAATATGTTGCTCCCGTTCGTGATCTTTCTCGGCTTGCAACGCCTCCATCTGTCTGTGTACAACAACCATTTGTTGGGCGATATCCTCAGGAGTAGCCATTATACGGTTTTCTCGTCTTCTGCGATGAAGGACACGTTCAGGCTCAGAATAATAATCAGTTTGATCCAATTCAAGTCAGTGTCTTCCCGCTTGCATAAGCTGAGAAAATAAACAAAAAGAAACAAACTAGAAATAAAAACGGGGTCAGGCTATTCCCAACCCACAAGTAATCAAACACAACACAATTGCTTCCCCGACAACGGTGCCAATTTGTTTAGAGGGTTTCTCGACAATAAATAAATTTGTAGTCAAGACCCCGCTGTGTATAGGGAGGTCAGGATCGTCCACATGAAGCAAGGTTATGTTTCATTACTAAACTAAAAAGCAAAAGAGAAGGAAAAACAAAGCAAAGAACAAAGCAAAACAACTAAATAAATGCACTGCAAGGGGTCGATATCGGGGTATGAATGCAACAGAAAAACTAAGTAAACAACAAGAAGAAAGGGAAAAATTTGCAAGTCGATATCGACCTTAGCAGGGTCGATATTGATGTACTTGGGTTTGGGATTTGACTCAAAAATAAGGAAAAACTCTAGGATAGGGGTTCACCACAACATAATCATGCAATTTCAAATAACATAAATCATAAATATCATGCCTTTAACATAAAGTTATCAACTGTCATTGAATTAATCAAGCAAATCAATCAATTTTCACAAATCAATTCACTTAATCTACTTGCTTTGATCTAAAGTTCTCAACTTTCGTCTCAAACTTTATCTCTATTGAAATTCACAACTTTCTCTTTCAATCAAGTTAAGAACATGAAATACTTCAACTTTCGTCAAATTTTTTGCACAAACAAGTAGGAAAATAGATAAAAGGATTTCAATTCATTCATCACATCACCATTCATGCACAATCATGTTGGGTTTCTAACCCCAACCCTAGAAAAGAAGACTACTCACTCATGATTTGAGAATAACAAGCAAAATAATTGAAAGAGAACATAATTGAATTAAAACTAAAGGCTTACTTGAATTAAAATTTCAAACTTGTCTTAGAACGCAAGAAAATCTCCCACAATCTTCTTGCTTGTGCCCCAAGAAACAATCATGTCTTCAAAATAAAACCTAGAATTGCGTCCCTCCTCAAAATAACGTGTATGATATGAGATTAAGAGTCTAAGCAAGGGTATTTATACTAGAATATCCCTCTTAAAAAAATTCCATAAAAACAAAACCTACTAAAGATAAAAGATTGTGGAATAAAGGCAATTAATGAAACTTTGACTTGGGCGGCTGGGCTGAAAGGGTCGATATCGACCCGTTGGGGTTCGATATCGAGGCTGGTCTTGACTTGATTTCTCATATTTCTTCCTTTTTCCTTTGGATTTTGCCGGGGGTTCTCCCATTGTTTCCTTCCTTCCTTCTTCCTAGCATGATCCTCTCTTCCAATGTCCTTTGAATGCATCCAAATCCGCCTCAAAACCTACACAAAAACACACAAATAGTGTAGTTTCCATACTTTTCAAAAAATATGTAAACTATACTAGAAAGACACAAAACACTCAAAAAAGCACAACTAAACTAGACTAAAAGACTTATAAAAACATATTAAAACTATGCTAAACACATGGACATCAGCGCCTCATCAAGTGTCTTACTCGCATAGTAGATGGTGTGGAGCTTTTTGTCCTTCTGTTGTCCTATTACTGCGCCAACAGCATAATCACTGGCGTCAGACATAATCTCAAAGGGCAATGTCCAGTCTGGGGACTACATAATAGGAGCGAAAACAAGGGATTCTCTTAACCTGTAAAATGCTTCAAGACAATCTGGAGACAACTCAAACGCTACATCTTTCACTAGTAGGTTAGTCAATGGTATAGCTATCTTAAAAAAGTCTTTGATGAAGCGTCTGTAAAAGCCAGCATACCCTAAAAAACTCCTAAAGTCTTTAACAGAAGAGGGAGGGGGTAGTTTTTCAATAAGATCAATTTTAGCTTTATCTACTTCAATCCCTCTCTTAGAGACTAGCTGTCCAAATACGATTCCCTCTTGAAGCATAAAATGGCACTTTTCCCAATTAAGTACAAGGTTGGTTTCTTCACATCTTTTAAGTACACATACAAGGTTAGCAAGACAAGTATCAAAGGAAGAACCATACATAAAAAATCATCCATAAAGACCTCTACAATGTCCTCTATCATGTCAAAAAAATGGCCATCATACACCTTTGGAAGGTGGCAGGCCGGGGCATTACAAAGCCCGAATGGCATTCTCTTATATACAAAAGTCCCATAGGGACATGTAAAGGTAATCTTCTCCTGAGCATCAAGATGAATGAGGATCTGCCAAAATCCGCTATAGCCATCTAAATAACAGAAACAATCATGCTGGGCTAAGCGTTCTAAAACTTGATCAATAAAAGGAAGCGGAAAACGATCTTTTCTAGTAGCATTATTGAGCTTCCTGTACTCAATGCACATCCTCCAACTGGTTGTGTTCTTAGTGGGGATTAGCTCTCCTTTTTGGTCTTCAATAACGGTCATTCCCCCTTTTTTAGGGACTACATGGACCGAACTAACCCATTGGTTGCCGATATAGGAATTATGATCCCAGCATCAAGTAGTTTAACGATTTCCATTTTAACCACTTCTTTCATATTAGGGTTTAACCTACGTTGATGCTCTATGGTGGGTTTATGATTATCCTCCATGTATATCCGATGCATGCAAAGAGAGGGGGATATGCCAGTTATATCATCTAGGGAGTAGCCTATAGCTTTTCTATATGTCCTAAGCACAGAATGAAGCTTCTCTAATTCCTCATCTTTTAATTTAGCGTTGATGATGACAGGGAGAGTAGAGTTAGGACAAAGAAATTATTACTTGAGAGAGTCTGGAAGAGGCTTAAGCGTTGGAGAAGGCTCAGTTGGGATGAGAAAAGGCTCTTCGGGCTCCGTCTTCAAGACTTCTTCAAGGTTTTAAAACGCGGAGATATATTCATCCTTGGAGAGGCTCGGTACCGATGCAGAAGGGGTCAATACCGAGTTGTCTTTGTCTGCCAGGAGACTCGATATCGAGGTGGATGGCCTCGGTACCGAGGCTGCAGGAACTATCTCGGCCCATCGTCGACCTGAGAATGTATCACTTGCCAACAGTTTTCCAACAGGGTCCTCACATTGGATGAATTCATTGTAGGTGTAGAGCATCTTAACTTCGGCTCTATCTGTCTCCTTCATTGTAGGGTTAAACCGAAATTCCACCACATCATCCCCAATTTCGAAAGTTAGGAGTCCACTCCTAACGTCAATTATGGCACCGGATGCGGCGAGGAATGGTCTCCCTAAGATGATAGGCACCACCGAATCCTCGGGCATCTCCATGACTATAAAATCATTGGGAACAAAAAATTTGCCCAATTCAACTGGAAAGTCATCTACATTTTCTGTTGGCCTGACGCATGAGCCATCCGCCATGTATAGACCCATGTTGATTGGCTCCAATGGTCCCATGTTGGCTTTTGACCAAATCAACAATGGTAGGAGACTTGCACTGGCACCTAGATCACATAGAGTTTTGAATCTGTGGGTGCCTATGCAAATGGTGATAGCAAATCTACCTGGGTCACCTAGATTTTCTGGAAGGGTAACGGATCGGAACTCATCTGTCAGTTTTGTTATTGACCTTTTCCTGCTAAGAATGTCATTCAAGAATTTTGTGTAAGCCGGCATTTCGCTTAGGGCCTCAACGAATGGTGTGGAAATATTTAAGCCCTGACGAAACGCTTGAACTTGCTTTCTGTTGAGTCCTTAGACTTCTTAGTAGGAAAGGGGAGAGACTTCACTAATCTTGGAGCCCGTGGCGGAGGGAGAAGGGTGCCAGTGGGGGTTGTAGCCCCCACTCAACTTTTCAATTTTTTTTTGAAAAATACTTAAAATATATATATATATATATATTAGATTATTTGATAAAAACTAGTTTATTTGGTTAAAAGAATTACGTTAATTTTTTTATAAACAATACAATATAAGTTTTCTCAAATATAATTTTTTTATACAGCAAAATACAAAATTTTCTACTGTTCTAAAAATCCCTGTTTAATTCCATCTACATCCTACCTAGGCACTAAAAGGTCCTATCGCAACTAGTCTTTCAGCCCGTTTAGGCGGCCTAGGCGGTCCCTCTCTTCTTAGAGACTGCTTAGTGTTTTTTTAGAACACTATTTGTGTAAAAAAAATTATACAAAAAAATTTAGAATATTTTTCAATTTTTTTGATGTAGCTAAGAATTTGATATAGAGAAATTTAGCCCCCTCTAGATTAAATTCCTGGCTACGCCCCTGCTAGCCAAGACGGACTCGAGAGGTGGTGCTACCGGGTCGACAATCGGGTCGATCGGTGTCGTAGAAGGATCGGTACCTACCCTAGTGGGGTGGATATCGAGCTTGGGACTCATAGAGTGGTTCGATGTAGAAAACTTACCTGAGTTGGGGTTGGTGACGAGCTTGGGAGAATAGGTACAGAGTGGTTCAGGCTCGGTAATGACCCTCTTCGGCACGTTATCGTTCTTCGCCATGGCGTCTTCTTCAGCATCGGGGTCCTTTTCCTTAGCGTCAACACGATCTGGTAGCGTCTTTCCGCTCCTAAGGGGTACGGCCGCTATCTGTCCTCTATGGTTCTCGTCAGAGCGGCCCGGGAGGTGCCCTTGCGGCCTCGGAATTTGTGCAGATAGGTTCCCTAGTTGTGAGTGAACACTCTTCTTCCAAATATCGAACTCTCCCCATCTTTTCATTTGATTATTGAGGTTGGCTTGGACTCCATTGATTTCATTCTTTACTCCATTAATCCCTTCATAAAGTTCTTGCACCCAAGATGGTGGCTCTTGATAGCTTGGAGGTCGATACGGTGCGGGTCGTCTATCGGGAAGAGGAGCTGTATATTTCTGATTTTGATTTTGATTTCACAAGCCGGTTAGTTGTTTGGCCTGTCAAAATTATTAGGTCGGTTCCTATATTGTCCTCTCATGTAATTCATCTCAGCATATTTCTCAGCGGCTCTAACCTGCTCAATGTTAATGCAAGCGGAAGTACTATGGGTAGAAGAACCATACTCTTGACATGGTTAAGAGGTTTTCAGAAAACATACCTGTTTTTTCAGACGGTTGATCTCATCCTGTAGAAATTGAATTTTGACATCGGGATCAACTTCGTCTTTATTAGGCACATAGAGACGCTTCTGTGGCTGAGGTGTTTGTTGGGATCTATACATAGCATCTTAATTGGTCAGTTTGTCCAACAACTCCCATGCAGTAGTGGGATCCATCTCAATAAAGCCGTAGGCAGTGTGCATGTTGATGAGGTTTTTTGTTTCAGCATTAATCCCCTGGAAGAAGATTTCCTGGAGCACATATGGTGGTTTCCCATGAGTGGGACACTGTCTGAGCATCTCCTTGAATCTCTCCCACGTCTCTACGAATGTCTCGTTAGGCAGTTGGTGATAAGAGGTGATGCATTTTCTCAACTCCGTTGTCTTAGCAGGGGGGAAGAACTTTGTCAAAAATTGATCATACAAAGCCTTCCAAGTCGTGATAGACTTAGGAGGTAAGCTCTCCCACCAGCTTAGAGCCTTGCCTGTAAGCGACCACCTGAAAGCTTTTAACAGAACATATTCTAGAGAGACACCTTCAGCAACAATAGTGTCACATAAATCAAGAAAATATTTAATATGTTCCATAGGGCACTCAGTAGGTTTCCCTTCAAACTGAGCCTGTTTGATTAAGGATATAAATTGAGACTTCATCTCAAAAGTCTTCTTTATCTCCGGAAGCACAATTACAGACTCTGGCACCCTCAGTTCTAGATGCATATACTGTTTATTATTCCTCGGATAGGCATTGAGTCTTTCTTGCAGGGCGGTTTTCTCAATACGTATGGCTTCGAGCTGCCTTTGGAGCTCAGTCATCTATTGAGCCATTTCTTCAGGATTCATCGCCATGGCTTGGTTTTCTCTTCTTTTGCGGTGAAGGGTGCGTTCAAGTTCAGAATAATAACCAGTGTTATCAAACTCGAGCCTTCGACGTCTTGCTGACATAAGCTGAGAAAACAGACAAAAGAAAACAAAATTAAAAACAAAAATGGGGTCGATATATTCCCAAACCCACAGGTAAACAAACAGACATTGTTGCTTCCCCGACAACGACGCCAATTTTGTTGAAGGGAAGATTTAATTCGACAACAAATAAATTTGTAGTCAAGACCCCGCTAAGTGTAGGGAGGTCAGATCGTCCACGGGAAGCATGGTTGTTTGATTACCGCACTACGAAAGCAATAAAATAAAGCAAAACATAGCAAAACAAGGCTACGACAACCCTCGGTATCAACCTTGAAATACTCGGTAACGAGTTTGTACGTGAGTAAAAACGAAGGAAATTCAAAGGATAAAAAGATCTAGGAGAAGGGTTACCACTGCATAATCATTCATATGAACTACTGTGAAGGATAACTATCATGCCTCAAAGATAAATCTATCAACTTTCGTTGACCTAATCAAGCAAATCAATCAATTTTCATAAATCAATTCACTTCCTACTTGGTTTGAATCCAAAGCTCGAAATGTTCGTTACCGAACAATATCAACATTCAAGTTTACAACTTTCTCTTTCGATCAAGTGATAAACTAAAATTACTTCGAATTTCGTCTAAGCATAAGTACAAACAAGTAGTAAAAAGGATAGAAGGCAATCATTCAACACTTTCATTCAACCATGCATAAGTATGTCGGGTTTCAACCCCAATCCTAGAAAAGTAGACTACTCACTCATGACTGAAACAAAACAAAAACTATATTGAAAGAAAACATTGAAATAAGACTTACTTGAAAATATAGAAATCTTGGCTTACAATCAAGCTCTGAATCAAAGAACTACGAAGAACAAAACAAAGGACTCGAACACGGTCCTACTTTCGATCGATCGAACCAAATAGAATCCTCTCCCAAAACTAACGTGTTCTCTCAAAACAAACTAACGCCCCCTAAACTTGAATTAAAACAGGGTATTTATACTAAGAGAAACTATCTAACAAATATCATAAGAGATAAAAACTTTCATAACTAAAAAGATTACAAGATAAAAGATAGAATTTCTGAAACAACTTTACATGGCGGACGGATCCTGTGTCAAGCCTACAGGGGTTGTGAATGATTTTCCTGTTCATGTGGGAAAATCTTTGTCCCAAATGATTTCATTGTCATGGAGATGCCCGAGGACCCGGTGGTGCCTATCATTCTTGGGAGACCCTTCCTAGCCTCAGCTAGAGCCATCATGGATGTTAGGCGGGGCTGCCTAACTTTCAAGATTGGAGATGAAGTGGTGGAATTCCGTTTTAACCCCACAATGAAAGAGACTAATGAGGCCGAGATCAAAATGCTCTACACCCGCACTAACTTCATTGAATGTGGGGACCCAATCGAGAGGTTGTTGGCTTATGATGCATTCTCCTGCAAAAGGTGGGCAGAGATTGATCCTGCAGCATCGATATCAACCCTAGAAGGTCGTTATCGAAGCTTCTCACAGGAAAAGATGAACAAACAAAATTTGCAACCTCGATATCGACCCCCTCTGGGTTGATATCAACTCCTCTGATAGAAGATGAAGAGCTTGTGGCGATTGATTACCTTGAGGATGTTCTAAAGACAGATAATGAAGAACAAATTCTCATCCCGGCTGAGCCTACTCCCACGCTCAAGCCCCTTCCAGACTCCCTCAGGTATGAAAGTTAACCGTCTCGTGCCTCCCAAAAAAACGTCCCTCTCAAAAGTAACCCTAAAAAGCCCTTATATAGTAGTAGGAATGTTCTTAAAAGGAAACTAAATTCTATCTTAAAAAGACCCATAAAAAATATTTACTAAAACCTAACTTAAGGTGCAAGTTTCCTTCCGCTGGCTCTGGATGACGCACGACACCTGCCCCCATTCCACTCGTTTCTAAGGACTTTGCTTATGTCTTTGGATCGGTACCGACCCCCTTATGGTCGGAGCCGACCCTTCTAGAGGTGGATGACGGAGAGCAACTCTTAACCGAAAGTGATTACTTTGAGGAGCTATTCAAGATGGAGAAGGATGATGATATTGTTACACCACCACCACCTACTCCGGAGCTTGAGAATCTCCCCGAGTCTTTGAGGTTTGAGTTTCTTGGCCCAAATTCCACTTTTCCCGTGATTGTTAACGCTAACCTTAATGCGGAAGAAGTTGGAAAGTTGCTTAATGTGCTTAGGACTCATAGGAAGGCCATTGGGTACTCACTTGAGGATTGAGTGGTCTTCCCCCTTCTTTGTGCATGCATTGTATTTTTCTTGAGGAAGGACATAGGCCAACCATAGAACATCAAAGGAGGCTTAACCCAAACATGAAGGAAGTGGTAAAGAAAGAGATCTTAAGGATGCTTGATGCAGGTATCATTTTCCCAATTTCGGATAGTAAGTGGGTAAGCCCGGTATATGTTGTGCCTAAAAAGAGTGGTCTTACTGTTATTGAGAATGAAAAGGGCGAGTTGGTTCCTACTAGGACTACCACTAGTTGGCGCATGTGCATAGATTATAGAAAGCTTAATAGTGCCACTAGAAAGGATCACTTCCACTAGTTTTCTCCTCCCATCCTCTCTTCCTATTCTATACATGCTATTAGAGGGGCGACAACCCCTTGGTTTGCATATTTTGCTAACTATGTTGTAGGAGGCATTGTCCCCGATGGATTGAATTCCCAAGCTAAAAAGAAGTTCCTCCACGACGCCAAGCAATACTATTGGGATGATCCCTACCTGTTCAAGCAAGGGAGTGATCATATCTTTAGGCTATGTGTGCTGGACGGTGAGATAGAAGGAGTAATCCGACATTGCCATACTCTTCCGATGGGTGGCCATCTTAAGCGATTCAAAACCACCGCAAAGAATCTTCAAAGCGGATTCTATTGGCCCACCCTTTTCAAGGATGTTCAAGCATAAGTAACGGCGTGTGATGAGTGCCAACGGGCGGAACTATTACATGGAGGAACGAGAACCCACTCACAGGAATCCTAGAGGTCGAGCTCTTCGACGTGTGGGGTATTGAGTTCATGGGACCCTTCCGCTCTTCGGGTCCCTACGAGTACATCCTCGTGGCGGTCGACTATGTTTCAAAAAGGGTCGAGGCCATAGCCACAAGAACCAATGATGCACGAGTGGTGGCCAAGTTCATGAAGACCAACATCTTTCCTCGCTTTGATGTCCCCCGAGCTCTTATTAGAAATGGCAGATCTCACTTCATTGAGCGGAACTTTGAGGCAGTTTTGGCCAAGTATGGGGTTGCTCACAAGGTGGCAGCTCCTTACCATCCCCAAACAAGTGGTCAAGTTGAGATCTCTAACCAGCAAATCAAAAGCATCTTGGAGAAGACGGGCTCCCACTCAAGGAAGGATTGGTCCTCAAAGCTTGATGATGCATTATGGGCGTACCGCACCGCCTACAAGACACCGCTCCGCACTACTCCTTACAATCTTGTGTATGGCAAGTCATGTCATTTGCCCGTCGAGCTTGAACACAAAGCTTTATGGGCTCTCAAGGAGCTCAACATGGACCTCGACGCGGCCGGAGCAAAGCGCTTCATGGACTTGCAAGAATTAGAGGAGTTAAGGCTAAAGGCGTATGAGAATGCCAAGATTTACAAAGAGAGAACCAAGAAGTGGCATGACAAGAAGCTTGTCCCGAAGACCTTCAAAGACGGTGATCAAGTACTCCTTCTCAACTCTAGACTTCGACTTTTCTTCGAAAAGCTACGAACTCGATGGAGTGGACCATTCGTGGTTCATCACATCTACCCACATGGGGCGGTCGACCTAATAGACGAGAATGGAGGGATTTTCAAGGTCAACGGGCACCGATTGAAGAAGTACTATACAAGGTCGGAACCCGATGAGGAAATCCGATCCACATGGGCTCTCATATCTTCCGACTAAGCTGAGGTACTTCTCGTATAGCTAAAGACGTTAAATAAAGCGCTTACGGGAGGCAACCTGCTTTTTGTTTTTTCTTTTTCTTTTTGGAATTTTAGCTTAGTTTAATTTGTTTTTATTAGTTTATAGTAGCTAGGATTCTTGTCTTGCATCTCAACTAAAGTTTTGTAGGGACCCGAGGCTTCGAAAAGGGAACAAGAGGGTCGGAACACACCACAACACAAGGGAACAAAGCCTAAGGGAGGTCGGAGACGACCCAAATCCGATCGGTTCCGACCCTCCCAAGCAAAAACAGTAAAAATTTCAGAAATTCCGAAATTGCAATCATCCCACCAAGAAGAAAAAGAAGAATGAGAAAAAGGTGGATTATGTGGAGTTTGCTTCTAACGAGCAAAAAGACCGATTCGTTGAGATGTGGCACAGAGATGTCAATGTGCGCGCATATTAGAGAGCCGGTGGGGTGACGACCCATTCTGGGTCGGTGTCGACCCTGCAGCATCCTCCTCATCTTAATCGTCACTCGTATAAGCTCCAAGCAAACGCTCAATCGGATCTTCGTAGTCAATATAATCAAAGCGGGTGTACAACATCTTGACCTCCATAGCCTCATCAGTCTCCTTCATCGTTGGATTGAACCGGAACTCAACCACGTCATTGCCAATTTCAAAAGTAAGGAGGCCTTTATTCACATCAATGATAGCTCTAGCGGTTGCAAGGAATGGTCGCCCAAGAATGATTGGGACGACGGGATCTTCCGGCATCTCCATAACAATGAAATCATTGGGCACAAAGAACTTGCTGACTTGGACTGGGAATCGTGGACAACACCGGTTGGGTTCACACAAGAGTCGTCCGCCATATAGAGCCTCATGTTTACCGGGACCAAAGGACACATGTTGGTTTTGGACCATATAGAAAGGGGAAGAAGACTAGCACTTGCACCAAGGTCACATAAAGCTTTAAAACGATGAGCATCTATACCAATAATAATTGCAAATTTACCCAGATCACCAAGTTTCTCTAGAAGCTCTAGAGATCGCACCTCATCGGTTACCTCGGACATCGACCGCTTCTTTGACAATATCTCTTCAAGGAATTTGGTGTACGCGGGCATCTCACTCAAGGCTTTGGTGAAAGAGATGGTGATGTTGAGCCCTTGAAGAACCTGCACAAAACGCTTGAATTCGCCTTCCGTGGAATCCTTAGCCTTCTTGGATGGGAAAGGAAGCACCTGTGTTGTTGATGTAGCGGGAATGGATGTAGGAACACCGGGAAGTGGGCCGTTCACTACTTGGGGAGGGTCGGCGACGACCTCCTCTATAGTGGGGAGAGGGTCGATTACGATCCTAGATGGGTCGGTAACGATCTCCTCTGAGCTAGGCTGGTCCTCTTCGTCCGCCGCCTTCTTGCTTGTTTCTTGATCCGGCAACTTCTTTCCGTTCCTCGGATGGACCGCCATAATTTGACCTCTCGGATTCTCATCGGGATGGCCCGGTAATCGCCCTTGGGATCGTAGAATTTGAGCCGCTAAGTCACCAAGTTTGGAGTTCACATTCTTTCTCCATGCTTCAAAGTCTCCCAATTGATTTTGAACTCGTTTAAGATCCGTGCGGACGACGTTGATCCCTTCGAGGAGACCTTGCGCCCATGTTGGTGGCTCTTGGTAATCGGGATGTCTATAAGGAGGGGCTCTTTGCTCTTGTGGTTGAGTTAGAAAACCTTGACCGTGGCCATTGTTGTTCCATTGAGGATAATTGTTGTTGTTGTTCCTTCCTGGATAAGCATTGTTTTGACCTCGATAGGGCCCTCGCATAAATTTCGCCTCCGCATAAGCTTCGTCGGCTCGGACTTGTTCCACATTCGTACAACAAGCGGTGGTGTGAGCTTGGGAACCGCATTCTTGACAAGGTTGAGCGGTGGATTTGAAGTGGCTTACTTGCTTCTTGAGCCGGTTAATCTCATGTTGCATGAATTGAAACCTCACATCCTGATCAATCGGTTCAGCATTAGGATCATAAAGCTTCTTCATTGGAACCTTGACGGCTTGTTGGGTGCCATACATCGCATCATAGTTGGTGAGTTTGTCCAACAAAGCCCAAGCTTGATCGGGATCCATCTCAATGAACCCGCAATCGGTGTAAAGGTTGATTCGGTCCTTAGTAGCGGCGATAATCCCTTGAAAGAAAATCTCCTGAAGCACATAGGGTGGTTGTCCATGAGTAGGACATTGGCGAATAAGTTCATTAAACCGCTCCCAAGTTTCCACAAAAGTCTCATTGGGAAGTTGATGATAAGAAGTGATGCGCTTTCTTAGCTCTATAGTCTTAGTCGGTGGAAAAAATTTCGTCAGAAACTGGTCATGTAGAGCCTTCCATGTAGTAATCGACCTAGGAGGTAGGCTTTCAAGCCATGTGAGTGCCTTTCCGGCCAAAGACCACTTGAACGCCTTCAAGAGCACATATTTAAGCGATATGTCATGAGCGGTGATGATGTCACATAGGTCAGTGAAATTCTTGATGTGCTCCATGGGGCACTCGGTGGGCTTGCCTTCAAATTGAGACCTCTTGCTAAGAGTGATGAAGTGAGACTTAATCTCAAAGGTGTGCTCAATCACAGGGAGCATAATAGCAGATTCGGGAACCCTGAATTCCGGATGCATGTATTGCTTTGTGTTTCGCAGAATAGCATTGAGTTGTTCCTGGAGACGGGCATCAGCCTCTCTCTCTCTCTCTGCGCATCAGCAACTTGAGCATCATGCTCTCTTTGCATACCTTCCATCTGAACGCGAAAGTCAGCCATCTGTCGAGCAATTTCCTCAGCGTTGGCCATTGCTCTTCGTTCTCTTAGCCTGCAGTGAAGGGTTCTCTCGAGTTCGGGATCAAAAGGAAAATATTCAACTCTCCTTCACGAACTAGAGGGCATACACCTGCACTCACAGTCACGAGAAAACGAATTAGTAAACACAAAAGGGTATGGCCTATTCTCAAACCCGAAAGATAACTAGACAAAGAAACTAGACTAACTCCTCGGCAAAAATGCCAATTTGTGGTAAGGGTTTTACCTTGATCCTAACAAGCAAATAAATTTGTGGATCAAGACCCCACTGAGTACAGGAAGGTCAGGTTTGTTTATGGGAATTAGAAGTATCAAAGTCTAGCAATTAATCCTAACAAGAATAAAACAAAACAAAACAAAACACATGCAACAACTGCTTGGCACCGACCCCGACAGGGTCGGTAACGACCTAAAATTCGACACAAGACGCAGGAGAAAACCGGGAAACTAGATGCTCGGTACCGACCAAAAGGTGATCGGTGACGAACTATCAAGGTAGCGATAAAACTTCGAAAAATCAATATAAAAGAGATCTAGAGCAAAGGATCCGCCACAACAAAGCTATGCATCTAAACATGAATCAAAGATCAACCAACAATAATCTCATGAATGACTTTCGCCATGAATAAACAAGCACATATCTCAATTTTCATAAAGATAGAAACTTGGAATCCTACTTGTTATATAAAGGTTTTAACTTTCGCTTCAACCCAAATATCATTCAAATTCACAATTTAATCTTTCAACTTAATCATGTAGATGAAAATGCCTCAACTTTCATCAAGGATTTAAGAGCATACAAGAAGGATAAAGGATAGAGAATTTAAAAGAATGATTTTAAACAAAGATTCATGCTTTAATCATGCACAACTTGTCGGGCGTCACCCTAACCCTAGAAAAATAGACTACTCACGATTCATCATGCAACCAAAAATAAAAGATAAAAAAGAAGACATGATTCAAAACAAAGCAAACTTCAATTGAAATAACAACTTACAAATCTTAAAGCAAAATTCCAAAGCTCTCTTCAAATTGTCCAAGAGCTTGGAATAAAAGTTAACCCTAGAAAACCAACTTGCAAAACTCGTCCGTTTCATCTCCTGCCTCCCAAAAAAACGTCCCTCTCAAAAGTAACCCTAAAAAGCCCTTATATAGTAGTAGGAATGTTCTTAAAGGAAACTAAATTCTATCTTAAAAAGACGCATAAATAAAACATTTACTAAAACATAACTTAAGGTGCAAGTTTTCTTCCGTGGATTCCGGATGACACTCGGTACCGACCCAAAGTGGGTCGTCACCGACCCTAGCCAGCTCTTGATCTTTTCATTTCTTTGCTCGAAACTTGTCCCAAAGCTTGGTTCTTCTTCAATGTTTCTTCCTTAAACATCCTTGGTCTTCTTAGACTTCTTTAGGCTCCTCCTAAAACATCTTCATCTTGAAAAACCTGAAATATCTCCTCATCAATGCTTCAAATACCTACAAAAACAATAAACAAGCACAAACGACTCCAAATCTCGAAAGAGGGTCGGAATTACATGCAAAACAACACAATAGACCTAGAAAAGATTCAACCTAGCTAGAAAACTACCCACAAAAACCAACTAAAAATTGAGATAACACTCATGCCAAGACACTTGGCATTTATGAGGATGTGAAGGACGCCTTTCTTCATATTGGCGAATCCATGTCTTAACCGCCAATGAGCCCCATTGTCAATCGAGAGGTTGTTGGCTTATGATGCATTCTCCGGCAGAAGGTGGGCGGAGATTGATCCTGCAGCATCGATATCAACCCTAGAAGGGTCGTTATCGAAGCTTCTGGCAGGAAAAGATGAACAAACAAAATCTGCAACCTCGATAACGACCCCCTCTGGGTTGATATCGACTCCTCTGATAGAAGATGAAGAGCTTGTGGCGATTGATTACCTTGAGGATGTTCTAAAGACAGATAATGAAGAACAAATTCTCATCCCGGCTGAGCCTACTCCCACGCTCAAGCCCCTTCCAGACTCCCTCAGGTATGAATTTCTTGGTCATAACTCTATGTTGGGACGTTGTTGGGACCTCTGGTTCTAAAACAACGGATCAACGATGCCATTCTCCGAGTTTTGATAATGACAAACACCATGAGGAACTAATGTGGTTTGTTCAAGTATTTCTAAGGAACGCAGGTACAACCAAGAACTCCCATGAATGACCAAAAGCCACAAAAGCTCACAATGCAGATTTCCCATCAAGGGAACTCTGAAGAGGAAAGTTCCCATGCAATGGGAACTCCCAGGAATGATCAAGAGAACACAAGCTTACAACGATGAAGAGTTTCCATCAAGGGAACTCTGAAGAAGACAGTTCCCATGACATGGGAACTCACATGTGAGGACAAGACCGTTCAGCGCAAATCGCGAGATCCTGTCCTGGACAGTCCGAAGGAACAGTCTGAGGATCAGACTGTCACGCTTGATCCAGCGGTCCGATTGATTCAAGAAGTTGACCTAGTTCAAACCAAAGTCACATGTGAAGAAAGTCCAACTTGGGCATCAAGCAAAGGGCATTTTGGACACAAATGAAAGACACGATTCCCTAAGCACACCTGGTCTATAAAGCCAAATGAATAGTACTTGGATTGAGTACTTCTCCCAGAACTCACAAATACCCACACCAGAGAAAAGAGAAAGAAAAAGAAGAGAAATCCGGGCGGCGAGTGTGTGATCTCGACGACGGTGAAGTCGAAGTTCCCAGGGGTAAGGGAACTGAGAAGTCGGTGTAAGGTTTGAGTTACTTGTATTTTGTTGTTGTGAGCTTAGGAACTTAGTTGAGAGGATTCACTAGTGTTGCTAGAGTTAGGTAGAACTCGTAGGAACAGAGAAGTGTGGATCCGGCTGTTGTAACTAAGGAACAAAGCAATCAATATAAGTAAGTCATTCAAAATCTTCCAAGCGGAGGTAGACGTTTACCCACACAACTAGTTGGTTGTAGTGGGGTTCCTCTATAAGGGAATTGCGTTCCTTACTACTTTTAGTACTTGCGCTTAATTTACTTTCGCTGCCTTGGGAATAGCTTAACAGCCAGTTCCTAAGCTCTTTGCTAACGGTTTATGATCCAACAATTGGTATCAGAGCAGGTTTGCTCTAGATTTGTGTTAGCATCGCAGGTATCAAATGGATCAGGAACTTACTTAGGTAGGGAACAACACTAGTAACCCGCCGAGGCTTATTACAGGAAGATTCGAAAGTTGGCAACACAACATGAAGGATTGGATGCATGCCCAGGACTACCAAGCCTGGTGTGTTATCGAGAGAGGGAACATCGAAATTGATCCAGCTATAGTCAACGACCTCTCAAAGTGGGGACCCAACGAATACAAGTGCATGGAGGCCAACTACAAGGCCAAATAGTACCTTAAGAGGTCCATGTGCGTGCAAGACTGTGACAGGGTAGCAAATCTTGACACAGCTAAGGAAATGTGGGAGGCCATTAAATAAATGCACGTTGGGAACTCAGATCTCCGAGAAGATCTTCATATGAATGCAAAAAGGGAGTTCTACAACTTCCAAATGGAGATGGGAGAGTCTGTCGATAGCTATCAGTCCCGATTTGAAGGACTTTGCACCAAAATGGAAGGCTTGGGGATCACCAAAGAAGAAATCACCCATAAGATGAAGGTCCAACAGCTCTTCAACGGATTGACTGGAGAATGGGCAAACGAGAGAACAATGTTCAAGGAGAATCCGTAAAATAGAACTCTCATGCGCCATCAAGTGTTTGGAAAGCTAGTGGGACACGAGAAGAGAAAGATCGATGATAAGGAACAGACTCGAACACATCGAGGGATCGCACTCAAAATTGAGAAGATGCTCAAATCAACTCAAGAACAACACGAAGACACCAAAGAAGAAGAGGATGAGGAGCTAGTTCTCGTAACAAAGGCTCTTCGGAACTTCTACAAAGGGAAGCTCACAAGGAACAGTGGGAATTGGGGGAAAAGGATAGAGTTCCCAAAGAAAACCCGCAGAGAAGGACCTCTCGGATGTCACATGTTACAAGTGCAACAAGAAAGGTCACTTCGCTAAGGAATGCCCACAGGGAACGGACAACCGAAAGCAAGGGAAAGAGGTCTACATCGCCACTTGGAGCGATGATGAGGACGAAGATCCCGAGTCATGGGCACTCCCAAACATGTGCGGAATGGCCATAGGAGAAACCACTGGGGAACAACCCAGTGAGGTAACCACTGAAACTGTTCTTGCTTCTTTGAATAACTATGAAAAACCTGAGTTGTTGAAAATTCTCTCAAGTCTTGTCAAAGATAATATAGAATTGCAAAACAAGTTGGAAAAACAGGAACACATAAATGCTCAATTAGTTGGTCTTGAAACCTGTCCCAACTGCATATCCCTTCTCGAAAAACTCAAGTCCCATGTGTCCCACATCGTAGATCTAGAAAATGAAATCAAAACTCTAGAGAAAGAAAAGAACACCCCCTTACAAAACCTGAGTAAGACTCCCGAACATCTTGAAGCCTCTAGTTCCCAAATCAAGTTTGTCCCAGCCAAACACGGCATAGGATACAAAACTGAGAGCCCAAAGAACATGAAGTCACCCCTGAGTGAACATGAAATCCATGAGTGTAGGGCCTTAGAACTCCAATGTGAGAAACAGAAAAATGCTCATCTCGAGGAGAAAATCAGGTTCCTAGAGAGTGGGAAAGGTGGTGAGAAAGATTATTACACTGGGAACAATGGACATAGACTTTATGTCCAAATTGCTAAGGGAAACGGGTCACGGGTGTACAATAAGGAAACTATGGATAGGAATAGAATCCAGAGACCACACCCAAAATACTACCTGGGAGAATACTATAAGACTTGATGGAACTGTGGTGCTCATGGGCACTACAAAGAAGCATGTCCCAAGAAGAGAGCCCAAACCCTCAGAAACCGTGAGTTCCTGAACAAACAAAAACATCATGCTAATCACCAAACGAACTCCAACTCTCAAATCACTCATGATATCAACATCGCTGACTATGTTTTAAATGAGAATATTTTCCCTTGCAAGGGACCTGACAAGAGTCATCTTGCCTGGGTCTCAAAACACTAACTTTACCTTGTAGGTGGCAGTGAGAGGGAACAATGCATGGTTCATAGATAGTGGATGCTCGAACCATATGACCGGAAACAAAGATATCCTCATCTCACTCCACACTCATGCCGAAGGAGGCCATGTCTCATTTAGCAATAAAAACAAGGGAGAAGTAATTGGAAAGGGAGAAGTGTTGCTAAATAGATCAATCGAAGTCAGCAATGTCAATCTGGTGAAAGATCTGGGATACAATCTCTTAAGTGTTGCCCAGATGTGTGATCAAGGGAACAACGTTGTCACCTTCGACTCGGAAGAATGCCTAGTCATCAACAAAAAGACCAACAAAGTGATTCTGAGAGGAAGAAGGCACAACAATGTTTATGTAGTAGATACAAAATTTGAACCACCAATGAAGCTGTGTCTTGCGAGTTCCCACGATGACACGGAATTCTGGCACCGAAGACTATGACATGCAGGTGTCAATCAAATCATGAAGCTCTATCTACAGGATCTGGTCATCGGCCTTCCACGGATCAATCTCAAAGGAGTCCAAATGTGTGAAGCATGCGTTCGAGGGAAACAGACTAGGAACTCGTTCAAACCCAAAAAGGTGGTGAGCACAACCAGGCCTTTAGAGCTAATTCACATGGATCTTTGTGGTCCCATGCGCACAACCAGCTATGGTGGAAAAAAGTACATGTATGTCTTAATTGATGATTTTTCTAGATTCACCTGGGTTATTTTCTTGAAGGCAAAATCACAAGCTTTGGAAGAGTTCGAGCCTTCCATCAAAAGAACAGAAGTAAGCATGGGGCTAAAGCTGAAAGCCATCAGGTCTGACCATGGAACTGAGTTTCAAAACTCAAAATTCGTTAACTTCTGTGGCAAACATGGGATCTCTCACAACTTCTCAGCCCCTCGCACTCCTCAGCAAAACGGAGTGGTCGAGAGAAAGAATAGGACCTTGGAGGACATGGCCAGGACCATGATGTTTGAAAGCGGAGTTCTTGAGTATTTCTGGGTTGAAGCCATTGCCACAGCTACGTATATCCTGAACCAAGCCATGACAAGGCCTATGATCAAGAAGACGTCCTACGAGCTCATCAACGGGAGACAACCGAACATCTCGCACCTAAGGACCTTCAAATGCATATGCTTTGTCCACAACAATGGCAAAGACAACCTTGGCAAATTTGATCCTAGAAGCGATGAAGGGATCTTCCTGGGATACTCATCGCAAAGCAAGGCTTATAGGGTCTATAACAAATGGACCAAGAAGATAGAAGAAAGCATCCATGTCGTCTTCAACGACAAATCTGTAAAAATGGGAACAGAGACCCATGGGAAGGGAACTCTGTTCATACTGGTCAGACAAGAAGATGATGATGATGACGATGATGAGCCAAGGAAGAGAAATGAAGACTATCCAAGTGCAAGTAACATTCCACAACCAGGGAACAACGAAGGAGATCCAACTCTCACTGATCAAATCTCCCTCGAGGTCCCCTCCTCAGAAGAACTACAAGATACCTCCAACTCTCTTGTTCCCCAAGACAATACCCTGCCAAAATCAAGTGTTCAGGGGGAACAAAGAGGGATCTTGCCAAGAATTTCTGAAAAACACTCAATGAAGAAGCTGAAGATGAGTGTTCCCATGAAAAGGAAGCCTCTACTAAAGATGACACAAGTGCAAGGGAACCCACTCATACAAGAAACTTTCAACAAAGGAAGGACCACCCCATTGAGAACATCGTCTCCCCTTATGATAAAGGTGTACAAACTCGTTCCTCTCTCAATAATTTTGTGCTTTTAACGCATTTGTTTCAATGGTGGAACCCAAAAATATCAAAGAAGCCTTGAAGGACCCAGATTGGATCCAAGCTATGCAAGAGGAGCTCCACCAATTCGAGAGGAACAAAGTTTGGAAGCTAGTTTCTAGGCCCAAGAACAAGAACATCATAGGAACTCGATGGGTCTTTAGAAACAAGCTCGATGATACTGGAGCTATAGAAAGGAACAAGGCTAGACTGGTGGCACAAGGCTATATGCAAGATGAAGGAATCGATTACGAAGAGACTTTCGCACCAGTCGCCAGGATCGAGGCCATCCGACTCTTAATTGCCTATGCTGCTCACAAGGGATTCAAGCTCTATCAAATGGATGTGAAAATAGCCTTCCTCAACGGATATCTCAAGGAAGAAGTATATGTGGCCCAACCCCCATGATTCGAAGATGAGAAGCTACCCAACCATGTCTACTTCTTGGAGAGGGCCCTCTACGGACTCAAACAAGCTCGGGGAGCTTGGTATGACAGGTTTGCTCAATTCCTCTTGTCCCATGGATACCTTCGAGGTTCCATAGACAAGACTTTGTTTTTAAAGAAAGAGTCTAAAGACATTTTGATTGTGCAAGTATATGTTGATGACATTGTTTTTGGAGCAACTAACGAAACTCTTGTAGAGAAATTTAAGGACCTCATGAGCAGTGAGTTTGAGATGAGTCTCATTGGGGAACTCACGCTCTTCTTGGGACTTCATATATCTCAAACTAAGGAGGGAACAAAGATTCATCAACAGAAATACATCAAGGAAATGCTCGTAAAGTATGGGATGGAACACTCCAAGCCTATTGATACTCCCATCTCACCAAATTCAAGGCTCAATGCGGATGAAACAGGTATAAGTGTGGACCAAAGGAACTATCGAGGTATGATTGGGTCCCTTCTCTACTTAACAGCTAGTAGACCTGATATCATGTTCTCCGTATGCCTTTGTGCTCGTTTTCAAGCTAACCCTATGGAATCACACCTGAAAGAGGTGAAGAGGATTTTCAGGTATCTCAAAGGGAACGATAACTTGTGCCTTTGGTATCCAAGGAATAGTTCCCTTGAGCTCATTGCATACACAAATGCGTATTTTACAGAGCACCTTGTGGATAGAAAGAGCAGATCAGGAATGGCCCAGTTCCTAGGGTCATGCTTAGTTTCATGGGGATCTAAAAAGCAAAACTCAGTGGCACTCTCCACAACTGAAGCAGAATATGTGGCTGATGCATCTTGTTGTTCCCAAGTTCTATGGCTTAAGTCACAACTCCAAGATTACGGTATGTCTTTTGGCCCAGCTCCCATACTTTGTGATAATACTAGTGCCATAAACATTTTCAAAAATCATGTGCATCATTCTAGGACTAAGCATATAGATATAAGGCATCACTTTCTACGTGACAATGTTGAAAGTGGGAACATCTTGATGGAACACTATAGAATTGAAGAGCAAATTGCGGACATTCTCACCAAAGCTTTAGACAGGGGTCCCTACCAGCGTTTTCGAATGCTTCTGGGGATGATTACTCTAAACTAAAAAAGTCCTTGTTTGTCTCTCCCTCAATGCCTGACTAGTTTTTCTAAGGATGCATGATAGGGAACTTGGATTTATCGCTTTCACTTTGCCATGATTACTAGTGTAAAGATAAATGTGTACAAGAGAACTTTATTTCTTTTGGCCCTACATGATCAACCAGAGTTCCCTTTATCCCGCCATACAAGCCACTATGACGGTTGATCATATAACCTACCATAAGCCAAGGACTAAACAAACGCTTCTCATGAGCCAAAATGTTTACTCCTTTATCGAGTCGTAAATTGTTTGGTTCCCTTTGAGTTCCCTAGCCCCACAAAATGATGAGTGTGAAGTTTCCCTAACCATTTCACTCTCCCTGACCTTGATACGATCATGGGACCTGGGACACACAAACAAGCGAACGCTGACTCCTCTAAGAAGATGAACTGTCACTTGGAAGCATGATTTTGTGTCCGACACTCTGAAGCGTTAAGGGCCATGTATTCAAATTTTGAAAGGGCTTCCCTAGAGATCGTGACGCGTGTCAAGAGGCGTGTTACGGAAGTTGAAACGATGCCCCACGTTCCTTGGGCAACAGTTATCGAGGTTTTCCCACTTCCCTTTCTACCCTTCGCCCCTTCTCTCCTTAAAACCCTAGTTTGCTATTTTTGGATCTTATTCCATCTTCCACCACTGTCATTCTTCTTCTCCACATCCCTTTCACTCTCTTTTGTTCAAGAAACATCCAAAACCTTCTCTCTTCCCAAAATTCCCTTAAATGGTCTCCACACACACCTTCGCCCAAATTAAAGCCTGGGTTCTTGCAAATCCTAGAACCCTCTTCGTCTCGCAACTAAATGAGATTGAGAAAGAATCCGATCCAATCATGAAAGACGTCCTCATCGGAGGGCTCTACAACCAAGTAAGACCTTTCTTACCACCTCCTCCTCCGGCTGACCAAACTTTAGCCTGGACCTCCTCTTCCGCCAACTCCTCTGAATCCCTTCCTCCTCCTTCAACCACCAACACCTCCTCCGGCACTATCATTCTTGACAGTTTCGGAGATGCTCGTCCCTCTATAAACGAGAAGCCCAGAAAATCCAAACACCATTCATCCAAAACGCTCCAAAAATCCCTCACAATCCAAAAAATGCAAACACTCTGAGGTCTCTGAATACTCGGAGCCCAGAAAGAAATCTTTCTTCACAATTGACGATTACTTGAACTGCTCCAAGGATAGTTCCTGTGTTGCCAAACCCCCCTTTGTCTTTTATTCGGACTCTGGGACCTCCCAATCCCAGAGCCAAATCACCTCTTCTTCCCTCCCTCTTCCCATAAGTGAGGAACCTCCCAAACCCCTTCCCCCAAAACACAAGACTCCCCCACCACCTCCCTCTGTTCCCACAACAACGGGAACTCCACCTCCACCTCACAAAACTCCTTCCCCTGCTTCCTCACCCAAAAACACTTATGTCCCTCCCACTTCTGCCTCGAGGACCCCTACTCCCCCGGTTCCCGTATCCACCCCTCTTCCCCCTTCTACACAAATATCCACTCCTCTCTCCTCTCCTCTCACCTCTTACACAACATCCCCAACTACCACAAAACTTCCCTCTCCCTCTCCCTCCAAAACTGCCGTCGTCCGAAGTGAGGACGACGGCAATTTTCATCGGGAAAATGACCAAGGACCCTCCTCCTCTCATCATGGGAACTGTCGAGGAGGAGGCCCAGATCAAGGATGTCGAGGAAGAGCTCAATAGGGTCCCCACTGAAGCCACAACTGAACAAGGGACCAAGTCCCAAGAGAAGGTGGCCCTTGAAGAGCCCACGGAGAAAAGGGACCCAGCACCGGCTGTTGATGCTGGGGAAAGTTTAGGTCATCCTGATGATGACAAGGAGGACTCCAGCTCGAGCTCCTCTGAAGAAGAAGGGACCTCAGGTGAAGAGGTCGAAGAAGAAGAAGAAGAGGCTCCAGTTGAAAAGGAGCCTGCTAGGATCTCAACAACTGGACACCAAATGGTGGTGTCCGAGGGTTCCCATCAGCCAAGGGAACGAGTGCTAATGATCGAAGCGGCTGAGCCCTCTCAGCAGAAAGGACAAAAAACGGTCTCAAGAGGGAACACTTCAAAGAGCACTACTAGAAAGGGGAAGGGACCTGCGCTGAAGAAGCTCCCTGTCGATGAGACTCGCAAGCTCCTCCCCCCACTCATTGTTTCTGAAGAGATGCTAAATGAGAATGGACTGGGGGAACTGTGGGACCTGATCAAGGCCAAAGGCTGGGAGCACATATGCAAGGAAGCCGTGAGTGTAGATCCCTCACAGGTGCGTCGTTTCTACAACGACTTTGTAGTCCACAAAGACGACACCCAGGGAACTCTCCATCACGAAGGCGATGAGTTCATCTTCACCACATCTACCATCCGCCTTCAGCTTCAGGTCCCGGTTCAGGGACTTCATGATCTGCCTTACAAACTCTGGGGAGAGTACAACTGCGCCGAGGTGTACAACACCATTTTTGAGGGTCGAGTTCCCACCAAAGTGCCCTCGACCCATCATCTGTCCTTGATCGCCAAGCTTGCTCATCAATTCATCATCAATATGGTGATCCCTCGCCAGGAGAAGCGTCTGGTAGTCAACATCCCCGATTCCATCGTCCTCTATCACTTCCTCCTCAAGAATCCCATCAACCTTCCCAGAATCATACTAGGGCATATGGAGAAGTGTATGGCGTCCAAGTCCCATTCCCTCCCCTACTTTGGGCTTATCAAGAATCTTCTACAAAAAGGGGGTCTTTACGACGCCTCCAAGGAAGAAGTTACCATGGGAAGGGAACTGGACATCTCAGTGGTCCAGAAGATGCAGCACTCTGAGCCTGTGGAGGAATCGGCTCAACTGGAGTCCGGTGCTGAAGGGAACTCTCAAGTGTTGCTTTACATTGCCAACACTCTTCACAAGATAGAACGGGACCAAGAACAGATTGCTAAAGGCCAAGAAAATCTCGTCAAAGTCTTGATCCGAATGTGTGATGCCCTGTTCCCACCAAGCCCATGATCTCTCCTCTTTTTCCCTTAATCCAAATTTATCCACAAAAATGTACTTGTGTTCCCCTTGTACATATTTTCTCAAGTAATGAAATGGATTTTAATTTGAATGCGTGTTCCTTTTCTTCCTTATAATTGCATTGCTTGTTTTCAATGATGTCAAAAGGGGGGAAGACAAAAAATGCGAGATGAGTTAAAAGTTTAAGTTATCACAGAACATGCATAAGCTAAGGGGGAACAATTGCATAAAAAGCTAAGTAAGATCTAAGTGTTTTTAATCGAAGTGGCTCCCCAGAAAAATCCTTAGGAACTCATTCGCATATCATTCATTGAAATACTTGCATATTTTGTGATGGGTTTGTCATCATCAAAAAGGGGGAAATTGTTGGGACGTTGTTGGGACCTCTGGTTCTAAAACAATGGATCAACGATGTCATTCTCCGAGTTTTGATAATGACAAACACCAAGAGGAACTAATGTGGTTTGTTCAAGTATTTCTAAGGAACACAGGTACAACCAAGAACTCCCATGAATGACCAAAAGCCACAGAAGCTCACAATGCAGATTTCCCATCAAGGGAACTCTGAAGAGGAAAGTTCCCATGCAATGGGAACTCCCAAGAATGATCAAGAGAACACAAGCTTACAACGATGAAGAGTTTCCATCAAGGGAACTCTGAAGAAGACAGTTCCCATGACATGGGAACTCACATGTGAGGACAAGGCCGTTCAGCGCAAATCGCGGGATCCTTTCCTGGACAGTCCGAAGGAACAGTCTGAGGATCAGACTGTCACGCTTGATCCAACGGTCCGATTGATTCAAGAAGTTGACCTAGTTCAAACCAAAGTCACATGTGAAGAAAGTACAACTTGGGCATCAAGCAAAGGGCATTTTGCACACAAATGAAAGACACGATTGCCCAAGCACACCTGGTCTATAAAGTCAAATGAATAGTACTCGGATTGAGTACTTCTCCCAGAACTCAAAAATACCCACACCAGAGAAAAGAGAAAGAAAAAGAAGAGAAGTCCCCGGCGGCAAGTGTGTGATCTCGACAGCGGTGAAGCCGAAGTTCCCAGGGGCAAGGGAACTGAGAAGTCGGTGTAAGGTTTGAGTTACTTGTATTTTGTTGTTGTGAGCTTAGGAACTCAGTTGAGAGGATTCACTAGTGTTGCTAGAGTTAGGGAGAACTCGTAGGAACAGAGAAGTGTGGATCCGGCTGTTGTAACTATGGAACAAAGCAATCAATATAAGTAAGTCATTCAAAATCCTCCAAGCGGAGGTAGAGGTTTATCCACACAACTAGTTGGTTGTAGTAGGGTTCCTCTATAAGGGAACTGCGTTCTTTACAGCTGTTAATACTTGCGCTTAATTTTCTTCCGCTGACTTGGGAACAGCTTAACAGCCAGTTCCCAAGCTCTTTGCTAACGGTTTACGATCCAACACCTTCATCATCGGATTATCAGTGATTTACCTCTCTTTCAAGTGTTCAAGGATGTTTTCAAGGCCGCTTAAACTTTTATCTTGTGAGTTCGTTTCCTTTTCCCTACTTATCTATTTTTGCCTTGCTTCTTTATATCAGTGGGGTAGGGAGCGAAAAGAAAACTCCAGTGTGTGTCTTTGTATTTTTCTTGTGTTTGTGTGTTTTGTCTTGCTTTGATGTCTAGTTACTTAGGTTTTAGTTGCTTTGCTTTCCTTAAAAGAAAAAATAAAAAAAATTGAAAAATTTGAGAAAAATACAAAACGATTTTCAGGAATGATAAGTACCCTTGTCTTATGGTTCTAGGATGGTAATTGCTTGCATAATCATGTAAATCCATTTAGCATTCTTTAATTGTTTAGCCCGAGTCTACCATGAAATTGTTTTTTTGTGAATTTTTAGCTTCTGATGAAACTGAGCATGTATGACTTTTGGCATGAGTTTAATTGCAATCCAACAAAATGATCTACCTTGTGAGATATTTTTGGCCTTATATGGAAAACATCAAAAAAAAATCCTTCTTCTCTTTTGTGTGTGATTTACTCTCTTACGTGCATATTATCTCTTGAAAATTGTGATGGTTATTTATTTCTTAAAGCCTCTATAAGATTTTAGTTCATGACTTGTGAAATCATATGATAGAAAACTTATTTTTCATGAGCGTTATTAATCCTTATCCACCCTTACATTATCCCTCTTTTTGAAGCCAATTTCTTTGTGCCTTAAAGCCTATTTTTGTAAGTTCCACAAAATTATTTTCCTAGCCGATATAAGCTTGACCCTATCCAGGGATTAGGACATAGTTGGTTGGATTTGTTTTGTGAGTTTGAGTGTTAGTTCAAATTAAAAGGGATGGGATGGGTAGAATGGAAGTCTCATTGTTCAAAGCAAAGTTGTAAAGAAAGGATTCTTGGTTTAAAGAAAAGAATGCACAAGTATGAAAAAATGTGAAATTGTAGCCTCGTTATCGACCCCCCTCCTTCGGAAAAAAAAATCAGAAAATCAGTTAAAAATACAGAAATGGAGGAGGAGGAAAAAGTGAATAAGTGCAAGAAAAGAAAGAAAAGCCAAGGATTCTTTTGTATGTCTATATGACAGTTTCTAGGATAAATTTGGGTTATTGAAAGTGAGTAGAGCTTTAATGATCAAGTGAATTTGGTAAGATGTTCCTGAAAACGTTTGGTGAGTTATGTTGAGTGTTTAGGAGTCTATATTCCTAGATTTTTAGCACACAAACCAAAATATTTCCACTCCCTATTGTCATTACCAAGCCCCATTACAACCTGGCCGAATGGAAGCTTCTATGAAGTTTCCATTGAGTCTAAGTTTTCTTGATGATTTTACTTGTTTTGACAATCATTGGTAGAGAGATTGGAGATATAAGTTACAATTTTTATGAGTTTTTGCATATTTTATTGAGTTGAGAGTTGTACTTATAAGCCTAAACACATAAGAGTTGAGTGAAACTCATATCCCTTGTGAGGTTGGATTGTGATTGCATGTGTTCATTAGTTGCTCATATATGTGTGATGACGTTAAAGTCACTTGTCTAAATTTCACTTGTGCTGAAGTTGCTTTTTGATGAGGGCTATTAGTTGATAGATGTGCTGATGGTTTTGATCTATGTTTGGTGATTGCTTAAAGACAAGCAAGCTTAAGTATGGGGTATTTTGATGTCCATGTTTTTAGCTCTCCCAACGCTGCTCGTACTCCATTCAACTGATTGGTAAGGTTGGTTTGGACTCCATTAATCTTGATATGGATGCCCTCTTGTAGCCCTTGTACCCATGAAGGTACCTCTTGATATCCTGGTGGTCTGTAAGGAGGGGCCTTCCTTTCCTGTGGTGGAGGTGCTTGATTTTGATTTTGATTGTAACCTCCCCAGCTGGGATAATTGTTTGGCCTATCATAATGGTTAGGCGGGTTTCTGTATTGCCCTCTTATATAATTCATTTCAGCATATGTCTCAACGGCTCTAACCTGCTCAATGTTAGTGCAAGCAGAAGTAATATGGGCTTGAGAGCCGCATTCTTGACAAGGTTGAGAGGTATTCAGAAAACTTGCCTGTTTCTTTAGACGGTTGATCTCATTCTATAAGAATTGATGTTTAACATCGGGATCAACTTCGTCTTTGTTGGGAAGATAGAGCCATTTTTGAGGCTGGGGCGGTTTTTGGGTGCCATACATTGCATCATAATTGGTCAATTTATCTAGCAATTCCCATGCAGCGTCAGGCTCCAACTATATAAAACGTCAAGTAGTATGCAGGTTGAGGAGGTTCTTTGTCTCAACATTTATACCCTGAAAGAATATCTTCTGCAGGACGTATTACGATTGTCCATGGGTGGGGCATTGCCTCAGCATCTCTTTGAATCGCTCCCATGTCTCCACAAATGTCTCGTTAGGCAACTGGTGAATAGAAGTAATACGCTTTCTTAACTCTGTAGTCTTGGCAGGAGGTAAGAACTTACATGAATAAGTCATGCAAAGTTCTCCACGTCCTTATCGACCTAGGAGGTAAGCTTTCTTGCCAGCTCAAGCCTTACCTGCAAGAAACCATTTAAATGCTTTTAGTTGGACATATTCGAGAGAAACACCATCAGCAGGAATGGTGTCACACAAATAAAAAAAATACGAATATGCTCCATAGGGCACTCAGTTGGTTCTCCCTCAAACTGAGCCCTCTTAATTAAGGATATAATTGAGATTTAATTTCAAAATCCCTTTGTATCTCAGGAAGCACTATGGATGATTCTAGCACCCTCAGTTTCGGGTGCATGTATTTCTTGGCATTCCTAGGGATAGCATTCAATTGCTCCTGTAATCGAATATGTTGCTCCCGTTCTTGATCTTTCTCGGCTTGCAACGCCTCCATCTTTCTGTGTACAACAACCATTTGTTGGGCGATATCCTTAGGAGTAGCCATTATACGGTTTTCTCGTCTTCTGCGATGAAGGACACATTCAGGCTCAGAATAATAATCAGTTTGATCCAATTCAAGTCAGCGTCTTCCCGCTTGCATAAAGTGAGAAAATAAACAAAAAGAAACAAACTAGAAATAAAAACGGGGTCAGGCTATTCCCAACCCACAAGTAATCAAACACAACACAGTTGCTTCCCCGGCAACGGTGCCAATTTGTTTAGAGGGTTTCTCGACAATAAATAAATTTGTAGTCTAGACCCCGCTGTGTATAGGGAGGTCAGGATCGTCCACATGAAGCAAGGTTATGTTTCATTACTAAACTAAAAAGCAAAAGAGAAGGAAAAACAAAGCAAAGAACAAAGCAAAACAACTAAATAAATGCATAACAAGGGGTCGATATCGGGGTATGAATGCAACAGGAAAACTAAGTAAACAACAAGAAGAAAGGGAAAAATTTGCAAGTCGATATCGACCTTAGCAGGGTCGATATTGAGGTACCTGGTTTGGGATTTGACTCAAAAATAAGGAAAAACTCTAGGATAGGGGTTCACCACAACATAATCATGCAATTTCAAATAACATAAATCATAAATATCATGCCTTTAACATAAAGTTATCAACTGTCATTGAATTAATCAAGCAAATCAATTCACTTAATCTACTTGCTTTGATCTAAAGTTCTCAACTTTCGTCTCAAACTTTATCTCTATTGAAATTCACAACTTTCTCTTTCAATCAAGTTAAGAACATGAACTACTTCAACTTTCATCAAAGTTTTTGCACAAACAAGTAGGAAAATAGATAAAAGGATTTCAATTCATTCATCACATCACCATTCATGCACAATCATGTTGGGTTTCTAACCCCAACCCTGGAAAAGAAGACTACTCACTCATGATTTGAGAATAACAAGCAAAATAATTGAAAGAGAACATAATTGAATTAAAACTAAAGGCTTACTTGAATTAAAATTTCAAACTTGTCTTAGAACGCAAGAAAATCTCCCACAATCTTCTTGCTTGTGCCCCAAGAAACAATCTTGTCTTCAAAATAAACCCTAGAATTGCGTCCCTCCTCAAAATAACGTGTATGATATGAGATAAAGAGTCTAAACAAGGGTATTTATACTAGAATATCCCTCTTAAAAAGTTTCCATAAAAACAAAACCTACTAAAGATAAAAGATTGTGGAATAAAAGCAATTAATGAAACTTTGACTTGGGCGGCTAGGCTGAAAGGGTCGATATCGACCCCTTGGGGGTCGATATCGAGGCTGGTCTTGACTTGATTTCTCATATTTCTTCCTTTTTCCTTTGGATTTTGCCGGGGGTTCTCCCATATTTTCCTTCCTTCCTTCTTCCTAGCATGATCCTCTCTTCCAATGTCCTTTGAATGCATCCAAATCCGCCTCAAAACCTACACAAAAACACACAAATAGTGTAGTTTCCATACTTTTCACAAAATATGTAAACTATACTAGAAAGACACAAAACACTCAAAAAAGAACAACTAAACTAGACTAAAAGACATATAAAAACATATTAAAACTATGCTAAACACATGGACATCAGCGCCTCATCAAGTGTCTTACTCGCATAGTAGATGGCGTGGAGCTTTTTGTCCTTCTATTGTCCTAAAACTGCGCCAACAGCATAATCACTGGCGTCACACATAATCTCAGAGGGCAATGTCCAGTCTGGGGACTGCATAATAGGAGCGGAAACAAGGGACTCTCTTAACTTGTAAAATGCTTCAAGACAATCTAGAGACAACTCAAACGCTACATCTTTCATTAGTAGGTTAGTCAATGGTTTAGCTATCTTAGAAAAGTCTTTGATGAAGCGTCTGTAAAAGCTAGCATGCCCTAAAAAACTCCTAACATCTTTAACAGAAGAGGGAAGGGGTAGTTTTTCAATAAGATCAATTTTAGCTTTATCTACTTCAATCCCTCTCTTAGAGACTAGCTGTCCTAATACAATTCCCTCTTGAACCATAAAATGGCACTTTTCCCAATTAAGCACAAGGTTGGTTTCTTCACATCTTTTAAGTACACATACAAGGTTAGCAAGACAAGTATCAAAGGAAGAACCATAGATAAAAAATCATCCATAAAGACCTTTACAATGTCCTCTATCATGTCAAAAAAATGACCATCATACACCTTTGGAAGGTGGCAGGCCGGGGCATTACAAAGCCCGAATGGCATTCTCTTATATACAAAAGTCCCATAGGGACATGTAAAGGTAATCTTCTCCTGATCATCAAGATGAATTAGGATCTGCCAAAATCCGCTATAGCCATCTAAATAACAGAAACAATCATGCTGGCCTAAGCGTTCTAAAACTTGATCAATAAAAGGAAGCGGAAAATGATCTTTTCTAGTAGCACTATTGAGCTTCTTGTACTCAATGCACATCCTCCAACTAGTTGTGTTATTAGTGGGGATTAGCTCTCCCTTTTTGTTTTCAATAACGGTCATTCCCCCTTTTTTAGGGACTACATGGACCGAACAAACCCATTGGTTGTCCGATATAGGAAATATGATCCCAGCATCAAGTAGTTTAATGATTTCCTTTTTAACCACTTCTTTCATATTAGGGTTTAACCTACGTTGATGCTTTATGGTGGGTTTATGATTATCCTCCATGTATATCCGATGCATGCAAAGAGAGGGAGATATGCCAGTTATATCATCTAGGGAGTAGCCTATAGCTTTTTTATATGTCCTAAGCATAGAAAGAAGCTTCTCTAATTCCTCATCTTTTAATTTAGCGTTGATGATGACAGGGAGAGTAGAGTTAGGACCAAGAAATTCTTACCTGAGAGAGTCTGGAAGAGGCTTAAGCGTTGGAGAAGGCTCAGTTGGGATGAGAAAAAGCTCTTCGGGCTCCGTCTTCAAGACTTCTTCAAGGTATTAAAACGCGGAGATTTCTTCATCCTCGGAGAGGCTCGGTACCGATGCAGAAGGGGTCGGTACCGAGTTGTCTTTGTCTGCCAAGAGACTCGATATCGAGGTGGATGGGCTCGGTACGGAGGCTGCAGGAACTATCTCAGCCCATTGTCGACTTGAGAATGTATCACTTGCCAACAGTCTTCCAACAGGGTCCCCACATTGGATGAATTCATTGTAGGTGTAGAGCATCTTAACTTCGGCTCTATCTGTCTCCTTCATTGTAGGGTTAAACCGAAATTGCACCACATCATCCCCAATTTCGAAAGTTAGGAGTCCACTCCTAATGTCAATTATGGCACCGGCTGCGGCGAGGAATGGTCTCCCTAAGATGATAGGAACTATCGAATCCTCGGGCATCTCCATGACTATAAAATCATTGGGAACAAAGAATTTGCCCACTTCAATTGGAAAGTCGTCTACAACTCCTGTTGCCCTGACGCATGCGCCATCCGCCATGTACAAACCCATGTTGATTGGCTCTAATGGTCCCATGTTGGCTTTTGACCAAATCAACAATGGTAGGAAACTTGCACTGGCACCTAGATCACATAGAGTTTTGAATCTGTGGGTGCCTATACCAATGGTGATAACAAATCTACCTGGGTCACCTAGCTTTTCCGGAAGGGTAACGGATCGGAACTCATCTGTCAGCTTTTTTATTGACCTTTTCCTGCTAAGAATGTCCTTCAAGAATTTTGTGTAAGCCGACATTTCGCTTAGGGCCTCAACGAATGGTGTGGAAATATTTAAGCCCTAACGAAACGCTTGAACTTGCTTTCTGTTGAGTCCTTAGACTTCTTAGTAGGAAAGGGGAGAGACTTCACTAATCTTCGAGCCCGTGGCGGAGGGAGAAGGGTGCCAGTGGGGGCTGTAGCCCCCACTCAACTTTTCAATTTTTTTTGGAAAAATACTTAAATATATATATATAATATTAGATTATTTGATAAAAACTAGTTTATTTGGTTAAAAGAATTAGGTTAAATTTTTTTATAAACAATACAATATAAGTTTTCTCAAATATAATTTTTTTATACAACAAAACACAAAATTTTCTACTGTTCTAAAAATCCCTGTTTAATTCCATCTACATCCTACCTAGGCACTGAAAGGTCCTATCGCAACTAGTCTTTCAGCCCGTTTAGGCGGCCTAGGCGGTCCCTCTCTTCTTAGAGACCGCTTAGTGTTTTTTAGAACACTATTTGTGTAAAAAAAATTATACAAAAAAATTTAGAATATTTTTCAAATTTTTTTGATGTAGCTAAGAATTTGATATAGAGAAATTTAACCCCCTCTGGATTAAATTCCTGGCTACGCCCATGCTAGCCAAGACGGACTCGAGAGGTGGTGCTACCGGGTCGACAATCGGGTCGATCGGTGTCGTAGAAGGATCGGTACCTACCCTGGTGGGGTGGATATCGAGCTTGGGAATCATAGAGTGGTTCGATGTAGAAAACTTACATGAGTTGGGGTCGGTGACGAGCTTGGGAGAATCGGTACCGAGTGGTTCAGGCTCAGTAATGACCTGCTTCGGCACGTTATCGTTCTTCGTCGTGGCGTCTTCTTCAGCACCGGGGTCCTTTTCCTTAGCGTCAACACGATCTGGTAGTGTCTTTCCGCTCCTAAGGGGTACGACCGCTATCTGTCCTCTAGGGTTCTCGTCAGAGCGGCCCGGGAGGTGCCCTTGCGGCCTCGGAATTTGTGAAGACAGGTTTCCTAGTTGTGAGTCAACACTCTTCTTCCAAATATCGAACTCTCCCCATCTTTTCATTCGATTATTGAGGTTGGCTTGGACTCCATTGATTTCATTCTTTACTCCATTAATCCCTTCATAAAGTTCTTGCACCCAAGATGGTGGCTCTTGATAGCTTGGAGGTCGATACGGTGCGGGTCATCTATCGGGAGGGGGAGCTGTATATTTCTGATTTTGATTTTGATTTCACAAGCCGGTAGGTGTTTGGCCTGTCAAAATTATTAGGTCGGTTCCTATATTGTCCTCTCATGTAATTCATCTCAGCATATTTCTCAGCGGCTCTAACCTGCTCAATGTTAATGCAAGCGGAAGTACTATGGGTAGAAGAACCACACTCTTGACAAGGTTAAGAGGTTTTCAGAAAACTTACCTGTTTCTTCAGACGGTTGATCTCATCCTGTAGAAATTGTGACATCGGGATCAACTTCGTCTTTATTTGGCACGTAGAGACGCTTATGTGGCTGAGGTGTTTGTTGGGCTCCATACATAGCATCTTATTTGGTCAGTTTGTCCAACAACTCCCATGCAACAGTGGGATCCATCTCAATAAAGCCGTAGGCAGTGTGCATGTTGATGAGGTTTTTTGTTTCAGCATTAATCCCTCGGAAGAAGATTTTCTGGAGCACATATGGTGGTTTCCCATGAGTGGGACACTGTCTGAGCATCTCCTTGAATCACTCCCACGTCTCTACGAATGTCTCGTTAGGCAGCTGCTGATAAGAGGTGATGCATTTTCTCAACTCTGTTGTCTTAGCAGGGGGGGAGAACTTTGTCAAAAACTGATCATACAAAGCCTTCCAAGTCCTGATAGACTTAGGAGGTAAGCTCTCCAACCAGATTGGAGCCTTGCCTGTAAGCGACCACCTAAAAGCTTTTAACAGAACATATTCTAGAGAGACACCTTCGGAAACAATAGTTTCACATAAATCAAGAAAATAATTAATATGTTCCATAGGGCACTCAGTAGGTTTCCCTTCAAACTAGGCCCGTTTGATTAAGGATATAAATTGAGACTTAATCTCAAAAGTCTTCTTTATCTCCGGAAGCACAATTCCAGACTCTGGCACCCTCAGTTCTAGATGCATATACTGTTTGGTATTCCTCGGATAGGCATTGATTCTTTCTTGCAGGGCTGTTTTCTCAATAGGTCTGGCTTCGAGCTGCCTTTGGAGCTTATTCATCTATTGAGCCATTTCTTCAGGATTCATCGCTATGGCTTGGTTTTCTCTTCTTTTGCGGTGAAGGGTGCGTTCAGGTTCAGAATAATAACCAGTGTTATCAAACTCGATCCTTCGATGTCTTGCTGGCATAAGCTGAGAAAACAGACAAAAGAAAACAAAATTAAAAACTAAAATGGGGTCGATATTGATCGCTCACGAATACGAGGGTCTAGAGATACAATTTATAACCCGACCCCGTTGTAGCACGTGGTGGGTGTCGAACGCTAGGGAAATCTACTCGATTGAGGTGCCTAAACACTAGAAAGCTGGGAAGGAGAACTTAAAACAAAGGAAAACAAAGAGAACAGTCGGGACCGACACAAGTGTCACGTCGGGCCCGATGTTGGCGACAAAGAGGGAAGTCGGGACCGACGTAGAGCAAGTCGGGCTTGATGTAGCTGGTTTTGTCGAACTCAAAGATTGAAAGTAGATCTTGGGCTTTTGGGTTCCTTCTCTAGTAGATTAAGGCTTTTCCACCCCAATTCAAGCAATAAGAAGAAACCCTTTTGTTTGGCTCTTTTATTGACTTCTTGGGCTTCTTCTTCGACCTTTCCGCATGAGATGATTAAGCTCTAGTCTCCATGGTACCTACACACATGCAACCAAACAAAAGGGTTCAAGATAAACTCCATACAACTCAACAAAAGCACTCATCAACACACATCAACACATCAACACAAGGGGAACCCCATACTTAGTCTCTAAACACACATGCATCACAATCCAACATGAATCATCATGGATATCTTCTAACAATGGCTAAGCAAATGATCATACTACATCATGATTAAGCTATAGCCAACAATGAAACACATGAATCCACATGATATCACAAGAAGAGAGCAAAAGCAACATGAATCGACTTCCAACCTATGTCGGGCCTGACACATCCTCAACCTCGGTCCGACTTGATGGACCGACTTCCACAACTCGGGCCCGACTTACCTGGGCACGTTGATCTCGACCTTGTTCATGCTTCGACTCTAACCTCAAATCAACCCAAATCACTCTATCATGCACTTAAATTTTAAATTCAACCATCAAACATCCCTAATCGAAGTTCTAAATGGATCCAAACATGCATAAACAACTTTGAAGCTCAATTTCACAAATCATGCAAATCCACCATTGATGCTCAAGCTCAAACTCTCAATCAAACATGGCATTACTCAATCTATGCAATGAAAGCACAAAATCAAACTAAAATTACGAAAAGAAAGCTACTAGCTCGGGTTGCCTCCCGAGAAGCGCTCGTTTAGAGTCACTAGCTTGACTTCCTAACCTCAATCTCATGGCGGGTGAAACACGGTGAATTGCTCGCCATTGTTGTGCCCATTCCCATTGCCCTCATACCCATAAAACCACCAACGATGGTCTATATAGGCATGGCTCTCCGATTTCGGGCCTCTCTCATCATACTCCTCCAACGAATGAGATTTCTCCTCCTTACTTGCTCCATCATGTTCCTCTTTTCCTACACCAATGTTATCCAAAGAATTCCTAGGAGATTATACCAATTCATCTTTCAAGTCACTAAGGCAAATGTAGGAGTCTCCTAAGTCATCTTTCAAATCACTTAAGCAAATGTAGGAATCAAAAGTTTGGAAAGAATTGTGGTCATCACGAACATCAAAAGGATATAAGTAAGGATACTCTTCATTTCTCCTTGGGCTAGCATTGATCCTTGACTCATCTTGTTCCTCAACTTGCTCCAATAACTCCCTTGCTTGTATTTGTTTATTGAACCCTTCATCACTTCTCGACACAATGACCTCTCTAGCAACTTCCACTTCTTCTCTTTTTCTCTTGGCACTCTCTTCAAGTTTGAGGATAGCCAAGGCGTCCGGCTCATTCAAAGCCTTCTTGAAGTGAAAATCGACCTTTTCTTCACCAATCTCAAAGGAAACCTTACCGTTTTTGACATCAAACCTTGCCCCCGCCGTAGCTAAGAATGGTCTTCCTAAGATTATTGGGACCAAGGGGTCCTCGTGCATGTCCAAGATCACGAAATCATCGGGAACAAAGTACTTTCCAACTCGCACCGGCACGTCATCCAATATTCCCTTAGCCTTGATGATGGAACCGTCGGCCATAGTTAGGGACATATCGGCCGGCTCAATTTCACCTAAATTTGCCCTCCTCCAAATACTAGCGAGCATCACCGAAACACTTGCCCTAAGGTCACATAAGGCTTGGAAGTTTTGAGACCCCACACCAATGGTTATAGCAAAGCGACCGGGATCTCCTAGCTTTTGCGGCAACTCCAAGGTCTTGACCTCATCTTGCATTTCAACTATGGACCTCTTCTTGCTCAAAATCTCCTTTAAAAACTTGGCATAGGATGGCATCTCGCTCAATGCATCGGTGAACGGAATATTGATGTTCAAACCTTGTAAAAGCTTGAGAAACCTCTTGAACTTGTTCTCAACAACATCTTTCGGCTTCTTTGAGGGATATGGAAGAGTTGTTGCACCTTGAATCTTGCTTGGATCAACCTCCTTGGACTTCCCCACTTCACTTGCAACATTTCCTGGTTGGACCGACTTAGGCACCACGTCGGGCCCGATGTCGTGTATCACGGTCCTGGGGCAGAGCTGAGGCAGAGTAGTCGGATCGACATCTGGGTACGTCGGGTCCGACTCACTCTCAACCTCGGTCCGGGGAAGAGGAGTTGATCTTCCTGCTGGGTCGACTTCAGGGAACTTCGGACCCGACTTGCTGGGTAAGTCGGTCCGGCTCTCTTCATTCTTCTTAGGCATGTGTGGCTCGGGTAGGTTTCGGCCACTTCTCAATCCAATTGCCCGGACTTCATTTTGATTGTTTTGAGCTCGGGGGTTCTCCTCGGGTCGGCCCGGAAGTCTCCCATTCTCTCTCGGGGCTTGAGTTGCAATTTGGGTAAATTGATTGACGACTTGCCTCCTCTATGCACCAAACTCATTGAATTGGGTCCTCATCTCCTTGAACCCATCCCTCATCTCTTGAGCCAATGATTGTAGATCATTGAATCCCGATGGATTATATGGTGGTGGTTGCGGCGCCCTTGGCTCGTTTTGGTTGAAGTTGTTGTTGTAGCCTTGAGCTTGACCGTTGTTCCACCGGCCATTACCACCATTGTTGAAGTTGCCTCTTCCACCGAAATTTCCTCGAACATAGTTTGCCTCCTCAATTTGCTCGGCCAAGCGCACTTGGCTCTGATTCGGACAAACTTGTGTAGCATGTGCAAAGGATCCACACTCCTCACAAGCTCTAGCATTTTGCTTGTAGTAGTGGACTTGCCTCTTAAGCTTTCTTACTTCACCTTCAAGGAATTGGAGCTTCACATCCTTGTCAATGTCTTCTCCCTTTGGATCATATAACTTCCTTATACCTTCACCTTGAACTTTCACCTCTTTGCTAGCTTGACTCACCCCATACATGGCCTCATAATCGGATAGCTTGTCAAGTAGCTCCCAAGCTTGATCCGGTGTCAAGTCTATGAACCCACAATCGGTGTGGAGATTGAGCTTGTCCTTCATTGCCGAATTGATGCCTTGGAAAAAGATGTCTTGGAGCACATATGGTTGTTGGCCATGAGTAGGACATTGGCGCAACATCTCCTTGAAACGGTCCCATGCTTCGAAGAGAGGCTCATTCGGACCTTGTTGAAAGCTTGCAATTTTCCTTCTTAGCTCGGTTGTCTTTGAGGGCGGGAAGAACTTCATCAAGAAAGCATCATGGAGTGCCTTCCAAGTTGTGATTAACCTAGGGGCTTGGCTCTCCAGCCAATGTGTGGCCTTGCCCCCAAGTGAGCACTTGAACGCCTTTAGAAGCACATACTCCATCGTCTCCTCGTCGGTAGAGATCGTCTCACACATGTCCACAAAGCGTTTGACGTGCTCTATGGGACACTCATGTGGACGGCCCTCGAATTGATCACGCTTGATGAGGGAGATGAATTGCGTCTTAATCTCAAAATTCTTGGCAACCTCGGGAAGCACAATAACCGGTTCGGGTACCCTCAACTCCGGATGCATGTATTGGCGTGCATTCCGGGGTAGAGCGTTGAGTTGAGCCTCGACCCTCATCCGTTGCTCCCGTTCTCTTCTTGCCACCGCCTCTTGATTGTCCTTCTCAAGTTGTAATCTAGCCATTTCGGCCCTAAGTCGAGCCAACTCCTCATCACCATGGAGAGCTTCATTCTCCATCCTTTTCCTTCTTCGGGCTTCTTTGAGAATACTTTCCGGATCACTCACAAACTCAAGCTCAAGTGTTCCTCGGAAGGAACGAGCTCGCATACACCTACGAAACAAAGACACAAACCAAAACAAATCAAAAACAAACAAAGTGTTTGGGCTATTCCCTCACCCAAATCACGACCAAAACACAAGAAACTCACCAAATTGGCACTCAATGCACTTAGAATTCCCCGGCAACGGCGCCAATCTTTTGATCGCTCACGAATGTGAGGGTCTAGAGATACAATTTATAACCCGACCCCGTTGTAGCACGCGGTGGGTGTCGAACGCTCGGGAAATCTACTCGATTGAGGTGCCTAAACACTAGAAAGCTGGGAAGGAGAACTTAAAACAAAGGAAAACAAAGAGAACAGTCGGGACCGACACAAGTGTCACGTCGGGCCCGATGTTGGCGACAAAGAGGGAAGTAGGGACCGACGTAGAGCAAGTCGGGCCCGATGTAGCTGGTTTTGTCAAACTCAAAGATTGAAAGTAGATCTTGGGCTTTTGGGTTCCTTCTCTAGTAGATTAAGGCTTTTCCACCCCAATTCAAGCAATAAGTGATGATCGGAATAGGATCGAGGTGCTTTCACCCTCGTTCCAACCACTTCTACACATCGATCATTGGGGAAATCCCCTTCGAAGCAAGGTCTTGAGATGGACAAATGTTCACTTTCGTTACTTTGCCAATCACAAGCCTGGATTCCTTACTTTCATAAGGAATTGTAGCTCTATGTAGAGTGGGTTCCTAGATCAAGCACTCAAGGCTTATGGAATTTGGGTTTCTAGCCCAACCTAGCTAGAGTTTTCCCCCATAACCCAAGATCAAGGAGATCTACTCCATATGGCAAACAAAGAAAGCAAACAAATCACAAAGCAAAGCAATCAACATCATCAATCTCAAACCAAAGCCAAATTTCATTTACAAATCAAAAGCAATCCACAAACTCCAATCCAAGGTTTCCAAATCCACAAAATCAAAACAAGGCAAAGCTAATCTATAAACCAAACCTATCAAATCTCCTTCTCCTATGCCGATTCCCTCTCTTCTCCTTCTCCTCTCCTTCCTCCTTGCTCTCCAAGTATCCTCTTGAGAGTTTTTGAGAGTTGGTTCCTTGCTAAGTGTGTGGGAACCTCTTCCAATTAGAAGATAAGAGAGCCTTTATAGATGAGGGGCAAAAGTGGTAGTTTACAATTTCGTGCCTTGGAGCCCAATCCAGCCAGCGACCGACTCGGACCGACACGGAGCGCCTCGGGCCCGACTTACTGGGCAAGTCGGTCGAGGTCGAAAAATCATCTCGGGTCCGGCGTTGGTTCTAACTCGATCCGGACCTCGTTCCACCTTCTTCTTGTTGGCTTTTCTCTTGTTCTTCTTCATGGCTTGCTCCTCTCTTTCCCTCTTAAGCTCGGGCCTTGCTCCATGTTCTGATTCTCCTTCAAAACGACCCTTGATCCATGCCAAAACACCTACAAAACACATAAAACGCGCATAGTCTCCGAATCTCATAGAAATACGGGAACTAAGCTAAAAATGAACAAAACACACAAGAAAAGGGGAAAAAGAAACATATTTACAAAGGAAATCATATATAAAAACACCACCAAATAAAGAGACATCAGATATATTCCCAGACCCAAAAGTAAACAAACAAACATTGTTGCTTTCCCGACAACGACGCCAATTTTGTTGAAGGGCAGATTTAACTCGACAACAAATAAATTTGTAGTCAGGACCCCACTGAGTGTAGGGAGGTCAGATCGTCCACGAGAAGCATGGTTGTTTGATTACCGCACTACGAAAGAAAGAAAACAAAGCAAAACATAGAAAAACAAGGCTACGACAACCCCCGGTATCGACCTTGAAATACTCGGTAACGAGTTTGTACATGAGTAAAAACGAAGGAAATTCAAAGGATAAAAAGATCTAGGACAAGGGTTACCACTACATAATCATTCATATGAACTAGTGTGAAGGATAACTATCATGCCTCAAAGATAAATCTATCAACTTTCGTTGACCTAATCAAGCAAATCAATCAATTTTCATAAATCAATTCACTTCCTACTTGGTTTGGATCCAAAGCTCGGAATTTTCGTTACCGAACAATATCAACATTCAAGATTACAACTTTCTCTTTCGATCAAGTGATAAACTAAAATTACTTGGACTTTCGTCTAAGTATAAGCACAAACAAGTAATTAAAAGGATAGAAGGTAATCATTCAACACTTTCATTCAACCATGCATAAGTATGTCGGGTTTCAACCCCAATCCTAGAAAAGTAGACTACTCACTCATAACTGAAACAAAACAAACACTATATTGAAAGAAAACATTGAAATAAGACTTACTTGAAAATATAGAAATCTTGTCTTACAATCATCCTCGGAATCAAAGAACTATGAAGAACAAAACAAAGGACTCGAACACGGTCCTACTTTCGATCAATCGAACCAAATAGAATCATCTCACAAAACTAACGTGTTCTCTCAAAACGAACTAACGCCCCCCTAAACTTGAACTAAAACAGGGTATTTATACTAAGAGAAACTATCTAACAAAGATCCTAAGAGATAAAAACTTTCATAACTAAAAAGATTACAAGATAAAAGATAGAATTTCAAAAACAACTTTACATGGCGGACGGATCCTGTGTCAAGCCTACAGGGGTTGTGAATGATTTTCCTGTTCAGGTGGGAAAATTCTTTGTCCCAAATGATTTCATTGTCATGGAGATGCCCAAGGACTCGGTGGTGCCTATCATTCTAGGGAGACCCTTCCTAGCCACAGCTGGAGCCATCATTGATGTTAGGAGGGGACGCCTAACTTTCAAGATTGGAGATGAAGTGCTGGAATTCCGTTTTAACCCCACAATGAAAGAGACCAATGAGGCCGAGATCAAAATGCTCTACACCGCACTAACTTCAATGAATGTGGGGACCCAATCGAGAGGTTGTTGGCTTCTGATGCATTCTCCGGCAGAAGGTGGGCGGAGATTGATCCTGCAGCATCGATATCAACCCTAGAAGGGTCGTTATCGAAGCTTCTGGCAGGAAAAGATGAACAAACAAAATCCGCAACCTCGATATCGACCCCCTCTGGGTTGATATCGACTCCTGTGATAGAAGATGAAGAGCTTGTGGCGATTGATTACCTTGAGGAAGTTCTACAGACAGATAATGAAGAACAAATTCTCATCCTGGCTGAGCCTACTCCCACGCTCAAGCCCCTTCCAGACTCCCTCAGGTATGAATTTCTTGGTCATAACTTTATGTTGGGATGTTGTTGGGACCTCTGGTTCTAAAACAATGGATCAACGATGCCATTCTCCGAGTTTTGATAATGACAAACACCATGAGGAACTAATGTGGTTTGTTCAAGTATTTCTAAGGAACGCAGGTACAGCCAAGAACTCCCATGAATGACCAAAAGCCACAGAAGCTCACAATGCAGATTTCCCATCAAGGGAACTCTAAAGAGGAAAGTTCCCATGCAATGGGAACTCCCAGGAATGATCAAGAGAACACAAGCTTACAACGATGAAGAGTCTCCAGCAAGGGAACTCTGAAGAAGACAGTTCACATGAAATGGGAACTCACATGTCAGGACAAGACCGTTCAGCGCAAATCGCGGGATCTTGTCCTGGACAGTCCGAAGGAACAGTCTGAGGCTCAGACTGTCACGCTTGATCCAACGGTCCGATTGATTCAAGAAGTTGACCTAGTTCAAACCAAAGTCACATGTGAAGAAAGTACAACTTGGGCATCAAGCAAAGGGCATTTTGGACACAAATGAAAGACACGATTGCCCAAGCACACCTGGTCTATAAAGCCAAATGAATAGTACTCAGATTGAGTACTTCTCCCAGAACTCACAAATACCCACACCAGATAAAAGAGAAAGAAAAAGAAGAGAAGTCCCCGGCGGCGAGTGTGTGATCTCGACGACGGTGAAGCCGAAGTTCCCAGGGGCAAGGGAACTGAGAAGTCGGTGTAAGGTTTGAGTTACTTGTATTTTGTTGTTGTAAGCTTAGGAACTCAGTTGAGAGGATTCACTAGTGTTGCTAGAGTTAGGTAGAACTCGTAGGAAAAGAGAAGTGTGGATCCGGCTGTTGTAACTAAGCAACAAAGCAATCAATATAAGTAAGTCATTCAAAATCCTCCAAGCAGAGGTAGAGGTTTATCCACACAACTAGTTAGTTGTAGTGGGGTTCCTCTATAAGGGAACTGCGTTCTTTACTGCTTTTAATACTTGCACTTAATTTACTTCCGTTGCCTTGGGAACAGCTTAACAGCCAGTTCCCAAGCTCTTTGCTAACCGTTTACGATCCAACAATTGGTATCAGAGTAGGTTTGCTCTAGATTTGTGTTAGCATCGCAAGTATCAAATGGCTCAGGAACTTACTCAGGTAGGGAACAACACTAGTAAGCCGCCGAGGCTTATTATAGGAAGATTCGAAAGCTGGCAACGCGACATGAAGGATTGGATGGGTGGCCAGGACTACCAACCCTGGTGTGTTATCGAGAGAGGGAACTTCGAAATTGATCCAGCTATAGTCAACGACCTCTCAAAGTGGGGACCCAACGAATACAAGTGCATGGAGGCCAACTACAAGGCCAAACAATACCTTAAGAGGTCCATGTGCATGCAAGACTGTGACAGAGTAGCAAATCTTGACACAGCTAAGGAAATATGGGAGGTCATTCAACAAATGCACGTTGGGAACTCAGATTCCCAAAGAAAACCCGCAGTGAAGGACCTCTCGGATGTCACTTGTTACAAGTGCAACAAGAAAGGTCACTTCGCTAAGGAATGCCCACAGGGAACGGACAACCGGAAGCAAGGGAAAGAGGCCTACATCGCCACCTGGAGCGATGATGAGGACGAAGATCCCGAGTCATGGGCACTCCCAGACATGTGCGGAATGGCCATAGGAGAAACCACTGGGGAACAACTCAGTGAGGTAACCACTGAAACTGTTCTTGCTTCTTTGAATAACTAATGAATAACCTGAGTTGTTGAAAATTCTCTCAAGTCTTGTCAAAGATAATATAAAACTGCAAAACAAGTTGGAAAAACAGGAACACATAAATGCTCAATTAGTTGGTCTTGAAACCTGTCCCAACTGCATATCCCTTCTTGAAAAACTCAAGTCCCATGTGTCCCACATCGTAGATCTAGAAAATGAAATCAAAACTCTAGAGAAAGATGAGAACACCCTCTAACAAAACCTGAGTAAAACTCCCGAACATCTTGAAGCCTCTAGTTCCCAAATCAAGTTTGTCCCAGCCAAACACGACATAAGATACAAAACTGAGAGCCCAAAGAACGGGAAGTCACCCCTGAGTGAACATGAAATCCATGAGTGTAGGGCCTTAGAACTCCAATGTGAGAAACATAAAAAATGCTCATCTCGAGGAGAAAATCAGGTTCCTAGAGAGTGGGAAAGGTGGTGAGAAAGATTATTACACTAGGAACACTGGACATAGACTTTATGTCCAAATTGCTAAGGGAAACGGGTCACGGGTGTACAATAAGGAAACTATGGATAGGAAAAGAATCCAGAGACCACACCCAAAATACTACCTGGGAGAATACTATAAGACGTGCTGGAACTGTGGTGCTCATGGGCACTACAAAGAAACATGTCCCAAGAAGAGAGCCCAAACCCTCAGAAATCGTGAGTTCCTGAACAAACAAAAACATCATGCTAATCACCAAAGGAACTCCAACTCTCAAATCACTCATGATATCAACATCGCTGACTATGTTTTAAATGAGAATATTTTCCCTTGCAAAGGACCTGGCAAGAGTCGTCTTGCCTGGGTCTCAAAACCCTAACTTTACCTTGTAGGTGGCAGTGAGAGGGAACAATGCATGGTTCATAGATAGTGGATGCTCGAACCATATGACCGGAAACAAAGATATCCTCATCTCACTCCACACTCATGCCGAAGGAGGCCATGTCTCATTTGGCAATAAAAACAAGGGAGAAGTAATTGGAAAGGGAGAAGTGTTGCTAAATAGATCAATCAAAGTCAACAATGTCAATCTGGTGAAAGATCTGGGATACAATCTCTTAAGTGTTGCCCAAATGTGTGATCAAGGGAACAACGTTGTCACCTTCGACTCAAAAGAATGCCTAGTCATCAACAAAAAGACCAACAAAGTGATTCTGAGAGGAAGAAGGCACAACAACGTTTATGTAGTAGATACAAAATTTGAACCACCAATGAAGGTGTGTCTTGCGAGTTCCCACGATGACACGGAACTCTGGCACCGAAGACTATGACATGCAGGTGTCAATCAAATCCTGAAGCTCTATCTACAGGATCTGGTCATCGGCTTCCACGGATCAATCTCAAAGGAGTCCAAATGTGTGAAGCATGTGTTCGAGGGAAATAGACTAGGAACTCGTTCAAACCCAAAAAGGTGGTGAGCACAACCAGGCCTTTAGAGCTAATTCACATCGATCTCTGTGGTCCCATGCGAAAAGCCAGCTATGGTGGATAAAGGTACATGTATGTCTGAATTGATGATTTTTCTAGATTCACCTGGGTTATTTTTTTGAAGGCAAAATCACAAGCTTTTGAAGAGTTCGAGCCTTTCATCAAAAGAACAGAAGTAAGCATGGGGCTAAAGCTGAAAGCCATCAGGTCTGACCATGGAACTGAGTTTCAAAACTCAAAGTTCGTTAACTTCTGTGGCAAACATGGGATCTCTCACAACTTCTCATCCCCTCGCACTGCTCAGCAAAACGGAGTGGTCGAGAGAAAGAATAGGACCTTGGAGGACATGGCCAGGACCATGATGTTTGAAAGCGGAGTTCCTGAGTATTTCTGGGCTGAAGCCATTGCAACAGCTACGTATATCCTGAACCGAGCCATGACAAGGCCTATGATCAAGAAGACGTCCAACGAGCTCATCAACGGGAGACAACCGAACATCTCCCACCTAAGGACCTTCGGATGCACATGCTTTGTCCATAACAATGGCAAAGACAACCTTGGCAAATTTGATCCTAGAAGCGATGAAGGGATCTTCCTGGGATACTCATCGCAAAGCAAGGCTTATAGGGTCTATAACAAATGGACCAAGAAGATAGAAGAAAGCATCCATGTCTTCTTCAACGACAAATCTGTAAAAATGGGAACAGAGACCCATGGGAAGGGAACTCTGTTCAAATTGGTCAGACAAGAAGATGATGATGATGACGATGATGAGCCAAGGAAGAGAGATGAAGACTATCCAAGTGCAAGTAACATTCCACAACCAGGGAACAACGAAGGAGATCCAACTCTCACTGATCAAATCTCCCTCGAGGTCCCCTCCTCAGAAGAACTACAAGATACCTCCAACTCTCTTGTTCCCCAAGACAATATCCTGCCAGAATCAAGTTTTCAGGGGGAACAAAGAGGGATCTTGCCAGGAATTTCTGAAGAAACACTCAATGAAGAAGCTGAAGCTGAGTGTTCCCATGAAAAGGAAGCCTCTGCAAAAGATGACACAAGTGCAAGGGAACCCACTCATACAAGAAACTTTCAACAAAGGAAGGACCACCCCATTGAGAAGATCATCTCCCCTTATGATAAAGGTGTACAAACTCGTTCCTCTCTCAATAATTTTTGTGCTTTTAACGCGTTTGTTTCAATGGTGGAACCCAAAAATATCAAAGAAGCCTTGAAGGACCCAGATTGGATCCAAGCTATGCAACAGGAGCTCCACCAATTCGAGAGGAACAAAGTTTGGAAGCTAGTTCCTAGGCCCAAGAACAAGAACATCATAGGAACTCGATGGGTCTTTAGAAACAAGCTCGATGATATTGGAGCTATAGCAAGGAACAAGGCTAGACTGGTGGCACAAGGCTACAAGCAAGAGGAAGGAATCGATTACGAAGAGACTTTCGCACCAGTCGCCAGGATTGAAGCCATCCGACTCTTAACTGCCTATGCTGCTCACAAGGGATTCAAGCTCTATCAAATGGATGTGAAAACAGCCGTCCTCAACGGACATCTCAAGGAAGAAGTATATGTGGCCCAACCCCCAGGATTCGAAGATGAGAAGCTACCCAACCATGTCTACTTCCTGGAGAGGGCCCTCTCCGGACTCAAACAAGCTCCCCGAGCTTAGTATGACACGTTTGCTCAATTCCTCTTGTCCTATGGATACCTTTGAGGTTCCATAGACAAGACTTTGTTTTTAAAGAAAGAGTCTAAAGACATTTTGATTGTGCAAGTATATGTTGATGACATTGTTTTTGGAGCAACTAACGAAACTCTTGTAGAGATATTTAAGGACCTCATGAGCAGTGAGTTTGAGATGAGTCTCATTGGGGAACTCACGTTCTTCTTGGGACTTCAAATATCTCAAACTAAGGAGGGAACAAAGATTCATTAACAAAAATACATCAAGGAAATGCTTGTAAAGTATGGGATGGAACACTCCAAGCCTAATGATACTCCCATCTCACCAAATTCAAGGCTTAATGCAGATGAAACAGGTATAAGTGTGGACCAAAGGAACTATTGAGGTATGATTGGGTCCCTTCTCTACTTAACAGCTAGTAGACCTGATATCATGTTCTCCGTATGCCTTTGTGCTCGTTTTCAAGCTAACCCTATGGAATCACACCTGAAAGAGGTGAAGAGGATTTTCAGGTATCTCAAAGGGAACGATAACTTGTGCCTTTGGTATCCAAGGAACAGTTGCCTTGAGCTCATTGCATACACAGATGCGGATTTTGCAGGGCACCTTGTGGATAGAAAGAGCACATCAGGAATGGTCCAGTTCCTAGGGTCATGCTTGGTTTCATGGGGATCTAAAAAGCAAAACTCAGTGGCACTCTCCACAGCTGAAGCAGAATATATGGCTGCCGCATCTTGTTGTTCCCAAGTTCTATGGCTTAAGTCACAACTCCAGGATTACGGTATGCCTTTTGGACCAGTTCCCTTACTTTGTGATAATACTAGTGCCATAAAGATTTCCAAAAATCCTGTGCATCATTCTAGGACTAAGCATATAAATATAAGGCATCACTTTCTACATGGCAATGTTGAAAGTGGGAACATCTTGATGGAACACTGTAGAACTGAAGAGCAAATTGCGGACATTCTCACCAAAGCTTTAGGCAGAGGTCCCTACCAGCGTTTTCGAATGCTTCTAGGGATGATTACTCTAAACTAAACAAGTCCCTATTTGTCTCTCCCTCAATGCCTGACTAGTTTTTCTAAGAGTGCATGATAGGGAACTTGGATTTATTACTTTCACTTTGCCATGATTACTAGTCTAAATATAAATGTGTACAAGGGAACTTTATCTCTTTTGGACCTACATGATCAACCAGAGTTACCTTTATCCCTCCTTACAAGCCACTATGACGGTTGATCATATAACCTACCCTAAGCCAGGGACCAGACAAACGCTTCTCATGAGCCAAAATGTTTACTCCTTTATCGAGTCGTAAATTATCTGGTTCCCTTTGAGTTCCCTAGCCCCACAAAAGGATGAGTGTGAAGTTTCCCTAACCACTTCACTCTCCCTGACCTTGATACGATCATGGGACCTGGGACACACAAACAAGGGAACGCTGACTCCTCTAAGAAGATGAACTGTCACTTGGGAAGCGGGATTTTGTGTCAGAAACTCTGAAGCGTTAAGGGCCAAGTATTCAAATTTTGAAAGGGCTTCCCTAGAGATCGTGACGCGTGTCAAGAGGAGTGCTACGGAAGTTGAAACGATGCCCCACGTTCATTAGGCAACGGTTATCGAGGTTTTCCCACTTCCCTTTCTACCCTTCGCCCCTTCTCTCCTTAACACCCTAGTTTGCTATATTTGGGATCTTATTCCATCTTCCACCTTTGTCATTCTTCTTCTCCACATCCATTTCACTCTCTTTTTCAAGAAACCTCCAAAACCTTCTCTCTTCCCAAAATTTTCTCAAATGGCCTCCACACACACCTTCGCCCAAATTAAAGCCTGGGTTCTTGCAAATCCTAGAACCCTCTTCGTCTCGCAATTAAACGAGATTGAGAAAGAATCCGATCCAGTCATGAAAGACGTCCTCATCGGAGGGATCTACAACCAAGTAAGCCCTTTCTTACCACCTCCTCGTCCGGCCGACCAAACTTTGGCCTGGACCTCCTCTTCCGCCACCTCCTCTGAATCCCTTCCTCCTCCTTCAACCACCAACACCTGCTCCGGCACTATCATTCTTGACAGTTTCAAATATGCTCGTCCCTCTATAAACGAGAAGCCCAGAAAATCCAAACATCACAATTCATCCAAAAAACACCATTCATCCAAAGACCCCTCAAAATCCAAACATTCCAAAAAATCCAAACACTCCAAAGATCCCTCACAATCAAAAAAACGCAAACACTCTGAGGTCTCTGAATACTCGGAGCCCTGAAAGAAATTTTTCTTCACAATTGACGATTACTTGAACTACTCCAAGGACAGTTCCTGTGTCGCCAAACCCCCCTTTGTCTTTCATTCGGACTCTGGGACCTCCCAAACCCAGAGTCCACTCACCTCTTCTTCCCTCCCTCTTCCCATAAGTGAGGGACCTCCCAAACCCCTTCCCCCAAAACACAAGACTCCTCCACCACCTCCCTCTGTTCCCACAATAAAGGGAACTCCACCTCCACCACTCCCCTCTGTTCCCACAACAACGGAAACTCCACCTCCACCTCAAAAAACTCCTTCCCCTCCTTCCTCATCCAAAAACACTTTTGTCCCTCCAACTCTTGCCTCGGGGACCTCTACTCCCCAGGTTCCCATATCAACTCCTCTTCCCTCTTCTACACAACTCTCTACTCCTCTTTCTTCTTCTATCCCTTCTTCCACCAAATCCCCCACCACCAAAAAACTCCCCACTCCCTCTCCATCCAAATTTGTCGTCGTCCTTACCTCGGACGAGATGACCTTCCTCTATCCGCTGTCCTCGGAAAAATATCCAAGGATCCTTCTCCTCTCATAATGAGAGCTGTAGAGGAGGAGGCCCAACTCAAGGCTGTGGAGGACGAGCTCAACATGGTCCCAACTGAAGCCACAACAGAAGAAGGGACCAAGTCCCCAGAAAAAGTGGCTCCTGAAGAGCCCTTGGAAGAAAGGGACCCAACACCGGCTGTTGGTGCTGAGGCAAGCACAAGTCATCCTGAGGGTGACAAGGAGGATTCAAGCTCAAGCTCGAGCTCCTCCGAGGAAGAAGGGACCTCCAATGAGGAGGTCGAAGAAGAAGAAGAGGCTCCAGCTGCTAAGGAGCCCGCTAAGATCCCAACACCTGGACACCAAATGGTGGTGTCCGAGGGTTCCCAACAGCCAAGGGAACGAGTGCTAATCATCGAAGCGGCTGAGCCCTCTCAGCAGAAAGGACAAAGAACGGTCTCAAGAGGGAACACTTCAAAGAGCACTACTAGAAAGGGGAAGGGACCTGCGCTGAAGAACCTCCCTGTCGATGAGACTCGCAAGCTCCTCCCCCCACTCATTGTTTCTGAAGAGATGCTCAATGAGAATGGACTGGGGGAACTGTGGGACCTGATCAAGGCCCAAGGCTGGGAGCACATATGCAAGGAAGTCGTGAGTGTAGATCCCTCAATGGTGCGTCGTTTATACAACGACTTTGTAGTCAACAAAGACGGCACCCAGGGAACTCTCCATCACGAAGCTGTAAGATATTTGATGGCTAAGAAGGATGCCAAGCCTAGGCTACTTCGTTGGATGCTCTTATTGAAGGAATTCGATCATGAAATCCGAGACAAGAAAGGAGCAGAAAACTTTGTGGTGGATCACCTATCTAGGTTGCCAGTTGAACACATCACGGATTCCAAGAATATTGTACAAATCGACGACTCCAGACCGGACGAGCACCTCATGCTGAACGAGGTTGAAATCTACCAAAAGCTCCTTACCGACCTTACCAGGATTGGTATCGATCCTTCATCAAAGAAACTGTGGAACACTGAGCACATCGGTACCAAGGCAGGACAGCTCGAGATATGGAGCTCGGAAAGGTCGTTACTAAGGAGATTAATGAAGTTCGAGGGTCCAAATCGACCTTTGAAGGATCAGTAACGACCCCCCCAGGTATGTTTTCTAACCTTATTTCCAATTCAAATCCTTCCTCATCTTTTTCTTCTACTTCTCTTCATTCAATTCATGCTATAAGAGGGTCAAAAACCCCTTGGTTTGCGGATTTTGCTAACTACCTTGTAGGAGGCGTCATTCCTGAAGGCATGACCCCACAAAAAAAGAAGAAGTTTTTACATGATGTCAAACAAGACTATTGGGATGATCCTTAAGTTTAAACAAGGAAGTGACCACCTCTTTAGGCGTTGTATTCTAAAAGAAGAGATAGAGAGCGTAATCCATCAATGTTACACTCTCCCAACCGGTGGCCATGCAAAAGGTTTCAAAACCACGACGAATATTCTTCAAAGTGGACTCTATTGGCCAACCATTTTCAAGGACATAAAGGAATATGTGACTTCATGTGATGAATGCGAACGCTCTGGAAAAATCACTTAGAGACATGAGAGCCCTCTAACAGGGAACCTAGAGGTCGAGCTTATCGACGTTTGGGGCATAGACTTTATGAGACGCTTCCCCTCATCTGGCCCCTATAAGTATATCCTTGTCGCGGTTGATTATGTCTCCAAGTGGGTAGAAGTCGTCGCTACAAGAACCAATGACGCCAAAATTGTGGCCAATTTTATTAAGATTAACATTTTTCCCAGGTTTGGAGTACCACGTGTTCTCATTAGTGATGGTGGTTCACACTTCATAGAGAGAAGTTTTGAAGCTCTCTTGGCTAAGTATGGGGTATCACATCGGGGGGCGACACCATACCATTCCCAAACTAGGGGCCAAGTGGATGTTTTAAACCGACAAATCAAGAGCATTCTAGAGAAGACAGTCTCTCGCTCAAGGAAAGGTTGGTTATCCAAGCTCGATGACGCTCTGTGGGCTTTTAGAACGGCATACAAAACACCCATGCACACCACTCCCTGCAACCTAGTTTATGGCGAGGTGTGCCATTTGCCAGTCAAGTTGGAACATAAGGCTTTATGGGCGCTCAAGGAGCTTAACATGGATCTCGACAAGGCCAGTGCAAAACGGTTCATGGACTTGCAAGAAGTAGAGGAGTTGAAGCTACGGGCGTATGAAAGCGCCGAAATCTACAAGGAGCACACCAAGCTATGGCATGACAAGAAGTTGGTCCCAAAAACCAATGAAGTTGGTGACAAGGTACTTCTCTTTAACTCTAGACTTTGTTTATTTCCAGGGAAATTAAGATCAAGATGGAGTGGGCCTTTCGTGGTCCACCACATTTATCCCCATGGAGCGGTTGATCTAGTAGACAATAATGGAGCCATCTTCAAGGTTAATGGGCATCGGTTCAAGAAATATTATGAGCAAACCGACCCGGGTGAGGAAATCTGAGCCACATGGGCTCTAACTTCCTCTGACTAAGCTAAGGTAAGTTCGTCGGGCTAACGACGTTAAAAATAGCGCTTACGGGAGGTAACTCGCTTTGATTTTATTTTTCATAGTACTTTTTGCTAGCTTTCTTTTGTTTTTTTAGGGATAGATTTTAGTTTTTTTTTAAAATAAATTGCTTTTAATAAGTGAAACAGGAAAAAGTTGAGGCCAAAAGTGGGTGAATTCTAACCTTTGCAAGAACCGGATTTTGAACCGGATCCACATCAGGTAAGTGCCTATTACTTTAATTTCCTTCTTTTTTTACATACCCCACCAAACCCTACCTCCTCCCTCCACACCAAAACCCGCCTCTACTTCCTCCCAAATTCCCGACGCTCCCTTCCACCAACACCGACCCCTCTCTCACGCCTCTCGCACCACCTACACCATCGCCGGTTTTTACCACAACCATTACCCCGATCTGTTGAACCGCACTGCCGCCTATGCATGAGAGACCCACATAGCAACACTCCTAGTCCCGTACCCTGATTCCACACCCCAAGCCCCTCTCATTCGTTACCGAACCAAACCCCTTCGTTACCGATCCAAACTTCTTTTCAGTTACCTTCTAATTTCGGATTTAAGGTATGAGTTCTCAAGCCTTCATCTTCAATGGTGGATTTCTTGAGTTCAATGGAGATTCTTGGTTGATTTATGCATATTTAGATCTAGAACTAGGTTGAAGTTCTTAAGCACAAATTTTTGCCTCTTTCCCTTGATTTGATGTTCATTGTTGATCAATGATGTTCTTCCATGCTTAAAAATTGAATTATCTTCATTTTTTATAGCATGCACCTAATTGTTCTTGAAATTTCTTGATCTACATCTTGTTTTTAGCAATTTGGCATGATTTTTGGATTCTTTTGGATAAGCATGGGGTTTATGATGCTTGGAATTCTTTGAATTGATGCTACATATGCTAAATTGTGGGCCAAGAACCAAAAACTCGGCCTTTTCTCAAATCTGTACACAGCAGGGTCGATATTGACCCCTAAGGGTCGGCATTGACCCCTGCCGAGTTCTCCTTTCTTACTTTTTGTATGCATTTCGATATACTTATAGGTTTTTTCTTGGCTCTAATATGCTTAATCAATTCCACTTTTGGTCAATTATGCATATGTGCTTAGTTCTGCTATCTATATGGCATGCAATTAAGTAAAAATTGAGTACTTTTTAGCTTATGTCGTACCAGGTCATCAACCACATCGAAGCTCTCTCGTTCGAAGAACGATCCTACCCTGATCTGGTAAAGGCGTGCTCTGTCGGATCCGAGGAGATCGAGATGTCAAGTAAGTCTCTTCCACTTCCTCTCGGTAAATCTTTCTTCTTTCTTCTAAAAAATCTCGCCCACCTTTTTATGCCGCCAGGTTCAAGGACAACCCGTTCTACCACTGCGCTGACTACTATGGAACGAGTTGAGGATCGAAAGAAGAGAAAGGCTAAGTCGGCTTCTACGGCAGATACAGTGTTGACGGTTCCGGACCCAAAAAAGCCTCCTGAGGTTCGAGTATCTTCCCCTAAGAAAAAAGCATGTTCAGCCCTTTCCGATCTCCCAAAGACGATGATGTCTCTTGATATGGCTGCTGAAAAGTGCTTGAACTCCTTGACACCTCTCCATGTGGGAAGTTATCGCGGTAAGGAAGATCGAACATCTTTCCCGGATTTTTTCGGCGAAATTCTAGCGGCGCAATGGCAGGTTTGCTTTCTTCGTCACCCATTACTCTTCTTTTTTACTCCTTTTCTAATTTTTTCCTCCCTTTGCGCAGGGCTTGCAACTTTCTCTTTCTGCCTTTGAATCTTTCAAGGACCTTCCCGATGAATTGGCTCAGAGCAAGATCAATCTTCAGCTTGAGATGGATAGGAGCAACATCTTAAGTCACGAGAAAATGGCTTTGGAAAAGAAGGTTCACGACCTGATGAACAATCTTGAGAGGGTTTCTAAGGAGTCCAGAGAGTGGGAAGAGAAGTTTGTGGCGTCTTCCGCGGAGCTGCTTTGGCGAAAGAGATTGAAGATACTACTGATTACTGGTCTTGCCGGGCTCGAGTGGAAATGATGGAGGAGTTTGCGGCAGGGAGGCACACTTCGTGGGATGCTAAGAAGGAAAGGGAGCTGTTTGAAAGCCTGTTTTCTGACGAGGTGATAGCGGCTAAAAAGTCTTCGGTCGTTGATGATATTGCCTCTGTTGCCAAAGTGGTTGCCCAGGTGGAAAGAGACAACCAACCCTCTTGTTCCTTGTTCCTTTTTTTTGGTGAATTTCGGACAAAGTCTTACCCCCAATGTGTTGGGGTTGTTTAAAAACTTCCATCTTGTATGGCCGCTTCGTTTTAGGGCCCCTTTTGTGGACAAGTTTTATGCCCCGCGTTAGTTTATGGGTTTTTATTTTGATAATTTGTTGTCATTACCTTGGATCTATGTTTGGTCTTTTTTTTTGCAGGTAAGCAGATTGCGTAGCGGAAGAAAAGATCAACATGCTCGTAGTGAAGTTGGCTTTGCTTGTTACATGTATTTGCAACTTTCGTGATAGATTTGTTAGTATAGCGCTTTTTATGTTAGATGCGTAGAGAGAGAATATTGTATGTGTCTTGAAATGTAAATTCTTCTTCTAATAACTTCATGGTTCGTATTACAAATAAAAACTCTATTTGCTCTTGAATACTCGTTGCTTGTTCTCGTCTCTTGCATCTTTTGACTAGTCGTAGTGTGCACAGCGTTGCCTGATCATAAGGCGAGGGCCCATGTTTTGGCCTGTAACGTCACAAGGCGTCCCTTGTTAGTTTTTTCTGATGTTGTTGATATCATTGTCCTTGTACGTGTATGAAAATATAATAACATAAAGGAAAATTTTAATGCAAATTACCTTATTAGAACTCGTTGTGCTTCAAAAGTGATACAACTTTAAGTTTATTGCATTCCAGCTTCTGGGGACTGCTTTTCCTTCTTGCGTCATTAACTCATAGGCTCCTTGTCCTATTATCTTTGTAATTCGGTATGGTCCTTCCCAATTTTCTCCTAATTTTCCAGCATTTAACTCTTGCGTATTCTGGAAGACTCTTCTTAGCAACCAGTCTCCCACTTGGAACACCTTAGCGTTAACACGTTTGTTGTAACTTCGAGCTACTCCTTGCCTGTATGACGCCATTCGAATTGAAGCTTCGTCTCGTAACTCGTCGATAGTATCCAAATGATGTAACAAGTTGGACAAGTTTGACTCCTCAGTGGTAAGTCCGTACCGAACCGTAGGCAAAGTTATTTCTACTGGTAATACGGCTTCGCATCCATAGACCAAGGAAAAAGGTGTATGACCTGTTGCGGTCTTGGGGGTTGTTCGATCTGACCATAAGATAAGGGGTAATTCATCTGCCCATTTCCCCTTTGCTTCTTTGAGCCGCTTCTTCAGGTTGTTAATAATCACCTTGTTACTTGCTTCTGCTTTCCCGTTGGCTTGTGGGTAACGAGGCGTCGACATCACTAACTGTATGTTGTATTGATGGCAAAATGACGTCGTCTTGTCACTGATGAATTGGGACCCGTTGTCGCAGACTATGATGGATGGTATTCCAAACCTGCTCAGGATATTTCTCTTTATGAAGGAAATAACTTGGGTGTCTTTAACTTTTTTAAGGGCTTCAGCTTCAATCCACTTGGAGAAGTAGTCGGTCATCGCCAGAATGTAAACTCGTTGCCCCGAGGCTGGAGGTAATTTTCCCACAATATCCATCCCCCATTTCATAAATGGCCAAGGAGATGTTATGGGGTGTAACAGCTCTGATGGTTGATGTGGTATAGGTCCATGACGCTGGCACGCGTCACATTTGCGAGCAAATTCCACTGCGTCTTTGTTCATGGTTGGCCAATAGTAACCCATCCTGCTTGCCTTCTTTGCCAAGTTGCGACCCCCTGTGTGGTTTCCGCATTCCCTGATGCATCGCGTAATACCTTCCGTACTTCTTCCTCCTTTATGCATCGCGTGTGTAACCCTGATGACATCCACTTAAACAAAACGTTATCCTTAACCGCAAAGGTAAAATCTTTTACCTTAAGTCGTTGAGCTTCTTCCTTGTCTTCTAGTAACACTCCGTCTTGTAACCACTTTAAGTAAGGGGTTACCCACGATCTGTCTTCATCGGAGTTTCGAACTTCTAGTATGTCTGCTTCTTTGGTTATGGATAGCGCATCAAGGTATACGAAAGGTATCTTGTCGTACTCCCTTGGGTCAATTACGGATCCCAGGTTGGCTAAAACGTCTGCTTGTGTGTTGGCATCTCTTGGAACCTGCCTTATCTCGAACAGTTTAAAGTGCCTTATGACTTCATGAACTTTTTCTAAGTATGCCTTCATCTTCGAGTCCCTGGCAACATATGAATTTGTAACTTGATTTACAATAAGCAACGAATCACAGATTACCTCGATCTCTTGTACGTTCAGATCTTTGGCGATAAGCAGCCCTGCGATAAGCGCTTCATATTCTGCTTCGTTATTAGTAGCCTTAAACGTGCATCGAACAGCTTGGGCTATCCTATCCTCCTGTGGTGACTTCAGGACTACCCCCAATCCTACACCCATCTTATTTAACGCTCCATCCGTATGCATCAGCCATTTACCATTTCTTGTTATTTGCAGCACGTCTTGGTCTTCGCTTTCTGAAGTGGTAGGAGTGAAGTCGACCACAAAATCTGCCAACACTTGAGATTTCATTGCCGTTCGGGGTTCGTATGTGATGTCGTAACCATTTAAGTGAATTAACCACCTGGTTAGCCGACCTGATAACTCTGGTTTTGACATGATACTCTTCATCGGATAATTAGTTCTCACAATTATAGAATGACTTTCAAAATAAGGACGTAACTTTATAGAAGCCATTACCAAAGATAACACTAATTTTTCCATGGGGGAATACCTCGTTTCTGCATCCAACAAGGTTTTACTTACGTTATAGATAGGCAATTGGTCTCCATTCTCCTCTCTGATCAAGACTGCACTTACTGCCACTTTGGTCACAGCTAGGTACACATACAGGTTTTCTCCTGGCTTCGGCTTGGATAACACCTGCGGATTTGATAGATACTTTTTCAATTCCTCGAAGGCTTTTTCATGTGCATCTGTCCATTCGAACGACTTGTTCTTCTTCAGGATGTCGTAAAACAGTTTGTTTATGTTTGAGGATCTTGATATGAATCGGTTTAACGCAGCCACCCGCCCTGTTAGCCTCTGTACGTCTTTGACACACTTTGGGGATTGCAGCTCCATTATGGCTTTGACCTGCTCAGGGCTCACCTCGATCCCCCTCTGCGTTACTATGTATTCGAGGAATTTTCCTGACGTTACTCCAAAAGAGCACTTGGTGGGATTTAACTTCATTTGGTAGTGCCGCAGAATCTCGAACGCGTCTCTTAAGTGGTTGACATGGTCCTCCGCCTTTAATGATTTGACCAACATGTCATCTATATACACTTCCATTGTATCCCCCAGCTTATCCTGAAACATCTTATTAACCAATCTCTGATAAGTAGCACCTGCATTTCTTAATCCGAAGGGCATAACTTTATAACAATAAGTTCCCTGATTGGTTACGAATGCGGTTTTTTCTTGATCGTCAGGATGCATCATTATCTGATGGTACCCACTAAAAGCATCCATGAAGGTCAAAAGTTCATGCCCCGCCGTTGCGTCCACCATTGCATCTATGTGAGGCAAGGGGAACGAATCTTTGGGGCATGCTTTGTTTAGATCGGTAAAATCTACGCAAACGCGCCATTTATCGTTTTTCTTTTTAACTACAACCACATTTGCAAGCCAATCAGGGTATTGTACTTCTCTAATTTTACCAGATTCAAGTAAGGATTTTACCTCATCATTTATTACCTGATTTCGCTCGGGAGCGAACTTGCGCCTTTTCTGCTTCACTGGTGGCACTTTCTTATTGACATTCAAGGCGTGGGTAATCACACCAGGATCAATGCCTATCATATCCTCGTTTGACCAAGCAAAACAATCTTTGTAGGACCGTAGAAATTCTACTATCTGCTCGCGTAGAGTCGGTTCCAGATCTGCTCCTATTTTAATCTTTTTGGAGGGCTCTAATGGGTCAAGGGCTACCTCTTGAAGCTCAGGTGTCTCCGGCTTCGCGTAACAAGTAGTCATTCTACAGTCCTTTAATTGCTAATCCGACATCTTCTTCTTCGCTTCAGGCCGTGGGTTCTTTGAGGTTGTTGCCTTCATTGTTACGGAATAGCACTCCCGTGCCAACTTCTGTTCCCCCTTAATCTCTTGAATTCCCCAAGGTGTTGGGAACTTCACACATTGGTGATAGGTGGAAAGAATTGCCTTCATCCCATGTATCCATGGCCTGCCTAAAATGACATTAAAAGGTGACGGGCAATCGAGTACTTGGAATTTTACCTGATAATTGACTCCTCCCGCAATGGTAGGTAGTGATATCTCCCCGATTGTGTTGCGTGATTCTCCACTGAAGCCTACCAAAGTAGTTGACTTCTTGGTGATGTCGTCCATCCCGAGACCTAAACTGTACAAGGCGTCCAACATAAGTAAGTTAGTAGAGCTTCCATTATCAACTAAGATCCTTTTAACAAGAAAATTAGCTATGGTCAGAGAGATTATCAAGCAGTCGTGATGAACTTCCTCTTCTTCGACATCGTCGAAGGTGATCGACATCATGGCGAGATTTGATCGTGATGGTGTTTTTGGGCATTCTCTCCTGGCGTCCCTTGCAATTCGCTTGGCTGTGGAGTAAGTTATACCACAGATCTCCGACCCCCCTGTAATGACGTTAATTACTCCGGTGTGCTTTGGCGGGGGTGGTGGAGTGGCTTTTTCTCTGTTACGGTCCAACTGCTCCTTTGCTTTCTCCGATATTAGTTCTCTGGGATGCCCCCTTCGTAGTAGTTCGCTTACTTCTTTCCGTAACGCAATACACTCGTCAGTCCGATGGCCATGGTCAAAATGGAAATCACACCATCTGGTCTTGTCTTTATGCTGTGCCGACATGTTACTTTTTCGGGGCCATTTTACAGTGTCCCCCTTGGTGTTGAGAGTTCGGACCACTTCAGTCGCGTCTACGCGAAAATTGTAGTGAGAAAGTTTTGGAGGCAGTCGAGGATTCTCGTATCCATCACTTTGTCTAAACATGGTAGCATTAACGGTGGCTTTAGCATGAGGTGCGGAGGGATATAGGGCATATCTTGTATCCCGCCGTCCTTGTCTCCGATCGGGTCGATGTGGGCTTGCTATTTTCTCGGCAAAGAGGTCATCTTCTTCTAATCGGACATGGGCTAAAGCTTTTACCTGTACCTCATCAAAGTTGGAACAAGAGTATTTAGTTAGTTCGCGGTATAATTCGGGATTGCACATCGATATACCCTTTCGGAATGCGTCCACAGCCGTGGCGGCATCACATCCTTCGATGGTCACCATTTCTTCATTGTAGCGACTAAGGAAAGTTTTCAAAGATTCCCCCGATCTTTGCACCAAGCGGTACAGATCACTTGATCGTTTTTTGGCATGTCGACTACTTGCGAACCTAAACCTGAATTTGTCAATTAACTCGGCAAAAGATGAGATACTTCCAAGAGGTAAGTGTGAGTTCCAATTGAGAGCGGGTCCAGACAACGTGTTCCCGAACCAACGGCACATGACAATTTCTTTCATATCAAAAGGAATTGTGCTAATATTCATAGCCTGTTTGAATGCGGCTATGTGTTGATCGGGATTCGTCACCCCTTCGTATTTAGGCACGTCGGGGACGTGATATTTCCGGGAGATATCTACCCTTGCGATGGCAGGTACGAAGGGGGAATCGGTGTACCCGTCCCTCCTCTCCATCGTGATAGGTTGAGGCGCCCCGAGGACTTGAGTAATTCGGTCCTCCAGGGCTCGAAGGCGTTCCCGTAATTGGGAAACCTCGGTATCTTCCCGTATTGCTCTTAAGGAATTACTGTTTACCTGATACCCGGTTATGGGTCTAACAGCATCGGGTGTCACAAGATTTGGATCATCCATGTCCACTTGCAATTCCTTCTACCACATCGGTCCCGCGAGGGCGGGTTGGAGCCGATTGCGCCTAATACAGAAGCAAGTTGCGTTCATTAGTCAAAGTCTCAATTTGTTTTTCGTATACCTCGGTGAATCTGGTGTTAGTTTCTTTTTGTTCCTCTAGATCCTTTCGGAGAGCGATCATTGATGATCGAAGCTCCGTGATGATGCCAGAGTGGCCTCCTTCCAATTCTCGTCCTTCGGAAGTAGCAGGATTGCCATTGGTGTCGCCAGATCCTTGTTCGACTCTATCGTCATTTCTTGTTCCACCTACGTTTCCTGTTCCACCTACGTTTCTGTCACCTTGGTTGTTTGTTTCTTCATTGGCCTCGTGATGGTCCAGGTCCCCTACGTGGCTGTACGTAGTGAGGATTCCCTCCATGTGACGGATCTTGCTGTTGTTTTAGCGAAACTCCTTTTTGGCTAGGCCCCACGGTGGGCGCCAATTGTTTTGGAAGGATAATCGTACTAACACGTTACCTGCTTAGAATAGGGAAATCCTAACCAAGAAACAATAGTAACGCGTTATGAACTATAAGCAATATGTAGGATCAAACAAGATATGTAAAAACAAATAATGAACAAAGTGATATTCGTGGATTATGATCTGGATTGTGACAAAGCTGCTTCTCAACTACTCGAAAATGCCTCACTGGAAACGAAATGATTAAGAACAAGAGATTAGTTTTTTGTTATCGAGAAGGTTTTCGTCGCTTAATCTTGTGTGTCCTCCCCCCTTCACTTCGGCCTCGTTTTATATCCGTTTCCCCTCTTTTGACCGTTTACAGAATGCTCAACCAATCCCGGAAATCTTGCCCCGATCGTTAATGTATTCAGCCGTTGCCATTTGACCATGAATCCCGAGATTCTCGTCCCCTCTTTACTACTCTATCATCCTTACTTCTCTAATGGTTCGAGTAGACTACCGGATCTGGGCCACTTCACTTTCTTCTTGGGCCGAATTACGGAGGGCCCAACAGCAGCCTAGCCCTACTTCGGACTTTGTGCTCCAGCTGCATAATGATGGGGAGGAGCAACCCTTTAATGCGTTAATGGATAAACCTCACAAGACAAGGTGGTTTTCTAGGTCTCATTGTTGTAAGGGTTTTACCTTGATCCTAACAAGCAAATAAATTTATAGATCAAGACCCCGCTGAGTACAGGGAGGTTAGGTTCGTCTCATGCCAAAGCTCTCTTAAACTTGTCCAAGAGCTTGGAATAAAAGTTAACCCTAGAAAACCAACTTGTAAAACTCATTCGTTTCATCTCATGCCTCCCAAAAAAACGTCCCTCTCAAAAGTAACTCTAAAAAGCCCTTATATAGTAGTAGGAATGTTCTTAAAAGGAAACTAAATTCTATCTTAAAAAGACCCATAAAAAACATTTACTAAAACCTAACTTAAGGTGCAAGTTTCCTTCCGCTGGCTCCGGATGACGCACGACACCGACCCAGAATGGGTCGTCACCGACCGGACCATACTCGACTCCTGCCCCCATTCCACTCGTTTCTAAGGACTTTGCTTATGTCTCTTGATCGGTACCTACCCCCTTGTGGTCGGAGCCGACCCTTCTGGAGGTGGATGATGGAGAGCAACTCTTAACCGAAAGTGATTACTTTGAGGAGCTATTCAAGATGGAGAAGGATGATTATATTGTTACACCACCACCACCTACTCCGGAGCTTAAGACTCTCCCCGAGTCTTTGAGGTATGAGTTTCTTGGCCCAAATTCCATTTTTCCCGTGATTGTTAACGCTAACCTTAATGCGGAAGAAGTTGGAAAGTTGCTTAATGTGCTGAGGACTCATAGGAAGGCCATTGGATACTCACTTGAGGATTTGAGTGGTCTTTCCCCTTCTTTGTGCATGCATTGTATTTTTCTTGAGGAAGGACATAGGCCAACCATAGAACATCAAAGGAGGCTTAACCCAAACATGAAGGAAGTGGTAAAGAAAGACATATTAAGGATGCTTGATGCAGGTATCATTTTCCCAATTTCGGATAGTAAGTGGGTAAGCCCGGTTCATGTTGTGCCTAAAAAGAGTGGTCTTACTGTTATTGAGAATGAAAAGGGCGAGTTGGTTCCTACTAGGACTACCACTAGTTGGCGCATGTGCATAGATTATAGAAAGCTTAATAGTGCCACTAGAAAGGATCACTTCCACTAGTTTTCTCCTCCCATCCTCTCTTCCCATTCTATACATGCTATTAGAGGGGCGACAACCCCTTGGTTTGCATATTTTGCTAACTATGTTGTAGGAGGCATTGTCCTCGATGGATTGACTTCCCAAGCTAAAAAGAAGTTCCTCCACGACGCCATGCAATTCTATTGGGATGATCCCTACCTGTTCAAGCAAGGGAGTGATCATATCTTTAGGCGTTGTGTGCTGGACGGTGAGATAGAAGGAGTAATCCAACATTGTCATACTCTTCCAACGGGTGGCCATGTTAAGCGATTCAAAACCACCACAAAGAATCTTCAAAGCGAATTCTATTGGCCCACCCTTTTCAAGGATGTTCAACCATAAGTAACGGCGTGTGATGAGTGCCAACGGGCGGGAAATATTACATGGAGGAACGAGAACCCACTCACAGGAATCCTAGAGATCGAGCTCTTCGACGTGTGGGGTATTGACTTCATGGGACCCTTCTGCTGTTCGGGTTCCTACAAGTACATCCTCGTGGTGGTCGACTATGTTTCAAAAAGTGTCGAGGCCATAGCCACAAGAACCAATGATGCACGAGTGGTGTCCAAGTTCATGAAGACCAACATCGTTCCTTGCTTTGGTGTCCCCCGAGCTCTTATTAGAGATGGCAGATCTCACTTCATTGAGTGGAACTTTGAGGCACTTTTGGCCAAGTATGGGGTAGCTCACATGGTGGCAACTCCTTACCATCCCCAAACAAGTGGTCAAGTTGAGATCTCTAACCAGCAAATCAAAAGCATCTTGGAAAAGACGGTCTCCCACTCAAGGAAGGATTGGTCCTCAAAGCTTGATGATGCATTATGGGCGTACCGCACCGCCTACAAGACACCGCTCCGAACTACTCCTTACAATCTTGTGTATGGCAAGTCATGTCACTTGCCCGTCGAGCTTGAACAACAAAGCTTTATGGGCTCTCAAGGAGCTCAACATGGACCTCGACGCGGCCGGAGCAAAGCGATTCATGGACTTGCAAGAATTAGAGGAGTAAAGGCTAAAGGCGTATGAGAATGCCAACATTTACAAAGAGAGAACCAAGAAGTGGCATGACAAGAAGCTTGTCCCGAAGACCTTCAAAGACGGTGATCAAGTACTCCTTTTCAACTCTAGACTTCGACTTTTCTTCGAAAAGCTACGAACTCGATGGAGTGGACCATTCGTGGTTCATCACATCTACCCACATGGGGCGGTCGACCTAATAGACGAGAATGGAGGGATTTTCAAGGACAACGGGCACCGATTGAAGATGTACTATGCAAGGGCGGAACCCGATGAGGAAATCCGAGCCACATGGGCTCTCATATCTTCCGACTAAGCTGAGGTACTTCTCGTCTAGCAAAAGACGTTAAATAAAGCGCTTACGGGAGGCAAATGACCTAAAATTCGACACAAGACGCAGTAGAAAACCGGGAAACTAGATGCTCGGTACCGACCAAAAGGTGATCGGTGACGACCTATCAAGGTAGCGATAAAACTTCGAAAAATCAATATAAAAGAGATCTATAGCAAAGGATCTGCCACAACAAAGCTATGCATGTAAACATGAATCAAAGATCAACCAACAATAATCTCATGAATGACTTTCGCCATGAATAAACAAGCACATATCTCAATTTTCATAAAGATAGAAACTTGTAATCCTACTTGTTATCTAAAGGTTTTAGCTTTCGCTTCAACCCAAATATCATTCAAATTCACAATTTAATCTTTCAACTTAATCATGAAGATGAACATGCCTCAACTTTCATCAAGGATTTAAGAACAAACAAGAAGGATAAAGGATAGAGAATTTAAAAGAATGGTTTTAACCAAAGATTCATGCTTTAATCACCCTAACCCTAGAAAAATAGACTACTCTCGATTCATCATGCAACCAACAATAAAATATAAAAAAGAAGACATGATTCAAAACAAAGCAAACTTCAATTGAAATAACAACTTACAAATCTTAAAGCAAAACTCCAAAGCTCTCTTCAAATTGTCCAAGAGCTTGGAATAAAAGTTAACCCTAGAAAACCAACTTGCAAAACTCGTCCGTTTCATCTCCTGCCTCCCAAAAAAAACGTCCCTCTCAAAAGTAACCCTAAAAAGCCCTTATATAGTAGTAGGAATGTTCTTAAAGGAAACTAAATTCTATCTTAAAAAGACCCATAAATAAAACATTTACTAAAACATAACTTAAGGTGCAAGTTTCCTTCCGCGGATTCCGGATGACACTCGGTACCGACCCAAAGTGGTTCGTCACCGACCCTAGCCAGCTCTTGATCTTTTCATTTCTTTGCTCGAAACATGTCCCAAAGCTTGGTTCTTCTTCAATGTTTCTTCCTTAAACATCCTTGGTCTTCTTAGACTTCTTTAGGCTCCTCCTAAAACATCTTCATCTTGAAAACTTCATCTTGAAACTCATCAAATCTCCAAAAGCAACGACTCTCGCCCTTCTAGCCAGCACTGCCACAAGACAACTCTAACGCCACCTCCTAGAAAGCTGAAAAAACTGAAATATCTCATCCTCAACGCTTCAAATACCTACAAAAACAATAAACAAGCACAAACGACTCCAAATCTCGAAAGAGGGTCGGAATTACATGCAAAACAACACAATAGACCTAGAAAAGACTCCTAGCTAGAAAACTACCCACAAAAACCAAATAAAAAGTGCGATATCACTCATGCCAAGACACTTGGCATTTATGAGGATGTGCAGGACGCCTTTCTTCATATTGGCGCATTCCATGTCTTAACCGCCAATGAGCCCCATTACTCGGCCCTCACATCTAAGTTCATCACCACTCTCGAGCTCTCATCTAAGCATCCCGAGAGGTCCGGAGGAGTTAAATTAAGACATGCTAATCAACATTACTCCCTCAAGCTTTCCGACATCAACTGTTTACTACGATTTCCCAATTCCGAGCATGGGTATAAGGTCCCGAATGACTTCAAGGTTATGGATACATGGAAGTATATAACGGGTAATAACTTTCCAGGTGGTACGCTCCCTCCTAAATATATTGTCAATCCTATTTTCCGCATCATCTTGAGGATTTTAGCAAGTAGCATCTGGGCTAAGGCGGAACCAACTCGTCCAACAAAGAAAGAGATAGCGTGTCTTCGTACTATGCTATTCAAGGACCCACCAACCATGAATTTAGGTATTGAGTGGCTCAAACATGTGCTCTCCATCCGGGCAAGGTCGGAGGAAATCTATGTCGGTGGCATGGTCACACGAATAGCTATGGGGTGTAAGGTCGATCTTTCCAAATACAAGGAGGGGCATCCTCCACAGTTACTTGATTCCTCTTATTGGACTTTTTCTGGTATTCGCAAGACCATTAATGGTGTACTGACTATGACAGTGGAAGATCAACAAGTCGTGGTAACCCCGACCAAGCTTGAACTCTTATACCTTCCAAATTGGTACTCGGCTTGGATTTCTCGACCATATCCCTTCTCACATGGCCCCAAGGCCGAGTCATCATTGAGAAAAAAACGTTTCCCGCTTTGAAAGAGATGAGGAGATGCATGACGTTGAGGTCAATATCGACCCCCAGGGGGTCGGTACCGGGGGAGATACACACATGGGTGGACATATTCCCGGACCATCACATTTTGATCTCACTCTCTACCACCCCATTATCGACCCTTACAGGGTCGGTACAGACCCTCAGGACAATTATTTTCAGCATACTAACGAGGTGTCCGGGGCCGGTTATCGAGTCCACCACCCATGTGAGGAAAGCTCTAGCTCCAACAATGCTCCACCACCTTAGGTAGATGATCTTGTACGCCGCATGGAGTTGCTTCAGACTGGCCAACTTAGGTTTTATGACAATCAACACCAGTTCCAAGAATATAATACTCAGTAGGGGAGGATTGATGAGCGGCGTTGGCAAGGAAATGAGGATAGTTGGGCAGAGACTGACAAGCGTTGGATGGAGACCTGTGAGTTCATGACCGAGATGGAGAGCCACTTTCCTCCTTCTGTTGGGACGTTGTTGGGATCTCTGGTTCAAAAACAACGGATCAACGATGCCATTCTCCGAGTTTTGATAATGACAAACACGATGAGGAACTAATTTGGTTTGTTCAAGTATTTCTAAGGAACGCAAGTACAGCCAAGAACTCCCATGAATGACCAAAAGCCACAGAAGCTCACAATGTAGATTTCCCATCAAGGGAACTCTAAAGAGGAAAGTTCCCATGCAATGGGAACTCCCAGGAATGATCAAGAGAACACAAGCTTACAACGATGAAGAGTTTCCATCAAGGGAACTCTGAAGAAGACAGTTCCCATGAAATGGGAACTCACATGTGAGGACAAGACCGTTCAGCGCAAATCGCGGGATTCTGTCTCAGACAGCCCGAAGGAACAGTCTGAGGATCAGACTGTCACGCTTCATCCAACGGTCCAATTGATCCAAGAAGTTGACCTACTTCAAACCAAATTCACATGTGAAGAAAGTACAACTTGGGCATCAAGCAAAGGGCATTTTGGACACAAACGAAAGACACGATTGCCCAAGCACACCTGGTCTATAAAGCCAAATGAATAGTACTCGGATTGAGTACTTCTCCTAGAACTCACAAATACCCACACCAGAGAAAAGAGAAAGAAAAAGAAGAGAAGTCCCCAGCGGCGAGTGTGTGTTCTTGACGACGGTGAAGCCGAAGTTCTCAAGGGCAAGGGAACTGAGAAGTCGGTGTAAGGTTTGAGTTACTTGTATTTTGTTGTTGTGAGCTTAGGAACTCAGTTGAGAGGATTCACTAGTGTTGCTAGAGTTAGGTAGAACTCGTAGGAACAGAGAAGTGTGGATCCGACTATTGTAACTAAGGAACAAAGCAATCAATATAAGTAAGCCATTCAAAATCCTCCAAGCGGAGGTAGAGGTTTATCCACACAACTAGTTGGTTGTACTGGGGTTCCTCTATGAGGGAATTGCGTTCTTTACTGCTTTTAATACTTGCGCTTAATTTACTTCCGCTGCCTTGGGAACAGCTTAACAGCCAGTTCCCAAGCTCTTTGCTAACGGTTTACGATCCAACAATTAGTATCAGAGTAGGTTTGCTCTAGATTTGTGTTAGCATCGCAGGTATCAAATGGCTCAGGAACTTACTCAGGTAGGGAACAACACTAGTAAGATGTCGAGGCTTATTACAGGAAGATTCGAATGCTGGCAACACGACATGAAGGATTGGATGCGTGGCCAGGACTACCAACCCTGGTGTGTTATCGAGAGAGGGAACTTCGAAATTGATTCAGCTATAGTCAACGACCTCTCAAAGTGGGGACCCAAGGAATACAAGTGCATGAAGGCCAACTACAAGGCCAAACAGTACCTTAAGAGGTCCATGTGCGTGCAAGACTGTGACAGAGTAGCAAATCTTGACACAACTAAGGAAATATGGGAGGCCATTCAACAAATGCACGTTGGGAACTCAGATCTCTGAGAAGATCTTCAGATGAATGCAAAAAGGGAGTTCTATAACTTCCAAATGGAGATGGGAGAGTCTGTCGATAGCTATTAGTCCCGATTTGAAGGACTTTGCACCAAAATGGAAGGCTTGGGGATCACCAAAGAAGAAATCACCCATAAGATGAAGGTCCAACATCTCTTCAACGGATTGACTGGAGAATGGGCAAACGAGAGAACAATGTTCAAGGAGAATCCGGAAAATAGAACTCTCATGCTCTTCAACGTTGGGAACTCTCATGCTCCTGATCATCAAGATGAATGAGGATCTGCCAAAATCCACTATAGCCATCTAAATAACAGAAAAAATCATGCTGGGCTAAGCGTTCTAGAACTTGATCAATAAAAGGAAGCGGAAAATAATCTTTTCTAGTATGACTATTGAGCTTCTTGTACTCAATGCACATCCTCCAACTAGTTGTGTTCTTAGTGGGGATTAGCTCTCCCTTTTCGTTTTCAATAACGGTCATTCCCCCTTTTTTAGGGACTACATGGACCGAACTAACCCATTGGTTGTCCGATATAAGAAATATGATCCCAGCATCAAGTAGTTTAATGATTTCCTTTTTAACCACTTCTTTCATATTAGGGTTTAACCTACGTTGATGCTCTATGGTGGGTTTATGATTATCCTCCATGTATATCCGATGCATGCAAAGAGGGGGATATGCCAGTTATATCATCTAGGGAGTAGCCTATAGCTTTTCTATATGTCCTAAGCATAGAAAGAAGCTTCTCTAATTCCTCATCTTTTAATTTAGCGTTGATGATGACAGGGAGAGTAGAGTTAGGACCAAGAAATTCTTACCTGAGGGAGTCTAGAAGAGGCTTAAGCGTTGGAGAAGGCTCAGTTGGGATGAGAAAAGGCTCTTCGGGCTCCGTCTTCAAGACTTCTTCAAGGTATTAAAACGCGGAGATATCTTCATCCTCGGAAAGGCTCGGTACCGATGTAGAAGGGGTCGGTACCGAGTTGTCTTTGTCTGCCAGGAGAATCGGTATCGAGGTGGATGGGCTCAGTACCGAGGCTGCAGGAACTATCTCGGCCCATCGTCGACCTGAGAATGCATCACTTGCCAACAGTCTTCCAACAGGGTCCCCACATTGGATGAATTCATTGTAGGTGTAGAGCATCTTAACTTCGGCTCTATCTGTCTCCTTCATTGTAGGGTTAAACCGAAATTCCACCACATCATCCCCAATTTCGAAAGTTAGGAGTCCACTCCTAACGTCAATTATGGCACCGACTGCGGCGAGGAATGGTCTCCCTAAGATGATAGGCACCACCGAATCCTCGGGCATCTCCATGATTATAAAATCATTGGGAACAAAGAATTTGCCCACTTCAACCGAAAAGTCGTCTACAACTCCTGTTGGCCTGACGCATGAGCCATCCGCCATGTACAGACCCATGTTGATTGGCTCCAATGGTCCCATGTTGGCTTTTGACCAAATCAACAATGGTAGGAGGCTTGCACTGGCACCTAGATCACATAGAGTTTTGAATCTGTGGGTGCCTATGCCAATGGTGATAGCAAATCTACCTGGGTCGCCTAGCTTTTCCAGAAGGGTAACGGATCGGAACTCATCTGTCAGCTTTGTTATTGACCTTTTCCTACTAAGAATGTCCTTCAAGAATTTTGTGTAAGCCGGCATTTCGCTTAGGGCCTCAACGAATGGTGTGGAAATATTTAAGCCCTGACGAAACACTTGAACTTGCTTTTCTGTTGAGTCCTTAGACTTCTTATTAGGAAAGGGGAGAGACTTCACAAATCTTGTAGCCCGTGGCGGAGGGAGAAGGGTGCCAGTGGGGGTTGTAGCCCCCACTCAACTTTTTAATTTTTTTTGAAAAATACTTAAAATATATATATATATATAATATTAGATTATTTGATAAAAACTAGTTTATTTGGTTAAAAGAATTAGGTTAATTTTTTTATAAACAATACAATATAAGTTTTCTCAAATATAATTTTTTTATACAGCAAAATACAAAATTTTCAACTGTTCTAAAAATCCCTGTTTAATTCCATCTACATCCTTCCTAGGCACTGAAAGGTCCTATCGCAACTAGTCTTTCAGCCCGTTTTGGCGGCCTAGGCGGTCCCTCTCTTCTTAGAGACCGCTTAGTGTTTTTTTAGAACACTATTTGTGTAAAAAAAATTATACAAAAAAATTTATAATATTTTTCAATTTTTTTGATGTAGCTAAGATTTTGATATAGAGAAATTTAGCCCCCTCTGGATAAATTTCCTGGCTACGCCCCTGCTAGCCAAGGCGGACTCGAGAGGTGGTGCTACCGGGTCGACAATCGGGTCGATCGGTGCCGCAGAAGGATCGGTACCTACCCTGGTGGGGTGGATATCGAGCTTGGGACTCATAGAGTGGTTCGATGTAGAAAACTTACCTGAGTTGGGGTCGGTGACGAGCTTGGGAGAATCGGTACCGAGTGGTTCAGGCTCGGTAATGACCCTCTTCGGCACGTTATCGTTCTTCCCCGTGGCGTCTTCTTCAGCACCGGGGTCCTTTTCCTTAGCGTCAACACAATCTGGTAGCGTATTTCCGCTCCTAAGGGGTACGACCGCTATCTGTCCTCTAGGATTCTCGTCAGAGCGGCCCGGGAGTTGCCCTTGCGGCCTCGGAATTTGTGCAGATAGGTTCCCTAGTTGTGAGTCAACACTCTTCTTCCAAATATCGAACTCTCCCCATCTTTTCACTTGATTATTGAGGTTGGCTTGGACTCCATTGATTTCATTCTTTACTCCATTAATCACTTCATAAAGTTCTTTCACCCAAGATGGTGGCTCTTGATAGCTTGGAGGTCGATATGGTGCGGGACATCGTCTATCGGGAGGGGGAGCTGTATATTTCTAATTTTGATTTTGATTTCACAAGCTGGTTAGTTGTTTGGCCTGTCAAAATTATTAGGTCGGTTCCTATATTGTCCTCTCATGTAATTCATCTCAGCATATTTCTCAGCGGCTCTAACCTGCTCAATGTTAATGCAAGCGGAAGTACTATGGGTAGAAGAACCACACTCTTGACAAGGTTAAGAGGTTTTCAGAAAACTTACCTGTTTCTTCAGACAGTTGATCTCATCCTGTAGAAATTGAATTTTGACATCGGGATCAACTTCGTCTTTATTAGGCACGTAGAGACGCTTATGTGGCTTAGGTGTTTGTTGGGCTCCATACATAGCATCTTAATTGGTCAGTTTGTCCAACAACTCCCATGCAGCAATGGAATCCATCTCAATAAAGTCGTAGGCAGTGTGCATGTTGATGAGGTTTTTTGTTTCAGCATTAATCCCTTGGAAGAAGATTTCCTGGAGCACATATGGTGGTTTCCCATGAGTGGGACACAGTCTGAGCATCTCCTTGAATCTCTCCCACGTCTCTACGATTGTCTCGTTAGGCAGCTAGTGATAAGAGGTGATGCATTTTCTCAACTCCGTTGTCTTAGCAGGGGGAAGAACTTTGTCAAAAATTGATCATACAAAGCCTTCCAAGTCCTAATAGACTTAGGAGGTAAGCTCTCTAACCAGCTTAGAGCCTTGCCTGTAAGCGACCACCTGAAAGCTTTTAACAGAACATATTCTAGAGAGACACCTTCAGCAACAATAGTGTCACATAAATCAAGAAAAATTTTAATATGTTCCATAGGGCACTCAGTAGGTTTCCCTTCAAACTGAGCCCGTTTGATTAAGGATATAAATTGAGACTTAATCTCAAAAGTCTTCTTTATCTCCAGAAGCACAATTGCAGACTCTGGCACCCTCAGTTCTAGATGCATATACTGTTTGGTATTCCTCGGATAGGCATTGAGTCTTTCTTGCAGGGCGGTTTTCTCAATACGTTTGGCTTCGAGTTGCCTTTGGAGCTCAGTCATATATTGAGACATTTATTCAGAATTCATCGCCATGGCTTGGTTTTCTCTTCTTTTGCGGTGAAGGGTGCGTTCAGGTTCAGAATAATAACCAGTGTTATCAAACTCGAGCCTTCGACATCTTGCTGGCATAAGCTGAGAAAACAGACAAAAGACAACAAAATTAAAAACAAAAATGGGGTCGATATATTCCTAGACCCACAGGTAAACAAACAAACATTGTTGCTTCCCCGACACAGCGCCAATTTTGTTGAAGGGCAGATTTAACTCGACAACAAATAAATTTGTAGTCAAGACCCCTCTAAGTGTAGGGAGGTCAGGATCGTCCACGGGAAGCATGGTTGTTTGATTACCGCACTACGAAAGCAATAAAACAAAGCAAAACATAGTAAAACAACGCTACGACAACCCTCGGTATCGACCTTGAAATACTCGGTAACGAGTCAGTACGTGAGTAAAAACGAAGGAAATTCAAAGGATAAAAAGATCTAGGACAACGGTTACCACTGCATAATCGTTCATATGAACTAGTGTGAAGGATAACTATCATGCCTCAAAGATAAATCTATCAACTTTCGTTGACCTAATCAAGCAAATCAATCAATTTTCATAAATCAATTCACTTCCTACTTGGTTTGAATCCAAAGCTCGAAACGTTCGATACCGAACAATATCAACATTCAAGTTTACAACTTTCTCTTTCGATCAAGTGATAAACTAAAATTACTTCGACTTTCGTCTAAGTATAAGAACAAACAAGTAGTTAAAAGGATAGAAGGCAATCATTCAACACATTCATTCAACCATGCATAAGTATGTCGGGTTTCAACCCCAATCATAGAAAAGTAGACTACTCACTCATGACTGAAACAAAACAAACACTATATTGAAAGAAAACATTGAAATAAGACTTACTTGAAAATATAGAAATCTTGTCTTACAATCAAGCTCGAAATCAAAGAACTACGAAGAACAAAACAAAGGACTCGAACACGATCCTACTTTCGATCGATCGAACCAAATAGAATCCTCTCCCAAAACTAACGTGTTCTCCGAAACGAACTAACGCCCCCCTAAACTTGAACTAAAATAGGGTATTTATACTAAGAGAAACTATCTAACAAAGATCCTAAGAGATAAAAACTTTCATAACTAAAAAGATTACAAGAAAAAAGATAGAATTTCTAAAAGTCGTCGCCACCTACCGACACAGGCCACCTCGGTAACGACCTACACAGGGTCGGTAGACTTTTGCTGAATTCTCCAAATAAAATCCTATCGCACAGCTCGGTACCGACCCTCACAGGTCGGTAACGAGCTCTCTGTTTTGGGTTTTTTACACTCTTCATAGCTTCTCTTTGGACTTCAACGAGATCTTCAAGACTATTCTTTCTTCTTTCCCTGCATTCCACCATCTACCTCTTGACTTCAGCTCCTCTCAAAATGCCCCTTCCGCTTCAAAAATCTAAGAAAAACACAAAAATAGAGTAGCTTCCATACTTTTCACAAAATATGTAAACTTATCCAAAAACACACAAAACTAATACTAAAACTCACTAAGACTAAACTAAACACCCTAAGAAAAACACTTAAAACTATACTAAAAACATGAACATCAAAGGTGTTCTAGTTCAAGGGAGAACAAGAATGAGAAGGACAAGGAGTTGGGGAAGATGATGCACAAAACGAGAGGATGGAGTCAATTCGACATGGTTTCATTATATTAAATCATGCGTGAAGAAAACAAGCATATGCATCTCCTTTATATAGAGGAAAGTAACACACAACCCTAGAGAGTCTAGAAGGCCCATCCATCAAAAGGCCCAAAAAGACTATACTAAAACTAGAAATACCCAATAATAATAATACTCTAGCAAAGAAGTAATAAAAGTAGAAAGGCAAGGGATAGGTGTAGCTGGCAAGGCCGTGACATGCAAAGACGCGCAGCTAGCAAGGTCGTGACGTACCAAAGACACGACGCTGGCAAACCATGACAAGTGCCGGTGTGACATGCCCTAGGCTTCAAGCGTCGGGTTGCACCGAGGTTGGCGCGTGTGTGGCGAGGATCGGGTCCGCAGCTTGCACAACGCCGGATAGAGTCTTAGCACGATGAGTCCAGGCTGGTGATGACGACGCACAATAGCAAGGGCGCGTCCGTAGGCGTTCCATGGCTAGTGAGTTATCAAGTCACTATCAATTGATTGACCTCGAATATGGCCCGTGTCCGGCTCCGAGTAATCGGTCCATTCGAATGTAGAGACTTAGCAAGCTCATCCTGTGTAGCATCCATGGTCGGGGTCGCATCAGGTGTGGTAGTAAGCGGCCAATCAAGTCATCAAGTCTCCTTTTTGGTGTAAGTCGTCAAGTGATGGTACGTCGACCATGGGAATTGTTCACCAAGTTCGTAATTCACTTCAACAATTGGAATTTCATTCTAGAAGTAAGTCGTTTACGACTTGCTCAGTTTCTATTCAATTCTTGTTAGACTTCATGTTGTGCTTGTAGGATTGGTTTTGGGAAACTGGTCCCTAACAGATTGTTTTATGTGTGTGTTATGTGTATAAATAGATTTCAAAGTGTTTTCATCATATGTAAAGTTTTGGAACGTTTTCTCTGTGTTGATACCATTCTCGGCATAACCATGTGCGTACATGACATCGAGGAAGTAATGTCTATGTATGGCACAACCATGTGCGTACATCTCATCGAGGAAGTGATGTCTACGTATGCTTCGTATGATAGAGAATCGTGCCCCTTCAAAAGAAAAACTATTTGTTTTTTTGGCAAGTGCTTCAGTGGAGGCTTGACCAGGGGTTAGAGATTTTGAGATCTTGTGAAGGGTGGGTAGTCGTGCCTCGGCACCTAGGCGTAGGGGTGATAAGTGCGACGGAATGCAACGGTAAGTGAAGGGTTGCATTGCCCCATATGAACTTGTGTGTATGAATGTGTGATGTGTGGATGTATGTGTGTGTGTGATGAATTGAAACATAGGTATGGATTTAGAGTTGATATGTGTTGTACTCAAGTGGGTCGTGCATGTGTGTGTGTGTGTGTGTTTTAGAAACATGAATCGTTTTAAAATGTCTTACTAGTACTGTATGAATTCTAACTTGGATTAGGATTGTAATTGACCCCTCGGGGACTTATTTTTCATTGTAGGTATGAATTAGGAACCGTGATGGAACCTCAACTGAGTGGTGGTGCGGATGGCTGACGCACGTGTCAATAGGCTTGGGTTGGTTATGGGAGTTGTAGTTTCTATTTATATTGTTGAGCTTGTTAGAGCTGTTTGGCGTTAAATGGTGAATTGTTTTGGAGGGTTGAAAAGGTTAGTTATTTTTTACGTTAAGGGAATTGGTTCCCTACATGTTTTATAACTATCATTTTTATGATTATAAGTTGGATGTTTATTTATATTTTTCTCATCGCGGCTGAGTTGAAAGATCATTGTGAACTTGTTGTCAGACTAGCCTTAGTAGTACCCAGTGAGGTCTACTACCGATTAGCGCCCCGATGTAAAGATGAGTTGTTACAATAGTAACAATAATAATAATAATAATAATAATAATAATAATAATAATAATAATAATAATAATGTTGATAATAAAAATGATAATGATGGTATTAATATATTGAGGACATTGATATTAATATAAATAATGGCATTACGAAATAACTCTCGACTAAGCAAGTCTTTCTCTCATCTAAACTCATGTAATATCCGTGATTTTTTTCGGATAAATTTGAATTTTTTCTAGACATTCTAAAATAAATAAGTTATAATATTATTATGAAATATTTATTCAAGTAAATGAATTTATTAGAAACGGAACTTAATAAATTCGTAACTAACGGAAATTCTATTCGTAAAACCCGATCGCTTCGACGCACGTTTCAAACCGACTTTCGGTCCGTTTGCAAACGCATCCGATCATTTAATGGGAGAGATTTAATGAGATATGGGTAGAGATTTCCCACTCAATCCTTTGGATTATGTCATTAAAATTCAAATCTTCCATCTTCCACTAACTTGATCTAAGTTAATAAAATCCAATATCTTAGTCTTCCACTCACATAATGTGAGATTGTGAATCATCATTTCAAGATATGTTTCTCTACCATTTCCACTAACTTAAACTCTCTATTTAAAGGCCTAAGGATGGTGAGAGAGAGCTCATTTAAACACCCTTCTAGCTCTCTCTTCTTGTCTATTTTATTTCTTCCACCACATCACCACACCACCACTCCCTCACCTCACCACCTCCGGCCACCTCCTGCGCCGCCGCTGTCTAGCCCGGAGCCGCCGTCGTCCAGCCCGGAGCCGCCGTCGTCCAGCCCGGAGCCGCCGTCGTCCAGCCGTGCCGCCGCCCCACCCTTTCCCCTCTAGTGGTGTGTTCTTGCTCCAAAAAACCCACAAATTAAGGGTATAAAAATCTAACTCTTTTTACACCATTTTAAGTTGTTTATAGCATGATTAACCTTGATTTAAAATCTGATTTTTCCTCTCAAAACTCAGAATATAAAATGTTATAAAAAGGGCTTAAATTTCCTTTAATTCTTACATGCATGCATACCTTGTTAGAAAGAATGGTGTCTTCTACAAATCATGTGAACAAATGCTATAATCCTACATCTTTTAAGGGTGATCTTTACCTTTTAAATTCTGATTTTTAATTTTATTTTAATGATTCAAAGAAGCCCCTCTTCTTGTTGGAAATTTATAAGTTGTACTAGTATTTTCAATGGTAAACACTTAAGACATTTGGATCTTGCCTAAAACCCACATGCATGTCACTTTGAGTACTTAAAAGAGACTTTTCTAATAGTTGTAAATTTTAAGATCTAATAAACTTAAGCTATAAAGATTTTAATGGAAATTGTTCTTGCATGTTTTAATAAATGAATTTTTATGAAGAAAATCAACACGCATGGTTCACTTGAGTAAGAGATGGACTTTTGATGATGTTTGAGGAATAATTTAGTCTTATGAGTTTGTAATATGCTTTGATGATCTTATAAGTTCTTGCATGCTACTTTAAATAATTTTTTATTAAGAAAAAGCACCTTGCATGTAATTTCCTAGCAATTTTAACACTTAAATGGATTTTGATTTCTTTTAGTTATTTTATTAAAACCGGTTATATATATAATTGCTAGACTTTTAAATAATTTCTATAAACTTTGCATGTAGAAGTTATGGAGTTTCTAGAATAAATATTATTGTTGAATGTGCTCTAAGTTTACTAAGATGGAATTTTTACCATATCCTTTAAATAAAAAGAAGTATAACCTTTAACATAAGCTTTGTTAAAATCTTTCAAAAATATAATTGTGAGATTAAATAGTTTTTCTAGAAGTCATTTATACACATGCATGATCATGCTAGAATTTTCCTTTGAATAAATAATGATTTATATGAAAGTTTTAATAAATACAAACTTTATTAAAATAAGTCTTCTTAAGAAAATGATGCATGCAAATTATTTTATAAACCATTTTAAATACGTATAAACACTTGTGTGTAAGTTAAAAAGAGTTTTCCTTAGGCTAAGTAAAGCCTTATATTCATATTATTAACTAAGTAATTTTATAAGTTGCAAAACCCTTAATAAGTGTCACCTAGAAAATAATGATAAAAAGAGTTATTATTACTTTACCCTTTTTCCTAACAAATTATTTAACCAAATAATTTAGTTTAACTCACTTTCTCTTAGAAGAGGAAACTAAGAGAAAGGTTGTCTTTAAATTAAAATAAGGATTTTAATAAGTGTTCATTATCATTCTTGCGATTAAATAGGTCGAGGTTCTCAAACGGCACTAAGCCGTCTTATTTCCGAGTTAGTACCATATCCAAAGGATATTCAAGGCAAGTGGATATTCTCCCTTGTAACCTTTATATATATATATATATATCATTTCCGTTAAGGAAATTCTTCTATGTTAGGAACTACATGTTTGTTAAAATGAATGAACTTAGGTTAATTCATTTACTTAGAAATAACGACATATTGTTATTATCATCCGTACTACGCTAGTACTGAACTTTATGGACGATGATTTGTGGCCTTGTTTGTTTCAATCTCTTTTCGAGATTCGTTATGGATTAGCATAGGCGATATTATATCATGCACTAGCTAGATGCCTATATACTCGGGATGAAAGAGGCCCGGTATCCTCAGGATGAAAGAGGCATGCACACTCAGGATGAAAGAGGCCTGCACACTCAGGATGAAAGAGGCCTGAAATTCCTTTATTTCCTTTAAGTGGACTCGGCTCTTTCACAGCCTCCACACCCTTAAAATTTATAAATAATATGAAATGTTTTGACACGTAATAAAGATAAGTGCTAGTGCACATTAAAATGAATTAAAACCGGGTTGGTTTAGCACCACGTGTAAGACCGACGCGGCTCTCGGTCCGAAAAGGGTGCGAGAGGTTTTTTTTCTAGAAAATTGATGTGGCCTAAAACATTCCCAACGTTAACTGTACTCTAAGAGAAACTACAATCTCGTCATTCCCTTCTTCTCGAATCCAAGTTTATCTCTTTTCGAGATCAACTAAATTTCGTCCTTATAAGCTCCACAAAGTGATTATAATTTTTTTTAAGTACTTCTTCCCTTAATCTCCTTGTTGAGATAACAAAATTACCATACTACCCTTGAGAATTTCCGTTCTCACTTGCTTAGTCTCCTTAGACTAATACGGTTTGTTTTCCGCATTTTTGCCTGGTATTTCTCGCCCTTCGCGACAAATGCCAGACGCTAGGAAACCTCCATCGAAGGCGTAAAAGACGAAGATTACTCAAGTGAAGGAAGGAAGGTCGGGAAATTTTCAAGGATGGCATTTTGTTTATTTTTGGGTTTCTCCACGTTGTTTTAAACAATGTTAATTTATATTCCGCTGCCTAACAACTCTTAAGTTTATGTTTTGACAAACTAAGTTCGAACTTTGTAATGGATACTTATAAGTCTCACATGTGAGCAACTCTTTATATGTAATGACTTTTAATTCCGCATGTTTTATTCAATTTAATACCTTATAAAGCCTAGGGTGACTTTGGGTGGTAAAACCCGAGGTCACTGGCGGTAACACCTATCGTTGCAAAATAGGGGTGTTACAACTCAATCATATTCGGACTTGTCAAATGCGCTTGTAAAAAGACAAGGAGGGTTTGGTATAATTCATTGTATGAATATCCTCCCCTTTCATGGATCTTTGATTATGATAAAGTTCATTAAGATCCAAATCAATGAACGTAGAGTTGATAATAAATTAATATAAGTGTTTGATGTTGTGGAATGAAGACTCTCGTCTGAACTCATACTCGAGTCATGGTTTGTTACAATTATTAGCCTACACTAGTATTGAATTTAGGTTTCGATGTGTGTAACCTTGTGTGTTTGTATTCTCGATTGAGACTCTTAGTGGTTTTATCCTAGTAATTAGAGGTGCGAGTTCACTAAGTCCTGAGCACCTCTTTATAATATTTGCATTAGTATGGACCTAGACCCTAATGTTGGTCATGAATCATGACCCTACCCGCCCAACCGTTTTGTTGATTGTTGCACCTCAACTAAGTGCCTTTAGTATCTTTTGGGACGTAATAGCCCATTCTACTACATCAGGACATAGGAGTCCAAATGGATGTAAAATTTGCAACCCAATATGCATATGACATCATTAAAGAAGATCGGTGCAAGAATGCCCTTAATTAAAGAACCTAAACGACTAACCTAATTTAGACTACCATTATTAATACTTTGGTTAAATCTGCAAATTTGAGTGCTTGTTTGTTTTGTTATTTTAGTATGAGGTTATTATTTCTTGGTTAGGATTGGTATGATCGTTTTCTTGGAAAAGATTTGACAAAGGATAAAGTGTATTAGACATTTATAAAATGTGCGTTCACCATAATAATAATAATAATCTTGATTTATCTATTAACTTGACTTATAAAATTTAGAGTCGATTTAGCTAACATCAATGGTCGGGATACATGTTATACAAGGTTATAGCTTGTCTTTGAGAGCACTCAAGGTGATGACGTATTGAGCCTGTGATGCTAGAAGAAAATTTTAATCTACTTTAGTTGTTTATCATTACTATCGTTGTAAAGAAGCCTTCCGTTGTATTTTGTTATGTGGTTGTTAACATTTTATTAAGTTTTGATTTATAACAAAGAGTTTAAAATAAATTAAGTCGTTTTAAAAAGTATTTCATTATTACATTGATTATGTAATTTAAGTATTTCTACAAAATTTAAGCCGATACAAAGCCTTTGGTGACTTTGGACCCTAAAATTTTAGGTCACTAGCGTGTGGTATTCTCGAGATAATTTGGGGGTGTTATCTCTGTTGAGTCGGTGTTAGGAACTCACGTTCATTAACACTAGAACAATGTCCTCGGTTTTGATAATGACAAACACCATGGGAACTAATGCCAATTGTCAAGTATTTCAATATAACAGGTGGCATGTCGCAAAGAAAAAACACAAAACAACAAGTTCCCAAAGCATGGGAACTAATGCAATGACGAAAAGAAATGGACCAACCTAAGAACAGAACAAATTTCCCATGAGACGGGAACTCAGTGAACCAAAGTTCCCACACGATGGGAATTGGATGAGAAGAACATGAATCCCTCGAAGTCAAGAAGTGTTCCCAAGACAAAGGAACCGAGAAGATCATAGTTCCCTTTGGATGGGAATTGGAGCATGCGCGAAAGAGACATCTCAGCGCATTTTTAGGGATCCTATCTAGGACGGAAAAAAAGGCGTCTCAGACTTTTGAAAGGCAGTAGAATGAAGACGACCATCCAAATGTCCGATGAGCTCCGCGAGTTGACAATTCAAATTCAAATTAAAGTCACATGTCAACCTTAACGATCATACTTGGAGAGCAAGGTAAAGAGGGTATTTAGGACAAATAACTCTAATGGATAAGGGTTTCTCATCACGTCTATTTTAACCCTTCAACAGTGACCTTGATGCTCACTTTTTACAAATCACAAACTCCAAACACAGAGAAAGAAGGGAAAAGTGTTGTTCTAGAGAAAGCCATCAAGTTGGTGAAAAGTCCCCGGCGGTGAGCTAATCTCGACGATGGTGAAGGCGAAATAACGAGTTCCTAGGTCTAGGGGAACTCAAGTGAAGAAACGGAAGAAGAGAGAGAGGATTGATTTTCGCTTTGTCTTTGATTGTGAGCGTTCACCGGGTTAGTATCGAGAGAACACATTAGTGTAATCTAGGGAGAGAGTCCTTGTAGGAACAAAGAAGTTTGTATTCTGCCTTGTAATCTGAAGGGAACTAAGAAATAAAGAAAAGGAAACTCATTCCAAAATCCTCCAAGCGGAGGTAGAGGTTTACTCACGCGATTAGTTGATCGATGTGGGGTTCCTCTATAAGGGGACTGTCTCTACTTATTTTACTTATATGCATACTTACTTATTCCGATGCATGTGGGAACTGTATCTGCTCACCAAAAAGGGTATTTAGGATAAATAACTCTAATGGATAAGGGTTTCTCATCACGTCTATTTTAACCCTTAAACAGTGGCCTTGATGCTCACTTTTTACAAATCACAAACTCCAAACACAAAGAAAGAAGAGAAAAGTGTTGTTCTAGAGAAAGCCATCAAGTTGGCGAAAAGTCCCCGGCGGTGAGCTAATCTCGACGATAGTGAAGGCGAAATAACGAGTTCCTAGGTCTAGGGGAACTCAAGTGAAGAAACGGAAGAAGAGAGAGAGGATTGATTTTCGCTTTGTCTTTGATTGTGAGCGTTCACCGGGTTAGTGTCGAGAGAATACATTAGTGTAATCTAGGGAGAGAGTCCTTGTAGGAACAGAGAAGTTTGTATTCTGCCTTGTAATCTGAACGGAACTAAGCAATAAAGAAAAGGAAACTCATTCGAAAATCCTCCAAGGGGAGGTAGAGGTTTACTCACGCGATTTGTTGATCGTTGTGGGGTTCCTCTATAAGGGGATTGTCTCTACTTATTTTACTTATATGCATACTTACTTATTCCGATGCATGTGGGAACTGTATCTGCTCTCCAAAGAGGGTATTTAGGACAAATAACTCTAATGGATAACAGTTTCTCATCACGTCTATTTTAACCCTTCAACAGTGACCTTGATGCTCACTTTTTACAAATCACAAACTCCAAACACAGAGAAAGAAGAGAAAAGTGTTGTTCTAGAGAAAGCCATCAAGTTGGCGAAAAGTCCCCGGCGGTGAGCTAATCTCGACGATGGTGAAGGCGAAATAACGAGTTCCTAGGTCTAGGGGAACTCAAGTGAAGAAACGGAAGAAGAGAGAGAGGATTGAGTTTCGCTTTGTCTTTGATTGTGAGCGTACACCGGGTTAGTGTCGAGAGTATACATTAGTGTAATCTAGGGAGAGAGTCCTTGTAGGAACAGAGAAGTTTGTATTCTGCCTTATATTCTGAAGGGAACTAAGCAATAAAGAAAAGGAAACTCATTCGAAAATCCTCCAAGCGGAGGTAGAGGTTTACTCATGCGATTAGTTGATCGTTGTGGGGTTCTTCTATAAGGGGAATGTCTCTACTTATTATAATTATATGCATACTTACTTATTCCAATGCATGTGGGAACTGTATCTGCTCTCCAAAGAGGGTATTTAGGACAAATAACTCTAATGGATAAGGGTTTCTCATCACGTCTATTTTAACCCTTCAACAGTGACCTTGATGCTCACTTTTTACAAATCACAAACTCCAAACACAGAGAAAGAAGAGAAAAGTGTTGTTCTAGAGAAAGCCATCAAGTTGGCGAAAAGTCCCCGGCGGTGAGCTAATCTCGACGATGGTGAAGGCGAAATAATGAGTTCCTAGGTCTAGGGGAACTCAAGTGAAGAAACGGAAGAAGAGAGAGAGGATTGATTTTCGCTTTGTCTTTGATTGTGAGCGTTCACCGGGTTAGTGTCGAGAGAATACATTAGTGTAATCTAGGGAGAGAGTCCTTGTAGGAACAGAGAAGTTTGTATTCTGCCTTGTAATCTGAAGGGAACAATGCAAAAAAGAAAAGGAAACTCATTCGAAAATCCTCCAAGCGGAGGTAGAGGTTTACTCACGCGATTAATTGCTCGTTGTGGGGTTCCTCTATAAGGAGAATGTCTCTACTTATTTTACTTATATGCATACTTACTTATTCCGATGCATGTGGGAACTGTATCTGCTCTCCAAAGAGGGTATTTAGGACAAATAACTCTAATGGATAACAGTTTCTCATCACGTCTATTTTAACCCTTCAACAGTGACCTTGATGCTCACTTTTTACAAATCACAAACTCCAAACACAGAGAAAGAAGAGAAAAGTGTTGTTCTAGAGAAAGCCATCAAGTTGGCGAAAAGTCCCCGGCGGTGAGCTAATCTCGACGATGGTGAAGGCGAAATAACGAGTTCCTAGGTCTAGGGGAACTCAAGTGAAGAAACGGAAGAAGAGAGAGATGATTGAGTTTCGCTTTGTCTTTGATTGTGAGCGTACACCGGGTTAGTGTCGAGAGAATACATTAGTGTAATCTAGGGAGAGAGTCCTTGTAGGAACAGAGAAGATTATATTCTGAAGGGAACTAAGCAATAAAGAAAAGGAAACTCATTCGAAAATCTTCCAAGCGGAGGTAGAGGTTACTCACGCGATTAGTTGATCGTTGTGGGGTTCTTCTATAAGGAGACTGTCTCTACTTATTTTACTTATGTGCATACTTACTTATTCCGATACATGTGGGAACTGTATCGAAATAATTACAAATAACCTACGATCCAACAATCCTTTAAAATTGTTTGCTTATGCTCGTCAATTTATTCGCTGCGTTCATCCACACAAATTGCATATTTATCCCAGTAATATAATATAGTTTTGTCCTTTGTGAGACTTACTTGGAACGCATAGTTGAGTTTGTTTGTTTTTTTTTTGTTTTTTTATTTGGTATCATAGCCATTCCAAGTGAGTTCTCAAATTTTAAGCTCGATTTTGTCCAAATTTACTACTATATTTTGCAAAATGTACCACATGAGGGAGACAACACCATTTCTTAAAAATTCAATCGAGCGTGCAACATTACTGTCCCAACTAGAACTCTATGACTATTTATCTTTGCAAGAAGATATGCTATATTGGGGAAATGAGCCCTTGTTTAGTGAAACGTCGTTGGTTGAGGAAGAGCTCAAGGAATTTGAAGGTCCACCTCATTATCGGGATTATCCATGGCGAGGAAAGGAGTTGGAATCAAGTGAATCGGTTGCCCTTTCGAAGGAAAAGTTACCTTTTTATGAGGGTTTCACATCAAAAGTTAAGGTTTTCTTTCTAAGTTACCACGAGTTTGAAACGGTTTGACAATTCGGATTTGAGAACGAAACCTTATAATTTATAAAGAAAGGGAGGATGATGCATCATGACCTGTGCATGTCATCATTTAATTTGCAGAAGTTCAAAGGGGATCGAGAGGGAACGTAAATGACATTGCATGAATCATGAATCAAATTTACTCCATCTTCAATCCAACAAGTCTGCTTCATCGAAGACATCATCCAACAGTAATTTTTGTGTATTTATTGTCCTACATAAACTCAGCTATTTTACTTGTTTTTGGCAGTCAAATTTTAAATTAAAAAATCAATTTGTAAACATCCCAAACTGTGGAGAGATTCCATGTTCAGTTTGTGGTTATCCTTGTGAGCACATCAAGGGTCGATCTCTTATAATTGGGTGTGTTTATCCCAGGTTTGTAGGTTGATCTCATTCAGTTTGTACAGTGAGTTTATCCTTTCAAATTGTTTTTCTTATCCCGGTCAATTTGTTTGGAGAGTTCATCCACAAATGACATGGTTATCCCAGTAATATAATTCAGTTTTGTCCTTTGCACGACTCACTTGGAATAGAGACTTGAGTTTGATCCTTTTTCATATTACCGTATGCATATGTCCATGAAATTTTTAAATCATCTATTACTAATAACTAAAGCTCAAGCAAAATTTCTGTCATTACGTTGCGTCACATCACCCCTTTATTAAAATAATAATTTTAAATAGTTAATTATACAAAAAAAATTATCTCCAACTAAATATAAAAATAAATTAATATTTGTAAAAATTTATCCTCCAAAAAAATAAAGACAAACTAATATTAGTAGATTTGACCAAAATAAATAAAAAAGAATATTATATTTATTATATTTGTAAAAATTACATTAAAAAAAGATAAGAAGAAACAACCATATCTATCTATAACCAGATATTAAAATTGTAACTTTTATACCCACCACATTAATTCTGCCCCACCTTATATTAAAATAAATTATTTATATTATTGTTTCTAATTAAATTCATTTCTATTTATTTATGTGGAAAAATAATAATTGGAATTTTAACTATAAATAACAAAAACTGTTTTATCTTTTTATCTATTTATAAAAGATATTTATCTTAAATCAAATTTTGATAAAAAAGGTAAAATTTTCAAATATCTATATAATTACAAGCCTAAATTAAATTTTTATAAAAAAAATTATATTATATTTTCCTTAATTTCCGTTTTGAATTTTTATGTAAATATGAAGATTTTTTATCTTTAAAAAATCTATATTTTTTATCTTTTCTTATTAACTATCTTTTTAACTTTTTATCAAAATATTATAAAAAATTGAATTTGATTAATTTTCTTAAGAATTTACATTATTTTTGTATTTTTATTTATTTTTGTATATTTACTTTATTAATATCATATTTATAATATATCTAAAAATTGATGAGCCGTAGTCGTGCATGGCACGACGGGTACAACTAGTTTAAACTATATGCATGCGCTATCAAATTCTACTTAAATAACAATATATTAGTACTAAATATATATTTTTCTAAAAAAGTATTAAATCCATATTACAAAATTTCCTACTCATTAACTATTTAATATTTAAAATTAGTACCTAATATATGTTTCTTTCTATTTAAATATTATATATTATTAGTAAATGTAACAAAAAATGCAATGAAAAATCATGATCATATGTTTGTTTATTTAGTGTAAGGTTAAACTCTTTTGAATTCTTTGTTCATATGTCTTATTAAATAAAATATTTTCATTAAATTTGACAAAGTAAAGTCAAATATTGGCCCCTTTTTTTCCAAATAGCACAACAAAATTTGACAAACTCGTTTTAGTTCTTATTTTTCGGAGTGTTGTACCTTTCATAACTTTTCCTGCTAGTTTTTACTCTCTTAGCCATTTTTGACTGTCGTTTTATTACGGCCTCTCGGTTTACCAAGTCTATTTGGTATTCCAAATTCTTACCTTATCAAAAAATAAAATAAAAAAGCACAACAAAATAAGTTTAGCAAACTACTCTTATATATTTATTAATTTAAGGAAATTCTTTTTGGTGTCGTTCTATTTTTTTACTTTTCCTCTTGTTGTCTAGAAAAACAATCTTGTTCCTTCTGGTGTCCTTCAATTTTTGACAAATTCCTTAACATAACTTGAAGTCTCTAAAAATACATTTTTCATCCAATTTATCATAATTTTCGTTAAAAAATTAAAATTATAAATAAAATCCTTTTTTATTTGTAATACCCGAGTCTCCGAAAAACCCGATACTTGATTTTTGTTCCACTTCTTATTCGTTTTTTTGTAATTGGGTCCGAGAAGCCTAGAAGGGCCAAGAACCTAGCCGGCCCAACCTCCTTTCTCCTCCTCTCTCACGCGACCCAATACCCTACCCTCATTTTGTTCCTCTTTCTGGTTACGCCGCACGGAGGAGAAGGGAGAGGGGTAGAGAGAGTGCGTTCTCTAGCCATCTCCGTCCACAATTATCGCCTCCCTGTCACCGATCCCGCCAAGAATCGAGCTGGACAGTCTTCGACCCTGTAGGAACCGAAATTCAAAACCCTAATTAAACATGAATTAAGAAAATTAAGATCATACAGATCAGCAAATTACGTAAAATATAATACCATATACCAATGATTTGTAGAGGTGAGATGATTGATCTCTTTCCTTAATTCTGAAAACGCCCCGTAGTGTGACGGTTCTTTAGCGTTCCGAATCCCAGGATACAACTACTACGATCTCCTGCTTTGCACAACTCAAGAACTGGAGCCTGGCGAACCAACGATCCGTGTGTACTCTCAGACTCTATATTTTGAAGAAGAGAACAAAAGGAGGATGTTTTCCAATTTGACGTGTTAATGAGAGTCAACAGTTATCTTTTTATCTACTGATAAAACCAACCGCTTCTCAAAGACTTAGTTTATTTTCTCCAACTGATTAGAAAATCAAGGAAAATCCTTGACCTATTCTTTTCAGTCTTTCAAATGGGCCAAGCCCAAATTAATGTCCTGCAACCCTAACGGGCAAGGCATTTTCATTCACATTTTTTGAACATTATTTTATTGCATAAAATAAGTTCCAACAATCCCCCACATGAATAGAGATGACTCTAAACACAAAAAGACTCGATAAACAGACTTTTGAGAGTACAATCGAAAAATCACTGCATTTGAGATGGTAGCTTTTTCAGCCTTGAACCGCTCATAGTGAGTAGTTGTCGGATCTACTTATCCAGGAGGTGAACATGATGTCTTGAACCACCCGGGCTTTGATGTAAACCAAGACAACAACTATCACACAGTTTCATTTTCTCACAGAACTAGGTTCTCTTGTTGTGTTCATTTTGTCCTTGAACATCCCTGGTTATTCATGAGTGAACTTGGAGAATGTCGCCTCATTTTTCATTCTTCTAGAAACGGCCCCATTTCACACTCACTGGGTGATTGACCATAAAGAGTATCCTGTAATACCCCACTTTTATTTCAAAGCTATGGAATCATTAAAAGCCAAGCTTAACCTCAACTCATACAGGTAGCATTGTTCATCATCCTAGGAACTGGGAAGAGACATTTGTCTCTCAGTGCTCATTTTGGATTACACTTAATTTAGTTTTCCCTTTGAACCTACATCTTGGGATTTCCAGTCACATAGGTAGGGTTTTCATCAAGCATCCTCCTTAGTCATAGGCTTTAAACCCATTCCTCTTGATGATTTTATAACTTTCTCTCTTGACAAACCTTTAGTAAATGGATCCGCTAGGTTGTTAATCAATTTGACATAATCTATTGAGATTACGCCAATTGAGAGTAGTTGTCTAATCGTTTTATGTCGTCTTCTTATATGACGTGATTTACCATTATATAGACGGTTCAGTGCTCGTGCTACGGCCGATAGACTATCATAGTGTACACTTATTGCTGGCACTGGTTTGTCCCACATTGGAATATCTTCCAAAAAACCTCGAAGCCATTCAACTTCCTCTATTGCTTTGTCTAAAGCAATGAACTCAGATTCCATTGCGGATCTGGCCAATAAAGTGTTTTGAAGATTTCCATGATATTGCTGCACCACCTAGTGTGAATACATATCCACTAGTGGATTTTGAATTTCTTGAATCTAGTATCCAATTGGCATCACTATAGCCTTCCAGAACTGCTGGATCTCTTCCATAGTGCAACCCATAACTTTGAGTATATCGCAAATAGTTCAATACTCTAGTTATCCCTTTCCAATGTTTATGCCCTGGATTGCTTGTGTAACGACTTAGTACATTTACTGAATGTGCCAAGTCAGGTCTTGTGCAATTGGTCAAGTATATCAGACTTCCAATAACTCGTGCATACTCCACTTGTGCCACTCCCTCACCCGAGTTTTTGGTCAGGTGAAGATGAGGATCTACGGGAGTCTTTGCCGTTCCACTTGAGTATTTATTGAATCTCTCAAGTACTTTTTCAACATAATGAGCTTGAGATAGGATGATCCCTTCAGAGTGTCTAGTGATTTTTATCCCTAGTATGACATCTGCTATTCCCAAGTCTTTCATGTCAAACTTCCCACTAAGCAGATTCTTAGTTTGTTTGATCATGTCTTTATTGCTCCCAATGATGAGCATGTCATCTACATACAAACACAACAAAATATATCCATTTGGAGTATTCTTGACGTAGATGCATTTGTCGCTTTCATTTATGCTGAACCCATTTGACATCATTACGTTGTCAAATTTTTCATGCCATTGTTTTGGAGCTTGTTTAAGCCCATATAATGACTTTACGAGTTTGCACACTTTTTGCTCTTGTCCAGAGACAACATATCCCTCAGGTTGTTTCATATATATCTCCTCTTCCAATTCCCCATTTAGGAAAGCAGTTTTCACATACATTTGATGGATTTCGAGGTTTCTTAATGCTGTTATTTCTATTAGCATTCTGATTGAAGTTATTCTCATGACTGGAGAATAGGAGTCAAAGAAATCCACACCTTCTTTTTTTCGGAATCCTTGCACCACAAGCCTTGCCTTGTACTTCTCAATTGAGCCATCTGTTTTCAATTTCCTTTTGAAAATCCATTTGCACCCAAGTGCTTTACACCCTTGTGGCAAGTCGACTAACTCCCATGTATGATTTTGCATAATGGAGTCGATCTCACTATTGATCGCTTCCTTCCATGAAGGCGCGTGTGGTGTAGACATGGCTTCTTTGTATGTTCTTGGCTCATTCTCTAAAAGAAAGGCCGTAACAAAATCAGATCCAAAGGATTTTTCCTTACGAGCTCTCTTGCTCCATCTAGGTTGATCCTCTTCCGCTTCATTTGCAGAAGTGCATGCTTCTCTTTGTTCACGTGTTCGTTTAGAATATTCTTTATCCTTGCATGGAAACACATGTTCAAAGAAAGACGCATTTCTTGATTCCATTATTGTATTAGCATGTATGTCAGGTATATCTGATTCATATACCAAAATCCGATAAGCACTACTATTGTGTGCATATCCGATGAAAATACAATCAACGGTCTTAGGTCCAATTGTGACCTTTTTAGGAGGTGGCACTGCCACTTTTGCTAGGCACCCCCACACTTTAAGGTATTTGTACGATGGTACTTTACCTTTCCAAAGTTCATATGGCGTCTTGCCAGTGACTTTATGTGGTATTTTGTTTAGAATATAATTGGTGGTTAGCAGCGCTTCCCCCCACATGTTCTGGGGTAACCCAGATTCTTGCAACATTGCATTCATCATTTCTTTTAGAGTTCGGTTCTTTCGTTCCGCAACTCCATTAGATTCCGGTGAGTAGGGAGCAGTTGTTTGATGAATAATGCCATGTTCTCTACAAAACGCATTGAATGGTTCATCCTACTCGCCTCCTCTATCACATCAGGCTGTTTTTATGGTTTTGCCAAGTTGGTTTTCAACTTCCAACTTATATTCTTTGAATTTTTCCAAGGCTTCGTCCTTGCTTCTTAGCAAGTATACATAACAATATCTTGTGCAATCATCGATAAAGGTCACAAAATATTTTATACCGCCTCTAGTTTGCACAAATTTTAAATCACACAAATCTGTGTGTATTAAGCCTAGAAGTTCGGTTGTTCTCTCTACACATGGGGATGGCGTTTTTGTGAGTTTGGCCTGTACGCATACTTCACATTTGTCTTTACTTAATTTTCATTTCGGGATTAGGTTCATGTTCATCATTCTACGTATAGATTTGTAATTCACATGCCCCAAACGTTCATGCCAAATAATAAAAGACTCAACAACATAAGCAATAGGATTCTTTTCATTCATTGAAACATCGGAAACAACGGTTTTTGGAAGGACTGTCATTACATTCATTTTGACCAATCCATCCTTTACATATCCCTTGCCCAAATAAATCCCATTCTTAGAGAGAACTAGTCTATCAGAAACGAGCTTCACAACAAACCCGTTCTTGCTTAGCAAAGTGCCAGAGATCAGATTCTTCCGTATATCTGGTACATGCATGACATTGTTGAGAGTTAACTCCTTCTCTGAAGTCATCTTCAACACCACTTTTCCGTGACCTTCAACCTTGGAAGTAGACGAGTTCCCCATAAATAGATGCTCGTCGTTGTTGCTCTTCTGATAGGTAGAAAACAGTCCCCTGTATCATACCACCATTCCCTCGGGTTGCTCCCAACCATGTTGACCTCAAAAAGTACAACACATAGATCTGCCTCCGAGAGGTCTTCAGTCAAATTGGCTTGAGCCTTCCCTTTTTCTTTGCGTTGGTCAACCTTGCTTCGACACTCATCTGCCTTGTGACCAATTTTTCCAGATTTGTGGCATTTCCCACTGAACTTCTTAGCAAGTTGCTTCTTAAAGCTGCTGGAGCTTTGGGGTGGAGCCTTTCGCTTCCCCTTGTCTTTGTGCTCGGCCAAATTGGCCTTCTGTTCAATTGATGTACCACCATCAGCCTTACGGTTGGTTGACTCAATCCATAGCCTAACAATCAAGTCTTCAAGGGTCATAGCCTTTCGCTTGTGCTTAAGGTAGTTCTTGAAATCCCTCCAACCTGGTGGGAGTTTCTCAATAAAAGCAGCTACCTGGAACATCTCACAAATAGACATCCCTTCCGCAATGATTTCATGCGTAAGCAATTGCAGCTCTTCAACTTGTTCCATGATGGGCTTAGAATCCATCATTTTAAAGTCCAAAAACTTCGCCACAGCGAATTTCTTAGAGCTTCCATCCTCAGACTTGTATTTCTTTTCCAAGGCCAACCAGAGTTCCTTGGAAGTCTTGATCTTGCTGTACACATTGTACAACGGATCAATCAAGTGGCTTTGAACCCAACCTTTGCACAGAAAGTCACCCTGAGTCCAGGCATCAACACTGGCTAGGGTCCTAGCATCGGTATTCTGAGACGAAAGCTTAGGCTTATGCTCAGATAGATACTTTTCCAGCCTCAAAGTAGTCTGAAAGAAGAACATCTTCTGCTGCCACGTCTTGAAACCAGTTCCATCAAACTTATTCTGTCATCAACCCTGTGTTTACAGCGCCAGGGATAGTGGGCATCTGAACGATGACACTAGTCTGATAAACATCAGTTCCTACATTAGTAGGTGGCAGAGTAACTGCTGGAAGATCACTCCCAAATTGAATTTGGGTCGTCGACTCAACATTACCTTCCATAGCTCCAATAAGAACACCCGAATCAGCTTTCTCACTTGAGTTAGTCATACTTCAATACTGTTTACACACATGTAAAGCAAAATTAGTATGACAATCAGAAGCAAAGTTCAATGAAAATCAACCGACAATTTAATTGCTGAATATAATAGATTTTTTTTCTCTACTGTTCAAACACGAACAGAATACTGTATTTAAACACCTCCTGATCTGCAACTAAGTGCTGTGACAACGAATTAATTAGCGCAAATAATAAAAATTAATCTCGCTGAAATTAAAAAACTGAATCCGAAAGAAACAGTACAGCACCACACTAACACCGAACTGAGTTGCAGATTAAAACCAAAAGTTCACAAAAGGACAAAACCACCGAGACCAATTCAGCGAATTGGAATCAATTCAGTACAGGCACCGAATGCACAAGCTAACTTGAATTGAACAATAAAATATGCTGACAAAAGCAACTGAATTATAACAGCAACCGAAAACAAAGGCAACTCTTGAATTAAATAAACAAACCAAAGCCACTGATCGATACTACTATATTAGCACCGTACACTGAATTGCAAGTTTAAAGCAGCATGAAATTACCAAAGTAAATAACAAAGGCAATTAACCAAAAGCAATTGAGTGGAATGAATGCTAAGGACGAGAAACATGCAGAGACTAGCAATTGCCCATATGAGACAAACCACACCGATCGAATAAACAATTCAGTGCACTACCACGAAATAACACCGAATTGAAATCAAAGTCCACAGGAAGACGGAAAAAAAAAACGAAATCGATTGTATAACACCGATCAAATACCCACGGATAGATAAACATACGGAAATCAGTATAATAGAATACTGATTTTTTTTAGAATTAAGAGGGTAGGAACCGAAATTCCAAACCCTAATTAAACATGAATTAAGGAAATTAAGATTATACAGATCAACAAATTACGTAAAATATAATACTAAATACCAATAATTTGTAGAGGCGAGATAATTGATCTCTTTCCTTAATTCTGAAAACGCCCCGTACTGTGACGGTTCTTTAGCGTTCTGAATCCTAGGATACAACTACTACGATCTCCTGCTTTGCACAACTCAACAACAGGAGCCTGGCGAACCAACAATCCGTGTGTACTCTCAGACTCTATATTTTGAAGAAGAGAACAGAAGGAGGATGTTTTCCTATTTGACGTGTGAATGAGAGTCAGCAGTTATCGTTTTATCTGCTAATAAAACCAACCGCTTCTCAAAGAACGTGGTTTATTTTCTCCAACTGATTAGAAAATCAAGGAAAATCCTTGACCTATTCTTTTCAGTCTTTCAAATGGGCCCAGCCCAAATTAATATCCTGCAATCCTAACGGGCCAGACATTTCTCATTCACATTTTATGAACTTTATTTTATTGCATAAAATAAGTTCCAACAGACCCAACTGTGGGTGCTCGTCGCCAATCGAGCATACCGTTCGTGGTTCGCCGCCAGTCAAAGGAGTAGGTGAGCGGCGATCCGAGTCCGATCATCCCGATCCTGTTGCCGCTAGTAAGGATCCGTCTTTGACTAAGGTTTCCGTCGTCACCGCCTTGCGACGCGTGCCCTAATTACATATTGGGACCGGCGTGAAGATTTCACAAAGGGAGAGATCGAGGAGCGCCCCAAATCGCTGGTCTCTATTCAACAACAGTAAGTCTGTTCGCTCGTCGCCGGTCACGCTCGACATCGAGTGAGCAGATACAGTCTTTCGTTGAGCTCGCCAGTGAACCATTGTTAAGAATCCGAGTAGGATCCCTAACGCTTGGCAGGGAACTTTGGAAGAGAAGACTACAATTAGGGCTAAAGGAAAATTCTTATTAATCGATAATCCTCCTGACAGCTTACAGGGTGTTTAAATAGCCCAAGGATGATTCAATAAAAGCGACTCGGGAAAGAATCATCCTAGAAGAAAACCCGAGAAGACCGATAACAGCTAGTCCGTACACGGTAACATGAAAAACCCTAATTTAAACAATAAAATATCTTATAAAAATAAATCAACCCCGCAGCTTTGCTGGGGGTTTCCTGACGCGAGCCGATCTTCTCGGCTTAGGCGTCTCCCATGGTCCGTCGTCCTCTGTCGAACTAGGTTGTGTCGTCTTATGAACCGTATCAATCTCCCCCCGATCAAATCAGGCTTGTCCTCAAGCCGTAAGTCAGGAAATGAAAGGCGAATCTGATCAACCGGTTCCCAGGAAGTTGCGGCCCCATCAGCCCATTCCACCAGCCACTCAGTATGGGCCGTACCATCACCCAAGATGTCACGAGATGCTACTGCACGCATGGGTTGTGATACGGGGCGTCCCTGCAAGAACTCAGAAGGCAATGACGTCGGTACGACCTTGGAGCCGTCCGTGATGAAAGGACGAAGTAAGGATACGTGAAACACATTATGGATGCGCGCCGACTCAGGTAACTGTAAGCGATAGGCTACAGGTCCCACGCGCTCAATGACCCGAAATGGTCCATAAAATCGGCGAGCTAATTTCGCTGACAAAGGTCGAGCCACAGAATGCTGCCTGTAAGGTTGTAGTTTAAGGAGAACATCATCACCTACGTGGAATTCCACCTCTCGACGGTGACGATTAGCCTGAGATATCATGCGTTGTTGCATTTTAGCTAAATTAGACCGAATCAACTCTAACATCTGCTCGCGGTCCTGAATTGCCATTGTGGCGGGCGAGGGAGGTCCTGTCGGCAAAGTCACGCGCGCTAAAGGCGGTGCATCACGTCCATATAAGGCCTTGAAAGGCGACATGCCGAGGCCTTCATGATACATAGAATTCAGCGCCATCTCAGCCCAAGATAAATAATCAGCCCAACGCCTAGGCCGATCCTGTGTGATGGCACGTAGATATTGTTCCAGCCCTCTATTCTTGACTTCAGTCTGGCCATCTGATTGTGGATGGTAAGCGGAGGTGTAATGTAATTTAGTTCCGCTCAAACGATGCAGATCCGCCCAGAATGCGGCCCGAAAGATCGGATCCCTATCAGAAAGAATAATGGACGGAATACCGTGGTGTTTAACAACAATGTCAACAAACACCGACACCACTTTTGGTGCGTCATAGGAAGGACTGAGTGCGCCAAAGTGACAATACTTCGAAAGGCGGTCCACCACTACCAGAATAGTCGTGTAACCTCGTGAAGGAGGCATCCCTGTGATAAAATCCATCGACACTTCGTCCCAAACCTGCTGCGGAACTGGCAACGGCTGTAACAGACCGACTAGTTTCTGCGTATTGTACTTGGTGGACTGACAAATCAAACAAGCGTCAACAAGCACTTGACATCCTTACGCATCCCTGACCAATAGAAAACAGTGGCAACCCTGCGGAAAGTACGATCAATGTCCGGGTGGCCTGCAGACGGCGTGGAATGAAACTCTGTAAGAATTTCGGCTTTCAGCTAAGAAGCCGAACCAATCACCAAACGCGTGCCGTAGTACAGAATACCGTCGTGTATCTGAAATGGTGCCGACAATGTTCCGATAGCCGCGGCCTGGTGCCACGACTTCAAGTCATCTAGTTGCGCATTCTCCAAACGCACACGCTGCAGAAGTGTTGGAATCGGAGCTGACAAGGACAGAAATTGATGCAATGTGCTGGTGTCGTCAATCATGCATCTAGAGAGAGCGTCAGCCACTCTGTTGCTTGCGCCGGACTTGTATTCAATATGGAATTTATAACCCATCAACTTCCGCATGAAAAACTGCTGATTCGGCGTCTGAATGACCTGTGTAAGGAGTTCCTTGAGACTTTTCTGGTCACTACGAATCAGGAACTCACGACCCAACAAATAATGTCGCCACTTCTGCACAGCGGAAACAATAGCAAACAACTCCCAGTGATATGCCGAAGACCCTTTGCGGCGGATGCCAAGTTTCTGGCTAAAGAAGGCCAATGGTCGATCACTCTGCATCAATACCGCACTGACGCCTTCATCTGACGCGTCTGTCTCAATTACAAACTCCTTGTCGAAGTCAGGGAGTTGTAGAACGGGAGGTGACATCATCGCATTCTTAAGCTGCTCGAAAGCCGTCTGAGCCTCTGAAGACCATACAAATTTCTCTTTCTTAAGCAAATCAGTCAACGGAGCGGCTAACATGGAGTAGTGCCGTATGAATTTTCTATAATAACCTGTCTAACCAAGGAAGCCTCGAAGCTGCTTTACGGATTTCGGGGTAGGCCACTTGGCCATAGCGGCCAGCTTCGTCGGATCGGCAACTAAAGTACCCTGTGTGACAATATGGCCTAAGTACTCGACGCGAGATGTAGCGAATGAACACTTCGAACCCTTGACGAAAAAATTATTGTCGTGCAGGGTACGGAGCACGACGTCGAGGTGCTGAGCATGTGCTGCCAAGGAGGAGCTATAGACCAATATATCATCAAAAAATACAATCACGAAGTCATGTCGGAAGCGAGCGAAAATGCTGTTCATTGCCGCTTGAAAGGTGGATGGCGCATTCGTCAGGCCAAAAGGCATCACTAAGAATTCAAAGTGGCCGTCATGAGTACGAAAGGCTGTCTTGTATATATCGGACTCATGCATCCGAATCTGATGGTAGCCGGAGCGTAGATCAAGCTTAGTGAAAATCACGGCACGGCCCAACTCGTCAAACAATTCATCCGCTGTAGGAATAGGAAATTTATCAGCGACTGTAATGCCATTCAGTACCCTGTAATCAATGCAAAACCGAAAGGTGCCGTCCTTCTTCTTGACCAAGAGAGCCGGAGAAGAGAAAGGGCTCGTGCTGGGTCGAATGATACCCTGATCTAACATCCCCTGAACCTGGCGCTCAATTTCACTCTTCTGAAAATACGGATAACGATATGGCCGGACATTGACTGGTTTAGATCCCGGCTGAACATGAATGCGATGGTCCCATAATCTGGGTGGCGGCAAGTCACACGGAACGGCAAAAACGGCCTGATGTTGCTCAAGTATAGTGCGAACCGTGGTGGAACGTCGGTCGGAATCTCCAACGGGTGCGCAGGCGGGCGTTCCGGCACACGCACCACTTCATAGAACTCAGAGACTGATTCTGCTGTCCATAATAAATGAAGCTCATGAACCGAAATTTGTTTCGGGGCCAGTCGGACTCCCTGCAAAAAGACCTCTTTATCGTTCCATGAAAAACGCATCGTCAGCTGAGCGTAATCATGTGCAATTACTCCCAATGTCTGCAACCACTGAACACCCAGCACGACCTGCGGACCATGCACGGCCAGAACGAACAGATCCACAGAAAAGGAATAACCCTGTAACTCAAGAACTGTAGCGGCACACTGATGTCCGCAAAGGAGATATGCGCCGTTGCCCACAAATACACGGAATGGTGGCACGGTTGTAAGTGGCAACTGTAACTTCTCGGCGATGTTCGGATGAATGAAATTATGTGTACTTCCCCCATCAATGAGAACCTGAACCTGCGTGTCCCGAATAGTGTCGGGCATACGAATTGTGCGCGGATTCGGTAAACCCTCCAAGGAGTGAATGTATGAAATGTCAGTTGTAACTGCAGTTTCATCCGGCGCGTCGTCCGCACTTTCACCATCATCGTCACTGTCATCACAGCTGAGCACGGCCAAAAAGCGTGGAGTGCAGCGATGTCCCCATGTGTATTTCTCGTCACAATTAAAACACAATCCTTTCTTAGAACGTTCGTCACGCTCAGCTTTAGAAAGACGGCGAATTGGAAGAGTAGAGTAATTACCGGGAGGATTGGCGGGAGTGTGTACTCCCGGTGCAGGCGAGGTCGTGTGTGCCGGTGCCGCTGTTGTAGGCGAAGGCAGGGACGGGGCAGGTCTTGAGACGGTCGTCTGCCATGGCCGACGGGAGCCGGTGGACGCCGCGGTTGTCTCGGTGAAGGACGCGGCCAACTCCTTGGCTAGAGCGAAAGCTTGCGGCAGCGACGTCGGGTTCCGTAACCGCAAATCGCGTTGCACCGGTTGTTTTAAACCGGACGTGAATATATAAATCAGCATGGGTTCAGGAACATTCCGAACTTTGTTGAGCAGCGCCTCAAACTCGGATTGGTACTCATGCACAGATGTACGCTGTTGAAGCTTGGAGAGTAGGCCGAGGTAGTCCTCATAGTATTTGGGATCAAAACGCTGTTGAACCGCTTGTAAAAATGATTGCCATGTCTCGCCCATCCGATTCAGGCGTTGATAGCGAAACCAATCCGACGTCGGGTGATCAATAAACATGCCAACAAGACGAAGACGATCATAGTCGGGAGTATTATAATAATCAAAGAAAGACTGAATGCGAAAGATCTAACCTGGGGCATCGGATCCGTTGAAGCGAGGCAGCGTCAACGCGGATCCGAGGCTGTGAATCATGACCATGCGGTGCGCGGAAACCGACGCCATGAACGCCGTAAGGAGGTGCGTATCCGGACATAGCGGACGGTGGAGCGGCGAAAGGCGACGCGGCTTGCTGGTGGTAGCCGTCGAATGGGTTGGACCCGAAGGGAAACGCCTGCTGGGGGCCTTCGAACCCTAGCTGAGGCGGCAAGAACGTTGGCGGCCCGATCTCGTGCGAGACGCGTCCAGCGAAGGCGCTGATCGACTGGCCGCCAATCCCACCGGCGAGAACGTGGAGCGATGGATCACCGCCCGTCGTCGTTGGCATGGGAAGCGGCTGGGACGAGGCGAAGGGCAGATGGGCGAGCGGCGCGGACCCCGTAGTCGGCGGCGCGCGGAACCCAAAATTAGGGTTTGCGGAGGCAGATGCGGCGGCGGACGATGGAAGGCTCGACGCGGTGGAAGTCGCGTGGCTGCGCAGCGACGCCGAGAGTTCTTCGAGGAGGGAACGGTCCCGTTGCCGATCATCCGTCAACTGTAACACCATATCGCTCAATTTAGCGACGGTGTCGGAAAGGGAGGCGTGCGTCGCAAGTGTGACGGTCGACGTCTCGGGCGCAAAGGTGTTGGTCATGGTGTTCGTAGATGAAAGCACCAGTTGTTAAGAATCCGAGTAGGATCCCTAACGCTTGGCAGGGAACTTTGGAAGAGAAGACTACAATTAGGGCTAAAGGAAAATTCTTATTAATCGATACTCCTCCTGACAGCTTACAGGGTGTTTAAATAGCCCAAGGATGATTCAATAAAAGCGACTCGGGAAAGAATCACCCTAAAAGAAAACCCGAGAAGACCGATAACAGCTAGTCCGTACACGGTAACATGAAAACCCTAATTTAAACAAAAAAATATCTTATAAAAATAAATCAACCCCGCAGCTTTGCTAGGGGTTTCCTCACGCGAGCCGATCTTCTCGGCTTAGGCGTCTCCCATGGTCCGTCGTCCTCTGTCGAACTAGGTTGTGTCGTCTTATGAACCGTATCAACCATTGTCGATCCCAAGTCTTCTCTGTTCTCTCTGTCGCCGCCTTCTAGATCGAATCAGATCCGTCTCCTGCCCTTTCGATCAGTGTCTTGTTCGCCGCCTAGCGTGGGGAAGCTCGGGCCAATCAAAAGGTTGAAGGCTCCGTGCCATCGGCACCAACCAAGGCATCCACTGGAATCTTAGGTCGAGATACGGTTTCGACTGCTAAATGGTACGATTTTGTGGGTCATCTTAACTGTTATTGTATCTGGATTTCCATCTATATATGTTTAGTCAGAGTAATTTGATTATGTTTGTAATTGTGGGTTTTGGTGTCTGAAATGGATGAGTTATTATAATTTGGTATTTCGGCTCGTAATTGTGTTTGTTACTGTTGGAGTCGATTAAAGGTGTTGTCATAATAAGGGGAGTACGATTCTGTTATCTGCAAAAGGCTAGGCTTTAGTTTTTAATCGGTGTTAGCAAAGTGTAATCTGGTTGGAGATCAGGTTTTTCTTTGTCGTTGGTCTGGAAAGGTGTGGTTAGGACTAATTAATTATATATCTAGATTGATAGGTTTGACTAGTTAAAGCTAGATTATGCTAACGTCCTTATTAATAATTATAGATACACAAATCACTTTAAATACAAGAAGCCGGGTAGGCGGGTTGGACTCCTTTCTTCATTGATCTGGGGGAAAAGAAAGCAAACCGTCTATATATATATATGGTTTTGTTGGGTTCAACGTATATATTGAGTTCTTTATGGTTCAATGTTGGCTCCTCTCATTCCAATTATTAATAATATCATGCTTGCATCAGTTAGTTTGAGCAAATTGGATTCAGGTTATATTGAGTGGGTGTGTAATGTTACATTTAACTTTAGTATCTGGTATATGTCCGAGGTTTTGAATGGGCCATGTTTGTTTTTAAAAAGGTGGTTAATGTGGGTTGAGTGGTAGATTAGACTAATTAATTAGATTGACTTGTAAGTTGGTCTGTGTTTCAGTGTAATAAGGGTTATATGCGATAGTTTTATAGTTTTTCAATATTAGTTTTGTCTAAAGAGATATTGGACGCGCATAATCAATTATACTCATCAATCGTTCAGGGAACAATTTCCATTCGGTTCTTTAAACTCGGCGTCGTTAAAGGCTCCTCATTCGAGGTAAGTCTTTCTGCGACTTGCTCGGCTTGATTCAATTCTTGTTAGATTGGGTGTCATGTGTGTGAAATTGATTTCGGGAGCTAGTCCCTTTGCATACTAATTCTTTTAAAATAAAACTTTCTGTCCATGCTTGTAAACATTGTAATTGTATTCGTAATTGTGTTAGTACTCATATTTATAAATTGTGTATGTAATTGTATTGTAATTGCGATTAAAATTGTGCGTTTGAAACATGTGATTGTAATAGTAATTGTCTTTGTAAATGTAAATGTGGTTGTGCTTGTACACTTGTTACAGTTGTAATTGTGAGTGTAGTTGTATTTGTGATTGTGATTGTGATTTTGATTGTGGTTGTGAGTCTGATTGTGATTCTAAATCTGACTATTATTTTGAGTGTGCTTGTAATCGTTATTGTAATTGTGATTGTGTTTGCAAATATGATTGTATTTGGATTGAAATTGTGATTGTGCTTGTTATTGTGATTGTGACTTATTCAGGTCTATTTTCCTTCCGCTGCGTATTTGTTTTCATTTTCTGAGGAGCTTATGAACCGTTTTGCCTTGAATGAGTGAATTGATTGTACAACCTTATTTTAAAATTATTTCATATTACGTGTTTATATATGAATTTGGAATTATGAAAATCGTTTTAAAAATTTTTCGTTATACGTGCACTGGCTTCCTCCGGTATGGCCATGGATCACGGGTAAAGTTGGAGATGAAGTGGCCCCCGGGCATGGTCATGCGGCTGGAAGGGACCCCTTCTGAAAATAAAATAAATTTTTTTGACAAACGCTCTAGTAGAGGTTTAGCTGGGAAAAGAAGGGTGGATGGGGAAAATGGGCACGTGTATAGGTACGTGCCTTGAATTAGAATTGTTGCTGACCCTTCGGGGAATATTTTTACAGTTTCTGGTACATTTGAGGCACCGTGATAGATCATCTATGAAGTGGTGAAGAGGATGTTGGTACATGTGTCATTAGGTCCGGGTTGTTGGGATTTGATTATCTATGTATTCATAGTTGTCGGTTGAGTTATTTTGTTGCTAGTTGGATAAACTTGCTTAGAATGGTTTAATATTACAGAACGACATGGTTGTTATCTTTTATTTGTGAATTCGGGATTTATATGAATGTTTTTAAGAGTTTGGGGAAAATGAAACAAACTCTTATCCTAAAACGTGAAACGAATGCACTTTTCCTAGTTAGTAGTGCACTTTTCATACAAAAGTGCATTGAAAAGTACAAAAAGTGTAATACGAAAAAGTGCACTACAAAAAGTACGAAAAGTGCACTACAAATACGAAAAATGCAAATGCGAAAAATTGCACTCCAAAGTAGGAAAAGTGCACTACTAAATACCAAAAGTGCATTCGTTTCAGGATAAGAGTTTGTTTTAGGATAAGAGTTCTTTTTATTTGAACCAAACTCATGTTTTTAATACTTGAAGTTTAATAAAAAAAATGAGTTGGATGTTTTATTTATTTTCTCGTCGTGCCCGAGTTGCAAGATCCTAGTGGATTTGTTTGTCAGACTAATCTGAGTAGTACCCAGACAAGGTCTACCACCAAGTAGCGCTCCAACGAAATTCGGGGTGTTACGTTATTCTCTTATGTACACCCTCTTTTTACCGTTTTTTTTACAGCACAAGTGAAATATGTACCATAAACAAGATAAACATAAAAGTAGGAAGCTCAACAAAAGTTACTACGTACCTAAGAAGACGTGGGTGCTAGTCTACTGGATGAATATTATCCGAAAACAAGTAATTTATTAGTCCCAATTAGACTTGTCAAAACTTGACCCGACCCGAAAAACTAGGGCTGGGATACAATCCAACCTCACAAGGGATATATGTGTTTCAATCAACTCTCAAGTGTTTAGGTTTATAAATTCAATCTCTCAACTCATCTTACATGCAAAAACACATAGAAATTGGAACTTATATTACCAAACTCTCCACCTAAGATTTGTCAAAACAAGCAAAAATCATCAAGAGAAACTTAGGCTCAATGAAAAACTTTATAGAAGCTTCCATTCGGCCTGGTTGTAACGGGGCTTGGTAATAATAATTAGGCGTGAAAATATTTTTGTCATGTGGTGCTAATAATATCCGGGAATCAAAGACTCCTAAAAACTCACACATCTCCAAAACACTTAAAAGATAACCAAACTCACTCAAACATTATGCACTTTTTCTTTCACTCACCCAATATATCCTAGAAAGTCTCATACAACAACTCAAAAGAATCTCTGGCTCAACTTTTACACACAAACGCACATCTTACTTCTCTTCTTCTTTTTTTTCATATTTCTTTCAGCTCATTTTTCAACTCTTTTTTTTCGAACAACCTCGTTAACGAACCAACTAGGTCGTTAACGAGCTTCATCGTGTACTCGTTCTCTTCATTTTTTTCTTTCTTCTTCAACAACAACTTCCTTTTGTGCATCCTTTCTTACCAAGAGATCTTTTTACAAATTAACATAAGAGACTTCCAATCTACCCTTCCCAAAAACCCTTAATTTTTTGAACCAAACATATCGCTCAACAAAAACAACCCTCAAATGTACCAAACATATCGCTCAACAAAAATAATCCCTAGATAGGGACAAGCTTATCTCGGCTAGGAAACAATTTTGTGGAGGGATAATGTAAGGGCGGATAGGGATAGATAGGGCTTAAGAAAAAGTAAGTTCTTAATCATACGACTTTCACAAGTAATGAACTATAAATCTTATATAGGCCTCAAGAAATAGATAACCATCACAATTCAAAGAGATAATATGCGTAAAGAGAGTAAAATCACACTAGAAAAGAAGATGGATTATTGATGTTCTCTCTATAAGGCCAAAAATAACTCACAAGGTAAATTATCTTGTTGAATTGCATCACTTATGCTAAAAAGTATACGTGCTCAATTTCATCAAATGCTTATTCCTCTATAAAACAACTTCATTTCAAGAATCAGGCTATAATATCAAACACATGCTTGCAAGGAACTACATGATCATGCTAGTAACTACTATCATAGAACCAAAAGAAAGGGGTATCTATCCATTCTAAACCTCTTTTTGGAATTTTTCAATTTTTTGTGATTTTTGATTTTATAAACAAAGAACTACTTAAAACTCACAAGACACAAGTTTTCTACCCTTTCCCACCCCATACTTAAAATTACAGTGTCCCCACTGTAATAAAAATAAGCAGAAGAAAAGAATAGAAAAGAAAAAGAAAAAGAAAGAAAGAAAAAACTTACAAGATCTTTAAAGCGGAAAAGAAGCAACTCTCAAAAGCTAGATCAGTGCCTTTGTGGTGGGAACCGGTGCTCGAAGATCCACATAAAATTTACATTGTCCTCCAGCGCTCTGCATCATCCGCCTCTCTTTGCTGGTGCCTCGCACCATCTAGTGCCATGCGAGCAAAATAGACACTCTCCCACCTATCCATCCTCTGGTGGAGATGAGTCTGCTGCAAGTTAAACTGCAGCTTCTGAGACGAAAGATCTTCGGCCCATGGAGGTGGAATACTTAATCCAATGTAAGCAGGTTGTGGTGGTGGTTGATAATGGTTATGAGGCTGGAAGTGGTCTTGAAAAATTACCGGATTGTAAGGCATAAGACCATAAGAATGGGGCTCGACAGGTGGCGGTTGGGGTCGTTGTCGAAGTTGTGTGCCTTGGTAGTAGCTTCGAAGTGGTCGTTAACGAAGCTGGGTGGCTCGTTAACGAAGCTGTTGTTGTTGCCGAACACCTCGGTATCGAGGTCGTCGTCCCCGATATCGAGCTCTTCCGTGCCTGCCTCTGTTCCTGCCTCAAATTCTTCACCATCTTCATCCATTGCCTCTCCTTCTCTAGCAAACCGTGTCACACACGTAATCAAAGTTGGCTCATCTTGCGGCTTGTGCTCCAACGGGAATGCATGACCCGTCCAGGACTCGTAGCAATTTGGTACGTAAAGAAGCTCCATCTTTGCCAAGGTAAGGAGAACGTCTTGGCCAAGAATCTTGGTGGCATGCCCTCTTTCGGTCCGCACAAAGATATTGAAGGCGAACCAATAGTTCTTGTCAAGCAACTGAGCATGGCTCGACGTGTAAAGGGAGAGGTCGACACCGAGGTTGGCCGCCAAGAGACTAACCAAATTTCCGCACCACACCTCATTTGACTTGATCCCTTGATTCTCAACATATTATAGTCACTCGTATCCCAAGTTCAACGGGGCGGGATCCTCAAAAATTATGATTTAGAGGCATGCAACTTCCGTCCTTGTTGGCCTATTCAACTCTCTCTTGGGCCAAAAAGTAGCCGCTAGTACACGGAGAATGATCTGGAAAATGGGGTTGATGATGCTTGCCCCGGAAAGTGTTGTTGCGGAGGGCTCTACCTCCCCGGAAATATAGCTCCAAGTCCTTGTCACCTTGTAGTCCTTGATCTTGTAATCCCGAGAAGGATTAGGAAGCTCGAGAATACCATTAAACTCATGCATTGTGTACTCATGACTGACATTGTCGAGCCGGAATCTTATCTGTCCTGCCGAGGTCTTGGTTGGGAATCTCGTCTCAAGAGTAGCCAAGAATTCAGAAGTAAGAGCTGGAAAGTGCGGCGTCGCCTCCTTCTTTAGCAAATGAGGCACTCCGAGAATAGCAAAGGCATGCTTGACATTCTCGTAAATCCTCATGGAGTTTGCAAGCGACCTTAAGAACCACCTAGTTTAGTGGTCTCGATCCAAGATGGTGTTGAAGCGATCAGCTTGTGCTTGGGTGCGCAAAATCACATTGTCCATGCGCGGAGGAGACGAGGACCGTTGAGTCCTCTTCTTCTTCTGGGCTCTTGTTGCAGCTCGGCTAGAAATTGGCATATGGACCTACAAAAATACGAATTGTCCAAGATAAGATCCACACAAATCAATAGAGAAAAGACCCCATACTTGGTCTCGAAAATGCTCTCGAAGTGCCTCGTTAACGACCCAATTGGTGTCGTTAACGAGCCTGGGCTTGCAGTTAGAACCGGATAACTAGCAGGGTCGTTAACGAACCTGGACAGGCCGTTAACGAGCCTGGGCGATAAACATCTGCGGTTTCTGAGTTCTAAAACTCCAGTATTTCCGTAATGAATCAAGCATGAAACCAACACAATCCCACATAAGGCACACAATCATGCACATGCACCCCATACTTGCTCTATTACCTACCCCGAACATGTCAAAATTTGCCCAAGAAAAACATGGTGAAGATCAAACTCAATTCGAAGAACAAGGTAGTTCATGCTTTTTCTAATCACAATTTCAATGCAAAATCAAGAAAGAACAAACCAATATAATCAAGATCAAACACCAATATATAAAGCTATAAGATCATTGAGAAATATCGACATGCAATTCAATCACTTTAAACAAGATCAAGATATGAAATTTTTACCCCTAAAATCATGAATCTTGCAAATAGAGAGTTAGGGTTTAGAAATCGTACCGTTGGTTTGAGAAATTGAAGAACAAGATTGAAATCGAGAGTGGTTAATGAGCTTGATTTCTCGCCGGTAACGAGGTTGGGAATGGGGGTCTCGTTAAAGTGGTGGGATTTCGGGGCTAGCGTGGTGGTGTGGGTACCGATCGGTGGTGAGGAAAATTGGTAGGATTGATTGAGAGATTTGAGCTTTTAGATTGAAAGATTCGAGGGTGGGATTTTGGGAGTTTTGGATGGGTTTTATAGGAGAGGGCTAGAGGTAGGGGAAGAGGGTAAAAGGGTGGCACAAGTAAAAGATATAGGATAGATTAGGTCAAAAATACTTAACTGCCCGTTTCCCGAATTTGGATTGCCAAAATGCGTCGTTAACGACCCTGGTGGGGGTTGTTAACGAGTCTGCATGACCTTTTTTGAGTGATTTTCAAGCCCAACTCCTGTTTCGGGTTAGCCTAAAAACAATTCTATCTTGCTAACTTCTAAACTGCTGAAAAACTCAAAAGCAAGCTAGGAAAAGGATCTAAAAAGAAAGAAAAATCTAAACTAAACTAAAACCGGGTTGCCTCCCGTAAGCGCTATTTTTAACGTCGTCACCCCGACGTACATACCCTGGCTCAAGGTGGTTTTCTTGTAACTAAGTTGGGGTTTTGAGAGACCCCATACTTAGCTCTGTAAACATTATCGGCTCTCGTCACTAAATTTGGTCCTTTATCTTCTAGTAAAATGCCCGGTATTCCTACACAAGGGTTAGTGAAATCTGAAAACTAAGAGGGTTTGGACTCCTCTATTGCATAAATGGTGGGGTACGGTGTACGAACAAAATATGGAGAAGAATTATAACCAGTAATAGTGAATTCATGGTTAGAGTACTCACCTTGATTTATTGGAAACGATGTTGACACCGAGGTTATCGGGGTCATTAACGAGCCTGCGCTGGTAAGTCTTCTATCATTCTGTTGCATGAGAGGCTCGGTTTTGGACCAGGGGGTCGGTAGAAATCTCGATTACATTCTTGTCCTCTATGTTGATTAGAGGGGGATCGTTAGAAACAACAATATCTAGTTCTGGCTGAGACAACTCGATTTGTGCGGCCGCAGTTGGGTCGTTGGCATTTTGGTCAAGGCTGAATTTTACGCGTTCCTCTCCATTATCAAAAGTGAGGAGTCCTTTCCGCACATCTACCCTTGCACCTGTTGTAGCTAGGAATGGTCTGCCTAATATGATGGGGACTTGAGGGTCTTCAGGCATGTCGAGGACGATAAAATCATTTGGAATAAAGAATTTCCCAACTTGAATGGGATAATCGTCTACGACTCCTGTAGCTTTTATGCTTGATCTATCCGCCATGTAGAGATTCATGTCTACAGGCTCCAATGGTTCCATGTTATCCTTAGACGAGATTGAAAGAGGGAGTAAACTGGCACTGGCTCCCAAATCACATAGAGCCTTGAATTTATGGTCGCCTATGCCAATTGTTATGGAAAATCTCCCTGGGTCACCTAGTTTCTCTGGTAGAGAGATGGACCGAACTTCATCTTGCAGCTTTGTAATGGATCTTTTCCTGCTAAGAATATCTTTCAAGAATTTTGCGTAAGCCAGTATTTCGTTTAGGGCCTCAGCGAATGGGATAGAAATATTTATGCCCTGGAGAATCTTTACCAAATGCTTGAACTTACTCTCAGTAGATTCCTTTGATTTCTTGGTAGGAAAAGGAAGAGACTTCACCATTCTCAGAACCAAATCGGGCTCGAGTGGTGATGCTACCGCGTCGACATTAGGGTCGATTGGTATGCGCGGAGGATCGTTGCCAACCCTTGTGGGGTCGTTAACGAGCTTGGGATTGGGAGAGGAGCTCGGAATAGGAAACTTACTTGGGTTGGGGTCGTTAACGACCTTGGGAGTATCGTCACCATGGTGTGCAGGTTCGGTAACGACCCTCTCTGGTTCGTTATTGAGTTGAGTCGTGGCTTCCTCATCAGTTTCGGGGCTCTTCTCTTTAGCCTAGACACCAACCGGTAGTGTCTTCCCGCTCCTAAGGTGCACCGCTGCTTTTGTTCCTCTAGAGTTCTCCTCGGGACGGCTCGGGAGTTGCCCTTGTAGTCTTGGAATCTGTGCAGCTGATGTCTCTTTATTTGGTGGTGTTTTATATATGATTTCCTTTGTAAATATGTTTCTTTTTCCCCTTTTCTTGTGTGTTTTGTTCCTTTTTAGCTTAGTTCCCGTATTTCTATGAGATTCGGAGACTATGCGCGTTTTATGTGTTTTGTAGGTGTTTTGGCATGGATTAAGGGTCGTTTTGAAGGTGAATCGGAACATGGAGCAAGGCCCGAGCTAAAGAGGGAAAGAGAGGAGCAAGCCATGAAGAAGAACAAGAGAAAAGCCAACAAGAAGAAGGTGGAACGAGGTCCGGACCGAGCTGGAACCAACGCCGGGCCCGAAGAAGAGTTTCCGACCTCGGTCCGACTTGCACAGTAAGTCGGGCCCGAGGTTGCTCCGTTTCGGTCCGATTCGGTCGCTGACTGCTAAGGCTCCAAGGCACGAAATTGTAAACTACCACGTTTGCCCCTCATCTATAAAGGCTCTCTTATCTTCTAATTTAAGGAGGTTCCCACACTTAGCAAGGAACCAACCCTCAAAAAACGCTCAAGAGGATACTTGGAGAGAAAGGAGGAAGGAGAGGAGAAGGAGAAGAGAGAGAATCGGCCTAGGAGAGGGAGATTTGATAGGTTTGGTTAATAGATTAGCTTTGCCTTGTTTTGATTTTGTGGATTTGGAAACCTTTGATTGGAGTTTGTGGATTGCTTTTGATTTGTGAATGAAACTTGGCTTTGGTTTGAGATTGATGATGTTGATTGCTTTGCTTTTTGATTTGTTTGCTTTCTTTGTTTGCCATATGGAGTAGATCTCCTTGATCTTGGGTTATGGGGGAAAACTCTAGCTAGGTTGGGCTAGAAACCCCAATTCCATAGCCTTGAGTGCTTGATCTAGGAACCCACTCTACATAGAGCTACAATTCCTTACGAAAGTAAGGAATCAAGGCTTGTGATTGGCAAAGTAGCGAAAGTGAACATTTGTCCATCTCAAGACCTTGCTTCGAAGGGGATTTCCCCAATGATCGATGTGTAGAAGTGGTTGGAACGAGGGTGAAAGCACTCGATCCTATTCCGATCATCACTTATTGCTTGAATTGGGGTGGAAAAGCCTTAATCTACTAGAGAAGGAACCCAAAAGCCCAAGATCTACTTTCAATATTTGAGTTCGACAAAACCCAGAAACATCGGGCCCGACTTGCTCTACATCGGTCCCGACTTCCCTCTTGTCGCCAACATCGGGCCCGACGTGACACTTGTGTCGGTCCCGACTGTTCTCTTTGTTTTCCTTTGTTTTAAGTTCTCCTTTCCAGCTTTCTAGTGTCTAGACACCTCAATCGAGTAGATTTCCCGAGCGTTCGACACCCAGCACGTGCTACAACGGGGTCGGGTTATAAATTGTATCTCTAGACCCTCGCATTCCCGAGCGATCAAAAGATTGGCGCCGTTGCGGGGGAAGTCTAAGTGCATTGAGTGCCAATTTGGTGAGTTTCTTGTGTTTTGGTAGTGATTTGGGTGAGGGAATAGCCCAAACCCTTTGTTTGTTTTTGATTTGTTTTGGTTTGTGTCTTTGTTTCGTAGGTGTATGCGAGCTCGTTCCTCCCGAGGAACACTTGAGCTTGAGTTTGTGAGTGATCCGGAAAGTATTCTCAAAGAAGCCCGAAGAAGGAAAAGGATGGAGAATCAAGCTCTCCATGGTGATGAGGAGTTGGCTCGACTTAGGGCCGAAATGGCTAGATTGCAACTTGAGAAGGACAATCAAGAGGCGATGACAAGAAGAGAACGGGAGCAACGGATGAGAGCCGAGGCTCAACTCAACGCTCTACCCCGGAATGCACGCCAATACATGCATCCGGAGTTGAGGGTACCCGAACCGGTTATTGTGCTTCCCGAGCTTGCCAAGAATTTTGAGATCAAGACGCAATTCATTTCCCTCATCAAGCGTGATCAATTCGAGGGCCGTCCACATGAGTGTCCCATAGAGCACATCAAACGCTTTGTGGACATGTGTGAGACGATCTCTACCGACGAGGAGACGTTGGAGTATGTGCTTCTAAAGGCGTTCAAGTGGTCACTTGGAGGCAAGGCCACACATTGGTTCGAGAGCCAAGCCCCTAGGTCAATCACAACTTGGAAGGCACTCTATGATGCTTTCTTGATGAAGTTCTTCCCGCCCTCAAAGACAACCGAGCTAAGAAGGAAAATTGCAAGCTTTCAACAAGGTCCGAATGAGCCTCTCTTCGAAGCATGGGACCGTTTCAAGGAGATGTTGCGCCAATGTCCTACTCATGACCAACAACCATATGTGCTCCAAGACATTTTTTTCCAAGGCATCAATCCGGCAACGAAGGACAAGCTCAATCTCCACACCGATTGTGGGTTCATAGACTTGACACCGGATCAAGCTTGGGAGCTACTTGACAAGCTATCCGATTATGAGGCCATGTATGGGGTGAGTCAAGCTAGCAAAGAGGTGAAAGTTCAAGGTGAAGGTGCAAGGAAGTTATATGATCCAAAGGGAGAAGACATTGACAAGGATGTGAAGCTCCAATTCCTTGAAGGTAAAGTGAGCAAGCTTAAGAGGCAAGTCCACTACTACAAGCAAAATGCTAGAGCTTGTGAGGAGTGTGGATCCTTTGCACATGCTACACAAGTTTGTCCGAATGAGAGCCAAGTGCGCTTGGCCGAGCGAATTGAGGAGGCAAACTATGTTCGAGGAAATTTCGGTGGAAGAGGCAACTTCAACAATGGTGGTAATGGCCGGTGGAACAACGGTCAAGCTCAAGGCTACAACAACAACTTCAACCAAAACGAGCCAAGGGCGCCGCAACCAACACCATATAGGCCACCGGGATTCAATGAGCTACAATCATTTGCTCAAGAGATGAGGGATGGGTTCAAGGAGATGAGGACCCAATTCAATAAGTTTGGTGCATGGAGGAGGCAAGTCGACAATCAATTTGCCCAAATTGCAACTCAAGCCCCGAGAGAGAATGGGAGACTTCCGGGCCGACCCGAGGAGAACCCCCGAGCTCAAAACAATCAAAATGAAGTCCGGGCAATTAGATTGAGAAGTGGCCGAAACCTACCCGAGCCACACATGCCTAAGAAGAATGAAGAGAACCGGACCGACTTATCCAGCAAGTCGGGTCCGACGTTCCCTGAAGTCGATCTAGCAAGAAGATCGACTCCTCTGCCCCGGACCGAGGTTTAGAGTAAGTCGGGCCCGACGTACCCAGATGTCGATCCGACTACTCTGCCTCAGCTTTGCCCCAGGACCGTGATACACGACATCGGGCCCGACGTGGTGCCTAAATCGATCCAACCAGGAAATGTTGCAAGTGAAGTGGGGAAGTCCAAGGAGGTTGATCCAAGCAAGATTCAAGGTGCAACAACTCTTCCATATCCCTCAAAGAAGCCGAAAGATGTTGTTGAGAACAAGTTCAAGAGGTTCCTCAAGCTTTTGCAAGGTTTCAATATCTCTATCCCATTCACCGATGCATTGAGCGAGATGCCATCCTATGCCAAGTTTTTAAAGGAGATTTTGAGTAAGAAGAGGTCGATTGTAGAAATGCAAGATGAGGTCAAGACCTTGGAGTTACCGCAAAAGCTAGGAGATCCCGGTCGCTTTGATATAACTATTGGTGTGGGGTCTCAAAACTTCCAAGCCTTATGTGACCTTGGGGCAAGTGTTTCGGTGATGCCCGCTAGTATTTGGAGAAGGGCAAATTTAGGTGAAATTGAGCCGGCCGATATGTCCCTAACTATGGCCGACGGTTCCATCATCAAGGCTAAGGGAATATTGGATGACGTGCCGGTGCGAGTTGGAAAGTACTTTGTCCCCGATGATTTCGTGATCCTGGACATGCACGAGGACCCCTTGGTCCCAATAATCTTAGGAAGACCATTCTTAGCTACGGAGGGGGCAAGGTTTGATGTCAAAAATGGCAAAGTTTCCTTTGAGATTGGTGAAGAAAAGGTCGAATTTCACTTCAATAAGGCTTTGAATGAGCCGGACGCCTTGGTTATCCTCAAACTTGAAGAGAGTGCCAAGAGAAAAGGAGAAGAAGTGGAAGTTTCTGGAGAGGTCATTGTGTTGAGAAGTGATGAAGGGTTCAATAAACAAATACAAGCAAGGGAGTTGTTGGAGCAAGTTGAGGATCAAGATGAGTCAAGGATCAATGCTAGCCCAAGGAGAAATGAAGAGTATCCTTACTTATATCCTTTTGATGTTGGTGATGACCACAATTCTTTCCAAACTTTTGATTCCTACATTTGTTTAAGTGATTTGAAAGATGACTTAGGAGACTCCTACATTTGCCTTAGTGACTTGAAAGATGAATTGGTAGAATCTCCTAGGAATTCTTTGGATAACTTTGGTGTAGGAAAAGATGAACATGATGGAGCAAGTAAGGAGGAGAAATCTCATTCGTTGGAGGAGTATGATGAGAGAGGCCCGAGATCGAAGAGCCATGCCTATATAGACCATCGTTGGTGGTTTTATGGGTATGAGGGCAATGGGAATGGGCACGACAATGGCGAGCAATTCACCGCGTTTCACCCGCCATGAGATTGAGGTTAGGAAGTCAAGCTAGTGACTCTAAACGAGCGCTTCTCGGGAGGCAACCCGAGCTAGTAGCTTTCTTTTCGTAATTTTACTTTGATTTTTCTTAGTTTAGCCTAGCTTTTCTCTAACCAATCTCTATCTAGTGTTTTGTGGATTTTTGGTGTTGTGTATTCTTCAAGGTTGTGTAGGATTTGAGATGAGAAAAATATATAAATGGAAATATGGAGAAAGAAGTTGCAAGAGGATGGAGTAAAATTGGTGACCCGAATACTCCCACATCGAGCCCAGGTAAGTCGGGCCCGACACAGGGACGTCGGTCCACAACGTCGGTCCGACCCGATTTGACTAGGTGGAATGCCAATTTTGCCCTTGACCTTATTTGTCCCTTTCCCCCATTAAATACCATCCCCCACCTACCTACCATCTTCATATTAACCACCATTCCCAAAATACAACCCATCTCCCTCACACACTCTCAAAATCGGCCCCCTCTCACCATACTCGATCTACACATCCTCCTTTCTTCATCTCGATCCAATCACAAAAAGGCCTCCCTAACCCGATTCCAAAGAGAAATTTCGAGTTCAATCTCGTTCTTCATCCCCCATCTCGATCTAGGTTGAGAAAATTTGAGTTCTAAGTTGTTTGTTTGTTTAAAAGTCCAATACTCTTCCAATCCGGTATGTGTTACTCGATCTCTACCTATTTCCTTGGAGATTTTGTGCTTTCATTGCATAGATTGAGTAATGCCATGTTTGATTGAGAGTTTGAGCTTGAGCATCAATGGTGGATTTGCATGATTTGTGAAATTGAGCTTCAAAGTTGTTTATGCATGCTTGGATCCATTTAGAACTTCGATTAGGGATGTTTGATGGTTAAATTTGAAATTTAAGTGCATGATAGAGTGATTTGGGTTGATTTGAGGTTAGAGTCGAAGCATGAACTAGGTCGAGATCGACATGCCCAGGTAAGTCGGTCCCGAGTTGTGGAAGTCGGTCCATCAAGTCGGACCGAGGTTGAGGATGTGTCGGGCCCGACATAGGTTGGAAGTCGATCCATGTTGTTTTTGCTCTCTTCTTGTGATATCATGTGGATTCATGTGTTTCATTGTTGGCTATAGCCTAATCATGATGTAGTATGATCATTTGCTTAGCCATTGTTAGAAGATATCCATGATGATTCATGTTGGATTGTGATGCATGTGTGTTTAGAGACTAAGTATGGGGTTCCCTTTGTGTTGATGTGTTGTTGTGTGTTGAAGAGTGCTTTTGTTGAATTGTATGGAGTTTATCTTGGACCCTTTTGTTTGGTTGGATGTGTGTAGGTACCATGGAGACTAGAGCTTCATCATCTCATGCGGAAAGGCCAAGGAAGAAGTCCAAGAAGTCAAGGAAAGAGCCAAAGTTGGATGATGTTTACTTAGAGGATGATGAGCAAGTTGAGAGTTATGCAAGGTATATGGTGCTTGAGCATCACACAAGGTGGCTTGATTGGGAAACCGTGAGGAAGATGGACATGGATCAAGCTCTTCCAAGGTGCTACTCCCACATCGGTCTCAATGGGATGCTAAGGTGGGACAACACCCACTATCCCGCCCTCACCTCGGAATTCATGGCCACTTTTGAATGCACTTATGATAATATGGAGGATGAGGAAGGGGCGATCACCTTCCAATTGGGCAATGAGGACCACAATCTCTCTCTTAGGGACTTGGCTACCTACTTCGGTTTCCATGTCCAAGAGAAGAGACCAACGTCGACAACGAGAAGGTGAACCAAGTGTGGCGACATGTGGCCGGGAAGAGCGAGATGAGAAAGGGCGCCACCACAACCGAGATTGCTAGCCCTCTTTTTCGGGTCATGGTGCGAGTTTTGGGATGTGCAATCTATGCTCGTCATGAGTTGAGCAAGCCGATGAAGGAAGAGATTATGTTGTTACATGAGATGCTCTTCCACACCGAGAAGCCCATGAACCTTGCATGGGAGTGGGTCAAGATGGTGCGAGACTTCCAAAGCTCCTCTTGGATCTACTTCGGCGGGATGATAGCAAGGCTAGCCGTGCGTCTAGGAGTCGACCTTAACAAGTATTCTCCGGCTCCAAATGGTGTTGAGTATATGAACATGAAGTATTTCAAGAAGGCCAACATCATCAAGGAGAAGATTTACATGATTCCTTTGGCCCCTCACTCGAACTATGATGGTGTGTCCATCCGGTTGGCGGCCAACCTCTATGATCTTTCTCGATATCACAATTGGTACCAAGTGTGGGCCGGTAAGCCACACTCATTTGGTGACCCCGAAGGTGCAAGAGAGGGGCGGCGACAACAACCTCAACACATTCGGTTTACCTCCCCTCCATCTTCACCGGATTTCGACCAAGATAACTTTGTGTTTGCACCTCGTGGGGAAGACATGGACGTCGATCAAGAGCAAAATGAAGAAGATGAGCGCTTCCAAGGCTTGATGGCCAACCTCCGAGCCACGCACCAAGCTCCAACATTGACGGACCGAGGTACACATGGGGTCGGGCCCGACTTCCCTCAAAGTCGGTCCGGTGCCGTCTATGGTGATGAGGTCCCGAGGCACTATGATCATGGAGAGGGGAGTGGTGCAAGGCAACAACAAGCTCAAGGTGGCGGTTATGAAGGCTACGCCCAATGGTATGGTCCGGGAATGGTGTTTCCCGAGCGACAACAAACGGTGGACATGTCCTTATTGGCCAACCAAATGGCCCATCTTCAACTTCAACAAGAGAATGTTCTTCAAGAGGTCCATCAAGTGAATCTTCAACACCAATACATGTACCAACAACAACAACAATTGCTTCAACAACAAGGTGCTTTCCAAGCTAGCCAAGAAGAGATGAACTGAGCCCTCGGCTACACTAGGCGAGAGGTGGAGGAGCTTAGAGAGGTGGAGGACCAAAGGTGGCGGGTCCAAGATAGCTTCAACACATGGATGAGCGGGAACTTCCCTTCCCGTGAGGACCAATGGACGCGCCCGGATCCTCAACTCCAACCACCACCACAAGACTTCTACCAAGAGCAAGTGTACGAGAGGGAGCGGCAAGCGAGACTCCAAAGAGGACGTAGGCGTGACAACCCCTTCGAGTGATCCTAGACATGCCATTAAAGAATAAAGAAATTGTGAGCTCTTTTTACTCTTCTCTCTTTCTTTTAAGTTTTGGTTTCCTTGTTTGATAGGGACATCAAAATTTTAAGTATGGGGTGGGGGTAAGTGTGCTCATGATTTCACTTGCTTATGTGTGTTTGTTATTTTGAGGATATTTGGTTTTCGGTTTCTAGTTTGTGTTTGGGATGTTTGTTTCAAGGTTTGTGGTTTGATGAATGACATGGTTGATTGATTTGGTTTTGAATGGATGAGTCTTTGTTTTTGGTTTTAGAGAAATTTTTGCAAAAATCCATAAAAATTTGAATTTTTTTTGTTGAAAACAACAAAAAGATTTTGTGTTTTGTAGTTTTTGGACTAGAAATTCTTATCTTATATTGCCAAATGAAAGCTAATGATGATGTGAGCATGTAAATTCCTTTGCATATTTTCGGATGGTTTAGCCTCTAAAAAGATGTTGCTTTTGATGTGATCATGATATCTTGCTTGTTTTATTGAACATGTGAGTTCTAGGATGAGATCTTATGCAACTAAGTATGAGTGACCCTTGTGAGATTGATTTTTGGCCATTTTAGGGATGCTTGTTCATATTTGCATATCCCTCATGTTTCTTGTGTGATTAGCTCATGCATGCTTAGTAAAACTTGTTATTGCGGTGTTTATCTATTTTCCAAGACGGTCATGAGATTTGTCCTAGCATTGTCATATTGATTTTGAACTTTATTCTTCTAGTCACATAAATGTTCCATATCCTACCATGAAGTGAATCCTTTGTTTGTAGCCCCGTTTTAGCCTAGACCTTTGTTTGAAACTCCTCAAAAATATTATTCCTAGCCTTATATGACTTGACCCTTATGGGATTGGAATTTAGAAGAGAGGTTTGGTTTGTATTTGAAGAGTTGAGATTCTCTTTGGTTTAAGGGCAAAGAATGGTGTTATGAATCATGTGGGTAGTGCATCTTTGTTGTGCAAAAAGAAAATGAAAAAAAAAAGAAAGAAAGAAAGAAAGAAAATGTTGGAAATGGAAAGTGGAATGAAGGTAAAGAGCTTAAGTGAAGAAAAAGGGTCCGACCGAGTTACACACTTCATCGGGCCCGATGTCATAAGAAAGTTGGTTCAGTGTAGAAAGTGTGGAAAACCCAACATAAAGCCTAAGAGCAAAGATGAAGTGGAATGTTAAGTGAAATTTTGGGTTCAGATGAAAAATGTTAAGTCTTTTGGGTGAGTGTGAAATTGATTGTGGAATTTTGGTGAAGTTGGTGAGAGTTTAGGTTGTTCAATCCCCATTGTAAGCACCACAAGACCAAATAATCCCCACCTTGAGAAATACCAAAAGCCCCATTACAACCCGGCCGAATGGAACCTCTTTGAGGATCTCCATTGAGTCAAGTTCGAATTCTTTGTGTACTTTGTATTAGGCATCTCTAGGTGGAGGATTTGGTGATATTAGCTTCAATAGTAAAGTCCTTACTTGCATGATTTTTGAGCTTGAGTGTTCATTGCTAAACCCATACACATGATGAGTGATACACATTCACATATCCCTAAAGTGAGGCTTAGTTGCATTGACTCTATTTCTTGGAGCACTTAATCATGTGTGATGATGTAATCTTGCTTGAATATCAATCACTTGTGCTTAAATGTGTGTTCATACGAGGCTTTACTTGAAGATTATGTTTCGATCTTGCTTACATTGTTATTGCTTGAGGACAAGCAAGTTTAAGTATGGGGTATTTTGATGTCTCTTTATTTGGTGGTGTTTTTATATATGATTTCCTTTGTAAATATGTTTCTTTTTCCCCTTTTCTTGTGTGTTTTGTTCCTTTTTAGCTTAGTTCCCGTATTTCTATGAGATTCGGAGACTATGCGCGTTTTATGTGTTTTGTAGGTGTTTTGGCATGGATTAAGGGTCGTTTTGAAGGTGAATCGGAACATGGAGCAAGGCCCGAGCTAAAGAGGGAAAGAGAGGAGCAAGCCATGAAGAAGAACAAGAGAAAAGCCAACAAGAAGAAGGTGGAACGAGGTCCGGACCGAGCTGGAACCAACGCCGGGCCCGAAGAAGAGTTTCCGACCTCGGTCCGACTTGCACAGTAAGTCGGGCCCGAGGTTGCTCCGTTTCGGTCCGAGTCGGTCGCTGACTGCTAAGGCTCCAAGGCACGAAATTGTAAACTACCACTTTTTCCCCTCATCTATAAAGGCTCTCTTATCTTCTAATTTAAGGAGGTTCCCACACTTAGCAAGGAACCAACCCTCAAAAAACGCTCAAGAGGATACTTGGAGAGCAAGGAGGAAGGAGAGGTGGAGGAGAAGAGAGAGAACCGGCCTAGGAGAGGGAGATTTGATAGGTTTGGTTGATAGATTAGCTTTGCTTTGTTTTGATTTTGTGGATTTGGAAACCTTTGATTGGAGTTTGTGGATTGCTTTTGATTTGTGAATGAAACTTGGCTTTGGTTTGAGATTGATGATGTTGATTGCTTTGCTTTTTGATTTGTTTGCTTTCTTTGTTTTCCATATGGAGTAGATCTCCTTGATCTTGGGTTATGGGGGAAAACTCTAGCTAGGTTGGGCTAGAAACCCCAATTCCATAGCCTTGAGTGCTTGATCTAGGAACCCACTCTACATAGAGCTACAATTCCTTACGAAAGTAAGGAATCAAGGCTTGTGATTGGCAAAGTAGCGAAAGTGAACATTTGTCCATCTCAAGACCTTGCTTCAAAGGGGATTTCCCCAATGATCGATGTGTAGAAGTGGTTGGAACGAGGGTGAAAGCACTCGATCCTATTCCGATCATCACTTATTGCCTGAATTGGGGTGGAAAAGCCTTAATCTACTAGAGAAGGAACCCAAAAGCCCAAGATCTACTTTCAATCTTTGAGTTCGACAAAACCCAGATACATCGGGCCCGACTTGCTCTACGTCGGTCCTGACTTCCCTCTTGTCGCTAACATCGGGCCCGACGTGACACTTGTGTCGGTCCCGACTGTTCTCTTTGTTTTCATTTGTTTTAAGTTCTCCTTTCCAGCTTTCTAGTGTCTAGGCACCTCAATCGAGTAGATTTCCCGAGCGTTCGACACCCACCACGTGCTACAACGGGGTCGGGTTATAAATTGTATCTCTAGACCCTCGCATTCCCGAGCGATCAGCAGCGAGGTTCCCTAGTTGGGAGTCGACATTCTTCTTCCACACATCCAACTCTCCCCATTGTTTTAATTTGTTGTTAAGGTTGGCTTGAACTCCGTCAATGCCTTCTTGTAACCCTTGTACCCATGATGGTGGCTCTTGATAGCCTGGATGTCAATACGGTGCAGGTCGTCTATCCAGTGGAGGTGCTGCGTAGTTGGAATTCGGATTTTGATTCCCCTACGTTGGATAATTGTTTGACATGTGAAAATTACTAGGTTGGTTCTTGTATGGGCCTCTCATGTAGTTCACTTCAGTATATGTCTCAAAGGCTCTTACCTGCTCTATGTTAGTGCAAGCAGAAGTACTATGGGCAGAAGAGCCACATTCTTGACAAGATTGAGAGGACTTCGGAAAACTTACCTGCTTCTTCAGACGGTTGACCTCGTCCTGCAGAAATTGATTTTTGACATCTGGGTCAACATCTTCCTTGTTAGGCATGTAGAGACGTCTCTAGATCTAGGGTGATTGCTTGGTACCATACATGGCATCATAGTTAGACAGCTTGTCCAGCAATTCCCATGCAGTTGTGGGATCCATCTCTATAAAACCGCACGTTGTATGTGTGTTGATACGGTTCTTCGTCTTTGCATTAATACCCTGGAAAAAGATTTCTTGGAGAACATATAAAGGTTGCCCATGAGTAGGGCACTGTCTAAGCATTTCCTTAAATCTTTCTCATGTCTCTACAAAGGTCTCATTAGGCAGTTGGTGATAGCAGGTGATGCGTTTTCTCAACTCCGTTGTCTTGACAGGAGGGAAAAACTTTGTAAGAAATTGATCATACAAAGCCTTCCAAGTCTTGATAGACTTAGGAGGTAAGATCTCCAACCAGCTCAGTGCCTTTCCAGTAAGAGACCACCTAAAAGCTTTTAACATATTCAAGTGAGACACCTTCAACAGTTATGGTGTCTAATAAATCAAGAAAATTTCTAATATGTTCCATAGGGCACTCAATAGGTTTCCCTTCAAACTGAGCCCTTTTTATCAAGGATATAAATTGAGACTTAATCTCAAAAGTCTTCTCTATCTCCGGAAGCACAATTGCAGACTCCGACACCCTCAGTTCTGGATGCATATATTGCTTGGCATTCCTCGAATAGGCGCTCAGCTCTTCTTGTAAACGATCATTGTTGACTCGTTGAGGTTCAGCCTCAGCAGCAGCGACATCTCTATCAGCTTGTAGTTCCACCATCCGCTTCTGGAGGACTTCCATCTGTCGAGCCATCTCTTCCGGTGTAGCCATGGCTCGGTTTTCTCTGCGTCTAAGGTGTAGGGTGTGTTCAAGTTCGGAATAATAACTAGTATTGTCAAATTCAAGCCTGCGCCGTCCAGCTGGCATACGTTGAGAAAACAGACAAAGAAAACAAAATTAAAAATAAAAACGGGGTAGGGCTATTCTCAGACCCATAGATAAACAAACAAACATTTTTACTTCCCCGACAATGGGCCAATTTGTTGAACTAGGGATATTTAACTTGACAACAAATAAATTTATAGTCAAGACCCCGCTGAGTATTGCGAAGTCAGGACCATTCCACGGGAAGCACGGTTGTTTGTCTATCAACTACTAAAAATAAAACAAAGCAAAACAAAGCAAAACACCCTACGACCAACCTCATTAATGACTTTGTCAGGGTCGTTAACGATCCTGGTTAAAATACGAACACAAAATAACGAGAACAATCTAAAACGTTCGGTTCCGAGGCAAAGGAACTCGATAACGAATATTACGAATGATAAACCTTATAAAAATAAAAGACCTAGGACAAGGGTTACCACAACATAGCCATGCATATAAACTCATAGGAAGATAAAGAGCATGCCTTCAAACAGATAAATTCATCAACTTTCGCTGATTAGCAAGAAAATCAATCAATTCTCATAAATCAATTCACTCAATCACTTGTTTTGGATCCAAAACTCAAAACTTTCGTAATCGAACAATATCAACCTTCAAGTTAAAAAATTTCTCTTTTGATCAAATTGAGAACTCAAATTACCTCGACTATCGTCTAAGTATGAGCACAACAAGCAATTAAACCAGATAAAAGGCATTGAAAACATCAACTCACTCATCAAATCATGCATAAGTATGTCGAGTTTCAACCCCGGCCCTAGATAAGAAAAACTACTCATTAATCATAATAATAAAGCTAATAACTTCAATAAGAGAAAACATTGAAAACAAAAAACCAAACTTACTTGAAATTAATAAGAGAAATATCGTCTTACAATATCTTGTAGAAACCGAAAAACACAGAACAAAACCACGAGCAAATCCGACTAACGACCCTAGCTCTTATCTCGAACGAACCAGGCTCTGTTATCTTCTCCACTCGTCTCCTCAAAATTTTCGATTCTCAAAAATAAATCGTCCTGTCCTTTTCTAGGCTAGAAAGAAGGGTATTTATACTAAGAAAGCTATCTATTAAATCCCTAAAAGATAAAAACTTACCCTAAAAGGTAAAAAGAGAAAAGATATAAGATATAACAATCCTAAAATCAGTTAAAATCCTACCGACACGGAGCCATCATTAACGACCCCACACAGGGTCGGTAGAAATCAAAAAATCCACTTGAAAAATTCTATCTCTAAGCCTCGTTAACGACCTTCACAGGATCGTTAACGAGCCTGGAATTCGGCTTTTCTTGGACTCTTCTTCAATTTAAAATTGGACTTCACTTCCTTATCGTCATGTCTTCCGATCTCCACCTAACACTTTAGCTCAGCTCAAAAAGCGCTCTTTCCTGCTCAAAAACATGCAAAAAGACACAAAACGGAGTAGCTTCCATACTTTTCACAAAATATGCAAACTCATCCAAAAACACACAAAACTAACCCTAAATACTGCTAAAACCAAACTAAAGAAACTAAGAAACACACTAAAAACTATTCTAAAAACATGAATATCAAAGTCCCTAGCTTGGTAGTGCCTCTAGACGTAGTCATTCTAACGAACAAGGACAACAAATTCTCTTGTTCTTCTTTCTTGTTTGTTTTCTTATTTCTCTTGTGAATCTGTGAGGTCGTTATTGTTGCATGCAGGGTCGAATTTCCTAACATTTCGTATTAATGCTCCAACTACAACTTGTAACACCCCCTTCCTACCTTTGAGGTATTACCGCCAATAACCTCAATTATGACTAAACGAAAGTTACCAAAGGTTTTAAACTGACTGAATAAGCAAAAAAATTGATAGCTGGATTCATATAACTCGGAAGTATGAAAGTGGTAATCAACAACATGTTGTAAAAGAAATTGATCTTTATTAATCAATAATTCAACTTTACAAAGTATAAAAAATGTTGCAGCGTAATGAAATACAAAGGAAGTGATCCAACACTCATTCAAGTACAACTTTTGGAAACCTTTCTTCAACTTCTCAAACTTCAATCCTCTGGATCTACTTCCTCATCAACTTTCAAGAACATCTTATGTGTCGTATACAGACGGTGGACACCAGCAGACCATGCAATTGAATAAAGTGGTCGGGTTAGTCTAATGAAAGACTAAGCAAGTGGAAAAATTGATTGATCCTTATGGTAGTGACTAAAAAAATGACTTCGTAATCCGAATAACAACCGGTCAATGATCCAACAGTTAGCAGTCCCATAGAAGATAAGAATGAGGCATGCATATTCAAGAGAAATAACAGCAGAACTTGTGGTTCCTTTACGAAACATGAACAATTATTGGGAACTTATATTAATCACACAACATTTTAAAAAGGTTCCGCCGACTAATCAAATTGACTTAATCAAAATTTGATTAAGAATCATTCTAGTCAGTAGCAAGAATGGTTATCAAATAGACTAATCATCCAGGTTCATTAATTATAGTGCATTGGGCACTTCAGTTAAAGACTTTTGAGTTGGCTCGCAAATAGTCGGGGATACGAAGGACAATATTTCAAACATCGTATATTAGGGCACTTAGCTAGAGTGCAAACACCTCTCCTATTGATAGAGCAGGTAGAGTCATGACCCGAGGTTAGGAGCCGATACCAAGTATACCTCCTAACAAGTTATAAAAAGATATACTAGTCAAAATCCGATATCCCTGTTTTATATTTACCGCCAGCCAGAAAACTTATTCCTCCCATTACTACCGTACTATACCCTATTCCGAATCCATAAGAAAGAGATCTCAAAGGATACTCTTGAAACACAAAAGAGCACAATCAAAGGCCCTAAACAATACTAATAGTACAAATAATAATATGAAATAACGAACATTCGTTAAATCTAAGCAGTAAATAAACCTAATTTTAGTAATTTAGCGAACAAGTGGTCCCAGCAGAAATATTAAACGGGATTCAATTGCTCATTTAATAACAATTATGCAAGAGAGAACCGTCCACTTGCCTTAAACAAGATCCCCTTCTTAAGGCAATTAGTTTCATCTCGAACGACGTGTATCCAAGACTCGAGCTCGTGTTGTACCCGAAAGAATATAGAAATAAATTATAATCATTTATTTCCATTTTAAGAGTAAATATTACAAATTATTATGTCCTTTTAATAATTTATCAAAAACTTGCTTGACTTAATTCGATCTTATAACTTAACCAAATTCAAAGATTCGATAAATCACGCTTCACGAGATTTAATACGAAAACCCAACTTTCAATGAACTTATCCTAAAAATCATTCATTAATATAAGTCAAGCTCGAAAGATGGAAATTACCTAACAACACGTTTTCGGGATTTGCTTGCACGCAAATCGATGTGGCGTGCAAAACGAGGTAACATGCTGAATCAAGACGGTCCATCGGAATCCATGACACGTATACCGAAGCGACCTCACCTTTACCTTTTCCCTTCTTCCTTTCCTTTACATTTTAATCCACATAAAGGCCCGGAAAACAATGACCGACAAGCCAACTTCGCCAATGTGTAGAGGCTTTGTATGACATCCATTTTGGGTCGTTCAAGAGACAGTTGGACTTGTTCTTTACCCTATTTCTAGTATTTTCAACAGATGTTTAAGTTGTGGAAGGAAAAAGGAGAATGGAGGCGACGAAAATCATTCGCCGAAGTTGAAATTCTGGGCAAAATAAACCAACACCAAAGCTGGTTGCAAACTCCTGTTCACCATGTTATGAAGGTGACACCAAGGTCAAGATGGCGACGGGACTTGTATTGGATAGAAGAAGGAATTACCCTCTACCTAATGTTGGTTTTGGAGGTCTGATAAGTCTCCGGAAGGAGGCGCATGCAGCCTGCGAAAACAACTCGTCTCCACATCGAATAAAAATCTGGAAAAGTAGTTCACGTTCGGTTTTGATGCGTTATGGCCCAATTCTTGAAATGTTTCGTCCAAATTGATTCAGGGATATTATATATCTCCTCTTCTTCGAAATATAGCAACTTGAATCACGAATTTTGGTTGAGAAACGACTTCACAATCTAATTTTGAAGTTTGGGTGTTTTTAGGTCAAAATCGAGGAAGGATTTCGAGTTTCTTTTTCCTCATTAGACCAGCCGCTTTTATAAGCTTATTCAACTCCTTCCACCTTCACCATATCCACGAGTCATGCTTAAAAGGTCGCCACAATTTCGCTCTTGTGCGTGCCATTGGGCATTGAACAGAGGAGAAGAAGAGAGGTGGCAGGCAAGGGTGAGTTGACTCGATGAGGCTATAGTACCTAGCCTTGTAAGGTGGCAGGTGGTGACGGAAAGGTGATGCCGGCGGCGCCTGACCTCGAGGTAGGAGTCGGATAAGGTTTTAATTCGGGAAAGTCTAAGGGACAAGACGAGATATAATGATACTACTTCAATCGAAGATTGAGTGATCTGCTAGTGGAGCTGGTTGAATTGTTCTTTGTATGGAAAGCTGGAGGTCAAGGAGTTCAAGTCCAAGCTCCATCTTACCCATCCATCATTTGTTTCTTTTGTCAAATATTCCATTATCCTTTTATTTTGACTTAGAAATATAGGATATTGAATCAAATGAAAATTGTGCTTATCATGAAAATGAGAAATTAATCTTGACTATCCGATTAAAACATGTCAAATATTCCATTTTCCTTTTATTTTGACTTAGAAATATAGGAGATTGAAACAAATGAAAATGGGGCTTATCATGAAAACTAGAAATTAATCTGGACTATCTGATTAAAACACTAAAGATGAATCCGATAAAAAAATTATTTTTTTAATTTCTTTTTACTTTATTTGTTTAAGTCTTTTTACGTATGTAAAATGATATAAATCGAGTATGAACATAAATCCATAAAACTTGAACATGCAATACTAATATGTGAACGTACTTATATTATATGTGAACGTATACTAAATTTACTAAAGTTAAAATGTGGTTATATGTGTGTAAAAAATGTGAACATAATGTAAAAAGTCAAGCGTCATGTTTTTTGTAAAAATAAGCGAAAAAAATAAAAATAAAAAATAATTTTTATTTTTATTTTATTTTTTTTGTCAAATTTTTTAAGTCGTTTAACGCATGTATGATCATTTAATCGAACATGAACATATGACCATAAAACATGAACAAACAATACAAATATGTGAACACGCTTGTAATATATCTAAACGTATTATAAAATGTCTAAACTGAAAAACGTGATAATATGTGAACATGTCTTATGATAGTGTGAATATATGCATAAAATATATGAACATAACATAAAAAAAATCAAATGTCGTGTTTTTGGAGAAAAAAAGAGAAAATAAGAAAATAAAAAAAAATTACTATTTTTTGTCACAATTACCATTTTGCCCTTAATCTCTTTTAATCTTAGTCATCCATTTCTCAAATCCAAGGGTCCTTATTTGTTTCTAGTTTTCAAGATAATGCTCATTTCCATATGAATCAAACTCATCGAATCAAATGAAAATGGGGTTTATCATAAAAATTAGAAATGAATTTGGACCATCCGATTAAACACTAGAAATGAATCTAGGTCTTCATATTAAAAAAATTGATTTATTTATTTTATTTTTTTACGTCTTTTTACATATGTAGAATGATATAATTCGTGTATGAACGTAAGGCTAGGGCTGGGCAAAAAAAACCGTAACCGAAAAACCGAACCGAAAAACCTACAAACCGAACACTTTTTACGGTTAACTGAACCGAAACTTTTTTTTATCAGTTACGGTTAACCAACCGATACTTTTAACGATTCAACGGTTCCGATAGGTTATTAATATTTTCGCAGTCGGTTAACCGAAGAACCGATAATATTTTAATATATATTATACATTTTTAAAACGGAAATTATATATCTAATAAGTTTTAGCTAAAATAAATATATTTTAACAACTAATAAACTATCTAATAATCTAATATCTATTATAATTTTTGTTTTGTTTTTTAATTTAATATCAATACAGTAGTGAAAATGTGAAATCCTTTGAGGAAACTAGACATTCTGTAAAGTTTTTCATAGAGAAATTGGTTATCGAATTTGGACGTGCAATGTTAATCAAAGGATAAACTCCATTGATCAAATTTGTCCTATTTGATTAACATTGTGTGATGTTTTTCTACATAGATCTAAAGATGAAAAAGGATATCATGCCCATTAGTGAGAAACTCCAGTGCTTTCGTTTGTCTTATTTCGGGGGTTGCTTTATCCACCGGCCACAATGGATTTTTCGCCCCGTGATTTGACCTGTGTGTCAGAATATGACCGGTCTTACAGATCGGTTCTATGGGGATCCGGCTTTGAAAGCCGGATCTCCACCGCACAAAAAATTGCCCTGATTGCCACATTGACAATCCGGGGAGAAAAAACGCGGATTGCCAAGTTGGCAATCCGAAAGGGTAAAATTCGGGATAGTAAATTTCAGGATAGTAATTTTTATGCCTATATAAACCTATTCACATCTCATTTTTACCTTGTTCATTTCTCCTTTCATTTTCTTCTTGTGATTTTCTCAACATGTCTTGGTTCCCTAATATTTTCGATAATCCTCAACCACCCGAAGAATCTAAAAATGAAGTCCCAAATTCGGATTAGAATAATACTCCAATGAATTTCTCAAATTTGTTGGACACTACTCCTTTTCAAAATCCAAACGAGCAATATTATCTTCCACCACCCGAGCTTTCTCAAAATGAAATCCCAAATCCGGGTCGGAATCATGGTTATTTCTCAAATTTGTTGGGATGTAATCTTTTTCAAAATCCAAACTTATTTCTACCACCAGAGCTTCCTCATCAATCGGATCAATGCTATCCTTTTTATCCATCGGAGCAAGGTCACACGACTTATCCATCGGATCAAGGTTTCCCGTGCTTTCCTCCGGATCAAACATACCCTCATTATGCATCTACGGAAGAGGTATGTACATAAATATTCTTAATATTATTTAAATGTACTTAAGATTAATATTAGCGAGTTAAAATAGTTGACATGTTATATAGTCATTTTTATAATTATCTATTATTGGTCGTTAGTATTAGTTTATAGATTTATTGTAGATTTTAATTTATTATAATATTCTAAATATTAATATTAGATAATTATGTTAGTTAAAAGAGTTGACTTTGATATATTGTCATAGTTCATAACATTAGTAAAATATACTTAAGATTAATATTAGTGAGTTGTTACTATAATGAGTTTTATATAGATTTTTTAGAATTTAATTTATTATAATATTCTTAAAATTAATATTAGATAATTATGTTAGTTAAAAGAGTTGACTTTGATATATTGTCATAGTTCATAGCATTAGTAAATTGTACTTTAGATTAATATTAACGAGTTGTTATTATAATAAGTTTTATATAGATTTATTGTAGAATTTAAGTTATTATAATATTCTTAAAATTAAGATTAGATAATTATGTTAGTTAAAATAATTGACTTGATATATTGTCATAGTTCATAACATTAGTAAATTGTACTTTAGATTAATATTAGTGAGTTGTTACTATAATAAGTTTTACATTTGTTTTTTTATATTTTCCTAATATTCATTACTATTAGTTTATAGATATATTTATTCTTTAATTTATGAAACGTGTTTAAAATTTATTAAATGTCATAGGATAAGGATGATTACACTCGATTCTTCGTGTGTGATGAAGAGTGGTATAATCGTGAATCTATGTTGGAATGGGCGCGTAGTGTCGTAAAGTTATTGAAGATGGTCTTGACCATAAAAAATTCATGGCCCAAAAAGGTTATATTAGCTTGCGAGAATGCGGGTGTATACAAGGAAAAAAAGAAGTTGATTCCAGGAAAACCTAGAAAAACAGATCCAAAATATGTGTCAACGAAGTGCAATTGTCCATTTGAGTTGCACGGGCTCCTTCAACCAAATGAAACATGGAAGTTGACGGTCAAATGTGCAAAGCACAATCACGATGTTGGCACGACCTTATTGGGCCATGCATATGCTGGAAGAATGACGGATGAGATGAAGGAGGATGTTAGAACTCTAACATTGGAATACGTGTTTCCCAAGAAGATATGGGCGTTCATACAAGAAAAATACCCAGGTTGTACGGTCACTCGGAAACAAATATACAACTATCGGTCTAGAATTTGGAGTCAAGAGATTGAGGAGAAGACGGTAACCCAAACGACATTGAGTTTCTTGGATGAAAGGGGTTATTTTGTGGCACATAGAAGGGTAAAAGAAACTAACGAGATACAATATTTGTTCTTTGTGCATCCACTTTCGAGGCATTTGATGAAAATGTTTCCATATGTCATCATCATGGACACGACGTACAAGACGAATGTGTAAGATTTGGCTACTAATCTCAATTCTTTATTTTATTTATGATTGTGTATATATATTGATTCTAATTACCATGTATAAATCTTATTATCTTATAGTTACAAAATGCTCTATTTGAGTTGGTGGGCTTCACTTGCACTGGCCATACCTTCAACATTGGATTTGCATTCATGGCGCGAGAGAACACCACCCACTATGCATGGGTATTGAACGAACTGAGCCACCTTTGTGACGTTGCGGGTAAGAGGCACATTAGCATTGAGGATCGTAACGCCCAACCAATGAATGTGGATGACGACGATGAACTCGCCCCACCAATTCCATCGGAGGTCGGAATGGGAAATTATTATACTGATTTTCCATCCTCGTCTAGTCATAAACGTGATGTGGGTCCTTCTAGACAAGTAATCGAGGATGACGAGGAGGATGACGATGATGATGGGGAGGATGATCCAAATGATGATGAGGATGATGAGGATGAAGATTACGACGATGATGATGATGGCGGCAACGACGGTGGCGGCGGCGGCGGCTTCAGGGCCGAAGATGATGATGATGAAGGTGGGCCAATCATAAACAAATTTCTCGTGGACTACGACGCTTATTATGCAAAAGTCATTTGGAATAACCCAAATGTAAGTATTTAATTATTTATATGGTTAGAATATAATATATTTTAGAATTATTTTATTTGTTAGAATGTCATATCCATAAATGTTAGATTGTTTAATTATTTATATGGTTAGATTATTATATTCATATATTTTAGATTATTATTTTATTTGTTAGAATACTATATCGTTACATGTTAGATTGTTAAATTAAATTATTTATATAGTTAGATTATTATATTCATATATTTGAGATTATTATTTTTTTCGTTAGAATATCATATCCATATATGTTAGATTGTTAAATTAAATTATTTATATAGTTAGATTATTATTTATATGTTATAATGTTATATTCATACACATTTGTTTATTTATTTATATTTATGTGCTGTAATTTTAGCATGTGAAAGAGTCCAAAATTCACACCCATGGCAAGAGTCTAGAATTATTGCCATCATTACTAAGGAGAAACGTCAACACACCGTGGTACAACATGATATTAGAGTTAGATTTGATGCATTTGATCGAAATCCCATGGACTGGTGTAGACCATGCTCTCATTAATGCATTTTTGGAGAGATGGTATCCGGAAACCAACAGTTTCCACTTCCCTTGGGGTGAAATGACAATCACCCTCCATGATGTCAAATTCATTTTAGGGATCTCCATTGAAGGTAATGAGATTCTCCCTACATATGATAAGAGTACTGTTGTGGATTATTTCTCTCTATTGTACGGGCAAGATTGGTTAGACTTCAAGACAAAGCAAATAGAGAAGGGAGGGATAAATTCAAGTACAATGGTAAATTGGTTGTTAGAGGTCAACTTCGATGCAATACAACCCGAAAACATCTCTGCCACAATTTTGGGCCTTTTGATAGCCTTGGGCCTCCTAACAGACAAGACTACCACAAGAGTCAACTACCATTTGGTTGCTATGGCCCTCAGATGGAATGAAATGTCGAGTTATGCATGGGGTGTGTGGACTCTTGCACAATTGTACAACCAAATGGGGAAGGCAACTCGAGTCGAAACAAAGGGTGTAGCTGGTTGTCCCGTTCTACTGTATGTAAGTATTCGATACCCCACGATTAATTCATTTCATAATCACCCATGGCCTAATAATATTTATTTTCTATTTTAGAACTGGATATGGTGGTATTTTCCGGAGTTTAGAGGCCACATGAATGCAGACGTAATTCGCCAAACAAATCCTATATTTGCTTCAAGGGTCCAAGGAGTGCGCCGAGGTGCAGATCGAAGATTGCCGATTGATGAAAAGAGTAGACTACAACATTTTCGTGAAGTGTTGGATCGGTACACAGTTGACCGGGTATTAACAACTTTTTATATTTTTTTTGTTATTTATTCACTTTTTACATTATTTACGGCTCACAATTTCATGTATAGGTTGTTTGGATGCCATTTCATGAATCGCCTGATTTCCATCAAGCATATCGTTCCTCCTTATACCATGGAGTGATCCAATATCACAACGTCCAAGAAGCGTACATGTCTTGGAGGTGCACCCGACAGTATGGATTTGTACAACACATTCCTCCGAATCCCATCCCACCAAAGACCGTTAAAAGGGGACCAAAGCCTAAAAAATACAAGATTGAATACAGTAATGTTTACTGCAATTGGGCGGTTCGTGACGAACACATAGAAAGTTCTATTTTGGACTTGCCCCGCGCTACTCATGGATGGGATGTGGCTCCCGGATATATGGATTGGTTCGAACCACGATCTCACACAAAAGTGCTTAGATCGTCCCCTATAAACCGAGTCAATCCATACCAAAGACCCCCGATGCCTCAAGTAGGCAATAGCATCATTGTGGTACGTAAATAAGTTTTGTAATTTCCTTATAACTTAAATAATTTGCTATATTTATTTGATTGTATAGTATTTATTCTCTAATCTTATAAATCTTATATGGTTTAAATAATATATAGGCCCACAACTACGTGAAATGTTACATAACGTATAATATGCATGTCTTGGACCGGTACCCCGAATTGAGGCCAATGTGGACACACATTTATGATGCTTTGACACAAACTCCTATTCCACCTCCTCCTCAAGTGCCCCCTCCTAGGCAAGTTCCCCCACCATGGCAACCTTCTCCTAAGCCTCACCGTCACAGCAGTTATCATAGTCGTTTCTATCCACTCGACGAAGGCTCAAGTCAAGATCCTCAACCTCACCGTCAAAGCATGCATTTTGGTGGGAGTTATCCACACGGATATTCAAGTCAAGACCGTAGTTTTTTCTAGATTTATTTCAATGTGTGATTTTAGTTGTCATTTCTATGTATTTCCGTAATCAATCAACTTGTCTTGACTTTGTTTGTTTAACCATTTTATAACATTTTTAGTTTTCATCTATATTAAATTACATATTAACTACACAAAATATTTGAAGTAAACTAATTTATTTGTATTAAAATAATTTAATTTAACTACATATTATTACTGAAGTAAACTAATTTATTCATATTAAAATAATTTAATTTAACTACATATTATTAACAGTAATATTATAACAAGGAATTGTGATAAGCATAGAACCGGCTTTCAAAGCCGGTTCTCATAGAATCGGTCTGCAGGGCCAGTTCTATGCCTGACACACTATCAAATCATGGGGCGAAAAATCCACTATGGCTGGTGGATTTAGTCGAGGCCCTTATTTCTGTTATAATTTTTGCTTTCGTTTATTGTGTCAACTGTCAAGTTGCATTAATTGTTAAATGTTAACTAGTTAAATATTGGCTTTTGTTTTCAACAGATACATAATTAGCTTATTAATTTTTAATATAAAAATTAATGTTAATTAATAATTAGGCATGATTGGCTTTGTTTTGGCTGATTTTTTATTAAAATAAAATAAAATAATATAAGAAGGTTAACCGATAAACCATACCGAGTTTCACGGTTAACCGTTAACGGTTAACCGATAACGAATGGTACGGTTATGGTTATTGAAATTTACTAACCGAAGTTCCGGTTAACCGAAACTCCGGTTAACCGACCGTGCCCACCCCTACATAAGGCCATAAAACGTGAACATCAATCCTAATATGTGAACGTACCTATATTATATGTGAACATATACTAAAATTTTTGAAGTTAAAATGTAGTTATATGTGAACAACATTTGTAATAATGTGAACATGTGAATAAAATATGTGAACGGAATATAAAATATCAAGCGTCGTGTTTTTGGTAAAAATAAGCGAAAAAATAAAGAAAATTTATTTTTTATTTTTTTCCATTTTTTAAGTCATTTAACGCCTATATGATGTTTAATCGAACAAGAACATATGATCATAAAACATGAACAAACAATACAAATATGTGAACACACTTGTAATATATGTGAACGTATTATAAAATATCTTTACTGAAAAAGGATATAATATTTGAACGTGTCTTAAGATAGTGTGAACATATGCATAAAATATGTGAGCGTAATGAAAAAAGTAAAATGTCGTGTTTTTGGCAAAAACAAGCGAAAATAATTTTAATTTTTTTTGTTTTTGATTTATTGTCAAAATTACCATTTTACGCTTATCTGTTTTAATCTTAGCCATCCATTTCTAAAATCCAAGTGTCCTCATTTCTTTTTATTTTTCATGATAAGGCTCATTTACATGTGAATCAACCTCGAAATATATCCTTAATCTAACTTGTTACACTTTTAAAATTTAAATTTTCCGCTATAATAAAACTATCCTTTCCAAATTTATTTATGTGACATAATTTCCTTTTTGCATCATTTATTATAGAGGAATTAAATTAAGTGTAACTCTTCACTTATTATTAACTCCAAATAATTAAAGTAATGAGTTTGGTTCAAATAAAACCAACCGTTAACATGAAACGGAAGGAGAGTTGTCATCCGTCGGATCACATGATCCAATGGCTCAGATTACTCCCGTGATTTTGAAAAAAATAAAACAAATTAGTAAGGTGGCAATTTTGTAAATACACCTAATTTTTATACCCTTAACTTCACTCTCAAATATCAAAAAAAAGCCCCAATCGATCGTACTAACGCTCAATCGATCGTACTAACACTCCCACGACGATTTGAATCGCCCAAATCGAAATCTCCAAACGCTCGATCGAAGGCTCCAAACGCTCGATCTCCAAAGTTTGATCGAAGTCTCCAAACGCTCGATCGAAGGCTCCAAACGCTCGATCAAAGTCTCCAAAGTTCGATCAAAGGCTCCAAACGCTCGATCGAAATCTCCAAAGTTCGATCGAAGTCTCCAAAGTTCGATAGAAGGCTCCCACCTTCTCACGCTCAATTTGTCGATCCAGGAACGTGATTCGGTCCATCGCCCTCCCCTTCACCTTCGATCTCACCTTCATCGTCGATCTCTCCCACGAGATGCCTCCAAAAACAAATCGAAAAGGTATAAGCCCTAATTTTCTTCACCTTATTTTCAGCGTATGTATTTTCTAATCTCGCTGGTTCGATTTTTGCCTTATTTATGTTCGTTATTCTGGTGGTTTTAATGCTTGTTTTAATGGTAATGGTGGTTGCTTATGTATCGTAAAAACTCCACAAAGCACAAAATCGTCGCCTTGTCTCCAGTCTGATGAAGTTTTCAGTTCAAATTAGAGCACCGATATGAAAATTAAATAAACGGCAAAATCAAGAACATCACATTAGATTTCAGGGAAGGTAAAGATTAGCCTGAACTGAATTGTTTAAAATTTTACCTTTGATATTGAATTTAAATATTAAAACATAGCATACCATGTTCATAATCATTTTAGGGAAAATTGTTTGAGCTGAACTAAAAATATTTTCACAAACAAGACCTGAATGCACCTTCATCCATGCCAAATAGTATTCTCAATGATCTATCATGTTAGAACCTAGGTTATCATGCTTCCCTATATCACGATGTTCAATTTTGAGATGAAGTATCAATGAATCATATGCCAGAAAACACAACTTTTAAACAGGGCATGATAGCTCAAGAACCCAAGGATGACAGAGATCATCCTTGGGTTTTGGGCACTGTCATTTTTGGCTGAGTCTCAGAAAGGAATTGCTTTCTTGTGCACCCTCCTATATAATACTCCGAGCTTCATATTAAGCACGAGTTGCATGCTATAGAAACAGCAACCTCATAAAACTAAGAATTTAGAGCTTGTTTTTGCTCCTCTGTGGGTGAAAACAAATTATCCTTTGTATTATATAAGAAATTTGATTTCCGATTCAGCGTCTTGGATGATTGGATTGGATAATGTGTAGCATATGTTTTTCTGATTCAATTCAGTCTGATCTGATTCGAATACTTGTGCATTGTCATCGAAGTGAATTTTCTTTTGTTGATTGAGTGCTCGTGCATTATGTCGACGACCACGTAGCTATATTTTGACCAAATAACCTATAGAAATTAGAAAGCAAGGTAATGTGAGAGTTCTTATTGATTAGACCTAAACTACAAATTCATGACTCACTTTCATGTTTAACATAGGCTCTATACCCAGTGAGATCTTTGATGGCTTCTTTGATGTCTTAGATGCAACAACAACCTGTTTCTTTTTCTTTTTTCATGCGCCTACCATGGCTCTTTCTTGAAGTCATAATATTTGAACTGGATTAATGGAGATTAATTAGGAAACATCATTCGCAATTGTTTTTTGTTGGATTGGGTGTGAATTGGGAACCGATTGATTAAAAACTGATGTATAACCAAGATAAAAGGATACCAAAATCAGTACTTGGTCAAATTGACACAATCAGAATACCAAAATCAAATATTTGGCCAAACTGAAACTTATTCAGTGTGGTTGTGGTCATCTTGTTTGTGCATTTATGAGTTTAGTTTATGCTACTTTTTTCTTGAATACTTGGTCATTATTTTGATTTGTTCTATTTCATATGTAAAGTTACCAAGGAAATACGTCTACCTGAAGGGACAATGAGGATCTTGGGTGATGATAATACCCAAGAAATGAGAGGTAACTCAAAATACTCCAATTTTTTTAAATAAAGTAAGTAATTTTGTATTTTTATGTTCAATTATAATATTGACATGAACAAAAAATCATACACAGAGAGGAGGAGCAAAAAAAACATGACCCCGGAAATAGAATGGAAGGTGGTACCTCCTCTAACCAAGATAAGAAAAATCATAGAATTCAAGAGTTCTTATAAGTTTCAAAAGTGCATTGAAAAGTTTCAAAAGTGCATTATGACATAGAAAAAAGTCAAGGTCGATCCTAATATTTAGTAGGCCCTTGGGATAAAAAAATAAGGCCTAAAAAAACATAAAATAAATAACTTTTAAACACCTAAAAAACTATCTTATAAAGGTATACATTTTTTGAATTTGTATTGATAGAAATTGATTTTTTTTTAATTTTAAAAATACTACTCAACAAATACAATAAAAATGTAATTTATAAACATAAGTTTAAAAGAAAATTAGCTTAAAAAGTAGTGAAGTATTATTGTATAAATATCACCTATTAATTGGTTGGTGCATTATTAACAAAATTTTAATGGGCCCAGTTGAATTTTAATTAATATGCTATAATATACAAGAGCATAAATAATATGTATACATCCTTCCAGTAAATAAGTAGTATTAGAAATTAATAAATATAAATTAAATACATTTGGAAGATTAGTTTATCGGGCTGACAATAAGCAAGAGATGGCCAAAAGAACTGAATTTCTATAGGCTAGATGGCTAGATCAAATTCAAAAGTATTGCTACAAAATGATTAAAAAAAGAGGTGACAATTGGTATTGAACTTAAAAAGTGACGTAGCCTGTCAAGTTAACGCATGAGTTAAATATCATCGGGCCATTAAAATTTACTTGCCAAATATTACCATATAACTTATTATAACTAAAATTGGGCCCTCTAAAAAGTTGGGGCCCTGGGCCGGCGCCTTGTGGAAATTCCACAGGGCGCTACGTGGTAGTAGACCTTACCAGGTACTACTTAGGTGGGTTGAAAACAACACTTTAGGATCTTATAACGCGGGCACGACGAGTAAACAAGTAAAACATCCAACTTTTAGATTTATAAAACTGAATATAAAACATGTTTGAATGCCCGAATGCATAAACAAAAATTAACAACTAACACTTCCTGAATTTTTCTCAAGATATTCCAAACAACACTTAAAAATTACAATTAAAATAATTCAACAGAACTAATAATAATAATAAATTCTCCCGAAGTACACCCGAAAAACCCAAACTAATGACACGTGCGTCAACGATCCACTCCACCATCCGGCCAAGGCTCCGCCATGGTTTCATATAACATACCTATAACTGGAAAATAATCCCCGAAGGGTAAGCTATTAATCTACCAAGCCAGATAATATGCGAAAATTATAAGACGTTTAAAAATAATTTTCTATAGTCAACAACCAGAATCCACAATGACAACCATAACTCTAAAGGCCAATACCTAAATTAGAGGGTTACTCACACATAAGCCAAACACACATACACAGAATCGAACAATTAAAACAGCATAACTCATTCTCCATCTCGTATTCCAAACCACAGTGCGGAGGCAGACCCTCCCACTCCTCGATCACATCACTTCTTTCTTCTAACCCCAGCTAAGCCTCCACTGGAGCACTTGCCAAAACACACAGATAGCATTTTCTTTTGAATGGGCACGGTTTCTCTGTCACACGGATCATACATAGGCAACCCTTCCTCTCCATTAGCTACGATGCCCGTGCCGGAAACGGTACCAACACAGAGAAAATGTTCGAAAAACTTTGGACGATAAAACACATTTAAAACCAACTTTTCACACATCATCACAAGCAATTCCAACATTTCAAAAAGATTTTTGGGACTAGTTCCCAAAACCAATCCTACAATCACGGCGTAAAATCTAACAAGGCATAATAGAACCGAGCAAGTGGAAAGCGACTTACCTCCAAGACAACCTTTGATGCGATTTAATGAACACGAGTAATGCTAGAAACCTAAGAATATTAACAATCATTATTAATTAGTCAACTTGCAGATAACACCTACTAAATAACAATTAACAACCCATCTAAACTGGAACCCATAAGTCTTAAACTAATCTAACCTCAATTATACGTATCTTAGTCGAACCGATCACCACATATATATAGCTTCCAAATGAGCTATACTAGTCTAATTAACCCGCCCAATCATCTTACAGAATTTTACAATTGAACTCACACCACATGCGAATATTTTCTACGATTAAATGAATATCCTAATTAATTTACCACCCCAGTACAAACCAACCCATTATCCCACTATATACTTTGAATTTCAATTGTGCATAGCCAAGTGCACCTAATAGATCCACTAAAATTACGAACTAATATACTACACCTACTAATAATACTAATTCATATATATAACTAATATGTTGTAAGCACTATTTACTAACCAAAATTTTATTAGTTGATCAAGACATCAAGTGTATTGATCCGAGCATAACTACTACTCTTAATTAATTAATCTGATCCAGCTACTCCATTGAAGTTGTTCGAACCATGCCAAAGCCAAACTAACACCTTACTAACTGATGGTTTAAGGAGGTATTACTAACTCATTTAATCGAACACCAGTAACCATATCTCTCTACACCCCCACACCGCCCAAGGATTAAACCTAACCACTTGTACAAACGGAGAAGACAATTGGAACGGAGACAATACTACTCACCCGAACGAGTGACGACAAGCCCTCGACGACAACTTCACTTAATCCATTGGGTAAGTTCTCAACTATGCTTCTCCTGATGGGTCAATAATTTACCGACAAACTGGAATGAATGAAGAAGGAAACAACACCGAACAAAGCGTGACGAGACACACAAGCGTGACGAGGCTGACTGAAACGGTGGCATTCTTCGGCGAGCAAGAGCTCCTATGGCGTGGATGTGCGCACCAATAGAGAGGTATTGCACGACAAACGATCGCGCAATAGAAAGAGATCAAGGAACTGCGCATAAAAATGAATGATGAAGGAAAGAGTGTGGACAATTAAATAGATTAGGTCAAGGCTTGGTTTAGGGTTAAATTAGGATAGAGTTTTTTTTTAGGATAGAAATTATTAAAAATTAATAACTATTATAACAAGCCTACCCTAGTTAACTTAGATTGAGTTCGAATTAACTAATTCGATAAGCCAGTGTGTCTCGGAAACCGAAATGATTATTTAAGAGATAACAAAAATCTTAATTTTCGATTTAGACGAACAACTCCAATCCGAATATTACATACATGACATTAGAAAAGTGCATCATCTGATTGAAAAAGTGCATTGAAAAGTTTCAAAAGTGCATTGTGACATGACATTAGAAAAGTGCATCATCTGATTGAAAAAGTGCATTGAAAAGTTTCAAAAGTGAATTGATACATGGCATTAGAAAAGTGCATCATCTGATTGAAAAAGTGCGTTGAAAAGTTTCAAAAGTGCATTGTAACATAGGAAAAGTGCATTAAACAGTTTTGTGAATTCCTCCTCTACTCACACTCTTAGATAGTATTAAAGTGCATTATGAAGTAAAAAACGTGCACTCAACAGTATCAAAAGTGCATTCCTAACAAATAGAAAGTCTCATTCCAAAACTATTTAATTGCATTTAGATTCTTTTTTTCTATGATTTTAAAAACAGGTGCAAGGAATAATACATTGCCTCCCGAAACTGAAAACCAATAGAAGGGCAAGAATTTGATCCCGGCTAAGTATCCTAGTTTGGTAACTAGGACTGTACCAAATGTATTTTCAAAAGCTATGGAATCCTTAAATGATGTCCAAAAAGAGAGCGTGAAGGCTATGGGTTTTGGCCATCTACTCCACTTTGAGATAAAGGACATCCCGAACAGCCTAGCTTTGAGGTTGCTACAACATTTTGAAGGAGCTAGGTGTGAGATACAGCTTGATACCAATAGAATCATCCACATCAATGATCAAGTCGTGCATGAGGTCATTGGAATACCTCTTGGTGGGAAGGAGATACACAAGAGAAAAAGGAACGATTCACTTGCTTTGCTTCAAGAATGGAAGAAGCAATTCATAGGGACTGTTTTTAAAGATGAGGAGGACTTCACCAAGTCAAAAGCTTCAATTACAACTGCGGCAGTTGAGGAAGTGATGGTGAAATGCACCGATGGAGGTATTTGGTTCAAAAGGCATTTCATTGTATTATTTGTGTCATCAATAATTGAAGGCGAGGGCAATGGACTTGCAAACCATAGTGTTATAATTGACAATGTTGATGAGATTCGAGGCTTGGATTGGTGCAAGTTTCTAAGGCAAGTACTCGTTGAGAGAAGTTTACAATGGAAGAAGAAAGGAGGAAGGAAATTTCAGGGACCTATATTGTTGCTCCTTGTAAGTATAACTTTCTAGTCTTTTCAATTATCTTTTATCTATTGATAGAATAAATGTTTTTAACTTTACCTCTTGCTCTCTTAATTTTTGCAGCTCGTATATGCTGATAGATGCATATTTTTGGGCGAAGAGCATGAATCAAGTTTTCTAGTCTTCTTGGGTTGGAATAATAAGCTTTTGCTTAAGAGGCAAAGCAATGAATGGAAAAAAGTGGGCAGTTTCGGGGAAGTACATATACGGGAAGCAAGAGCAAATTCTAGCATTTCTGCGAAAGGCTCGACAACATCTAAACTGATTCAGATGATGATTTGCCTCGTGATGATCTATCAGAGTTAGAGGTTTATTTAAATTCTATAAAATGCATATTCTAGCATTATTTATCCACCATCTAAGTACTTGTAGAATTTAGTAATTTCATTGTTAATTTGAGTATACAAAAATAAGGAAGTTTTTTTGTTAATTAAGTGCATGCATGCGTTTCTTACAAAAATTTAAATGCATGTTCTAGCATTGCATTGTGAAATATTGAAAAGTGCATTGTGTAGACTAAAAAGTGCATTCTAGTTTTCTTTCTTTAAAAGTGCATTGTAAGATATGAAAAGTGCATTGTGTAGCATAAAAAGTGCATTCAAGATTCTATTCTTCAAAATTGCATTGTGTAGTATAAAAAAGTGCATTGCAAAGTATGAAAAGTGTTGGTTTAAACTATTTAAATTGAGTTTTCAACAAGCACCAATAGTCTCAAAATATGATCAACAAAGCTGAATTTCTGCAAAAGTGCATCCTTAGATATGAAAAGTCCATTGTTAAATATGAAAAGTGCATCCTTAAACAACGAATACATATGAACTTAAAGTAATATGTTTTAACAGGTTATTGTGAAGACGGTTTCTGAAAAGGCAAGCAAAGTTGCAAAGAGCATTGCAGAGCTCTCAGACTATTGTGGAGGTATCAAGGATTAGCTAAAGGAGAAAAATATTGTTGTTGGGCGGGCAATGGAAAGGTTCTCAAATATGGTAGAGACTACACCCTCTAAAGTTGCCACAGATTCTCCAGCTGACCCTATTGCAGATTGGAAAACCATCTGGGACAGCTTGCAGGAACCATTTTGGAATGATCTAGAACTTCTGGATGCATTGGAGAAGGCAGTAAAAGCAGAAACATCAAAGAAGAAGTTGAAGCCATATTCAGCCGACTTCACTCCTCCCTCATTTAACTTATTTGACATGGAATTAGAAGAAGGAGGATTGATGAAGTCAACTGAACAAGAAGCTGAATCTGAAGAGCAGGAGGTTAAATCTGAAGGAGGAGACGAGCAAAAAACAAAATCTGAACAAGGAATAAATGAAGGTGAAGAACTTCATACAAATGAAGAAATAGAAGATCTCACCATACATGGAGATGAAACAGATTCAGCTGCAAATGAGAATGCATCCACTAGGCTAGAAGAGAGGACTTCTAATGAACAACAACTAGTAGGTGAAAATGCAATAGTGATCGCGACTGAGATTGTTAAAGAGTATGACCAACAAGTTGTTATTGAAGAAGCAATGAAACAAGTGGATGAAGGGAAGAATGTTGAAAAGGAGGTGAAACAAGTGGGAGAAGAGAAGAATGTTGAAAAGGAGGAGCCATCAAAAGTACATAAGCTAAGAAAGAAGTGGGTATACTTGTCAAAAAAAATTCTCTCTTTTCATTTGATACATTGTGTCCATATTTTAATAAATGCATATTTAATTATTTTAATGTTGTATATTGGATAGGAAAAAAGAAAGATGGATAGTCCAAATCCTGTTTTATTAGGAAAACGACCCAAGAAGGCTGGAATTGCGGTGGTAATCCCTTTCCAAGAAAGAATGATCAATTTCTTCTATGATTTAAGAAGAGGAAAAGCACATGTGGGAGTTTGCGGTTAAGCCACTTGGGCTGGAAAAGGAAATAGTTGGCAGTGTACAGTAAGTTTTCTATTCAAATTCTTATTGTTTTCTTTTCCCTTTATGATAAGAAAAAGTGCAACATAAAATGTCTAAAGTGCATCATAAAATGTGAAAAGTGCATTCTAGATATAGGGTAATACTAGACAAGTGTAAAAAGTGCACTCTTAAGTGTAAAAAGTGCATTATTGACTGTGAAAAGTGCATTCTTAAGTATCAATTCTACTGTTTCATCTGTTAATCTCTCTATTTCACCTCACATGTACCATGCTTATCAGTTTGTAGAGCACTTAGGCCTAAAAGCTAACCTTATCATCCCATTCATCTCTTTACTTAGTCACTTTTGCCACATAATTGTTCCTTTAGTTTAATTTCAAAGCTATTCCTATGCACAATGTTTATAGCTTCCTTCCCTCAGTTTCTTTATTTAATTTCCTGTACAGACAAACTACATGGTCTATATCAGCTTGTGCATTTCAAGCATCAACACTTCATTTTTCTCAAACTTTATGTAAACAATTTCTTAACATACCATTTTCTTTGTAACAAAATTCAGTTATGCTCCTAACTGATCTTGTTCCTTGTGATTGTATTCAGTTATGCTCCTAACTGATCTTGTTCCTTGTGAATATTCTTGTTTTTTTTATTAGTGGTCAGTAAATGGATCTCTATTGAGCACTGATCCCTTTTGAACTGTTTTAAAAAGGGCATTATTAAAAAGCCAGCCTTCATCATTCTTAAAAGTGCATTATTAAGTGTCAAAAGTGCGTTATAAAGTGTCAAAAGTGCATTGACAAGTATGAAAAGTGAAAAATGCTAGGCTTTGTATTTTTCTCATCTACAAAACCTAATGTGTGTGTTTTTCCTATGTAGAGAGGTGTTGTTCAGACGTGGTAATTTCACTGCCACAAGAGGAAATTTCTCTTCCATGTCAGAGGACTTGGATCTTTGTTTATTGGATTCTTTCACTATGTATGTCAACGACATGGAGAGATGGAAAAGCAATGAGAAGCCTTCGAGATTGATTGGCAAAGTGTACAATACTGTAAGAATTTGAATGATTAAATGTGTATGTTGTAGTTGCTATTTTAATTTTAATTTGACTTTAAAGAAACTCCATTTAAACAGTCTGATGAAGTTAGCCAAGAGGTATTCAATGATGGAATGGACTTGGCTTTAGGCATTGTTGAGGGAAGGCTAATGAAGAAGATCGACTTGGTAATGTTTTTTTAATTTATAAGTAAACTGTTTCACTTTAATTTTGTAGTACTTGAAAAACTAACAAAGGCTTTCTCTCCATTTGTAGATATTGATTCCTGTGATTTTGAATAATGAAACTTACGTCGTAGTAAGTTTCAATTTGAAGATCAATTGGAATGATAGAGCTTCTTCACAAATCAACAAAGAAGGAACAAATTGAAGACTTTTGCCAATTCAAGCTTTTAAACCTAGTAAGCTTTTTAAATCATGCCAAATAGATAAATCTAGTTAAAGAATGTGATGAAATGAAGAAGATGGTGATGGAGAAGTTAAAGAATTTAGTTTCACAGAAGGTTAGAAAGTAGCCATGGCTACTTTCTAACCTTGAAAAATATACCAGCTGAAAATTGGAAAAATATATCAACTGAAAAGACTTTTTATGCAAAAATAAACTAAATGTGTTTCTCACTGTTTACAAATTGGCATGTCACCTTGAATTAAAGGTCGATTTTTGCAAATGGAATCTTAAAAAAGGTCCATTTAGTAAATCTAGTTTTAGAAATAGGAAAAGTGCATCGTAAATCAGAAAAAATGCATCATAGAGTATAAAAAGTGCACCATAGAGTAGAAAACGTTTCTTCCAAATTGTATATAGAAAGTGCACCATGAAGTAGTAAAAGTGCATTTTAAAATGTGAAAAGTGCATTCATAAATATAATTATTAAATGATGTAATTTTATATCTTATGTTGTAATTTTATATCTTGCAGAAGACCAAGGTTATCAAATATCTCAAAAAGTGGAAGCTCTCTGCAAAAGTCGGTAGATTTGAAGAATACAATGGGATAGACAAGCAGAAGCTCGGGTGGGATGACCCAAAAAGTGATGTCAACGGTGGAATATATGCTATGCGTCATTTGGAGACGTATATGGGTCCACCGAACAAGATAGATGAGTGTTGGGGGAGACAAATTTCGAATAGTCAAATCAGAAGGGCCATGGATATGCTAAGGAGGAAGTACGCCTATGCCATCATCAACTCAGAATGTAATGAAATGAAGAAGACGGTGATGGAGAAGTTAAACTACTTTCTAAACTTGAACATTTTTTTGGTAGATATGTTAGGACTTTAAGAGGCTACTTTCTAACCTTGAAAATTTTACGGAGCTATGGTAGGACTTTAAGAGGATGATAAGTAGGGTGCTTATTGCTATGCTCTTTGGATTGAACTTTTAAGGCATGGATATTGTAGCAGTACCTTGATAGTGTTTGTGGAGTGGGGATGATGGCATTGCCTTATGGCTTATATTGATGACTTTTTAGAAGTTATAGTCTGTCATCCTTTTGTGCTTGAAGTTGTGTTCACTTCATGTTTTCACCTTTGTTTTATAATCCTCTTAATCTGATTGAAAACTTAAATTTGTCACTTTGTTGTTATGTAGTGTATTTTTACTGTGCATTAGTAAAAATAAAATAAAAATTATTCACTACTTTATTGTTTAATTTATGCACTGATTATCACTGCCACAAGCTTGAAATTCCTTGTCTAAATTAATTTTGAAAAGAACCACCAGACATGAGCAAAGTAGGAATGTGAATCTCAGCATATCAGATGTTTAGAGGAACAAAGGCTGATCACAATTACAATATCTAGTCAAATCTCAGCATAATTTCTTGCATGACAAAAAATACACTTGTTTATCCCATTCCAACCATTAGAATGTGATCTTTGATTAATGATACTGACTTGCTATATCAGATGTTCTTAAGTATGAGGTACAAAAAAGTATAAGATGAAGAATGTAACATTGTTCACAGGTCACTGGATTTCAGTCAAAGTTCACAGTATTTGCTGAGTTGCATGTGTCCTATTGGTAAAAGTGCACCGATATATAGTTAAAGTGCATTACAAATACTAGTAAAGTGCATCGATATAAAGCTAAAGTGCATTAAATTCCTTTAAAAAAAAATACTTAAATTGATATTGATAAAGTGCAAAATTAATATTGATAAGGTAAAAAATGTCTGGATAGGTAAACTATAAAATATAAAATGAATTGTTGATGGTTGCCCTAAAGAATTAATCAACCTGAAAATGAAATAAAAGGGGGCACATTAGAAGAAAGTCTTAAAACAAAAAAGAAAACACAACAAAAATAAATTAAAAAATACTTACATGATGTATTTGGGTCAAATTCGTCTATCTCAGCAGATTCTTCACTTTCCTCAATGTTTTCCTTACCTGCATTTGGAAAACAAAAATGTAATTTTTTGGTCAGTGCATAGAGTGCCAAATAGTGCTTTACAAACTTAATAAAGTGCATCTAATGGATAAAAAGGTGCACTACAAAATAGAAAAAGTGCATTCTATACAAGTTAAAATGCAAAGTAATATACTCACAAGTTGACCTATTGTGATTTGCATACTTCTTGCATCTGCCACATTTTCTTTTCTTCTTATTGCTTGTTTGAATTCCGGACTCCTTGCCACATAGAATTCTCTTCCCACTCCCCTTGGTCTTGGCTTTTTCTAGTGGATGGATACTTATTGTGGTAGGCAATGATGTACCAGCAAAGTCCTCAGCAATTTGTGCATTATAGGAGCTAGAACATTGCATAACCAGGCCTTTTTTCATAAGAACTTCCTTCTGATCACTAATAAGGCACACAAAGTCCTTCAGATGCTGAGTAGTATCTCGCTCTAAAAGTCCCATGCAGCAGAAAAAGTCAGAAATTAGTGTATTTGTTAACTTTTGCCTTTCTTCCAACTCAGCACAATGATCAACCAATGAACCGGCAATACAGAAAATCGGCTTTACGGTTGCAAGTTTAGTCCACCGAGTGAGGACAAATCTGCTAAGAATGCGTGTCATGTCCAAGTTTTTAAAGACAAAAATCATGTGGCGACAAGGCATGCCAACACGTTCAAACTCTCTGCATGAGCAAACCACATTGTCGTCATTCTAAGTGTACACAGTTTGCACTGTGGGCCTACCAGCTTGCACAACGGTATACGTGATGGCTTCGTTTTCTGGGACCATACTAGTCAAACGACAATCAAAACAAGCAGAACATATTTTCGTCTGAATCAACTTGAAGACTGTCAATGTGAAAACCTCTACTGCATGCCTCTCTAACTTAAGTGTAGTCCTAAATCAGGAACCATAGTGGAAGACTCGTAGTTCAGCTTCGACTGTGTATGTCTCTGAGCATCTAATGCGCTCTCAAAGTGCACTACTAGCTCCACAAGCCTATAATTTCTATCGGTAAAATGACTAAAGAAATTATTCTGTACCTCAGATATAGAAGTGGTCATAACCAACCCACCAAACATTATAACTCTAAAGTAGGCTAGGATCCAAAACTAACGAATAGCAAAGATATCATGGAACCACTTTTTGTTGTCCAGTGGATAAGAATCTACCAGAGCCAACCATTTCTCCTCAAATTCAGCCGGCTCAAGAGATTAATCCCACACAATAGAATGAAGTTTCTCCTTGAAAGCTGGACGATCTGCATCAGCTTTTGTCTTCTCGGGAACCTTATGCATGATGTGCCACATCCAAAGACGGTGACGTGCATTAGGAAATACACACGCTATTGCAGACTTCATGGCCATATCTTGATCTGTGACTATTATTTTTGGATCATTCTCCATGGCTTTCTTAAACCTATCGAAAAGCCAAACATAGGATTCATTATTTTCATTTAACAACAACCTGGCACCAAATGTAACACACCTTTTATGGTGATCCAAACCGGTAAATGGAGCAAAAACCATTTCATACCTATATGAAAAACAAAAAGAGAGTACATAGCATGAAGGTGCATTAAAAACATGTAAAAGTGCATTCAAAACAAGTAAAAGTGCACCAGAAACTAATAATAGCGCATAAGAAAAAAGTGCAAGTAAAATGTGAAAAAGTGCATTAAAAACATGTAAAAGTGCACCAGAAACTAATAATAGCGCATAAGAAAAAAGTCCAAGTATAATGTCAAAAAGTGCATTAAAAACATGTAAAAGTGCATTAAAAACATGTAAAAGTGCACCAGAAACTAATAATAGTGCATTGTAAATAGGTAAAAGTACACTAGAAACAACTAATAGTTCATAGAAAAAAATATATCTATCAGTCCTGTATGTAGCATCAAAGGACACAACTTCTCCAAAGAAGGCAAAGTTTTTTCTTGAGATCGGATCAGCCCAAAACAACCTTGTCAACCGGTCTTGGGAATCCACAATCGTATTCAAACAAGAATGCGTCACAAAGTTCTCTTTTTTGATGGAATTTATCGATTAACACCTGAGCGTCTGAACCAGCAAAGAATGCCAACAAATCTATTCGGAAGTTTTTGAAATCAACAACAGAAGCCCCCACGTGCGAATAACCACCTACAAGTTCCTTAAAAACCCTATGGCATTTTGTAGGACCGACATTGGCTTTAGAAAAATCGAAGATAAGCTTTTTGTGGCCCATATGCAGATTTCGATTGGACTTTAAAAACTGCGAAAATCTACGCTCCACGGGCTTATGTGTATGACGCTCTACAAATGTGCTCACTACATAGTCGTTTCTCCCGGCAAATTTATAAACGATTCTTGCCACACAACCAGTCTCCTTTGACGAATTCGTTCAATCCGAGTATCCTTGTAACCTTGTTTTGAACATGTCATCCACTTAGTTATGATAGTGTCATCTTTTGTATGGCGAGTCCCGTGACGAACTTCGAATGCACAAGAAGATGCATATCTTTTGTAGAACTTCGTACCTTCATCCAAAGTGGTGAAACGTTGACCTTCATATGGTTTCAACTCGGATGGACATGTGGGCAAATAGTATGTCGTTCCCCCTTGAGATAGCACAATGAAATATTCACCACTGTTTTTAGGTGATTCCTCATTCAGAATAGTAGTTGAAGAAGAGTTTGATGTCCCCACTAGAACAACATAAAAGGAAAATATAAAGGTGTTAGTTGAAAATCAGTAAAAGTGCATTGAAAGTATAATAAAGTGCATTATATACTAGAAAAAGTGCATTACCTAAAATACAAAACCAAATCAGTGAAAAGTAAAAGATATAAAAAGTGCTATTAAGTAGAAAAAGTGCACTCTTAAGTGTAAAAAGTGCTTTATTAACTATGAAAAGTGCAGTAAAAATATGTTCTCTATAACAAATGAAATTAGAAATACGGTCGAATATATGTTCTCTAAACAAAAATGAAAAGGGCATTGTTAAGTATAAAAAGTGCACTGGTAAGTCTGAAAAGTGCATTGTCTTTTACTAGTAATACTCCTTTATGAAAAGTGCAAGTAAGTATGGAAAGTGCACTAGTAATTATGAAAAGTGCATTATTAAGTCCGAAAAGTGCATTCTCATTTGCTAGTATTACTTCTTTATGATTAGTTCAAAGTATCAACGAGAAGAGGAATTCATTGTTCAAAATGCGTTATTTAAGTATGAAAAGGGCACTAGTAAGTCCGAAAAGTGCAGTATTAAGTCCGAAAAGTGCAACGAGGTGAGGAATTTATTTGCTAGTATTCTCAATTGCTAGTATTGGCATCAAGCGTTTGCTCAGACAGAATCTGGTTAGTGAATTTTGCAAGATTGGCATAGTTTACAGGAAAATTACAGAATTGAAATCCAACTAGATTCACAAAGTTCGATTGACCAGTTCAATCGATTCCAAAATTCACACAGTTCGATCTCATTCAACGACAGTATTAGTTACGACAGTTCGCCGAAATTCAACGAGATTGCAATCGCACAATCTTTGATCTCGTTCAATACTTTACATATCCATGAATTCTTCTACTAGTTACGATAGTATTAGGTAGAATTGGATTTGTGAATTCCTCTTAGATAGTTTATAAACCCTAGAATTTCAAATAACCTAACCAAATCACAAAAAGAGGAATAAATACCACTTTCTGCCATGGTTGGAAAGAGGAATTGCAATCGCACAATTTTCGATCTCGTTCAATCGTTTGAGTCGCAAGATTCGTACCGAAATCTCTCCCTCAATCGAGAGTCGTTCAATCGATTGAGTACCGAAATCTCGTTCAATTTATCCCCAAAAACAAAAAAAAGAGAAAAATGATTAATTAATTACAGAGTGAAAAGACATAATTACCCCCATTTTTAATAAAAGGAGAAAGAAGATCAGCCCTTGGATCTCCTTGATCCAAGGGTCCATAATGCTCCTTCTGTTTCATGTTAAGGGAGTGTTTTATGGGAACCAAACTCTTAAAGTAATATCCCTTTTATTAAAAAGAGTGGATATTACACAGCCTTTTTCCACCTATCCTCATCATTAGACCCCTGCATAACAGTTTTGTAAAATCCACCAAAATTCTCAGCCTTATATACTTAGCACATACCAGCATCTCCAGATCTTCCGCATTGTTGAAGGGCAGATTTAACTCGACAACAAATAAATTTGTAGTCAAAACCCCGCTGCGTATAGGGAAGTCATGATCGTCCACGGGAAGCAAGGTTGTTTGTTTACCTATCTATGAAAACAAGAAAACAAAGCAAAAGAAAAACCAAACAGCTATGACAACCCTCGGTACCGACCTTGTCAAGGTCGGTAACGACGCTGGGTTGCTACTAAAACAGAGCAAACAACACGTTTCAACTGCAGGCTCGGTACCAACCTATGTGCCTCGGTAACGAGTTTGTTCTAGAGTGAAAACGAAGGAAATTCAAGTGAAAAAAAGATCTAGGACAAGGGTTACCACGACATAACTATGCATACAAACTCATGTGAAGGATAAAGATCATGCCATTAAAGATAAATCTATCAACTTTCGTTGAATAAACAAGTAAATCAATCAATTTTCATAAATCAATTCACTTTTGTACTCTTTTTGAATCCAAAGCTCGAAACTTTCGTTATCGAACGATATCAACATTCAAGATTACAACTTTCTCTTTTGATCAAGCGATAAACTCAAATTACTTCGACTCTCGTCCAAGTATAAGCACAAACAAGTAGATAAAAGTATAGAAGGCATTCAAAAATCAACACATTCATTCAACCATGCATAACTATGCCGGATTTTTACCCCGATCCTAGAAACTACTCACTCATGATTGAATCAAAACAAACAAATATATTGAAAGAAAACATTAAATCACTACTACAATTCAAGCCTTTAGTAGCGGTCGAAAACCACTAGAATATACCAAAAAAACGCCACAAAAGACTTAAGGTGGCGGTTGTTCAACCGCTATATCTGCTTGCGTTGCAATAGATCTATAGTGGCGGTTTTCAAACGATAAGGCAGCGGTTACCAATCGACACCAAAAACCGCTGTAATAGAATATCAAACCGCCACTAAAAAAATCTAAGGGGGCGGTTTTTCATTTCTTGTTGCAACGGTTAATTGAGCAATTGTGGCGGTTGTGGTAACCAATTGTGACAGTCCTTTGAGAAATAGCGGCGGTTTTCAATCTACAATTGTGACAGTCATATTGGTAGTTGCAGCGGTGGGAGGAAGCTATTGTTGCGGTTTTCAATGGAAATGGTTGCGGTTTTCAAGGACAATTGTGGCGGTTTTATACGACAAATGCAGCGGTTTTAAAGGGCATTTGTGGCTTTCCAACTATGCAATTGCAGCGGTTTTGTATTATAACATTTTTTATTGTATAGCAATTTTAATATAATTTTTTGGCTTATTTTCTAATAAATCCCTACTAAAATAAAGAATTTAGTTCAAATGAAACAAAGTCTTATCCTGAAAAATGAAACGAATGCACTTTTTCTAGTTCGTAGGGCACGTTTCCTACTTCGGAGTGCATTTTTCGCATTTGCACTTTTTGTATTTTGTAATGCACTTTTCGTACTTTGTAGTGCACTTTTCAATTCTCAGGATAAGAGTTTGTTTCATTTCAACCAAACTCCTAAATTAAATATTATATCATATGAAATATTTTATAACATATGCATGCACATAAACAAAGCCACAAATCTCAATAAGAATGAGATATCTTAATAGTATTAAACCATCAATAATTACATAAAGTGTTCCAACTTGAATTTGCTTGTGTCCACCAAAAGCAAGCAATTCAATCCAAGTAGTCACAACATCACAAGCCAAAAGCAAGCAACTTCCATTGTATCAAATATCCAGAATTGACAAAAAGTGACAATAAGTATTGTCATTCTAACTAGTTTCAAAGCATACCTACAACAAAATATACTTAGCCGACCATACACATATACAACCTAATAATCACCAAACCAAAAGGACCTGCAAATTAAAATGAATAAAAAAGTAAGCTAATTTGATAGTCTCACAACTTTTTATGAATCAAAACATGATATCATAAGCAGCGGCATACAAACTGAACCTTATTTTTCTCATTCATGGTATCATAAGCAGCGACATTCTTATATATATAACAGTTCAATGTTGACCATGGTTCAACCATATGTATACAACGACATTCTTATACAGCAACCATTCTTCAAATAAATTTTATACATCTGCATTCTAATTCATAGTTGGATGTATACTACAAATTGAAAGAGTCAACTGTGTACATGATTAGTTGTTCTCGATCTTACTTGTTAATTAATGTTATGAATTTTCTTGTAAGGATTGAGTTTTTATTTGAAAGCTATTAAAGTTGTGTACTAGTTCGTCACAAGTTCAAACTTTCACTGGCCCATTCCAACAGTTTATCTACTACCCATTAGCTAGTCAGATCTACTAACCATTAGCTAGTCATTAGAACAGTCAAAATCCAACTGAATCCTCAAGTAATCGACGATATGAGGCGGTGGCATTCTAGTTCAAAGGTATACATCTATCCTTGCATTCTAAGGAGATGAAAACAGTTCAAAGGTTTATGTTTTCAGAAAATGTGCTAAATAAATTCATTATAAATGCATATATAATGTGAGCACTTGTGCCAAATAGATTTATGTTTTCAGAACATTACTTGAAATTGTATATAAAACCACAACATGAAAACATAATAAGGAAATAAAGTACTTGCCTGGAAGAATGCTTTCTCTATATAGTCATCTACTTCTTTTTCATATTCCTTAGTCCATCTAGGAAACATGCACCACTTCAAGTTACTTTTATCCATTCCTAAAAGTAAATTAAACAACCAAAGTGCAATTATTACTAAAAATTATAAAGATCATCAAAATAATACAGTAAACATTTATAATTACAGCTTTTTGAGTTCTAAATTATAGCTTTTTTGGCCATGATATGCAGAATCTTCCTTTGGTGCTTTACTGCTTTGCTTACTTTTCTTGTTTTTTGTGTGAGCATTAATTAACAACTTGTTCATAAGGTTTGGGTAAGATTAGGCCATTCACAAGGCTGGTTTGTTCATAATTTTTAAGTCAAACGGGATTTCAGGGGAGAGAGAATACAATGCAGATAAATTTCTCATAAGTTATGCAGATAAATTTCAGCATAATATACAACAGTTGTAAAACAACTCCACAATATGACATGGCCATAACAAGTGTTACACAAAATCTTTCATATAATACCAAGCTCCAAATTAATTATATTATAAATGGGTTAAACAAGCAGCTCATGAAAATTTGACATATAAAATGAGGAGTGTACCTTTTTAGCTTTCAAAACTTGATGCCTTCTTGTAGACTCTATCCTTGATCCAATGTATGAAATCAAATAAAAGCTGATTCTTGTTCATTGAAATGAAAAAGTAGGTATGTCCCCATTGTGTGAAATGTAAATTTCTATATGTACAGAGATACATTACAAGCCAAAATGTGAATTCACTGTGTTGTAGACTTGTAGTATACAGTAGCAGTTAAGGCATTAAGCTAAGATACATTACAAACTAAAATAAAAAATAAACATGCAATTAAGGGATTAAGCTAAGATACATTACAAACTAAAACAAAAAATAAACCTAATTACCTCAGTGACAGTCCTCAGTGCACAATAATCTGATCCAAAACATATAAAAGATCTAACTATAGAAAATATCTTAAATATAAAGTTTAAAGCTCAAACCTTGATGAGAGAAATCAAGCGAAGCCGAAGCCCAGCCTTTATATATCTTCCAAGTATTTCTGAATATCAACCATTATATCATCTTGAAACCCTTGGTCAAGTACAGCAACCTAAAGGGAAGATTCACATCGTTAAATTTAGGGAAAACTAGACAAAGGTGTGTTCATAGAAATAATTGTAGGTGCTTGCTTTAAAATGAATACAACATAGACACTAAAAACCTGGATCTTTCAATGTAAAGAATCAAGTATCCAAAAAAACAATGTTAAACTAAGCATATTGGTGTAAAATTAAAAAAAAATTACTCACTCCAAAAATTACTAAATCATAAAAGGACAATTGAACGTAGAGTTCAACAGCTAGCAATAAAGGCTAAAGCGTTTGATCGATTTTATTCCACAATGCTTCCTAATTCCCATTCATCCTTTTCATTTAATAGAGCACATTTTGAACTTTTGCAAACACCTTTTTAAATTTGCGTTATCCATTAATGCTTTAAAATTGTGTTATTCATTCCACAAAGATGTCACTCTTCTTTAATGCTCTAATGTGGCCATAAAATAATGTGTACTTTTTTACCTATTAAAGGACCAGAGTTTTTTTGGGTTCAAAATAAAGACTTGAGTTTCAAAACAACAAATGGACCACATAGAAGACAAAAATAACAAACTGAACAACAACTGATACATAATGAAAAATATACAAAGGACAATTATACATCGTCTAACTAGCTCAGTTTGATCAGCAAAATAATTCATTCTTAATTAATTTCTCGTCATGCATATCAGACAAAGTAATTACCTTTAGTCTTCTGCAGTCTACTGCCACAAACTTGAAAGGGAAAAGTATAATTGATTATACTTGAGACACATTTTATTATAGCTGAAAAAAATATATGAAGTCAATAGGGTTAAAGATCGAGTAAGACATGCAGAATGAGGGCAAGAACATTGGCTACTAAAATGAACATGCTACTTAGAAGTTAAAATTCAGAAATAAGATATAAATCGGCAAACAACGATCAACTTCTCTGCCTTTACATATGACCAACTGTTTTCTGATGTTCTGTTAAAAAATAAGGCTTCTGATAGAAAGTGAGCACAATGGATTGAGGGGAAAAAAGAAAGTGCTAGCTAATAAGAAGACGTGATTTCCATAGACTGTTTGATAGATCCATCTAATTATGATTCATTTTCATGGAAATTATGGTTCATTTCCATACACTGACATTGCATCATTTCTCTTTAATCTTTATCTCCTTCCTTGGAAGATGGTATTTTTTAAAAACAACAATAAAAAAGCTTATACTCCCAAAATTCAATCTGAACTTTTATCTAAGTAGTTAATTCCAAGTGGAGGTTGGTCATCTGGTGGGTGTGTATTGTAAATCTAAAAAATAATGGGAAAGAATTCCAACTTTTTCCATCACTATTTTTTCTAAAAAGGGTTAATACTAATTTTTACAGAGAAAATGTATTAAAAAAATTAAAAAGACGAGTCTTTGGGGCTTAGAGGGACCATATGCAAGGAAAGTATTCATGGAAGGGGTAATGATGGTGTGTTAGTGTGGGTATGTAAAGGCAAAAATGACCCACCATACAAATGGAAAAAATGCCTCTGCATTTACATTATATTTTACTGTGAAAAGAAAGATCCTTTAGCCTTTTTATACAAGATGTCAAAGAGAACAAATTTCAACCCACATAAGTACATAAAAATGAATTTGTGTCAGCCTGTATATTATTATACTATTCTCTTCAAAAAACAATATTTTAAATATATTATACTAATTTCATTTATGCTTCTACACAAACATGGTCTCAGATAAAATTAAGTTTTTTCAGCCAATTTGCTAGTTTTCATTGAAAATTAATGCACACATGGGCTTCATTGAATCAGACAACATAAAATCTCAAGGAAACTGAACAGGAAAATAAAATCTCAAGGAAACAATTATATATCCAACAATGTTTATCACTTTATCCATGTAGTATGCGTAAGAAGCCCACCGGAGGCAAGCAAACTGAACGGAAAAATAAAATCTCAAGGAAACAATTATATCTATGGAGACAGGGAGGTACCCTTACAAGTGTGTGTGTAAAGTTGTAATTAAATCTCTTCTCTCTGTATACCAGAGCCTTGAAGCTATCTCTTGTTGCCTGTTGACATTATCAAATACCACTAAAAAACTCATAGTAACACTCAATTTAACTTGAATAGCTGACCAAACATTCTTATTCTATTTCCCCTTTCTATATAGTTCAACTCCATATGAACTTTCTAAGGTATTCACTATTCACATGGACCCTCATATACCCACTCAAGCAAGAGTCTTCATCACAAGCATCTCCTCTTGTCTAATTTCATTTTTCTATCGACGAAAACGAACCCACATTGACAAAATTTCAGTTTCCTTCTTTATTTATGGCGGCACACAAATCAGCTAAACCACTCTAGGCAAAAGCATAAGCCCAATTTCACTCCATGTGAAGCAATTCAAGACAAGGGCGCAAAAAAAAAAACCCTAGAACCCCAATTTCGAAAATGAAAAGAGCTCACCTTAGCTTCCATAGCTTGGAGCCTCAAAGTTCCAAAATTTGGAAACCCTTCATTTGAAAAGGTAACCTTCCGAGGTGCAACAATTCTAGATATTAAAATCCCTAACAATTCCAACATGCTAATTAGAAAAATCAATTTCTCTATAAACTGGTGAATGGGTATGAGAAAGAGAGAGAAAACCTGGCTTGTCTGGCATGGTAAGGGAAGCCACAACAATGAATCGCATCGAGTTCGCCATTTTTAGCGCAATAGAAGGAGAGAGTTGAAGTCCATGAAGCAGTTAACAATGGCGGAGGAACGCGGAGTATGTACAAATGAGGATTCGTCACCGGTTTCAACCCTAATTTCCTTGGGTATCGCGTATGTGAAAATTGAACAAGGAGGCGCTCATAAAATTCGCCCCCGCCTAAAATGAATTGATGGGCCGGGAAGAAGCCCGCTTTTTTATCTCTTATTACAAAACCGCCCCTATTATATTAAAGAACCGCCGAAATATTTGAAAAATTAAAAAAACCGCCCCTATAACATAAACCGCTGCCATAACCGATAGAATATCATTGACCGCAGGTAAAACCACCACCTTTGCCCAACCTCCATCACAACCCGCTACAAAAGGCTCTAATTGTAGTAGTGAATTAAAAGCTTACTTGAAATTAAAGAAATCTCTTCTTACAATTAACCATGTTCAAACTCGAAACAACAAAGAACAAAAACAAAAACTTGATCACGACCCTGCTCTCCCTCTCGATCGAACTAGGATCGGAATACAAAACTATCGTCTTTTTCTCCAACGACTAGCTAACCTCTTCTCTAACTAGGCTAGAACAAGGGTATATATACTAGAGGAAACTATCTAATAAAGATCTAAAAGATAAAAACTTTATAAACTAAAAAGATTACAAGATAAAAGATATAATTTCCGAAAGTCAGCGTCTCTCTACTGACACAGGTCACCTCGGTAACAACCTGCACAAGGTCGGTAGACATTTGTTGAAATCCTTGGATAAAAACCTTGTTGCTCAGCTCGGTATCGACCCTCACAGATCGATAACGAGCTCTGTGTTTTGGGTTTATTTGCACTTTCCACAACTTCTCTTGGATTTCTCCGGGATCTTTAAGACATACTTTTTCAGCTCATCTTTTCATGTATTCCACCACTGACCACTTGACTTCAGCTTACTTAAAAATGTTCCTTTCCGCATCAAAAACCTACTAAAAGACACAAAACGTAGTAGCTTCCATACTTTTCACAAAATATGTAAACTTATCCAAAAACGCACAAAACTAACACTAAACTCACCAAAACTAAACCAAACAACCTAAGAAAATACCTAAAACTAGACTAAAAACACGAACATCACATGTCTATATATCCGTTAAAAATTTTCCCTATTGCTTTGATGTTCGTGTTTTTGATATAGTTTTTAGTAGGTTTTCTTAGTTTATTAGGACTAGTTTTGATAAGTTTAGGGTTAGTTTTGTGTGTTTTTGGATAAGTTTGCATATTTTGTGAAAAGTATTGAAGCTACTCCGTTTTGTGTATTTTTGTAGGTTTTAGCAAGGAAACGGTGCTTTTTGGAGCTGAATTTGGAGTGCTATGGTGAAGGACGGAAGAATACGAGATGAAGAAGTCGAGGTCTAAGTTTTTGAAGAAGAAAGTGTTGAAGAAGTCAAGCCTAGGCTCGTTAACGAGACTGTGAGGGCTCGTTAACGAGACTGTGAGGGCTCGTTAACGATGTTATGAGATAGGTTTTTCGAGGAATCTTAGTGATGTCCTACCGATCCTGTGCGGGAATTTATTCCGTGTCGGTAGAGTATTTCTAATGAGTTTTAGGGTTATTATATTATTTATTTTAGGTTATGATATCCTTCTAGATTTTATTTCTATCTTTTTAGAGTAGATTTCTATCTTTTAGGAAAGTTTTTTTATCTTCTAGCCATTTTATTTTATAGCCTTATTAGTATAAATACCCTTCTATCTAACCTAGAAGTAGAGGAGAGGGGGAATAGAGAAGAAGGAAGAGCCGAGAGAGAGAGAGAGAGAGAGAGAGAGAGAGAGAGAGAGAGAAGAGTCGAAGGTCGAGATTGAACACGGTGGACGAGAGTTACCGGGGTCGTTAATCACGGGTTTTGATTCGGTGTTTTGTATTTTTTCGGTTTCTTCTGGATTCAGTAAGACAATATTTTCTTATCAATCTAAAGTACTTGTTTTATTCTCAATGTTTTCTCTTGTTGAATTTATTTGCTTCTGAGTTATGAATAGTGAGTAGTTTTCTTGTCTAGGGTTGGGGTTGAATCCCGACATAGTTATGCATGGTTTGATGAGTAAGATGATTGTGTTGGAAGCCTTTTATATAATTTTGAGATTGCTTGTTGTGTCTATACCTAAATGAAAGTCAAGGTAATTTGAGTTTTTAACTTGATTGAGAGAGAAAGTTATACACTTGAATGCAAAAGTTTAAAGCTTTAGATCCAAAATAAGCGATTGAGTGAATTAGTTTATGAAAGTAATTTAATTTACTTGCTAGTCAATGAAAGTTGATGAATTTATCTATTTAAAGGCATGATATTTATCTTTTTACGAGTTTATATGCATGACTATGTTGTGGTAACCCTTGTCCTAGATCTTGTTTTTATTTCAATTCTCTTAGGTCATATTCGTTATTGAGTTCGTAGCCTCGGTACCGAACCTGTTTAGTTCGTTAGTGTTGGTTAATTGTTTGCGGTGGTTTGTTAACAACCCTGACAACGTCGTTAATGAGGCTGATCGTGAGTGTTTTTGCTTGTTTTTGTTTGATTTTTATTAGTCGATAGATAAACAAACCTTGCTTCTCGTGGAACGATCCTGACTCCCCTATACTCCGCGGGGTCTTGACTTATAAATTTATTTGTTGTCCAGAGTAAAGGCCCGTCAACAAATTAGCGCCGTTGTCCGGGAAGCAACGAGTTTATTTGTTTATCTGTGGGTCTGGGAATAGCCCGACCTCGTTTTTGTTTTTAATTTTTGTTTTCATTGTCTGTTTTCTCAACGTATGCCGGTAGGACGTCGAAGGCTTGAATTTGACAACGCTGGTTATTATTCAGAACCTGAACGTTCTCTGCACCGTAGACGCCGAGAGAACCGAGCCATGGCCACACCTGAAGAGTTGGCTCGTCAGTTGGAAGTCCTCCAGAATCAGATGGAGGCGTTGAAAACCGAGAAAGAAGACGCTGCTGCCGAGGCTGAGCGTCAACGAACTAACAATGCTCGTCTACAAGAAGAGCTGAATGCCTATCCGAGGAACGTCAAACAATACATGCATCCGGAATTGAGGGTGCCAGAATCACCAATTCTGCTTTCAGAGATAGAGAAACCATTTGAGATTAAGTCTCAATTTACATCCTTGATTAAGCGGGCTCAGTTTGAAGGGAAACCTACTGAGTGCCCTATGGAACATATTAGAAATTTTCTTGACTTATATGACACCGTAGCTGCTGAAGGTGTCTCACTTGAATATCTTCTGTTAAAATGTTTCAAGTGGTCTCTTGCTGTAAAGGCCTTGAGCTGGTTGGAGAGCTTACCTCCTAAGTCTATCAGGACTTGGAAGAACTTGTATGATCAATTTCTTACAAAATTCTTCCCTCCTGCCAAGACAACGAAGTTGAGAAAACGCATCACCTCCTATCACCAGCTGCCTAATGAGACTTTTGTTGAAACATGGGAAAGATTTAAAGAAATACTTAGACAGTGCCCCACTCATGGGCAACCTTTATATGTTCTTCAAGAAATCTTTTTCCAGGGTATCAACGCAGAGATCAAGAACCGCATCAACACGCATACAACATGCGGTTTTATAGAGATGGACCCTACGATTGCATGGGAATTGCTGGATACGCTGTCCAATTATGATGCCATGTATGGAACCCAGCAAACTCCACAACCCTAGAAACGTCTCTACGTGCCTAACCGAGAAGAAGTTGACCCGGATGTTAAAAATCAATTTCTACAAGACGAGGTCAACCGCTTGAAGAAGCAGGTAAGTTTACTAAAATCCTCTCAATCTTGTCAAGAGTGTGGTTCTTCTGCCCATAGTACTTCTGCTTGCACTAATATAGAGCAGGTAAGAGCCGTTGAGACAATTGTTGAAATGAATTACATGAGAGGCCCATACAGGAACCAACCTAGTAATTTTGACAGGTCAAACAACTATCAAGTGTGGGGCAATCAAAATCCAAATCCAAACTATGCAGCGCCTCAACCGGATAGACGACCTGCGCCTTATCGACCTCCAGGCCATCAGGAGCCACCATCATGGGTACAAAGGTTACAGGAAAGCATTAATAGAGTCCACAACAAAGTTAATGAAGTTCAAGCTAACCTTAACCACCAAAATAAAAGATGGGGAGAGTTCGATGAATGGAAGAAGAATGTTGATTCCCAACTAGGGAACCTGGCTGCATAGATTCCGAGGCCACAAGGGCAACTTCCGGGCCGTCTTGAAGTAAACCCTAAAGGATAGATAGCAGCGGTACACCTTTGGAGCGGAAAGACATTACCGATGTGTGTCCAAGCCAAGGACAATACGGAAGAGGACGCCATGGTTCAGCTCGATAACGAGCCAGCGAGGGCGAGTACCGAGCTGGGACAACATGGTGACGAGGCTCCGAGGGTATCTAACGACCCTAACCTAGGTAAGTTTTCTAAACCGAGCCCTCCTCTCCATCCCAGGGTAGTCAACGACCCCATCAGGGTCGGTAACGACCCGCCGAGCGTACCCAACGATCCTAGTGTCGACCCGGTAACTTCACCTCTTGAGCCTAACTTGGTTCCGAGAATGGTGAAATCTCTTCCATTTCCCACTAAGAAATATGTGGACTCTACTGAGAGTAAGTTCAAGCGTTTCATAAAGATTCTTCAGGGCATTAATATCTCTATCCCATTTGTTGAAGCCCTAAGCGAAATGTCGGCTTACACAAAATTTTTGAAAGATATTCTTTGCATGAAAAGATCCATCACAGAGTTGCAAGACGAAGTCAGATCTATAGCTCTACCCGAAAAGTTAGGAGACCTAGGGAGATTTGCAATAACGATCGACATAGGCGACCACAAGTTCAAAGCCTTATGTAATTTGGGAGCCAGTGCTAGTTTGCTTCCTCTCTCAATCTGGTCTAAAGCCAACATGGGACCACTAGAGCCTGTAGATATGAACCTCTTCATGGCCGACGGATCATGCGTCAAAGCCAGAGGAGTCGTGGATGACTATCCTATTCAAGTCGGGAAATTCTTTATATCGAATGATTTCATCGTCCTTGATATGCTTGAAGATCCTCATGTCCCCATTATCCTAGGCAGACCATTCCTAGCTACAACAACTGCCAAGGTAGATGTGCGGAAAGGACTTCTCACTTTTGATATTGGAGAGGAACGCATGGAATTCAGCTTAGATCAAAACGCAAATGACCCAACTGCGGTCACACAAATCGAGTTGACTCAACCAAAACTCGACATAGCTGATACTACCGAACTTCCTCCAACTTCAAAAGAGGACGAGATTCTCACATAAGACCCACCGAGCCTCTTTGGCCCATTAGCAAGTCCCACATGCAAGGGTATAATCAAGATGAGTACTCTTCTTCTTACTCTACTCCTACACCATGCCCCATGGTATATGCTACAGAGGAGTCCAGACCACCCCGGTTTTCGAATTTCACTAACCCATATGTAGGAATACCGGGCATACTCATAGAAGACACAGGATCATGTCTAGTGACTCAAGCGAATGATGCCTACAAGGCTAAGTATGGGGTAACTCAGGACCCCAACAAAGAGCCACCTTGAGCCAAGGTAAGTACGTCGGGCTGACGACGTTAAAAATAGCCCTTACGGGAGGCAACCCGCCTTTAGTATAGACTAGATTTTTCTTTTCTTTTTAGATTCATTTTGCTAGCTTTCTTTTGAGTTTTTTTTAGTAGTCTTTAGGATAGATAAAAAAAATAGGATAAAATTTTGAGCTAACAAGATGCAGGAGAAAGGTTCGAAAATCATTCAAAGGAGGCTACGGTGGCTCGTTAACGACCCACCCAGGGTCGTTAACGACCCGGTTTGGAGAACCGACTCGGGCAGGTAAGTTTTATTTTAACCTTAATCTATCATCTATCTTCTACCCTATTTCTTACCCCCCAGCCGCCATTACCTACACACCCCCTCCTATTTCTACCCTCTCCTATTTAACCCTTCTAAAACTCTCAAAATCCTACTCTCAAATCCTCAAATCCCAAACTCCAATTCCCTCAAACTTTCTACCGAAGACCCTTCACCACTGATCGAATTTTCCGCTCCACCGACCTTCGGAAAACGTCGTCTTTACCGAACCCTGCCGCCCTAGTTTTTCCACCGACGAGATCCAAGCTCGTTAACCACCTGATGAAACCCGAAATAACGGCTATGCTACGAGACAAGAAACAAGATTATTATATTTGAGTGCAAACACTTGCTCCTTTATTTATGATTTTTTTCGTGGTAGCGAGGTTACAAACCTACGAGGTTGACGAACAACTTTGAGAATCACACCTAGACCTCCTACGAGGTTCCGAGATCAAACCTAAATGTTGCGAGGTCGATTCTAGGGTGAGGTAGCTTTGGGTACGTGGTGTAGAGAGTTTTGTGAGGTTCTGTAGCGAGGTTTTTGGTGTGGGCGAGGTCCTTGTACGACTTGGGGTCTTTTTGTGGAATTCTCCTGTTTGTAGCGAGGTCTTTTGACGATGTTCCTATCACGTCGATCTTTAACAAGCAAGAGAGTTCTTGAGTTCAAGTGGTTTTTCGACCCCTTCTTCCTACGAGGTTCTTCTCTATTTATAGAAAATTGGGGTGCCGAGTTTAGGCCAATGTTCGATGTGGGATGCCCGAAATAAGGGTTTTTGATTGGTCCGAGAATGAAGTCGCTTGTGATTGGTTTGGGAGTGAGGTCGCTGGTGATTGGTTCGGGAGTGAGGTCGCTTGTGATTGGTTCGAGTGGGCGGGTGCGTTAGTAGAGTCGGTGACGAGGTCGAGACCTCGTCCCAGATAGTTGAGAGACCTCGCGAGGGCGTGAGTTTTGTTTTAAATAAACGAAGGATATGGGTGTGGGTCCCTAAATTGCCTTTGGGGGTCCCTCCAGGCCCACTTGCTCTTGGTACCCCGGGCCCACTTCTTGCTTTTTCTGTTTTGGACATCATCACAACCCCATGACCTGGGGACTTCGCTCCGAGGTTTGCAGGTCATAAGTCCCCTGGGGCCACGGGGTACAAGGAGGGGATCATGCGAGGTTTCTTCTTTTGCGAGGTTTCTCTCCTAGGTCACTCTTCCGCTCGCGCAGGTGGATTCTCCCGGGCCTGCTCTTCGTGTTTTAGACCAATGGGCCGTTTTGGTAGGGTAGGCCCAATAAACCTTTCGTGGGTGAGGTAAGGCCCAAACCTGCTCTTTATAAGGGCGTATCTCACACGCTTCTTCTTCATCTTCTCCCTCAACCTTTTCGCTCTCTCTCTTTTTTATCTTCTCAGTTTTCTGCAAACGGTTCCCGAGACGGTTTCCGACGAACTTCCACCCACGACCACACCGTGTCAACGCTCCTTCCACGCCGACTCTACACAAGTAAGTCCCCGACTCTCTTTTTCTCGATTTCTGGTGTTTTTTGCTTCAAATCCTTCTTTGCCGGTTTTTTGTTTCATGCTTTGGTTGGGCGACTGCATGTCGCCTAGCGTTTCGCGCCGATGTCACGGTGGCGGAGCGGCGGTGGGTGTTTCTGCGTGTCGTTTGGCGTTCTCCCCGTTTTGCTCTTCGCTCGTTCGCCGTGTTTTTTCTTTCTTTTCTTTCCCCCTTTTTTCTTCTCTTTTTCTTATTTTGACGATGGTGCTTTGATGGGTGTCCTTTGTCGGCGCTGTGGTGGGGGGATGGTGGTGAGGGGCGGTCGCCGCCATGAGTTTACCGCTGTGTTTTTGGGTTTATTGCTGGTTTGGGGTGGCGGTTAAACTTCCGCTTCTCCGCCCACCACTTTTCGAATTTCAAAACCCTCGGGAGCCCAAACGTCATGATGTCTGATTGACGGGACGTTTGGGCTTCCACCGCTGGCTTCCACCGTTCGTTGACCTTCTTTCTCTTTCCTTTCTTTTGGCGCTTCAAATTCTTCTTTGACGTCCTATCTTGTCAGACTAGCTCGTAGGATGCCACGTGGCTTTCTCCTTTATGACCTCGCGTTGCTTTTCTTCCCGAGGTTACGATCTCGTGCCTTTTTCTTTTCGAGGTTATGATCTCGTGCTTCTTTCTTCCCGAGGTTATGATTTCGGGCTTCTTTCCTCCCGAGGTTACGATCTCGTGCCTTTTTCTTTTCGAGGTTACGATCTCATGTTTCTTTCTTCCCGAGGTTATGATTTCGGGCTTCTTTCCTCCCGAGGTTACGATCTCGTGCCTTTTTCTTATCGAGGTTATGATCTCGTGCTTCTTTCTTCCCGAGGTTATGATTTCAGGCTTCTTTCCTTCCCGGGGTCATGATCTCGTTCTTCTTTCTTTCCGAAGTTACGACCTCGTGTTTTTCTCTTTGGTTACCTTGCCCTTAGTGTCTTACTGACCTTTTCTTTTCCAGGTGCTAGCTTTTCGCGGCCTGGACGTTGTCTTTTCATGCCTAGGAGAGCTTCTGCGAGCCCACCGCCCGGCTTTGTTTACTTTCAAGAGAATTTCTGTCAGGAGGTCTCCGAATCTGTATGAAGTGTAGAGCCAAGTGATTCTCAGAACCCAAGTTCCCCTTCGTTGGTCTTCAGCGAGCCCTCGTCCAGCGACTCCGCTGCTTCGATCAATTCATTCTTTCCCCGTCTGCGCATTTATTCTGTTGTTGAAATGGCCTCCTCTTCTTCTCCTGATGTGATCGCCGCCGAGGTTGGGGCGAGGTTGGACGCGGCAATTGCCTCAGCCTCGGCTGCGTATGTGCCCTCGAGCTTTCCCGAGGCCTATATTACTGACGCCGTGTCCGGCGTCCCTTTCGTCCTCGAAGAACGGATTCAGATGAGCTCGAGCACTCCCGAGGCCTATCTGTCCGAGGGGGTGGCCACCGATCTAAAGCTGGACGACCTCGCGAAGGTAGCTGTGGACTTCCCCTGGCCCGAGGGAGTCGAGCTGGCACTCCAGAGGAGGAGGGGCGACCCCTGGCGTCCTATGAGGGGTGTGCGGTCGTGCATCTCTTCAGTCTTCAAGCGGGCTTCAGGCTGCCCTTGGCCCAACACATCGTGGATTTCTTGTGGGCCATGGGCGTTTGTCCTTCCCAGCTGTTCCCGAATGCCTGGCGGCTGTTGTGTGCCTACACAATTCGAAGCCGCGAGCTCATGGACGAACCGAACCTCGATGATTTGTCGGCGTTAGTTTTGGCGAGGAGAGAACCTCGATGTTCCCTTGTCAATCTCAGCACGCCGAACATTAAAATCACCATGACCCAATTGAACGTCGGGGCATGGAAACCTAATGGTTTTTGGTTCGAGACCTCAGCGGGAGATATCTTAATTTCCCTGTGGCGCCGGGTAACTTCGAGAGATGCGTGTGCCCGTACAAGGTCGCTGAGTTCCAAACACTCAAGGCTCGATACGCCACAGCGTACCAGGCGCCATACGAGATTTACCTTTCTTAGGACCGGCTTGAGCGGGCCGGGCTAAGCTTCAGTTTCCCTCCTCGCGAGGGTGGAGAGGATATTTTATTTTCTTTCTGATTGCTTTTCTTTTCTTCGTAAGGTTACGAGGTTATAAACCTCGTTATATTTGTTTCTGACCTCGTCTTAACTTGCTTTTTCTTTTTTATGCCCTTTTTCTTGACAGTGGATCTTCTACACGCTCTTACCGCGAAGTCTAAGGGGAAACAACCTTTGACTTCTAGTTCCAAAGCTCCTGCTCCCCGGGCTCTCAAGGGGATTTCAATTAACGAGCCGAGCTCGCAGGCGAGGACAGGCACAACGCAGCCGAAACCTGTTCCGCCGACGACCGCGACAGGGGGGTCCCGCCCAAGGGGAACGTTGCGAGGGCGTCGCAGTGGGATGTCGCGGGGCCGCCCCAAGGGGAAAAAAAGGTCTGAGGTGGTCCCGCAGAAAGGGGCCACCGCGAAGGTGCCCTCCCATCCTCCTCGGGCGTCCGACGACAAGGCCGGGCGGAAGAGGAAGGAAGCGGAGTCTCCCCTTGGGAAAAGAAGAAAATCCCGGACGGGTGACCGTCAACGAGGCTCGCGGGGTCTGGAAATCATCCCTGCCTTTGACTTCGAGGGGCGAAGTCGTGAGGTCGCAGGCCCCCATCCTGCCAGGTTTCACTGCCCTGGACCCATCAGGGGGCTCCGTTGGAGTGGGCCCGGGGGGATTACAAGGAGGAGGTCGCTTGGGCCAACAAACTCACCGAGGCGGCGCTTGACGATGAGGCCGCTCGGTACTCGACCATGGTAAGCTTTTCGTTTTTGTGTGTTTAATTCTTGTCTCTTTCTTGTTTCTTTTCTCACCCTCCTGTGAATTTTCATCACACCTTTTTTGATAATTATAACCGGAGTCGCATCGCCCTCGCTCACGTGAGGATGGACAAGATGGAGGCGGCGCTTCGAGCCCGCAGCGAGGTGTGCGAGCGACAGGCCAAGGAGCTGGCCGAGGTCGCGGAAAGGTCCAAGGCCGCGAAGGCTGCGACCCAAAAGCGGGTCGAGGCTGCGGAGACCGCGGCGAGGGAGGAGGCAAAGGCGGCGTTGGCGGCGAAGGAGGGGGAGAAGAGGGCGAGGGATGAGGGCGAGGTTATGCGGGGCGAGGTTGAAGGGCTTCGTGGCAAGCTCTCCGCTGAACATGAATTCTTCAAGGCGAAGGAAGCGGAGTTTTTGAGGGTCGAGGAGGAGATCAGGCGCCTCGAGGGGCGTATTGTTGAGCTCAACGAGGAGGTCGTGGCCGCGGGTCCCAAGTACGTGGACTCGGAAGAGTACAAGGCGGAGCTGGTGGAGAGCGTGAGGAAGATGTTCCACCAGGCCGTCCGCATGGGCGTCAAACAGGCGGTGGCCAAGTATGGACACCTCAACCCTCAAATTGTCTTCTTCAACCCCAACTATAATGAAACCATGGGGGAGCTGGGGTCGGAGGATCCCGAGGGGGAATGCGAGTTCTTCCTCAACGAGGACGGGACTGTGTCCAGCACCGCCCCCCCCCCCCCCCCCCCCCCCGAGGTGGAGCTTATTGGAGGGAACCCGGAGTTGACCTCCATGGGACCTCAGCCCGCGATCGATGCGCCCGCGCCTCTTGTCTCCGCTGCCCCTGTTGAAGCTTCGAAGGGTGGAACCGTCGACCTTACTGGTCCCGATGCTGAAACCTTGAAGAAATGAAAACAACTCTTTTTTTTTGGTGGCCCTACGGGGTCTGTAATTAAAACATCTCCCTTTTTTTGTTTGGGTGACCCTACGGGGTCTGTAATCGAAACATCTCTAACTTTGTGGCCTTTTTATCTTTATATCCTGAGTCACTTTCTTTTCCTATGCTTGTTTGTTTGTTTGCTTCAAACTTTCTTGCGTACGTCTATTCTTATCCATCCAACCCCATGGTTCGAGTGCCACATATTTTGTGGGGCTCGGGCCACCTCGGGCGTTGTTGTTTTGCATCGAGGTCATGAGCCTCTGTTCGGACCTCGCTATTCTGGATGTTCGTTCCAACCTAAAATAACTGTCAGCAAATCTTGCCCTCTTAGAGGGTTCACGAACCTCGATCGTATCCCAAGCGGGAAGCGAGGGGTGGACTCAACGAGATTCTCCAACCCCAAGCGGGAAGCGAGGGGTGGACCATTTCTTTCAAACGAGATTCTCCAACCCCAAGCGGGAAGCGAGGGGTGGACTCAACGGGATTCTCCAACCTCAAGCGGGAAGCGAGGGGTGGACTCAACGAGATTCTCCAACCCCATGCTGGAAGCGAGGGGTGGACCATTTCTTTCAAACGAGAATCTCTAACCCCAAGCGGGAAGCGAGGGGTGGACTCAACGAGATTCTCCAACCCCAAGCGGGAAGCGAGGGGTGAACCATTTCTTTCAAACGAGATTCTCCAACCCCAAGCGGGAAGCGAGGGGTGGACTCAACGAGATTCTCCAACCCCAAGCGGGAAGCGAGGGGTGGACCATTTCTTTCAAACGAGATTCTCCAACCCCAAACGGGAAGCGAGGGGTGGACCCAACGAGATTCTCCAACCCCAAGCGGGAAGCGAGGGGTGGACTTAACGAGATTCTCCAACCCCAAGCGGGAAGCGAGGGGTGGACCATTTCTTCCAAATGAAATTCTCCAACCCCAAGTGGGAAGCGAGGGGTGGACTCAACGTGATTCTCCAACCCCAAGCGGGAAGCGAGGGGTGGACCTTTTCAACGAGATTCTCCAACCCCAAGCGGGAAGCAAGGGGTGGACCTTTTCAACGAGATTCTCCAACCCCAAGCGGGAAGCGAGGGGTGGACCCCTTTTTTTTTCAAACGAGATTCTCCAACCCTAAGCGGGAAGCGAGGGGTGGATTTTTCGAGGGAGGGAGTGTTTTTCTTTTAGAAAAGCCTGCAATCCTTTATTCATCAACTGTGAGGAACAATGAGGTTTCGAGATTTTACATGTAATATGTTTTGAGTCGCGCGACGTTCCATGTTTTGCTCAGTGTGCGCCCCTCGTCGTCCCTGAGCTTAAAAGCCCCGGGCGCGACTTCTTCTCCGAGGATGTAGGGTCCTTCCCAGTTAGGGTCCAATTTGCCCCCTTCGGTGCGTCTTAGCATGAGGTTCCCCGTGGCCAAGAGGCGAGGTCTGACCTTCTTGTCGTGATATACGGCGACACGTCGCTTGTATTCTCTAGAGCGCAGGTCCGCCACCTCGCGGATTTCGTCTCAGAATTGCAGTTCGACCCTGAGGTTGGCCTCGTTTTCTTTTTCGTCGAAGTTGTACACCCTTGCTGATGGGATCAGGGTTTCTACGGGAACGAGGGCCTCCGCCCCGTAGGTAAGAGCGAAGGGGGTTTCGCCCGTTGCGCGGCGCGAGGTCGTGCGATACGTCCAGAGGACGAGTGGGAGTAATTCGGCCCAACGACCTTGTGCCATGCCCAGGCGCTTTTTTAGGTCTGTAAAGATGCGGGCGTTGACGTTTTCTACCTGGCCATTGGACTGGGGATGGGCCACGGAGGAAAATTTGAGGTCGATACCCAGCTCAGAGCAGAAAGTCCGAGCCTCTTCGCAATCAAATTGGAGGCCATGATCGGTCATGATTGTCATGGGGACACCAAAACGGCAGACGGGGTTCTTCCATAGGAATTCGCAGACCTTTGCCCCGGTGATTTTTGCCATTGCTTGTGCTTCGAACCACTTCGTGAAGTAGTCGACGATGACCAAAATGTATTGCACCTGGCCAGCAGCTTTGGGGAAAGGGCCTAAAATGTCCATTCCCCACATCGCGAATGGGCATGGTGCATGGATGCTGCGGAGGGGAGCCATCGGGGTGTGTTGGATGTTCCCGTGTTTCTGGCATCCGACGCATCTTTGGACGTAAGCCTTTGCATCTTGTCGGAGAGTGGGCCAGAAGTACCCCAAGTGGACGATCTTGTGTGCCAAAGACCTCCACCCTGGGTGCCCTCCACAAACTCCCTCGTGGGCCTCGTAGAGGACGTGCTCCGTGGTCTCGGGTGGTATGCATAGCAGGTTGGGTTCAGCGTAGCCCCGGCGGTAAAGCTGGTCACTGACGACGCAGTAGCGGGCAGCTTGCATTTTTCGTTTCCTGGCCAATGCGGGGTCCTCTGGGAGGACGCCGCTTTATATATACCTCGTTACTGGGAACCTCCAGTCCTCGGTCCTTATGGACAGGACCTCACTATCGACGCTTGGTGAGAGCTTTCTCTCCACCATCACGCGGTTCCCCACATCCAAGGGAAGCGCGGACCCTAACCTGGCGAGGGCATCCGCCTTTGTGTTTGAGGTCCGCGGGATTGACTCCACCGCGAAGGTCTTTAGGCATGAGACCAAGGCCTTCACTTTTGCTCGGTAGGCGGGCAGAAAACCTATCCTGGTGTCGTATTGGCCGTTGAGTTGACGTGCCACCAATTCAGAATCTGTGTAGACCCTGATCTTGCGGGCTCCGCTAAGTAGCGCCATCTCGATCCCGACGATCATGGCCTCGTACTCGGCGTCGTTGTTGGTGGCATCAAAGGCGAAGTTGAGAGCATACTCCGTCTCGATTGAGGGGCCAACGAGGAACACTCCGGCCCCGCCCCCGGCGTCACATCGCGAGCCATCAACGAACACTTTCCATTCGTCCGAGCTTGTGTCTGTTTCGGGGAAGGTGACCTCCACCATAAAGTCGACGACGGCTTGTCCCTTCATCGCGGCCCTCGAGAGATAACTGATGTCGAACTCGGAGAGCTCGACGGCCCACTTGGTCATACGCCCGGAGAGGGCAGGCTGATGCAGAATTTGGCGGAGTGGGAGGTCCGAGAGGACCTGGATGGGATGTGCGTGGAAGTATGGGCGTAGACGCCTTGCGGCGGTCACTACGGCCAGCGCCATTTTCTTTGCCGGGGAGTATCGCTGCTCCGCAGGCTGGAGCACGTGACTCACAAAGTACACCGGGTGCATTGCTTCTCTTATGAGTACCGCGCTGACGGTCTCGGGACTCACCGCTACATACAGTTGCAGGTCTTCGCCCGCATGCGGAGGTGACAGGGTGGGGAGCTTGGTGAGGAAGATCTTCAACTCGGAGAAGGCAGTCTTGAGTCTCTCGTCCCAAACAAACTTGTCATTCTTTTTGAGGGCGGCAAAGAATGGGAGGGATTTGTCTGCTAAACGGGAGCAAAATATGATGTGATTCCATCGATGTCCGAGCCAACTATGGAGCACACTTCGGAACACTTGGAGGAGCAACACTTGGAGGAGCACACGTCGGAACACTTGGAGGAGCCTCGGCATACCCTAGACGCGCCAACAAGCTTGGATGGTGGCGCGCCCTTGCCTTCCGGTTTTGATGGTGCCAAAGCTCAAGGAACTGCACCACCTTATCTAGGTCGTATTACGCGATCCCGAGCTAAGGCCATTCTATGTCAAGTGCAAGAAGAGCTCATGGGGTGTAGCTTTCCGAAAGAGTGCAATGAAGATGGTTGGAGTTTTATTCTACTTCATGGTTCTAAGTGACAATTCGATGGAAAGGACAATTATTAAGTTTTCGGGTTTTTGGGTTAATTTTTGTAATTTCCTTAAGTGAAGGGGCTAACTTTGTTAGGTTGCTTTCTAGGTTATATGGTCGTCCCCCTCACCCTTGGTTGCTGGATTGGACGAAAAACCTTGTTGCTTACTTTCCTTGCATCTTTCAAATCAAGTACTTGTTCTTTTTTTTTCGTTCGTTCAATTATCGTTGTTCAAGTTGTTGGTGAGTAATATCCGACAATCTCGGACATCCTAGTTTGTTTGAAAGCTTGGTGAGTCATATCCAAGTTGTCAAGCATCCATATCCCCTTGTTCTTCCCATTTCCATCTATCATCCATCTCGGTGGTTTCTGCACCCCCTCAGTAAAATAGACATATCTTTCAATTCACTCATCATATAGGTCTGAAATTTTGAGGGATTAAACTAGAATCAGAGATCTAACTTCTCGAATTGGAATCACTCAATTCCGAGTTCGGACGAGGAAGATCCATCTAGTTGACGATGGGTCAGTTGCGTGGTATTTGTTGTCGGAATTCCTTGGATTCTCGTGGCGATCTCTTTGCACCATCATCCCTTCCGTCGATCTGGCCATCAAGTGGTATCAGAGCCACGCGAAGGTATCGCCATCTAAACCTTGTTCCGACCTTAAATTTCCACTTGTTGCAAGGTTTTAGGTTCGAACTCTTTATTGGCTCCGTTGTGTTGTTGTGTGCGACCATAGTGTCCTTGTTGTGTGTTGTTGTCGTCGTTGCTTTGTCTTGATCTTGTGGTTGTCTTGGCCGAGTGTGTGTTCAGCCATGGCTGCAAACCATGCTAAAAAAACGTTCCAATAGAACACCCAAAAGAGTTATCAAAAGTTGGTAGTTGAAAGGGTGCATTTGTTGCTTGAATTTAAGTCTTTCTTTAGTGTTGGTTTTAAGTGTGTCTTGCTGATTTTGCTGAGTTAAAAAACGTGGGATTGAGGTCCAAACCAGCCTTGTTTGTTGTCATTACATGCTTGTTGTTGGCTACGGTGCTAGGATACGGGAACGACACCAAGACGAGACATCTTGTGTTGTTGTTTAAGTGTCTTGAAATTTTTTGTTGAATAATCAGAAAAACCTTGCCGGCGGCGAAAGCTAATAAGGGGTCAGGCATAGAAAGAAAGATTAAAGACTAGAAACACCTTGCCCGGAGGCGTAAAGCTAATAAGGGGCCGGGCACGGAAAGAGTAGTCATCTTGTAGTGCCTAGCAAAGGCCTACAAAGAGTAGTCGTCTAGTAGTGCCTAGCAAAGGCCTGCTCGAAACAAAAAAAAATTAATTAATTTGTAATACTTGGTGTTGAGTCTTGGTGGTTTAGTAGCTTCCTAGCATTGTTTTCCTAAGCAAGTGTGTGGTGAATTCTCTCTTTGTTGCCTTTGTTGTGTTTGCCTACTTGCAACTTGTCGGATTTTCATCTCGGGCAAGTCTTGGTGATTAATTCGTGTGACCTCTATACCTTTATCTTTGCCTTGTTTTTACGATGACAAGTGTAGGTGATGACAAGAATAAGGAACAAGTTGAGGAGACGTCCACTAGTTCGGTGGCTGCCATGTTGCAAAACATGCAACAATCCTTGCAACAATCCATTGAGGCTTTGGGAACTAGGTTGACTGATTTGGAGATCCAAGTGCGAGGCCAAGATGATAGAGCACGGGTGTCTCAAACGGGGGCTCTACCAAGTGTGCTACAAAGCGCTAACCAAGTGGAGTCGTTACAAGAGGAGGCCTCTACTTCTTACTTGCCAAACTCGGAGGCGCAAGCATCCATCGGTGTGAGCACCTCCATGGGGATTATGCCTCCTTACATTAATCTCTGACGAGCTTCTACAATCCACACTTTGTGGCCAATTTCGGGGTAAGGCCTTCATTTGCTACATTTCCTAATAATATTCCTATTAGTGCTACTAACTTGTCAGGTTATGGAGCGCCGAGCTATCAAGAGGTCAATCCTGCAACGGCTACTCAACCCCCACCTCTCTTGCGTCTCCCAAGGCGCGGCCAACCTCCTAGAGGGCCGGCCAATGGTGGTGTCGGGCAGCCTTGGCATGGCGCGCCGGTGCAACAAGAAGAGCGGCCCCGGGATCCCCATTACGGCATCAAGCTGAACGTGCCGACGTTTTCGGGAACTTCCGACACCGATGCCTATCTTGATTGGCTTGCCAAGGTGGAGTCAATCTTTGACTTCTATGGCTATGATGATGCGAGGCGGGTGGCCATGGCGGCCATACACTTCACCGACTTTACTTACCAATGGTGGCTCGAGGACAAGGCTTTGAGGAGAGCACGTTGGATGCCTCAACTTAACACATGGCAAGATCTAAGAGAGGCCTTAGAAGAGAGGTTCGTGCCTCAAGATTACATGGAGCGCATCCATGCCAAGTTGGAGCAAGTGCGTCAAGGAAACCGGACTCCCGATGAGTTCTACAACGAGCTGCGTATGCTCATCTTCCGTTCCCAAATACAATTTCCCGACGGGTATGTCATCTCTAAATTTGTCAATGGGTTAAATTTGGAACTAAAAAATGTGGTGAGTATGCAACATTTTAGTAGGGGTACCGATATTGAGCAAGTGCTTCATTATACCAACCATATCTACAAGCAACTTGCTCAACGGCGTTCGAGTTCAACCACTTCTCGAACGTGGCAGCCTTCATCCACGGCTCCTAAGGCACCACCAACTCAGTTTAGGAAGCCGGAAATAAGGAAGGACTCGACTCCTCAACCGAGGAAAGAGTTTCCCCCACATCCTCGGCAAGAAGGCGGTGTGAAGGCGAGCGACGTGAAGTGTTTCAAGTGCCTTGGACATGGGCATTATGCTCGGGATTGTCCCAACGAACGGAAGGTTCTTCTTAACTCCCAAGGGGAGTACGAGTATGAGGAAGAAGGGGCTGCGGAAGAGGAAGAAGAGAGCCCCGAGGTTGAGGAAGACGGCCTCCATGTCACCGCCGAGGAGGGTGAGTGCTTCGTGGTAGAACGGACGCTTTTCATGACGGAGAACACCACCACACCTAGCCAACGAGAGGTTATCTTTCACACTCGATGCAAAATTATGGATAAGCTATGTAGTGTGATTATCGATAGCGGGTCTTGTTGTAATATTATTAGTCAAGAGGTGGTGGATCGCTTTTCCTTGAAAACTACTTGCCATCCTTTACCTTATCCTCTATGTTGGTTGAATTCTAATGCCCCGATCCAAGTCAAGGAAAGGGCTCGTATTTGCTTTTCTATAGGGCCTTACAAGGATGAGGTGGAGTGTGATGTGGTGCCGATGACCGCTTGTCATCTTCTTTTGGGGCGCCCTTGGCAATATGATAAGGGAGCTATTCATGATGGAGTCTCCAACGAGTATCACTTTCAAATGGAGGGAAAGAAGGTGACGTTGCACCCGATGACCCCCCATGAAATCATGTTGGACCACGCAGCGAAGGAGCAAAGGAAGAATCATGCGCTTCGAGAGGGAAAGAAGGACAAGAAGCTAGCTCTAGGCGGCCCTTCTACGCCCTTGCTTTTGGCCAAACCGAAGGAGATTCTTCATACTTTCAAGGGAAGTGGCGTTTGCGTTTTACTTGTTTTTCAAGAATCTTATTTGTCTTCCCAAGAATTAGTTGATCTTCCTCCTTCCATATCTACTCTTTTGCAGGACTTTGAGGAGCTTTTCCAAGAAGAGGTGCCACCGGGACTACCACCGCTTAGGGGAATCGAGCATCAAATCGACTTTGTCCCCGGTGCCACTCTACCGAACCTTCCAGCCTATTGAGCCAATCCGGAGGAAACTAAGGAGCTTCAACGGCAAGTCCAAGAGCTCCTTGATAAGGGATATGTGCGTGAGAGCCTCAGCCCGTGTGCCGTGCCCGTCATTCTTGTGCCTAAGAAGGACGGCACATGGAGGATGTGCGTTGATTATCGAGCGATCAACAATATTACTATCAAGTATCGCCACCCGATTCCGAGACTTGATGATATGCTTGACGAGCTGCATGGGGCGAGTCTCTTCTCCAAAATTGATCTCAAGAGCGGATATCATCAAATAAGGATGAAGGAGGGAGATGAATGGAAGACGGCGTTCAAAACCAAGCAAGGCCTATACGAGTGGTTGGTTATGCCCTTCGGATTAACCAACGCTCCGAGCACTTTCATGCGCTTGATGAACCACGTCCTCCGCCCTTTTATTGGTAAGTTTGTGGTTGTATACTTTGATGATATTTTGATTTATAGCCACGATTTATCATCCCATGTCGAGTACCTTAGGCAAGTGCTTGAAGCTTTGAAACGGGAACGCCTATTTGCTAACTTCAAGAAGTGCCACTTTTGTTCGGATCACGTGGTATTTCTTGGTTTTGTTGTGAGTAGGAATGGACTTCAAGTAGATGAAGAGAAGGTGAAGGCGATTCAAGAATGGCCAACACCGACAACTATGACACAAGTCCGGAGTTTCCTTGGCCTAGCCGGTTTCTACCGCCGGTTTGTTCGTGATTTTAGTACCTTGGCTGCGCCTTTGACCTTCCTCACCAAGAAGAATGTTCCATTTATGTGGGGAGAGGCGCAAGAAGAGGCCTTTGCAGCCCTTAAGGCTAAGTTGACACAAGCGCCGTTGTTAGCTCTTCCCGACTTTGGCAAGATGTTCGAGATTGAGTGTGATGCGTCGGGAATCGGGCTCGGTGGTGTGCTTATGCAAGAGGGACGTCCCATAGCCTATTATAGTGAGAAGCTTTGAGGTTCCGAGCTCAAGTACCCCACGTACGACAAAGAGCTACTTGCTCTTGTTCGAGTGCTAAGGGTGTGGGAGCACTATCTCTTGCCTCGGGAGTTTGTTATCCATTCCGATCATGAGGCGTTGAAGTACTTGAGAGGGCAAACAAAACTGAATCGGAGGCATGACAAATGGGTTGAGTTCATTGAATCCTTTCCCTATGTCATCAAGCATAAGAAAGGCAAGGACAACATCGTCGCCGACGCGTTGTCCCGGAGGTACGCTCTTTTATCCTTACTAGATGCACGATTGCTTGGATTTTCTTTCATGAAGGAGTTGTATGCTCATGATGCTGATTTTAGTGATATTTTTAATGCTTGTTTGAAGGGGGGAATCCGGGATCAATTTTATTTGCATGATGGGTTTCTTTTTAAGGGAACTCGCTTGTGTGTGCCTAGTGGTTCAGTTAGGCGTTTACTTGTCCAAGAGGCCCATGGTGGCGGACTCATGGGACATTTTGGTGTCATGAAAACTTTGCATATGCTTAGGGAACATTTCTATTGGCCTCACATGCTTAGGTCGGTAGAGAACTTTTGTGCATCATGTGCTACATGTGTGCGTGCAAAGTTTAAAGTGCACCCTCACGGTTTGTATACCCCTTTGCCTATTCCTAGTGCCCCATGGGAGGATATTTCTATGGACTTTGTTTTGGGGTTTCCTAGTACAAAAAGGGGTAGGGACTCTATTTTTGTGGTGGTAGATAGATTTTCTAAGATGGCACATTTTATTGCTTGCCACAAAACCGATGATGTTGTTAATGTTGCCACTTTGTTCTTTGATAATGTGGTTCGGTTGCATGGGGTCCCTAAATCTATTGTTTCTGACCGTGATGTTAAATTTCTAAGTTTCTTTTGGAAGACTCTTTGGTCCAAGTTTAGAACCAAGCTCTTATTCTCTACTACTTGCCACCCGCAAACGGATGGCAAACCGAGGTTGTTAATCGTACCCTTGGTGCCTTGTTGCATTCTATTTTGAAAACTAATTTGCGTAGGTGGGAAGAGTGTCTTCCTTTCATTGAGTTTGCTTACAATAGGTCCATTCATTCCGCTACAAAGAAGACGCCTTTTGAGGTGGTGTATGGGCGCAATCCCGTTACACCACTTGATTTAGCGCCTTATGCTATGTCCGATCGAGAGAGTCGTGAAGGACGGGACCGGGCTGAGTATATTAAGCAGATTCATGAGGATACTCGTCTTCAATTGGAGAGGCGAACATTGCAATACAAGCGCCAAGCTGATAAAGGGCGCAAGGAGCTGATTTTTGAACCCGGGGACCTTGTTTGGGTTCATTTGAGGAAGGAGAGGTTTCCTACTCTTCGAAATTCTAAGCTTAAGCCACGTGGAGATGGACCATTCCAAGTGTTAGAGCGCATCAACGACAATGCTTACAAGCTTGATCTTCCTCCGAATTATGGCGTCCATGAGGTATTCAACGTATCCGATCTTGTTCCTTATTTTTCTAACAATGATGTTGAGTTTGAGCAGGATCTAGGTTCGAGGACGAACCCTTTTCAAGGGGAGGATGATGATGTGATTCCATCGATGTCCGAGCCAACTATGGAGCACACTTCGGAACACTTGGAGGAGCAACACTTGGAGGAGCACACGTCGGAACACTTGGAGGAGCCTCGGCATACCCTAGACGCGCCAACAAGCTTGGGTGGTGGCGCGCCCTTGCCTTCCGGTTTTGACGGTGCCAAAGCTCAAGGAACTACACCACCTTATCTAGGTCGTATTACGCGATCCCGAGCTAAGGCCATTCTATGTCAAGTGCAAGAAGAGCTCATGGGGTGTAGCTTTCCGAAAGAGTGCAATGAAGATGGTTGGAGTTTTATTCTACTTCATGGTTCTAAGTGACAATTCGACGGAAAGGACAATTATTAAGTTTTCGGGTTTTTGGGTTAATTTTTGTAATTTCCTTAAGTGAAGGGGCTAGCTTTGTGAGGTTGCTTTCTAGGTTATATGGTCGTCCCCCTCACCCTTGGTTGCTGGATTGGACGAAAAACCTTGTTGCTTACTTTCCTTGCATCTTTCAAATCAAGTACTTGTTCTTTTTTTTCGTTCGTTCAATTATCGTTGTTCAAGTTGTTGGTGAGTAATATCCGACAATCTCGGACATCCTAGTTTGTTTGAGAGCTTGGTGAGTCATATCCAAGTTGTCAAGCATCCATATCCCCTTGTTCTTCCCATTTCGATCTATCATCCATCTCGGTGGTTTCTGCACCCCCTCAGTAAAATAGACATATCTTTCAATCCACTCGTCATCTAGGTCTGAAATTTTGAGGGATTAAACTAGACTCAGAGATCTAACTTCTGGAATTGGAATCACTCCATTCCGAGTTCGGACGAGGAATATCCATCTAGTTGAAGACGGGTTAGTTGCGTGGTGTTTGTTGTCGGAATTCCTTGGATTCTCGTGGCGATCTCTTTGCACCATCATCCCTTCCGTCGATCCGGCCATCAAAATCGCCCCAAGTAATTGACAGCGTCGTTGAGTCGTTGCACCTCGGTACGAGATCGGGGAGACCTCATTGTGAGGATAGATTCTATTTTGGCGGGGTTGACGTCGATCCCGCGTTCGCTGATCATGAATCCCAAAAACTTCCCCGATGATACGCCGAAAACGCATTTCTCGGGGTTCAGGCTGAGCTGGTGGTGCCCGAGGGTAGTGAAAACCTCGGCGAGGTCAGCCAGGTGCTCCTCGGGGCCCTTGCTTCGTACCACGATGTCGTCAACGTAGGCGGATACGTTCCTGTCCAGGTGGTCTTTGAAAACCCGATCGATGAGGCGTTGGAATGTGGCCCCGACATTTTTGAGGCCAAACGGCATGACCTTGTAACAGTATGTCCCCCGCTGGGTGATAAAGGACGTCTCCTCCTCGTCACGAGGATTCATCGAGATCTGGTTGTACCCTGAGTAGGCGTCGAGGAAGCTCAAGACCTCGTGCCCAGCAGTTGAATCTACGAGTGCATCGATCGAGGGCAGAGGGTAGCTGTCTTTGGGACATGCCTTGTTGAGGTCCTTGAAGTCTACACACATCCGCCACTTGCCGCTGGCCTTTTTGACCAATACGACATTGGACAACCATTTCGGATATTGGACTTCGCGTATGAAATCTGCGGCCATCAGCTTGGCCACCTCTTCATTTGCGGCGGTTGCCCTTTCTTCGTTCATTTTTCTTCAACGCTGCACCACAGGGCGAATGGCGACGTCGATGTTCAGGGAATGCTGGGCCAATGTCCGAGGCACATCTCGGAGATCTTTTACAGTCCAGGAGAACACGTCGCGGGACCCAGCAAGTCGGGCCTCTAGTGACGCTGCTGCATCTCCAGTGAGGCAACCCCCGAGGTAGATCTTCTCGGATTTGTTTTCGAAGGGGGTAATCACCCTTCTTTCTGCCTCGGGGGTGGGTATTGTGAAATCCCGGACATCCCCAAGCGGGATGTCCTACCGATCATGTGCGGGAATTTATTCCGTGTCGGTAGAGTATTTTTAATGAGTTTTAGGGTTATTATATTATTTATTTTAGGTTATGATATCCTTCTAGATTTCTATCTTTTAGGAAAGTTTTTTTTATCTTCTAGCCTTTTTATTTTATACCTTATTAGTATAAATACCCTTCTATCTAACCTATAAGTAGAGGAGAGGGGGAATAGAGAAGAAGGAAGAGCCGAGAGAGAGAGAGAAGAGTCGAAGGTCGAGATTGAACACGGTGGACGAGAGTTACCGGGGTCGTTAATCACGGGTTTTGATTCGGTGTTTTGTATTTTTTTCGGTTTCTTTTGGATTCTATAAGACAATATTTTCTTATCAATCTAAAGTAGTTGTTTTATTCTCAATGTTTTCTCTTGTTGAATTTATTTGCTTCTGAGTTATGAATAGTGAGTAGTTTTCTTATCTAGGGTTGGGGTTGAAACCAGACATAGTTATGCATGGTTTGATGAGTAAGATGATTGTGTTGGAAGCCTTTTATATATTTTTGAGATTGCTTGTTGTGTCTATACCTAAATGAAAGTCAAGGTAATTTGAGTTTTTAACTTGATTGAGAGAGAAAGTTATAAACTTGAAGGTTGATATTGTTTGAATGCGAAAGTTTAAAGCTTTAGATCCAAAACAAGCGATTGAGTGAATTAGTTTATGAAAGTAGATTAATTTAATTGCTAGTCAATGAAAGTTGATGAATTTATCTATTTAAATGCATGATATTTATCTTCTTGTGAGTTTATATGCATGACTATGTTGTGGTAACCCTTGTCCTACATCTTGTTTTTATTTGAATTCTCTTAGGTCATATTCGTTACTGAGTTCGTAGCCTCGGTACCGAACCTGTTTAGTTCATTAGTGTTGGTTAGTTGTTTGCGGTGGCTCGTTAACGACCCTGACAACGTCGTTAACGAGGCTGATCGTGAGTGTTTTTGCTTGTTTTTGTTTGATTTTTAGTAGTCGATAGATAAACAAACCTTGATTCTCGTGGAACGATCTTGACTCCCCTATACTCAGCGGGGTCTTGACTTATAAATTTATTTGTTGTCCACAGTAAAGGCCCGTCAACATGCTTCTGATGTCTCCAAGTTTATAGCATCAAGTGAGACATCATAAACCCTAATCTAGAAAGCCGCATTCTGGATGACTATTTTCGACGGTTGTTCCAATCCTGGCTCCTTCAATGCTAATATCGATCTATCAAATGACCAAGGCACCCAAGTGATCACTTTTTTAATGTCTTCTATATATTAAATTGGAATAGAAAGAGATTATTACGAAGCTCTTTGAATATGAAACGCGTTTGAAACCACCTAACTCCTCTCATTGCCATCTTTAGGGCATAGGCATTGAAAGGTCGGTTTGTGATGACAGTTCCAACAAGCACAAGTGTCGTATTTGTTCTATGTTCTCCCATACTTTCATTCAGATGAAGATTTCTTCTACTTCCTTCCGCCATCACCCCTTAGAATTGCTAAACTGAGCGCACACACACACAAATCCGGTGAACCTGCACTTGATGACGGGATAGCCCTAGCTCTCATGACCAAATGCAAGAGAGAAGCAAGAAAACGCTCGAAAACTGCTATCGGAACAATTGCCAGAAATCGTTCTCTAGAAAACGCTCTAGTACGTGTTTACGGTCTCTCTTTATTTAGGGTAAGTTTTTATCTACTTTTTAAATTCTCTCTCTACCACACCACCATATCTAATATATATACCTACAATAATTCAATATGGATTTTTATTGATAATTAATTAATTACCATTGTTAAATTAGTATTACTATTATTATTATTATTGTTATTGTTGTTGTTGTTGTTGTTATTATTATTATTATTATTATTATTATTATTATTATTATTATTAGAGAAAGAGTCATGTGCGAATGGGTGCCCAGGTGAGAATTAAGAATAAATCTCGCTCGTCTATTCCAAAAAATCAACGCCCCTGATTAAAATACGACATGAGCAAATTTTTCAGTATTATTCGTGTATTTTTCAATAAAATACGACATGGATGATTTTTTCCCGTATTATTCACGTATTTTTCAGAAAATATGTTTTATGAGACGCGCCCAGTTTGTTAATCAGATATAGCGATTTGTTCATCAATATTAACCATTTGTTCATTAATACTAACTCATTGTGCATCGAGTTTTTTATAATATTGTTCATCGATTTCGAACTTTTTTAATTTTTAGTTTTATTTTTTAACCTTAATCATGTGTATGAATACAATATTATCTAGTTTTTTATGCACATATAATTAGTTTCGATATACCAATATTTCTTCATTGATATAACCTTTTTTGTTCATTGATGTACCATTATTTGTTCATTTGTATACGATATACCAGTATTTGTTCTTTGATATACTCTTTTTTGTTCATTGGTATACCATTGTTTGTTCATTAATATACGTTATTTGTTCATTGATCTAACTTTTGTTTGTCCATTAAAGTGCTCAATATAGTACCAAAATAAGATAAGTTTGATGTGAGCCCCACCGGGACGGCTAGCCAAGACGAGGAGGACTTGTCCGTGCGCTCCGATGGACCGATCACACGAGCTAGGACTCGGGCCATAACCCGAGCCACTTCGTCCATCATCGCGCGCGCCATCGCAAGCCACGGCGCAACCACCGGCACGCCCCTCGCCACATGCCTCATCACCATAGGCGCGTTGAGTCTCCAGCCCGACGCCTCGCCTCGCAGCGCCGAGAACCTCCTTCTCGGCACCGTCCCAGTCGCGTGCGTCGAGCCACATGCCACGCCGGGCCACCCCGGCGTGGGAACTTGAGGTTCCTGCGCGCCTCGGGTTCGACACTCGAGGTTCGAGCGCGCGCCAGCCTCGGTACGTCGATGCCGTGCCGCGCGCTTGCCAGCGTCGCGACACGCCCTTGGCGCGCCACAGCCTTGTCACGGCCTTGTCGCGACACTCGCGACTAGGCCACCGTGACCTATTTTAGTTTCTTGCTATTTTTAGAACTATTTCCATTCCGAAACATTGCTACTTATGTCTTTACTATTTTTATGCATTTTGGGCTTGGGCCAAGTGGTTGGGCCGCATGCTTGCCTCCCCCTTCACTCGTCCACGCCGCTAGGGTTTTTCTAGGGTTAGGCGCGCCTCCTTCTCCTATATAAGGAGCACGCCTCTCATTGTATTTCTTTGTTTTGATTAATGTTATGCTGTCGAGATTTCTCCAGAACACTTCATAAAGGCGTCACCCAATATTCTCTTCTCATCCCATATTCTTCCGATCTCCCTCAAAAGAGATCACCTTCTCATCCTTTCAATTCTTTTCTCACCAAAGTCTAGTCGATTCGACTCTAAAATCTATCCAACCATACGAGAGACGACCATTTACGAGTCCATCCTCGATCCTCTCGTGAATCTCCCAACGGGGTTCACATCAAAGTTTGATGTAGAAACTTGAAAGCAAAGGATAATAGATAAAGAATCCGACTTTCCAATAATATGGTGTATGCTAAGAGAACGAGATAGCAGCAAATCGAAAAGGAGTGCTTGTGCCTTATTTAGCTATGAACAAATTAATGTTATTAATGAACAAATATGCATATAGCAATGAACAAATTGAGGTTACTAGTAAACAAATATGCATCTAGCAATGAACAATTATATGAAAAAGGCAATGAACAAATATGCATAAACCAATGAACAAATTGATGTTACTAATGAACAAATATGCACAAACCGATGAACAAATATGCCAAAACCAATGAACAAATATTTTCGTTTTTTATGAACAAAATCACAATGTTGTTGAACATATTACATGCAATTTTGATACATATTTGCTCATTTTTTATGTACAAACAATAGATTTTTGATGCACAAGCAATAGTTTATTTATGCACTTACAAAATCACATTTTTGATGAACAAAATCATAGTTTTGATGAACAAATCCACAATATTGATGAATAATCTGGGTGCGCGTCCTATTTCCTTTTTTTTCAAAAATACTTGAATAACTCGCCCATGCCGTTTTTTTCCCTTTTAAGTGAAATGAGCAGCGCCTTTGATTTTTCTTCATCCAAAGACTCTTGTTCTTTCTTATTTCGCACCTGGGCGCCCATTCGCTCCTGAACTGAACTATTATTATTATTATTATTATTATTATTATTATTATTATTATTATTATTATTATTATTATTATTATTATTATTATTATTATTATTATTATCATCATCATCATTATTATTATTATTGTTACTATTTCGTTGTAAAAATAACAAAGTCTTAAAAAACATTAGAATTTTTTTTATTATTGATCTTTTTAGGAAATAAAAGGAAATTACATAAATTTGGATGGGAGCCTAGAAACAAGTTGGGCCCCCACACCCTTCTGAATGCAAAAAATCAATATATGAAAAATAAATGCACCACTCTTAGCATTGTTAGAGTGGCTAATAGAGAGAGCCTTAATACGTGAAAGTGTGTCCAAAGCCTCCTTATCGAATTCCCCAAGCGTATAAAAAGCAAAAGTGATAAATTTGTATCCATTCTCCTCACATTTGGACACATACTTCTTCTTTTTCCTCTCCACAGCATTGTGTAAGGCCAATCCAGGCGCCCAAGAACTCGCACGCATACTAGCAAAGAGAGAGACCCTGGTCACATCCACACAAGCATCCTTACCCTGATGCCAGTTAAAGAGTAAAAGGTCAACGAATTACATGAAGTTTGATGGGAGCCTAGAAACAAGTTGGGCTCCCACACCCTGTTGAATGCAAAAACTTAATCTATGAAAAATAAAAACACCACTCTTAGGATTGTTGGAATGGATAACAGAGAGAGACTTAATACGTGAAAGCGTGTCCAAAGCCTCCTTATGAAATTCCTCAAATGTAGAGAAAGCAAAGGCGTAACACCCTGTTGAGAGGGTTTTAACTGACATCAAATAAAATTTGCAATCAAGATCCCGCTGAGTATAGCGAAGTCAGGATCGTCCACGGGAAGCAAGGCTGTCTGTTTACCGAACTATAAAAATAAGATAACAAAGCAAAAACAAGGCAAAAAACAACTACGACAGACCTCGTTAACGACCTTGTCAGGGTCGGTAACGATGCTGGACTTCTATTGAAATAGAAAAAATATCATGATGCAAGCGTAGGTTCGGTACCGATCCTAGTGCCTCGGTAACGAGTGAACTAGAATGTAAAACTAAGGAAAATCAAAGGATAAAAAGCTCTAGGACAAGGGTTACCACAACATAGCTATGCATATAAACTCATATGAAGATAAAGATCATGCCTTTGAAGATAAATCTATCAACTTTCGTTGACTAAACAAGCAAATCAATCAACTTTCATAAATTAATTCACTTTATTACTTGTTTTGAATCCAAAGCTCAAAACTTTCGTTATCAAACAATATCAACATTCAAGTGCACAACTTTCACTTTCGATCAAGCAATAAACTCAAATTACTTCGACTCTCGTCTAAGCATAAGCACAAACAAGTAATTCAAAAGATAGAAGGCGATCAAACATCAACATATTCATTCAACCATGCACAACTATGTCGGGTTTCAACTCCGGCCCTAAAAAAGAAAACTACTCACTCTTCATTGAATCAAAACAAAAAACTTTATTAAAAGAGAACATTGAAAAGCAAATCTTACTTGAAATTAAAAGAAATATTGTCTTACAAATTCTTGTTCAAACTCCGAAACAAACGAAGAACAATAAACTCAATCACCGATCCTCCTCTCTCTCTCTCTCGATCGAACAGAGTCGGAAATCTCTCTCTATTGTCTCTCCTAAAAAATTACGAGAATCCCCCCTTGCCTAGGCTATAACAAGGGTATTTATACTAAATAAGGCTATCTGATAAAAGTTCCAAAAGATAAAAACTTACCAAACGAAAAGATTACAAGATAAAAGATATAAATCCCGAAAGTCGGCTGCGCTCTACCGACACAGGTCACCTCATTAACAACCTGCACAAGGTCGGCAGACACTTGTTGAATTCTTTGAACAAAAACTCTGATGCACAGCTCGGTACCGACCCTCACAGGTCGATAACGAGCTCTCTGTTTTGGTTCTTTTGAACTCTTTCCATGGGTTCATTTGCACTTCAACTTGATCTTCAAGATGAACTCTTCCTTCTCCTCTTCTATGCATTCCACACTCACCACTTCACTTCAGCTTCGCTTGAAAATGCTCAATTTTGCTTCAAAAACCTACAAAAAGACACAAAACGGAGTAGCTTCCATACTTTATACAAAATATGCAAACTTATTTTAAAAACACACAAAACTAACTCTAAAACATACTAAAACTAAACCAAACAACCTAAGAAAGACACTTAAAACTAGACTAAAAACACAAACATCACACCCCGATAATTTATAAGGAATTGAGGTGCTACCCATGTCAAAAAGAGCTCTTCCTTTTCTGGATTCAAGTGAGGACAAAGAACTCAAAAGTTAAGCGTGCAGGGGTGAGAGTAGTACCAGGACGGGTGACCTCTTGGAAAGTCCTCGGGTTGACATGGGATAGCGCTTCTAAGGCCTCGAGCTTTACAAATGGTACCAGAGACAACTCTGGGTTACGAGTTGACTTGGTCCAGTGGACGGTCACTCGACCCAGAGGGAGGTGCTTGTTCCTTGACGAGGACGTCAAGTGTTTATGTGGGCGAGATTGTAACACCCCGATAATTTATAAGGAATTGAGGTGCTACCCATGTCAACAAGAGCTCTTCCTTTTCTGGGTTCAAGTGAGGACAAATGACTCATAAGTTAAGCTTGCAGGGGTGAGAGTAGTACCAGGATGGGTGACCACTTGGGAATTCCTCGGGTTGACATGGGATAGCGCTTGTAAGGCCTTAGGCTTTGCAAAAGGAGATAAATTGGTATCCATTCTCCTCATATTTGGACTCGTACCTCTTTCTTTTCCTCCTCTCCACAGCGTTGTGTAAAGTCAACCCACGTGCCCAAGAACTTGCACCCATACCAGAAAAGGGAGAGTCCCCGTTCATATCCACGCAAGCATCCATACCCTGATGCCAATTAAAGAGTAAAAGGTCTGCAGGCCAAAGATCCTGCCCATTCTTCGAGAGAAAACCCATGGGAGCCTCCTTCCGTACCGCGATCCCGACTTTGGAGAAAATATCAACAAGAATATCACGCACCAAATTATGCCTGAAATTCACACCCACCTCACTAGAACAGTGGACAACATGATCCCCCCCCCCCCATTTGTCCATCTTGGGAGAGTTGTTGTGACACCCTTATACCCTATGATGTATGCTTAATAAAACTTATCTCTTATATAAACAGATAAGAGACATATATTAACTATCAATGTAAGCATATAGCAGACATTAACAACCATAAAAGGTTGCAAACACACATCTATGTCGATACTTCTCATACTAAAACATTTGTCACTCTAACTTATATTACAACCCATATGTCTAGGATGCAAATGAGGAGGATAAGGTTGCTTAGAGCTTTAGTCGGCCGACCTGTATGAATGTGACCTCTAACAGAGATACACATCAGTAAGAACTACCTGAACCTGAAAAATTATTTTACGATTTACGTGAGTCGCATACTCAGTGAATATAAACCATCATCAATTATTTCACACATAGTCAAGACATTTAGTCCATGTACATAAACATACATATTATACATATGCCATATAGAAATATTCTATGCAAATGCAAAGATGTTTCCGATTCATTATTCTGTGAACTGTTCAAGCCTGAATCTGCTCCGGGTTTCCATTACCAACTATTTTTCATTACCAACTTTTCTCTTTTACCAACCTTTTTTTCCATTACAACCTTTTAGGCATCTTAGGCCTCATTTGCTCATTTACCATCTCTTAGGCATCTTAGGCCTCATGTATGACCCGTAGGTCTCCTCTGTATACAAATTCAAGGCAAGACAGTCACAGGTCCTTTTAATCTCATTGCAATATGCTATGCAATCAAGTACATCATGTAATCATATATCATATGTCATCTGCTAACATACTTTTTGTGCAAACAACTTTTGAAATTTTAGAGCTATCATATATATCCATATAATTCATATAACACATATATCCATACAGCTCATATAGCACATATATCCATATAGCATATATAACACATAGGGTTGAATCTCCGGTCTATACTCACATGTATCCATATATCACATATATTCATATAGCGCATATAGCACTTAGGGTTGAATCTCCGATATATACTCACCTGTTTAAGGCATATACTATATTTCTTTCCTTTCTCTTTGACCACGATCTATGAATTGTACTCCTATATATAACCAAATGCAAAATCAACCTATTTACTCTTACAAACTTTAACCTCAAATGCAATGAAATGGCAGAATGCATTATAACTTCTTGTGCATAATTTCAAATCCTTTAAAATTTGACAAGGATAAACTATATATATAGAAGAACATTTTTCTAGTTAAAACCTTTATGTAAAACTTGATCAAGGGTCTCCCTAATATCATTACAAAGAAAAACCCTAAAATTACTCTGAAATCTATTACCGAATATAAATCCGATATCGAAAACACCCTCTAAGAACTATAAATCGACTGATTTTCAAATCAAAAGCAACTGTAGATCAAGATCTGGAAAATCAATAAAATCCAGATAAACCATTAAATAATTAAAAACTTACCAAATCAAGCTTGTACTTTAGAATTAAAACCCGATCGAAGAGATCTTGTACCAGAATCAATAACCACAAACAAAAAGACAAAACTCATTTTTTTTCTAATCTCGAACTCCCTCTGTAATTTTGTGTGCGTGAAATCTTCATGATGAAAAATGAGATCTCATGCTATAAATATCAATGAAAGGCAAGTGGGCTTAAACATAAAAAAATTCCACTTTACACCCTGAAATTTCCTTTACTACAAACCATACCCTGAAATAATTATTAATTAACTTTTAGTTAAAAACTTTTTAAAATATAATAAAATTAATTAGAAAATAAACATTACCTTTTAAAAACTCACTGTATCTCTTGCCAATATGCTATACATATGCTATTAATATTATATGAATGCCGAATGACGTATGCATTTTGGTCGAGGATGTTACAATTGCAACTCGGGCAAATACTACTAAAATAGAGGTATCATAAGACTGTAGCTAGACCTGTACATGGGCGGGTTTGGGCCGGGCCAAAATTATTTTTTTGTCCACATTAACGGACCGGGCCAAGCCCGGTCCAGTTATTCGGGCCTAATTTTTTGTCCATACCCGCCCACAAATACAGGCCGGGCCGTCCACGGGCTAGCCTGGTCCACAAATCTTGTCCAAAAATTAAAGTAAAATCAACCTAAAACTTTATGCTAAACCACTTTTTTTGATCAAGAAATGCTAAACCACTCTGGAAACAAACAAAAAAAATTCTCAGTGAATGATCCAACAAAAAAAAGCATTTGAAACTATGACATTGAAATAACTCTCAACCTACAGTGATGAATGAAATAACTTATAACTAATAAGATAATACATTAATATCTTTATATCTATAAATAATTAGGAAGATAAAATATTAATATTGTTATAAAATATATTTTATTTATATATAATAATATATGTGGGCTGGGTCGGGCCGGGTATACGAGCTATTTTCGTTGTCCAAGCCCGGTCCTATATTTTATGGGCCGGGTCGGGCCTTTCGGGCCAATCCCAATGTCCAAGCCCGTGTTTTAAGCGGGTCGGGCGGGCTGGCCCGGACTTTTACAGGTCTAATTGTAGCACAACACAAAATGAAACCGACGGTGGTTCATCCTTTGTCCCAAGCAATTAATAGGGACAATGAACAAAAAGTCTTGTGCATGAGGGGCAAGGATACAACTAAGAACAACAACCTCCCTTGGGTTAAGCATATAGCTATCGACGAGACATTTCTCAACGACACCAAAGTAACACCTTGCCAGGGTTTTCATCATTTGGGGAGCAGGAGAAACAGTGGTGAGAGAGAAAGCATCGACATTGCAAAAGGCATTGAAATCATCAAGAGCATGATGGAAGGAAGAGCTAGGATAAACTATACTCGTATTCAACAAAATCTTGGCCTGCAGTATGCTCATCTAAAGCCGAGAAGCAAGGAAAGTATAACAGATAACATCCCTAGTATCAAATATGCCAAGGGCTCCCCCTTTGATGGGAAGAGTGGCCAAACGCCATTGCTAATTGCCAACACCTGACCTTGACGCAGTGACAACCTTCTCCAAGGAGAGGCGCAGAGCATGATCAAACTGAACTTGAGCATCCTTGAAAGACACATGAGAGCAAGTCCTCAAGGTGTAGCACAACTTAGTAACCCCAACACAGTTACGAAGGAGAAGGAGCTCGCATTGGGGGTCATTTAGCCAGTTAACCGCCTCCATTAATGCAATAGTTTTAGAAACCCTCTTCAAGGACAAGTTCCGACTAACACCCACATCCAAGCTGATCAACCCAACAAGAAGTTTGACACCACTACGTGGGCGAGAGATGTTCGAAGAAAAAAACACCCTCCACCATACTTCTAGGATCCTCCACGGGCCAAAAAAGCTCAATTCTATCAACATTCATGAACAAACCACATACGGGCCAATCGGACTTTATTATTATTATTATTATTATTATTATTATTATTATTATTATTATTATTATATTTTATATCTTAAACGGAAAATTGATGGAAGTGTTAGTTTAGCAAGTTTTGTCTATGGGAAGGAAAACGTCAAAACTAAGAGGGTACTAAAAGGAAAACAAATTTTTTTGGGCACCACAAGGAAAAGACGAAACCTCATGGGTACCAAAAGAAAAATACCTAAAAAATAGAAAAATAGAAATTTAAATACTTTGAAATAAACAAGCTTACAAAATTTTCAAGAAATAATACAAATGACTCAAATAAACATAGCAATTATTATTGTAATTGAAGTAGTACATTTTTCATCTTAATAGTTTTAATTTTATGGAATAATAAGATTGAAAAGTAAATTTTAAGAATAATAAAATCAACATTTTTTTCTTTTTCTAAAACAAAAATGACATAAACAATAATTCATAGTGGAGATGATTTAATTTTATTATGGGGGATTTGATTTTTTATGAAACTAGAAGTGTACGCCTATGCTATGCACGAGTCAAATACATTTAGAAGAATAGGCGGTAGTTCATGCATTTCGTAAGTTTCACTTTATTATAAATGTTAAAAACAGAAATATAATGATCAAATGCATATCTTTTAATTTATTTTTAATTAGTGTGTGTCTTAGAAAATGCTAATATGATGGTCTTCCTGGAATACATTGATAGAAAACAGGATAAAAATATTATACTTTTAAATGTCTTGAGTGGATATATTGAAGCATTGAAATTGTATAAATCATCAATTAGTTTTTGTTATCTCCTTCTGACATACCATGACTTTGATTTGACATTAAGACCCTTCATGCAATTTCAAAATGCAAGAATATGAATCTTTTTTTTTCTATGATGAAAAACGCATGAGAAATATATAAGTCTACTAATCATTGCTACATTTATACTTAGAGCTGTTAACAACTACATTTATACTTAGAATATTGAAAAGAAGATGTTAAAAATAATTCAAAGCATGCAATGTGGAATCGATCCAACAATCACCCTTTCATTTTATAAAAGACAGAGAAGAATTCATTTAGTTGGTTGACCTTGCGTGTTAGGTCAGAGCCGTCCCATTTATTTTGGGGGCCCTGTGTCAAATTTAAAATTTTTTCTCAAAAAAATTAAAATAAGTAGATCTCTTTAATAAAATATTGTTAAATATATTTTTAATTTATAATTTGGTGAACCATAATAATATTATAAATCATCGGTTAAGTATTTTTAAGTAAAGAATTTTTCTATATTATATTTAAATTATTAATTATGTTGGAATACCTAAAAAAAGATTATAATTAACTTTTTATATAAAGTGAGAGAAATTTAAATTACTTCAATATTTACAAATTATAGATAATTACAAAAAATTGGACATTCCTAGAAATGAGCGTTTAAATATCAAATAACAATTTTTAAAAAAAATTGACATATTGATATGATAAATAAAATTGACATAAAAAAAGACTCGTATATATGAAGAAATTGGAAAACAAATTTGAAACAGTATATACTACTCCAAGGGAAATTCAAAAATACGAATGTGTTGGCCCACAGCCCACTAACATTGAAAGCAAAAAGAAAAAAAAATATGTTGGCCGCTGGAATCGAACTCGAACCAAAACAAAAGTAGTGGTACGCCCTATCTACTGACTACCACTGGGACAAGTTGTAGTATTCACACAGGATTAACATTTATGTTATATAATACGTTAGAAAATTTGGGGCCCCTACAATTTCGGGGCCCTGTTCAACCGAGCTGGTTGCACACCCTCTCCTACGGGCCTGTGTTAGGTACTTCTTTAGATTTATTGAAGGTGGTGAATTTGCAATTGCATGAGAATGGAGTTTATAGGGTGTGTTTGTTGAGTAAGTTGAAGAGGCAACGTAGGTTGGGAGGTTTGTAAGATCGAGGTCGGTCAACCCGTTTGGTGGATGGATAAGCTAGGGTTTAGTTTCTTTAAAGCAAGTGCAAATTTATTTTTTTGTACGTGCATATGGATAACCTTATAGTTAATTAATTAATTAATTAATAGAAAGATGAAAAGGCAAACTGATTGTTAAAAATCTCTCTCACATGTAAATTTATAGTCGAATTCCTTTTAAAGAAAAATGTAAGAACTGATTTTGAAAAAAAATTGAACATTGATTTCCAAACAATATAACTATACAAGTAGGCATGATAGGATATATTAATTCTTTATGTATGAATTTAGGGGTCCATATAGCTTATGTTCATTTGATTTGAAGTTGACTTTAAATTTGTAACCTTTTTTCTTTAAATTAAGAAAACGTAAATATATAGGGATGTCATTTAATGTGGAAGACGAAAAAGTTATAAGAGTAAGAGTATATGAAATCCAAACATGGATTTGCAAAAGATAAAAATTCTTCAAATTCCTGATTATATATGACATATATTTAGAGTACTATTTTATTTTATTAAATTAATTTTAACTTCAAATTCAAATTAAAATCCAAATCTACCGTACCCTTATGCATACATATATGCTATTTTACTAAAAAAATTATGTATACTTAAATGCCCGTTAAGCATTGTTTATTAGTTTGTATTATATTATGTATATATATATATATATATAACATGATAACTTTATCAAAAATATTGTAGCATCCCTATTTCATCCTAAGGGATATTACTGCCACTAATTTCGAATTAAGCTACCCACAACTACACAAGGCTTTATACACAACTTGAATGAAAATGAGTTAAAACGGAAATCTTATTCATTAAAAAGAGTTGTAGTTCATTACAATGGTATTTCGTTTACATAAGATATAGTAGCGGAAAATATGCTCATACAATAAAAGAGTTACGTTATTCAAAAGGCTTATTAAAAATATATGGTAATTCTAAGGAGAACTCATATGATAATGAGCCCATTGGTTTACAAATAGAAGAGATGACACACCATCTTTCGGGTGCCTTTCCGAGCATCAGGATGCTCATTGAAGAGAAGAGTCACACCTATCAGTGGGATAACATGACATCAGGAATAAAGCAAAAAAAAGAGAAACCAAATGTTATACAAGGAAAAAATAATAGATACTCTCATAAAGCTGATCCGAACAATCACACAAAGGTGCACTAACTTGCAGCTGCATGAGGTTACTAGGCTTCTATCACTTCAAATATGAAAACTTTGGGCTAACGTAGTTGGATTTATGTACGAATAAATCCATATTTTCTTTGCATAACAAGGAAATGACTAGGATCCTATGTGTTGTGCACATGCACAATACTAAAACAAAGAATGCACAATACTAAAAACAACATTTGTGGTCAAACCATTTAAAGAGTAAAATCACTCAATTACAGGAGGTGCTTCATAAGATCTGCTAAAGCCATTTGAATGGTGAAATATAGTTGAAGTTGAAATACAAATTCTCCACAACTAATTTTGTAAATCACATGACAACATTGTGAGCAGGAAATGCCATACTTGATCGAGGTTGTCATGTATGAATAAATGAAATGGGTAGAGCACATTCTTCTCTAAAACTACAAAATCATGAGCACATTTTCATACCTTTGACTTTATTAGTTTCTTAGCTTCCAAATTACCTTCTTAGCTTCCAAATCTTTCATTCTAGCTAAGAAATCAGTAGCATCATCCCTGCTAGAGAGAGAAAAGCTCAATGAGAAATGTGAAATTTATGAGCAAAAGAGCGGATATTATAAAACGGTACCACATGGTTGCCAAGACATAATCAATTAAAGCATTAAAGAAACCTATAGCTAGCCTCATATTAGGTTCTATATAGTGGGGGCAATGACCATGGTTATAGATGTTCAAAACTTTCATAGCAACAAAATCTTCAACCCTCTAGCACAAAAACAAAAGAAAAGCACTACATACATAAAAACTAGTGATCAAAAGAAACCTCCACACGACCCAAAACAAAAGAAAATGCCATTAAAATAAACTCACTTTTTTATTAAAAAAAGATTAATTTCGTTATAGCGCTAAGACTACCCACAATGGTCGTCCAAGCTTTTAAGCTTTTACCCCCTCTAGTTCCTTTTTTTATTTTTAAAATGTACTTTGTTTTTATTTTTATTTTTTTAGTGGAGCCCTTTTCACATTTCTCACTCCTCTCTTCTCTCATTTGGGGTTTTAATTTTCAGATTGGGTCTTCATATTCAAGACTTGTAGCACGAACTCCTATATAAATGTCACTATTTGGAAGAGTTTAAATATTTGTTTATGTTTAAAGACCCCCATTGTGAATGGTCTAAGTTCATAAAAGCTGCTTGTTGACTTTTTTTTGCTTGTTTTGACTGGTTGTTAGGGCCGATTAGGGGCATCTATGTAGTTATGCACGTTCTCTTATGTCTTGTACATGTTTCCAGCCCATCTTTTTGATAGTAGGGTCCTATACCCGGTTTTGTTAGGCCCGTAGGGCAGTTTTTGGACCGAATCGCGGATCCGAGGTTGGAGTTGTTCGTTTTTTCACCTTGACTTTACCGATCAAGTGTGGTTTGTATTTGTTTTTTCCTTTCTTTTATATATATTTACCACGTTTCGAGCTAAGTTCATAAAAGCGTCATCTGCGTCTATGAAATAATTGTGCTTTTACAAAGTGCCATAATACTTTTGCCATACATATCAAATTTTGTAATAGTAATCGGACTAGCTTGCATAGGTCAACTAGGGAAAGAAATTCACTTGGAAGTCGTCTTGCTATACTACCAACCCTTTTTTCGACCCAGGTAGTAATGACAAGGCACTAGCATTTGGACCTTGAAAAGGAGCAACAAGAAGTTATAGCGATTTGAATAATAGCCTACGAGGGGAAATCGAATGCACTATGACCCAACAAGTAAGGCTAAGAGCCTTTACGGTTGAGGACCTTGTGCGGGAAGGTCATGTAAAAAGCCAAGATCCCCTTAAATGGTAAGCTCGGACCTAATTTGAAGGGATCCTACCAAGAAATTGCAATACTGAATAGGCGCATACAGTCCCAAGGACTTAGAATGTCTCGAGTGTAATAAAATTGTATTTGTAGGGTAGAAATATTGTGCATTAGTATCTAGATTATTTATTGCACAATTGAGTGGCATTTTTGGTTTTATATTTTATGATTGAATTCTTTCTTTGCAAATTATTTATTGCGTATTGCATTGATGGTACACGACGATAAAGAGAAGATTAGAACATAAATGGGTGCACAATATATTAAGATCCTGTAACGCCGACATGGTTGCCCCATAATACGAATGAATGGATGTCCATGTGCGAAAGTATGGATGCCCATACACGAAGGTAGCGATGTACAAATATATGAATCAAGAAGGTCATGCGCCATGCGTTATTGAAGAAAACTCCCATACAACTTCAATTGAGAAGTCTAATTTGCATGCGCACTCACAAGTAAGGCATGGAGGATATATTTCTTTAATATTTAGGAATATTTTGATATTTTAATGTTTCTCGAAATTTATGCCAAGATTGCGTAGCTATTAAGTAATCTCGGGTAACATCATTTTTACCAAGATTTTATATATTTAAAATTTTCTAGTTGTCAAAGTAATCCATTAGTTCATTTCTTAGTCGTTAAGTAATCTCGTTTCATAATGGAATGAAGATGACTTGTACAAGTTTTTATCTTATCCGTTTTCTTAGATATGTGTGCCATGTTATCTTGTCTTCTAAATTTGTGTGTCACACTTATCTTTCTTTCTCAATATTTGTGCCATATCTTCTAGATTTATATGACATGATCTGTATCTCTTATATACAACCCAAATTGAATTTGTCTTCTTCCATTTCTCCTATATAAAGCCATTTCTTCCCTTCCATTTTTCGCCTCCCTCCCTTCATTGTGTTGCCTTTCTCCTTCACAACCTTCTTGCTTGTTGTTGGCTGCCCTTTCCACCTGAAGACAAGGCTCGTCCTCACCTCCTCTTTGGTCCTGAAGACAAGGCTCATCCTTCACCCCTTCTTTGGTGAGTTCTTATTTCTTTTTTTTTTCATGTTGAGTTGTGTGAGGTCTTGGGTAAAGGAGGCTAGGTTTAGTGGTTGACTTGTAGCCGAGTAGCTTAGGAAATCTTAGATGGCGTTTTGGCGGATTTTGGGCGAGAAGGATGTTGAAAATTTGATATTGTGTGGGTAAGCATGTGGGTGCGTGGTTGGTGGTGGCATGGATGGGTTATCATGGGGACTGTTGGGGGCCAGATTACATGGTTGCTGGGTTGTTCACTGGATAAGAGGTGTGGGTTTTTGTGTTGTCGGGTTTGCTTACTTTGAGCCTTTGAGGGATGGAGTGATTTCGTGTCTAAACCATTATTTTGTTTTCTAAGTATAAGTTGTCTTTCCATTTATAAAATCTTATAATGTTGTTTAGGAAACCATTCGTCAAGTTCATGTTTCACTTGTGCTATTGGAATTCTAGTTTCGATGTAAGTCTTCTAGACTTACTAATCTTGCGATCATGTTATGTATTAAACTAGTAATTTTGAATTAATGTGTGGAACTCTATTTTGGAATATAACTCTATAATATGTTTTCATACTTGAAAGTTATTGAAATGGTTTCAATCGTTTTTATTGTGTGCAACTTGGTTTCTGTGAGTGTGAATATGGACATGGGCAAGTCGGTGAAGAAGAGACCCCCGGACATAGTCATGCGGCATGCGCAAGCCACCTTAAAAATTTGATTTTTTGGCAAGTGCTCTAGTAGAGGATTAACCATAGAAAGAAGGATGATGGAAAAGAAAACGGGCATGAGCTAAGCATGCACACTGGTCGTGAACCATGTTTCTAGGCATGTCAGGGTTGCTTGAATTGGAGAATGATTGTGGATTGGATTATGGAGAAGGATGTGGTGTGTTACTTGTATGCATATTGTTTATATATGAATAATTATTTTTCTTATTTTAATAACACATGTTTTGTTCTAGATGTTTTATTTACTTGTTTGGCTCATACCAGGATTCTGAGCTAATGTGTTCCACTTTCAATGTGTTAGGTAAACATCCATGTATGGGAAATGTTTCAAGAGATCACATCTTGGACGATGATGCTCGATCTCGACGTGACATGTCTTAGTGGAAATTGAGGGCTTGAGTTCCTAGTTGCAAGGACGATGTAGTTAGTAGTCACACTAAGTTGATTTTGGTATCTAGTAGGTTGGCTTTAGTGCTAGTAGTCTGTTGCATTCATATTGGTTATCAGGTTGTTTTGAAAATTATATGTGATGTCTCTTTATTTGGTGGTGTTTTTATATATGATTTCCTTTGTAAATATGTTTCTTTTTCCCCTTTTCTTGTGTGTTTTGTTCTTTTTTAGCTTAGTTCCCGTATTTCTATGAGATTCGGAGACTATGCGCGTTTTATGTGTTTTTGTAGGTGTTTTGGCATGGATCAAGGATCGTTTTGAAGGAGGATCGGAACATGGCGCAAGGCCCGAGCTTAAGAGGGAAAGAGAGGAGCAAGCCATGAAGAAGAACAAGAGAAAAGCCAACAAGAAGAAGGTGGAACGAGGTCCGGATCGAGTTAGAACCAAGCCGGACCCGAGATGGATTTTTCGACCTCGGACCGACTTGCACAGTAAGTCGGGCCCGAGGTTGCTCCGTGTCGGTCCGAGTAGGTCACTGACTGCTTGGGCTCCAAGACACGAAATTGTAAACTACCACTTTTGCCCCTCATCTATAAAGGCTCTCTTATCTTCTAATTTAAGGGGGTTCCCACACTTAGCAAGGAACCAACCCTCAAAAACTCTCAAGAGGATACTTGGAGAGCAAGGAGGAAGGAGAGGAGAAGGAGAAGAGAGAGAATCGGCCAAGGAGAGGGAGATTTGATAGGTTTGGTTGATAGATTAGCTTTGCCTTGTTTTGGTTTTGTGGATTTGGAAACCTTTGATTGGAGTTTGTGGATTGCTTTTGATTTGTGAATGAAACTTGACTTTGGTTTGAGATTGATGATGTTGATTGCTTTGCTTTGTGATTTGTTTGCTTTCTTTGTTTGCCATATGGAGTAGATCTCCTTGATCTTGGGTTATGGGGGAAAACTCTAGCTAGGTTGGGCTAGAAACCCCAATTCCATAGCCTTGAGTGCTTGATCTAGGAACCCACTCTACATAGAGCTACAATTCCTTACGAAAGTAAGGAATCAAGGCTTGTGATTGGCAAAGTAGCGAAACTGAACATTTGTCAATCTCAAGACCTTGCTTCGAAGGGGATTTCCCCAAGGATCGATGTGTAGAAGTGGTTGGAACGAGGGCGAAAGCACTCGATCCTATTCCGATCATCACTCATTGCTTGAATTGGGGTGGAAAAGCCTTAATCTACTAGAGAAGGAACCCTAAAGCCCAAGATCTACTTTCAATCTTTGAAGTTTGACAAACCCAGCTACCTCGGGCCCGACTTGCTCTACGTCGGTCCCGACTTCCCTCTTGTCGCCAACATCGGGCCCGACATGACACTTGTGTTGGTCCCGACTGTTCTCTTTGTTTTCCTTTGTTTTAAGTTCTCCTTTCCAGCTTTCTAGTGTCTAGGCACCACAATCGAGTAGATTTTCCGAGCGTTCGACACCCACCACGTGCTACAACGGGGTCGGGTTATAAATTGTATCTCTAGACCCTCGCACACACGAGCGATCAATATGTTAGATGTTTTATATGTTTTTCTCGGAGTACCTTTGTTTCAAGGTCCAATACTGGTGAATTTGTTGTCGAGCTAGTTCTGGTAGACCCTATTATTGTCTAAACCAAATAGTAGCTCGATTCACCAAACAGGGTGTTACAAAATGCCAACCTACTGGCTACCAACATTACCTCAATATGACTATTAACTATACTCTCCTTGCAACTAGGGACTCGAGCCCTCAATTCCCACTAAGACATGTCACGTCGAGTTCGAGCATCATTGTCCAAGAAGTGATCTCCTGAAATATTTCTCATTCAAGGATGTTTACCTAAAACATTAGAAGTGAAATAGATTAGCTAACAATCCCTGTATGGACCAAATAAGTAGATCGAACATATAGAACAAAGCATGTGTTATTGAAATAAGACAAGCAATTCATATACACACAAAAAATATGTGTACAAGTAACACACCACATAGTTATCCCAACTAGCATATCACATCATCAAGACAATACTCATTTCAATTATAACTCGTAATCACGAGGGTAATCAATGTAATGCTCATACAACATATATTACAACAACAAGCCACAACTTGTCCATAACCCAAACCATAATCATTCTCCAATTCAGGGAACCCTGATTTGCCTTTGAATCATGGTACACGACCAGCGCACATGCTCAGCTCGTGCTCATTTTCTTATCCATCATCCTTCTTTCCCCGGCTAACCCTCTGCTTGTGATTAGTTTGTACCAAACATATATAAAAATAAAACAAAATAATTATAAAAATCTTTTGTTAAAATTAGTATTGAATTGTTTTTTAGTGTGTTGATGATGTGGCTCCATATAGACAAATTGAATATGGAGGCAACACGTAGGCAAAATGAGTGTGAGACCGACATGTGTAAAAAAAGTCTCTTCTTTAGCATGTCGATAGAAGACATATAGACTTAACCAAAAAAAAAAGATAGAGGAGATATATATATTGATAGATAGATAGATAGATAGATAGATAGATAGATAGATAGATAGATAGATGCACCTATTGTTTCTTAATCTTTGTCCGTTAAATATTTTTGATTTAAAAGCTCCTATTCTTAATTACTTATTGCCTTAAAGAAAATTTCTATCAGATCTTTATAATATATATCTGACTTATCTAGCTTGACAATTCACCTAAACGACTTAATAATTTTCACCTGAATCTGACCCAAAATAACAAATTGTAAGTTAGTTCCAGCATAATGATTTTTAAATTGTCATTATTTTGAATTCTAGAATTTATAAATTTTAGGTTATATTAGTGTATATGACGTGACATGCTATTAACTGGAGGGTGAGTACTTGCTAATGTAGACCACTCATAGCTTATTAAAATCCAATTGTTTGAGCTCCCAAATAAACACACTAATTTCAGGGAGAAGTTGAGATTTAAATTTCTATATCAAACAAACTGTAATACTTCATTATACATTTAATAATGTACAACAACAACAACAACAACAACAACAACAACAACAACAACAACAAACTGTAATACTTCATGGTGGTTGTTGTTGTTGTTGTTGTTGTTGTTGTTGTTGTTGTTGTTGTTGTTGTTGTTGTTGTTGTTGTTGTTGTTGTTGTTGTTGTTGTTGTTGTTGTTGTTGTTGTTGTTGTTGTTGTTGTTGTTGTTGTTGTTGTTGTTGTTGTTGTTGTTGTTGTTGTTGTTGTTGTTGTTGTTGTTGTTGTTGTTGTTGTTGTTGTTGTTGTTGTTGTTGTTGTTGTTGTTGTTGTTGTTGTTGTTGTTGTTGTTGTTGTTGTTGTTGTTGTTGTTGTTGTTGTTGTTGTTGTTGTTGTTGTTGTTGTTGTTGTTGTTGTTGTTGTTGTTGTTGTTGTTGTTGTTGTTGTTGTTGTTGTTGTTGTTGTTGTTGTTGTTGTTGTTGTTGTTGTTGTTGTTGTTGTTGTTGTTGTTGTTGTTGTTGTTGTTGTTGTTGTTGTTGTTGTTGTTGTTGTTGTTGTTGTTGTTGTTGTTGTTGTTGTTGTTGTTGTTGTTGTTGTTGTTGTTGTTGTTGTTGTTGTTGTTGTTGTTGTTGTTGTTGTTGTTGTTGTTGTTGTTGTTGTTGTTGTTGTTGTTGTTGTTGTTGTTGTTGTTGTTGTTGTTGTTGTTGTTGTTGTTGTTGTTGTTGTTGTTGTTGTTGTTGTTGTTGTTGTTGTTGTTGTTGTTGTTGTTGTTGTTGTTGTTGTTGTTGTTGTTGTTGTTGTTGTTGTTGTTGTTGTTGTTGTTGTTGTTGTTGTTGTTGTTGTTGTTGTTGTTGTTGTTGTTGTTGTTGTTGTTGTTGTTGTTGTTGTTGTTGTTGTTGTTGTTGTTGTTGTTGTTGTTGTTGTTGTTGTTGTTGTTGTTGTTGTTGTTGTTGTTGTTGTTGTTGTTGTTGTTGTTGTTGTTGTTGTTGTTGTTGTTGTTGTTGTTGTTGTTGTTGTTGTTGTTGTGACACGTTGGAGATTTTTTAGTTTAATTTTTGATTTGGGCTGCACCTAAGTTATGACGGGTTGCCTACGTATCTCTTTATAGAAAATCAAGCCTTACATAGTTTAGGGGTTTAATTCATGGTTGGATTTTCATGCATTAGAGAAATGAGCCAAAACCCACCTTCTAGGAAGGGTTGCCTAAGCTCGGTTCAACTATCATTTGCATGGTGTGGAGAAAATTAGAACCACCTTCTAGGAAGGGTTGTCTAAATTTTCCACTAAGACTTGGGTTTAATTTTTTTTGGTTTATGATTGTGATTAAACTCGGTGAGTATTTACGCTATATGTCGATCTTCCTGCGTACCCTTAATGAGATCAAATTATCGTTGTTCTTAAAGAACACTTTAAGTGTTGATAGTTTTGTGTTTTTTTTTTAATTTGGAATTGTGACTGAATTTGAGACTTGTTTGGATTTAGTGTTGAATTTCCTACTTACCCGTTGAAGGGATCAAGTTTACATAGTTCTTCCATTGAGACTGTTTGGTCTTGATTTAATTATAATTTGAGGATGCGATTGAACTCGGCGAGCATTTGCGCTATATGTCGAGCTTCCTACGTACCCTTGATGGGATCAAATCATCATACTTCGACCTTTGGAAGAACTATGTCATGTTGTATTTGTCTATCCTCTAGTATCTCAAATTCCACGTACACAGGTTTCATTTTAGTATGAATGCCAAGCAAATATATTCACATTGTATATATTTTTGCTTTTGCCTTTGTACTTATTTTATTTTGTTGCTTTGATTAATTCTATCCTTGTATTAGCACTAATATTAGCATGTAGACACTTAATTTGTGCCTAGTCCGATATCTACAAGGGCAAGCAATTCGTTTTTGTTTCATCATTGACTTGAATGTACCCACAAGCATTTACATGTACTAGCTGGCCTCTCCTTTAGATGATCACCAATTTGCATATATTTATTAGTGACCAAAAGATGTTAGCCGCTAATTTGGATAATTAACTAGCGGCAAACTCGGGCTTGTTAGCTAGTTAAGTAGTCCAAAGAGTCTCAACATAGATCAGAATTGATGACGGGTTCATTTTGATACTCATATATTGATTGTTTGAGTATGTTATGCCATCGATTTGATTTTCCAGAACGTGTCGAATCGTAATATGTGATTGACGCTTGCTTGTATATTTGATCCAAGCTAGTATTCAAGGTAAATTGACCTCCATATTCTCCTTGCACTCTGTAGGACACTTCGTCCAAACTTGTTTTCCAACTTTAACATGTTATATAGCAGAATTCAAGGTTCTGAGTTTTCTTAAGCCTCCACTTTAGACTTTAGGTATTCATATGAATTAATGCTAATTTGTGATCGGTATCATCGTTGGCGAGCGTCGCCTCCTCCTTTGATGCATTTTGTTTGTGAAGCAATATTAGTAGACAACTTAGGCATACGATCAACAATCTAAGCACTTTTATATGTTGTCTGAAGCATCAACCAACTTGTGACACGCTAAGCAGAATTGTCTAACTCGATCGCCACCTCCACCACATCGTCATCATGGCAAAGGTAATGACCAACTTTAGTATATAAGTTGTGCCATGGCTATAAACAATTTCAACATGCATAGATTATTTTAATCTATTTTCTTCCAAATGATAATTTGCTTGTGCGTTGATACTAGCTAGCTTGCCCATGTGACAAGAATTCAAGCTCAATCACGTTATTGTGTGTTGGTACTTTGTTTGCACTTTCACGAGCTTGTATTCCCATGGGTCCTCGTTTTGACTTCTTCATGGGAGAAACTCGGCATGGACGACGACGACTCGTGCTTTGTATTGTGGCATCTCCGGTGGATTTTGTGGTTGTATTCAAAGGTAGCTTGTTTACGGCTAGACGTTGATGTAGAGCAGGCCTTCAACGTGGCCTTCACACGAGCTTTTGGCATGGAGTGTCAATAGAGTTTTGACATTGTGCAGCGTCTTCAATCACCATCCGGGTCTTATTTGTGCGCGGTTTACTCGCAGCGAGAAGTTACTTGAACTCCTCCAAAACAACCTTCTCATTCTCCACTTCTTGATATGGGAGTCCGTTTGCGGTGGATAAGCGAAGAAAGGCATCTAGCCAATCGATCACGAGCCTTAGTAAACACCATGGAAGAGGCTGGAATTGCTATTGTCGGATCCGAACGGGCTTCCCGGGTTCAAGTGAAGGTGGAGAGATTGGAATTCTGTCCAATATTGGTTGATCTCTTCAAAGGCATGGTATTCGCGTCATGACCGAAGTCGATATTATATTGTCGACCCCGTGGAAGACCACTTGCGCCTGAGCATTAAATAAAAATGATTTTGATGTTGTTGTTGGATTGACACATACACCAGGATACGGGTTGTGGTGGACCCTATGTTCTGTCTTGGGTTTGGATGATGGTGATCTCCTCATCGGGACTGAACTACCGGTCCTCTTCCTGCAACGAGATTTTGTTGCAGAACCGGATCCGTCATTATATGTAGAAGAAGAATGCCCCTCCTTGTTTTTTTGGTTTGAGTTTTCACTATGTCATTGACACCGTCTCCGATCACTGGAACAACTCGGCACAGATGACAAAGCTTCACTCTTTAGATTGTGGTGGTAAAACACTCCATTTCGGGCCATTTATAATCCTCCAAAACAGCCCCGGTTCCGTCTTGGTGCAAAGTGATCCATTCCGGTTAATTACGAGCCATCATTGGCGCATTGTAGACGTGATCACCCGTAAGAGACGCGAAACAGAATGTTTCTCCTCAAAACGGATGATCTCCAATCATCTCTAGTGGGATTAGGGTAGTCATGAAATGGGCCCTCTGAATGGTATCGAAACTAGCTGCTCACAAGCCTTAGAGGGGGCATCGAACCGACCGATTTCGATTGAAGAACCGGTCTTTGAATCCTAACCTATTTTATATATACAAGTATGTGATCCAAAATACAAGAATTAATTAGCACATAAGGGAGTTTTAAGATGAAGAAAGTTTACAACTTTATGATCTCTTGATCTTGAAATCAAACGTGTGGCATGGTGGAAGACACTTTGCTATTGGCTGCGATTTGTTGTTCACACTTTTGATTTGCGCTACTATTTCTTTGTATCTGATTTGGATTATTTTTGGTATTGTCCCCACACAAGGAACCGGATCTCCCCCTTTTATAGCTAGATGATTTATCAAGATTTCACCCCAAGCAAGACCAAGTAAAACATCTTTTCTCCTTACCCTCCTATTCATTGTCAGAAGCGGTTATAAGAGTCTTCAATTTGAACGTTTCCACTATTAATGAAGAAAGTAATGTTGGTCTGAATTTTGGAGGACCTAATCCTTTAGCATTTCACCGTCTTCAATTGGTTTAGTTGCTAGAATAATGGGCCTCTTTCAATTTATCTAGCCCAATATTAATCAAGTCCACATTCATTTGTATCCTTGGTTTTTCTTAGGGACTGAAAATATTATTCTATGGAGAATAATGGACCGGTTAAGAATATTATTAACCACCCACTATTTAATCTTTGTTATTTTAAAAAAAAATTGGTCTAAATTTGTATAATGAAACTATGTGTCCAATTCATACTTCAAAAAAATTGGTCTAAAAAATTTGGCCAATATATAAAATTCATAATTCAAACTATGGGTCCAATTCATACTCATAATGAAACTATGTTATTTTAGCCAAACACGAAAAAGAAATTTCATGAAAATTTACCCTAAAACAGTTGTTGTTGTTGTTGTTGTTGTTGTTGTTGTTGAAGTATATTATTAAATGTATAATGAAGTATTACGGTTTATTTGATATAGATTGTTGGAATTTAATGTATAAATATCCAATTTTTAATTAATCTTGTACATTGTTCACGTGGGAAGCTATCACATTAAATGCTCAAATTGAGCTTGTCCCACATAGAGATTGTGGGGGATTTTCAAGTGCCTTTATAATGGCATACCATGTGTTAGAGTGGCAAGAGAGGAATGCTCTGTCGCACGCCATCGCCGCCATCCGTTCCGCTTGGCTCGGCTCATGTTCGTGACACTTGCACGGGTGGCTTATTTTTTTGCGGGATGTTTTAATTATTTTGATGATATTGGTCCATGATTGTCGCGGATTAATTTGCCATAATTCTTCAACAACTACTGAGTTTTCAAAACGTTTTGAATTTCGTAACTAATGTTATTGGGTCAAACGATTTTATCTTATTTTCCATAACTGAAGGATGGTTTCCGGATATGGAATTAATGTAGATCGTGGGCGGTTAATGTGATGATTTATTCTTATTTAACCTCCCATCGGTTCTCTTCTCCAGGCATCCGAAACTCTCTCTTCTCTGGTTTTACAAAATCGGAGAATCACACCCCTCTCTTCTATGTTCTGAAACTTTCATTCCCATCTCGTCCTTCTCGAGTGCACGCGACCGAGGAGAACTATGCTATCCTTGGGGGTTGAGCGCCACTATCTGACTTGCATCGTTGTTAGAGCGTTTTTGCTTCTAAGGCAGTTGTTCTACCACGACACAGTGAATCGTCCCAAAACACATAAACATATTAAATATCGGCCCACATACAATTTCTTGATCTTCTACAGTGATATTATTCTTACAAATTCAAAGCAAAAAAAATGTATTCACTTCTTATAGATCTGTTATGGAGGGCCATCATCTCGTGAAGTTGCTCGATCTGTCCAAGCTTGAGCGTCTCGATGGGACAAATTTCAAGCGCCGGTCCCAAAAGTTGTTGATTGACCTTGAGCAGTTGAAAATTGACTATGTTTTGATCAAAGATCCTCCAACCGCTCCGATCAAGGCGCTTCCGCTCGCTGCATCGGACAACCAGTTGTCTCCAGATGATGATGTCGATGCCACCATTGTTGTTAAGGTCTCTATAGAGATCGCTGATGAAACTGAGAAGTATGAACAGGATAACAAAACATTCAGGGGTATCCTTCTGAACCATATGTCCAATTCTCTATTTGACTTGTTTTTAACCAACATTTTTGCAAAGTCTATCTAGGAAAATCTAGATAAGAAATCTAGATCAGATGATGTCGAAAGAAGAAATATGTCGCCGGTCAGTTCATGTGATTCTAGATCGCTGATGAAAAACCGATCATGGAACAAGTCCACGAGTATGAGAATCTCGTGGCGGATATCCTTGCTGAAGGCATGAAGATGTGTGAATATCTGCAAGCCAATTTCCTGATCGAAAAACTTCCTGGGTCATGGTCTAATTACAAGATTCACTTGAAACACAAGAAGAGGAACATGACTCTAGAGGAACTTGTCGGTCACATGAAGATTGAAGAGGCTAATCGCCTTAAATATAAGCTGCCTAAACCATTTGATTCATCTTCGGTTAAGGCTAACTATGTTGAGGCTTCTACGCAGAAACATGCAGACAGGTTTAAAAAGAAGTAATATGGTAATGCTACTGGAAAGAAATTTGTTCACCAAAAGGCCTTACCTAAGAAGGGACAAAACTGCAAGAAAGGTGGCAAGTTCGAAAATTTCCAAGGAGGCTGTTTTGTGTGCAGAAAGTCCAGACACAAAGTTGCTCAGTGCCACCACAGAAACGATCCCAAGAAGAACGACCCCAATCCCAAACAAGATAAAGGACACGCGAATTGATATCCGCCTTTTTAGTCGTGTTTTTAGGGAGTGTTTTTGTGTGTTTGAGTCTTTTTTTGTAGTTTTGTATTTTTTTTAAATTCATTTGTGTAGATTTTTGTATTTCCTTAAGATATGGAGTCTACATAAGTTTTGTGGTGTTTTATAGGTTTTTAGAAGCTGTTTGGAGCACTTTTAAGGAAAGGAGCAAAACCAAGGAGAAGCACCGAAACAATAAAGCACTCAAGAGAGACATTGAATATCACTTTCAAGCTAAGAAAGAAGTAGATAAACTTCTTACAAAGACATAGGAAAAGAATTGAGTCACCGATGTGTAACGAACCCGCTTGAATCAAGCTAAGAAAGAAGAATTGAGTCACCGTTTGTTCCAAACGACTTCATTGTGCTAGATATGCCTGAAGACCCTGCGGTGCCAATCATTCTAGGCAGACCATTTTTAGCCACCGTAGGGGCGCGAGTAGATGTCAGAAAAGGACTTCTCACATTTGATATTGGAGAAGAGAAGGTTGAATTCCATTTCAATTCGCCCATAAGTGAAGTGGCTAGTTGTAGTATTGAGGAGCCTACCGACCCACCATGGCTCGGTATCGACCCCTCTCTGAGTAGAAAAACAAGCAAAATCGATAGAGACACGCCTATCAAGGAGCCTACCGACCCCCCATGGGTCGGTAACGATCCTTATCTAAAGGAAAACGAGGTGGGAGGCGGATCCAAGCACGATATTAAGCCACTTCCAGATCCAGCAGGGTCGTTAACGACCCCCTACACCTCGGTAACGAGCCACTTCCCGAATGACCTTGGTAAGTTTTCTTGTTCTTATCCAATCAATTCTGGTCATGATCCTTTCTCTTATCCTAGTTCTATACTAGACCCTACTGTTAGTCATATGAAGGAGGCAAAACCTCCTTGGTTTTCGGATTATACTAACCCTGCTGTAGGATTACCAAGCATTCTTATTGATGATAGAGGACCAAATATTTTGGAAAGAAGCTATGATGTTTTTCAGGCCAAGTATGGGGTTTCATATGATCCCTTCGATACTGGATGGCAGCCGCCCTAGGTAAGCTAAGGTAAGTTCGTCGGGCTAACGACGTTAAAAGTAGCGCTTACGGGAGGCAACCCGCTTTTTGTTTTTGCTTTTTAGTTTTTTTCTTTCCTAGTTCTTTTTGCTAGCTTTCTTTTGACTTGTTTTTAGGTTAGATTAGTGTAGTAGGATAGAAGTTTTTCTAATGTGACTCAGGTCCAAGAAGTGAAGAAGTGCTACAATCAAAGACAATTGGTGGACAAGCACGCAAGCTCGTTACCGACCTTCATAGGGTCGGTACCGACCTCTACCAAACCGAAGGAAAAAAAATCAGCAATACTCCTCAAGTGATCAATGGTTCCAAATAAGCTTCGGTTTTATTTTGTGAGTATCTTTTTCCTTACCCTCTTTATTTTTCTTGTCTTTGCTTTAAACAGTGGGAACACTGTTTGGTTTAAGTATGGGGTATGGGAAAAGGAAACTCAGTTTTGTGTCAGTTTTTTGTTTTTTTTTTAGGATTGATGATATTCCACTTAGATGTCCTATGATATGCTTTAACTTGCTTGATCATGTAATTCCATAGCATGTTTGGATAGCTTTGCCTGAATCATGTTGAAAATTGTTTTTATGTGGATATTTAGCTTGTGATGAAATTGAGCACGTATAATCTTTGGTAGAAGTGACTGAAATCCAACAAAAATTGCTACCTTGTGAGTTATTTTTGGCCTTATAGGGAGAACATAAAAAATCCCTCTTATTTTTTGTGTGATTTACTCTCCTTATGCATATTATCTCTTGTCATTGCATGGTTATCTATTACTTGAAACCTATATGAGATATTAGTTCAATTCACGTGAAATCAGATGATGGAGAACTTATTTTCATAAGCCCTATTAATCCTTATCCACCCTTATCATTATCCTCTTTTTGAAGCCAAGTTGAGCCTTAAGCCTTTTATTTACAGCTCCACAAAATAATTCTCTAGCCGATATAAGCTTGACCCTATCCGGGGATTAGGACTTAGTGTTGGTTATGGTGATGGTTTTGTTGAGTGAGATGTTTTGGTTCAAGTGTGGGGTAATTTGGGTTGGGTAAAGTGATAGTATCTTGCAGTTTGTTATGTAAAAGGAGTTTGGTTCCCTGAATGCACTTACAAAAGAAATGAAGTGGAAAGTAAAGGGGAAAACAAAAGAAAAATAATTCAGAGTCGTTACCGACCCTAAAAGGGTTCGGTACCGAGCCCCCGCGGAAAGAAAAAAAAAAGAAAAGAAAAGAAAGGACTTGAGAAATCCAAAGTGAAGAGTTGAAAAGTGAAAATGTGCATGAGCCAAATTTCCTAAGTGTTTGTAAGCAAGATTTGTTGGGATAAAAGGGGTTAATGAGAGAAGTGTGCATAAAGAAGAGTGAGTTTGGTTATCTTATATGAAAAGTTTTGGTGAGATGTGAGTTTTTAGGAGTCCTTGATTCCCGGATATTATTATCACCACATAGCCAAAATATTTCCACTCCCTATTGTCTTTTACCAAGCCCCATTACAACCCGACCGAATGGAAACTTCTATGAAGTTTTTCATTGAGCCTAAGTTCTCTTGATGATTCTTTTCATGTTTTGAAAAATCTTGGGTGGAGAGTTTGGTGATATAATTAACAATGGCTATGTTGATATTTGCATATTGGATTGAGTTGAGAGTTGTTATTCAAAGCCTAAACACCTGAGAGTTGAGAGAAACACATCATCCCTTGTGAGGTTGGATTCTTAGTTGCTTTTTCTTGAGGTTGCTTATATATGTGTGATGATGTTAGATTCACTTGTCTATTTTCTACTTGAGCTTTGATGTTGCTTTTTGATGAGGGCATTGACTTGATATATGTGTTGATGGTTTTGGTTCTTGTCTTGTTTATTGCTTGAGGACAAGCAAGTCTAAGTATGGGGTATTTTGATATCCGCCTTTTTAGTCATGTTTTTAGGGTGTGTTTTTGTGTCTTTTGAGTCTTTTTCTTTAGTTTTGTGTTTTGTTTTGAGTCGTTTATGTAGGTTTTCGTATTTTCTTAAGATATGGAGTCTACATAAGCTTTGGTGGTGTTTTGTAGGTTTTTAGAGGCTTTTTGGAGCATATTTTGAAGAAAGGAGTAAAGACGGTGAAAATAGCACTCAAGGATGAAGAGAAGATGAAGATTAAGTGCTCAAGTAAAGTTACTGAAGATCAAGTTTGATCTTGGAAAGAGATAGAGAAATTCGTTAAAAGAACATAGGAAAAAGAATCGAGTCAAACGGAGTTGTAACGAATCTTCTACGCAAGTTTTACTCAAGGGTCGTTAACGACCCTGTCAAGGTCGTTAACGAGGCGCCGTGAGGAGCAACGAGATCCGAGTCGGTGTTTAATTAAAAGGCTTCTATCTTGTTTCCTTTTATGTTATTAGGTAGATAGAAGGGGTATATCTTATTAGAAGATATTATTTCCTTATAGTTAGATTTAAGATAGATTTATTTCCTTAGAGATAGATTTAAGATAGAATAGTTTCTCTATAAATACTCTTGTTTACCCTTTGTTATCAACTACACAATCAATTGCCTTGGAGGGCAAGTTAGAGGAGGAGGAGGAGAGAAGAGAGAGGGGCGAGAGGACGAGTAGAGAAGATAGCTTGGAGAACAAGTTTTGTTTTGAATTCAAGTTGTAAGCTTTCTTTTTAATTTAATTTACATGTTTTCAATTATTATGAATTGTGAGTAGTCTCTCTCTCTAAGGTTGGGGTTGAACCCAACAATGGTTGTGCATGCTTGTTTGTGATCATGTCTTGATTGTTTTTATTGCATGAATCTATTCTCTTGCTCTTAATCCTTGAAACGAAAGTTGAAAGGAATTTCTCATTCATAGTTGAAGCGAAGGCGAAACCTTGAATCAGAATAGTCAAATTAGGGTTTTGAAGCGAAAGCAGATCTATCCTAGTTGAAGTAGAAGAGATAGATAGTAAGTTTATTAATTTAGCGAAAGTTGATTGATTTACTTGCTTTGGTTGATTAAAGTTGACACCTTTATGTGATAAAAGCATGATCTATGTGTTTCATTAGCGTTTGGCATGCATAATTGTTGTTGTGGGTATACCTTTGCCTTAGCATTCTTCTTCCTTGATAAAAACCCTACCTTTAATTGATTGCTTGCGTGAGAAGTAACAAAACTTGATACTGACTATCTCCTGTGGACGAACCTGACTCCACTGTACTCAGCGGGGTCTTGACTTACAAATTTATTTGTTGGCCGAGAATACCCTATCAACAGTTAAACCCAACAATGGTTGTGCATGCTTGTTTGTGAACATGTCTTGATTGTTTTTATTGCATGAATCTACTTAATCCTTGAAACGAAAGTTGAAAGGGAATTTCTCAGTCATATATGAAGTGAAAGCGGAAACATTGAATCAGAATAGTCAATTTAGGGTTTTTGTAGCGAAAGCGGATCAATCCTAGTTGAAGTAGAAGAGATAGATAGTAAGTTTATTGATTGAACGAAAGTTAGTTGATTTACTTGCTTAAGTTAATGAAAGTTAGCGCCTTTATGTGATAAAAGCATGATCTATTTGTTCGATTAGCGTTTGCATGCATAATTATTGTTGTGGGGATACCCTAAACCTTAGATTTTCTCTTTCTCTTGATAAAAACCCCCATCTTTGTTGATTACTTGCACTCCAAGTAACAAAATTTTGTCCTAGACTTTCTCCTGTGGATGAACCTGACTCCCTTGTACTCAGCGGGGTCTTGATTATAAATTTATTTGTTGTCAAGAAACCCTATCAACACGAACCTGATAAAAAACGACCTAGTTGTTGTGTTCTTCGAGGTGAACATGGTTGACCTTACTAAGTGGATGGTCGACACTGGAGCAACACGTCACTTCTGCTCCAACAATGAGCTCTTGTCGGAGTTTGAACCTACTGCAGAAGGCGAGCAGGTCTTCATGGGAAACTCCAGCACAACTACAGTGCTCGGTAAAGGGAAAACTCTTCTCAAGTTTAATTCTGGCAAAAAGTTATGTTTGATCAATGTGTTATTTGTACCTTCTTTGCGCAAGAATTAAATTTGAGGGGGTTCACTGATGAAAGCTGGTTTAATGCTCCTCTTTGATGGAGGAAAACTAGTGATATCTAAAAATGGTGAATTTGTGGGTAAGGGTTTTATGACTGCTAATGGCCTTATCATACTTAATTTTTTGTTGTTGAGATCAATAAGAATGCTTCTACTTCTGCTTACTTGACTGAGTCTCTCGATTTATGGCATGCAATTAAGACATGTGAATGTGAATGCGATTGAACGATTGCATAAATGTGGTTTAATTCCTAATTTGAATATGAATGCTCATAAAAAATGTGATGTTTGCACCGAGGCTAAGTTTACTAGAAAGCCTTTCAAACTTGTACCTGAACGAAAATCAGAATTATTAGAATTGGTGCATTTTGATTCGGCTGATTTCAAAAATAGTTAAAGTAGAGGAGGAAAACGATATTACATCACTTTTGTGCATGATTGTTCTAGATATACCAAAGTTTATTTGTTGAGAACAAAAGATGAAGCTGAAAGAACTTTTAGAAGTTGAAAATCAACTAAACCGTAAGATAAAACGACTTAGGTCTGATAGAGGAGGAGAATATGGAACTGATTCTCTCAAAAAATTATGTGAAGAAAATAGAATTATTCATGAGACAACAACTCTTTATACTCCACAATAGCATGGCATAGCTGAAATAAAAAATCGGACTTTAACAGAGATGATAAATTCCATTCTTATTAGTTTTGGTTTGCCTGTTAATATGTGGGGTGAAGCTGTTTTGTCTGCTAATCATATTTTAAATAGAGTGCCCCATATAAAACTTGATGCAACTCCTTATGAGTTATGGAAAGGTTACGCACCTAATATGTCTTCCCTGAAATTGTGGGGGTGTTTAGCTAAGGTTGCTTTTCCTGTGTTTGAATGTGAAACTATTGGACCTAGATCTTTTGATTATGTGTTCATAGGATATGCTGATAATAGATCAGCCTAAAAGTTCATGAAATTAAATGATCGATCTATATGTGAATATCGTGTTGCAGAATTGATGCAACCAAAACTAACCCGCAAGCGAACAGGGTCAATCATAGTACCTCAAGTGTCGATCCCACAAGGACCAATGTAATACTAATTGTAACTCTACTAGTAAATTAGGTCAAAATAAAAGAAATAAGGGAAATCTATATATCTAAAAGAACTAATAATGAAATAAAAGATAAAAACTATAGGATAGATGTGTCTAAGGTTAAGGATCACCACATCAATGTTTCAATAGATAAAATTATATTCTGCTTAAATTTATTTGAAGGACCAACTATCTAAGGTAAACACTAACTCCTCTCGGACGAATAGTGCATGTACCCAAACTCAACTAACAATCGTTGTCGCGTAAAGCAAGTCTGATTTAGATCCTTAAAGCTCTTTAGTGATTAGGGAAAAATAAAGTCAACATCCTCTCTCGCGCTCCGCTTAAATTACTCAAACCCTAAAACAACTAAGATAGTTAAGAAATCACACAAGAGAAATTAAGTCGCTCTCGCGCAAATAATTCTCAAGTCCAATCCTAGGGATCTAACATGAACATACAATATATTCAATCAATCAATCTCCTATTATTGTTATCTCCTCTTGGTCTCAAACCCTAATAGGAATCCTAATTGCATAAAACAAATAGGGCATAATGATCGCTCGGGAATGCGAGGGTCTAGAGATACAATTTATAACCCGACCCCGTTGTAGCACGTGGTGGGTGTCGAACGCTCAGGAAATCTACTCGATTGAGGTGCCTAGACACTAGAAAGCTGGAAAGGAGAACTTAAAACAAAGGAAAACAAAGAGAACAGTCGGGACCGACACAAGTGTCACGTCGGGCCCGATGTTGGCGACAAGAGGGAAGTCGGGACCGACGTAGAGCAAGTCGGGCCCGATGTATCTGGGTTTTGTCGAACTCAAAGATTGAAAGTAGATCTTGGGCTTTTGGGTTCCTTCTCTAGTAGATTAAGGCTTTTCCACTCCAATTCAAGCAATAAGTGATGATCGGAATAGGATCGAGTGCTTTCACCCTCGTTCCAACCACTTCTACACATCGATCATTGGGGAAATCCCCTTCGAAGCAAGGTCTTGAGATTGGCAAATGTTCACTTTCGCTACTTTGCCAATCACAAGCCTTGATTCCTTACTTTCGTAAGGAATTGTAGCTCTATGTAGAGTGGGCTCCTAGATCAAGCACTCAAGGCTATGGAATTGGGGTTTCTAGCCCAACCAAGCTAGAGTTTTCCCCCATAACCCAAGATCAAGGAGATCTACTCCATATGGCAAACAAAGAAAGCAAACAAATCAAAAAGCAAAGCAATCAACATCATCAATCTCAAACCAAAGCCAAGTTTCATTCACAAATCAAAAGCAATCCACAAACTCCAATCAAAGGTTTCCAAATCCACAAAATCAAAACAAGGCAAAGCTAATCTATCAACCAAACCTATCAAATCTCCCTCTCCTAGGCCGATTCTCTCTCTTCTCCTTCTCCTCTCCTTCCTCCTTGCTCTCCAAGTATCCTCTTGAGAGATTTTTGAGGGTTGGTTCCTTGCTAAGTGTGGGAACCTCCTTAAATTAGAAGACAAGAGAGCCTTTATAGATGAGAGGCAAAAGTGGTAGTTTACAATTTCATGCCTTGGAGCCCAAGCAGTCAGCGACCGACTCGGACCGACACGGAGGACCTCGGGCCCGACTTACTGTGCAAGTCAGTCCGAGGTTGGAAATTCGTCTCGGGTCCGGCGTTGGTTCCATCTCGGTCGGGACCTCGTTCCACCTTCTTCTTGTTGGCTTTTCTCTTGTTCTTCTTCATGGCTTGCTCCTCTCTTTCCCTCTTAAGCTCGGGCCTTGCTCCATGTTCCGACTCTCCTTCAAAACGATCCTTGATCCATGCCAAAACACCTACAAAACATACAAAATGCGCATAGTCTCCGAATCTCATAGAAATACGGGAACTAAGCTAAAAAGGAACAAAACACACAAGAAAAGGGGAAAAAGAAACATATTTACAAAGGAAATCATATATAAAAACACCACCAAATAAAGAGACATCAAAATACCCCATACTTAAACTTGCTTGTCCTCAAGCAATAACAATGTAAGCAAGACCGAAACATAATCTTCAAGTAAAGCCTCGTATGAAAACACATTTAAGCACAAGTGATTGATATTCAAGCAAGATTACATCATCACACATGATTAAGTGTTCCAAGGAATAGAGTCAATGCAACTAAGCCTCACTTTAGGGATATGTGAATGTGTATCACTCATCATGTGTATGGGTATAGCAATGAACACTCAAGCTCAAAAATCATGCAAGTAAGGACTTTACTATTGAAGCTAATATCGCCAAATCCTCCACCTAGAGATGCCTAATACAAAGTACACAAAGAATTCGAACTTGGCTCAATGGAGGTCCTCAAAGAGGTTCCATTCGGCCGGGTTGTAATGGAGATTTTGGTATTTCTCAAGGTGGGAATTATTTGGTCTTGTGGTGCTTACAATGGGGATTGAACAACCTAAACTCTCACCAACTTCACCAAAATTCCACAATCAATTTCACACTCATCCAAAAGACTTAACATTTTTCATCTCAACCCAAAATTTCACTTAACATTCCACTTCATCTTTGCTCTTAGGCTTTATGTTGGATTTTCCACACTTTCTACACTGGACCGACTTTCTTATGACATCGGGCCCGATGTGGTGTGTAACTCGATCGGACCCTTTTTCTTCACTTAAGCTCTTTACCTTCATTCCACTTTCATTTCCAACATTTCCCTTCTTTCTTTCTTTTTCATTTTCTTTTTGCACAACAAAGATGCACTACCCACATGATTCATAACACCATTATTTGCCCTTAAACCAAAGAGAATCTCAACTCTTCAAATACCAACCAAACCTCTCTTCTAAAGTCCAATCCCATAAGGGTCAAGTCGTATAAGGCTAGGAATAATATTTTTGAGGAGTTTCAAACAAAGGTCTAGGCTAAAACGGGGCTACAAACAAAGGATTCACTTCATGGTAGGATATGGAACATTTATATGACTAAAAGAATAAAGTTCAAAATCAATGTGACAATGCTAGGACAAATCTCATGACGGTCTTGGAAAATAGATAAACACCGCAATAGCAAGTTTTACTAAGCATGCATGAGCTAATCACACAAGAAACATGAGGGATATGCAAATATGAACAAGCATCCCTAAAATGGCCAAAAATCAATCTCACAAGGGTCACTCATACTTAGTTGCATAAGAACTCATCCTAGAACTCACATGTTCAATAAAACAAGCAAGATATCATGATCACATCAAAAGCAACATCTTTTTAGAGGCTAAACCATCCAAAAATATGCAAGGGAATTTACATGATCACATCATCATTAGCTTTCATTTGGCAATCTAAGATGGGAATTTCTAGTCCAAAAACTACAAAACACAAAATCTTTTTGTTGTTTTCAACACAATTTTTTCAAATTTTTATGGATTTTTGCAAAAATTTCTCTAAAACCAAAAACAAAGACTCATCCATTCAAAACCAAATCAATCATCCATGTCATTCCTCAAACCACAAACCAAGAAACAAACATCCCAAACACAAACTAGAAACCGAAAACCAAATATCCTCAAAATAACAAACACACACAAGCAAGTGAAATCATGAGCACACTTACCCCCACCCCATACTTAAAATTTTGATGTCCCCATCAAACAAGGAAACCAAAACTTAAAAGAAAGAGAGAAGAGTACGAAGAGCTCACAATTTCTTTATTCTTCAATGGCATGTCTAGGATCACTCGAAGGGGTTGTCACGCCAACGTCCTCTTTGGAGTCTCGCTTGTTGCTCCCTCTCGTACACTTGCTCTTGGTAAAAGTCTTGTGGTGGTGGTTGGAGTTGAGGATCCGGGCGTGTCCATTGGTCCTCACGGGAAGGGAAGTTCCCGCTCATCCATGTGTTGAAGCTATCTTGGACCCGCCACCTTTGGTCCTCCACCTCTCTAAGCTCCTCCACCTCTCGCCTAGTGTAGCCGAGGGCTCGGTTCATCTCTTCTTGGCTAGCTTGGAAAGCACCTTGTTGTTGAAGCAATTGTTGTTGTTGTTGGTACATGTATTGTTGTTGAAGATTCACTTGATGGACCTCTTGAAGAACATTCTCTTGTTGAAGTTGAAGATGGGCCATTTGGTTGGCCAAGAAGGACATGTCCACCGTTTGTTGTCGCTCGGGAAACACCATTCCCGGACCATACCATTGGGCGTAGCCTTCATATCCGCAACCTTGAGCTTGTTCTCGCCTTGCACCACTTCCCTCTCCATGCTCATAGTGCCTCGGGACCTCATCACCATAGAAGGTACCGGACCGACTTTGAGGGATGTCGGGCCCGATGACATGTGTACCTCGGTCCGCCAGTGTTGGAGCTTGGTGCGTGGCTCGGAGGTTGGCCATCAAGCATTGGAAGCGCTCATCTTCTTCATTTTGCTCTTGATCGACGTCCATGTCTTCCCCACGAGGTGCAAACACAAAGTTATCTTGGTCGAAATCCGGTGAAGATGGAGGGGAGGTAAACCGAATGTGTTGAGGTTGTTGTCGCCGCCCCTCTCTTGCACCATCGGGGTCACCAAATGAGTGTGGCTTGCCGGCCCACACTTGGTACCAATTGTGATACCGAGAAAGATCATAGAGGTTGGCCGCCAACCGGATGGACACACCATCATAGTTCGAGTGAGGGGCCAAAGAAATCATGTAAAGCTTCTCCTTGATGATGTTGGCCTTCTTGAAATACTTCATGTTCATATACTCAACACCATTCGGAGCCGGGGAATACTTGTTAAGGTCGACTCCTAGACGCACGGCTAGCCTTGCTATCATCCCGCCGAAGTAGATCCAAGAGGAGCTTTGGAAGTCTCGCACCATCTTGACCCACTCCCATGCAAGGTTCATGGGCTTCTCCGTGTGGAAGAGCATCTCATGTAGCAACATAATCTCTTCCTTCATCGGCTTGCTCAACTCATGTCGAGCATAGATTGCACATCCCAAAACTTGCACCATGACCAGAAAAAGAGGGCTAGCAATCTCGGTTGTGGTGGCGCCCTTTCTCATCTCGCTCTTCCCGGCCACATGACGCCACACTTGGTTCACCTTCTCGTTGTCGACGTTGGTCTCTTCTCTTGGACATGGAAACCCGAAGTAGGTAGCCAAGTCCCTAAGAGAGAGATTGTGGTCCTCATTGCCCAATTGGAAGGTGATCACCCCTTCCTCGTCCTCCATATTATCATAAGTGCATTCAAAAGTGGCCATGAATTCCGAGGTGAGGGCGGGATAGTGGGTGTTGTCCCACCTTAGCATTCCATTGAGACCGATGTGGGAGTAGCACCTTGGAAGAGCTTGATCCATGTCCATCTTCCTCACGGTTTCCCAATCAAGCCACCTTGTGTGATGCTCAAGCGCCATATACTTTGCATAACTCTCAACTTGCTCATCATCCTCCAAGTAAACATCATCCAACTTTGGCTCTTTTCTTGACTTCTTGGACTTCTTCTTTGGCCTTTCCGCATGAGATGATGAAGCTCTAGTCTCCATGGCACCTACACACATCCAACCAAACAAAAGGATCCAAGATAAACTCCATACAACTCAACAAAAGCACTTCTCCAACACACAACAACACATCAACACAAAGGGAACCCCATACTTAGTCTCTAAACACACATGCATCACAATCCAACATGAATCATCATGGATATCTTCTAACAATGGCTAAGCAAATGATCATACTACATCATGATTAAGCTATAGCCAACAATGAAACACATGAATCCACATGATATCACAAGAAGAGAGCAAAAACAACATGGATCGACTTCCAACCTATGTCGGGCCCAACACATCCTCAACCTCGGTCCGACTTGATGGACCGACTTCCACAACTCGGGCCCGACTTACCTGGGCACGTCGATCTCGACCTAGTTCATGCTCCGACTCTAACCTCAAATCAACCCAAATCACTCTATCATGCACTTAAATTTCAAATTCAACCATCAAACATCCCTAATCGAAGTTCTAAATGGATCCAAGCATGCATAAACAACTTTGAAGCTCAATTTCACAAATCATGCAAATCCACCATTGATGCTCAAGCTCAAACTCTCAATCAAACATGGCATTACTCAATCTATGCAATGAAAGCACAAAATCTCCAAGGAAATAGGTAGAGATCGAGTAACACATACCGAATTTGAAGAGTATTGGACTTTTAAACAAACAAACAACTTAGAACTCAAATTTTCTCAACCTAGATCGAGATGGGGGATGAAGAACGAGATTGAACTCGAAATTTCTCTTTGGAATCGGGTTAGGGAGGCCTTTTCGTGATTGGATCGGGATGAAGAAAGGGAGGATGTGTGGATCGAGTATGGTGAGAGGGAGCCGATTTTGAGAGTGTGTGAGGGAGATGGGTTGTATTTTGGGAATGGTGGTTAATATGAAGATGGTAGGTAGGTGGGGGATGGTATTTAATGGGGGAAAGGGACAAATTAGGTCAAGGGAAAAATTGGCATTCCACCTAGTCAAATCGGGTCGGACCGACGTTGTGGACCGACGTCCCTGTGTCGGGCCCGACTTACCTGGGCTCGATGTGGGAGTATTCGGGTCACCAATTTTACTCCATCCTTTTGCAACTTCTTTCTCCATATTTCCATTTATATATTTTTCTCACCTCAAATCCTACACAACCTTGAAGAATACACAACACCAAAAATCCACAAAACACTAGATAGAGTTTGGTTATAGAAAAGCTAGGCTAAACTAAGAAAAATCAAACTAAAATTACGAAAAGAAAGCTACTAGCTCGGGTTGCCTCCTGAGAAGCTCTCGTTTAGAGTCACTAGCTTGACTTCCTAACCTCAATCTCATGGCGGGTGAAACACGGTGAATTGCTCGCCATTGTTGTGCCCATTCCCATTGCCCTCATACCCATAAAACCACCAACGATGGTCTATATAGGCATGGCTCTCCGATCTTGGGCCTCTCTCATCATACTCCTGCAACGAAAGAGATTTCTCCTCCTTACTTGCTCCATCATGTTCATCTTTTCCTACACCAAAGTTATCCAAAGAATTCCTAGGAGATTCTACCAATTCATCTTTCAAGTCACTAAGGCAAATGTAGGAGTCACCTAAGTCATCTTTCAAATCACTTAAACAAATGTAGGAATCAAAAGTTTGGGAAGAATTGTGGTCATCACCAACATCAAAAGGATATAAGTAAGGATACTCTTCATTTTTCCTTGGGCTAGCATTGATCCTTGACTCATCTTGTTCCTCAACTTGCTCCAACCACTCCCTTGCTTGTATTTGTTTATTGAACCCTTCATCACTTCTCAACACAATGACCTCTCTAGCAACTTCCACTTCTTCTCTTTTTCTCTTGGCACTCTCTTAAAGTTTGAGGATAGCCAAGGCGTCCGGCTCATTCAAAGCCTTGTTGAAGTGAAAATCGACCTTTTCTTCACCAATCTCAAAGGAAACTTTACCGTTTTTGACATCAAACCTTGCCCCCGCCGTAGCTAAGAATGGTCTTCCTAAGATTATTGGGACCAAGGGGTCCTCGTGCATGTCCAAGATCACGAAATCATCGGGAACAAAGTACTTTCCAACTCGCACCGGCACGTCATCCAATATTCCCTTAGCCTTGATGATGGAACCGTCGGCCATAGTTAGGGACATATCGGCCGGCTCAATTTCACCTAAATTTTCCCTTCTCCAAATACTAGCGGGCATCACCGAAACACTTGCCCCAAGGTCACATAAGGCTTGGAAGTTTTGAGACCCCACTCCGATAGTGATAGCAAACCGACCGGGATCTCCTAGCTTTTGCGGTAACTCCAAGGTCTTGACCTCATCTTGCATTTCTACAATGGACCTCTTCTTGCTCAAAATCTCCTTTAAAAACTTGGCATAGGATGGCATCTCGCTCAATGCATCGGTGAACGGGATAGAGATGTTCAAACCTTGCAAAAGTTTGAGGAACCTCTTGAACTTGTTCTCAACAACATCTTTCGGCTTCTTCGAGGGATATGGAAGAGTTGTTGCACCTTGAATCTTGCTTGGATCAACCTCCTTGGACTTCCCCACTTCACTTGCAACATTTCCTGGTTGGACCGATGTCGTGTATCACGGTCATGGGGCAAAGCTGAGGCAGAGTAGTCGGATCGATGTCTGGGTACGTCGGGCCCGACTTACTCTCAACCTCGGTCCGGGGCAGAGGAGTCGATCTTCTTGCTGGATCGACTTCAGGGAACGTCGTACCCGACTTGCTGAGGAAGTCGGTCCGGCTCTCTTCATTCTTCTTAGGCATGTGTGGCTCGGGTAGGTTTCGGCCACTTCTCAATCCAATTGCCCGGACTTCATTTTGATTGTTTTGAGCTCGGGGGTTCTCCTCGGGTTGGCCCGAAAGTCTCCTATTCTCTCTCGGGGATTGAGTTGCAATTTGGGCAAATTGATTGTCGACTTGCCTCCTCCATGCACCAAACTCATTGAATTGGGTCCTCATCTCCTTGAACCCATCCCTCATCTCTTGAGCAAATGATTGTAGCTCATTGAATCCCGGTGGCCTATATGGTGGTGGTTGCGGCGCCCTTGGCTCGTTTTGGTTGAAGTTGTTGTAGTAGCCTTGAGCTTGACCGTTGTTCCACCGGCCATTACCACCATTGTTGAAGTTGCCTCTTCCACCGAAATTTCCTCGAACATAGTTTGCCTCCTCAATTCGCTCGGCCAAGCGCACTTGGCTCTCATTCGGACAAACTTGTGTAGCATGTGCAAAGGATCCACACTCCTCACAAGCTCTAGCATTTTTCTTGTAGTAGTGGACTTGCCTCTTAAGCTTGCTCACTTCACCTTCTAGGAACTGGAGCTTCACATCCTTGTCAATGTCTTCTCCCTTTGGATCATATAACTTCCTTGCACCTTCACCTTGAACTTTCACCTCTTTGTTAGCTTGACTCACCCCATACATGGCCTCATAATCGGATAGCTTGTCAAGTAGCTCCCAAGCTTGATCCGGTGTCAAGTCTATGAACACACAATCGGTGTGGAGATTGAGCTTGTCCTTCGTTGCCGGATTGATGCCTTGGAAAAAGATGTCTTGGAGCACATATGGTTGTTGGCCATGAGTAGGACATTGGCGCAACATCTCCTTGAAACGGTCCCATGCTTCGAAGAGAGGCTCATTCGGACCTTGTTGAAAGCTTGCAATTTTCCTTCTTAGCTCGGTTGTCTTTGAGGGCGGGAAGAACTTCATCAAGAAAGCATCATAGAGTGCCTTCCAAGTTGTGATTGACCTAGGGGCTTGGCTCTCGAGCCAATGTGTGGCCTTGCCTCCAAGTGACCACTTGAACGCCTTTAGAAGCACATACTCCAACGTCTCCTCGTCGGTAGAGATCGTCTCACACATGTCCACGAAGCGTTTGACGTGCTCTATGGGACACTCATGTGGAAGGCCCTCGAATTGATCACGCTTGATGAGGGAAATGAATTGCGTCTTGATCTCAAAATTCTTGGCAACCTCGGGAAGCACAATAACCGGTTCGGGTACCCTCAACTCCGGATGCATGTATTGGCGTGCATTCCGGGGTAGAGCGTTGAGTTGAGCCTCGACTCTCATCCGTTGCTCCCATTCTCTTCTTGCCATCGCCTCTTGATTGTCCTTCTCAAGTTGCAATCTAGCCATTTCGGCCCTAAGTCGAGCCAACTCCTCATCACCATGGAGAGCTTGATTCTCCATCCTTTTCCTTCTACGGGCTTCTTTGAGAATACTTTCCGGATCACTCACAAACTCAAGCTCAAGTGTTCCTCGGGAGGAACAAGCTCGCATACACGTACGAAACAAAGACACAAACCAAACCAAATCAAAAACAAACAAAGGGTTTCGGCTATTCCCTCACCCAAATCACTACCAAAACACAAGAAACTCACCAAATTGGCACTCAATGCACTTAGACTTCCCCGGCAACAGCGCCAATCTTTTGATCGCTCGGGAATGCGAGGGTCTAGAGATACAATTTATAACCCGACCCCGTTGTAGCAAGTGGTGGGTGTCGAACGCTCGGGAAATCTACTCGATTGAGGTGCCTAGACACTAGAAAGATGGAAAGGAGAACTTAAAACAAAGGAAAACAAAGAGAACAGTCGGGACTGACACAAGTGTCACATCGGGCCCGATGTTGGCGATAAGAGGGAAGTCGGGACCGATGTAGAGCAAGTCGGGCCCGATGTATCTGGGTTTCGTCGAACTCAAAGATTGAAAGTAGATCTTGGGCTTTTGGGTTCCTTCTCTAGTAGATTAAGGCTTTTCCACCCCAATTCAAGCAATAAGTGATGATCGGAATAGGATCGAGTGCTTTCACCCTCGTTCCAACCACTTCTACACATCGATCATTGGGGAAATCCCCTTCGAAGCAAGGTCTTGAGATTGGAAAATGTTCACTTTCGCTACTTTGCCAATCACAAGCCTTGATTCCTTACTTTCGTAAGGAATTGTAGCTCTATGTAGAGTGGGTTCCTAGATCAAACACTCAAGGCTATGGAATTGGGGTTTCTAGCCCAACCTAGCTAGAGTTTTCCCCCATAACCCAAGATCAAGGAGATCTACTGCATATGGCAAACAAAGAAAGCAAACAAATCAAAAAGCAAAGCAATCAACATCATCAATCTCAAACCAAAGCCAAGTTTCATTCACAAATCAAAAGCAATCCACAAACTCCAATCAAAGGTTTCCAAATCCACAAAATCAAAATAAGGCAAAGCTAATCTATCAACCAAACCTATCAAATCTCCCTCTCGTAGGCCGATTCTCTCTCTTCTCCTTCTCTTCTCCTTCCTCCTTGCTCTCCAAGTATCCTCTTGAGAGTTTTTTGAGGGTTGGTTCCTTGCTAAGTGTGGGAACCTCCTTAAATTAGAAGACAAGAGAGCCTTTATAGATGAGGGGCAAAAGTGGTAGTTTACAATTTCGTGCCTTGGAGCCCAAGCAGTCAGCGACCGACTCGGACCGACACGGAGGACCTCGGGCCCGACTTACTGTGCAAGTCGGTCCGAGGTTGGAAATTCGTCTCGGGTCCGGCGTTGGTTCCAGCTCGGTCCGGACCTTGTTCCACCTTCTTCTTGTTGGCTTTTCTCTTGTTCTTCTTCATGGCTTGCTCCTCTCTTTCCCTCTTAAGCTCGGGCCTTGCTCCATGTTCCGAGTCTCCTTCAAAACGATCCTTGATCCATGCCAAAACACCTACAAAACACATACAACGCGCATAGTCTCCGAATCTCATAGAAATACGGGAACTAAGCTAAAAAGGAACAAAACACACAAGAAAAGGGGAAAAAGAAACATATTTACAAAGGAAATCATATATAAAAATACCACCAAATAAAGAGACATCACAGAACGCAACTTAGGATCGAATCAAATATATTTCAATTCAGACAAATAGTAGAACTTTAATTAATAGACATTGAACGGATCACCAAAACCCTAGAACTAGGAATTTAGCTAAGCATGATTGAAGACATAATCATAATATATAAACTAGCCAAGAATTATTCAATACAATCAAAGAGTAAAAAAACTTAGTCTTAATTATGTAGATAATTCAAAGTATGGGGCTATATCTTGAAAAACACGGAAACATCAATCAGGTAGTCGAATTCCTTCGTTAAAGACAATGTCTCGTACTGTGCGGCTAAGCTAAAACAAAAGCTCCTTAAAAAATAAAATAAAACCTAAGCTTTAACTTAAGCTAAATTACTCTCCACCCTGATATATCTATAAGTATATATATCAACATATGTGATCACATACCACCGCCATCAAAACGGGCCTTAAACAACTAAAACACGGGCCAAAGGCCATCCCACATATTCAAATCCAGCACAGCCCATATAATAATAATCAGAAGCCTTCTCATTAGATTGGTTCACATCAAAACCGTCAAGATTTTCACACGAGAAATAACACGACTATGATCCACTTAGGCTTAATTAATGATGAGCTCTTCTTTTAAAATATCTCCAAAATTTACTCTAAATTATCTGAAAAAATATTAAAGCACGAGTGTAGATTCCGAATACATAATAAAATAAAATAAATATAAATTAAGCGTTATCAAGAATTCTAAAAAATAACTAAATTAAGCGTTATCAAGAATTCTTTGATCATGTTTATCCTTTGAAAACTCATGAAGTACCAAATTCTATTATTCCTACATCTTCATCTATGTCTGATGCACGTAAAGAATTTATTAACTCTTCTCAACATAGAAGAAGTAAGAGACATAGAACTGAAACTAGCTTTGGGCTGGATTTTGTTACATCCTTTTTAATAGAACTCAAAAATGTTGATATAATTGATGAATCTCTTGTGTGCATTCATATGATAGAAGATTACCCTAAAACATATGAAGAGACTATAAGCTCTATAGATGCTAGTTTTTGGAACGAAGCTATTGATTGTGAATTAAAATCGATCATCTCTAATCAAACATGGGAACAACGGACTTGACTAGAGGTAGTAAAACTATTGGTTGTAAATGGATTTTCAAGAAGAAGTTGAAAACTGATAGTTCAATTGATAGATATAAGGCAAGACTAGTAATTAAGGGGTTCACTCAAAAATATGAAATAGATTATTTTGACACTTACTCACTTGTGACCAAAATCGCCACTATTCTTGCTTTGATTGCTTTAGCTTCCACTCATGATCTAAGTGTGCATCAGATGGACGTTAAGACAACTTTCCTTAACGACGATTTAGAAGAAGAAATATACATGCAACAACCTTTGGGTTTTTCAATAGCTGGTCAGGAGCATAAGGTGTGTAAGCTCAAGAAATCTGTATATGGCTTGAAGCAAGCGCCAAAGCAATGGTAATGATAAATTCAATAAAACTACTTTAAGCTTTGGTTTCTCTATGAATGATTCAAATGCATGTGTGTATTCTAAAATGATTCATGGAAAATGTGTGATTATATGCTTGTATGTTGATGACATGACAATCATGGGAACACACATAGATATTGTTAATGAAACTAAAGATTTCTTGTCATCACAATTTGAAATGAAGGACTTAGGTGAACTTGATGTGATCTTGGGTGTGAAAGTGACTAAATCCAAAGATGGCTTTACCTTGTCTCAATCTCATTATGTAGAAAAGATACTTAAGAAATTTAATTCATATGATGTCACACATGTAAGAACTCCTTTTGATTGTAGAATGAAATTGAAGAAACATAAATGGAGTAGTTGATGGTGCATGAAATAACCGCTAGATAAATTTCCCTGTGCTAAATTAATAGAGCGATTCATAAATGATAAGTCTATGAGAGGTGAATAAGAATGAAAGACGGTATAAAATACGAGTGCGGTACGCGAGGTACGTACACGATATACATGGGCCCATCTTGCTTGGCCCAACAAATGAGAACATGGGCTTGGCCCATACGCATTTCTGAAAATGGCATAAAGCCAAGTCTCGTTTAAGTATGTCCACGTGGGCTTGTTGGCTTGCAAAATGCAAGCAACCATGTCATTGTCATAAAACACTTCCCACATCGAGTATGTGTGTAAAACCAACAACTCTCATGTCCTATAAATAGGAAGAAGGTGGAACCAAATAAAGGGTCGAAAATCCTCTCTGTCTCGAGAACTATCTCGTTTTCCGAAGCTCGACGTGTTTGATCTCCGAGTGAGATCGCGCTATTTACGACATAAAGTCTAAAGGTTTATTTGTAAAGAGTACAAAAACAATAAGCTGATGGGTGGGGAGGAGTAATAATCCACGTACGAAAACCATTTGGTTGTAGGAATCTCGAGAGTTAGTATTTATTAAAATCCCGTTTATAGCGCGTATTAAATCAGGTTTCAACACTGGCGCCCGTCTGTTGGAACTAACTCTCCCTGTCCGACCTATTCTCGGGAAATAATCAAGTGGGTCGCGTCCTATTTCCCTCCGTTCAGTCATGGCAATGTTGTGCCCAACAAGCGAGGTTTGTTATCGAGCCAAGCGCACCGGCGAGGTCATGCTGCGAGGCCAACCACCAAACAAGTGAGGTCATGACTCATACTTTCTACATGGCATGAACATGAGTATGAATGGTGCATGATGAATGTGTGGGGCCAAACCTCGCAGTCATCGTGGTTGACCACTCCTCGTGGTCTCCGAACCCAACCTCGCTGACATCTGGGCGAGATGCCACCTCGACCAAACATCGCGCGATCACGGTGTTCTCATGGCATGTCAAAGGCTAGCTAGCGGGATCGCTTGGCAAAACTCAAGGCTAAAGGGGCATGGCCCGCGTGAGGGATAAGTGGTTAACATGGTCATCCATGGCATGAGCATGCCCTTCCTCCACGACAAGCAGGCGGGATCTTCCCGGTTGGTCCGTGTATGCGGGGTCTCCACCACCATCAATCCCGACCCCTCGCGGTGTTCCGGCCCGCGAAGCATGGGTCGGACGTGCGCGTTGTCTTCAAGGTGTTTTCTCCGCGCTAGCGTTTTTTCGGCGAGGTCAAATCGTCGTGTGGGGCAAAACATAGTCACATGCTTGGACTCCAGGCCAGCGCGGCGATCTCGTTGGGTGCCTCCTTTGGGGCATGCGAGATCTTCCATGGCTAACCGATCGAAGCATGCCAATCTTCGGACTACGGCGGAGGTACGTGGTCTGTGAGGAAGAAAAAACATCTCGGCACCAGGTGAGGTTCCTACGACGATCTATGTGGATGGGGATGGGTGTCCTTGAGGCCCATTCTCGATCGACAATGGTCCCGACTCCATGCATCAATCGGCGCTTCCTTTTCCTAGCTTCGGTGTTGGCGATGAGCCCGATTCTATGTGCGCACTATTTCCACGATCTTTTCTCGGCACGGAGTCGCCTTGAACTCGCACCCTCTTCTAGCGCGTAGTCCAACCACAGTGCTAAGCGTGGCTCATACCGATCCTTGATGAGCATGCTTTTCGGCCATGGCTATGATAATAAGTGTGTATATATGGATATATATATATATATATATATATATATCCGTGCTCAACTAGCAATTCCATCATTCCTCAAAGGCAGGTCAACGAGGTGTTTTATCGGGGTCGGCACGCGAGGTCATTTTGGAGGCAAGCAAGTTAACAAGCACTCTCCCCTTGGCTAGCAAGGCCATCTCGCGCACCTTCATCCAGGGTGTTGCATACGTTCAATCGGCAAACTAACGACATACACTTTCTTTCGCGTCGACGTCGCATCTCCGTGGGAGGCAAATCCATGTTGTCAGTGGCGGATCCATGATTACTTGGAAGGGGGGCGGGTTTTCCACAGTTATGTCTTGAATTTATCCAATAAAAGAGTGATAAATTCGGTTAGACTAATGTGTGCCCATAACCATAGTACACAATAAAAATGCTAATTTTTAAAATTATTCCCTAAATTGGAATTAAAAAATCCTTTAAAATTAGAAATTAGCAAACAATTACCAAATTTATCAACATTAATATTTTTATTATGTGTTTATGTGCACACATTAGAAAATTCGTGATAAATTACATTATTACAAAAAAAATAAAGGATCCGATTAATATGTGATCATGAGCACACATTAACAAAATAAGTTTGAAAATTAATTCAATACTATTACCTAAATTAAAATAGGTCAACTCTTTTAAAAAAATTAAATTAACAAATAATTATCATACTAAGTATTCTTATCCATGGACACATATTAAAAAAAACCCAAAAAGAATCTTACAAAAATGATATGAAAAAATGTAAGAGATAATTTATGCAATTCTAATTTCACGATTGAACTCTTACAAACTTAAGTACTTAACCCAAAAATGAACATTTCACTATGCATAATTATGTTAAGTGTTGACTAATAATGAACAAATAAAGTAAACTAGCTCAGTGTGGACCTTTTTGAAAACCAATCCGGTTATTGTCAAGGAATTGTATGTAAATTTAGTCCCACTTCCTACCCAAAAAAACAACATTGTATGTAAAATGTACTTGTATATTGGGCTGGCCCATTAGACTTTTTTATAAGGGTGAAAAATAAAAACAAATTTGTTATAAAAATTAAACGGTGACGTTTTATCTTTCTTCCCCAAATCTAATCTTCCGCCTATTCCGCCGCTCCTGTAATTCACCGATTCCGCCAGACCTCGTCCATCTCCATTCCCTCACCTCGCGCAACTTGCCTCGCTCTGCCCGCTCCGCCTGCCCCGCTCCCACTACTTCCTCACTACTCTCCAGCGAGATGGGGGGGAGCTGCCCACCCATGTCCCCTAGATCCGCCACTGCCCGCAGAGACTGCGGGCAGTGGCGGATCTAGGGGACATGGGTGGGCAGCTCCCCCCCCATCTCGCCGGAGAGTAGTGAAGAAGTAGTGGGAGCGTCGCAGGCGGAGCGGACAGAGCGGGGCAAGCTGCGCGAGGTGAGGGAATGGAGATGGTGGAGGTCTAACGAAATCGGTGAATTGCAGGAGCGGCGGAATAGGCAGAAGATTAGATTTGGGGAAGAAAGATAAAATAGCACCGTTTAATTTTTATTACAAATTTGTTTTTATTTTTCAGCCTTATAAAAAAGTCTAATAAGCCAGCCTAATATACAAGTACATTTTACATACAGTTTTTTTTTTTGGTAGAAAGTGGGGCTAAATTTACATACAATTCCTTGACAATAACCGGATTGGTTTTCAAAAAGGTCCACACTGAGCTAGTTTACTTTATTTGTTCATTATTAGTTAACACTTAACACAATTATGCATAGTAAAATGTTCATTTTTGGGTTAACTACTTAAGTTTGTAAAATTTCAACCGTGAAATTAGAATTACATAAATTATCTCCTGCATTTTTTCATATCATTTTTGTAAGATTCTTTTTGGGTTTTTTTAATATGTGTCCATGGATTTTATAAGAATACTTAGTATGATAATTATTTGTTACTTTAATTTTTTTTAAAGAGTGGACCTATTTTAATTTAGGTAATAGTATTGAATTAATTTTCAAACTTATTTTGTTAATGTGTGCTCATGATCACAAATTAATCGGATCCTTTATTTATTTTTTAATAATGTATTTTATCACGAATTTTCTAATGTGTGCACATAGACACATAATAAAAATATTAATATTGATAAATCTGGTACTTGTTTGCGAATTTCTATTTTAAAGGATTTTTTAATTCTAATTTAAGGAATAATTTTAAAAATAATTTTTAAAATTAGCATTTTTATTGGGCCGAAATACCAAATTGGTATTAAAAAAGGTCACCTTTTGACATTTGGGTATTAAAAAAAATTATTTGGACATATGGGTATTAACAAAAATTTATTTGGACATTTGGGTATTAAAAAACCAAAAAAATGTCAATTAAGTACTTTTTCATTAAAAAATTCAGTTTATGCATACAAAATCCATTTTAATCGGGTTTTTATATTCCTTTATAATTAATAAGTACTCACATTTCGTTTAAAAATTTCAAAATTGAAAATTTATAAATGAAGCATTTACATTTCGTTAAAAAATACTCACATATTAGTAAAAAAATTATAATAAATTTCTTAATTAAGGAAATGCTCACACATTTGCTCAAAAATCTGAAAAAATAAAATTATTGATGGAATCACATATTATATTTTCTTTAAAGCGTAATTCGGTTATCTCGTCACCGTAAATGTACAAGTTATTTTCAATGGAGAATAACATGTTTCATATTGCTACTAAAATTTAGATAGGTTGTGAACATATATATAGTGACGATATAACTAAATTGCGCTTTGAAACAAACTAATGCAAATTGTATTTTCATCGAGAAATGTTAGTTGTTTAACTTCTTAACAAACTTGGGTTTGTCTTCTTTAAAAAAAAATCAATTTTTATTTTTTAACAAAATGTAAATGCTTCGGCTTCAAATTTTCAATTTTGAATTTTTTAATCGAAATGTGAGTACTTATTAATTATAAAGGAATATAAAAATCCGGTTCAAAATGGATTTTGTCTACATAAATTGCATTTTTGAATAAAAAATACTTAATTGGCAGTTTTTTGATTTTTTAATACTCAAATGTCCAAATTTATCTTTATTAATACCCATATGTCCAAATAATATTTTTTAATACCCAAATGTCAAGAGGGGACATTTTTTAATACCAATTTGGTATTTCGGCCATTTTTATTGTATACTATGGCTATGGGAACACATTAGTCTAACAGAATTTATCACTATTTTATTGTATAAATTCAAGACATAATCGTGGAAAACCCGCCCCCCTTCCAAGTAATTCTGGATCCGCCACTGTTTGTAGGCGACCAAGCCTCGCGGCTTTCCTAGAGCCGCTTCGGCGCGAAATTTGTGCGGGTTCCCTCTTCGTTGCTGGCCGGCGAAATCCTTGGGCATGTGGGGCTTCGAGGTCATAATGAAAGAAGATAAAAGGAGGTAAGCATATATATAATTAATGATGCACATGTATGCATGCATGAATGCCATGAGCAATTTTATATGCATGAGTGGCGTAAGCAATCTCATATATATCCCAATTGTCATGCCACCAATCGCTTCTCTGTTTGTCGAATAAAGAGATGATAGAATTGATGGAAATCAATTAATTGAGTGGATGGTTCGAATGGGCTTCATGTTTTGGGCAATTTATATTTGGGCCAAGAAAGCCTTTATATAGCCATGCACATAAAGTGCTCGCGCTCAAAATCTGGTGGTGGCCTCGCTCAATATTGCTAGATTAGAAGGCAGTGAGGTGGTGATGAGGCCATAAACTCCGTTTCAATAATAATCGCGTGTTGCACGGTCATGGAATGAGGTAAACCTTGTCAACTTGACACAATAATTAATTATACTCGTTATATACTCGCTAATTTTAAGTGCGCTAATCCACCCCTCGCTTTCCGCTTGGGGTTGGAAACTCTCGGTTCTAAGTGTGCTAATCCACCCCTCGCTTCCCGCTTGGGGTTGGAAACTCTCGGTTCTAAGTGTGTTAATCCACCCCTCGCTTCCCGCTTGGGGTTGGAAACTCTCGGTTCTAAGTGCGCTAATCTACCCCTCGTTTCCCGCTTGGGGTTGGAAACTCTCGGTTCTAAGTGTGTCAATCCACCCCTCGCTTCCCACTTGGGGTTGGAAACTCCAAGTTCTAAGTGTGTTAATCCACCCCTCGCTTCCCGCTTGGGGTTGAAAACTCTCGGTTCTAAGTGTGTTAATCCACCCCTCGCTTCCCGCTTGGGGTTGGAAACTCTCGGTTCTAAGTGTGTTAATCCACCCCTCGCTTCCCGCTTGGGGTTGAAAACTCTCGGTTCTAATTGTGTCAATCCACCCCTTGCTTCTCGCTTGGGGTTGGAAACTCCCGGTTCTAAGTGTGTTAATCCACCCCTCGCTTCCCGCTTGGGGTTGGAAACTCTCGGTTCTAAGTGCACTAATCCACCCCTCGCTTTCCCGCTTGGGGTTGGAAACTCTCTAAGTGAACGAGATTCGCTAACTCTCAAAAGGACGAGGTCCTAATTCTCTAAGTGAAAGAGGTTTGCTAACTCTCAAAAGGACGAGGTCCTAACTCTCTAAGCGAATGAGGTTCGCTAACTCTCAAAAGGACGGGGTCCTAACTCTCTAAGCGAACGAGGTTCGCTAACTCTCAAAAGGATGAGGTCCTCACTCTCTAAGCGAACGAGGTTTCGCTAACTCTCAAAAGGACGAGGTCCTAAACCTCTAAGCGAACGAGGTTCACTAACTCTCAAAAGGAAGAGGTCCTAACTTTCTAAGCGAACGAGGTTCGCTAACTCTCAAAAGGACGAGGTCCTAACTCTCTAAGCGGACGAGGTCCTAACTCTCAAAAGGACGAGGTCCTAACTCTCTAAGCGAATGAGGTTCACTAACATTTTAAGGGGACGAGGTCTGCTAACTCTCTAAAGGGACGAGGTCCCAACTCTCGAAAAGTACGCGAACTCCACCTAATCTCGAGTTTAAATTGCATTGCACAAGTTGTAAATCGACAAGGCATGCGCAAATGTTTATTGTCTCGTTGCCCTCGTGGAACGAGGACACCATGCCAAGGGGTTGTGATGGTGCACAAAATAACCACTAGATAATTTCCCCTGCGCTAAATTAATAAAGCGCTTCATAAATGATAAGTCAATAAGAGGTGCATAAGAATGAAAGCCGGAATAAAATACGAGTGCGGTACGCAAGGTACGTACATGATATACATGGGCCCAGCTTGCTTGGCCCAACAACTGAGAACATGGCTTGGCCCATACGCATTTCTGAAAATGGCATAAAGCCAACTCTCATTTAAGTATGTCCACGTGGGCTTGTTGGCTTGCAAAATGCAAGCAGCCACGTCATTCTCATAAAACGCTTCCCACATCGAGTATGTGTGTAAAACCAACAACTCTCATGTCCTATAAATAGGAAGAAGGTGGAACCAAATAAAGGGTCGAAAATCCCCTCTGGCTCGAGAACTATCTCGTTTTCCGAAGCTCGACGTGTTTGATCTCCGTGTGAGATCGCACTATTTACGGTATAAACTCTAAAGCCTTTTTTTGTAAAGAGTACAAAAACAATAAGCTGAAGGGTGGGGAGGAGGAATAATCCACGTACGAAAACCGTTTGGTTGTACAAATCCCGAGAGTTAGTATTTATTAAAATCCCGTTTATAGCGCGTATTATATCGGGTTTCAACATTAGTGTCTCCCAATCTGAGTATGCTAAGATGATAGGAAGTTTGATGTTCTTAATGAACTATACTCGACCTAATATTGCATATGTTGTTAGTAGATTGAGTAGATATACCCATAATCCTAACAATTAACATTGGCTTGCTCTAAAGAGATTATTAAAATACTTGAGAAGTACTAAAGATTGGGGTTTACACTATATGAAATTTCCTAATGTGTTACAGGGGTATTGTGATGCTAATTGGGTATCTAATAACGATGAAGTGAATTCTACTAGTGGATATGTATTTACCTTGTGTGGTGCAGCTATATCTTGGAAGTCTGCTAAGCAGTTTGTAATAGCTCGTTCCACCATGGAATCCGAGTTTGTAGCCCTTGATCTAGCAGGACAAGAGGCTGAATGGATGAGAAGCTTGATAGCTGACATTCCATTGTGGGGGAGGCAAACACCTCATGTATCTCTACATTGTGATTCTCAAGCAGCTATATAAGTTGCCAAGAGTAGTGCTTACAATAGTAAGAAAAGGCACATACGAATTAGACATGAGGCTATGAGATACTTGATTTTGAATGATGTGATCACCATGGAGTATATAAGGTCCGAAAGGAACCTTGTAGATCCCTTAACAAAAGGTTTAAACAAGAAAATAGTCTTGGAATCACCGAGGGGAATGGGCTTGAGGCCTGTACGAAAGTTCAAATTTTCTTAATCCTATATATGTTGATGTGATTAGATAAATGAGAGGATGAGCTATAAGCTCTTAATAGCTTCATATCCCAAATAGGGTGGTTTGTAATGAGGCAAGCTTCATGAAATCACCTACGTGAGTGCATTTGGACTTGTGAAGTCTTGTGAGAAGCACTCATGAGCATCCCAAGTGAAGTAAGACTCATAGAGTGAGATCTCAATTGCGGGAATAGAAGACAACTTGGTGAAATGTGTGTTCTAAAATAAGGGTCAAAGTTCAAGACTAGGTTCACTTCTGACCTAAGAGTATTCTTGAGCTCACTTAGGTGATTGGTTCAAATCGAAAGATACCATCATTTAAGCACTAAGCCTACTTACAATTCAGAACAGAAAAATGTGACAATGTTCTCCATGAGTGGGGGAATGTTGGAACTTAATGTATAAATATTCAATATTTAATTAATGTTGTACATTGTTCACATCGGAAGCTATCACATGAAATGCTCAAATTGAGCTTGACCACATCAAGATTGTGGGGGATTTTCAAGTTCCCTATAAAGGGTAATGGCATACCATGTGTTAGACAGTCAAGAGAGGAATGCTCCCTCACGCGCGCCGCCGCCGTCGTCTGTCCGGCTTGGCTCGGCTCATGTTTGTGACACGTGCGTGCTGTTGAGGCTTATCTATTTGTGGGATGTTTTAATTATTTTGATGAAATTGGGCCACGAGGGTTGCGGATTGATTTGCCGTAATTCTTCTGCAACTACTCAGTTTTCAAAACATTTTGAATTTCATAACTGATGTGATTTGGTCAAACGATTTTATCTTGTTTTCCATAACTGAAGAGAGATTTCCGAATATGGGATTAATGCAAATCTTGGCTGGTTAATGTGATGATATATTCCTATTTAACCTCCCATTGATTCTCTGCTCCAGGCATCCGAAAACTCTATCTTCTCTGGTTTTACAAATTCAGAGAATCCCACTCCTCTTTTCTCTATTCTGAATCTTTCATTCCCATCTCTTCCTTCTCGAGTGCATGAGACCGAGGAGAACTGTGCTATCCTTGGGGCGAGCGCCGCTATTTTACTTGCACCTTTGTTAGAGCGTTTTTGCTTCTAAGGTAGTGGTTCTACCACGACACAGTGAATCGTCCCAAAACACATAAACACATTAAAACATCAGCCCTAAAACAATTTCTTGATCTTCTACAATGATATTATTCTTACATAGATTATTAATTTAAAGCTCAACTTCTTCCCTAAATTAGTGTGTTTATTTGGGAGCTCAAACAATTGGATTTCAAGTAAGCTTTGAGCGGTCTACACCAACAAGTACTCACCCTCTAGTTAATAGCATATCACGTTATATTCACTGATATAACCTAAAATTTATAAATTCTAGAATTCAAAATATTGACTCTTTAAAAATCATTATGGTGGAACTAACTTGAACTACTATGTTTGGAGATACTCATTAAATTTATGAGGAAGATTTATCAACAAGTTGGGATATTAGTTAAAGTCTAGAATAGATCATCCTAATATTGAAAGTAGAGTTACCCAATCTATGGAAGAACAGTATTGATGAGTTTACTCTTGGATCAAGGTTGATCAAAATGATTATAATGAAATATGGTACTAATCAGGTTTAAATTGTTGACAACACCAAATCAACAAAGGTCCTATGCTATAGTTTAGCAAGAAGTTGTTGAGCCGCTGTAATTAGAAAAGTTCTTATTTGGATAACTTCCTCAAAATGTTTGTTATCATAAAAAACAAGGTAAGCACAAATCTTCTTATGCTAGACCTTTTGAAGTATTGGAAAAAGATTGACAAGATAACTATTGTCTTGTCCTACCTTTATTGAAGCTCCATATTTGCAATGTATTTTGTATGTCATTGTTAAGATGACGCATGTTGGATGAATCTCACATTCTTGGATAAAATGATAATGAGATTTCAACCCAAAGGATCACACGGGAAAATATAGGCATGGGTTGAGACATCATATGAAGTAGTATGTATTCAAAATGAACCATTGGTATAGGTACTTTGGTTCAAAGGTAGTAGTAAAGAAATTTTGGAATGGAGTCGGAAAAATCAAGCAAGAATTGCGATGTTGTTTTTCCGGAGGTTTATTATCGTGAGTAAGGAATGGAATGTTCTTTTAGGGGTTACTAGCATGAAAGTATCTTCTATTTATGTATAGATGATAGTTTGAGTGTGCATTCTTGCATTGTTATGAATTATTTTAGTTTTTCCTAGGTTCAAGGACGGAACTACTTTAAGGGGGTACTGATGTAATAATCCTCCTTTTAACTCTTAGAAATCTTAAACTAATGTGTGCTCTGTTTGATCTGCTTATTCGTGTTGACTTAGTTGATTGTTTGTAATGGTCATGCTAGTACGTAATGTGATTTATTCTCTTGTGGTTAGCTAGTCGTTTTGCAATTAGATCCCTTTAAGGGGGAAAGGTTGTGAAACTATAGGATTCATTATAGGTTTACACATATCTCCCGAAACTCTCTTTAAGGAGGGTGGAATGTATATTCAGTAATATTTTGATATTGTAATGTTTCTCGAAATTTGTGCTAAGATTGCTTAGCTATTAAGTAATCTCGGGTAACTTCGTTTTTTCCAAGATTGTATATATTTATAAGTTTCTAGTTGTCAAAGTAATCCATTAGTTCGTTTCGTAATCGTTAAGTAATCCCGTTTCTTAATGGAATGAAGATATACTTGTAAAAGTTTTTATCTCTTATACAAGCCAAATTGAATTTGTCTTCTACCATTCCTCCTATATAAATTCATGCCTTCCCTTCCATTTTTCACCTCCCTCCCTTCCTCTCGTTGTCTTGCTCCTTCACGACCTTCTTTCTTGTTGCTGGCCACCTTATCCAACTGAAGACAAGGCTCATCCTTCACCTCCTCTTTGGTGATTTCTTCTTTCCTTGTTTTTCTCTTTGTGTTGTGTGAGGTTTTGGGTAAAGGAGTCTAGGTTTAGTGGCTGACTTGTAGCTGGGTTGCTTGGGAAATCATAGATGGAATTTTGGCGGATTTTGGGCGAGATGAATGTTGAAAATTTGATATTGTGTGGGTAAGCATGTGGGTGGTTGGTGGTGGAATGGATGGGTTATCAAGGGTTCTGTTTTAAAGGTCGAATAACATGGTTGGTGGGTTGTTTTTCATTGATAAGAGGTGTGGGCTTTGTGTTGTGGGGTTCAATTATTTTGAGGGATGAAGTTATTTCGAGTCTAAACCTTTATTGTGTTTTCTAAGCCTAAGTTGTCTTTCCATTTATTAAATATTTTAATGTTGCTTAGGAAAGCATTCGTCAAGCTCATGTTTCACTTGTGCTATTGGAATTCCAATTTTGAGGTAAGTCTTTTAGACTTACTTAGCTTGCGATCGTGTTATTTGTTAAACTAGTAAATTAAATGTGTGGAACTCTATTTTGGATTATTACTCTATAATATATTTTCATACTCAAAAGTTATTGAAATGATTTCAATATTTTTTATTGTGTGCAACTTGGTATCTCCATGTGTGATTATAGACACTGCAAGCCGGTGAAGAAAAGACCCCCGGACATAGTCATGTGGAAACCACCTTAAAAATTTGATTGTTTTGGCAAATGCTCTAGTAGAGGATTAGCTGGGAAAAGAAGGGTGATCGAAAGAAAATGTGCACGATTTGAGCATGCACGCTGGCCGTTAACCATGTTTCTAAGGAAGGTCTGGGTTGCCTGAATTGGTGAATGATTATGGAATGGATTATGGAGAAGTTGTTGTTGGTTGTTTTGATATATGTTGCATGAGCATTACTTTAATAATCTCGTGCTTATGAGTTATTATTAAAATGAGTATCGTCTTGAGAATGTGATATGCCAATTGAGATAATTATGTGGTGTGATACATGTAAGCATATTGTTTGTGTATATACGAATAATTACTTGTCTTACTTTAATAACACATGTTTTGTTCTATACGTTTGATTTGCTTGTTTGGCCGATATTGGGATTGCTAGCTAAAGTGTTCCACTTCCAATGTTTTAGGTAACCATCATTGTATGGGGAGTATATAAGGAGATCACTTCTTGGATGATGATGCTCGATCTCGACATGACGTGTGTTAGTGGGAACTGAGAGCTTGAGACCCTAGTTGCAATTGATGAAACCCGAAATAAATCAACGCTAATATCGAGAAACGAGATTATTGATTCGAAAAAACAGACCCTTGCTTATATATCTATATATATATATATGCAAAATGTGAGATTATAACTGTGGGATTGCTCGAGATCTCCTTTGCGAGATTCAAGGTCTCTATCTGACAAGGTTCGAGACCTCTTTAATTACAGCGAGATTGCAACTAGTGAACTACGTTCGAGATATTTTTATTACAAATTGAGAGTAGCTGTCTATTTGAGGTTCGGGATCTTTTGAGAGCGATTTGCAGCTTGTGTACGACCTTCTTACATATGCGGGAGAGTTACTCTTGAGCGACTTGAAGTCTTTTTAGTGAGCTTCTCTTGATTGTAGCATGGTCTTCATAATTGTTTCAACACATTGATCTTCAACAAGCAAGATAGTTATTGAGTTAGACATGTTTTTGACCCTTGCTATAATATTTAGAAATATTTTAATATTTTAAAGTTTCTCGAAAGTCGTGCTGGGATTACTTAGCTATTAAGTAATCTCGAATAACCTCGTTTTTACCAAGATTTTATATATTAAAAGTTATCTAGTTGTCAAAGTTATCCATTAATTCGTTTCTTAGTTTAGAAGATTTTGCTTTGTTATATAATTCTCCGAAATGTTCACAACACAATATGAGTAAATAAGAGTATACTCGGCATGATCTCGTAAGGATCATTAAATAAATAAAAGAATAAAACCATTTATGCGATCGACATATTATCCGTATGAATTTAAAGGTCGGGATGTATATGTTAAGAATATACATACGAGTTGTTTTAAATATTTTCGTCCCATTTTTTAGGTGAATTCCGGTACACTGGCTACAAACACTTGTTAGACGTAAATGTTGACCTTTCTTATTTATGCTAGCTAACTCCACATTTGATAAGCTTGTTTGTTTTATGAGATAAGTGAAGCCACTTTATTTGACTAATTAAATATAGAATTGAATTTGACTTTGTATACACATATCTTTATGATTGTATGTGTAATATAGAGAGTTCACTAGCTAGTTGCTTTTTTTTTACTATTCAAACCAAATTGTAAAGCAATTTTATTGATATTTCATCTATCTTTCACCGCCTATGTACGTACTAGAATTAGTAAGCTGCTTCAATATCCCAAAGCTTCTCTTATTACTACACGACACCCTCTTCTCCTTCACTTCATGATATCATATAATTTCTTGCTCACCTTGGAACCTCTCTTAGATAGAAGGGAAGTTTGTTAGCCTCGTTCTCACGACCCTCATCGCCACTACCACCTCGGTTACTTATTTATAGCACGCCACACCGTCAACTCCTTGTCTCACTACCCATTGATCACCTTATCCTTCTCACCTCTTTCTTGTTCCACCACCAGCTAGCCACTCATGTAAAGGTCGACAACCACCATGATGTTCTACGGAGGAAGCTTGATGTTTTCTTACATGGAAAGGTTTCCATAAGTTAGCCAAGGAAGCTTGTCATCATAGTCTCGTCAACCTTCGTCGTCACCGTTGTCGATGCCGAGACTCCATCGCCATCATATTATTATACATCATCCGTGTGTGGTACTATATTTAAGCTCTTCTTCTATATTTAAGTTGAACGGTTGGGAGGCCAGGTTTAGTTGTACAGTTTTTGAAAAGAAGTATATATGGGAATTGGGTTTAATAAGTGTGTTGATATATGTTGTACGTTAAACTATGAAGGTTGAAGGAATTGGGCATATGGTTTGGTGTTGACTTTTTTTTTAAAGAATTTAATTCCTAAAAGGTTACATAGTATATATGCTTTTAGGAAGATATAAAGTTGATCATGTATGAAATTATAGATCTAAGAGTAGAAATGGGGTATTGAGATCTTGAAGGTACAGTTGAATCTTAAATTGAATTAGGAGTTACTTAATTTAATTACATTGGTTTAGAATAGGATAGAAACTAGTATTAGCTCTTGTACGTATACATATGCATGTACGGATGGTTGCTCATCAACTACAATTATGTTTGTGGTTAGGTTAGTTTATAGATTATAGTTACAATTAGTAGCTCTATAGTATATAAAATATTAATAAAAAAACATGTGTGATTGAATTAGTTAAAAACGAGATACTATGTGTACCTTGATATCGGATCCACTCGTGAGTTAGTCTACTTGAGTTTTTTCCTTTAACTTTGTCTTGAATTAGCTAGAACTGCCATTTCTTTAAAGTGTTACTCTTATTCCTAGACATCTACTGATAGGATGAATTTAGACATTAGTTTTAGGCTATATTTATGTTTAAATCTTAAGTAGTTGCATGCATTTTGCTTAGTATTAGTAGTTTTTGCATTCCGGTGTCTACTCTGTGTTTTCGTGTTTTTAGGTCGTTTTGAGGAGTAAGGATTGGCTAAGTTGAATGATTCAAGATTGAGATATTCAAGTGTCCTTTCCAAGGATATTTAAGTCATTTCTGATGATCATTAAAGTCCAAGAGGTTGTGGAAAAGAATGCTTAAATTCGGGCCATCCATTGAAGTTGTTGTTTCGACACCACTTTCTTGTAACACTTATTTGGGAGCTACAATGATCGGATGAAGCTGAATTTGGTATCATTGGAAAGCTAACTTGAGGAGCCACAATTCATATTTTTTCTCTGAGTCGAAATTCCCACTATAACGTGGTCAAAACGTCTTCCGAAAACACTATTGGAATGCTGTCAGAAGCAGGGCCGCGATCGCGGTCACCACTTACCGTGATCGCGATTTTCCACGACAGCGAAGATCCAAAACGGCGATTTATCTATCTATCTATTATATTTGTTTCCTTTTATTTTATTATTCCGTGTGTTTTGAGAAACTATTTAAGCCTATATTTTAGCCTTTGTTTGGGGACATCTATCTCTTAAACCTAATTTCTATTATTCTAGTTTGTATTCTCCCTATGAAGAACTAACTCCTTTAATTCTATTCAAGTTGAAGCTTTTGGATTCAAGTCTATTGTGAGATTCTTTCTCAAGTTTATTCCTTACAGGTTATTTCAATTCTCTTGTGCTTAATTTATATTGATTGTGTTGATTTCTGCTTGTCTGGCCAACTAGTTGGAATTAATACTCTCTATTGCTAGATCTAGGTTTTCTCGTAGCAAAACCTAATCATTGTACCAACTCAATGTTTTAGGACTTGTTGGACAAAAACCATTGGGAAAGAGATTTGATTGCATGCTTATTGTTTGACTCATTGGAACTCAATTTGCATGTATCCTATATATCCTTGCTCCTACTGCTAGTATCGTTATTATTCATGATCGTTTCATGTTTGTTTTGATATTAAGTATTTACTTGACTTGTTGGCTTGTTTATTATATCTGATCAAGATAGAAATAACCAAAGGAAATAACTTGTTTGAATCTATGATCAATAACTTGATGATGAAAGTGGATATTTGAATAGAATTGCTTTTCCTAAATTGATAAAAACTCAATCTTTGCTTTGTTTGATTGCTTGCTTTGTTTATTTGAATTCCTTAGTTTAGAATATTAATCAAAATCCCCTTTTTGTTACTATTAAGTTGATAACAATATTACTTTGAATTACAAGTGTCTCTTGGGTTCGACCCCGACTTACCAGCTATACTAGTTGTGTAACTAGGGATTTATTTTTGATTTGGCACGACGACTTTCAGCCAGTCAAATTTTGGCGCCGTTGCCGGGGACACTTGTGTAATTCTGAGTTTTTATTTTTATCAACTCTTGTGTGGACCTCTCTTACAATCCACACTTGTGCTGCTAATGAATGGCTAAATTTGAATGTAGACAATCACAGGATGAGTTACTATCTGATGCTACTTGTGACGATGAGTTACTTTCTGTTTTGAAGAATGACATCGACTTTTCATTCTTAGATTATGAATTTGATAGATATTGTAATAACTGCGGTTTTTAAGGATATTTTTGAATTTTTCTCGGATATCCTTTAACCTCTTTGTCCTTTTTAACGCTTAATCCAATGTTTTTGTTGGAGATTAAATCCTACAAAATTCTTAATAATATCCTAAAATCACAAAGAAATGATTTTATGGATCGGTGTGAATTCTAGGATTTTTCGGTGGAAAAAGTATATTTATTGGATAAGCCGTCTTTTTAATTATGTATTGTAAAGGATTTAAAATACGAAACGGAAGCCTTAAAAATTGAAGGTATCAAGATAAAATCATGGAAAATTGGTTTTATTGGTCTACATTATTTAGGGACGTTTTTCGTTTAGTAAGTTTTTCCATCCGAGGTACATAATTTTACCGCTTTAACGCGAGTCCCGTTCCGAGACGGAAAATCCCGTTTTAACCGACCTTCTTTTGCTTTGCTTAGTGGCGGAGGGACTCCAGTTGGATAGAGACAATCTTCTTTCTCGTTTTATGAGTATGGATTGAAACAAAGGAAGAGAGTTCGAGAACGAGACGACGACGGACTCCACCGGCTGCTCCCCTTCTTCCCCCGACTTCCCCTACCACCACCTAGCTCCTCCTTCACCTCATCCTCTTCTTCTCGTGAGGCTCGAGCTATTAAAAACCAGAACCGATGAGAGGTCGAGAACGATGGTTTCGGGAGAAGAATTTTCTACACCGCCAGCGATCGTCTCCTTCTCCTCCGCCTTCCTCTGCTCCTCCACGTTCTCTTCCGGTCTTGTTGGATGATGCTGCTGCACAGAGGAGGCTGAACCAACGAGAAAAAGCTGGGCAGAACGATGGACTCGGGAGGAAAGAATTCACCGTCGGCTCTCTTCTTTGCTTTGCGTGCAACGCCGCCGTTGACCGCCAACCCATCCGATTACCACCCACCGCAAGGGCCGCTGCCGGGCAATACTCGACCACCCTTGGGCTCGGGGATCTATCCACTATCGAGCAGAACGACCCATGGGCTCGAGTGAAGGTATATACGATCGAAATTAATTAGCGGGTTGATTGCGGAGCCACCGTAAGGGCCTTTCAGTTCCACTTTGCTAATTAAATTTATGGTTTTTATAATCTTGACGTTGATACGGTCTCACAGGTTCAAACCGCTCAAGAAACGGACGTCAGGATCTTCAGTTATAGTGAATACAAGTTTTGGATATCGATTGGCAGGTAAAGGACTTCGGATAATTATTCCGGATTCGTTGTTAATCCGTTTGATCCGAGATTTGCTAATCTTTAAGAACTGTTGCTAATGAAAAAATTTTATTTAGAAAATTGTTTCAAAAGTGAAGCGGATAATTTGTTATAATTCCGCCAAGATGGCTCCTTAAAGCATGATAACTAAGGATTTATTATATATCGATATTCGGAAATTAAATCGTTTACCGATTAGGAAGTTGTAGGAGTTAAGTATACAACTAATAAGTGTTTCCGTGAGCTCGTTGTTGAGAAATCATTTTGTTATATTTGGCAGAAGGATGATAAAGATTACGGTTGGAATTGCTAAGGACGTTGAGCACGCCTTCTAAGGCAAGCGGACGATTCTCTCTTGCATTATGGTTATTAAATGAGGAATTGAATCCCATTTAATATTTGTCTTGGGAACAACTTGTGTGCTTAATAAAATATGATAGGTTGTTATATTTGTTAGAAATAATGACCATGTTGTTTATTCAATTTTGCGGTAGAACTGGATTTAGGTCCGTTATGGGTGACCTTGGATGCTGTCTCACGCTGAGACATTATTATTGAATTAAGGTAGTTTCAGGGAGGGGAACGTGGTTCCATATCCTCTCTTTAAAACAATATTACATTAGGAGGGGCCTAATCCTAATGGTGGGTCATGACTCTTCCCCTGCTCTTCGTGTGAGAGGGGTGATGCACACTCTAGCTAAGTACAATTGGCACGGTGCAGTGTAGACGACAGGGTAATAGGCCTCTCTGATCTCTACCTCACCATATGCAAATGAAAGATCAAGGATAGCTTAAGTCCTGTGATCTTGGTACAAGGTAGATGACTATGGATGAAATATTCTGATGATCTCTACAATACCAAAAAATTTCGACAGTAGTTCGAGCCGATTAAAAGCCACCAACTTGGTTGTGAAAAGTTTTGAAAGTAATATAAGATAAGTGTGTTAGGCACATTAATATACCTGAATGGTTCGTCCAGTGGGAAGGCCATTCTTGCTCCCGGTTATGAATGATTCTTAATCAAACTTTGATTAAGTTAATCTGAATAGTCGATGGAGGCTTTACAAAATGTTATGTGATTAATATGAGTTCCCAACAATTGTTTATGCTTCTTAAAAGAAACCACAAGCGGTGGTGTTCTCTCTCTTGATTATGTGAGTCTCCTTCTTATTCTCTATAAGACTGCTAACGGTTGGATCATAATCCGATTCTAATCGGATTTGGATGCCAATATGTTTAGTTACAACCATAAGAACGAAGTTAGATTCTCCGCTTGCTAGTCTTTCATTAGACTAACCCGTCCATCTTCTTTTCTTTTATATGGTCGGTTGGTGTCCACCGTTGGCTTACGGCACATCAGGTTTTTCTTGGAAGTTGATTCAAGAGGCGGATTCAGAAGTTTGAAGCTCCAAAAGTTGAAGAAAGGTTTCCAATTGCTATACTTGAGTGAAGATCATGATTGAACTACTTCAAAGCAAAGTTGAGTTTCAGAAATAAGAACTCAAGGAAGACTTGATGAAGATTTTGTTTAAATAGAAGGTTGTTCTATTTATTTATTCTTGTAAGTTAAGGTTTGTGTAAGACCTTTTATGTGTTTTTCCGCTGTAATATTCAACTTAAGTTTGTTAGGTTTTCAAATGGTTTCATTTACCTTGTTTTAGTTTGTTCAGTCAGTATAAAGCCTTAAGTAGCTTCGGTTTAGTCTTAATCGGGGTTACTGGCGGTAATACCTCCAGGGTAGGAAGGGGGTGTTACAGATATCATGAGATCCTAGCTGATTTGAGTGCTTGCTGTGAATCCCCTGTTGATGCTTTGGCCATTGGGCCTATACCACTAACTCTCCCTAGCGAGACAGTCCTTCCTTCTGTAGTGCAGGCACCACAAATTGAGCAAAAACAGTTTCCTGAACATCTTAACTATGCTTTCCTTGGAGAGGGTGATACATTACCTATTATTATCTCTAACAAACTCTCCAAGGAGCAAGAAGTAAGATTGTTGCAGGCACTCGAGGACACCAATAAGCTTATAGATACAAGTGAGCCTAAGATTGGTGCTAGATATTACTCGAAGTTCATTTTTGAAGAAAGTGGTAATGATGACAAGTACTTTGACCCATACTATAAGTATTTTCTAACATCACCACTTGTGTTGAATTTGTTTGAGCATATACCATCTCATGAGAATTGGTCTCACATGTTTGATAAGTTGAAGCGGTTTTTGAATGGGTTGTTATTCAATTTCATTTATCCTTGTGCTACTTATGTTTTTGTGAGATGTGTTCACAGGCTTTTGACAGGTTGTTAAGGGCATTGACAATGTCTAATCTTGTGAATTCATTGCTCTCCATCTACTCGTGTCCTCACCACCAGACCGTTGTCACTTTGAACCTCCTCCATATTAAAAAGAGTAGATGATTTTGTGAGTGTTCTCTCTTCCTTTCTCTTTTATTTTATACATTGGAGACAATGTATTGTTTAAGCATGGGGGAGGGAAACATTTACATGTTAGTATAGTTTTGCATTGCATATAGTTTAAATTCTTGCAAAGCATGTTTGCATTCATAATTGCATAAAAAACAAAAAAAATCAGAAAAATAAAAAATAAACCAAAAAAAATCATGCATTTTAGGTTTGTCATATTTTCCCTATGCAAAGGAACCACTTGTCCTCTAATATTTTTGATGATGATTTTTGCCCCTTAACTTGCTTGGATTGCTTGAAGCATGATAATGTTTATTTCTTTAAGAGCATGTTTTGATAATTTGATTGAGTATGTATATCCTTGAGATTTAAGTTACACGGAAGTTCTAGGCAAAATTTACCTTGTGAGATTATTTTTTTGGCCTTTCTAGGACTATGCATCTATGCGTCCTCTTTTTCATTGTGTGATTCTCACTTTGATTGCTTCCTCTAGAACTTGCATTTAAATATCTTTTTCAAGCCTGCATTCATGACTTTTGCGTATGCCATTAAAATGATTGAGGCATTGTTTTATTAGCCTATTTTTCTCTTATCCACCCTTACATATGTTCTTTCTTTGAAAGCCCCTTTCTAAGCCTTAATAGCCTTATTTTTAAAAGCTTCACAAAATGAATCCAGAGCCTTATATAAGGGAATTGGAGTAGTCTCAATCACAATGCCACTACCGTTTAGGTAATTTAAGAACGGACTCCTCCTATTTATCTGTTCTGTATTTCTTATGGGCTGCTTGACCCATCCGGAAATTAGATTTTTATTTAATTTGTTTTGTGGTTGTGAGCCAAGTATGGGGATTTGAAAGAGCAATTGGGGGATGAGTAGTTGAATTTGAAAATTGAGGGTGAATAAAAGAAAAATAATGAGCTTTAAACTTGAAGTCTTCAATTGGTTAAAAAGGAAAAAATTATATGAGAGTTGAAGTAACAAGAAGAGAAAAAAGAATCAAAGTGAAGAAAAAAAAAGAGAGGATCAAATGGAGTTAAGTGACTAGGAGTTGGGAAAGAAAAAAGAATTGAAGTTTGGTGTTGCTTTAGAATTGAGTTGAGTCTTGATTCCCGGATTTAGCACCACAAGACCAAATGATTCCCTACCAAATTCTTATTTCCATAACCCCATTACAACCCTCAAAAGACCTCATGATTTTTGTTGTATGCATAGTCTCTAGCGGTGGAGAATTAGAACACTGATGCAAACTTATGGTAGTCAGGCTTTCAAAGTTGAGTTTTGAGCGAAACACATATTTACCTTTAAACACATGAGTGAGAGTGAAATCACATGTTCCTAGTGAGGTTTAGAATGGATGTGTTTACTTGATCTATTTGGATGCCAAAATACATGTTATGATGTCGATTATTGAATCATGTCTCTTGTTATTCTTGCTTAAGCGTTTATCAAAGTGGATGCATGAATTGCTTGTTTGTGGGGTGTTGAATCTATTTCTTGCTTGAGGACAAGAAAGGTTTAAGTATGGGGGAATTTGATAGGATGAACTTAGGCATTAGTTTTAGGGCATATTTATGTTTAAATCTTAGGTAGTTGCATGCATTTTGCTTAGTATTAGTAGTTTTTGCATTCTGGTGTCTACTCCTGTGTTTTCGTGTTTTTAGGTCGTTTTGAGTAAGGATTGGTTAAGTTGAAGGATTCAAGATTGAGATATTCAAGTGTCCTTTCCGAGGATATTCAAGTCATTTCTGATGATCATTAAGGCCCAAGAGGTTGTGGAAAAGAATGCTTAAATCCGGGCCATCCATTGAAGTTGTTGTTTCGACACCACTTTCTTGTAACGCTTATTTCGGGAGTTACAATGATCGGATGAAGCTGAATTTGGTATCATTGGAAATCTAACTCGATGAGCTACAATTCATATTTTTACTCCGAGTCGAAATTCCCACTCTAAGGTGGTAAAAACTTCTTCCGAAAACACCGTTGGAATGCTGTCAAAAGCAGGGCCGTGATTGCGGCCACCACTTACCGCGATCGCGGTTTTTGATGTCCGCTTTTTAGCTAGGTTTTGAGTGTCTAGATAGATTAGATTTAGTTGGTTTTCGTGGTTAAGTTTTAGGTTTTTGAGTCTTTTTGCTTTAGTTTTCGTATTTCCTTGAGAATCGGAAACTACGCATATTTTGTGTCTTTTATAGGTATTTTGGAGCGTAACCGAAGAATTTGGAGTACCATATGAAGAGGTGGACGAACTATGAAGAGAAGTTAAGGAAGGAGGCAGGAAAAAGAGTAGAATCAAGCCAAAGGAGCTCGTGCACAAGCCAAGGCAATCCAAGAACGACCCAACAAGGTCGTGCACGAGCCTACACATGTCAAGATCGACCCATCCCAAAAGACAGCCCTCAGGACCGACCCCAGGGGGGTCGAGAACGACCCTATATGGGTCGTGCATATCGCCGACTCTTGCATTATTCCGAGATCTTTGTATTATATTCTATCTTTTATTTTAGGAAGTAGTTTTATCTTGTTTCCTAGTATAATTAGGCCTCTTTTTTCTCTATAAAAGGGGGGCTAGACCTTCTAGTTTAGAGATCTCTTTTCTAGCTTTTGATTTGGAGATTAAGAGGAAGACTTGGAGGAAGTTGGAGAAATTTGTAAGACCTCTTGTTTTTAATTTGATGTTTCGATTTATTTTTATGATCATGTCTTCTTCTTCCTTCTCCATGTGTGAGTAGTTTTCTTAGATTCTAGGGTTGGGTGAAAACCCAACACAATCATGCATGCCTAAACTTGAATTCATGACTTGAATGCTTGAAGATCATATTTATCTATCTTGTGCTTAATACCTTTGCGAAAGTTGAGGCAATATCTTGCAATTAACCTAAAAGCGAAAGTGTAAAGTTGATTGTTTGATTAGATCTAAATAGGATTATTTGCGAAAGTTGATATTCCTAGGTTGAAAGATAGATAGAAAGTTGTTTAATTTACGACAGTTGATTGAATAACTTGAATTGTTTGCGACAGTTGACTTTTCTATGATCTAGATTGCATGATAGTTGTGAATTCTTGTTGAAAGCATGTATGGTTGTTGTTGTGGTAACCCTACCCTAGGATTGCTCTTTTTATACTTGATTAAAACCCATTAAGTTGATTCGATCTCGACCCCATAAGGTCGTGTTCGACCCTTAGTCCCTCGTTTGTTCTCTTGCTTTCCTTAGTTTATCAACTAATCTTTGGCACAATTCTCATTCCCGTGGACGAACCTGACTTCACTGTACTCAGCGGGGTCTTGAATATAAATTTATTTGTTCAAGAATCCCTTCAACAAATTGGCGTCGTTGCCGGGGAGTGAGCAATAGTGCCTAGTTTAGTTGATATTTGGGGTTTGGGACTAGCCCTTACCCCTTTGTTTTTATTTAATTTGTTTTCTTTATTTTTTGTTCGCAGTATATGCCTTCTCGTTCTTCCCGAAGAACTCTTGAGATTGACTACTACAGCGAACCTGAGAGGTCCTTCCACAATCGTTTGAGAGAACAATGAGCAATGGCCGACGCTGAGGCTATGGCTCGACAAATGGAGGAACTTCGCACTCAAATGCAGTGCTTGCAAGCGGAACGAGACGCTTCAGATGCAGCTGCACAGCGATTTTAGGAGCAACTGCACGTTATCCCAAGGAATGCCAAACAATACATGCACCCAGAACTGAGGGTGCCCGAATCGGCGATAGTGCTCCCGGAGATCGACCGCACTTTTGAGATTAAATCTCACTTCATATCCTTAATAAAGCGTTCTCAATTTGAGGGGAAACCCACTGAATGTCCAATGGAGCATATTAAGAACTTTACTGATTTATGTGACACTATTGTTGCTGACAATGTCTCGTTTGAATATGTTCTCTTGAAGGCTTTTAAGTGGTCTCTTGCAGGAAAAGCTTTGAGTTGGTTGGAGAGTTTGCCACCAAAATCTATCACGACGTGGAAGGCTTTGCATGATTTATTCATGACCAAGTTCTTTCCACCGGCAAAAACAACGGAGCTTAGGAAGCGCATCACCTCCTACCATCAACTTCCAAACGAGACGCTTGTGGAGACATGGGAACGATTCCAAGAGCTTCTACGCCAATGCCCTACTCATGGGCAACCTCCTTATGTTCTCCAAGAGATATTCTTTCAAGGCATTAATGCGGCTACCAAAGATCGCATTAACCTTCACACTGATTGTGGGTTCATCGACATGACTCCAGAAGAAGCATGGGCATTATTGAACAAGCTCACCAATTATGATGCCATGTACGAAACCCAACAAGCTAAGCCAATGGCGAGGAAGCTGTATGAGCCACAATCCGAGGTGGTTGATCGGGATGTGAAGTTCCAATTCATGCAGGATGAGATCAATCGTTTGAAAAAGCAAGTAAGTTACTTTAAATCTTCTCAATCTTGCCAAGAATGAGGGTCTTCTGCCCATACTACTTCCAATTGCACTAACTTGCAGCAAGTACGAGCAGTTGAGGCTTATGAGGAGGCAAACTACATGAGAGGTTCCTATAGGAACCAAAACAATTATGCAGGGAGGAGCAATGCTCAACCATCTTGGGAAAATTCCAATTATGACCAATACAAGCAACCCCAACAAGAGCAACGTCCCCCTCCCTACCGCCCTCCGGGTTATCAAGAGCCACCGTCATGGGTACAGGGGCTGCAAGAAGGAATGAACGGAGTTCGATCTGAGGTCCAGACCGGGATCAACGGAATACGAGTCGAGTTTACCACACAAATGAAAGGGGTTAATGAAAGATTGGGAGAATTTGACTCAGGGAGAAAGAACATCGAATCCCAATTTGGACAACTAGCATCTCAAATCCCGAGACCTCATGGACAACTCCCGGGTCGTCCCGAGGAGAATCCTAGAAACCGAGCAAGCCATGGAGAAGTCCGAGCCATGCACCTAAGGAGTGGCAAGGAGTTACCCGAGCCAACCAAGCAAAAAGAGAAGGAGCCAGCCTCAGGACCGACCCTGTCAGGGTCGTGCACGACCCCAACTGAGGTTGGACCTCTTAGGACCGACCCTACAATTACTCCAATAGGGTCGAGCACGACCCCCATAGGGGTCGATCCAGAGAGTACTAATAACAAAGAGGAAGCGGAGATCAACCCTCCAAGGGTCGAGCTCGACCACCCTTTGCCAGGTAAGTCTTCTAACCCTTCTCTTCTCATTCAATCTCCATCTTAAGTACTTCCTTTCCCTTCTAAAAAAACCAAGGACTTAACGGAAGGTAAGTTCAAGCGCTTTGTTAAGTTGCTTCAAGGTTTAAATCTTTCCATTCCTTTCGCTGAGGCTTTGAATGAAATGCCTGCTTATACTAAATTCTTGAAGGAGATCTTATCTAGAAAGCGATCCATGTCAGAATTAACAAATGAAGTAAGATCGTTGGAGCTCCCCGAGAAGCTAGGCGACCCAGGTAAGTTCGCTATTACAATTGGTATTGGAGCTTACCGTTTCAAAGCTTTGTGTGATCTAGGTGCTAGTACGAGTTTGCTCCCACTTTCAATTTGGTCCAAAACCAACATGGGGCCCTTAGTACCGGTGAACATGAGGCTATACATGGCGGATGGGTCGTGTGTCAAACCAACGGGAATAGTGGATGATTTCCCGGTTCAAGTTGGGAAGTTCTTTGTGCCCAATGATTTCATAGTGATGGAGATGCCTGAAGATCCCGTGGTTCCCATTATTCTCGGACGACCATTCTTAGCCACAGCGGGAGCCATCATTGATGTCAAGAACGGTCTTCTCACCTTTAATATTGGAGAAGAAGTGGTTGAGTTTCGATTCAATCCAACCATGAAGGAGTCAAATCAAGAGGAGATCAAGATGCTATGCACGCGCTCCAACTACATTGAGTGCAACAACCCAATGGAGAAATTATTGACTTGGGATCCTCTACCACACGATCTTAGGGTTTCAAGACCGACTCTCCAAGGGTCATGGACGACCCTCCTGGACGATAGTAAAGAGCAATGTCTTGTCTTGGATGTACTCAAGGCGGAAATTGAGGAAGAAGTTAATCTGCCCGAGCCTACTCCCGAGCTTAAGGAGCTCCCCGACTCTTTGAGGTACACTTTTCTTTGTCCTAATTCTACTCTTCCCGTTATTATTAATGCTAACTTGAGTATGGAAGAGGAGAATAAATTGCTTAATGTGCTTAGGACCCATAGGAAAGCCATAGGGTATTCATTAGAGGAACTTAGTGGTATTTCACCCTCTTTGTGCATGCATAGAACTTATATGGAGGATGATCATAAACCCACTATTGAGCATCAACGTAGGCTAAACCCTAACATGAAAGAGGTAGTGAAAAAGGAAATTCTGAGGATGTTAGATGCCGGTATCATATTTCCTATTTCCGATAGTAAATGGGTTAGCCCCGTACATGTAGTTCCTAAAAAAGGGGGGATGACGGTTGTTGAAAATGAAAAAGGGGAGTTGATTCATACTAGGACCACCACTAAATGGAGAATGTGCATAGACTATAGGAAACTTAATAGTGCTACTAGGAAGGATCATTTTCCACTCCCCTTCATTGACCAAGTCCTAGAACGCTTAGCCCAACACGATTGCTTTTGCTATTTGGATGGCTATAGTGGTTTTTGGCAGATTCCCATTCACCCCGATGATCAAGAGAAGACGACATTTACTTGTCCGTATGGGACATTTGCATATAGGAGGATGCCTTTTGGGCTGTGCAACGCCCCGGCCACCTTTCAAAGATGTATGATGGCCATCTTCTCCGACATGATTGAAGAAATAGTGGAGGTATTTATGGATGATTTTTCAGTTTATGGTTCCACTTTCGATTCATGTCTTGCTAATCTCCTTAGAGTCCTTAAAAGATGTGAAGAGACTAACCTTGTGCTTAATTGGGAGAAGTGTCATTTCATGGTTAGAGAGGGTATTGTCTTAGGACATCTAGTGTCTAAACGCGGGATAGAGGTGGACAAGGCAAAAATTGAGCTTATTGAGAAATTGCCCCCTCCATCCTCCGTTAAAGACGTTAGGAGCTTTTTGGGGCATGCAGGTTTCTATAGACGCTTTATTCAAGACTTTTCTAAGATTGCTAAACCATTGACTAACCTACTAATGAAAGATGTAGTGTTTAGCATGTCTCCAGAATGTCTTGAAGCATTTTACAGGTTAAGGAAATGATACGTGATTGCCTCGGATTACTCCTCAGAAACCTCGTATTTGACCACACAGGAACCCGATCTTTCCAATAAACACTTCAAACCTACAAAAGCTTTCAACTTTAGAACTCCTTGTGATGCAAGTAACAATGAAACCGATTTGAATGAATGAAATTGAACCGATCTGATTTATTGATATTCAATTTGATAGTTCAAACGGATTGGCTCTAACGCTAAATCCGAATGATTAACTAGTTTGATCTTTAACAATCACAACTAGAACAATCTAATTGAATGAACTATAACTCAGATTCGAACAAGAGAGAGAGAGATCGAGAATGCTATTATCGACGAAGGCTGTTGATGCTCGAACCACACACAAGATACAAATTGTATTTTTGAGCCCAAGGACTAGATAAACCTTTCTTAGGGTTTATCTAATCTCAAGCTGATTTTTATTGAATGAAAATGCAAAGTATAAGTAGAGAATACAAAAGCTAATCCTTGAAGAGCAAGGCAACTAGGAGGCTGGCCCTATAGATAGAAGATAGCTTCTTATCTTGCTTCCAAAGATATAATAAAATATCTATAAGTATATCTATCTAGATTCCCTTAATTAAATAAATCATGGCTGACTTATTTAATTAAAAAATATCTCTAACAAACTAAAAATATCTAAAAATATCTCTAACAATCAGGAGAGAGAATATTCAACCAACTAACATCAGCCTATTGATTGAATTTCTCGACATTATTTAAAATAGAAAATCGTTCATAAATAAAATAAATAAAGATAGAAATTTAGACTAAAGATAAGATTCCCGTAAGACTTGAACATCTCTCACTAAAACCCCGTTTTCGGCCCTTTACTGTTGGATTCTGAATTTGATGTAAACTACAAAGTTGTAGAACTTTTAATTATCTTTCCAACGAGTACTTAACGGACTTGAGATGAATTTTCTAACGCAAGTTATGACCAGTTTACTGAGCACTATTTTCCATTTGACGGATCTCTTAACTTTTCGAACTTTCAAGACTTCATCCTCTTCCTTGGTGGCCTTGGACGCCATTGATGAACATAATCAAAGAATAATATGGAATCCATGAAAATCTTCTTGAACTTGAATGATCGGGACCTTAGTAAAGGTCTTGGTGTTTGGCCTCCATTCGTCTTTAACGAATCATTCGCTTGGATCCTCCCTTGATTTGTATCAGGAAAGCCCTTGTGACGGCCCCCATTATGCAATTACCGGATTGGTCACTTTCCTTCGAGATCATGTGTGATGCTAGCGACTATGTCATAGGAGTGGTACTTGGACAGCGGAAGGACAAGAAGCTTCATGCCATCTACTATGCCAGTAAGACGCTCGATGAAGCCCAGAGTAAGTACACTACGACCGAGAAAGAGTTTCTCGCCGTGGTGTTTGCTTTTGAAAAATTTCGCTCTTACTTAGTAGGTTCTAAGGTGATTGTTTATACTGACCATGCTGCGGTTAGATTTCTAATGGCGAAAAAAGACGCCAAGCCTAGGTTGCTTCGTTGGATGCTTTTATTGCAGGAATTCGATCATGAAATCCGAGACAAGAAAGGAGCAGAGAACTTAGTGGCGGATTACCTATCCAGACTGCCCCTTGAGCATATCCAGGAGTCCGGCGGATCAATTCCCATCAATGATACTCGCCCCGACGAGACACTATTGCAAGGCAAACAAGAGCCCTATAGAGATAAGAGTGGTGGGGAAATCAAGCATTCAGGACCGACCCCGCCGGGCTCGAGCACGACCCCAATGGAAGTAGGTTGCCTCAGGACCGACCCTCCAAGGGTCATCATACGGTCGTGCACGACCCTTGTCGGGTCGAGCACGACCCCAGTCCTCGAATCACACTTCGAGCACGACCCGCCTGGCTCGTGCACGACCCTAACCCAAGGTCGAGCAGGTAAGTTTTCTTCACCCTTTTTGGTTCTTTCAAGTTCCGATAATTTCAAATCTTTACCTTCTCCCTCTACTTCTATTCTTTCTTTATGTGGGTCAAAGCCCCCTTGGTTTGCGGATTTTGCTAACTATATTGTAGGAGGCGAGATTCCGGCGGGTTTAACCCCTAAAGCCAAGAAGAAATTCCTCCACGACGTCAAGCACTATTATTGGGATGATCCCTACTTGTTCAAGCAAGGAAGCGATCACATATTCCGACGTTGTATTCCGGATGATGAGATTGAAAGCGTCATTCGCCATTGTCACACTCTACCAACGGGAGGCCATGCTAAGGGATTCAAGACCACGGCGAAGATTCTTCAAAGTGGCTTCTATTGGCCAACCATTTTTAAAGATGTACAGGAGTTTGTGACGAAGTGTGACGAGTGTCAGCGTTCCGGCAACATTACTTGGAGAAATGAGAACCCGCTCACCGGTATCTTAGAAGTTGAGCTTTTTGATGTGTGGGGGATAGACTTTATGGATCCCTTCCCTTCATCGGGTCCTTATAAGTATATCCTTGTAGCGGTTGATTATGTCTCCAAATGGGTGGAAGCCATTGCCACAAAAACAAATGATGCTCGGGTGGTTGCTAAGTTCATGAAATCAAATATTTTTCCCCGATTTGGATTCCCCCGAGTTCTTATAAGTGATGGGGGCTCACACTTCATTGAAAGGAGCTTTGAAGCTCTTTTGGCCAAGTATGGGGTTTCTCACAGAGTGGCCACACCATATCATCCTCAAAAAAGTGGTCAAGTGGAGGTCTCAAACCGTCAAATAAAGAGCATCTTAGAGAAAACGGTGTCCCGGTCAAGGAAAGATTGGTCTTCAAAGCTTGATGACGCTTTATGGGCATACCGCACCGCTTACAAGACGCCACTCCGCACCACTCCTTACAACTTGGTGTATGGCAAGTCTTGTCACCTACCCGTCGAGCTTGAACACAAAGCTTTATGGGCTCTCAAGGAGCTCAACATAGACCTCGATGCAGCCGGAACAAAACGATTTATGGACTTACAAGAATTGGAAGAATTGAGGCTTAACGCCTACGAGAATGCCAAAATCTATAAAGAGAGAACTAAAAAGTGGAATGACAAGAAACTCGTTCCAAAACACTTCAAAGCCGGTGATCAAGTACTCCTTTTCAACTCTAGGCTCCGACTTTTTCCGGGGAAGTTAAAGACTAGATGGAGTGGACCATTCACGGTTCATCACATTTATCCACATGGGGCGGTTGACCTTATAGATGAGAACGGAGCGATTTTCAAAGTCAACGGGCACCGCTTAAAGAAGTACTATGCCAAGGTGGAATTGGATGAAGAAATCCGAGCCACATGGGCTCTCACCACCTCGGACTAAGCTCCGGTAAGCCGTCAAGCTAATGACGTTAAACAAAGCGCTTTCAGGAGGCAACCCGGTTCTTAGATTAGTTTTATTATTATTTATTTCTTTTATTTATTTTTATTTATTTATTTATTTTATTTTATTTTATTTTATTTAGATTAGATTTTATAACTTTCTTTAGACTAGGTTAGCATACATATTTTCGGGAAGGAATTTTTGTGGGATTTTTGCAGAGTCATATGCTTACAAAGACGGATCAAAAAGACGGGAGAGGACGACTTTTCAAGAGGAGCAATTTAAGGTATTTTTTTTACCACCTCCTGGGGGGTCGAGCACGACCCCCTAAGGGTCGTGCACGACCCCAGACGGACATTACAAAACTGCCCTCTTCACAAAGCTATCTATTTTCTTATTTTTTTATTTTACTTTCATCCAAACACAACCCAATACCCCTCTCTTCTACCTCATTCCATTACCCCAACACAACTCCTTCTCCATTGCCTCCCTCAAGCTCTCTCTTTCACAACCCTCTTCTTTGTCAAAATTCACAAAATCACCCCACCATAGCCACCCCACCACCACCAAACCGCCACCATCAAGCCACAGCAGTCTCGCACGAGAACCACCAGCCCGGATCAAGTCCAAGCAGTCCGTGCTCGACCTCCACCCCCTCGTCCCAAATCTAGATCTAGTTCGAGATCGACCTCCAATTTCATTATTTTTGCTCAAAACTCGGATTTTCGGTATGGATCTCTAACCCTCTACTCTTGATTTTGCCTATTAATGGTTGATATTGAATTTTTAGGGTTGGATTTGCATAATTTGGGGATTTTTTGATTTTGGGTAGAAATATGGAATTTGCTTGCATAATAATTGTTGTTTCGATTTGTGCATGCTTTGGTTTGTATTGACGTGAAATCTAAGGAGTATTATGGTTACAATATGATACTTGGGGCCATTGGGGGCTAGATCCGAATTTTGGGTAGAGGTTGAAGACAAAGTACATTACCAGGTGGTCGTGCACGACCCCCTTAGGGTCGTGCACGACCCTATCAGAAAACCCAATACCCAGGACCGACCCCCAAAGGGGTCGTGCACGACCCCCTTTGGGTCGTGCCAGTACTCTTGTTGTGTAAAATTAGGTGGTTTTTGCTAAGTATTGCATGCTAGGTTGAGAATTGATCCATGCTTTCGCGTCTTTATATATCATGTCTCGCCTTCGTTGTGCCACGCTTAATTGATAAGCCTGCAATACTTACCTTTGAATAAGTATGGGGTGTATTATGTGGAGTTGGTGTTTGATGAATGTAGGTACCATGGCCTCCACTTCTCGACCCGCCAAGAAGTCAAAGAAAAGTGACAAGCCCGAGCTCGACCAATACCACCTGGCCTCCACATTCCAAAAGACGTTCAATGTGTGCCTTGATCTCAAGCATCGAACGCGATGGTATTGCAAAGAGGATGGGCAACGGTTGCACATCCACGATGATTTGATGGAGGCTTTCACCTATTAGGGGGGAGAATTTGCTTCAATGGAAAAATCACCACTATTCCATACTCACTTGTGAGTTTTTGGCTACCTTCACTACCTCTATCAAGAGCCCTCACACTGGTGGTAAGATCCAATTTTAGCTCGGGAACAAATGGTTCAAGCTCACCTTGCAAGAGCTTAATGATGCATTCGGGTTCCCTAACCCGATTTACGATGCCAAGCGTGAGCCCGACTCCCTATTGACATGGAGTTACTTATCCGTAAAACAAGAAAGCTCTTTCCACAATTTGCCTAGCAAGGATTTAGCCAATCCGCTCTTTCGGATCATTCTTCGCATCTTAGGGAGCACGGTCTAACCAAGGACCGAGTTATCTAGGCCAAACAAAAGGGAGGTCTTGATGCTGAGAACAATGTTATTCTCTTCCCCCGAGCCTCTCAACATTGGTTTCGAGTGGAAGAGAAGTGTGGATGATTTTAAGGCTAAGTCGGATTCGGTCTACTTTGGAGGGATGATTGCTCGGCTAGCCCACAACCTTAACGTCAACATGAAAGCTTATTCGGGGGAGAAGCCGATATTTGTAGACATTTTGTTTCTCATTAATGCAAAGCTAATATCAAGGCATCCCAATGATCCCGACAAATTTTGCTCCGCTTCATGGTCATCGAGTCATCATCACCAAAGAGCGGGTAGATTTGCTTCATGTACCCAATTGGTTTGAGGTATGGTCCAGCGACCGATACCGTTTGAAGAAACGCCCTAAACAAGAAGAGTCCTTAAGAAGGCGCCTCCACCGCTATCCAAGTCCAGAGCCCGGGTATGAAATTCTAGCTTTACCCCTTCCTCCTACCCTCAGGCACGACCCCTTTGGGGTCGAGCACGACCCGTCTGGGTCGCGCCAGACCCCCCTGCACGACCCATTTGGGTCGTTCGAGCCATCACGCCAGTCCGTGCACGACCCTAGGGGGGTCGATCACGACCCACCAGTCTTCTATGAACCTGCCCTCCACTCCGTGCACGACCCCTATGGGGTCGCGCACGACCATCCACGCCCCTATCACGTCCCCTTGCCACCAATGCATCCTACCTTTGGGGCGGCTTATGAGTTCGGGATCTCCTCTACTGCTAATACCGGTCCCGGGGATGAGGAGCCAATGCAACAAGATGAGGCTCCGGTATATGATATGAACTATTTTGCTCGGGAGATGGCGGCAATGAGGGTTGATCACCGGCAACAACATGAGGCCGTGATGCGTGGGCAAGCATCTATCAGGGAGGACTTAAGGGAAACCCGGGGCGTAATGAATCAGCATTATCAAGAGTTCCAGCAGTTTCAGTCTTACTATGAGGCCCAACAAGAAGTAGATGATTATCGTTGGGCTCATACGGAGGGCTACATGCATTGGGACTACGGGAACTAGCCGGGTCGAGAGGCGTATATTCCACCGACGCATCCACCATTCCGCTCTGGTCGCCGACCTCCACAGTGATGAGCTCCACCACCCGTCCTGCTTCAAAATTAAGCTTGTGAGTTTCTTCTTCTTATCTCTTTACTTTGTCATATATTCTAATGCATGAGGACATGGCATGATTTAAGCATGGGGTAGTGGAAGAAGAAACTAGTTGTATATAATTGAGTCTTTGATTGTTTGCTTGTTTGCTTGCTTGCTAGATTGTGTTAGTTGTTTGCTTTGTTTGGTTGTGTTGGTTTGTTTTGTTCAAAAACAAATCGAAAAAAAATCATAAAATTTTTTTTTTGAAAAATGTCGAAAAATCAAAAAAATATTTCTTTGTTTGTTTTAGGATAGAAGAATGCTCCATCTTAGATGTCCTATGATGAGAATTAATTTGTATGCTTATCATATAATTCCTTTGGCATATTTGGATAGTATAGCCTGAGTCTTGAGAAATTGCTTTTGATGTCGAAAATTGACTTGTGATGAAATTGAGCATATGTGTCTAGAGTTGAAGTAGTTGTAATCCAACAAACTTTTCACCTAGTGAGGAATTTTGGCCTTAAAGGGAGAACATCAAAAATCCCTCTTCTTTTTCTTGTGTGATTTGCTCTCTTGTGCATTAATCTCTTGTCATTGATATGGTTATCTATTTCTTGAAGCCGCTATGAGATCGTTCATGCATGTTAATTATGATTAAGAACTTATATTTCATAAGCCACTTTTATCCTCTCTTTTACCTACCTTTACATTATCCTCTTTTTGAAGCCAAGTTGAGCCTTAAGCCTTTTATTTTAGCTCCACAAAATTATCCCTAGCCAAGATAAGCTTGACCCTATCCGGGGATTAGGACTTAGTATTGGCTGTGATAATTTTGTTGAGTGAGATTGCTTGGTTCAAGTGTGGGGTAATTATGGGTTGGGAAAAGTAAAAAAAATCTTGCCGTTTGTCATGTAAAAGGAGTTTGGTTCCCTGAATGCACTTACAAAAGAAGTTAAAAAATTGGCCAATCTCCCACAAAGGAAAAAAATGAATATCATAAGGGAGTAAGAGAAAAATAAAGCAAAGTGTTGAAAGTGAAAGTGTGCATGATCCAAGTTTCCTTAGTATTTGTAAGCAAGATAAGTTGGGATATAAAAGGGTTGAAGAAATAAGTGAGTTTTGAGCATAATGTTGAGAGAGTTTGGTATATGTTCATTTATGAGAGTTTTGGAGATGTGCGAGTTTTTAGGAGTCTTTGATTCCCGGATATTATTAGCACCACATGGCCAAATATTTCCACGCCTTATTGTCTTTACCAAGCCCCATTACAACCCGGCCGAATGGAGTCTTCTATGAAGATTTCATTGAGCCTAAATTCTTATGATTATTGATGTGTTTTGACTTCTCTAGGTAGAGAGATTGGTGATATAAGTCTCAATGATAAAGTTGATGTTGCATAAAGATTGAGATGAGAGTTGATTAAATAGCCTAAACACATGAGAGATGAGTGAAACACATTAAAATCCCTTGTGAGGTTGGATTGTGATTGCCTATACTTGAGACTCATACATATGTGATGACGTTAAAATTACTCGTCTACTTTTTCACTTGTGTTTAAAATATTTTGACAAGGGCTATGCTTGAAGATTGTGTATTGGTCTTGATTTTGCATGATTATTGCTTGAGGACAAGCAAGTCTAAGTATGGGGTATTTTGATGTCCGCTTTTTAGGTAGGTTTTGAGTGTCTAGATAGATTAGATTTAGTTGATTTTCGTGGTTAAGTTTTAGGTTTTTGAGTCTTTTTGCTTTAGTTTTCGTATTTCCTTGAGAATCGGAAACTACGCGTATTTTGTGTCTTTTGTAGGTATTTTGGAGCGTACCCGAAGAATTTGGAGTACCATATGAAGAGGTGGACGAACTATGAAGAGAAGTTAAGGAAGGAGGCAGGAAAAAGAGTAGAATCAAGCCAAAGGAGCTCGTGCACAAGCCAAGGCAATCCAAGAACGACCCAACAAGGTCGTGCACGAGCCTACACATGTCAAGATCGACCCATCCCAAAAGACAGCCCTCAGGACCGACCCCAGGGGGGTCGAGAACGACCCTATATGGGTCGTGCATATCGCCGACTCTTGCATTATTCCGAGATCTTTGTATTATATTCTATCTTTTATTTTAGGAAGTAGTTTTATCTTGTTTCCTAGTATAATTAGGCCTCTTTTTCTCTATAAAAGTGGGGCTAGACCTTCTAGTTTAGAGATCTCTTTTCTAGCTTTTGATTTGGAGATTAAGAGGAAGTTGGAGAAATTTGTAAGACCTCTTGTTTTTAATTTGATGTTTCAATTTATTTTTATGATCATGTCTTCTTCTTCCTTCTCCATGTGTGAGTAGTTTTCTTAGATTCTAGGGTTGGGTGAAAACCCAACACAATCATGCGTGCCTAAACTTGAATTCATGACTTGAATGCTTGAAGATCATATTTATCTATCTTGTGCTTAATACCTTTGCGAAAGTTGAGGCAATATCTTGCAATTAACCTAAAAGCGAAAGTGTAAAGTTGATTGTTTGATTAGATCTAAATAGGATTATTTGCGAAAGTTGATATTCCTAGGTTGAAAGATAGATAGAAAGTTGTTTAATTTACGACAGTTGATTGAATAACTTGAATTGTTTGCGACAGTTGACTTTTCTATGATCTAGATTGCATGATAGTTGTGAATTCTTGTTGAAAGCATGTATGGTTGTTGTTGTGGTAACCCTACCCTAGGATTGCTCTTTTTATACTTGATTAAAACCCATTTAGTTGATTCGATCTCGATCCCATAAGGTCGTGTTCGACCCTTAGTCCCTCGTTTGTTCTCTTGCTTTCCTTAGTTTATCAACTAATCTTTGGCACAATTCTCATTCCCGTGGACGAACCTGACTTCGCTGTACACAGCGGGGTCTTGAATATAAATTTATTTGTTCAAGAATCCCTTCAACAGTTTTCCACGACAACGAAGATCCAAAGCGGCGATTTATCTATCTATCTATTATATTTGTTTCCTTTTATTTTATTATTCCGTGTGTTTTGAGAGACTATTTAAGCCTAGATTTTAGCCTTTGTTTGGGGACATCTATCTCTTAAACCTAATTTCTATTATTCTAGTTTGTATTCTCCCTATGGAGAACTAACTCCTATAATTCTATTCAAGTTGAAGCTTTTGGATTCAAGTCTATTGTGAGATTCTTTCTCAAGTTTATTCCTTACAGGTTATTTCAATTCTCTTGTGCTTAATTTATATTGATTGTGTTGATTTCTGCTTGTCTGGCCAACTAGTTGGAATTAATACTCTCTATTGCTAGATCTAGGTTTTCTCGTAGCAAAACGTAATCATTGTAGTAACTCAATGTTTTAGGACTCGTTGGACTAAAACCATTGGGAAAGAGATTTGATTGCATGCTTATTGTTTGACTCGTTGGAACTCAATTTATATGTATCCTACATATCCTTGCTCCTACTGCTAGTATCATTATTATTCATGATCGTTTCATGTTTGTTTTGATATTAAGTATTTACATGACCCGTTGGCTTATTTATTATATCTGATCAGGATAGGAATAACCAAAGGAAATAACTTGTTTGAATCTATGATCAATAACTTGATGATGAAAGTGGATATTTGAATAGAATTGCTTTTCTTAAATTGATAAAAACTCAATCTTTTCTTTGTTTGATTGCTTGCTTTGTTTATTTGAATTCCTTAGTTTAGAATATTAATCAAAATCCCCTTTTTGTTACTATTAAGTTGATAACAATATTACTTTGAATTACAAGTGTCTCTTGGGTTCGACCCCGACTTACCAGCTATACTAGTTGTGTAACTAGGGATTTATTTTTGATTTGGCACGACGACTTTCAGCCATTCATCTACTTCACCAAGTCCTTTCTGCTATCCTTGGAAAATCTTCGTTTGAGGTAAGTTGCCTAGACTTACTTAGTTATCGGTTTTGATGTGTGTTGGATGTGTAGATATGATGTGTAGAGCTTTATTTTGGGTTTCGTCCCTGTATCTTGCTATACATCTATGTTTGAATAAAACTATGACTTAATGAATATATTATTAGATGATTAATATTTCGTATTTTATTAAATTTATGAAACTTTGGCATCTACCGGTACAACGATGCCTATGGGATGATCGGGAAGGAGGAAGATTCCTGGCTTAGTTGCATGACAAGGAGAGCCCCTTCAAAATTATAATAAATGTTTTGGCAAGTGATCTAGTAGAGGCTTGATCGAGGGTAAAAAGGTGAATTGTTCTGGTGATGGGTGGTTTGGAGTGACAGTGGAGGCCGCCGACCACTACACCCCGTTCCGGCTGGAGAATGCCCCGATCTCTATGTAAATTGATATGGTAGATAAGAATTTCCAGCTGAAAGAATGCCTCGATTGCAATGTGAATTGTTATCGGTAGATAGGAATTGTTGTTGTTTTGATATTGAGGTGATAAGTGTATAAGGTGATAGTTAAGTGAAATTATGTGAATACACCGTATGACTTTTAGTATTATTATGTGTGTCTTATGATTATAAGTATTGTTATGGACTTGTTTGTTGTTGTGAATATATTGTATGTGAACTATTCTATTACTATTCTTATTATGTATTTTAATAAATTGATTTTGACTGCATATTGTGTTTACTATTTAGTGCATATTGGATTTGCTAGCTAGCCCTTCGGGGCGTTGATATTTTTAGGATTCAAACAGATGCAAACTATGCTTCAAGGAAACTCTTCCAAGATAATGGTGGGTCAGTCCGATGTGGCGTGTCTTAGGATGTGTCGGGTTGTTGTATAAGGTTATTGTTTTAATTGGCTCGAGTATTTTTTTAGAACTCTTGAAAGTAAGTTGTTGTTTCAAAGAGCATGTTTGGATTGTTTGTATATGGAGAGTTGTGCATACATGGTTTTCAATCCTAATTTAATGATATAGGAGTTGGATGTTTTCCTTATTTTCTCGGCGTGCCTTTGTTGTAAGATCCATATTGTTAATTTGTTGTCAGACTAGCTTAAGTGGACCCATGTGAGGTCCACTACCGAGTAGCATTCCCTTGTGAAAAATTGGGGTGTTAACTTGCAACATGCGAGCTTCTTCTCTATTTATAGGCATTTAGAAAATGAGATTTCCACCACTATCCGATGTGGGACGAGCGAGTTGTTGTTACTTGATTAGTTGAAATAGAGGCAGCTTGTGGTTGGCTAGAGAAGGGGCAGTCCTTGATTGGTTGAGCGGGTTGGTTGTGTCAGCTTTTGATCGAGCATGGTTCTCTCCTCGCTAACTCGGAACCACATTGCCGATTCTCGACCTTATCTCGCTTATCAACCTACTGCTTTAATGGGAGATGTGCGACGTTTTGTGTGTCTGCTTCGGTTTTTTGGATGGGTGTAGGAAGACCCCTGGAGCGATCTCGAACATCGCCCACACGGTTCTCCGACCGCAAACTCGCATATTCTTCTTGTTCACACGTCGTTATTTCCATGCACCATCAACAAGGACAATCTAGTTAATAGTCATATAGGATTAATGTTGGTAACTTGTAGGTTGGATTTGGTGCTAGTAGTCGATTGCATTCACATTGATTATAGAGTTGTCTTGAAAATGACAAGTGATCGCCTCTCGGATTGCGAGGGTCTAGAGATACAATTTATAACCCGACCCCGTTGTAGTACGTGGTGGGTGTCGAACACTCGGGAAGTCTACTCGATCGATGTGCCTAGATACTAGGAAGCTAGAAAGGAGAGCATAAAACAAAGGAAAACAAAGGAATCAGTCGGGACCGACACTGAGGTCACGTCGGGCCCGAGGTTGGCGACAAGAGGAAGTCGGGACCGACACTGTGTAAGTCGGGCCCGAGGTATCTGGGGATGTCGAACTCAAAGATTTAAAAGTAGATCTTGGGCTTTTGGGTTCCTTCCCTAGTAGATTAAGGCTTTTCCACCCCAATTCAGGCAATGAGTGATGATCGGACTAGGATCGAGTGCTTTCGCCCTCGTTCCAACCACTTCTACACCTCGATCATTGGGGAAATCCCCTTCGAAGCAAGGTCTTGAGATTGACACATGTTCACTTTCGCTACTTTGCCAATCTCAAGCCTTGATTCCCAACTTTCGCAAGGAATTGTAGCTCTATGTAGAGTGGGTTCCTTAGATCAAACACTCAAGGCTATGGAATTGGGGTTTCTAGCCTAAACCTAGCTAGGGCTTTCCCCCATAACCCAAGATCAAGGAGATCTACTCCATGAGACAAGCAAAGAAAGCAATCAAATCAAAAGGGAAAGCAATCATCATAATCAATCTGAAAACAAAGCAAAGTTTCATTCAAATCCAAAGCAATCCACAAATTCCAATCAAGGGTTTTCAAATCCACAAGAACAAAGCAAATCAAAGCAAATCTACCAACAAAACCTATCAAGACTTCCTCCCTTGGCCGATTCTCTCTCTCTTCCTTCTCCTCTCCTTCCTCCTTGCTCTCCAAGAATCCCCTTGGTTCCCTTGGAACCCCCTCTTTGTGTGTGTGTGAGGGAACCCTTTCTTAGAAGACAAGAGGGCCTTTTATAGATTAGATGAGGGGAAAAAGTGGAAGTCCACAAATTCGTGCCTTGGAGCCCAAGTAGTTCGGTGACCGACTCGGACCGACACGGAGGACCTCGGGCCCGAGTTACTGTGCAACTCGGTCCTGACCTCATTCCACATTCTTCTTTGTTGGCTTCTCTTGTTCTTCTTCATGGCTTGCTTCTCTCTTTCCCGCTTTAGCTCGGCCTTTGCTCCATGTCTTGACCCTCCTTCAAATCGATCCTCGATTCATGCCAAATTACCTACAAAACACATAAAATGTGCGTAGTCTCCGAATCTCATAGAAATACGGGAACTAGGCTAAAAAGGAACAAAGAGCACAAGAAAAGGGGAAAAAGAAACATATTTACAAAGGAAATCACATATGAAAACACCACCAAATAGAGAGACATCAACAAAGGAAATCACATATGAAAACACCACCAATACCGGGGAATTTGTTCTCAGACTAGTTCTAGTATACCTAGGTGAGATCTACGACTAAGTAGCAACCCGGTTCCTCTGAAGGGGTGTTACAATTTGAATGTATCATATTACAGAAAAAATAAACGATTCAATGGGACAATTATGTGTGTATAATTTTGTGGTAGTTAATTATATGTGTGATTTTAATTATTACTAGTTGTTATCTTTTTATGTCTTTTATTACCTAGCTTCTTCGTATGATATGTACCAAGAATAACTTGTTTAGTAGCCACTAAAAAATCATATATGTTTTATTGGATATGCTCAATTGTAGAGATAGCATATGCACAAAAGTGATCAAAATTAAACACTTTGCAACAATACTGCATTTCTATGAGATCAACTATGCTAGAAAATTTTCCACCAATTATCTCAAATTGTCATTTAAAGGTTTGACATCATACCTTTTTTATAGCTTGTGTCTTGCTACCAATATTTTATGCAGATCTTTAGGTGGTTTATTGTTTTATTTTTTTGCTTTCTTCATATGTTTACTGAACCATTTTGACAACATATGTTTGATGAATTCAAATACGACAACAAGCTCATAGGATCTAGCAATCTTTGGAACTGAATTCACACACTTTGAACTATTTGTTGCCATGATATTGTATCTATCACCTTCAAAATATGCTATGCTCCACTTCTAAAACTTTGCTTCAATTAGGTATTGTCCCATTTCTTCATCTATGTTACATATATTCTTAAAGTATCCCTCAAATTCGCTTGTAGTGTAAGCATTGACAGCTTTAGAGAACAAGTCCTTCATCATGGAATTATCTTCAAATTTTGTTTCAAATATCTTGTGTAACTAACATGCTTTGTTGAACTGTACACATTCTCTACACCATTTTTAATACTCATGTGTCTTATATAGACAGCAATCAAGTCTTGTGAGCCCGGAATTACATTTAACAATTGTTGAAAACCCCATTTTAATGCATCATCATTTCCTAAATCCACCACGGAAAATGTGAGGGGATACACTTGGTGGATTGCATTTTGAACAACAACAGTGATGAGATTTGCCCCATATTTTCCATATAAAAATGTACCATCAACTAATTTTTCCTAAAGATAATGAGTTAATGTTACTGAATAATGTGATGGCAGTAATGATGGTAAATTTGAATTGCTACCTATGAACGATGACATTTCGTTTTATAGTGATTGCAATATTTGAATGATGACATTCTTAAGACAATGATGACAATTTTATGACATTGACAACAATGATGTATGACAACAATTTTATTTGATTTTTATTGTAGTGATGACAACTTTGCAAGTACCTTTCTCAAATGTTTGGAACCTTTATGGATGCCCCAATTGCAATGATGACATACTTGAATCGGTTTGAATTGTCTATTATAAGAATTATATATGCACTCAAGTTTACTTGTTTGAGCATGTGACAATAAGAAGGAAGCATAGCATAAATTTTTTTAGTGCACAAAAATTCGCCTTTTATGCCCAAATGAATGTTCCTCTTGATTCGACCTCTTGACCTCCATTCCAAACTTCTTCTTCAACCTAGAACCTGTAAAATAATGGACATAGAGGGTAGGACCCCCTAATCCACCTGTGATGCTTAAGTCAAACGAGTTGTTTGTCAATTGAACGTCGAGATAAAAGGTAAGACTTGCGAGCGAGTTCAGCGGTTCTGAATATGCTTACTGTGCATGGAGAAGACATGTATTTATAATGGAAGAAAGGGAGAAAGATGGTCGAAAATCTTACCTCTAGGGTCGGCCAACATGCCTTGTCGTCCAAGCAAGTGATATCTTGCTCATCAATCCACGCGAAATTCTATATTTCGACTAAGATAGAATCTTTCATTATAACGATTTAATTACCAAAAAAAAGAAAATAAAATGTTACCATAATAAAAACCTTATTTAAAGAAAAGGATAGCATAATAAATAAAAATACCTTTTCCGCGGAAAATAACATAAATAGGTAATAATATCGTCGTCCCCTTCAACACTTGTCCAATTTGAATGATCATGGTTTTCTCTTTCGATGTCCTAAATGATGGCATATGGCCCTAATTTGCAGGCCCAAACACATATGACTTATTTGGTTCAATGTAGAATTCTCGATAACTTGCTTCTTGGAAGTAATTTCCGTAGGAATTGAAATCCATAGGAATTAAAAAATCTTATTTGGTTTAATTAAGCGCACCAGGTTGAATCGGGAAGAATATCTTCGCCATATCAAAACTGAGCTTCACAATATTGTATTCTTATTGCTGATTAGGCTTTGGATTGGGTTCAACATTGTGTTTAGATTCAAGTTCGTCTTCGGTTGATTTTGGCATGGATGAGTGTCACTTGTTTTCTTCATCTCACTGAGGTTGACGTTCTCCCTGATTCAGCCCAGTGACATTGTTAATTATGTGTCTCGATTAGGCTTTAAATGAGGCTCCCTGTTCAATCTGGATTCTTTTCCGATTGGTGTTTTGACAAGGGTGAGAGGGTTTGCATCTACTTGAGTTGTAGAATTGCCATTTGATGTGGCTTACCTTTCTTTGTGTTGATTGACACATGTTGATGTTGTAGTTGAAGCATGATACGCAATTTGGTGTGTTGTTTCTTTGGTTAGAACCAACATCTATGGTCTACTTAATGGTGGTGAAATGAAGTGTTTGTGATTGGCCTTTGATTGACAACCTTATGTGTTTTTGCTCATTTGTTGTCAAGTTGGAGTAGTTCCGACTTAAGGGGGGAGTGTTGAAATATGAGATATGTGTTGGATAATTAGAAGTTTACGGTCTAATCTTGCAATTTCTACTTTTATGCCTTATACTATAAATGATGGCTTTTGCAATGAAACCCCAATAAGAAGAGGAATACACAATGAGAACTCTTTCTCACAATTCCCTCTTCTTCCTCAAGATCCTCTCCTCATTCTCTAATTCGCTCTAGGTGGATCCTAAATTATATGTACAAAATTGTTAAAATCCGACACATCACCCATCTAATATCGGCCCTCGGAAATTCTACATGGTATTAGAGCAGACCCGATATTAGGTCCTTTTCTCCTGGCTTCGAGTTGGCTATAATAGAATGAGATGTTCCCCGACGATCTTGGGCTAGCTATAAAAGAGAAGATGTTAGATATGTCTTCAAATGTTTACTGGTCCCGGCTAGCTACACTTAATGGGGCGTGGTTGGGATAAAAAAATGTGAATACTATTCCCACGTTAGGAAAAAAAATATACTAGGATATAAATAATAAAGTGAACCATCTATCCATTGGTGTAAGGTTTTGAGTTAAAATCTGAATCCCAATATTATATTAAAAAATGGTTAAAACCCAAAACTTCTAAGCCCCCACATTAATATTTTAGCCTAAAAACAAGGGATGATCTCATGCTAATGTTTTGTTAATTAATTTATTAAAAAAAAACAACTCCCATGATTCATTTTAAAACACATCATCAAACAAGCATTTTGTATTATTGTGCGTACCATATGTACTCCATTACTATTGCCCCTAATTAATTGTTTTCAAACACATCATCAAACAAGCATTTAATTTTCCCAAATCGCTCGTAGCAAACGTACTAGTGTACCAGTCTGGATCGTCTGCTACAATGTATACAACCAATTCTGTGCCATCAATTATATCCTACCACGTGTACTCTCAATTAAGCAATTAAATTTTATTCAACGCACCAGAAATTGATAAATTAAAATTTTCATTCTCCTCTCAATCCTCTCTATCCATGGATTTCATCTCTAATTGGGAAATCAGAAAAAAAAATCAAGGTGATGGACAACGACACACACATAGAAAATCTAGATTTACAAATCTGAACCCAAGAAGACCCCAAAGGAGCCTTTTACCGGTTCATGGCTGATCTTGTCATCGTTTCCTCCCTCTCAACAGATGAACACGCCAAGCTTGTAAAACCCTCAATTTCACCCCCAATCTGAAAGACGGCTCCGCTCCCGATTTCTCCAATGTAATGTAATCGCCATTAACTTGTGTTATTAATCACTTTAAATTGACTAATTTTCATGTGTTCAAATAATAGGTTCTTAATTAGAGGAGATGATCTTGACAGGAGCCAAGTTATTGGCAGAGGAGAAATAAAGGTTTTAGGGTCAGATAAAAGTGGTTTACTAATCTCAACAGTTTTATAAACATAAAGTATAGAGCAAGAGGAGATGAAAAGATGGGAAATTGTAGAGAAGAGTAGTGTACACAAGAAGACGAAGAAGAGGAGCGAGGCAGCAGTGATAACATAAAATTGGTAATATTTAATTGTTTAATTGAGAGTACACGTGTTATGTTATAATTAGTGGCACAGAATTTATTGTATACTCTGTAGTAGAGGATCTGGACTGCCTCCACACACGCCCTGGCCAGCCTGGCAACCTCCACGGCCCCCTCCAACGAGTAGCTTTCCCCAAGCGTACTATCCATCCACCCCCGCACCTCCTCCCTCCCGCTCTTTAACCTCTCCGACAACAGCACGGGCTTCTCCTCCGAGTACGTGACGGGCTTCTGCCCCGACAGCACCTCCAGAAGCACCACCCCGTACGCATAGATATCCACTGCCGTGGTCGCCGACACCATGCCGCGCTTCCTGAGCTCCGGAGCCATGTACGCTTTATTCCAGGAGTTCCATTTGTCCGAGAAGTACTGGAGGTGGGGCGGGAAATCGTCGTCCTCGTGTTCGACGCATCTAGCCGTTCCAAAGTTGCCGATCTTGGCGCGGAAGTCCTCGTCGATGAACACGTTTCGGGTCTTGACGTTGCGGTGGACGTAGGGCGGGGTGATGACCTGGTGCATGTACTCAAGGCCCGTGGCGACGTCGAGGCAGATCCTGAGCCTCTGGCTCCAACTCAGGAAGCAGCTGCAGGAGGCGATGAACTGGCTCTTGACCGCCAGGCCCCCGTGGATCCAGTCCTTCAAGGACCCGTTTTTCGCGTACTCGAAGACCAGGAAGGACCGTGGGGTGGCCTCCGAGAAGCAGGCGCCGTACAGCCGGAGGATGTTGGGGTGGTGGTTGTGGAAGGAGGAGCCCCCCTGGAAGAGAGCGAAGTCCACTTTCTTCGGGAAGGACTCGGTGGGGGTGCATTTGACCGCCACGTCCTTGCCACGGATTCGTCCGTGGTATATGGGGCCTTCCACCAGGCTGTGGGGATCGAAGTCCTCTGTTGCTCTGTTGATCTCTTCGAGGGTGTAGCTCTCTAGCGTCTTGTGAGGCGTCGCCGCCTCCACTAACTGGAGGCCGCCGTCGATTGATCCTTCAAACGACAACTTCTTCTCGCTCGTCGTCCTTATGCTCAGATTCAGTGGGTGCGGATCTCTGTTATCAAGCTTCTTGCCCTGCTTTTCATCGTCATCGTCGCGGGTGGTGGTGCTTTTCTTCCGCTGCAACATAACGAAACCCGCCGCTGCGATGACAATAATTGCAGCAGTAGCGCCCGCCACCACGCTGAGTGCCGTAATCATGACCTTGGCTTTCTTATTCTTCTTCAAATCCTTGTTGGCTGGCGGGGGCCGAACACCAACACGGGGCTCCCGGGGCCCTGCTAGGGATCCCAGAACCGGCTTCTGGTTGACCGGTATCAACACCGAAGAATAAAGCACGAGAGGCTGGGTCCCGGGAAGCTTGTAATAGTCCTTCAGCGCCAGCCTGTGGTTGTTGGCAGCAATGATGGCCTCCTTTGAAACCCTGAAGGAGGCAGCCAGAGAAGAGAGAGTGTCCCCTGCTCTCACCGGGTATGAGATCAAGAACCGGGTGCCGGAGCTGAGCTCGGGCTTGGTAGGACAAGAGCACTTGACTGGGACGGTTATGCGGGCCCCACTTCCGATGTCCTGAAAAGAAGGAGCTCTTGTAGTTGGATTTCTGTCCGCCACCGTCTTACACGCCGTCAACCCTTGGAGGGACTCGGAGATGGTGCGGAAGGAGTCGCCTTTGGCGGTGGTTCTGACGAGGTCGGCTTGGAAGAAGCCGGAGGAGGGAGTGTTGCATTTGCAGTCGATGGGCAGGAGTTGAGTGGTACTGGTGGCGGAGGAGAGTCCGGTGGATTGGGCCACGGCTTTCGGGTTGAGCCCCAAGTAGAGGCTAAGGTTGGTCAAGGAAGAGTAGTAGGAGTTGGCTCTGAGCAGGGCGTAGGTCCCGCATTGGGCGACGTGCTCCTCCAGTTTGCAGAGGAAGTAGTCTAGGGAATTAGTAGGGGCAGAGCTGCAGGTACTCAAGGAGGACGTCTGTTGTTGGGGTGGTGGAGATTTCAAAGGAACTGAAAGAGCAGCATGGCTGCAAATATACAAGAAGAAGAAGAAGAAGAAGAAGAAGTTATTCCACTTGGTGATAAGAGCCTCCATGGGTCGAAGAACTGAACAAGTTGGCAAGTGATGGACAAAGAGCGGGAGATGAATTAAATACAACAAGCGAGGAGGACTCACGACAAGGGCTTCCCAACTCAAGAAAGTGGGTGGAAATATTTTGGATCAATACAAAATCATCTCAATTAGGAGTTTTTTTCAAAGCTTTTCTTGTGTGCAGACAGGAATCTTGGGAGGAGGGGGGAAGTTGGGTTTTCGTTCAAGTTTGATATTCGATCGTCCATGTAATCTGTTTTCCAGATTCTCGTTATCTTTTGCTATATATCCATGACACTTTTTGGTTTTCGAATTTCTTGTGAATATATTTGGGTACAAGTGCTGATTTCATCAACGGATCCTAGGACGGAGTACATACAGATACATGGATGCCACCACCTAATTAGATGCTTAATACCATCAGTTTGTGCTAGCCTTAATTGTCCTTCCGGTGGTTTGTGTATTGAATAATTAGGATGCTTATTTAAAGTGCATCGGTGTGCTCATAAATACTAGAGTATCATCGTATGTGCAGTACATTTAAGATTTGAAGACAATTTTTAATACTCCGTTTTAGTTGTCTTTATTCAATATATTTTGTTTTCTTATTTGTGATATTCTTTTTAGTTTTTTTACTAGTTGTCCCCGCCGTGCCATGCACGACTATGACTCGATAATTTTTAGATATACTATAAAAAGATATTAATAAAAAATATAATATAAAATTTAATGTAAGTAATTTGTTGATCGTAATTTGTATAAAAATTATTTTGTTTTCTAAAATCAAAAACAATTTAAATTTAGATTATTAAGTGTTAACAATGAGAATAATATATACAATGCTCATAAAATGTCATGGTAAATTTTCAAATAATGAGAATAATATATGCAATGCTCATAAAATGTTATGGTAAATTTTCAAATTGTGAGTTGCAATAAAAGGAAAGTATTTTGACCAAACTTCTCATAAAGAAGTATTTTGATTAAAAAAAGGCATAGATTTATCAAAATATATAGGCCTATAATTATCTATTTATATAAAATATTTTTTATAAGGAAAGCATTTTTTTTATCATTATAGTTAAATATGACATGTAAGTGACGAGGTGAAAATAGTACGATGTGGCATATGACGTGTCAAAAATTACATGACATAGCTTAAGGAAAAGACGACATGTGGCAAAATCCGATGTGGCGTATTCTAGAAGCGACATGTGGACAAAGCTGACATGGCACAATGTGTTGGCTCCAAACCTTATTGCTTTTATATATATATTAGATTGTGTATTCATTCGAGATTTTTTTTACAATTGCTCTATTTAGAGGGCTCAGCTCAAACTCCAGATTTTGGTTAAGGAAGAGAGACTCTTACCAACTCCACTATTTAGAGAGCTCAAACTCAAGATCTTTGATTAAGGAAGAGAGGCTCTTACCAACTCCATTTAGCTTTTGTGAGTATTTTTTTAGTTTGCCATGATTTCAAAAAAATTCAAATTTAGATTAAAACTAGTAATTTGTATTGCACAAGATTTCATAAAGTATCACAACACAACTTGTCTTGATATTTAAACTAAGGGAAAGTACTCTTGGGGTCTAGAAAAATGTTTTATTCCTTTTGGTATCTTAAATTTTCGACAAATTCTTTACTGTAACCTAAAGTCTCTAAAAATACATTTTCATCGAATTTATCCTAATTTTTGTTAAAAATTTAAAAATAAATAAAAAACTTTTTTTACTCTTTTCAATTACTCTTTTTTTCTTACATTTCTCCAATCCTCACGAGATATACCAAACAAGAACACCAGGGGAGCGCACAAAACCGCATAAGAACGTTGTCGGTGAGGTAAGGGTTGGTGTCTAGCAACGACGTCGGAAGAACACCAGGCGCGAGGAGACTATTGCGGTCGCCGAGGCTTCTCATGCTGGTAAGCACGACATCAATTCACGAAATCCGCTGATACAAATTTGGGCGAGAGGCCTCACAACCCGCATGTACAAATTAAGCAAAAACTGGCCCGATTTTAGCTTCAATTGTATGTTTTAAGCACTAAGAAGTTTAAATTTGATTCATTAGCATATTAGGGTTTTAATTTGGAGAAATTTTGAATTTATGGTGTAATTTGGGGAAAGTGGAAAAAATTAGGGTTCATTTCATTGCTTAAAATCAGATTGAATATGTCAAGTACCTGCATTGCTAGTGTTGTAACTCTAGTGTCGTTCTCTTATTGTCGTCATTTGTAATTGTTGTTGTACATTATAGAGTATGATTTGTATGAATCACGCAGAGAGATGGATGATTGTTTTGGTGATGTTTCAGATGCATGTATTGGGACTACTGTACAATATATAAAGTATTGAAAAGGTTTAGTCCAAAGGCAAAAAATTCTACCCTAATTAGGCGCATGTATCCAAAGTCACGTATTTTTGGTTTTTTTCAAGTATAAAAGCCCTATTTATTTATTTTTCTCGCTCCATTTTTTTCTCTTACCCGACGTTTCTCGTTCCTTCCTTTCTCCTCCTCCAACTTCTCTTGCACGACAGAAACGATCGCGAAGCTCGGCCTCCTCTCCGTCGGAGCTCTCCACCATTGTTCGTCTTCGTCATCATTCTCCTGTTCTCGTCCGGATGCTGGACGAATCGAGCTCGCTCGAGATGAAGGAGTTAACCATCGCAACCATTGCTAGGGTTCCTGGCTGAAGATCTCGTATGCTCTCTCGATCTCTCTTTTTTGACCTAATTTCTTCGTTTTTGTTATACTTGCCTCTATGTATCTAGATTTTGATGGTGTCTTATCGTTGCTTCTGTGTTTGATTGTGAATTTTTGGTTTGTAGTCTTGAAGAGGATTTGGCCTTGAAACAAAATTTGGAATTGAAGAGATATAAACTCAAATTGAACATCGTCGATATGTGCGAACTAGCGCTCCCTTGTAGAAGAATGTTTCTATTTGATTCTTTTCCCCCCTTTGAAAATGTTCTGTTTGTTCGAGTAAAATTGGGAGTTTCTACGACTGATTTTGAATTATTCTACTCACCAGACTATGACTGAGACTTCAAAAACCATACTTATAAATCTTTCACTAGTCTCCAGGTTACATAATTCAATTATCACTGTTGTTAAAGATTTCCCTTCAAGTCACCTAGTTTAAGCAAATGAAGGTGTAAAGCCACTGACGTTTCTGCTTTTACTCAAATGCTAAATGTGTTTATTATAGTAAATGTGTTTATTGATATATATATATATATGTATATATATATATAATCTTATTAATGATTTCTCTAGTGGAGGTAATCAGGAAAAACGATGGCTTTATTGATTTTGGTCTTGATTTCAATTTCATGTTAAGAGATTCAAATATCATTCTAACTTTTGTGCTTTGTCCACAACCACTTGTGAATTTTTAATACTTTTGTGCTTTATGAAATAATGATGATAGTCGATAGATACAACATCTTCCAGGATGCAAACTAGTGAAATTATCTAAAGGGCTTTGGATGATCCTTATAGAGGGTTTGTAAATGAAATCCCATATAAAAAAACTTCTACGGTTTTTAAGTTATCTAGATTCAAATTAGAAATGTGACAAAGATGGAGATGACAGGTTACGAGTTTGCCATCCAGCATGTGAGTCATACAACTTGTGTAATTGGATAAAAAGATCATAAACGAACTACACTGGAAGTGAATGGTTGGTGAGAAGTATTTTTAGATTGTTGTTGTATGGGCAACTCTTTTAAACTGCTTAATAGTTTGCTTTTATATATGATTTTATGGATTTGATCTACTTGGTTCATCATTTCTCGGGGGCATAACTTTGGATCTGTTGAAGCTAACATTGAGTTCTAAAATTCAGGTTGGATATAGAAGGTCATTTGACAGAGCATATAAGTATAGGTCTTAGAGCATGTTTTTATTCTCGGTTTATGCATTTTTAGCTAGGATTTCGTTCTAAGTTTTATTTTAGGTTTTATTTTCGTTTAGTTTGGAATCTACGCGTTTTGTGCATAATTGTAGGTCGGATGGTGGAAGACGGTGGATGAAAGCTTAGGCCGAACCTCGGGATGCATAGGAGGCATTGAAGTGAAGACTTGAGGCAAGAATTACAAAGCAAGATCAAAGTGGCAAAACCACGAAGTGGAGCCAAGACCGCGCCGAGAGGAGCAAAGTTGTTGCGGCGTGAGCACGGTCAAAAGCGACAGAGCGCGACCGCGCTCTGGGGAGTCACAAACCGCGGCGCGGTTTGTGATCTTGTGGGCCTACTCTAGGATTGCTTTTGGATATTTTTAGACATAGTATAAATACTTTCTTTAAAGTTTTATTGGGATATTATGTTATCTTTTACTTGTGTTCTAAGTTTGAAGAATTTGGAGATTTGAGGGAGACAAAAACCCTAGTTTTGCAATTGAAGATCAATTTGACTTTTGTAAGTTTTGTTTTTCTTCAATGACAATTTCTAGCTAATTTTCTCATGTCCAACTAGTTAGTTGAAGTTGTATGCATGATTGTTTGTGAGATTTGAATTATTTTAGTTTGCCTTGACTAGATTGAATCACTCCGTACTTAATTGATTAAATTCACTTAGGATTATTATAGATTGGCCACCTATTCTACTTCTAGGTTGAATTACAACTAGAATAATTAAATAGACGGTGGAATTTGATTATTCATGGATGAATCCTTTGATTAAACTTATAGACGGTGGAATAAGGTTAATCAAAGGCGGAGAATTTAATCACAAGACGTCATGAATAGACGGTGGAATTCATGATTATTGTTTCTATTGAATGGTTTGAACTTAATTGCATGATCAACTTGACATAGAAGGTTTTCTAGGTTAATTGATTAAAAGGTTGTTAAAGACGGTGTATATTAACAACCACAATAAGCTTGAATTCATAAATTCACAGTAGTTTAGTCAAGGGAAATTGAAATAAGGATAATCGAGGATCAAAACTCATGTATGCAATGGATACGAAACTAGTTGGACGCTTTTCTCCATATTTGAATCTTAAATCACTTTACCTGCTTTGATTTAATTAGTTTTATTTAATTAGATTCTTAGTTTATAATTACAAAATCTCCCCCTTAGTTTAGTAACATTACTTAAATCCAAATAATCCGAGTCTCTGTGGGATCGACTCTTGCTTCCACTTTGCTAAGGTTAGGAAGTTAGGAATAATTCTTTGATAGTGCTTTTATAGCGACGTAAAAGTGCTCGTCATCATTATCATTGCATATGTAGCATTAGCATGCTTTTGCATTTGTTGACTAATTGTATATGCAGAGAATAGTGCTAGTTTAATATTGTGGTTTAACTTTAATATTGCTAGTTTAACTTTAATTTGCAATGCTCATCCTAATGAAGATTATGTTGTAGTTGTGATTTAATACTTTCTATTTTATGGCTCCATCTAAATTGATGACAAATTTCTATATATGATTTTAGCATAATAATAGTTGTTTGTTAGGAAATAACATGGTAACATTATTATATATAGTTTGGGAAAGATACAGAGACCTCGCATTGATTTACTTAAATAGTGCCCGGTTGTCAAGCTCCTCGGGCTCTAAGTCTAACTCCCTTGTTGAATATGAAGCAGGGATCAGTTTAAGAAAATGGATAACATATGATTTTCTGATTATATTGCAGGTCGAGTTAGGGACGAAGGAAACGACTGATCAGATCTGGAGATCATTGAGGATGACGAGATAGAAGATGGTGAGTAAGAACTATATGTGTGTTCTGTCGGCGTAGATCATGTTTGGCTATGTAAAAGAGGTGAGACAAGTTATACATGAATGGAAGCAGTGCACTATCAGTGTCTTTAGCAGCTCGGATTATGATCGGTTGCTTGGTGCTTTGGTTGAAGCTGGATTGACAAAGAAGGTTGAATCTCTTGGTGCACTTCTGAATGAGAATTAGGAAGAGCTCTTGTTACATTTTTTTTCATTAAGTTTTTGAAAAAGATTAGTAGTTGTTGTATTTTGTAAGACTACTATCAAATTAATCAAGCATTGTTTAAAATAAACTGATTTTCTTTGAAACAATGTTTATAGAAGCTACACGGCAGATTCATGTATGAGTTACCACGAAATTTAAACCCTGAACTATTTTTGATAGAAATGGTTTTTCCTGCACTCAAATATACAATATTCAAACTAAATACATAAAGAGTATATATCAGAGTTGAATCTGAACCTTGTGACCTCATTAGCACATGTGGATGCGGCTGATGTTGATCCCATCTTTTTGCTATAGGTATATGGTAAAGATAAGAATAATCTGGATATAGTTCCGAAATAAAAGTAAACTAGAACCCAATTATATGAAAATGGAATGCATGCAGCCTGGATATTATTATACATGAGTTAATTTATGTATTTTACATATTCGGATTAAGAAAACCATAAAAAAATCAATTTAAAGTTTCGGTAAGTTCGAAGAAGTTAAATAAAATGGAGATGACGATTGATGACAATTGAATGGTCATCAACTAAAGATGATATTTGTAATGATAGTTGTTGACAATCAAATCGTCATCAATTAGTGATGACAGTTGATGATAATTGAATCGTCATCAAGTAACAATGACAATTGATGACTGTCGAATCGTCATCAAATAAGATTGCAAGGCCCTTTTGATGACAAACAAATCAATCAAATTATCATCAAATAGCGATGACGATTGATGACAATCGAACTTTCATCAAGTAGAGATGACATTTGTGATGATAGTTGATGACAATCAAACGGTGTTCTATAAGTGATGACATTTTATTAAAAAAAATCGTACGTGATGACACATATTTGATGACACTTTGAATAATGATACTAAAAATTATATGTGATGATACTAAAAAATTAAACGTGAAGATATTTGATGACACTAAAAAATTAAACGTGATGATAAATATTTGATGACAACTTTGTTTTTTTATTTGTGATGATAATTGTTTTTTATGCAGTGATGACAACTATTTTTATGTGGTGATGAGATTTGATGACAACTATTTTTTGTGATGATGATAAAAACGAACAAACTTTGAGTGATGACACTTGATGACGGTTGTTTGTCTTCAAGACCATTGTTATCAAGGCCCTTTTGATGACAAATTAATCAAACCGTCATCAAGTAGTGATGATAATTGATGATAATCGAACCGTCATCAAATAGCGATGACGATTGATGAGAATGAAATCATCATCAAGTAGAGATGACATTTATGATGATATTTGATGACAATCAAACCGTCATCAAGTAGTGATGACACATATTTGATGACGATTAAGTGATGACAATTTGATGACACTTGTTTGTCATCAAGGGCCTTTTGATGACAAATTAATCGAACCGTCATCAAGTAGAGATGATAGTTGATGACAATCAAACCGTCATCAAGTAACAATGACAAGTGATGACAGTTCGAACCGTGTGATGACGGTTGTTTTTATATGGTTGAATGACTTTAATGATACTTTTTGTCATCAAAAAGTTTCATCAATACATTTTGATGACACTTTGTACCTTTCATTACACTTTTTGTCATCAAAAAATTGTGATAACAATGAAATAAATTGTGATGACGGTGAAAAAAATTGTGATGACAGTTATGAAAGTGATGATTGTGATGATGGTCAGCGTCGAACAACGCCCAGTCAACGGACGGTCAACGACCGAGTCAACTCGGTCAACGGGCGAGTCAATCCGGTCAACACCCGAGTCAACTCGGTGGGAGTGGGGGTGGGGGTGGGTGATGGGGTTTTTTCTATTTTCCTAATTTTCACACCCTCCTTCATATCCATCTATTTAGGCTCTTTTTTTCTATTTAATTAATTCATCCTAAAGTATTTTCCTTAAGAGCTTCAATATCGGGGGGGGGGGGGGGGGTTCAATTCCCCGATTCATTATTCGTTTCGTTCAAAAAATAAAAGAGAAATGTGAAAAAAATGAACGAAACGGAGGAGGCTGGTATCGTTGTACGATACGCACAAAAAAGGGGATTGTAGAGAATTATATCAAAATTCATAACTTTTTATGTACATATAGATACCAATTATGCATATATTTAACTTATTTTTAAAAAAAAATTAGTTGTTTTAGGGTACACTTACACATATAACTCTAAAATTTAGTTATTTAACTCATTGTTGTAGCTCAAATAATTTTTTTTAATTGTAATCAAATTTACAATCCTCAAATAACTCTAAAATAAAAAAAAATAATCAAAATTGTAATTTATTAAGATTATTGTAGCATGTATAATTAGTTAGAAAGAGTCATGTGCGAATGGACGTCCAAGTGAGTATTAAGAGTAAATCTCGCTCGTCCATTCCAAAAAATCAACGTCCCTGATTAAACATTCATTAAAAGGGATAAAATACGGCACGGGCGAATTTTTCCCGTATTTTTCGGTATTTTTCAATAAAATAAGGCACAGACGAATATTTCTCGTATTCATATATTTTTCGAAAAATATGTTTTTATGAGACACGCCCAGTTTGTTCATCAGAAATAGCGATTTGTTCATCAATATTCACCATTTGTTCATCAATACTAACTCATTGTGCATCGAGTTTTGATTACATTGTTCATCGATTTCGAACTTTTTTAATTTTTACTTTTATTTTTTAACCTTATTTATGTGTATGAATATAATATTATCTAGTTTTTGATGTACAAATAATTAGTTTCGATATACCAATATTTGTTCATTGATATAATCTTGTTTGTTCATTGATATACCATTATTTGTTCATTGGTATACCATTATTTGTTATTTGATATACCCTTTTTTGTTCATTGGTATACCAATATTTGTTCATTAATATACCCTATTTGTTCATTGATATAACCTTTTTTGTTCATTGATCTAACCTTTGTTTGTCTATTGAAGTGCTTTAAGGCTAACTTGTCAATACGAATGAAGTGCTCAATATAGTACCAAAATAAGATAAGTTTGATGTAGAAACTTGAATGCAAAGACTCTGACTTTGCAATAATATGGTGTAAACTAAGAGAACGAGATAGTAACAAATTGAAGAGGAGTGCTTGTGCCTTATTTAGCTATGAACAAATTGATGTTATTAGTGAACAAATATGCATCTAGCAATGAACAATTATATGAAAAGGCAATGAACAAATATATGCATAAATCAATTAACAAATTGATGTTACTAATGAACAAATATGCACAAACCGATGAACAAATATGCCAAAACCAATAAAAAAATATTTTTCGTTTTTATGAACAAAATCACAATATTGATGAACATATTGCATGCAATTTTGATATACATTTGTTAATTTTTTATATACAAATAATAGATTTTTTATGCACAAGTAATAGTTTATATATGCACAAAATCACAGTTTTGATGAACAAAATCATAGTGTTGATGAACAAATCCACAATATTGATGAACAATCTGGGCGCGCGTCCTATTTCCATTTTTTTTCAAAAATACGCGAATAATTCACCAATAATTCGCTTGTGCCGTTTTTCCCCCTTTTTAAGTGAAATGACCAGCGCCTTTGATTTTGCTTCATCCAATGGCTCTTGTTCTTTCTTATTTCGCACCTGGGCGCCCATTCACACCTGAACCGGACTCAAGATATATAAAATTAATAAATTATGAATATATTTGTAATTGTGTATGGGGAAATAAATACTTGTTGGGAAGTGGGAAAAGTAAAAAAAGGGTTCATGGGTTCATGAATATTTAAATGGGTTTTATGAACTGAAATTTGGGGATTGTGGGATGACGTGGAAGAGAGAAAAATGAAAAAAAATGGAGAATTTTGGGGTTTATGGGTATCATTGATATTTATGGTCTTAGGTCCTTTTGTTTCAAGCCTGCTTCTAGGCTATTCGAACCAAACTAAAACAAAAGCCTACTGCTAGGCTTTTGTTTCAAGCCCCACCTCTCCTGCGTACAACACCCCTCGCTGGCCTCTCCGCTGGTCCATTCCGGGCACCGCATGCTACCACACTTTTCCCCTCGGGTGCCACCATTTCTCTACCGCTCTCATCTTATCCCTTTGTTCTTACCTCTGCTTGTCTCCTTCCGTTCACCTCAGGCACCTAAGATTTGACACTAGCCACCACCATTGGTGCTTCTAGTGGCGGAGCCATATAGGGGTGGGCGGGGGCCATGGCCCCCAAACAAAATATTTTTTTTATTACAACAGTAATTAATGTTTAGAATAGAGTTCCGATGGATAATTATCTTCCGTCTCTTCATCTTGGAATACAGAACAACACAATTAAGGCCATAACTCGTTGAATTGTTCTTCCAATTGGCTTCTTCACCAAGTTTCAAGAATTCCAAAGTTCATAAAGCCACAAAGATGTCTGAAATGGGACCGTCTCTTGTTCTTGTTCAATGTTTTTCGAATCGTTCAAGTGTTCAAGTGTTCGATCGGCTTCTTCACTATTCTCGATTTATCAGAGTCGGCAAGTCGATGCGGGCTGTGGCCTGTGACATTGTGGGTCTATGGTTGTGCAGTCGAGAACGTCGAACGGTCCGGTGCAGGCTGTGGCGCGTTGTGCGGCCAAGCGGCTGGGGTGCAACCGTGCGGAGTTCAGACTTCAGAGTAGTTAATAACTAGTATGTGTTCCTGGCGCGTTGTGCGGCCAAGCGGTTGGGTGCAACCGTGCGGAGTTCAGACTTCAGAGTAGTTAATAACTAGTATGTATTCTTGTACCTTGTACGGTTTTTTAAATAAAATATTAATTATAAAATATTTTCAAATGTATTTATTATCGGAGAAAATAAGTATTTAAATGCTTAAATATAAATTTTTGTTTAACCAATGATAACTATTCAATTAAGATATCCTAGTTAAAAAATGATTCTATCTAAAATAAAATAAATATTCTAGAATTTGTATAATAGAATAAAAAAATATCCTAATGATCTTCTTATCTATCATATCCAAAAATAAAAGATTATTTAATAAAGGGGTTTTCTATCCTATATTCTAAAAATATGGATTAGAATTTATCATATCCAAAAATAAAATATTATTTTTTAAAAAAAAGGTGGTGTGGTCCAATCAAAAAGTGATAAATGTTATTTAATAATTTTTTTTGGCCTCCGCTTTAGGTTATAGTTATGATAGTGAATATTTATAATAATTATATTTTTAATTTAAATATTACATAAAATATTTAGACCATAGAGTAGTTAAACTACAAAAAATTATCATTTGATCATAACTATAACCTAAAGCGGAGGTTAAAAATTATTAAACAACACACGTCACTTTTAGATTGGACCACACCACCTTTTTTCTTTTAAAAAAATAATCTTTTATTTTTGGATATGATAAATTTTTATCCATGTTTTTAGAATATAGGATAATAAATACCATTACTAAACAATATTTTATTTTTGGATATGATAGATAGGAAGATCATTAGAATATTTTTTTATGCTATTATACAAATTTTAGAATATTTATTTTATTTTTAGATATAATCGTTTGTTAACTAAGATATCTTAATTGAATCGTTATCTTTGTAACAGTATATTACTAACACTTTCCTTACCAATTTGGTTATTATTATAATCCAATCATTTTTTACCTTATATGAAAAGATCTTGATTAGTTATATGATAATTATCTTATCTTTTTACACTAATCATGACAAAAATTTATATTTAAGCATTTACATAATTATTTTTCTCAGATAATAAATATATTTGAAAATATTAGCAAAATTTTATATTTAAGCATTTACATAATTATTTTTCTTAGATAATAAATATATTTGAAAATATTTTATTATTAATATTTTATTTAAGAAAAAACCGTACAAGGTACGGGAATACATACTAGTATATGGTCTAAATTAAAATCCGGCTTACTCGAAATCAGATTAAGTCGAAATTCGGCCAAAGTCGAAATCCGATTTACCCAAAATCCGAAAAACCCGAAACCCATCTAAATCTGAAATCTAACTAAACTCGAAACAGGACTTATCCGAAATCAAGTTGGACCGAAAACCGAATGACCCGATCGAAATTGACCCGAAACCCTACTTTGCCCGATAATTAAGCATCCGATTGATTTTCAAAATATCCGAATTTGACCCGAATCCGAAGTTACCCGAACTGAATTGACCCGAACCAAACTCGACCCGTCCCGCCGATTGACACCCTATGTGCGACCGTTCATCTGTTTTTCCGACGTCAGGCAGTTATAATGGCAAGTTTCACCCTCCACATAAAATCGAGTGGAAGAGGAAAATTAAAAAGAGAAAATAACAGAAATTTCGTTGCCCTTCTCTCTCTTCCCCTTCATATAAAACCCTCCAAATAAGCTCCCATTTCAAAACCCTCTCTTCTTCCCATAACCCCGATTTTTCTCTACGCCGCCATGGCAGGACTCAGCCACCATCTGGGAGTTCTTTCTCGACGGTTCTCTCTCTTCCGTAGCATTGGATCGGCATCGGTCTGGAGCCGGGGATACGGAGCGGCGGCGGCTTACGATTACGACTGCTACGATTGGGACGACGATGAATCCGAGCTCAGAGGTGGAGCTATGGCGGACAGTGAGGGATCGAAGCTGGGAAGGGGAGTCCAGTGGGTTGTGATCGGTGAGCCTGGAGCCAAGAAGCACGTTTACGCTGAGTGGCTCTCGAAGCTTCTCGACGTTCCTCACATCTCTCTCGGGAGTCTCGTTCGTCAAGAGCTTAGTCCTCACTCTTCTCTTTATAAGCAGGTCACGATCTCATCTTATAACATTAATGTTTGGTTTTTATTTGTGTTTGCATTATGCAGTTCTGATTATCCTTGTGTGAAGTCAACTGTTTGATTGAAATCGATAATTTGAAATAATGTTATGTATTCTTGTGGAGATTTTGGCAATTAGTTGTATAAGAAGAAGATGATTTGGTTTCTCTTACAATGAATTGAGCTCAAAGTATGAGAAAAGATATGGAATTGCTGGTTTATTGTTCATATATTTGTTGTTGATACTTAAAATCCATGTTTTGTAGAAAGCAATGATCTTCTAGCTGTGTGCTGTTTGGCTAGGTAGTGGTGTAGGCATTTATGTGCAATCTTTCTTTGTTCCCTGTTGATATGAGCCGGACAGACACTGTGCTTCTTAGGCACTTTGTAATAGTTTCTGGGGTGAACCACACATAATCAATCCCCTTTAATCTAAACTAACCTACTTTGCACAAAAAGCATCCTTCATTAGTACTCTAACCACCCCTTATCCATATTTTGCCTCAATTCAAAAGTATTTGTGCAAGATGGACTATGTTACAGGTGGTTATGCAATTTGCAGTCATAACCATGGACTCCAAAGCTTGCCTAATCAGCATAAACCTCTTCATCATAATGACCATAGATGCAAAGTGTATCAGCAACAGAAATCAACATAAGTGGAGTGAACTTATAAAATATGGTCAATCTCATGTTGTGGTTCATGATGAAGTTCTTTATCTACATAACTTTAGTATAAACTTCTGTAATCCAGTGACAAGTTCATATGTTTCTTGATTTCTCTCTAGATTCTTTGCATCACAAATATTCTTCAATGCACGATTGAGTGGCAAGACAGCTAGCCGACTTGTCAAAGGGTAGGATCCCACGCTTCTCTAGGGCGTGTTTTTTTGTTTGTGCTTCTGTGTTTCTTTCGTCTCTTTTGTGCTTTGGGTCCCCTTTTTTGTTTCTGAGTGTTTTCCTTGCCTGGTACTAACCTTCTGTGTTGTGCAGTTTGGACTCCACGTGGGTCTTTTGGGCGTACCCCCTTCCCTTGGGCAGGGGTACCTCCATCTCCCCCCCCCTCCCCTCAGATTTCGCTAAAGTGAAACCTCACTGGGTCGATGTTGTTGTTGTTGTTATGCAAGATTGAGTGTACGAACTACACAAGGTGTCCAATAGATATGAGGATATACGCCTTCAATTAATTCTCTTGCACCCTTGCAATTGCTAGCATTATCAGTTATGATCTGAACCACATTCTGATGGCCAATCTCATCAATCACTTCTTTCATCAAATCCTTTATGAAGTATTTATCCTTCAGCTCACGGGTACAATTTACAGATTTAATAAACATTGGCTCACATCCAACTACATCCATGAAATTGATCAATGGCCTTTTTTGTTGATCACTCCAGCCATCAATCACAATGGTCAGCCCCCTTTCCAGCAGTTTTCATAATAGGAGCCAATAACTTTTCAACGTGCTCCTTCTCTTGATCAAGCAATGTGGTTCTCAACTGATTAAACCTCGGTGTCACATATCCAATTAAGTTATGCTCAGAAGTAAAGGTAAAAGTATTCAACTAATGAGGATTTCTTGCTAGATTAAATGGTAACACAGCAATGAAGAACATCGTAGCAATCAAACAGTCCAAATGATCCCTATATTGCATGTTAAATGATTCAGAAGTAGGATTATTACCTCTCCTTTTCAATACAGTGGTGGAAGGGATTGAAGGACTTCGAGTTGCAGTGGCAGTAGACTCAACACCCAATGGTTTGGAAGCAAAAGAAATTCTTTTGATGCTACACTCCTATATACTTTCATTGCATTGACTTGAGTAGTTGTCACTTTCTCACAAGATTTAACACCCTTCCCTTTAATTTTCAGAAAATGAACCCTTACTCTTGAATATGATCCTTTCAAATTATCCTTGCACAATTTACACTTCCAATTATAAGAACATCTCCTTGATTAACTCGTTCACCTTTATTAACATATATCCAAAGGGGACTTTGGTCCTCTTTTGATTCAAAGACAAATGGATCACTTGAAGGAATTGAAGCCATAAAATCCCTAATATTCACTGAATAAACATTAGACTTAACATCAAAAAGGGGGAGAAATCAGAGATTCAAGAAGGAATTGAAGCCACCAAATCCCTAATTTTCGGAGCCTAAACTAAAATCAAAATCCCTAATATTCGGAGCCTAAACTGAAATTCTTAAAAAATACCGGAAACACCCCCAGAAATGTTTCATTTCCTTAAATCGTGGTCGATGAAACATTGACCGTTTCATCTCCTCCCGAAACGCATTTCGGGTGCGTTTCTGCATTTTTCAAGTTTCAGAAACGCGTATGCCTTGCAAAAAAAAAAAAAACGTTTTAGGGTATCATAGATTTGCACTAGTTTGTAACAAGCATTTGTTATCATGAGATGCAACAATTGATAGCTCTTGGTTATGTGCCTTTTTTTTGGAAATTCTGTAGTTTCAGCTTGTGATGAAATTTATTAGCTCTATGAGCCCACTTGCTTAAAGTTGAAGTTTTTCATTGGCTCCAGTTCCTTAGTTGGAGCATGGAAACTCCTCTTATCTGTTTGCATATTTATTACAGTATTTGATCCAACATTTTTTTTTCCCTTGCATTCTGTACTCAGATCGAGAGTTCTGTAAACTCAGGGAAGCTTGTCCCGGAGGATATTATATTTGGGCTGTTGACTAAGAGGCTGGAGGAGGGATGTTTGAGAGGCGAAAAAGGATTCATCCTAGAGGGAATCCCGAGAACAAGAATGCAAGCTGTGAGTCTTTTACTTCTAGGGTGGGACTCATTTACTATGCTTTTGGCTGCCTTGTCTTTTTAAGCTCGAGGGTGATAAACTCATATAATGTGCATGGAAAATAAAAAATTGATTCATCATTATTTAGATGGTGCTAACTGATAAAGTATTTTCTTAGCACGTGGTACATGTTAGCAGTCAAGATGTGATACAGAATGTTATCAAATGGGTTAAAATATGCTGTACATGCATTTAGGTTTTTACGATGTTACTAATTAGTAAAAACAGTTAATGCTCTTGTTAGGTTATTTCTTACCTCTTATCTTTCAATTATATCCCTCAGGAGATCCTTGACCAAATTGCGGAAGTCGATTTGGTGTTGAACTTTAAATGCTCTGGTAATTGCATGATGGATACACAGCTGGGAAATGGATTAAAATTCCATATCCAAGGCAGCCAAGTTCAGGCTTCTTGCTCTGATGGAGCAGCTTGGAGGGACAAGCTCCGTGCTTATGCAGAACAGGTATCCACTGTCTCACTCTTCTTCCCTAATCATAGATAATATTAAAGAAAAGTATAGGTTCAGTGCATTTATTCCTGTTGAAAGTCATCTAAATGCTGGCTAAAATGTATGTTTATATACCTTTCCCATATGCTACACCAAGTTGGTTGCACTTTATCGAAAATGGGATTCTGTGAAATGTGGCTTAAAATGCACAATAGCTTCTTGAACAATCCATGTTCGTGAAGCTGGTCTTGTTGATTATATACTGTCGGTAAACAAACATCACAGCATGAAGTTTATTCATCTGTCTTGCTACTTCATTTATTTGAATTGTGAGTTTAATTAAGTACAAATATAAAATGTTGCATGCATTGACACTCTTATACTTGAGATATGAGAAGTACAGCCTTATGTAGTATTCTCCCTTTTTCCTGATAGAGCAAACCTATGGAGGATTACTACAGGAGACAGAAGAAGCTACTTGAATTTAAGGTAGCGGAGGCACCTGCTGAATCCTGGCAGGGGCTTCTGGCTGCATTGCAGCTTCAGCACTTGAATTCCTCAGCCCATTTGGCCAAGCTGACTGCTTAAATGGACCACCTCACTGCAGCTGCTTCCTGAATCCTGGCATTACAGTATATATAGGCAAGAGTTATTGCATTGAGTTTTCTTATATAGCATATACGTCCAGTCCAGTTCGTTCTGGGAAAGTTTTGTTCTTGTGTTTTCGGCTTAGCATCAGTGCAACTACAGAGTGTGGTTTTCTTATTGTAATTCCTAGCTAACCATCATCCAGTACTCAGTACTGCCTTACAAAATAATCCAGGGATTCTGAAATGTGTTTTGCTCGTATCTAACTTCATACACTGCCTATTTCCTCGACATTATCATGTTTTGATGTCAATTAAACATGCTTGTACCCTGAGTATATTACTCGGGATTTTTGCCAAGTGGTCTTGTTATTTATTTGTGAAATAGCCTTTGTTCTGTTGAAACTATGCCGTGTGGCTGGTGGCCGTTGCACACCTGCACGCACTTGCCAACGCTGAAAAAAAGGCGTACTGAAACTTTCATAAAGAAAATGCCCCTTTACATGTGTGTTTATAAATTGATTCATAGGCAAACGTAGAATTAAAACAATATAGCAAAGTTTTGGAACACCTCTACGTGTATTCCTGTCCATAAGTTATCGCCATCTTTGTGCCAATCTCATCTTCCGCAAGCTCTTTGTACATCCTTGCTGCATTCCTGGAAGAATAAAGCAATGTAGCTTCTCTATTCACAAGCGCTTGTTTACATGTTTCTTGATCAGTTAGTGTGCGCGTCTTGATCAGTTAGTGTGCGCTTCTTATACTCTCCGTAACTATGTGAGGCTTTATGGATTAGACGGTGACGTAGCATCTGATGATTTAGGATCAGCATCAGACGCTGACTGCACTTGAGCTGCGTACTGTAAGTTCCATAGCACATCCTGAAAGGATGGGCGAGTGGATGCTTCTGCTGAAATGCACATATTTGTGATAGATATGACTCTTGATAATGACTCCTGGGAGCTAGTGCTCAACACAATTGGATCAACAATCTTCCATCGGCCATCCTCCTGGCTTCCAAATGACGTCTGTAACAGTGCACAATTATGTATTTTTACTTGAATGATTTGTTTCTTGCTCAAGAAAAGGCGATGCAAGATAACATTGAATAGTATACCATTCCATTGAGCAGGAGCGCGTCTCTGTTCCCAGCAACTATAGGCCCGACAAGTGCTTCCAGCAAGATGAATCCAAAGTTGTAGACATCATGCTCAAAAGATTCCATTTTCCTATAGAACGAGTTTCCACATCATATATACTTGGCTACAAAAGGCATAAATTCAAGACTTCAAATACTTGTTCAGTTCAGGTTTCAGGTTTGAGTTTAGGGTTTTATAGAAATTTTTTCCGCGTGTGTATGATACGGGGTTAACCCTGATTGGCCCGATCTTCGACAATCAACGACTCAGCAAACAAAGGGAAACAAGCAAACGATTAGAAATGCAACAAAAGGACTCAACAAACTGAAAATGGAAAGGAAATAATGAGACTCAAATGAAAACGATAGGGAAAATGAGATCAACCAAATGAAACAACAAAAAGACCCTCGTTGCTTTGAAAACGAGAACCAGATTGAATGATCAAGTGACCAACCTTGTACGACTTCACACAATCAAGGATCCAGCCTTGAAAGCACGAAGAAGATGCTCGTATTCGACTAGCACACCAACTATGATCGATAATTGATGCAAACAAGACAAACCAAGCTGAAATTGCAATACTTTGAAGAACAAGTCTTCGATTCTCACTATGGAGAGAAAACACTCAGTTTTATGATAAAGGTTTCTACAAAAGAAAGTTTTGATACAGGAAAACAGGTTGAGTTCATTAAGGAGTTACATGAGAGGACAAGGATCAAGCTGGAACAAAAGGCCGAGTATAATGCCAATCGAGCTAACAAGGGCCGGCGCAAGGTTGTTTTCCAGCCCGGAGATCTCGTATGGGTGCATTTGAGGAAGGAGAGGTTCCCCGAGCAACGAAAGTCCAAACTGTCACCACGTGGAGATGGGCCTTTCAAGGTGCTTCAACGCATTGGTGATAATGCATACAAACTGGAGTTGCCCGGAGAGTACGGCGTGAGTGCTACATTCAACGTGGCTGATCTAACTCCTTATCTTGTTGTGGATGAAGACCTTGATTCGAGGTCGAATCCTTTTCAAGAAGGGGAGGATGATGAGGGACCATCCGTCAAGTCACCACCGAGCACGCCCATCCTCTTTGATGGTCCGATGACAAGGGCGCGAGCCAAGAAGCTTCAAAGGGACTTGTTCGCATTTGTGGCATATCATGGAGTCAAGGAAGCCAAGAACGCCCCTGAATGCAAGCCATTGCTCATGAGCCTCGTCGCCCAGAAGTCAAGCCACGATGTGCCAGATTGAGACACCGACGCCGTGGTGCCTAGGTTGCGGCACAAGCGCGCGCCAGCGACACCCCGCACATGTGTGCGTTGCTTGGGCTTGTTAGGCCATTTTGGGCCGCCCTCTTTAATTGTTTTACTTAGACTTTTCTAGCTATTTTCTGATTATTAGGAAGACATATAAATAGCTCTAGTTGCTCATTATTTCAGATTAGACAACTTTATCACAAAACTGAGTGTTTCCTCTCCATAGTGAGAATCGAAGGCTTTGGTCTTCAAGTATTGCAATTTCAGCTTGGTTTGTCTTGATTGCATCAATTATCGTCCATAGTTGGTGTGCTAGTCGAATACGAGCATCTTCTTCGTGCTTTCAAGGCTGGATCCTTGATTGTGTGAAGTCGTACAAGGTTGGTCACTTGATCATTCAATCTGGTTCTCGTTTTCAAAGCAACGAGGGTCTCTTTGTTGTTTCATTTGGTTGATCTTCTTTCCATATTGTTTTTCGTTGAGTCTTGTTATTTCATTTCTGAATTTTCCAGTTTGCGTCGAGTCCCATTCGTTTCACCTCTAACCATTCGCTTGTTTTCTTTGTTGACGAGTCGTTGATTGTCGAAGATCGGGCCAATCACGGTTAACCCCGTATCAGTGTAGGTGTAAAAAAATCAGCTGTTCGAATCAAAGAAACATACCTTGCTTGTGCACCAACTCCCTTTCCCTAGCAATATGGAATAAAGGCAAAAGAGTTAGATCAGAACAAGAACGGATGAAATTAAGCATCAAAAGCGAGTGGAGAAGTTGAGAGTTGATAGTACAAACCTCAGGCTTTTCAACATCATCAGTGATGATTGCGATCCCATAATCACTCAACTTAGCTACCCCATTTTCGTCTAACAATATGTTGTTTGCTCTCAACTGGTTGTGAAAAGAACCAGGAACGACACAAGCATGAAGAAAGTGAACAGCTTTGGCAACATCAATTAGGATTGCCAATCTATCTGACCAAGTGAACAATCTTTGTGGAGAACTTTCTGTTGCTTGGTTGAAAGGAATTAAATCACCTGACAGGTGTGAACAGAAGCTTCCACTAGGCACATACTCGTATACAAGAAAGATCCTGCTTGTGTAACACTGATCGTGGCCATATTCATCGAGACAGTGTCCCAAAAGAGCGACTAAATGAGGGTGGCGAAGCTTTGAGCAGGTCTAGCCGTAATGTAAGCCTTTGACTTGAATGTTTCCCGTACAAAGATAGAGATCGTATTGCAACATCAGTCCCGTTTGTCAGCTTTCCCCTGTATATCTGAAGATGAATGAACAAGGACAAGTCACTAAGATCTCAATAATGAAGCATGATTGACATAACCAAAAGAAAGTTATCTCACTGGGATTAGCTCCGGTTACAATATATACCTTCCCAGATGATCCTTGGCCAAGGAAAGTTGATACATCAAAACCATTTGTGGCATTCTCTAATTCCTCCATTGAAAATACTCGGTAAGTTGGAGTTCCTTGTGACCCCTTTGCTGCTTGAGAAATCAACCCTGAAGAAATGAAGATCAGCAGAAAGACAATTAACAATCTCATTTTCATTTATCTAGCAAATTATAGAGAGATTCTGGGTTTGCTTGCACTTACTAGCATTAGCAAGGAGATCAGCAGAAAGACCAATTTGCTGATTCTCTTGCACAGCCTTTGGGAACATCTGATGCTCCATTTCTCTACTCCGTTTCATGCATTTGCTAAGTAAAACGAGAGCCAAGAGTAGCAGAAGTAATAGCAAGATAATGATTCCCACTATCACAACAATAATGTATATTCTTCCTTTTTGCAAGGATAATATCTGCAAGCTGTGTTTTTCTTGGCAATATGACCCCTGATGCTGCTTTTGTGCACCAACAGAGAAACAGTTCCCACCAAACTTAACAATTCTCTTACCCGAAGTTGTTTCTAAGCAAGACGGCAGTCCACCAGTCAGTCTGTTGTTGGAAATGTCCACAAATCCAAGCTCATTTCCACATTTCAGTTCATCAGAAAGAGACTCAGAAAGGCCATTGGATGCCAAGTTTAAGTAACTGAGGTTTGGTAGAGAGAATAGAGTAACTGGTGGTGAGCCAGAGAGAAAATTATAGGACAGATCAAGATGCTGAAGCTGAAGCAGTTCACCAAATTGTTTAGGAACTACTCCAGTGAAAGAATTCCTGCTTAGAAGAACGGTTACCAAACTATTCGGCATTTTAGGCAGCTCAGAGTCAAATTGGTTCTGTCTAAGGTCCAGTAAGTGCAAGTTATGCAGATTACTCAAATCTGCCAGCTTTCCAGATAGGTTGTTTCCAGACAAAGATAAATCTGTGAGGTTGGCAATGTGAATTATGGATGAAGGAAGACTACCCTTAAGTTGGTTATCCTTCAAGCTCAAGACAGAAAGGTTGGAAAGCAAATCCCACCAATCTGGGAGCGTGTCATTGAAGAAATTACCATCAAGTGTGAAACTCTTAAGACTCGACATAACAGATATCTTGGGAGGGATATTTCCATACAGAAAATTGGCGCTTATATCTAGTAGTTCTAGAGAACGCAAGCGGTGAATTTTTTCAGGCAACGGTCCCCAAATGCCCAAAGACACTAAGCTAACCGCCCTTAACGTAGGCAACCTTGTCAATGTGGTTATGAAAGAATCAATGGAGAAACTCTCAGAGAGAGTCTGCCCCGGGATGGCAAACCCAATGAAGTTGGTTCTTCTGGTTTTAGCATTCTTGTCACCAGCAATTCTGAGCTCAGTCACAGAATTGGCTTGGCAAGAGACTTTCACATTTGGGGACAAACTCATACTGCAAAAGTCTCCAGTGTAATTCTCCCACCCTTGCAATTGGGAAGGGTACTCCAAATGTTTCCTCAATTGAAGAAGAACTTGGGTTTGGTAGCTTTGCAATGGATGCGTGAGTGGGATAATACAAGCCCATGAAAGGAACATCAGAAGAATCAAGAATCTTAGCACCATTTCCCCAAAAAGGGCAATTGATACGAGTCTGCTGGCCTGCAAAAGTTTGATTTTTATTCTCAAGAAATAGGATAAGCCACAAATAACAGGAATCTTTCTAGGAATACTACAATGAGCTTCTTCTTCTTCAGAACATGTGAGGCCCATTCAAATCAAATCAGTGACAGGAAAAATCCCCATTTGCGGTTGTTGAACATTATAATTGTTTGTGTCTAGACTCTCAAATTCCTCAGAGAATACTCTGGAGAAGCGGACTAAGCTTGAGAGAAGAGATTAGTAAAGAAAAAAACCTCGCTTGAGCAGTACGGAAACGGCCAAATCCACTCACTCCAGGCGTAAAGAGAGAGCCTGAAGAAGCCTTGTATCATTCAAAGAGCTAAAAGTGGAGTAAGGAGCTTTAATGGATACTAAGAATACCAAGATGGGGTAGGAGAGTGTTAGCCGTGTATGGCCTATGAGAAAGACCTCGTAGAAAAAAGTGGAAAGAAAAAGGTTTGTACAAGACAAGAGGGTAAGCATCCAATGATTGTGAGGTTATGACGGTCGGATCACATGATTTTTCCCACCCGTGTTAATTGTTGAATTATTTAATGGTTCCCTAGGAACATAACATAACGCCATAAATGCATTCGCCCATTTGGTTCATCGGTTAAGCATTAAGATAGTACCCCGAGATCACCGTTTTGAACTTCACGGACGGCAATTTGCCCATTTTCCTCTAGAATTGGTTAGTAACCACTTCTTATCCCTAGTGGATACTCTAGGCGAGCTCAAGTAGCACTTGTGGCGATCCTAATCCTTACTCAATCAAAAAAAAAATACATAACGACATAAATATATACTCCGTAATGCCTACTCTAATCACAAGTTAGTATAAGGTAAAATAAAATGAAAAGAAGTACCTTTGTTGATTGAATCATAAGAAAAATTTAAAAGAGAAACGAGAGATTGAAGAATTTGTAAGGCCATTAGATAATGAGAAATAAAAGGTTTTGGAATTTGTAAGGGTCTTCGATAAGTTTTTGTCAATTAAAACATCTTTTGATACTAGCTACCAATTTAAGTAACCTTGAGTGTTTTAATATTTGTTTGATAAGTTTTTTCTTTATAATATAGAATATAAATTTTATTGTATGCTTACAATGAAATTATAAAATATCTTATTATTTGTATGAGCATTAATTACAAAATTATTTAAGTTTATAGTATTATAGATAGATAGATAGTACATAGATAGATAGATTGTTGCAAATCATGACTTATATTTCAATTCCTTTGGACAATGAATGTCAAAAAGCATAACCTTACTATATATATAGAATATATATATATATATATATATATATATATTGATAGATAGATAAAAGGTAAATAGATAAATTAGTAGGGTAATATAAAAGGTCACATAATCTAATACATATCTAATTTGAAAGCAAGTTAAAATTATTTATTATTTTCATACTAATTAATTTGATAGATTTTTAATATATTAAAAATAAAATAAAAAACCAAATTTATAAGATTGAATTTTGAATCTTTGTTACAATAGTTTACTGATTAGAGATTCTCACTATTTTATTTTATCCAATCATCTAATGATTCTTCATAAAAGTCGAATAGATTGTTATAGTACTTTAAATTTTGAAATGTCAAAATTATATCATTAATCACTCGTTACAAAATTTTGCATTTTTGGAAAAAAAAAATTGTACAACTCTTTCCAAGGTTCTTCCTCCAAAACTAACTTTTCTGGTATTATCTTTATTCTTCTACATTTGACATAGATTGTGCATTCAAATATTTTATTATTTGAATCTTGTAATTAATATTATTTATAATAATATTTTTGATCAAGACCATTCCTCCTTTCACATGAATAAATTTGTATTTCGTATACATTTAGAAATAAATTTTTATGCCCAATCATGAACTAAAAATGAATAAACATAAATATATTACATCAAACCAACAAAAAACATATACATTATCAAAGAATTTTGTACTTATATATATATAATTCAGTTGGACATGCTCCCAAATACTGGAGTTGTTCAAAACAATATTCACCATTGAAAGGAAATGTCACTTGTTTCCATGCATTTTTGTATGTATGTCAACCTATTTGCTTCTTCCTCACTATCAACTTGGCTTCTTGAAAACTCTTCCAAAACTCTCCTCGAATACCCATTCTTTCAGTTTGTTCTGTGATATGAGATATTGCATGTGTACATTTTGAGTGTAAATATTGAGAGGATAAATTGAGTTTTTATATTAGAAAAGTTGAGGGTTAAGGAATATGAAAAGTTGTCAATTGTCATCATATGAATTATTTTTTCCTTACTTTTTGACTCTCCATAATAATTACATGTGTATATATTTTATTGTAAATATTGAGAAGATGAAGTGATTTTTTATATTAGAAAAATTGAAGGTTAAGAAATATGAAAAATTGTTAATGAGAGAAAAATATACTATTCATCTTAATTATGAATTGATCATAATTGCATTTATATATTTGAGTGTAAATATTATGAGGATGAAGTGACTTTTCATATTAAAAAAGTTGATGATTAAGGAATATGAAAAGTTGTCACTGAATAAGTTTTTTTCTTATTTTTTAATTTTCTCCTTAATTATGAATTGGTCATAAATGAACTAAAATTTTCTAGATAGTTAAATAGATGGATTATAACAAATTTAAAAATAATATTTAAGCCATTTGAATGGGTAATTAATTGTCCAAATTTTTCTATTTTATAATAGATATAGATAGATAAATAACAAGATCTGTGGTGAGTAATTGTGGTCAGGTTTCTCATCCCCCAGGCGTTCCTCAGGTTGAAGTGAATTACCTAGAGATTTTATTGTTGCTTATTCAAACAAACCATTTTTGTATTCACTAGTACCTCATCTTATATTCCGGCATGAGTTGAAGTAGGATCCATGAGCCTCTAAGATCGATGAGTTTGATCTTGTACTTTCCTCGCATATAGCGGATAGTAATTTGCAATCAAGTGAAGGTTTTTCATTAACAGCTATTGATTTACACCTCGAGGTAGCCGCAATCCTTAGAAGAGATCAAGAGAAGGTTTACCTGATTAATTAAAATATTCATTTGGTATTTCATACGGTGCAAGAACTCATGTAAAGGTGAAGAGATTCATGTGGGTGCAGGACTATGCGATCCATATTCCCTTACGTGGTCGTGGTGAGCGCTGTTGAATCCTTCGAAAACACAGGATCCATCCTACAAATTAAATGCTTCTAAACAAACTTCCTCTAGATGCATCTCACAATGAAACATCTCTTCTCCATCACGCCATCCTCTGTTGAATACTTTGAAAAGGGACGTGCGCTGTCCGCAGAGGCAATGTGGATGCGATCAAGGGGCGGCTGATGAAGAAAGGGTATGACTTGAATGTTGCTGATGGAGATGCTGGCGGCCAAGGAAGGGAATGCGGACATTTGCCAGCTGCTGGTCTCTCAAGGCGCTAGGTGTGACAGGGACAACCGACCGTGTCAGTTGCAAGGAAGTGTAATATCATCCAACTTTGTAAATCCATCTTAAAGCATTTGCATTTTCTATGTATGATGTATCCCATGCAAAAAAACTATGTGGAATGCTCAATCTCGTCAAAACTTGTAATATTGCAACAATATGTTGAAAAACATGTAAGAAGTCAAGGGTTGCAAGCAATGATACAAAGTTCAATCGTAGAGTCTTCAAGATGTATAATAAAAAGGGAAAGGTGCAAATCACTTTCTGCAAATAATATACAACTAATACAAGTATCTCATTAGTCTATTATAGGATTATGATTCTTGAGTATACGAAAAGAAAAAAAAAACATTGAGGCTTAAAGTAGGGTTCTTCTATGAGATCTGCTTCTACAAAATAAACCACAATATGTGAACAAGACAAGGGAATTGCTGAATATTTTCTCAACATAAAACGGATAGCCAAGCCGCCATCATCACCTACTCATCTGCTGAAATATACTTAAGATTGAACACACCAAGGAAAAGACATAACGAAGAAATGATGAGCTGAGCAACGAGGAATATGTACATTGTCCCTATAGCAACTTTTGAGAGCACAAGCAGGAGAAGTTGGGCGTGACATTAATTGCACAATCATATGGTGAGATTTTCTTGGATGGCAATAAAGGACCCGCATATGTTTCCATTGAGATCTGGGAATTGTTCAAATCCTTGAAGGGGCCTCACCTTGCCCCTTTGATCAACATCAACCGGGTATTTTAGCAAGTGACCCTTCATTTCTGTTACCTCTTCGGATGCAAACTGTTTCCAGTTCATCTCAGCCTGGGTTCTTACTGTTCTGACACAGTCAAGGGTCTCTGGTTTGTTATAAGCCTCTTCAAGACCTCCGAGGTGCTCTGCCCAAAGAGACATCCTATATCCGTATATCTGCGCACACCAGGGAAAAAGTGGGAAAAAAAAAAATTTCATAATACAGTGCAGAAGAGCAATGGTTTAAAATGAATTTGACTGAGACTGAGCAAATGGAGATATGCTAGAAACGTGCAGTGATCGAGGAACCTTATGGCCTCATTTTACCTGCCCGTGTGGATGGCCCGACTTTCTTGCCCAGGTATAATTAGGTTGATATCCTCCCATAGCAATCTCAGTGTCTCGTGTTCCCTCCATTGAACGCTGGTTGATGTTTGCAGAACCTAATATCAAATACTCATCATCTACTATCATGCCTTTTGAATGGACATAGATCATAAATCTTCTGCTCCTCTGACAAAGTGCCTAACAACCACAAGATACACTATATTCATGCAACAATTACCAATTACGTGGTTAAATTTAATGATGAAGAAACCATCAATCTAGGAAAAGGAATCTCATTCCATTATGTACAAACATTTGGAACACGTTCTCTATTACAAAATGACTCAATAAGGCCCTTTTCAAGGGTGAATACCTGAGGAGTGTTTGGTGCATGTAGACTACCAGTATTTGTACTTTGACTTCCATCAAAACTTTCTCTGTTGCCAAGACAGAAAAAGTTCAAGTAATCCTGTGGTGCATAAGAAGCATCAAGCCCTACCTCTTCCAAAGCCTTGTATATCGTCTCATACATCATTTGCATAGTCTTGTTCTGCGGCAATGTTAGATGTGATGGATCAGTACAAACAATAAATATAGCTTACTTCGGTACTAGTTTTTCCTCTGCCCAACAATTCAGCAAACCTACTTCAATGCGTTTGTCAATTTTCAATGTTGCATAGGAAACATAAAATCATGTATAAAAAAACATAATAAATCTTTCAAACCAGAAGCAGCTGTACCATCTCATAGTACATCAAGGCAGTTACACTGCAGAGTAGAAGTTCAATGCTAAAGGAGAGAATAGTAGGTTTACCTGCCAATAGAGAATCCTTTGAGTGGCCGCCCCTGTTGGGACACCTTCTGGCCACATAGGGACAACAATATACACAGCAAATCTCTCGTGAGCTCTAATTTTGTTGGCAATTTTAAGAGCAATTTCCATGGGAATTAAATTGTTTGCCCCTGTATCCAATATTCCAGATTAGGAAATTGAAAAAACTACAAGAAGATTGCATAACTGATACATCGAGAAGCTCCCCTGCATGAGGTTTACAGCAGAACCATCAATGCATTTCATAAATGAATTAACAGAACTTGGTTTTGCCCTTGAAGTTTCAATTATCACAATGATGTTCTTAAATATTTTTCAATACGTCAAATTGTCAATCCATATCATGCCAGGAATTTTTGAGACTGACAATCAACTATATGGACTAATTTAATCATTTATATTGCACTAGAGTAAGTTTCAAAATTTGGATTATTCAAGCAATTAAGCAGTCTACATTTCAGCACACTAAAAATAAAATAAAATTTGACAATCCTGTCACAATTGAATCCTCACCGATATCCTTGTGTTGATTCCAGTTGTACGAGGACCCGATAAAGTATTGGTTCTCAATATAAATATAATGCTGAGCAGACCGAATAGCCTTCACATATGCTGAATGAATACTCATATCGATAAGCACATTCTTCCCACATACAAGATTCTGGCAATTCAAGAAAATATGAACATAGGTAATAAAAAGTTGAAAAAATTTCAAAGGAAGAAAATAAAAATAACAAAGTACCAAAGTCCAAAGAGATATAAGGACATATAATATTATTTTCATTTTTTTATAATTACACCTGTAATTGATCAGTTTGTATATCCTCTAAAAATTATCCTGGAGAAGTCACTCAAAAATCTATATCTAAAAAACAACAGTCATTAGGTGAATGAGCTAAAATGACACCATAAATCAAATATATGATTTGCTTCAAAGTTTTATTAGGTCCACGACCTATCCTCTTTTCCCTTTTTTCCCCCTTGATGGCTTTTATATGTATGGGTGTCACTTTTATACACCATATATATACATCAAATTGCATATTAAAGAAGTGCCATCATGTACACTTTCCATCATTGACACCTTGTTTTAATGCTCAGATGACACTTTGTAGATAAGGGTGACACTTTTACGCATAGGTGAAACTTGTGAAAAATGTCATCACGTACAAAAGTGCCCAGTGTTTAAATGTCCTGGCGCCTGAGAAGCGCGCCTCTCCACTCATGTAGTCAGAAAGTGGTAACTACAACAATGCATCAAAAGGTTCTAAATTCTTGAACTTTTATAAGCGATAAAAGGAGAGAGAAAGAGAGACAAGGAATATGCTTTTTTCACATAAGCCAAGGAAAAGAAAATTACAAAACTGAATGTACATGGAAAAGATAACAAATATTGAAAACATAAGTAAAAAAGATCAGTAAAGATATGCATGTACATGGAAAACGATCAAATTTTAACAAAAAAAAATCACATATAAATGTAGGGAAAAGGCGCAGCTTTGCATGAGAGATCGTACTGCGCTAGACGCGCCTTAGGGTGCTTGGGAAGCGCCTAGCCGCACAAGCCTTGCCTGAGCTGCGCTTTTTCAAAAACTGTATATATTGATGACACCTTGCATTTATATATGGATGACACTTGTAAAAAATGTCATCAACTGCATATATGTGTCTTTGCTTACTTCATGAAATGTCATTAGCCAAGGGAAAAAAAAAATCTAATATTGGCAGGCATTGGCTGGTCAACTCGAACAACGGCGGGTCAACATTGTGAATGTATGGCCAACAATTGGCTAATCATATAATTAAAAAACAAAATAAAAGTAGATGGTAAATAACCTGTTCAGGGTTAGATAGTGAATAATATTTTGAAAATGGGTTATGAGAATCAATTCCCTATAAAAACAAGCTATTTCTTAAAAAAATATCATCATCATCATTGACCCAGTGAGGCTCCGCTACAACGGAATCTGGGGGAGTCAAGATGGGGGTACACCTGCCCAAGGGAAAGGGGGTACGCCCGATAGACCCAAGAAAAACTGAAATTCAGCTATGTGACAATAATAACTGAATTTAGTTAGAATGCACCAAAATTGATATAGGGACTAAATCCATCTCAAAGGCAGTGTATAGAAGCCAATGAGCATGAGGATGCGCATTAGAAATTTACATAGTATATTTTCAAGCCAGACAAATTATTGTTATTTTATTGCAGTAAATTTGATTGGCATCAATAAATAAAACATTGATCAACATCCTAACATCAACATCAATTCCCAATATTAGAGTTGTCAAAACTCAACCCAACCTGACCCAGCAACCCACACGGACCAAACCGTCGGCAAACTAAGATATTTTTGGACACATCATATCAGATCAATAACAAATGAGTCTATAAAATAACATCAACAAAATATTATAACAAGATTTTTTCTAGGAAAATACAACAATAAAAGAGAAGATATTTTTACTATTTCAGAGTAATTGTACCTTGCTAGTAGCTTCCTTTGGATTCTTCGGAAAATTTTTCACCGAATTCGAGTCAATCGAGCGAAAAATCTGAGATTGAAATTCCAAAAAGGAAATTCATGAGCTGAAATTTTCTCATTTTATATTTAACCATAATATATCAACAGACCTGTACATGCCAAGCGTCTGGGTTATCTTCACCAAGACAAGAAGAATCGGATATTCCAATGATATCATCCATTCTTTCTATCCTGAGTAATGCATCATCATATGATGTTTTTAATTTTTTTAGTCCACGTGGTTTAGCAGCTTTCAACCACCTCTCCTCGAAGTTAGTCAAAACATCATAGGCTGCTGGTCCGTCAATTTTGCAATGCAAATCGTGCCATGGTTCTCTTGGACAGCCATCTGCTTTCCCCTGTTTGCAGAATAAAAAAAGTTAGAAAAAAAACACCACAACAATGTCTAAAATGGTGATGAATTGTGTTATCTAAATTAAGTGTAATTGGTATATTCAACAACTACTACTGGAAGTTAATATATTACTTTTTTTAACAAAGCCGAGGTAATCTACCCATTCTACCGAATTATATGCTCCGTTCCCACCAATGCCCCAACATTGTAACTTCTTATTTTCCGTTTAATTAAGAATATTATCAATGACCATAGTAAAAATATAACTAAAAAACGAGAAAGAGATTACAGCGAAAGAAGGGTTGTGATAGTCATCTTTGTGCAAGTTATCCAGAGTCCTGAATAAAGGATGTGCAGGAGTATCATATCTCCCATCACATAGATCAAGGCCACCAACAAAGACAAGAATTTTTCGGACATTATTTCCTGCATCCGCATCCACAATGACTGTCTTTTGGTGATGGGTATATATTGTCTCAACTTCCTAAAAACATGAAAAAAACCAATTCAACTGCAAAATAATACAAAACATTTAACATACGTATAAGTTATGTGAGGATCTCTTCTAGCAAGAAACATGTTTATAAGAGAGAAATTATTAACATGAAACATGGTCTAAGTAGCAGAGAGAAGCAGAATCGGTTGGCCTTGTGTAATCCAGCAGGATTATAATAAAACACAAATCATAACCAATGAATATATTCATTCAGTGAAACCCTCTTTCCTTTGGCATTATAAAAAAGCTTGGAAAAAGTATTTAAGTGCACAAGTGAGTGACAATCCAAGCCAATCAGAGTCCTTCATCCAAAATGTATAACGCAACCACCAGTTAACAGTCAGGATATTAAAGTTTCGTTTGCAGTTACTACTACATAAATTGTGGGAGAAGCAGGACCAGTGTTATACAACCTATAATCATGCCAACAGAATAGCTTTTTTTCGAATTACCCTTTGTTTTATCCAGCTGTGTCGTTTTCCCGCAATACGGGGGCAGAGTAGCACTTTGACAGAGGAGTGCTTAAAGAAATGACGAGTTTCCTCATCATGAGTTTGCATAAGACCATCCTGCATCATCACCAAATGAGATGATTAATTTCAACATCCAAGTGCATCCACAACGGCAATGTAGCTAACAAGTCAGCATATTCACTCTTTGACACAGTCCTCACCCAACTTCATCTCAATAGCTTGTAGCGTGGAATTTAGGTGTGATAATATTGAAAGAAAGAAGCTTCAAAACTGGGCAGGAATTTGAAGAGGAGCTTGAAAGGCCTAAAGCAAAGAGTATAATGGGTTTTCACTTCTTAGACTCTGAAATGTGAGACCTAATATCATCCCAAAAAATTGGATCTTGCTTATCTAGCACAAATTCACGTCGCAACTCAGAAAAGTGTGACCATTCAACAAGTGCAGTCAATATGGTACAATCGACATGATGTCTAGAAACAACAAATCATTAATGATAAGAAGTGTTAGGGCGAGTTTGGACCACTACATATAATGCATTAAGTTGCATTAAATTCATGATTAAATGCAACTTAACGCATTATATATGACGATCCAAACAGGGGCTTAGTATTTCCTGATAAAGCAGTTGCAAAGACCACAAAAGGGATAAGGAATTAACCCTGCAACAAGGAGATAGAGCAGCAAAACCCAGTGACACTGCATATAAGAAAATGGATGGAATAGATGGCAAGCTACTTACTGTTTTATATCCTAAAATACTTCTTGAAGTAGGGTCATCCCATACAAGCAAAAGGACCCTCACACCTTCTTGTGACTTTGATCTGAGAAGGTCTCCCAAGGAATACTCGGATTCTGGACTGCCATGGCGCACCAACCTAACCTGATGCCAAACTGACCAGCCTGTAATATAAATTAGTCTCCGGGCTTGTTTTATTGCATCAAAAATGTCCTGCCAGCACTTTCCATGCGCATATTGTAATCCTGTATCAAGCCAAGGGCTTGGTAGAAGGCCATCTGGAACATGAGCATCTTGATAGAGTGTAACTGTTCCTCCTTTCCTCATAGGAAAGTATGTACCAGGAACACCCTGATAATCAGGACCAGCACCCACTCCATGATAATATATGCTCAGATTTTCCATTGGTATGTACTGAATTGAAAGACTCAAGACAGCCCCTTGCTTACAGGGTTTTCCATTGTTATTCAGAATAGGATAAGTTCCCTTGACCAACATCCCAGAATATATCTGTCCAACTGGAATGCTTACAGTGCCTATCAGCTGTGAGCCAACAACATCACTATCCTTTACCATGAAGTGAACTTCAGCAGCAGAGTGTGCCACAGGAACATTGAAATGTTGTGTCCAGACAGGGTTCTCTTCATTGCTAAGTACATAAGTCCTCCCAATCACAGCATCTGCTATTGATATTGACACATATGGATCACTGGTAATTTTGCGAGCAATACCTTCAAGTTTGTTACCTCCATTACCTGACAAGTTCCCAAACATATCTCCCAATCTTCTGTGAAACATATCCATGTTTGGGAGGCATTTGGCATCATAGATCCATATATCCAGATTCCCGTGCAAAAGTAAAACCTTCAAGGATCCTTTGGATGGAGAATATGGAACGAGCTGCATGCTCTGGCTATCACTATGCTGTAAAAATGGAACAGGCAGCTGCATGCTCTGGCTATGACTATGACTTTGAGGTAAACCATGTTGTGAACTGTGCGATGAACCATCAAACGAAGTTGAGTGTGCCAAAGCAGGCACAATTTGATGGTTAATCCTATTTGAATAAGATCCATCCCAACTTGCAATAGGCGGTGGACGCCCATAGTAATCTCCATGATGCTCAAACTCAGCCGAAAAAGATGAAGATAGGCGATGAGCTGGTGGAGCAGAGGCTGGGACAGACCCAGGCTTATCAGATAAACGCATATCAGCGATAAGATCATCGATTGGAGGATATGCAGAAGGCTTCTCGGAAGCATCAAGAGGCAGGTGCAGGTGACTATCATACCCATGGCTACTTGAGATGTTACTAGCTGGAGGAGGGTAAGAATTAATTTCTGATGGCGGTGTGTAGTGACCAGAGTCTTGATAATGAGATTGGGCTGAGCCATAGGGACTATTATCATCCTGATGAGGATATGGAGCAGAAGGACGTGGGTAGGGGTTGTATGGGTAAGGTTGAACGCTGGTTTGTGACTGTGGCGCTGGGTGTGGCGGATCTGGGTATGTAGGCATAGGGGATGGCTGCCCATATGAGTACGGATAATGTTGAGGAGCATACGGATACGGGTATGGCGGTGGATGTTGCAGTGATGGAGGTGGTGGTGGGTACTGTTGATTTGGTGGTGGATATCCATATCCTTGGTTGTATGGGTGTTGTGATAAATGATTGTACCTATCCATCTAACTTAATAAGCTCAAATTGAATCGCTACAGTATTATGCCCAAAGGCCGGCCACGAGAGAGTGCTTGAACGGAAATCAAACCCAAGGCTGCTGCTTATACACTAACAAACTCAGAGAAACAGGAAAAGCAATAACAATCCACAGCTACCCAAGATAGGTTTTCTCGTTCTCTTGTTTTGGTAACCCAACCGCAGATTGAATTATACTCTGCATCAAAATGAAACAGAGACTGAATTCTGCGGTCCAACTTCGATCCAGAAAACAGACCGTATATTAGAGTGTTCAAAGAAGAAGAAGGAAAACTGTTTACCTCCCCAAATTAATGGTTGATATAAAATTGCGAGGATAAGAACTTCACAGGATATCCAGGGCAAAGAAAGACACTTGAGATTCAGATTCCGACTTCAGATGCGTCGATTTGGAATGAAGAAATCTTGAGCTTAAAGACGTGTATATACGGCCCCCAATTAAACGAAATTTCCTGGCTTTATTAATCGTCTGAAAGTTGCCGCCTAGGTCGCCCTGTACTTGTCCGGTCAAAGCTGTCGTCGTCAAGCATTACTTACATATGAATATATTGATGGTAATATTGCCTTTTTATACTCCCGAGTTCTTATTATGTAGATGAACGGGATTTGCTGAATTGATCTCATGGCCTGGTGAATGGTAAACATTTCCAATGATTTTATTGTTTGCCTTGTTTGTACATATCCAGAAGTATGTTGTAGCTAATATATGAATGCAAAACATATTGTGGATACATACTGTTGCTTGTTGCGATGGAATTTGTGAAGAGTGTTGTACGTGTTGTAAATCAAAAGCTCTTCGATCAGGGGCTTTTCATTTTCAACAACAGGTGCAGCCTGCAGTGAGGGAGGGGCAGTTTGAGATGCTGGAAGTCATGTGAGGATCGGAAGCCCTTTTCTTTAAGAATCAAGCCGTCGTGCGCAAGATCAGTGGAGCTGCTAATGGGGACTGATCGTATTGGGCCTGATACTGCTTTTTATCAGATCACTGCATGTTCCAGAGGATTCAATGATGTAGTCACTAGTCAGTATGCTGATAAATGTAAGTAATCAAGCCGTCATGTTGCTGATGGAGAAGGGAATGCGGACATTTGCCAGCTGCCGGTCTCTCAAGGCGCCAGGTGTGACAAGACAACCGTGTCAATTGCAAGGAAGAGCAATTTTTTGTTTGCAAAATCATTTATATCCTATTTGTGACAACAAATTTGTTTCCAAAGACACTAAAGAATTCGAGACAAGTGAATGGCATGCTCCTATTGAAATAAATGTGACTACCTTAGCCCAAGTTGAACAATATAAACGTTCACCCTCTACACTGCAACTTGTATTCAGCTTTCAACACACTACTACTACACAAAATTTCCAAACTACATCGATCGATTTACCATACCACTTATTCGACTGGCTGATGTATCCCAAAATGTTTCAACCATTGCAAAGCAACAAGATATATCATCTATCCTACTTCATCATTGTTTTGTTTGCCATCTCCATCACACCTCAATGAAGTTCCTGGGAATCTGAACATGCCATTTAGCCTTGAGAAATCTCCTTCTCCTTTGCCTTGCACATGTCTTCAGCTGATTTTATATACTTCTTAGTCAACTCGTCAATCTGGGCACAGAGGAAAGAATCATATTATGACACACAAGATTTTTTATTTTCCCACAAAAAGACTGTTGATAAAGCCCATCAAAATGACATTTTCCCCTCAAAACTCTTATTAATACAGCTTTCCTATGAAAAGATTATTAATAAACACTCATTAGTAGTTAGTAATAAATGTATCCTTTCTTTATCCATAAAAGCAAGGATAACATCATCGTTTATGAGTTTTATTAAGTAAGTTTTGAGAAGTAGAAAAACCTTAATAGGTGCAATTTCGAGAAATCCTGAATTAGGAATAGTGGTGGTTTAGTAAAACAGAAAGCCCTGTTTAGGGTGTTTTATGAAAATTTCTCTAAACATAAAGAACCAAACCGTAAGCCTTAGAGCAAGTTACTGACTTCTTTCTCCAATCTTTTTGCTTCATCTTTGGAGAAACCAGGTGCCTGCACAAGTAAAAAAAACAATCCTCAATTCATACTGCCTATTCATATACAGCACTAGTAATGGAACCTTCCCACCTAAATCTCCAGAAGCCAATACAGTGAAGAGTGAAGAAGGTTGATAATGAATATAATCAGGTCCATACTATTACTCACCTCAGTTTTCTCTTTCTTTTTTGATTTGTCTTTGTCCTTGGGAATGCTTGAAACAGCTTTTTTTATTGTGTCCAATGCCTGAACAAGCCAAAAACAATGTACTTTAAATGTAATCCGCTTTATACGAGCCACAACTTTTGTATCAACAACACCCTAATCTAGATTCTAGAATCTTTTGATTTCACCCACATATTTGCACATATGAAAGGAAATTTAATGTTGGCATATTCAGTACAAAATCATATGGACAGAAGCTCGAGAGGCACACGAGACTCCACAAGAACTATTACAACTCATAACTGCTAAATTCAAAGAAAAGATACTTGAGGTACTTTCTAATATTTAAGAAAAAACACTGAAATGATTTTTCACAAGATCCCCACTGTTAAAGCATACCATTTGATACAAATATGAGCTGTTGGTGGACAGGAGTGTGATATATGATACAAACCCCTATTTTATTTTATTTTATTTTTTGCTCAATTTAAGCATAAAAGTATCGTAAACTAGGAAGAAATATTGTATAACTTAAGATGAGCAAAAAATTGAGATGTTCCAGGTGCACAGAGAATCACTAACTAGAGCAAGACTCATAAGAACTGACATGAATTTATACTTGTAATGTGCATTTGTGGCCAGCATAAATTCTAATGACAATCTGGATTGAAGCAAAATTACCAGAGAAGTGTACAGGTCGCAAAGCTTGAAGCAAAACATCCCATTCCATATAATTAAGAAGGCTATTTCAAAAATGTTCATTTTAGGCAATGTTATATATCTACAGTTCACTCCAAAATTAAAATGTAAAAACTGTCTTTTGAAAAGTACAGCATAACAGAACTTATTGCACTTCTGTTTAAAAAATGATGAATAGGGCAGAACAGGAAGACCTGTTCAGATTCAACACAGAGACAGAGACAAAGAAAAAGCTCTTAGCATATTATGCACCACAGGATGAAAACGAGGTTCTCCTCTATTGCTAACCTTTTGACGAGCTCTTCTAATGCTTTGCTTTACAACTTCACTTGATTTGGCAACAATCTTACATACAGCCTGAAAGAATAGACATTAAAATGCACTTAGATCTAAAAATATGCAAACCTGGAATATATTTCAACGGTTATACAACGGAGAGAGCCATCAGAAAAACCTGTAGGTGCTCCTTTGTCAATCTGTTAATATAAGGTGGAGAGAAGGTTAAGGTTGTAACTCTTAACAATCTAAGATTAGTATATGAGAACTGGAACACAATAAGGAACGTACGGAGGGACAACTGCTACCAATCGCTGACCATCAGCTTTTGGGTTTAGGCCCAGTGGTGAAGAGATGATGGCCTTTTCTAATTCTTTAAGTGTCTGCAACAAATATCAAAAAAATAAATAAAATCATGGAACATTTACTTCACTAAGGGTGCAGAAAAAAGGAAGTTGAAACATTTCAATGTTACACATTGCCCTTCTCCCCTCCAAATCTCCAATATCAGGTTCATAATAGGAAAAGTATAATGGTATACAGTGTTATTAAAACTGGAAGGGCAAAAGGATGTCATCATGTCATTAGCATGGAGTTGACCTTACAAGCAATTTCAATCTTAAAGAAAGCAAACCTGAAAGGATATTTAAAAGCAAAGTTGCAGTGAAGTACATTAGGATCATAAGGAGTTACTGATAGGGTTTTTGAATCCATCACTGAAACAACAGCAACATGATTCAATGATATTTTTATGCCACCTGTTTCCACGATGATGTGGTCGAGCATCCCTGCAGAAAAATTCTGAGAGTCATCTCTTGCACATCATACTTCACAATAAATGAGTTCCATACGAATAACATTAGGTAGCAATTAACCTGGGGAAGCTCTCCCTGTTCGCAGCTTAGCCAACTCTCGTGAAAGTGCATCGATAGCTGCCTCCATCTGTGAGACAGCAGTTGACTTGATAGAAAGACCAGTGTCTTCTGCTACTTGACCAGCATCATCATCATAATCATCAACTAAGGTGTTCAAACAAAGTGAAGATGAATCAGACCAAAGGTTAATTTGGCATCACTAAAATTGGCTGACAAGAACTAGCAAGCCACATGTTGTCTATAGGTCAATTCCTTCAAAAGGGTAATGAAGTAATGGACTGCGAAAAGGGGGATAAAATGTCATCTAGAAACAAAAAGAATGCACATCAAAAATTATAGGGAAAGATAGAATGCTTTTACCATAACTTTAACCAATAGAATGAAGGTATATAGGATTGCCTGTACATGACTAAGAACAAATAACATGAACTCCATATGCAGTAGATATAGAAAAACATCATATGAATTTAAAAGCCTTTCATTTCTATTAAGCTACAAGCATATAAGAGATCCATTCCCAATTCTGACTTTTAGAAATAGACAAAGGAAGCAAAAGGGGGGAAATTGAATGTCTCTTCTACCCCACACCTCGAAGTAAGAAGGGGATAAAGATTTCAAATATAAAGATCTCATTGCACCACCTTATGCTTTTTCAACCTAAAAACAATGTAACTTTATTTCCTTTTGCAGCTGATAACACTAAAAAAACTCATATCAAAATATAACATTCCTCCACATACTGGTGACATTCAACTGCCTTCTATTCACTTCTATCCTTTGTGTCAAATGTACTAATCTCTTCACTTCATTCTTTGTCTCCCTCAATCTTAAGTATATGTTGTACCGATGGTTGCTGGCTGCCTAAGATAGGATGTTACTTTTAGGCTACTATAAAAACTAGAAGAGAGAGAGAGAGCGCTCCGCCATCTAAACAATAGGTTCACCGAACAATTCCACCAGTACAAGCTCAAAGAGGCATGTAATGATGCAGTAGTTCTTATAGATTACAAATTCACTCCAAATAAGTGGTTTCCATCCTTCAATCTAACTCAATTAAAACTGTATAAATCCTTCATTCTAACTCCATTGTTACTAGGAAGAAAGGAGAAGTAACGTGCTTCATGAATTTTAGAAGTCATAACAGTAAGAACAACAAAATCCATCTGATTCAAATTTCTAGCTTACAAGAAGAGATGAACTCAATCTTTTATACTCTTCTCCCACAATTACTTGATCCACAAAACAAAAGGACAAATGAAATGACACCAACACACTATGAAGAGATCTATTCTGTTTCACCATTTACAAACCAAAAAAAAAGGCTACGCTAACAAGATGCAAATCAATTATCACTATCAGTAAGGAAAAACCCAATTTAATATTCTTTATACATTCTTGATTCTTCTATCAATAGCTTTTATAAGTGCCTTTGAGATGGATTTAATCCCTATATCAATTTCAGTTTTCCTTGGGTCCATCGGGCACATTCTCCTGACATGTTCAGGTTACGGGTGCCCCCACATTTTGACCCCCAGATCCCCGCTTGAGCAGGAACTTACTATTGGGCGATGATGTTCATGTTGATACATTATCCCATCACATGACACTGACTCATTAATCAATCTCGCAAAAAGGAGAATCAACCCGAACACACCTTACCATATTCCTACATAATCAAATGCAAGTGAATGCCAAAAAGAAACGATCGAGCAAGAAAGTTGAGCAAAGGGGTGGAAACCTGATTTGCGAGCTTTGGCAAAACTTCGACGGGAATCTCTGATGAAGTCTGGCAAGGGACAAACGGGGATGCTCTGAGAGGAAAGCTTAAAGACGTTTGCATCTGGAGAAGAGAGGATTGGAAATAAGGGTTGGTGAGTTGAAACACCCCGGAGGAGAAAGAGTAAGCTGCTGCTGCTGCTGCTGCGATGAGTGAGAGCTCTTCTCAGCATGTTTGCACCTCCGCCCTCTGTCGATTTTTTGCAGGGTGTTTTGATTTCACCTTCCGGTGGAGTTTAGGGTTTTACTTAAAAACCCTTTTTCCCCGGCCGCTGCTATTATTATCGATAATTTGCAAAACGAGCCGACTTCTATAAAATTGAGGAAATTTTACCCGCATTTATTGTGAATTGTCACAAGTACCCCTTTTAAGCTAATCATCAAGTCAATTTCATTATCTTAAATTTGGATTTATTTTTTTTGGAAAACCCTCCCTATTTTAGAGCAATTTTATTTAAACTAGTTTTACCCGTCGTACCATGTACGACTACGATTCGATATTTTATAGACATTATAAATAGAATATTAATAAATTAAAATATAATATAAACTTTAATATAAGTAATTTATTACTCGTACAATGTATACTTTTTAATCAAATATCATATTCTTCATATTTTATTACTTTTCATGTATGTAAATTTAGTGATTATCAAATATTTCAATATATCTACTAAATTTTTTATTATCTATTTTTAATAATTTTAAACATTATAATTATGTATCATTAATTTTTTATAAAATAAAATCACTATATATCTATAAATAAATTCGTCAAAAGATTTATGATAAAAGATTTATATTTATTTTGAAATATCTTATCTTTAATTTTAAATACTTGTATAAGGAATCTTTCAAAAGATATTGTTATATTGAATAGATATTTGTTTGATGTTAGAGATAAATTTAAATAGTTAAAAAAATAATTTAATAGAAAGAAGTTATAATAATAGAAATAAAATTAATTTTTTTAAACTTGAGATGGGGCCAGAATCATTCTAGTGGCTCGAAAAGGCACAACTTTAATATATAGTTATAGATACTAGCTATACCCGTCGTGCCATGCAAGACTACATGAATTTAATATATAATTTATTTAATGAATATGATTTTAATTTTATATATAAAAAAATTATTTATTAGAAAAAAATTATATATAATTTTACAATTGGTGTCATGTGAAACGGGGCCAAAATTATTAAAGTGAGCCCACTATAACTTTGATGGCTTAATGATAATTTATTTATGCAAAAATATAAATAAAAATTATTTGAATTAAAAACATTTAATTTTAAAAATATTTTACAAAAAATATAAAAAGGTAAAAAGCGTGTTCGTTAAATTCTTGTAATTTTTGTTTATCAAATTCAATTCTTTTAAAAATTTTGAATAAAAATTAAAAATATACTTAATAAGAAACAATAAAGAATATAATTAAAGAATGAATTTTTTAATGATAAGAAAATTATTTATATTTTAATAAATAATTCAAAAAGAAAATTAAGGAAAAGATAAAGTAATTTTTTTATCAAAAGTTTAGGCAAGTAATTATCTAGATTGAAAGTTCTATTTTTTTTCAAAATTTTATTTAACATAAATATTTTACATAAATAGATAAAAAAATAAAGATAAAATAATTTTCTTTAATTTTAAATAAAATTCGAATTTAATTTTTTTCATATAAATAGATAGAAATTTAATTGAAAAAACTAAATTAATATATCTATCTTAAATATAATATCTAATGTTCTATAATTTATTTTAATTTTAGATAAAATCTTTTAAATCTATCCTAATTCCTAATATATAATAGATAACATCTTTATTTTAGATAGAATCTCTTCTGGATTAATTTATCCTAAAATAATATCAACATATATAAATTTCTAAAATAAAAAATCATATGTGGCGAAATCCTAGGTGACTTAACGTGGGAACGACACATAGGAAAATCCTAGGTGGCGCAACGTGGTGGCTTTATTCCTTGCGTCTTTTATATACTAGGTCAGTTTGGTAATGAGAGTCTGAAAAAGAGTCTATTTTCCAAAGTGAACTAATTTATTGAATTCAAAACATTTCAGAAGAATCTACCACTGGTAATGCATAATTCTACTATACCACTTGTAATGAGGTTAGAACATCTAAACATCAATCAACTAAGTTATAGTATAAACCTAGAATGTACCATCTAAACATCAATCCTGCAAACGTGTACAATCAACTAAGGTATAGGTCAAAGCATCTACCACAATAACAATAACAAAACATACATTTTCATACAAATTGGGCAAGAGTGTTCTTGGTGATTTTGTTAATTATACATACAATCTTTTCTCCAGAACAACATTTACAACTTTTACTGGTTTGTGATAGGTACGCAAGCAGGCCTTCACGCATCCTCTATAGCACATCAATCAGAAACTATACATAGTTTATGAGGAAAATACAGATCACCTACAAATTTACAAAGTGTTGAACAAGCCAATTAAAAATACATTTGGACAAAAGCAACAATTAAATTGTGCATCAGGATTTATTTCTTGGAGTAACATGTTTCTCCCCTTCGTTTCTGTTCTATCCCAGAAAGTAAATCAAACACAAAACGTGATTTAAGATTAGTCATAGCCATATACTTCTGCAAATGAACCTGAAACTGGCAGACATTGACAATCATCTTCTACTTGCAATGTACAATGAAACAGATGTCAAAACAACAATTCCCAAGTAACAGAAGATAGACATAAAAAGAAGACAATAAGAGCTGCACAAAGGAACTCAACTATTTCAGTCACACCTTCCTTTCTACAGCCATCGGGGACTATTTAGATACCTTTTGCATGTCCATTCGAGTCAGCTGTCTTTAACAACTTTCAAGGGTTGTGAAGAGCTCTTAACTGCACCAGATACCTTCTGGAGAATGATCTAAATAAACTACATGTCACACAAACCATGAACATCACAATTATCACAAAAACAACCACCACTTTAGTAATATTTAATCCTTACTAATTTTAAATATCTTGATGGTAAATTGAAGATATTTAAAGTTTACAAGAACGCTTGAGTTTAGTGGTGTAAGTACCATCCAGGGCTTAAGATTTCCAAGCTCTTTCCATGCGCATGAATATGCTTTTATGTAGAGGCCATCTAAATTTAGGGCCTCTATATAGTTCGCTTTTGCTTCTTGGAACCTACAACAACCAAAAGTGAAACAGAATTACTTTTGAATTCAAGTACAACTTTGATAAAAAAAAAAGATATATGAAGCAAGAGAAGGATAAGTACATTAGTTGAGGAAATAATAATATAATATACAGTTTCACACAAAGAAGAAGGGATTTGGAGTGTTGAAAGAGCAAGAGAAGACACCACATTATTTGATAACATCATTTGGTGTGTAGAGTTGTCAAGTTGTTTTTCCTGCAAAGTCAAGATGAGTTGATCATTAATCACCTTCAGCACACGAGATGTTTGCTTTAAGAAAATTATTGATAGTTAGTTAGGCATTCAAATAAAGGATAAACATGTGTTTGGAACCTAATAATAAATCAAGAGAATTCAATATCTAAACCTGTTTTATTGTTGGGATGAAACATTATGTTGTCTATTCTTAGAGAAGAGATAGACACAAGCATGTATTGTTGTGAATACAGTGCTTTAGATAATTCTCATGCTAATTAACATCATTTTGGTTTATTTAATAGGAGTTGCTTTGAAGTCAGGAGTCATCAACAAATTTAAGTTATGTATAACATTAGCACTTGCATAGAAACACTATCACAAAGAAGTTAATTTGTCATTAGAAAAGGTCAATGAGAAATTGAATATCAAAACATGAGCCTTGAGGTAATATATTCGATCATGTTATGAATAAAAATCATCCTTAAGTTGCACATCAACCATGGAAAGCCCATATCTAGTCCAAGTGCTATTTTTTGCAAACCAATTTTCACATGCCTGACCAAGAGCTACAAAAAAAATCTATTGTGTGAAATTGTAAAGTTAGGTTGTATTCAATCTAAACCTCTAGTTTGTATTCAATCTCAATCATGACCTATGTGTTTTATACTCACTGTAAAGTTAGGTTGGGTTGGTTGCCCCTTTTTCATTTTATATTGTTTCTGCAAGTTGAGACTCCAAATTCTCCAAATGCCTAAATTTAATCTAAAACAAAAGGTGTTGTTTAAGAAGAAGTTAATATTAATCATTAATGCAAAAATTATGTTTACCTTTTGGCACCTAGCAGAGATCTCATCAATCGAAGCTTGCCTCCACAAATTTTACAACAACGACAACAAAAAAAGTAATCAAAATACATTCAAAGCATTAAAAAAAACTACCAACCTTAAAAGGCATCAAGAGAGTAGTAGTATCTCTTCAGAAAAAGAGTGGCATACTGCAAGTTAACAGTAAAGTGGCATAAAAATGCCAAAAGTTGGCCTTATTATCACAATTTATGTCCAACACAGATTTCAGAAAATAAAGAGCCACAATTGTGAGCAGACTGGCACCGAGGGCAATGGTCTCGGTAGCCTAGGTCAGGGTGCATCCTACGACTACAAAGAGAAAAAACCCGAAAAAACCAGTCGACGAACTTGTAACCACTGAAAATCAAAACCAGATCAAATCATACTAAAAATCACAAAGCAATACATGAAATAAAAATCAATCAAACATCATTAACTTACCTTATACCAATATCACGCATAAAGATCATCCTCTACCACTCATATCATGTACTTGTGAAAGTCAAACTTAAGGTTTCCCTGCAATGCCATTTATAACAAAACCATATAGTGTATTAAAATCCATTCTTAATAACAGATTAAGAGTTGAGACATGGAAAAATATGATAACCTTATCATAGCCCAATTTCATGGCTAAATGCTCTGATTTTAATATAGATCCATAAAATTCCTGGGAAAATGATATAACCTTCATCGCTATTATCCTTAAGATTGAAGAAACAAATCAAGTTCAGTAATACTATAGTCAATCAAATCAACATCACTCATCTCCGCAATCACGAACGTGCGTTTCACTCATCTCCAAATAAGAACGACGAATTGAAACCCTAATCTGAAATTGAAGAGCAAAATGAAGTAAGAACAACCTCTAAAGAAAAATTACGAGCCAACCAATAGGAGATGACCTCTCGGCCGGGCACAAAAGGGCGTCTCCGGCCACCATAACGCATACGGTTAAAATTCCGAACCACGAACGAGTGTCACACTCATCCCCAAATAAAAACGGCGAATTGAAACCCTAATCTGAAATTGAAGAAATAAAATGGAGTAAGAACGACCTCTGAAGAAAAACTACGAGCCAATCGATCAGAGATTACCTCTTCGCTTGGCACAAAGGGGCGTCTCCGGCCACCGTAAGGAATACCGTTAAATATGGCTAGTGTCGATCTCTTCGCTCTGCCTCCGAGCAGCACCGCCATCGAATGGTAACAACCAAGGCGAGGGAGATCCAAAACAAACCGATCAATTTGGGAGAAGAATCGATCGTGATCCTTCGTGATTCTCTGTTCACCGGAGAAGGAAAGAGAAGAGAGCAAAGAGAGAAGAACGAGAGTGAGAAATTCAACGGAGGACAGATGAGAGAGATAGATAGGTAGAGAGTAAAACTGACCGTAGATGAGATACAAACATATATAACCAAATCCAACGGCTGAAAAGAAAAGTTAACAGGTCTCCTACCTATTTAGAGAAGTAAGGATATACATAGATTCACTTTTCCAAACTTTATTAGATATATGTTCACCAAAAAGTTTTATTAGTTCTTTCTTCTATGATAATTTAATCATGGCATCATTGACAACTAATCCATTTCCCCACCTATGATAATGTCATTGTTGCCTAATGATGACATCATTAATAACCAATCTATTGATTGTTGGTTAGTCATTGACTGTTTAAATTCTGATTTTTTAATTTTCATGTTTTTTTATAACAATTTTGGTTATGACAATTTATACTGATGCTACTTTCTATGACACCTCGGTTTTTGAAATTTTATATTGATGACATTTTGGTTGATCACACTTTTATAATTATGCTTGGTTGATGATACTTATATTAATGACGCTTTCTTTGATGACACTTTGTATTGATGACGATTTGGTCAATGTCATTTTCTTATCAAGCTTTAGTTTTTTTTTTTGTAAACTCAAGCTTTAGTTGATGACACTTTATATTAATGATTCTTTGGTTCATGACACTTTTAATAAAGCGTTGGTTGATGACACTTTTTATGACACTCTGGTTGATGTATCTTATTGGTGACGTTTTGCATGATGACACATTATTGTAGATGACACTATATATTTACAATGATTTGGTTTATGACACTTCATATTGGTAATATTTTTATGACGCTTTGGTTGATGACACTTCATATTAATGACACTTTGATTGATGACACTTGTAAGTGCAACTTTCCTTTCAAGTAGGCTCTGGTTACTTGAACACTGAAAATGACTCACAAAACCTGTAAAACAACAAAACCAAAGGGTTTCGTCCCTTGGAACCACCTCTAATGCCTAAGTCAAAATATGTACTTCTTATTCAATGATCCATAAAAGACCAAGCTTATCAAATAAATAGGCTCACCGATGAGAGGGGGTGGTTGAAAACCCTATTTTTGGGGCCCAAGTTTCGTCGTGTTATTATCTTTTGTTTTCATGTTAATTAAGCCATATTATCGTTTTACAATATCCTTTTCATATCATATCTTATCCTTTGAAGATATGAACCAATCATAAATATCTACTTTTCTTACTCTTACATCTCCATATATCCAATAAACATATTAAAATATAATTAAGATATTTGTTCTCTTTCAATTTCCCCTTGAATGTTTTATGTTATTTGTTGACGGGTCTTTTCTCTGAACAACAAATAAATTTATTAGTCAAGATCCCGCTAAGTATAAGGAAGTCAGGATTGTTCCACGGGAAGCACTGTTGTTTGTTTATCAACAACTAGAAATATAAACGAAGCAAATCAACACAAAACATCCACGACCAACATCGTTAACGACTTTGTCAAGGTCGTTAACGAACCTAGATAACACTACTAACGACCTAAAACACAGGTTCGGTACCGAGGCAAATACTCGATAATGAATATAACGATAGAAAACTCAAATAAGAATAAAAATCTAGGACAAGGGTTACCACAACATAGTCATGCATATAAACTCGTAAGAAGATAAAGATCATGCTTTTAAATAGATAAATTCATCAACTTTCTCTGATTAGCAAGCAAATCAATCTATTCTCATAAACTAATTCACTCAATCACTTGTTTTGGATCCAAAGCTCAAAACTTTCATAATCGAACAATATCAACCTTTAAGTCAATAACTTTCTCTCTCAATCAAGTTAAGAACTCAAATTACCTCGATTCTCATCTAGGAATACACACAACAAGCAATCTAAAAATAGATAAAAGGCATTCAACACTTCAACCTACTCATCAAACACGCATAACTATGCCGGGTTTCAACCCCGACCCTAGATAAGAAAACTACTCACTACTCATAACTATAAAGCAAATAACTTCAATAAGAGAAAACATTGAAAACAAAACTACTTCAAATTAATAAGAAAATTATTGTCTTACAGACTTCAGAAGAAACCGAAAACAACAAGACAACACAAGCTAACGAACTGATTAACGATCCAACTCTCTCTCTCGATCGATCGACTCGGCTCGAAATCCTTCTCACCCGACTTCTCTTGTTCGGCTCTCCTAGAAATCGTCTCCTACTCGCCTCTTGCTACCCTTTTCAGGCTAGAAAAAAGGGTATTTATACTAATAAAGCTATCTAATAAAAAGGCTAGAAGATAAAAACTTTCCTAAAAGAAAGAAACTAACTCTAAAAAGATAGAAAAATAATCTAAAAAGATAACAAAACATAAAATATAAAATATAATAACCCTAAGAGTCATTAAAAACCCTACCGGCATGGAATTATCAAGATAGATTTCCGTACAGGGTCGGTAGACATCACTAGAATCTCTCGAAATTTTTTATCTCTAAGCCTCGTTAACGACCCTTTACAGCCTCGTTAACGAGCCTGGATTTGGTCTTCTTCAACTCTTCAAAGCTTGAAACTTCGACTTTGACCTCTCATCTCCATACTCCTCCGTCCTTCACCATAGTACTCCAATTCAGCTCCAAAAAGCATTGTTTCCTTGCTAAAACCTACAAAAAGACACAAAACGGAGTAGCTTCCATACTTTTCACAAAATATGCAAAACCATCCAAAAACATACAAAACTAATCCTAAAACTACTAAAACTAATTCTAACAAACTAAGAAAACACCCTAAAAACTATACCAAAAATATGAATATCAAAATACCCCATACTTAAACTTGCTTGTCCTCAACCAATCACTAAACAATAATCAAAACCAAACAATCATACTCATCAAGCAAATAGCCATCATCTAAAAAGCAACTTCAATACATAGCAGAAAATAGCAAATGACTATTAACGGCATCACACATATATGCACCAAATAGACATAAGCAAATACAATTCAACCTCTCCAGGGATATATGTGTTTCACTCAACTCTCAAGTGTTTAGGCTTATAAATTCAATCTCTCAACTCATCTTATATACAAAAACTCATAGAAATTGGAACTTATATCACCAAATTCTCCACCTAAGATTTGTCAAAACAAGCAAAAATCATTAAGAGAACTTAGGGGGATCAATGAAAAATTTCATAAAAGCTTCCATTCGGCCGAGTTGTAATGGGGCTTGGTAAAAACAATAAGGCGTGAAAAATATTTTGGCCATGTGGTGCTAATAATATCCGGGAATCAAAGACTCCTAAAAACTCACATATCTCCAAAAACTCTCATAAAAGACATACCAAACTTACTCAATATGCACATCCTTTTTCACTCACCCAATATATCCTAGAAAGTCTCATAAAATAACTCAAAAGAATCTCTGGCTCATCTTTTAAACACTAATGCACATCTTACTTCCTTTCCTTCTTCTTATTTTACTTCCAACTCTTTTTTTCTTTCAACTTTTTTTTTACTTTGCTTGCGCAGCCTTGTTAACGAACCAACCAGGGTCGTTAACGAGCTTCATCGTGTATACTTTCCTTTTTTTTTTCTTCCAACAAACAACTTTATTTTGTGCATCATTTGTTACCAAGAGATCTTTCTGTTTACAAAATAAAACAAGATACTTCCAATCTACCCTTCCCAAATACCCTTAATTTCGAACCAAACATATCATTTCACTCCCCTTTTTTTACACTCAATAAAATAAACCTCTCCAATCTAAGTCCTAATCCCCGGATATGGTCAAGCTTATCTCGGTTAGGGAAAATTTTTGTGGAGCTAAAAATATAGGCTTCAGGCTCAAATTGGCTTCAAAAAGAAGGATAATGTAAGGGTGGATAAGGATTAATAGGGCTTATGAAAAATAAGTTCTCTATCATATGATCTTCACAAGTAATGAACTATAAATCTTATATAGGTCTCAAGTAATAGATAACCATCACAAGTCCAAGAGATAATATGCATATAGAGAGTAAATCACACAAGAAAAGAAGAGGGAATTATTTGTGTTCTCCCTATAAGGCCAAAAACAACTTACAAGGTAACATTTTTTGTTGGATTGCATCCTATGCTAAAAAGGTATACATGCTCAATTTCATCAAATGCTATTCCTCTATAAAAACAATCCAGAACAAGAATCATGCTATACTCGCAAAGACATGCTTGCAAGGATTTATATGATCATGCTAGAAACTACTATCATAGAACCTTAAGAAAAGGGCATCTATCAATTCTAAAACTCTTTTTTGCAATTTTCAAAAGTTCAAAAAAAATTCAGTTTTTTATGATTTTTTTTCCAAAACAAAGAACTACTCAAAACACAAAAGACACAAAACAAACAAGACACTAACGTTTCTACCCTTTCCCATCCCATACTTAAAATTACAGTGTCCCCACTGTAATAAAAATAAGGAGAAGAAAAGAAATAGAAAACAAAAGGAAAAGAAAAGAAAAACAGAAAAAAACTTACAAGATCTTAAAGCAGAAAACAAAACAATTCTTCAAATTGAATCAGCGCCCAAGTGGTGGAAAATAATGCTCGAAGTTCCCCATGAAGTCATACATCGTCCTCCAGCGCTCTGCATCATCCGCCTCTCTCTGCTGATGCCTCGCATCCTCGAATGTCATGCGAGCAGAATAGACACTCTCCCATCTATCCATCTTCCGATGAATATGTGTCTGCTGCAGGTTAAGTTGTTGCATCTAAGCAGAAAGATCTTCGGCCCATGGAGGCGGGATACTCGATCCAGTATACTCGAGCTGAGGAGGTGGTTGGTAGTGAGGCTGGAAATGGTCTTGAAAAAGTACCGGATTGTAAGGCATAAGACCGTATGACTGCGGGTCGATAGGTTATTGCGGGGGATCGTTACCGACGTTGTGAGCCTCGATAGGAGCATCGGTAGAAGCCTCGAAGTGGTCATTAACGACCCTGACAAGCTCGTTAACGAAGACATTTTGCCCAAAATTTCAGGATCGAGGTCATCTTCCCTGATGTCGAGCTCCTCTATACCTCCCTCAGTAGCTTCCTCAGTCTCTTCATCGTCTTCTTCTATAGCATCTTCCTCCCGCTCAAACCGTGAGTCACATGGCCTTAGTGATGGCTCATCCTGCGGCTTGTGCTCTAACGGGAAAGCATGACCCGTCCATGACTCGTACCAATTCGGTACGTATAGCATCTCCAGGCTTGATCGGGTGGGCGTTACATCTTGGCCTTGAACTTTGGTAGTGTACCCGCCCTGAACCTGAGTAAAAATACTGGAACTAAACCAATAGTTCCTGTTGAGCAATTGACGTGGGCCGGTGTGTAGAGTGAGAGATCAACTCCAAGGTTGGTTGCCAAGAGACTGACCAAGTTCCCGCACCATACTTCCTTTGACTTGATCGACTTCTCAACATAGTATAGCCATTCATACCCCAAGTTCAATGAGGCGGTCTCCTCAAATAGGATGGTGCGAAGACATGCAACTCTATCCTTGTCGGCCTGTTCAACTCTCTCTTGGGCCAGTAATGTAGCAGCTAGGACCCGGAGGATAATCCGGAAAATGGGGTTGATGATGCTGGCCCCGGATAGTGCTGCAGCGGAAGGCTCTACTTCCCCGGTGATATAGCTCCAAGTTCTTGTTACCTTGTAGTCCTTTTGACTGTAACCTCGAGAAGGGTTTGGGAGCTCAAGAATAGCATTGAACTCCGCCAAAGTAAACTCACGGTTCACATTACCGAGCCTGAATCTAATTCTCCCTTCCGAAGCCTTCGTCGGGAATCTTGCCTCAAGAGTGGCCAGGAACTCAGATGTGAGAGTCGGTAAGTGTGGTACGTTCTCCTTCTTCAACAAGTGAGGCACGCCGAGAATAGAAAAGGCCTCCTTGACATCATCATATAGCCTCATTGATTTAGCACTAGTCCTTGAAAACCACCTAGTGTAGTGGTCCTTGTCTAGAATGGCGTTGTAGCGGTCCGCTTGCCCTTGAGTGCGCAAGATGACATTGTCCATGCGGGGTGGAGATGGGGACCATTGAGTCCTCTTCTTCTTTTGGGCTCGGGTTGCGCTCGGCTAGAACTTGCCATATGGACCTACAAACAATACGACTTTTTCAAGATAAGATCCACTTCAAATCAATAGACAAGAGACCCCAAAATTGGTCTCGAAATAGCTCTCGGAATGCCTCGTTAACGACCCAATTGGGTCGGCAACGGATCTGGACTGGTTTTTGGGCTTTGATAATACGCAGGGTCGTTAACGAACCTGGGCAGGTCGTTAACGAGCCTATACGAGAACCAGTTTCAGTTTCCGAGTGTAAAAGACTCCAAAATTAAGCCATAAATCAAGCATGCATCACTTATAATCCTACATAAGACACTCATTCAGGTATATGCACCCCATACTTGCTCGATTACCCATCCCGAACATGCTATAATTGCCCAAAATACTCATAGTGAAGATCAAACAATTCTAAAACAAGGTAGTTCATGCTTTTCTTAATCAAATTTCAATGGAGAATCAAGCAAGAACAAACTATAGAAATCAAGATCAACCACTAATATATCAAGCAATAAAATCATTGAGCAATAACGAACATGCCATTCTATCCTCTATATGAACAAGATATGAAATTTCGACCCTATACACCACGAATCATGCAAATAGAGAGTTAGGGTTTAGAAATCATACCGTTAGATCGAGAATTGAAGAACAAAGATCGAAAATTTGGGTGGTTAACGAGCTCGAATCTCATCGGTGAGCAAATCAAGGGTAGCGAACTCGTTAACTAGGGTGGGCCTCCGAAGTTCAGTGGTGGTGAGAATTCCGATCGGTGGTGAGAATTATCGGTAGGATTGTTGAAAGTTTGAGCTTTTAGATTGGGGATTTGAGAGTAGAATGTTGGGAGGTTTGGAAGGATTTTTATAGGAGAGTGCTAGAGGTAGGGGAAGGATGAAAAGGGCGGCATAATGGGTAAAGATAGAAGATAAATTAGGGTAGAATTTCTTACCTGCCCGTTTTGCCAATTCGGGTTGCCAAACTGGGTCGTTAACGATCTTGGGTTAGGTCGTTAACGAGCCTCCGTAGCCCTTTTTTGAGTGATTTACGAGCCCAACTCCTGCATCTTGTTAGCTAAAAACTATTCTATCTTGATACTCTAAAAACTACCGCTAAAACTCAAAAGAAAACTAGGAAAAAGAATTTAAAAAAAAAGAAAGAAAACTAAACTATACTAAATGCGGGTTGCCTCCCGTAAGCGCTATTTTTAACGTTGTCAGCCCGAAGTACTTACCTACTTAATCAATGTGGTTCTCTTGCAACTAAGTCGGGGTTTTGAGGGACCCCATACTTAGTTCTGTAAACATTATCGATTCTTGTCACTAAATTTGGTCCTCTATCTTCTATTAATATGCCCGGTATTCCTACATAAGGGTTAGCGAAATCCGAAAACCATGGAGGCTTGGACTCCTCTATAACACAAATAGTGGAGCATGGTGTAGGAACAAAGTATGAAGAAGAATCATAACCTGTATTAGTGAATTCATGGTTAGAGTACCCCCCTTAATTGATCGGAAAAGATTCTGATACTGAGGTCGTTGGAAACATTGCTGACCCGTGCTACCGAGGTCTTCATTATAGCTTTGCATGTAGAGATCAGGACTGGACCAAGGGGGGTCGGTAGCGAATTGTGTGAAATTCTTGTCCACTTCAGTAATTGGAGGAGGATCGCTAGGAACCGCTATGTCGAGTTCTGGCGGGGTTAACTCGATTTGTGCAGCCGCAGTTGGGTCATTAGCGTTTTGATCCAGGCTAAATTCCACACGTTCCTCTCCGATATCAAAAGTGAGGAGTCCTTTCCGCACATCGACCCTAGCACCTGCTGTAGCTAGGAATGGCCTGCCTAGGATAATGGGAATGTGAGGGTCTTCAGGCATATCGAGGACGACGAAATCATTTGGAATAAAGAATTTCCCGACTTGAATGGGATAGTCGTCCACAACTCCTATGGCCTTTACGCATGATCCGTATGCAATGTAAAGGTTCATGTCTACTGGCTCCAATGGTCTCATGTTGGCTTTTGACCAGATTGAAAGGGGGAGTAAACTAGCACTGGCTCCCAAATCACATAGAGCCTTGAATTTGTGGTCGCCTAAGCCAATTGTTATGGCAAATCTCCCTGGATCTCCTAGCTTTTCTGTAGAGCAATAGATCGGACCTCGTCTTGCAGCTCTGTGATGGATCGTTTCCTGCTAAGAATATCTTTCAAAAATTTTGTGTAAGCCGGCATTTCGCTTAGGGCCTCAACGAATGGGATGGAAATATTAATGCCCTCGAGAATTTTTACAAAACGCTTGAACTTAATCTCAGTAGAGTCCTTTGATTTCTTAATAGGAAAGGGAAGAGATTTCACCATTCTCGGAACCAAGTCAGGCTCGAGAGGTGGTGCTACCGGGTCGACACTAGGGTCGTTAGGTGCTCTCGGAGGATCGTTACCGACCCTGATGGGGTCGTTAACAAGCCCGGGATTGAGAGAGGGGCTCGGATTAGAGAACTTACATGGATTAGGGTCGTTGATGACCCTAAGAGCCTCTTTCCCATGGTGTGCCAATTCGGTACTTGCTCTCGCTGGCTCTTTACCGAGCTGAACCGTGGCATCCTCTTCAGTCATAGGGTCCTTCTCCTTTGCTTGGACACGCTCCGGTAGTGTCTTTTCTCTCCTAAGGTGTACCGTTACTATTTGTCCTCTAGGGTTCTCTTCGGGACGGCCCGGAAGTTGCCCTTGTGGCCTTGGAATCTGCGCATCAAGGTTTCCTAGTTGGGAGTCGACATTCTTCTTCCATACATCGAACTCTCCCCATCTTTTGTTTTGATTGTTCAGGTTGGCTTGGATTCTGCTAATGCCTTCCTGCAACCCTAACGCCCATGATGGTGGCTCTTGGTAGCCTGAAGGTCGATACGGTACAGGTCTTCTATCCGGTGGGAGCACTGCATAGTTAGGATTCGGGTTTTGGTTGCCCCACGTTTGAATAATTGGTTGACTTGTCAAAATTGCCAGGCTGGTTTCTGTATGGGCCTCTCATATAGTTCACTTCAGCATATGTCTCAGCGGCTCTCACCTGCTCTATGTTAGTGCAAGCAGACGTAGTATGGGCAGAAGAACCACATTCTTGACAAGATTGAGAGGATTTCAGAAAACTTACCTGCTTCTTCAGGCGATTGACCTTGTCTTGCAGAAATTGATTTTTAACATTAGGGTCAACGTCTTCCTTGTTAGGCACGTAGAGACGCCTCTAGGGCTGGGGAGATTGCTGGATTCCATACATGGCGTCGTAGTTAGACAGCTTGTCCAACAATTCCCATGCAGTCGTGGGTTCCATCTCTATAAAACCGCACCTATATGCGTGTTGATGCGGTTCTTCGTCTCTGCATTAATACCCTGGAAAAAGATTTTGTTGGAGCACATATAAGGGTTGCCCATGAGTGGGGCACTGTCTAAGCATCTCCTTAAATCTTTCCCATGTTTCAACAAAAGTCTCATTAGGCAGCTGGTGATATGAGGTGATGCGCTTCCTCAACTCCGCTGTCTTGGAAGGAGGGAAGAATTTTGTAAGAAATTGATCATACAAATTCTTCCAAGTCCTGATAGACTTAGGAGGTAAGCTTTCCAACCAGCTCAGGGGCTTTCCAGTAAGAGACCACCTGAAAGCTTTTAACAGAACATATTCAAGCGAGACACCTTCAACAGATATGGTGTCACATAAATCAAGAAAATTTCGAATATGTTCCATAGGGCACTCAGTAGGTTTCCCTTCAAACTGAGCCCGTTTAATCAAGGATATAAACTGAGACTTAATCTCAAAAGGTTTCTCTATCTCTGGAAGCACAATTGGAGACTCTGGCACCCTCAGTTCTGGATGCATGTATTGTTTGGCATTCCTCGGATAGGCATTCAGCTCTTCTTGTAGACGAGCAATGTTGACTCGTTGATGCTCTGCCTCGGCAGTAGCGGCATCTTTTTCGGTTTTTAATGCCTCCATCTGCCTCTAGAGTTCAGCCATCTGACGAGTCATCTCCTCGGGTGTAGCCATAGCTCGGTTCTCTCGACGTCTACGGTGCAGGGAACGTTCAGGTTCGGAATAATAACCAGCGTTATCAAATTCGAGCCTTCGACGTCCAACTGGCATACGCTGAGAAAACAGACAAAAGAAAACAAAATTAAAAACAAAAACGGGGTCGGGCTATTCCCAGACCCACAGATAGACAAACAAACTCGTTCCTTTCCCGACAACGATGCCAATTTGTTGACGGGTCTTTTCTCTGAACAACAAATAAATTTATAAGTCAAGATGTCACTGAGTATAGGGGAGTCAGGATTGTTCCACGGGAAGCGTTGTTGTTTGTTTATCATTAACTAGAAATAAAAACGAAGCAAATCAACACAAAACACCCACGACTAACCTCGTTCACGACTTTGTCAAGGTCGTTAACGAACCTGGATAACACTACTAACGACCTAAAACACAGGTTCGGTACCGAGGCAAATACTCAATAATGAATATAACGATAGAAAACTCAAATAAGAATAAAAATCTAGGACAAGGGTTACTACAACATAGTCATGCATATAAACTCGTAAGAAGATAAAGATCATGCTTTTAAATAGATAAATTCATCAACTTTCTCTGATTAGCAAGCAAATCAATCTATTCGTATAAACTAATTCACTCAATCACTTGTTTTGGATCCAAAGCTCGAAACTTTCGTAATCGAACAATATCAACCTTTAAGTCAATAACTTTCTCTCTCAATCAAGTTAAGAACTCAAATTACCTCGATTCTCATCTAGGCATCAACACAACAAGCAATCTAAAAATAGATAAAAGGCATTCAACACTTCAACTTACTCATCAAACTCATCTACGAAGGTCAAGGGGTTTTTTGGGGTCAGAATACCCAGTTACCTTTCTGTCCACAACCACCATTTCTTCAATTTTGACCTAATTTTATCTGTCGGTCACTGAAGAGGAGGAGATCGAACAACACCGCCTAGAGTAAATCGGAGCTTAGAAGCAAGGACATCTTCAAAATTTGTCCCGGTTCGTCACTCCTCGTTGCAAAATCGAAGCATAGGTGTTGGCAATTGTGTGGGTTAGAAGATGAAATGCCCCTTTTTGAAATCGATCTTGTTTGTATAGGTTTTGCTCAAGAAATTGGGGGGGGGGGGGGTTCTGTCATTCTACTATGGAGTATGAACTTACTTGAGTCTCGAGGATGGATGGGTTGTTTGTTGGTGGGGGTGGGGGGCCTAATTTGATGAGTATTTGATCTAGTTCGAGGTAGTGACTGAATATTGTGTGGTTGGTCCTACTTGAGCCAAATCAAGAGGAAGAATTCCATAATAGAAAAGAAGAGTACCTGATTCTTGAAGGTATCCAAAAACAAGCAAATTCAACTCCACTAATGAAATGGTCGTCATTGCTTATGGGTGTGGTGTACAAAGCTATCATAAAAAGCTCGCAACTTCAGGGAGAGAGACACAACATGGAGAGGAGGATAAGGGTATTTTTGGATTTTTATAAATTATTAACGGGGTAAGTAACGGAAGGTGGTGTTGAGATAACAGAGGGTGTTTTACGGGTGGTTCAAAATAAAAAGTTATATTCGGGGTGGTTTAGCGGAATATGGCCTATTTTACGAGTGGTTTTAGGTTCCGGACTCAAATATTTGGGAAATAATTCTATCTTTTGGAAAGGATAAGATTTTTCAAAATGGATAGAATTTTTTGGGTAGGGATAGAATTCTTTTACTAGATGAGTTCAGACACAAGGTAGGGCTACAAAAGGATCAAGTAGTTGGATCATTGAAGTTGTGGACGAACTGGACTGAGCCACATGCGCTTAGGAAAGCGTGCGACATGTTCGTATTTAGGCCTATTGGATGGGCAAAAATTTTAAAATTTCCACTAAATATAGTTTAACTTGCAAAAAAAACCATTAATACACAATACATTTTATTTTTGCAAGTTTTCTTCATTTATAGCGGAACTAAATTAAGTGTAACTTTTCAGTTATTATTAACTTGAAATAATTAGAGTAATATCGTTTTATAAAAAAAGTGAATATTACAATGGGGATTACACTAGTATATATTATAAAATCCTACCTTTTTGAGCCACTACGTTAATTTTGGCACCACCTCATATTGAAAAATTAATTTCATAGATATAATTTATTATTTTATTGATACTGCTCATTATCTGCTTATGTAAAATACAGATTTATAAACTCAAATTTACTATTAAATATTTATAAAATGATTTTTATTTTATCTATTTTTCTATCTGTTACCTATTCATCTATTTCATTTTTTCTTATCTCCCCCTTTTCTATCTATCAATTTACTTTTGAGTATAAACTTTATATCTTGTAAGTATTTTTATGGTTATACCAATCTCAAAAATAATTTTATTTTTTAGATACATATTTATATCAAATTATATTAAAGGTTACATTATGTTTCTTTTCATAAATATCCTATTTATAGTAAAAAATAATTTTAAACTTGATTCATAGTAATGCATTGCATGACGGGTTTAACGAGTTCATACTACTTCCTCTTCTATTTTAGAACATCGATTGTACATTCAATTTCGTTTCTGTTTTTCAATTAATATCTTAAAACTAATATCCTAAACATTTGAATCATAACATAATCTAATAATAAAAATGAAATATTCAAATAATAACGTAGACGAATAATAAAAATAAAATTTCTAAAATAATAACAATAACAATTACATTATCCCATACAATTTTGCTATAGCAAAATCTGAGGGGTTAAGATACGTACACATAATGAGGGTGTATTTGATAGGCCCAAGAGAAATAACAAAATTACAACAACTAGAGGTGTCCAAAACTGACCTAACCAGCAAACCTGACCAGAATTGCCTGATAATTTTAGGATCAAGACCCAAAAATTTAAACTCGAAACCCGAAATAGAACGAACCCGATAGAACCTAAGACCCGTTGGGTTGAAACTCGAAACCCGTTGGTTTGACCGATTTAGTATATTTATAATTTTTTTTGAAATTTATAATATAGTTTATTATTAAAATATATAAAAAATAATATATTATAACTAAATATTATTATTTTAATTATATTAAAACAAATGACATTCTAGATGCGCTGGTCAACCCGACCTGACCGAAAACCCGCTACAATCAGACCCGATTGACTCGTGACCCATAACGAAATTGAACCCGATTTAAACCGAACCCAGAATGACCAAACTCGACTGACCCGACCCGATTGACAGGTCTAACAACAACCTATTATAATGACAATAACATCAAAAAAACATAAGTGAATAATAAAAATGAAGGGTTTGGTTCAAGGGATAACCTCTCCAAGAGAGAACTGAGGATGGCTCGTAGTTGTTCGATCTCAAAAAAATCAATGGCTAGGATCGTGTGTTTGCTAAATTTAAAAAAATTAGAAAACTCGCATCTGTTCATAATTTTATAACCGTTTGTGCTTAAATATCATAATTGATTGTGCATAATTTTATTACAAATTGCGCATAATTTTAGAATTGACTTAGTATGCATGTTTTTTCGCCATGTGTGCATGCTCTATTTTAGACAAGTGTACATGACTTTATAATGATTATGCATAATCTTACAACTAAGAATGTATAATCTTACAACTAAGTGTGTATGACCCTATAACTGAGTGTTTATTACTAGATAACTAAGTGTAAATGATGATATATAGTCATACACACTCAATTATAAAAGGTCATGCATACTTAGTTATGAAAATTATGCACATTCACTTATATAATCATGCACACTCAATAACAATGTTATGCACACTCAATTATGTTATTATGCGACTTGTCTGAAATAGAGCATGCACACTCAATTAAAAAACCATGAGCACTCAATTTACAAAATAATACGCAGTCAATATATAATCATGCACACTTGTCTAGAAAAAAATATGCACACTCGTCCAAGAAGCCATGCACACTCACTGAAAAATCGTACACAATCAGTAATAAAATTATGCACACTCAATAGCAAAATTAAGCACAATCAATAACTAATTTAGACGTAATCAGTTATAACTTAAAGCACATCGCATATAATAGACATTTTTTCAAATAAAATTCGCCCATGTCAATTTTTTCGAATTTTTCTATTTAATAATGCTTTAATATGGCTCACCTATTTCTGTAAGATCCAGTGGTCGTGAAGAGTTTTCAATTCTCTCAACAAATATTATTCTCTCGGTAAATTTTAAAAGCTAATTCGAAGCGCCCTGAGTAGAATCTCAAGGCGCCCCGGGTTTTGCGTCGGTTAACTCGACCGACGCACTATCACGTCGGTCGAGGCAACCGACGCTTTTTTTTTTTTAAAGTAAACATGCTATTGTTGTTGTTGCAACAGTATGTGTAGGGCCCGCGACCGACGCGTCCTAGAGAGTGTCGTTGCAATTGCAACGACTCTATTCCCCTTATAAAATGGGGCTAATGCCCCCATTGGCCTAATGTCACAAGCAACAGTTCGCGGGAAAAAGAATGAGAAGAAAAGAATGGGAAAAAAAAAGAAGAGGGAAAAATTATGGAGCAATGGAGGAAATTTTTAGGAGGTTATAAATCTAAAAGTCGTTCAAAAAAGACATTTCTGTCTTCATCACAACCTATTCACTTAAATGAGACGATGATGGAAACGACCGAAGTCGAGCAAGAGGAGATGTCAGTTCAGCTGACGACACCAAATGCGTTTGATTTCAATTTATCCAACCGATGGGATTTGATTTAGATGTGTTATTATATTTTATGTCTTAAAATATCAATTTAGATTTTAATATATTATATTTTAATTTAATCACTAGAATTATGTTTTTTTATACCGTAATTTTTATTATGCGTATCAATTTATTCATTTTATTTATATTTATTTATATAGTAGTATGTTAAAGCTAGATTTAAATTTATCGTAATATTTATAGTTTCTATTATGCGTATCAATTACGTATAATTATTTATGTGTAGATTGGTCCCGATCACAGTTTAACTTCTCCACCTCTCCTAATCCACTACATCCATTGTTCTAAAAACGCTAGGCGGGAGCTAGGCGGAGGGCTGGGGCCTAGCGCCTAGACGGCTAGGCGGGGGCCTAGGCGGAATCTGGGCGGATTAGGCGGATTGGTTTGATTTTTTTTTTATATAGGATTATTATTTTTAATTAGTAAGAATATATAAATAAAGAATAATCCTAGTATAATGTCTTTGTATAAATTCAAGCCTAGAGCCTTCTTAGAGTTCGCTCAAGCTAACAAGAAGGCTGCCTAGCCCGCCTAGAAGGCCGCCCAGCCCGCCTAGCTCGCAGCCTCGCACAGCTTGCCCAACCCGCCCAGGCGCCCGCCCAGCCCGCCTAGCCGCCCTAAACATTGCCCAAGGTAAAATCGGGACGGTGGACCACCGCACAACGCCTAGGCGGCCGCCTAGACCGTTTTTTAGAACAGTGACTACATCCCCTCATTCCACCCACTCAAACTTGAATCTTAACCCCTGATTACCATAATGTGTGGGCCTCATCTAGTTCCCAACCTACACCAAACACACATCTTGATTTCTGGCATACTCGAAATTTACAATCAGAATTTGAGAATGTTGTCACACTAGGGACCGACACACGTTCAGACCCATTTTTCCTTTATATCATTTCATACACCCCTCTTGCAGTCCGGTCCGACCCCCACCAAGTCGAACCTTCCCAATTTCTACGTGGAGCCCACCCACTATCAGTTCAATCCTTCTTATCACGAGGCCTACCACTCAGCACCCAGAGAGGTCAAGCCTTTGTACCACCCAAGACCCCCTTTTTACGCTGAGGTCAAGCCTGCACAAGAGAGATATGGTGGTGGACCTACTGATACGAGTCTACTAACCGACTTTAACAATCATATTGGGAATGCTATATGGGAAGACCCGATCAAGGTAAGAATGATGCTTAGTCATTTAATTAATTATATTTTTTAACTTGATTTTACAATGATTTTTTTATTTGTAATGATTTCAAGGGAATCGAATACTGTTAAGATTGCACAAGCGAGGAATCGTAGCGGATTAATGCGCTTACAAAACTGGAAGTTTAAACAAACAGATGAAGCATTGGTTACGGTGTTTTTCGAGAGGTGGCATCCGTAAACGAATAGTTTTCATTTTCCTTGGGGTGAGATAACGATCTCCATGATGTATATTTCATTTTGGGATTGCCGCTGAACAGGATAAAGGCTACAAAGACGCATAATGATGATGATCTGAAGACTTGGATAGTGAACTCCTACAACTTGACTATGGAGCAAATTGCAGCGTTGTTTCGACCGAAAAGTGTTTCCATCACGCGTTGGCATGATGTTTTGAATAACATGCTGATTAATAGAGGAGGTCCGGCTTTGTTTGCGACAAGGTATCTATTTGAGTTGTTGCGGAGTACACTATTCATTGATAAGACAAGCGATAAGGCATTGCTCAAAGTGTTGTAGCTGGTGATATGAACCATAATCTGATACCCGAGTATTCATCGTGCTCTGCTACACTCTCATACTTGTACCACAACCTCGGAATGACATCCCTTGATAAGGCAAAACAAATAGGTGGTTGCTTATATTCCCTACATGTGAGTAATGCTATTTAGTATTTCTATTTTTTAACCCAGATTTATTAATGTCACTTATTTTACCTATTTTGTAGAATTCTATTTGGAGGTACATTCTTGGTTTACGAGGTCACATTAACCATGATATTGCAAGCCTTCCTTGGAAGACATTCTAGAGAGATCACGGTCGAAACAGGGAGATTAGATCATTGCAAGAATATCGACAGATTTTGGACATGATAAGAATTGACGAAGTAAGTATATGCTCTACTGAATAAAAAATAACTATTCTTCAACAAATCATAATAAATCAATTAATTCATGCATTTATAGGTCAACTTTATACCATGATGGGATGTCATCAACTTTTCCGCTGGACCTCTCAGTTTGTCGAGGTATAGGGTCGTGTTAACGTTCATCAATGTCAAGGTGGCATATCACCCTGAGAGGTGTGCCTGACAGTTTGGATGGCACCAATCTATACATGCACTTGATGTCATCAGGCCTACCACGTCTTTTCGAGGCTCGACCCTAACATGGGGGGTGTGGGCGGCGTGCTTCTCGGATGTTGATGACCACTAAGAAGATCGGTTTGACCATTTGGTGCGCCTTGGTGAACCGAAAACCTACCTCTACTCTATGGATGCCAAGTATGAGTAGTGGCATTTGAGACGCATGCATCAATTTCTACTACACACTTTAGTACAAGAAATAGCTAACATCCCCCGACAAATACTATCGGAGCTGGATGAACATGTGGTATGTATATCCCCGCATGATTTCAATGTTCATTTGCCTCAAATAAATAAAACTTGTATTTGATTGACAACGTACAACCCACTTCCGAGGCATAATGAGAGAAATGGAGGTATACCAGAATGACGACAGGGTACTTGGAGACTTTACTCGCCGAGTACATGTTGTCGTGTTTGGGCAACACCCTCCACCACCAGCTTATACACTTCTCGCAAATGGAGTAATACCCATTCGTAGGGGTCTTGAATCTCCGTTGTCATAAACGCAGAAGCAATACAGAAAGTCTTCCCGGTGCATGTAAATCTAACAATTTTGCACAAAGGCACGTTGTAGCTACAATGTCAATTCAATGAGATTTAATACATGTACTTGAATCTACTATTACATCATAGTTAATAAAGACTTACATGTTTCTTTTGTATGTCGAGTCCATCACAACGACATAAGGGAACAACTTCAGCAACTACATTGATTTGGGATGGGCAAACAAGACGTTTTAGTACCTTGTTGCTACCCTTCTCAGTTCGATAGTCGACATAGTATTGATTAGACTCTAAGAAATAAAGCGCAAATTGGCTTACCCCCATCCCGTTCATCTCCTTTTTAAACACTTTATATCAAAAATCATACAATTGCTTCATTGAATGTTGTCATTTCAGGATACTTTTCCCTTAAGAATGTCATGGAATCCCTAGGATCTATCCGCCAAAGCCAGTTGTCTTGCGTCAATCCTTGGCTCCTCAGTCATTAGGCCCACAAACGGATAACCCTCTAGACAAGTGGAAAGGTCATGATTGTGGTGACCGCATTCCATCCTTGAGTGCCACTTCTTGGTCTTTATGTCCCTCCAACCAATCAACTCGAACGGACACCCAATCTTTCTACTATGAGGACCCAAACTAAGTTCATCACCGACCTCTAAATTCTTCACCATTTTATGCGATTTGTTCTTCTTTCCCAGTTTGTACTCATCGCCTAAGACGCATCCCAAAATGATCTTTGCCACCCATGAGTTTTTGGTGGTGAGTACAATGTTTAACCCCCTCCCTATCTTACGGGCCCACTCTTTCATCTCTTCTCATTCCGACCACTCACAATTATTTGCAAAATAGCTAGAAAAATTTGGAAACTGAATAACCTATTATAATAATAAAAAAACTAATTAGAATTTTTTATCTTAATTTCTAAACTTAATAAAAATGACATTTACATACGGATTTGATTCTAGATTATAAACGACACTATGATTGTGCTCATTAGAAACCTCGTCCCCTCCATCGTCATCATCCACGTACTCTTCTTTTAAATCAAATAGAGCAGGTGATTTTACTCCTCCCACCATTAACGACTAAGTACAAGTACGAAATATTTAGAAAACAATATCGAATTGTATGAAAGTTAACGTAAAAAACTTATAAATTCAAATCTAATATTAAAAAATTTACTTGCATTAAATTTTGCAATGAACCAATCCGCCATTTTTAAATTTATTTGAGAGGGAATTTTTTGGAGAGGATATTGAGGATATGTGAGCGAAATGGTTGGGGGTTAATCGGGTTTATATAGACGAAGAATCCACCCGTTGGGAAATAATTCCAACGGGTGACTCGTCGGGCGCGGTGACCGAAAGACATGCACATCGGTCAATACGACTGACATGTGTGTCGATCACCTCGACCCAAGAAATCCTTATGATTTGGCCTTTTCGAGCGCTAGGCATGTCGGGCGACGCGATCGACAGGGGCGCTCGAAAAGTGTCCTAGGTGTTTCAACAACCCGTTTTTAAATAACATATTTGACACACTAGTCTTTCAACAACCGCTTTATGATCGAAGAAAAAAAACAGATTTTTTGGACAGTACGAATATGAAAGGTGAAGGCCGCAAAAAATGAAAAATATAACTAAATGTTCGTCAACGCTTTTTATCCTCTAAAAAAAGCAAAATGAAGCTATTCACCATCTACTATTTGTTTTCATTTTTATTCACCACAAGTACCCAAAGAGAATAATTTCACTATCTAGGAATATATACATAAAAAAGTAAGAAAAATTCCTTTTAGTGCCCTTCAATTTTCAACTTTTTCTTTTGGTGTCAAAAAAAAAATTCATATTACTTTTAGTACCCCTTTAATTTGTACATATATTGTCCCATGACCTAAATTACTCAAAAACCAACTTTCCATCCATGTTTTATTATTCTCCGTTAAAAAATTAAAAAAACTGCCTTTATTGATTTTTTACTTTTGGAGTTGACGGGAAAGATTTAGGGTGGCGGCGAGATTTGGAATGGCGATATTTTTCATTCGTAGAAGCATCCCAGATGCGTTTGAGTCCACGATGGCGACGAAGGCGGTGGAGGAAATCACTTCTAACCACTTGGTTGCCGATTTCCGCCAATGAGGCCTTAGGCGATTTTGCCGGATTGCCTCCAAGTACTCCAAAATCAGAGTGGATGAGGAGATCTGTCTTCGATGTGGAATACAGTGGCGGAGGGAGGGGGGCGGGTGGGGGCGGCTTCCCCCACCGCCGGTCGGAGGACTGGGAATATGTATAGAGCCGCCCCCGGGATGGGTCAAGGGCGGGCGCGGGGCGGAAAATAGGCAAGGTAGTGGGGCTTTGGGCGGAGCATAGAGGGAAAGAGCTTGGCACCGGTGATTTGAAAAGTCGGGATTCGAATATCATCAGCGGATTTCAGATCTGGCCATCTGGGGACGTACATGGGTATTAGGGAATTAGGGAAGAAGAATCTCAGAGTTATACTTAATAGTTGTTTGGGCCTTTTGATTTATTGGGCTTTTTGATTTACTAGTTATGGCCCCATGCTTCGCATGGGAAAAAATTGTGTTGTTGTTATAATTGGGCTGGATTATTTGGCCCACTAAAGGAATTGCATAGGATGGGGTTTACTTATGAGAGTTTGATTCTCGATGTGATTTTTAGGAGCAGTTTACCAGCATTTGACTTAATTTATACAAATTAAACGTGAAGGATTTAACGGACACTGAAAAGAGTATTTCAAGAATAACAGTTTATTAATTTTTTTTAGCGGAAAAACCGGAACTTCATTAATCCTCTAAATCATCCAAGAGCACAAAATCCAAACCAACAAAACAATGAAAGGGGAAAGACAAAACACAAAGAACATCTAAATAAGAACAGGCTAATATGTCAGCTGCTCGATTTGCTGCTCTTCTGATGTAAAACCAGTCACAACAATCAAAAGCTGCTCCTGCTTCATGAATTCTATTCAGCAAACCTCCAAGATAGCCCTTCCAATGAACCCTTTTCCTGATCTTTGAAATCAACAAAAGGCAATCAGTTTGTGCAATGTCAAGTATAACCAAATTTGGTGTTTAGTACAAGAGAACATTTAGCTTCTGGCTTGATATAATTAAGAGATGAGAGATTTCTCAAATAAGAGATGAAGGAACATGTGTTCCATGGAGAGATACAATGCAAATCAGTTGGCAAACAGTTTACTGTTTTTGAACAAAACTATCTCTTCCATGTGGTGAGAACTCCTATATTCCTTATTTGAAGCACTTAGCATGGCCAAGATGACGACATCGATCTTCATCAATGGCTTCATAAGCTTGCTCTTCTCTAGCGAGACCATCCCCAAATGAGAGGGATTTTCCAACATCATCTTCTACCTTGTTTACCAATTTATGTTCCCTGCTCTTCCATCATAGTATTCTAGGCAAATTATCCTTTATGAAGCGTATCTCTTCCAGAGTAATATCTCGTTTAACAATCTTAGTCCTACCTCTCTTGACACAAGAAGTTGTCTTAACATCCACAAAAGAACTACACCAACAGTAAAGAAGAGTGTGAATGAGTACATCATTGATGGTTGTTGCATATAGACTAAAAAGAGACATTCCATTTACAGTGTTTCAGGATTTGCTGTAATACATCTCAATCCAAGGTAGTTAGGTTTTATTCAATTATGACAACAACCCAATCTTAACAAGAAATATCATAGAAGATGAAAAAACAAAGAGTTCTTACACAATCAAGAGTGTGATAGGTTCATGCAAACATGTCCATCCAGCATCAAGTTATCATGCTTCAAGTCTCCGTTACATGAATAAGGTAAGAAACAACTCTCAGCTGAAGAAAGATGTACATGAGCTTGTAGACTGCATTGCCAGGACAGTTTCAGCAACATAAAATCTAGCATCGCCTTCTGCTAGCTAGTATACCCTTCTGCATCAGTAAAGTCATAGGTTACAAGCTTGTATTTGAGAAATATTCGAACTACCAAAGAGAACGTACCGACAAGATCGAAATTGTGCTTAGCACACTGTTAAAGTATGGGAAGCCCCATAAACACTTGCCGTTACTCCCAATATCAGGTTAGTTAAATTTGAAACGAATAAAATAGAATGAACCTAGTCAATCAAAAGCATAGAGTTAAAAATTAGGATCAGTAGAATATTTACAAAAGAGGTGATAGCACAACCTTACCAAATCTCAATCAATGCTACAAGCTGATAGGTTGAGCTTGGAAGAAATCTGGGTTGGTGATTCAAGTTGAAGCTGATTATGAAACAGAAATACAATGAGTAGCCAATAATATAGTCAATCGTAATTCCCTTTTATCATCAATTAGAACTAAGTTGTGAATAAATTAAGGAATCCACAAAATAAATCTTGTATAATTAATTAGGACCCTATAACCAAAATCACATATCAGGAAAACGATAGATTACTGACTTAGAAGAATGGAATAGGCACATAACATACTATTTTTCCTGTAATACTGCCCTGAGAATTTCTTATTCCTTTTTTGATTTCACTCACAATTCAATACAATTTCGAGGTAATGAAAGAACAAAATTCAAATGAATGAATGTTGCAGACACAATACGTACATCCTACTGAACACACGTCAAACACTGCTAACCAACAATAGTCCGATAACATTTTTTGGATTCTCTGAATACATGGGTACACGACTATGACTTGACTCAATAGGAGTCATTGCTGCCTCATATGTCCATAGTCATAAGGAAAGCAAGCATGCAGATAACCTTTGTACACTAATATAATGAGTCACACCTATTTTCAATCTTTAACCGTCGCTGATATTGGAAAACTATTCAAAATGCATATGACTATTGATAAGTATCTAAAGCTGGGTAGAAAACTGTTCCAGAGATTGACAGGAAAGAAAAAAAAATTGACCTTGAGCATTAAAGGAGAAGAAAAAGGAGGATTAAATAGCTATTTGCCAAAGAATATAAACCTCCATATTATATAAGCAATGACATACTTTTGTGATTAAAAAAGGAATCAAATGAAATGCAGCACAAGAGCTGAGCTAAAGACACGTGAAATATATAGACAAAAATAAGCTCTAACAACCTTTATTATCAGCAATTTTAAGGCACTATAATAATATCTCACGAAGCTGGGTGAAAATTTTAATAATATCTCACTAAGCTGGGTATTTTTTTCATGAAATTTTTAAACTCTTTGGTACCCTTCAATTTTCGACTTTTCCTTTTAGTGTCCAAAAAAAATTATTATTCCTTTTGTTACCCCTCTAGTTTGTACAAATATTGTCCGTTAACCTAAATTACTCAAAAACCAACTTTCCATCCATATTATATTATTTTCCGTTAAATTTTATTTTAAAAAGCTACCTTTATTTTTTAATTTTGGAGTTCGGCCCCATAATAGTAATGAAATCTTCTTCAATTTTCTACTTTGAAAGAGAAAAGAAAACTCCGTTCTCAGTTAGACGCCGTCGTAATCCACGCTATCGACATCACTTTGCCTCGCCGGCGATTTCATCCCACCTTCCGTCGGTGCCGTTCACGTTCCATGGCCTCGCCTCAGTCGAAACCGGAAATTCGACGACCTCGCCTCAGTCAAAACCAAAGCAATGGGTTTTGTGCAACTAAATTATTCTTATGGAAAAAAAATACTTCAATGACTAGTTTGAATTATTTTAATAATTGTATGGCTTAATAGGTTTTTTAATAACCATGTGCCAAAATGTGTGAGTTTTGAATACCTGTAAATTTGGTATTTTAGTTAAAAAAATCAGATTGTAATTTAGGTCAATTTTTTTCAAATGACCAATTAGATTAAAATCATATTCCAATTTAGGTATTTTTTTCATGAAATATAGGAAGAGTAATTTGAAAAACAAAATGAAAAATTAATGGTTGAGTAATACATAGTTAGTTTGAATTATTTTTTTGAAGTTGGACAAATAAAATCAAAGTTATCTTTAATTTATTTACATTTTTTATGTTAATTAAGCTATCTTTAATTTATTTTTATGTACTTTATATATTCACTAAAACTTTATATATCGAATATTAAACTATGTGAGATCTTCATTCTGTCTGAGGGCCCCCCCCCGGTAATCTTGGCTCCGCCACTGGTGGAATACATCGGGAAATCATCATTGCGGTTCTTGCTGTCGCCACCGGCAACGTAGCGGAGGCATGTGATCGATCTCCAATAAAGATGGATAAGATGAAATTCGTGATTTTGAGTGAACGAGGCAATGGGATTGAGTCGTTGCCAAGGAAGGATGCTCTGGTTTTGACTGAGGTGAGGTCGTCGAATTTCCGGTTTCGACTGAGGCGAGGCCATGGAACGTGAACAGCACCGACGGAAGGTGGGATGAAATCGCCGGCGAGGCAAAGTGATGTCGATAGCGTGGATTACGACGACGTCTAACCGAGAAACGGAGTTTTCTTTTCTCTTTCAAAGTAGAAAATCGAAGAAGATTTCATTACTATTATGGGGTCCAACTCCAAAATTAAAAAATAAAGGCAGATTTTTAAAATAAAATTTAACGGAAAATAATATAATATGGATGGAAAGTTGGTTTTTGAGTAATTTAGGTTAACAGACAATATTTGTACAAACTAGAGGGGTAACAAAAGGAATAAAAAAAATTTTTGGACACCAAAAGGAAAAATCGGAAACTGAAGGGTACCAAAAAATTTCCCAAAAAATAAAGCATTTGCTAAAGCATGTAGATAAATAATGATCAATTTTTCCAAGAGCAATTAGATTAGTCTCCACACTAAGATACAAGGTCATGTGTAGAATTAACACAAAATGAGAAAATATACCTCCGAAACATAAACTCCGATCCGAAGTTCGATTCGCTAACACGTGGTTTACAAAAAAAAGGACAAAAAATGAAGCACTAAAGTCTGATTCCATATTTTTACACAGCATATTGACATCCTTGACAAATCAGCATTCATGAGAAATGTAAACAAGGGAAGAAGGGTACGAAGGGACACAACAAGCAACTGCAAAATCAAAATTCCTCTACAACCTAATTCACACACCAAGACAACAACAAAAATGCCGGTAAAAGAAAAAGAACATAACTCAGCAAGTGCGCTTAAGAAGTTAGAAGACTTTTGTACCTCTGTCCTTGCATATCATATGCCACTCTTGTATAACCGCAGACTGAAGGGCGCAATGCTCCACCTCCTCAGCAGTTAACTTGGACAATGTAGTAGGCCCCTTGTTTTCCTCGGCTTTGTCTTCTTTCTTCTTCTTTTTCTTTTTCTTGCTTTTACCGTCTTCGGCCCGTCGTTCGCCGTTTGCCTTCAAAGCAGAATCTTCTTCCTCTAGTGATTCATCTTCTTCCTCTTCCTCTTCCTCTGACTCGGATTTGGGCTGCGGTTTGGCGGCCTTTAGCAAGGCTATGCGTTCCATTGAAATTTTAAGCCTCTCAGCAGCAGTGGACTTGACTTCCTCATCAGGCATATACTCCACGCCTCCCTCAGTCAGATCATCCAACCAGCTTTGTATGTCTGATTCAATTTCCTTGGTTATTGCTGCATCAGAAGCTCGAACCACAAATTTACACATCATGGTAGTCGTCTCGTCACCCAGATCCACGTTCGTGCTCACTTCACTCGCACCGAAAATCATCATGCCCAAAAATCCTCCATGCCACGTTTTTGCAGAAAGGCAGACCTGGTAGGAGGTTAAGATCCAAACATTGTTTTAATTGCCATAAATCAAGTTTGAAAGGCCAGGGTCTAGGTTTCTCAGGATAAATAAAGAAAACATAAAAACTAAGAAGCACGTTAATATAATGTTCCACATCAGCACATCAACTTAGTCATGATTTGGTAAGATGAACGAGTTAGAGATCCATAAATACCATGAATCCAGCAACAGTGCGAATGATGTGTGAGCAAACTTTATGGAAGGGCTTGGAAGCCAGAGACTTGAGTCCACTCAAAAACGGTGAAGCTCCGTATTGTTGGGCAGCAGTTGCTTTAAAGCCACTGCCCTCGTATGTGTATGTCCCAGTGTACTCTACTATAGCAGGTAAACTAGGCCATAACCGGAAATACTCAACAGGAGAAATCTTATGTGGCAGAAGGAGCTCTGTTAGTGGAACCTTGTAAGGTTGGCACCTCAAAATCACTGGCTCTCCTAGTTCTGGTCTGGAACTCTTCTTTTGTCTCATGATTTGTGGATCTTCTCCAGCATAGTCTCCTTCATAATCGACGTACCCAGTTCCATAGAAAGGATAGTACAGGACTTGAACCCAGAGGGCACATCTCTCGAAATGGGTAGCACCAACAGTAACACTGCAGTTGACTGGGTCCTATTTCAAATTTCATAAATGGTGTCAATAAAACTGTACAGAGGCATAAAAAGTAAGAGAAAATAGTTTCAGATGTCTGGTATAAAGAGATTACTTGTGAAACAAGCCTTCGCAACTGTCGTACTGCTTGTGGAGATCCATCCATGAAGTAAAGGGAACCTGTTAGCCCAACCCTTATGTCCACTCGGTTAAGTTCAAGTTCAGTTAAATTGAGAACCTGCAAAAATTGGTTGGTCAAATCACCTCCAAACATAAACTTCACAAACATATGCAAAATCTTCAGACCCCAACCTTTAAATGAAGAGTGATCCTCCCATCTCTAGGATCTGTCAAATGATATGCTTCAACATAGCACGGGTCACTACTTCCACTCAAAGTATATGCTCTAGGTGGAACCTTGAGAAGGATAGAGTCGGCTGTCTGTGAAAGCAAGAGAGTGAGTTCACTTGGATCTGGCCTCCACAGCTCCAAAATAGCCTTATGGACCAAAGCTTCCAACTTCCTGTCCTGAGCCGCAGATACTTCATAAAACTGAACAGTTAATTTGTGGTGACTAAGAGGATAGTCCCCACTAGCTTCGGTTACGCCAGCCCATCTGAAAAGAAAGAAGCTAGCTTAGTTGTATGTACACATTAAAAGCATGTAAAATAAGATTCTGAATGTCCTCAAAGCCAAAACAAAATAAGACTATGTCGTCAACCAAGCCAAGTGACAATTAAGCTCAACACAGAAATTACCCCCCACGTGATTTTAAAAAAATTGATTTGAGTAACTACCCACTCCTTTATGGAAAAGATGTAAAGGACTTAATACTTCCAATAACTGGCAGTTTATCATCAGTATTCTGTAAGACAGCAACATCACAGACCACTCTCTCCTGGCAGCTCAAGGATCAAAGTTCCATTCATTCAGTCCATAAGGGACTTGAGCCTATATTTCAACTTTTTCTTATCAACTGTCAAGCTAAATACCCTATTGAACTTCTAAAGTTCTGTGGTTGGTACTTTTGTGTCTCATTTCAACATGCTAATTTTAGTCGTTCTAACAGTTAATCTTGTTTCACTAAATATCTTAGCTAAATGTATTATAATCATGCTCCACTGTCCCATTCGCATAGAATTTTTGCATTTGCATAGCCCCTAGTAAATAAATTTCATAATGCATCATTGACCAGAACTTCTTCTCAACCATGTTATTAGTTTCAGCAAATCCTGTACAATGCGCATAAAACCAAAGTGATAACCAAGCTATATGCTGTGAAAAAATAGCGGTGAGGACGATCATTCACTTGGACCCGTGGTGCCCGAGGCCGGTCACAGTGGGAGCCCTCGGGACTACCATCGTTTGATCGGCAGCCTTCGTTAGCAGCTAGTTGAGCAGAAAGGGTCTTCATTAGGGCTGCGAGATCATTCATCATCTCAGGATTGGGTGTTTGGCTGGCGGAGGGGGAGGATCAAGGCGGGGGTCGGTGTTTTGTGGATCGGAAATGGACCAAGAACGGGTATTCACCATCGGATCGACGGCTCTGATACCAAATTGGTAGAACCACTCAAATGAGAATCTCAATTTGAGGAACCACTCGTAAGAATCTCACCAAAGAGGAATTTTGCCAAGAAACCACTTGATGACTCTTTTCTGTTAATTAAATCAGATCTGCCCTATACAACTGACTGAAGGAGGACTTAAATACTAGCACCGGCTGCACTATCTGCACTAAGCCACTAACCCAACAGCAGTAATCCACTAACTTGCCTAATGCTCTAGAAAATAGCAATCTAACTGACTGACTTTTAGGAAATTAATTAGACCAACTCATAATTAGAAAATAGAACTCTGACTTCTAACCGACACTTAGACCAAAAGGAATGAAATACCATGATAACAGCATTGAATTAAATGAAATGTAATCAACCCTAAACTGGAATCCTATCACAGTAAAGTTGAAAGAAACTTCAATGACCACTATCCGAGACATTTATTATATGATTAGAGAAAACACAGTATGGATAAAAATATGATACCTGTCATCAGGATGCTCAGTTGCATACTTGATTCTCTGCAAGATAAAGCGACACTGATGCTTATTAACGGAATCAGCCAAACTATTATTCCTAAATTCTTCAAGCTCTTTAATAAGTAATTGGCCGGCCCTTGCATTACGTGAACCCAATCGCTGAGCACTCAACAAAACTGCCTGCACATCTTGAAGCCTATTTGTTGTTGTTGCAGATGAATCCGTGCTGAATAAGACCTTATGAATATTTGAAATGATTATATTCAGTGGATCATCAGGGTCATCAGCCAGAAGTGGATCCAATCCCTGAAGGTCAATATGTTCAGCAAGAGACCAAATGAGGCGAGCAGATATCCTGGGTGTATTCACCTGCCACATGCAAAGGGAAACAATTCATGAGAAAATGGGCATCTTAGTTCCCCTGTTTATAAGATTTTTGGAGTTCAGGCTCAAGAGGCATAGCACATGTCTTAATGCTTTTCATGGCCAAGGAAGCAGTAGAAAAAGAAATAAGTTCCCGCCAAGTATGGACATCCAACCTAATTATAACTCTTCCAGCCCTAAAATCTACCTAATGAAAGGAAGTAGAGATTTATGTCCTCTTATGATCTGAATATCATGAATCAGGAACTTAAACTTAGTCAACAATTGAATCCTAAAGAAAAAGTTAGGATGACTCTCATGATTAGAAGGACAATCATCAGCTCCACATGATTCATTAGATATGATTTCAGAATGCAATCCCACTTTTGGCACATAAGTTGATGAGATATCACCAGAAAAGGCTCAATAAATTCACTCATCCAACCAACAAAAAGAGTCAGCCTAAACTAGGCAACCCTGATCATGCTCTCTTCTGGTAAGGGGCTGCTCCTCTTTTGGTGATTGTTTTTCTTTAAGGATCAACTGAACATCTTATTCTTTTTTCTAGAGACCAAGGAAATTTCAGTGGCAAGTTGCCACAAACCATTCGTTCAAGCCTAGAGAAAGATGTCTCCAATGTGACTCTACTGTATCCAAGAAATATAAACAACCACATTACCTTCCAGATCACATATATTTGCTATGTCCCACCCCACTTTCTGCCTACTATGCACCACCACCCTTGCAAAATTAAAGTGGAGGAGGAGAAAGAAGAAAGGGTATACATCCTCCAAGAGACATTGAATATTTTAATACACACAGAATAGGTAGATGTCAAGATGGCAATTTTGCTTAACTATCATTGCTTCAAAAGTAACTTCTTTCACAAAGCAATCAAGTTTTGACATACTCAAGTAACAAAAAGTGAAAAATATGTTTGTACATTTTATGAGAAACATCAGTTGTTTTCCAAGAAGAAACTACAGGAAGCCATATGCTGCAAGTAAGAGTGTGAGCATACCTCTCGCAGATCCTGCACCAACTCACGCTGCAAATTCTGTAATCTTGTTTCATTCAGTATCTGATCTTGCGAGGCACCATCCTTCACGGTTTTAACCCCGCCTCTAGTATCATATATATGGCAAAGTCTCACCAGCAATTTGAGATAACAGTCAATTGCATAAGTACTACCCTCACAGTCCCATTTAACACAGGGCCTGCAAACTTCAACAACTTCTAAAGCAGGTTCTGTCCAATTTAAAGCCCCATAGCCTGTACCATATGCAAGTGCTCCAATAACTCTACTCTCCATGCCAGAATTTTTCTGGTCTGGCAAGGGAAGAGACAGCTGAAAGCAACTCTCAACTAGTGTTGCCACTAATTCTTCCCTGAATAATGTTTTGCTAGTTGGACTGTGAAGATCTTCTCTTATTCTCATGTCTTCAAATAGTGAAGCAATGTCAGTTCCAGCCAGAGGCTTCTGTCCTCGCCTAGCACTTTCCCTTGCGAAAAGATGAACTAGAAGTGCTGTTCGACAGATGCATGCCAAAGCATGCATACGATCTGATTCTGCTCTCAAGTTTCTTACCATGAGAAGCAACCTCTTAAATAATGAAACCTAGCAATATAAAAGCCACAAGCATAAATTTTTGGCAGACACATCCATAAAAGTAACATTGAGGTACTGGGCCCATTGGTTGATGTAATACAATCAAAGCGAATTCTCCATCTAGCAGCAATAGCAAATTTCAAGCCATGATACAGTAACAATCAATGAACAATACATGTCAGTATCAAAGGAGCAACTCAATATTTAAAGAAGTATAACTTATTGATACCAGACAGTAATGAAAGGTCAGAGCATTCATTCTACAATCACTCCCCTAGCTCACAAGCAAAAGTCTCAAAGTTCATCACTATCATTATCCACTCTACAACCAACAAATACCACAATATTTAGATAGCCTATCAAGCTCATCACTAATACTACTATGAATTGACAGTTCACTAAGTAGTATGCTATGTTCACGTACTTCTGACATCAATTTATTCAGAAAGTGGGCATTAATGTAACAAACCTGCATACTGAGATCAAGCAAGTGGAGATTTGTAACTACTGCCCTCACAATACTCTCTCTTGCAGAAGAAAATTCTTGTCTGTCCCAAAGTGTGAGGATCGCTATGGTTGAGCCTGAAGCCCACTCTGGTTTTCCTCCTGGCACATCAGCCAGATACAACATGTTGATTCCAACCTCGAAAACCAGAGCCGGATCCAGAGATTCCAAGAAAGGTAGCAAATGAGAGACCAAATCTGAGACCCCAACTAACTTCTCAGCATTTCCTGAAACCAATTGGTCGTCATTTACGTTCCCGCTTGATTTGGAAAGCTTCCGAATCAACTCTACAGAGCCAGAGGCCACTGCCTTGACAGCATAAACAAGCGGAAAGACAGTTGCCCTAAAGCTTTCGACGGGGAGAATCGAAGACCTCGACATAAGTGAATTCCTCTTCTTCCAAACAAAATCAACCATCGAGGAAACCCAGTTGGACCGGATAGCAACGGAATTCTCACTATCAACAAGCTTATCACCAGCCAACCTACTCATCCTCTTCGAATCGAACTCCTTAAACAGCCTCCCAACCGACTCGAACGCAACCTTGGAAACCGTATCTGACCGATCCAACATGTTCATCCCAATTCTCTTCCACCAACCCGAGATCCTATCTAGCAAATTCACATTGTTCTCACAAAGAGTCACCATATCATCCCTGGCAAGAATACAGCCTAAAGTTTCGGTGATAGAGAAGCGAAGATTATCACTGATGGAATCGAAACAGCTGCTGATCTCCTTGTTGCAGTCGGAGATGAGCTTGCCGAGGCGGTAGGAGGGGATAGCGGCGAGGATAGAAACAGCGGCGGCCGTGACATCGGGATCGGGGAAGTCGAGATCGTTCTTGATACCTATGCAGACGGTTTCCCATAGATCGGAGGTGAGACGGGAGGATCGGATAAGGTCAAAGGCAAGCTTCTTGCAGACGGCGGAGGCCGGCTGGGCGACGATCTCCTCGACGGCGGTCTTGGCGATAACTGAGATATCGCGTCCGGCGGCGGACTGCTGGAGGGCCTGTAGGAGGGCGCCGGACTGCCGGAGAGCGTCGTTGGATCGCAGGTCGGCCTGGATCTGAGCGAAGAGGATGTCCATTTCCCCACTTTTCTCTCAATCTATAGAGAGCTTTGAGTCTGGCGGCGGTATCAGTGGCGAGGATTCGCCGCCATCGCGGTGGAGTTGGTTTGTAGGACGGAGAGAAGGTGGGGAAGTGAATTCGGGCAGTTGTTTGCGGTGTTTTGCAGAACTTTCCTACCTGGCAAATTGGCAATGGCAGGGTTGCTTTTCTTTGTGGTAAATTCCTTTTGTACCCTTGAATTCTTAATATTTCTTTGTAGTGTCCCAAACAAAACTTATTTTGTCCCTCTACTTTGTAAAATCATACTCTTCTTAGATAGATCTGCGTTTCGGTTCCGTGGAACTGAAGAACCGATCGAAACCGGAACCGGCGGAATCGGAACAGTGGTTTCGGTTCCCACTAAGGTTCCAATTCCGGTTCCTCCACCCCCGGAACAAGAGAACCGGCGATTCCGGAACCGTCGGTTCCGACCACGGTTAGGCTAACCGCGATCGTTGCCCATTGGACTGCGGTCTCAGTTAGGCTATTTTGACAATTTTGTAAGAAAATTAAAATTAATATAATTTTTTCTTATTATTACCGGTTCTGGAACCGGAACCGGGAGGAACCGGCCTCGAAACCGGCAAGAACCGGAACCGAAACCGGAGAACCGGCCCAAGGTCGGTTCCAGTTCCGATTTCACACCCCTGAGGAATCGAAATCGCGGGTTTCGAAACCGGACCCAAGTCTATCTTTAGAGCATATGGTTGCCCAAAAATTTTAGTCTTCAAATTAAAATAATACTATCTCTTTCTTTCATTTTTTTTTATTTTCTTTATTTTCATTCTCCTCTCTTAAATGACAAGTGTCATTGTGTCATTCAATGAGCAAAGAAGTAATGACCAAAAACAAAGGTGAACCCAAAATTAACTTAGAATGGATTAACCGGGTAAACATCCCTCCCAAAATGAAGAACTTCCTATGGAAAGTGGCTCGAAACGGCCTACCAACCAAAACAAGGCTTGCGACCAACCATATTCCAGTACCACAAGGATGTGAAGCGTTTAACAACCAGGTTGAAGACACAAACTGTAACACCCCTATTTTTGCAACACTGGGTATTACCGCCTGTGACCTCGGACTTTACCGTCCAAAGTCACCCAAGGCTTTATAATGATATTAAAACTTATAGAAATGCGGAAATCTACATAAATGTTACATAAATAAACGGATGCTAACGAATGAGACTTAAAGGTAATTGAAGATGGAATTGACTGAAAGCGGAATTTTATTTATTGATAAGAACTGTCGTTCATTACATTGGGAGTCGTTTTACAAATGATGTAGCAACGGAAAGTAAATCCCCTTTAGAAAGGGTTGAAAAAGACGTAAGTAAAAATACAACTATGTTTTCCCAAGACAACTCATGTGATGCTGATTTGCTTGGTTTTAAAAAGGGGAGAGCTGGTGCACTATCTTCGAAATGCCTCACTCTTATGAGAATTCCTTCCTTCCTTCAACGTCGTCTAATCTTGACCTTCGATTCTCGCCTAACGCATCTCGAACCTTCTAGACTCTGTCTTCAACACTTTTGTGTGACTTCCTACAATCTGGCATTTGTCGCGAAGGGCGAGAAATACCAGGCAAAAATGCGGAAAAGCGGAATTAGTCTAAGGAGACTAAGCAAGTGAGAATGAAAATTCTCAAGGGTATTTTGGTAATTTATAAAATTCGAGAGAGATATTAACGGGGTGTGTTTTTGAGGTATATAGCTTTATGTGGGGCTTATCGAGCGGAGAAGAGTGTATCTCGAGAGGAGATAACTCGTTAATCGAGAGAAGAACTACGAGATTGTAGCCTTCTTAGAGTAGAAAGTATGTTGGGAAAGTTATTATTCATACAAGTTTTGAAAATCTCTCGCGCCCTTGCGGATCAAGAGCCGGATCGATCATTTGAGATCGGTCCGGTTTTGATATCATTTAAATGTACATTGCCAATTATCTTATATCTCGACGAAAATGTCGATTACATTAATGATTTTTAGAGTGTGGGGGGCTTGCATGGCCCAGACCACTTAAGGGAAACTCAGTTCCGACACTTAGCTACGGTGTCACTCATCCCTCCTTGCAATCGGAGCAGATATAGATCATGATCTTGAAAGTCGTACTTTAAGCTCAGAGGCATACGACTTAGTAAGTTTTATAGAGGTGTCGGGTTAATCCATGCACCCATCACTATTTCATCCAAAACGATCTCTAAACGAGATTTTAAACAATCAAGGACAAAAGCAAGACTAGCATAATAGTCCTATTGAATATTTAAATAGCGGAATAACGATAACAATTGGGTCGTTATTTCTAACAATCGATATTCCTAGTTTCATTTATTATTAGCAAACAAGTTGTTCCCAACATCGAGAAATTTCACGAAATGAATTTTTAAGGCTACAAGGAGAAATTCCACTTGCCTTAGCTTGTACGATATTTTACAAATGATTGAGCGGTTCTCGAAACGGAACGGGAGCTCGACCTAACGACACGGAATATACGAACGAGCTTTAATAAGAATTTCTTTAATTTCTTTTAAAGTTTTAGAAATCTCTTATATCCTTATTATAAGAGAAATAATTTCTAAATTATTATAATAATAATTTAGGTGAAGATGAATAAAATAATAATATTTATTATTATTATTTTATATTTATAATATCCTTGTATTCTTTATAAAAACCTTATTTTAATTTCATTCACTATTATTTTGAAACCGTCATACTTTATTTATTTTTCTTAAAATATTCCTTTTTAACTTAATTTATTATTTTCTTATTATAACCAAGTAAAGATAATATCTTTCTATAATCATTAAGTTATAGTTTTCTAATTATATGAAATATTGTTTTTATAAAACTCATCTTAGGGTTTGAAAAGTCTAAAATACCCTTGCAGTTGAATATCTTTTATTTCTCTTATTATTATTTTAATATACACCTTATCATATAAGATCTTTTTTAAAAATCTTTATAAGATTTTCTCATTATAATATCCTTATTTTTTTATTCTCTTCAAAATAGACAACACCATATTTTATAAATATACTTATATGGTAATAAGGCTTTTTTTTTCTCTAGAACTTTCCTTAAATAGAAATCTCTACTATACTTATTATGGTAATTATCCAAGTATAATATTTAATAATAACATCTTATTATTCATTAAATAATTTACCCATATATCTTTTAGTTTATAAGATAGAAACATGCCTTATAACATTATCTTATAACTAGGAGCATATAATTTATTTATTTATATCTAAGATCACAATAATATCTTTTCTTATCTTTTATATCTTTTTATATAAGATATCTTTTAATCCATATTTAAATCATACAATATATCTTAAGACTAATATATCTTATCAACATATTTTTAAGCTTATCATATGCTTTTTAAAAGACATGCAATCACTTTATATATTATAAAAAGTCTTAAGATGATAATTTCTATCATCTTGCTCAAATTCTTCTATTCATTACATTAAGCTCCAATTGAGGTAAACATATTATTTATATTATACTTTTTAAGTATATAAACTCATGTTTTAAATCCCATGATTTTATTTACAATCTTCATACTTAAAATCATCTATATTATTCTCATAATTTATTTGAAATTATTCTAAGTCTTGCCATATTTATTTATTTTTTATAAAATCACATGCATGTTATTATTCTTTTCAAATTATCAACAACTTAATATGCTTAGAATATCATTGTTATGAATATTAGTATTCTATGAATTCACATATGATTTATTGAAAATTATATTTCTCTTAGATGGGCATGCAAATTAATTTAATTACATAATTTCTTTTTTAGAAGCTCATTTGTATTTAGTGAATTTATTTGAATAAAAATTATATATATATAATTATTTTATAAAGAGATAGAAAATTAAAATACGAGTCGGGAAATTATACCGAGCGAAAACGAGACGGGTTTGGGCTCGGAAATCGAGATGGGTGAATTGGGCTTGGATCTCCTTTCTTAGGGGTGTTCACGGGTCGGGTCGGGTCGACCCACGACCCGAAATTGCGGGTCGCGGGTCTACCCGCTTGACCGATTTGACTAAGTCAATCGGTCAAAACTAATTTTTTTACCTAAAAAAAATTATTTTTTTACCTAAAAAAAATTAATTTTTAACCTAAAAACATGTATTTTTTTAAAAAACCCGTCGGGTTTGAGGATCGACCCACAAATTCATCGATTTTGTTATTAAAAAATAGTTTATACATTAATAAAATTATTTAAAAAAAAAATTTTAAAAATATTGCGGGTCGCGAGTCGACCCGCGACCCGCAAAATAAAAAAATTCGACCCGCGACCCGACCCGCACGGGTCGCGGGTCGACCCGCAACCCGCAAATTGCGGGTCGGGTCGGTGCGGGTCGCGGGCGACCCAACCCGTTGAACACCCCTATCCTTTCTTCCTTCAATTAGAAATCTGATGGGCCTAATAGAGTTTAAATGGGTCTTTTTTATTTATTTTTGAATAAGCCCATAACTCAAAATAGGCCTAAACTTACATCATCTTTTCTCCTCCTCCTTTCACGTGAAACCAGAGAGAACCAGGGCTGAACGACGATGGATGAACCACTAGTGAGCACCAACGGCGGGGGGGGGGGGGCAACTCCAAGGCGGTGGTCGCCTCGCGCGCGGACGGTGGTGTTCCGGCTAGAGGGTGGTGGTGCTCCAGCGACCACGAGAGAGGAAGAAAGAATTTTTGTGGGGTTTTTGGAAAAAAAATCAGCAACTAAACAAAGGCTTCTAGGCTGTTTTTTGATTGAAAAGAGAGCAATTATGCCTAGAGAAAGAGAGGAGAAAGAGTTGTGTGAGTTTCTATTGAATTTTCAGCCCTTTAAATAGGCAAATTGGAGGGCTCTAGTGATCCTCTTCGATGGAGTTTGACCAATGGTGGGGGAGGAGATTGGTGCCAATTGGTGGGGGAGTGTTTGTTGAAGATGACTATGGATGATGCAAGTATTTGGATGGTCTTGCAAGTTACAATGGCAATTGGGAGAGAAAAATTCACATTCATTGGTTCTACGTATATCAGATTTGACAAGTTTGATGTTCTAAGGTGGAAAAAGAAGGAAAGAAGAGCATAAAATAAAAAAAATCCTTAATGAATGGATGAGTTACAATAGCCTAGCGGAAATGAGTGTGTTAGTTTGTGCAAGGTGCAAGAGGTCCCGGGTTCGAGTCCCGACTCTTGACACCTTTTTATTTGCCTCTCTTTTATTTTATTTTAGCTTTGTACTAATACATTAATTACAAAATCTGAAATTGTTATAATCATATTTGTTTGACATTTTATTTGTCACTTTAATAATCCTTTATAACCTTTTTATAGTTTATTACGAAAATTATAAGAATATTTAAACTCTCTATTTAAGAGAAAAATATTTAATTAAGTACTCGACTTGTTTAATATATTTGAATAAATTCTTAATTGCCATTGTAGTAAACTTTTATAACCCTTCATAATATAATATGAAATTATAAAGATTATTAACTTCTCTATTTTAGAGAAAAAAAATTATTGGGATAAAAATCCGTTTTTATTATATTTAGAATTTAGCGAATATTACACAAACCACGTCTTACTTTCATACCCCATTACTAGGGCAACCCTTAATTTCGTAAACCCAAAACTACGTTGGATTATCGACTAGGTATTCCCGGACGATAAAAAATCACATCAGGTCCTGGAGGAAATTAGGATAATAACAATAAAAGAGAAAATGGAACTCCTCAATAACACTTGGTGGAGCCTATGGTTGGTTCTCTGGAAACAAGAGAGTATTTGACAGTACTAACTGAACAAACTCGACTAATGCCGATAACATTACCGAATTTATTCGAAACCAGGTTAAAGAATGGAAACTTGCAAGAGCCTCTGACTCCCCGACCCCCGCACTCATAGTGTGAGATATGGAGGGAGAAAGCATGCGAAGTGGGTAAAACCTAAGAGGGACTATGTGATGTGATTCCATCTAACGAGTCATGGCCCCATGATTTGAGTGAAGATTCCAGCCCTAAAGACAAGTCCAATTTGCACAACAAGGGAGAGTCTTCATTTGGAAACATATCCAAGACCGGTGTCCGAGGTGCTAAGGAGCCGAGTCAAGGCACGACGCTCTATTATTGGCGCATCATTCGAGAACATGCTAGGGCAATGCTTGACAAGATCAAGGAGGAGCTCATAGATCATAAGTTTCCAAAGGTTTACAAAGAAGAAGGTTGGAGTCTCCTTTTGACTCGTGTTCCGACAAGTGACTTTTTTTTACGGTTAAGGAAACTTTATAAGTTTTCGGGATTTCGGGTTAATTTTTATAATTTCCTTAAGTGAAGGGGATAACTTTGTGAGGTTGCTTTCTAGGTTATATGGTCGGCCCCTCACCCTTTGTTGGAGGAGATTGGAATGAAAAACCTTGTTGCTTACTTTCCTTGCATCTTTCAACTCAAGTTCTTGTTCTTGTTTTCATTCGTTCAATTCTCGTTGTTCAAGTTGTTGGTGAGTAATATCCGACAATATCGAGAATTTTAGTTTGTTTGAGAGCTTGGTGAGTCATATCCAAGTTGTCAAGCATCCATATCCCCTTGTTCTCTCCATTTCGATCCATCATCCATCTCGGTTGTTTCTGCACCCCCTCAGTAAAAGCGACATATCTTTCAATCCACTCATCATATAGGTCTGAAATTTTGAGGGGTTAAACTAGACTCAGAGATCTAACTTCTCGAATTAGAATCACTCAATTCCGAGTTCGGAAGAGGAAGATCCATCCAGTTGAATACGGGTCAGACGCGTGGTGTTTGTTGTCGGAATTCCTTGGATTCTCGTGGCGATCTCTTTGCACCATCATCCCCTTCATCGATCCGGCCATCACTATGTTAAATTGAATTTTGATGGTGCAGTGTGTGCACATGGCGTGGCTTCTTTCGGGTTCATCCTCAGGAACCCTAGTGGGTCCCCCATCCTATTTGACGGAGGACTGATTGGTCGACAGTCTGTTCTAATCTCCGAGACCAACGCCTTTTGCCAGGGACTTCTCGAGGCCATCAAACGTAGCATTCCCCGAATCCAGATTGAAGGCGATAGTTTGCAACTGGTCAAGGTCGTACTTGGTGACTAGCGCTGCTCGTGGGAGATTGAGCTGTTGCGTTCAGACATCCACCGCCTGCTTGCCCGGTTCCAGGATTGGAGTATCTCTCATGTCTTTCGAGAGTGCAATTATGTGGCGGACTTCATCACTAGATCCTTCAGACGTATCTCCTCCATCCCACTTGCAGTTGCTTCGGGTTTACTTACCCTTATCCGTCAGTGGTCACCCTAATCTCTTTCCTTATAAAAAAATGACCAAAACAATACCCTCTCTTCTCAAATTTGATCTTCTCTCTCCCCTTTTTATATTTTTAGGGAAATTCCTTTTGGTGCCCCTAAGTTTTTGCCTTTTTCTTTTGGTACCCAAGAAAAAAACTTATTCCTCTGGGTACCCCTGAGGTTTTTGGCTTTTCCCGTTGACGCCCCTCTCCGGTTCAAATTAGCCAATTTCAAGCTTACCATTATAAATTTGTAGGATTTGACTATTAAAACATCAAAATTCATAACCAAACTACATCAATTTGAATTTTTATACAATTTTGTAAACAACCCCTTAAAATAGAGGATTGTTTAAAAATTCAAATTGATGTAGTTTGGTTATGAATTTAATAGTTTTAAGAGTTGAATCCTACTAATTTAAGGGTGATGAACATAATGGTAAGCTTGAAAGTAGCTAATTTGAACCAGAGAGGGGCATCAACGGGAAAAGCCAAAACCTCAAGGATACCAAGAGGAATAAGTTTTTTTCTTGGGCACCAAAAGGAAAAGGCAAAACCTCAGGGGCACCAAAAGGAATTTCCCTTTTTTTTATACTCTCGTTCTTCTATGACCAAAGTTTTAGGCAACAAACCATTGACAACACTCTTAGCCTAAAGTCCAACAAAACTACTTTCCATCCAAAATTTTATCATTTCCGTTTAAAAAGAAAAAAATCTAATTTCTAAACAAAAAATAAAATTCTTGTGGTCTAGTATCATAAGAAAATACTCCAAGAACACCGAAATTAGTATGTTATCAGCACTGTAATATTTTCATGAAGTAATTTTATAAAGATAGCTAATAGTAGAATTCCTATTCTTTTGCCACATAACCCTAATCAAGTAATCAATGTTCTGGGTAGATTTACCATGCGAACGTGTTACCTACTATAATGAGGGAAATCTAACCAAAAAATAGTCGTAACGTGTTATAGCTAATTAACAAGATGAAACTTTAGAAAGAAAGACGTAGGAAGCAAGCGAAAGTAGATAACGCGATGGATTTGTAATTGTTCCGATGCAAATTGCTTCTAGATTACGAGCAAGAAATTTAGATTAGAGAATAGTATTTTTGAACACAAAATGGTGGGTCTCTTTGAGAGTTTTTCAGAATGCGAGCTTATATGAGTTTTCGATGATCCCCCTTTCTTTCCCTTTGTGTGCTTTTATATCTCCTCTGTCTTTGTGACCGTTGCCGTCGTTATGGAGTGCCAACAAATCCCGTAATTATCGCCAGTGCCATAAACATCATGGCCGTTATCCAGAGATCTTCTAAAACCATAATCTTCGCCAATACTTCCCTAATAACCATGATCTTCATTGCTCCACTCATGCCCGTTAATGTTTGTCGTCATGGGCCTCGTATCCTTATATCCACAATTTTGGGCTTAATCTCGAGGGGCCCAACAATACCCCCCCCCCAAAAAAAACCCGGGAAAACGTCCCTCCACTTTCCTAGGGTTTTTTGAGTTTTTGGCCTCGGAAGTAGTAGCGCGTCCCATCAATCTGTATTTAAGACCCTTGTAGACATCATTGCAACCCCGTCTGCATTCTTTGGCTGACAGGTACGTCTCTGCTACTCTTGATTCTTCGTCTTCACTTTGATCTTTTCTCATGGCAGATTCTGATTTCTCCATGGAATCTCACCCTCGTTGCCTTGAACCAATCGACCCCCTTGCTTTGCTTCTTCCGATATTCTTACCTCTTACCACCAGAAAGATAGCCTCTCTATCGAGCCAAGCTCTTTTGCTTTTTTTGTTGGATTTTTTACCTCCGCTGAAATTTTTCTTCCTCTCGCTGGCGTCTGGGCTGACTTTTACAATGACGACTGAGTATGCATGTACGAGTACCCCTTTTGTATTGGCCATCGCTTTCCTTTCTCTCCTCTTAAGATCGATTTCCTTACTACCCTCAATGTGTCTCCTGGGGAAATACTTCCCCAAGTATGGAGACTTCTCCTGTCTATAGATCTCTTGTGTTGTTCCCACGATATCCCGTTTAAAGCCCTTGATTTCCTTCACAATTATCGTTTCTCCAAAGGTGGTCCTGGTCGTTTTACCTTGAAAACCCTTAAAAACAAATATGACCTCATTTTCAACATGTCGAAGTCTGACCGAGGCTAGGCTGATAAGTTCTTCTTTGTAAAGTTATCTTTGGGAACCGATACCTCTTTCTTGGAACCTCAGTGGTGTTCATCAGGTAGTGTTTTCTCTATATGCTTAGTTTACTTTGTCCAGATGTCATTAACCTTTGACCATGTTTTATCTTTGATGTAGTGAATCTCGCTTCTCTTCAACCCTGTAAGGTGTCGACTCAAATCGTATCTCGTATTGAAGCTCTTTCATTGGAAGAAAGATCCTACCCTAATCTTGTGAAGGCGTGTTTTGCTGATTTTGAAGATACTGAGATGTCAAGTAAGTTTTAAGATCTCTTCCTCATACTAGATGTTGACGTGTTTGCTTTTCTTGACTCAGCTTGTCTGCATGCTGCTAGGCTCAAGGACCACTCGCTCCACTACTGCTCTTACTACCATGGAACGGGTTGAAGCGCGGAAGAAGAGGAAGGTTGAAACAACATCAACGGCTGAAACGTCTTTGGCGATATCCCTTCCTAAAAAGACGGTTGACGCAAAAGCTCCCCCTTCGAAGATGAACGCTGCTTCAAAACTGTCTAATCTTCCAAGTATCATGATGTCGCTGGATATGGCGACGGAGAAGTGTTTAAGCTCCCTGATGCTTCTCCATGTAAATTGTCCTCGGGGTGCTGGAGATCGATCTTCTATGCCGGAATTCTTCAGAGAAATGCTAGCTGCTCAGTGGCAGGTATGGTTATGATTTCTTGATGATTCATTTTCTCTTTACATGTTTTCCCAATCTCAACGCGTTACTCATGTTTGTCTTAAAGCTTCTAGTTTACATTTTCATCTTTCGAAGCCTTCAAATACCTGCCTAGTCAACTAGCTCAAAGCAAAATCAATGTGCAACTTGAGAAAGACAGGAGTTCTATACTGGGGCAAGAGAATAATGCTTTAGAGAAGAAGGTTAAGGAGCTGTCAGCTGCTCTTGAGAAGGCCTCTAGGAGTTCCAAGGAATGGGAAGAGAAGTTCATCGTCACATCAAGTAAGGAGGCTGCTCTCCCAAAGGAGATCGAGGATACCGCAGATTACTGGTCATGCAGGGCTCGTGTGGAAATTATGGAAGAGTTTGTCGTGGGGAAGCACACCTCATAGGATGGTGTGAAGGAAAGAGAGTTGTTCGAGAGTCTATTCTCCGATAAAGTAATCGAGGCCAAGAAGTCTTCAATGGTAGACGACATTGCTCAGGTTGCTAAAGATGTAGCCCAGGTGGAACTCATGGAAAACCAGAAGGCTTCCGAAGATGTTTCCAAGGAGTAATCTCCTTATTTCTATTTTTAAACTCTAAATATTTTGGTACCCCCGATGTGACGGTGTAATATCCGCTAAATTCTAAATAAAATGGGTAATCATCCCAATAATTTTTTTCTCTCTAAAATAGAGAATTTAATATAATAATCTTTATAATTTCATATTATATTATGAAAGGTTATAAAAGTTTACCACAATGACAATTAAGAAATTAACTAAATATATTAAGCAAGTCGGGTATCTATGTCGATATTTTTCCTCTTAAAAAGAGAGTTAATTATTTTTATAATTTTCTTAATAAATTATAAAAATATTTTAAAGGTTTATCAAAGTGACAAATAAAATTTTCAACAAATACAAGTCATATGAATTTCGAATTTATAATTAATGTAATAATTACAAGGAGGCAAAAATATGAAACAAGGCAAATAAAAAGAGGCAAGAGCCGGGACTTGAACATGAGACCTCTTGCACCTCTTCCATAACAACACACACTCCAATCCGCTAGGCTATCTCAATTTATCTACTCATATTAGAAATCTTTTAATCTTAAACACTACTTTCCTTCTCTTTCAAATTGAAAGCCTAATGTACGTACAACCTATGCATGCTTGAGCCTTCTTCCAAACTTCATGGTTGCTTCAAAGACCATCCAAAAATGATCATCATCCTATGTCATCATCAACTAACACAAGTTCCACCAACCTCCTTCTTCCTCAATGGCCAAAACCATTAATGGTGGATCCATGGAGGGGTCAATTTTGACTATAAAAAGGGCTAAAACTCCATAGAAAATTCACGCAAGAAATTAGGGTTGTCCAACGGGTCGACCCGACCCGTAACCCGTAAAAAATTGTTGACCCGTGACCCGACCTGCAACCCGTAAAACGGGTTACGGGTTTACGGGTCGGGTCACGGGTCAACCCGTTTGTCTCGTTTGACTGGGTCAAACGGGTCAAGTTTACCTGCTTGACCCGTAAATGACCCGCTTGACCCGTAAATGACCAGTAAACAGGAAAAAAATCTGCAACAACAATCTGCAATATGCCTTGTCACCAAACCTGTTTTTTACTTTTTAGCAATTCCAAATCACAAAAAGAAATACAATCAAGGTACCAAACCTGTCCAAACATAACCAAAGTACCAAATAAGAAATACAAACAATGAGCAATCCAACACCAAAGTACCATCTACAATTCTACAAGCTGAAATACATAAAAAGGTCCATAAAAGACATGAAAAACAGCACCAAAGTCTACTCTAATTCTCTAAACACAACCAAAGTACCACACACAAAGCAAAGTACAATTTCTACAACACCAAATTTCCATTCTTCAATCTGAAAAACAACTTCTGTAATCTGCATTGATAAACTTAAAAAGTTAGAATATAAACACAAAATTAACTAATTAAGTCACCAAAATGGTAAAACCAATCAATAACCAAAAGCCTTAAATTCTCACAATTACAAACAACATCAACAAGCATAGAATGTGCTTTCCAAGACCTCCTTTGGAATATCCTCATCCGAGTCATCCTCATCACCTTTAATAATTTCATTTCTTGCACTTGCACGTAGCCAATCTTGAGTGCAAATAAGTGCTTGTACCATCTTATAAGATAAATAGTAAAATATATTAACATATACTTATATAATTATATTTAAAATAAATTAGATACTAACAATTTTTAAATACTTACTACAGGTTTCAAGCTACTTCGGTAATCTAAAATAGTACGTCTTCCAGTGTTGAATGCAAATTCAGAAGGAACGGTCGATATAGGAATGGCTAGGACATCTCGGACCATGCGTGCAAGGATAGGATACCTTTGGTGATTCTTCAGCCACCACTCTAAAACATCTGTCTTTTCCTTTTCCGTCCTATCAGCCAAGTACAAGTCAAATTCTGATCTGAAGCCCTCTTCACATTCATAATCTTCATCCTCAAAGGTAGCCAACCAGTCCGATTCTTCACCTTCTCCGGATTGACGCATTTGTGACCCTTGGTTTTCAGGCGGATTAAGCAAAGCTTTGTAGGCATCAAACAACTTGTACGCAAAATCCTTTACAACCTTAACCAACTTCTGTAAATCTGCTTCACCAAATAACCGTTTCAAAACACTTGTCACTCCACGCATTTTATGATAAGGATCAACGAGTGCAGCCACAAACAACAACAGATTCATCCTACTCAAATTTCCAAAATACTTGTCATATTTTTTCTTCATCTCACGCCCCATCATATTAAAATCAATGTCATCACCATTAATCAATTCATTCACCAACTTTGAACACACACCCATATGAAATACCATCCAACTGCTTGTGACGTACATGGATCCCGAAATACGCTTAGTCAAATCATAGAAACCCTTCAAAAACTTTCTAAGAGATTCACATATTTCCCAATCACATATTGTCATTGGCCCCAATTCTGATCCCTCATGCAAGGCTGGAATATCCGATTCCCTTCCCATTCTTTCAAACACAACCCGATATTTCATTATAGAATCCAACATTAAGTAGGTGGAATTCCACCTCGTAGGCACATCGTTCTTCAATGAAGTCGTATACTCGACCTTCATTTGCTCTGCAAGCTTTCGGAAAGCATCCAATCTCGAAGGAGAACCCCTAACATACTTAACCATGGCTCGGATCTTTGCAATATGTCGTCCACCAACTGCCATACCATCTTACACAATCTGATTAATAACATGTGCACTGCATCTCACATGCAAATATTCCCCCTTAGTGATGCCATCACGCTTCTTAGCTTTTTCCTTGACATAATTACACGCAACATCATTTGCCCCCACATTGTCAAAAGTAATTGTCAAAAGCTTAGAAGTCAAACCCCAAAATCTCAAACAATCTTCAATAACTATACCAATTGACTCTCCGGTATGGGTCGTGGTGGAAAAAATTGAGAATTCTCTTTTATGAAACCCATTTATCATCAACCCAATGAGCAGTCACACAAGTATAATTATCATTTGCAACCGAAGTCCAAGTATCGATCGTCAACACACACTCACACAAGAAGTTGTAAAAAGCTCCTTTAACTTGTCCCTTTCTTTCAAGTAAAGATCAAAACATGCACGCCTTATAGTGTTACGAGAAGGCATAATATATAAGGGTTGGAGAGCAAAGAAATCATCTCTTATGCCTATCTTCTCTAAATGGCATCTCATCTCTAATCACCATTCGAACAACTTTACCTCGAATATAATTTGCATCAAATTTCCAACTCCATACCCTAGCATTATTATCATCACAACTTTCTAAAGTCAAGTGAGTTTGTGTACCTTCGCCTTGATTCCTTGGATTTTCTTTGCACTTTGCCCTATGCCTCGAGAGATTGGAGGTGCCAGCCATACCCAAATCACATGCATAATCCGCCCCGCAGAACTTGCATGTAGCTCTCCTCAATCCATCCACGAAATACGATTCAAAATTTTCCCAAAAATCTGCTCTTGTTTCTCTTGGTTTTTTAACAGGAGGTCTTCTACTTCTACTTGCAACTTCAACAGGAGAGTCATGAGTCTGATTTGCCTCACTCGTATCCATCTAATCAAATTCAAAACAATAAATTTTAGCTACAGCTTAAAAGAGCCAATCACAATACCAAAGAGCTAATCACAATACCAAAGAGCCAATCAAAAGAGTCAAAATGTTAAAGAAAGTAACTTATAAACCCCACTCCAACTTACGTTGCAAGAAATTTTGGTAGATAATTCCATGGATATTTCTTTATTCAAGCCCAACAATAATTATAGCTTGCCCAAGTGTCAACTTTCTTCACGGCCAAGGGTCCAACACATTGAAAACTTAAATGAATTAATCTCACATTTCTAGAAGAAAAAAAACGCCATTTTCAGTTTATCAGCTATCTATAATAGTAGAATTCATATTAGGAACACATTACATTTCAGTATACACAAGTTGATACTATGAACAAAAGTTACAAAACAACTTCAGTAGACATAGATGCTTCTCAACTACATGTGCTATTACACCGATCATGAGTTTAATTTCTAGTCTTTATATGTAGTAATATAGGTTATTAGTGAGTTCATTACTTCATTTAATATGTCATGTGATAGAATTAAGCTGGAGCAAAACTGAACCTGTAATTAATTTAATATGTAATTCACCAAATGAAACCATTATGTACATGGGCTGGAAGGCCAGGTTTGCCGAGAACAGTCAATTGACAAATCGCAAATGTAATAAAAGCATAGCTATTTATTAAAGTAGAAAAAAATTTAAGTTTTATGAAGTACAAGACAAATGAAATCTATTGCTGATTAAACATGCTCTATCAAGTCATGAGACATGAGCTACATAAATCAATATTCATTATGCTCCTTACTGTTTTTTTGGGTCAAAGTTCATTACCTATATGATTCAATCTAGTGGAGCCTGTTGATGGAGGTGTGAAATTGGATGTTGAAGTTTTAGGATTGACTTCAATTGCAGCAGTGGAAGCAACAGCTGAAATTGGATCAAAACGAAGATCGAGTTCAGAGCTTAAGAGGCGAACTATGTTCTTACAAACACAACATTGATGAATGAATTCGAGGTTTGTAATTGAAAAAAAATGTTGTACCTGATTGGGAGAAACGAATCTGATTAGTTCCAACAGAGCCTGTTGCAGGAGGAGTGAATTTTGTTGCTGGATTACTCGAACTGACTTCAATTCTCCCAAAAAAACCGTGAGCTGTAACATAATCAATAAAATTAGTTCGACACAGATTCAAGAGATCAAAACATGATTTCACAAAAAGTGCACAACAACAACATACTTGATGGAGAAAACCGCGACGCTGCTGGTGGCTGGAAGGAGTCGCTGCTGACGGCTTCCCGCTTCTGTCAAGGTGGCGATGGGGGCGACGAGAGATGAGAATGAGGAGTCGAGTAGTCAGAGATGGCGAGATGCGGAGATGGCGAGTAGTCACTAGTCAGAGATGAGAAGGAAGGAGGCGGAGTCCTTCACTGAAGACTCTTCAGTCTTCGTATAGTAGAATTAGGGTTTGGCATTTTGGGTTTTTGGCCCAACTATTTTACTAATGTATTATTAATGTAATATATATATTAAATATTACCCGTAACTCGTAATTTAAAAAATCATAACTCGTAACCCGACTTGTAACCCGTAATATAATAAAATCCGACCCGTAACCCGTAAATTTACGGGTGGGTCGTGTCGGTATACGGGTCAACTGACCCGTTGGACAGTCCTATAATAAATCCTCTCATCTTCCTCTAGCAAATTCACTCCCATTCAAGTGAATTTTCAGCCCAAATCAATTTTTTCTCCTTGTTGATTTTTTTCACAAAAACCTAAAAAAACACACCCTAATTTGCCTTGCCTTTCCTCATCGGACCACCACCAGTCGCCGAACCACCACCTGCTGGCTCCCCAGTGTCGCGCGCCATCGCCAAGAGCCCGCCACCAGCCTCCCATCGTCGATGCAGTCCGTCGTCGTCAGTCCTAATGCTTCTATCTAGCTTTGTACGTAAAAGCAAGAAGAAGAAGGAGGGGTATATGGGCAAAAGCATTTGGGGTATTTTGGACTAATATTGGGATGAGTATTAAGCCCATTTGTCTAAAAATCTATCCATCAACTTATATTAAAGGAGAAAGGGGGATGGCCCATTTCGCCCATTTCAATTTCCGAGCCCAAATCCCGTCTCGTTTTCGCTCGGTATAATTTTCCGACTCGTATTTTAATTTTCATTTCTTTATAAAATAATTTTACATATATATTGTAACACCCCGTCTTTACACAGGGCGCTACATGGTGGTAAACATCTCCGGGTACTACCCAGGATAGTTTGACAACGACACTTTAGAGGATCTTGTAACGCGGGTACGACGAGAAAACAAATAAAACATCCAACTTTTATTTTAAATACGGAATGTGTAAAAACATGCAAGTATCCCCATGTTCAAAAGCGAAAATAACCATTAAACAGTTTCATACTTTCCAACCATTCCAAAAACATTCCTAACCAAACTAGCAACAAAAATATTTCAACATAAAGTAATAATAACAAAACAATCAACTAAAATCCAACGACCCAAACCTAATGACACGTGCGTCACCATCCGCTCCACCACTTCCCAGAGAATCCTTCACAGTTCTTAAAACGTACCTGAAACTATAAAAATATTCCCCGAAGGGTCATCTACAATTCTAATTCAAGCTAGAAAGCGTGAGATGCATATAGAACGTTTTAAAAACCACAAAGAATCCAACAACTGATATTCACACATAAAGCAAAAATCTTCAAGTCATCAATTCAACAGTTAAAGTTAAGTAATCACACACAAACACATAAACACACAAACACTCGAAGACAACATTCAACTCCATCACCTCCATCATCACCATCAACACCCACATTCAATCACCATCAACGCCCATATTCAATCACAATCATCGCCCATATTCTTTCACAATCATCGCCCATATTCATTCACAATCATCACCGATATTCATTCACAATCATCACCCATATTCATTCACAATCAACACCCATATTCGACCACCTCCGTTCACATCACCATTGATGTCTCTCTATTTGGTGGTGTTTTCATATGTGATTTCCTTTGTAAATATGTTTCTTTTTCCCCTTTTCTTGTGCGCTTTGTTCCTTTTTAGCCTAGTTCCCGTATTTTTATGAGATTCGGAGACTACGCACCTTTTATGTGTTTTGTAGGTAATTTGGCATGAATCAAGGATCGATTTGAAGGAGGGTCGAGACATGGAGCAAAGGCCGAGCTAAAGCGGGAAAGAGAGAAGCAAGCCATGAAGAAGAACAAGAGAAGCCAACAAAGAAGAAGGTGGAACGAGGTCAGGACCGAGTTGCAACCACATCGGGCCCGACTTTGAAGTCTCCAACCTCGGACCGAGTTGCACAGTAACTCGGGCCCGAGGTTCCTCCGTGTCGGTCCGAGTCGGTCACCGAACTACTTGGGCTCCGGCACGAATTTGTGGACTTCCACTTTTGCCCTTCATCTAATCTATAAAAGGCCCTCTTGTCTTCTAAAAAAGGGTTCCCTCACACACACATAAAAAGGGGGGTTCCAAGGGAGCCAAGAGGATACTTGGAGAGCAAGGAGGAAGGAGAAGAGGAGGAAGAGAGAGAGAATCGGCCAAGAGAGAGAAAGGCTTGATAGGTTTTGTTGATTGTTTAGCTTTGATTTGCTTTGATCTTGTGGATTTGAAAACCCTTGATTTGAATTTGTGGATTGCCTTGGATTTGAATGAAACCTTGCTTTGTTTTGAGATTGATTATGATGATTGCTTTCTCTTTTGATTTGATTGCTTTCTTTGCTTGTCACATGGAGTAGATCTCCTTGATCTTGGGTTATGGGGGAAAACCCTAGCTAGGTTTAGGCTAGAAACCCCAATTCCATAGCCTTGAGTGTTTGATCTAAGGAACCCACTCTACATAGAGCTACAATTCCTTGCGAAAGTTGGGAATCAAGGCTTGAGATTGGCAAAGTAGCGAAAGTGAACATGTGTCAATCTCAAGACCTTGCTTCGAAGGGGATTTCCCCATGGATCGAGGTGTAGATGTGGTTGGAACGAGGGCGAAAGCACTCGATCCTAGTCCGATCATCACTCATTGCCTGAATTGGGGTGGAAAAGCCTTAATCTACTAGGGAAGGAACCCAAAAGCCCAAGATCTACTTTTAAAATCTTTGAGTTCGACATCCCCAGCTACCTCGGGCCCGACTTACCCAGTGTCGGTCCCGACTTCCTCTTGTCGCCAACCTCGGGCCCGACGTGACCTCAGTGTCGGTCCCGACTGTTTTCTTTATTTTCCTTTGTTTTATGCTCTCCTTTCTAGCTTCCTAGTATCTAGGCACATCGATCAAGTAGACTTCCCGAGTGTTCGACACCCACCACGTACTACGACGGGGTCGGGTTATAAATTGTATCTCTTGACCCTCGCATCCGAGAGCGATCAAAAGATTGGCGCCTTTGCCGGGGAAGTCTAAGTGCATTGAGTGCCAATTTGGTGAGTTTCTTGTGTTTTGGTAGTGATTTGGGTGAGGGAATAGCCCAAACCCTTTGTTTGTTTTTGATTTGTTTTGGTTTGTGATTTTGTTTCATAGGTGTATGCTAGCTCGTTCCTCCCGAGGAACACTTGAGCTTGAGTTTGTGAGTGATTCGGAAAGTATTCTCAAGGAAGCCCGAAGAAGGAAAAGGATGGCGAATCAAGCTCTCCATGTTGATGAGGAGTTGGCTCAACTTAGGGCCGAAATGGCTAGATTGCAACTTGAGAGGGACAATCAAGAAGAGGTGGCAAGAAGAGAACGGGAGCAACGGATGAGAGCCGAGGCTCAACTCAACGCTCTACCCCAGAATGCACGCCAATACATGCATCCGGAGTTGAGGGTCCCCGAGCCGGCTATTGTGCTTCCCGAGGTTGCCAAGAATTTTGAGATCAAGACGCAATTCATCTCCCTCATCAAGCGTGATCAATTCGAGGGCCGTCCACATGAGTGTCCCATAGAGCATGTTAAACGTTTTGTGGACATGTGTGAGACGATCTCTACCGACGAGGAGACATTGGAGTATGTGCTTCTAAAGGCGTTCAAATGGTCACTTGGGGGCAAGGCCACACATTGGCTCGAGAGCCAAGCTCCTAGGTCAATCACAACTTGGAAGACACTCTATGATGCTTTCTTGATGAAGTTCTTCCCGCCCTCAAAGACAACCGAGTTGAGAAGGAAGATTGCAAGCTTTCAACAAGGTCCGAATGAGCCTCTCTTCGAAGCATGGGACCGTTTCAAGGAGATGTTGCGCCAATGTCCTACTCATGGCCAACAACCATATGTGCTTCAAGACATCTTTTTCCAAGGCATCAATTCGGTAACGAAGGACAAGATTAATCTCCACACCGATTGTGGGTTCATAGACTTGACACCGGATCAAGCTTGGGAGCTACTTGACAAGCTATCCGATTATGAGGCCATGTATGGGGTGAGTCAAGCTAGCAAGGAGGTGAAGGTTCAAGGTGAAGGTGCAAGGAAGTTATATGATCCAAAGGGAGAAGACATTGATAGGGATGTGAATCTCCAATTCCTTGAAGGTGAAGTGAGCAAGCTTAAGAGGCAAGTCCACTACTACAAGCAAAATGCTAGAGCTTGTGAGGAGTGTGGATCCTTTGCACATGCTACACAAGTTTGTCCGAATGAGAGCCAAGTGCGCTTGGCCGAGCGAATTGAGGAGGCAAACTATGTTCGAGGAAATTTCGGTGGAAGAGGCAACTTCAACAATGGTGGCAATGGCCGGTGGAACAACGGTCAAGCTCAAGGCTACAACAACAACTTCAACCAAAACGAGCCGAGGGCGCCACCACCACCATATAGACCACCGGGATTCAATGAGTTACAAACATTTGCTCAAGAGATGAGAGATGGGTTCAAGGAGATGAGGACCCAATTCAATGAGTTTGGTGCATGGAGGAGGCAAGTCGATAATCAATTTGCTCAAATTGCGACTCAAGCCCCGAGAGAGAATGGGAGACTTCCGGGCCGACCCGAGGAGAATCCTCAAGCTCAAAACAATCAAAATGAAGTCCGGGCAATTGGATTGAGAAGTGGCCGAAACCTACCCGAGCCACACGTGCCTAAGAAGAGTAAAGAGAGTCGGACCAACTTACCCAGCAAGTCGGGTCCGAAGTTCCCCGAAGTCGACCCAGCAAGAAGATCGACTCCTTCACCACGGACCGAGGTTGAGAGCAACTCGGGACCGATGTACACAGACCTCGATCCGACCCCTCTGCCCAGGACCGAGATTCACAACATCGGGCCCGACATGGTGCCCAAGTCGGTCCAACCAGGAAGTGTTGCAAATGAAGCGGGGAAGTCCAAAGAAGTTGATCCAAGCAAGATTCAAGGTGCAACAATTCTTCCATATCCCTCGAAGAAGCCGAAAGATGTTGTTGAGAACAAGTTCAAGAGGTTTCTCAAACTCTTGCAAGGCTTGAACATCTCCATCCCGTTCACCGACGCATTGAGTGAGATGCCATCTTATGCCAAGTTTTTAAGGGAGATTTTAAGCAAGAAGAGGTCCATAGTGGAAATGCAAGATGAAGTCAAGACCTTGGAGTTACCACAAAAGCTAGGAGATCCCGATCGTTTTGCTATAACCATTGGTGTGGGGTCTCAAAATTTCCAAGCCTTGTGTGATCTTGGAGCAAGCACGAGCATCATTCCTTACACCATATGGAAATCCACATCTATGGGTCTCATAGCTCCGGTCAACATGAGGTTAACGATAGCGGATGGGTCGTCCATCGAACCAATTGGTATCGTCGAGGATTATCCCGTTTGCATTGAAGGCCACTATGTCCCAATCGACTTTGTTGTAGTAGACATGATAGAAGTGCCGGGTGAACCGATCATACTAGGGAGACCTTTCCTTGCTACGGTTGGGGCAATCATTGATGTAAAGAAGGGCCACTTGTCTCTTGACATTGGAGGAAGAGAAATTGAGTTTTTCTTTAGACCAACTTCAAAAGGTACCATACATAAGGAAGCTAAGATGTTGGGACGTTGTTGGGACCTCTGGTTCTAAGCAACGGATCAACGATTCACTCCTCTTTAAGTTTTGATAATGACAAACACCATAGGGAACTAATGTGGTTTGTTCAAGTATTTCTAAGGAACACAGGTACAACAAAGAACCACTATGAATGACAAAGCCACTGCTAGCCACAATGAAGAGTTTCCATCAAGGGAACTCTGAAGAGGAAAGTTCCCATGAAGTGGGAACTCCCAGAAACAAACAAGAAGACATAAGCTTACAACGATGAAGAGTTTCCATCAAGGGAACTCTGAAGAAGTCAGTTCCCATGAAATGGGAACTCACATGTGAAGACAACGACCGTTCAGCGCAGATCGCGGGATCCTGTCTCAGACAGCCAGAGGGAACAGTCTGAGGATCAGACTGTCACGCTTCATCCAACGGTCCGATTGATTCAAGAAGTTGACCTAGTTCAAACCAAAGTCACATGTGAAGAAAGTACAACTTGGGCATCAAGCAAAGGGCATTTTGGACACAAACGAAAGATGCTACTGCCCAAGACAAATGGACTATAAAGCCAAATGAATAGTACTCGGTCTGAGCACTTCTCCCAGAACTTACAAAACACCCACATCTGAGAAAAGAAAGAAAAGGAAGAGAAGTCCCCGCCGGCGAGTGTGTGATCTCGACGACGGTGAAGCTGAAGTTCCCTGGAGCAAGGGAACTGAGAAGTCAGCGTAAGGTTTGAGTTACTTGTGTTTTGCTGTTGTGAGCTTAGGAACTCAGTTGAGAGGATTTACTAGTGTTGCTAGAGTTAGGAAGAACTTGTAGGAACAGAGAAGTGTAAATCCGGCTGTGTAACTAAGGAACAAAGCAATCAATATAAGTAAGTCATTCAAAATCCTCGAAGCGGAGGTAGAGGTTTACCCATACAACTAGTTGGTTGTAGTGGGGTTCCTCTATAAAGGAACTGTCCCCTTAACTGTTTTTATTACTTGCGATTATTTACTTCCGCTGCCTTGGGAACAGCTTAATTGCCAGTTCCCAAGCTCACTACTAACCGATTACGATCCAACAATTGGTATCAGAGCTAGCGCTCTAGATTTGTGTTAGCATCGCAGGTGTCAAAATGGCTCAGGAACTTACTCAGGTGGGGAACAATACCAGCAAGCCGCCAAGGCTTATAACAGGAAGATTTGAAAGCTGGCAACGAGACATGAAAGATTGGATGTGTGGCCAAGACTACCAAGCCTGGTGCGTCATCGAAAGGGGGAACTTCGAAATCGATCCAGCTATTGTCAACGACCTCTCAAAGTGGGGTCCCAACGAGTACAAGTGCATGGAGGCAAACTACAAAGCCAAACAGTACCTGAAGAGGTCCATGTGCGTACAAGATTGTGACAGGGTTGCAAACCTTGACACAACCAAGGAAATGTGGGAAGCCATCCAACAAATGCACGTTGGGAACTCAGATCTCAGAGAAGATCTTCAAATGAACGCAAAGAGGGAGTTCTACAACTTCCAAATGGAGATGGGAGAGTCCGTCGATAGCTACCAATCCCGGTTTGAAGGACTTTGCACTAAGATGGAAGGATTGGGGATCACAAAAGAAGAAATCACCCACAAAATGAAGGTCCAACAGCTCTTCAATGGATTGACTGGAGAATGGGCAAACGAGAGAACGATGTTCAAGGAAAACCCAGAAAATCGAACACTTATGCTTCATCAAGTGTTTGGAAAGCTAGTGGGACATGAGAAGAGGAAGATCGATGATAAGGAACAAACTCGAGCTCATCGAGGGATCGCACTCAAGATCGAAAAGATGCTCAAATCAACCCAAGAACAACATGAAGACTCTGAAGAAGAAGAGGATGAAGAGCTAGTTCTTGTAACAAAGGCTCTTCGAAATTTCTACAAAGGAAAGTCTCAACGGAACAGTGGGAACTGGGGAAAGGGACAGAGTTCCCAAAGAAAGCCCACAGAGAAGGATCTCTCAGAAGTGACTTGCTACAAATGCAACAGGAAAGGACATTTTGCGAAGGAATGTCCACAAGGAACTGAAGGCAGAAAGCAAGGAAAGAAGGCCTACATCGCTACTTGGAGCGATGATGAAGACGAAGATCCTGAAGCATGGGCACTCCCGGACATGTGTGGCATGGCCATAGGAGAAACCACTGGGGAACAACCCAGTGAGGTAACCACTGAAACTGTTCTTGATTCTTTGAGTAATTATGAAAAACCTGAACTGTTGAAAATCCTTTCAAGTCTTGTTAAAGATAACATAAAACTGCAAAACAAGTTGGAAAAACAGGAACACATAAATTCTCAATTAGTTGGTCTTGAGCCCTGTCCCAACTGCATATCCCTTCTAGAAAAACTCAAGTCCCATGTGTCTCACATCGTAGATCTAGAAAGAGAAATCAAAACTTTAGAGAAAGATGAGAACACCCTCCTGCAAAACCTGAGTAAGACTCCCGAACACCCTGAAGCCTCTAGTTCCCAAATCAAGTTTGTCCCAGCCAGACATGGCATAGGATACAAAGGTGAGTGCTCCAAGAACAGAAAGTCACCCCTGAGCGAACATGAGATCCATGAGTGTAGGGCCTTAGAACTCCAGTGCGAGAAACAGAAAAATGCTCATCTCGAAGAAAAAATCAGGGTCCTAGAGAGTGGAAACAATGGTGAGAAAGACTACTATACTGGGAACTCTGGACATAGAATCTATGTCAAAATTGCTAAGGGAAATGGGTCTCGAGTGTACAACAAAGAAACCATGGATTGGAACCGTATCTAGAGACCACACCCAAAATACTACCTGAGAGAATACTACAAGACATGTTGGCACTGTGGTGCTCATGGGCACTACAAGGATGCATGTCCCAAGAAGAGAGCCCAAATCCCTAGAAGCCATGAGTTCCCAAACAGACAAAAACGTCATGCTCATCACCAAAGGAACTCCAACTCTCAAAATTCCAAAGACATCAACATTTCTGACTATATCTTAAATGAAAATGTTTTCCCTTGCAAGGGACCTGGCAAGAGTCATCTTGCCTGGGTCTCAAAACACTAACTTTTCCTTGTAGGTGGCTGTGAGAGGGAACAATACATGGTTCATAGATAGTGGATGCTCGAACCATATGACAGGGAACAAGGATATCCTCATCTCACTCCACACTCATGCCGAAGGAGGCCACGTCTCATTTGGCAACAAGAACAAGGGAGAAGTTATTGGAAAAGGAGAAGTGTTGCTCAATAGATCTATTAAAGTTAGCAACGTAAATCTGGTAAAGGATCTGGGATACAATCTGCTGAGTGTCTCCCAGATGTGTGATCAAGGGAACAACATCGTCACTTTCGACTCAGATGAATGTCTCGTCATCAACAAGAAGACCAACAAAGTAATTCTGAGAGGAAGAAGATACAACAATGTGTATGTGGTGGACACCAACTTTGAACCACCAATGAAGCTGTGCCTTGCGAGTTCCCAAGATGACACGGAACTCTGGCATCGAAGACTGGGACATGCTGGTGTAAATCAAATCCTGAAGCTTTATCTACAGGATCTGGTCATTGGTCTTCCACGGATCAATCTCGAAGGAGTCAAAATGTGTGAAGCATGTGTTCGAGGGAAACAGACCAGGACCTCCTTCAAACCGAAGAAGGTGGTAAGCACAACCAGGTCCCTGGAGTTGATTCACATGGATCTCTGTGGTCCCATGAGAACAGCCAGCTACGGTGGAAAAAGGTACATGTATGTCTTAATTGGTGATTTTTCAAGATTCACCTGGGTTGTTTTCTTGAAGGCAAAATCACAAGCGTTTGAAGAATTTGAGCCCTTCATCAAAAGAACTGAAGTAAGCTTGGGGCTGAAACTGAAAGCAATCAGATCTGATCACGGAACTGAGTTTCAAAACTCGGAGTTCCTAAACTTCTGTGAGCAAAATGGGATCTCTCACAACTTTTCAGCTCCTCGCACCCCTCAGCAAAATGGAGTGGTCGAGAGAAAGAACAGAACTCTGGAAGATATGGCTAGAACCATGATGATCGAAAGTGGAGTTCCTGAGTACTTCTGGACTGAAGCAATCTCCACAGCTACATACATCCTGAATCGAGCCATGACAAGGCCCCTGATCAACAAGACTTCCTATGAGCTCATCAAAGGGAGAAAACCAAACATCTCACACTTGAGAACATTTGGTTGCACATGCTTTATTCACAACAACGGAAAAGACAATCTTGGCAAATTGGACCCCAGAAGCGACGAAGGGATCTTCCTGGGATACTCATCACAAAGCAAGGCTTACAGGGTCTACAATAAAAGAACCAAGAAGATAGAGGAAAGCATTCATGTCGTCTTCAATGAAAAGTCTGTAAAGATGGGAACCGAGTCCCAAGGGAAGGGAACTCTGTTCAAGCTAGTCAGACATGAAGACGATGATGATGACGAGGATGAGCCAAGGAAAAGGGATGAAGACTATCCAAGTGCAAGCCATATCCCACAACCAGGGAACAACGACGAAGGTCCAACCCTCACTGATCAAACCTCCCTTGAGGCTCCCTCCTCAGAAGAACTACAAGAAACCTCCAACTCTCTCGAGGTCCCCTCTTCAGGGAACAACTCTGCTGTCCCCCAAGACAATACACTGAATCAAGTATTCAAGGGGAACAAAGAGGGAACCTGCCAGAAATCTCTGAAGAAACATCAAATGAAGAAGCTGAAGATGAGAGTTCCCATGACAAAGAAACACCAACTGAGGATAATACACATGCAAAGGAACTCACTCATGCAAGAACCTTTCAACAAAGGAAGGACCACCCCCTTGAGAACATCATCTCCCCTCTTGATAAAGGTGTTCTAACTCGCTCCTCTCTCAATAATTTTTGTGCTTTTAACGCGTTTGTTTCAATGGTGGAACCCAAAAATATCAAAGAAGCATTAAAGGACCCGGATTGGATTCAAGCCATGCAAGAGGAACTCCACCAATTCGAGAGAAACAAAGTTTGGAAGCTAGTTCCTAGGCCCAAAAACAAGAACATCATAGGAACCCGATGGGTTTTTAGGAACAAGCTCGATGATACTGGAGCTGTAGCAAGGAACAAGGCTAGGTTAGTAGCACAAGGATACAGGCAAGAGGAAGGGATTGACTACGATGAGACCTTCGCACCAGTTGCCAGGATAGAGGCAATCAGACTTCTCATCGCCTATGCTGCTCACAAGGGATTCAAACTTTATCAAATGGATGTGAAAACAGCCTTCCTAAACGGACATCTCAAGGAAGAAGTGTATGTGGCCCAACCTCCAGGATTCGAAGATGAGAAAATGCCCAACCATGTCTATTTCTTGGAAAGGGCCCTTTACGGACTCAAACAAGCTCCCCGAGCCTAGTATGACAGGTTTGCTCAATTCCTCTTGTCCCATGGATACCTTCGAGGTTCCATAGACAAGACTTTGTTTTTAAAGAAAGAGTCTAAAGACATTTTGATTGTGCAAGTATATGTTGATGACATTGTGTTTGGATCAACTAACGAAACTCTTGTAGAAAAGTTCAAGGACCTCATGAGCAATGAGTTTGAGATGAGTCTCATTGGGGAACTCACGTTCTTCCTGGGACTTCAAATATCCCAAACAAAGGAGGGAACAAAGATCCATCAACAGAAATACATCAAGGAAATGCTCGTGAAGTATGGGATGGAACATTCAAAGCCCATTGACACTCCCATCTCACCAAATTCAAGGCTAAATGCAGATGAAACAGGTATCAGTGTGGACCAAAGGAACTATCGAGGTATGATCGGGTCCCTTCTCTACTTAACCGCTAGTAGACCTGATATCATGTTCTCCGTATGTCTTTGTGCTCGTTTTCAAGCTAACCCTAAGGAATCACACCTGAAAGAGGTGAAGAGAATTTTCAGGTATCTCAAAGGGAACAATAACTTGTGCCTTTGGTATCCAAGGAACAGTTCCCTTGAGCTCATTGCATACACAGATGCTGACTTTGCAGGGCACTTGGTTGACAGAAAGAGCACTTCAGGAATGGCCCAGTTCCTAGGATCCTGCTTAGTTTCGTGGGGATCTAAAAAGCAAAACTCAGTTGCACTCTCCACAGCTGAAGCTGAATATGTGGCTGCCGCATCATGTTGTTCCCAGGTTCTATGGCTTAAGTCACAACTCCAGGATTACGGTATGTCTTTTGGCCCAGTTCCCATACTCTGTGATAACACTAGTGCCATAAACATTTCCAAAAATCCTGTGCATCATTCTAGAACTAAGCATATTGATATAAGACATCACTTTCTACGTGACAATGTTGAGAATGGGAACATTTCGATGGAACACTGTAGAACTGAAGAGCAAATTGCGGATATTCTTACCAAAGCTTTAGACAGACGTCCCTACCAGCGTTTTCGAATGCTTCTAGGGATGATAACTCTAAACTAAACAAGTCCCTGTTTATCTCTCTCCCAATGCCTGACTAGTTTATCTAAAATTGCATGATAAGGAACTTGGATTCATTGCTTTCACTATGCCATGATTACTAGTCTAGAGAAAAATGTGTACAAAGGAACTCTATTTCTTTTGGCCCAAAATGATCAACCAGAGTTCCCTTTATCCCTCATTACAAGCCACCATGACGGTTGATCATATGACCCACCTTAAGCTAGGGACCAGACAAATGCTTCTCATGAGCCAAAACATTTCCTTTATCGAGTTGCAAATCGTCTGGTTCCCTTTGAGTTCCCTAGCCCCACAAAAAGATGAGTGTGAAGTTCTCTCAACCACTTCACTCTCCCTGACCTTGATAGGATCATGGGAACTGCTGCATCTACAAAGGGAACACTGACTAATCTTCAAAGAAAAACCGTCACTTGGGAAGCGGACTTTCGTGTCAGAAGCTCTGAAGCGTTACAGGCCAAGTATTCAAAATTTGAAAAGGACTTCCCAAGAGATTGTGACGCGTGTCCAGAAGCGTGCTTGAGAAGTTGAAACGGCGCCCCACGTTCATTGGGCAACGGTTATCGAGGTTATTCCACTTCCCCTTCTACCCTTCACCTCCTCTCTCCTTTAAAACCCCTCTTTGCCATTTTTAGGTCCTTTACTCCATCTTTCATCCCTGTCATTCGTCTTCCCCAAATCCCTTTCACTCTCTTTTCAAGAAACCTCCAAAACCTCCCAACTTCTTACAAAAATGGCCCCTCAACACACATTCGCACAAATCAAAAAGTGGGTACTTGCCAATCCTCGCACTCTCTTCATCACTCAACTGATGAAGATGGCCTCCTCTCCCCTCTTCCATCACGTCTCCCACCACCACCAAACTCCCCTCTCCCTCACCATCCAAAAGTACCGTCGCCCTCTCCTCAGACGACGACGATCTTCCTCTTTCTGTGGTCATCGGCAAAATGACCAAGGACCCTCCTCCGATCATCATGGGAACTTTGGAGGAGGAAGCCCAGCTCAAGGACATCGAGGAAGAACTCCATAGGGGTCCCTCTGAGCACACAGTCTCCCAAGGGACAAAGTCCCCAGAAAAGGTTGCTCCTCAAGAGCGAACAGAGACAAGGGACCTCGCACCAGCTGGAGGTGCTGAGGCAACAACAAGTCATCCTGGAGATGACGCGGAGGGCTCGGATTCGAGCTCCTCCGAGGAAGAAGGGACCTCCCATGATGAAGTCGAAGAAGAAGAAGAAGCTCCAGCTTCAAAGGAGCCAGCACGCATCCCTACACCTGGACACCAAATGGTGGTGTCCGCGAGTTCCCCACCACCTAGGGACCGCGTGCTCATGATCGAAGCGGCTGCACCCCCTCAGCAGAAAGGACCTCGCACGGTCTCTAGGGGGAACAAATCCAAAAGCAAGTCCAAAAAGGGGAAGGGGACCACCAAGCATCATGTCAGTGAGCGCCGAAAGCTTCTCCATCACCTCATAGTTTCCCAAGAGGCGCTGACTGAAAATGGTCTGGAGGAACTATGGGAACTGATCAAGGCCCAGGGCTGGGAGAGAATCTGCCAAGAAACTGTGAGCGTAGATCCCTCACAAGTACGTCAATTCTACAACAACTTCACTATCACCAACGACGGCACTCAGGGAACTCTCTCCCACGAAGGCGACGAGTTCATTTTTACAACGTCTACGATCCGCCTTCAACTCCAGGTCCCTGGTCAAGGGCTTAGCGAGTTGCCCAGCAAGCTCTGGGGCGACTTCAACAGCGCCGAGGTGTACAACACAATTTTTGAGGGTCGGGTTCCCTCTAAGGTCCACTCGACGCATCATCTGTCCTTGGTTGCCAAGCTCGCTCACCAATTCATTATCAACGTGGTGGTCCCCCGCCAAGAAAAGCGCCTGGTCGTCAACATCCCCGATGCCATCATCCTCTACCACTTCCTCCTCAAGAAGCCCATAAATCTTCCCCGAATTATCCTTGGGCACATGGAAAAGTGCATGGCCTCCAAGTCCCATTCCCTCCCCTACTCCGGGCTGATCAAGAAGCTCCTACAAAAAGAGGGTCTCTACGATGCCTCTAAAGAAGAAATCGAGCTTGGAAGGGAACTAGACATTACAGTTGCCCAGAAGATGAGGCACTCGGAGCCTGTAGAGGAGGCGGCTCCCCTAGAGTCTGGTACACAAGAGGGGAACTCTCCAGTGTTGCTCCGCATCGCCAACACCCTCGATCAGATTGCTAGGGACCAGGCCGTATTGGCCAGAGGACAAGAAAAACTTACACAAGTCCTTACGCGCCTTTGTGACGCCTTGTTCCCTCAAAGCCCATGATCTCTCCCTTCTTGTTCCCTTAATCCAAAAAATGACCACAAAATTGTACTTGGGTTCCCATTGTACATATTCTCTTAAGTAATGAAATGGTCTTTATTTTGATTGCGTGTTCCATTCTTTCCTAATATTGCTTTGCTTGATTTTCGATGATGTCAAAAGGGGGAAAGATAAAAAATGTGAGATGAGTTCAAAGTTTAAGTCATCACAGACCACGCATAAGCTAAGGGGGAACAATTGCATAAAAAGCCTAATAGGAACTATGTGTCTCACCAGAAGTGGCTCCCTAAATCTAAATGTCTCACTAAGAGTGATTTCCCAAAATCATACTTAGGAACTCATCAGCATATCATTCATTGAAATATTTGCATTTTTTTGTGATGGGTTTGTCATCATCAAAAAGGGGGAAATTGTTGGGACGTTGTTGGGACCTCTGGTTCTAAGCAACGGATCAACGATTCACTCCTCTTTAAGTTTTGATAATGACAAACACCACAGGGAACTAATGTGGTTTGTTCAAGTATTTCTAAGGAACACAGGTACAGCAAAGAACCACTATGAATGACAAAGCCACTGCTAGCCACAATGAAGAGTTTCCATCAAGGGAACTCTGAAGAGGAAAGTTCCCATGAAGTGGGAACTCCCAGAAACAAACAAGAAGACACAAGCTTACAACGATGAATAGTTTCCATCAAGGGAACTCTGAAGAAGTCAGTTCCCATGAAATGGGAACTCACATGTGAAGACAACGACCGTTTAGCGCAGATCGCGGGATCCTGTCTCAGACAACCAGAGGGAACAGTCTGAGGATCAGACTGTCACGCTTCATCCAACGGTCCGATTGATTCAAGAAGTTGACCTAGTTCAAACCAAAGTCACATGTGAAGAAAGTACAACTTGGGCATCAAGCAAAGGGCATTTTGGACACAAACGAAAGATGCTACTGCCCAAGACAAATGGACTATAAAGCCAAATGAATAGTACTCGGTCTGAGCACTTCTCCCAGAACTTACAAAACACCCACATCTGAGAAAAGAAAGAAAAGGAAGAGAAGTCCCCGCCGGCGAGTGTGTGATCTCGACGACGGTGAAGCTGAAGTTCCCTGGAGCAAGGGAACTGAGAAGTCAGCGTAAGGTTTGAGTTACTTGTGTTTTGCTGTTGTGAGCTTAGGAACTCAGTTGAGAGGATTTACTAGTGTTGCTAGAGTTAGGAAGAACTTGTAGGAACAGAGAAGTGTAAATCCGGCTGTGTAACTAAGGAAAAAAGCAATCAATATAAGTAAGTCATTCAAAATCCTCGAAGCGGAGGTAGAGGTTTACCCATACAACTAGTTGGTTGTAGTGGGGTTCCTCTATAAAGGAACTGTCCCCTTAACTGTTTTTATTACTTGCGATTATTTACTTCCGCTGCCTTGGGAACAACTTAATTGCCAGTTCCCAAGCTCACTACTAACCGATTACGATCCAACATAAGATGATCCAAGTTCCTCTTGGATTGCAATGGGAAGCCATTTCTTAGAAGTCAAGGCCAAGGGAGCTTAGGTTGAAAGCCACCCCACCACCTAGAGAAATTGAGATAGAGCGCCAAGGTCTAGCCCTCAATATGATTGAGCATGAGCAATTGGAGGAAAGGATGTCTTACTTGGAGGTGTTCAAGGCCGAGAAAGAAGAAGTTCAAGCACCACCGGAACCATCTCAAGAACTCAAGGAGCTTCCAAAAGATTTGAGGTACGCATTTCTTGGTCCCAACTCTTCTTTACCCGTAATCATAAATGCCAACTTGAATGATGATGAGGAGTCTAAGTTGTTGAAGGTTCTAAGAAAACATAGAGGAGCTTTAGGGTATTCACTAGAGGAACTAAAGGGAATCTCTCCCTCAATTTGCATGCATAGGATTTATATGGAGGATAACCATAAACCCACTATTGAACCCCAAAGAAGATTAAATCCTAACATGAAATAAGTGGTAAAGAGTGAAATACTTAGGATGTTGGATGCGGGAATTATCTTCCCAATTTCCGATAGCAAGTATGTGAGTCCCGTGCATGTAGTTCCTAAGAAAGGAGGTCTCACCGTTGTGCAAAATGAAAAGGGAGAAATGATACCTATGAGAACCACAACAAAATGGCGTATGTGTATTGATTACCGTAAGCTTAATATCGGCACTCGCAAAGACCATTTTCCTCTTCCTTTCATAGACCAAGTCCTAGAGAGATTAGCACAACATGAATATTTTTGCTACCTTGACGGGTATAGCGGCTTTTGGCAAATCCCTATTCATCCCGATGATCAAGAGAAGACGACATTCACATGTCCTTATGGGACTTTTGCCTATAGACGCATGCCTTTTGGTTTATGTAATGCGCCGACAACATTTCAAAGATGCATGATGTCCATCTTCTCCGATATGGTTGAGGATATAGTAGAAGTGTTTATGGATGATTTCTCCGTCTACGGTTCCTCATTTGATGTTTGCTTAGCTAACTTAGACAAGGTTTTGACTAGATGTGAGGAGACTAGCTTGGTGCTTAATTGGGAAAAATGCCACTTTATGGTGAAGGAGGGCATAGTACTAGGACACCTAGTTTCTAGTAGGGGGATAGAGGTAGATAGAGCTAAAGTTGAAATAATTGAAAAACTACCTCCCCCCTCTTGTGTTCGTGATGTTAGGAGTTTCTTAGGACATGCAGGATTTTATAGACGGTTCATCAAGGATTTTTCTAAAATTGCAAAACCATTGTCTAACCTCTTGATGAAGGATGTGCCCTTTGTATTTTCCGAGGATTGCATGAGTTCTTTTTGTAGGTTGAGAGATGCCTTGATCTCGGCTCCAATAATGGCGGCACCCGATTGGAATCTTCCATTCGAGGTGATGTGTGATGCTAGTGATTTCGCCGTAGGGGCCGTCCTTGGGCAAAGGAAGGATGGAAAGTTGCATGCCATCTACTACGCAAGCAAAACTTTGGATGAAACTCAGTGCAATTACACAACAACGGAGAAAGAGTTTCTTGCGATAGTGTTTGCATTTGAGAAATTCCGTTCATATCTTGTGGGATCAAGGGTGGTAGTCTTCATAGACCATGCGGCAATCAAATACCTCATGAAGAAGAAAGATGAAAAGCCGAGGCTTCTAAGGTGGATGATCCTTCTCCAAGAGTTTGACCATGAGATCAAGGACAAAACCGGTGCGGAAAATGTAAGAGCGGATCATCTATCCCGTTTTCCCATCGAGTATATGTTGGAGATGGAGGATGGTATGACTATAGATGATTCAAGAGCAGATGAAGTTCTCATGAGCGGAAAGGAGGAAAGGAAAGGTGGATCGACGAACCGAGTAAGTCGGGCCCGAGGTTCAGAACATCGGACCGAAGGCAAGGCAAGTGCGAGTGAGTCGGGACCGAGGACTTCAACATCGGGCCCGAGTGACCTGTGTGTCTGCGAAGCTGGACCGGCGTCCAACCATGTCGGGCCCGGTATACTTCAATGTCGGTCCGTGGAAGAAAGTAAGTTTCCTAGCTCGATTTCCATTCCTTCTCGTTCTCAATTGATTGATTCTTTCTCTCCCACTGGCCTTCTTTCGATTAGTGCCGTAAGACGAGGGGTCTCCCCTTGGTTTGCGGATTTTGCTAACTTTGCCGTAGGGGGAGTGATCCCACCAAATTTGTCTTGTCAAGCTAGGAAGAAATTCTTACATGATGCTAGACAATACTTTTGGGATGATCCATATCTCTACAAGGAAGGGCGTGATCAAATCTATAGACGGTGTGTGTCAAGTGAAGAGGTTGAGAGCATAATTCACCATTGCCACTCCTTGCCTACGGGAGGTCACGCTAAGAGTTCCAAAACCACCTCAAAAATTCTTCAATGTGGTTATTATTGGCCAACCATGTTCAAGGATGTGCATGATTATGTGAGGAAGTGTGCGGAGTGCCAAAGAGAGGGGAACCTATCAAGGAGGAATGAGACTCCTCAAACTGGCATTCTAGAAGTTGAGTTATTTGATGTATGGGGTATTGACTTCATGGGATCATTTCCCGCATCGGGGCCTTACAAGTACATCTTGGTAGCCGTGGACTATGTTTCAAAATGGGTGGAGGCCATACCAACAAGAACCAATGATGCTAAGGTGGTGATGAAGTTTTTGAAAAGCAACATTTTTGCAAGGTTTGGTGTGCCTAGGGTTCTCATAAGTGATGGCGGACCTCATTTCATTGAGAGGTGCTTCGAAAATGTGTTGATTAAGTATGGGGTGTCTCATCGAGTTGCTACTCCTTATCATCCTCAAACAAGCGGGCAAATCGAGGTGTCAAACCGTCAAATCAAGGCTATCTTGGAGAAGACCGTATCTCGATCAAGGAAAGATTGGGCCTCTAAGCTCGATGATGCACTATGGGCTTATAGAACCACCTTCAAGACACCTTTGGGAACTACACCCTTCAATCTAGTTTATGGCAAGGCATGTCATCTTCCGGTAGAGCTTGAGCACAAGGCGAAATGGGCACTCAAAGAGATGAATTGGGATATCAACTTGGCCGGTGAGAAAAGGTTTCTAGAACTTCATGAGTTGGGGGAATTGAGGTTGAAGGCCTATGAGAACTCCAAGCTATACAAAGAGAAGACCAAGAAGTGGCATGATAGGAAGTTAATTCCAAAGACCTATCAAACCGGTGACAAGGTTCTCCTTTTCAATTCAAGGCTTAAACTTTTCCCCGGGAAGTTAAGGACTAGGTGGAGCGGACCATTTGTGGTCCACCGTATCTATGCTCATGGTACGGTGGACTTGGTTGATGAACACGGACATATTTTCAAAGTGAATGGTCATCGAGTGAAGAAGTTCTATGACAAGGACGGTCCAAACGAAGAAGTTAGAGCCTCATGGGCTCTCGTCCTCGCCGATTGATCCTATACATGCCATTGAAGAATAAGAAATTGTGAGCTTTTCATACTCTTCTCTCTTGCTTTTAAGTTTTGATTTCCTTGTTTGATGGGGACATCAAAATTTTAAGTATGGGATGGGGGTAGGTGTGTTCATGATTTCACTTGTTTATGTTTGTTTGTTATTTTGAGGATATTTAGTTTGTGTTCCTAGTTTGTATTTGGGATGTTTGCTTATTGGTTAGTGGTTTGAGGATAGACGTGGATGATTAATTTGGTCTTGAATGAATTAGCTTTTGGTTTTAGAGAAATTTTTCATAAAAAAAAAAAAAATTGAAAAATTGTGTTAAAAACAACAAAAAGATTTTGTGTTTTGTAGGTTTTGGACTAGAAATTCCCATCTTAGATTGCCAAAATAAAAGCTAATGATGATGTGAGCATGTAAATTCCTTTGCATATTTTTGGATAGTTTAGCCTCTAAAAATGATGTTGCTTTTGATGTGATCATGATACCTTGCTTGTTTTATTGAGCATGTGAGTTCTAGGATGAGTTCTTATGCAACTAAGTATGAGTGACCCTTGTGAGATTGATTTTTGGCCATTTTAGGGATGCTTGATCATATTTGCATATCCCTCATTTTTCTTGTCTAATTAGCTCATTCATGCTTAGTAAAACTTGCTATTGCGGTGTTTATCTATTTTCCAAGACCGTCATGAGAATTGTCCTAGCATGGTCACATTGATTTTGAACTTTATTCTTCTAGTCACATAAATGTTCCATATCCTACCATGAAGTTAATCCTTTGATTGTAGCCCCGTTCTAGCCTAAGCCTTTGTTTGAAACTCCTCAAAAATATTATTCCTAGCCTTATATGACTTGACCCTTATGGGATTGGACTTTAGAAGAGAGGTTTGGATTGTATTTGAAGAGTTGAGATTCTCTTGGGTTTAAGGGCAAAGAATGGTGTTATGAATCATGTGGGTAGTGCATCTTTGTTGTACAAAAAAAAAAGAAAAAAAAGAAAGAAAAGAAAGAAAGAAAATGTTGGAAATGTAAAGTGGAATAAAGCAAAGAGCTTAAGTGAAGAAAATGGTCCGACCGAGTTACAAGCAACATCGGGCGCGATGTCATAAGAAAGTCGGTCCAAATGTAGAAAGTGTTGAAAATCCAACAAAAAGCATAAGAGCAAAGATGAAGTGGAATGTTAAGTGAAATTTTGGGTTGAAAGGAAAATGTTAAGTCTTTTGGGTGAGTGTGAAAGTAATTGTGGAATTTGGTGAAATTGGTGAGAGTTTAGGTTGTTCAATCCCCATTATAAGCACCACAAGACCAAATAATTCCCACCTTGAAAAATACCAAAAGCCCCATTACAACCCGACCGAATGGAACCTCTTTGAGGACCTCCATTGAGCCAAGTTCGAAATTCTTTGTGTACTTCGCATTAGGCATCTCTAGGTGGAGGAATTGGTGATATTAGCTTCAATAGTAAAGTCCTTACTTGCATGATTTTTGAGCTTGAGTGTTCATTGCTAAACCCAAACACATGATGAGTGATACACATTCACATATCCCTAAAGTGAGGCTTAGTTGCATTGACTTTATTCCTTGGAACACTTAATCATATGTGATGATGTAATCTTGCTTGAATATCAATCACTTGTGCTTAAAATGTGTTTTCATACGAGGCTTTACTTGAAGATTATGTTTCGGTCTTGCTTACATTGTTATTGCTTGAGGACAAGCAAGTTTAAGTATGGGGTATTTTGATGTCTCTCTATTTGGTGGTGTTTTCATATGTGATTTCCTTTGTAAATATGTTTCTTTTTCCCCTTTTCTTGTGCGCTTTGTTCCTTTTTAGCCTAGTTCCCGTATTTTTATGAGATTCGGAGACTACGCACCTTTTATGTGTTTTGTAGGTAATTTGGCATGAATCAAGGATCAATTTGAAGGAGGGTCGAGACATGGAGCAAAGGCCGAGCTAAAGTGGGAAAGAGAGAAGCAAGCCATGAAGAAGAACAAGAGAAGCCAACAAAGAAGAAGGTGGAACGAGGTCAGGACCGAGTTGCAACCACATCGGGCCCGACTTTGAAGTCTCCAACCTCGGACCGAGTTGCACAGTAACTCGGGCCCGAGGTTCCTCCGTGTCGGTCCGAGTCGGTCACCGAACTACTTGGGCTCCAAGGCACGAATTTGTGGACTTCCACTTTTGCCCTTCATCTAATCTATAAAAGGCCCTCTTGTCTTCTAAAAAAGGGTTCCCTCACACACACATAAAAAGGGGGGTTCCAAGGGAGCCAAGAGGATACTTGGAGAGCAAGGAGGAAGGAGAAGAGGAGGAAGAGAGAGAGAATCGGCCAAGAGAGAGAAAGGCTTGATAGGTTTTGTTGATTGTTTAGCTTTGATTTGCTTTGATCTTGTGGATTTGAAAACCCTTGATTTGAATTTGTGGATTGCCTTGGATTTGAATGAAACCTTGCTTTGTTTTGAGATTGATTATGATGATTGCTTTCTCTTTTGATTTGATTGCTTTCTTTGCTTGTCACATGGAGTAGATCTCCTTGATCTTGGGTTATGGGGGAAAACCCTAGCTAGGTTTAGGCTAGAAACCCCAATTCCATAGCCTTGAGTGTTTGATCTAAGGAACCCACTCTACATAGAGCTACAATTCCTTGCGAAAGTTGGGAATCAAGGCTTGAGATTGGCAAAGTAGCGAAAGTGAACATGTGTCAATCTCAAGACCTTGCTTCGAAGGGGATTTCCCCATGGATCGAGGTGTAGATGTGGTTGGAACGAGGGCGAAAGCACTCGATCCTAGTCCGATCATCACTCATTGCCTGAATTGGGGTGGAAAAGCCTTAATCTACTAGGGAAGGAACCCAAAAGCCCAAGATCTACTTTTAAAATCTTTGAGTTCGACATCCCCAGCTACCTCGGGCCCGACTTACCCAGTGTCGGTCCCGACTTCCTCTTGTCGCCAACCTCGGGCCCGACGTGACCTCAGTGTCGGTCCCGACTGTTTTCTTTATTTTCCTTTGTTTTATGCTCTCCTTTCTAGCTTCCTAGTATCTAGGCACGTCGATCGAGTAGACTTCCCGAGTGTTCGACACCCACCACGTACTACAACGGGGTCGGGTTATAAATTGTATCTCTTGACCCTCGCATCCGAGAGCGATCGACCATCACCATCACCATCAATGCCCGTTCAAACACAAGCACAATCACAAACACAATCACAATTACAAACGTACACAATCATCATAATAATTACAATCACAATTGCATGTACAATTTCAAACACAGTCACAATCACAATTCTCATAAGCACACTCATAGTGACGATCGGATTAAGAAATTCTCATAAGCACAAAAGAAAAGATCTTAAGTTAAGAATAATAAAAAAAGGGACTAATTCCCAAAACCAATTCTACACACATGGCACCTAATCTAACAAGAACTGAATTAAATCGAGCAAGTCGCACAACGACTTACCTCAAACGAAGGATCCTTTGATGAAGATGGAAAACTAAGAGTGTGAGCAAAAGCGATTCCCTAAAAGAGATATTAACGAGACATATTGGATTAGGTACGACCCACGCCTCACTTAACAATTCTTATAAACAAATACTAGTTTTCCAGGCCCAACTCACTTTCCGTTAACTATACACTATTACTATACTAGAGAAATCCCCAAATTGTACCCAAATTTGTTAAACGAGAACCGTCTATTACAAATACTCCTATATATACATGTAAACTTATGGCCTTGAAAACACGAAACTATACAACTACTAAGTATTAATTAACATGCCTGTTCACCGAGCGAGCCCTTAATAGGACAAAACAAAATACGAACATCCCATCCCGCCCATGAGCAATTTCTTTACAATTTCCAACTCAGATCAACCAAATTACAAAAATCTGCACTTTCATTAATTAGCTAATACTAACTAACTAATTCCTATTTTATCTCCTGCACAACGCCCACCATTAACCCACACCATTCATCAAAACACATAATTGAAAACAAAGTCTAATTAACATATATTAACTAGTCGCACCCCAAACCAAAACTGACTACTCAACGTCTGCCAACCTCTTCCATCGCACAAAGCTAATCGACTTAAACTAATTAAATCAATTTGAGACTAGTTAATGCCCAGCCCCCCCAACCGAAACCAATTAACTTAGGCTCATCAATTTCATCTCCAGAACGAAAGGCGAGGTCTTCTTCCGTCCTCTACCTCGCTGCACTAGCCTCGCCGGCGGCAACCGCACCTCGACGTCGCCTAATTCCCTGATCCCCACACCAAACCCGCAACAAGGAAAGAAAATAAGCAGGGCAGAACATAGCTTATGGATGAAAAAACAACCGGTAAAGCGACGGACTTACCGACGATGCCGACCGGAACGGGTGTTCGTTCGTCGACGCGATCAGGCCGTCACACACGCCGGACAGAAGTGACGTTCTACAATATAAAAACTCGGTGGCCGGTGTCCTGTGCAACCAAGGTCGGAACCACTCGTGATTGGAATTGTAATATCCCTTCCCGAAATAAACATATGTGTCCTTAATAAACATGTGTTCGTAGTTAAACTTTGCTTTCTAGTCCAGTTTCGAGGATGAAACTCTTTTTAACAAGGAACTATTGTAATACTCCTCTTTTTCAAAATCATAAAGGAAATTATTGAAATTATTTCTCCAATTATATATGACTTGTTATAGTTTATTTTCTTCCCGAAATAAACATGAGTCGTTTTTTTTGTTGTTCAAAGAAAAATTCGATCTTGTGAAGGCTAATTAGGACTCGTTTCTTAACCAAATTTAATTCCGAAAGAACCGACATACTCTCCTAGATGTTATCTACGAAAACCCTTAACAAACTCGGTAAAATTCTCAGAAAATCTTATCCAATTTGACGCTTAAAGATAAGAGGTCATGTAAACGCGTTTTTCGGTTAAAGATAGATTTTTACCCGAATTAAGTTGCGTTTTAGCTCGGATTTTCCTTGGAGAAAAAGCCTTCAGGAACCCTAATCCCTCCCTATAAATATAGACCAAAACCCATCGCTTTTTCTCATCCCAAAACCTCTAGAAAACCCATCGAGTTTCTGTACCCTGTTTCTGCGCAGCCACTATTCTTGAGCATTTTCGGTCTGAAATCGAAACCGAAAGCCAAGTTTGTTGGCAATAGTAGGTAGTACTTGATCCCACGAGTCCAACGCCACCGGTCCCGTCCATTTTCGTTTCCATTTGAAGGAGAACCGAAGCGTCAAATACAGACCATCGGTGCTCTGGTTTTTTCGAGAATAGTCGGCTGATTTCTCATTCGGTAAGCCTCAGTTCAAAATAAAATTAAATATGTATGTAAACTGATTATGTATATAAACATGTACTTAATCCCTTAATTAATTATACATGCATAATTAATTTGGTGGAAAATGTTGTATATATATGTAGTGGATGATGGAAGTATAAGTGAATATTATTGATTTGTAAAGGAACAGATCATGCATATACGTACGATATAACTCGTTCACTGAGAACGTGAATTCAAATCAACATCTTAATTTGTTATAAGCGTGTATTAACTAAGATTAACATATTAGTTTATAAATAACTGCTATGTTATCTTTATGAAACGATCAAATAAATTAATTATAATTTGTTTTGTATTGCCGGAACAATTTCGGATGGGGATTTGGAATAGGTGTGCGGGATTGTTAACTTCAAAGCTTGTCTCTTCGCTTGAACATTAAGTTCGTCTTCAAATCAAGTCAAGTGGTTTGGTTCGCTTTGCATTATTTCTTTAAGCATTGGAATTGAATCCGTGTTTAATTATTGTTGGGAATTGTTTGTGTGGAAATAATTGGATTAGGTTTACTTATCGTTTTAGATTTAATGACCTTGTTATAAAGTGCTAGATATATATATGCGAGGTTGTGCGTAGCCCTCGAGCTTGTTTGTGAATTGTTGTTCTTTGTTTATGGACTTGTATGCTAGCGTAGTACTAGGGGTGTAAGACTTGTGATCTTTGGACACCTCTCTATAACATTCGCATTAGGATAGACCTAAACCCTACTGCTGGTCATGACCCTCCCGTCTCATCCGTGCATGAGGGGTGTAGCATCTAGCTAATGCTCTCTATCTAATCCCGGGTAGTTCTTGTATTCGCTCCTTGACTAGTTCGAGAAGTATTAAAAGCTTATAACTCGATGTGGGATGTTTTGTCATTTAAGTAAGATAAGTGTCCAACGCACACCCTTAATGAACGAGGGTGGTGGTTACAATATGTGACCCTACTCTTGCTCCCGGCTAAGTAAGTCTTCTTTCCAATCTGAATGCATGCTCGGGTTTGTTAAAACGCCTATAAAATGTCAAGGCGAGATTGGTACTTAAGAGCCTTCGTGGCCACCTCCCTGTCGGCACCCTCCGAGTATGATGAGGTTGGTCGGGACCCAATTAGTCGACGCGAAGCTTTTCAAAACAAAAATTATGTGAATAATAAAACGTTCCCAACAATCGCATATTTCCTTAAAGGAACCACCTTCCTTGTGGCGTCCCCTCTCCTTTAATTGCATTCCTTTTTTCTTTTCCGTGGAAGTATTGTAGTTACTAAACCGTTGACCGGCTTTTATTCGGAATTCAATGGTGGTGATTTAATACAACCACAAGAACCACTCACAAAAAGTCCCATTTGCTTAGTCTGTCACAAGACTAACCCGATCGTTTCTTTCTTTTGCATGGTCGGCTGGTGTTAACCCGTCCCTATACGGAAACATCAGGTCTCAAGCTTACGGAGTGAAGAAGGTGATTACAACATACTTGGAGTTTCTATTTAGTGACAAGGGTTTTTATTAAGTTATTTCTTTATTTATAATAAAGGCGAGATCCTTGGCTTGTGAGGACCGTCAAAACAAGTTCGCATTGAAGGATTGTTTTATTTCCGCATCTTTACAATTGGTTTTAATTATGTAAACACTTTTCTATAATTTGTTATCCTATTGTCTATTTTGTTATGAATTTTACAAGAAAGTTTTGTTACTGTAAAGCCTTGGGTGGCTTAGGATGAATTTCCTAGCTAGGTCACTGGCGTGTAACCTCTCTGAGGAAAATCGGAGGTGTTACAGGAATCGGCAAAACTGCGACGTCCTTCTCTGCTCGATGCTTGCTGTCCCCGGCGCGGTCGAGCGATGCCGTCGTGGTTCTCGAGAAGGAAGGCAACGAACGTGGCGATATGGCTTGGAGGCGTCCGTTTTAATGGCTTGGGTTTAAAAAGGGTAGGGTTAGGCTTCAAGATAAGTTTTAAGATTAAAGATATTAGTAATTAATTAATTGTGGGTATCTATATAACTAATCGGATTAGTTTTCCATATAGTTCCGCCCTATATGGATTAATTATATATATAATGTATTAGGGCAAGGTCAATTTCTAGGATTATAACAAGTTAAAATATTGTACCACAAAATACTAGAGGTCAAGATTTCGATATTCGTACCTTAAGAAACTTGTTTCCCGACCTAAAACGAAACCGTGTATTACATACTTCCCTCCTTAAAGAAAGTTTCGTCCCGAAACTTAGGAATGAACGAGAAAGAAAAGAACAGAGTATCAACTGAACACTAGAATCCTTCTGAGGTTTTACAAGCACCCCCCCCCTAAGAATCGGTTCGTCCCCGAACCGTCATTTCTACATCACACACACCCTGAGCATGATTCCCCAAACAAAACAACTCTAAATTACCAATAACTTAAAACAAGGTCATCAAATCCAATCCTTATAACTGAATGTGTATGAACAAAAATAGTCAATCAACATCACGGTGGAAGCAAAGAATCCCAATTTGTCAAACCAACAACCAGTCAAACAACCAAGCAAGTCAACAAATAAAATAATTATCTTGCTGTCTCACAAACGAAATAAAGGTGCTATTGAAGTAAACCACAACTATCAATAGGCGAACTAACAATCATAGTCAAACATTAGGTGGAGTAGGGGTGCTTGTCTCTTCAACTCCCCTCATCTCAAATTCTCGGGATCGAGTGGCCCCCCGTGTTGTTAGCTCCTACACTTCGGCCCCTATTCTCACCTAGTGTCTGTTGTGGCTATTGTGTTGGGTGATGGGCTCCCTGGTTCACCGTCCCCGATGACGACCCTTGCGAGGGTGTGCCAGTCCTACAATACTTCTGAAGGTTCCCAGGCTTTCCACACGTAAAGAAATTCTTCAACGGTCTCGGACAATTGACTTTTACGTGTTCTGAACTTCCACAATTAAAGCACTCTGCCCAACCTCTACTAGCCCGAATCTGCTGCCATTTTCCTTGAGGCTGGTGGCTAGAACTACTCTGCTGAAATTGCCCAGTAAGCCCATCTCTCTTGTAATCTGACGATGTGGCCAACCTTTGCCTTTTACTTCCACTGACTTGTGCATTCAATTGTTTCGGCCCCAAGAAAGACATAGAATAAGCTAAAGCAAAAACCTTGAACCTCCCTCAAAGTCTTGAGTCGAAGTCCAGACACGTATACACGAAGTTGTGGTTGCAATCGCTTCAGAAAAGTTGCAATCCGCAGGTCCTCTGTAGGGGCAGCATTAGGCACAGCTGCCAACTCTCACTGAAATTTCTGTATAGTCTCAGCTACGGTAGTGTTCTCGGGTCCAACATCCCGAAAAGCTGCCTCACGAACCATCCTCACGACTTAGGGACAATATTGGTCTCGAATCTTCTTTCGGAACTCATCAAAAGTGACATCCGCCTGGTGGTCGCGGGTGAGATCCCACCAATCGAACGCATCCTCCTGCAACAAACTCTACACCAATGATATCTTCCTCTCCTCCGGTGCCTGAATAGAATCCAAGGCAGGGACCACTCTCCTTAGCCACTGCTCAACGTTAGTATCCCGAGCCCCTGTGAAGTTTGGCACCCCTGTCTTCCTAAACTCAGCGAGCCATTTATCTGGTTGTGGTTCCCGACATCCTCTTCTCTGCTCCCCAATGCAGTCAGCAATTTTTGGCCTCGAAACTCGCGGCAGTCTCCCTATTTGAACCGGCTGTGCAGCAACCAAGTCTGGTATCCTTCCCTCTAACCCTTGACGGCCAGAAATAACAGCATTCTGGTTAGGCACATCTCCTGGCCTAACAGGTTCTGTAGTAATCCCACAAAAGTAGCTCTAATAGCAGCATTCATCTCAGGCGATAAATCGGCTGGTGGCACCTCGGCTGTCCCACGAACTTCCCCATCTACCCTAGCATTGACCCCATTTATAGGGAGTCCACCTCCAACGACAGATACATCTTCTTGATGGTTATTCCCACCACGTCCATCACTTTAAGCCACCTCCTCTTGATGATGAAATTTTTGTGGTTCTATCGGCTCAGCAATAAGAGCCACTCGTCTACCCCGGCCCCTACCACGACCCCTTCCACGGGCAACAGCTCTTCTGGCTCTAGTTTGAGGGGCCATCTAAACGAAGAAAACTGACCTACTTGTTAGTGCTTGAATCTCACTTAATAAAACTTAAAAGTGTTAAACTAAGACAGGTTGTTACTTGGTTGTGGACCACACCTGGGTCCACCAAAACAAGCATGACAACAAATTCACGAATATTGGACCTTGCAACAAAGGCATCGTAAGAAAAGCCAAGAAAACATCCAACTTATATTTACAATCGATTTAACAAAACATTATGCATGCGACTATGAAGAAAACTAAAACCACATACTAAACTGACTATACTACCGATTTTCTATACAAAATTGCCTTAATCCTTCTTGCCATAAAAACCAACTGGCTTAGACAACAAAAAAACTTAAACCAACATACTTTCCAGATGACATGTTACGTCGAGAACGAGAATCGCCATCCAGAAATTGATCTTCTGGCACATCTCCCACACCAGAATCTTTACCTAAAAACATTGGAATATAAACACATTAGCTAACAATCCTGGTATGGGCCAAACGGGCAAATCAAACATGTAGAATAAAACATAGATTATTAAGACCATACAATCAATCATTCATATACATACCAAACTAATGTGTACATCCAATACACATTATATAATTATATAGACTAGCATATCAATTTCCAAACCAACCTTCAATTTCACCATAATCCATAAGCACAAAATTAATTAAATAAATAAATTGCTCATGCAATATATATATATATATATATATATATATATATATATCCCAACAATCAGCAATGACTCATCCATAACCCAAGCCATAATCATTCTCCAATTCAGGCAACCCGAACCTACCTTTGAAACATGGTACACGGCTAGCGCGCACGCTAAACTCATGCCCATTTTCTTTCCCATCACCCTTCTTTCCCCGGCTAAGCCTCTACTAGAGCACTCGCCAAAACAATCAATTTTTGAAAGTGATCTCCACACGCTGCATGACTATGTCCGGGGTCTCTTCTCCACCGACTTGTCCGTGTCCATAATCACACCCGCAGAGATCAAGTTGCACACAATAAAAATTATTGAACTATTCCAATAGCTTTCCAATATGAAAATATAGTATGTAATAATATTTCAAAATAGAGTTCCACACATTCAATTTACTAGTTTAACACATAACATGATCGCAAGCTAAGTAAGTCTAGACGACTTACCTTAAAGACGAATTCTCTAGGCCAACAAACAGTAACTAACACGCAAAGTGGTTCCCTGTTGTCAAATATAACAAAAGATTTCTCAACAACGAGCTCACGGAAACACTTCTTAGTTGTGTACTCAAATTCTACAATTTCCTAATCGATAAACGATTTAATTTCCGAATATCGATATATAACCAATCCTTAGTTATCATGCTTCAAGGAGCCATCTTGGCGAAAGTATAACTAATTATCCGCTTCACTTTTGGAACACTTTTCTAAATAAAAATTGTTCGTTAGCAACAGTTCTTAAAGATTTCCAAATCTCGGACCAAACGGGTTAACAACGAACCCTGAGTAATTATCCGAAGTCCTTTACCTGCCAATCGATATCCAAAACTTGTATTCACTATAACTAAAGATCCTGACGTCCGTTTCTCGAGCGGTTTGAACCTGTGGGACCGTATCAACGTCAAGATTATAAAAACCATAAATTTAATTAACAAAGCGGAACCGAAAGGTCCTTACGGTGGCTCCGCAATCAACCCGCTAATTAATATCGATCATATATACCTTCACTCGAGCCCATGGCTCGTTTGGCTTGCTAGTAGCTCGATCCCCGAGCTCAAGGGTGGTTGGGCATTGCCCGAAAGCAGCCCTTCCGGTGGGTGGTGGTCGGACAGCCTGGTGGTCGCCGGCGGCGTCACTTTGGCGAGGCAAAGAAGACCGGCGGTGAAGACGTCTTTCTTTCGCCCGAGCCCGTCGCTCCGCCTGATTCTTTGGCTGGTTCGGCAGCAACAAGAAGCCACAAAATGGAAGAAGGGAAGAGGTGGAAGGTGGTTGAGCAAGAAGTGAAGGAGGAGGAAGAAGAGGATGCCGACGGTGAAGGAATTCCCGAGTCCGTCGTTCTCGTCCAAGCTCAATTTTGGAGACCCAATTTGTAGACTTTGACTAGGCAAAGAGATATGCCGTGGGGAAATTCTATCCTAATCCCCCTTCTTTTGATTCACTTTACTTAACGAGGTGGAGAAAACATTGGTTTTGAAGCCAAAATCCGTCTCGGAACGGGACTCGCGTTAAAGTGGTAATATTATGTACCTCGGGTGGAAAAACTTACTATACGAAAAACAGCCCGTAGATTATGTAGACCAATAAAATCAATTTTCCATGATTTTATCATGCTACATTTAATTTTTATGGCTTCCTTTTGCATTTTAAATCCTTTCCGGTACATAATTAAAAAGACGGCTTATCCAATAAATATTATTTTTCCACTGAAAAATCCTAGAATTCACACCGATCTATAAAATCATTTCTTTGTGATTTTAGGATATCACCAAGAATTTTCTAGGATTTAATCTCCAGTAAAAATATTGAATTAAGCGTTAAAACGGACAAAGAGGTTAAAAGGATATCCGAGAAAATTTTTAAAAAAAATATCCTTAAAAACCGCAGTTATTACATTAGTACCCCCTTAAAAATGGTTTCGTCCTCGAAACCAAGGAGAACTCGGATCACAAGGAAGGTTAGCATATGCACACATACTCATAACCACTACAAACCTATACAGAAGTTTGTAGTATCCCTTTAAAAAAAATATTGTTGTTACTTCTGCACAAAGTACAAAACAATCACTGCTTAATTACCAAACTTCTTCTCATCACCAAATCTTGCAACTTACGTATGACCAAACATTTCAACAAATTCATCAAGATTAAATAATCAACAAGCAAAGGTAAGTCATGAACACTAACTGACCTGCTAAACCCCTAATTCATCCTTGCTATCAAGCTAGGGTAAAGATGAGGATAATTTTGCTGTATACTAGCTTCCGTCTCCCAAGTGGCTTCCTCGACTCCTGTCGAGACCATTGGATCAATACTAACGGAATCTCTTTGTTCCGCAAATTCTTCGTACGACGATCCAAAATTGCTATTGGTTGCTCTACAAAGGTATGGTCAGGCTCAATCTTCAGTTCTTCATAATTGAGCTTATGATTAAGATCTGGTATATACTGTCTCAATTGAGACACATGAAATACTGGATGGACCCCTTCTAGAGATGGAGGTAAAGCTAATCGATATGCTCGTTCTCCTACTTTTTCTAGGATTTCAAATGGACCAATGTATCGAGGACTTAATTTCCCCTTGATACCAAATCTCCTTACTCCGCGGGTAGGAGATATCCTTAACCATACATGCGCTCCAACTTCAAATTCCAAAGGCCGTCGTCGTCTATCAACATAAGACTTTTGACTACTTTGTGCAGGTAGCATACGTTCTCTAATCAACGCTACCTTCTGAATAGTATCTTGCATCATCTGAGGTGTTTCACCCACCATGTCCGACGGATCATTCCAACATAGTGGTGTTCTGCACTTTCGACCATACAAAGCCTCGTAGGGAGCCATCTAAATGGATGAGTGCCAACTGTTATTATACGCAAACTCTATCAATTCCAAATACTCACACCTACCTCCACCCCAATATAGAACACAAGCTCTCAACATGTCTTCAAGAGTCTGAATTGTTCTCTCTGTTTGTCCATCTGACTATGGGTGGTAAGCAGTAGTGAAATGAAGTTTTGTGCCCAAGGCTTCATTCACCTTTTGCCAATATCTCGATGTGAAACGACCATCTCTATCAGAAACAATGGTCTTTGGCACACCATGCAGTCTGACTATTTGCTTTATAAACACATCTACTAATCTATTCACTGGACAAGACTCTCTAATTGGAAGGAAACGTGCTGTCTTTGTCAGTCTATCAACTACAACCCAGATAGCATCATGTCCACGGCTGTTACGTAATCATGTAACAAAATCCATCGATATGTCTTCCCATTTCCATTCCGGTATGGAGGGTGGTTGAAGTTCTCCTACTGGTCTTTGGTGTTCAATCTTGACTTGTTGACAAACTTGACATCGTGCCACAAACTTAGCTACATCAGACTTTAGACCTTCCCACCAATAATGCTGCTTAAGGTCTTTATACATCTTGCTAGCTCCTGGATGTATTGAATAGAGTGTAGAGTGAGCCTCTTGAAGTATTTTCTGTCTTAGCTCCTGATCTCGGGGCACACATACTCTTCCATGAATTCTCAAAATTCCATGTTCTCGAATTTCAAATTCTTGTGCTTCTCCTTGGTGCACCCTCTGACAAATATTTGAATCATCGAGCAATTCTCTTGCTTTTTGCAAATCTCCTCTATTAAACTAGGTTGGTATTCTAAAGTACGTAACTGACCTTGATATCTCTGAATCCATACTTCAATTTCATTCCTTATCAAATCCTTTTGCAGAGATGGTTGAGCAATCAAGTGTGACAACATTCGTTCCTGGGAAGATTTTCGACTAAGTGCATCAACAACAACATTTGCCTTGCCTGGATGATAAAGGATCTCTAGGTCATAATCCTTAATCAGTTCGAGCCACCTACATTGTCTCATATTGAGCTCTCGTTGGGTGAAGATATACTTAAGACTCTTATGATCCGTTAGAATCTGACAAGTTGCTCGATACAAATAATGACGCCAAATCTTTAACGCATGAACCACCGCAGCTAACTCTAGATCATGTGTCATGTAATTTTGCTCATTCAGTTTTAACTGCCTTGAAGCATAAGCAATTACTCTACCATTCTGCATTAGAACACAACCTAATCCAAGTTTCAAAGCATCACTATATATAGCATAACCTCCATTCCCTTGAGGAAGAGCTAAGACTGGAGCTGAAGTCAATCTGTTCTTCAATTCATCAAAACTTTTCTGACAGACATTTGACCACTCAAATTTTGTTGTTTTACGTAACAGATTGGTTAAGGGTTGGGCTATAGAATAAAATTCTTCTACAAACCGTCTGTAATACCCAGCCAAACCCAAGAAACTACGTACCTCTTTCAAATTCCTTGGAGGCTGCCAGGCTACAACAGCTTGGATCTTTGTTGGATCAACAATCACTCCTCTAGCAGATACAACATGACCCAGAAATGTTACCTCAGTCATCCAAAATTCACACTTTGATAACTTGGTAAACAATTGGTGGTGTCTTAAAACTCCTAAAACTGTTCTCAGATGATCAACATGCTCCTCGTGGCTTTGTGAATATACTAATATATCATCTACGAACACTACTACAAACCGATCTAAATAATTAATAAAGATTCGGTTCATCAATTCCATGAATACGGCTGGGGCATTTGTCAGCCCGAAGGGCATCACCACAAATTCATAGTGCCCATATCTAGTACGAAATGTTGTCTTTGGAATATCTTCTTCTCGGATTCTCAACTGGTGATATCCAGATCGTAAATCAATCTTAGAGAATACCACAACTCCTTGTAATTGATCTAGTAGGTCATCAATTCTGGGCAACGGGTACTTGTTTTTGATAGTAACCCGATTCAATTCTCGATAGTCGATACACAGTCTCAACGACCCGTCTTTCTTCTTTACAAACAAAACAGGAGCTCCCCAAGGTGACGCACTGGGGCGTACATATCCCTTTTCTAACAACTCCTCCAATTGAGTCTTCAACTCTTGCATTTCCATTGGAGTCATACGATAAGGAGCTTGCGATATTGGTTTGGTACCTGGTTCTAGGTCAATACTGAAGTCTACTTCACATTGAGGTGGTAGCCCTGGCAACTCCTCAGGAAAAACATCTTCAAATTCTTGCACTACAGGAATCTCACTAACCTTTGGATCTTGTTTATCTTCTTGCAAGATATAACACCAATAGCCTATACAACCATCTTTTATCAACTTAGCCGCCTTCATTGCGCTAATTATTGCTCCCTCCTTCTCCTTTCTTGAATCTTTCCATACATGTTTGGAACCATCATCGGCAGTTAATATCACAATTCCCCTATGAATATCCAACACTGCTCGATATCGCTTCATCCAGTCCAACCCCAAGATTACGTCATCATTTGGTAGAGCCATTACGATAAAATCTGTTAACCAGTCTCGATCCCCTATGCGAATTGGACATCGAAGGATTTCTTTCTCCCCACTGACTTTACTACCATCCGGTATTCCAACCACAAAAGGAATACCAATAGAACAAATCAAATGTAACCTATCTACGCATGCAATAGCAATAAAAGAGTGGGTAACACCAATATCAAATAGAATCTTAACAGGCTCAGATTGGATCCAGATCGTACCTGTAGTAGTCGGCGCATTTGGTTCTTCAGCCTTTCTCATCTCAAATGCTCGAGGTGGATTAGTCCTTGAACTCCCAAATGCACTACCGCGACCTCTACCTCGACCCTGTCCCACTGAGCTATAAGTCTGAGGAGGTAGTATGGATTGAGATCCTCCAGTTGACCCAAAAGCAGGTGATGAACCTTGAAAAGGAGCAACCCCTTTGTTTGGACAAAAAGTCCTAAGATGACCTTTTTGTCCACAATTATAGAAAGTTATCGGTGGCTTGTTGCGAGTATTTCTCAGATGGTCAGTACTCCCACAATTATAACATTTCCCTGGCCCAACTGAAACTCCAGACTTTTGAAATTAACCTTTTTGACCTTGTTGGGCATATGGTTGTCCTTGCCTTACACCAAAGTTAGTACTTCCTTGAGGTGTAAAGCTTGGCCTCTTATCATCCTTGAATCCTATTGGGGTCTTTTGCCTCTTTCCACTTCCCTGGGTGACCTCAGAACATCTAAAAGTTGGATTTGCCATCTCATATGCCATAACAACATTCTGATATTCCCTCAAAGTAGGACATTGAAATCCGGCCACATACTGTCGAATCTCAGGTTTCATTCTTTGAGAGAAAGCTTGAATGTGTTGCTTCTCAGTGGTCACCGTATCTTCTACATAAGTTAGATCTCTTTGAAACTTCTGACCAGCTTCTGCTACAAAAATATTTTCAGGCTTCGCATTGATGAACTCTTGAGCTCGAGCATTTCTAACAGCAGCTGGACAAAATTGTTTTCTTATCATTTGAGAAAATTCCTCAAAACTCGCCTCATGATCGAGAATCTGCAGAGACCAACAGTTAAAAGCATTATCTCTAAGCAAGCTTTGAGCTAGAGATACCTTTCTATCATTAGGTGCCTTAACCGTATTGAGAGCAGAAGTAACTTGTCTCAACCACAAATCCACATCCTTCTCGTAAGCTCCCGTAAAGAAGGGAAGTTTCATGTAGCTGAACTCACGAAGCCACTTGTCAGGCTCTGAATCTTGATGACCCCTCTCAGCTTGTATTGATCCTTCAGATGCTTCTTTAACTACTTGTTGCGAACTTGGAACATCTGGCACCCTATTAGGGGGTGGTGGTGCCAATCTAACAACGGATCCTTGGGAATTTGGCGCCCTTGAACCAGATGGTTGAGAAACAATAGCATCAAAATTTGGTGCTTGATCACTCCTAAAAAGATTTTGCAAGAAGGACATAACCCTTTCTTCAACCAAGGTCCGTATCTACAGTAATCCAACAGGCACTGGAGCGGGAGGTTGCCCTTGAGCTTCATTATTACAAAGAGGCCTTGATCTAGCTACACCTTGACCTACTGATCTAATACTTCCAACGTTAGAACGATTGTCATTTTGTCCTAAAAGAACACTTCCAATTGGTCCTCGGCTTTCAGCGGTTTCCTCAACTAGAGGCTCGATAGCAATTCCCCTTCCTCTACCTCTAGGTCTTCCTCTACCTCTAGGTCTTCCTTTACCTCTAGGACCTCACTTGCTCCATTGTTAGGACCTTGTGCCCTTGTTGTCAACCTTGGCTCTGATACCAATCTGTAACACCCCATCTTATAATCCGGGTTGTTACCTGGTTGTGGACCACACCTAGGTCCACCAAAACAAGCCTGACAAAAAATTCACGAATATTGGACCTTGCAACAAAAGCACCGTAAGAAAAGCCAAGAAAACATCCAACTTATATTTACAATTGATTTAACAAAACATTATGCATGCGACTATGAAGAAAACTAAAACCACATACAAAACTGACTATACTACCGAGTTTCTATACAAAATTGCCTTAGACCTTCTTGCCACAAAAACCAATTGGCTTAGACAACAAAAAAACTTAAACCAACATCCTTTCCCTATGACACGTTACGTCGAGAACGAGCATCGCCATCCAGAAATTGATCTCCTGGCACATCTCCCACACCAGAATTTTTACCTAAAAACATTGGAATATAAACACATTAGCTAACAATCCTGGTATGGACCAAACGGGCAAATCAAACATGTAGAATAAAACATAGATTATTAAGACCATACAATCAATCATTCATATACATACCAAACTAATGTGTACATCCAATACACATTATATAATTATATAGACTAGCATATCAATTTCCAAACCAACCTTCAATTTCACCATAATCCATAAGCACAAAATTAATTAAATAAATAAATCGCTCATGCAATATATATATATATATATATCCCAACAATCAGCAACGACTCATCTATAACCCAAGCCATAATCATTCTCCAATTCAGGCAACCCGAACCTGCCTTTGAAACATGGTACACGGCTAGCGCGCACGCTAAACTCATGCCCATTTTCTTTCCATTGACCCTTCTCCCCGGCTAAGCCTCTACTAGAGCACTCGCTAAAACAATCAATTTTTGAAGGTGATCTCCACACGCAGCATGACTATGTCTGGGGTCTCTTCTCCACCGACTTGTCCGTGTCCATAATCACACCCGCAGAGATCAAGATGCACATAATAAAAATTATTGAACTATTCCAATAGCTTTCCAATATGAAAATATAGTATGTAATAATATTTCAAAATAGAGTTCTACACATTCAACTTACTAGTTTAACACATAACATGATCGCAAGCTAAGTAAGTCTAGACGACTTACCTTAAAGACGAATTCTCTAGGCCAACAAACACTAACTAACACGCAAAGTGGTCCCCTGTTGTCAAATATAACAAAAGATTTCTCAACAACGAGCTCACGGAAACACTTATTAGTTTTATACTCAAATTCTACAATTTCCTAATCGATAAACGATTTAATTTCCGAATATCGATATATAACCAATCCTTAGTTATCATGCTTCAAGGAGCCATCTTGGCGAAAGTATAACTAATTATCCGCTTCACTTTTGAAACAATTTTCTAAATAAAAATTGTTCATTAGCAATAGTTCTTAAAGATTTCCAAATCTCGGACCAAACGGGTTAACAACGAACCCTGAGTAATTATCCGAAGTCCTTTACCTGCCAATCGATATCCAAAACTTGTATTCACTATAACTGAAGATCCTGACGTCCGTTTCTCGAGCGGTTTGAACCTGTGGGACCGTATCAACGTCAAGATTATAAAAACAATAAATTTAATTAACAAAGCGGAACCGAAAGGTCCTTACGGTGGCTCCGCAATCAACCAGCTAATTAATATCGATCGTATATACCTTCACTCGAGCCCATGGCTCGTTTGGCTCGGTAGTGATCGATCCCCGAGCTCAAGGGTGGTTGGGCATTGCCCGACAGCAGCCCTTGCGGTGGGTGGTGATCGGACAGCCTGGTGGTCGCCGGCGGTGTCACTTTGGCGAGGAAAAGAAGACCGGCGGTGAAGACGTCTTTCTCTCGCCCGAGCCCGTCGCTCCGCCTGATTCTTTGGATGGATCCGCTGCAACAAGAAGCCACAAAATGGAAGAAGGGAAGAGGTGGAAGGTGGCTGAGCAAGAAGTGAAGGAGGAGGAAGAAGAGGATGCCGGCGGTGAAGGAATTCCCGAGTCCGTCGTTCTCGTCCAAGCTCAATTTTGGAGACCGAATTTGTAGACTTTGACTAGGCAAAGAGATATGTCGTGGGGAAATTCTATCCTCATCCCCCTTCTTTTGATTCACTTTACTTAACGAGGTGGAGAAATGACGAGCACTTTTACGTCGCTATAAAACCACTGCCAAAGAAAATTCCTAACTTCCTAACCTAAGTATAGTGGAAGCAAGGGTCGAACCCACAAGGACTCAGATTATTCATATTTATATAATATTACTAAGCAGAAAGGGGGATTTTCGTGATTATAAACTAAAATCTAAGTAATTAAACTAATTAAAACTAAACAAGTAAAGTAAGTTGAGATTCAAATATGGAGAAAAGCGTCCAAATAGTTTCGTATCCATTGCATACATGAGTTTTTGTCATCGATTATCCTTATTTCAATTTCCCTTGACTAATCTATTATGAATTTATGAATTCAAGCTTATTGTGGTTGTTAATATACACCGTCTTTAACAACCTTTTAATCAATTAACCTAGAAAACCTTCTATGTCAAGTTGATCATGCAATTAAGTTCAAAGCATTCAATAGAAACAATATTCATGAATTCCACCGTCTATTCATGAAGTCTTGTGATTAAATTCTCCGCCTTTGATTAACCTTAATATACACCGTCTTTAAGTTTAATCAAAGGATTCATCCATGAATAATCAAATTCCACCGTCTATTTAATTATTCTAGTTGTAATTCAACCTAGAAGTAGAATAGGTGGCCAATCTATACTAATCATAAGTGAATTTAATCAATCAAGCATGGAGAGATTCAATCTAGTCAAGGCAAACTAAAATAATTCAAATCTCACAAACAATCATGCACACAACTTCAACTAACTAGTTGGACATGAGAAATTTAGCTAGAAATCGACATTAAAGAGAAATCAAACTTACAAAAGTCAAATTGATCTTCAATTGCAAAAACTAGGGTTTGTCTCCCACAAATCTCCAAATTGCATAAAACTCCAAAAGATAGCATAAGATCCAAAAATAAAACCTAGAGAAAGTATTTATATCATGCTAAAAATATCCAAATAAACATTAAGAAAGTCAGCCCACAAGATCTCGCAAAGCCCAAGTCCACGCCGAGTCGACGCGCCAGAGCGCGGTTTGTGGCACATGAGAGCGCGAGTGCGCTCTCCCAGGATTGCCCGCGCTGACGCCGCAGAAAGTCGGCTCCTCTCGGCGCGGTCTTGGCTTCACTCTGCGGTTTGGCCTTCACTTCTTGCCCTTTGTAATCCTTTGCCTCGATCTTCATTTCCAATGCTTCCTACACGTCCCGAGGTCCGTCCTAAGCTTTCCATCTACCGTCTTCCACCATCTGACCTGTAATTATGCACAAAGACGCATAGATTCCGAACTAAACGAAAGTAAAACCTAATCTAAACTTAGAATGAAATCCTAGCTAAAAATGCATAAAACGAGAATAAAAACATGCTCTAACAACTACATCTATATGCTCTATCAAATTCCCCCATGCTTGAACCTTGCTTGTCGTCAAGCAAGACATAGAAATCAATCACACCGCAAACAAGCAAGTCATGACTTAATTCATTGTCAAGAAGCACAAACTTAACCATGAAATCTTTGCATACATATATTGAAAGTTTCAAACCAAGCTATTAATCCATTCTAACCCTCACCAAGGTATATGTGTTTGCACTCAACACTCAAGTGTTTAAAGGTATGTGTTTTCGCTCAAAAATCATCTTTGAATGCCAACTACCATATGCTTGCATCAGTGCACTAAATATCCACCACGAATGTTCAAATGCACAATATAAATCATGAGGTCTTTTTTCAAGGTTGTAATGGGGCCAAGGTATAAACAAGTAGGAAGGGATCATTATATGGCCATGTGGTGCTAAATCCGGGAACTAGAATCAACTAAAACCCAAATTACATCAACACTCACTCTCAACAACTTCCCAACTTGTATTCCCTTTCTTCCCTTACTTTCTTTTAAGCACTTCTTTCTTTTGCTCAACTTTTGATTTTTTTTTTCCACAAACCCATTTGAGATTTGTTCTTTCTTTTTCATTTTTCTCTCACAAGAATACTTTGCAATTTACACATACAACTCATCTCAATCAACCTTTCAAACCAACTTTACTTAGAGATTTTTCACTAAACATTCCCAACATCCTTAAACTTTCCAACACTTTTCATTTTGGACATTCCCTTCTACTACAACTTTTCAACTTGCCTCACAAAACCCAAAGTACAACAATTAACCCACAAAATTCCCCTAGTCAAATCCTAATTCCCGGATGAGGGTCAAGCTTATTCGGCTAGGATTAATTTTTGTGGAGCTAATAAACAAGGCCAAGGCTCAAAAACAATGGGGCTACAAAAACAAAGGTATAATGTAGGGTGGATAAGGATATAAATGAGCTAAAGAAAATTTGCCTCAATCACTTTTACATCATGCAATCAAATCATATAATGTGACCTCGAAAAAGAATCTAAACACAAGTTCTAGAGTTGAAACAATCAAAGTGATACACTCAAGAATATCATGCAAAATTGGCATGTAAAGGCTCAAAAGAAATCTCACAAGGCAAATTTTTGGTTAGAACTTCATAACTAGCTCAAGTTTTCACTTTCATGCATACTCCTTCATAATTAAGCAATTCTTATTTAGAACTTCCATCATAAACTTAACAAGTTATGGGATATGAAATCATGCTCACTCTTTAAACAAGTGGTTCCAAGGGGAAAAATGAATCCTAAATGCAAACAAACCATTTTTTTTTTCAAATTTTCTGATTTTTTCATATTTTTAGTGGATTTTCAAAACTTTTAATCAATGCATACAAATAAAAATAAACATGCACATGCAACTATATGATCTAACTAAACCAAGTTCTCATGCAAAAATAAATAATCCCCTTCCCCCATGCTTAAACATTACTTTGTCCTCAAAGTAATAAAAACATAAGAGTAAAAGAAAACTGACCTTATCACAAGAACTCGTGAAACTCGGGAATCTACTCGGATGGTGGTGGTGGGTACCCCGGGTATGACCACTCAGGAGCTGGATATCCAGGATAAGGTTGATAAGCATACGGTTGATAACCCTGCTCAGGCGTGTATGTGTCCATCCTCTGATGCAAATACCGGGTCTGCTCATCAATATAATCAAAACGGCTCGTAGCATAACCCCGGAAATGGTTGAAATCAGCCGCCATGCCATCCATACGAGTGTGCAAGCCACTCACTTGTGTAGACAAGCCTCCCATCAATTCCACCAAATGGTTGTATTGGGTGGTAGACATGTTACCACCTAGGCCTTGTTGCTCAAACTCCTGAATTGGTGGCACTGCATTGTGCTCATCATCATCATCATCATTTTCCCCATCATCATCTTCCGCTGCAATATCTTCAGGAGCAGCTTCAAACTCCTCATCCTCGTCCTCCTCATCAACATCCATAGAAGCGCTCGCTTCCTCATCCCGACCCCTTGATTTCTTTCTCCTCTTTGTCCCTCCAATCACTTCTGAAACCGGTAAATCATCATCTTGAGGATGAATGAGCCATGTGTCAGCATTTTTCAAACCAACTTTTATCTTCACCCTCTCTGGGTTAGGCAACTTCATAGCAAAAGAACTGTTGCCTAGCACCCAATAGTACCGATTGTTCTTCACATATAACACCTTCATATTGTTGTAGAAAAGCAAGTTCATTGGAAGAGGATCAATCCTACCCACACACTGCTCCAAATCAATCCCAAAGTGTTGGGCAAACTTGGTGATGATACCACCCACAGCGATCCGACCAGTATTTCTCTTAATCATGAGCTCCATGTTGTGCATCATAGCGGCACCGAAGTCAACCTCTTGCCCTTCCAGAATACCTCGAAGGAGAAAAATATCCTTCCTAGGGCAATTATTCTCACCCTCTCCTCTGCCTGTAATAGAGTGAGCAAAGAACCTCTGAAGAATTCGAATTATTGGATGAGAAATTCCAGACGCCTTGGTTCTAGAAGGCAAGTACTCATCAGTCCCAGAAAGGAGAGCCCACTTTTCATCATCCATAAAAGTGTCTCTAAACTCCCATCTATCAACATTTTTATGGTATGTGGTAAATCTGAACAGCTTGTTGATATCATTAAGAGTCATGCTTCTCATCATCCCTCCTAGCTGAAAATTGCACTGCCCTTCATTAGCAAATCGCCCCTCTAAAATATGAGCCTCCAATGTGCTCAAGAACTCCAACACGAGGCTACGGTAAACTGGCAATCTCATGCTCAACACAGTCAAGTTGTGATGAAACTCAATATTCCTCAATTCTCTAGCTAAACCCAATTCCTCCAACAAATCCCAATCAATATATCTCGGAGCTTGGATTTCACGCTCTTTCAATTGATCAAACCGGTCTAGATGCCTCATGTCCCGGAATTGAAGACCATAAGTTGCCGGTGTAATCACATTGCTTGAGGAAGAAGCTCTAGGTGGAGCTCGGGATCGAGAGGAAGAGGGTGCAACATTTTGAGCTCTAGTTGATGTTGCTCGGGTTGCTCTAGTTGCTCTTTGAGGACGACTAGGTCCCGATGAGGATGCATTGGCGGGAACCTTGGTACGACCCATGATGATATCACCTACACAACAATCAAAAACACCACAAACAAGCACAATTCGATTGCCCCGACAAGAGCAATCCACCAAACAAGTAATAATAGACAATAATTGATCTCAAAACTCTCTCTTCCCCCACTAACCTAGATTAATTAGCATGAAAATTAATTAATTTCGAAATTATGGATTTTTCAAGTTCTAGACATGAAACTAACTCATAATCATGCTAATATTGGTGAATCTAGACTCAAATTGAAGAAATTTGGCCTAAAAATCCCTTAAAATGAGGTTTTTATGCAAAACCTAATTTAGAAAATTTTAGGTTTAGATCTTCAATTTTTGGATGAAATTTGAAGAGAAAAGTGAGAAATCTTACTTGTTTGATGACTAGGAGTGCAATTCCGGGCTTGATTTGGAGTTTTGATCTTCAATGGAGCTTGAATGGGGAGCTTCAATGGTGGAGAAGGGAGATGGCTGCGTCGGTTCTATGAGGAAGAAGAAGGGAATGGCAAAAAAGATGGAAAATTTCGGATTTATTGCGCCGAACCCGGCCGGGGCGCGGTTTGGCACCCCTGAGAGCGCGGTCGCGCTCTCCCGGGTTTGCCTGCGCTCCGGCCGCAGTAACTCGGCCCTTCGGGGCGCGGTTCCGGCGTGACAGCGTGGGGGCGCTCTGAGTGGGTTTAGCCGCGTTGTGGCCTCAATAGCTCGGCCTCGATTTGCTCATTCCCGGGCCATGAATGCAAGGCCGTCTTGACCTCTTCGTACCGCGTGTACCTGTTTTCCGACTTTACCTACAACTAAGAAAAATAAAAACAAACCGAAAACCACACAAAAACAAACCAAAAACACAACTAAATCTAGAAAATAAAAAAAATAAAAAAATCAAAAACAAAGCTTAGGTTGCCTCCCAAGAAGCGCTTGTTTAACGTCATTAGCATGACGCATTACCGCTCATGTGTTTGGTTCGTTCAAAACCGTTTCCTCAAGAATAGCATTGCTAAATCCTTCAAAATACGGCTTCAAACGCTGACCATTCACCTTTTGTAGCGAATGAGTGGCTTCATCATAAATTTCCACCGCTCCATGAGGATACGTCTGAGCTACTACGAACGGCCCCGTCCATCTCGACCTCAGCTTACCTGGAAAAAGTTTGAGTCTAGATTGACATAGCAAAACTTTATCACCTACCTGAAAACTTTTCCTCCATATTTTCTTGTACTGCCAAGCTTTGGTCTTCTCCTTGTATATGGTCGCATTGTCATAAGCTTCTAACCGTAATTCCTCAAGCTCTTGCAACTAAATCTTCCTCAACTCACCGGCTTCATCCATCTGCAGACTACAGTTCTTCACAACCCAATAAGCTCGGTGTTGGATCTCCACCGGAAGATGACAAGCTTTACCAAACATCAACCGAAAAGGCGACATTCCAATCGGTGTTTTGTAAGCCATCCTATACGCCCATAAAGCATCGTCTAAGCGAGTACTCCAATCCTTCCGGTTTGGCGACACCGTCTTCTCAAGAATGGCTTTGATCTCTCTGTTAGATAGCTCAGCTTGGCCATTCGTTTGTGGGTGGTAGGCCGTAGAAATCCTGTGTGTGACATGATATTTCTTCAAGAGCGCACTGACCGTTCAGTTGCAAAAATGGGATCCCTTGTCACTAATTAAAGCTCTAGGAATCCCAAATCTTGAGAATATATGCGCCTTTAAAAAATCTGCCACAACTCGGGAATTATCAGTCCTGGTGGCCTTCGCTTCCACCCATTTGGAAACGTAGTCCACCGCTAATAAAATATAAATATTCCCGTAAGAGCTAGGAAAGGGGCCCATGAAATCTATACCCCAAACATCAAATACCTCACAAAAGATAATTGAAGTTTGAGGCATTTCATCCCTTCGGGATATATTTCCCACCCTTTGGCATCGGTCACATGATTTACAAAAGGCATATGCATCCCAAAAGATAGTAGGCCAAAAGAATCCTGCATCCAATACTTTCCTAGCGGTTTTCCTAGCACTGAAATGCCCCCCACAAGCATAAGAATGACAAAATGCTAAAACTGAAGTTACCTCATTATCCGGAAGACAACGCCGGATTACCTGATCGGAATAATGTTTCCAAAGATATGGATCGTCCCACACATAATACCGTGCTTCAATCTTGAGTTTATCCCTTTGAGCCTTGCTAAAGCTAGGAGGAAATAAACTCGAAACAAGAAAATTTACCAAATGAGCATACCAAGGTTGAAGTACACGTACCGAAAACAAGGTGTCATCTGGAAATTCTTCTCTAATCGGTGTAATTTGAGCACATCGTTCCCCCTCATGAACTAAGCGACTAAGATGATCCGCCACCACGTTTTCCGCCCCCTTTTTGTCTTTGATCTCAATGTTGAATTCACTCAACAATAATATCCATCTAATCAACCTGGGCTTTGCCTCCTTCTTCGTCAACAAGAACGAAGGGATGCATGATCCGTGTAGACGATCACCTTTGTACCTAGCAAATAAGACCGAAACTTTTCCAAAGCAAACACCACCGTCAAGAGTTCCTTCTCGGTGGTGTAATAATTTTTATGTGCTTCATTAAGAGTCATAGAAGCATAATGGATAACATGAGAAGCCTTACCAATCTTTTGGCCCAAAACTGCTCCTACCGCATAGTCTCTTCCATCACACATCAGCTCAAAAGGTAGGGACCAATCCAGGGGCTGAATTATTGGTGCAATGGTGAGGCGAGCCTTCAACTCATTAAAAGCTTTTTTACAAGCTTCATTAAAGTCAAAGGTCACATCCTTCTTGAGTAAGTCACAAAGGGGTGAAGCGATCTTGGAGAAGTCTTTAATGAACCTGCGGTAAAAACCTGCATGACCAAGAAAAGAACGTACTTCCCGAACATTAGTAGGATAAGGCAAGGATTGAATTACTTCAACCTTTGCCTTATCAACTTCAATACCTTTAGATGACACTATATGACCTAACACTATGCCCTGCTCTACCATAAAATGGCATTTTTCAGAATTAAGACAAAGGTTAGTTTCTTCACAACGTTATAGCACAAGTGTCAAGTGAGTTAAACAAGAATCAAAATCATTGCCATGAACGGTGAAATCATCCATAAAGACTTCAATGAAGTTCTCTATGTATTCAGAAAATATACTGATCATACACCTTTGGAAAGTTGCGGGTGCATTACATAGACCAAATGGCATTCTTCTGTAAGCGAATGTGCCAAATGGGCAAGTAAATGTTGTCTTCTCTTGATCCTCGGGTGCAATTGCTATCTAAAAATAACCTGAGTACCCATCCAAGAAACAATAGAAGGAACGACCCGCAAGTCGCTCAAGCATTTGGTCAATAAAAGGTAAAGGAAAATGGTCTTTACGGGTTACCGTGTTGAGCTTTCGGTAATCGATGCATACACGCCACCCGGTTTGTATTCTTGTTGGAATTAGCTCACCATCTTGATTCTCCTTCACCGTGATTCCACCTTTCTTAGGAACGACCTGAGTAGGACTTACCCATTTGCTATCCGATATGGCAAAAATCATTCCTGCTTGAAGAAGTTTCAGGACCTCCTTCTTCACAACTTCCATCATAGGCGGGTTCAACCTCCTTTGTGGTTGTCTTGAGGGTTTTGCTTCATCCTCCAATAGGATTCTATGCATACAAGTAGAGGGGCTTATTCCTCTAATATCGGCAATAATCCATCCTATAGCGGATTTATGCTCCCTTAAAACATCCAACAACCGGTATTCTTGATCTGGAGTCAGCTTGTTTGAAATTATCACCGGTAGAGTATCTCCATCACCTAGAAAAGCGTACTTGAGGTGGTCCGGCAGCTGTTTGAGCTCTACCTGTGGGGCCTGCACAATAGAGGGAACAAGCTTCTCGCTTGGCAATGTTAGTGGAATGGGCTTTGAGCCCGGTAGCAAGAGTGGTTGCTCATAGTGAACGTTCAACTCGGCTACAATTTCTTGCATATCATCATTAAGCATAAATTCCACTTCATCTTTATCAACCACAGAGTTTTCAAGTGTAGATTGCAATTCATCATGATCATTAATGTCAAAGAAATCTTGCACAAGAGTATCTAACACATCAATTGAACACAAAGAATGAACATCATAGGGGAGTTTCATAGCATCATAGATATTGTATTCCACTTTTTCCCCATCAAACTCCATGGTTAATGAGCCACTACACACATCAATTTTAGTTTGGCTGTCATTAGGAATGGTCTACCTAAAAGGATTGGAGCAGCATGCTTGTCATGTTCCATTTCAAGTACATAAAAATCAGCAGGGAAAATCAACTTATCAACCATAACAAGCACATCTTCTATTATCCCCTTTGGGTAAACGTTAGACCTATCAGCCAATTGAATAACTACGGTTTTTGCATGCAATGGACCTAGCTCAAGAGACTCATAAATTGAATAAGGCAAAACATTGATAGAAGCACCTAAGTCTAGCATAGCCTTTTCAAATTTTCTCTCATCTATGATACAAGGGATAGTGAACATACCTGGGTCCTCGCATTTTTGTGGGAATCGTCTTTGGAAGACCGCTGAGATTTGCTCACTGACCTTGATCTTTTGCTTCCCTTTTTGCTTTTGATTCCGTTTGACCGTACATAACTCCTTCAAAAATTTAGCATAGCGGGGAATGCTCTTGATAAGCTTGAGTAGCGGAATATTCACCTCAAACTTGCTAAATGTTTCGAAGATCTCTTTATCGTTCTCGATCTTACGGGTCTCCTTTAAGGCTTTGGGAAAAGGTGGGGGAGGTTTGAGAACCGACGTCGAAGGAATCGAAGGGCCTTCGGAAATCACCGTCGACGCGGTTTGACTGTCCCGGAGCGCGGTCGCGCTCTGGCTGGTTCTGACCGCGCTCTGGCCGCAGTAAGTTGGCCCCTCGGAGCGCGGTTTAGGGCTTGGCGGCGCGGGGGCGCTCTGGCTGGTTTGCCCGCGCTCAGCATGAACGTCAAACTCCGAATTTTCGCCTCCCTCGATTTCTTCATCAGGCAAAGTTTGTGGCTTTCCGGCTTTGTTTTCCAACACTTTACCACTACGGAGAGAGATTGCATTCACATTCTGCTTAGGATTGAGTTCCGTCTGAGAAGGTAACCTGTTGGAATCTTTAGCTTCAAATTTGTTCATTGCCTGTGCAAGTTGGCTCATTTGATTTTCCAAGTTGGTGATGCTCGACTTGGTGTCTTGCTGAATTTGGCCCATAGTTTGCTGCATCATGGCCATATTCTGGGTAAGAGCACGGATCATATCAATTGTGGATGAGGATGGGCCTTGATTCGGTGCTTGATTCTGAGGTCGATGTTGAAAAGGAGGTCTAAAACCTAGAGGCCCGTTTTGAGGTGCATGCTGTCGATTTTGATTTCCGTACCTCAAATTGTGATGATCCTTCCAGCCTGGATTGTATGATCTTGAATAAGGATCATATGCTGGTCTTCTTGGCCCATATCCTCCAAGTGCATTAACTTCCTCCTCTTGAGCATGAAGAGTAGGACAAGCATCCGTCTTATGAGTAACATCAGAGCAGAAACCGCAAGGCTTGACTTGTTGTGATCCCTTCAGCATGAATTGCCTAAACATTGACTTCAACTCATTCACATCTTCATGTAAAGCTGTAACATCAAAAAAATTGGCTGCCTTCATTGAAGCTCTTTTGCTGAATTGACGAGAGCCTTTAGAAAGTTCATGAAATAGATCAAAAGCTTGTTCAGGATGTTCCCTCCACAGGCAGCATTAACATGTCGGCATTCTTCATCCAATAATCCCTCATGAAGGTACATAACAAGATCCATCTTAGAGTAACCATGATAGGGGCAGCTTGAGATTAGCTTCTTGAACCTCTCATAATACTCATAAAGCGATTCATTCGGGAGCTGTTCAATGTTGCTAATGCTCTTTTTCATACTCGAGAGCTTTGTGGCTGGGAAATACTTCTCAAGGAAAGCCTTTTTCATTTCCTCCCAAGTCTCAATACTGCCAGGAGCCAAATAATAGAGCCAATCACTCGCTGCATCCATCAAAAAGAACGCAACAGCCCTCAACTTGATTTGGTCATCAATGATTCCATTTGGTTTCATGCTAGTGCAGACAGCATGAAAAACCGATAAATGCTTATTGGGATCTTCACCAGCCTTCCCATAGAATTGAGGCAGGAGGTGAATCAATCCTGATTTCAGTTCAAATTGGACACCGTTAGGGAGTGCATGTATCTTCACCGCCAATGGTTGTTGTGCCAAATCTGGTGCAGTTAACTGTCTCAGTGTGTGAGCCATCTCTGGTATTTCAGGAACGCTATCAGAATCAGAATCAGAAGAAGAAGAGGAAGATGCCAGATTGAACGATAGTTCTCGAGAATTCGCACGAGCTTGCCTGTGCAACCTAGAGATTGTCCTTTCGATTTCTGAATCAAACGCAACAAGAGATGGATTAGTAGCACGGGTATGAACCATACAAGTGGTTCACACCCAAAAAGAAATAAAAAAGTAACACTAGATAAATACAAATAATTTGCCGAGTCCCCGACAACGGCGCCAAATTTGACGAGCACTTTTACGTCGCTATAAAAGCACTGCCAAAGAAAATTCCTAACTTCCTAACCTAAGTATAGTGGAAGCAAGGGTCGAACCCACAAGGACTCAGATTATTCGTATTTATATAATATTACTAAGCAGAAAGGTTTTTTTTTATGATTATAAACTAAAATCTAAGTAATTAAACTAATTAAAACTAAACAAGTAAAGTAAGTTGAGATTCAAATATGGAGAAAAGCGTCCAACTAGTTTCGTATCCATTGCATACATGAGTTTTGATCATCGATTATCCTTATTTCAATTTCCCTTGACTAATCTATTGTGAATTTATGAATTCAAGCTTATTGTGGTTGTTAATATACACCGTCTTTAACAACCTTTTAATCAATTAACCTAGAAAACCTTCTATGTCAAGTTGATCATGCAATTAAGTTCAAAGCATTCAATAGAAACAATATTCATGAATTCCACCGTCTATTCATGAAGTCTTGTGATTAAATTCTCCGCCTTCGATTAACCTTAATATACACCTTCTTTAAGTTTAATCAAAGGATTCATCCATGAATAATCAAATTCCACCGTCTATTTAATTATTCTAGTTGTAATTCAACCTAGAAGTAGAATAGGTGGCCAATCTATACTAATCCTAAGTGAATTTAATCAATCAAGCAAGGAGAGATTCAATCTAGTCAAGGCATACTAAAGTTGGCCCACAAGATCTCGCAAAGCTCAAGTCCACGCCGCGTCGACGTGCCAGAGCGCGGTTTGTGGCACATGAGAGCGCGACCGCGCTCTCCCAGGATTGCCCGCTGACGCCGTAGAAAGTCGGCTCCTCTCGGCGCGGTCTTGGCTTCACTCCGCGGTTTGGCCTTCACTTCTTTCCCTTTGTAATCATTTGCCTCGATCTTCATTTCCAATGCTTCCTACACGTCCCGAGGTCCGTCCTAAGCTTTCCATCTACCGTCTTCCACCATCCGACCTATAATTATGCACAAAGACGCGTAGATTCTGAACTAAACGAAAATAAAACCTAATCTAAACTTAGAATGAAATCCTAGCTAAAAATGCATAAAACGAGAATAAAAACATGCTCTAACAACTACATCTATATGCTCTATCAAGAAAACATTGGTTTTGAAGCCAAAATCCGTCTCGGAACGGGACTCGCGTTAAAGCGGTAATATTATGTACCTCGGGTGGAAAAACTTACTAAACAAAAAACAGCTTGTAGATTATGTAGACCAATAAAATCAATTTTCCATGATTTAATCATGCTACATTTAATTTTTAAGGCTTCTGTTTTGCATTTTTAATCCTTTCCGGTACATAATTAAAAAGACAGCTTATCCAATAAATATTCTTTTTCCACTGAAAAATCCTATAATTCACACCGATCCATAAAATCATTTCTTTGTGATTTTTGGATATCACCAAGAATTTTCTAGGATTTAATCTCCAACAAAAATATTGAATTAAGCGTTAAAAAGGACAAAGAGGTTAAAAGGATATCCGAGAAATTTTTTTAAAAAAATATCCTTAAAAACCGCAGTTATTACAATCAGGCCGTCACACACGCCGGACATAAGTGACGTTCTATGATATACAAACTCGGTGGCTGGTGTCTTGTGCAACCAAGGTCGGAACCGCTCGTGATTGGAATCGGCAAAACTGCGACGTCCTTCTCTGCTCGATGCTTGTTGTCCCCCGCGCGGTCGAGCGATGCCGTCGTGGTTCTCGAGAAGGAAGGCAACGAACGTGGAGATATGGCTTGGAGGCGTTCGTTTTAATGGCTTGGTTTTAAAAAGGGTAGGGTTAGGCTTCAAGATAAGTTTTAAGATTAAAGATATTATTAATTAATTAATTGTGGGTATCTATATAACTAATCTGATTTTTTTTTAGGATTTGTTAACCATATAGTTTCGCCCTATATGGATTAATTATATATATAATGTATTAGGGCAAGGTCAATTTCTAGGATTATAACGAGTTAAAATATTATACCAGAAAATACAAGAGGTCAAGATTTCGTTATTCGTACCTCAAGAAACTTGTTTCCCGACCTAAAACAAAACCGTGTATTACATATATAATATTTATTTAAATAAATAGAATGAATATCATAGGAGAATTATTAAAATAGAAAATAATGTTAAGTCATTAAATAAATCTAAATAAATTGAAGAATCATAAAAATAACCTAATATGAATATTGTTATAAGGTCTTGTTAGTTAGACAGTATAAGATCAAATAAAGACTTTCCTAGTACAAATTAATATTATGCATGCTATTCATATTATAAAATATATCTTATAATATGAGATATTTCTTAAATAAAATAATAGGCCATCATCCTTATATTTATATACACATGGATAAATGAGTTATATTTTTTTAGAATTTTCTAAAAGGGCAAAAAATAATAACCTAATTAACGGCATGTAACCTATCTCCATTTTTTTCGATTTTTGTCAAGTATAAAATCCCCTTCCCTATCTCCTCCTTCTCCCTCTCAAACCCCAATGCCGACGTCTCCGAGCTCGGATTTTTCCTCTCCACCCGCGAATCTTGGATCTGTCGTCCAGCAGGTCGAGGATTCTGAGATCGGCTGCCGTCTTGACTCCAAAATCGTCCGGATCGTCTTCTCCTTCAATTCCCTCTTCAAGGTTACCGGCAATGGCTTCTCTCCCTTCTACACCGTCTTCTCCGAGCCAGACGCCGACCAGTACACTCTCGTGTTCACCAATTGCTTTCTCGGCGTTAGTGTCTCCATGAAAGTCCGATCTGCCAAGTATAACCTCGAAGGCAAGAGCGGAAGCCGATCGTCTTCTCGTGTTCGCTTGCTGATCACCTCCTTCAATTCTCTTTTTCAGATGTATTGAGGTTGCTAATGATCTACTCGCTCCATTTTTTTAATTGTTGTTATGTTCTGTTGTTGATTTTTTTTCCCGATTGTGAAGCAATGCACAAGCAAATGTCATCCTGGAACTGATGTGGACAAGTGATGTCTCTCTATTTGGTGGTGTTTTAATATGTGATTTCCTTTGTAAATATGTTTCTTTTTCCCCTTTTCTTGTGCGTTTTGTTCCTTTTTAGCTTAGTTTCCATATTTCTATGAGATTCGGAGACTACGCACCTTTTATGTGTTTTGTAGGTAATTTGGCATGAATCAAGGATCGATTTGAAGGAGGGTCGAGACATGGAGCAAAGGCCGAGCTAAAGCGGGAAAGAGAGAAGCAAGCCATGAAGAAGAACAAGAGAAGCCAACAAAGAAGAAGGTGGAACGAGGTCAGGACCGAGTTGCAACCACATCGGGCCCGACTTTGAAGTCTCCAACCTCGGACCGAGTTGCACAGTACCTCGGGCCCGAGGTTCCTCCGTGTCGGTCCGAGTCGGTCACCGAACTACTTGGGCTCCAAGGCACGAATTTGTGGACTTCCACTTTTGCCCTTCATCTAATCTATAAAAGGCCCTCTTGTCTTCTAAGAAAGGGTTCCCTCACACACACACAAAAAGGGGGGTTCCAAGGGAGCCAAGAGGATACTTGGAGAGCAAGGAGGAAGGAGAAGAGGAGGAAGAGAGAGAGAATCGGCCAAGAGAGAGGAAGGCTTGATAGGTTTTGTTGATTGCTTAGCTTTGATTTGCTTTGATCTTGTGGATTTGAAAACCCTTGATTTGAATTTGTGGATTGCTTTGGATTTGAATGAAACCTTGCTTTGTTTTGAGATTGATTATGATGATTGCTTTCTCTTTTGATTTGATTGCTTTCTTTGCTTGTCACATGGAGTAGATCTCCTTGATCTTGGGTTATGGGGGAAAGCCCTAGCTAGGTTTAGGCTAGAAACCCCAATTCCATAGCCTTGAGTGTTTGATCTAAGGAACCCACTCTACATAGAGCTACAATTCCTTGCGAAAGTTGGGAATCAAGGCTTGAGATTGGCAAAGTAGCGAAAGTGAACATGTGTCAATCTCAAGACCTTGCTTCGAAGGGGATTTCCCCATGGATCGAGGTGTAGATGTGGTTGGAACGAGGGCGAAAGCACTCGATCCTAATCCGATCATCACTCATTGCCTGAATTGGGGTGGAAAAGCCTTAATCTACTAGGGAAGGAACCCAAAAGCCCAAGATCTACTTTTAAAATCTTTGAGTTCGACATCCCCAGCTACCTCGGGCCCGACTTACCCAGTGTTGGTCCCGACTTCCTCTTGTCGCCAACCTCGGGCCCGACGTGACCTCAGTGTCGGTCCCGACTGTTTTCTTTATTTTCCTTTGTTTTATGCTCTCCTTTCTAGCTTCCTAGTATCTAGGCACATCGATCGAGTAGACTTCCCGAGTGTTCGACACCCACCACGTACTACAACGGGGTCGGGTTATAAATTGTATCTCTTGACCCTCGCATCCGAGAGCGATCAAAAAGATTGGCGCCGTTGCCGGGGAAGTCTAAGTGCATTGAGTGCCAATTTGGTGAGTTTCTTGTGTTTTTGTAGTGATTTGGGTGAGGGAATAGCCCAAACCCTTTGGTTGTTTTTGATTTGTTTTGGTTTGTGATTTTGTTTCATAGGTGTATGCTAGCTCGTTCCTCCCGAGGAACACTTGAGCTTGAGTTTGTGAGTGATCCGGAAAGTATTCTCAAGGAAGCCCGAAGAAGGAAAAGGATGGCGAATCAAGCTCTCCATGTTGATGAGGAGTTGGCTCAACTTAGGGCCGAAATGGCTAGATTGCAACTTGAGAGGGACAATCAAGAAGAGGTGGCAAGAAGAGAACGGGAGCAACGGATGAGAGCCGAGGCTCAACTCAAAGCTCTACCCCGGAATGCACGCCAATACATGCATCCGGAGTTGAGGGTCCCCGAGCCGGCTATTGTGCTTCCCGAGGTTGCCAAGAATTTTGAGATCAAGACGCAATTCATCTCCCTCATCAAGCGTGATCAATTCGAGGGCCGTCCACATGAGTGTCCCATAGAGCACGTCAAACGCTTTGTGGACATGTGTGAGACGATCTCTACCGACAAGGAGACATTGGAGTATGTGCTTCTAAAGGCGTTCAAATGGTCACTTGGGGGCAAGGCCACACATTGGCTCGAGAGCCAAGCTCCTAGGTCAATCACAACTTGGAAGACACTCTATGACGCTTTCTTGATGAAGTTCTTCCCGCCCTCAAAGACAACCGAGTTGAGAAGGAAGATTGCAAGCTTTCAACAAGGTCCGAATGAGCCTCTCTTCGAAGCATGGGACCGTTTCAAGGAGATGTTGCGCCAATGTCCTACTCATGGCCAACAACCATATGTGCTTCAAGACATCTTTTTCCAAGGCATCAATTCGGTAACGAAGGACAAGCTCAATCTCCACACCGATTGTGGGTTCATAGACTTGACACCGGATCAAGCTTGGGAGCTACTTGACAAGCTATCCGATTATGAGGCCATGTATGGGGTGAGTCAAGCTAGCAAGGAGGTGAAAGTTCAAGGTGAAGGTGCAAGGAAGTTATATGATCCAAAGGGAGAAGACATTGATAGGGATGTGAAGCTCCAATTCCTTGAAGGTGAAGTGAGCAAGCTTAAGAGGCAAGTCCACTACTACAAGCAAAATGCTAGAGCTTGTGAGGAGTGTGGATCCTTTGTACATGCTACACAAGTTTGTCCGAATGAGAGCCAAGTGCGCTTGGCCGAGCGAATTGAGGAGGCAAACTATATTCGAGGAAATTTCGGTGGAAGAGGCAACTTCAACAATGGTGGCAATGGCCGGTGGAACAACGGTCAAGCTCAAGGCTACAACAACAACTTCAACCAAAACGAGCAGAGGGCGCCACCACCACCATATAGACCACCGGGATTCAATGAGTTACAAACATTTGCTCAAGAGATGAGAGATGGGTTCAAGGAGATGAGGACCCAATTCAATGAGTTTGGTGCATGGAGGAGGCAAGTCGACAATCAATTTGCCCAAATTGCGACTCAAGCCCCGAGAGAGAATGGGAGACTTCCGGGCCGACCCGAGGAGAATCCTCGAGCTCAAAACAATCAAAATGAAGTCCGGGCAATTGGATTGAGAAGTGGCCGAAACCTACCCGAGCCACATGTGCCTAAGAAGAGTGAAGAGAGTCGGACCAACTTACCCAGCAAGTCGGGTCCGACGTTCCCCGAAGTCGACCCAGCAAGAAGATCGACTCCTTCACCACGAACCGAGGTTGAGAGCAACTCGAGACCGACGTACACAGACCTCGATCCGACCCCTCTGCCCAGGACCGAGATTCACAACATCGGGCCCGACATGGTGCCCAAGTCGGTCCAACCAGGAAGTGTTGCAAATGAAGCGGGGAAGTCCAAAGAAGTTGATCCAAGCAAGATTCAAGGTGCAACAATTCTTCCATATCCCTCGAAGAAGCCGAAAGATGTTGTTGAGAACAAGTTCAAGAGGTTTCTCAAACTCTTGCAAGGCTTGAACATCTCCATCCCGTTCACCGACGCATTGAGTGAGATGCCATCTTATGCCAAGTTTTTAAGGGAGATTTTGAGCAAGAAGAGGTCCATAGTGGAAATGCAAGATGAAGTCAAGACCTTGGAGTTACCACAAAAGCTAGGAGATCCCGGTCGTTTTGCTATAACCATTGGTGTGGGGTCTCAAAATTTCCAAGCCTTGTGTGATCTTGGAGCAAGCATGAGCATCATTCCTTACACCATATGGAAATCCACATCTATGGGTCTCATAGCTCCGGTCAACATGAGGTTAACGATAGCGGACGGGTCGTCCATCGAACCAATTGGTATCGTCGAGGATTATCCCGTTTGCATTGAAGGCCACTATGTCCCAATCGACTTTGTTGTAGTAGACATGATAGAAGTGCCGGGTGAACCGATCATACTAGGGAGACCTTTCCTTGCTACGGTTGGGGCAATCATTGATGTAAAGAAGGGCCACTTGTCTCTTGACATTGGAGGAAGAGAAATTGAGTTTTTCTTTAGGCCAACTTCAAAAGGGATTGTACATAAGGAAGCTAAGATGATCCAAGTTCCTCTTGGATTGCAATGGGAAGCCATTTCTAAGAAGTCAAGGCCAAGGGAGCTTAGGTTGAAAGCCACCCCACCACCTAGAGAAATTGAGATAGAGCGCCAAGGTCTAGCCCTCAATATGATTGAGCATGAGCAATTGGAGGAAAGGATGTCTTACTTGGAGGTGTTCAAGGCCGAGAAAGAAGAAGTTCAAGCACCACCGGAACCATCTCAAGAACTCAAGGAGCTTCCAAAAGATTTGAGGTACGCATTTCTTGGTCCCAACTCTTCTTTACCCGTAATCATAAATGCCAACTTGAATGATGATGAGGAGTCTAAGTTGTTGAAGGTTCTAAGAAAACATAGAGGAGCTTTAGGGTATTCACTAGAGGAACTAAAGGGAATCTCTCCCTCAATTTGCATGCATAGGATTTATATGGAGGATAACCATAAACCCACTATTGAACCCCAAAGAAGATTAAATCCTAACATGAAATAAGTGGTAAAGAGTGAAATACTTAGGATGTTGGATGCGGGAATTATCTTCCCAATTTCCGATAGCAAGTATGTGAGTCCCGTGCATGTAGTTCCTAAGAAAGGAGGTCTCACCGTTGTGCAAAATGAAAAGGGAGAAATGATACCTATGAGAACCACAACAAAATGGCGTATGTGTATTGATTACCGTAAGCTTAATATCGGCACTCGCAAAGACCATTTTCCTCTTCCTTTCATAGACCAAGTCCTAGAGAGATTAGCACAACATGAATATTTTTGCTACCTTGACGGGTATAGCGGGTTTTGGCAAATCCCTATTCATCCCGATGATCAAGAGAAGACGACATTCACATGTCCTTATGGGACTTTTGCCTATAGACGCATGCCTTTTGGTTTATGTAATGCGCCGGCAACATTTCAAAGATGCATGATGTCCATCTTCTCCGATATGGTTGAGGATATAGTAGAAGTGTTTATGGATGATTTCTCCGTCTACGGTTCCTCATTTGATGTTTGCTTAGCTAACTTAGACAAGGTTTTGACTAGATGTGAGGAGACTAGCTTGGTGCTTAATTGGGAAAAATGCCACTTTATGGTGAAGGAGGGCATAGTACTAGGACACCTAGTTTCTAGTAGGGGGATAGAGGTAGATAGAGCTAAAGTTGAAATAATTGAAAAACTACCTCCCCCCTCTTGTGTTCGTGATGTTAGGAGTTTCTTAGGACATGCAGGATTTTATAGACGGTTCATCAAGGATTTTTCTAAAATTGCAAAACCATTGTCTAACCTCTTGATGAAGGATGTGCCCTTTGTATTTTCCGAGGATTGCATGAGTTCTTTTTGTAGGTTGAGAGATGCCTTGATCTCGGCTCCAATAATGGCGGCACCCGATTGGAATCTTCCATTCGAGGTGATGTGTGATGCTAGTGATTTCGCCGTAGGGGCCGTCCTTGGGCAAAGGAAGGATGGAAAGTTGCATGCCATCTACTACGCAAGCAAAACTTTGGATGAAACTCAGTGCAATTACACAACAACGGAGAAAGAGTTTCTTGCGATAGTGTTTGCATTTGAGAAATTCCGTTCATATCTTGTGGGATCAAGGGTGGTAGTCTTCATAGACCATGCGGCAATCAAATACCTCATGAAGAAGAAAGATGCAAAGCCGAGGCTTCTAAGGTGGATGATCCTTCTCCAAGAGTTTGACCATGAGATCAAGGACAAAACCGGTGCGGAAAATATGGTAGCGGATCATCTATCCCGTTTGCCCATCGAGTATATGTTGGAGATGGAGGATGGTATGACTATAGATGATTCAAGAGCAGATGAAGTTCTCATGAGCGGAAAGGAGGAAAGGAAAGGTGGATCGACGAACCGAGTAAGTCGGGCCCGAGGTTCAGAACATCGGACCGAAGGCAAGGCAAGTGCGAGTGAGTCGGGACCGAGGACTTCAACATCGGGCCCGAGTGACCTGTGTGTCTGCGAAGCTGGACCGGCGTCCAACCATGTCGGGCCCGGTATACTTCAATGTCGGTCCGTGGAAGAAAGTAAGTTTCCTAGCTCGATTTCCATTCCTTCTCGTTCTCAATTGATTGATTCTTTCTCTCCCACTGGCCTTCTTTCGATTAGTGCCGTAAGACGAGGGGTCTCCCCTTGGTTTGCGGATTTTGCTAACTTTGCCGTAGGGGGAGTGATCCCACCAAATTTGTCTTGTCAAGCTAGGAAGAAATTCTTACATGATGCTAGACAATACTTTTGGGATGATCCATATCTCTACAAGGAAGGGCGTGATCAAATCTATAGACGGTGTGTGTCAAGTGAAGAGGTTGAGAGCATAATTCACCATTGCCACTCCTTGCCTACGGGAGGTCACGCTAAGAGTTCCAAAACCACCTCAAAAATTCTTCAATGTGGTTATTATTGGCCAACCATGTTCAAGGATGTGCATGATTATGTGAGGAAGTGTGCGGAGTGCCAAAGAGAGGGGAACCTATCAAGGAGGAATGAGACTCCTCAAACTGGCATTCTAGAAGTTGAGTTATTTGATGTATGGGGTATTGACTTCATGGGATCATTTCCCGCATCGGGGCCTTATAAGTACATCTTGGTAGCCATGGACTATGTTTCAAAATGGGTGGAGGCCATACCAACAAGAACCAATGATGCTAAGGTGGTGATGAAGTTTTTGAAAAGCAACATTTTTGCAAGGTTTGGTGTGCCTAGGGTTCTCATAAGTGATGGCGGACCTCATTTCATTGAGAGGTGCTTCGAAAATGTGTTGATTAAGTATGGGGTGTCTCATCGAGTTGCTACTCCTTATCATCCTCAAACAAGCGGGCAAATCGAGGTGTCAAACCGTCAAATCAAGGCTATCTTGGAGAAGACCGTATCTCGATCAAGGAAAGATTGGGCCTCTAAGCTCGATGATGCACTATGGGCTTATAGAACCGCCTTCAAGACACCTTTGGGAACTACACCCTTCAATCTAGTTTATGGCAAGGCATGTCATCTTCCGGTAGAGTTTGAGCACAAGGCGAAATGGGCACTCAAAGAGATGAATTGGGATATCAACTTGGCCGGTGAGAAAAGGTTTCTGGAACTTCATGAGTTGCGGGAATTGAGGTTGAAGGCCTATGAGAACTCCAAGCTATACAAAGAGAAGACCAAGAAGTGGCATGATAGGAAGTTAATTCCAAAGACCTATCAAACCGGTGACAAGGTTCTCCTTTTCAATTCAAGGCTTAAACTTTTCCCCGGGAAGTTAAGGACTAGGTGGAGCGGACCATTTTTGGTCCACCGTATCTATGCTCATGGTGCGGTGGACTTGGTTGATGAACAAGGACATATTTTCAAAGTGAATGGTCATCGAGTGAAGAAGTTCTATGACAAGGACGGTCCAAACGAAGAAGTTAGAGCCTCATGGGCTCTCGTCCTCGCCAATTGATCCTATACATGCCATTGAAGAATAAGAAATTGTGAGCTTTTCATACTCTTCTCTCTTGCTTTTAAGTTTTGATTTCCTTGTTTGATGGGGACATCAAAATTTTAAGTATGGGGTGGGGGTAGGTGTGTTCATGATTTCACTTGTTTATGTTTGTTTGTTATTTTGAGGATATTTAGTTTGTGTTTCTAGTTTGTATTTGGGATGTTTGCTTATTGGTTTGTGGAATGACATGGATGATTAATTTGGTCTTGAATGGATTAGTTTTTGGTTTTAGAGAAATTTTTGCAAAAAAAAAAAATCCATAAAAAAATTGAAAAATTGTACAACAAAAAGATTTTGTGTTTTGTAGGTTTTGGACTAGAAATTCCCATCTTAGATTGCCAAAATAAAAGCTAATGATGATGTGAGCATGTAAATTCCTTTGCATATTTTTGGATAGTTTAGCCTCTAAAATGATGTTGCTTTTGATATGATCATGATATCTTGCTTGTTTTATTGAGCATGTGAGTTCTGGGATGAGTTCTTATGCAACTAAGTATGAGTGACCCTTGTGAGATTGATTTTTGGCCATTTTAGGGATGCTTGATCATATTTGCATATCCCTCATTTTTCTTGTGTAATTAGCTCATTCATGCTTAGTAAAACTTGCTATTGCGGTGTTTATCTATTTTCCAAGACCGTCATGAGAATTGTCCAAGCATGGTCACATTGATTTTGAACTTTATTCTTCTAGTCACATAAATGTTCCATATCCTACCTTGAAGATAATCCTTTGGTTGTAGCCCCGTTCTAGCCTAAGCCTTTGTTTGAAACTCCCCAAAAATATTATTCCTAGCCTTATATGACTTGACCCTCATGGGATTGCACTTTAGAAGAGAGGTTTGGATTGTATTTGAAGAGTTGAGATTCTATTGGGTTTAAGGGCAAAGAATGGTGTTATGAATCATGTGGGTAGTGCATCTTTATTGTACAAAAAAAAAGAAAAAAAAGAAAGAAAAGAAAGAAAGAAAATGTTGGAAATGTAAAGTGGAATAAAGCAAAGAGCTTAAGTGAAGAAAATGGTCCGACCGAGTTACAAGCAACATCGGGCCCGATGTCATAAGAAAGTCGGTCCAAATGTAGTAAGTGTTGAAAATCCAACAAAAAGCATAAGAGCAAAGATGAAGTGGAATGTTAAGTGAAATTTTGGGTTGAAAGGAAAATGTTAAGTCTTTTGGGTGAGTGTAAAAGTAATTGTGGAATTTGGTGAAATTGGTGAGAGTTTAGGTTGTTCAATCCCCATTATAAGCACCACAAGACCAAATAATTCCCACCTTGAAAAATACCAAAAGCCCCATTACAACCCGGCCGAATGGAACCTCTTTGAGGACCTCCATTGAGCCAAGTTCGAAATTCTTTGTGTACTTTGCATTAGGCATCTCTAGGTGGAGGAATTGGTGATATTAGCTTCAATAGTAAAGTCCTTACTTGCATGATTTTTGAGCTTGAGTGTTCATTGCTAAACCCAAACACATGATGAGTGATACACATTCACATATCCCTAAAGTGAGGCTTAGTTGCATTGACTTTATTCCTTGGAACACTTAATCATATGTGATGATGTAATCTTGCTTGAATATCGATCACTTGTGCTTAAAATGTGTTTTCATACGAGGCTTTACTTGAAGATTATGTTTCGGTCTTGCTTACATTGTTATTGCTTGAGGACAAGCAAGTTTAAGTATGGGGTATTTTGATGTCTCTCTATTTGGTGGTGTTTTCATATGTGATTTCCTTTGTAAATATGTTTCTTTTTCCCCTTTTCTTGTGCGTTTTGTTCCTTTTTAGCTTAGTTCCCGTATTTCTATGAGATTCGGAGACTACGCACCTTTTATGTGTTTTGTAGGTAATTTGGCATGAATCAAGGATCGATTTGAAGGAGGGTCGAGACATGGAGCAAAGGCCGAGCTAAAGCGGGAAAGAGAGAAGCAAGCCATGAAGAAGAACAAGAGAAGCCAACAAAGAAGAAGGTGGAACGAGGTCAGGACCGAGTTGCAACCACATCGGGCCCGACTTTGAAGTTTCCAACCTCGGACCGAGTTGCACAGTACCTCGGGCCCGAGGTTCCTCCGTGTCGGTCCGAGTCGGTCACCGAACTACTTGGGCTCCAAGTCACGAATTTGTGGACTTCCACTTTTGCCCTTCATCTAATCTATAAAAGGCCCTCTTGTCTTCTAAGAAAGGGTTCCCTCACACACACACAAAAAGGGGGGTTCCAAGGGAGCCAAGAGGATACTTGGAGAGCAAGGAGGAAGGAGAAGAGGAGGAAGAGAGAGAGAGAATCGACCAAGAGAGAGGAAGGCTTGATAGGTTTTGTTGATTGCTTAGCTTTGATTTGCTTTGATCTTGTGGATTTGAAAACCCTTGATTTGAATTTGTGGATTGCTTTGGATTTGAATGAAACCTTGCATTGTTTTGAGATTGATTATGATGATTGCTTTCTCTTTTGATTTGATTGCTTTCTTTGCTTGTCACATGGAGTAGATCTCCTTGATCTTGGGTTATGGGGGAAAACCCTAGCTAGGTTTAGGCTAGAAACCCCAATTCCATAGCCTTGAGTGTTTGATCTAAGGAACTCACTCTACATAGAGCTACAATTCCTTGCGAAAGTTGGGAATCAAGGCTTGAGATTGGCAAAGTAGCGAAAGTGAACATGTGTCAATCTCAAGACCTTGCTTCGAAGGGGATTTCCCCATGGATCGAGGTGTAGATGTGGTTGGAACGAGGGCGAAAGCACTTGATCCTAGTCCGATCATCACTCATTGCCTGAATTGGGGTGGAAAAGCCTTAATCTACTAGGGAAGGAACCCAAAAGCCCAAGATCTACTTTTAAAATCTTTGAGTTCGACATCCCCAGCTACCTCGGGCCCGACTTACCCAGTGTCGGTCCCGACTTCCTCTTGTCGCCAACCTCGGGCCCGACGTGACCTTAGTATCGGTCCCGACTGTTTTCTTTATTTTCCTTTGTTTTATGCTCTCCTTTCTAGCTTCCTAGTATCTAGGCACATCGACCGAGTAGACTTCCCGAGTGTTCGACACCCACCACGTACTACAACGGGGTCGGGTTATAAATTGTATCTCTTGACCCTCGCATCCGAGAGCGATCAACAAGGCTTTGTTGGACAATTTGATTGATTCTGGAGGATCATGTTAATTCCTGAATCATCAAAAAGGAGGAGCAGGTTAGCATATCCACTAATTAATTTAGTTTTAGCTTAACTCCTCCATCTATCAAAGCTACAAGCTTTAATGAGAGCTTAAGCTGAACTAAAAGCAAAAAGTGAAAATCATTTTTTGTATTTGATGATTCAGCAATTTAGTGCCCCAGGTTTTCTACTCACCTTTCTTGTTGTGATTCATCTCATGATTAAAGCCGGATTCAATGGTTTTTACAATGATAGAGCTATTATTATCAAGCTTATCTATGATTCAACTCTTTGATGCTAAGGTCTTTGACTGGACCATATTTACTGGATGACAATATTATAAAATTTGAGCTTTTAGAATTGTAATGTTGCAAGCGTGAATTAGTGAAGTTTTCCCTGCACAATTTATTTACACATTCGGTAAATTTTACTGCAGTTTAGAGTATTGATCAAATTAAGTGGTTGGTTAAGTTTCAGTCCATTTTAGAGATGCCCAACCTTCTTCTACGCCACATTTCACTGAAGTTTGATGGAATCATGTGAACAATTTACTGCAGTTTCATTGGTTATTTGATGGATTTCACGATCGACCAGTGCACAGAAGGAGGCGAAGGACATGGAGAAATTGTTCAAGAATTTCGATGCCAATAATGGTGATGGAAGGATCTCGGTGTCGGAGCTTGAAAACCTGCTCATAGCGCTCGGATCGAAGACCTTGAAGGAGGAGATTCTGTCAACGGTAAGGTTCCTTACAAGTTACAACTTCAGCGTATGAGAGATATCGTCTTTAGGCGGATTGGGGGTTCTAGTTACCTAGTAAATCAACTGAATTACCATTCTTGTTAATTCTGGTTCTTCTCCAAGCTCAAGTTCTAAGCCATTTCTGTTTTTCTTTTTGGATTTTTAGATCAATACAGTGATTCAAATTTCTGTTGTTTTGAAACGCTAGTATTTGGACAAATTCATTCCTTCTATGGAGTTTGTGACTACTGATTTGAAGTTTTTATAGAATATATGTGCCTCAATTATGAATCCTGGTTAATAATGCTTTAAGAAAGGTCTGTTTTCATTTGATCACTCTGTTGTTCCGATGCATATGATGCTGGCACATATGTCTGTCTCAACGATAAACATTTTACATTACCCCCTCATTTATGCAGCATACTGGGCAGGCCACTTCCCTTGACTTGCACACCCATGAAATAGGATCATGGATGGGAGGTGATATAGATGGAAATCCTAATGTTACTACAAAGGTGATGATGTTTCTATTGACGTGTGTATACCAATAGCTATATCCCTCCCCTGAAAGGAAATGACATATCTTGCTTTCACTGATACACCTGACTTTTGCTTTCACTGATACACCTGACTTTTGCTAAGTTCTTACTCATTTTCTGGAGGAACTAGTATAATTAATTAACTGATATTGATTTCTGGTAAGTAGGATTCTAATATCTAAGGCTAAAGGAAGATATTTAGTTTTGTTCATTAGATAGAAAAGATTAATACTTCATTTAAATTGTATTCCTCTTAAAGGTGCATTCGACAGTCAAATATGCTAAGGTACGTTGATTAAGAGCTTAAAATCTGTGAAGTTATATAATTGTGTTTGGATTCATAAATACCCTAGTGAGATAAATAAGCCCATAAATCTTTCTAATTTGGTGGCTTATTTATCCAAACACAAATGGAATAATTTAATTTAGGATCTATTTTTATTATAAAATGTATTTAGCTTATTAGCTCAAATGGTAGAGCATTTTTCTTAAAAAAATAATGATGTGGGTTCAAATCCCACATAGGCTTATTAATATTTTTTTTGATGACAAGTGATGTTAATTGATGACAACTTTGTTTTTATGCGTTTATTATAGTTGTTTAATGTGCTGTCATCAAGGCCGTTTAAAAACATGTGATGACACTTGATGACAATTTTTTTTATGACATTTGTTTGTCATCAAAGCCCTTTTGATGACAAACAAATCCTTGATGACAAACAAATCAATCAAATCGTCATCACGTAGTGATGACAGTTGACGACAATCGAACCGTCATCAAGTAGCGATGATAATTGATGACAATATCGAACCGTCATCAAATAGCGATGACGATTGATGATTATCGAACCGTCATCAAGTAGAGATGATATTTGTGATGATAGTTGATGACAATCAAACCATCATCAAATAGTGATGACAACTTATGAGAATTGATGACAATTTATGAAAAAATCGTATAGTGATGACAATTTTTTTATACCTTTTATTACACTTTTTGTCATAAAAAAATTACCATCTAAGCATTTGATGATACTTTTTGTCATCAAAAAATTATGATGACGGTTGTTTTTTTGTGGTTGAATGCCTTTGAGAAATATTTTGTGTCATCAAAAAATTGTCATCAAGACATTTTGATGAAACTTTTTTTTACATTTTATTACATTTTTTTATCATCAAAGAATTGTTGATGACAATCAAACCGTCATCAAGTAGTGATGACAGTGATGATAGTGATGACGCTTAAGTGATGATAGTTTGATGACACTTGTTTGTCATCAATGCCCTTTAGATGACAAATTAATCAAACTGTCATCAAATAGAGATGATATTTGATGACAATCAAACCGTCATCAAGTAACGATGACAAGTGATGACAGTTGATGAAGGTTGTGTGATGACAATTGTTTTTACATGGTTGAATGTCTTTGATGATATTTTTTGTCATCAAAAACTTGTCATCAAGACATTTTGATGACACTTTTTTAACCTTTTATTATATTTTTTATCATCAAAAAATTGTTGATGACAATCAAACCGTCATCAAGTAGTGATGGCAGTAATGATAGTGATGACACATATTTGATGACGCTTAAGTGATGATAGTTTGATGACAATTGTTTGTCATCAAGGCCATTTTGATGACAAATTATCGAACCGTCATCAAGTAGAGATGATAGTTGATGACAATCAAACCGTCATCAAGTAACGATGACAAGTGATGACGGTTTGAGCCGTGTGATGACGGTTGCTTTTATATGGTTGAACGCCTTTGATGATACATTTTGTTATCAAAAAGTTGTTATCAAGACATTTTGATGACAGTTTTTGCCTTTTATTACAATTTTTGTCATCAAAACGGTAAAATAAATTGTGATGACGGTGAAATAAATTGTGATGACAGTGATGACGGTTGTTTTTATGTGGTTGAATGTCTTTGATGATACTTTTTGTCATAAAAAAAGTATCATTAAGACATTTTGATGACACTTTTTACCTTTTATTACACTTTTTGTCATCAAAAAATTGTGATGACGGTGAAAAATATTGTGATGACGGGGGATGACGATTTTTTATATGTGGTTCAATGCCTTTAATGATACTTTTTATCATCAAAAAATGCCATCAAGTTATTTTAATGACACTTTTTTACCTTTCATTACACTTTTTGTCATCAAAAAATTGTGATGACAATGAAATAAATTGTGATGACGGTGAAAAAATTGTGATGACGGTTTTGAAAATGATGATAGTGATAATTGTGATGATGGTCAACGCCGGTCTACACCGGTCAACGGGTGAGTCAACGGTCGGTCAATGGGCGAGTCAACGACCGAGTCAACTCGATGGGAGTGGGGTGGGGGGTGGGTGATGGGGGATTTTGCTATTTAGCTAATTTTCACACACTTCTTAATATCTACCTAATTAGCCTCTTTTTTTGCTATTTATTTAAATCATCCTTATATTTCAAGTATACTAGTTATAAAGATAATATAATGTAAAAGACCTAAGTTATTAGAAAAAGATATGCTAAAAATATTATTAATATTCACTTATATAAAATGATGACTTGCATGTTCATATTTTATAAAAATATGCTCTAAACATGAAGGACCTTTTAAATAAAATAATAAGAAATTATTATTAGTTTTACATATATGGAAAGCATACTATAATTCTAATTCCACATAATATTTGAAAGTTTCCATACAAGTAAAATACTAGCATAAGTATAATATCTATAAACCTATAAGATTAAATCCCAATGGCAATTAATGCTCCCATATTTTATACATAATATATGTTTTCTATACAATACCTACACAATGTCATAATTTATTTTAATTAAAACTAAAATAAAATCAACTCATTTAATGCATTTAATAGCATTATTACTATCTATAAGATGCAATACCAATGACAAATAATGCCCCCACATTTTATACATAATATATGTATTTTATATAATACCTACATTATGCCATAATTTATTTTAATTAAAACTAAAATAAAATCAACTCATTTAATAACATACTATCTAAATATTAATAAAATGAGCACTTAATGTTTTTTTTTTTTGATAAGTTATTGCAACAACAACAACCAAGGCAAACATTAGGCTACTTGCAACTAACACGGCTAGCCTGAATCACCATCTATTAGATGGTGATCTTGAAACAACAACAACAACAAACCAAATCTAAGCATAACAAATTTTAAGGTTCAAATTGAAACATTAGATCTTCAATCTTCAATCCTCAATCTTCAATTCAACAATTCTCAATGTCAACAAAGGCGGAGATATGGAAAGGGAGAGACAGATCTGGTTTTCAAATTCAGTTTTGGATCGGAGAAGGGTAGAGAAAGTTTCAGATCTGGTTGTTGGGAAGGAGGCACACAAAGGGAAGCGAGGAGCTTTAGGAGCAGCTCGCGAAGCTACGCACCGTCGATTCCGATGGCGCTCGCCGGCCTGAAGTGGCCAGAGACGGGGTCCGGGACCCAGCCGATCTCCGCGGCCACTACTTTGGCAGACTTACCCATCCTCATCGTCGTTGCGCCGCTTCTAGCGGTCACCGCTTCTTGCGAAGACGCCGCCGCCGCGTAGCCTCAATTGGAGATGGAGGGGGTAGGTGGTAGAGATTTGGTCAGATACTCAGATCTGGTTTTAGGGGAGGGGCGGCTGAAAAAATGGAAATTTCTTTGGGAGCGTTTTAGGTCAGCCCAATAAAAATTATATTCACAAGTTTTGTACCAATGAGCACTTAATGTTGACTGTTCAATAGATTGATATATTCATCCTAGATTCCTAATGTGATGTAAAACGTCCATAATATTTTTACAATATCTTCTAAAAAATAAATGACCATAAATATGGTCATACCCACCTAAATTTGAAACTTTGTAACAGTAGAAATTCAATGACAGACACCCTTTTATAACGTCTTACCAATATTGTCCACCACCCACATTAATCAAAATTTAAAATCATTAAGCACCCACATTTAAAAAATAAGTAGCGGCTAAATTAATTTGCCAAGAATGTTAACGTACATCTAACTTTTATGAAAACATGCATTTTAATCAATAACAAATCAACGTTAATCATTCAATGAAAATTTTAAATGTTAACAAATAAAAGAAAATATTAATGCAAACCTTAATTTTTTAGAAAGAGATAATGTAAACGCTTCTCCTTCTTTTTATGTTTTTATTTTTATTTAATTTAATTATTAATTATGAGTTAATTTGGACCACTATGTTCTACTTCATGTTTTAATCTCTCAATAATTAATTAGAGAAATGAAAAAACTATTAAAATAGTGACACTATATAAAGGGGTATGTAGATACAAATCATCCATGATGAGTTAGGTTAGTCATCTCATATAATTTTGTTGGAACGCTTTTTTCCACTGCTAGTAAGGTGTCACGCACATTAAATGTAGGTTTTATTGTTTGGTGATGGTAAGTTAAAATACTAATGCACAACATTAACTAGTGTTTATGGGGATAAACCCATTTCTTGGAGTAGATGTATACGACAACAAGTAATTCAATTTTTTGTTTTGGAAGAATGCAAAAACATTAATTAGTGTTTATAGATATAAACCCATTTCTTTGAATACATTTTTAATTAAATACGGACATAATTGGGAAAAATGGGACAAAATAGCTTAAATGATAAACATTTTGTAACAAAAAAAATGAGGCTAAAATGAGAATCTAATGTGCGTCAGGAAATTATTTGGGTTAAGCTAATGTGAGTCAGGAAAAAACCTCAATATGTAATATATAACGATTGATCACGTGAAAAATTAAAGCAAAAATGTCTCAACAACATCTATAATCAGCGAATAAACATAGGTTAATGAAATTAGAAAGTGGAACTGAAGTGGCGTTGCCATACTCCTATCTTTTATGTTTAATTGGCAATTTGGCATATCTTGTTTCAATTGATACAAATCCAAAAAGTGAATAAAGGTCTTCTCAAACATATGAATTATGTACAGGTAATTGTATTAATTTATATGCCTTAATGAGCACTCTATAAGTCAAAGGCTTAAGATCTTTAATGCCATCAGATTCAAGAATGCGAACAATATCATCCTCCTTGATCAAATGACTTGACCCATCAAACTCTAGTTCGGTCCTGCATACTTTGAGTATACAAATTTTGTCCCAAGCTGCAAAACATAGATCGATTAACTTGTTGCAGGAACAAAAAAAAAAATGAAAATTATAAACTGCAAAACATACTAACATTCAAGTTAATTTCAACTTTGTTCTTTCCAAGAGTCCTTCCTTCTCCAACAACAATCACCTCACCAGAACACATTTTAGTTACAACAATTGAAGGAAGCAAAATATTGCCAAGTGCCTTCTCCTCAAATATCAGTCAATGATGGCTCGACTTAAGTAACATAATGTCAGCCGACAAGTTTCTGAATCCAAAACTAAACTGAAAACTTAGCAAGGAAAAATAAAATTCAGCCTACAATATATAAATAATGATATTTCATCCGAGTTGTAAGCCCATTGAGAAATTAAACAAGATTTCTAGGTTCAAAATAGCTAGGAACAGTAATGCAATACACGACCTACTCAAACTCTAATGCTCAATTCGACAATAGTTTCTTGGAAATTTCTCATGAAGAAAACCATAATGAAATAGTTTTATATCCTAAATTTACATGGACTGACAAATTATCTTATGTACTGACTGGGAATTAATACACAACTCTATCCAATGGTAAATCTAGCTTTGCTCTTAAACCACGATCAAGCTTCGCTCACATCTATGACCAACTATAAACTATTTAACGCAAAGACAATGGTTGTGTACCTTTGGAGCAATAGCAGTGGTAGCTTTGACAGCCAAAGGCCAGAAAGACCTAGCATTGAGACCACATTATTGATAAACTTATAATGTTTTACAGGAATCACAACTTGCAATTTTATATATGGTCTCTAGAGCAACACCTAGAGACACAAATCATGCCCAAGTCCTCGATCGGTCACTTGATTATTATTTATCAATGCCTCCGACACCCTTGAACTTATTTACTCTACCCTTTTCATCATTGCACATGTAATTTTCAGTGAATAATCTTCATCAATAACCATTAATAGGCTAGGAATGACCATAAAGACAATTGTAGTTGGATGTTGTCGGTTTAGTTTAAATAAGGGTAAAGGTCATGTTTCTAATAGGGGGTAGTTAATGATGCTCAAGTTAGCATAGCAAGGGAATAACTTTGTGAGAAATCAGAACACGGATTGCATAGAGTAGTAGATGTAGTGACGCATTGTAAGCACGGGAAAAGCTTGTTGTGTGAATTCCATGACTTAGATAGATACACAAGGTATACAATGTGTAAATTTAGCTATGTGATTTGTGTAGGTGTCTTAGACTCTTGCTTCATAGTTCCCACCGAAGATCCTGTATCTGCTGGTACTCAGGGAACAATGCGATGCTGAAGCCATGGAGTTCCTCGTCGTGGATGTAGTTGAAGACGACTCTTCTGTAGATCAATCATATGTAATACTTGATATAGGTTTGAATCACGTAGAAACGCTTTCCGAAATCAATATTTCGCCCCCTACATAGCCTTGGGGAATCCACGAAATTTGAAGTGAGATAAGACAAACCCACCGATCTCTAACAAGGCTATGAAAGAGATCGAACCTTAGAGTTCATGTAAATGGATATTAGACTCTATTTGAAGTTCAATCATGGAGAGAAACGTTCTCCTCTGATTATGTGAACCAACATGAACCAACGTTCCAACCCGACACCAAACTCCCAATAGCCTTATATATAGGCAAAAGGGGAAACTGCTTCAAGGAACGGTTATTGGCGGTTACCAGAAGTTACCGACGGTTACCAAGTGCCACGAAGGGTTATCCTCGATAACCTACGTCACCCATCAGTTATTAACCCATTAAGGAAGTTACAATGCAGTTACACAACGTTTAAATCGACCGTTATCAACAACTAACAACGTGCCGAAACTTTAGGCATGCGTCAGAGAACTACTGTTCCCACTACTGTTCCCTCCAAGGGAACAGACATTGTTTCCTCCAATAGGGAACAAACATTGTTCCTTTTCAAGTCGCAACTTCTCCTTAATATTTCCCTCTAGATCTCAACTATGCTTACACGAGCGCGCACTCCGCACACCCAAACCCGTGACATAGCAAAGTAAGATCTCATAGTGTCGTATGAATCCCAATCACACTAAAAGGCACTGTTCCCATATAGGGAACAATCACTTGATGACACTAAAATCACCAACAATCCTCCCCCATTTTAGTGTAATCCTTGATTCATAAAATAAGCAAGCTTTTATCCCAAACTCCTGCATAAGCGAAAATGTCGAAAACGATTGAATTTCCGCCTTAGTGTAGTTACACATTTCAAACACCCCGGAAGCATGGTGTCCTAAGGATTGAACCAATCAACCACTTTGGATGCATGAAGATAACACACACATAAGCTTCGTTACAACTCTAAAGTTTTACTTGACTCTATTAAGGGCATCAAGTCCATATCTATTCATGAACGTATGTGAAGCCAACCCGGAGCTTCATGAAGCGGCCAAACCTCACGTCCATATAGGTAGATCCTTTAATCGTGCACCTACAATTGCACTTTTTCAAAGGAACTATTAAGAAGACTATGCCTTCAACCTCCAACTTGTAGGAACAGAGCACACCTTTGGGGATTATTATGTTGTACTCACAGTTTCTAGGTATGGGCTTTCCACATTGAATTCTGTCCCTAATTTTCATTAGGTAGGAATTGGGTATCCCATCACTAGAAAGCTATACGGGTCTTTTATCTATCCCCTTACAACCAACCCCTTCGTCAAGTGGTTAGCCAAACTTGTTTTGAACCGAACTAAGACAACAAAATCACACTATGTATCACGATCCATGTCATACCTTCACATCCAAAAGACGTGACATGTAATAACACATTGTAACAATGATCGTTCCCTCTGGCCAGAGATATTTTTCTCACATAGTTGAAATCAGTTTCGGCCTTCACGAAACATGGTAGATTTTAATCCATAGTCGTTACCTTAAACAAGGATACAACCACACTACCAATTTCGTTCCCATTATCAAAATCAGAATGCTAGATCATTTTCCACAGTCCATGAAATGACACTATTTCCAAGTAGAAATATCCATCCACTTCTAGAAAATAATTCTATATCTAACAATCCAACTTGCATCCAACATTTTCTTTTTCAAGGAAATTATGTCATTACTAAGACCACAATTCATGGTCCTTACCAAGTAATCGATTACCCATAACCAACCATGTAACAAGTATATTCTTATGTAAGAACTTTGTACTCTTCCTTGTTACACTTACAATTTTCACAACTCGTAAGAAAAAATGAGTTAAGATACCATCATGCTTCATTAGGCATAATCTACAAACTCAATCCATGAGAGAAGACAAGAAATCAAGGGATACATTTCCAAGCAAGAAGCAATCGTTCATGTCAAGTGACATCGTTCCCAGGGGACACGTTTCTTGTCAACTGACATCGTTCCCAAGAACACATTTCCTGTCAAATAACATCGTTCCCAAGGACACGTTTCCTGTCAAATGTCATCGTTCCCAGGGACAGTAACCCCAAGGATTAACTTCGACCTCCCCCATGTCCTTCATAGAATTGTTCAATTCTCATGAAATCATACATATTGTACATGCTACACAAACACCATCGTTAGTATACAATATACAAATATAACAAAATATCATATAAATATAATTCAAGTACAATAAAATGGGCCGACTAATCTGTATAAATACAGTAGAGTCAATTAGCCAATCTGTGAATCACAGTAGGACCTTCATCAGTAGACTTAATCAAGTAATCTGTCCAGGGACAGTAGACTTAAATTAAGTAATCTGATATCTAGTAGACTTTACTCAAGTAACATGTCTAGGGAACAACATACTTGGAGTAAGTAATCTAGATTTAATCACGAGTAATCTACACACAAGGTATAGTAGACTCATATCATCATTTATTCATGATCATATCCTTGATCATCTTATATGGCTATCAAATACCATAAAGTATAACGTCCTGTAATAGACTCTTGTTCCCACAGAACGTATATCCTAAAACAAGCAACAATACATCGGAAACAAATTTGTTCCATTGCAAGGAACATTCAACGTTTCCTTCAAGGATACATCTTTCTTATAAGAAAATTATTCATATAGACAACTGCTATAACTTATTCATATCCTTCACGGAACAATAACCCTATCAAGAAACAGTTCACTCGTGGGACCATTCAACGTTCCCTTCTTGGGACCAGTCATCTGAAAGTCATTTGATGCAAAATTCGGTTTTGCTTACACAATCATATAATAATCTCTTATATATGATTAATCAAACTTGGGTGTTACATTGATCAATTCTCATTAAATAAACAACGAGAAAACATGAACACGTGTACAAAACACATCATGATCAAAAGATCACGCAAGGGTAATGATCAACCACTACCATACTTTGTACATCATTCATCAGAACAAAATCAAGGAAAAAATCCTTCATTTCCAAAGATCAAACATGAAAGAATTCGAATCCACCTTTATAGGTTTTTAGATTCTTAAGTAGGACAATCAAGCCTTTGATCTCCACCAACTTCAAATTGGTTGTTTTCCTCGAAAGCCATTGCCATATGATTGATCTCAAAATATTGATTTCGAATGTAGGTGTCTTAGACTCTTACTTCATAGTTCCCACTGAAGATCCTGTATCTGCTGGTACTCAGGGAACAGTGCGATGCTGAAGCCATGGAGTTCCTCATCGTGGATGTAGTTGAAGACGACTCTTTTGTAGATCAATCATATGTAATACTTGATATAGGTTTGAATCACGTAGAAACTCTTTCCGAAATCAATATTTCGCCCCCTACATAGCCTTGGGGAATCCACGAAATTTGAAGTGAGATAAGACAAACCCACCGATCTCTAACAAGGCTATGAAAGAGATCGAACCTTAGAGTTCATGTAAATGGATATTAGACTCTATTTGAAGTTCAATCATGGAGAGAAACGTTCTCCTCTGATTATGTGAACCCACGTGAACCAATGTTCCAACCCGACACCAAACTCCCAATAGCCTTATATATAGGCAAAAGGGAAAACTGCTTCAGGGAACGGTTACTGGCGGTTACCAGAAGTTACCGGCGGTTACCAAGTGCCACGAAGGGTTATCCTCAATAACCCACGTCACCCATCAGTTATTAACCCATTAAGGAAGTTACAATGCAGTTACACAACGTTTAAATCGACCGTTATCAACAATTAACAACGTGCCGAAAATTTAGGCATGCGTCAGAGAACTACTGTTCCCACTACTGTTCCCTCCAAGGGAACAAACATTATTTCCTCCAATAGGGAACAAACATTGTTCCTTTTCAGGTCACAACTTCTCCTTAATATTTCCCTCTAGATCTCAACTATGCTTACACGAGCGCGCACTCCGCACACCCAAACCCGTGACATAGCAAAGTAAGATATCATAGTGTCGTATGAATCTCAATCACACTAAAAGGCACTGTTCCCATATAGGGAACAATCACTTGATGACACTAAAATCACCAACAATTTGATCAAATGTCAACAGACAATAACAATAATCATTAACTCCATTCAAATTACCACTTTCATTCACAAGCATTTCATCGAACGATAGAGTGCGTAAATTGCCTATACTTCAATTTTAACATTTAGTGTGCTGTGTGCAATTGAACAAATCTAAGGGGCAAGAGCTCGAGTTACTTATACTGAACACTAAAGAATTATTCTATTTTGCTCTCAAACGAGGGTACTACATACTATTGTGGTTTTTCAATGTCACTATAAATAGCATTTACAAATTAATATGTAGAGATGTAAGGCAATAGTCATTGAGTCATTGCCTCAAGTACTGTAGAATATATTCGGGATGCATACAAAAATCACGATAGTATAAATACGATGTCAATACCAACAAATATAATCATCTCTTGGTGATCAGATCGTCGGCACTACACAGAGACAAATATAGAATGAAATTAAACAACACCTTATTTAGTCTTGACACCAAACAATCCAACTTTTAATTGATTGAACTATTTCCATGCCAAAAAAAATCTAACCGAGCTGCAATCTGCTTGCACGTAAAATACGAGCTGCAGATAGTGCAACAAAATACATAGCCACACTCAGATGTATAAGAAAATCCCAGTAGAAGCAACTCAGAAAAAAAGATTCCCAGAATTATAAGGTAAATGAGGTTCAATTTACAGAATTTTGAGCCTCAAGCAATAATCAAGACATAAACACTTCCTAGAAATAAACAAAAGCTAGTCGAAACATACGCATAAAAGATACTTAACCTAGTAAACACAAGAAAAAGAACAAACCAGTATCCTCCTGAAATGAGGACTTTGTTGGGATTTCACACCTATATTGACCAGAGAATGACAAAATATTAGACAACTACTTCCTCCGTCCCCATTTGTTTGTCCTGTTTCTTTTTCGGACGTCCCTTTTTGTTTGTCCACTTTCCTTTTATATCTATATTTTTTTTACAATATTACCCCTATCTAATATCACCTTTTATACACTTTCCCCATTACCAATACTACTTTACACCTTTTATCCCTATTAAATTACAAATATACTCTTAATCAATCTCACCTTTTACCCACTTTCCCAATTACCAATACTACTTTACATCTTCCTTAATAACCACAAAAACCGTCCTTTAGGACAAACAAAAGGGGACGGAGAGAGTATCATTTAATGTACTGTATGATACAACACAACTAAAGTACAAACCTTAGGTTTTTAATATCTTCTAACCCACACATAGTCATATACTAATTTTGCAAATGGATCAAACATCAACCTACATAAACATATGAAAGCTGTCATATATAAATAAATTTCAACTACAGGGTAATCAATCAACTTTGCCTAAGATACTAAGCAATGTACTCCGATCCCAAAAGAAAAGAAAAAAACAATTATCACACTGAATTTATATAGCAGAAAATGACACATTTATAACAATTTTGGATTACTAAGATATGAAAGGATCAACCTCATCACTAAGACTTCCCAAAAAAGTTGAAGAAGATAGAAGAAAATAAAATTTAAGTATTAACCTTTAGCATATTTAGCTCTTAAAGCTTTTAATTCTTTTTGAGGATTTTGAGACTTGTTGACCTGGAAGAAGAGCAAAACAAGAAAGGGTAACATGTTGAAAAATTAAATTTTATTCTGCATTATAGGAGACTTACAACATTAAACAACTTGACCATGAGTATTGATCAACATTCATCAAAACCAAATCAATTAATCCAACAAGGTAAGTAACTGCCTCCGTCAAATAATCCGAGTAACTTGGAATAGTCGACCTCCGCCAAGTTAAGATAAGCAACTTACAATATCTTAGAACAACTATGATAACTACACAATTGAGAAATCGAAAGCATATGAACTCACCTTAAATTCTATGGGAGCAACGCAAATAGTCGATACCAGTAGGGATGATTACCGAAAATTTTGAACCACAACGGGTCTTATATACACATTCATAACCAAAAAAAACACCGCCTTTGAAGAATTTCCCACCGCCTTTGACCTCTCATGTCGGTGTTGTCCTCATCCGCGCCGTCATCTTGCGTTGTCCCATATATAGGTCGGTTCATTGAGCGAAGTTTCGTTTATATAGTAGTATAGATATCAATTTTGGTGCATTCAAACAATTCCGTTATTATTGCCACATAGCTGAATTTCATCTTTTCTTGGGTCTATTCGGGCGTAAGGGGTACCCCCATCTTGACCCCCCATATTCCGCTGTAGCGGAGCTTCACTAAGTCAATGATGATGACGATGATGACTTTTTTCCACTGTATCTTGCTTAATTAGATCGATTTTCTCATATGGCTCCATAAGTTGGATTAGCTATCTTTATCTGTTCTTCTCTATCTTATGATTCATAATTGGTATTCATATTTGTATATCTTTGTTGCTTTGATTCTTTGACTAATGACAAGTATATATAATCTCTTTCGCACTTAAAAGAATGATTTTATCATATGGTTACATAAGTTGGATTAACACTATGGGGTATTCATATTTCTCCCACTCGAAAGAAATAACACTATGGGGTGGATTAACATCCATTGTGAGTTGGATTAGTCATCTCATATTATTATCTTCTTGCACTTTTTCCATCATTATTGGTTAGATCGATTTTCTCATATGCGTAGATAAGCTTGATCAACTATCTCTATTATTATATGAATTGTAATTTATAGTTAATTATATTTTTTGTTCTTCTCTATTTTATGAGTTGAATATGCATTCATATTTATATATTTTTGTTGTATAGTAACAAGTATAATCTCTAACACACTGAAAAATTAGCATCGATGTAAATTCTTCTATGCAAGGTCTATCGTGTTTAGTGTATGTTTGACCCAATGTTCAAAAGTGTAAAATAATTCTTCAAATGTCAACGTATATTTTCTCATAAGCTCATCCACATGACCACATGAGTCGATTAAATACATAACAAGCGTAAAATTTCTTCAATGATGATAGATTTGTGATGAAATTAAAAAATATATTTAATACTATGAATATTCAAAATTTAAGAAAACAAGTATATTTTACCATGGTTTTTTCTACTAGATTTATTCATCATTTTTTCCTTTCAATGTAGAATCATAAATAATTACTAAAATCATGTGAATTTGATTGAAAGAGGGGGATATAGCATCAACAATTATAACAATTTTAAATAAGTACCCATTTAAGTAATGGTAAAATCATATATCGTGAACTTTTAATAAAGTTTTCTATATGTTTTATTACAATTGTATGAATAGATAATAATATACTATTACAATATATTACCACTATCATTTTATGAATTAAAAACTATTATTCTCCCTCTTATAAGCTATTAAACGTAACGAATTACATGTTTTTGATGCAATTCATTTTTCTTAATTGATGGAAAATGAAATATAATTTTGTAATGTATCATATTTTTTAGTGTTTAAATTTATAATTCTTGATTACAGAATCTATAATAATGAAATTAAAACCAATTATAATGGTGAACAATACAATAAAATGTATCCTAGAAAATTTATTCTTAACTATTTAATAATTTTATACTTAAGCATCTAAATATCTTCCTTTTTTACTTTTTTTTTATTATACAAAAAACCATCATAATTAGCAACATTATTATATTATTAAATAAAATTTATTACATTAACATAAACTAAAAAATTTATACCGTGCGAAGCACGGGAAAACCCTCTAGTATTATAATATGTTAATATCTTTTATATCATAAGATGGTTGCATTTATTATTATAAGAAATATCATAAAAGGAAAATATAATAATAATAATAATAATAATAATAATAATAATAATAATAATAATAATAATAATAATAATAATAATAATAATAATAATTATAATAATAATATGTTCTAGTCTTAAAAAGATAATTTTTGTTTATGATCATGTTGTGAATAAAGGATATTTATGAAGAAGGATAAAAGATATAATATGATAGGGGTATAATGTACTTTTGTATCATAAGAATGATTTTTATAATCAATATTTTATATAAATATGGAAACTATATTTTAATGGACTTTATAAAGTTATCACCTTGCTTAAATTATAATAAAAGAATGATAAACTAATCTAAAAAGGAATGTTAACTTTAAGTTAATAAGTATTTTAATAATATGAATAATATTAAATCTTGAGTTTCAAAGGCTTATAATAATTAAATTGAAATAAAGAATCTATAAGAAATACAAGGATATTACAAATATGAAATAATAATAAGAAATATTATTATTTTATTCACCACCACCTAAATTATTATTATAATAATTTAGTAACCAATTCTCGTATAAAAAGAATATAAGAGATAATTAAAACCTTAGAAGAATTAAAGAAATTCTTATTAAAGTTCGTTCATAACTCTCGTGTCGATAGTTCGAGCCTCCGCCCCGATTAAAGACAACGATTTCCGTTCTTTCATTCGTACACAATCGTAAAAGCTAAGGCAAGTTAAATTTCTCCTTGTAGCCTTAATAATTCCTTTCGTGAAATTTCTCGATGTTAGAAACAACTTGTTTGCTAATAATAAACGAACCTAGAAATATCGATTGTTAGAAATAATGACCCTATTGTTATCGTTATTCCGTTATTTAAATATTTGATAGGACTATTATGCTAGTCTTGTTGGTGACCTTGATTATTTACGATCTCGTTTAGAGATCGGTTTCGATGAAATAGTGAGGGGTGCGGGACTAACCCGACACCTCTATATAACCTACTAAGTCATATGCCTCCGTGCTTAAAGTACGACTTTCATGATCATGATCTATGTCCGCTCCCACGCAATGGAGGGATGAGTGCATCGTAGCTAAGTGCCGGAACTGGGTTCCCTTCAGTGGTCCGGGCCCATGCATGCCCCCCACATTCTTCAAAAATCATTAACGTAAGTGAAAGTTTTCATCACAATATAAGATAAGTGCCAAAGCACAATTAAAAGAAACCAAAACCGGGTCAGAATAGTACAAAGTGGAAGACCACCGGGCTCCCGGTTCTTGAAAAGATCGTCTTTTCAATCTGAATGCTTATTCGGGCTTGTCTAAGGTGGGTGGGTATTTAAGCACCTTCGGGCCACCTACCCTATCTGGAGTACCGAATAAGATGAGGTTGGTTGAGGTCCGACAAGGGCGCATGAGGTTTTCAAAACTTGTATGAATTAATAAATGTTCCCAACATACTCTCTACTCTAAGAAGTCTACAATCTCGTAGTTCTTTTATCGATTAACGAGTTATCTCCTCTCGAGATACATTCTTCTCCATCTCGATAAGCCCCACATAAAGACCTATACCTTAAAACACATCCCAATAATATCTATCGAATATTATAAATTACCGTAATACCCTTGAGAATTTCCATTCTCACTTGCTTAGTCTCCTTAGACTAATTCCCATATTTCCGCATTTTTGCTTGGTATTTCTCGCTCTTCGCGACAAATTCCAGACTGTAGGAATGTACACCGAAGATTCGAGAAGCGTTAGGCGAGAATCAAAGGTCAAGGCAAGACGATGTTGAAGGAAGGAAGGAATTCTCATAAGAGCAAGGCACTCCGAAGATAGTGCATCATCTCTTCCCTTGTTAAAACCAAGCAAATCATCATCACATGAGTTGTCTTGGGAAAACATACTTGTACTTTTAATTATGTCTTTTCAACCCTTTCTAAATGGGCTTTACTTTCCGCTGCTACATCATTTGTAAAACGACTCTCAATGTAATGAATGACAATTCTTGTTGTAATACCTGGGTCTTTTAAGAACCCGATACAAGATACTATTCCTTTTCTGAATTAAAAACTCTCCTTTGTGGGCTAGTATTCCCGAGAAAAAGATGGCCCAATTCTTTTGTTTGGCCCAAAAGCTGGCCTAATTTCTTGTGGCTTGGGGGTCATTAGTAGCCCAACTCTTCTCTCCCACCTTTTAATGAGGTTCAACAAAACCCTAGGAAGGGGGCGTCTTCGATCAACATTAGAAAGAGCGTCGCACTCCCTTTGTGGCGACTCAGCTTCCTCTTCCACCCTCCTTTTCGTCTAGCTCGAACGATAGACCTCGTCGGCGGTTGTCTCCTGACCTCCAGTCAAGCCGCTCGCCAGTCGCCCGCTGTCGTTGAGCACGATCGCTCACTCGACGCTGGTCAAATCCGCCACCGATCGAGCGAGATCGTACTTAGTTGTGCCACACTTAGGAAGAAGTTAGGAGCCCGATCGCGCCTCCAAGCCTGCCTCCTTGTTGCACCAGATCCAATTCGCGTGCCTAGATCCATGCCGCAAACAATCCGACTTTTCGATCGATCGAGGCTCTCGCTTGGTTTCGATCTCTAGCCGCCGATCGAGTCGCCCTAGCCGAGCTCGTTGTAGATCGAACAGGACCTGGTTCGAAGTGAGAACACCGTCGCAAGTTTGAGAGAATCAAGACAATCAGAGATGCTTTAGTTTGTGCGTCCATTCTCGGTAGGTCCTTGAAGTCGGGCGGGTCCGCCTTCCTCTACGCCGCCGTGATCCAAGTCTGGTTTTAAGGTCGGATTTCATAAGCTTGTTTTAATGTCCTTCTTTTGGGTTGGGTCTGTAATCTTTAAGGATGAGTTTTGATGCTTGTGGTTGAGTATAGTGTGCAAGCCTGTAATCCGGTTTCTTTGTTTGAAGTCTGGGAAATCATGTAATTAATCCGACCCTCTAGCAACTTGTAATTAGATTATTGTTAATCAACTTGTAATTTCAAGCTTAGGCGGGGAAAACTCAACTATTGATGAGGGTGACTTGTTCTCGATCGAGTTTGACTGTACTGCTGGTTCGTGGCCTTTGTTGCGGGTCGCTTGTTAGACTAATTAAGCTAGCAAATAGTAATTGCCTAGAGATTCAATCCACATGCTTTTGGTTAAGTTAATAATGTTTTAATTAGGTGATTATAATTCGTTTATGAGTGTGTTTGGTAATGTTAATTAAAGTATGATCTATCTATTAAGTGAAATGTTGGATGGAATTCTTAAACAAGATTTATCAACCATTGGTTTTACTAAGTTAATTGATCTTTTTATGTGATAGATAATGTTGTGTATGGTTTAAATTGATTTTGATTGAACTGATCAAGCGAGTTTTGAATTGAGGATTGTTTCTGTACGAATTAATAATTAGTTTGGATCGGTGTCTAGTCTTTAAAGTTAGTGTTTGGCTTATATGGTTTAGTTAGTAGGTTTGTTTACGTTTAGTTGGAATGGGTACATATTCTTATATAATTAAGTAGTATAATCCTTCTTCAATTATATTTAGTATTTGGTTAGTATAAAATGTTAATATGGGTGGGTTTTGGTTGCTGCCAAGTCTCTCTTTGCAAAGTTGGGTTTTGATTGATTGCATTTTGTTATCGCTGGTTAGGATCTCACGTTGCTTGATTTATTGATCGTTGCGTATTCGGGAATTCTTCCTTTAAGGTAAGTCGTTCTGCGACTTACTCGGCTTGATTCAATTTTTGTTAGATTGAGTGCCATGTGTGTAGAATTGGTATTGGGAATTAGTCCCTTCGTTTATTATTTTAACTAGAATCTTTTAATCTATACTTATGTGAATTCTTAATCTGATTGTGACCATGAGTGTGCTCTATGATAATTGTGGTGGTGTAAGCGTTTATGATTGTGTTTGCATTGGTAAATATAGTTGCATTTATAATTGTTGTGGTGTTTGAATTAGTGATTGAGTTTGAAATTGTGATTGTGTTTGAATTTGTGATTGTGTTCTGATTGTGGTTGTGAGTTTGATTGTGATTCTGAATCTGACTGTAACTATGAGTGTTCTTGTAATCGTAATTGCGATTGTGTCTGCAAATATGATTGTGTTTGAATCGAAATTATGATTGTGCTTGTTATTGTGGTTGTGACTTGTTTGGGTCGATTTTTCTTCCGCTGCGTATGTGTTTTCGTCTTTTGAGAAGCTTATGATCTGTTTTGCTCTGAATGAGTGATTTGATTGTATAAACCTTATTTTTGGAATGATTCCATATTACATTCTTATATAAAATTATGAGAAATCATTTTTAAACCTTTTCTGCGTCCACTGGGTTCCTCTGGTATGGCCATGGATCACGGGTAAAGTTGGAGATGAACTGGCCCCCGGGCATGGTCATGCGGCTGGAAGGGACACCCTTCTAAAAATAAAATAAAATATTTTGGCAAACGCTCTAGTAGAGGTTTAGCCGCGGAAAGAAGGATGAATAGGGAAAATGGGCACGTGTATAGGTACGCGCCCTAACCATGCGCCATAGATGAGAGGCCAGAGGGTGCCATTTGGATTTGTGGAGGATGTTGGTTGCTATTTTATTTGATGGATTTTGTTTGAATGGTCTCGTGTTCATGGGTATGGTTTATCTGGATGTATTTTATGGTTATATATGTTGGGAAGATCTTTATGAAGATTATTGTTATCCTTGTTACCATTATTGATGTTATCTGTATTAATTATAATATTGTTGTATTGTTGTATTTTTAATGTGATCATCATTGTGATGTGGTCTGTATCCGTGTATGTGTATCTGTGTGATTGTGTGTCTGTGTGTATGGGTGTCTGTGTGATTATTTAACGTTGAGTGTTGAATTGATATGAATCGGTAATTATTGATTTATGTGTGAATCTTGGTTGCTAGGGTTCTGTGTGGTTTTTTAAACGTTTTGTATGCAACTCGCGTTGTCTAGCTTGTATTAGAATTATAGCTGACCCATTTGGAGAATATTTTACAGTTTCAGGGACTTTTCAAGAATCGTGATGGAATCTCTACAAAGTGGTTAAGAGGATGTTCGCGACATGTCAATAGGTTCGGGTTGTCGGGATTTGTGTATTAAATATTGTCTGTTGAATTGTTTGTTACTAGTTGGATAGAACTGGTTTAGGATAGTTTCAAATTACAGAATGATTTGATTGTTCTGTTTATGACTTCAAGAATACTATCATATTTTCTGCTTCTTTTTAAAATAAAAAGTTGGATGATCGATTCTAAATGAACGTAACGCTTTCTTATAAGAATGATCGATTCTAAGGAAATATAACATTTTCTCATAAGAATGAACGATTCTAAAGGAATATAACGATTTCTTATAAGAATGAACGACTCTAAAGGGCTATAATGATTTCTTACAAGAATGAACAATTCTAAAGGAATATAAGAATATCTTATAAGAATGAACGATTCTAAATGAATATAACGATTTCTCATAATAATGAATGAATATAAATGAGTATAACGATTTCTCATAAGAATGAAAGATTCTAAATGAATATAATGATTTCTCATAAGAATGACGAATCTAAATGAATGTAACGATTTCTTATAAGAATGAACGATTCCAAATGAATATAACAATTTCTCATAAGAATGAACGATTCTAAATTAATATAACGATTTCTCATAAGAATGATGATTCTAAATGAATATAACGGTTTCTTATAAGAATGAAAGATTCTAAATGAATATAATAATTTCTCATAAGAATGAACGAATCTAAATGAATATAACGATTTCTCATAAGAATGAACGGTTTTAAATGAATATAACGATTTCTCATAAAAATGAATGATTCTAAATGAATATAACGAGTTCTTATAAGAATGAACAATGCTAAAGGAATATCACGATTTCTCATAAGAATGAATGATTCTAAATGAATATAAAGATTTCTTATAAGAATGAACGATGCTAAAAGAATATAACGATTTCTCATAAGAATGAACGATTCTAAAGGAATATAACGATTTCTTATAAGAATGAACGATTCTAAAGGAATATAACGATTTCTTATAAGAATGAACGATTCTAAAGGAATATAACGATTTCTTATAAGAATAAACGATTTCTAAACGAAATTATTTTAAATTATTATTCTCGAATGATTTAGTCTTAAACATGCATAATAATATTATTCTCATAAATATTATTATTATAGGAAGTCATTTATAATTTATTAAAAGTTATTAATTTTCTAGGTGAGCATGATTGATATTTTATTTTAATAAATATTCTTTATAAAGGCCTATGACTAATATTTATTAAAATTCTAAAATAATTGTTATTTATAGTGGAAATAATTTTACAAATAATAAGAATTAAATAGAAATGGGCTTGGGAGCCAAAAGAGAATCTGATGGGCTTGGGAGTCAAAAGAAATGGGCACATTTTTTGATCACCTTACTCAGCCCATATGGAGGAGCAGCCTAATCCAAACTCTTTTCCTCTTCCTTCGTTGAAATCTTGTGGTTATTTCTAAAGATTTACCATGAAATGAAGAACTCGGGGCTAATCTCGTGACTGAATCTGCAAATTTTTCCAAACAAACAAAGTTAGACACGAAATGAAGAACTCGTGACTAGTCTCGTGGTTATTTCTGCAGATTTCTCACGAAATGAAGAACTCGTGGCTAATTTCGTGACTGTTTCTGCAAATTTTTCCAAACAAACAAAGTTAGACACGAAATGAAGAACTCGTGACTAGTCTCGTGGTCATTTATGCAGATTTCTCACGAAATAAAGAACTTATGGCTAATCTCGTGACTTTTATCGCAGATGTTTTTAAGCAAACTAAGTTAGACACGAAAATAAGAACTCGTGGCTAGTTTTGTGGTTATTTCTAAAAATTCTAACAAAATGAAGGAATATTTATGAGTCAATGATTCAAATTACCCACACAAATAACCACAAAACTAGCCATAAATATTATGTGGGTACTTAGCTCCAGATTTTGTCGTGAATATACACTCGAAACCTTTTTCGTGGCTAATTAGCTACTACACTAGAAATGAATCTAGCCGCACGAGACATTCGCGTCAATTTGGCCTAAACTTTAACCACGGGCATATTTTCATGACAATATGGCCAGAAATCTATAACCAAATTTAGCCGTGCGCTCTTTTCACGACGATTCAGCCTCAAAAATAGCCGCAACTGTATTTTTCATGGAAATATAACCATAAACGTAAATATTTGTGGTTAAACTTGTGGTCGTTGCCACCCAAATTAATCTCGACAATATTCGTGGCTAAATATTTTCTGGCTACAGACACGTTTTCCAGTAGTGAAATTCAAGTCAAATTTATTGAGTTTTATTGCCATACAAAAAAATATGGACTTCGTTAGGAAAAGAGGTGGGGCATAGAAAACTTGGACTCGAAGAAAGTAAAAGAAAGAGAGGCTGGTTTCTTCAAAACCTTGGACCTCACAAGGAAAAGAATCCAAGATGGGATAAGTGTTGGATATATTTGTAAACTTGAGACATTGTGCTTCTTGCGACTTGATTATCGATTCAAGAAAATTTTGTCGTGATTTGAGTTGTGTATTTTTCAAATTCACCTAGTGACTTGTTTTAAGAGAGCTTGCAATCGGAATTTGGTGACAACTTTTTGTATCAAGTTTTGGCATTCTCTTTTTTTGGTAGAAGGAGAGGCGGCACTCTCCGGCCACTCAAGGGGGCATTTTATTAATAACGAAAAAAGGGCTAAGTAGTCAGCAAAAGGGGGATATCCTGACCCCTTACATCATGAAGAAAACGTAAACTAATCCCCTCCAATGGGGAAAGCAATACATGACAGCCAATAGGAAAAGAAAAGGCAATAGATGCAAGGTTCATTGATTTGGCATTCTCTTGGCTCAAGGTTCATTGATTTGGTTGATATTATTGTGCCTTGTTTGTTTAAAGTTTCATTGGGTTGCTAACCTTCCTAGGAAAGATTGTCACCTTGGAGGAAAACATGCAAACTCTCCAACTCAATGATGCCGAGAGAGCTCAAGATAAAGAAGAAACCACAAGGCTCTTCCAAGCCTTAGAAGTCAAAGCGGAAGAGAAAATTAAGCAACAACTCAGTTTAGTCCAAACCAACAATAATCGTCAAGAAGATCAACATTCTCATGCTTCTCAAGACCCTAAGCCTCCTAAGGTGTGGCCTCAAATGTCCATTCCTAGGGGTGCATCAACTTCATATCTTCAATAATCTTCCATGCCATTTCACTCAACACTCGCTAAAACCTCCTATATACCCTATTTGGTGACTGCAAGAGCTGAACGAGGTATGGATGACTTTCTCCATTTAAATTCCCTTCATTTCCTACTATGCTTACTAACCATGCATGGAAAGGATCAAGAATACCGATCATGATGCCTTAGTGTAACAATTATGTTGTGTATTTAGGAGGAGTCTTAGCATATATTTGTGGTGGTTTTAGGTGCTTTAAAGACTATTTGTGGTGGTTTTAGAGCTAGATTGAAGACAAAATGAAGAATGGCGTTTTGGTGTTGGCGGCGACTGCCGCCGACCAGGCGGCGTCCGCCGCCTCTGACGGTCAGCGAGATCTCTTAGGCGCCACGTGTTATGTTGTGATTGGCTCTTCTATGTCAGCTTTATTCTGTGTATTATGCATTTTTGGATAGTCTTTTTACACCTAGTTTATATATTTGGTTATGAGAGTTGCACCTCTCATCAATCGATGTATCTATTATTTTCTTTCAGACTTTTGAGTTTTTAGCTTTTAATGGAGAACTAAGCCATTTTGCTTAGTCAGACAGTTTGAAGCATCGTTTGACTTTGAGTTGTGAGATTTCTACTCTTTATCTATTGCATGAAATTATTTTACTCTCTTAATTGAATTGTTTATTTGATTGATTTTAGCAATTTCTAGGGTTGTTGTTATTGCATCTCAATTGCTAGATCTAGAGAAATTACTGGTTGAGTTTCTTCTCTATTTCGTAGTAGCAAACTGTATTGCACTAGTATCTGGTTGTACTAGTCTATTGCAGAAGAGAGTTTAATTGCATTCTAGTATAAAAGCTGGTTGTTTTATGCTAGAATTGTATCCTGATTATATTCCTTTTCTTAATGCTACTTTTGAATTGAATCTTGAAGTTTTCAGGGTTATTCAATTAGTTAGGATTGATAGTATCTGGTTGTGCTATTAATTATCTTTGAAAAGGAATTGGAATTCCAATCTCATGCGATATTGAATGAAATCTGTGATCAACTTGTCATACGAACGTGGATCTCTGTTTGACAAAGTGTTTTCCCAAGTTGATAAAAACCCAAACTTTATTGTTTTGTTAAGTCTTGCATGCTTAATAGTTAGTTTATTTCATAAACCCCCTTTTACTTTAATTGTCATAAAATTCACATAAAAAGATAAATCTACCTCTCAGCGGATTTGACCCTTACTTCCCTAAGACTACAGTCTTTAGGTTTGTTAGGACTATTTTGCATAGCCGTGATTTGCACGACCAATTCATGCCTATCACTAACATACCATGTCCATACCCTCCAAGAGAGCAAGTCAAGGAAAGAGATACTCCTTTTCCTAGGTGACAATCACTAGCTCATAGAGGATATTATGAGGAAGAATATGAGAGGCCCCGTGGAAGATATCCAACTCATGGAGTGAAGCTTGAAGTTTAAAACATTGGAGGAACCACGAATGTAGAAGCATTCCTTGATTGGGTATCCAAGACCTAGGTCGTGTTTGACTTCTACAAGTACCGTGAAGCCTAGCAGGTTGCCATTGCTACCATTAAGTTGTGGATTTTGCTTATTATCGGTGGCTTGAATACAAAGAAGAAAGGCAGTACAAGGGTTAGCCGTCAAATACAACTTGAGAAGAACTCCAGGAAGCCCTTCATGATAGGTTTGCTCTTGTGGACTTATACCAAGATAATTCATGCCAAATTAGAGGACCCTTATATTTCGATCTAGACTTCGATTCCTTGGTGGGTATGTTATCTGTAAATTTGTCCATCGATTAACTACTGATCTTAAGTCTATTGTGAGCATGCAATAATTTATGAGAGGTACTACCATTGAGTAAGTCCTACACTACACTAATCATGTTTACAAGAATCTCCAACCAAGGAGGACACAAGTTTATAGATCTCGGTCTATGGTTCCTTTAATCCTTCCCCTCGGTGCCAAGAGCTAGGAACTGATCCTTCTCACACTCATCCAAGAAGAGAAGCCTCACAAGCTCCTCAAGGACAAAGATGGGAAGGAAAGAATAGTACAAGGGATCTCAAGTGTTTCAAGTGCTTAGGGCGCAACCACTTTGCCAAGGACTACACTACAAAGAAGCAAGTTCTCCTTAACACTTTAGGAGACTATTAATATGAAGAAGAGATATAAGAAAGAGAAGAGGAACATGATGAAGAAGAGGAAATTTATGTGGAAGCGACTACTGAAAATTGCTTTTTTGTCAAGAGAACCTTGGTGGCTAATGAGACTCAAAGTGTCCCTAATCAGCGTGAGACTATCTTTCACACTAGATGTCTTATCCAAGGTAAGGTATGTAGTATGATTATAGATGGTGGATCATGTAGTAATATCATTAATCAAGAAGTGGTTTTTCGGTTTAGTCTTCCTACTATTCATCATCACGTGCCTTATATTTTGTGTTGGTTAAGTTCTAACATTCCCCTTAAGGTGAAGGAACAAGATATCATTCAGTTTTCAATAGGTGGATATGAGGATGAAGTGGTTTGTGATATTTTTCCCATGATTGTTTGCCATCTTCTCTTGGGAAGACCTTGGCAATACAATCGAGGTGTAATTCATCAAGGAGTCTTCAACGAATATTCCTTTCATATGAATGGAAAGAGAATCACACTCCATCTTTTTTCTTTGCACGAAATCATGGTTGATTGTTGAGAGGGTTTCTTGACAACAAATAAATTTATAATCAAGACCCCGCTGAGTATAGCAGAGTCAGGTTCGTCCACAGGGAGAAAGTCAGTATCAAGTTTTGTAACTTATTACGCAATCAATCAATCAAAAGCAAGGAGTTTTTATCAAGGAAGAGAAATTCGAAGGTTTAGGATATCCCCACAACAACAATCATGCATACAAACGCTCATGAAACACATAGATCATGCTTTTATCACATAAAGGTGTCAACTTTCATCAACCTAAGCAAGTAAATCAACTAACTTTCGTTCAATTAATAAACTTACTATCTAATCTCTTCTACTTCAACTAGGATAGATCTGCTTTCGCTTCAAAACCTTAAATTGACTTTTCTGATTCAAGGTTTTCGCTTTCGCTTCAACTATGAATGAGAAATTCCAATCCACTTTTGTTTCAAGGAGTTAAGAACAAGAGAGAAGATTCATGCAATAAAAACAATAAAAACATGATCATAAACAAGCATGCACAACCATTGTTGGTTTTAACCCCAACCTTAGAGAGGAAGATTACTCACAAATCATAATTAAAAACAAAAAACTATATTAAATAAAAGGGAAAGCTTACAACTTTGAATCCAAGCTCGTCCCACCACGTCTCTAATCTGAGTAGTCCCAGACAGGGTCTACCACCGAGTAGAGGTCCGACGAGAGTCGGGGTGTTACACTTGTCAATAAAAAAAATTCAGTTTTTCGTCAATTTCATCTTTAATTACCTTTAAGTCTCATTCGTGAGCATCCGTTTATTTATGTAACGTTTATGTCAATTTCTGCATTTCTATAAGTTTTAATATCATTATAAAGCCTTGGGTGACTTTGGACGGTAAAGTCCGAGGTCACTGGAGGTAATACCAAGTGTTGCAAAATAGGGGTGTTACTGTCGGGGTTTTAATCCATTGACTTGTTTGTGTGGCCGCTCGCTTTTAGGGCCGTTTGTGTGGACAAATCCCTTAACCCCGCTTTTGCTTTAAAGGTTTCATTGTGAGTGCTATTTCGGTATTTGTTTGGTCTTCGGTTTGTTTGTCTTTTTTGCAGGTGGTACAGGTTTTTTGAAGATTGCGTGATGTGACTATGCTAAGGCCATCACATCGTGAAATAGTGTCGCGTGCATGTCTGGTTAGAAGGCCACGACTTGTGTGGTTCGTTGCTTGGATTGTGAGAGTGTTTTATGACATTTGGAAATTTTGGTTCTATTTTGCTATTTGTTAAAAAATTTCAAAAATGAAAATGTCAGTTTTACCCTTAGGTTTTTCTTTATAAGCCACTAGGGCTCTATTTTTCTAGTTAGACAAGAATTGATGAACACATCCCAATCTTTTGTTTCCTCTTAAGCACGTTTTTCCTTTGTTTTTTTCTTTCAATTTTCAGTTTAGATCTTGTGGATCGTGAGTCATATCGATCCAAGCCTGGAGCTTCGATCTAGGTGAGTCACATCCTAGCCCGAGCCTCCTAGTTCAAGTTAGATTCAAGATGAGTCATATCCTTGAGTTTTGCTTGTCCATATCCAATCTTCAATTCACCATCACCATCAAATTTCCCATCACTTTTAATCATCAACATCACCATCTCCTCCTCCTTCAAACTCGGATCCATAATCCCCTTCAAAAACAACATCAACACATGTCAAAATCTCTTCTCGGTGGATTCTGCGACGCCTCAGTAAAACTGACATAACTTTCGATCCACAAGAGATTTTGATCTCCAATTTTGAGGAATTAAAGAAGACTCGTAGATGTAACTCTGGGGTTTGGAATCACCCAATTTCAAGTCCAGACGAGGGAGATCTGCCCTCCTGAAGCCAGAATAGAAGTTCCTCCATCAAGATTGCTCAGGTCTTCTTAGGATTGCCTTGCACCGCTTACAACATCAAGATCCTTTCATCACGTGGTATCAGAGCGGTGATTACATTCCTTTTCTTTTGGAGGCCAAGAAAGATGTCTTTGTCATAGAGAATGCCACACCAAGGGAGCTAGAAGCCCTACCTCCATTGTTGAGCTCACAGGGTGATATGAGTGCACCTCTCAAGGAAGTTTCTTGCACTCCTCTATTCTATACTTATGACTATCTGTTGGTTGTGTCACATGCATTTGATAAAATAATTTCACTTTTCTTTCATGCATTTATGACATCTAGGACTAAGTACTCTTGCTTCCATTTTAGTTCTCTTGCCCAATACATTTTATCTAGGATGCATATACGTCATAGAATTCCATTGATGCCTACTTACATTCAATCTCTTCATTGCTTTATTATGAGATGTATCCATAAGAATAGGAAGAGAAGTGGTGTAGGTAGTGCATACTTTCTGGCCTATCATATTGAGATTGGAAATGTTATTCTTAACTTGACTTCTATAGATTGTACTTGCTTGTGTTTCCCTCGATGTGTCATTTGTTTTACAGGCTTTATAGATTCGATGACAAATCCTTTTAAAGGGGAGAAGGATGATGTTATTCCAGCTACCGAGTCATGTGTAATACCCGGATTTTCCGATAATAATCTTCATTCACTTCTAACCCTTCTTCGGTTCAAAAGACAATTAGGAACCAACTTGTTTAGTAAAAAGTTGGGCCGGCGGCCTTTGTGGCTCTTAAGCCCAATTCTTCTTGGATCAGCTCTTTTAACCTAACCCTACCCTAATTATCACTTTACCCTTTAGTTAATAAACCTAATCATCCAAGCCATATATAAGAGCCTCTGACCCCTTCTTCTTACGTGACCGTCAACCTTATCAAGTATCGTCTTCCTCCTCCTTCACCGAACCAATTCGCCGCCTTTACCCTTCCCTGTCGCCGTCGCTTTAATCTCCGCAGATTGTCGTCCGTTCGTGCTCGGTAGTTGCCGCGGTGCTTTTTCACGCAATCGAGAAAGGCGCCGACCTCGTGTCATAGTATCATGGATGAGTTTTTTTTTCTTTTTCATGTGTTGTGTCGGGTTAAGATTCATTATTGAGTTGGGCTATAATGATTTAGGGATATGTTTCTTCCAAAGATCTGACCTTATTTGTAAGAGTTCATATTCCCATCCAACCGATGTGTTTGTTTGATTTGTCTAGTTGGGGGTCGGGAATTGTGGTACGAGTTGAGAAATCTGAGCAGTTGTGGAATCAGTTCTGGTGATGGTGAAAATTCTATTGCTTAATTAATATCGTAAGTGTTCGATTAGTTTTATTAGAATTAATTAATTGAGATAAGATGGATAACCTAATAATTATATAGTATATAATTCGTAAGGAGTATATATAATTTTGCATGAGTTTGGTTGAAAGACTATTTATAATTGGGTATGTAGGTGTTGCTTTAGGTGTCAGTTAGTTTTGTTTAATTTGTATTGATTTAAGTAGTGTCGGCCGATTACTTATTTCCATATAATTAGACTTTTGTTAATTGGTAGGTTATTTTCTTATTTCGGTTATTGGGTAAATAGGGGGAATGAGTTGTAAGCTGGGATCGAGTTTAAATTGATTAATTAGTATGGTATTGGATAGTTAGTTGGGATCAAAACTCAAACGCATAATTGTTTGTTAATTAGGAAGTCTAGTTAGTAGGTTTAAACGGGTTAAACTTGGCATCATTATTAGCTAGTAGTTATTGGAAGAGTACGTAGTGGTTTAGTTAATTGGTTTAATTAATTATTTCCGATAATGTTTTGGGTGTTTATTATCGATCGAGGTTGATCTTTTGGGGGTTATACTATCGAAGAGTTCATCCTTTCAGGTAAGTCGTTTTCGACTTGCTCTGTTCTATTCTGCCTTGTTAGATTTTATGCCATGATTGTAAGATTGGTTTTGGGAACTAGTCCCGAAAATCTTTTTAAACTATTTGGAATTGCTTGTCGTGATGTGTGAAAAGTTGGTTTTAAATGTGTTTTATCGTCCAAAGTTTTTCGAACGTCTTCTCTGTGTTGGTACCGTTTCAGGCACGGACATCGTAGCTGATGGAGAGGAAGGGTTTCCTATGTATGGTCCGTGTGACAGAGAAACCGTGCCCCTTCAAAAGAAAATGCTATCTATTTGTTTTGGCAAGTGCTCCAGTGGAGGCTTATTCGGGGTTAGAAGAAAGAAGTGTTGTGATCGAGGAGTGGGAGGGCCTGCCTCCGCACTGTGGATTGGAATAAGAGATGGAGAATGAGTTATGTTGCTTTAATTTTTCGATTCTGTGTATGTGTGTTTGGCTTATGTGTGACTAACCGTCTAATTTAGGTATTGGCCTTTAGAGTTATGATTGTGATTGTGGATTCTGGTTGCTAACTATAGAACAACTGTTTTAAAACGTCTTACAATTTCCGCGTATTATCTAGCATGATAGATTAGTAGCTGACCCTTTGGGGATTATTTTTCCAGTTATAGGTATGTTACAGGAAACTGTGCAGGAGCCTTGGCCGGATGGTGGAGTGGATCGTTGACGCACGTGTCATTAGTTTGGGTTTTTCGGGTGTACTTCGAGAGGATTTATTAGTATTAATAGTTTTGTTGAATTATTTTAATTGTAATTTTTAAGTGTTGTTTGGAATATTTTGAGGAAAAATTCGGGAGGCGTTACTTGGTAATTTTTATGCATTCAGGCATTCAAACATGTTTTATATTCAGTTTTATAAATTTGAAAGTTGGATGTTTTATTTGTTTTCTCGTCGTGCCCACGTTGTAAGATCCTAAAGTTTTATTGTCAACCTACCTAAGTAGTACCTGGTAAGGTCTACAACCACGTAGCGTCCCGTCGAAAGACTGGGTGTTACATCATGGCCCCACGGTACCGTGCGAATCGGGGCGCCGTTCCACACGCTGATTTCTGACCTTGGAGCGCCTTGGATTTTGATGGATGGTACCAATTCTTCAGGAGCTTTTAAAGGCACTATGCTCCATGATTTGAGTGAAGATCTCAACCCTAATGACAAGTTCAATTTGCACGATAAACGAGGCTCTTCAATTGGAGAAATATCCAAGGCCAATGTTCGAGGCGCTAAGAAGCCAAGTCAAGGTACCACACCCTATCTGTAATAGTTGGGTTCATTATTTTTCTTCTAGGTCAAAAGAACTTCTTAGATTACAAGCAATCAAATTTCTTGTTTTACAAATAAACTCTTAAGAATGGATTCATTACTAATCCATTTTGAGAATCAAAACGGATTACATCCTTATTTCGGTTCTTCTTATATAATTTAAATCTATTATATTAATTTAATCAATTGGGTTTTCTTCTTACCTGAATAAGCAAATTATATATCTTCCATATGTATTTTTTTTCTATCCAAAGAAGACCTTATCTTTGCCCAACAAATTCGATCTTAACTAACTAATTGGATAGACACCTAATTAACCCTAAACCTAGCCTAATTTTTACTGGTACTCGCCACATTCCTCCTTCACAAATTACCAGATTCTCTTTGTGCAAGTCGCTCCTTCATCACTTTGGTAATTAATTGACCATTTCCTTCTCTGTTTTCATATTGAGCGGGGCGTCATCCGTCTTCATAAGGAGCCACCCTGTCCAGCGGAAACGGGTTGAGTTCGGGCTTCGTTGTTGCAATAATCGGAGACGAGTTCCCCGATTAATTTTTATACTATAATCTCCTTTACATGATAGTTAAGCTATTAATTAAATTTGGTTCATTAAGATGAGGGGACTGCGTTAACATTAGCTAATTATTATGAGTCATGGGTTAGTGTTGTTACGAATTGGTAAGAGTAACTATAGAAGGTTATGGTATTGAGTTGTAATTATTCGATCGGGACGACAAGAGAGTAGTTAGGCCGATTTTGTTAAAGGCTTTCAAGCATCAATCTAATCTTGTTAAAGGCGTGAGTGGTAGCGAGATTGGGTTGTGTCTGTTGGTTAATATCCCAGTAAAGAGTCATTTATTCTTTAATAAGGGTGGTAATTAATGAACTTCGGCAATAGTGGTACATGGTTTAGTTTCTGTTCGTGTGCTTTTACTGAGGATCTATAATATTTCCCTTGTTATATAAGAGTCGTTATAGTTACAAGTATGGTGCGCTAAATCATTAATTTAGTGTGCTCATTATTATGTTTAGGGAATTACTTTTATTCAAGTTGTTAGCCTTCTATTTCCGTCCCCGTTAAAGGATCCTTCGTTTCGAGGTAAGTCTTTTTCGACTTGCTCGGTTCTTTTCTGTCTTGTTAGATTTTGTGTCGTTATTGTAGGATTGGTTTTGGGAACTAGTCCCGAATATCTTGTTGAAATGTTTTGGACTTGCTTGTGTTGTGGTGTGCAAATTGGTTTTAAATGGGTTTTATCGGAAATAATTTTTTAACGTTTTCTCTGTGTTGTTACCGTTTCCGGCACGGCCATTGTAGATGGCGTAGAGGAAGAGTTGTCTATGTATGGTCCGTGTGACAGGGAAACCGCGCCCCTTCATAACGAAAAATATTGTCTATGTGTTTTGGAAAGTGCTCCAGTGTAGGCGTAGTCGGGGTTAGAAGGGAGATTGTGAAATAGAGTGAGAGGGCCTCCCTCTGCACTCGGTGCGGGGTTGAGCGCCTTGGAGGTTGGATTGCGAGATGGAGGAATGACATTGATGTAAAATTGTGTTTGTGAATGTGTATGTGGCTATGTGTGACTAACCAAAACTAATTTTGGTATTGGCCTTTAGAGTTATGAGTGCGTTTGTGGACTTGGATGTTGACCTTAGAAATGATTTTCAAACGTCTTGCAATTTTCGCATTCTTTCTAACTTGATAGATTAGTAGCTGACCCTTCGAGAAATATTTTTTAGTCCCAGGTATGAATCAAGGAACCGTGCAGGAACCGAGGCCAGATGGCGGGGCGGAGCGATGAAGTGCACGTGTCATAGTGTGGTCGGGTTTACTTTGGTTTCTTTTGTTGTATAGGGAGTTGAATTTATTGTTATGTTGGATTTAATAATATGTGATGTTTATTATTGTTATTAGGTTAATTTGTTATTAGTAGGGTTTTATCGGATTTGAATATTTATGTTTTCAGGTATACATGTATAACTTCTTTTTCCAAGTTTTACGAAATAAAAGGTTGGATGTTTTATTAAGTTTTCTCGTCGTGCCCGCGTTGCAAGATCCTAAAGTGTTGTTGTCAACCCACTTAGGTAGTACCTTGTAAGGTCTACTACTTTGTAGCGCCCTGTGGAAAGACGGGGTGTCACAAATTGGTATCAGAGCCAGGTTGACAACAGGGCACATGGAACTGACCAACAAGTGTACCCGAGGTCCAACTGAAAACCAAAACCGGCCGGTGTTTTCAAATGTTTTTAACGGGGGTAGACATGTTGCATATAGGGGGTAAGTGACACGCCGCGACTCCGCACCTCCAGTTGAAGGAGTTCAGGTATATAGTACTTTTAACCTTCTATTTTCTAAGTGTAAGTTTGATAGAAGCTAATTTCGTTCGTAGTGTTACAATTATTAGAGAAGTGTGAGGAAGTAACAAGAGTAGAATTGAAGTGTTGGGTTATGGTCTCCAAGAGTTTCGTAATACAGGTCATCGAGTAGTTAAATCTAGTGCAAGAGGAAGGTAGAAATGGTCGACATAGAAGAGAATGGAGCAAGATGGGGAAAAATCTAACCTAAGCATACAAGTTATTGAAATAGAAGTGGTCGCACTTCAACTTGGAACTTCAGCCGAAGAAAGGATGTTGATCGTTTTAGAAAGAGTCGAACATCCGACTTAAGAAGAATAACAAGGAGTTTGAAATGGAGGATAGAAGAGAATGTAGTTATTCACGACTGATCCCACTTACTTGGAGCAATTACAAGAAAGTGAGTTATGGGATAAGGCCAAGGAGATGACGTGGTTGGACCTCGCAGTGAGGATCTAGGAAGGCAGCAGAATAAAATGAGTTTGAGGCAATGTCTAGGTCAATTTTCACAAAGGAGGATGTGAGATCGAGCAGAGAAGGAATAAGTAATGAAGGGCTCGGTAGGGGCCCTGGGCCAATTTATCCACGAGGCCACTTTGTTAATGCATTGAGAAAAGGGATATGATATTAAGTCTGGTGACACCTAGCTAAGAAACCATACTATTCGTGGAAGTTGAGACTAAGAACATGAGAAAGATAAGGTAAGAAAACATGATTAGACAGTAAATTGTAGATGGAAGCAATTGAGGGAGACTTTGGTTAGGTCCATGCGAGACTAAAGCCTCACGTATAAACTAGGGGAGAGTAGTGACCACAATAACATAATTGTAGGGTAAAAGAGATAATGAGTGGAAGTGAAAACCTACTCAAGGCCACTGGAAAAAAAATGATGAAAATGAATGATGACATGGGACATGTTGAGCAAGTTCTATAGAGACGTGTAACTGGTTATGAAGTCCGTGAGAGACAGCAAATGGAGTATGGATAGAGATATTTGCGGTGTCTAAATTCCCTCGAAGAAGATTTGGACTAGTACTAAACCCATCTAGACGAAAGTATTAAGTAGTAAAGATGTTTTAAATAAGACCTTGACCACGAGGTTTAGAAGTTAATTAGTTGGGCTAAGACTCCATTGGATTGGCTTGTTAAGGTCGACAGTCGGAAACTTGGTGGTCAAGTTTGGCAATGGAACCCCATCTAGGAGGACCCTTAAGCAAGGATAACGGGAAGGTTAACAAGACCTAGGAGAGCTAAGGACGTTAGCAGAGATACGTTGAGATTTTAGCACTATGTCGCAAGTTGTGTTGGTCGAACCCGGAATTACAAGTTCGTCGGGAGTCAAGTGGCGCATACGGTCCCTAGTTACCTAATTGATGCGAACCATTAAGTATGTCTTATGAAGGACTAGCACGACCATCATTTTAACGAGAGGAGTAAATTCTGACAGTAACTTGGGGTCGAGGATCAGACCGATCAAGCGGATGTGCCTAGGCTAAACGTGGTGTTGGGGTGAGGACTTGGGAGATGGACATATTGGGGAAGAGATAGTCAAGTCAGGTACCCCTCCGCGAGAAGTTTTGTGGGATTCGTAAGGGAGAAGGTTGATGCAAGGGGAATGTGGAGGGCTTGGAAAAGTCTAAACTTTCCATAAGAATCAAGAACCGACTATTGCGAATTGATGACTAGGTGGGTCGACCACACTAAAATGTGGGACCTCCCAGTATTGGTTCAAAGGTCAACCTAGATCGAGTTAAGTGGGCATGAAGAGGATATTTTAAAGATGATTGCCTCATATGCGAACATTATGAGAAGTGTAAAGATACTATTAAGTTTAACTAACGCCCATTAGGGTGAGTGAAGTTTAGAATAAGAGCCTTAATAAGTATCCAGTCTCATGTTAGAGACTTTTATCGATAATATTTCATTGGCTTTTGAACGGAGGAGCAAGCATCTCATTTGAAGGCCACTTTGGGAGTTTGGTGATGCCAATTTTTTAGAACACTCATGAAGTTGATTTGGTAGCTAAGACCTCTATGGGTTATGAGAAATCTTGGTCGAGGAAGTAAAGATTAACTCCAAGAAAAAATTGGGGTGTTACAAGACAAGTGGTTGGTAGAGCTTTAACGAAAGCATGAAGATTTTGAGACTAATAGGATACCACTTATAAGGTGTATAGGCATTTTCTAGTCTGGACCATTTTTTGAAGAAAACAAGATGATCGCATGCATCAAGAGTTATCGAGAGAATTGCAACTGGAGTGACTAGAGTACCAAACCGCCTTTGACAAGAGATCTTATGGTTTATACAAGTGATAATGATGTTCTGAAGTTTGTACAATATAGAAAGAGACAGGTTAATCCTCTCGCATCTGGTGGGATAAAAACACATCTCTAGTTAGCGTAAGTTAAAGCTAGAGCAACCAGGAGGGCTTATGCTCGTGGGATCACACGGGTTGGAGGTTCGTTATCTTCTAGTATAGTAATTGGTATGGCCAATAGATCGACATATTATAGAGGAAAATTTTGAATTATTAGAATTCAAGAGATATCGTGGTGGAGAATGTAGTTAAAATACCAACGTGTTAGGTGGAGAAGATTCTCTATCCGTAAGACATTCGATTGATTTTTCGAAGGATGAAAGAGAGTGTTAAGACGAAAGTTAAAGATGTGCGAGTCGTGGCGATGAAAATTTTAGACATACAAGGTTGATTGCGGCTAGTAAGACCGAGACCCAAGGATAGATGACTTCTTACGATACTCAGGCTGAGTAGTAGACTTTCCTACATTAACAAATAAGAGGCATGAAAGATTAGGTGAAACTATTAAATTCTAGTATTAGAAGCCTGGTGCACAGTGATATAGTTCAGGCTAGTTAGGCACGAGATAACTCACCACAAACGGGAGAAATTGTTTCCATTTTAGAGCAAAAATAGGAGACATGCCAATGGATGATGACGATTTGGGAAATTAAGTTACATGGGCGTTAATACTTGGGTTTCAATTGAGAAGTTTTCCCACAAAATTAGTGAAACGTGATTAATAAACGACTAGTTATACTTCGGAGAGAAATGGGAGGTGACTAGTTGGTGCAGGCACCGAAGGAAGTGCTGAGAACATGTGTCATGGATTAGAGACAAAACGAGTCAAGGTACTTGAATATTAGTGGAGTTTGTGTGCTATAGCAGTAAGTGTTCCACGTTTAAGTTGGCATCTTACAAGCCCTTCATTAATCGGAGAGGTGGGACACCTCTACGCTGGGATGATCTATCAAATATGGTGGGAGAGACGCGTGAGAGGATTCAAGAGACTATTAGGGAGGTAGCTTTGCTCCATAAAGTGCATGTTAGATGCGCAGAGCTACGAAAAGTCTTGTGCACATAAGAGATGACGATCTTTAGAATTCGAGATAGGAGCACATGTTAGTGGAGAGTGTCGCCGACTTGCAAGGTCGATAGGTTGGGGGTGAAAGGGAAGCTCGGTCCCCGATATATCAAAATGTTTGAGATTTTGGAGAGAGAGGGCGAGGTAGCCTATAGTTTAGCGTTGTCACAAACTTTGGACAAAGTTCATCCAGTTTTTCACGTTTCGTAGCTGAAACAGTATGTCTTGAATCCTAGTCACAGACTCAACTATGAGGAGTTGGAGGTGGAACTAGATCACACCTTCCGGGAGCAGCCGTTGAAGATTTTGGACCGACGAATGAAGAAGCTGCAGAACAAGGAAATTGTTTTGGTGCCGATTTAGTGGTCTCGACAGGGAGTCAAGGAAACCACTTGGGAGATAGAGTCTAGGATTAGAGAGAGCTACCAGGAGCTCTACTTGGGTTAGTAGATGTATATGAGGGTAGGGCTAGCCGTTAGCGAGAGTGTAGATCTGTGTTTGGTTGTGTCACTGTCTTTTCCTCTTGATTTGATTGTTTGATCATTTGATTGTCGCTTTGTGTGGTTAGTAATGGTACTGTTTGTCTTTATCAATAATTTCGGTTCGAGGACGAACCCTTTTTTTAAGGGAGGGGTTTGTGAAACCTCGAGTTATAGTTTCCTTTGTTATAAAAGTTTCCGGATGAAACTTTCTTAAGGGGGGTAAAATGTAATAGTCGGGTTCGTTATTTTTCTTCTGGGTCAAAAGAATTTCTTAGATTACAAGCAATCAAATTTCTTGTTTTACAAATAAACTCTTAAGAATGGATTAATTACTAATCCATTTTGAGAATCAAAACGGATTACATCCTTATTTCGGTTCTTCTTATATAATTTAAATCTATTATATTAATTTAATCAATTGGGTTTTCTTCTTACCTGAATAAGCAAATTATATATCTTCCATATGTATTTTTTTTCTATCCAAAGAAGACCTTATCTTTGCCCAACAAATTCGATCTTAACTAACTAATTGGATAGACACCTAATTAACCCTAAACCTAGCCTAATTTTTACTGGTACTCGCCACATTCCTCCTTCACAAATTACCAGATTCTCTTTGTGCAAGTCGCTCCTTCATCACTCTGGTAATTAATTGACCATTGCCTTCTCTGTTTTCATATTGAGCGGGGCGTCATCCGTCTTCGTAAGGAGCCACCCTGTCCAGCGGAAAGGGGTTGAGTCCGAGGTTCGTAGTTGCAATAATCGGAGCCGAGTTCCCCGATTAATTTGTATACTATAATCTCCTTTACATGATAGTTAAGCTATTAATTAAATTTGTTTCATTAAGATGAGGGGGCTGCGTTAACATTAGGTAATTAGTATGAGTCATGGGTTAGTGTTGTTACGAATTGGTAAGAGTAACTATAGAAGGTTATGGTATTTAGTTGTAATTATTCGATCGGGACGACAAGAGAGTAGTTAGGCCGATTTTGTTAAAGGCTTTCAAGCATCAAACTAATCTTGTTGGAGGCGTGAGTGGTAGGGAGATTGGCTTGTGTTTGTTGGTTAATATCCCAGTAAAGATTCATTTATTCTTTAATAAGGGTGGTAATTAATGGATTTCGGCAATAGTGGTACATGGTTTAGTTTCTGTTCGTGTGCTTTTACTGGGGATCTATAATATTTCCCTTGTTATATAAGAGTCGTTATAGTTACAAGTATGGTTCGCTAAATGATTAATTTCGTGTGCTCATTATTATGTTTAGGGAATTACTTTTACTCAAGTTTTTAGCCTTCTATTTCCGTCCCCGTTAAAGGATCCTTCGTTTCGAGGTAAGTCGTTTTCGACTTGCTCGGTTCTTTCTGTCTTGTTAGATTTTGTGTCGTTATTGTAGGATTGGTTTTGGGAACTAGTCCCGAATATCTTGTTGAAATGTTTTGGACTTGCTTGTATTGTGGTGTGCAAATTGGTTTTAAATGGGTTTTATCGGAAATAAGTTTTTGAACGTTTTCTCTGTGTTGGTACCGTTTCCGGCACGGCCAATGTAGATGGCGTAGAGGAAGAGTTGTCTATGTATGGTCCGTGTGACAGGGAAAGTGTGCCCCTTCATAACGAAAAATATTATCTATGTGTTTTGGCAAGTGCTCCAGTGTAGGCTTAGTCGGGGTTAGAAGGGAGATTGTGAAATAGAGTGAGAGGGCCTCCCTCTGCACTCGGTGCGGGGTTGAGCGCCTTGGAGGTTGGATTGCGAGATGGAGGAATGGCATTGATGTAAAATTGTGTTTGTGAATGTGTATGTGGCTATGTGTGACTAACCAAAACTAATTTTGGTATTGGCCTTTAGAGTTATGAGTGCGTTTGTGGACTTGGATGTTGACCTTAGAAATGATTTTCAAACGTCTTGCAATTTTCGCATTCTTTCTAACTTGATAGATTAGTAGCTGACCCTTCGAGGAATATTTTTTAGTCCCAGGTATGAATCAAGGAACCGTGCAGGAACCGAGGCCAGATGGCGGGGCGGAGCGATGAAGTGCACGTGTCATAGTGTGGTCGGGTTTACTTTGGTTTCTTTTGTTGTATAGGGAGTTGAATTTATTGTTATGTTGGATTTAATAATATGTGATGTTTATTATTGTTATTAGGTTAATTTGTTATTAGTAGGGTTTTATCGGATTTGAATATTTATGTTTTCAGGTATACATGCATAACTTCTTTTTCCAAGTTTTACGAAATAAAAGGTTGGATGTTTTATTAAGTTTTCTCGTCGTGCCCGCGTTGCAAGATCCTAAAGTGTTGTTGTCAACCCACTTAGGTAGTACCTTGTAAGGTCTACTACTTTGTAGCGCCCTGTGGAAAGACGGGGTGTCACAAATTGGTATCAGAGCCAGGTTGACAACAGGGCACATGGAACTGACCAACAAGTGTACCCGAGGTCCAACTGAAAACCAAAACCGGCCGGTGTTTTCAAATGTTTTTAACGGGGGTAGACATGTTGCATATAGGGAGTAAGTGACACGCCGCGACTCCGCACCTCCAGTTGAAGGAGTTCAGGTATATAGTACTTTTAACCTTCTATTTTCTAAGTGTAAGTTTGATAGAAGCTAATTTCGTTCGTAGTGTTACAATTATTAGAGAAGTGTGAGGAAGTAACAAGAGTAGAATTGAATTGTTGGGTTATGGTCTCCAAGAGTTTCGTAATACAGGTCATCGAGTAGTTAAATCTAGTGCAAGAGGAAGGTAGAAATAGTCGACATAGAAGAGAATGGAGCAAGATGGGGTAAAATCTAACCTAAGCATACAAGTTAACGAAATAGAAGTGGTCGCACTTCAACTTGGAACTTCAGTCGAAGAAAGGATGTTGATCGTTTTAGAAAGAGCCGAACATCCGACTTAAGAAGAATAACAAGGAGTTTGAAATGGAGGATAGAAGAGAATGTAGTTATTCACGACTGATCCCACTTACTTGGAGCAATTACAAGAAAGTGAGTTATGGGATAAGGCCAAGGAGATGACGTGGTTGGACCACGCAGTGAGGATCTAGGAAGGCAGCAGAATAAAATGAGTTTGAGGCAATGTCTAGGTCAATTTTCACAAAGGAGGATGTGAGATCGAGCAGAGAAGGAATAAGTAATGAAGGGCTCGGTAGGGGCCCTGGGCCAATTTATCCACGAAGCCACTTTGTTAATGCATTGAGAAAAGGGATATGATATTAATTCTGGTGACACCTAGCTAAGAAACCATACTATTCGTGGAAGTTGAGACTAAGAACATGAGAAAGATAAGGTAAGAAAACATGATTAGACAGTAAATTGTAGATGGAAGCAATTGAGGGAGACTTTGGTTGGGTCCATGCGAGACTAAAGCCTCACGTATAAACTAGGGGAGAGTAGTGACCACAATAACATAATTGTAGGGTAAAAGAGATAATGAGTGGAAGTGAAAACCTACTCAAGGCCACTGGAAAAAAAATGATGAAAATGAATGATGACATGGGACATGTTGAGCAAGTTCTATAGAGACGTGTAACTGGTTATGAAGTCCGTGAGAGACAGCAAATGGAGTATGGATAGAGTTATTTGCGGTGTCTAAATTCCCTCGAAGAAGATTTGGACTAGTACTAAACCCATCTAGACGAAAGTATTAAGTAGTAAAGATGTTTTAAATAAGACCTTGACCACGAGGTTTAGAAGTTAATTAGTTGGGCTAAGACTCCATTGGATTGGCTTGTTAAGGTCGACAGTCGGAAACTTGGTGGTCAAGTTTGGGAATGGAACCCCATCTAGGAGGACCCTTAAGCAAGGATAACGGGAAGGTTAACAAGACCTAGGAGAGCTAAGGACGTTAGCAGAGATACGTTGAGATTTTAGCACTATGTCGCAAGTTGTGTTGGTCGAACCCGGAATTACAAGTTCGTCGGGAGTCAAGTGGCGCATACGGTCCCTAGTTACCTAATTGATGCGAACCATTAAGTATGTCTTATGAAGGACTAGCACGACCATCATTTTAACGAGAGGAGTAAATTCTGACAGTAACTTGGGGTCGAGGATCAGACTGATCAAGCGGATGTGCCTAGGATAAACGTGGTGTTGGGGTGAGGACTTGGGAGATGGACATATTGGGGAAGAGATAGTTAAGTCAGGTACCCCTCCGCGAGAAGTTTTGTGGGATTCGTAAGGGAGAAGGTTGATGCAAGGGGAATGTGGAGGGCTTGGAAAAGTCTAAACTTTCCATAAGAATCAAGAACCGACTATTGCGAATTGATGACTAGGTGGGTCGACCACACTAAAATGTGGGACCTCCCAGTATTGGTTCAAAGGTCAACCTAGATCGAGTTAAGTGGGCATGAAGAGGATATTTGAAAGATGATTGCCTCATATGCGAACATTATGAGAAGTGTAAAGATACTATTAAGTTTAACTAATGCCCATTAGGGTGAGTGAAGTTTAGAATAAGAGCCTTAATAGTATCCAGTCTCAATGTAGAGACTTTTATCGATAATATTTCATTGGCTTTTGAACGAAGGAGCAAGTATCTCATTTGAAGGCCACTTTGGGAGTTCGGTGATGCCAATTTTTTAGAACACTCATGAAGTTGATTTGGTAGCTAAGACCTCTATGGGTTATGAGAAATCTTGGTCGAGGAAGTAAAGATTAACTCCAAGAAAAAATTGGGGTGTTACAAGACAAGTGGTTGGTAGAGCTTTAACGAAAGCATGAAGATTTTGAGACTAATAGGATACCACTTATAAGGTGTATAGGAATTTTCTAGTCTGGACCATTTTTTGAAGAAAACAAGATGATCGCATGCATCAAGAGTTATCGAGAGAATTGCAACTGGAGTGACTAGAGTACCAAACCGCCTTTGACAAGAGATCTTATGGTTTATACAAGTGATAATGATGTTCTGAAGTTTTTACAATATAGAAAGAGACAGGTTAATCGTCTCGCATCTGGTGGGATAAAAACACATCTCTAGTTAGCGTAAGTTAAAGCTAGAGCAACCAGGAGGGCTTATGCTCGTGGGATCACACGGGTTGGAGGTTCGTTATCTTCTAGTATAGTAATTGGTATGGCCAATAGACCGACATATTATAGAGGAAAATTTTGAATTATTAGAATTCAAGAGATATCGTGGTGGAGAATGTAGTTAAAATACCAACGTGTTAGGTGGAGAAGATTCTCTATCCGTAAGACATTCGATTGATTTTTCGAAGGATAAAAGAGAGTGTTAAGACGAAAGTTAAAGATGTGCGAGTCGTGGCGATGAAAATTTTAGACATACAAGGTTGATTGCGGCTAGTAAGACCGAGACCCAAGGATAGATGACTTCTTACGATACTCAGGCTGAGTAGTAGACTTTCCTACATTAACAAGTAAGAGGCATTAAAGATTAGGTGAAACTATTAAATTCTAGTATTAGAAGCCTGGTGCACAGTGATATAGTTCAGGCTAGTTAGGCACGAGATAACTCACCACAAACGGGAGAAATTGTTTCCATTTTAGAGCAAAAATAGGAGACATGCCAATGGATGATGACGATTTGGGAAATCAAGTTACATGGGCGTCAATACTTGGGTTTCAATTGAGAAGTTTTCCCACGAAATTAGTGAAACGTGATTAATAAACGACTAGTTATACTTCGGAGAGAAATGGGAGGTGACTAGTTGGTGCAGGCACCGAAGGAAGTGCTGAGAACATGTGTCATGGATTAGAGACAAAACGAGTCAAGGTACTTGAATATTAGTGGAGTTTGTGTGCTATAGCAGTAAGTGTTCCACGTTTAAGTTGGCATCTTACAAGCCCTTCATTAATCGGAGAGGTGGGACACCTCTACGCTGGGATGATCTATCAAATATGGTGGGAGAGACGCGTGAGAGGATTCAAGAGACTATTAGGGAGGTAGCTTTGCTCCATAAAGTGCATGTTAGATGCGCAGAGCTACGAAAAGTCTTGTGCACATAAGAGATGACGATCTTTAGAATTAGAGATAGGAGCACATGTTGGTGGAGAGTGTCGCCGACTTGCAAGGTCGATAGGTTGGGGGTGAAAGGGAAGCTCGGTCCCCGATATATCAAAATGTTTGAGATTTTGGAGAGAGAGGGCGAGGTAGCCTATAGTTTAGCGTTGTCACCAACTTTGGACAAAGTTCATCCAGTTTTTCACGTTTCGTAGCTGAAACAGTATGTCTTGAATCCTAGTCACAGACTCAACTATGAGGAGTTGGAGGTGGAACTAGATCACACCTTCCGGGAGCAGCCGTTGAAGATTTTGGACCGACGAATGAAGAAGCTGCAGAACAAGGAAATTGTTTTGGTGCCGATTTAGTGGTCTCGACAGGGAGTCAAGGAAACCACTTGGGAGATAGAGTCTAGGATTAGAGAGAGCTACCAGGAGCTCTACTTGGGTTAGTAGATGTATATGAGGGTAGGGCTAGCCGTTAGCGAGAGTGTAGATCCGTGTTTGGTTGTGTGACTGTCTTTTCCTCTTGATTTGATTGTTTGATCATTTGATTGTCGCTTTGTGTGGTTAGTAATGGTACTGTTTGTCTTTATCAATAATTTCGGTTCGAGGACGAACCCTTTTTTTAAGGGAGAGGTTTGTGAAACCTCGAGTTATAGTTTCCTTTGTTATAAAAGTTTCCGGATGAAACTTTCTTAAGGGGGGTAAAATGTAATAGTCGGGTTCGTTATTTTTCTTCTGGGTCAAAAGAATTTCTTAGATTACAAGCAATCAAATTTCTTGTTTTACAAATAAACTCTTAAGAATGGATTAATTACTAATCCATTTTGAGAATCAAAACGGATTACATCCTTATTTCGGTTCTTCTTATATAATTTAAATCTATTATATTAATTTAATCAATTGGGTTTTCTTCTTAACTGAATAAGCAAATTATATATCTTCCATATATATTTTTTTTCTATCCAAAGAAGACCTTATCGTTGCCCAACAAATTCGATCTTAACTAACTAATTGGATAGACATCGGGTCACTCTTCCATTCACCGTTTCCTTCTTCTTCTTCAGAGGTCAACCTCGTGGCTTTGTTTTGGCCATCACATGTAACCGTGAGGGTCCGTCGAGCAAACGCTACCAGTTTGTCCTGACTACAAGGTCGCCAACCAGTTGGAATCGTGAGTGGCTGGAAATCACAGTTCGTTGCCGTACCGGTCGTGCGTTGAAGTCGGCGAGTCTCACCAGTGTCGGCGTTGTCACTACTGGCCAAGAGGATTGGTTTCGTTACTCCGGTAATTAATTGACCATTTCCTTTTCTGTTTTCATATTGAGCGGGGCGTCATCCGTCTTCGTAAGGAGCCACCCTGTCCAGCGGAAAGGGGTTGAGTCCGAGGTTCGTAGTTGCAATAATCGGAGCCGAGTTCCCCGATTAATTTGTATACTATAATCTCCTTTACATTATAGTTAAGCTATTAATTAAATTTGTTTCATTAAGATGCGGGGGCTGCGTTAACATTAGGTAATTAGTATGAGTCATGGGTTAGTGTTGTTACGAATTGGTAAGAGTAACTATAGAAGGTTATGGTATTTAGTTGTAATTATTCGATCGGGACGACAAGAGAGTAGTTAGGCCGATTTTGTTAAAGGCTTTCAAGCATCAAACTAATCTTGTTGGAGGCGTGAGTGGTAGGGAGATTGGCTTGTGTTTGTTGGTTAATATCCCAGTAAAGATTCATTTATTCTTTAATAAGGGTGGTAATTAATGGATTTCGGCAATAGTGGTACATGGTTTAGTTTCTGTTCGTGTGCTTTTACTGGGGATCTATAATATTTCCCTTGTTATATAAGAGTCGTTATAGTTACAAGTATGGTTCGCTAAATGATTAATTTCGTGTGCTCATTATTATGTTTAGGGAATTACTTTTACTCAAGTTTTTAGCCTTCTATTTCCGTCCCCGTTAAAGGATCCTTCGTTTCGAGGTAAGTCGTTTTCGACTTGCTCGGTTCTTTCTGTCTTGTTAGATTTTGTGCCGTTATTGTAGGATTGGTTTTGGGAACTAGTCCCGAATATCTTGTTGAAATGTTTTGGACTTGCTTGTGTTGTGGTGTGCAAATTGGTTTTAAATGGGTTTTATCGGAAATAAGTTTTTGAACGTTTTCTCTGTGTTGGTACCGTTTCCGGCACGGCCAATGTAGATGGCGTAGAGGAAGAGTTGTCTATGTATGGTCCGTGTGACAGGGAAAGCGTGCCCCTTCATAACGAAAAATATTATCTATGTGTTTTGGCAAGTGCTCCAGTGTAGGCTTAGCCGGGGTTAGAAGGGAGATTGTGAAATAGAGTGAGAGGGCCTCTCTCTGCACTCGGTGCGGGGTTGAGCGCCTTGGAGGTTGGATTGCGAGATGGAGGAATGGCATTGATGTAAAATTGTGTTTGTGAATGTGTATATAGCTATGTGTGACTAACCAAAACTAATTTTGGTATTGGCCTTTAGAGTTATGAGTGACAAGTGACTATTTTGCGGTTAAGGATAATCAGTTTGTTCTTGGTTTTATGGGGAGTTTTTTTGTAATTTCTCTAAGGTTGGTGGCTGATTAGGTGAACTGTGAAACCTAGGTTATATTTTCGTGCCAAGCCTCCACTTTCCCCCTTAGACTTGAACGAATTTGTGTTGCTTTTTTTCCCTTGTTTTTCAATCAAATTTCTTGTTTGTTTTTCTAAAAAAAAAAGGAAAAATGTGCTTAAGAGGAGACAAAAGATTGGGATGTGTTCATCAATTCTTGTCTAACTAGAAAACTAGAGCCCTAGTGGCTTATAAACAAAGACCTAAGGGTAAAACTGACATTTGCCTTTGGAAAAGTTTAACAAATGACAAAATAGAACCAAAATTTTCGAATGTCATAAAACACTCTCACAATCCAAGCAATGAACCACACAAGTCGTGGTCTTCTAACCAGACACGCACGCGTCACTATTTCACGATGTGATGGCCTTAGCATAGTCACATCATTGCGTTCATAGGATAAGGACTGACACATTTGGGAAGACAATCGTTAGCCGTGTTTGACCAAGTTATGTAGTAGTTGCCCTTTTGTAAAGGATGCCGAGAGAGAATGATATATGTAATAGAATGTAGATACTCATGTTTTATTCAATAAAGTCTGAACTGGTTATACATGTATCTTTGTTTATGTTAAACTCCTCTTGCTCTAGAGTTGTCGTCATGTATATATTCTCGTCTCTTGCATCTTTTGACTAGTCGTTGTGTGCACATCGTTTGCCTGATTGTAAGGCAAGGGCCTATGTTTCGGCCTGTAACGTCACAAAGCGTCCCTTGTTAGTTTTTGTAACATCGTTGTTGTTCCATGTGTGTAGGACAAGGTGAAAAATAAATTTAACAGAATGAAGTAACAGATAAATACCTTGTTCCGACTTGCTTATCAAAAGTGGTATAATTTTAGATTTGTCACGTTCCAGCTTCTTGGGACTGTCTTCCCATCATGGGAAACTAACTCATAATCTCCTTGTCCGACAACTTTTGTGATCTGGTAGGGTCCTTCCCAATTGGCTCCCAACTTGCCATCATTCAGTTCTTGGGTATTTTGGAAAACCTTTCTCAATACCCAATCACATACTTGAAATACTTTTGCTCTAACGTGTTTGTTGTAAATTCGAGCTACCCCCTGTCTATATGCCGCCATACGAATCGACGCTTCATCACGTAACTCATCAATAGTATCTAAATGATGGAAAAAATTAGACATATTTGACTCTTCGGTAGTGAGACCATATCGAGCCGTGGGCAAAGTTACTGCAACCGGTAACACGTCTTCACACCCATATACTAGAGAGAAAGGCGTATGCCTTGTAGCAGTCTTTGGAGTCGTCCGATCTGACCAGAGGATAAGGGGTAACTCGTCGGCCCATCTTCTTTTGGCCTCTTTAAGGCGTTTCTTCAAATTGTTGATGATTACCTTGTTACTGCCTCCACTTGACCATTGGTTGTAGGGTAACGCGGCATAGACATTACCAACTGAATGTTGTATTGCTGGCAAAATGATCTTGTTTTGTCGTTGATGAATTGGGACCCGTTGTCACATACTATGGTTGATGGTACTCCGAATCTACTTAGGACGTTTCTCTTTATGAAGGAGATAACCTGTGTGTCCTTTACTTCTTTGAAGGCTTCGACTTTGATCCATTTAGAGAAGTAGTCAGTCATGGCTAAGATGTAAACACGTTGTCCCGAGGCTGGAGGGCGTTTTCCTACGATATCTATTCCCCACTTCATGAATGGCAAAGGGGAAGTTTTAGGATGTAACAACTCTGGTGGCTGATGTGGTATAGGTCCGTGACGTTGGCACGCGTCACACTTCCGAGCAAACTCCACTGCGTCTTTGTTCATGGTGGGCCAATAGTATCTCATCCTACTTGTTGTACTTTTTCCTCCTTCATACATCGTGCGTATAATCCTGATGACATCCACTTGAACAAGATGTTATCTTTAGTGGAAAAAGTAAAAGCTTTTAACTCAAGTCATCAAGCTTCTTCTTTGTCCTCCAGTAGAATCCCATCTCGTAACCATCTTAGATAAGGGGTTACCCATGAAGTAGTTGCATCAGGATCCCGCACCTCGAACACGTCTGCTTCCTTGGTTATGGACGGTGCATCCAGATATACAAATGGTATCTTGTCATATTCTCTTGGGTCGATCGCGGATCCGAGATTTGCTAAGGCGTCCGCTTGTGTGTTAGCATCTCGAGGTACTTGCTCTATCTCAAAGTGCTTGAAGTTTGTAATAATTTTTTGGACTTTTTCTAAGTACGCCTTCATCTTCGAATCCCTGGAAACATATGAATTTGTGAATTGATTGACAATAAGCAATGAATCACATATTACCTCGATTTCTTGCACATTCAAGTCCTTGGCAATAAGCAACCCTGTTATGTGTGCCTCGTATTTTGCTTCGTTGTTGGTGGGGTTGAACGTACATCGAATAGCCTAGGCTATCATATCCCCTTGTCGCGACTTCAGAACTACCCCCAGCCCTACGCCTACTTGATTCGACGCCCCATCGGTGTGCATCATCCACTTGTCACTGCTCAGCGATCTTCCTACCTGTAATATTTCTTGATTTTCTTCTTCTGGAATGGTAGGAGTGAAGTCAGACACAAAATCTGCCAAGGCTTGAGATTTCAACATTGTTTTGTGGCTCGTAAGTGATATCACACTCGTTGAGGTGAATCAACCATCTCACTAGACGACCTGATAACTCCGATTTTGACATGATACTCTTCATTGGAAAGCTAGTCCTCACAATAATAGAATGACTTTCAAAATAGGGACGTAATTTTATAGAAGCCATTACCAGAGATAGTACGAGTTTCTCAACGGGTGAATACCTGGTTTCCGCATCAAGTGAAGGTTTACTCACATAATAGATGGGTAACTGGTTCCCGTCTTCTTCTTGAATCAAAATGGCGCTTACGGCTGCTTCTGTGACTGGCAAGTATATGTACAACACCTCTCATGGCTTGGGTTTGGAAAGTATCTGAGGGTGGGATAAATAACTCTGTAATTCTTTGAAGGCTTCTTCGTGTGCTTCTGTCCACTCGAATGACTTGTTTTTCTTCAAGATGTTGTAGAACAGCTTGTTCCTGTCTGAGGATCGGGATATGAAACGGTTGAGTGCTACTACTCGTCTTGTCAACTTCTGAACGTCTTTGAGACATCTTGGTCATTGTAACTCCATTATCGCCTTGATCTGATCTTGACTTGCCTCAATCCCTCTCTGCGTTACTATGTATCCGAGGAATTTACTTAATGTGACCCCAAAGAAACATTTGGTTGGGTTTAACTTCATTTTATAGCTCCGTAGAATTTGAAACGTGTCTTCCAAGTGCTGAAAGTGATCTTTCGCCTTCCAAGATTTGACTAACATGTCGTCAATGTACACCTCCATTGTATCCCCCAGTTTTTTCTGAAACATCTTATTAACCAATCTCTGATAAGTAGCACCTGCGATTTTTAGTCTGAAAGGCATAAATTTGTAACAATAAGTTCCTTGATTAGTTATGAATGCATTTTTTTCTTGGTCGTCAAGATGCATCATTATTTGATGGTATCCACTGAACGCGTCCATAAAAGTTAAAAGCTCATGTCCCGCCGTTGCATCCACCATCGCGTCAATATGAGGCAAGGGGAATGAATCTTTAGGACACGCTTTATTTAAATCGGTAAAATCGACGCAAACGCGCCACTTACCGTATTTCTTTTTCACAACAACTACATTCGCTTACCAATCGGGGTACTTTACTTCACTAATTTTACCAGACTCAAGTAAGGATTTTACCTCATCGTTTATTACCTGATTTCGTTCGGGTGCGCACTTACGCCTTTTCTGCTTGACTGGCGAAACCTTCTGATTGACGTTAAGAGCGCGTGTAATCATGTTAGGGTCAACTCCCACCATATCATCATTTGACCAAGCGAAACAATCATTGTAGGACCGTAAGAACTCCACTAATTGATCTCGTAAAGTGGGCTCCAAATCCGCCCCTATCTTGATTTTTCTAGATGGATTGAGTGGATCAAGGGCCACTTCTTCGAGTTCTGATGCTTCCGGCTTCACGTAGTAAGTGCGAGTCTTATAGTCCTTTAATTGTTATTCTGACGACTTCTTTTCTGCCTCGATCTACGGGTTTTTCGAAGTCGTTGCTCTCATGGTTACAGAGTAACATTCCCTTGCTATCTTTTGTTCCCCCTTGATTTCTTGTATCCCCCAGGGTGATGGGAATTTTACACATTGATGATAGGTTGAACAAATGGCCTTCATTTCGTGGTTCCAGGGCCTGCCCAAGATAACATTGAAAGGTGATGGGAAATCAAGTACTAGAAATTTTACCTGATAGTTTACCCCTCTTGCGATGGTTGGCAATGATATCCCCCAACGTGTTGCGCGATTCCCCACTGAAGCCTACCAAAGTCGTAGACTTCTTGATGATGATGTCCAAACTTAGGCCAAAACTGTACAAAGCATCCAGCATGAGCAAGTTAGTGGAACTTCCATTATCAACTAATACTCCTATAACGAGGAAGTTTGCTATTGTTAAGGAAATTATTAAACAATCATGGTGAACTTTCTCTTCTTCGATGTCATCAAAGGTAATGGGCATCACGTCGAGACCCCTTCGAGCAGAGATTTTGGGCTCTTCTTTCCAGGTGCTCCTTGCATTTCTCTTAGCTGCAAAGTAGGTTACACCACAGGTTTCGGACCCCCAATGATGACGTTAATTACTCTTGTATGCTTTGGGGGTGGTGGCGGACTGGCCTTCCCTTTGTTGTGCTCTAGTTGCTCCCTTGTTCTTTCTGATATTAAATCCTTGAGGTATCCCCTGCGTAGTAACTCGCTTACCTCTTTCCTCAACGCGATGCACTCTTCCGTTCGGTGGCCATGATCGAAGTGGAAATCACACCATCTGGATTTATCTTTTTGGTGTGAAGGTGTGTTACTTTTTCTTGGCCAATTGACAGTATCTCCCATGCCATTAAGTGTTCAGACTACTTCTCTCGCGTCTACGCGAAAGTTGTAGTATAGCTTGGGAGGCAACCTTGGGTCTTCATATCGCTCATTTTTGCCTAGTGAATGTCGCGTTCAAAGTTGTTTTGGTAGGAGACGGATTGGGGTATGGAACATATTTGGTCTCTCGCCTTCCTTGCCTACGCTCTAGTCGATGAGGACTGGTAGCTTTGACGGTGAAGAGGTCATCCTCTTCCAATCGCACATGTGCCAATGTTTTTACCTGTACCTCATCGAAATTTGAGCAAGGATATTTAGTTACTTCACGATAGAGATTAGGATTACTAGTCGAGATGCCTCTTCGGAATGCTTCCACAGCGGTAGCAGCATCGCATCCCTCTATGGTAACTAATTCCTCACTGTACCTGTTAAGAAAAGCTTTCAAGGATTCGCCGGTCTTTTGGACCATGCGATATAAGTCGCTTGAACGTTTTTTAGCATGTCGACTACTGGCGAACCTTATCCTGAACTTGTCGATTAACTCAGCGAAAGATGAAATGCTCCCCAGAGGTAAGTGAGAGTGCCAATTAAGTGCTGACCCAAATAACGTGTTACCGAACCAACAACACATAACAATATCCTTCATGTCAAAGGGAACTGTACTAATGTTCATAGCTTGTTTAAATGTAGCTACATGTTGGTCCGGATTTGTAATCCCTTCGTACTTAGGTATATCGGGGACGTGATATTTGCAAGATGTCTACCCTTGCGATGGCGGGTACGAAGGGAGAATCTGTATAACCATCCCTCCTTTCCACTGCTATCAGTTGGGGTGCCCCTAGGACCTGAGTTATTTGGTCCTCCAGAGCTTTGAGGCGTTCCCATAATTGGGTAACCTCAACATCTTTTCTAACAACCCTCAAAGAATTACCATTTACCTGATAGCCAGTCACTAGCCTAATATTGTCTGGTGTTGCAAGATTTGGGTCGTGAGCGACGCCATTCGTTGCTTTAGTAATGCTTTGACGCTTTGGTGCTGATTGTACCTAAGATCGAAGCAAATTACATTCATTAGTTAAAGTTTCAATTTGTCTCTCGTATATCTCGGTGAATTTGTCATGAGCTTCCTTTTGATTTTCTAAGTCTTTTTGAAGAGTGATCATGGATGCACGGAGTTCAGTGATAGTATCGGAGTCAACCGCTCCTCCTTGTTCTGTTGTCGTGGAAGTGGTAGGATTGCCATTTTCATTTCCAGAATCTTGCTCGACTCCGTCCACGTTTTCGGTTTGTTGGTTGTCTCCACCTTGATTGATTTCATTGTTCTCGGGATCCTCTACATGATTGTAAGTAGCATGAATGCCTTCCATCTTACGTAGATACATCTTAAGGTTCTTAGCGACTTCCTTTTGGCTAGGGCCCCACGGTGGGCGCCAATTGTTTTGGGCAGATTTACCATGCGAACGTGTTACCTACTAAAATGAGGGAGACCTAACAAAAAAGTTGTCGTACCGTGTTATAGCTAGTTAACAAGATGAAACTTTAGAAAGAAAGAAGTAGGAAGTAAGCGAAGTAGATAACGCGATGGATTTGTAATTGTTCTGATGCAAATTCCTTCTAGATTACGAGCAAGCAATTTAGATTAGAGAATAGTAATTTTGAACACAAAATGGTGGATCTCTTTGAGAGTGTTTCAGAATGCGAGCTTATATGAGTTTTTCGATGATCCCCCTTTCTTTCCCTTTGTGTGCTCTGTCTTTGTGACCATTGCCGTCGTTATGGAGCGCCAACAAATCCCGAAATTATCGTCAGTGTCATAAACATCGTGGCCGTTATCCGGAGATCTTCTAAAACCGTAATCTTTGCCATTACTTCCCTAATAACCATGATCTTCATAGCTCCACTCATATCTGTTAATGTTTGTCGTCATGGGCCTCGTATCCTTATATCCACAATTTAGGGCTTAATCTCGAGGGGCCCAACAATCAAGATTTGCCCAGAATCTTTCATTGCACAAATAATCAACAACACATCTTCTCCACTATAAAAAATTTGACAATCCCACAAGAAAAAGCCAAAAAGTATAATCAGTCTTACTTGTTAATTTTTTTCCCTAAATTTACCCTAAATTTGAACCCTAATTTCAACTCAAACTGCTAATGAATCAGATTGGAACTTAAAACTGAATTTATAACTCAAAAATTGAAGCCAAAATTGGTTGGAGGTCAAAGCCTCGTTGTCTCCTCAACTCCTCCCGAGAAGCCTTGTCCACCACTTGCGAATCATCGTCGTTCGGCGACCACCCGCGAATTCTCGTCGTCGTCTTTGGCATCCTCCCTTGTCGTGGTCGTCCCTTGTCAGACCCTCCCTCTCACCGCTCGTGATTGAATTTCAAGAACACTCTCACACGCTCGTGCTTGAATTCCCGGAGGCATCAGTCGTGAAATGTCGCTGACTACTTCTTCTCCTCCAATTTCCAAATGGCCGAAATACCACATGCAAATTTAAAAATGGAAGGATTTGACACTTGGGTATTTCAAAAACCTAAGTGGACATTTCAGTATTATAAAATACAAAACAAGTCATATATGTATATTTTTCATGGGTTCGCCTATGCATTATTAAACTAAACCCTTTTTTTCAACCCGGTTTTATTATTATCTCTCCCAGATTTTTTTTTAAAACTGGTTCTAAATAATTATTTTGGGGGCAAATTCTCCAAAACTATCAAGAAAAACATGTTTCTTTGGACATATACATATTCCAAACATATGATTCATATTTTTTTTTTTTTGAAAAGGTAAGGATTAGGAGACCCCCTACGGGGGGCGTTCTAGAGCATCCTTTCGGATGAGAGCTAAAAGCTCTGGGTTGTCCAACAGGAGGCTGGTAGAAATGTTGTGGCCCAACTTAGAGATTTTGTCGGCCACAGCGTTGCAGTCCCTATCCACGTGACGGACAGAGACATATCTGAATTGTTGTAATGATATCAGAATGTCTGCTATTAAGATTTCAATTTCCCATGGGCATCCTCCATTGTTATTAATGGCCTTAATTACAATGAGATTATCGCCTTCAATTTCTATGTTTTCTATTCCTAGTCTCTGTGCTTCCTTAATTCCTTCCCTAAGTGCAAGTGCTTCTGCTTTTAGGACCGAGATAGATCTTTATTTGTTTACTCCTAAACTTACCACTTCTGCTTTGTGATTTCTAATTACAAATCCTGAGGTTGCTAGACTAGAATTGAGTTTAGACCCATCAAAATTTAATTTCATGTGGTTATTTAGCGGTTTAGTCCAGCGGCCTTTTTTTCTTTTTCTTATCACCGATGTAGTTCTTGTTTGTTCTTTTTGTTTCTCTTCATCTTCTACCCATTTTTTTGATTTATCCCATTGAACAATTTGATTTTTTGTGTATTGTTCTAAATTTAGGATGAAATCATTGGGGGTTTGCTGGAAAACTAACTTATTCCTTTGATGCCAAATACACCACCAACATACCGCCAATTCTATGAATTCCTTTTTATCCATTGCTTTGATTAACTCGTTTAGGATCACTCCAGCAAATTTATTTTTTACATCACAATTTTTTATGATTGCCTCTGTTTTACAGTTAATTCCCTTTACTAATTTCTTTGTATGCGGGCATTCTATTAGCAGGTGTCCTATGTCCTCAAACATATGATTCACATTGAATATACAACAGATAACATCATACAAAATAATAAATTTCCATGAAAATAAAGCTGAGAAAGGAATAAAAAGCATGCACTCTAATGAATGATCATCCTCTTTAAAATTCGAATTCACCACATGCTACCTAGAAAAAAATAGGAAACCCTTAAAAAACCAACGATTTCTTTTGGATTAATTCAAATCCAATTTTATAAAATAAGTTTTGAAATAGAAAGATGTTTGTTGTAGCTGGCAGAATGAATAGTAGAGGATAATGGTGAGGGGAACGAGAAAATAATAGAACCCGGTTTGGAAAAAAAAAGGTGATGCTTAATATGGGTCATGCATAGCTGAACCCATGAAAAATATACATATATGTCATGTTTGTTGAGCTATATAAGGAAAAAATAAATTGTAGTATTAAAGATGAAGAAAGTCGGACCTTGAACTTCCATAGGATAATCAAGGCAAATTGAGTAGACCCCGAAGGAAAATCTCTTGAGTAGATCTCGAAGGGTAATCTCGTGAGTAGATCCTGTAGGATAATCTCATGGGTGTAGGCCACTAGGGCAATCACCACGACTATTTAAAACAAAATAAGTTGTCTTGGATAATGGAAAACGAATCGCTCGAGGTTCAAGCTTTCCTTCAACGATTATTGTCCCTATTCCATGCCGAGGGATATATGCATACTAGGGGTGTTCACGGGTCGGGTCGGGTCGACCCGCGACCCGAAATTGCGGGTGGGTCGACCCGCAAATTTTTTTGCCTTTGACCCGCGACCCAACTCCGCGGGTCGCGGGTCTAACGGGTCGGGTCGCGGGTCGACCCGCTTGACCCGTTTGACTAAGTCAATCGGGTCAAAACTAATTTTCTTACCTAAAAAAATTAATTTTTAACCTAAAATAATTAATTTTTAACCTAAAACATGTGTTTTTTTTTTAAATCCGTCGGGTTTACGGATCGACCCGTAAATCCATCAATTTTGTTATTAAAAAATAATTTATACATTAATAAAATTATAAAAAATATATATTTTTAAAAATATTGCGGGTCGCAGGTCGACCCGCAACCCGCGCGGGTTTGACCCGACCCGACCCGCGACCCGCAAAATAAAAAAATTCGACCCGCGATCCGACCCGCACGGGTCGCGGGTCGACCCGCAACCCGCAAATTGCGGGTCGGATCGGTGCCGGTCGCGGGCGACCCGACCCGTTGAACACCCCTAACGCATACCGTTGTTGGATAAGATGTTCCAATAAATAAACAATGGAAAGGATAGCAAATCCAATCCATCATATATACACATACCACATTCGAGTCGTATGATTCTTGCTTCATTTCCCTTTGAGAAAAACGCCCATGAATTATCCACTCTTAGTGTTTAATTTCGTGAGATACTCTCTCTTGATCTCTCCAAATTTTCACCAAAATTTGTGTCTACCAACAACCCTAGAAAAGATTCTCATACAAGCCCTTTTATAGACTATAGGTCGGCGATTTTCAATGGTTAAAAGAGGTTAAAGGTAGTTAAGAGAAGTTACCAAGAAGTGGAAAAGAAGTTGAAAGAATTTAGGAGGTTGTTTGGAAGTTAGTTATCCATAACCACCCCAACTTCCCTCTTTCTTATCCAATGGTATGGTCGGACATAGAGGCCCTCTTAGGCTCATTAAAAACGTCCATATTTGCCTTAGAAAAGGCCCAAGGAATGCTAAGCAAGGCCCACATATGTTGGCCCAAAATTGCTCCAAGCAAAGCCCAACATCATGCCCATTTGCAAGCCCATATAGCCAACCCACTTGGCCCACCATCAAGCCTACAGGGTCGGCCCAATTCAACCCAAGCCAAGCCTAAAGGGCTGGCCCACTACGGCCCACATGGGCTAGGTTAAAGCTAGCATAGCTAGGTACCAGCCTACCAGGCTAGCATTGAGCTAGGTCACCGAGATAGTGTAGCTGGCTTCTAGCTAGTGGAGCTGACTTCTAGCTAGTGGAGATGACTTCCAGCTAGTGGAGCTGACTTCCAACTAGTTGAGCTAGCTTGAGATGAATCTCAACTAGTTAAGTTGACTTCCAAACTATTTGAGCTGACTATAAGCTGGTTGAGCTGACTCCAAGCTAGTTCCTTGAGCTAGGAGCTAAGTTTATGGAGCTAACTTACAAGCTAGTTTCTAGCTTTCAAACTAAGTTCTATCTTTCGTATCTATGTACCAAGCTATTCTCAAGCTTAGTCCTTGTCAAGGACACTTTGCCAAGCTTTAAAGAAGCTCTCATTGATACAACCATTAATGCACAAAGCTTACATTTATATTCTCCTTGCTTAAAACCCACACGCCTAACTTGGTTGAGCTTTGTGACGAGTACTCGATGCCATGTGACAAGGCATAGGCGCGCCATAACCCGGCCTCACAGCTGCCAAGCAAAACACGTGCCATCTCAAGCACTAGGCGTGCCACAACCCAAGCATAGGCGCACCCTTACCGAGCACCGTGCCCGTGCCATGCCATGTAAGCACTCGGCACTTGTGAGTGCCCGTGCCTAGGCAGCGCACGTCTCGGAGTCATATTTAGCCACCCTTCCATATGGCCACTTCTTTTCCTCTTCCTTCCTCTAAAACACTTCATGAGCTATTATGTAGACCGATTTTCTCAATCGACGCTCCTATGTGATTCTTTTCTCACCTCATGCACACAATAGGGACCGATTACTTTCACAAATCACCAATGTTGTTTTGTATTTTATAATACTCAAATATCCACTTTGGTTTTTTAAATACCCAAGTGTCAAATCCTCTTATTTTAAATACCCATGTGGCATTTTAGCCATTTCCAAATGCATTTCTTTTGTTATGATTTTCTTTCTCTTTTTTCTTTTTTGAATTTCTTTTTCATTTTTTTAAAATGGAAATTATAAAAAAAATGGATGGAAAGTGTGTTTTGTTGAACTTTAGGTTACGGGGTATGATTGTACAAAGCAGAGGAACACCATTAGGAATAAACTAGTTATACCCGTCGTGGCATGCACGACTACGACTCGAATTAAGTATGAGCATATTTATTTTAATATAATGATACATAAAAGATAAAAATTTATACTCACATACCTACGATAGCTTTTAATTTTTAGAATCAAATAAATTTTGAATTTTTATAAATAAATAGAGAGAAAAATTATTTTAAAAAAATAAAGTAATATAAATAAAATTTGAAAATTTGAAAATAAATTTGGGCCAAAGTCAATGTGGTGGCTCAAAAAGATACAACTTTACTCACATACATTAAATTTTTTATCCAAAATTTAAATTTTCAAAAATCTTTTACATCATAAATGTATAAAAAGACATAGATAATGTAATTTTTTTAATCATCTTGTAATATTTTTTTATTTCTTTTATCATAATTTGATTTAAGAAAACTTTTATAGAAATAGATATATAAATAAAGATAATGTAATCAACTGATAATCAATTATATACTCAGAATCTATCCCAATATATACTATAGTTTATTTTATGTTAGATAAAATATTTTCAATATATATAAATTGTGAGAATGACATGTACAAAAAATCCTATGTGGCACATGGTAAAATCCAAAGTGGCAAATAACTTATATTGTGATAAAAAAAAACTTAAGTAAATTATTATATCAATAATTTTTACCAAATATTTAATGCTCTTATAGTTTATTTTATTTTAGATATAATCTTTTTTAAGTTAAATAAATTATCATATCAAATATTTAACATTAATACTTAAGATTTAACATTAGATAACATCTTTATTTTAGATAGAATCTTTCCTAGATTAATTTATCCTATTTCTATATTATCCTAAAATAATATCAACATTTATAAATTCTCAAAATAAAGAATCCTATGTGGCGAAATCCTAGGTGGCTTAATGTAGGAACGACACGTAGGAAAATCCTAGGTGGCGCAACCTGGTGGCTTTATTCCTTACGTCTTTTATATATATATACATAGATTTTTTCTTTGGACACCAAAAGAAAGTGCCAAGAACTCAAGGGCATCAAAAGGAATTTTCCATTTCTTTTTTAACTAGTTTACTCTCAGGGTTGTTTATTTTTATAATGAGATAAAAATACTATAAGGGATCTAAAATATCAAATAACCAAATAAATATATAATGAAAAATAATCTATATATAAATAACCATTATTAAATTGATTAAAATGTATTTCATACTAATTTAAATTGTAAAATTTTCTAATTTGTTATAACTTATTAAAAGTTGGTGGTTTGGATATGGTAAATGAATAATGAATGATAATTTTTCGGATGTGTAATTTAAGTGATATATTATGTGAAAATTATATTTTTTTACTATTAAATTGTATTGAACATTATGGAATATATTTTATGAAATTTTAATTAAAAAATTAAATGCATCAAATTAATAAGTTTTTTTTTAAAAATTTGACCTAAAAATATTATATAATTTAACTATCATATCTAATCAAAATTAAAATTAACTTAATTCTCATAGTTTAAATTTGTATCCCAAGCTCTAAATAATAAAGTACAAATTTGTAGTTGTTTCACCTTTTTATAGACCTGTCAATCGGGTCGGGTCGTGCGAGTTCGGGTTCGGTCATTTCGGGTTTGGGTTGAGTCGGGTTCGGATTGTTATGGGTCACGGGTTAAACCAGGTCGGGTCGATGCGAGTTTTCGGGCGGGTCAGGTTGACCAGTGGGTCAAAAACATAGAATTTTTTATGCTTATTAAAATAGATTTTTAATTAAATAATAATAAATAATTATAATATATTAAATTTTATGTATTTTAATAATAAAATATATTGTATTTTTTTTAAAATAATTTTTATACGTTTTATAAATATACTAATTCGGTCAACCCAACGGGTTTCGAGTTCTATTGGATTCGGTTAATTTCGGGTTTCGGGTTCAAATTATTGGATCTTGACCCTAAAATTATCGAGCGGGTTGGGTAAGGTTAGCGTGTTTGGTTAACTTTTGACGGCTCTACCTTTTTACCTACTTTAGTTGTAATTTTTCTTTTTACTTTTTATATTCAAAAAGTAAATGCATGGAGAACAAAGTACAATATAAACTAATTAATCTAAGCCAAAATGAAACCATATTAACAAATCAAAAAAAATTAAATATTACTCCGAAATAAAAATTTTATGTTATCTATTTAATTTATAGATATATTTTAAAAGAGGTTGATTCACATGAAAATGATGCTTAAACTATAAACAAAAGAGGATCCTTGGATTTGAGAAATGGATGGCTAAGATTAAAAGAGATAAGGGAAAATTGGTAATTTTGACAAAAAATTAAAAAATTACCATTTTTTATTTTTATTTTTTCGCTTGGTTTTGCTAAAATCATAATGTTTGACTTTTTAAATTATGTTCACATATTTTATGCTTATGTTCACACTATTATAAGACATGTTCAAATATTATAACCTTAACAGTTTAGAAATTTTATAATACGTTCACATATATTACAAGTGTGTTAACATATTAGTATTGTTTGTTCATGTTTTATGATTATATGTTCATGTCGTTTAAATCATCATACATGCGTTAAAATGCTTTAAATATTTTGTCAATTTCTTTTGTATTTTTTCGCTTGTTTTTGCCAAAAGCACGATGCTTTACATTTTACATTTTGTTCACATATTTTATACACATGTTCACATTATTACAAGGGTTGTTCACATATAACCACCTTTTAACTTCAGAAAATTTAGCATAGTTTTTTAATCGGATAACCCAAATTCATTTCTAATTTTCGTGATAAGGGCTATTATTTTCATTTAAATAAATACCATATTTTATAAATACAATCTACGATAAATATTAATTTTTATTTTGTAAAGGACACAATATTTCAATATATGAAAGATATTAAATATTTATTTGAGCATAATGATAATTTACTTATTTAAAATTCAAAAATACAAAAATGAATATATGAACTCGAAAAAATAATTAATGAAAGTATATCTAAAGTGCAAGAATGACTTATATAGATATTTTTTAAATGATATTTATATATAAAGAATAATATTAAAATAAGAATACGAAAAAATCATATTAGTTGATTGCAAAGATATAGTTAATCTTTAACGTTAAATGTTTGGAAAAAAAGATAGATTTTAAGAAAAGTGGAAATCAATATATAGACAATTAATAGATATTTATCAAATGTCATTGTCATCCTCATCGTTGAGCCCTCAACCCCGACAAGGAAACATGAGTGCTCGTTGTCCGCCGGCGTGTGTAGCAGGCGGACTCGCTGGTGGAGCAGATTTGCGCGAGTGTTCGCTGTCACTGGTGTGGGCAAAGAAGAGACGGGAGAGAGGAGGCGGAAAAACCAGAGAGAGGGAGTAAGGCGTCCTCGGGAGAAGCAGAGAGGCGGCCAATGAGAAAGAAGAAGAGGAAAAGGAGATTTGTTTTTCTCAATACCATCTACCCGATCTTATACACGGCAAACTACTCGGCCGAGTAATTTCCTGAATTCTAGCATCGATTTTTTTAAGCAAACTGAACTGAAAAGTAACAAACTAAAACAAACAAGCTTTGGGTTAGACTCCCAATCAATGCTAATTTAAGGTCGTTAGCTTGACCATTCACCTCTGTCAAGCATTCGGGTCAGAGGGTCAGTGGTACCCATCTCAATCGGATCAGGCTTCTTGTATGGCATCAGTCGAATTTTTCTGACTTTAAAATACCCCGAGTTCTTATTCCAAAGCTCAACAGAATTATCCCTAAGAACTTGATTCAGGAGGTATGTTTAGAACTTCTTGTGCTCTTGCTTCCCGGGAACATATTTGATTTATGATGATAGAGAATCACTTGAACCCCTGACTTGCATTCAACTTGTGCTCGGTCACCAACAACACTTCTTTTTTGGTTTTTCTTTCTACTCCGACCCTTGTTTTCTTGAATTGCTTCTACCTTGAGGTTTTGAATCTCTAATGTAGTTTTTGGTACCATTACTACATCAGACAATACATCATGAAGCTCAACCTGCATCTCAGGACAAGTATCTCTGATAGTCGGGGTAGCCTTTTGAAGCATGTCAAATTCATCAATCACTGGGTCCTCCTTGGTTACTTGGGTAGGCTCTCTTTTATCAATTTGTGGGTCGTTCCATTCTTTCTCACCCCTTAAAATTACAACAGTGCAATTTTTAATGTGTTGCACCTTTGGAGGCTCAATAGGTAACTCTGGACTGACCAACTGAGCAATTTGATCTTCTAGCAACTTATTTTGTGTAGTCAAAATACCAACTTGAGTCTTCAGAAGGTTTACTTCACTTTTAAGATTAGACAACTCTGCTACTTGACTTTCAATCACATCAATGGCGTTTCCAAATATGTTGATAAGATTCTGGAGCGATGTTGGTGGTGGTGTCACCCAACTAGGATTGTAGGAATTTGAAGAGGCCTCATTCACATTCCCCAAAGTTTTGTGACAACATGTATAATTATGATCTGCCGCTACACAAGACTCACAAAAGAGGTTAGAAGTATTTGGGTTTGAAAAACCCAAATTAGAATTTAAATAATCATACATATGAGTACTTGTATTCAATCTAGGAGAAAGAGAGGAAAAAGAACTTAACTCATACATACCTAAATAATCCATTTATTCTACTCTATTTATTAGCCTGAAATAAAAATAAAAAGATCAAAGCAAAAATACTAGATAAGAGATAACAGTCAATATTAACAAATTGGTCCCGGACAACGGCGCCAAAAACTTGATGCGGCCAAAACTAACCCGCAAACGAATGGGGTCAATTATAGTACCTCAAGTGTCGATCCCACAAGGACCAATGTAATACCAATTGGAACTCTACCAGTAAATTAGGTCAAAAATAAGGAATTGAGAAATCTATATCTAAGCCAACAAACTCTTATGCAAATAAGGATGATAAAATATATAGGATAGATGTGTCTAAGGTTAAGGATCACAACAAAAATGTTTCAATAAATAAAATCATACTTTGCCTGAACACTAACTATCTAAGGTAAACACTAACTCCTCTTGGACTAATAGTGCATGTACACAAACTCAACTAACAGTCGATGTCGCATAAAGAAAGTCTAATTTAGATCCTTAAAGCTCTTTAGAGACTAGGGATAAACAATCCTAGCATTCGATGTCGCGTTCCGCTAGAATCATTCAAACCCTAGAACTACTACGATAGTTAAAAATCACACAAGGGAAATTAAATTGTTGTCGGTTGTCGCATAGATAACTCTCAAGTTCAATACCTAGGGATCTAAAAAGAACCAATTTTTGGTACTTAACTTATCAGTATCCTATTATTGTTATCTCTTGTCGCTCTCAAACCCTAATGGGAATCCTATATGCAAAAACAAGTAGGGTAGAACGCAACCTAGGATCAAATATATTTCAGTTCAGGCAAAGAATATAGCTTTAAGGGAAATTTAGCGTGGTGACCTCAAAGTTTTGCAAATTCCGCATGGTACACGATGTTTTTTGGAATTCCGCGTGGTGACCTCGAGGTTTTGCAAATTCCGAGTGGTAGCCTCGAATTTTTATAAATGCTAAAAGTATTTAAAGTTTAGCCCAATTTTCTTACTTAATTGCATAAAATCACCTCTTTTTTAAAATAAAAACTACCTAATTTTATTACTTTTAGGAAAAAATTAAAAAAAAATTAAAATTTACAAATAAATAATGACACTACTATATATTATTATTTTAAAAAATCATCCCGTTTTTTAAAATCAACCTTTAGAATTTCTATCACCATTTTTATATTATCAAAAGCCCATGCAATATTTTTTTAAAAAAAATCAACCTTTTCTAACATGGCTAGGACTTAAATTTGATATTTTTTATATTATAAAAGGGATATTAATTAATATTTTTTTTAAAAAATGAGATTTTTTTAGATTAAAAATACTACAATAATACTCAGAAGATATAAATTTACACTCAAAAGTAAATTCATCGATATAAAAACAAAAATTAGGAATAAATAGATAATATAACACCCCATCTTTCCACAGGGCGCTACGTGGTAGTAGACCTTACCAAGTACTACTTAGATGGGTTGACAACATCACTTTAGGATCTTACAACGCGGGCACAGCGAGAAAACAAGTAAAACATCCAACTTTGAATTTATAAATATGAATAAAAAAATATGTTTGAATTCCCGAATGCATAAACAAAATTACCAAGTAACGCTTCCCGAATTTTTCTCAAAATATTCCAAACAACACTTAAAAATTACAATTAAAATAATTCAATAGAAGTAATAATAATAATAAATTCTCCCGAAGTACACTCGAAAAACCCAAACTAATGACACGTGCGTCAACGATCCACTCCACCATCCGACCAAGGCTCCTGCACGGTTTCCTGTAACATACCTATAACTGGAAAAATAATCCCCGAAGGGTCAGCTACTAATCTACCAAGCTAGATAATATGCGGAAATTATAAGACGTTTAAAAACAATTTTCTATAGTCAACAACCAGAATCCACAACCGCAACCATAACTCTAAAGGCCAATACCTAAATTAGACGTTTAGTCACACATAGACACATACACATTCACAAATACAATCCTTAACAATGCAATTCCTCCATCTCGAAATCCAACCTCCAAGGCGCTCAACCCCCGCCGAGTGCAGAGGCAGACCCTCTCACTCTACTTCACAATCTCTCTTCTAACCCCGAGTAAGCCTCCACTGGAGCACTTGCCAAAACACATAGATAATATTTTTTGTTTTGAAGGGGCACGGTTTCCCTGTCACACAGACCATACATAGAAAACTCTTCCTCTCCGCCAGCTACGATGGGGCGTGTCGGAAATGGTACCAACACAGAGAAAAAATTCCAAAATCTCTTTCCGATAAAATGCGTTCAAAACCATTTTACACACACAGCACACCAATAAGTTCAAAACAATTTAAAAAGGTACTCGGGACTAGTTCCCAAAACACGTCCTACAATAACGGTATACAATCTAACATAATAGAGAAGAACCAAGCAAGTCGAAGACGACTTACCTTAACACGAAGGGTCCTTTGAAGAAGACGGAATTAAGAGCATAAACGAAAGCGATCTTCTAATAGAATATTAACGCGTGAGATTAGATTAGATACGCTCTGAACCATACTAAATGACCCTTGGAACAAACACCACTAGTTTTACTAACCCTACTAATATAGCAACAACTTATAGATAAAACGCTATTCAGCCTAACTAATAAAACTTTGAAACCATAATTACCTATCTAAACATGTCATAATGTTATACTAATTAATTAAGATAACGAGCCCAAACTTCACTTTGTACGCCACTTTCTGCACGATCTCCCAACTAAACTAGCCTAACGAGCACAAACTTATTCTAATTAACTATACCGATCTACGTCCTAAAACAAGCCACCGACTAAAACCAAGGGAGGTTCATTGTAGTCCAATCACAGTAACACACTAGTTTATCTCAGCCTACAACCTCACCAGAAGTCCCGCCTACCTACGAGCCAAGCAAGAAGAACAAGGGAAGGTGCCCCATTCAGAAACTCACCGGAAGACGAACGCCGACGCTCTCACCTACTCTCGTTGGGGAGTTGCGCCGGAAAAGGAAAGCATAGGGGTGTACGGTAGGATGGGCAAAGAGCCGGTGTCCACACTCCACGCACAACTACACGGGGAGCCGATAACAGAAACGCACCGGACGACGTGGTTGGGGTGATGATGCGTGACGCCGATGTTGAACGTGCTCTCAATAGTGAACCGAGGCGGGCGATTCCAGGGACCCAAACGTGAGGATTGATTGGGTGAGAAAGGAGACCCAAAGGAAAGACCGATCGAGACGGCCGACGCTCAATGGAAAGGGTTTGGTTTGGCTAAAGACGAGATTGTTATAATGTGCCGATAATTCACGGAGAATAAGTAGGGTAATCTTTAGATTAAGGATTAATTAGTTGTAACAAACCAGATATCGTTAATGATAGAAGATATGATATGGTGCTTTACGGATAAGGATAAAAACTAGCTAGATTATAAGGCAAAATACATAAAAAGGATTTAGCGTATTTCCAACTTATTAAGAAAAAAAATACGAATTCGCTCTTATTTTGTCTTAATGATTTTCTAATAAATACGTTATTTTTATTTTTTTATATTAAATTAAAATACTATTTATTTAATAAATTAATTATTAAATCCATATAGTCGTACACGGCATAACGGGTATAATGAGTTCAACCTGTTTATGAAATATTGCCAAGGAAAAAGAGCAACGTAGATTATTTTATATTAATAATCTATGTTTATCTTCAATCTTAAACTTAATAATCTAGATTTAATTTATTTGATTTGATTTCAAAAACAAAATAATTTTTATACATATTATAGGCAATAAATTACTTACATTGAATTTTATATTATATTTTTTCTTTATTAATATGTTTTTTTTATAATATATCTAAAAAAATATCAAATTATAGTTGTGAAAGGTATGACAAGTATAACTAGTACTAAACCTAAAGCCAATATCTTGAATTTTTGATATAGCTAATCTAATATATATATTTATATGTCCATCCACGTGCTTCAATTCCGTATGCAACAGCCTCAATCACGTCAGCTACTAAATATGGGCCGGCCCATCTCCAATCCAATGTTACTCTCTCCAATATGGCCTACGTTCCAAAATATGCACAAGTATATGCCCATTTGTTGAAAAGTCAACATGTAAACTAAATCACCCTGCAAGCTATGGTCGGTCTTCCATTCTCATGCCATGGATTGTGGACTAGATTATTATTTGTGGGCCTTGATCAACTTTATGGATATTGGCAAATAATCTCGTATCACTTCTAAATTAGCCCTAAAAATACTTGAAATGCAAAAGAATATGATTGTAGATTCCGAATACATAAAAGAATAAAATAAATATAAAATATAAAAAATATGTATGAATTGACCTAAACTAATATGCAACTAAACCCCTAAAATATGACTAAATTAAGCGTTATCAAGTTGTATATGTGTAATTCTATTGATTTTTCCATCTGTTACGACTAAAAAACTAATTTCATGGTATCATTAAGAAACCATAGAATTTTACTGTTTGATTAGAATACTTGAATTTGAATCTCAATGTATTGCAAGAATGAATCTATGCTATTTACTTACAATGTAATCAAGCTGTTTTGATTTTAGTATGTAATATACAAATTGCTCTTAACTGTAGAGAATTTTACTCCCTCTGTTTCACAATATTTGATCTTAGACAAAATTTCACACATATTAAGGAAATTTTTTCCCCAAATTGCCCCTATTAAATACTCTATCTTTTTTCTCAATTACCATGAAATTTGGGGATATGTGTAATGTGGGGGTATATACAAGGGTATAAATGAAAATTTTTTTACATGAACAACGATTTTGAAACAAATAAAAAAGCTTTAAGAACAAGTATTGTGAAACAGAGGGAGTAGTACGTAATAATGTACATGATCATCATTGAGCTACAAATAGACCCTACCTTAAATTCCAAAGGTGTAGTGGTTTATAGTTTTTGTATGGCACTTTGGTCTATAACACTGGTTGATGATGACAATTGGTCGATGACACTTGTTTGATGACACTTTGAATGATGAGGTGTATTTGATTACACTTAAATAAAATATTTGCGATAACACTTGGTTGATGATAATTTGATTGATGACCATTTTGTATGACATTTTGTGTGATGATACATATTTGATGACACAAAAACAATTGTACGTGATGACACTTTTTTGATAAAACTTTCATTGATGACACAAAAAAATTATTCATGATGACACTTTGAGTGATGACACATATTTGATGACACTAAAAAGATTGTACGTGATGACACTCATTGATGACACTAAAAAAATTGTACGTAATGATGACATTTTGAGTGATAACACATATATCATGATACTTTGAATGATGACACAATTTGATTACACTTAAAATGTCCTCTAGTGTCATCAAATTTCATGGTCAATGGCTAGTCAATGTCGGTCAACGGTCATCAATAAAGGCCAATGTCGGTCAACGACCGAATCAACTTTGTTGACCAAGTCAACTCATGGAGGGAGGAGGTGGAGAGGGAGGGGGTGAGTTGTAGTGTTAACTCGTTACATGAAAAATAAAATGAGTTTATTTTACAAACATACAATTAGGTATTTATTTCTTGTTAGTTACTTAAATCACCCTTTTAAAAATGCACTCTGCACTCATTTAAGGGCAACAATGCAAATCACATAATTTAGAAGTTTGCTTTCAATAATATAAGCACCACTAGAGGTGTCCAAACTTGGTTAAGAAATCAAGTTTTAGGTTGATCAGATTATTCAAAACAGATTAACAATAAGTTTAACTATAATTATATCTTAGCTCAAAATTAATTATATTATATCACGTACGTAATTGCCAAAATAATGTGTAAAATTTTAATTAGTAAATTACTAATCACAAGTTGGTCTAGTGGTTTTCGTATTAGACCATATCAAGTTTAAATCCTCTTAGTGGCATGGACTTTTTAGAATGAAAAAGAAGGGAAAAGTTTAGGGACAAGAACCGAAAGTAGACAACAACCTATCTAAGTCCGAGGCGATTATAAAGACAACCATGGCATGAGAGCTGTACATGGAAATCATTTGGCTCTAAATTTTTTTCCTTATGTACCTAGATTAAAATGTGAACATATATTTGTGATGTAGTTGATTTGTGCTCTACTTTCACTTGGTGAGAATACAAGCTTGAGCAATGAAAGTCAAATTTGTTATGATATCGAATTGTGGCACGAATTATTAGGAAATTCATCACTGTTGGAAATAGGTCACGTTCTTTGACTCCAAGGTCAAATACCTATCTCAATTTTTAGGGAACGTGTACTTACAACTATTTGATTAATCAATTGCACAATCTTGTTTTAGCTGGGAAAAGTCCATATGAGATGCTTCATGGTAAAACTCCACCTTATGAACATCATAGGGTATTTGGTGCTTTGTGCTATATATGTTCATATTCAGGGTTGTAGGGGTGAAAATTTTGGTAGTAGTGGCCTCAATTGTGTGTTGGTTAGGTTAGGAACCTTTTAAAGAAAGGGTTAGCGGTTATATGATCAAGAAATCAAAGAGTTTTTGATCTCTCGAGTTGTTGTATTTTTTTAGACTACTTCCTTTTGCTTATGACTCTTGCGCTATGATTGATATGCCACCTCAAGTTTTGTTACATGATTTCTATGATGATGATGATGAGGTCGGTCCAGGCCAAGTCAGGGTCTTTGTTTCAATTAACGATGCTCAGTCAATGAAGTTAAACGATAGAGGCAATTTGGTGTCATTTCCATCACCGCCTCAACCTGTTTGGATGGTTTTGGACATGGCCATTGTCTTACGCAACTTTCTGTAAGGTTGGGATTTTGTGACCAACCTAGTGAGCCCTTCGCCGCGCTATACATCCCAGACAACATCTTTAGGAAATTGTTACCATCTTTTCTAATTTCCTGAATTATGATCGATATTCTTTTCAAAATTGTGGTTTCCTAGAAACTATTATAGAACACGTACCAAAGGTTGGCCTCCTTTCACTACATCTTGGGAAGAAAGCCCTAGGATGCAAATGGATCTAAAAGAATTATTTTGAATAAATTATTCTTAAAGGAAAAAGAAAACAATATTAATTTCTTAATATTCATTCATGTCTTTAATATGGATATTTACTTATTTTAATAAATAAAGAGATAGAGTAACATCACATAGAAATAATTTAAACTAAATGGATTATATCCACTTATATCGTTTTAGATTTATAAAAAGGAATAGTAATGTGAATCTTCTAATATTTAACAATATTTATATGATCAATCATATTTGGAAGGAATAAAAAAGAGATGAGAGGCGGTGAGATATTTATGAAATAAACAAGAAATGTGGGGGTAACTTTATAATTTTTTGAAAAGATAAAGCCACATGGAGGACATTTTTGCCACAAAATGAAAACGAGAGGGATCGTTCCGTAATTATCTCAAAACAAATCTCACTCGCGGTCAGTCTTCGCCACCGAAGGTAGAAGAAGGTCAAGCATTCAAGCCCGACCCAACTAGTACCAATTTTATTTAATTTCTTTCGGTTTTAAAAATAAATTAAAAATAATTTCAATTATAAAATTAGAATGCAAAATTGCATAAATTCAATTTAGTGTATGAGTAACTTTTGATAGAACTAACACTATAATTAGTATATGGGTAAGCTTGAGTTTGGTTTAAATGAAACAAACTCTTATCTTGAAGCGAATGAACTTTTCCAAGTTCGTAATGCACTTTTTTTATTTTGGAGTGCACTTTTTCGGAATTGCACTTTTCGTACTTTACAATGCACTTTTCGTACTTTTTATAGTGCACATTTTTAGATTGCACTTTTTAAATTTTGTAATGCACTTTTGGATGAAAAGTGCACTACGAATAAGGAAAAGTGCAGTTGTTTCACGTTTTAGGATAAGAGTTTGTTTCATTTGAACCAAACTCGAGTAAGCTTAACACAAATATATAATTATGCAAATAAAGTAGGTATGTGCTTATTAATCTGCATATTGTTGAAAGGGTATTCTTGACCAACAAATAAATTTATAAGATCAAGACCCCGCTGAGTATAGTAAAGTCAGGTTCGTCTACGGGAGAAAGTCAATATCAAGAAAGTTTAGGTTTTTATCAATAAGGAAGAAGATTCTAAGGTCTAGGTATCACCACAACCACAATTATGCATGCAATCGCTAATGAAACACAAAGATCATGCTTTTATCATATATAGTTATTAACTTTCATTAACTATGCAAGTAAATCAACCAAGTTTCGTTCAATTAATAAACTTGTCTATCTATCTCTTTTACTTCAATTAGGATTGATCAACTTTCATTTCAAAACCCTAATTGACTATTCTGATTCATAGTTTTCGCTTTCGCTTCAACTATGAACGAGAAATTCCTTTTCTACTTTCGTTTCACGGATTTAAGAATAAGAGGATAGATTTATGATGGAAACAATTAAAACATGATCAAAAGGCAAGCATACATAACCATTGTTGGGTTTAACCCCAACCTTAGAGAGAAGAGACTACTCACAATTCATAACTGAAAAGACAACTAAATTAAAGTAAAGTAAAAGCTTACAACCGAATCCACAACAAACCGTTCTTCCCACAAACTCCCACTCGTTCTTCTCTCCTCTCCTCTCTAAACTTGCTTCCCTAGATTGATACATAATTGGTGTCCCCTAAACTAAAGCTATACAAGGGTTTATATAGTAAAGGCTAAGCTATCCCTATGGAAATAAACCTTCTAAAAGATATATCCCCTAAGGAAACTATCTAAAAGCATAAAAATATGGGATAAAATTATTAATTGCACCAATTTTGATTGTCCCTACCGACACGAGGTGCCTCGGTACCGACCCTAGAACCCTTGGTACCGACCCCCACTAGCTTGTTAACTGCTTTGTAACTGAGAATGCCACCTCGGTAAAGGGTCGATACACCTTGATTTTAGCTCGATTCTTCATCCTTAGGTTTGGTAACGAGTCTCTTAACCTCCTTCATGGCTAAATCTTTTGATCTCATGTCTCTCTTGACTTCATTCCGCTCCATTCCTTAAGTGCTTTCCTCAGCTTTTCTCCTCTCCTCAAACATTCTCTAAATAGCTTCTAAAACCTACAAAAACACCACCAAAGCATATGTAGACTCCATATCTTAAGAAAATATGAAAAACTACACAAACGACTCTAAACAAAACACAAAACTAAAGAAAAAGACTCAAACACACAAAAACACGACTAAAAAAGCAGACATCAAAACACCCCATACTTAGACTTGCTTGTCCTCAAGCAATCACTAAACAAAAATCAAAACCAATAACACATCTATTAAGTAATAGCCCTTATCAAAAAGCAATTTCAGCACAAGTGAAAAATCGATAAGTGACTTAAACGCCACATCACACATATATGAGCAACTAATAAGCACAAGAAATCACATCCAACCTCATAAGGAATATTGTGTTTCACTCAGCTCTCATGTGTTTAGGCTTTTAAACATCTCTCTCCTCAATCCTATATACAAAAACTCATATATATTATTGGTAGTTATATTACCAATCTCTCTACAAATGATGTCAAAACAAGCTGAATTATCAAGAGAACTTAGGCTCAATCGAAAACTTCATAAAAGATTCCATTCGGCCGGGTTGTAATGGGGCTTGTTAATAACAATAACGCATGGAATTATTTTGGCTATGTGGTGCTAAAAATCTGGAAATCAAGACTCATAAACTTCTCCAACACAACTCACCAAAACTTCTCAAAAACAACATATCAAACTCACTTAAATATTAAACACACTCATCTCTTTTTCATTAATCCAAAATATCCCAACTAAGTCTCATGGAATATAGAAAGGAATTTTTGGCTTTTTATTTCTTATTCAAAAACTTTCTTTCTTTTTTTTTCTTCACTTTTTTTTTTTTTACTTTTTATGGGAGGGTCGGTACCGAATGCAGCTGTTTCTTTTTTTCTTCTCTTGTTCCTCCTTTTTCTTTGCTTTTTGCACTACTAAATGTGCATTCTTTTAAGCCAAAAATCCTTCTTTACAAACTTTGATCAACAATGAGACTCCTATTATACTCATCCCTCTCTTTGAACCAATACATCACACTCAACAAAATCAACCATAACCAAACTAAGTCCTAATCCCCGGAGAAGGTTAATCTTTCATCGGCTAGGGAACAATTTTGTGGATCTTAAAATAGGCTTAAAAGGCTCAAAAACAATGGCTTCAAAAAGAAAGGATAATGATAAGGTAGAAGGAATAATAAGACTAAATGAAAAATAAGTTCCCCATCATTTAATTCCACAAGTAATGAACTAGTATATCATATAGGCTTCGAGAAATAAGTAATCATGACAATATCAATAGATAATATGCAATAGGAGAGTAAAATTACACGAGAAAGTCAAGGCTAAAAATAAGCTCACAAGGTAACTTTTTGTTGATTGCAATTAACTTCTACCTAAAAGTCATATGTGTTCAATTACATCACAAGTTAAAAATTCACATAAAAATATTTCCATGAAAGACTCGGGCTAAACTATCCAAACATGTCAAAGGAATTACATGATTATGAAAGTAATTGTAATATCCGCGATATTCCAAGTTCTTTTTATAATATTTATTATCAATTATTTTATTTCTCTAATTTCTAGAAAATCAACTAAACTTCTATTATTTCTCTTTCTTTTGAAAGAGTTTATCAAGAGAATTAAAATAGATAAAAATGCAATAAAATAACTCGAGGGGTACCGATTAATAAGTGAGGTAAATTAATAAAAAGAGCATTAGATAAAAATAAGAAATTTATCTTATTTCATAAAATAGATTATACAAAGGCCTAGGAAATTAGTTTACAAGCCTTGCAAAAAGAATGCAAGAGCCGGGATTTGAACCCGAGATCTCTTGCACTCCAACCTCACACGCCCCTCGCCAAATCCCGCTAGACCATTACAATTTCTTGTTCACTTAGCCAACCATTATTCTCTTATAACAAATAAACTCTCTCTACCAACTTCAACATTAGACAAAGGTGTGATTGATGTACATTGATTTGAATGTTGGCCATTGCATGCCATTCTCACCTCCCTCTTGCTTGTTGACTACCACCTTATGACCTCACTTCTCATCACCATGGAAGAAGCACACTCTTGACCAATGCATGTACTTCTCCTCCTCCTCCATTGGTCCATCCACCATAGCCATGGATTGAGAGCTCCACCCAACTTGTCTACAAATACCCTCTTCCATGCACTCACTCAAGTCTTTGCTCTCTCTTCTACTCTTTCTAGCAAGAACACCTTCTCCTTCAAAGAAAAAAAAAATCAGCACCTTGCACATAAAAAATTCTCCATTCAAGTCCATAGAAAACACCACAAAATTCCCTCTTCTCCCTTTGGAGCTCCCGCCGGACCACCTCCCTACCCCGCCGGACGTCGCCGCCCCCTCCGTGCCACCGTCCGCCCACGCCGGAGCCGCCGTCGCTTCTGGTGGAGCCGCCTAAGACCGCCGGCCTCCTCCCCCCGCTCTCTTCTCCTACATTCCGTAATACTCCAAAAGTATAAAATTCTATCTTAAATCCTATTTATTTAAATTATGCTTTTATAAATTTATAAAGTTCTTATATGTTATTAGAAATTATTTTAGGAAAATAAGAAATAAAACTATGTTAGTAAGATCTTGTTAGTTAAAAGCTAGAAACAAGCTAGTTTACCTTGATAACTTAAGATATAAACAAATAGATAGAATTATATGGATTTTATTACATGCATGCCTCTTTCATAATATAAATAGTGGATTTTATGAAATAACTATAGCATACAAGATAATAACTATTATTGTCATCTTTGATCAAATAGGAATTTTAAAAGTTAATATGCATGCATGAAACAAAAAGATAAAATCATACTATATGACCTTAGAAATAAAAAGGTTTAGAAAATAAAACCATTACTATTTTTATATGAACTTAACAAAATCCCTAAGTTGATAAAAGTTGTTGCATGGCCTAATCTATAAAAGATATAGGATTTATAAAATTAAGGGAATAAATAAAACTACGAAAAGAAATATTTATTCAATAAAAATACGAACTTTAGCATAGCTTTATATATGGGAGTTATTACAAGATATCATCTATTATTAGGATAGAATAAAATAATATTTTACTAGCATATGAGTCTTGAATGTAAAATATGATAGAGATCAAGAGACTATAGTTTAACTTAGACCATGATTTCATGAAAAGATGCTAATATTAAATAAAATATTATCAGAGTCCTATATAAATATGTAGGATTATTAATGGGCTTCTAATGTAGAGATTTATGGAGAGACCTAAGTTTAAAATTAAATATATCAAGTATGACATTATAATAAAACTAGTATGTTTTATAACATAAAGTAGACTTGTTTGAAAAGAAAACCTTCTTATATAAGGTAGATATTAGTTTATAAATTAAAAATATTAAAATAATAGTTTATGATCATGAGGTGAGATATCAATAAGTGAGGAATATACCTTATACAAGACATGAGGATATTAAAGTATTTGATCAAGGATATTTTTATAAACATTATATTATAAAAAGATTCTATGAATAATATAAATAAAGATAGTGTAACAAATAGTAATATTAGTAAGTTACCTAATCAAGCAATTAGGAATTTCTATTTTTTTGGAAACTTCCAAGTGGAGGAACTATGAGTATGATATTTTAAGTAATAAGAATTATGAAAGTAAATACAATTCTTTTAAAAGAATTAATTTAATAATTATTTTAATAAAGATTTTTCGGAATAATAAGGATATTACCAAAACTAAAATAATAATAAAGGAATATTATTATTTTAGGAAAATGACTCTCTAAATTATTATTATAATAATTTAGAAACTTAAACCCTCTTATAAATAGTATAAGAGGTAATTCGAACTCTAGAAAGAAAATCGTGTTTTGAGCTTTTTCGTAAATTCCATATCATTAGGTCGGAATTCTCGCTCATAGTAGGAACTCGCCTAATTTTCGTCAAAGCTCGTTGCCAAACTCGTTACGCTAAGGCAAGTGGAATTTCCCCTTGTGCTCTTTTATATCCGTCTTTATGATATCTCTCGATGTTGGGAACTTCTTGTATGCTTAATAAAAAGGAACCTAGGAAATATCGATTGCTAGAAATTGACGACCCTTGTTAGTATAGTAGATATTATATTCCTTGCTAGGATTATATTTGCTAGTGTGTGTACTCTTGATTGATTGCAAATCTCGTTCAGAGATTTGATTTGAATAAACTAGAAAGGGGTGCGAGTTAGTCGACACCTCTATATAATCTTACTAAGTCGTACATCCATACGACTTTCGGGATCATGATCTCCATCCGCTCCGATTGCAAGGAGGGATTGAGCGCACTCTAGCTAAGTGCAGGAGAATTGATGTTCTCCTTCGGGTGGCTCGGTTTATCCGTGTCCCACCACTCTCTCTTGTAAAAGTCATCAACAAGATTGAATATTTTCATCACTAATTAAGATAAGTGCGTATGCACATTTAAGATATCAAAACCGGACCGGTCTCAAATGATCGTTCCGGCTCTCGGTCTGCCCAAAAGCACGAGAGGTTTTCACTTGTATGAATTAATAAATGTTCCCAACATCCTATCGAAATCTTAAGGAAGACTACAATCTAGTAGTACTTCTCTTGCTCATCAAGCTATTCCTTTTGGATATGCTATCGTTATTGTTCGTATCTTAGCTCCACATAATCAAGCCCATCGTAAACACAACCCTCTTTTCTCTCATTACACCGATAAGTTGCAATTACCAAATTACCCTCGGGAAGTTCTATTCCCGCTTGCTTAGTCTCTTAGACTAATTCTTCTTTTCCGCATGTTTGCCTGGCATTCTATCGCCCCTTGCTAATTATGTCAGAATCTAGGAATCCCCATAAGGCGTGAAGTGAAGTGAAGTGAAGACGAAGGAAGAACAAGGATTTTCAAGATGTACTTCGTTCATCATTTTGTTTTAGTTTCAATATGTTTCAAGGACAAGTTAGCTTCGCATTAAATTTCCGAACAACTTTATGTTTGAAAACAATGTAAGATGTTTTGTAAGAACCAAGTCTCCCTCGGGAGCACCTTTTCTTATTATGTAACATGTTTTTATTCCGCATTTAATTGTTCTATATCATTCTAAAAGCCTTGGGTGACTTTAGACGGTAAAGTCTGAGGTCACTGGCGGTAATACCCAGTGTTGTAAAATAGGGGTGTTACAGGAATTTCTATCATATAACTACTGAGATAAAGTATCATCCGTCCTAAAATCTTTTTTTAGAAGAAAGCAACTAAAAGCACTTAAACATAATAAGAAAGAACATCAAAACAGAACATGAAAAACACACAAACATAACAAGAGTTTTCTTTTCCTCCCCTACCCCACACTCAAACCTAACAGTGTCCCCATTATTTAAAGACATAAAAAATATAAGGAGGAAAAAGGAAAATGAAACTTACAAAATAAAACTGAAGTTGTCGAAGTAGATATGTGATCACTGAGGGGTTTGAAGTTTTTTCCGGATTTCCTGTAGATGTCGGTACCGACCTTGTGAGGGTCGTTATCGAACCTAACTTCTTGTACACTGCTTTTTCTTCGTTGTTGCATTTGTACCGATTGTCATTGATTTGTTGTTTTCTTTCTTTCTTTTGTAGCACTTCTTCTTCTTTTTTGTACCCGTGTCACTTTATAAAAACATCTAGCCCTACTACACTAATCGAACCTAAAAACAAGTTAAAAGAAAGCTAGCAATAAGATCTAAGAAAGGAAAAACTAAAAGCGGGTTGCCTCCCGTAAGCGCTATGTTTAACGTCGTTAGCACAACGAACTTACCTTGGTTGTAAGGTAGCTTTCATCCAACCTTGTAGGGATCAGGAGAAACCCCATACTTAGTCGAAAAAGCTTCAAAGCCTCTCTCCAAGAGATGTGGTCCTCGATCATTAATAAGTATGCTCGGATCTCCTACAATAGGGTTAGTAAAGTCCGCCAACCAAGGGGGCTTTGACTCTTTCATAGCATGTATAGTAGGAGGAGATGTACAAAAAGGATGAATGAAAGGAGCACAATCACAATGGGTCATATTAGAGTAAGAAGAGTCGCCTTTGTCTCATAGAGGAGGTCTTGTTACTGAAGCAATGTGGGTCGTTACCGACCTATCTGGGTCAAGAAGTACCTTGGTAACAGTCCTAATTTCACATCCAACATCGTGTTTGTCCCTTAGAGATGGGTTGTTACCGACCCATGGGGGGTCCGTAGGCTCCTCGATAGGAACGTCCTTGAACTTACTTGGGTCGGTAAGCCCTTCGGTACTACTTTTAGTGACCTCGTTCAACATGAAGTGATCTTCTGTGTGGGAGTCCTTGATCGGCTCAGCATTACTAGGCTCCGATTGTAGCATCTTAATCTCTACAACAGCTGTCTCATTAGCCGCGGGATTGAAACGGAACTCGACCTTCTCCTCCCCAATATCAAAGGATAGGAGTCCCTTCTTAACATCAACTCATGCACATGTTGTTGCTAAACGTGGTCTCCCAAGTATGATAGGCACTACGGGGTCTTCTGGCATCTCCATTACAATGAAGTCGTTGGGGACGAAGAATTTGCCTACTTGGATAGGAATGTCTTCCACTACCCCAGTTGCCTTTACACAGGATCTGTCTGCCATATACAACCTCATATTGATTGGTTCTTATGGTCCCATATTGGCTTTGGACTAGATAGAGAGGGGTAGTAGACTGGCACTGGCACCTAAATCACATAACACTTTGAAACGGTGAGTTCCAATTCCAATCTTAATAGCAAACTTACTTGGATTGTCTAGCTTTTCAGGGAGCTTTAAAGATCGGACCTAGTCAGTTAGCTCGGAAATTGATTTCTTGCTTAAGATCTCTTTTAAAAATTTAGTATAAGCAGGCATGTCATTAAGGGCCTCAACAAATGGAATGGAAATATTTAAGCCCTGAAGTAGCTTAACAAAACACCTAAACTTCCCTTTTGTGGAGTCCTTGGACTTTTTAGAGGGGAAAGGAGGAGTCTTTGCCGGACTTGGAACCAAGGTGGGCTCGATTTGTGGCTTTACAGTCTCGACAAGAGGGTCGGTCGGTATAGGAGAGGGTCGGTAGGGACCTCATAACTGAGAGGGGGGTCGGTTGAGAAGACTTGTTGGTGATTTGTGTCAAGTCATCAACTCCCTATTGGAGCGTGTTGAGGTTTTAGAGTCATATTGGGAATGTCGACATGGTGTGTTGACATATATGACTTTCCATGGTTTAATTGTTATCATAAGATCCAATAGGTTGATCGCACACCACCACCGAGACGAGGAACCTCGTATGCACCGTTGCATGGAAAAGGCGCGCCTTGGCATAGGCGTCGCTCGGTGTAACGGCGTGGTGCAAGCGCGGAGCTCGTCGAGGACTTCGGTTTTTGAGGTTCGAGGCTCGGCATTGGGTGTGGCGCGCCTCGGAGCGATCTTGAGGTTCAACTCAAGGCTGCAAGGGCGCGCCTAGGTGGTGCGATGGCACGGTGGAGCTAGGGACGCGGTTGCGAGGCTGCGGTGGAGCTCTCGGCGCGCCTATGGCACTTGTCCGAGGCGTCAAGCATGAATTGTGAGGCTAAGGTATGGTTTTGAGCTTATACATTGAGTCTTATAACTTTGTGCATGTTCTAAGATGAATTAGGAAGCTTCTCTAAGCTTGGTAGATGCTTTGAGCAAGAACCAAAGCTTGAGTTTAGCTTGGCACATAGTTAAATATGCTAGAAAGAAGTTTACAAGCTTCATACTAGCTTAGAGTGAACTCTAGGAGCTTCGACAAGCTCAAGACTCATTGTACATGCTTTATAAGAAGCTCATGTAGCTTGGAAGTAGCTCATGGAAGCTCAATGTAGCTCACACTAGCTCAAGTTAGCTCAACTAGCTAGAAATTCAGCTCAACCTAGCTCACACTAGCTCACGCCAGCTCAACTCACTATAAGCTAGCTCATGGAGCTAAGGGGTAGTGACACTCCTAGGTGACCTAGCTTGGCACCTAGCTATGCTATCTAGGTGTTGGGGCTGGTGGGTCGGCCCAAGGGGCGCGCCTGGTGGGCTGGTGGGCCGCACATGCACACGCATGGCATGGGCTGTTGGCCTTGCCATTTGGGCCGTGTACATGGGCCAATGGATTGGAATTTTGGAATTCTTGTTGGGCCTTTTATTGGCTGAAATGGAGAAGCATTTGGAGTCCATGGGGGATGAATATAGACGCCCCTTTGATAATGATAAGGAGAGAGGAATGGAAGTTATAACAAACTCCCTAAATTCACTCTCATCCACTCATTTGTGTAACCGCTTGTAACCGCCACTTATGGCAGTTATTGGACAGATTTGGGACGCCTATATAAGGGGCAAATTGTCAGCCATTTGATGGTAAGAAAGAGACAAGAAAATCAGTCCATTGTCCTACACAAAATCGGTGAGAAAAACACAAGTAGTCGAGTTAGACTAGGCGGTGTTTTGAGTGGATTTTCACGAGTGTTTCAAGCACGAACGTGGGCATCATGGATGGATCTTCAAGCATGAAGAAAGAACCTCAAGAGACGTTGGATGGGCAGTATGTTCAAGTGAAGGACAAACCCCAAACGTCCATGGAAGACGACTTCGTTCAAGTGAAGAGCGAAGAGGAATCGATGGACTTGAACAAGGTACGCTTGTCTTCAATGGTTGTGTCTTGCCAACACTTCCATTGGTTCATTTAATTACGTTTTATCCCACAGCGGTATTGCACAACCCTTGGCATGGAATAGGGGCAATATACGTTGAAGGAAAGATCGATCTAATCGTTCGACTCGTAGTCTTATATCCAAGTCAATTACTTAACATGAATAAGGTGTCGATGGTGATTGCCTTCATGGCCTACACCCACGAGACTATCCTTAATTGGATCTACTCGTCATGCCTTGATTATCCGTTGGATCTACAAGGATCGACTTCCTTCAACAAGTTAAAGCAAACATATTAAAACGATTGCATGCAAACCCTATTTGGTTAAACAACCACGAAAACCAACAAGACTTACCTGGCTTGGAGGGGTCGTTAACGACCCTGGGAGGGTCGGTAGCAATGTCAACTGGGGCTTCCTCTTCACCGCCGCTCTCTGTTTCCTTGGTCTCAGCACGATTCGATAACTTCTTTCCACTCCTTAGGTGTATAGCTGCAATTTGTCCTCTAGGGTTTTGATCGGGACAACCCGATAGTTGCCCTTGAGGTCATGGAATTTGTGCAACAAGGTCACCTAGTTGGGAATTTCTGCTTTTCTTCCATGTTTCTAATTCTCCCAACTGTGCATGTACACCTTTCATTTGATTGTTAAGATTAGCTCGAACTCCATTGATCTCGTTTTTCACTCCGTTTATTCCTTCATGAAGTCCGTGCACCCAGGATAGTGGCTCTTGATAGCCTGGAGGCCTATAAGGTGCGGGCCATCTTTCTTGTGGTGGAGGTGGGTTTCCTTGTCCTTGCCCATATTTGCCCCAAGTGGGATAGCTATTGTTCCTTTCATAATTATTGGATTGGTTTCTATATTAACCTCTCATGTAATTAGTTTCAGCATAGGTCTCAACAGCTCTTACCTGCTCAATGTTAGTGCAAGCAGATCTACTATGGGCTTCAGAGCCACATTCTTGACAATGTTGAGAGGTTTTAAGGAAACTTACCTATTTCTTGAGCCTATTGATCTCATCTTGCATAAATTGAGCTTTCACATCCGGATCCACATTAGTGTTTGGATTGTACAACTTCCTCTGGGGTGGTTAGGCTTGCTGTGTTCCGTACATTACATTGTAGTTTGTTAGCTTGTCTAGCAACGCCCAAGCCTCATCGGGATCCATCTATATAAAACCGCAAACGGTATGTAGATTTATGCGGTCTTTCGTTGCAGCATTGATCCCTTGGAAGAAGATCTCTTGGAGCACATAAGGTGGTTACCCATGGGTAGGGCACTGTCGAAGCAACTCCTTAAATCTCTCCCATGTCTCTAGAAACATCTCATTAGGCAATTGGTGGTAGGAGATGATGTGCGTCCTAAGCTCCGAAGTCTTGGCAGGCGGGAAGAACTTTGTCATGAACAAGTCATGCAAAGCTTTTCACGCCCTTATCGACCTAGGAGGTAGGCTTTCTAACCAGGTCAGAGCCTTTTCTGCAAGAGACCACTTGAAGGCCTTCGACAAAAAATATTCAAGAGAAACACCGTCAGCAGAAATAGTGTCACATAAATCAGTAAAATTCTTGATATGTTCCATTGGGCATTCAGTTAGTTTCCCTTAAAATTGAGACCGTTTGATTAAGGATATGGATTGAGATTTGATCTCAAAAGCTTTGTCGATCTTTGGGAGCACTATTGTCAATTCCGGCACCCTCAGTTTCGGGTGCATATATTGCTTTGCATTCCTCAAACTGGCATTTAGTTGTTCCTATATGCGAGCAACATTATCCCGTTCACGTGCAGCAGCTGTTGCAGTATCTCTATCGGCTTGTAGTCGCTCCATCTGAGCTCGGAGGCCGACCATCTGTTGGGCTAATTCTTCAGCAGTTGCCATTGCTTTGTGTTCTTGTAATTTGTGGTGGAAGGATCGATTGGGTTCAGAATCAACTACTGAATCAAAGATCAGTAGGCGTCCTCCAACTGGCATACACAATAAGCAAAAATAAAAACTGAAAAGAAATTAAAAGCAAAACGGGTTGTCAGAGAGGGTCGGTACCGAGGCCAAGGGGATCGGTTCCGATGCCTACAATGATCCCGCAAATAAAAATTGAAAAGGAAAAACTAGGGTTCTGCAAACAGGGTCGGTACAGACTTAGGGTCCTTACCGAATCGACAGTGTTCCTGAAAACCCTAAAAACACTTGGCACAATGGAAATCTCCCCGGAAATGGCACCAATTTGTTGAAAGGGTATTCTTGACCAACAAATAAATTTATATGATCAAGACCCCGCTGAGTACAACAAAGTCAGGTTTGTCCACGAGAGAAAGTCAGTATCAAGTTTAGTTCTTACTTAGGGTGCAAGTAATCAAGAAATTTTAGGTTTTATCAATAAGGAAGAAGATTCTAAGGTCTAGGTTTCACCACAACAACAATTATGCATGCAATCGCTAATGAAACACAAAGATCGTGCTTTTATCATATATAGTTATTAACTTTCGTTAACTATGCAAGTAAATCAACCAACTTTCGTTCAATTAATAAACTTGTCTATATATCTCTTTTACTTCAACTACGATTGATCAACTTTCGTTTCAAAACCCTAATTGACTATTCTGTTTCATAGTTTTCGCTTTCGCTTCAACTATGAACGAGAAATTCCATTTCTACTTTTGTTTCAAGGATTTAAGAATAAGAGGATAGATTTATGATAGAACAAATTAAAACATGATCAAAAGGCAAGCATACATAACCATTGTTGGGTTTAAACCCAACCTTAGAGAGAAGAGACTACTCACAATTCATAACTGAAAAGACAACTAAATTATATTAAAGTAAAAGCTTACAACCGAATCCACAACAAACCGTTCTTCCCAAAAACTCCCACTCTTTCTTCTCTCTTCTCCTCTCTAAACTTGCTTCCCTTATTGATAGATAATTGGTGTCCCCTAAAGTAAAGTTAGGCAAGGGTTTATATAGTAAAGGCTAAGCTATTCTTAAGGAAATAAATCTTCTAAAAGATATATCCCCTAATGAAACTATCTAAAAGCATAAAGAATTGGATAAAAATTATTAATTGCGCCGACTCGAATTGTCCCTACCGACGCGGGATGCCTTGGTACCGACCCCCACTGGCTTGTTAACTGCTTTGTAACTGAGAATGCCACCTCAGTAGGGGGTCGATACACCTTGCTTTTAGCTCGATTCTTCATCCCTAGGTTTGGTAACGGGTCTCGTAACTTCCTTAATGGATAAATCTTTTGATCTTCATGTCTCTCTTGACTTCATTCCGCTCCATTCCTTAAGTGCTTTCCTCAGCCTTTACTCCTCTCCTCAAACATGCTCCAAACAGCTTCTAAAACCTACCAAAACACCGCCAAAGCTTATGTGGACTCCATATCTTAAGAAAATACGAAAACATACACAAACGACTCTAAACAAAACACAAAAATAAAAAAAAAGAATCAAACACAAAAAAACACTCCCTAAAAACACGACTAAAAAAGCGGACATCACATATAAGAGTTTATTGTTTTGGTGCATATTAGGTAACTAATAAAGGTTATAAACTTTAGGATGGTTTAAGAAAATAACAAGAAATAAATACCTAATTGGATGTTTGTAACAAGAAATAAACACTACAAACCAGTTGACTCGATCGTTAACTGGTGTTCATCGACGTTGCCCGTCGTTGCTCGGTGTTGACCATTGTTGCCATTGACCATGAAATTTGATGACACTAGATAAAATTTGATGACACTAGATGACATTTTAAGTGTCATCATATATGTGTCATCACTCAATGTGTCATTAAATATGTGTCATCCCTCAAAGTATCATCAAATATGTGTCATCACGTATCATCAAACACATGACATCACATACAATTTTTTTTAGTATCATCAAATATGTCTCATCACTCAAAGTGTCATCACGTATAATATTTTGTGTCATCAAACAAGTGTCATCATGTACAATGTTTTTAGTGTCATAAAGTATGTGTCATCAAATAAGTGTCATCACTCACAGAGTCATCAGAACTTGTTATCACTCCAAATGTTATCAAATATGTGTCATCACTCAAAGTGTCATCAAATATGTGTTATTATATATAAATTTTTTTAGTGTCATCAAATATGTGTCATCATGTATAATTTTTTTAGTGTCATTAAGTATGTGCCATCACTCAAAGTGTCATCAAATACATGTCATCACATATAATTTTTTTAGTGTCATCAAATATGTTTCATCAGTCAAAGTGTCACTAAATATGTGTTACCACTCAAAGTTCCAGCACTCATAATGTCATCGAAAAAGTAAGATCACGTACAATTTTTTTAGTGTTATGAAATGAGTGTCATCACTCAAAGTGTCACCAAACAAGCGTTATCACATATAATTTTGTTAGTGTCATTAAATATGTGTCATCATTAAAATTCCTATAACCTTTATGATCTAATATCCATAAATTAATATGAAAAATTTATGGAAATTCCTTTTATTACCCCTATGTTTTAAACTTTTCCTTTTGGTTTCTCAAAAAAATTGTATTCATTTTAGTACCCATGTATTTTAATTTTTTTTTCTCACTATAGCCAAAAGTTGTCAATACTTAAAATTTACCTCAATCTCTCACCAACACATTCTCCCTCTGTTGCAACCGGAGTAAGAAGCGTGTCGAAAACGCTTCTCTAGATTTCTCACAAAAACCATTTGTGTTGTTTTCGTCGAAGCACAAAACGGTTTTGCACAAGGCGTTTAGATGGGGGTATCTTGATGTTCCGCTCGAGGAGAGAGCTTTGTAGAGAATCCACATGCATCGTTGTGAGCAGTTCAACACCATCGGAATCTCGACAGCGTCGTGCGCCGGTAGGGCGCGCGGTGGAGGGTGATAGGAGCACAAAACGAGTGTGGGCAACGAAGAGCCACGCGACGAGGATTGTACAACAACAGTTCCAATCGAAGTTGGTGTAGTCTCGCAAGTGGCGTTGCCGCCATCGAAGAGCTCGCCGGAGAGGTTAAGGCAGTAGGTTCTAGTTTGAGACAACTGGACCGGAAAAGTCAAGATGGTGTTCGGAGGTGGAGGGTCACCCAGTCTAAGAGATTGGCTTAGGGTTAGGGTGGTGATTAGTGGTAGAGTTGTGTGGGTTAAGAGAAGAAGGGTAAGAAATTATTGTTGGCGTATGAGTTGTTGCTCTATTTTTTTGGTTGAAGAGTTGTTTCTCCCATTGATCGATGAGTAATTTTGAATGCTTTTGTTAATTTAGTGTTTGTAAAAAAGGTAGAGGGAAGTGGTGATAGTGGTGTCTAATTGTATACACACACCACTTTTATTCGATTGATGAAGCCTAGAGATAGATGATGCAGTGTATTTTGTTCCATAGGTCTTGTTTGATTGTCTGCACCAACCTTTTACAATGGGACATTGAATTTCACCAAAGCTAAATGATGAGGGAGGGAGAATGTGATGTAATAAGGAAAAAATTTAACATATTGGCAACGTTTGGCTATAGTGAGAATAAAATAAAAAATACAAGCGTACCAAAAGGAATAAGTTTTTTTAGGATACCAAAATGAAAAGTCTGAAATACAAGGATATCAAAAGGAATTTCTCAAATATTTATATTAATGTTTAAAGATGCTTGTCTATAAAATATAAATTTAGACGAGGTTTTAAAGGAGAAATATCCAACCTTTATGAAGTAAGGAATTGACTATAATTTATTTTGGTTTGTTTCTGGTATGAGAATACATTGACATTGGAAGGAGCACTCGATCGTTGGATCTCAATTTCATCTAGATTTATTCACTTGCTCGCCTTTGAATCTAAGACAGATGATGGTTCTCTCTTGACACCTTTTTGAATATAAATGTCTAAATTAAGTGTTATCGTTTGGGAACTTGTATGAAATTATATGTTGTGTGATTGCATGTTATGGCCTTAGGCTACACGCGTAAGGTAGTTAATCGCCTCCGAAGATGTCGCTTCGCTTAGATCGGTAGTCGCTGCCGCTGAAAACGCTGGAGAACACCTAGAACAACCCATGTTTACCCTCCTCCTTACAAACTAGTCACCCTCAAGTATTCCGGCCACCAAGGGAGGCCCCATCGGAATTTCTACCTCACAAGATGACTCCTAACCCTCGCACTCACTACCCCAGTCCTAGCGGAGAAGGGCAGCGCCGCCCAAGTTGTCGAAAATGTGGGATAACGAGCCCCAAGTTAGAGAGAGAAAGGAGAGAGAGAGGAGAGAGCTCTTTCTCTTGCAACATTTTGGTGAATTTTGGTAAAATTTTACCCTAAACGAACTCAAATGGTGTGAGCACCTTCATTAGATTTGCATCCGCTTGGGATTTGCATTCATTAATTAGGCTAAGCTAGCATCCATGAATTTGCAACGAGTGTGGAAGAGATTTTCCCCTTGGTCCAATAAAGGTGAGTCCTTGATGGTAAGGGCACGTTTGGAGATTAGGCTAGGCATGGAGCCTTCATTCGGCGAGGGCTTGATAACCTAAAGCCTAACCTTCATTAAATCGTGGAGCCTCTTCAATTGGCTCGAGTTATTCATCTTCTTCATCTAGGGAATATTCCGTTGAAGTAGTGGTGAAGAGAACTCTTTTAGAATTTGAGCAATCTTTCTTGTAATGGTCTCGCCTGTTGCATTTGAAGCACTCGAGGTTCATGGGATTGTTGTACTTGAGGTGGAGAAGCATATATTAGTATAATCCAATGGACAAGAGTTAGAAGTATAGTAAGAACTAGAGGAATGACGGATTTGATTATGGATTTGCATTGTTGTGTGTAAGCGTGTTGAGGTCCTTGATGGGAAGGATCTCTAGCCTATCTCGAATATTTGGGTTAAGATCACTTGGAAATTTCGTCCTCAAAGTCGATGGTCCAACGCTAACATTCACCTTATAGTACATGTCTTCCAATTTAGAGAAGTACTCTAGTGGTGAAAATGAGCACATGTATTCCAATTTAGAGAAGTACTCTAGTGGTAAAAAAACTAAAAATGAGCCTTAGCGACAAATAACAATGTCCATCCCCATTTGTTTTTGTAGTCACTTGGCACATACTTTTGGGTCATAACTCATAACATAGACAAGATGATCCCATTTGGTTACGAGCTCTAGATTGCGCCTCATACGATCGTCAACGAAGCTGTGCTACCATACCTAGCATGTGCTCTGGAAATGGAGCATCACGACGGTGACGTGTTCTTTGAGAGGCACATGGCAATATCTTAGTGTGTACTTTGTAGCCTAAATCCACTCAGAAAAGTAGAAGGATCATATTCGCCCAAAAAGTGCTCAATCTTGACCTTAGCCTCGTGACGAGGGCTGTCAAAACTTGACCCGACCCGAGAAACCCGCCCGACCCACCCGACTCCGAACTCGACCCGACCCGAGAAAAAAAAAATTTTATACCCGAGACATGTTTGACCCGAACTGATTTGACCCGAATCCGAAAAAACTCGAACCCGAGATTAACCCAAAACCGATTATACCCAAATGGACTAGCCTGATGCAACCCGATATCCGATGCTACCCGACCCGAAGTCATCCAAAAAACCTAAGTTACCCGACCCGATACCTTCCGAGAATTCGAAGTAACCCAGCCCAAAACCATCCGAAATTTACATTATATTTTAAAATATTAATAATAGTGAATAGTTGTTATAATTATGTATTTAATTTAAATGTTACATTAAATATTTAGACCCTAGAGTAGTTAAATTAGAAAAAAAATATCATTCGATATATGATCTGAATCAAAATCCGGCTTACTCGAAATCAAATTAACCCGAAATTCGGCCAAAGTCGAAATCCAATTCACCCAAAACCTGACTTACCGGAAATCCGACTAAATCCGAAATCCAACTAAACCCGAAACCGGACTTATCCGAAATTAAGTTGGACCGAAAACCGAATGACCCGACCGAAATTGACCCAAAATCCGACTTTGCCCAATTAATTGAGCACCCGACCCGAAATAATCCAACCCAATTTGACCCAATTTTCAAAATATCTGAATTTAAACCAAATCCGAACATACCCGAAATTGAATTGACCTGACCCAAACCCGACCCGACCTGCCCGATTGGCACCCCTACTCGTGACGTTGCAATCGGGGCGCATCACATGTGCCAAGATCGTCATCACGCCACTTCTGTTACAAATTACAAATTGCAAATGCCGAGAATTCTCAAGCATTTTGTGAACATTCATGATCAGTGAATGTAACTATAGTTTGAGAGCATACTATTTGACCTATGTACAAAGTGCTTGGTTGACAACATAGTGCGTGCATATATAGACTACTTTGTTGTAAATGAAACAGAAAGAAAGATGTGAAAAGAAAATGATACAAAAAGAAGTAAAGGGATCATATTCATAACTCATAAGCTCAATTTGGTTCTCCACATTTCCACAATAACCTTCTTTGGTGAGGGATCATCTGGACCTCTGTCTCTCTGTCCAGATGTGAAGTATAGCCATCCATCCCAGAATCCAGCCAACGTTGTTTTCACACGGAAAGGCATCTTGCCAATAACTGACCATGTCTGTCGAACAAAATATTTTGAGCAATCATAATCCTTACATACAAGGTGACGTTTTGTCACTTTAACAATCAAATTTGGTTTTGGTCAGATTCTTCACATTTTCACAGGTCTATCTATGCAAGTTTTCAAGATCTTATAATTATGGAAATGGGAGGAATTTCATGCATACCAGTGAATCAAGGCGAAACTGGAACACCTCCCCCACCAAGATCATCTTCTTTGTCACCGGATGTTTCTGTGTCGTGCCCCCAACAACAATAATGGAATTGTTGACCAGGACCCACGCACATTCGATATGGGAGTTAGGCTTTGGCATTGGGGCAAGCTCATGCCACTTCATTGCATCATCCAACATATACACATCACCATATTGTACCTGTCCCGATTGGAGAAGCCAAAACAACCATATTATAAAGTATTAAAAAGGAAGAATTTCCCATCATGTCAGTCATTGGTACAAAACAAATAGCATGAAAATATAGAGTGCACATTTGTGAAAAAGACATTTTTTTTACCTCGTGCCTACGAGAGCACTTGAATATGGGTGATCCTGGTTTAGGCATAAAGTCGCCTTCTTGGCCACCAATTACATATAGGCGATCATTGGCTACAACACAGGCCCTGTAAGCAAAAATTCCATAACGATGTCAAGGAACAAGACGAAAAAAAAATATACAGATATCCAAACTCTATTGACTGACTACTAGTAGGAAATTTCAAGCACTGTGGAGGCAGTATTATTACTGTTTAACTTCATATTACATGACTGAATTAAGAGAAAGGCAATTGATTGAGAAATAGTCATTCCATGGTGTACAACTCTTATGCTTTCCTACTGAATGTCTGAAGCAAACTGGTTTCTTCACTCCTTGTAAGCATTTGAAGTTTGTAGGTACCAATTCACCTTCTTCCAAAGAAAAATATTAATTTTTCAATTAGTTACAATGAATGCACACAGGTTACTAATGCCAAATTTTATTTAATGCCAAACTGGTTTCTTCACTCCTTGTAAGAATAGACAGAGGCCTAGAACCTTTAAAAACTACTATAGGAACATAAATTAAAATGTCAGATGTTGTTGTTGTTGTAGTATATTTCCTACTTTTGTAATTCTGGGGAATTGCCTTCATCTATAACTAGAGTAGAAACAAAATACTTCAGAATTGAAGTTCCCTTCTAACATTCAGCTAATTTGTGAGATTCTTGCAATTCAGTCCTATCCCACTCATATCCTAAATTATCTATCATACACAGTGATATATAAACTTATCAAAATCATAATTTTAAAGAGTCATCAAGCATGTATGATAAGTATTAACAACATAGATTACAAAGAAAAATAACAAACCTGTGAGGTCCTCCACGGGGAATAGGTACTTCATTCCTCCATTGAGGCTCCAAAGCTTTGCCATCTTTTACTGCAAGGCTCCAGTGCTCAAAAGCAGGCGTGTGGCGATTTTCCTTACTGCCTCCCATTACATGTAACCTACCCCTCCAAAGCTGAGTAGCTGGAGCATACCTGGAACAAGCCATAGTGTAAACAGAATTCAATTACTTATAGTTATAAATATCTGACTACACTCATCGTCGTCCCTGACTTGAAATCTGCTGTCTTCGTCCAACATTCAAGAAAATGCAGATATGATTATTATTGCCTAACGAAAAGAACCAAATTAGATAAAAAAACACCAAGTCGAAGTGATTGTTCGCGAAGATAATGATATCCATCAACTAGAAATAGATGAGGGCTCACTCTAAGCTGATCCTTACTCGATAGATGTTCCGAGACAATGTGAAATACCAACAGTTACGCTGAACATAAAAAATCTACTTTCAAACTAAAACTGAATAATGTGCAGCAACTTGACTGACTTTAAATTTGAATAATAGCTTACCTTGGAACAGGCAAAGAAGGTATTTGGTGCCATGTCTTAGTTTCAGTATCCAGCACAAAAGACAAGGATATTGGCTTTCTGCATTGAGGCCCATGCTGGCCTGAAATCACATACACATATCTCCCATCCACTGCCACTCCCAGATGTGAATTCGCCATTTCTTTGGGAGCTTCAATTCTGCCCGTCCATCCATTTTCGATAAAATCGTAAATGTCTACGTGAGAGTGCACCTTACAAGACAAAGGATGGCCCATATAAGCACAATGCAAGGATAAAGAAACAAACAGAACCGGAAAAAAAACACATAAGCAAATACTCACATAATTGATAGTACCATATCCTTGAAAAACATAAAGAAGATTCTTAATTTGGACTGCATATCCATCCAGCCGTGGAACCGGTGCTGGCGGCATTTCATCCCAATCCCAGTGTGGTGCAGGCAAATCAGCATACGTTGCAGACAAAGTCCTCATCAAAACCCCTTTCTTCTTTACCGCATCATCTAATTTCTACCAAAATAAAAAGCAATTGAAGAAAAAAACATTCTATTAGGCTTCCAATGCCTAGAGACTTCAATGCCAATTAATCCAAGAGAATCTCTAAGAACATCCATAACAACAAGGAATGGGGCTAAATGCTTAATATCACAAAACTAAAACCGATTTTGAAGGTCAAAATAATTACTAGTGTTCAGGAGTGATTTTTCAAAACTCAAAATCATTCCCAACTTCCATTAACCTACCTCAAATCTGCCAAATGTTAAACAAATCTAACACTGTTACGCATTTTTAGCGAAAAAAAACTTCGTTAATCCAACCAATATATTTTCCGATAGGCTTTGATTCCCGGTGTCAGTCAGTAGCTTACCATGGTTATCCGATAACTGAAGGAAGCAATAGAGTGAATAAAAAAAGCGTGCATCGTAGGAAATGATAAAGAAAAGAAGAATTAGATGTTAAGTGAAGCAGGAGGAAGAACGATGGTTTCCGACTTACGGAAGGCCTGATTAGACGCAACGGATGCAAAAGCAGAAGTAGAAGACGCCCAGAAAAAATCGGTAACCAAAGCAAATCCAATGACGGTGGCGCTGACAAGGAGAAGAAGCTTCCAGAAGGAGAAGGAAGAAATTGAGTATTTTCCGAACAACTTGGGCATTTTGAACGACGCCGGTAAGGCCTTAATAACGGAGAATCCATTTCGATTATATAGAAGTAGATCATAGAAGAGGAGGAGAAATGGATTTGGGTGGCGGTGAGAAAGAAACAAGCGAACACGATAAAGAGTGGGCGCCGCTGGTTTCTGCTTATTTGCTTTACAACTTACAAGGGAGGGAGTGAAGAAGCTTCAAGTCTTCAACAGTTCAATCAACATGGGACGCGGTTCCCTTTTCTCATTTTTTTAAGAGTCACCCGTTAAACGGCATTGCAACATAACACCCGTTAAACTATTATTTTATTTTAATATATCTATTAAATGTAATTTTGTAATGGAGAACCACCCAATCGTCTATTCCGTTAGCTTCTCCGTTGTGTGCTTTAATCAAATTACCCCTTAATTTTCCGTTAAAGTGTTGGCATAAGTTTTAAACCACTTTTTATAACATCATATTATATATGTAGGTCATGAATCTACTCTTACTCCGTTGACTAAAGTCTTAAGAAATATCGAAATAAAAAAGTTTCGTCAATGTCGCACGAAAAAGAAATGTTGGCTAAAGTCTTAAAGCAATGTCGAAATAGAAAGCTTTTATCTAAAGTCTTAAACAATGCCACATGAAATGGAAAAGATGACTAAAGTCTTTTGCTATGTCGCCTTTCAAATTTAAGAATTGGGCTAACGTTTATGCTATGTCGACATTCAAAATATATAATAAGGCTAAATATGTTGCCTTATTCAATCCATTAAGGGGGCGTTTGGTATAAATTCGGAGTTGGGTTTGGAATGAGGTATGGGATTAGAAAGGGTTTAGAATTTCATTCCTGAAAATATATGTTTGGTTACTATTTTGGAATGAGATTCAACCCCATACTAATGTTTGGTATTCTCTAACATGAGATTTGGAATGAAATTATAAATATTTCGGCTGTTCCAAATTATAAATATTTCACTTTATAATTATGCTTGTTAGAAATTTTTAACACCTAATTTTTTGGGTCAAATTTTCCTCTCTAGTTAATTAAAAAATAAATTGATTTTTTCATTGGTTGAAAAAAATACATATTCTAAGTTCATCGTAGGCTAAATTATTCAAAGCCATGAAAGCTTCATCTTCTACAATATATAACAAAGTCCACGCATACGAAAGGGAGATGCAGGTGTGTTAAAAAACAATTGAATAAGAGAAATTAGTATATACTATTAGAAATCTATATGCTTGTTTACCATACAGAGTAGAATCGTTTGTTGTGTGATTATACTAGGGGGAATAAGTCAAACTCCCATTGAGCTAGAACTGGTCCTTCATCAAAATCGCCGGATATGAAAATTGAAATATGGCCACCAAAAGTAATCAAGAGAAGAATGTGAGATCGAAGTCTAATGGCAGTTCCTAGAGAAATTGCATCGTTCGAACAACAAGCAACATACGGAATAATTTCGAAGCAGAGATGTCAATAGGATAAGAAGTGGAGCCGCGATAAGAGTAGAAATGGGAGGGCGATAATTTCATTCCCATTGGGAATGAAATCTCAAACCCAGGAGAGGGGTAGAGTTTGAGGACCTCAAACCTATTGAGTTTAGAGTATGGGTTTGAAAATAAAAAAATAGCATACCAAATACTAGGTATGGGATTTCCATTCCGCAACCCCCTACCTTCATTCCCGATACCCGGTTACTAAACGCCCCCTAATTGAATTATACTATGTAGAATATTTTGAAATATTAAAGTTCCATGTCCACGTTGCGGTTGAACCACATTTCGGTGGTGCTCTCATCCTAAAGAAATCTTGTATTTCTTTTTGTGTAATAATAGCGCCAAAAGTTCAGTTAGTACCTTAGTTGTCATTCACTTGTTAGTCATTCATTAGACTAACCCATCCACACTCTCTTCTTTTTCCTTGCATGTTCGAACATTAAGATGCAAAGGTGTATTTCTCGAGGACTGAGGAGTTGACAATTGACGCAGTAAGGGACATATCAAAGAAAGATCAAATCCCTAAGTTGAAGTATTCAAAAGGAGGTATGCGTTCAAATGAGTAATTTCAAAGACTTGAAGATCAAGGCAAGACAAGGTTGAAGGAAGAAAGAGTTTTTCACCCTCAACAAGGCACCCAAAAGGTGGTGTGTCGTCTCTTTTATTTGTAAACCAAGGGGCTCATCATCATATGAGTTCTCCTTCAAAATATCATATATTTTTAATAAGCCCTTTGAATAACTCTTTTATTGCATGAGCATATCTTCCGTTGCTATATCATATGTAAACGAAATACCATTGCAATGAACTATGGTTCTTTTTAATTAATAAGATTTTCAATTTTAACTCATTTTCATTTAAGTTATGTATTTTAAAGCCTTGGGTGGTTCTGGGTTAATCAGGGATCACTAGCGGTAATATCCCTTAGGATGAAATAAGGGTGTTACAATTTCCGCTTTCTCACATAAGATGGCATTTTGGATTTTCAATGATGCTACAATGTGCAAAATTTTCCCGGGTAGCCTTGACAAGGGTTCATTAAAGTGCTTTTAGAGTTTCAACTCTGGATCAATTCGGTCATAGGATCAGCTTGTCACCGAGTTTGTGAGGTATTACATAGCCAACATCCGGGATGCGGTGTCTTCAGACACACTCTTTGGTCTTAAGAAAGAGAAGAGAAAAAGTTTGCACCACTTCGCTAATCGCTTTAGGGAGTGCTACGCCAAGATAGACGGATGTGATGAGAAGATCGCAATCACTGCCTTTAAGAGAGCGATCCCGCTTGAGAGCAAGCTAAGGGAGGACTTGACACTTCGTCTCCCCCTCACTATCTCCGAGCTTCAAGAGCGCATCCACCAATATGCGCACTTGGAAGAAGCTAACTACAAGACAAGAGGGAAATCTCTCTCTCCACCTCGAAAGTCACATCGTTCCTCTAATGAGAACATTAGGCAGAAGACACACTCGTCTACAGAGCCAACTAGAGCGGTCTACACAAACTTCAACATCCCGATCTACATGATTCTACCACTCATCAAGCATGAGAACTACTTCCGTTATCCCATGCGGGATGAGTGCCCCAAAGACGATGTTCGAAGTCGGAAATATTGCACGTACCACAGGGTACGGGGGCACATGACCGAGGACTGTGAATCCTTTAAGAAGTTCCTCGAAGGTTAGGTTCAAGAAGGGTACTTGTGTGGGTACATTGAAAAAAATGAACCAAAAGACAAGGGAGAGCCGAGAAAGAAACAAATTGAGGTCATCCAAACAATCTCGACGACATACAAGAATGAGTATGCTGAAGCTAGGAACAATTTCCGAAAATCATGTCACAAACTAGAAGTAATGCGAGTCCAACAAACCGAACCACGACAGGTGTTTCCACCCGCGCCAGTAAATGACGGTTTGGTCTTTCGGGGCAAGGACCATGCGTCACTCCAAATCCCCCATAACGACCCCTTGGTCCTCGCAGTCGAGCTTGACGGCTTCAAGGAACGTCAGGTACTAGTGGATCCGAGGAGCTCGGTTGATATCATGTACTATGATGTCTTCAGGCTCCTAGGAAAGAAGAATGAAGACTTGATTCCGGTCAAAATGCAACTCACCGGACTTAGAGGATACCCAACGTCCCCGCTTGGAATGTACAAGACTCAGGTCTGTTTGACAAAGAAAGAAATGGAAATCGAGTTTATAATCGTCGATGTACCTGCACCATACAACTTGATCTTGGGTAGGCCATGTATTCATAGGGTTGGAGGGGTACCATCAACCCTCTATCAAATGATCCAGTTTAGAGATGAAGACGTCACAATCCGAGTGTGGGCTAATCAGCTGGAAATGCAAATGTGCTCTAAGGGAAATCTCCCTAAGATAGAGTTTCCGTAAGGAAATGAAGATGAGTCGGGAAGTAAGGACCGGGAGCAAAACCGCGATCATGGATCTGGTCCAGAGAGATTTGCTCCTTCTTTGAGACAAAATTGCAACCGCGGGTCTACAGATCTCGACCGCGGGATCATCGACCGCAACCGCGGCTTCGACGCTGAGGACGAGCCTCCTTCTCAAGAGAAGAACCGCGACCGCGGTCACGCCCGTATTCCCATGCGCAAGGATATCGGAATTAAGAAATGCATGTAAATAAGGCACTTTTTTCCCACGTGGTTTGGATGAGGGCCATAGGTTTTTCTTTTCCATCCATTAGTTTTGTCCTTAAGATCATGTTATTCACATTTATTTTTAATAAAAGTCAGTTTTTGCATTAGTTTGTGTATCACATAAAAAATGAGTGCAACGTTAATTCATCGCATTAATGGACTTCTACATATGCGCATATGTAGAGCGGCAAAGGATCCCATAAAACTTGATCATGGATTTACGAATATACGAATATACGAACACACACGCTATGGGAATCAGGCGACTAATCCACATGGCCACTTCGAATAGGTCCTAGAGTACTTGAGTCTTAGTTGCGTTCTAACGTAACTAGCATTCAAGTGGGGCATTTGTGAGTGGGTAAAATTAATTGCCTTATTATTTTCGCTTTTAATCACCAAAAAAGGTATTTTTATTTATTACGCTATCTTTTGTTTCTAATAAGGTTTTTACTTATGGTAAGATATATATTTTGTTGTAAAATAAAATATGGTAGTTATTCGTTATGATGGAGGATTCTAATCTTAGTTGAAAGATAGAATTTTCGTGTGAATTGGGGAACAAGAAATCGCTTGTTGGACCCAATGGATGATTGGCCAGCCCTGGAGGATTGATTTTTGATCTCATCTCTCCCTCTCATCCATTATAAATACATCTCTTTGCCATGTATGGTAAGCACACTCATATTCGCCAAGCTCGCTAGCAAGTCTTATCATTTACATCGACATTCGACCGAAAAACTACTTTTTTGACTTAGGCATCGAAGGAGGATTAGGGGGTCCCCGCCCCATGTGTCTATTGTTTTGTAGGTTCTAGGTTGGAGAGAAGCTTGAAAAGGAAGGTGAAGAAGGGAGTAAAGAGGAGTATTCAATCAGTGCATTAAAGACGAATTTTTGTGCACTAACACTAATTAAAAAAATTATCATACTTTTGAATAGAAAGCTAATATAAAAGAATCTAAAATTTTAATATTGAAAACCCATAATTTAAATTATGGTCTATATTTCATACTCATGGATATAAAAATTATATATTTTATTTAGAAATATTAAAAATTAATTTATTATGGGGTATAAAATTAAAAAAAAAAGGTAGTTGGGAATAAATTACTATTTTATATGTAACACCCCAAATTCATTGGAAGGCATTACCAACAGTAATCCCAGATTTACCAGATCCAAGATTACTCAGGCCTTTAGAAGTGCATTCAAAACAGCTTAATATAAATATTACATGCATAATATTCAAAGGTTATCATAAGTTGCAATGAGAAAAGAAAATAGAAATATAAGTTTTACAAGATGTCCCTGATTACAAACGAAAGGATACGTCATTTCCCAAAATACTTAAGTTACTACTACTAGATTAGAAAAGCAAAAGTAAAAAAATATAGCTTTGACTTGGACTATTTGAACAAAAGTCTTCATTAAAGTATCTTCACTTTGCTAGATCCACTCCTTTGGAACCTGATGTATAACTAAATATAATTGTTACCGAGAAGGAAAAAAAAATGAACAAATTAGTCTTGAGAAGACTTAGTAAGTGGAGGTACAAGGGTAAAATAAGAGAGAAAGTTAAGTAGATTAGATGACGTTGTGCCACACTTGGGATCTTGAAAGTCTTGTCAACGCTTCTTCGGATCAACATAACACCCGTATCGATTTAAAAGATCTCATACCACAAGAATGTTGCAAAGAAAACCATTCTCACTAATAAGCTAGTGACATAAACAAAACTATTCTAAGCACATAAAACTTTAGACAGTTACCCTTAGTCAATCATTCATGGTAATAAATGTCCTCACATATAGAAACAATCGTACTGATGATTAATTATTGTGCCTAATGCACTTATCTTATTTAGGTGATCAAACATATCACACAAGTTATCAATTTTTAAGGGTTCTTACTAAAGCCATGATCAGAGGGCAACGATTACCCATGATCTAAATTTGGCATCCAACGCCGATGGGGACACTCATCATAGTGATATCCCCAATTCGCTCCTGATACGGAAACCAAGCAGAGTCATGACTCGAAATAAATGTTGGGACCTCAATAAATGAAACGTCCGCAACACAATATTATGAAGAGAGGTTCTGGAGCCTAACTCCCCTCCCTGAACCAATCATAGTTCACATAAATCCTCTTATGAAGCTTAAAGTACAACATAGCACACACACAACCTATATTCAGTTCTAATGTAGAACTAAAAATATTATAGTATTAATAACACAACACTATATCCACCAGATAGTTATTATTACTATATAATCCAATTCAATTCATGGCTTAACAATTCATGCAAGGTAATTCTAATTACTTTTATAGTACAAACTCACAAGCAAAAGGATAAGAGATCGTCCACTTACCTTGCTTCGTGTACTTTTGAGCGAATGCGAGTGTCCTAATGCTACCGGAATCAGTACTCAGGTGAGAAGAGAAATAAGACACAGTTAGCCAAGGTAACTAGAATTTCAAAGGAGAGTTGATATTTGACGAAGACAGAGAAGGAAAGAATTGGGTTCCTCCCCGGGGGGGGGGCTGCCCTCTTCTTTTGATAAATGATAAGAAAGTAAAGAGTGAGTGGCCAAAGCAAGGTTTCAATGCCAAATGGAATAGTGTATTAATGTATGATGACCATGTTTCACCCCTTTCCCTCATTTCTCAATCTCTCTCTCAGAATAGTACAGTAGAAGCGAGATCTTCTCGAGAAGCCAAAATAGAGTTGGGTAGTATTAAGGAGGAGAGAAGAAGTTAACCATCTTGGCTCATTAGGATATAGTACACCACTTGACTTCAGCTCGTACAAGAAGGTGTTGAAACTTGGCCCAACTAAAATGAATATGCAAGAATTTTTGGTAATCCTTTTGGACTAAAAGAATTTTAATATATTTATTTTATTTTTATCCTTTTCTTTATTTTACAATTCTAATAGTTAATGGAAGAAAACGTCACACTGGTCTTAACGGTCTTAAATCTTATAATATCTTATTTACTATTCTTTAAAAAAAATCGTGGGTATTACATTATATTTGTCATACTTATAGATAAAAACTTAATATTAAAAATATGTAATTAAAAATATACTTACATATAGAAAAGTTATATAAAAACAATTTATATTTATCAATAGAAAACCTGTCTGTTTTTACTCTAATAGATTAAAGTAGTATAAAATTTGGTAATTATAAAAATGTTGAATTGAAATATAAAACATAATGACAAAACTACCCTTAATTGCTTAAGGTTTAGATGATATATATTTATAAGAGCTGTTGGATGGAGAAAAATCAAGGGCGCTGATCGTTTCACTTAAAAAGGAGGAAAAAAAAGACACGAGTGAATTTTTGGTGAATTATTCGCGTATGTTTGAAAAAAAACAGATATTGATCGTCCGTCCAAATTGTTCATCAAAACTGTGATTTTGTTCATCAAAACACTGATTTTGTATATAAAAAATGGTGGTTCGTTTGCGCACTCTCAATATTGTGTTGCGCACTGCGATATGGGCGGATTTTTATCTCGCACAAAAAAATGGCACAAATATGGGCGAGTTTTAAACTCGCACAAGAAAATGGCACAAATAAATGGGCGGGTTTTAAACCCGCACAAAAAAGTCATATATTTATGGGCGGATTTAGGATCAGCCCAAAACCAGAGTGTGCATCCGAAAAATCGGAGTGCGCACAATTTCGCCGAAAAAAATCTATTGTTTGTGCAAAAAAATGGTCGAATGTGTATCGAAATTGTATGCATTAATATATGTTTATGCATCATAATTAGTTGTATGTGAGACAAAACTAATTGCTTTGATATCAATCTTAGTATTGTCTTACTTGACTCATTTGGATTCGTCATTGTTGTTGTTGTGAAACGTGTGGCTTCTTCTTGGGCTCCTAACATAGTTAGGGCACTCCTCTTCGGCTTGTAGCTGGTTCGTTCTCTTAGCGTACATCATATTATTGCAAAGTCGGATTCTTTATCTATTATCATTTGCATTCAAGCTTCTATATCAAACTTATCTCATTTAGGTACTATATTAGATTATGTACATTTATTGGACACTTCATTTTTTTTATTATGCTCATATAGGTAGGCATGACAATTATGTAGCTCACTTTATCATATGATTGTATCTTAATCTGGACATGAACAACTCTTTGTAACCAATATCCCTCCGTGTATAATTGACTTAGTTGAATTGGATATATAATATATTTACACTTTGATCTAAAAAAAAGGATCCGTATAACAACTAAAAAGTTCAATAAATAGATGTGTGCATTGAAACTAATTATATGATTATGTGGAATAAATATATGAGCAAGAAAAAAATAGCCTTTAAGCATAAAATAAATGCAAAAATGCACAAACAGATAGTCTTAAATACATAACTAAATAATATAATATGCAAATTAAATCTAAAGTATGCATGCAAAGATGATTGTATTGATCAAATATGAGAAACACATGTTCAACTAGTTAATTCCATCATAGATATGCATATTGATCATTGATTCTCACTTCACTTGAATAATCTATCGTGGATTATGATCTAAACTTCAGGTTTAGTTGATAGAACTAACAGTCTAACAACCCTAATCATCTAACAACCTAGAAGAACTTCTAGATTCAATTAAACATCTTTAAGATTCAAGTATCGATTGAAACAAATACTTAAAGCAAACAGATATCTAAGTGGCTTGTGAATTTATTTCCTTCTACAACTGAATAGCCCAAACGGGTCCAAACAATTATAGATTCTACTTTATCTAACTAATCCCAAACAGAATTAATCAAATTAGTAATAAATTAACTTAGAAATCTTATTAGGTGGTCAATATAACAAAACCCTTGATAAACTTTGATTCAATTAAGCATAGGGAATAAAAACTACTTAAGTTTGTTGAGAATCAATCAAACCTCACAATAATATGCAATCTATGATTTTAATTAACTAGTCAAACACAAAGGAAAATATCAATGCGTAATTAAATTAAAGTAAACTTACAAATTTGGTTCAAAGATCTCTTGAGAAAACTCTCTAGAAAACCCTAGCTTCCAAATTGTAATTGGAATTATCCAAGAGAGAAAAAAAACAAAGATATTTAAGTATCTCCCACAAAACCAAATATAGAAAGAAAATATTTCCTAAAGCCACATCAAAGACATATCCGAAAATTTGATAGCTTGCATTAGGTGTAGTTTAGATGCATGTTTTATGTTGGTTTTGCATAAATTTTAGTTAGTTTTAGTTTAGTTTCTAGGATCTTGTGTTTTTGGGTAGATTGCACTTGTTTGCTCGATTTTGCGGGTTTATAGGTTTATGAGCAAAAGCGGGATGGATTATGGTTGATCATGGTGGTGGTTATAAAAGTTGAAGTGAGCTAGGAGGTGGTGCAAATAGGGATGCACATGAAGGCGAGGCGGGGTGGGGACGGGAATTCATTCCCCGTCCCCATCTCCGAATATTATTATGCCCCCCATCCCCGCCCCGTCCCCGTTTAATCCCCGCGGGAATCGGGGCGTCCCCGTTGAGTATCGGGTTGTTAACAGGGCCCCGTTTATTATAAAAAAAATATTTTAAACTTTAATTTTTTTATAATATCAAATTTAATAACATAACATTTAAATTTCATTATATAATTTGTAGATATAAATAGGCTTTTAAATTAAAAACTACAATTATATTTTATTTTTATTCCATATTTATTAAATTAAAAATAAAATAAAAAACATATCGGGTATGTATAGCGGGGATTCAGGGCGAATAGTACATTCCCCGTCCCCACCCCGTTTAAAATCGGGGATACAAAAATGATCCCCGTCCCCGCCCCGTTCCCCATTAAGTCAGGGGGCGGGTCCCCGCGGATCCCCGTCCCCACGGATTTTTTGTGCATCCCTAGGTGCAAAGGAGCAAGTTAGAGTGAAGACCATTGAAGAGAAGAAAACATGGTTTGCAAGGAAGGAAGTTAACCCGAGTAATTTCAGCAGAAGCTAATTGTGCGGGTTAGCAGGAAAAAGCACGACCGTGCAATATGAAGTCAACCCGCGCAATTCCGATTTTACATGCACATGATTTGGGCCGAGTTTGGGCTTTGCTTTTCGGGCTTGTTTAGTTATTTGTCCGAGATTATGCTTGTTTGTATGGCTTTTGAGGATATGTTGAGATACTTTAAGACTCTTGTTAGTTCTATCTTTCTCATAACTTTGGAAGTTAAGGTTCTTCTCTCTAGAGGCAACTCTTGAATCTTTGTAAGTTTTTCTTTAATTTAATTATGCATTGCTAAATTCTCTTGTGTTTGGCTAGTTATTGAAGTCTTGATTTGCATATTTTTGTGAGGTTTGATTGATTCTCAACAAACTTGAATAGAGTTTATTCCCTATGCCTAATTGAATCTAAATTATGATTTTGTTAGATTGATCACCTAATTGAATGTAATAACTGCGGTTTTTGAGGATATTTTTGAATTTTCTCGGATATCCTTTTAACCTTTTTGGTCCGTTTTAACGCTTAATCCAATATTTTTGTTGAAGATTAAATCCTAGAAAATTGTTGGTGATATCCTAAAATCAAAAAGAAATGATTTTATGGATCGGTGTGAATTCTAGGATTTTTCAGTGGAAAAAGAATATTTATTGGATAAGCCGTCTTTTAAATTATGTAATGTAAAGGATCTAAAATACGAAACGGAAGCCTTAAAAATTGAAGGTAGCGTGATAAAATCATGGAAAATTGATTTTGTTGGTCTACATAATTTACGGGACGTTTTTCGTTTAGTAAGTTTTTCCATCCGAGGTACATAATTTTACCGCTTTAACGCAAGTCCCGTTCCGAGACGGGTTTTGAATTCTATAAGCATATCTTTTTGCCTTAGTGTGTAAGAATTCTTCTACGTAGCATATCTTTTCTGCCCTTTCAAGTATATCACTTTGGTTTTCAATCCAAAGGAACCCGAGAGATAAGGATGGAACGGACTCGGGGAAAGAATTCGACCCTTCACCGCCGGCTAACTTCATCTTCTTCCTCTAGCTCCTCACCTCCACCTTCCACCTCCTATCTCCTTCTTCATCTCACCCTCCCCCTTTCCATGTTGCTGCTGCTCCAGAACCAGCAAGAGATCAAGAGGACGACGACGGGCTCGGGAAGGAGGAAGTGAAGACGCCACGCCTGTCATCTTCTTCGCCTCGCCAAGTGACGCCGCCGGTGATCGGTAGGCTGTCCGACCACCACCCACAGCAAGGGCCGCGGCCTGGAAACGTCCAGCCACCCTCGGGCTCGGGGATCGAGCCACACGAGCCATGGGCTCGAGTGAAGGTATATACGATCGAAATTAATTAGCGGGCTGATTGCGGAGTCACCGTAAGGGCCTTTTGGTTCCGCTTTGCTAATTAAATTTATAGTTTTTATAATCTTGACGTTGATACGGTCCCACAGGTTCAAACCGCTCATGAAACGGACGTCCGGATCTTCCGTTATAGCGAATACAAGTTTTGGTTACCGATTGGCAGGTAAAGGACTTTGGTTAATTACTCGGGATTCGTTGTTAATCCGTTTTATCCGAAATTTGGTAACCTTTAAGAACTGTTGTTAATGAACAATTTTTATTTAGAAAATTGTTTCAAAAGTGAAGCAGATAATTAGTTATAATTCCGCCAAGATGTCTCCTTGAAGTACGATAACTAAGGATTTATTATATATCGATATTCGGAAATCAAATCGTTTATCGATTAGGAAGTTGTAGGATTTGAGTATACAACCAAGAAGTGCTTCTGTGAGCTCGTTGCTGAGAAATCCTTTTGTTATATTTGTCAGAAGGATAATACAGATTATTGTTGGGATTGCTAAGGACGTCGAGCACGCCTTCTAAGGCAAGTGGACGATTCTCTCTTGCGTTATGGTTATTAATGAGGAATTGAATTCTATTTGATCCTCATGTTGGAAATAATTTGTATGTTGAATAAAGTTTGATAGGTTGTTATTTTGTTAGAAATAACGACCATGTCGTTATTGCGGTTTTTGCGCTAGAAGTGAACTTAGGACCGTTGTATGATTAGTTGTCTCATGCTGAGACATTGTTGTGAAATAGAATGGTAAAGATGGGAGTTTCGACTCCAAGACATCTCTTTAGTGGTCATGTGCTGAAACACTATTGAAAAATAGGTAGTCCAGGGGTAGGAGTCGAATCTCCAATGACCTCTTTATAACAAAATCTGTATTGGGGGGCGTAGCTTGCTAGCGTATCCCAATATTGGAATCATGACTCATGTCACGCAGCACATTGAAGGAAGACAATGGTGCACTTTAGCTAAGTGTAATTGACACTCGGTTGTTGGCCGAGCATGTATAAATGATCATGGATGAAACAGGCCCTCTGATCTCGGTTGTTGGCCGAATCTCGGTTGTTGGCCGAGCATATATAAATGATCATGGATGAAACAGGCCCTCTGATCTCGGTTGTTGGCCGAACTATATAAGAACTATTAAATGATGCGAGTGCACAGATTGAGAGTAATGATAGATAAGTGCGTTGGGCACATTAATGTACCCGAATGGTTAGTCTATTCGATAACCATTCTTGCTTCCGGTTATGAATGATTCTTAATCAAACTTTGATTAAGTTAATCTGAATAGTCCATGGAGGCTTTTCAAGATGTTATGTGATTAATATGAATTCCCAACAATTGTTTATGCTTCTTAAAAGAAACCACAAGCGGTGGTGTTCTTTCTCTTGATTATGCGAATCTCCTTCTTATTCTCTATAAGACTGCTAACTGTTGGATCATAATCCGAGTCTATTCGGATTTGGATGCCAATATGTTTAGTTACAACCATAAGAACCAAGTTAGATTCTCCGCTTGCTAGTCTATCATTAGACTAACCCGCCCATCTTCTTTTCTTTTATATGGTCGGCTGGTGTCCACCGTTGCGATACATCAGGTTCTTCTTAGAAGTTGATTCAAGAGGCAGATTCAGATGTTTGAAGTTCCAGAAGTTGAAGAAAGGTTTCCAATGGCTATACTTGGGTGAAGATCATGGTTGGACTACTTCAAAACGAAGCTGAGTTTCAGAAATAAGAACTTAAGGAATACTTGATGAAGATTTTGTTAAATAGAAGGTTGTTCAATTTATTTACTAATTCTTTTTGAGTTAAGGCTCGTATAAGACCTTTTATACTCTTTTCCGCTGTAAAGTTTTACTTAATTTTGTTAGGTTTTAAATGGTTTTATTTACCTTGTTTTTAGTTTGTTCAGTCAGTTTAAAGCCTTGGGTAGCTTCGGTTTAGTCCTAATCGGAGTTACTGGCGGTAATACCTCCAGGGTAGGAAGGGGGTGTTACATTGAATTTCTAGTTATAACTGAATCTTGTTAATTACCGCTCGGAGTTAATTTGATCAAGAGTATAACTTTAATCAATTTAGTACCGGCTGGACTAGTTGGTTAAAGAAGGGAATAAATTCATTGTGGTCCATAGTAAGCGAGTTTTGTGTCAAATTCGAATTATACGTGAAACCTTCACTTAACATTTATGAATGAGAGAAGGAAGAAGAGAAGAAAAGAGATGAATGGAGTGTTGGAACTTGTTTTCCTTGTAAAAAGAGTTATAAATGTATGTCATTAATATTGTTAGCTAAAGTCGTTGTGCATTTAATGCCTTTTAAAAAAATTGTCTCAATCGTTACGGCTACGACGCACATGGTCGTAACAACGTAACGGCTATGCTAGACTGGGCACCAAATAAAATCTTCATATTTGAATTAGGTATTAGAGATTAGTTTTTTATTTAATTTTTTGGATTTTTTATGTGTTCATAGCACACATTAATGGTTCAAATCATGTGAGAATTGACATTTAGGTGAGAAATGAAATATAACAAGAGTCATTGGGGGCGTTGATCGTTTCACTTTAAAAAAGAAAAAATGTGCCATGACTGAAATTTTGACGAATTATTCGCATAATTTTTCGAAAAAACAGATACAAGATGCATGTGTTGGTTGTGCATCAAGAAAGTGTTTTTGTATTTGCGCCAAAATTGTTCATTTACGCATAAAAATGGTTGCACCAAAACTGTGTTCATAAATATATGTTTGTTCATCAAAATTAGTCATGTGTGTACCAAAACTAATGCATTAAAGTATGCATCAAAACTAGTTGTTTGTGCATCAAAACAGTTCGAATGTGCATCAAAACTATGTGAATGGATATATGTGTGTGCATCGAAACGAACCTTATGTGCATCAAAACACTTTAAAAAAATACATGTTTATTTGTGAATGCATCAAAATCGACTGAATGTATATCAAAATTGGCAAAACTCTAACAAGAGAATACTTATATGTCTACCGACCCAACTGGTCAAGAGCATCAACTTTTTATGACTATTAAAATAATATTAACGATAAACAATATTTTTGATAATAAAATTGTTTTTATATATATAATTTTTTAAAATAATATTTTATATATTTCATTATTCGTTAATAGTAATATTATTTTAAAACAATAAAAATATTGTTTTTATGACTATTAAAATTCTAAATTTAATTAATAGTAATATTATTTGTTACTATTTAAATTATAATTCATACATCATATATAAATCGATATAAACATTTTTATTTAAAAAAGCTCCTGGACAAGGTTCGAATCTCCAACTAGTTATACTCTATACAATATGTTCGACTCATCAATCCCCCCGATTTGAATTTATCATACTCAAATGGACTTGATACGATTGTAAATATATTGATATTTGCTATGAAAATATTATTTTAAGATCGATCTGGACAGGAGAGGATTAAAATAAAGAGCCCTAATTGACACACTAACTAAACACCAAATCAATTCCATCAGATTCTAACACCATACAACTCCATGATCCAAACCAAGCACAAATTTCAACACCCACTAGTGCAAAAGCCATAAACTTGAAATAACCACATCTCAGCCAACACAGACCAGTAACAAGAAAGTAGACACTCTTTAAGCAACTTTCCCACTACTAACTAATTCATCGTGGGTGCAAAATGTCAATAACATCTAGAACTTGATGTCAGAATTTAGAAGAAAAAAGAGTCAACAGCAGGTCATCATTCATTTACCACTTCATTACCTACAAGTGAGATTGCAGTCTCTTTTAAATGTTGAACTTCTGAGGAACACTATCCAAGTCATCAAAGTCAAACCTCTGGCGCTCTCTCCCAACCTGTTGGATGACAAAAAGAATTCGGCATTAAGCTATGTCTCCCAGTGGTGTTTGCGAACAATCTCTTACTGGAGAAGAGTAGAAGGATGATATGATATAAGAACACAAAACTAACCTTGGCCAGATAAGAAGGATCACAGGACATGCTTTCATCTATAGCAGTGAGCTTTTTTGAGAGGTTCATTATCCTGAATTAGTTAATACAGACACAAAATGCTAATTAAAAACAGATATTGTTTGAATACCACTTCATCAAAAAGTATAGCAAGAACATGCAATAGATCTTGGGTAATGCTCATCCGAGTAACGACTATGAATCAGATATATTCTCTGAAGCACAACCATGAACACAAGTATATTCAGAAATTTGAAAAACCACCTAACCATCCTCCTCAAGAGAGATTTCTGGTACCAAATCAGCAAGAATTTCATTCCGAAATATTCCAACCAGATTAAAAGGCAGTAGAACACCAAAATGATATAAACATCACAAAAGCAACCGCTGACATTAATTGACAAGTACTCTTCCTTCTGACCACCCTTTGAAAAACCTAATCAAACAAACCACAAGACTTTTTTCTACAAACCGAAAGTAGAAGGGTTTCTGATATTAAAACAAACAGCATCTCATTTACATAACAAACTGCACTCACATTTAAAGATACTAGAACATTTTCAATATTTTGATATATCTAATTGGGTAAATTGTACTTAGACCACCCTTAATTATTTATATGTTGCACTTAAACACCTGTTACTTTTAGTATTGCAGAAAACAACTCCTTACTATGATTCTTTTATCATTTAGACAATTTTCTTCCATATTTAAACCCAACCGAGTCCCCAACCCATTATCACAAATTTACAGCCTGGAAGACGAACCGTTTAACCAAAGTTGACATTTTTTTAGAAACAAAGCCCTAACCTTGCTAGAACCCAACCCCAAATCGATTGAGACAATAAATATTAAACCTTTGCCCAAAGTGTCACGAAATCGTCTTTGAGCATTCAACTACACCATTGAAGACCCTTTTTTTAAGTCAGAAGTCACCAAACCCAAGTCGATTAAAATTGGCAACCCTCACTCTCTCCCTTAATATTGTTGAACACCAAAAAAGAAGCAGATAACAAATTTGCTCTTTTATTGTTACAATGCTCCAATTTCTTTTCTTTTCCATTTTTTTTAGCCTTCTTATAAGGGTAAAAATGTCAGTTTACACTAAATGGAGGAAAATCAAAGTCTTAAATACACTTTTTTTAAGATAAACTCATACTGATATCTTTTAAGTAGTGGGCATTTTAACTCCACAGTCCACATCCACTAACTTAAACTATCAAAATTTACTCAAATTCATTCAAAATTCTCGTTGATTTAGCCTTTTGACAAAAAAAATTCTAGATGAACTAAAATACCCTAAATTACTATCGTTTCTCTTTCTACACTATTTATAACTTCTATTGAATCTTAATCCAGTTGTTGGAACCTCACAATTAATTCAATATAAAGGTAAGACTGGAAAACAATGCTTAGTAACACCCTATAATTACGAATATTCTTTAAGAAAGCCAATAATAAAAAAATGACAAAATATTATTGAACAGAGGGAATAATAAAAATTGCTAAAAAATTAGTGCCTTAATTCAAAGTATAAAAGACCCTTAGGATATTTTGAACCGGGATAAAAATGAAGTTAAAATCAAAATTTTAATGTGCTTTTATTGTTGGATGCAAATGCTAGCACTTAAAACATCCTTATCAAATTGATCAGATCAAAGTTGCTACATGCTTAATTTAATGTGCCTCACAAGAATCCAAATGTTGTAACATAAGTCAATATAACTTTCTAGTTTTCTATCCTTCATTTCAAAATTTTCAAAATTATATATCAAGTGCATCAACTGCTACCTCCTTCTAGCATTATATGAAGATTCAAATGTGTTCTTGTGCCTACACCATGCAAAATGCCATGATAAAGTTACCATAGTTCCTAGGAATCTTCACTTTGCAACATAAGTCAATATGATTAGTCTAGTTTTCTATCCTTCATTTCAAAATTATATATCAAGTGCATCAAATGCAACCTCTTATTTTTAAGTTAAATTGCTAGCATTGTATGAGGATTCAGCCATGTTTTTTTACCCACACTATTCAAAATGCCACGTTGAAAGTACCAATTAATATGAATTTCTGGATACTATATACACACCTGAAATGCATTTGTTGTAAAATTATAAATGACAAAAACCTGATAGTTGTTTCAATCTCCATACCTCTGGATGGACGAGTCGATATGCTCGATCATCTCACATGTCTTGTATTGCTCTGGATCCTCCAAGAATCTAACCATCCCATCCTTCTGATTGATTGTTGCATAAATTTCACCATCCTGTATCTGTACAGGAAAGAAAAGTACCAATATAAAACATACATGCAAGTTTATGAGGGAAGAAGATCACATATGCTACCTTTTTCACTTCGACGACACAGAAAATAAGTTAGTTACTAGAAGACCACAAGTGAACATATGTAAGGCTAACATTATATTATGACTCTAGTCATATTAAACAACAATGGCCGCATTTCAATGTTACCATTTTAAGCACGTGCATCTCTGCCTCCTTTGCACTGTTGAGTCGTACCGTATTAGCTATATCTTGTAAGGAAAGAGTAAGGTATGTCTGAGTCAATATCTGGATATTTCTTTTATACATGGATGATACAACCTGTTTAACTAGTCCAAGATTGCTATCCTGACATAATAAAATGAAAAAACAGACAATGTCAGTCAAGTATGATGATATAAAAACAAGTTACTGCATTTGAAATAACATCATCTATTACGGATACTGGAGAATTAGATCAACATGAATGTTCTTATTCACTGATCCATTTTGTATCATCATTTATTCATCTATTTATAGGGTTTTGCCTTTTTTTTAGGGGGGAGATGGAAACTCACTGCTTCAAACTTTTCCTGGTTTATGTTGACAAATACTTCTAGCTCAGAAATATTTCCACTGCTATAGCTGCTTGCCAAGTCATGGTACAGCTGCATTAAGAACAAATATAATCAAAATAAGATACTAGGTTAACCACATTTTGTTTGAACTCCAAAAAGAAACAAAAAAAATTGACTTCCTAGAACAGAAAAATAAAAACAAAATGATAAAATAAATTTAGGGTCTATAATAATATGGATCACCCAATAAATTTAAAATGACTACACTTCTATTTTATTACAGAGTATTATAGAATAGGAATGCACTGTATGAGCAAAATATTACAAATAAACAAACTAGTGCATACACGTGTGATTTTGATTTCCAGCAAGTACTAAAACACAGAAAGCAAGATACGTCACTGTAAACTCTAAGAAGGGGAAAATGAGTTGGAAAGAGAAAAACCAGTAATTTTCATTTCAGACAAAGCTAAGAACACAAAAGCAATTAAATCATTATCTAAGGTATTTTTGAACTCCTTCCAAGGAAAGTGAAATGCAGTTTGATGGAGATCTAGAAAACCGGTAAACCCAGAGCATGAAAGAGAAGGAAATCAGAGTAACAGTTGCCATTAATTTGAAGCAGAACACAAGATAGAAAGATGAAGTACAAGAGACTAACTCAAATACAACTGGAGAGTTACTTTCCAAGGCTAGAAGCTGATAACACAACCCATTTTCACCATGAAATATGCAGCCTCCTCTTTTTAGGACAGTGTAACTAACCTAGTAGATACAATTCCTAAAGTAAGCAGTGTTAATGCTAGTAAAAATTATTAACCCTAGTTTAATAAATTGAAGAACACTCCAACTTCTCAATTAACTCTAACTTAGATAATTTCTTGAGTAATTCATCCTCCACTATAAACTCAGCGCAATTCAAGTGGAAGGGCTAATCAGGATAGACAAGGCAATAGATGCAAGGCTAGCAAGGAGCAGTTGTTGACTCACTAGCATTAGAAAGTCTGTCTTCGAGTCCAGTGAATGAAATTGACTGTACGAAGACCTATGAGTTTGAAGATCCATCCAGTTGCATCAAAAAGGAAGAAACGTGTGCTTGAAGGTATAAATTCAGGGTACCAAATCAGGAGATCGATGCTTTGGAAGGAATTAAGGAAAAGGTTCTAAGAAAAACCGCAGCTGAGTTATAGTACAAATATGAAGAATATACAAAGAAGTGATTTTAAGGAACAGATATCTTGGAAGTTCAATATATTTGGATATTCTGCCACCTGAAAATGGTGAAAGATTATTTTGACTTCGTAAGAAGTATCTATTGAATTGAATTAACAGGGTCTGCTATTTTGGGAACAGTACTGGGATTTTAGGCTCCAGTTGCAAAGAAGAGTTGCCAATAATGACGCTTAGATGGTTGCTGATTTTTTTAATTGTTATAGAAATCTATTTGGAAGAACAGAGAAAATAAGGCATGTTTTCAGAGGGAAATGGTCACAAATGTCCAATTCTTAGCCATGAGCTCAAGGAACATTTAGCAGCAACTGTTAGGAGTGATAACATCAGAGAAGCTTTTCTTTTCAAAGTGGACAAATAAAGTCCCCAAGCACAAATGGTTTTAAAGAAGTTCTCAAAATGGGAAGTGATGGTATATTGCCATTTTAAAAGCTGGACTCCATAAGCTTTTACGTCCAAATAAAGAACAGCTATTAGTAAGATCAGGTGCTGCTCTTGAGCACTCTTTCCATCTCTCCCTAGGCACAATGGTTCAAATCAATAAGCTTTCATGCCATATTCCAAGCATTTAGCAAGACATTTAAATTTACAAATCTGGTAATATCTTAGCCTTAGGGTATCAAAATGTAATGAATCCTACCAGAACTAATATAAGACATCAATATTGCTTCATGGTATTCACTACAACTATTAAAAGTTAGTTAAATATACTTAAAACTATTTAAACTTAAAAGAGAGCTTGATCAATTATGTCCATCTTTTGCAAGTGATATCAAAAGCAAATTCTTATACGTCAGGTCAATGGAAAAAAATTAGACCAGTACAATATTTCCTATTTGGAACAATACAGGGGAATAAAATCCGATAATATCTGTGAACAACATAGGTGTATATACAAACACTAAATTGAGATTTCAAACAATCACCAGATTACCTGAGTGAAGTTCTTCAAACTCCTTTGTGCCACAGAGGAAGTGTATTTTGGGAATGAAGTTGAGAACTGCCACATTTAAAGGAAATTATAAACCGAAACAAATAGCATGCATCAAAAGTACTATTTAGGACCATGTATACACCAAATCCAATATAGTTAATAAATTGCCCGGTTTTATGAAAACATAATATGATGTTGTTCCTAAATAAACCTTGGCCAATGTCAACATCAACACATGCAGTATAGTCCCACACAAGCAGGATCTGGGGGGTCAAGATGGGGACACCCATAACATGATCACGACAATACGCCTGATAGACCCAAGGAAAATTGTAACAATAATAACTGAATTTAGTTAAAATGCACCAAATTGATATAAGGGCTATATCCATCTCAAATCACTGTATCAGCAAATGAGCAAGAGGATGTGCCCAATAAATTATATCCTATAGTTCTTTGTGCGTGAAAGAACACAGAAAATGTTGTATAGGAACCTAATGTTGACGGTCCTTCCAAAAAGAGGAAATGGCACGACTGTATTTTACAAGATATTTTCTTATACATCTTAATTTGGCTGTAAATTTTCCTCATCCCATAAAGCTTTCAAAAATTGACATAGACTGATGCAACAAAAGAACTAAAAAAATAGTGTTAGCTATAAGGCAAAGAAAATAACCTGTCCATAGTGAATGAGACAAACCAATATATACTTTTTGTATGCTTCCACAGCTATAGCATTTAAACTAGACATCGGAGCAGTGACAACCTGCAAAAAGAAAAGTTGAAGCAATTGTTCACTGTAATAAATTACAAACACAATTATTTATGTATAAAGAAGCAGTTGGAAACAACATACGTTGCGGAGAAGTTCCCAGGCTTTCTGAAATTGCTTGAGACCGATGCAGATCATCCCCCTACCATTGAAGGGGCATTAAACTATCAGTATTACTACTACTAACAGGGCCAGCCTCGAAACAGTGTATTCACAAAGACACATCAAACTGCTCATCCAATTTCATCACTAAAGATACAAATACTGGCATAAAATAGGACTCACCCATAATAAGAATAAAGAAAAAGATCCCTTGGCTGATCAATCTCAAAAATATCATCTCCCAGCAAGCAAGAACCAATGTTATAGCATTTCGACAATATGCAAAGAAGAAGAAAATCTGGGTGAAGGGTAGTCAAATGCTCAGAGGAAGACTGGAGCTTTTTAACTGCAGTTAGCATTGTACCCACACCTCGGACCGGTGCTTCTAGAAGCAAAACTTGATCCTTCAGCCTCTTACAAACAGAAATAACTGCAAATGTCCATATCAAAACTCTAATTACAAACAAAACATAATCAAAACAGTGAGAAACAGAGTTTGGAGAATACTAGTGCAAGTTAAGCATTACATACACTTATCAGGCACCAGGCGGATCTGTTCTGTTTGGCAGACATTAATGAATTTACTGCTTAACAAGACAAGCTCGTGTGCCTGTTCTTTGGAATAAGGGTTAGATGTGAATGACTCCCTGCCAAAATATAACAACATCAGTAATTGTGGTGTATTACCACTGTCAGGCAATATATCTTTCATTCCATAATTAATATGTGAACATATTATTCTTCTTAAAGCAAAAACAGACTAACATAATTTACATAAAAAGAGCATGAAGAACAGTTAATCCGATCATTGTGCATAGTGAATGAATGCTCAGAATACACAGATATATTAAATAGCTAGGCCAAGTCTATCTAGGACTAACACTGTTAATAGTTGATACATTCATCTTCATCCACATATTTAAAATTCCAACCAACAAACCAGGCAATTCAGGCAGTGTATTAGAACACTCACCCTCCCCAAGTCCTAAAAAGCAATTACAATGAAAACAAGAATAATCTTTGTCACATTCCTTTCAGCTCTTCAGCCAATTTTATAGGGATTGACGGTAATTGCAGATACCAGGCGCATGAATTAGTCTTTTGATATTAGGTTCAACCTTGTACCAACATAAGATATTACAAGATCATGTTATCTAAGCTAAGTATTTTAAAAAGCATAACGTTCAAATAATACAAGTACATATTGAGATAACACATAGTAAAGATAAGAAAATTAGCTTCCTAACCAAGCAATCAGATCTGGTCTTGAAGCCTTAAATCAAGAAGATATAAGCAGGCATCACAATTGTCTTGATTGCAAAACCGTCTTTATACAATGCTGTATTGGTATTTCTTATCCTTGACCGTACTTGGATTTATACAAACACTGATTCTTAGTTGTACTGTGCTAATATAAAGTCACAAAATTACCATTCAACATGTCTAAAAAAGCCCTAGACGTGAAAAATTAAGGTTGTTTGTTGTTCTCGTCATTTATTGTACAATTTTCTAGCATTATTTGTTAATCGAAACACTGCTACATAGAAATTCTGGGAAAAAAAAAACTAAAAACGAAAAAAAAATCTAATCAGACCCTGAGAGCAAGAGGACATAGTAACCAAAACCCTAATAAGGAATTACAAAACAGAAATTATCCCAATAATGTAATCAAATCACGAGAGATGGCATCAATAACCAAAGCCCTAATAAAGCAGGCCTATCGCCTCTATATACAATGTCATCCTAAAACCCGCGTACGAAATGCAAATAAAAAAACTTCACAGCCAGAACAGAACCAAACACAAACGAAATATAAAAATAAGTCAGTAGTGAAATCGTTAACTTACAGCAAGTAAAGATAGCCGAGAGAGTGGATAGAAGGATCGAGTTGATCGAGGAAAGAAGCCAACGTAGATGACTGTGTTCGAAGCAAGTCCTCAGACTGTTTGAGGACAGTGTGGAGGTGAGAGATGTCCTGTGGAATTCCCGATAAAGCTTGGATTTGCACAACCAGAGTTTCCATGGCTGTTACCTATAGAAGATGAGAGAGAATGAATTTCAGATCCAAAGGAAACGTGAGGGCACGGAAGAAAGAGATGAGATCCACTAGACTTACCAGCAGTCCCCGTTCCGTCTGTTGCGAGTGGTCACCGGCAGAAAAAGGAGGGAGTTGGTCAAGTAAACAGACGCGACGAGAAAGCTTGAGACTTTGAGAATCGCCAGGACGAGGAGGCGAGTGGTTTAGGGATTTATTGAAAATTGAAATAATCTCTCGATGTAACCCTTTTTAATTTTTTTTCTTTTTCGGCCGGGGTTGTGGGCAAAACCATTTTTTTTTTATCCCATCTACTATATATATAAAAGTAATAAGGTTTGGAGCCTTCTTATTACGCCATCTAGAATTTCGTCACATGTCGATCTTATATTAAGCCACCTCATATTTTTACACATGTCATTTTCTTATAATTTAGACGTCTTTATAAATACTAGCATAGTCACCCGCGCCTTGCGCGGATTTTGTTAAAATTTTTACTTGAATATCAAAAATATACTTGGAAGGAGAAGTATCATTTTGTATATTACTTTAATGCATGTCGATATTAATAAATTAAATGTATGTATAATAAGTCTTGATATACAAAGTCAAATATTTAATTAATCGTCTTTAAGTAGGGAAAGATATTAATATAATAACTAAAATATAAGTTTAAATCAATGTTAAATTAAAAAAGTCTTATTGTTTATATAATGAAAAGATTAGTTGAATTATTTTCTTGAGATCAATTCAATATCATAATAAGTATATGTTCAATAATATAACTATTAATCTTTATAATTTAATAATATTAAATACAAATATTAAATTTTATCATATATGTATTTAATTTATTAATTTTTTCTAAACTTTTAATCGTGAAATTTATCTTGAAAATATCTAACAAAATAGGATAATAATTAGATTTTTTACGATTTGTTAGTCTGCAAATACACTAAACCAAAATTATAATATGAATTTTTTTAACGCACTTTAAAAAATGATAACGCATGCGCTGATTTTATAATTAGATCCATATAAGTTGTTTTATTGAACATTGTGATACTATTAATATGGTAATTATTTTAAATGATATTTTAGAGTAATGGTTAAGATACAAACATCTCCTAATCTACTCCAATAATGGTAATTGTTTTAAATGATATTTTAGAGTAATGGTTAAGATACAAACATCTCCTAATCTTCTCCAATAAAATCGGGATTTTCATTTTTAACAATATCTAATCTATAGAAATTTAATTTGAAAGATTAAAACATTGAAGGTAAATAAATTGTTAGTTGAGTTATATATTCAAGTTTTTGTATAAAGAAATCTTTTTTAGCAGTCCAGAGATATTCAAGGCTAATAGATATTATTTATGCAACAATTTAGGTTTTAAGTTGCGTAGAATTAGAAAGAGGTTAATAATATTGATTTGATATTTAATGATATTACTCGTATCTTACTTCATCTAATTAAATATCAATGATCATTATTTTTTAATTCCATTCTATAATAATTAATTAAAAAAAATATTTTAACAACTAACATATTATTTATTCATAATAATCAAATAACATATATAAAATTATCCTGAAGTGTTATTTTTAGAATAATATCAATATGAAAATATTTAATTAATATCCAGTATTTTGGTGAATATATTATTTATTCATATATATCTTTTAATTTAAAGATGGAATGCAATCGTGGGATAAAACACCTCAATAGATTATATTTAAAATAGTTTATTCAAATTTTGCTTTAAAATTTAACCCTAACAGAGCATAAAATATACAAATAAGATCTACATCAAGCATGCATTTTTCATTGATGTATTTGACTAATAAGATCTACATATTGCCCAAAAATTAAAATATTATCTCATGGGTTCCTTTTTTTGCTAAAAATATACAAATTACAACCCGTTTATTTCTGTATTCAACTTAAAAGATTAAATAGTTGGAAAGTTAAGGATTTGATCAAATATTAATGGATACGTTCATATGAAAATATACTAAATTAAATTTCAATAGAAACTAATTTTGCAAAGATTTGGGAGAAATTCAATCTTCACTTTAATCCGAACAAATTCAGCAAGCAAAACCCCAACTTTGAAAATGAGGATCGAAGAGTAAGAACCCTAACCAAGTGCCTCATAAATGACATTGATGAAAAACGAAGAAGGTATGAGTTGACCCTCCTCCGATATCGTCATCTAGAATCTGGAAATATAATAGATCGAAATCAAGCGCCGAGCCTATATATCAGAAAATTGTCTCATCAATGGCATTGAATGAGAACATAAATCGACGGGGGAAGTAGATCTTGATGGAGCGGCGAGCCTATGTCCCGAAAAACGACCTTTGACATCAAAGAGTGAACGGAATCAGGGGAAGAGTAAACAAAATATACGTAGAACAGACCTTGGAAAAAGTCGGTCATGGAAAGTTATGATGTAGAGAAATTATGATGTATGGAGGAGAAATGTCGATAATGGGATAGATTGTTTAATAATTAAGAAGATGTGTAATTCTGTCAAAAAAAAAAGATGATGTGTGAATGAATGTGCCATGTGGATTATGAGGTGGAAAAAAATAATTAATGTGTAATTTCTTTAAAGTAAGGAGAAATTGCCATGTGGAAAATTCATATGTGGCATAATGTGGGATCGCCATGTGGCAAAATCCGACGTGGCACAATGTGGTGGCTCGAATCCTTAGCGGTTTTAATTATATATATAGATTCCATGTCATAGTCCACATTTCAAAAAAATTCCATATCACTCATATATTATGTACACATCATATTGCCACATAATCTACAAATATCAATCAATTTTTTTAATATTGGATTACAATAATGTTTTTTTTGGAAATTTATTTACATATAAAAATATTTTTTACCATATATTTATGATCCTAAAAACTCTCCAATATAATCTACCAAAAAACTCATATAAATATATACCGAGATCTTATCCTATAATATAAATATATACCGAGATCTTATCCTATAATATATACCAAGATCTTATCCTATAATATGTCAAGTCAATTTTATTTGCTAATCCATATTAAATGTCCCATTATTTTCATTTTTGTTATCAAAATTTTTAATTTAGAATTATGTTTTTTTTTTACAATTTATATAAATCACCAATTCACAATTATTATTTATATTATATTTTTATTTATTAATATCTTTTTTATAGTATATCTAAAACAATATCGATTCATATTCGTGCAGGGCACGACGGGGACAACTAGTAAAATACTACTTGAACTAAGGTAGAGCACTCATAAATGAGTCTCGACAAACTTAGAGTACTCGTAAACGGATGATAACTGGGTAAAATCATTCATAAACCGCCTCCAAGTTATATAGAAATAAAACTAGTGTAAGAGCTCGTACTTTGTACGGGTTTTAATAAATGTAATAAAAATAAATAAATGGCTAAAAATTAGAAATTTTTGTACTATGAATTTGTTTTAGAAAAATATAGAATCAAAATTAATATAATTTAAATGGATTTTTTTGTATTATGAATTGTCTATCTCTTATGAGAACGACAAAAAAAACAACAAATCCCAACTACGGATATATAAATCATATAGCTAGCGTTTCTTCTGAGCCAGGATCAAACTCTTCTTTTGAGTGTCCTACTTTAATCTAGCACCTTATAAGAGTTAATTATTTTTGTCAAATTTTAATTTCATCATTTAATTGTCAATCTTGTAAGACATAATGTAAATTTCTATCTTTTTTTATTCAAAATTCAATTTTAATAAAATATTTTCCATAAATATATAAAAGGCAAAGATAATGTAAATATTCATTTAATTATAAGGGAAATTTAGGTACATATCATTTTTTATAAAAATTATATTTTTAAATAAATATTTTACTAAAAATAAAAGATTAATTTTTAAAATTAATGGTTGTTTTGTTAAAGAAATTATATTTTTTATAAAAAAACTAGTGTATGTTGTTCCGTGTTGATAATTCAATTTTACTAGTTGTCCCCGTCGTGCCCTGCACGACTATAAATCGATATTTTTTTAGATATACTATAAAAAATATATTAATAAATAAAAATATAATATGAATAATAATTGTGAATTATTGATTTATATAAATTGTAAAAAAAAGCATAATTCTAAATTAAAGATTTTGATAACAAAAATGAAAATAATGGGACATTTAATATGGATTAGCAAATAAAATTGACTTGGCATATTATAGGATAAGATCTCGGTATATATTATAGGATAAGATCTCGGTATATATTTATATTATATGATAAGATCTCGGTATATATTTATATGAGTTTTTTTGGTAGATTATATTTGAGAGTTGTTAGGATCATAAAGATATGGTAAAAAAATATTTTTATATGTAAATAAATTTTCAAAAGGAACATCATTGTAATCCAATATAAAAAAAATTAAAAATTTATTGATATTTGTAGATTATGTGGCAATATGATGTGTACATAATATATGAGTGGTATGGAAATTTTTTGACATGTGGACTATGACATGGAATATTTATAAAGACATCTAAATTATAAGAAAATGACACGTGCAAAAATATGAGGTGGCTTAATATAGGATCGACATGTGGCGAAATCCTAGGTGGCGTAATGAGAAGGCTCCAAACCTTATTGCTTTTATATATATAGTAGATTTCAAGATATTGTTATGTACAATATGTATTTTTTTTTCCGTTAAATGTAAAGTATGTATTTTATACTTAGTATATTCACTCTGATCTAATTTAAGCTACGTTTTAACACATTAGTTTTAAACTTTATGTATCATTTTATGATATATATAAATATAGTATATGCAATTAATTGAGAGTGAGTTTCGTAATTGTTGATAAAACTTATTTTTATTTACATAAATTTTTCATGTATTGATTCTAATGAATTGTGTATATTTAATAAGTGATAAAATTGATTAAAAAAATTGTGGTTAGAAATGTTAAATCTGAATTTTGAAAAAAAAAAGATCTAAAAAAATTCATATGGGGAGGTTGGTTAAAGATCTAAATTGCAGGTAAATGTAGCTTTGATATTTGAAAGAAGAGTTATTTAATAGAATTATAGGTGAACTAGTTGTACCCGTCGTACCATGTACGACTACGATTCGATATTTATAGACATTATAAATAAGATATTAATAAATAAAAATATAATATAAACTTCGATGTAAGCAATTTTATTGCTCGTAGAATGAATAATTTTTGTAATCAATATAAATGGTTAAATTTAATATTCAGAATAAAGATATATTATTAAAATAAAATAATCACTTTTCTCTTTTTTCCTTGATGATATTTTCATAGATATGTAATTTTCAAAAAAAAGAAGATAAAATATGAATAAAAAAATTTATATATTCAAATATGAAGAGATAAGAATTTAAAAACTAATAGTTAACTTAATAAATAAGATATGATAAAAATAATTTAATAATATAAAATATTTAAAATTTAATTAATTTAATTAATTTAATTTAAGATGGGACCAAACTCATTTTGTGATTCAATAAAGTATATGTTAGATAAGATTAAATATTTTATTATTCGTATTTTATTATTTTTCATGTACGTAAATTTAGAGATTATCAAATATTTCAATACATCTATTTAATATTTTATTATCTATTTTTATTAATTTTAAACATTATAAATATTTATCATTAATTTTTTATTATAAAACAATCAATATATATCTATAAATTCGTCGAAAAATATATGCTAAATAGATATATAATATTGCTTAGCAATCAATATCAATAAACATAGATAGAAAATTATATAGATAAAAACTTATTTTGATACATTACTTATTTTATAAAATCTAAAATAGCCATTTTTTATATTTAGGATTTTTTAAAGAATAAAATCAATATTTACTATCTACTTTATAGGATCTAAAATCTTGCCCTAAAAAGCCTTCAATCTGTTAAAATTAATTTTTTTATTTAGTAATGTTTATTATTTAAATAATTTTTTTAAAAATATGTGTATATTAATTAAATTTTATTTTTTTAGTATGTGATACTATATGAAACAATCTCTACTCATACAATATGTTATCTATCCATTATCTGTTTTATAAAGTGGTTAAGATAAATCGTGATTTCTAGAATTATTATTAGAGTATAATATGAAGGGAGCTTTCTAGAATTATTATTTAGTTTTTTAAGCTGAAAAAAGCTTTTCCATTAATATGAAGGGTTTTTTTTAGAATTATTATTTAGTTTTTTAAGTTGAAAAAAGCTTTTCCATTATTTTATTCAAGATATGCCACATGGCGCAAATTTTTACACAGACTTGGTTTCTGCTTTATAATGTATTAGTATAGATAAATAAAAATAAATAAATAAATAAATAAAATGAAAAAAATGATTGATTCTTAAAGTGTCATGTAGCACAAATTTTATAGATAATTTATTTCTATTTTATTATGTATTAATTTAGATATAGATAGAAATTTATATCGATAACCTTTTTTCAACAATCTGATAAAACTATTTTAGCATAATCTTAAGATAGCATATATAATATTGCTTTTCAATATCAATAAACATAGATAGTAAATTATATAGATAAAATTTTATTTTGATACATTAATTATTTTATAAAATCTAAAATTGCCTTTTTTTTATATTTATGAATTTTTAAGAATAAAATCAATATTTACATAGATAGAAAACTATATATATATGTATATATTATCTATTTTATAAAATCTTAAATCTTACCCTAAAAAAACCTTCAATCTTTATAAATTTATTTTTTTATTTAGTAATTTTTATTACTTAACTAAATTTTTAAAAATATAATTGCATATTAATTAATTACTATATGAAACAATCTATGCATATAATATGATATCTATCCATTATCTATTTTATGAAGTGGTTAAGAATTTAAGATAAATCGTGATTTCTAGAATTATTATTAGAGTATAATGTGTAGGGGTATTTCTAGAATTATTATTTTAGTTTTTTAAATAGAAAAAATATTTTTCATTATTTTATTCAGGTTATGCCACGTGGCGCAAATTTTTACACAGACTTGGTTTCTGGTTCATAATGTATTAGGGTAGATTTGAATAAAATTAATAATACGTTGTTGTAAAATAAAATCTGGTAAATATTTTTACTGATTTTTTTTTTAAAATCTCAATTCAAAAATACACATGGAAGGTTGTAGGGATCTAGCTTAAATTAATTAACATACTTTGTATTAGTTTTGTACTAGTATTTATTCTCGTACCTTGTACGGGTTTTTCTTAAATAAAATATTTTCAAATATATTTATTATCCGAGAAAAATAATCATGTAAATGCTTAAATATAAATTTTTGTTATGATCTGCGCAAAAAGATAAGACAATTATCATATAATTTTTTGTTATGATTAGATTATAATAATAACCAAATTAGCAAGGAGATTGCTAGTAATATACGGCTACAAAGATAACTATTCATGCATGTTTATTTTTATTAAAAACTATGTACATGCACTTAAAATTTTCTAAATCTGATTTTTAATGTTTAAAAAATTAGTGTGAGTTAAATCTGATTTTTAATTAACATTTTGGGCCTAGAAAAACTCAGCCCAAACTTAATTAAACCTTACCCAAATATAATTAGCCCAAATCTCCTTTTAACCTCCTTCTTCTTCTACGTACGTAACCATAAAACAGGGAGACCAATCAGACGAACGACGATGGCTGCAAGCGAGGCACCATTGTAGGGGCGGAGCCCTTGGTGGTCGGTGGTGGTGCAACCGGGTGGTGGTGACCAGCCGTCGGTCTCGTGGTGGTCCGTTGCGTTAGGGTTCCAATTTAGGATTTTTTAATGGTGTTCGTGAAAAAAAAACAGCAAGTAAAATAAATTATTTTTGGCTGAAAATTCACTTGAATGAGAGTGAATTTGGTAAAGGAAGATGAGAAGATTTTATTGTGTGAAATTTCTATGGAGTTTTAGCCCTTTTTATAGTCAAAATTGGAGTTTTTCTTGATCCTCCATTGATGAAATTGCCCAATGGATGAGAGGAGGATCAAAGGGGATTGGTGGGGATTTTGTTTGTTGAAGATGACATAGGATGATGTTGATTTTGGGTAGTCTTTGAAGCGACAATGGAGATTGAGAGGCAATTTGAGCATGCACTGGTTTACGTCAAATCCATCAGGCACAATTATGATCTTCTCTTGGAAGAAGAAGATAGGATTGTTTAAAATTAAAAAAGTTATAATATGGGTAATCAAGTTACAATGAGCTAGCGGTTTGGAGTGTGTGTTATGAGCGAGATGCAAGAGGTCTCGGGTATCTGAAACCGCTCATGCTCCAAACCGCTTCTACATGTTTACTCCTCTCCGTTTATCTCCCAAGACGTGGCCATTCTTCTATAATTGAAGTTAATTTTTTTATGCCAAAAACTTTCTTCTCCTTTTCCTTGCCGCTACTTTCCTAGCAACCAAGCGTAAGAGATTTTTAGCGAAATCGAGCAAGGTGAGGAAAAGGAGGTTTCTGACAAATAGTTTTGTTGGTATTAGGGGCGAGGGGATAAAGGAGGTTCATGGCTTTAAAGGTAAAACTTTTCTCCCCTATAACTCACAAATCTGAATCTTGATCATTCTCCAATAACTTTAGGGCAAGACACTGAAGATTCAAGTATGTCCTTTTCTGTTTCTTTCTTCGCTCTAGAAAACTGATTCAAGTATGCCATTTGCTCCGTGCTATGTTCTTTTTAGCTTTAATTGTCTAGGGTTAGTGATATCTCTGACTCTTCTCGGGGAAAGATAGGATAATGGCTATTGCTTTTTTGGTTGCATGTTTTATGAAATTTGAATTTGAAATAATGGGAATCAAAAACTTAGGATTGGATTCTGACAAAAAAATGTCCAGGATTGGATAATGTCATAATGATGCATGCTTGTCTAGATGAGCACATCTCTTCTGTTCATGGTAGAGGTGCCGAATTTTTGTTCTTTTTCTTAGATTCCACTTTGATTTCTTTGAATTTTGGGTTTGAATTGATCTTTTTTAAGTCCTTAGAGTCAAAAAAAATTGAGGTGAATTTGGGTTTATTTTTACTTCCATGTTCCTTTTATTGCGTGAACCGAATCCATCAACAAGAAACTGACCGGAACCAGAATCTCGAATTCCTCCACCTCCACAAATACCACAACAACCACGAACACACTGCATTCTCATCTTGTAATTTCTCACTTCTTTCTAATAACTCAAGGAATTAGTCATGTCTTTATGTGTGATCTTGTACCTTGCCTACATGCAACTATTATTTTTAGTGACTAGCTTATTGTCTTTTGGGATGTTTCAAATTTGTGGGATAGACATTCAACGAGTAAATGTTGTCATCAATTTTGATTTCCCTACTAAAGAGAGAACTATTTGCACATAGTATGTTTGTTCCAAACTGTTAGACCCTGTTTCTTTGGGTTTGTTCTCACATGTTACTTTTTATATGGTCAGGTTGGTTGATCGATTGTTTGGTTGTTTATTAATCACCTATGAGGATCAATTTATGTCCTTAAAAATGATGTCTCTAAACCAATTACATTTCTTACTATAGGACGAATGCATTCACTTTTGTTGTGCTTCAGGTATAAACTTGATCAATAACTTGGGACCGAAATTAAAAAATTCCACCACAAAAAGATCAGGGTATCAATTGTCGATGAGGAACAATATGGTGAGCGAGGAAAATTGGAGCTTTTCATTGTTGTCTTTGTGTATGTGCAGTCTAAATCCTGCTTAAACAAGGGAACATCGTGCTCGATATCTAAGGTAGTCTTCTAAGTGCTTGCATATATTTTTTCTTGGGTTGTTGGCTTGCTGCAGGTGCAGGGGTAGTATTTCTTTCTCTAGGAATAATACAAGCAGAATAAACAATATTGTTACATTAAATAAACTTTGCCTGATGCAAGGTTATTATAATGTCATTTGCTTGCCAAAAAGGCATGATCCTCTATTAAAAAAAAGAAGTCAATCGCATGTTTGATGCTCCACTTTTAGGATTTGTCTAATAATAATCCATATCCTTGTCCTAATAAAATGTTACAAAATTGATCCTTGTGTAAAAAAAATTCATAGTTTAATGTTGTATGACATAATACAAGTTTTTTTTTGTCTGAAGGACAAAACAGAAGTTAGGAGTATCCTAAAACAATTATAGGTAGATACCCATTATGAGATATTTTTATTCCAAACAAGCCATTGAGCATCATGAATTTAGGAGCATCTTTAAATGTTGTGGATCAAACAGGCAAGCTACCTTAGTCTGATCTCAACTACTTTCATCCAGGCAAGTGGTGAGGATGATGACATCTCATTGCTATTGTTGAACAATCACTTTGAGCATATCACTTGGATCATTCGATACAACCTACACGACTACCATGAAGGTTGTATATCTTTCTATTGCCTTTTAATTTGACGGTCTACACATTTTGCTTGAATGTTATTCTGTTAGATAGATATGCTGACGTGTTAAACTTGATAAGAAAATGTAATTTTGCTGATAAAGGGAGTGTTTTGTGCAGAGTAGCCTAAATTAGTAGGGGATGGTTGTATAATATGCTGTAACAGAAATATCAATGGAATATAATCTGTAGTACGTGCAGATATGGAGTTAACGGTCATGATTACTTCATGAAGGATGGTGCTTTAGGTCATGGCTCCCATAATTTTCTTTATCCTTTTTTTTGTAATCTTCCTGCTGGGCATATATAATTAGGACTAGGATAGGCTTGTGCACATAATATGGAGGTTGTCTATAGTTTTCTTACGTTGTTTTTAACTTTCTTATGATTTTTTTCTTTTGACAAACTCAAATTTTTATTCCAATTACGTTTCTCGCATTTGTGGTACTGCGGCTTCCAGTAAACTTTACAAACTACACATTGGCATCAGCTGATACATCAACATCGACAATTTATATATTTTCAATCAGTAGTTCAAATTAGTATATACTCTTTCAATTTATTACCAAATTAGCTTATCTTATGAGGGTTAATTTCTATGAAGTAATTAATTTAGGATCTCCCTTTAATTTTGTATGTTGCTACTCGCCATTGATTTCCTGCTTGTAATTTAAGGTTCTATATTTGGGCTTCCTTTGAAGCTTATCCAAGCGTATTCTCTAGATCGTGTTCTTGGTGAACTTATGATTCTGGTGAAATAATGACTTTTAACATTATTCAAGCGTAATGTATAAACATTTTTATACGATATAAGATTATGTTTCCTATCCTACCAAACAATTAACTCTCATTTACATGTTTTTCTTACGTAAGAAGTGTGTATATTAAATATCATTTTTTAAATAATTATTCATGGTTTATACATTATAATCTATTTATCTTGATAATAAAATCATGTACATAACTACTCCGTATATCACTAATTAGCACAAAATTTGAATAAAACTATTCAACCTAAACCCATGCCTGATCATTAATTAGCACAAAATTTGAATAAAACTATTCAACCTAAACCCATGGCTTAGGCATGGTCACAAACACTAGTTTTATTAAAATATTTAACTCTCTATTTTAAGAGAAACGAATATGTAAATATATACCCCACTTGCTTACTATGTTTAATTAAATTCTTAATTGTCATTGTAGTAACTTTTATAACCTTATAATGTAATATGAGATCATTAAGATTATTAAATTCTCTATTTTAGAGGAAAAAAGTTACGGGAATAAATACCCGTTTTATTATATTTAGAATTTAGCGGATATTACAATAGTACCCCCTTAAAAATTAGTTTCGTCCCCGAAACTAGGAAAGACTTAGGGCGGTACAAGGTTAACATGAAAAGCTACTCACAACTGTGAGGAAACAACAAAGGGTCTAGTACCCCCTTAAATAACATTTCGTTCTTTAGTTAAGATGATTGTTCAAGTAGAAGAAATATTATTGTACTTTTTTCTTAAGGAATCGTTACGTTAGTATTTCTTAGAAAGAATCCTACATTTGAACTTATGTGGTTTAATGAAATCAAGGGATAGGAATGGAAATCCAATTGGTCTTGTTAGTGAAGTAGGCGGTTGGTCAAGCGGTCTTATCCGGAAGTTCTGGGTTGACCTTCCCACGTAAGAGTTGGACCGTTTATAGAATAAGCATCCTAAATGAAACGAGGACTTAAGTGCTTCTAGGAAACGAGTAAGAAAATGACTAATCCATTCTATACTTCTAAAATAGAGTCATTGCAGAAGAATTCTTTTAAGATGGATATTAAATAAATTTTTGAGACGGACTCGATGTTTGAATATGTAAGATCCATGCCTTGGAAGAAGAATTTCAATTTTGAACTTCTAAAGAATTTACTATTGGAACATCGATGGTTATATCATAAGATAAGGTAACTATCTTTATGATATCATATCCGAATATATTACCTATCGAGAAGTAGAACGGGCGTCCTTCTATATTGTACGTTTTAATTCTTATAAGAAAGTAATTTTTCGTAAACAAGATTGAATCCAAAGAACTAAGTGGTTTCATTTCACCAATGTGATCCGTATCGGGGAAACTACCTCCAACATAATCCTTTAATATATGCCTTCACACAAACAAGACCTGAAATTCTACCTCAACCATGTGATCAAGATGGGAGATAGAAATTCATTCTTATTCGCCACTGTGAACCATATACTTAAAATGTTTAGTTATTTAAACCTATGATATTAACTGCCATAGTTTGACGACGCAACATAATTGAAAATATTTCTTGCAGAGGTAAGAGTAAATCGCATATGAAAATATGGACTGACTTATGTAACCTATTAATCGAAACTTAGCATTGAAATAGTGCTTTCATAAAGAAAGTACCAACGAAAATCTCCAGGACGACTATGATAGAATAGCAGAATTCAAAGTATAACACTTTGCGAAAGAAGATAGTTGATACAAATATTGGAATTATTCAACTATGCTTTGATTATAACCGAGGTTGAAATTCTAATGACAACCCTATGATATATATATCACAAGCGTCCTTGTTTGGACAATTTAGATTACGGGAAGGGATAAGCTACTCTATTCGCTCATTGCGTCTATCGTTGACTTCTCAATGTCTTGGTGGTTGGAATTATCCACCTATGATGGCAACAAACTTTTGGGTTTATGGGGAAACTTCATATCGTGCGTAATGCAATAATTGGTTAAACTTCGTGGCCTTCTTCTTAGCATACTTAGTTCCCACCTTTAGGGTCTAAGAGATCGTTTTTTTCTTTCATCTCTCACAGCATAAGAGAGGAATGATTCATCATATTAGTCTTAAACCTTTCCCAATTCAGCATGGGACATTTTGCCTGGATATAATCCTCCTGCAATTCGCTAACTCCTCTCCGAGTTGTAGAACGACGATATACACCCTTTATGCTTTAGTGCAATTAATACTTCTCAAGTATTTCCACGTAGAAGAACTATTAGTGGTTGTGGTTGACTTTTCCCGGTTCCTCCATAAACATTAATGTCTTTAGTGTCCTTGTAAAGCTAGACACATTTACTTGAGGTGGAATATGGCGCCATTTGCAATTCTATTTACAGCTTGGTCAGTTCCAATTATGCTTGCTTCCTTTGGTGGAACAGAAGATATTGCTTCTGGCATCACTTATATTATTGGACTTCTTAATGCAACTTCTGTCACATCATCCAACAGTATCGGCGTACTAGGGTCCATTACCCGATGATTTCCTTGTTCTTTCTTTGGAAGGTTTTGAACCATCATTCGTGCCCGAACTTGAATGCTATTCAGGGGAATTCTATTGTTGGTTCTTTGACCATTTGCAATAAGAATCGATAAATTGTTCCCAACAATTGTCATTCATTCGTGGATAGAGTAGACACTTGGTTTATTGAAGCAAAAGTTAATGCTTTGTTATAATACCTTCAAAAGGTTGGTTCCAAAGTATATGCTCATTTAAGGATGGGAAGACAGTTATAGTAAAGTGAAACTGATGTCTCTTTATTTGGTGGTGTTTTTATATATGATTTCCTTTGTAAATATATTTCTTTTTCCCCTTTTCTTGTGTGTTTTGTTCCTTTTTAGCTTAGTTCCCGTATTTCTATGAGATTCGGAGACTATGTGCGTTTTATGTGTTTTGTAGGTGTTTTGGCATGGATCAAGGATCGTTTTGAAGGAGAGTCGGAACATGGAGCAAGGCCCGAGCTTAAGAGGGAAAGAGAGGAGCAAGCCATGAAGAAGAACAAGAGAAAAGCCAACAAGAAGAAGGTGGAACGAGGTCCGGACCGAGCTGGAACCAACGCCGGACCCGAGGTGAAGTTTTCGACCTCGGACCGACTTGCACAGTAAGTCGGGCCCGAGGTCCTCCGTGTCGGGCCGAGTCGGTCGATGACTGCTTGGGCTCCAAGGCACGAAATTGTAAACTACCACTTTTGCCCCTCATCTATAAAGGCTCTCTCATCTTCTAATTGGAGGAGGTTCCCACACTTAACAAGGGACCAACCCTCAAAAAACTCTCAAGAGGATACTTGGAGAGCAAGGAGGAAGGAGAGGAGAAGGAGAAGAGAGAGAATCGGCCAAGGAGAGGGAGATTTGATAGGTTTGGTTGATAGATTAGCTTTGCCTTGTTTTGATTTTGTGGATTTGGAAACCTTTGATTGAAGTTTGTGGATTGCTTTTGATTTGTGAATGAAACTTGGCTTTGGTTTGAGATTGATGATGTTGATTGCCTTGCTTTTTGATTTGTTTGCTTTCTTTGTTTGCCATATGGAGTAGATCTCCTTGATCATGGGTTATGGGGGAAAACTCTAGCTAGGTTGGGCTAGAAGAATGAAGAGAATCGGAGGAACACTTGAGCTTGAGTTTGAGTTTGTTTTTGATTTGTTTTGGTTTGTGTCTTTGTTTCGTAGGTGTATGCGAGCTCGTTCCTCCCGAGGAACACTTGAGCTTGAGTTTGTGAGTGATCCGGAAAGTATTCTCAAAGAAGCCCGAAGAAGGAAAAGGATGGAGAATCAAGCTCTCCATGGTGATGAGGAGTTGGCTCGACTTAGGGACGAAATGGCTAGATTGCAACTTGAGAAGGACAATCAAGAGGCGGTGGCAAGAAGAGAACGGGAGCAACGGATGAGAGCCGAGGCTCAACTCAACGCTCTACCCCGGAATGCACGCCAATACATGCATCCGGAGTTGAGGGTGCCCGAACCGGCTATTGTGCTTCCCGAGGTTGCCAAGAATTTTGAGATCAAGACGCAATTCATTTCCCTCATCAAGCGTGATCAATTCAAGGGCCGTCCACATGAGTGTCCCATAGAGCACGTCAAACGCTTTGTGGACATGTGTGAGACGATCTCTACCGACGAGGAAACGTTGGAGTATGTGCTTCTAAAGGCGTTCAAGTGGTCACTTGGGGGCAAGGCCACACATTGGCTCGAGAGCCAAGCCCCTAGGTCAATCACAACTTGGAAGGCACTCTATGATGCTTTCTTGATGAAGTTCTTCCCGCCCTCAAAGACAACCGAGCTAAGAAGGAAAATTGCAAGCTTTCAACAAGGTCCGGATGAGCCTCTCTTCGAAGCATGGGACCGTTTCAAGGAGATGTTGCGCCAATGTCCTACTCATGGCCAACAACCATATGTGCTCCAAGACATCTTTTTCCAAGGCATCAATCCGGCAACGAAGGACAAGCTCAATCTCCACACCGATTGTGGGTTCATAGACTTGACACCAGATCAAGCTTGGGAGCTACTTGACAAGATATCCGATTATGAGGCCATGTATGGGGTGAGTCAAGCTAGCAAAGAGGTGAAAGTTCAAGGTGAAGGTGCAAGGAAGTTATATGATCCAAAGGGAGAAGACATTGACAAGGATGTGAAGCTCCAATTCCTGGAAGGCGAAGTGAGCAAGCTAAAGAGGCAAGTCCACTACTACAAGCAAAATGCTAGAGCTTGTGAGGAGTGTGGATCCTTTGCACATGCTACACAAGTTTGTCTGAATGAGAGCCAAGTGCGCTTGGCCGAGCGAATTGAGGAGGCAAACTATGTTCGAGGAAATTTCGGTGGAAGAGGCAACTTCAAAAATGGTGGTAATGGCCGGTGGAACAACGGTAAAGCTCAGGGTTACAACAACAACTTCAACCAAAACGAGCCAAGGGCGCCGCAACCACCACCATATAGGCCACCGGGATTCAATGAGCTACAATCATTTGCTCAAGAGATAAGGGATGGGTTCAAGGAGATGAGGACCCAATTCAATGAGTTTGGTGCATGGAGGAGGCAAGTCGACAATCAATTTGCCCAAATTGTAACTCAAGCCCTGAGAGAGAATGGGAGACTTCCGGGCCGACCCGAGGAGAACCCCCGAGCTCAAAACAATCAAAATGAAGTCCGGGCAATTGTATTGAGAAGTGGCCGAAACCTACCCGAGCCACACATGCCTAAGAAGAATGAAGAGAACCGGACCGAGGTTGAGAGTAAGTCGGGCCCGACGAACCCAGACGTCGATCCGACTACTCTACCTCAGCTTTGCCCCAGGACCGAGATACACAACATCGGGCCCGACGTGGTGCCTAAGTCGGTCCAACCAAGAAATGTTGCAAGTGAAGTGGGGAAGTCCAAGGAGGTTGATCCAAGCAAGATTCAAGGTGCAACAACTCTTCCATATCCCTCAAAGAAACCGAAAGATGTGGTTGAGAACAAGTTCAAGAGGTTTCTCAGATTCTTGCAAGGTTTGAATATCTCTATCCCGTTCACCGATGCATTGAGTGAGATGCCATCCTATGACAAGTTTTTAAAGGAGATTTTGAGCAATAAGAGGTTCATAGTTGAAATTGAGCTTCAAAGTTGTTTATGCATGCTTGGATCCATTTAGAACTGCGATTAGGGATGGTTGATGGTTGAATTTGAAATTTAATTGCATGATAGAGTGATTTGGGTTGATTTGAGGTTAGAGTCGAAGCATGAACTAGGTCGAGATCGACGTGCCCAGGTAAGTCGGGCCCGAGTTGTGGAAGTCGGTCCAGCAAGTCGGACCGAGGTTGAGGATGTGTCGGGCCCGACATAGGTTGGAAGTCGATCCATGTTGCTTTTGCTCTCTTCTTGTGATATCATGTGGATTCATGTGTTTCATTGTTGGCTATAGCCTAATCATGATGTAGTATGATCATTTGCTTAGCCATTGTTAGAAGATATCCATGATGATTCATGTTGGATTGTGATGCATGTGTGTTTAGAGACTAAGTATGGGGTTCCCCTTGTGTTGAAGTGTTGTTGTGTGTTGATGAGTGCTTTTGTTGAGTTGAATGGAGTTTATCTTGGACCCTTTTGTTTGGTTGGATGTGTGTAGGTACCATGGAGACTAGAGCTTCATCATCTCATGCGGAAAGGCCGAGGAAGAAGTCCAAGAAGTCAAGGAAAGAGCCAAAGTTGGATGATGTCTACTTGGAGGATGATGAGCAAGTTGAGAGTTACGCAAGGTATATGGCGCTTGAGCATCACACAAGGTGGCTTGATTGGGAAACCGTGAGGAAGATGGACATGGATCAAGCTCTTCCAAGGTGCTACTCCCACATCGGTCTCAATGGGATGCTAAGGTGGGACAACACCCACTACCCCGCCCTCACCTCGGAATTCATGGCCACGTTTGAATGCACTTATGATAATGTGGAGGATGAGGAAGGGGCGATCACTTTCCAATTGGGCAATGAGGACCACAATCTCTCTCTTAGGGACTTGGCTACCTACTTCGGGTTTCCATGCCCAAAAGAAGAGACCGGCGTCGACAATGAGAAGGTGAACCAAGTGTGGCGTCATGTGGCCGGGAAGAGCGAGATGAGAAAGGGCGCCTCCACAACCGAGATTGCTAGCCCTCTTTTTCGGGTCATGGTGCGAGTTTTGGGGTGTGCAATCTATGCTCGCCATGAGTTGAGCAAGCCGATGAAGGAAGAGATTATGTTACTACATGAGATGCTCTTCCACACCGAGAAGCCCATGAACCTTGCATGGGAGTGGGTCAAGATGGTGCGAGACTTCCAAAGCCCCTCATCTAATCTATAAAAGGCCCTCTTGTCTTCTAATTTAGGGGGTTCTCTCACACAAGGAAGGGGTTTCCACACTTGGCAAGGAACCAACCCTCAAGAGGATACTTGGAGAGCAAGGAGGAAGGAGAGGAGAAGGAGAAGAGAGAGAATCGGCCCAAGGAAGAGGAAGGATTGATAGGTTTGGTTGATAGATTAGCTTTGCTTTGTTTTGATCTTGTGCATTTGGAAACCTTTGATTGGAATTTGTGGATTGCTTTTGATTTGTGAATGAAACTTTGCTTTGTTTTGAGATTGATGATGTTGATTGCTTTGATTTTTGATTTGTTTGCTTTCTTTGTTTTCCATATGGAGTAGATCTCCTTGATCTTGGGTTATGGGGGAAAACTCTAGCTAGGTTTGGGCTAGAAACCCCAATTCCATAGCCTTGAGTGCTTGATCTAGGAACCCACTCTACATAGAGCTACAATTCCTTGCGAAAGTAAGGAATCAAGGCTTGTGATTGGCAAAGTAGCGAAAGTGAACATGTGTCAAACTCAAGACCTTGCTTCGAAACAGATTTCCCCAATGATCGATGTGTAGAAGTGGTTGGAACGAGGGCGAAAGCACTCGATCCTATTCCGATCATCACTTATTGCTTGAATTGGGGTGGAAAAGCGTTAATCTACTAGAGAAGGAACCCAAAAGCCCAAGATCTACTTTCAATCTTTGAAGTTCGACAAATCCAGCTACCTCGGGCCCGACTTGCCCTACGTCGGTCCCGACTTCCTCTTGTCGCCAACATTGGAGGAGGGCTACCCGAAGTACAAAGGCCAAAAGTAGTTGACCGTGTGGTAGAGATACTGAGACAGTGTCGCGAGCTCCAACCTGACAAGTGGCTCGCGGAGTTCAAGAAGACCGGGGTGCCAAACTTCACTAGGTCTAAGGGTACGGATGTGTAGTGGTTGAGGAAAGTGGCGTTTGCTTTGGATTCTATTCAAACGCCAGAGGAGAGGAAGATGTCTCTGGTACAGAGTTTGCTTCAGGGGGATGCTTTTGATTGGTGGGACATGAGCAGAGAAGGTCAGACAGATGTGACCTTCAAAGAGTTCCGAAAGAGAATTAGAGAATTTTACTGTTCCCCAGTGGTTAGGTCGACTCGTGAGGATGGTTTTCGGGATGCTGGATCCGAGAACATCACGGTGGAGGAAACCATTCCGAAGTTCCATAAGGAGTTAACGGTTGTGCCAAATGCCGCTCCTACAGAAGATTTGAAGATCGCAACCTTTCTCAAGAGGTTGCAACCGCATCTGCGTGCTTATGTTTCTGGTCTTCCACTCACTACATTGAGAGATGTTCAAGAGTCTGTTATGGCTTATGCTATGGCCACGCCCCGACCGGGTCAGTTGGAGATACATGCTAGTGCGAACAAGAGAAAGAAGTTGTCTAGCCCTTCAGATTCGAGGAGGATAGTCGACCAGGTTCATTTCAGCAGAACTGGTCCGGATCTCAGTCATAGGGCCGCCAAGACCAGTTTCAGCAGGGTCAATTTTCTAGGGGACAAAAAGAGTGCTTCAATATTGGAGGCACTGATCACTTTAGGAATCAGTGTCCAAAGCTAGTTCGGAACTACTTCAACTGTGGGAAGCCTGGCCATATGCGACAGTATTGCAAGGTCGGTGTACCCTCTCAAGGATCTTCGCCAGGGACTGTGAATCAGGGAGCTCGTCGTCCGCCACCCCGGACTCAGCAAGCATCAGGCCAGAACAGAGGCCGAGGTACAAGAGCCAACATCTAGAGAATCAACCAACCTCGAGTGTTCGAGATGAGGAGAGCTGATGCATTACATGCGCCAACTGCTACAAGTACATTTTGGATTCAATCTAAACCTGTTCACATTCTTTTAACACGGGTGTCACACACCCTTTTGTGTCCTCTGCTTGTGTAGCTAGACTAGGCTTGACTGTACAAAAGGGGTATCTTTTTGTGGTGGGTCTATCCACTGATAGTAAGGTGTGTGGGATTAGATATTCTGTGGTGCCCTATCAGAATAGGAAGTATAGACCGGTATACAAATTTATAGTAATGCAGTTGCCCCGAATGAGAACGTGATTTTGGAAATGAGTTTGATGAGATGTTTCAGAGTGGTGCTGGATATACATAGGGGTACCTTTTTAGTGACCACAAATGTTGTGAATGTACCGGTGAGTCAAGAGTTAGAACATGTAGGGTCGGAACCAGTGCTTAGTTTGGTGAAGGCCGCCCAGTTGGTCAGTGAGAAATGTGTGTCATTTGGTGCTATGACCTACAAGGGGACAAGGAGGGACACACATTCAAGATATACCTATAGTTAGGGAGTTTGAGGAGGCTTTTCCAAAGGAACTACTGGGATGGTCGCATCAAAGAGAAGTGGACTTTAGCATTGATCCAAAGTGGGAGACGAGACCAATTTCGAGGACTCCATAACGCATGGATCCGATGGAAATACAGGAGTTAAAGGCACAATTGAAGAGTTGTTGGAGAAGGGGCATGTACGCCCGAGTGTGTCACCTTGGGGAGCTCTAGGTTGGTTTGTAAAGAAGAAGGACGTTTCCCTTCACTTGTGTATCAATCATCGAGAGTTGTACCGAATCACCATCAAGAACTCACTACCTTGTATTGATGATTTGTTGGATCAGCTTAATGGGGCAATGGTGTATTCGAATGTGGATTTGAGGTCAGGTTATTATCAGTTGAGGATTCGGGAGTGGGATACTCCAAGACGGTTTTTCGAGTAAGATATGTGCATTATGAGTTTGTTGTGATGCCGTTCAGATAGAAAAAAAATGCACTCGAAGTATTCATGGAGTTGGTAAAGCGGATGTTTATAGTTTCCTTGGACATATTTGTGGTGGTTACTTCGATGACTTCCTGTTTTACTCGAGGGATAAGGTGATTGCTTAGGCCTCGAGACTGTTGAAGCCGAATGAGCAGAATCACCTTACTCACGTTTTGGAGTTGTCAGCGGGGGTACATTCCTTGAAATGTTGGCGTCATTACTTCTATGGAGTACATGCAAAGTGATGACATATTACGAGAGTTCCAAGTGCATCCTCACTTAGAGAGAATTAAAGATGAGACTACGGAGATGACTAGTGTACTAAGGGGCTATGTTTTGGAGATCCTTTACCACCCATGAAAAGTGAATGTAGTCATCGATGCCCTTAGTAGGAGGACGTCTCAGAAGCGTATGTTGGCTCTTTTGACTGCTCAACTAGAGTTGGAGAGAGAGCTGATGAGGTACGCAATCGAGGAATAGATTCAGCGTTCTCGGGGTAGATTGAGTATTATGGAGTGTCAACCGACTTTGCTTGAAGAAGTGAGGATGAAACAAGAAGTGTGTCCAATGATTCAAGATTTGAAACAGAAGTTGAGCCGTGGAGAAGCACATGATTTTGTAGAAAGAGCAGTCCGTATCTTGAGTTTGCGCGACCGAATTTGTATACCTCGGGATGTAGAGTTGAGATAGAAGATTGTACCAAAAGCCCACGCTAAACCTTACTCGATTCACCCTGGAACGAGTAAGATGTACAAAGATTTACGATAGTATTGCTGGTGGGATGGGATGGAGCCAGATGTAGAAAGATTTGTTGCTAAGTGTCAGGTTTGCCAACAGGTGAAGATTGAGCACTAGAGGTCGGGTGGTATGCTCCAACCCCTATCTATTCCAGAATGGAAATGGGAGGATATTTCCATGGGTCTTGGCACTGAACTACGGAACAACAAGGGGCATGATGCCAACTGGGTTGAAGTGGATAGTTTTACAAAGACCGCTTGCTTATTGCCTCTTAAGGAGACTTGGCCAACGAACAAGCTAGTAGAGGTGTTTGTAAATCAAATAGTTAGACTGCATGGTGTGCACAAGACGATTGTGTCAAATCATGATGGGTGTTCACTTACAGATTTTGGCAATAAGTGCATGAGGCACTTGAGACGAGATTGCACTTCACGAATGCTTGCCACCCGCAGTCACATGGCCAGTCCGAGAGGACAATTCAGACTCTAGAGGACATGTTGAGGTTCTGTGTTCTTGACTGGGAAGGTCATTGGTTAGATCACCTAGCATTGGGCGAGTTTGCCTACAACAACAGTAAGCATCGATTCAGATGGCTCCGTATGAGGCTTTGTATGTCCGCAAGTGCAGGACATCGTTGTGCTGGGATTACCCATCGGATATTGTAGGAGAGAAGCCACATATGATAGAGGAAATGTTTGGGAAGGTGGCCTTGATCCGGGAGCATATGCTAACTTCACAAAGCCGCAAGAAATCCTATGCAAACAAGCAACGTCGACCACCGCAGTTTGAGATAGGGGGCACATGTCTAGTTAAGAGTGTCGCCTACTCGTGGTGTGAGGGTATTTGGGGTGAAAGGGGAAGTTGAGTCCCCACTATATTGGGTCGTTTGAGACTCTAGAGAGAGTGGACGAAGTAGCCTACAAACTAGAGGTACTACTCACTTTGGATGGAGTTCGCCATGTTTTTCACGTATCACAACCAAGACAGTATGTTCTAGGTCCCTTTCATAGACCCAGTTAGGAGGAGTTGGAGGTTGTTCCCAACCATACCTTTAAAGAACAACTGATAGTGCCACCAGACAAATGTATGAATAAGCTACGGAGCGAGGAAATTCAGTTGGTGTTGTTTCAGTGGTCTCGACAAGGAGTCGAGGAGACCACTTGAGAGACCGAGGATAGGATGAGAAAGAACTAACCTGAGTTGTACTTTGGTTTAATAGAGGCCTTGGAGAGTAGGGTTTAGAGATCCCATGAGGTAGGTTTGAAATTTGTTATAACTTAGTGTTGCTAAGCATGTTTGCTGTTTGCGTGGTTGTGTTTTGACATATGTATGAATTGGATATCTTTCTTCATGGTTATAGTACTTTGGCATGCGTTTTGTTACCCCACATTATATTTGAGTTGTTGTCAACGATTCGGGGTTCGAGGACGAACCTCCTTAAGGGGGGAAGAGCTTGTGAACCCTCGAGAAACTTTGTGAGTCTCCACGTTAACCCTAAAAGTTTCGGGACGAAACTTTCTTTATGGGGAGTATAATGTAAGACCCGAGTTTTCTTTTTGCAAACCCGATAACTTAGTTTTGTCAAAACTCCTACTTCTCCTACCAATTTGCCCTTTTTATCTCATTGTGGGATGGAAGCCCAAACCCTTTTATTTATTTTTTTTTGATGTGGGCCGAAAGCCCAAAAAAAAAAAATGGACCTTGAAAACCAAACCCATTTATTGCCTTCTTTCTCCTCCTTTCTACCCTAGTTTTGAGTGTGGCGTCTCAACAGATGGATGAGCAAACCAGAGCCCTCGGACTCATTGCTAGGGCGTCGCCGGCGAATCCAAGAAGCACCTCCCCATGCCCTCGTTTTCTAGCCTGCACCAAATCCGTTTGAACCATTGCCGAGTCCCGCGAGAATGCGGATTCCAGCCTTTCAACCTCACCTCGTCGACCTATTCATCTCGCCAGTGGGTAGCTGAAATTGAAGGGAACGGATCCAAACCGAGTCGTGCCGATTCAAGCCTTCGTCGCGCACGACTGCTCCGTTCTCGTGGATCCGTCACCGCTGCCGCCAGGAACCCACTGTGCGCCCCTGCTCCCGCTTCCTATGAGTCGTCACGTCGCTGATCCTGTTCGTTTTGGGTCGAGATTGACACTGGTCAGTTAGTCGTCATCGTCTTGGTCCGTTCAGCCACCGACGTCGCTTAGTGTGGGTCGAATGCGTCCCCGATCAAAGGATCTAATCGTTGTTGTACACTGGCGTCTTCAAGAGGAGTTAAATTGCGCCGCTGAAGTCAGGTCGTGTGTTATCCAACGCAGGCTTGTCTACCCAAAGCCGATCATTTCCGCCTTTGGCAGCCCACCGTCGGCCTACCACCGTCAAGGACAAACCAGTCCGCTCCAACCAAGGTTGAGTCCTTCCGTCTAATCCGTTTCAGATTCGAGGCGGCGCATTTCCAGCGAGAAGGGCCCCGCTCAGTTCGAGTTTTAGTTCGAATTCGATCTCTGCAAGGTTGGAAAAACTTCCTTTTATGTTGACCTTGGAACCGATCCATGTGTTTTGTTATTGTTTGAACTCACCGTGTAATAATACTCTGAGTGAATTTGATTCGAGTCCCGATCTTGTGTGATCAGGGTGGACTCATGTTTGCTTGCTTGCATATTTTGTATATATATATGTAGTGTTGTGTCTTGCACATGTGTTGATTTATGTACTCCATTAATTTATTAGGTTAGAATTGTTGTTGTGGATGGTGTGAATGTCGTATTTTGACCGGGTTTTGAGATTGATTAACTCTCGTGGATATAGTGGTGTTTGTATGTGTGTGAACGAAATGCGAACTTGTATGGTTTGATCTTTCCTAGGACGCGATTAGTATTAGACATCGAGTAGGATGTATGTTAGCCTCGGTCTTTTTGTTACTTGGTAGAACTCACTTGGTTGATTTTGCCTTGAGTTTGAGCCTTGGGACCTAATGCTCGAAATCGTGAACTTGGACTTTGATTCTTGGATTGCCTTACTCTTATTCTCCTTGAGGCGCGTGAGGCCTAGCAAGGAAATGCTAGTTTGTTGAGAAGAATTGATGTTTGTTTGTGAGACGTCAAGTCTAAACTTTGTTTAATAATAATATAATCAAGTCAAGCCATTTTGTTTAGATATTGTGAAAGTATTGTGGCTCGTACTTCGAAGCCACTATAGTTGTGCTTGTCTAGAATCGAAAGTTCTTATCGCGGTTAGTCGGTTAATCGTGAGCGTTGTGGTTCGTAGGTCTCTAGTATCGCCGCGTTACTACGTCGTTCGAGAATCACTTTCGAGGTAAGTCGTTCTCGACTTGCTCGGCTCTATTCTAGTCTTGTTAGATTTCATGCCGTGATTGTGACATTGGTTTTGGGAGTTAGTCCCGAATGTAGGTTTACCATGTGAAATGTTTTCATGCATGATGTGATGCGCTTTTCATTGCAAACGTTTTCTCGTAAAAGAAATAGTATCGCATTCTCTGTGCTGGCAGCGTAACCGGCACGATCATGTGCGACGATTGTCCGTGGCGAAGAGGCGTCTAGCTATGGTCGTGTGTCGGCCGGGCCCTTTTAAAAATAAAAATTGATTGTTTGTTTTTGGCAAGTGCTCTAGTGGAGGCTTGACCAGGGGTCGGAAGGATGACGTATATGGAAAGTGGGAGGGCCTGCCTCTGCACTCGGGCGCAGGGAGTTAGCGCCGTAGATGGGAATGCGGTGGTGGAAGGAAGAATGACATTTCCCAATAGGATTGTGAATGATTTTGTTGTGTGCGTGTGTGTGATTACTTAGTTGGATTTCAACCTTGTGAATTCTTGCCACACTTAATGAATTGTTAGTTCATTGTATCTCCCTTTAACTGTTGAATGTCGAAGTGTTGGTTGTTATTATAAATGCTTTACTTTTGTGCTTGTTAGTTTGATTATGGTATGTCTCATTGCTTTTCCGTCCTCATATTCTCTAGGTTGTGGAAATGTATGTGGACCTATTCTGTTCTGTTCAATTCACTTGTTAAAAGTTATGTTGTTGAATAATTGTTGTTTTTCAAGCGTCTTACTATTATCGTGTGTTATCTAGCTTGCCTAGGGTAGTAGCTGACCCCTCGGGGACTTTATTTTTCAGTTCCAGGTACTCACACAGGTCCCGTGTTGGAACCTAGGTCAGATGCTGCAGCGGATCGTTGACGTGTGTCACTAGGTCACTGAAATGGGTTGGGAGTTCAGTTTAGTCTTGCCAGTTGTTTTGGATATTTAGATATGTTGTTAACTTTAGTAGATTTCTGGTGTTGAATGTGATTTGGCTAGACATTTGGGATTCATGCATGATATTGTTAAAAAGTGGTTTGTTTGAATGACAGTTGGATATTTTAAAATAGTTTTCTTGTTGTGCCCGAGTTGCAAGGTCCAGGTATTCTAGTTGTCAACCCGTTCAGGTAGGACCCGTTAGGGTCAACTACCTAGTAATGCCCCAACGTTAAGTCGGGGTGATACAGATTGGTATCAGAGCCAGGTTGGCAACAGGGCACATGAAATCGAGCAATACGTGTACACGAGGTCCAACTAAAAACTAAAACGGGCCGGTGTTTTCCAAAAAGTTTTTAAATGGGGTAGTCATGCTGCATATAGGGGTAGATGACACGACGTGACTCCGCTGCCATCCGCCGAAGGACCTCACGTAGTTTAGTCAGTAAATCCTTCACTTTTAGTCAAGTTTAAAGTTTGGACTGTGAGACTTTCTGTAATAGATGGCTCCACAAACTAGAGTCAGAATTGCTGCTGCTAGTGGTAGAGGCCGTGGTGGAGGTCGTGGAAGGGGTCGTGGTAGAGGAGAGACTCTTGTAGCTGCTGAGCCAGAGGAGCATCAGAATGGTCACCCCCAAGAAGAAGTTGTTGAGAGTGATGATGGGGCTGCTGGGATTCATCAAGATGCTAGTGTGTCTGTTGTTGGAGGAGGTCACCCATCCTAGTACTACTCTCGCCCAAGCACACTTAACTTCGGAGTTTTTGATCGCTCTCGGTGGTGCGAGGGTCTAGAGATACAATTTATAACCCGACCCCGTTGTAGCACGTGGTGGGTGTCGAACACTCGGGAAATCTACTCGATTGAGGTGCCTAGACACTAGAAAGCTGGAAAGGAGAACTTAAAACAAAGGAAAACAAAGAGAACAGTCGGGACCGACACAAGTGTCACGTCGGGCCCGATGTTGGCGACAAGAGGAAGTCGGGACCGACGTAGGGCAAGTCAGGCCCGAGGTGGCTGGGTTTGTCGAACTCAAAGATTGAAAGTAGATCTTGGGCTTTTGGGTTCCTTCTCTAGTAGATTAAGGCTTTTCCACCCCAATTCAAGCAATAAGTGATGATCGGAATAGGATCGAGTGCTTTCGACCTCGTTCCAACCACTTCTACACATCGATCCTTGGGAAAATCCCCTTCGAAGCAAGGTCTTGACATTGACACATGTTCACTTTCGCTACTTTGCCAATCACAAGCCTTGATTCCCAACTTTCGTAAGGAATTGTAGCTCTATGTAGAGTGGGTTCCTAGATCAAGCACTCAAGGCTATGGAATTGGGGTTTCTAGCGCAAACCTAGCTAGAGTTTTCCCCCATAACCCAAGATCAAGGAGATCTACTCCATATGGCAAACAAAGAAAGCAAACAAATCAAAAGGGAAAGCAATCAACATCATCAATCTCAAAACAAAGCAAAGTTTCATTCACAAATCAAAAGCAATCCACAAATTCCAATCAAAGGTTTCCAAATCCACAAGATCAAAACAAAGCAAAGCTAATCTATCAACCAAACCTATCAATCCCCCTCTCCTTGGGCCGATTCTCTCTCTTCTCCTTCTCCTCTCCTTCCTCCTTGCTCTCCAAGTATCCTCTTGAGAGTTGGTTCCTTGCCAAGTGTGAGAACCTCCTTTGTGAGAGAGAACCCCCTAATTAGAAGACAAGAGGGCCTTTTATAGATTAGATGAGGGGCAAAAGTGGAAGTTCACAATTTCGTGCCTTGGAGCTCAAGTAGTCCAGTGACCGACTCGGACCGACATGGAGGACCTCGGGCCCGAGTTACTGTGCATGTCGGTCCGAGGTTGAAAACTTCAAGTCGGGCCCGAGGTTGTTTGCAACTCGGTCCAGACCTCGTTCCACCTTCTTCTTGTTGGCTTTTCTCTTGTTCTTCTTCATGGCTTGCTCCTCTCTTTCCTCTTTAGCTCGGGCCTTGCTCCATGTCTCGATCCTCCTTCAAAACGACTCTTGATCCATGCCAAATTACCTACAAAACACATAAAACGCGTGTAGTCTCCGAATCTCATAGAAATACGGGAACTAAGCTAAAAAGGAACAAAACACACAAGAAAAGGGGAAAAAGAAACATATTTACAAAGGAAATCACATATGAAAACACCACCAAATAAAGAGACATCACCGAATACTCCCACATCGAGCCCAGGTAAGTCGGGCCCGACACAGGGACGTCGGTCCACAACGTCGGTCCGACCCGATTTGACTAGGTGGAATGCCAATTTTGCCCTTGACCTAATTTGTCCCTTTCCCCCATTAAATACCATCCCCCACCTACCTACCATCTTCATATTAACCACCATTCCCAAAATACAACCCATCTCCCTCACACTCTCAAAATCGGCCCCCTCTCACCATACTCGATCCACCCATCCTCCCCTTCTTCATCTCGATCCAATCACGAAAAGGCCTCCCTAACCCGATTCCAAAGAGAAATTTCGAGTTCAATCTCGTTCTTCATCCCCCATCTCGATCTAGGTTGAGAAAATTTGAGTTCTAAGTTGTTTGTTTGTTTAAAAGTCCAATACTCTTCAAATCCGGTATGTGTTACTTGATCTCTACCTATTTCCTTGGAGATTTTGTGCTTTCGTTGTATAGATTGAGTAATGCCATGTTTGATTGAGAGTTTGAGCTTGAGCATCAATGGTGGATTTGCATGATTTGTGAAATTGAGCTTCAAAGTTGTTTATGCATGCTTGGATCCATTTAGAACTGCGATTAGGGATGGTTGATGGTTGAATTTGAAATTTAATTGCATGATAGAGTGATTTGGGTTGATTTGAGGTTAGAGTCGAAGAATGAACTAGGTCGAGATCGACGTGCCCAGGTAAGTCGGGCCCGAGTTGTGGAAGTCGGTCCAGCAAGTCGGACCGAGGTTGAGGATGTGTCGGGCCCGACATAGGTTGGAAGTCGATCCATGTTGCTTTTGCTCTCTTCTTGTGATATCATGTGGATTCATGTGTTTCATTGTTGGCTATAGCCTAATCATGATGTAGTATGATCATTTGCTTAGCCATTGTTAGAAGATATCCATGATGATTCATGTTGGATTGTGATGCATGTGTGTTTAGAGACTAAGTATGGGGTTCCCCTTGTGTTGATGAGTTGTTGTGTGTTGAAGAGTGCTTTTGTTGAGTTGTATGTAGTTTATCTTGGACCCTTTTGTTTGGTTGGATGTGTGTAGGTACCATGGAGACTAGAGCTTCATCATCTCATGCGGAAAGGCCGAAGAAGAAGCCCAAGAAGTCAAGAAAGGAGCCAAAGTTGGATGATGTTTACTTGGAGGATGATGAGCAAGTTGAGAGTTATGCAAGGTATATGGCGCTTGAGCATCACACAAGGTGGCTTGATTGGGAAACCGTGAGGAAGATGGACATGGATCAAGCTCTTCCAAGATGCTACTCCCACATCGGTCTCAATGGGATGCTAAGGTGGGACAACACCCACTATCCCGCCCTCACCTCGGAATTCATGGCCACTTTTGAATGCACTTATGATAATGTGGAGGATGAGGAAGGGGCGATCACTTTCCAATTGGGCAATGAGGACCACAATCTCTCTCTTTGGGACTTGGCTACCTACTTCGGGTTTCCATGTCCAAGAGAAGAGACCGGCGTCGACAACGAGAAGGTGAACCAAGTGTGGCGGCATGTGGCCGGGAAGAGCGAGATGAGAAAGGGCGCCACCACAACCGAGATTGCTAGCCCTCTTTTTCGGGTCATGGTGCGAGTTTTGGGATGTGCAATCTATGCTCGTCATGAGTTGAGCAAGCCGATGAAGGAAGAGATTATGTTGCTACATGAGATGCTCTTCCACACCGAGAAGCCCATGAACCTTGCATGGGAGTGGGTCAAGATGGTGCAAGACTTCCAAAGCTCCTCTTGGATCTACTTCGGCGGGATGATAGCAAGGCTAGCCGTGCGTGTAGGAGTCGACCTTAACAAGTATTCTCCGGCTCCGAATGGTGTTGAGTATATGAACATGAAGTATTTCAAGAAGGCCAACATCATCAAGGAGAAGCTTTACATGATTTCCTTGGCCCCTCACTCGAACTATGATGGTGTGTCGATCCGGTTGGCGGCCAACCTCTATGATCTTTCTCGGTATCACAATTGGTACCAAGTGTGGGCTGGCAAGACACACTCATTTGGTGACCCCGAAGGTGCAAGAGAGGGGGGCGACAACAACCTCAACACATTCGGTTTACCTCCCCTCCATCTTCACCGGATTTCGACCAAGATAACTTTGTGTTTGCACCTCGTGGGGAAGACATGGACGTCGATCAAGAGCAAAATGAAGAAGATGAGAGCTTCCAAGGCTTGATGGCCAACCTCCGAGCCACGCACCAAGCTCCAACATTGGCGGACCAAGGTACACATGGCGTCGGGCCCGACTTCCCTCAAAGTCGGTCCGGTGCCTTCTATGGTGATGAGGTCCCGAGGCACTATGAGCATGGAGGGGGGAGTGGTGCAAGGCGAGAACAAGCTCAAGGTGGCGGTTATGAAGGCTACGCCCAATGGTATGGTCCGGGAATGGTGTTTCCCGAGCGACAACAAACGGTGGACATGTCCTTCTTGGCCAACCAAATGGCCCATCTTCAACTTCAACAAGAGAATGTTCTTCAAGAGGTCCATCAAGTGAATCTTCAACAACAATACATGTACCAACAACAACAACAACAATTGATTCAACAACAAAGTGCTTTCCAAGCTAGCCAAGAAGAGATGAACCGAGCCCTCGGCTACACTAGGCGAGAGGTGGAGGAGCTTAGAGAGGTGGAGGACCAAAGGTGGCGGGTTCAAGATAGCTTCAACACATGGATGAGCGGGAACTTCCCTTCCCGTGAGGGACAATGGACGCGCCCGGATCCTCAACTCCAACCACCACCACAAGACTTCTACCAAGAGCAAGTGTACGAGAGGGAGCGGCAAGCGAGACTCCAAAGAGGACGTAGGCGTGACAACCCCTTCGAGTGATCCTAGACATGCCATTGAAGAATAAAGAAATTGTGAGCTCTTTTTACTCTTCTCTCTTGCTTTTAAGTTTTGGTTTCCTTGTTTGATGGGGACATCAAAATTTTAAGTATGGGGTGGGGGTAAGTGTGCTCATGATTTCACTTGCTTGTGTGTTTGTTATTTTGAGGATATTTGGCTTTCGGTTTCTAGTTTGTGTTTAGGATGTTTGTTTCTTGGTTTGATGAAAGACATGGATGATTGATTTGGTTTTGAATGGATGAGTCTTTGTTTTTGGTTTTAGAGAAGTTTTTTGCAAAAATCCATAAAAATTTGAAAAATTGTGTTGAAAACAACAAAAAGATTTTGTGTTTTGTAGTTTTTGGACTAGAAATTCCCATCTTAGATTGCCAAATGAAAGCTAATGATGATGTGAGCATGTAAATTCCTTTGCATATTTTTGGATGGTTTAGCCTCTAAAAAAGGATGTTGCTTTTGATGTGATCATGATATCTTGCTTGTTTTATTGAACATGTGAGTTCTAGGATGAGTTCTTATGCAACTAAGTATGAGTGACCCTGAGATTGATTTTTGGCCATTTTAGGGATGCTTGTTCATATTTGCATATCCCTCATGTTTCTTGTGTGATTAGCTCATGCATGCTTAGTAAAACTTGCTATTGCGGTGTTTATCTATTTTCCAAGACCGTCATGAGATTTGTCCTAGCATTGTCACATTGATTTTGAACTTTATTCTTCTAGTCACATAAATGTTCCATATCCTACCATGAAGTGAATCCTTTGTTTGTAGCCCCGTTTTAGCCTAGACCTTTGTTTGAAACTCCTCAAAAATATTATTCCTAGCCTTATATGACTTGACCCTTATGGGATTGGACTTTAGAAGAGAGGTTTGGATTGTATTTGAAGAGTTGAGATTCTCTTTGGTTTAAGGGCAAAGAATGGTGTTATGAATCATGTGGGTAGTGCATCTTTGTTGTGCAAAAAGAAAATGAAAAGAAAGAAAGAAAGAAAATGTTGGAAATGGAAAGTGGAATGAAGGTAAAGAGCTTAAGTGAAGAAAAAGGGTCCGACCGAGTTACACACCACATCGGGCCCGATGTCATAAGAAAGTCGGTCCAGTGTACAAAGTGTGGAAAATCCAACATAAAGCCTAAGAGCAAAGATGAAGTGGAATGTTAAGTGAAATTTTGGGTTGAGAGGAAAAACGTTAAGTCTTTTGGATGAGTGTGAAATTGATTGTGGAATTTTGGTGAAGTTGGTGAGAGTTTAGGTTGTTCAATCCCCATTGTAAGCACCACAAGACCAAATAATTCCCACCTTGAGAAATACCAAAAGCCCCATTACAACCCGACCGAATGGAACCTCTTTGAGGACCTCCATTGAGCCAAGTTCAAATTCTTTGTGTACTTTGTATTAGGCATCTCTAAGTGGAGGAATTGGTGATATTAGCTTCAATAGTAAAGTCCTTACTTGCATGATTTTTGAGCTTGAGTGTTCATTGCTAAACCCATACACATGATGAGTGATACACATTCACATATCCCTAAAGTGAGGCTTAGTTGCATTGACTCTATTCCTTGGAACACTTAATCATGTGTGATGATGTAATCTTGCTTGAATATCAATCACTTGTGCTTAAATGTGTTTTCATACGAGGATTTACTTGAAGATTATGTTTCAATCTTGCTTACATTGTTATTGCTTGAGGACAAGCAAGTTTAAGTATGGGGTATTTTGATGTCTCTTTATTTGGTGGTTTTTTTATATATGATTTCCTTTGTAAATATGTTTCTTTTTCCCCTTTTCTTGTGTATTTTGTTCCTTTTTAGCTTAGTTCCCGTATTTCTATGAGATTCGGAGACTATGCGCGTTTTATGTGTTTTGTAGGTGTTTTGGCATGGATCAAGGATCGTTTTGAAGGAGAGTCGGAACATGGAGCAAGGCCCGAGCTTAAGAGAGAAAGAGAGGAGCAAGCCATGAAGAAGAACAAGAGAAAAGCCAACAAGAAGAAGGTGGACGAGGTCTGGACCGAGCTGGAACCAACGCCGGACCCGAGGTGAAGTTTTCGACCTCGGACCGACTTGCACAGTAAGTCGGGCCCGAGGTCCTCCGTGTCGGGCCGAGTCGGTCGATGACTGCTTGGGCTCCAAGGCACGAAATTGTTTTCCTTTGTTTTAAGTTCTCCTTTCCAGCTTTCTAGTGTCTAGGCACCTCAATCGAGTAGATTTCCCGAGCGTTCGACACCCACCACGTGCTACAACGGGGTCGGGTTATAAATTGTATCTCTAGACCCTCGCACACACGAGCGATCAGAAACGAACTAGGCAACCTAATAACGGAATTAACGGTTGGAAGTAATAACATCAAATATGGAAGAGGTAACTACTTCAAATGCGACGAAACGGGACATGTGTCCACAAACTGTCTTAGTAATGAAGCAACCTTATTGATGTGATCAAGCCCACCTGAACCCACCTTCCCGGCATGCCTCGAGTCGGCGTTCTGACCAGTGGGCCAGCCTCCAGCCTGCCTCCCGTCGACGATTTGACTAGTGGCGCTCAATCACAAGCCATGGGCTGCAACCCATACACCCCAACCTGCAGGAGGTGGTACACCTTTTTATCCTGCAGGATGTTGGAGGGGGGATTTGATCCCCCTGACCTCCCTTTATCAAGGTGGGATTACCACAATTGATAACCAACTCTACTGCATGATGATGTGATTTCATCTACCGAGTCATGGCCCCATGATTTGAGTGAAGATTCCAGCCCTAACGACAAGCCCAATGTGCATGATAAAGGGGAACCAATACTTGGACAAGCAACCAAAGACGATGTTCGAGGCGCTAAGAAGCCGAGTCAAGGAGTCATGCCCTATCTTGGGCGCATCACACGAGCCCTAGCTAAGTCAATACTAGACAAAATCAAGGAGAAGCTCATGGCTCATAAGTTTCCGATGGCTAATGGCGGTGAAGGTTGGAGTGTTCTTGTGACTATTGGTTCAACTAGTGCTAAAACTTGACTTATGTTTTGTTAAGGGTTTTGTAGTTGAATTTATTGAAATTTAAGGGTGTTTATGTAATTAGAGAAAAGTGAGGGTGGATGAGTTGAGAGAGAGGCGTGGCATTAGGGTTATAAGGCCTGTTTTTGGCCTCCTTTCTCCCTTAGATTGGACGAAAATACTCTCTTGTTGCTTACTTTCCTTTGCAATTTCAATTCAAGTTCTTGTTCTTGTATTTCGTTCGTTCAATTCTCATTGTTCAAGTTGTTGGTGAGTAATATCCGACAATTTGGGCATCTTAGTTTGTTTGAGAGCTTGGTGAGTCATATCCAAGTTGTCAAGCATCCATATCCCCTTGTTTCGATCCATCATCCATCTCGGTGGTTTCTGCACCCCCTCAGTAAAATCGACATATCTTTCAATCCACTCATCATCTAGGTTTGAAATTTTGAGGGGTTAAACTAGACTCAAAGATCTAACTTCTCGAAATTGGAATCACTCAATTCCGAGTTCGGACGAGGAAGATCCAGCCAGTTGAAGACGGGTTAGTTGCGTGGTGTTTGTTGTCGGAATTCCTTGGATTCTCGTGGCGATCTCTTTGCACCATCCTCCCCTCCATCGATCCGGACATCAAGTGGTGTCAGAGCCATATGAAGATGACAAGTGTATGTGATGAAAAAGAAAAAAAAAGTTTGATGAGGAGTTCTCCAACTCGGTGGCTGCATGTTACAATCTTTTCAACAATCCTTGCAACAATCCGTTGAAGCTATGGAGACACGCATGGATGCCTTGGAGTGCCTCGGACTAGATGGAGACATGTTAGATCCTTAGTTGACTAAGCCTTCCTTGGTGTCCTCTTTGGAAATTTCTATCTTTCCATGAGTCAATGACTCTGTAAGTTTGGCTCTTATGGAAACATAAGTATTACCTTTAACTGACATTACTTCTTCTAATTCCCAATGAGCATGAACTTAGTTTTAATTACAACCATTTCCTGTAATTGGCTAACGATCGACATTAATTATAGAATATCCAAAATTCTATATTTGAAGAAGGATATAGTTGAAGGAAGTTTTGAATTTTGAAAATAATATTTTCATTTTAAACACATTTATATTCTTAAAGAATTATGACGGTTTTAGAGTCTCTATTAGAAGCTCATTTTATAATGACTTTAAATTAAAAGAGGAACTTTTGAACTAAAAGAATTTTCTTCCATAAATGATATGAAATACTTCTCAACCTCGGAAGGAGAGTTTAAAGATTTTTAATTGTACAATTTATATCTCGGGTTTCGAGGAGATAAATTCATCCTACTATGGTTATAGAAAAATCCATTAAATCTTAATTCTTTGATTATAGAAAAAATTGGTGAACTTATTTTAAAATAAAGTTTATAGATAAGAAGTCGGTATGTTAACGCTTTGGTGGAACTTGGTTTTTAAACTATCAAATAAGACTTTCTAAATAAAACGATTCCGACTCTAGGAATTTATTGTCTTATAATTTCTACTTATAAGTTACTCTTATACGAGTTTTGATTTTAGACGTTCAATGAAAGTGAGTAACTTTAGAATTTTCTTTAATGTACTTGGAAAAAGTTTTTATTCTTGAGATTTACTTAATACTTGAACCCTTTATGTTATTTAAGTCTTTAGAAGGTAGAAAAAAAATTCTTAAAAATACAAGTTTGGTTTGCGGAATTAAGAATTAGGTTTAAAAGTCATCGGGTTTTGAAAATTTTTTGGTTTTGAAAGTTTACTGTTTTGTAAACAAAACTTTCGATTTTGAAAACAAAATTTTCGATTTTGAAAACAAAATTTTCGATTTTGAAAACAAAACTTTCGGCTTAAAACTTTCGATTTCGAAAACTTTCGGTTATGAAAGCTTTTGGTTTTGAAAATAAAACGTTCGGCTCTGATACCATAATTGTGACACCCCTATTTTGCAACACTGGGTATTACCGCCAATGACCTCGGATTTTACCATCCAACGTCCCCCAAGGCTTTAAATAATTTATTGAGAATATAATTAAAGAAGAAATTGATGAAATGCGAAATTTTATTCATTGATAAGAACTTTCGTTCATTACATTGACAGTCATTTTACAAATGATGTAGCAGCGAAAAATCATTTTACAAATAATTTGCTTGGTTTAAAATAGAAGAGCTGGTGCACTATCTTCGGAATGCTTTGCTCTTATGAAAATTCCTTCCTTCCTTCAACGTCGTTTTGCCTTGACCTTCTATCCTTGCATAACGCTTCTCGAACCTTCTAGACTTCGTCTTCAACGCTTCAATGTGACTTCCTACAATTTGGCATTTGTCGCGAAGGGCGAGAAATACCAGGCAAAATGCAAAAAAGCGGAATTAGTCTAAGGAGACTAAGCAAGTGAGAACGAAAATTCTCAAGGGTATTTCGGTAATTTATAATATTCTAGAGATATTATTGGGATGTGTTTTAAGGTATAGTTCTTTATGTGGGGTTTATCGGGACGGAGAAGAGTGTATCTCGAGAGGAGATAACTCGTTAAACGAGAGAAGAACTACGAGATTGTAAACTTCTTAGAGTAGAAAGTATGTTGGGAACGTTTATTAATTCATACAAGTTTTGAAAACCTCCCGCGCCCTTGTCGAACCTCAACCAACCTCATATTATTCGGTGCTCCAGATAGGGGAGGTGGCCTGAAGGCGCTTAAGTACCCGCCCACCTTAGACAAGCCCGAATAAGCATTCAGATTGGAAAGACGATCTTTTCAAGAACCGGGAGCCGGGTGGTTTTCCACGTTGTACTATTCCGACCCGGTTTTGGTTTCTTTTAATTGTGCTTTGGCACTTATCTTATATCGTGATGAAAACTTTTACTTACGTTAATGATTTTTAAAGAATGTGGGGGAATGCATGGGCCCGGACCACTGAAGGGAACCCAGTTCCGGCACTTAGCTATGGTGCACTCATCCCTCCGTTGCGTGGGAGCGGACATAGATCATGATCTTGAAAGTCATACTTTAAGTACGGAGGCATACAACTTAGTAAGCTATATAGAGGTGGGGTTAGTCCCACACCCCTCACTATTTCATCCAAACCGATCTCTAAACGAGATCGTAAACAATCAAGATCACAAACAAGACTAGAATAATAGTCCTATCAAATATTAAATAACGGAATAACGATAATAGTGGGGTCATTATTTCTAACAATCGATATTTCTAGGTTCGTTTTATTATTAGCAAACAAGTTATTCCCAACATCGAGAAATTTCACGAAACGAATATTAAGACTACAAGGAGAAATTCCACTTGCCTTAGCTTTCACGATTGTGTACGAACAAATAAACGGGAATCATTTTCTTTAGTAGTGGCAGAAAACTTGACCTATCGACACGAGAGCTACGAAGGAACTTTAATAAGAATTTCTTTAATTCTTTTAAAGTTCTAAAAGTCTTTTATATTCCTTTTATATTTCTTTTATAAGAGAATTAATACTAAATTATTATAATAATAATTTAGGTGGAGGTGATAAAATAATAATATCCCTTATTATTATTGCTTATTTGTGATATCCTTGTATTCTTCATAACTCTTTATTTTAGTTTAATTATTATATCCTTTGAAGATCAAGTCATAATATTATGTAAGTTATTAAAACTTCCTTTATCTAAGGTTAAAGTCCCCATTTAAATATTTATAAACTTTTTAATCCTTTATGACATACAATTACTTTCTTATTATTATAAAAAATTCTTGTATAATCATGCAAGGTGATAACTTTATAGAGTCAATTAAGATAATATATTTTTCATATTTATGAAATATTGATTATAAAAACTATTCTTATGATGTGAAAAGTCCAAAATACCCTTGTCATAAAATATCTTTTATTTTCCCTTATAATTATCTTCTATCAAACTTAATCATATAATATATTTCTAATACTAGAATATCTTTTTATTATATTATACTCTTATCATACTTCTTATAAGAAAACATATATTCCTTTTTAAGACATGCAACTTTATTATAAAGATATCAAGATATTATATTATATTATATTACGCCCTTTTTCTAGTACTTCCCTTATATAGTTGTTTTCCAATTAATTAATATATCATACTTTCCATGTTTGAGAGGTAACAATAAAAATCTATTGTTTATTTAAAAGGTTTCTCATGTCTAGAACATTATTTTATAAAAATAAGAGCATGCAACTATTTATTATATAAGTATTAATAAAAAAAAGCTAACATCTCTTTTCTTATTAACTTAGGTCTTTTACATTATAATATCTTAAAGATATAGAATACTCAATATTTTTATAATATTTACCATGTATACAAAATAATGTTAATAAGACTATTCTTTTTATTTAAGAAATTCCCATGTCTTGAGAATTATTTTGTTACTAAACTAACATGCAAATTATTTAATATATCTTTTTAGTCTTCAACTTAATCATATAAAATTATCTTATGATAAAAATATCTTACCCATATTATAAAATTATCTTATGAACAAATTGATGTTACTAATGAACAAATATGCATCTAGCAATGAACAATTATATGAAAAAGGCAATGAACAAATATGCATAAACCAATGAACAAATTGATGTTACTAATGAACAAATATGCACAAATTGATGAACAAATATGTCAAAATCAATGAACAAATACTTTCGCTTTTTATGAACAAAATCACAATGTTGATGAACATAATGCATGCAATTTTGATACACATTTGTTCATTTTTTATGTACAAACAATAGATTTTTGATGCACAAGCAATAGTTTATTTATGCACAAAATCATAGTGTTGAGTAACAAATCCACATTATTGATGAACAAATCCACAATATTGATAAACAATCTGGGCGCGCGTCCTATTTCCGTTTTTTTTTCAAAAATACGCGAATAATTCGCCAATAATTCGCCTGTGCCGTTTTCCCCCCTTTTAAATGAAATGATCAGCGCCTTTGATTTTTCTTCATCCAATGGCTCTTGTTCTTTCTTATTTCGCACCTAGGCGTCCATTCGCACCTGAACCGGACTCTTTGTTTATATGCAGTTTTGTAAAATCCATAATGTTAATTTCTAACATGATCATTGGATTAGGCACTTTAATTTGATGCAATAATTTTTAACACTTCTCTTGTGTTAAGATATATTATTAGGTATTGTATTTAATATTTATACTTATCCTTTAGTATATATTGTTGAGATTGTATGTAGTTGTTAGAGACTCTAACACTTAGAATAGATATTTCAGTTCTCGATTTTTAGAACTGAAGTTATTATTGTAACCTTATTTAAACTACGTTAATGAGAAAATACAATGTATCGTCTTCTCACCAATTTTATAGCTTTACATCCTGCTACTTGGGATATTTCTAAACCTCGAAGGTATATTTGAGGTTATCGCAATGTTTTAGTTTTCCGCCATTCAAATTATTATTCTCAGTCATTGTCTCCTGATATTGCACATGTTTAGTGTTAGCAATGGATTTTTTTAGGGATTTTTCTTTTGGTGCCTCTGAGTTTTTGACATTTTCTTTCGGTACTAAAAACAAGTTATTCCTTTTAGTCCACTTATATTTTTAAAAAATTTTTTATCAGTAGCCTTTTAACTTTTACATCCACTTTTTAAATTTAAAAAAAACACATGATTTAGTACCAAAAAAACAAATACATTAATTTTATTCTTTAGCGAGAGATAAGAGCGTCCGCATGAGTCCGCCATCGGTGAGGTCGACCGACACCAGAAGTGTCTCTAGAGAAGGCGATCTTTGGCACCGTAAAGATGGAGGTGGAGATAGAGTTGATGCAGCCATGTAGAGGTTGAAATTGAAATCAAATAGATTCCAGGGTTTCTACAAGTAATTAAAACACTAATCCACATAATGCAAGGAAATCGTTCCCCCCTCCCCAATTGAATCAAAGAACAAGTAGAAAAATAAAAACACAAAGAAAGAAATTAAAGAAACAAGCTCTTCCCAATTTGTACAGAGATGGGAAAAAGTGTGGTCTGGTTATGGGTTTGTTTTGGGTGTTTGCCGTTTATTGAGGAAAAAAGTGACGATCGGTCGATTGAGAAATTTATATACAATCGGATTCGAATAAAGTAGAAGAGGAATTGAGTGTGAAATGTTGAATCGGAAAAATGGCGATCGTCGTTGTACTGTCCGAAGCGGCCGGCATCGTCGTAGACGAACGGTTCCTATCCATGGTTTCTTTGTTGTACACTCGAGACCCATTTCCCTTAGCAATTTTGACATAGATTCTATGTCCAGAGTTCCCAGTATAGTAGTCTTTCTCACCATTGTTTCCACTCTCTAGGACCCTGATTTTCTCCTCGAGATGAGCATTTTTCTGTTTCTCGCACTGGAGTTCTAAGGCCCTACACTCATGGATCTCATGTTCGCTCAGGGGTGACTTTCTGTTCTTGGAGCACTCACCTTTGTATCCTATGCCATGTCTGGCTGGGACAAACTTAATTTGGGAACTAGAGGCTTCAGGATGTTCGGGAGTCTTACTCAGGTTTTGCAGGAGGGTGTTCTCATCTTTCGCTAAAGTTTTGATTTCTCTTTCTAGATCTACGATGTGAGACATATGGGACTTGAGTTTTTCTAGAAGGGATATGCAGTTGGGACAGGGCTCAAGACCAACTAATTGAGAATTTATGTGTTCCTGTTTTTCCAACTTGTTTTGCAGTTTTATGTTATCTTTAACAAGACTTGAAAGAATTTTCAACAATTCAGGTTTTTCATAATTACTCAAGGAATCAAGAACAGTTTCAGTGGTTACCTCACTGGGTTGTTCCCCAGTGGTTTCTCCTATGGCCATGCCACACATGTCTGGGAGTGCCCATGCTTCAGGATCTTCGTCTTCATCATCGCTCCAAGTAGCGATGTAGGCCTTCTTTCCTTGCTTTCTGCCTTCAGTTCCTTGTGGACATTCCTTCGCAAAATGTCCTTTCCTGTTGCATTTGTAGCAAGTCACTTCTGAGAGATCCTTCTCTGTGGGCTTTCTTTGGGAACTCTGTCCCTTTCCCCAGTTCCCACTGTTCCGTTGAGACTTTCCTTTGTAGAAATTTCGAAGAGCTCTTGTCACAAGGACTAGCTCTTCATCCTCTTCTTCTTCGGAGTCTTCATGTTGTTCTTGGGTTGATTTGAGCATTTTTTCGATCTTGAGTGCGATCCCTCGATGAGCTCGACTTTGTTCCTTATCATCGATCTTCCTCTTCTCATGTCCCACTAACTTTCCAAATACTTGATGGAGCATAAGCGTTCGATTTTCTGGGTTTTCCTTGAACATCGTTCTTTCATTTGCCCATTCTCCAGTCAATCCATTGAAGAGCTGTTGGACCTTCATTTTGTGGGTGATTTCTTCTTTTGTGATCCCCAATCCTTCCATCTTAGTGCAAAGTCCTTCAAACCGGGATTGGTAGCTATCGTCGGACTCTCCCATCTCCATTTGGAAGTTGTAGAACTCCCTCTTTGCGTTCATTTGAAGATCTTCTCTGAGATCTGAGTTCCCAACGTGCATTTGTTGGATGGCTTCCCACATTTCCTTGGCTGTGTCAAGGTTGGCAACCCTGTCACAATCTTGTACGCACATGGACCTTTTTAGATACTGTTTTGCTTTGTAGTTTGCCTCCATGCACTTGTACTCGTTGGGACCCCACTTTGAGAGATCGTTGACAATAGCTGGATCGATTTCGAAGTTCCCCCTTTCGATGACGCACCAGGCTTGGTAGTCTTGGCCACGCATCCAATCTTTCATGTCGCGTTGCCAGCTTTCAAATCTTCCTGTTATAAGCCTTGGCGGCTTGCTGGTATTGTTCCCCACCTGAGTAAGTTCCTGAGCCATTTTGGCACCTGCGATGCTAACACAAATCTAGAGCGCTGGCTCTGATACCAATTGTTGGATCGTAATCGGTTAGCAGTGAGCTTGGGAACTGGCAATTAAGCTGTTCCCAAGGCAGCGGAAGTAAATAATCGCAAGTAATAAAAACAGTGAAAGGCACAGTTCCTTTATAGAGGAACCCCACTACAACCAACTAGTTGTATGGGTAAACCTCTACCTCCGCTTGGAGGATTTTGAATGACTTACTTATATTGATTGCTTTGTTCCTTAGTTACACAGCCGGATTTACACTTCTCTATTCCTACAAGTTCTTCCTAACTCTAGCAACACTAGTAAATCCTCTCAACTGAGTTCCTAAGCTCACAACAGCAAAACACAAGTAACTCAAACCTTACGCTGACTTCTCAGTTCCCTTGCTCCAGGGAACTTCAGCTTCACCGTCGTCGAGATCACACACTCGCCGGCGGGGACTTCTCTTCCTTTTCTTTCTTTTCTCTGATGTGGGTGTTTGTAAGTTCTGGGAGAAGTACTCAGACCGAGTACTATTCATTTGGCTTTATAGTCCATTTGTCTTGGGCAGTCGCATCTTTCGTTTGTGTCCAAAATGCCCTTTGCTTGATGCCCAAGTTGTACTTTCTTCACATGTGACTTTGGCTTGAACTAGGTCAACTTCTTGAATCAATCGGACCGTTGGATGAAGCGTGACAGTCTGATCCTCAGACTGTTCCCTCTGGCTGTCTGAGACAGAATCCCGCGATCTGCACTGAACGGTCGTTGTCTTCACATGTGAGTTCCCATTTCATGGGAACTGACTTCTTCAGAGTTCCCTTGATGGAAACTCTTCATCGTTGTAAGCTTGTGTTTTCTTGTTTGTTTCTGGGAGTTCCCACTTCATGGGAACTTTCCTCTTCAGAGTTCCCTTGATGGAAACTCTTCATTGTGGCCAGTAGTGGCTTTGTCATTCATAGGAGTTCTTGGCTGTACCTGTGTTCCTTAGAAATACTTGAACAAACCACATTAGTTCCCTATGGTATTTGTCATTATCAAAACTTAAAGAGAAGTGAATCGTTGATCCGTTGCTTAGAACCAGAGGTCCCAACAACGTCCCAACACAGCCCCCACAGCGTAATCGCTTGCATCACACATTACTTCAAATGGGAGACTCCAATCAGGGGCTTGCATTATCGGAGCTGAGATTAATGCCTATTTCAACCTGTTAAAAGATTTTAGACATTCATGGGAAAAATTGAACTCAACATCTTTCAAGAGCAGGTTAGTAAGCGGTTTGGCAATTTTAGAGAAATCTTTAATGAAACGCCTATAAAAACCTGCATGACCCAAGAAACTCCTTACCCCTTTTACCGAAGTTGGTGGTGGCATTCCTTCAATGACTTCTACTTTGGCCCTGTCAACCTCAATTCCACGGTTAGAAATCATATGGCCTAAAACAATCCCTTCACTTACCATGAAGTGGCATTTCTCCCAATTTAGTACAAGGTTAGCTTCTTCACAACGCTGTAAAACTCTAGACAAGTTAGCTAGACAAGCATCAAAAGAAGTACCATATACTGAAAAGTCATCCATAAACACTTCCATGATGTCTTCAATAAAATCAGAGAAAATAGACATCATGCATCGTTGAAAGGTGGTTGGAGCATTACATAACCCAAAGGGCATTCTCCTATAGGCAAAAGTGCCATAAGGACAAGTGAAAGTAGTTTTCTCCTGGTCATCTGGGTGTATAGGGATTTGGAAAAATCCACTATAGCCATCCAAGTAACAGAAGTGGGTATGTTTAGCCAACCTTTCAAGCATTTGGTCAATGAAGGGGAGAGGAAAATGATCTTTTCAGGTTGCTTGATTAAGTTTTCTATAGTCAATACACATTCGCCAACCTGTGACTGTTCTAGTTGGAATTAATTCATTCTTTTCATTTTTCACAACAATCATCCCCCCCCCCCTTTTAGGCACAACATGCACAGGACTCACCCAACCACTATCAGAAATAAAGTAAATAATGCATGCATCTAACAATTTCAGCACTTCTTTTCTAACTACTTCTTTCATGTTGGGGTTGAGTCGTCTTTGATGCTCAATAGAAGGTTTGTGATCATCTTCTAATAAAATTCTATGCATGCACAAAGAAGGATTGATCCCTTTCAAGTCATCAATGGTATACCCTATGGCTTTTCTATGCAACTTATGTTCTTTTAGTAATTTGGCAGTTTCATCATCACTTAAGCTAGCATTTACTATCACAGGGTATGTAGAATTAGAGCCAAGAAATTCATACCTCAATGTAGATGGAAGGGGCTTCAACTCCACCTTAGGTGAAACATGGGATTCTTCTCCAACATCTTGAACATCCACTTCTAGCACATCAACAGTGGTGCTTTCCAAGCCATTAGTAGACATCTCAGGGTGGCCCAAAATTTCCTTAATGGGGTCTTTTGTGGCCACAGACATCATCTTTCCTTGAGTTTCCTTGTCTATTACATCTAACCTGCACAACTCATCCTCAAGTCTAGGTTGCTTGATAGCTTTAGTGAAATTATACTCAATTTTCTCCCCTCCAATAGAAAAAGAAAGAACACCCTCTTTTACATCAATAAGAGTTCCAGCAGTAGCTAAAACAGGTCTTCCTAATATAATGGGAATGGGAAAATCAGCTTGCATATCAAGATCAATGAAATCAACAGGTACATAGAATTTACCGACCTAAATGGGGATATCCTCAAGGATACCTGTAGGTGATGCAGTAGATCTATCAGCCATGAAGAGAGTCATATCCACCGGTTGAGGTTCTCCAAGATCCAGCTTCTTGCAAATGGAAAGAGGAATCAAGCTCACACTAGCTCCCAAGTCACATAACGCGTTGTAAGTGCAATTGCCAATCACAATGGGAACACAAAAGCTCCCAGGATCTCCAAGCTTAGGTGACAACTTATTTTGAACAAGGGCGCTACAATCTTGATTAAGGGACACCTTTTGACAACCCTCAATTTTCCTCTTATTTTATAATATCTCTTTTAGGAACTTCACATAAGCAGGCATTTGTTGAAGAGCATCTGTGAATGGAATATTGATGTAGAGCTTCTTCAACACTTCTAAGAACTTCCTGAATTGCTTCTCAGTCTGAGCCTTGGCTTTTCTTTGTGGGAATGGGAGAGGAGGCTTGTAAGGAGGAGGCGGAATGTAAGGAGCCTCTTTCTCCTCCTCTCCATCTCCTTGAAGCTTTTCAAGTTCACTGCTATGTTTCTTCGGTTCCTTTGGACTTGGATCCTCTAATTCTCTTCCATTCCTAAGTGTGACAGCATTCAATTGACCCTTAGGATTCACCTCAGGATGCCCAGGAAGTTGGCCAGCTGGCATTGGAACATTGGCAGCTTGTTGAGCCACCTGTTGTTCTATAATCTTCAAGTTCTTTCCCTGGGCCCTTACTTCTTCAGTGAGAGTCTTCATAGAAGTGGCAAGGCTCTCAATAGCAGTCTCCCAAGCCGGTTTCTGAGTAGGTTGAGAAGCTTGATTTTGATAAGTAGGAGCTTTAGGTGGAAATCCAAGAGGTGGCCTCTGTTGTGCTTGATTATTCCCTTAAGAAAAGTTGGGATGATTCCTCCAACCAGGGTTATAGGAATTAGAGTATGGGTCATTCCTAGGCCCCCTGTTGAAGTTATTCATGTAGTTTGCTTCCTCCTCTTGTGGTTCATCTTTAGAGGCAAACAATTCACAAGATTTGATGGTATGATCACTACCTCCACAAAACTGGCAAACAACATTCGAAACAACTTGAGAAGGACTTCCACTAGTAGAAATGGGAGAACCATTCATCTGTAATTTCAACTGCTTGATCTCCTGAGTCATGCCATCAATCTGTGCCTGGTGCAAAGTCTCTTTATCAACTTCATAAAGCCCAGCTGATCTCTTAGAACTTGGAAGAGAACGAGCATCATTATAATAGTGAGTGTGTTGAGCAATGTCCTCAATCTGATCCCAAGCATTATTAACATTCATCTTCATAATAGTGCCTCCAGATGAGGCATCAATGAACAGCCTGGTGGTGTTATCAACAACATTGTAAAAAGTGTGAAGAAGCACCCACTTGTCTATTCCATGGTGAGGACATAACAACATGAGCTCCTTGAACCTCTCCCAACCTTCATAAAGAGATTCCCCATCTTTCATCTGAAATGAACTGATCTGATTCCTCATCTCTGCAGTCTTCTTAGGTGGGAAATACTTGGTCAGGAAAGCTTTGGCCAACTCATCCCATGTAGTGATAGTGCCACGAGGCAGGGCCTTGAACCATGCTTTAGCCCTATCTCTTAGAGAGAATGAGAAGGTGCGCAAATAAAGTGCGTCATCAGAAACATCATGAATCTTCACCGTATCCATAAGCTCTAGAAAAGTGTTGAGATGTTGGTGAGGATTCTCATAAGGTAGACTCCAAACTGATTCTGCTGAACCATATTAATCAGAGATGGCTTCAGCTCAAAATTCCTGGCCTGAACTGGAGGTCAGACCACACCAGTTGTGGGTCCTTGATGGCGTGGCAACACATAATCACCCAATGTCATAGGTGGTTGAGCATTCAGTTGTTGTTGTTGTTGCAACGGCAATTGTTGCTGTGCATTTTCCTGATCGCCTTCCATAGCTTGGGTTTCAGCTTCCCTTTGCTCTCTTCTTCTCCTATTAAAAGCACGCTCGGGTTCAGAATTTTAGTTGTTTAGTGCACTAGCGCTCAGAGTTCTTCTCATAAGAAGGAGAGCAAACTGAAACCAAAACCAAAAAGAAACAAAGTAAAAATAAAACAAGACTTAATCTACCGGTTGTGGAACACAACCAATACTTGAAAAGTTCCCCGGCAATGGCGCCAAAAACTTGATAGGCTATTTTCCTACACCGCAAGTATACGGTTCGGTTGTAGTAATCAAGGTGTCGAACTCAGTGAACTTTGTAGTATTGATTATAACACGATTTAGTAGACTAAGCCAAAAATATTAAAAAGGAGTTGTAATTGTATTCTAAAATAATTAAAATCAAAATTAAAAAGAAACTATCAATGGAGAAAAGCATTCCAAGGTCAGGATCCCCACAATGATTATTCAGTAGATTACCGGTGATATTTATTTGGATTTCAATTCAAATGTTGTTTGGAGGACTAACTATCTCAAGTGTCAACATTAACTCTTTTCAAACGATTAATGCATGTACCTAGACTCGACTAGCAGTCACTCTCGCACAAAGCAAGTCTTATTTAGGTCCTTTAAGTTCTTTAGAGATCAATGAATTAATAGAAATAACATCCGCTCTCGTGCTCCGTTAAGACTACTCAATCAATAATTTCTAGGATAGGTTAAGTTCCACATGTGAATTAAGTCACTCTCGCACAAATAATTCAACAAGTTCAAACCTAGGGATCTAGCATGAATTAACAATTTGTCAATTCAATTCAATCAACCTCTTGTTATTCTTATCTCCTCTCGGTCTCAAATCATAACAAGATTCCTAATTCAAGCAAATTAGGTCATTAAGCATCCTAGGTTGAATCAAACAACAATTCAAATATCAATTCAACTAAACATCACCCTTAGATCTACTTACTAAACCATTGGGTTCACCCTTCCTTAGAACTAAGAATTTAGCTAGACATAATATGAAGAGAAAAGAAATCTAAATCAAAGAGAAACATACCAATTGTCTTTTGAATAGATCTAAATTCAACTTCCAATCAAGTCTTGCAAAAATCCACAAATCTCCAATCTAGGGTTCTTCAAAGAGAGAGGCTAAGAGAATAAAAACCTAATAAATATCCAAACTTAATCTCTAAGTATTTATATGAAACCCTAAAAACAAGATAGAAAAGACCCGAAATTAATAAATAAAACACGCAGAGGAGAAATCTCGAAAAAAGACGCGACTCGGTCCAAAACTCGGTCGTGACCTGAACCGAGTTTTGTAACCCTCGGTCCAATACTCGGTCGTGACCTGGACCGAGTTTTGTAACCCTCGGTCCAATACTCGGTCGTGACCTGGACCGAGTTTTTGACTGGTGGACCGCTCCGTTCAAAACGTTGAATGAGCTTTCTTCTGTGCCATCCACCGAGCTTTTGCCCATCTTCTCTTCAATTCCTTGCATCCGCTTGACTCCTAGACAGTTCCTATCGGGTTGCTCCACTCGTCCTTGTCCTTGTTGTTGCCATAACTCCTTGAATCCACCTCCAAATGATCCTGAAATCGAACAAAGAGAGTAGAAACCGAAACTACAAATTTTACTTAAAAGACAATAAAACCAAGAAGAAAAGAAAATAAAAGCAAATAAACTAAGAAAATAAACATTCTTTATCCTAGACTAAAATGCATGCTATCAAAATCCCCCAAGCTTAAACCTTACTTGTCCTCAAGTAAGAAATAGAATCTGACACCCCACAAAACAAGCAAGTCATGCATCCATCTTGACAACGAACTAGACAAAGAGTTTAGAAGTATAGATCAACAATCAAAATCATAGCATGCATTTGTGAAATTCAAAGAAACTGAGCCAACATATTCATTCTAGACCTCACTTAGGATAATGTGTTTTTCGCTCTCTCTCAAGTGTTTAAATAGGACGTGTTTCACTCAAATCTCACATTTGAAAGCTTAGCTACCATAGGCTTGCATAAGCGTTCTAAATCTCCACCGCATGGGACTTTGCATTTAACAATGATCAAGAGGTCTTTTATTGGGTTGTAATGGGGCCAAGGTGATAAGAAATAGGTGGGGAAATATTTAGGCCATGTGGTGCTAAATCCCGGGAATCTAGACTTAACTAAACTCGATTGAACACCATGTCTCATGATTTTCTTTCCAAGCAACTTATTCCCATACACCAACAACATCCTTTATTCCCTTATTTCTCATACTTTTTTTTTTCTTTTTGCTTTGTTTTTTTTTTCTTTTTCAAAGCATTTTCTGATTTTTTTCTCTTTTTATATATATATATATTTATATTTTTTTTTGATTTTCAAAGATAATAAGTACTAGCACATTACACAACCCAATCACCGAATACATATAAGTCTCCCCCAAGCTTAGCTTGCAACCACAGAGTCAATCGAGTAATTATCCTAGTTCCCGGATGGGTCAGGCTTATAAAGGCTCGGATTAATTTTGTGGAGCTTCAAAAGAATAAGGCTAATTTAGGCTCGAAAAGGGGCTTCAAAAAGAGGATAATATGCAGGGTGGATTAGGAGTATAAAGGCTAAGAAAATAGTGCCTCAATCATTTCAAAGTCGCATGCAAGAGTCATAAGAGCGGTCTTGAAAAAGAGTCAAAAGCAAGTTCTAGAGGAAGCAATCAAAGTGAGCATCACACACAAAAGAAAGGACATCATGACATTATTTAGTCCTAAGAAAGGCAAACAATAATCCTCACAAGGCGTTTTGTCTAGAACTTCAATATTATCTCAAGTTTCAAAGAATATGCAAGCTCATTCGATCATCAAACTAATTCATAACATAGTTAGTCATCATCAAAACTTCAAGCATTTCAAGCAAGTCAAGGGGGTAGAATTCCATAGAGAATTTTTGAGGACAAGGGGTATTTCACTTGAAGAGAAATCCATAGCTCATAGAATGCAATTTTTTATATATATTTTTTTTTCAAATGCAAGCAAAATTCAAACTAAATATGCAAACTAAACTATATGCAATGCAAAACATGAAAATGTTTCCCACCCCCAGCTTAAAACCTACATTGTCCCTAATGAAGAGAATAAAAGAGAAGGGAAGAGAAACACTAACATAGTCACTACTCTGGTGGAGGAGGTGGTCCAGGTTGCCAACCGGAAGTGCGCCAATCATCGATCTTGGTGTGCATCTCCTTAAAGCGAGTGTCAACATGTGTGGAGAGCGAAGCAATCGAGGCGTTGATGTTGGCAAATTGAGCGGTAAACTCCCGAATCATGGTGGCAAGACTATCGGCAAGAGAAGCAATGGTGACACATTGTCCTCCCATTGTATCCGACGGATCAAAGTCATCATCATTCTCATCATCAACATCATCCTCATCATAGTCGGCCTCCATAGCATCTCCCAAAAGAGCCCCGGACTTAGCTTGGGCACGAGTAGGATCAGTGGAGAGAGCATGTATCTTCCAATTGGATGGAACACTAATTGATGTGCGCTCGGGGTTCGGGAGTTGGAGATACAAAGAACCCGAGGGAAAAGCCCAAAACCATTTGTTGTTGTAATTGGAGAGCACCCTCATGTTGTTCAAATAAGTCGGGCCAATGGGCTGAGGAGGAATCTTATCAAGTCGCCTACTAAAATCAATCTCAAAGTGACGTGCAAGGCGAGTAATCAAGCCACCAATAACGATTTCCCCCGACTTCTTGTCACTCACATGCTGTAAATGATGTACGAGGAACCCGGCAGAATTGACTTTCTCATCTTTAAGGGCAGCACAAATAAGTGTAAGCTCCTTCTGAGGCACATTGTTCTCAGCGCCATCACCTCGGCCAAAAATAGTATGATCCATGAACCACTGAAGGAGGCGAATGGCTGGGTTGCTGATTGTAGTGGCCATCGTGGTTTTAGGATCATAAGAGCCCGCACCAATCTCACCCCAAAATAGCCCGGGTGAAAAGAACTCGGCACGACGTTGAATGCGAGGGGTTTTGAAATCGGTGATGATTGGAAAACCATAGATATTGCTTATTTCTTTCAGAGTGAGCTCCCGATCCTCATCCCCCAAGCAAAACCGAACACAACCCTCTTCACAATGCTTGCCTTGAATGACCTCGGACTCAACGGTGGAGAGAAATTCCAAGGTAAGGCCCTTGAATGTCGGCTCTTGAAGATGGATAAATTCTTCCCATCCCAGACGTTCTGCCATCAAATCAATATCACTCCGAATACCCAAAGCGTCTACCAAGTCAAAATTGAGGTATCGAGTGGTAGCAATAGTCCTTTTCTTCAGCAAATCAAACTTGGTGTAATGCATCTGCTTAGTGAAGTTAATACCAAGTGAGTCAGGAGTTGTCTCTCCGACGCGAGTGGGAGGAGCTAGAGGTCTAGAGGATCAAGAAGCCTTTCCTCGCATACTCTTTTGGCGCTTAGACATTTCGAAATCCTGTATCACCTACACACACGGAAAACAAACACAACCAAGCAAGCAAAAACCAAACAGTATCGTTCCGGCAAGAACGATCAACAACAATGTGTCACAACTTTGTCGTCCCGGCAAGGACGACCAACAAAAATAATAATTCAAGTTCTTAGCAAAGCAAATTGCAATTTGAAACCCTTAGAACTCAAATTAGTTAAACACCCAAGTCTAGCAAGAATTCATGGCATTGTGAATATCAAACTTTTCACTCAAACCTCCCTAAATCCAACAAGTATGAATTAATATAGCAAATTAGCCTAATAAACACCAGAAATTTCAGATTAATAATACAAATAAAAATCCCCAATTGTTAGTAAACCCTAGAAATTATCCAAGTAAAAGGGCAAGAGATTTGTACCCAATTGGAACACTAATGGGCGTGGACCTCGTGGTGGTGTTGTGGGCTGGTGCGCCGGCGGCTCGCTGGTGGCCGGACTGTGTTGTGTTGGTGCGCTAGACTCGCGATGCAGGGAGGCGAGTCGCGCGACGTGCCTGGGCGGAACTGCGCAGGAGGGATCGCTGCAGCCTCGTTGGTGGCCCGAGATTTCTGGACGGGCGGCCGGTGTGGAGTTGCAGGGGAGAGAGGGAGTCGGGCGGAAGGGAGGGAGTAGGTGGAGGCAGAGAGGAGGAGGGAGTCGGGGAGAGAGAAGCGAGTCGGGCGAGAGTAGAGAGAAAGAAAAGAGGGAGGAGAGAGAAGAGAGGAGAGGAAAAAAAAGGAAAAAAAATAATAAAACTAAATCTTTTTTTTTTGCTGGTTTTTTTTGAAAAACTCGCTCTGAGACTCGACCGAGTCTCAGACCGAGATATTAACTGGTGGTGCGCATTTTTTTGTGCAAAACTCGGCCAAAGACTCGGTCGAGTCTCAGGCCGAGAATTTTACTGGTTAAATTTCCGTCCGAAATTACTTAGAAAATTTATTTATTATTTTTTTTTAAATAAAAAAAACAAAGAAGAAAACGTACCTGATGGGTTGCCTCCCATCCAGCGCTCTTTTAAGGTCATTAGCTTGACCTTCCATTTTCAATTCAAGTGATCGGATTAAGGAGGAGGACGGAAACTGTCTCCTCAATCGAGCTCCCAGTGATGTACTTCTGCAGCCTGTGTCCATTCACCTTGAATACTTCTCCTTTGTCATTGCATATTTCTATGGCTCCATGGGGAAATACTCTCTTGATTGTGAACGGGCCATTCCATCGGGATTTTAGCTTGCCCGGAAAAAGCCGTAGTCTAGAATTGAATAGCAAGACAAGTTCACCTTCCTTGAATTCTCTTGGGAGTATATGTTTGTCATGCCATCTTTTCGTTCTTTCTTTGTAAATCTTGGCATTGTCATAGGCATCCAACCTCAGCTCTTCAAGCTCTTGTAATTGAAGCATTCTCTTCTCACCGGCTTCCTTCATGTCATAATTGAACAGTTTGATTGACCAATAAGCTTTGTGCTCAAGCTCCACTAGAAGATGACAAGACTTCCCATAAATCAATCGGCATGGTGTAGTGCCAATGGGAGTCTTGAATGCCGTCCTATAGGCCGAAAGAGCATCGTCTAGCTTCATCGCCCAATCCTTTCGAGATCGGGACACAGTTTTCTCCAAAATAGCTTTAATTTCCCGATTGGAGACCTCTACTTGTCCACTCGTTTGTGGATGATAAGGGGTGGCAATCCTGTGAGTAACTCCATACTTTTTCAACAAGCTCTCAAACTTCTTCTCGATGAAATGAGATCCACCATCACTAATTACAACTCTTGGAGTTCCAAACCTCGGAAAGATCACTTTATTGAAGAACTTGGACACAACTCTTGAGTCGTTGGTTGGTGATGCAATGGCTTCAACCCATTTAGACACATAATCTACCGCCAAAAGTATGTATTTATTGTTGCAAGACGGTGGAAATGGCCCCATGAAATCAACTCCCCATACATCAAAAATTTCAACCTCTTGAATGTTGTTTAGAGGCATCTCATTCCTCCTCGAGATGTTACCGTTGCGTTGACAAGAATCACAAGAGGAAATATACTGGTGAACATCTTTAAACATGGATGGGCAATACAAAGTAGACTGAAGGATCTTGGCAGTGGTCTTTGAAGAGCTAGCATGGCCACCACAAGGCAATGAATGACAATGAGTAATCACACTCTCAATTTCATCCTCAGGAATACAACGCCTATAGACTCCATCAGCACATCTCTTGAATAAGAAGGGCTCATTCCAAAAGTAATGTTTGACATCAGACAAGAACTTCTTCTTTTGTTGGAATGACAACCCAACAGGCATTTCATTACACACCAGGTAATTCAAAAAATCGCATACCATGGCACTGTATAGGAAGAGAGTTGTAGAAGTTCCTCAGTAATCCTGAAAAGGTGATCATCAGGGAATGAATCATCAATGGGCAAATCACCTCTTGTGCACTCCATTTGCTCTTGTGTCATTCTAGACAAGTGATCAGCCACCAAATTCTCGGTCCCCTTTTTGTCTCTAATTTCCAAGTCAAATTCCTGAAGAAGCAGAATCCAGCGAATTAGCCTTGGCTTAGCATCTTTCTTGCTCAAAAGGTACCTCAAAGCGACATGATCTGTGTAGACAATGACTTTTGCCCCAACAAGGTAGGACCGAAATTTCTCAAAGGCGAAAACCACAACTAGTAGCTCCTTCTTTGTTGTAGCATAATTCACCTGTGCTTCATCCAAGGTTTTACTAGCATAGTAGATAGCATGAAGTTTCTTATCTTTTCTTTGTCCAACACAGCCCCCACAGTGTAATCGCTTGCATCACACATTACTTCAAATGGGAGACTCCAATCAGGGGCTTGTATTATCGGAGCTGAGATTAATGCCTGTTTCAACCTGTTAAAAGATTCTAGACATTCCTGGGAAAAATTGAACTCAACATCTTTCAAGAGCAGGTTAGTAAGCGGTTTGGAAATTTTAGAGAAATCTTTAATGAAACGCCTATAAAAACCTGCATGACCCAAGAAACTCCTTACCCCTTTTACCGAAGTTGGTGGTGGCATTCCTTCAATGACTTCTACTTTGGCCCTGTCAACCTCAATTCCACGGTTAGAAATCATATGGCCTAAAACAATCCCTTCACTTACCATGAAGTGGCATTTCTCCCAATTTAGTACAAGGTTAGCTTCTTCACAACGTTGTAAAACTCTAGACAAGTTAGCTAGACAAGCATCAAAAGAAGTACCATATACTGAAAAGTCATCCATAAACACTTCCATGATGTCTTCAATAAAATCAGAGAAAATAGACATCATGCATCGTTGAAAGGTGGTTGGAGCATTACATAACCCAAAGGGCATTCTCCTATAGGCAAAAGTGCCATAAGGACAAGTGAAAGTAGTTTTCTCCTGGTCATCTGGGTGTATAGGGATTTGGAAAAATCCACTATAGCCATCCAAGTAGCAGAAGTGGGTATGTTTAGCCAACCTTTCAAGCATTTGGTCAATGAAGGGGAGAGGAAAATGATCTTTTAGGGTTGCTTGATTAAGTTTTCTATAGTCAATACACATTCGCCAACCTGTGACTGTTCTAGTTGGAATTAATTCATTCTTTTCATTTTTCACAACAATCATCCCCCCCCCCCCTTTTAGGCACAACATGCACAGGACTCACCCAACCACTATCAGAAATAGAGTAAATAATGCCTGCATCTAACAATTTCAGCACTTCTTTTCTAACTACTTCTTTCATGTTGCGGTTGAGTCGTCTTTGATGCTCAATAGAAGGTTTGTGATCATCTTCTAATAAAATTCAATGCATGCACAAAGAAGGATTGATCCCTTTCAAGTCATCAATGGTATACCCTATGGCTTTTCTATACAACTTAAGTTCTTTTAGCAATTTGGCAGTTTCATCATCACTTAAGCTAGCATTTACTATCACAGGGTATGTAGAATTAGAGCCAAGAAATTCATACCTCAATGTAGATGGAAGGGGCTTCAACTCCACCTTAGGTGCAACATGGGATTCTTCTCCAACATCTTGAACATCCACTTCTAGCACATCAACAATGGTGCTTTCCAAGCCATTAGTAGACATCTCAGGGTGGCCTAAAATTTCCTCAATGGGGTCTTTTGTGGCCACAGACATCATCATTCCTTGAGTTTCCCTGTCTATAACATCTTACCTGCACAACTCATCCTCAAGTCTAGGTTGCTTGATAGCTTTAGTGAAATTATACTCAATTTTCTCCCCTCCAATAGAAAAAGAAAGAACACCCTCTTTTACATCAATAAGAGTTCCAGCAGTAGCTAAAAAAGGTCTTCCTAATATAATGGGAATGGGAAAATCAGCTTGCATATCAAGAACAATGAAATCAACAAGTACATAGAATTTACCGACCTGAATGGGGATATCCTCAAGGATACCTGTAGGTGATTAAGTAGATCTATCAGCCATGAAGAGAGTCATATCCACCGGTTGAGGTTCTCCAAGATCCAGCTTCTTGCAAATGGAAAGAGGAATCAAGCTCGCACTAGCTCCCAAGTCACATAACGTGTTGTAAGTGCGATTGCCAATCACAATGGGAACACAAAAGCTCCCAGGATCTCCAAGCTTAGGTGTCAACTTATTTTGAACAAGGGCGCTACAATCTTGATTAAGGGACACCTTTTGACAACCCTCAATTTTCCTCTTATTTTATAATATCTCTTTTAGGAACTTCACATAAGCAGGCATTTGTTGAAGAGCATCTGTGAATGGAATATTGATGTAGAGCTTCTTCAACTCTTCTAAGAACTTCCCGAATTGCTTCTCAGTCTGAGCCTTGGCTTTTCTTTGTGGGAATGGGAGAGGAGGCTTGTAAGGAGGAGGCGGAATGTAAGGAGCCTCTTTCTCCTCCTCTCCATCGCCTTGAAGCTTTTCAAGTTCACTGCTATGTTTCTTCGGTTCCTTTGGACTTAGATCCTCTAATTCTCTTCCATTCCTAAGTGTGACAGCATTCAATTGACCCTTAGGATTTAACTTAGGATGCCCAGGAAGTTGGCCAGCTGGCTTTGGAACATTGGCAGCTTGTTGAGCCCCCTGTTGTTCTATAATCTTCAAGTTCTTTCCCTGGGCCCTTACTTCTTCAGTGAGAGTCTTCATAGAAGTGGAAAGGCTCTCAATAGCAGTCTCCCAAGCCGGTTTCTGAGTAGGTTGAGAAGCTTGATTTCGATAAGTAGGAGCTTTAGGTGGAAATCCAGGAGGTGGCCTCTGTTGTGCTTGATTATTCCCATAAGAAAAGTTGGGATGATTCCTCCAACCAGGGTTATAGGAATTAGAGTATGGGTCATTCCTATTCCCCCTGTTGAAGTTATTCATGTAGTTCGCTTCCTCCTCTTGTGGTTCATCTTTAGAGGCAAACAATTCACAAGATTTGATGGTATGATCACTACCTCCACAAAACTGATAAACAACATTCGAAACAACTTGAGAAGGACTTCCACTAGTAGAAACGGGAGAACCATTCATCTGTAATTTCAACTGCTTGATCTCCTGAGTCATGGCATCAATCTGTGCCTGGTGCAAAGTCTCTTTATCAACTTCATAAAGCCTAGCTGATCTCTTAGAACTTGGAAGAGAACGATCATCATTATAATAGTGAGTGTGTTGAGCAATGTCCTCAATCTGATCCCAAGCATTATTAACATTCATCTTCATAATAGTGCCTCCAGATGAGGCATCAATGAACAGCCTGGTGGTGTTGTCAACAACATTGTAAAAAGTGTGAAGAAGCACCCACTTGTCTATTCCATGGTGAGGACATAACAACAGGAGCTCCTTGAACCTCTCCCAACCTTCATAAAGAGATTCCCCATCTTTCATCTGAAATGAACTGATCTGATTCCTCATCTCTGCAGTCTTCTTAGGTGGGAAATACTTGGTCAGGAAAGCTTTGGCCAACTCATCCCATGTAGTGATAGTGCCACGAGGCAGGGCCTTGAACCATGCTTTAGCCCTATCTCTTGGAGAGAATGAGAAGGTGCGCAAATAAAGCGCGTCATCAGAAACATCATGAATCTTCACCGTATCCATAAGCTCCAGAAAAGTGTTGAGATGTTGGTGAGGATTCTCAGAAGGTAGACTCCAAACTGATTCTGCTGAACCATATTAATCAAAGATGGCTTCAGCTCAAAATTCCTGGCCTGAACTGGAGGTCGGACCACACCAGCTGTGGGTCCTTGATGGCGTGGCAACACATAATCACCCAATGTCATAGGTGGTTGAGCATTCAGTTGTTGTTGTTGTTGCAACAACAATTGTTGTTGTGCATTTTCTTGATCGCCTTCCATAGCTTGGGTTTCAGCTTCCCTTTGCTCTCTTCTTCTCCTATGAAAAGCACGCTCAGGTTCAGAATTGTAGTTGTTTAGTGCACTAGCGCTCAGAGTTCTTCTCATAAGAAGGAGAACAAACTGAAACCAAAACCAAAAAGAAACAAATTAAAAATAAAACAAGACTTAATCTACCGGTTGTGGAACACAACCAATACTTGAAAAGTTTCCCGGCAACGGCGCCAAAAACTTGATAGGCTATTTTCCTACACTGCAAGTATACGGTTCGGTTGTAGTAATCAAGGTATCGAACTCAGGGAACTTTGTAGTATTGATTATAACACGATTTAGTAGACTAAGCCAAAAATATTAAAAATGAGTTGTAATTGTATTCTGAAATAATTAAAATCAAAATTAAAAAGAAACTATCAATGGAGAAAAGCATTCCAAGGTCAGGATCCCCACAATGATTATTCAGTAGATTACCAGTGATATTTATTTGGATTTCAATTCAAATGTTGTTTGGAGGACTAACTATCTCAAGTTTCAACATTAACTCTTTTCAGACGATTAATGCATGTACCTAGACTCGACTAGCAGTCACTCTCGCACAAAGCAAGTCTTATTTAGGTCCTTTAAGTTCTTTAGAGATCAATGAATTAATAGAAATAACATCCTCTATCGCGCTCCGTTAAGACTACTCAATCAATAATTTCTAGGATAGGTTAAGTTCCACATGTGAATTAAGTCACTCTCGCACAAATAATTCAACAAGTTCAAACCTAGGGATCTAGCATGAATTAACAATTTGTAAATTCAATTCAATCAACCTCTTGTTATTCTTATCTCCTCTCGGTCTCAAATCATAACAAGATTCCTAATTCAAGCAAATTAGGTCATTAAGCATCCTAGGTTGAATCAAACAACAATTCAAATATCAATTCAACTAAACATCACCCTTAGATCTACTTGCTAAACCATTGGGTTCACCCTTCCTTAGAACTAAGAATTTAGCTAGACATAATATGAAGAGAAAAGAAATCTAAATCAAAGAAAAACATACCAATTGTCTTTTGAATAGATCTAAATTCAACTTCCAATCAAGTCTTGCAAAAATCCAAAAATCTCCAATCTAGGGTTCTTCAAAGAGAGAGGCTAAGAGAATAAAAACCTAATAAATATCCAAACTTAATCTCCAAGTATTTATATGAAACCCTAAAAACAAGATAGAAAAGACCCAAAATTAATAAATAAAACACGCGGAGGAGAAATCTCGGAAAAAGAAGCGACTCGGTCCAAAACTCGGTCGTGACCTGGACCGAGTTTTGTAACCCTCGGTCCAATACTCGGTCGTGACCTGGACCGAGTTTTTGACTGGTGGACCGCTCCGTTCAAAACGTTGAATGAGCTTTCTTCTGTGCCATCCACCGAGCTTTTGCCCATCTTCTCTTCAATTCCTTGCATCCGCTTGACTCCTAGACAGTTCCTATCGGGTTGCTCCACTCGTCCTTGTCCTTGTTGTTGCCATAACTCCTTGAATCCACCTCCAAATGATCCTGAAATCGAACAAAGCAAGAGTAGAAACCGAAACTACAAATTTTACTAAAAAGACAATAAAACCAAGAAGAAAAGAAAATAAAAGCAACTAAACTAAGGAAATAAACATGCTTTATCCTAGACTAAAATGCATGCTATCAAAATCCCCCAAGCTTAAACCTTACTTGTCCTCAAGTAAGAAATAGAATCTGACACCCCACAAAACAAGCAAGTCATGCATCCATCTTGACAACGAACTAGACAAAGTTTAGAAGATTAGATCAACAATCAAAATCATAGCATGCATTTGTGAAATTCAAAGAAACTGAGCCAACATATTCATTCTAGACCTCACTTAGGATAATGTGTTTTTCTCTCTCTCTCAAGTGTTTAAATAGGACGTGTTTCACTCAAATCTCACATTTGAAAGCTTAGCTACCATAGGCTTGCATAAGCGTTCTAAATCTCCACCGCATGGGACTTTGCATTTAACAATGATCAAGAGGTCTTTTATTGGGTTGTAATGGGGCCAAGGTGATAAGAAATAGGTGGGGAAATATTTAGGCCATGTGGTGCTAAATCCCGGGAATCTAGACTTAACTAAACTCGATTGAACACCATGTCTCATGATTTTCTTTCCAAGCAACTTATTCCCATACACCAACAACATCCTTTATTCCCTTATTTCTCATACTTTTTTTTTTCTTTTTGCTTTGTTTTTTTTTTCTTTTTCAAAGCATTTTCTGATTTTTTTCTCTTTTTATATATATATATGTATTTATATTTTTTTTTTGATTTTCAAAGATAATAAGTACTAGCACATTACACAACCCAATCACCGAATACATATAAGTCTCCCCCAAGCTTAGCTTGCAACCACAGAGTCAATCGAGTAATTATCCTAGTTCCCGGATGGGTCAGGCTTATAAAGGCTCGGATTAATTTTGTGGAGCTTCAAAAGAATAAGGCTAATTTAGGCTCGAAAAGGGGCTTCAAAAAGAGGATAATATGCAGGGTGGATTAGGAGTATAAAGGCTAAGAAAATAGTGCCTCAATCATTTCAAAGTCGCATGCAAGAGTCATAAGAGCGGTCTTGAAAAAGAGTCAAAAGCAAGTTCTAGAGGAAGCAATCAAAGTGAGCATCACACACAAAATAAAGGACATCATGACATTATTTAGTCCTAAGAAAGGCAAACAATAATCCTCACAAGGCTTTTTGTCTAGAACTTCAATATTAACTCAAGTTTCAAAGAATATGCAAGCTCATTCGATCATCAAACATATTCATAACATAATTCATCGCCTTCAACATAGTGTGAAGGAGAGCTCCCAATGTGCGGTTAGTCACCTCAGTTTGACCCTCCGTTTGGAGGTGATAGCTGGTAGAAAACAGAAGTTTCGTACCGAGCTTCCCCCAATGGGTGCGCCAAAAGTGACCAACGAATTTGGAATCCTGGTCACTAACAATAGTGCGCGGAATTCCATGAAGGCGTACGACATTGTCGTAGAATAGATCGGCAACCTTGATGGCGCTATTCATGGACTTACAAGCCACGAAATGGGCCATCTTGGAAAATTGATCTACAACGATGAAGATCGAGTCCTTCTCTCTCCGTGTCGTAGGACGACCTACGACGAAATCCATAGACAAGTCTTCCCAAGGCCTAGCTGGGATAGGAAGTGGAATATACAAGCCATGGGGCTGTGATGAGGCCTTGGCTCACCGGCAAGTGACACAAGAGCGGCAGAAGCGTGTCACTTGGCAAGCCATGTGGGGCCAGAAGAATTGCTCCCGCAAAGCGGCGAGAGTCTTGGAGACACCAAAATGGCCACGACCATCATGTGCCTCCTGAATCAGTAGTAGACGAACAGAAGAGGAGGGTATGCAACGGCGTCCCACCTTATACAAGAAACCCTTAGAGACATAGTATGTCTCCCACTCACGTTGAGCGAGACAGCGATCAAATATCGGCTTAAAATACTCATCTGAAGGGTATAGCTCCTTCAGAAGAGCAAAGCCAAGGACTCTAGACTACATGTGAGTAAGAAGGGAGTGTCGTCGAGAAAGAGCGTTCACAACTACATTCTCAGCGCCCTTCTTATGGAGGATGGTGTAAGGAAATGTTTCTATGAACTCCACCCAGCGAGCATGGCGTCGACTAAGATGAGCCTGTCTCTTCAAGTAACGCAGAGCCGCATGATCCCTGTGTATAATAAACTCTCGTGGCCACAAGTAATGTTGCCACGTCCTAAGAACTCTAACTAGCGCGTAGAGTTCCTTATCATAAGTGGAGTAGTTGAGAGTTGGCCCGGTCAACTTCTTAGAAAAGTAGGCTATGGGACGCTTCTCTTGGTGTAAGACTCCACCAATACCGACGTTAGAAGCGTCGCACTCCACCTCGAAAGGACGAGTGAAGTCGGGAAGCTAAAGAATCGGTGAGTGGGTAAGCGCATGCTTTAAGGCCCGAAAGGCCTTCTCGTGTTGCAGCTTCCACTCAGCCGTGGCACCTTTCTTCGTGAGCACATGAAGAGGCGCAGCAATAGTGCTAAAGTCGCGCACAAATCGCCTGTAGAATGCAGCAAGATCGAGGAAAGACCGCACATCTGTGGCAGTCTTAGGAGTAGGCCACTCTTGAATAGCTCGGATCTCGCTCTCATCAACGCGTAAACCGTCCTTGGAAACAACGTAGCCAAGGAAGACCGTAGACGGTGCACAGAAAGAGCATTTGGCAAGATTGCCAAAGAGGGTGTCACGACGAAGACAAGTAAGGACGAGTCGACACTGATGGAGTTGGAAGCGGGCTGCAAAGCAGATCTTGAACGCGTTGGGCTTGTATGCGCATCGTGAGGATCTTGTGCTCGCGCTCACTGAGTATGCGATCATGGAGCTCTCGCTGCTTCGACGTCATAGCTAGCAATGGAGGAAACGACTCCGAGGTGCCAATAGCGCTCGACACATGGGACGTTTCTAGCTCATTATGGGTGTGCTCTAGGCCGTCATCCATAACACCCCCGTTTCCAACACCTGAAACAAAGCCATCCAAAGACGACATGGCGTAAAATGGTACAAATAGAAGCATACGACTATGCACCAAATTACAAGTTCCACGCAAATGGTATGGCTATGGGAATATGTGTTGTGAGAGCGGCTAAGTGGAAAGCAAGCAAGTTTGGTGTTATTATTCAATGAGCAACAAAGTAAGGCATGACCCACACACTATCAATGGATAATCAAGCTTTAGGGCACAACCAACACAAGCTAGATGAGCAATCAATCACAAGAAATGCACACGAAATGAAAAAAATGCACAAAAATGCGAACCTAGCTAGAAATAGATCGAATTAAGGCAATGGTTCGGGCTTTCCTTATTTGGGCTATTCCCGAATTTTTTTAACTGCTTTTGCTAAGCTCTCCGAGCTTACCGTTACTTTTCGCTATTTCTAAACCTTAATCCGCCTCTTCTACAAATAAATTAAAGGACCGAATTTTATCCTTGTCCAATTAATTTAAGTGTAGGTTACAAAAGATAGAATATAATTTTCTCAAAATATAACACACGACTGGAAAGCAATTGGTTTTTTTTAAATGTTCGGTGATAAGCAAAAGTAAATCTAATGAATGGGCAAGATTTGCCGATAAAAAACAAATATATCTAACAAATCTAATTGTAACAGAAAATGGTTACGATCCTTTGCACAAGTTCTTCCATGAAACGCATGCAGTTCAAGATTTCTCATGCAGATTTCATAAGTGTTGGTGGCTTTAGGCAATCAAAAAAAATAATCAAGTGATGTTCTTATCCAAACTCTGCAGCAAATTGAATTTTTCACACCACAATCAAGCATGCTAATGGATCGAGCAAGGAGAAAAAAAAATTCTAGCCAAGAGTATGCCTTAGCCGTACTTGAATCTGTTTTTTTTAACACTCAAGCATAATGTTTTTTTAGGCAAATCGCACAGAAGAACAAGGCATGGTCATTTATGATGTGATCAAGCCCACTTGAACCCACCTTCCCGGCTTGCCTCCACGTCGGCGTTCTGACCAGTGGGCCAGCCTCCAGCCTGCCTCCACGTGGTGATCTAACGGGTGGCGCTCGATCACAAGCCATGGGCTGCAGCCCATGCACCCCAACCTGCAGGAGGATTCACACCTTTTATCATGCAGGATATTGGAGGGGGGATCAAATCCCTCCTCCAACATCCTGGACACCACTTGATAAAGGGAGGTCAGGGGATCAAATCCCCCCTCCAACATCCTGTAGGATAAAAGGTGTGAATCCTCATGCAGGTTGGGGTGCATGGGTTGTAGCCCATGGTTTGTGATCGAGCGCCACCAGTCAGATCGCCGACGTGGAGGCAGGCTGGAGGTTGGCGCACTGGTCAGAATGCCGACGTGGAGGCAGGTCGGGAAGGTAGGTTCAGGTGGGCTTGATCACATCATAAATGTGCAGTAGAGTTGGTTATCAAGTGTGGTAATCCCACCTTGATAAAGGGAGAACCTGAAATTATCTTATGTAGCACCTGAAATTATCTTATGTAGAACCTGTTTTAACCTATTAGCAAGTACCTTGGAAATGATCTTATATAATACATCACACAAACTAATAGGTCGTAAATCTTTCATACGATAAGGATCTGTTACTTTTGGTATTAGAGAAATAAAAGTGTGATTGAGTCTTTCAGGAAAAGGGAACCGACTAGGATATCAAGAATAAAAGAAATGACTTCAGGCCCAACAACATGCCAATGTTGTTCAAAAAACAACGATGACAAACCATTAGGACTCAGAGATTTTGTAGGGTGCATTGAGAACAAAGCAAGGCGTACCTCTTCTCCTGTGAATGGGCGAGAGAGCATTAGATTATCCTCTTCCGATAACAAAGGCGAGATTCCCTTGACGAGCCGCTAAAGTGTGTGTGTTATGATAAGTTTTAAAAAGCTCCAAGAAATAATTCACATCCACCTTTGTCATATTTACCCTACTCCTCCATTCCCTCCCATCATCATCCACCAAACGCCTTATTTTGTTCCGCTTTTTCCTCCCATTCGCCTTCTTATGAAAGAAAGCAGAATTTCTATCACCTTATTTCATTTCATTTGCCTTTGCCCTTTGATATCAAAGCAACTCTTCTTTTTCCATCAAATCTCTCTGCTTTTCCTCCAACAACCTTCGTTTTTGTTCCCACTGTCCTCTCATCCCCATTTTATTCATTCTCCTAAGCTCCTCCCTCACCTCTCCCAACTGAGTGAAAATGTTCCCAAACACCTCTCTATTCCAATATTTTAGCTCTTATGCAAACCTTTGAACCTTTCCCACAACGCCCTCCCCCACATTATATTGGCTAGGATTACACCAACAATTCCTAACCACCTCCTCACAGCCTCCCTCCCTCACCCACATTGCCTCCAAGCGAAAAAGGTCGAGGGCCCCTCCCGGACTCCTCTTCATCATCTTCACATCTAAAAATTTCCAACATAATAGGCAAATGATCCGATCCAATTCTATCCAGATGCCTAATGTTACCACTCGAAAAAAATCAAACCACCTCTCATTCGCCACTCCTCGATCAAGGCGCTCTTGAATAAAATCATCACCCACTCTTCCATTGTCCCAAGTGAAGCGTTGTCCCGACCAAGGATTTCAATAAGGCCACAAACATTCAAAACATTACTAAACTCCATCATCCCATTCCAATCCGGCTCGTTTCCTCCCTCCTTCTCCTCTCTCCGCAAAATTTGATTAAAATCACCTATACATAACCAAGCCTCATCAATTTCCTCCGCCGGTCTTCTAAGAAGAGTCCAAGAATGATGTTTCTCCTCCTTATTCGGCCAACCATAAAACCCCGTGAAACACCATCGCTTGTTCTCACTCTTTAATTACATATTAGCACCAATATTATGACGTGTATAAGAAGATACTGAAATTATCACCTCTTTCTCCCATATCAAGCACAACCCTCCTTACTTTCCAACACATTCAACTATAAAACATCCCCCCAAACCAATCTTTGTTTTCAATTCTTCCATTCTCCTACAATCACTCTTTGTTTCCATAAGAAAAATGTTGAGAGGGTTTCTTGACAACAAATAAATTTATAATCAAGACCCCGCTGAGTACAGGGGAGTCAGGTTCGTCCACGTGAGATAGTCAATATTAAGTTCTGTTACTTGTCACACAAGCAATCCACAAAAGCTAGGGTTTTTATTAATAGAAAGAGGAATTCTAAGGTTTAGGGTATCCCCAAACAATAATTATGCATGCAAACACTAATGAAACACATAGATCATGCTTTTATCACATAAAGGTGTCAACTTCCGTCAACCTAAGCAAGTAAATCAACTAGCTTTCGTTCAATTAATAAACTTACTATCTAATCTCTCCTACTTCAACTTGAATAGATCCGCTTTTGCTTCAAAACCCTAAATTGACTATTCCGATTCAAGGTTTCCGCTTTCGCATTAACTATGAATGAGAAATTTCCTATCAACTTTCGTTTCAAGGATTAAGAATAAGAGAATAGTTTTATGCAATAAAAACACTCAAATCATGATCACAAATAAGCATGCATAACCATTGTTTGGTTTAACCCCAACCTTAGAAGGAGACTACTCATTAATCATAATTAAAAACATCAAAACTAAATTAAAGAAAAAGCTTAAAACTTTGAATCCAAACAAAACATGTCTTCCAAGTAACTCCACAAATTCGCCCTCTCCATCCCTCCTCACGCCCCTCTCTCTGTTCTCTCCTCCAATGAATCGTGTATGTCCCAAACAAGAGCTAGATAAGGGTATTTATAGAGAAACTAATCTATCTAAAAAGCTATCTCTAAGGAAATAAATCTTCTAATAAGTGTTGGGACGTTGTTGGGACCTCTGGTTCTAAGCAACGGATCAACGATTCACTCCTCTTTAAGTTTTGATAATGACAAACACCATAGGGAACTAATGTGGTTTGTTCAAGTATTTCTAAGGAACACAGGTACACCAAAGAACCCCTATGAATGACAAAGCCACTGCTAGCCACAATGAAGAGTTTCCATCAAGGGAACTCTGAAGAGGAAAGTTCCCATGAAGTGGGAACTCCCAGAAACAAACAAGGAGACACAAGCTTACAACGATGAAGAGTTTCCATCAAGGGAACTCTGAAGAAGTCAGTTCCCATGAAATGGGAACTCACATGTGAAGACAACGACCGTTCAGCGCAGATCGCGGGATCCTGTCTCAGAGCGAGCGCTCTAGATTTGTGTTAGCATCGCAGGTGTCAAAATGGCTCAGGAACTTACTCAGGTGGGGAACAATACCAGCAAGCCGCCAAGGCTTATAACAGGAAGATTTGAAGGCTGACAACGAGACATGAAAGATTGGATGCGTGGCCAAGACTACCAAGCCTGGTGCGTCATCGAAAGGGGAAACTTCGAAATCGATCCAGCTATTGTCAACGACCTCTCAAAGTGGGGTCCCAACGAGTACAAGTGCATGGAGGCAAACTACAAAGCCAAACAGTACCTAAAGAGGTCCATGTGCGTACAAGATTGTGACAGGGTTGCAAACCTTGACACAGCCAAGGAAATGTGGGAAGCCATCCAACAAATGCACGTTGGGAACTCAGATCTCAGAGAAGATCTTCAAATGAACGCAAAGAGGGAGTTCTACAACTTCCAAATGGAGATGGGAGAGTCCGTCGATAGCTACCAATCCCGGTTTGAAGGACTTTGCACTAAGATGGAAGGATTGGGGATCACAAAAGAAGAAATCACCCACAAAATGAAGGTCCAACAGCTCTTCAATGGATTGACTGGAGAATGGGCAAACGAGAGAACGATGTTCAAGGAAAACCCAGAAAATCGAACACTTATGCTTCATCAAGTGTTTGGAAAGCTAGTGGGACATGAGAAGAGGAAGATCGATGATAAGGAACAAACTCGAGCTCATCGAGGGATCGCACTCAAGATCGAAAAGATGCTCAAATCAACCCAAGAACAACATGAAGACTCTGAAGAAGAAGAGGATGAAGAGCTAGTTCTTGTAACAAAGGCTCTTCGAAATTTCTACAAAGGAAAGTCTCAACGGAACAGTGGGAACTGGGGAAAGGGACAGAGTTCCCAAAGAAAGCCCACAGAGAAGGATCTCTCAGAAGTGACTTGCTACAAATGCAACAGGAAAGGACATTTTGCGAAGGAATGTCCACAAGGAACTGAAGGCAGAAAGCAAGGAAAGAAGGCCTACATCGCTACTTGGAGCGATGATGAAGACGAAGATCCTGAAGCATGGGCACTCCCGGACATGTGTGGCATGGCCATAGGAGAAACCACTGGGGAACAACCCAGTGAGGTAACCACTGAAACTGTTCTTGATTCCTTGAGTAATTATGAAAAACCTGAACTGTTGAAAATCCTTTCAAGTCTTGTTAAAGATAACATAAAACTGCAAAACAAGTTGGAAAAACAGGAACACATAAATTCTCAATTAGTTGGTCTTGAGCCCTGTCCCAACTGCATATCCCTTCTAGAAAAACTCAAGTCCCATGTGTCTCACATCGTACATCTAGAAAGAGAAATCAAAACTTTAGAGAAAGATGAGAACACCCTCCTGCAAAACCTGAGTAAGACTCCCGAACACCCTGAAGCCTCTAGTTCCCAAATCAAGTTTGTCCCAGCCAGACATGGCATAGGATACAAAGGTGAGTGCTCCAAGAACAGAAAGTCACCCCTGAGCGAACATGAGATCCATGAGTGTAGGGCCTTAGAACTCCAGTGCGAAAAACAGAAAAATGCTCATCTCGAAGAAAAAATCAGGGTCCTAGAGAGTGGAAACAATGGTGAGAAAGACTACTATACTGGGAACTCTGGACATAGAATCTATGTCAAAATTGCTAAGGGAAATGGGTCTCGAGTGTACAACAAAGAAACCATGGATAGGAACCGTATCCAGAGACCACACCCAAAATACTACCTGGGAGAATACTACAAGACATGTTGGCACTGTGGTGCTCATGGGCACTACAAGGATGCATGTCCCAAGAAGCGAGCCCAAATCCCTAGAAGCCATGAGTTCCCAAACAGACAAAAACGTCATGCTCATCACCAAAGGAACTCCAACTCTCAAAATTCCAAGGACATCAACATTTCTGACTATATCTTAAATGAAAATGTTTTCCCTTGCAAGGGACCTGGCAAGAGTCATCTTGCCTGGGTCTCAAAACACTAACTTTTCCTTGTAGGTGGCTGTGAGAGGGAACAGTACATGGTTCATAGATAGTGGATGCTCGAACCATATGACAGGGAACAAGGATATCCTCATCTCACTCCACACTCATGCCGAAGGAGGCCACGTCTCATTTGGCAACAAGAACAAGGGAGAAGTTATTGGAAAAGGAGAAGTGTTGCTCAATAGATCTATTAAAGTTAGCAACGTAAATCTGGTAAAGGATCTGGGATACAATCTGCTGAGTGTCTCCCAGATGTGTGATCAAGGGAACAACATCGTCACTTTCGACTCAGATGAATGTCTCGTCATCAACAAGAAGACCAACAAAGTAATTCTGAGAGGAAGAAGATACAACAATGTGTATGTGGTGGACACCAACTTTGAACCACCAATGAAGCTGTGCCTTGCGAGTTCCCAAGATGACACGGAACTCTGGCATCGAAGACTGGGACATGCTGGTGTAAATCAAATCCTGAAGCTTTATCTACAGGATCTGGTCATTGGTCTTCCACGGATCAATCTCGAAGGAGTCAAAATGTGTGAAGCATGTGTTCGAGGGAAACAGACCAGGACCTCCTTCAAACCGAAGAAGGTGGTAAGCACAACCAGGTCCCTGGAGTTGATTCACATGGATCTCTGTGGTCCCATGAGAACAGCCAGCTACGGTGGAAAAAGGTACATGTATGTCTTAATTGATGATTTTTCAAGATTCACCTGGGTTGTTTTCTTGAAGGCAAAATCACAAGCGTTTGAAGAATTTGAGCCCTTCATCAAAAGAACTGAAGTAAGCTTGGGGCTGAAACTGAAAGCAATCAGATCTGATCACGGAACTGAGTTTCAAAACTCGGAGTTCCTAAACTTCTGTGAGCAAAATGGGATCTCTCACAACTTTTCAGCTCCTCGCACCCCTCAGCAAAATGGAGTGGTCGAGAGAAAGAACAGAACTCTGGAAGATATGGCTAGAACCATGATGATCGAAAGTGGAGTTCCTGAGTACTTCTGGACTGAAGCAATCTCCACAGCTACATACATCCTGAATCGAGCCATGACAAGGCCCCTGATCAACAAGACTTCCTATGAGCTCATCAAAGGGAGAAAACCAAACATCTCACACTTGAGAACATTTGGTTGCACATGCTTTGTTCACAACAACGGAAAAGACAATCTTGGCAAATTCGACCCCAGAAGCGACGAAGGGATCTTCCTGGGATACTCATCACAAAGCAAGGCTTACAGGGTCTACAATAAAAGAACCAAGAAGATAGAGGAAAGCATTCATGTCGTCTTCAATGAAAAGTCTGTAAAGATGGGAATCGAGTCCCAAGGGAAGGGAACTCTGTTCAAGCTAGTCAGACATGAAGACGATGATGATGACGAGGATGAACCAAGGAAAAGGGATGAAGACTATCCAAGTGCAAGCCATATCCCACAACCAGGGAACAACGACGAAGGTCCAACCCTCATTGATCAAACCTACCTTGAGGCTCCCTCCTCAGAAGAACTACAAGAAACCTCCAACTCTCTCGAGGTCCCCTCTTCAGGGAACAACTCTGCTGTCCCCCAAGACAATACACTGCCAGAATCAAGTATTCAAGGGGAACAAAGAGGGAACCTGCCAGAAATCTCTGAAGAAACATGAAATGAAGAAGCTGAAGATGAGAGTTCCCATGACAAAGAAACACCAACTGAGGATAATACACATGCAAAGGAACTCACTCATGCAAGAACCTTTCAACAAAGGAAGGACCACCCCCTTGAGAACATCATCTCCCCTCTTGATAAAGGTGTTCTAACTCGCTCCTCTCTCAATAATTTTTGTGCTTTTAACGCGTTTGTTTCAATGGTGGAACCCAAAAATATCAAAGAAGCATTAAAGGACCCGGATTGGATTCAAGCCATGCAAGAGGAACTCCACCAATTCGAGAGAAACAAAGTTTGGAAGCTAGTTCCTAGGCCCAAAAACAAGAACATCATAGGAACCCAATGGGTTTTTAGGAACAAGCTCGATGATACTGGAGCTGTAGCAAGGAACAAGGCTAGGTTAGTAGCACAAGGATACAGGCAAGAGGAAGGGATTGACTACGATGAGACCTTCGCACCAGTTGCCAGGATAGAGGCAATCAGACTTCTCATCGCCTATGCTGCTCACAAGGGATTCAAACTTTATCAAATGGATGTGAAAACAACCTTCCTAAACGGACATCTCAAGGAAGAAGTGTATGTGGCCCAACCTCCAGGATTCGAAGATGAGAAAATGCCCAACCATGTCTATTTCCTGGAAAGGGCCCTTTACGGACTCAAACAAGCTCCCCGAGCCTGGTATGACAGGTTTGCTCAATTCCTCTTGTCCCATGGATACCTTCGAGGTTCCATAGACAAGACTTTGTTTTTAAAGAAAGAGTCTAAAGACATTTTGATTGTGCAAGTATATGTTGATGACATTGTTTTTGGAGCAACTAACGAAACTCTTGTAGAAAAATTTAAGGACCTCATGAGCAGTGAGTTTGAAATGAGTCTCATTGGGGAACTCACGTTCTTCTTGGGACTTCAAATATCCCAAACAAAGGAGGGAACAAAGATCCATCAACAGAAATACATCAAGGAAATGCTCGTGAAGTATGGGATGGAACATTCAAAGCCCATTGACACTCCCATATCACCAAATTCAAGGCTAAATGCAGATGAAACAGGTATCAGTGTGGACCAAAGGAACTATCGAGGTATGATCGGGTCCCTTCTCTACTTAACCGCTAGTAGACCTGATATCATGTTCTCCGTATGTCTTTGTGCTCGTTTTCAAGCTAACCCTAAGGAATCACACCTGAAAGAGGTGAAGAGAATTTTCAGGTATCTCAAAGGGAACAATAACTTGTGCCTTTGGTATCCAAGGAACAGTTCCCTTGAGCTCATTGCATACACAGATGCTGACTTTGCAGGGCACTTGGTTGACAGAAAGAGCACTTCAGGAATGGCCCAGTTCCTAGGATCCTGCTTAGTTTCGTGGGGATCTAAAAAGCAAAACTCAGTGGCACTCTCCACAGCTGAAGCTGAATATGTGGCTGCCGCATCATGCTGTTCCCAGGTTCTATGGCTTAAGTCACAACTCCAGGATTACGGTATGTCTTTTGGCCCAGTTCCCATACTCTGTGATAACACTAGTGCCATAAACATTTCCAAAAATCATGTGCATCATTCTAGAACTAAGCATATTGATATAAGACATCACTTTCTACGTGACAATGTTGAGAATGGGAACATTTCGATGGAACACTGTAGAACTGAAGAGCAAATTGCGGATATTCTTACCAAAGCTTTAGACAGACGTCCCTACCAGCGTTTTCGAATGCTTCTAGGGATGATAACTCTAAACTAAACAAGTCCCTGTTTATCTCTCTCCCAATGCCTGACTAGTTTATCTAAAATTGCATGATAAGGAACTTGGATTCATTGCTTTCACTATGCCATGATTACTAGTCTAGAGAAAAATGTGTACAAAGGAACTCTATTTCTTTTGGCCCAAAATGATCAACCAGAGTTCCCTTTATCCCTCATTACAAGCCACCATGACGGTTGATCATATGACCCACCTTAAGCTAGGGACCAGACAAATGCTTCTCATGAGCCAAAACATTTCCTTTATCGAGTTGCAAATCGTCTGGTTCCCTTTGAGTTCCCTAGCCCCACAAAAAGATGAGTGTGAAGTTCTCTCAACCACTTCACTCTCCCTGACCTTGAAAGGATCATGGGAACTGCTGCATCTACAAAGGGAACACTGACTAATCTTCAAAGAAAAACCGTCACTTGGGAAGCGGACTTTCGTGTCAGATGCTCTGAAGCGTTACAGGCCAAGTATTCAAAATTTGAAAAGGACTTCCCAAGAGATTGTGACGCGTGTCCAGAAGCGTGCTTGAAAAGTTGAAACGGCGCCCCACGTTCATTGGGCAACGGTTATCGAGGTTATTCCACTTCCCCTTCTACCCTTCACCTCCTCTCTCCTTTAAAACCCCTCTTTGCCATTTTTAGGACCTTTACTCCATCTTTCATCCCTGTCATTCGTCTTCCCCAAATCCCTTTCACTCTCTTTTCAAGAAACCTCCAAAACCTCCCAAATTCTTACAAAAATGGCCCCTCAACACACATTCGCACAAATCAAAGAGTGGGTACTTGACAATCCTCGCACTCTCTTCATCACTCAACTGAACGAGATCGAGCAAGAACAGGACCCAACCATGAAGGATGTCCTCATTCAAGGGCTATACAATCAAGTAAGCCCCTTCTTGCCCCCTCCTCCTCCTCAGGTTGATGAAACCGTCTCCTGGACCTCTTCCTCCTCCGAATCTCTTCCTCTTCCACCTCCAACCACCAACACCTCCTCCGGAGTTGTCATCGTTGACAACTTCGGAGATGCTCGCCCCTCCATCAATGAAAAACCCCATAAATCCAAACATCGCCACTCATCCAAACATCGCCACTCATCAAAAGATCCCTCAAAATCCAAAAAATCCAAACACTCCCACGACCCCTCCAAATCCAAAAAGCGTAAACACTCTGAGGCCTCTGAATTCTCGGAGCCCAGAAAGAAAGCTTTCTTCCGCTTTGAGGACTACCTGAACTGCTCCAAGGAGAGTTCTTGTGCTCCCAAACCTCCCTACCTTTTTCCTTCCGACGATGGGAACTCCGAACCCCAGAGTCTACTTCCCTCTTCCTCCTCCATCCGTCCTCCTCAAATCAAGGGACCTCCTCCGCCACCTCCTCCAGTTCCCGCCACGATGGGAACTCCAACATCCCAACCTCCTTCACTTCCTCCCGTTCCCATCACTACGGGATCTCCAACTCCATCTTCACCTCACAAAACGCCTTCTTCTTCCTCCCCAAAACACATTTCCACCAAACCCATCTCCTCTCAACTCACAACCCTTATTCCTTCTTCTCCTCTCCCCTCTTCCATCACGTCTCCCACCACCACCAAACTCCCCTCTCCCTCACCATCCAAAAGTACCGTCGCCCTCTCCTCAGACGACGACGATCTTCCTCTTTCTGTGGTCATCGGCAAAATGACCAAGGACCCTCCTCCGATCATCATGGGAACTTTGGAGGAGGAAGCCCAGCTCAAGGACATCGAGGAAGAACTCAACAGGGGTCCCTCTGAGCACACAGTCTCCCAAGGGACAAAGTCCCCAGAAAAGGTTGCTCCTCAAGAGCCAACAGAGACAAGGGACCTCGCACCAGCTGGAGGTGCTGAGGCAACAACAAGTCATCCTGGAGATGACGCGGAGGGCTCGGATTCGAGCTCCTCCGAGGAAGAAGGGACCTCCCATGATGAGGTCGAAGAAGAAGAAGAAGCTCCAGCTTCAAAGGAGCCAGCACGCATCCCTACACCTGGACACCAAATGGTGGTGTCCGCGAGTTCCCCACCACCTAGGGACCGCGTGCTCATGATTGAAGCGGTTGCACCCCCTCAGCAGAAAGGACCTCGCACGGTCTCTAGGGGGAACAAATCCAAAAGCAAGTCCAAAAAGGGGAAGGGGACCACCAAGCATCATGTCAGTGAGCGCCGAAAGCTTCTCCATCACCTCATAGTTTCCCAAGAGGCGCTGACTGAAAATGGTCTGGAGGAACTATGGGAACTGATCAAGGCCCAGGGCTGGGAGAGACTCTACCAAGAAACTGTGAGCGTAGATCCCTCACAAGTGCGTCAATTCTACAACAACTTCACTATCACCAACGACGGCACTCAGGGAACTCTCTCCCACGAAGGCGACGAGTTCATTTTTACAACGTCTACGATCCGCCTTCAACTCCAGGTCCCTGGTCAAGGGCTTAGCGAGTTGCCCAGCAAGCTCTGGGGCGACTTCAACAGCGCCGAGGTGTACAACACAATTTTTGAGGGTCGGGTTCCCTCTAAGGTCCACTCGACGCATCATCTGTCCTTGGTTGCCAAGCTCGCTCACCAATTCATTATCAACGTGGTGGTCCCCCGCCAAGAAAAGCGTCTGGTCGTCAACATCCCCGATGCCATCATCCTCTACCACTTCCTCCTCAAGAAGCCCATAAATCTTCCCCGAATTATCCTTGGGCACATGGAAAAGTGCATGGCCTCCAAGTCCCATTCCCTCCCCTACTCCGGGCTGATCAAGAAGCTCCTACAAAAAGAGGGTCTCTACGATGCCTCTAAAGAAGAAATCGAGCTTGGAAGGGAACTGGACATTACAGTTGCCCAGAAGATGAGGCACTCGGAGCCTGTAGAGGAGGCGGCTCCCCTAGAGTCTGGTACACAAGAGGGGAACTCTCCAGTGTTGCTCCGTATCGCCAACACCCTCGATCAGATTGCTAGGGACCAGGCCGTATTGGCCAGAGGACAAGAAAAACTTACACAAGTCCTTACGCGCCTTTGTGACACCTTGTTCCCTCAGAGCCCATGATCTCTCCCTTTTTGTTCCCTTAATCCAAAAAATGACCACAAAATTGTACTTGGGTTCCCATTGTACATATTCTCCTAAGTAATGAAATGGTCTTTATTTTGATTGCGTGTTCCATTCTTTCCTAATATTGCTTTGCTTGATTTTCGATGATGTCAAAAGGGGGAAAGATAAAAAATGTGAGATGAGTTCAAAGTTTAAGTCATCACAGACCACGCATAAGCTAAGGGGGAACAATTGCATAAAAAGCCTAATAGGAACTATATGTCTCACCAGAAGTGGCTCCCTAAATCTAAATGTCTCACTAAGAGTGATTTCCCAAAATCATACTTAGGAACTCATCAGCATATCATTCATTGAAATATTTGCATTTTTTTGTGATGGGTTTGTCATCATCAAAAAGGGGGAAATTGTTGGGACGTTGTTGGGACCTCTGGTTCTAAGCAACGGATCAACGATTCACTCCTCTTTAAGTTTTGATAATGACAAACACCATAGGGAACTAATGTGGTTTGTTCAAGTATTTCTAAGGAACACAGGTACACCAAAGAACCCCTATGAATGACAAAGCCACTGCTAGCCACAATGAAGAGTTTCCATCAAGGGAACTCTGAAGAGGAAAGTTCCCATGAAGTGGGAACTCCCAGAAACAAACAAGAAGACACAAGCTTACAACGATGAAGAGTTTCCATCAAGGGAACTCTGAAGAAGTCAGTTCCCATGAAATGGGAACTCACATGTGAAGACAACGACCGTTCAGCGCAGATCGCGGGATCCTGTCTCAGACAGCCAGAGGGAACAGTCTGAGGATCAGACTGTCACGCTTCATCCAACGGTCCGATTGATTCAAGAAGTTGACCTAATTCAAACCAAAGTCACATGTGAAGAAAGTACAACTTGGGCATCAAGCAAAGGGCATTTTGGACACAAACGAAAGATACTACTGCCCAAGACAAATGGACTATAAAGCCAAATGAATAGTACTCGGTCTGAGTACTTCTCCCAGAACTTAAAAAACACCCACATCTGAGAAAAGAAAGAAAAGGAAGAGAAGTCCCCGTCGGCGAGTGTGTGATCTCGACGACGGTGAAGCTGAAGTTCCCTGGATCAAGGGAACTGAGCAGTCAGCGTAAGGTTTGAGTTACTTGTGTTTTGCTGTTGTGAGCTTAGGAACTCAGTTGAGAGGATTTACTAGTGTTGCTAGAGTTAGGAAGAACTTGTAGGAACAGAGAAGTGTAAATCCGGCTGTGTAACTAAGGAACAAAGCAATCAATATAAGTAAGTCATTCAAAATCCTCCAAGCGGAGGTAGAGGTTTACCCATACAACTAGTTGGTTGTAGTGGGGTTCCTCTATAAAGGAACTGTCCCCTTAACTGTTTTTATTACTTGCGATTATTTACTTCCGCTGCCTTGGGAACAGCTTAATTGCCAGTTCCTAAGCTCACTGCTAACCGATTACGATCCAACAATAAGATTATCCCTTAAATCTATCTAATAACATAAAAGGAAATAGGATAAAAGATCATTAAAATGCAACGACTCAGTCTTCGCTACACCTCGGTACCGACCTGAGTGCCTCGGTACCGACCCTGTTCAACACTGAAAACAATCGAGAGTAAAACTTCCGTAGCGGGCTCGTTACAACTTCGTTTGACTCGATTCTTTTTCCTATGTATTTGTAACGAGTTTCTATACTTCTTTCCAAGCTCAAACTTGATCTTAAATGTCTTTATTAACTTCGTTCTTTGAGCTTTTCCTTAATTGTTTCACCTCAGTTTTGCTATTTTCCTCAAAAGTGCTCCAAACAGCTTCTAAAGACATATAAAACACCACCAAAGCTTATTTAGACTCCATATCTTAAGGAAATACAAAAACCTACACAAACGAATCAAAACAAAACACAAAACTAAAGAAAAAGACTCAAACACACTAAAAGCACACACTAAAAACACAACTAAAAAGGCGGACATCAAAATACCCCATACTTAGACTTGCTTGTCCTCAAGCAATCAACAAGACATCAACCAAAACCATCAACACTTATATCAAGTCAATGCCCTTATAAAAAAGAAACATCAAAGCTCAAGTAGAAATAGATAGACAGGTGAATCTAACGTCATCGCACACATATAAGCAACCTCAAGCAAAAGCAACTAAAAATCCAACCTCACAAGGTTAATGTCTCTCTCAACTCTCAAGTGTTTAGGCTTAGAATAACAACTCTCAACTCAATCCAATATACACAAATCAACATAGTCATTGTTACTTATATCACCAAACTCTCCATCAGAGATGCCAAAACACATGAAAATCATCAAGAGAACTTAGGCTCAATGAAAAACTTCATAGAAGTTTCTATTCTGTCGGGTTGCAATGGGGCTTGGTAATAACAATAAGGTGTGGAAAATTTTGGTCATGTGGTGGTGCTAATAATATCCAGGAATAAGAGACTCCTAAAAACTCACACATCTCCAAAACTCTCAGAACAACATACCAAACTCTCTCAACATTATGCAAATTCTCTTTCTTTAACCCTTTTTATATCCCAACTAATCTTGCTTACAAACACTTAGGAAATTTGGCTCATGGACATTTTTCACTACTACTCTTTTTTCGGATTTTCAGATTTTTCTTTTCTTTGTGGGGGCTCGGTACCAACCCTATTGGGGTCGGTATCGACTTTGTATTTTTTCTTTTGTTTTTCCCCTTTACTTTTCCACTTCTTTTGTAAGTGCATTCAGGGAACCAAACTCCTTTTACAAGATAAACTGCAAGATCTTTACTTTTCCCAACCCATACTACCCCACACTTGAACCAAACAACTCACTCAACAAAATCATAATAACCAATACTAAGTCCTAATCTGCGGATAGGGTCAAGCTAATATCGGCTAGGGAATAATTTTGTGGAGCTAAAAATAAAAGGCTTTAAGGCTCAAATTGGCTTCAAAAAGAGGATAATGTAAAGTTGGATAAGGATTAATAGGGCTTATGAAAATAAGTTCTCTATCATATGACTCACATGTAATGAACTAATATCTCATAAAGTTTTCAAGAAATAGATAACCATATCAATGACAATAGATAATATGCATAAGGAGAGTAAAATCACACAAGAAAAGAAGAGGGATTTTTTGATGTGCTCCATATAAGGCCAAAAATATCTCACAAGGTAGCAATTTTTGTTGGATTAAAGTTACTTCCACTCAAGATCATATGTGCTCAATTTCATCACATGCTAAATATCTACATAAAAACAAATTTTCAAAATGATCCGGCAAAGCTCTCCAAACATGCTATGGAATTACATGATCAAGCAAGTTAAAGCATATCATAGGACATCTAAGTGGAATATTATCAATCCTAAAACAAAAACACAAAAAACTGAGACAAAAACTGAGTTTCCTTTTCTCATACCCCATACTTACACATTACAGTGTCCCCACTGTAAAAATAAAAAAAGAATAAAGAGGATAAGAAAAGGGAGCTCATAAAATAAAACTGAAGCTGCTTGAAACCATTGATCAGTGAGGAGTTGATTTTTCTTAGTTATCGGTAGGGGTCGGTACCGCCCCTGTGGAGGTCGGTAACGAACTTGCTGTCTATACCGATTCTTCTATGTAGCACTTCTTCTTCTTCTTAGCACTTCTTAACTTCTTGTACCTGAGTCACTTTAGAAAAACTTCTATCCCTACTACAATACTCTAATCTAAAAACAAGTGAAAAGAAAGTGAGCAAAAAGAACTAAGAAAGCAAAAACTAAAAAGCAAAAAAAAAAGCGGGTTGCCTCCCGTAAGCGCTATTTTTAACGTCGTTTAGTCCGACGAACTTACCTTGCCTCAAATCAAGGCGGCTTCCATCTTGCTATGTTGGGATCAAGAGAAACCCCATACTTAGTTGAAACAACATTAAAGCTTCTTTCCAAAATATTTGGCCCTCAATCATCCACAAGTATGCTTGGTAATCCTACAACAGGGTTAGTAAAATCCGAAAAACAATGAGGTTTCTACTCCTTCATATGACTAAAAGTAGGATTTAATATAGAACAAGGATAGGAAAAGAGATCATGACCAGAATGTATCAAACCGGAATAAGAAGACTTACCTTGATCAAGCAGAAAAGGGCTCGGTACCGAGGTGTAGGGGGTCGTTACCGACCTATATGGGTCAAGGAGTGCCTTGGTATCGTGCCTGAATCCATCTCCAGCATCGTACTCCTTCAAGAATGGGTCGTTATCGATCCGTGGAGGGTCGGTAGGCTCCTCGGTAAGTGTGCTTTCGCTGCATTTTCCCGTTTCTGTACTCAAAGAGGGATCGGTACCGAACCATGATGGGTCGTAAGCTCCTCATTACTACAACTAGCAACCTCATTCACAGTCGGATTGAAATGAAATTCGACCTTCTCTTCTCCAATATCAAACGTGAGAAGTCCCTTCTTGACATCTACACGTGCCCCTGCGGTGGCTAAGAATGGTCTGCCTAGAATGATTGGCACCACAGGGTCTTCTAGCATATCTAAAACAATGAAGTCGTTGGGAACAAAAAATTTCCAACATGGATAGGAACGTCGTCCACTAGGGGTGCCCAAACCCGGTTAACCGTGATTTTGGTTAACCATGATTTCGTTTAGTTAAAATCATGAACCGAAACTGAACCGTGAATCTCGGTTAACCGTAGTTCGGTTAACCAATTTTTCGGTTCGGTTTTCTCGGTTAACCGATAACCGTTTATGTAATTTTACCTTAAATAATTAAGACTAAAATAATAAAATTTGAATAAAAAAATTGATCAAACAAGACTTTTATTTTAATATGCACTTATATCATATTGTTTTGGTTGTTGTAAACAAATATCGATAGTATATACTATATTGTTTGAAATCAAATATTGTGTGTATTAATTTCTATCCTATCAAATTTAATAAGCGACTCTTATATCAATGTGACGTGGGAAAATAGTGTGTAAATTGTTAAAATTGAAGAAGGAAAGGCTCAAACTACATTAACACTTTGAAGATCATAGAGTTTAGCCAATAAATAAATCAAAGATAACTAATATAGTAATATTTGAATAAAATATTAATATATTTTTGGTTAACCGTTATATGTAAAGTCGTGAACCAAAACCGAACCGATAAACCGAAAATATTTTCGGTTCGGTTAACCAAACCGAAATTTCAAAAAAAGTCAGTTCGGTTAACCAAAAAAATAATCGGTTTTTCGGTTCGGTTTTTCGGTTTCGGTTTTTTATGGACACCCCTATCGTCCACGACTCTAGTTGCTTTTACAAAAGATCCGTCCGCCATGTAAAAATTCATATCGATAGGCTCTAGTGGTCCCATGTTAGTCTTGGTCCAGATAGACAATGGTAATAAACTGGCATTGGCACCTAGATCACATAGAGCTTTAAAACGGTGAGTTCCAATACCTATTGAAATTGCAAACTTACCAGGATCACCGAGTTTTTCAGGGAGCTTTATAGATCGGACTTCACTTGACGACTCTGAGATAGATCTTTTCCTGCTCAAAATCTCTTTAAAAAATTTAGTGTAGGCAGACATTTCATTAAGGGCTTCAGTAAATGGTATAGAGATATTTAACCCTTGAAATTTTTTAACAAAGTGTCTAAACTTTCCTTTTGTAACATCATTGACTTTCTTAATTGGGAAAGGAAGAGTTGAACGGAATCGGGATAGAGAGAGACCCGGATTGAGGCCCTACCAAATCGATAAGAGGGTCGATCGGTGTAGGAGAAGGGTCTGTATCGACTCTAGGGGGGTCGGTACCGAGCCTAAGACTAAGGGAGTGACTCGGTATTGAGGACTTACCTGGATTGGGGTCGGTAACGAGCTTTGGAGCATCGATACCGAGCGTGTTAGGCTCGGTGTCGATCCCTTTTGGCTCGTTCTCGATCTTGGCCGGAGCATTTTCTTCGGTATCGGGGTTTTTTCCTTGGCCTCAGCACGGTTTGGTAGTGTCTTTTCGCTTCGGAGGTGTACGGTTGCTATTTTTCCTCTCGTGTTCTCGTCGGGGTGGCCTAGGAGTTGCCCTTGAGGTCTCGGGATTTGTGATGCCAGATGGCCAAGTTGGGAGTTGACGTTTTTTCTCCATGTATCGAACTCTCCTAATTGGGACTGTACACCCTTCATTTGATGATTTAGGTTGGACCGGACTCCATCAATCTTGTTGTGGACTCCATTAATACCCTCTTGGAGCCCTTGTACCCATGAAGTTGGCTCTTGATAGCCCGGGGGTCTGTAAGGTGGAACCCTTTGTTCTTGCTGAGAAGGTTGGCTCCCTTGGCCATGTCCAAAATTGCCCAAGGTGGGCTGGTTGTTATTCCTCCCTGCATAAAAAGTATTACCTTGGTTTCTATATGGACCCCTCATATAGTTAGCTTCTTCATATGCCTCAGCAACACGGATCTGTTGCAAGTTAGTGCAGGCAAAAGTAGCATGGGATTGAGACCCACATTCTTGACAAGATGGAGATGATTTAAGATAACTTACCTACTTCTTCAGGCGGTTGATCTCGTCTTGCAAGAATTGGTGCTTCACTTCAGGGTCAACCTCATCCTTGTTTGGATTGTAGATCCGTCTTTGAGGCTGTTGGGCTTGTTGTGTGCCATACATTGCATCATAATTTGTCAATTTCTCAAGCAATGTCCACGCCTCATCGGGATCCATCTCAATAAAACCGCAAGCAGTGTGAAGATTGATGCAGTTTAGCGTCTCAGCATTGATCCCTTGGAAGAAGATTTCTTGGAGCACATATTGTGGTTGCCCATGGGTAGGGAACTGTCTAAGCATCTCCTTGAACCTCTCCCATGTCTCCACAAAGGTCTCATGGTGGTAGGAGGTGATACGCTTTCTTAATTCCGTTGTCTTGGCAGGTGGAAAGAACTTTGTCAAAATTTGATACAAAGCCTTCCAAGTCTTGATAGACTTAGGGGGGTAAGCTCTCTAACCGGCTCATGGCCTTTCCTGTAAGAGACCACCTGAAAGTTTTTAACAGAACATATTCTAAAGGGACACCGTCACTAGCACTAGTGTCACATAAATCAAGAAAGTTTTTAATATATTCCATAGGGCACTCAATAGGTTTCCCTACAAACTGAGCCCTTTTTATCAAGGATATGAATTGAGACTTAATCTAAAAATTCTTATCAATCTCGAGAAGCACAATAGCGGGCTCTGGCACCCTCAATTCTAGATGCATGTACTGTTTGGCATTCCTTGGATAGGCATTGAGTTGCTCCTGTAGACGGGCATTGTTAGCAGCTGTAGACGGAATTGTTAGCCGCTGCATCGTCTCTTTCTCTTTGTATTGCCTCCATCTGTATACGGAGGTTAGCCATTTGTTGTGCCATCTCTTCAGGTGTAGCCATGGTTTTGCGTTCTCTTAATCGGCGGTGGAAGGATCGCTCGGGTTCAGGGTCAACTACTCGATTAGAGACAACTCGGCGTCCTTCATCTGGCATACACTGAAAGCAAAAACAAAAGCAGAAACGAAATCAAAAGAAAAACGGGTTCTCAAAGAGGGTCGGTACCGAAGCCTAGAGGGTCGGTATCGATCCTGTAGTGATCCCGTAAAATAAAAAGAAAAAAGAAAAAAAACTGAAATGTGTCGATAGGGTCGGTACCGACCTGGTAGGGTCGCTACCGACTCGACACTAAACCTGAAAAAACAGAAAAAGAAACTGGGTTTTGCCAGCAGGGTCGGTACCTACCCTAGGGGGGTCATTACTGACTCGGCTGTGTCCTAAAAAATGCTAAAAGAACAAAACTTGGCACTATTAAAATTTCCCCAGCAAAGGCGCCAATTTGTTGAGAGGGTTTCTTGACAACAAATAAATTTATAACCAAGACCCCGCTGAGTACAAGGGAGTCAAGTTCATCCACGGGAGATAGTCAGTGCTATGTTCTGTTACTTATCACACAAGCAATCCACAAAAGCTAGGGTTTTTATCAAGAGAAAGAGGAATTCTAAGGTTTAGGGTATCCCCACAACAATAGTTATGCATGCAAACGCTAATGAAACACATAGATCATGCTTTTATCACATAAAGGTGTCAACTTTCGTCAAACTAAGCAAGTAAATCAACTAACTTTATTTCAATTAATAAACTTACTATCTAATCTCTCCTACTTCAACTAGGATAGATCCGCTTCCACTTCAAAACCCTAAATTGACTATTCTGATTCAAGGTTTCCGCTTTCGCTTTAACTATGAATGAGAAATTTCCTATCAACATTCGTTTCAAGGATTAAGTACAAGAGAATAGATTCATGCAAAAACAAAAGCAAAAACGAAATCAAAAGAAAAACGGGTTCTCAAAGAGGGTCGGTACCGAAGCCTAGAGGGTCGGTATCGAGCCTGTAGTGATCTCGTAAAATAAAAACTAAAAAGAAAAAAAACTGAAATGTGTGGATAGGGTCGGTACCGACCTGGTAGGGTCGCTACCGACTCGACACTAAACCTGAAAAAACAGAAAAAGAAACTGGGTTTTGCCAGCAGGGTCGGTACCTACCCTAGGGGGGTCATTACTGACTCGGCTGTGTCCTAAAAAATGCTAAAAGAACAAAACTTGGCACTATTAAAATTTCCCCAGCAAAGGCGCCAATTTGTTGAGAGGGTTTCTTGACAACAAATAAATTTATAACCAAGACCCCGCTGAGTACAAGGGAGTCAAGTTCATCCACGGGAGATAGTCAGTGCTATGTTCTGTTACTTATCACACAAGCAATCCACAAAAGCTAGGGTTTTTATCAAGAGAAAGAGGAATTCTAAGGTTTAGGGTATCCCCACAACAATAGTTATGCATGCAAACGCTAATGAAACACATAGATCATGCTTTTATCACATAAAGGTGTCAACTTTCGTCAAACTAAGCAAGTAAATCAACTAACTTTATTTCAATTAATAAACTTACTATCTAATCTCTCCTACTTCAACTAGGATAGATCCGCTTCCACTTCAAAACCCTAAATTGACTATTCTGATTCAAGGTTTCCGCTTTCGCTTTAACTATGAATGAGAAATTTCCTATCAACATTCGTTTCAAGGATTAAGTACAAGAGAATAGATTCATGCAAAAACAAAAGCAAAAACGAAATCAAAAGAAAAACGGGTTCTCAAAGAGGGTCGGTACCGAAGCCTAGAGGGTCGGTATCGAGCCTGTAGTGATCTCGTAAAATAAAAACTAAAAAGAAAAAAAACTGAAATGTGTGGATAGGGTCGGTACCGACCTGGTAGGGTCGCTACCGACTCGACACTAAACCTGAAAAAACAGAAAAAGAAACTGGGTTTTGCCAGCAGGGTCGGTACCTACCCTAGGGGGGTCATTACTGACTCGGCTGTGTCCTAAAAAATGCTAAAAGAACAAAACTTGGCACTATTAAAATTTCCCCAGCAAAGGCGCCAATTTGTTGAGAGGGTTTCTTGACAACAAATAAATTTATAACCAAGACCCCGCTGAGTACAAGGGAGTCAAGTTCATCCACGGGAGATAGTCAGTGCTATGTTCTGTTACTTATCACACAAGCAATCCACAAAAGCTAGGGTTTTTATCAAGAGAAAGAGGAATTCTAAGGTTTAGGGTATCCCCACAACAATAGTTATGCATGCAAACGCTAATGAAACACATAGATCATGCTTTTATCACATAAAGGTGTCAACTTTCGTCAAACTAAGCAAGTAAATCAACTAACTTTATTTCAATTAATAAACTTACTATCTAATCTCTCCTACTTCAACTAGGATAGATCCGCTTCCACTTCAAAACCCTAAATTGACTATTCTGATTCAAGGTTTCCGCTTTCGCTTTAACTATGAATGAGAAATTTCCTATCAACATTCGTTTCAAGGATTAAGTACAAGAGAATAGATTCATGCAAAAACAAAAGCAAAAACGAAATCAAAAGAAAAACGGGTTCTCAAAGAGGGTCGGTACCGAAGCCTAGAGGGTCGGTATCGAGCCTGTAGTGATCTCGTAAAATAAAAACTAAAAAGAAAAAAAACTGAAATGTGTGGATAGGGTCGGTACCGACCTGGTAGGGTCGCTACCGACTCGACACTAAACCTGAAAAAACAGAAAAAGAAACTGGGTTTTGCCAGCAGGGTCGGTACCTACCCTAGGGGAGTCATTACTGACTCGGCTATGTCCTAAAAACAGCTAAAAGAACAAAACTTGGCACTATTTAAATTTCCCCAGCAAAGGCGCCAATTTGTTGAGAGGGTTTCTTGACAACAAATAAATTTATAACCAAGACCCCGCTGAGTACAAGGGAGTCAGGTTCGTCCACGGGAGATAGTCAGTGCTATGTTCTGTTACTTATCACACAAGCAATCCACAAAAGCTAGGGTTTTTATCAAGAGAAAGAGGAATTCTAAGGTTTAGGGTATCCCTACAACAATAGTTATGCATGCAAACGCTAATGAAACACATAGATCATGATTTTATCACATAAAGGTGTCAACTTTCGTCAAACTAAGCAAGTAAATCAACTAACTTTCTTTAAATTAATAAACTTACTATCTAATCTCTCCTACTTCAACTAGGATAGATCCGCTTTCACTTCAAAACCCTAAATTGACTATTCTGATTCAAGGTTTCCGCTTTCGCTTTAACTATGAATGAGAAATTTCCTATCAACATTCGTTTCAAGGATTAAGTACAAGAGAATAGATTCATGCAATAAAAACACTCAAATCATGATCACAAACAAGCATGCACGTTGTTGGGTTTAACCCCAGCCTTAGAAGGAGACTACTCACAAATCATAATTAAAAACATCAAAACTAAATTAAAGAAAAAGCTTACAACTTTGAATCCAAGCAAAACTTGTCTTCCAAGTAACTCCACAAACTCGACCTCTCTATCCCTCCTCACGCCTCTCTCTCTTTTCTCTCCTCCAATGAATCGTGTGTGGCCCAAACAAGAGCTAGATAAGGGTATTTATAGAGAAACTAATCTATCTAAAAAGGTATTTCTAAGGAAATAAATCTTCTAATAAGATATATCCCTTAAATCTATCCAATGACATAAAAGGAAATAGGATAAAAGATCATTAAAACACGCCGACTCGGTCTTCGCTACACCTCGGTACCGACCTGAGTGCCTTGGTACCGACCCTGTTCCTCACTGAAAACAGCCGAGAGTAAAAATTCCGTAGCGGGCTCGTTACAACTCTGTTTGACTCGATTCTTTTTCCTATGTTTTTGTAACGAGTTTCTATACTTCTTTCCAAGCTCAAACTTGATCTTCAATGTTTTTATTAACTTCGTTCTTTGAGATTTTCCTTAAGTGTTTCACCTTAATTTTGCTCTTTTCCTCAAAAGTGCTCCAAACAGCTTCTAAAAACATATAAAACACCTCCAAAGCTTATGTAGACTCCATATCTTAATGAAATAAGAAAACCTACACAAACGACTCAATATAAAACACAAAACTAAATAAAAAGACTCAAACACACTTAAAACACACCCTAAAAACACGACTAAAAAGGCGGACATCAAAAAACCACCTTCGGGGCCTCCCTCCTCACTAAACTAGTGAGGCGTGCAATTGCCCGGGCCGTCCCCAATCCCCGAAAATTGTAGCTTAAAATACTCATTGATGTCAGCAAGAGAGACTTTCCGTTTCTCCCGCCGATAAAATAAACTTTTTGGTTGCACTCTCGAAGTTACCACAACTTGCATTGGGTCTTCTACAATCTTTCTCTTCTCTCATAACTCCCCCACCAGTTGCTCACCCCTCCCCCATTTCTATCTATTCTTTTCCACGAACCCTTCCCTTTCACCTGAATATTTTTACCCTCCCCTTTTTCTTGGATTACCTCAGCTCCCTCAACACTCTCTTTCAACCCCCATGATTCACCCTCTTTTTCACTTTTTTCATTTTCTTTTTCTTTTTCATTTTTCTCACTCTCTTTTTCTTTCAAAACAGATTGCTCACCCTTTTCATTCCCCTCCAACCCAGAAACAACTTCTTTCCCCTTGCCTCCTGCACACACTTTCCCCGACCCCTTATTTCCTACTTTCTAAGCTCCATCTGTTAACGTTAAGACCTCCACAAGAGCAGCTACTTCATTCGTTTCAGCAGTTTTAGCAGCCTAATTTGTATTCTCCTCCTCTTCATCTAATAACTCAAGCAAAGACTGCCTAGTTGTAGCCTTTTCTCCACTTGGCTTTACCCTCATTATTTTTCCTCGCTCTCCTTTCAACACACTCTATTCCTTCTGTTTCTCAGCCATCTCACGAGCCTGCATTGCTTTCATTGGCGAGGCACGTAACCAGTCCCTGTATTCCCCTTTCAATTCTGTAGCTTCTTCATCATCACAATCCAACTCGACATGTCCCAATCTACCACATGTATAACAAAAGTTGGGTAGCCTTTCATACTTGAATTCTAACCATATCTTCCTGCCACCTAACTTCATCATCATTCCTCACTTAAGCTGTTTATTTATGTCAACTGCTACCCGCATTCGTAAAAACATAGTACACCCAAGCATATCAGCCTCATTGACCTCCTCTACTCCACCGAAGTACTTCCTATCACCTCAGCAATTTCTAAGTTCATCGCTCCAAAAGGAATATCATACACTCTAACCTAGAAGGAAGTTTTTTCCACCACAATCCTTGAAGGATGCTCCGTAAGGGAGCAGTGCCTTATCGAAAAAGCTCATGGACCACCCGCAATCACTCTCTCCTTATCCAGGGCATCCGCGAACGTCAACAAGAACAAGATATGTCAAAGTTCATGAAAGACAAAACCATTACTTAAACGCCAAACACCCTTCATGGTCATCTTTAGGGCATATGAATTAAAGGGTCGATGTGTAAGCAGAGTGCCTACCAGCAATCTCGATCCTTCTCCAATCCCTGCTCATCATATTGAACGTGGCCTTCTACTTCTTGGCATTCATTCTCCGTCAAATGAAAATCCTGCTTCCCACTATCTGCCATTATTCCTCAAAAATTAGTAACTGATCAAACACACACACTGAACCGGTGAAACCCGCACTTATCGGCAAGACTACCCTAGCTCTCACGACCAAACTCCGGAGAGAAGACAAAGCGCTCGGTGAACCACCAGAGAACAGTCTCCGAAGAGTCGCTCTCAAGCCCTAGGGTTTTTTTTCTCATCAATTTACATTTCATAAAAGAAATCGTGTTACATTCAGCTGCTTGCTTGAACAACTTTGCAATCCCTTTTTCCTTGAATCTTATAATGAGATTTTGCTTCAAACGCCTAATACATATCATATGTTTTGCACATCTGTAGACTGATTCAACAGATTTTCCAATGCTTAAATGCCGATCTGACATGAACACTAAGCCATTAGAGCTTGGAATTACAATTAGCAGCTGGTCAAAAAACCACTTCCAAGATTTATCATTTTCAGAATCCACAACGGCATAAGTGATACGTGATCGCCTCGGATTACTCCTCGGTGACCAAGTATTTACCACACAGGATCCCGATCTTGCCAGTAATTCAATTTCCAACCTGATTTGCCTTCAAAGTTAATAACTTGATGAACAAGAAACTCGAAATATGAACAAGGAACGAATCTGATTCAAAGAGTTAAGATAATCAAAAGGATAGTTAAATTGAATTGGATCCAACGCTAAATTCAATTGATAAACTAGTTGATCTTTAACAATCAAACTAGAACTAACAAGTTGATCAAATTAACAATCCAAATCTGAATTGAAAGAAAAGAAATTAGTGATGATGATCGTAGATATTGAATGCTTGAAGAATAGTTGCTTTAATGGCCCATAAACTAGATAAACCAAGAGTTTGGTTCAAATGAAACAAACTCTTATCCTAAAACGTGAAACGAATGCACTTTTTCTAGTTCGTAGTGCACTTTTCATATAAAAGTGCATTGAAAAATACAAAAAGTGCACTACAAAAAGTACGAAAAGTGCATTGTAAATTACGAAAAGTGCAAATTCGAAAAAGTGCACTCTCAAATAGGAAAAGAGCAGTACGAACTAGGAAAAGTGCATTCGTTTCAGGATAAGAGTTCGTTTCATTTGAACCAAACTCGATAAACCAATAGGGGTTTATCTAATTCAGGCTGATTTTTATTGAATGATAACTGTAAGGTATTTAAAGGGAATACAAAAGTGTCTCCTTGGAGAGCAAGCAACAAGGTGGCCAGTCCTAGAGGGATATAATGGACCTTTTTCTTGCCTCACAAGATAACCTAATATATTCTTAAAACTCCTATCTAAGTCCTCTTACCAAAATTAAATCAAATAAATAATTATTTGACTTATTTAGATAAGAAAGCTAAAATCTAATCCTAAAACTCAAAAAGATATAAATAATAATGAAACAAGATATATTTCAGCCCTAACAAACTCCTATGGCCGAAATTGTCATAAATATAATATCTAGAAATAGATAGAATTAAAACTAAAGATAAGATTCTCGTATGACTTGAATAGCTCTCAATAAATCGAAATTTTCTCCTCTTTTCTGTTAGATTCTGGATTCGAGTTAAACTACAAAGTTGTAGATCGTTTAATTATCTATCCAATGCAATTTGAACGGACTTCATATCAATTTTCTAGGCCAACTTATGACCATTTTACTGAGCACTATTTTCTATTTGACGGGTTTCTTAACTTTCCGAACTTTGAAGACTTCATCCTCTTCCTTGGTGCCCTTGGACGCCATTGATGAATATCTTCAACCAATAAGATCAAGTCCTTGAAGTTATTCTTGAATTTGAACGCTCGAGACCTTGGGAAAGGTCTTGTTTTTGGCCTCCTAAACACCTTCTTTGCAATCGTCTTCTTCATGGTCCTTTGATCGCTATCATTCTCCCCCACTTGACCTCGAATCGTCCTCGATTTGATGTTGAATGTAAGATTAAGAGGAGAAATATCGTGAAATGTTGGAGATACTAAAGGCACCATGGTTAGTATAGGAGGTTTTTGAGCAAACATAGTTGGTAGAAGACATTGAATCATCTCTTGGACATTAAGGCTCTTTTTAATTGAAACTCCATTTGAGACAATAACTTCTTCCTCCATGCTCTCATCTTGCATATTTTCCTCAGCTGGAACCTCCTTTAAACTTTCATCCACAATATGGAATTGAGGATCACATGGGAGGTCACTTGATTCTGTAGAGGTCTCTTGGCTATTTGGGGTTGTAACTCTCTCTTCTTGAGTGAAAATTCCTGTTTTTGGTGAGTCAGAAACTCTCATTTCCTGCAAAAAGGAGTTAGTATCTAAAACAATAGAAAAAGAGTTAGAATTATACCTCATTTGACTAGAATTAGCCAAAGCCTCCTTAGTCAAGTCCAAAGACTCGTACTTGTGATTCAAGGATCGGATTGGAGCTCTCTTTTGGCAAGTAGGAGCACAAACTGCTCTATATCTTCTATGCAACTCTTCATCGTTTTTAACATACATCTTTTGCATTACAAACTTCATTTGATCCCAGTTTGCAATTGGAATCAAGCCTTGACGTCTTCTAGATTGACATATCCATAACCAAAAGGAACGGGCAGAACCAACTAGGTAGTTAGTCACCCATGGAAGGATATCCCATTCATCATAACCATAGTAGTCAAGGTAGTAATCTACAGCTCGCTCCCATGCCAAATAATCATCTGGTCCATACTCTCTAGAAAAAGGCTCAATCTTTGGAGGTCTTTGTACCCTTGGAGTTGGTGGAATATCATTAAAGGGATCACACCAATACATCTTAATCTTGAAAACAAAGCAATAAAACGAGAGAGTAGTGTGTTCCAAAAGCAAACCACAACAAGCAATACCACACCTTAATCAAGCCAAAACTTGCCTCAAAGCAATCCAATCAACTTAATTCAGTTTTTGGGTTGAATTGAGGAAGTAAAGGGTTAGATATGGTGTAGATATGGTATACTAATGATAAATAAAGGAAATATGCAATTCAAGCAAATGGCAAGTATGCAATAAGACAAGTAATGCAAATTATCTCTTTATAAACTTCTAAACACATGCAATCTCTCAATTGACTCTATGCAAGTTAATAAAGCCAAATTTAAGCATGCAAGGACAGAAATATGGTGGGCTAAAGTGACTTTTATTTCGTCACGATTTTTCTACAAAGTGATTTTTACTTAGCTAATTTTCTAGCAAGCAATCACTAGGGGTGAGAGTGACTTGAAACTAGCTGGGGTAGATCACTTTTCTTTTCTGTTTTTTTTTTACTTTATGCACAATCTACTCTTGTGCTAGAATGAAGAAACAAGTAAACAATGCAATAACAATGCAATAGGGCAGAAACGAAACAAAAGAGACTGATTTTTTTTAACTAAGTGACTTTAAACTACCAATGAAACCAACTAGAAGCCAAATTAACAAAAGAAGATAGGGTTGGTCGAATTTGATAGGATGCAATAGCAAAAATCAGCAATTATCAACAAGCAATATGAATCTCTATTGATCATGCAACATGCAATAAAAACTCATAAAAATTGTAGGAAGGCAATTGCTAATCTCTATTGCAACTAAACTCAACCAATTTAACCAAAAACATGCACAAAATCCCTTAAATATCTCCTAATAGGTTAATTGCTTGGGCGCAAGTAATAACAAGGAGATTAGGGTTTGGGGTGTTCTTGGCTACACCTAGGGTTTGGATTTTCGAATTTGGTTCTAGGGTTTGGGAGAGGGGTAGGTAGGGTTTCGGTTCTAGGGTTCACGAACTAGGGTTAGGGTTAGGGTAGGGTTTCTCGAACAACTAGGGTTAGGGTTTCGAGAAGAGGGGTGTGTGATCTAGGGTTTGGTTGGTCCGAATTGGGTGGGGTTGGTGGTGTTAGGTTCGGACGGTGGTGGGGAGTGGTGCAGTGTAGGTTAGTGACACCAGATCGTGGTGGTGGAGGGTGGTTCGTGGTGGTGGTTGGCGGAAATAGTTGGTGGTTGTGGGAAAAATTCAGTTTTGGTCTCAAAAGTCGTAGCTTTGGCTAAAGGTTCAAGCTTTGGGATCAAAAACTGAATTAAAATTGACTAGAAAGCAAATTAAGGAAAAAAACAATTACTTGGCGAGACGTTGGACTATGATACCACTTGCTGGTCTCTGATACCACTTGGTACGTGATTGCCCCGAAATCCTCCGTAGTAATCTCGTATGTGACCCAACAAGTCCCGGTCTTGCCTTGTAACTTGAATTTCGAACCTACAATGCCTTAAAAGTCAATAACTTCTTGCGCAAGTAAACCAAACTGAATTGAACGAGTGTTTGAGTGGAGAGATCGAACTTGATAGAATGATCCAAATAGATAGTTCAACTGAATTAGCTCTAACGCTAAATTCAGTTAATGAACTAGAATCGATCTTTAATATCGATCTAGAACTACACTAGATGAATAACTTATCAATCAATCAACTAAGAACAAACACAAAGAGAGAGCGAGAGATCTCGAGTGATGATAAACGAATGTTGCTGGGATGATGATCGAATAATGATAAAAACAATAAGTCTCACACGTGTGTTTTTGGAGCCCAAAGACTAGATAAACCAATAGGGGTTTATCTAATCTCAAGCTGATTTTTCATTAAGCATAAAACAAAGTATAAATAGAGATACAAAGCTGATCTTTGGAGAGCAAGTAACCCATGTATTGCTTCCAAAGATATATTAAAATATCTAGACCTATAACAAACTAGATTCCCTTAAATAAAATAAATCATGGATTGTTTATTTATTTAAGAAAATATCCTAACAAACTCAAAATATCTAAAAGATAATAAAAACATAAGAGAGAGATTATCAACCAACTAACATATGCCTATGGTCGAAATCTCTAATTATTCTAGCATAAAAACGTCCATAAAGAAAATAAATAAAGATAGAAATTTAAACTAAAGATAAGATTCCCGTATGACTTGAATAGCTCTCAATAAATCGCAATTTTTGCCTCTTTACTGTTAGATTCTGGACTCGAGTTAAACTAAAAAGTTGTATATCTTTTAATTATCTATCCAACGCAATTTGAACGGACTTGAGATCAATTTTCTAGCCCAAGTTATGACTATTTTACTGAGCATTGTTTTCTATTTGACGGGTTTCTTAACTTTCCGAACTTTGAAGACTTCATCCTCTTCCTTGGTAGCCATGGACACCATTGATGAATATCTTCAACCAATAAGATCAAGTTCTTGAAGTTATTCTTGAATTTGAACGCTCGAGACCTTGGGAAAGGTCTTGTTCTTGGCCTCCTAAACACCTTCTTTGCAATCGTCTTCTTCATGGTCCTTTGATCGCTATCAATAAGCAAGAGGATATATCTATTGGTTTGCATCTTGTGCTGAAGCAGTAATTAAAACTCTCAAATATTTTTTGTGGAGATGCATTCCATCTACTTGAATGACCTGCATTTGATAACAAAGGTAGATGAGAAATCAAAACTGATGACAGTTGGTCATGTATATAAGGGATGACAACATATCAAAGTGATGACAGTACCTTTTGAATGCATGACTTTTTTATACGAGCGAATTCAAAAATAGACTATTTAATGTACGCATTCGTTGATTTATTTTGTATTAAATGACACTAGTTTTATAATATAGGTGATGACAGTTTTATGATGATAGTAACAGAAACAGTTTTGTGATGACAATTTTATGATGACAGTAACAAAAAGAGTTTTATACTAATGATGACAATAAATATGTGACAATATGATGGGCACATCTCATAGTTTTATGGTGACAGTTGGTCATGAATATTAGTGACGACAATACCTTTCTCAATCGATTAAAACCACTAATTGAGGCTCCAATTGCAACGAAGACATACTTGAATCTGCCCTGACTTTCAACTTCGAGGCATTGTAAGTGCCTTGGTTTGTTCTTTTGATCATGTGACAATATGATGGGAGCATCTCATAGTTTTCTTCCGGTGATCCTCCTATCAGCACTTGTGCCCATTCTTGTGCTTTCCAAACTTTCCAGTATCTAACATGTTGCAAGTAATCATTTCTCATGTCATTCACGATCATACTTGGGTCTAGCCCCTTCTTAACACCATCAAACCTATGATGACAATGATGTATTGTTTAGAGATGACAGAGATGAAAGTGATGACAATGATTACAAAAAAAAAGAAACATACCTTAATTTTATTTTCTGTGCTATAATTTGATATGGTGGTTATATATGCCTTGAACATCTCACTTCGAATGGGCATGTATGATTTTCATTGAATTTCTTCACCTCAAAATAACTCGATCCTTTCAGTTTTGATGCCACCAATTACCATTCGCATTCGTTATATACACATTTCAACGAGTAGTAATCTTTCCTTTATCTGTGCACTTTGAAAACCACTAGAAATTTATGATGGCAATTGGTAGCTATTGTTGACATTTGATGGCAGTTGCATATTCTCAGTAGCAAGCTCTTTTCCTTTTGATGATAGTTTCATATTCTCAGTTGCAAGCCCTTTTCCTTTCGATGATAGTTGCATATTCTCAGTTGCAAGCTCTTTTCCTTTCCTTCTTCTATGTATTGTAACATAGATAGGCAAACCCCAAGCAACTTGAGGTGTGTTGCTGATCTGGTAGAATGATTTGAGATCTTCATCTGTCTCAATTGTGAAAGGACTTGGCACCTTTTTTGTTGGATGTAGGTGTGATAGGTTGATTTCTGCTGGTTGTGAGTTCATTGCAAACCTTGCCACAATCTTCTCCTTTAGATCGTCTAGTGTTACATCCTCCTCCAACACAAATGCTTTCGAATTTACATCACCAAGATAAAGACATTCACCATTGTTTGTCTTCCATCCTCCTCCAACACAAACGGTTAGAACCTTGATATCCATTTGCTATCATCAACAAACACCAATTAGAGACATCACAAACATTGTCATCAACTAACATATATCATCAAAAAAAAATATCATCCTCAACATGAAATATGTCATCAAATAACATGAACACTGTCATCAAATAACATGAACACTGTCATCATGAACCAATGTCATCAAATTTTATTGATCAACTAACATGAACACGGTCATCACAAACACTGTCATCAACTAACATGAACACTATTATCACAAACACTGTCATCAAATTGAAGATTTTTTTAAAAAATCGATTTATTGCATTGTCGTCCTATAAACCTGGTGATGACAGTTTTTTGATGGCAAATCTAACATCAAAATTGAAACTTTGTTACATATCTGGATTAAATCTCGTGAAATATGATGACAATGTCTGGGAAACTTGCCTCGTTGATAATACGATTGCTATAGATGACATGATAAAGGATTCGATCGCGAAAAATGACTAGTAATCGTTCGTGATGACACATGGAATGAATTCGATGAGCTTTCAATGGCGAAACTTGTGCGAAACTTTTGATGACAGGAATCGACCACGAAAACGAAGACCAATCTATTAGTGATGACAATTGGAATGAAATTGATTGATTTCAATCGCGAAATCGATGACAAGAGGATCGAAAATCGATTAGAACGCTATCGTGAGGAAGGAGGAGCTCGATTTTGGCGGAATATGGTGCGTGCGAGCCGTTTTTTACTATTTACCTAATCTTCACAATCTTGTTAATATCTGCCTAACTAGCCTCTTAATTTTTTCCATATATTTAATTCATCCATCTTATAAATATGAGACTTTCCATGCAGATTCTAACAAAAAAATTAAATAAATAATTTTTTAAGCTTGATATCCATTTTAAAAGTTTGAACTCTTATTATGGGAAATGGTAAAAAAAATTCCGTATTTCTTTTTTTTTTTCATGGCTCAAAACATATACAACCCCCTACACTTGTGCAAATTGGTCACTTATACACCTCATCTTTGGTTTGGACCGATTGAGCACTTGTACTTAACATTTTGGACCTATTAAGCACCTCTTCGCCGATGTGGCGAAGTGCGTGCAATGCCAACGCGCAAGTGCGAGTGAAGGAGCGTATCCAAGATGACATGGAATTTATTTAAAAAAAGAAAAAAAAAATCACTAATTCATCTTCTTCTACGATTATTCATCTAAAAGGAAAAAGAAAAACAAAACCCCTAATATTAAGATTGCAACAAATCATTACAAATTCGGGGTTTGGAGGAAGATTGACAACTCGGAGTCGTACATCCACTTCTTCGTCGGATCGGAGAGTACTGACCAAGCATCGAAGACAACGCGAATGGTGAAATCAGCGTACGGGAGGTGATTGTGCTCAGGATTGAGGAGGAGGACGAGGCGGCGATAGTGAGAGGCGATTAGGTCAGGATCGCGGACGAGCGAGGAGAGCTGGAGGATGGATTACCAATCGTGGTGGCTGGAGTTGATGACGCGCTTCTCGGAGGCAATTAGAGTGTCAACGGCGACGAGAATTTGCGTGAAGGAGTGGCTTCTAACGAGGTCGCAAGAGGCTAATAGCTTCTCAAAGATCCCTAGCCACCGCTCCGCCTCCACATGCGGAGTGTTGGGATCCATTTTTGGGGCTTCGGTTTTGCTCTCTAGCTTTCTGTGTGTTGTTGTGCTCGCCAAACGCCGGATCTGGGTTTTTGATTCAGATCTGTGGGAGAAACCCCAAATCCCAAATCCAGATCTAGGGGAAATTAATTCGTGGATTTTTTTGTTTTTTGTTTTAATAAAAAAGAATTAATTGACCTTTTTTTTGGTAGAAAAATTAATTCATTTTTGGATGTAGGTGGCATGTTTTAGAGTTATGTGACACAAATTAGACTTATGTGGCAAGTTTTAATCTTATGTGGACACATGTCAGAGCGCGTATTTGACACTCAACGAAGTTGTCAGTGAAGAGGTGCTTAATAGGTCCAAAAAGTTAAGTACAAATGCTCAATCGGTCCAAACCAAAGGTGAGGTGTCCAAATGACCAATTTGCACAAGTATAGGGAGCTCTATATTTTTTTGAGCTTTTGTTTTTCATTACTCATCTTATTTACAGCAAATGTTATTATATTAAATTCTGCCCAAAATTTTTTATTATATTAAATTTACAAATATTAGCCCTATATTTTAGTTAAAAATAAACAAATGATAAAGCCTCAACAAATAATATTTTTTTTATCTCAATTGTTAGGAGTTTTTGCATGCTATATCAATTCACCAATGGATAAAACGAGTCTCACAAATAAATATATGTTTTGTTTTTGCAAAATATTTTATAAAATTATAAAAAGTTAAATTATCTAATGCCATATCTAATTTGATAATCAAAATATACAAATAAAAATAAGAGGATAATTAAAAATCGAACTAAATTATAAGCAAAAAACTCTAGCGTCAAACATGAGATCAAAATTTGTAGATCCTTTTTAAGTAAACTAGTTGTACCCGTCGTACCCTATACGACTACGATTCGATATTTTATAGTCATTATAAATAGGATATTAATAAATAAAAATGTAATATGAACTTTAATATAAGCAATTTTATTACGTGTAGAATGTATACATTTTTTTAATCAAATGGTTAAATTTAATGTTTAGATTGAAGGTATATTATTAAGATAAAATAATTACATTTCTCTTTTTCCTTGATGATATTTCATAGATATGTAATTAAAAAAATAAGATACAATATGAATAAAAATATATATTCAAATATGGAAGAAATAAGAATTTAAAAAATAATAGTTAATTTAATAAATAAGATATAATAAAACTATGAAAGATAAAGATAATTTAATTATATTGAATATTTTTTAATTAATTTAATTTAAGATGGAACCAAACTCATTTTATGATTCGACAAAGTAAAGAATAGGTAAGATTAAATATAATATTATTCATATTTTATTAATTTCAATGTACGTGATTATCAAATATTTTAATATATCTATTAAATATATCTATTATCTATTTTAATATATATCTATAAAAAAATTCATCAAAAGATATATGTTAAAAGATTTATATTTATTATAAAATATTTTATCTTTAATTTTAAATCCCTGCATAAGGAAGCTTTCAAAAGATATTGTTTTACTAAATAGATATTTGTTTGATGTTAGAGATAAATTTAAATAGTTAAAAAGAATTTCATAGAAAGAAGTTATAATAATAGAAATAAAAAAAATTAAATATGAAGTGGGGCTATAATCGTTCTAGTGGCTCAAAAAGGTATAGCTTTAATATCTCAAATCAAAGATTACAAATATCACACCCTATTTCTTAAATTGGGTGTGTTAAATTTTTTTCAATTTTTTTTGGTAATATTTCAAGTTTCCAATTTGACATTATTCTACAATGAAGATTTTCCTAAATTAATGGACCACGTATTTGAAAAAATCTTATCTATTCAAACTTTAAATTTGTGAGTTTCTAACAATTGTTTCCAAAAATAAATATCCTATGGGCCCTATCTCTAACAATTTCTAGATTTGTGTTAATATATTGTTTTGTTTTCTAGAGTCCCGTCTGATGTTAATAATTCTTAGGGTGAAAACTAAGAATAAATTTAGACCGTTGGATCAAGAGATTATACAGATGAGATTAGATAAGAATAAAAGGCCGGTTCATTAATAAATGTTTCATAACGGAATGTAATTTAGAAAAAAAATCAGAATGTTCCAAAAATACCCTTCTTTTTTTCCCCAAATCCTTCTTCCTTTCAAACAACCCTAGGAAGGAAGAGAGAGAGAATCACGACGAACGGCATATCTACTCCTCCTTGTCAAAGTGAACAAACTCTTCTCCAAATTTGATCGGTTTGAACTCGTACTTCTCAATTGAATTTTATTCTACACATTCGTCAAATTTGATCGGTTTGAACTCATATCTTCTCCGCCTCGTCCAGTTCATTGAACTGATTTTTTTATTTGTTGTAGGGAAGTTGATTCATTTGAGAATCATAACAGAAAAACGATGGACGGACTGAGAAAAACGGATGGCCTTGTCACAGTGCATACAATAGATTGATCGATGTTTATTGTAAGAACAAGGAAATTGAGAAGACCTACAAGGTGTTCGATGAAATGTGTGAGAGAGATATCACTTCTGGTGTGATTTCCTATACTAGTTTGATCGGTGGGTTAGGTTTAGTAGGCCAGCCGGATAAAGCTAAGGATTTGTTGAAGGAGATGAGGGAGTATAGATGTTATCCAATGTTGCTGCTTACAATGCAACTATTAGAAACTACTGCATTCCAAAGAGAATGGACGACAACTGGTGGTTTAGAGACTAATAAATTTCCAAGGCTTGTACGGTGGCGGCATGTCTTGACTTTCTTCGTCTCAAATAGAGGTATAATACTACTGATGATGGTTAATCATGTATAGTAATCAACTGATACAAGTGTACATATGTAAATTCTCCCTAATATTATACCACATCTAGTTGTGCATATATGGTAACTCAAAAACACTATTCGTGTTAGGCAAACTCTATCTACTAGTTTCCAGCACTCAATTATTATTTAAACTACAATAATGTTTGTAATATGTGACACGATCTTACGTAAGAAAAAACTTAAATCATGAGTCTGGTCTTGCTCAAAAAATAAATTAGCAAAATCAAGTATTTCTCAATGAAATCTTAAGTTTACATTCAATCACAAACATCTCCAATGATTCATATCTTTTAGTTTATAAAAGTCATTTGTAGCCTATTAAATCTTTGTAGCCTATATTCATTATTTAAAAACTTATTGATAGTCTATTAGCTCAAATGGTAGAGCAATGTGCATGTGCATATAGATCTGGGTTCAAATCTCACATAGGCTAATTATATAAACGGTTTATATATTTTGGTTCATTATAACTCTTCTTTTGGTTCATGGTTTTGTAAGCTCGGGTTCATAATAGTTCACTTATAGTTCATGTCTTTTAAGTCATACGGACTAGATGTAATTTTAGTTCATGACATTTGTTCTTTTTGTTCATAATAGTTTATCTTACATTTCATGTCTTTTAATTTATACGTACTAGTTGTAATTTTGGTTCATGACATTTGTTCTTTTGGTTCATAATACATTAAAGTTTTGTTCATAATAGTTTATCTTACAATTCATGTCTTTTAAGTCATACTAGTTGTAATTTTGGTTCATGACATTTGTTCTTTTGGTTCATAGTATATTAAAGTTTGGTTCATAATAGTTTCTTACAGTTCATGTCTTTGTTCTTTTGGTTTATAGTACATTAAAGTTTGGTTCATGCGTTTTTAATCGTACTTATTATTTCAATTTATACTTATAGATTGATTGAATACTAACTATGATTTTACATTACATTGTTATTACAATAGCTAATTGAAAGCAGTTGAAATCACTACATGTGCTACACAATGGAAATGGTCCATTTTGAGAAAATAATGTAAGAGATTGATCCTTGATTGCTTGTTGCATATGGTGCATTTTGTTGAATGCATAGACTCATTTTGCTCAATGAATTAAACGTTTTTTCAATAAATTACATGTGCCAACATTTCATTATCTCATCTCACTGACAAATAAAATGAATATATAATGGTTTTTGCTCGATGTTGATCTTTCGGTGATATAAATGGCATAATTTGTCACGTTAACTTAAATTGTGTATTTTACAGAGATGGGTAAAAACAATTAAGACTTTGAAATCTATTTTACGAGTATTAATTACGCGGTTTATAGTGTTCCACATGAAGGTTCATAGTGTTCAACATGAAAGTTCATAGTCTACAACATGAAGATGAATGAATTTTAAATAATCAGTTCATTTAACAAATGCATAAAATTTGTAAAAAAGGTATTGCACTCATTGGATTCGACGTGAAGTCTAAAACAACCTTAAAAGCAATTACAATGTAGCAAAGTGTTTTGTCAAACATAAAGTAACATAAAAAAAAATAGACAACCTAATCCCCAAAAAACATAATAATTACTAAAAAGACAAATAAAGAACTAGAACTTCAATGTTTAATGTTCGGAATGAAATAAGAACAATCTTATGATAAGTGAAGAATTTAGGCATCACTAGCTTCATCATGATAATCCAATGGAACTCCATCAAAATTCTCATCATTATGAATACCCTTCAATAAAACTCCATTAATACTAGCACTATTATCCGATTGAGACAAGTTAGGATGACCAGGAGTTGATGAACAACCTACAATAAAAAAAATTAAGTTAATTTATAAGCAACATGAAACACATAATGGGCAATAAAATTGTGAAAAGAAACCGTTTTTCTTTTGGTTCACAAATGTTGTCATTATGGTTCATAATATTACACTATAAGGTTCATTGAAAATCACAATACGGTTCATGTAAAAAATAAAACGGGAATTACTAAAGGGTTCCGTTTTATGTACAAAATCCGGTTCATGAATGTGCAACAAACAACTAATAGCCATAAGTTCATCCAACATTCAAGCAATCATGCAATCAAGCAAGATTTTGGATTTTTAGGGAAAAAAAGGTTTAGACATTCTATCAAACACTTAGTGGGCAATCATACAAGCATAATAAATTTAACCTCTATTTCTAATCAAATCCTTCAAATTGCAATTCAAAGAAATCTTTATTTTGCAATCTCTATGAATTTTAAATCAATGAAAATCATACCTAAATCCATTAATAAATAGAGGATTGAAGGAGAATTTCGATCAAAAGCACAAGAGAGATCAAGAGTAGAATGGAGATCGAAGAGATAGAATCATGAACATCGGTGAACATCTTGAACATATGTGGAAAATTGGGCTGAAAATTAAAATTAAATATAAAATACAGTAAAGTGACGAAAATACCCCTCCAACTCTTAAAAAGGGGGAAGCGCGTGACATCATCTAGGCCTTTAATCTCATAAAATCAAAGGCTAAGATTTGTTGTTATTTTATAGGATAAGGACAATTCTCATTTGATCTCCATTCTTGTTTTCTACTCTATTCGAATCAATTTATTTGTTCCATAACAAAATCAATCAAGGATTTTTTTTTTCCAATTTTACTGATTATAAAACAAATATTTCGGTAAGTTAAATGAACATTTCACACTTCTTATTTTATATAGATGGCATTCATTTGTTAATACTTTTCACTCTCCTTTATTCTATATCTTGGTGTACCATTTGTTCTTTATGTCACTTCTTATGTTTCTTTGTTCTATCTCTTGGTGTGCCATTTTTTTATGTCGCTTGGTTATGTTCCTTCATTATATCTCTTGATCTGTCATTATGTTGCTTCATTCTATCCACTGATGAGTTATATAAGAGAGTTAAAGAGTTCATATAATTCGTATGTGGAAGCTTAAGAAGAAAGATTTGATGATTTAGACATTCATGTTGCTACTGAATGATGGATGAAAGAGTAATTAATGTACCTTATTTCTAAACTAAAAATAAATAAAATCATATTATGTTTATTTATTTTTCCTCAATTTATGATATATTTCTAATATCTTTACTTTGTATAGAACCTTATAATACATTATTATATTTTATTATTATTTTTACAAGGCGATAAAATTTCGATGCAGTATTTTACATGTACTAATTGTACCCGTCGTACCATGTAAAACTACGATTCCATATTTTATAGACATTAAAAATAGGATATTAATAAATAATAATATAATATAAGTAATTTATTTCTCATAGAATGTATTATTTTTTAATCAATATAAATGATTAAATTTAATGTTGAGAATGAAGATATATTATTAAGATAAAATAATTACATTTCTTTTTATCCTTAGTGATATTTCATAGATATTTAATTGAAAAAAGATAAAATATGAATAAAAAAATTTATATATTCAAATATAGAAGAGATAAAAATTTAAAAAAATAACAGTTAACTTAAGAAATAAGATATAATAAAGTATAAAAGATAAAGATAATTTAATTATATAAAATATTTAAAATTTAATCAATTTAGTTTAAGATGAGACCAAACTCATTTTTGTGGTTCGATAAAGTAAAGATTATATAAGATTAAATATTATATTATCCATATTTTATTACTTTTCATTTACGTAAAAATTTAGAGATTATAAAATATTTCAATATATCTATTAGTTATTTTATTATCTATTTTTATTAATTTTAAACATTATAAATATTTATCATTAATTTTTATTATAAAATAAAATCAATATATATATATAAATAAATTCGTCAAAAGATATATGCTAAAAGATTTATATTTACTTTAACGTATTTTAAAAAATTATCTTTAATTTTAAATACTTGTATAAGGAAGCTTTCAAAAGACATTGTTATGTTAAATAGATATTTGTTTGATGTTAGAGATAAATTTAAATAATTAAAAAAGAATTTAATAGAAATAAGTTATTATAATAGAAATTGATATTTTTTTTAAATATGAGGTGGGACCAGAATCGTTTTGGTGGCTCAAAAAGGTATAGCTTTAATATATAGTTATAGATTAAAGAAGGAGCCTATATCATTTTCAATTCTGGTCTAACACTTTATCAAACAAAATATAAATTTTCTAATTATAATTATAAAATTGTTTTTATAGTAATACTACCATTAAGCCATGTGATCCAATTAAACCTGTCAAAAGTTGACCGAACCCGCTAACCCGACCCGAACCGCCCGATAATTTTAGGGTCAAGACCCGAAAATTTGTACTCGAAATTCGAAATCAACTGAACCGATATTAGGGGTGTTCACGGGTCGGGTCGAGTCGACCCACGACCCGCAATATTTTTTGCCTTTGACCCGCGACCCGACCCTGCGGGTCGCGGGTCGACCCGCTTGACCCGTTTGACTAAGTCAATCGGGTCAAAACTAATTTTTTTACCTAAAAAAATTAATTTTTAACCTAAAATAATTAATTTTTAACCTAAAAACATGTATTTTTTAAAAAAACCCGTCGGGTTTACGGGTCGAACCGTAAATCTATCAATTTTGTTATTAAAAAATAGTTTATACATTAATAAAATTATAAAAAAATATTTTTTAAAAAATATTGCGGGTCGCGGGTTGACCCGCAACCCACGCGGGTTTGACCCGACCCGACCCGCGACACGTAAAATAAAAAAATTTGACCCGCGTCCCGACCCGCATGGGTCGCGGGTCGACTGGCAACCCGCAAATTGCGGGTCGGGTCGGTGCGGGTCGCGGGCGACCCGACCCGTTGAACACCCCTAACCGATATAACCCGAAACCCATTGGGTTGAAACCCGAAACCTGTTGGGTTGACCGATTTAGTATATTTATATAATTTTCCAAATTTATTTTGAAAATTATAATATATTTTATTATTAAAATAAATGAAAATCATATATTATAATTAAATAATATTATTTAATTAAAACTTGATTTTAATAATCATAAGAAAAAGAGGATATTTTAGACCCGTTGGTCGACCCGAACCGACCGAAAACCCGCTACAACCCGACCCGATTGACCCGTGACCCATAACGAAACCGAAACCGAAATGACCAACCCCGAACCCACCCGACCCGACCCGATTGATAGGTCTAGATCCAATCATAACTATATATTAAAGCGGAGGTTAAAAAAAATTATTAAACGACACATGTCGCTTTTAGATTGGACAACAACACCCTTTTATTAAAATCAATCTTTGGCAAAATAATTAAGTTTAAAATAAAGATAGTGTAATGTACCTACAATCTTATATCACTATAATCAATAGATAGAAAATCTCACTCCTAATTTTAAAAAAATTATTTTTTATTTTTGGATATGATAAATAGGAAGCTTATTAAGATATTTTTTATGCTATACATTACAGAAATATTAGGATATCTATTTTATTTCTAGATAGAATGGATATGTTAGGTTTAGATAATTAAGTTTAATATAAAGATAGTGTAATGTACGTATAATTTTATATCACTATAATTAAGTTTATTATCAATGGTCCCATGTATATAATAAATTGATAAGTTTTAAAATATTATTTTTTAAAATAAAAAACTTTTATAGTTTATTGATTTTAAATATTTATTTAAAATTTATATTTAAGCATTAACATGATTTTTTAGATAATAAATATATTTAAAAATATTGTATTATTAATATTTCATTTAAGAAAAACTCGTACAAGGTACGAGAAATATGTACTAGTAAATGTTCTATTTAATTAATTTTGTGAAGTTTGATCATTTTTTAAATGAGAAAATGAATGAAACCATGCTTATTATTAAGTTTGTTACATTAATTTTCATTTCATTATATTCTATTAACACTGTTTTGAGATTTTCATAATTTGAAAACCCCTAATTGTTTTCGATTTTTGGCAATTTTTGATACCTTTAGAATATATATCTTATCAAATTTGGAGTTTGGTTCAAATGAAACGAATTCTTATCATGAAACGAACTTTTATCCTGAAACAAATACACTTTTTCTAGTTCGTATTGCACTTTATCTATTTTGGAGTGCACTTTTTCAGATTTGCACTTTTCGTACTTTGTAGTGCACTTTTCATACTTTTTGTAGTCCATTTTTTCAGATTGCACTTTTTGTACTTTGCAATGCACTTTTGTATGAAAAGTGCAATACGAATTAGGAAAATTGCATTCATTTCACTTTTTAGGATAAGAGATTGTTTCATTTGAACCAAACTCATCAAATTTGCATGAGATTAAATTTTAATTTTTTTGCTGATTTTTTTCCAATTTTTTTTTAAAATTCTTCATCCTGAAATTTGGGTATGATAAAAACAAACCTACATCAATAAGAACTTAAGCATGTTAAATTTTTAATTCTCCTTCCTAATATTTTGGTTTATTGAGTTTTTAATCAATACAATTCCTAGATTTTTGTTAATTTATTATAGCCTATATATATATTCTCATCAGATTAATATTCTATCCTAATATAAAAATTATTTAATAATATATTTAAAATTTTCTTTATTGTTACATTTTAATGTTGTGTAAATTGTTTTATAGCAATCCCGTACAAGGCATGGGAATTACACTAGTTAGCAACTATAGCAAGGCCTTCATCTGAAAAAACTTTACTAGGATGGTCCATCTATCCAATCTATGCATATATAAAAAAAGATGCAAAGAATAAAGTCACCACGTTGTGCCACCTAGGATTTTCCTACGTATCGTTCCCACATTAAGCCGCCTAGGATTTTGCCACAAAGGATTTTTTATTTTGAGAAATTTATATATGTTGATATTATTTTAGGATAATATAAAAATAGGATAAATTAATCTAGGAAAGATTCTATCTAAAATAAAGATGTTATCTAATGTTAAATCTTAAGTATTAATGTTAAATATTTGATATGATAATTTATTTAACTTAAAAAGATTATATCTAATATAAAATAAACTATAAAAGCATATATTTGGTAAAATATTATGGATGAATATTATTTTTAATAATTTATTTAAGTTATTTTTTCTATCACAATATAAGCTATCTGCCATGTAGGATTTTACCATGTGCCACCTAGGATTTTTCGTATATGTCATTCTCACAATTTATATTGAAAAGATTCTATCTAACATAAAATAAACTATAGTATATATTTGGATAGATTCTGAGTATATAATTTATTATCAATTGATTACATCATCTTTACCTATATATCTATTTCTATAAAAAAAAATTTCTTAAATCAAATTATGATTAAAAAAATTACACGATGATAAAATATACATTATCTTTGTCTTTTTATCCATTTATGATGTGAAAGATTTTTTAAAAATTAAATTATGGTTAAAAATCTGTCTATAACTATATATTATAGTTAAATTTGTCAAAAGCTGACCGAACCCGCTAACCCGACCCGAACCGCCTGATAATTTTAGGGTCAAGACCTAAAAATTTGAACCCGAAACCCGCAATCAACCAAACCCGATAGAACCCGAAACCCGTTGGGTTGAAACCGCAAACACATTGGGTTGACCGATTTAGTATATTTCCAGAATTTTTAAATTTTGTTTTGAAAATTATAATATATTTTATTATTAAAATAAATGAAAATAATATTGTATAATTAAATATTATTATTTAATTAAAAATTGATTTTAATAATCATAAAAAATTGATATTTTAGACCCGATGGTGAACCCGAACTGACCGAAAACCCGCTACAACCCGACCTGATTGACCCGTGACCCATAACAAAACCGAACCCAATTTAATCCGAACCCGCCCGACCCGACCCGATTGACAGGTTTAATTATAGTTGTATCTTATTGAGCCACCACATTGACTTTCGCCCAACTTAATTTTTAAAATTTCAAATTTTATTTATATTACTTCATCTTTTTTAAATAATTTTTCTCTCTATTTTTTTACAAAAATTTAAAATGTATTTGATTCTAAAAATAAAAAACTATCATATGCGAGTATAATTTTTTTATCTTTTATGTATCATTATAAAAATAAATATGATCTTACTTAATCCGAGTCATAATTGTGCATGACACGACAAGTATAACTAGTACATTATAAAGCAGAAACCATGTCTGTTGAAAAAATTGTGCCACTTGGCATTCCTTTAATAAAATAATATTACATTTTTTAATGATAAATATTATAATTATTTGTATCATTTTTTCTATATATCCAATTTTTATAAGATAATAACTTGATCTATATGTTAATACTAGTTATGACCCGGGCCTTGCCCGGGGACTTTTTCATAAAACAATTAATATATTAATTTATATATAATATAGGTATTATAATTTAAATAGTAAAAAATATTAATAAAAATAATAAAACTAATAATTGCATATATAATTATTATAATATATTTAATTATAAAAATATATGAAAATTATATTTTATCATGAAAAAAATATTATTTACTTGTATTATCATTTCCATAAACATAAATAAGTCAATGATCTTGACCCATTGGGTTAACCAAAACCCGTAAGAAAACCTCAAAGAATTGATCAGTTCAACCCGTAAATTTTAGTGATATGAATCATAGTTGATCCTAACCAAAATGACCGAACCAACCTAATTAACAATAAGAGATCATTATTTTCAATTTATTTATTTAGAAATTCGTAATATAAAAAAATCAACACACCTATGAATATAAATCTCTTTTAAACAATATAAGAAAAAATCAATATAAAAAATAAATATCATATTAATATGATTTCGATAAACATAAATAAGTCAACGATGTTGAACCGTTGGGTCAATCAACACCCGCAAGAAAACCTCAAACAATTGATCAATTCAACCCGTAAATTTTAATCATATGAGCCATACTTGATCCTAACCGAAATGATTGCACCAACTTGATTAACATTAAGGGATCATTATTTTCAATTTATTTATTCTGAAATTCGTAATATAACAAATCAACATATTATGAATAATTTTTTTTGAAAAGATGTCATAATTTTAAATAGAAAATTATATAAGGAAAAAAATTAATAACAATATGTAATTAAAAATTTGGTGCATATTAATTAAAAACAAATCCATAATTCAAGATATAGATCATATTAAAAATTAATATAAAAACCTGAAACCAATAGAATATAATGCAATAATAAGTAGAGATAAAAATTTATCCAATCACATATAAAATTGATAAAAAAATTATTAAATAAGTTGAGAGTATAAAATTGGAAATTCCATAAGGTGATTGAATCACATAATATATAATTGATTAAAAAAATATTATGAAAAATAGGTTGGCTGTAATATAAATTCATAATTACGAAACTGCCCAAAAGTACTTCAGGTTTAGAAGATATATATATTGATTGTTTATACATATCTTTTTTTACTTGTAACAAGATTTGAGATTCCAAGTATATAGTTTTTTTTATCTATATTCTGATAATAACTTGATCTAATATTTTATATTAATTTTATGCATAATATTTTTTTATATCTTTTAATAAGACTCGGGTTTCAAGTATATAATTTTTTTTATCTATAAGTTGTAAAATATGAGACACAATCTTAAACTTTTTTTTATAATTTTATTACGATATTATATATAAGTGTTTTAAATTTTATATTCATATCATAATATTGTATAATATTTCATAAAATTATCCCGAGAGTATTACAAGGATTCAACTAGTTTGTACAAAAACACGAAACCCTCTAATTTTTTACTTTTATAAAAAAAAATGTATACATCAACTTCCATTGACGTTTTTTTTTATGAAGCATTGACTACTTTTTTTTTTTCAAATCTTAATGACTTGGAATTATTTTTGTGAATAAAAAATTAGTCAAAGTCGTCGTTCCCAGTTTTCACGCCTTGGCTGTCCCTTTACGTCTTCTAGCTTTCCCATTTGAGTTCCCACTTGCCCATCTTGCACATAAGGCCAAACACATTAATTATAATGCAGTATTTCATTGCTTTACTTGTGCGGCACTAAAAATACTTGCCGTCTTGCACAGTTGCACTGATAAATAGATACACATATGCGCTTCCTTTTGCTGAGGTCAAGTGTTCGATTCTCAGTGAAGGAGAAATAAACTTGTTGGAAGAGATAATACTTAAATTCCAGACACTTAAACTCCAGACGTAGGCGTTTAATAGAGTAAAACTTCTTCGCTGAACTGGGGTAGCAATGACCAAAAAAAGTAGATACACATATCTTCCGTACAAATTACAAATAGTTAAACCAATATAAAAAAAATCAATCAATGTAGTTGAGTTTATTATAATGATGGTCTCTCTACTTTTTTTTGGTAGGAATGATGATGGTCTATTTACTACTCCCTCCGCCCTATTTTGTATGTGTTTTTAAAAAAGTGGTTAATTTTGCATTTGAAAAAATAATTTATCCTTTTTGTATGTGAAAATTGAATTAATTACTCCAAATACAAAGAGGGATGACTTTTCATGTCTAATTGAAGAAGATGAATTGAATGTCATCCGAATACCAAGATTGACAAAGTATTGAATATGGAGTATGAAAAATTAAAACCCTATAAATTATGGGGAAACAATTTGGGTAAAAACCCATATAATATGGGACGGAGGGAGTAATAGATACATGGTAGAGCCCTATACATCTGCAATATATGTGAAAATTTAAAATGCTACTAATATTCCATAGGTTACTGTACACACACAACATAATGTTTATAAGTTACATAAAATGTACAAAAAACAAAATTTTAAAAATAATGTATCTTTATTTATGGAATAATTAACCAAACAAGCAAAATTATTTTTCAAACACGTCCTGTCACCATTTTATTGACTAGTTGCTTGGGAGGAGAGGCAATAACAAAAAAGGAAATGTTCAAATACCTCGGTTTACTTGTGCAGAGTGATGAGAGCATTGAAGAGGATATTAGACATCGAATCTAGCGAGGTTCGCAGAAGTGGAGGGGCACATCTGGAGTACTATGTGATAAATGGTACCACTAAAGTTTAAGGGCAAGTTTTATAAACTGTGGTTAGACTAACAATTTTGTATGGGGCAGAGTGTTGGCCGACTACAATGGCGCAAGAGCAGAAGTTGATGGTAGCAGAGATGAGAATGTTGAGGGCGATGTGTGGACACACGAGACTAGACAAGGTTAGGAATGAGGAGATTCGAAGCAAGGTGGGAGTCGCCAGTTTAGGGGAGAAGCTTTGAGAGTCGAGGCTTAGATGGTTTGGGCACATACAAAGGAGACCGCCAGATGCACCGGTTCGGAGAATCGAAAGTTTGATCTCCGGAGAGTTTCGCAGGGAAAGGGGCAGGCCGAAGAAGAGTTGGAAGGAAGTCATAAAGCAAGATCTCACTGCTTTGGCAGTTTCAGAAGAGGTAGCCTTGAGCAGGGACCAGTGGTGCGAGAAGATTACAGTGGTGGAGCGTTAGAAGGAAGTCTCGTAAGGAAGACCCACACTTCAGGGAGTGCCCTTTTTCCCCTCTCTGTTTTTGTTTTTAGTTTAGTTTTCTTCTTCCCCATTTTGGTTTTGCGTGCGTTTCTTCGTCTCGTTTTCCTCCCCTCTTTGTTTTAAATCTTGGTTTTCCCCTCATTTTTAGCGCTAGGCCTACCAAAAATACTCTCCCGGTTCTCCGTCCGGAGTAAGGGTACGTACATCTCGACCCCCCAGATCCCGTTCATACCGGGATCCACCTAGGTAGATGTTGTTGTTGTTGTATCTTCTTATGAGAAAAAAATATGTACAACAATGGTGATATTGAAAATTTTAATTGTTTTTTTAATTGTAAAAGCTCATTGTTATATGAAACTAAATAATGAAGATTTTCCTTATCTATTTTCCTATCACAATAGGAATCCACTTAATCTAAAAAACTAGTTGTTCACTTGTATCTTGTATGGAGATTTTTTTAATAAATATTATAATATATTGGTTGAAGTATATTAGTTTTATTAATATTATTTTAGTATTCATAAAAGACGATACTCTTGATCCAAACTCGCAATGACCCGAAACAATTGACCCATAAATTTAAACATGTGCTCAACCGATCTCGAAATAACTGAACCTAAACTTGATAGAATTGACCTGTTTAACAAGTCTATTCTCCATAAATAGATAAATCCTTATATAGGAATAGGATCAGGTGATGAGTGCTCCCATCAACTTTTGGATTTTAAAAAATCAATGGATAAGTTTTTTTGAATTAAAAGAAAAACAAATTAATGTTTCGATAACTATTTTCTCTCTCCTCTAATATCTCTCGCATATATATATATAAGTGTTGATACTAAAATTTCTCTCTCTTCTAATACATATTGAACAATTAAGATATTGCAAATGAACATATAATGTATTGATCATGAGTATTACATTATGGGTGATCAATAATTTATACAAGCGGTGTAATATATACACCTCTCTACAACTGAACAACTACTTAATCACAAATGAACAACTACCTCCTCATAAATATTAATATAAAACAATGAACAACTAATACTAATACCCAACAATGAACAATCCATATCTAATTTTCTCTTCCCCTAGTATCTATCGCGTCTATATAAGCGTTAATACTAAACTTTCTCTCCCCTCTAATATATATTGAAAAACTAAGATATTGTAAGTGAACAACTAATGTAATGATCATGTAAAAGAATTATAATATGGATGAGCAAATAATTTGAACATCTACTTATTTTTAAATGAACAACTACATACCCTAAAACTGAAATATTACACCACAAACCATTTGACCCTCTAGCTTTGGGGTGTTTGGGAAGCATCTTCCTTGGGCTGTGGGATGAGCCCCTCACGCGTAATATCGGGCCTCCTTCGTGGGTTAGAGGCTGGTGTGGTCGAAGGTATGGACCACGGTTTCGGGTTGGAGCTTAGTTGGTACCGTTGAGGAGTATTCTTGTAGAGATGGTTGGTGTAGTGCAACACCTCCTCAATGTCGGTTCTCCAAGCAAAGTGTTGCATACTCACAAGAGATTTAAGGTCAGAATTCAAACCATGAATAAATTTAGAGATCACATACCCTTCAGAAAATTGAAGTGTCACCTAAATGCTGAACTGAGCTATGACGCGGGATTGAGGAGACATCTGCGCGGCCGCGCAACCCAGGATATGATCGCACCGTATATTTTTACACGGAGATGTTTGGGTCGACGCTGGGCTATGTTTTGGGCTTTGAGTAGGGCTTGAGTTAATGTGTTTCGATGTGTTAAGATGTATTTTGGTATAATTTGATCTTTGGAAACCTTTGGGTATTTAAACCTTGTTTTTAGCTTTTCTTTCATAACCTTGATCACAATTTGGAGGCTAGGGTTTGTTTTGAGAGAGTTTTCTCAAGGAGAAACCTTTGAACATTTTGTAAGTTTTTCTTAATTTAATTATGCATTTCTAAATCCATGTGTTTGACTAGTTATTGAAATCATAGAGTGCATATTATTGTAAGGTTTGATTGATTCTCAACAAGTTGAATAGGTTTTATTTCATGTGCTTAGTTGAATCAAAGTTTTTCTTTGGTTTTGTTAGATTGGCCACCTAATAGAATTTTTAGATTAATTTATCACTAATCTGATTAATTCCCATTTGGGGTTGATTAGATAAAGTAGAATCTACAATTGTTTGGACCCGTTCGGGCTACTCAGCTGTAGAAGGGAATAAATCCACAATGAAAGTGAATGACTATTTGCTTCAAGTGGTTGTTACTATCGATACTTGACTCGTAAAGTTGTTGTTTAATTGAATCTAGACGTTGTTTTAGGTTGTTAAATGATTAGGGTTGTTTAGACTGTTAGTTCTTTCAACTAGATCTGACGTTTGGGTCATAATCCTTGGTAGGATCATAATATATCCACGGTAGATTATTCAAGTGAATTGAGAATCAAGATAATCAATGATCAATAAGCATATCTATGATGGATGTAACTAGTTGAACATATTTCTCTCACATAACTACAATCAACTTTGCATTCATATTTATTTTTTATTTGCATCTTAGATTCGATAATCATTCAAACTCCCCTATCTTGGTTACTTGGCATCCAAGTAATAACATATATACACGAGTCTTTGTGGGATCGACCCTTACTTACCGCTCTACTGAGTTTGGTAAAGTTAAGGTTTCTTTAATAGCTAAAGCGACTGAAAAATACCTCATCAAAGCCCGTGATTGAGTCCATAGAAATGTCTTCCCAAGTGGAGTTAGGAACATGCAAAGGAGAGTAAAGTCCATATGGTAGAATAGTCAACTTGGCCTTTCGGCATGGAACACAACTCTTCCAAAATATCGTGATATGGGAGGCCATGCTAGGCTAAAAGAAATGTTCACACAATGCCGCAAGTGTTTTGTTCACCCCAAAATGGCCTCGTCCATCGTGAGCCTCTTTAATCAACAGGAGCCTTATAGAAGAACTTGGAATACAAAGTTTTCCAGCCTTGTATAAGTACCCTTCATCCAAAAAGTAAGAGTCCCACTCACGATGAACCAATCACTTCTCAAAGATTGGACCAAAGAAAGGGTTTGCAACATAAAGCTCTGATTGGCTGAAAGTCATCATGCCAAATCAAAATATAAATCCCTAATTACTCAACTAGTATAGCTGGTAAGTCGGGGTCAAACCCAAGAGACACATGTATCCCAAGTAAGATTATTATCAAATCAATTAAGTAATAAAGGGGGGATTTTTGGTTATTAATCTAAGACTATATAATTGAAATAAACAAAGCAAGCAATTAAACAGAATAAAGGTTGAGTTTTTATCAATTAAGGGAAACAAACCTATTCAGGCATCCACTTTTCATCATCAAGTTATTGATCATATATTCAAACAAGTTATTTCAGATATAATAAACAAGATAACGGGATTTTTTGGTTTAAGTGTGGGGTAATATGGGTTGGGTATTTGAAAGTCTTGCAATTTGTCATGTAAAAGGAGTTTGGTTCTCTATATGCACCGGGTTAAAGAAGTAAAGGGGGAAAACAAAAGAAAAAAAATGTAGCGTCTTTACCGACCCTACCAAGCCCCCTCAGAAGAAAAAAAGAAGAAAGATCATGGAAAAATCCGAAAAGAGCTGAATAGTGAAAGTGTGCATGAGCCAAATTTCCTTGTTTTTAAGCAAGATTGTTGGGATATATTAAGGGGGTTGAGAAATGAGTGTGCATAATGTTTTTAGTGAGTTTGGTTATCTTTTGAGAGTTTTGGTAGTGTGTGAGTTTTTAGGAGTCTTTGATTCCCGAATATTATTAGCACCACATAGCCAAAATATTTCTACGCCTATTTGTTATTACCAAGCCCCATTAAAACCCGACCGAATGGAAGCTTCTATGAAGTTTTTCATTAAGCCTAAGTTCTCTTGATGATTTTTATGTGTTTTGACATCTCGGGTGGAGAGTTTGGTGATATAAGTAACAATGACTATGTTGATTTTTGCATATTGGATTGTGTTGAGAGTTGATATTACAAGCCCAAACACTTGAGAGTTGAGTGAAACACATATCCTTTGTGAGGTTGGATTTTTTAGTTGCTTTTGATTGAGGTTGCTTATATATGTGTGATGATGTTAGATTCACTTGTCTATCTATTTATACTCATATTATGATGTTGCTTTTTGATAAAGGCATTAACTTGATATATGTTTTGATGGTTTTGTTTCTTGTCTTGTTGATTGCTTCAGGACAAGCAAGTCTATGTATGGGGTATTTTGATGTCCGCCTTTTTAGTTGTGTTTTTAGGGTGTGTTTTTAGTGTGTTTGAGCCTTTTTCTTTGGTTTTGTGTTTTGTTTTGAGTCGTTTGTGTAGGTTTTCGTATTTCCTTAAGATATGGAGTCTAAATAAGCTTTGGTGGTGTTTTTTAGGTTTTAGAAGCTGTTTGGAGCATATTTTGAAGAAAGGAGCAAAGCCGGTGAGAGTTAGAACTCACGCACGAAGAGAAGATGAAGATTAAGCGCTAAAGTAAAGTCATTGAAGATCAAGTTTTAGCTTGGAAAGAGATAGAGAGATTCGTTACAAGAACATAGGAAAACGAATCGAGTCAAACGGAGTTGTAATGAACCCGTTACGCAAGTTTTACTAAACACTGTTCGAAGTGCTGTCACAGCTCGGTACCGAGGTGCACAGGTCGGTACCGAGGCACACCGTGATCGTAGCGAAAACTGTGTTGGCGCCATTAAAAGGCTTTTATTGTATTTCCTTTTATTTTATTAGATAGATAGAAGGGATATATCTTATTAGAAGATATTATTTCCTTATAGATAGATTTAAGATAGATTAGTTTCTCTATAAATACTCTTGGCTACCCTTTGTTTTTCTCTACACAATCAATTACCTTGGAGGGCAAGTAAGGGGAAAAGAGAGAAGAGAGGGGGGGCGTGAGAAGAGGATAGAGAGACGAGTTTGAGTAGCTTAGAAGACAAGTTTGTTTGGATTCAAGTTGTAAGCTTTCTTTTTAATTCAATTGTTATGTTTTCAATTATGATTAGTGAATAGTCTTCCTCTCTAAGGTTGGGGTTAAACCCAACAATGGTTGTGCATGCTTGTTTATGATCATGTCCTAATTGTTTTTATTACATGAATCTATTTTCTTGCTCTTAATCCTTGAAACGAAAGTTGAAAGGAATTTCTCATTCATAGTTGAAGCAAAAGCATAAACTTTGAATCAGAATAGTCAATTTAGGGTTTTGATACCTTTACCTTAGAATTCCTCTTTCTCTTGCTTAAAACCCTTATTTAATTGATTGCTTGCGTAACAAGTAACAAAACTTAGCACTGACTTTCTCCCTGTGGACGAACATGACTTCGCTATACACAACGGGGTCTTGATTATAAATTTATTTGTTGTCAAGAAACCCTATCAATAGCGCCCCTAACATGGACAGAGTCTTGATTATCACGCCTTCTATAAATAGGATATGCGTCCTTCGTGTGTGTAATAACATCAGCAAAAGGGCGCGGGTAATCAACCTTGCACTTAAGTGTGTTTCCTGACTTTTTCATGCATGAGCAGTTTGGGAAGTCAACACCACAGGGGTCGTGCATCATGTGCTGCACCACCAGCATATGTAAGTAAGGGAACTCCTCAGACGGTAACTCAGCAGAAACATACTGATCGAACGTGTTGGGGTAGACAATTTTAAAACCCCTCGCAAGAATGATAAGCATATGCAAGTGCGGCAAACCACGTTTCTGAAATTCAATGACGTCAACACTTGCAGCAATGGGGCCAAAAATATTTGATTTTAATAGCTTCTTTTTTAGCAAGCGAACTTTGGCACGGAAAACACGAGCGACTAAATCGGGCATGTGCTCTTCGGTCTCACCAGGACGCAGCTTCGACGTTATCTCAGGCCATTTTGGGTTACATGTCATTGTAAGGAACAAATCAGGCTTTTCGGAATACTGAACAAGGGACATAGAATTTCGGTACCGACACTTCATGTCCCGAGGGCCACCAATAAAAGAGGCCGGCAATATGACACGCCTCCCAATGTCAGAAGCACGGCGACTGTCGTCATTCACAATGTCTACTATGCCTTGGTATAAGTCACTCCTTATAAGAGCCTGATTCATCCTAATAAAATCCAGACGGGTGTTCTCTACTTTGACATTCATGTCGAGAATGTACTACAGGAATATATGACCTCTGTTGACGAGGAAGTCACCAGGGCGCATTTGGAATCTGTAAGCGTAGTACTGTCTACGTGATACTTCTTTGTCTTTCCGTGGAAGTTGGAGGCGCGCAACTAAAGGTAGAATAAATGCAGGTAGAGGTTATGCCGGGAAAAAAAGATAGAGGTTATGCAAAGACAGCAAAAATAGAGGGAAATTGAATGGCGTATGAGAAATAAATAAATGGTAGACACCTTCAGCTTCTCTCGCTAAGACATCAACGACATCCTGGGCCACGGTGGGAGTAAGCAGGAATTCCGTGTTATTACAGAAGCGGGGCTATGACAAGATATGCACTTAATTCCTTGATGCCATCCAGATTCCCCTCTAGTGAACAAAAGAGGGTATTGCAAAGGGTCGTTGCAGCCGTAGTAATGCATAATTTTGTGCTGGCAGGCACCTTTGTCGTGGACTAATATATGAGGGCTATTTATACGGTCAGAAGAGATGTCATCAGAAATAATAGCGGCCACCGCGTGTGAGGTGGGTGCGTTGTAAACGCGCTAGTCTAAATTAGGTGACTGAAATATCCTAATCTTAGAAGTCGTAGTCAGGGGAACATTACGCAATGAGCGAAAGAAACAGGCGTATGGATTGGATTGTGTTACGTTTATGAGGAGCTCAATCATGTCGGGCCGGAAATTTGAGGAATGACTACAACGCGACGCATACGTGGGGCTGCCATCATAGAAATAGAGTTGGAGGAATTTGGGATGAGTATTATCAGCAAGAAGATTTGGAACAAAATGATAAATCTGTCCCTTTAAAACAAATGTGAATAGGCCCTTTGTGTAGTCCTTAGTAAAATCTCCCCCAAGAGAGATGAAAGCAAAGTAGTTATCGTATGCGCGTGAGTGCGGCCGGAAGTGGTCTCCAAAGGAATCCCTACGCATGAACAAATCTCATAAAATAGGAGAAATTTCTATAGGGAGCAGTTTGACGGTGCCTTGTTTGCAACAGAAGGTAGCACATTCAAACACAAATTTTGTGGCATGGCAGTGCCTGCAGATAGTGGGCTCTGGCAGGGGTAAAGGCAGGGACCTAACATACGATGTGCATGCCATTCGGGGAAGTAACACTTCTTCCTTACTTTTATCTCAAAACTTGACATCTTGGCTGAATTATTCTCATATTTTGGATAGCTTTGTCGTGTACGATACCAATAGGATTGCATAGAAACGTGGCATAACTTGTGCTTATATTTTGTCATATCATGTTGTGCTTGGAAAGGAGGTTTGTGTGTTGACTTGTTTTGTAGGTCATCTAGGTTCGTGGACGCACCCTTTTGAAGGGGAGAAGACTTCCTTCCAACAAAGATTGATGAGTGACATATAACAACAAAAAAGAGAGACTCTTTTCCATGAATTGGAACAACTCATCACCATCAAGTGTCCAATAAAACTGATGCACATATTGTAAGAAGAGGAGGAAGTTGTGGAATCATCTCCTAAAATCAAGCATCGTCCTACCATCTCTCCTTGATCCATGAACTCATTGGCTGCACCATGGATGGATGCATTTCCGAATATTCCTTCAAGTTTTCCCTTCTTGCTTCATGAGGAGGACGAGGCTGTTTTATTCACTCCAAGCGGTGATTACATTCCTTTTTATGTGGAGGCCAAGAAAGATGTCTTTGTCATGGAGAATGCCACACCAAAGGAGCTAGAAGCCCTACCTCCATTGTTGAGCTCATATGGTGATACGAGTTCACCTCTCAGGGAAGTTTCTTGCACTCCTCTATTCTATATTTATGACTATGTGTTGGTTGTGTCACATGTATTTGATCAAATAACTTCACTTTTATGCATTTGTGACATCTATGACTAAGTACTCTTGCTTCCATTTTAGTTCTCTTGCCCAATACATGTCATCTAGGATGCATATAGGTCATAGAATTCCATTGATGCCTACTTACACTCAATCTCTTCATTGCTTTATTATGAGATGTACCCGTAAGAATAGGAAGAGAAGTGGTGTAGCTAGTGCATACTTTCTAGCCTATCATATTGAGATTGGAAATGTTATTCTTAACTTGACTTCTATAGATTGTACTTGCTTGTGCTTCCCTCGATGTGTCCTTTGTTTTATAGGATTGATAGATTCGAGGACGAATCCTTTTAAAGGGGAGGATGATGATGTGATTCCATCTACCGAGTCATGGCCCCACGGTACCGTGCCAATCGGGGTGCCGTTGCACACGCTGATTTCCGACCTTGGCGCGCCTTGGCCTTTGATGGATGGTACCACTTCTTCGGGCACTTTTAAAGGCACTATGCTCCATGATTTGAGTGAAGATCTCAGACCTAATGAGAAGTTCAATTTGCACGACAAAGGAGGGTCTTCATTTGGACAAATATCCAAGGCCGGTGTCCGAGGCGCTAAGAAGCCAAGTCAAGGTACTACGCCTTATTTTGGATGCATCACATGAGCTCGAGCTAAAGCAATGCTTGACAAGATCAACGAGGAGATCATGGCTCATAAGGTGGATTTTGGCTAACAATGGAGAAGGGTGGAGTATTATTGTGACTTTTGGTGAAACTAGTAGACAAACTTGACTTATGTTTCGTTAAGGGCTTTAAGTTAGTTTCTTTAAACTTTTGGGTTGTTTTATGTAGTAATGAGAGGAGTTTGTGTCTGAAATGAGAGAGAGAGAGAGAGAGAGAGAGAGATGTGGCCTAGGGTATTAAGTCTCATTTGTGGCCTCCTTTGAGGTCAGACTTGGACGATGAAAATGTGTTCTCTTTACTTGTTTTCAATCTAAAGTTCCTTTGTTTGATTTTCGTTCAATCTCGTTGTTTGACCGTTGGTGAGTCATATCCGACGCTCTTTCAACCTAGTTTGTTGATCTTGGTGCGTAATATCCAAGATTCAACATCCATATCCAACAATCCATCAATCCACTTGTTTTGGGCAGGATAATCACACTACCGCGTTACCTGCTAAGATGCGGGAATCCTAACCAAAGAGAGTTCACAACACATTGTAAGCTACAAGTAAGTGGTAGAGCAAAATAAAAGACAAGAGAATAACATCAAAGTAATTGCAGGGTTTGTATTATGATCGAAATTGTGAATGAAGTCTGTGTTAATACAACTGAGCCCTTTGAATGAAATAGAGTGGCTAAACAGAAGTGAATTGAGTTTCAACAACTGATTTCGATTACAAGCATTGATTTCCAGTGTGGTTGTCCGTCTCTCTATCTTGGCCTCGTTCTTATTTTATAGCTTCCTCCTCCATTCTGACCGTTCGCTGAAACGCCCAGCATATCCCGAAGATTTCGCTCCTATCGTTAATGAGGTAGCCGTTGAGTTAGGTGATTATGGAGTCCGAGATTTCCGCCTTCCCTTTACTATTTCTTCGACCCTTTCCGATAATGAGCATCTCGGGCCGTCCTTTCTTGGGTTTGCCTTATCTTCTTAGGCTGGGCTTTGGAGAGGCCCAACAATACCCCCTCAAAAACTCGGGAAAATTCCCTCCACCGCTTTTCTAGGGTTTTTGATTTTGCACTTTGGAAGTTGTAGCGAGTAAAGACACGTCCCATCAATCCCTATTTATAGTGGTCATGATGATCTCTCGAGGCTTCAACTGCACTTACCGGTGTCCAGGTACGTCTTCTTCCTCTTCATCTTTCATTTTCTCCCTTTTCTTAGTTATGGCGACTTCTAGCTCTTCCCCAAAACCTTCTCTTTACTGTCTTGAAACCGCCATCCCTCCTTCTCTCACCTCTTCTAGAATTCTGACCCCATACCATCAGAGGGATAGCACCTTAGAAGATCCCCACATCTTTGCCTTCTCTGCGGGCTTTCCTTCACATGCAGAGATATTCTCTCCTCCTCCTGGTATATGTGCCGATTTTTATGCCGACTGGCTATGCTTGTACGAGTACCCTTTTCGTATCGGCCATCGTTTCCCTTTTTCCCCACTAGTCATCGATTTCCTAACCACTCTCAATGTGTCCCCTAGGCAACTACTTCCTCAAGTTTGGAGGCTCCTGTTGTCCGTTGACCTCCTATGCTCCTCCCATGGCCTTTCCTTCAAAGCTGCTGACTTTTTCCTCAACTATCGCCTTTCCAAAGGTGGTCCTGGTCGTTTGACCTTGATAACCTTTACACACAAGTCTGACTTAATCTTTAACATATTGAAGTCTGACCGGGGTTGGGCTGATAAATTCTTCTTCGTAAAGCTGTCTTCTTTAGGAGTTGATACGTCTTTTCTGAAAACTCGATGGCGTCCAACATTTAGTGTTTCTCTTTTTACTCGTTACGCCTTATTCAAATTTAACCACTGGCTGTCTTTTGTGCAGAGAGTCTCGCAACCCCCCGACCTCGCAAGGTGTCATCCCAAGTTATTTCCCATATAGAGGCCCTTTCGCTGGAAGATAGATCCTACTCCAAACTGGTAAGAACATGCTTCACAGACCCTGAGGATACCGAGATGTCGAGTAAGTTTTCTTCTCTTTTTACTTTACTCCTTGCTTCGACGCCTTTGTTATCTATTAACCCCGTTTCTTGCATGTTGCCAGGTTTGAGAACTACCAGATCCACTGCTGCGTTATCTACCTTGGAAAGAATTGAGGCCAGGAAGAAAAGGAAAGCGGAGGCAGCTTCTACCGCAAATACCTCTTTGGTGGTGGCCCTTCCTCCAAAAACTGCAGGCGATGCTCCCAAGGTTTCTTCGTCAAAGAATAGTGCATCCTCTCGCATGACCGATCTTCCTAGCACCATGATGTCTCTAGACATGGATGCAGAGAAGGGCTTGAGGTCTCTGATGCCTCTTCAAGTGGATTGTCTCCATGGTTCAGGACACCGGTCTACTTTGCCTGAATTCTTTGGCGAGATACTAGCGGCTCAGTGGCTGGTATCTTGTTAACACCTTTTCAAATCTTTATTACTTCAAGGCATCTTGGTTCTTAACAGTTTACCACTTGTTTTTTTAGGGTCTTCAACTCACTCTGTCGTCTTTTGACGCCTTCAAGGATTACCCCGATCAACTGGCCCAAAGGAAGATCAGTATGCAGCTCGAGAAGGACAGAGCGGTCATCCTGGGACAGGAGAAGAAGATCCTAGAGAAAAAGGTTGCTGATCGGCAAGGTGCTCTTGAGAAAGTTGCCAGAGAATCCAGAGAGTGGGAAGACAAGTTCAACGCGGTGTCGAAGAAAAGCGCCGCTCTTGCTCAAGAGATCGAGGACACGGCTGATTACTGGTCGCTTAGAGCCCGCGTCGATACAATAGAGGAATTTTCCGCAGGAAAACACTCTTCCTGGGACGCCGCGAAGGAAAGGGAGCAGTTCGAGAACCTGTTCCCTGATGAAGTTAACGCGTCCAAGAAGTCTTCCCTTGTCGATGAGATTTCTCAAGTTGCCAAAGAAGTGGCTCAAGTGGAGATGGAGAACCAGAAGTCTGCCGAAGGAGTTTCTAAAGAATGATTTTCCCTTGCTCTTTTCACTCTCTAAACTCTAAACATTTCTCTACCCCCAGTGTGTTGGGGTTTCAAACACTTTATTTTGTAGGGCCGCTTGTTTTATAAGGGTTTATTAGGGGTTTATGTGATGAATGATGCCTTAGTACTTGTATGGTTTTGGATCTATTTTTTGTCTTTTTTGCAGGTGATACATGTTTGCTACTGCGGAATGAAGACCAACACGTTGCGAGAAGATTATTTGTAGTTTATTGATAGATTCTTGTTGTAATAGCGCTTTTGTGTAAGATGCTAAAAAAGAGAGAATGATGTATTTAATAGAATGTAAACACTTGTGTTTTATAAAACTGTGAATTGAGTTACAAGCATTTTGTGAAACTCTTCTTGTTCTAGAGTTTGTGTTACGCGTTCTCTAACTTCACAAGGCGTCCCTTGTTAGTTTATAAAACAGCGTTGCCTGATCGTTAGTTGAGGGCCTATGTTTTGGCCTGTAACTTCACAAGGTGTCCGTTGTTAGTTTTTATAGGGCCGTTTTTGTTTCATGTGTGTAAAAAGATGTAATAATATAATGTGAAAAGAATGAAATAAGTGATTTATACCTTATTGCAACTTGCATGTTCTAAAATTCATACAACTTCAAATTCATCGCGTTCTAGCTTTTGGGGACCGTCCCATCTTGTGATATCAACTCATAGGCTCCTTGTCCTACGATCTTCGTGATCTGATAAGGTCCTTCCCAATTGTCTCCTAACTTGCCAACATTCAATTCTTGCGTGTTTTGAAAGACTTTTCTGAATACCCAATCTCCCACTTGGAACGGCTTTGCATTAACACGTTTGTTGTAACTCCGAGCTACACTCTGTCTATATGCCGCCATACGAACTGATGCTTCATCTCGTAACTCGTTAACCGTGTCTAGATGATGTAACAAGTTAGGTAGATTTGACTCCTCGGTAGTAAGTCCATATCGAACCGTGTGCAAAGTTACTTCTACCGGTAACACGACCTCGCATCCATAGACTAAAGAGAAAGGCGTATGGCCTGTGGCAGTCTTGGGAGTTGTTTGATCTGACCATAGAATAAGGGGCAACTCGTCTGCCCGTCTTCCCTTAGCCTCCTTGAGTCGCTTCTTTAAGTTGTTGATGATTACTTTGTTGCTTGCTTCTTCCTGACCATTGGCTTGAGGATAACGTGGTGTTGACATCACCAACTGAATGTTGTATTGCTGGTAAAATGATCTCGTTTTGTCACTGATGAATTGAGATCCGTTGTCGCACACGATGGTGGATGGTATTCCAAATCTACTCAGGATATTTCTCTTTATGAAAGAAATGACCTGGGTGTCTTTGACTTCTTTGAAGGCTTCGACTCTAATCCATTTAGAGAAGTAGTCAGTCATTGCTAAGATGTAGAAGCGTTGTCCTGAAGTTGGAGGAAGCTTTCCGACGGTATCCATTCCCCATTTCATGAATGGCCAAGGGGAAGTTATGGGATGTAACAACTCCGAGGGTTAATGTGGTATAGGTCCATGACGCTGGCACACATCACACTTGCGGGCAAACTCTATTGCGTCTTTGTTCATGGTGGGCCAGTAATATCTCATCCTGCTCACCTTCCTTGCCATGTTGCGACCCCCTGTGTGATTTCCGCATTCTCCATCGTGTATGTCTTGTAGTACCTTCTGTACCTCTTCCTCCTCTACACATCGGGCCTATATTCCTGATGACATCCACTTGAACAAAATGATATTCTTAACAACGAAAGTGGATGCTTTTACCTCAAGTCGTCGGGCTTTTTCTTTGTCATCCGGTAGGACTCCATCTCATAACCATCTTAAGTAAGGAGTTACCCACGAAGCATCTTCATTAGGATCTCGAATCTCGAACATATCTATTTCTTTGATTATGGATGGTGCATCGAGGTATATGAAAGGTATCTTGTCGTACTCTCTTGGGTCGATTGCGGGTCCGAGATTGGCTAAGGCGTCTGCTTGCGTGTTAGCATCCCGAGGAACTTGATTTACCTCAAAGTGCTTGAAGTGTCTAATGATTTCTTGGACTTTTTCTAAGTATGTCGTCATCTTTGAATCCCTGGCAACATATGAGTTCGTAACTTGATTCACAATAAGTAACGAATCACAAATTACCTCAATTTCTTGCACGTTCAAGTCTTTACCAATGAGTAAGCTTGCAATAAGCACCTCATATTCTGCTTCGTTATTGGTGGCTTTGAACGTACATCGAACAGCTTGGGCTATCCTATCCCCCTGTGGTGACTTCAGGACTACCCCCAGTCCTACGCCTATTTGATTTGATGCTCCATCGGAATGCATTAATCATTTTCCGCTACCTGTTACATGTAATACGTCTTGATCCTCTTGTTCCAAAGTGGTAGGAGTGAAGTCGACCACAAAATCCGCCAAGGCTTGAGATTTCATTGAAGTTCGTGGCTCGTAAGTGATGTCGTAACCATTAAGGTGGATCAGCCATCTTGTTAACCGACTTGACAATTCTGTTTTCCGCATCAAGCAAGGTTTTACTTACGTAGTAAATGGGCAATTGGTCTCCATTCTCCTCTCTGATCAAGACGGCACTTACAGCTACTTCGGTTACAGCCAAGTATACATACAGCTTCTCGTCTGGCTTGGGTTTGGAAAGCACCTGCGGGTTAGATAAATAATTTTTTTAATTCTTTGAAAGCTTCTTAATGTGCTTCTGCCCATTCGAACTACTTGTTCTTCTTCAAGATATCATAGAACTACTTGTTCCTGTCCGAGGATCGAGATATGAATCGGTTCAATGCTGCTACTCACCTTGTCAACTTCTGGACATCTTTGACGCATTTCGGTGATTGTAACTCCATTATTGCCTTGATCTGGTTTCGACTCGCCTCGATTCCTCTTTGCGTTACTATGTATCCGAGGAACTTCCCTGATGTAACTCCCAAAGAGCATTTGGTCGAATTCAATTTCATTTGTAGCTTCGTAGGATTTGGAACGCCTCCCTCAAGTGGGCAATGTGGTCCTCAACTTTCAACGACTTGACAAGCATGTCGTCAATATACACCTCCATCGTATCCCCTAGTTTTTCCTGAAACATCTTATTATCCAATCTCTGATAAGTAGCACCTGCGGTCTTTAACCCGAAAGGCATAACTTTGTAACAATAAGTTCCCTAATTGGTTACGAATGCCATTTTTTCTTGATCGTCGGGATGCATCATTATTTGATGGTATCCACTAAACGCATCCATGAAAGTTAAAAGCTCGTGCCCAGCCGTTGCATCCACCATTGCATCGATATGAGGCAAGGGGAATGAATCTTTAGGGCATGCTTTATTTAAATCGGTAAAGTCCACACAAACGCGCCACTTTCCGTTTTTCTTTTTTACAACAACCACGTTTGCAAGCCAATCAGGATACTTTACCTCTCTAATTTTTCCAGACTCAAGCAAATATTTTACCTCATCATTGATTACCAGATTTTGTTCGGGTGCGAATTTACGCTTTTTCTGCTTTACTGATGGCATCTTCATATTGAAGTTGAGGGCATGTGTGATCACATTAGGATCGATGCCCACCATATCCTCGTTTGACCATGCAAAGCAATCACTGTAGGACCGTAGGAACTCCACCAATTGTTCACGTAAAGTTGGCTCCAAGTCTGCTCCTATTTTAATTTTTCTTGATGGATCAAGTGGATCAAGAGCGACTTCTTCGAGTTCGGCCGCTTCTGGATTTACGTAGTAAGTGGTTGTTCTACAATCCTTTAATTGCTAATCTGACGATTTCTTCCCCGCTTCGAGTTGTAGGTTTTTCGAAGTCGTTGCTCTCATTGTCACGGAGTAGCATTCTCGTGCTAATTTTTTTCCCCCTTGCTTGAACTCCCCATGGCGTCGGGAACTTCACACATTGATGGTAAGTAGAGGGGATTGCCCTCATCCCACGAATCCATGGTCTGCCCAAAATGACATTAAAAGGTGACGGCCAATCAAGTACCTGAAATTTTACCTGGTAGTTTATTCCTCCTGCGACGGTCGGTAAGGATATTTCTCTCAACGTGTTGCGCGATTCGCCACTGAAACCTACTAAAGTCGTAGATTTTTTTACAATGGCATCCATCCCAATACCTAAGCTGTACAAGGCATCCAACATGAGCAGGTTAGTGGAGCTTCCGTTATCAACTAATATTCTTTTAACAAGGAAGTTGGCTATTGTTAAAGAAATTAGTAGACAGTCATGGTGAACTTCCTCTTCTTCGACATCATCAAAGGTAATTGGCATCACGTCGTGACCCGTTCGCGGAGGAGCTCTAGGACACTCTCTCCCTTGCGATTCTTTTTGCTGCGGAGTACGTTATACCACAAATTTCTGATCCCCCGGGGTTGATGTTGATCACTTCAGTATGCTTCAGAGGTGGAGGAGGACTAGTTTTCCCTTTGTTGCGCTCTAACTGCTCTGCTTTTTCTGATATCAAATCTCTAAGGTACCCCCTGCGTAATAGTTTGATTACTTCCTTTCGCAACGTGATACATTCGTCCGTTCAGTGACCACGATCAATGTGGAAATCACACCATCTGGACTTGTCTTTTTGATACGAAGGTACATTACTCTCTCGGGGCCATTTGACAATATCCCCCATGCTGTTGAGAGTGCGAACTACCTCCGTGGCATCTACACAAAAGTTGTAATGGGAAAGTCTAGGAGGTAGCCTGGAGTTTTCATATCTTTCGCCTTGCCTAGCAAATGTTGTATTAACGGTTGTCTTGGCAGGGGATGACGTGGAATATGGGGCATATCTAGGATCTTGCCTTCCTTGCCTTCGTTCTGGACGGTGAGGGCTAATTGCTTTTTCGGCGAAGAGATCATCCTCTTCCAATCGCACATGTGCTAACGCCTTCACCTGCACTTCATCGAAGTTTGAACAAGGGTACTTAGTTAATTCGCGATATAATTCAGGGTTACGAACCGAGATGCCTCTTCGGAATGCTTCTACGGTTGTAGCGGTGTCGCATCCTTCTATGGTCACTAGCTCCTCGTTGTAGCGGTTAAGGAAGGTCTTCAAAGATTAACCAGGTTTCTGGACCATGCGGTATAGGTCGCTTGATCGTTTCTTAGCGTGTCGACTACTTACAAACCTTATCCTGAACTTGTCAATCAACTCAGCAAAAGATGAAATACTTCCAAGAGGTAAATGAGAGTGCCAATTGAGTGCGGGTCCGGATAACGTGTTCCCAAACCAATGACAAATAACAATCTCCTTCATGTCAAAAGGAACTGTGCTAATGTTCATAGCCTGCTTGAATGCTACTATATGTTGATCAGGATCTGTTACCCCTCGTACTTAGGTATGTCGGGGACGTGATACTTTTGGGAGATGTCGACTCTTGCGATAGAGGGTACGAAGGGAGAATCGGTGTAGCCATCCCTTCTTTCTATTACTATCGGTTGAGGTGCTCCCAGGACCTGAGTGATTCAGTCCTCTAGGGCTTTGAGGCGTTCCCGTAATTGGGAGACCTCAGCATCTTCCTGTACTACCCTTAATGAATTACCATTTACTTGATACCCAATTATCGGTCTGACGACGTCAGGTGTTACGAGACTTGGATCATCCATGTCTAACCGTCTAGCGACTCCATCTACCACGTCCGTTCCGTGCGGTAGATTGGGTGCTGATTGTACTTGAGATCGAAGCAAATTATGCTCATTAGTCAAGGTTTCGATTTGCTTTTCATATACCTCGGTGAATTTAGCATTAGCCTCTTTTTGTTTTTCCAAGTCTTTTTGGAGGGCAATCATCGTTACGCGAAGCTCCATGATGACGTCGGAGTCACCCCCTCCTACTCCTTGCTTTGCAGAAGTGGCAGGGTTGCCGTTGCTTTTCCCGGAACCTTGTTAAACTCCATCTATATTCCCAACTCCATCTACATTCCCAAATCCATCAATGTTTCTAGCACCTTGGTTATTTGCTTCCTCGTTGATTTCGTAGTTTTCAGGATTTCCTACATGGCTGTAAGTAGTTTGAATTCCTTCCATCTTGTTGATAGTATTTGTAGCTCCTTTAGCGTGACTTCTTTTTGGTTAGGGCCCCATTGTGGGCGCCAATTGTTTTGGGCAGGATAATCACACTAACGCGTTACCTGCTAAGATGCGGGAATCCTAACCAAAGAGAGTTCACAACACGTTGTAAGCTACAAGTAAGTGGTAGAGAAAAATAACAAACAAGAAAATAACAGCAAAGTAATTACAAGGTTTGTATTATGATCGAAATTGTGAATGAACTCTGTGTTAATACAACCGAGCCCTTTGAATGAAATAGAGCGGCTAAACAGAAGTGAATTGAGTTTTAACAAGTGATTTCGAATACAAGTATTGATTTCCATAGTGGTTGTCCGTCTCTCTATCTTCGCCTCGTTCTTATTTTATAGCTTCCTCCTCCATTCTGACTGTTGGCAGAAATGCCCAGCATATCTCGAAGATTTCGCTCCTATCGTTAATGAGGTAGCCGTTGAGTTAGGTGATTATGGAGTCCGAGATTTCCGCCTTCCGTTGACTGTTTCTTCGACCCTTTCCGATAATGAGCATCCCGGGCCTTCCTTTCTTGGGTTTGCCTTATCTTCTTGGGCCGGACTTTGGAGAGGCCCAACACCACTTCCAATAGCTCCATCCATCGATCCATCCCCATCTCGGTGGACTTCTGCACCATGTCAGTATATTCCCCATAACTTCTAAATTACAACTCATCTAGATCTGAAATTTTGAGGGGTTAAACTAGACTCAAGGATCTAACTCTGGGATTTGGAATCACCCAATTCCAAGTCCGGACGAGGGAGATCTACCCTTTTAGTCCCAGACGAAATTCAGCCACCGAGCTCCACCACCTATGAACCAAGTAAAGATTTCCGTCCACTCTTCGGCGATCTCTTTGCACCATCATCTACACAATTGATCCTCCCATCAAGGGTCAAGCTTGTAAGAATTGTCGTTGATGCGCTCTAAAACTTGAAATGGTTCATCTCCACGTGGCTTAAGCTTAGAGTTCCGAAGAGTGGGAAACCTCTCCTTTCTCAAATGAACCCAAACAAGGTCGCCGGGCTAAAAAATCAGCTCCTTGCGCCCTCTATCAGCTTGGCGCTTACATTGCAAAGTTCTCCTCTCCAATTGAAGGCGAGTATCCCCATGAATCTGCTTAATATACTCAGCTCGGTCAGGTCCTTCACGACTCTCTCGATCGGTAATAGCATAAGGCGCTAGATCAAGTGGTGTAACGGGATTGCGCCCATACACCACCTCAAAAGGCGTCTTCATTGTAGCGGAATGAACGGACCTGTTATAAGCAAATTCAATGAAAGGAAGACACGCTTTCCACCTGCGCAAGTTAGTTTTCAAAATAGAACGCGACAAGGCACCAAGGATACGATTAACGACCTCGGGATCGTGTTGATACGCCCAAGTGATGTCGCACTTTCTAGTTAGTTTTCATGGGTAGTTTTCTAGTTAGGATTGAGTCTTTTCTAAGTTTATTGTGTTATTTTGAGTTGTTCTCGGGGATTTTCATATTATCTTAAGATATGGAGTCTACATAAGTGTGTTTGATGTTTTGTAGGTCTTTGAAGCTTTGAGGAGGAGATATTTCGGTTTTTAAAGCTTTCTAGGAGGTGGTGCTAGAAGTTGTTTGTTGGTGATGTTGATAGAAGAGCAAGAGTCAATACATGTGAAGGATTGATGATTTAAGAGTGAAGGTTTCAAGGTTAAAGTGCTTAAAGAAGGAGCTAAAGGACGTCTTAAAAGGCCAAGAGCGATTGAAGAAGGAACAATGAAGGAAAGCCAAGCATTGGAGCAAGTTTTGAGCAAGAAATGAGGATGTTATGTGCAACCAGAGGGTCGGTGACGACCCAGCCATGGTCGGTGACGACCCACTCCGTGTGTTGCCGAATTATTGCTTGCGCCTTAAGTTTGGTTTAGTAATTGTTTTATTTATGGGCCTTTTTAAGATAAATTTTAGTTTCCATATAGATTTATTTCTACCACTATATAAGGATCTTTAAGGTTTTATTTCAAAAGAGGTTGATTTGGAAAAAACGTTCTTAGGGTTTGTTGTGGAGACGGAACAAGTTTTAAGTTTGGTTTTCTAGTTTTCTTTGATTCCAAGCTCTTGGACAATTAGAAGGACTTGGAGGTTTGCTTAAGTTTGTAAATTTTATTTTAATCGAAGTTTGTTTGGATTTGAATCATGTCTTCTCTTTCGTTTGTGATTGTTCATTGTTTTATGGATCGTGAGTAGTCTACTTTCTAGGGTTGGGGTGAAACCCGACGAGTTATGCATGATTAAGGCATGAATATTTGAATCAACCATCTTTTTTAATCTCTATCCATTATTCTCTTGTTTGCTATCTATTCCTTGATGAAAGTCAAAGCATGTTCATGTTTATGAGTGAATCGAAAGATTTAGTTGTGAATTTGGATTATATTTGGTTGAAACGAAAGTTAAACCTTTAGGAAACAAGTAGGATTGCAAGTTTAGATCTTTATGAAAGTTAAGATTTTTTACTTGATTTATCATGACGAGAGTCATTAATGGGGTTATTAATGGTTGATTTTGATTTATGTTTGCGTGCATAAACTTGTTGTGGTGAATCCTTTGCTCTAGATCTTCTTTAATTTGGTTTCTCGGAATTTTCTCATACCCGGATAGGTCGGTTACGGCCCCTGTTAGGTCGGTGCCGAGCGCCTGTCTCCCTTGTTTTCTCCTGCGTTTGTGTTGAAGTGTTGGTCGGTTACGACCTGTTTTGGGTCGGTGCCGAGCGTTAGTTTGAGTGTTTTGCTTTGTTTTGTTTTGTTTTGTTAGGATTAGTAGCTAGACATAGAATCTTCTAATTCCCGTGGACGAACCTGACCTCCCTGTACTCAGCGGGGTCTTGACTACAAATTTATTTGTTGTCGGGAAACCCTTTCAACACCAAGATAGGGCATGGCTTCTTGACTCGGTTTCCTAGTGCTTCGGATTCCAGCCTTAGTTGCTTGTCCTGATGTAGACTTCCCTTGCTCACGCACCAAGGGCTTATCTTTAGAGTTATAATCCTCACTTGAATCGTAGAACAAGACTCCATCCAAAGCGCCGGACGAATTGGCAAGATTAAGGTCGGAATCCGACGTAGTGCAAGGTGCGCCAACCCCTTGCAAGGGCGCACCTCCAGCCACTTGCAAGGGCACACTAGCCCCACGCAAGGGCGCACTATGGGCCGGCCGTGGCTCCGAAAGTGCGAGTGCGCCAAGGGCAGACTATGGCTCCTCCGAGAGTTCCGGCGCGCGCTCCATTGTTGGTTCGGTTTTCGATGTACTCACATCATAAAGTGTATAAAAATGAACTCATAGTATATAAAAATTGAACTGTCATATTTAACATTTTTAAATCTTTTTTTAAAAAGAAAATAGTTTTAAAAAGGTATGAAAAATGAAAAAATTGAAAAAATCATTTATTTTTTAAATATTTTTTTAGTTATGTGAAAATCGAATTATTTTGAAAAATGAACTCAAAGCACATAAAAATTGAACTTATCATCGATAAAAAAATGAACTTGTAGAATATAAAACTTGAACTCATACAATATAGAAAATTGAACTCCTACCATAAAAAATTGAACTTCTAGTGTATACAAATAAACTCGTAGTAAATAAAAATTGAAATGCCATATTTAGCATTTTAAAATCTTTTTTAAACAAAGAACAAAAAAAATAAAAAATAAAAACATAAAAAAAATAAAACAAGTCTTGATCCTCCAATATAGAGTGATGAGGTAAATCTAATGGTTGAGATTAATCCTCATTTTAAGCAAAAGTTCTTACCACAAGAGTGGTTCTCACTTGAACCAAAACCTATATATATATATATATATATATATATATATATATATATATAGATAGATAGATAGATAGATAGATAGAGAGAGAGAGAGAGAGAGAGAGAGAGAGAGAGTCACGCTCGGGTGCCTTAATATTATAGGGTAACAGCTGCGAGCAATTTCAGACCATTGGATCAAAAAAATTAACGATACAGATTAAAAGAAATGGGTTTGGTAGAAAAAAAAAGAAAAAAGGGGCGGTTCATTTAAGATGGCACACATGGGTAAATAAGGCAAACTTCTAAATTTATGGACGGAATTACCCTTCTATCATAAAAAGTTGATTTTGCCCAAAAATCCCAAAACACGCTCAATCTTCACATCAACTTCTCTCCCCGGTAGAGGTTTCGCCCCTAAACATCAATCAATCACGCCAGATCTCACCCAAATTCACCATTAAAGCGGTTCAAAATAAACAATGGAGAAAGGAATCGAAGAAGGTATGAACCGATTTAATTTTTTTTTATAGGATTTAGGTTTCTAGATTTCAGATTTGGCAGTAGTTAATTGCAATTTTAAATTTTCTAGGGTTTAGGGTTTACGGTTCTTAGATTTAGCATTTGGCAGTAGGAATTGTTGTTAATCAATTTCAAAAAGTGTTTAGATTCAGCCTTTGCATCTTTCTTATCCATTCAATCTTGTTTTTCATCTTCAATTCACCTAAAGACACTCCTTTTTCTGATATTTGTAATTGATTTACAACTTTTTGTGTTGCTTTACTTTTTTAAAATATATATTTCTAGATCTAGTATTGAATATGAATTGTTGTGGAGATGTTGGTTGTTGGATGTATTGAATCTAATAAATGTGTATCATTGAATTAGAGATTGAGGAGTAAATCTGGTGCATTGATCTTTGTATGATTGTTCCGATTGTTATCCTGATAATATATTAATTATTACGTTGGTTCACATCTTTGTATGATGAGGTTCATCATAAACACTATTATGGTTCATTGTTTTTTTCATAATAACAATTATGTCATGCCATTGTGTGATTAATGATGCAAATTTTGTATATTGTTGATGGTACGGAGAGGTCCTTATAATAAACATCATGTTCATTACATATTTTGGTCATTTTGTTTGATTTTTAAATGTTGGACATGAAACTTTTAAATGATCATGTCATTTGGTAGCCTATTAGCTCAAATGGTAGAGCAATGTGTATGTGCACATAGATGTGGGTTCAAATCCCACATAGGCTAATTCTTGATACGGTCATGTCGTTTAGTTCATATCGGTTGTTCTTTTGGTTCATGACTTCTTAAGGTAAGGTTCATAATATTTCATCTTATGGTTCATAAGTTTTGTTCCATGTTTTTTTGTGTATAATAATTGTTCGTTTGGTTCATATTTGAATAACCTTAGGTTCATCAAAGTTCATCGTATGGTTCATGTCTTTTAGTTCATGCTAGTTATTATTTTCTTTCGTGATATTTGGTTCATGGTACTTGTTCTTTCGGTTCATGTTTTTGTAAGTTAGGTTCATAATAATTCTTATGGTTCATGACTTTTTGTTCTTAATAGTTTATCTTATAGTTCATGTCTTTTAAGTCTTACTCGTTATTTTGGTTCATGACTTTTGTTCTTTTAGTTCATTTTTTTTGAATTGGTAAAAATTAGCAGACTAGGTCAGCCTAGTGCATCCTTACGGATGAGGGTCAGGACCCCTCGATGATTTAGAATCTGATTGATACTACAATCGTGGTGTAGCTTTGCAATCAAATCTGCCATAGAATTGCAATCTCGAGGTTTATGTTTGGTAATGACCACCTCGAAAGACACAACATAACTAGAGTATCTGCTATTAGCATGTCAATTGTCCAAGGACTGGATCGACTGCCCTTAACAGCATTGATCACGATTAGACTATCGCCTTCAATTTCTAAGTACCGAAGATTCCTTCTATGAGCTTCTTGTATATCCTCACATAACCCCATAGCTTCCGCTTGCTCCACTATCCAGTAGTCATTTTTCTTTGCATTTATGCTTATAGTACTTCCAAATGGGTCTCTTATGACATACACAACACTTGATTTTCCATTCTCTTTTTTCGATCCATCGAAATTTATTTTTACAAATCCATTTTAAGGTTTCTCCCATTTTCTTTTGCATTTTCTTTGTCTCACTCGCTGCACTCTGGAAGACACATTATCCTCTTCATTAACATTTTTTGCTTTGCTCCACCACATAATGTGGTTTTGAATGAATTCCTCGACACTCTTACACGATCCATTACTATCCTGATTAAAAATCACTTGGTTTCTCCACAACCATATTCCCCACCAGGCAGTAAACAAATGACATAAAGTCCTTTGCGGTAATATATTTTTCAAGTTCTTAATGATTTGAGGCATGGTGTTGTGGCTATGTATTGCGTCTCTTAGAATGTCAATAAATTGAGGGGCAATGCAATGTAATTTTTGTAGAGTAAAGGGACATCTAAGCAAGAGATGCTCATTTGTCTCGTCTTGATGACTACATAGTGGACATTCTGAATTGACAGCTATATGTCTTTGTATAAGAAGGTCTTTAGTAGGTAGGCCTTTGATGCATATCTTCCACAATAAGCATGAGTTTATAATATTTTATCTTATCATTTTTATTCATAAAAGTTGGACTAATGGTTCATTGTTTTATATAGTCAGGTTCATAACAATTGTCAATAAGATTCATGAAATTTAATTCACAATAACATGTGTTATGATTTATAAATGTTATTATGTTGATTCATGTTATACGGTTAAGTTCTTAAACATTATCAATAAGGTTCATGAAAATTATCCTTATAACCATAATATTGTATTAAATGAAGTTGGATCTAAAGTTGAGCCTAAATTTCAAGCATGTAAAAGAAGGCTAAAATAAAATTGAACCAAGATCTCAAATTCATCCACTCTTTATACAATTTCAAACATATATACTCAAAAGCTTTATTCAATGATTTTGGCATACTAGGTTCATAAGTTCATAAAAGTTGTCAATAAAATTCATGAAATTTAATTCATAATAATTGTTATTTTTGTCACATAATCTAGTACATACATCGTATTTTGTGGGTTCATGTCTTTATACGATTAGGTTCATAACAATTATCAACAAAGTTCATGGAATTTAATTCACAATACTTCGTACGTGTGTCATGTATTCTTGTTCATAAATGGTATGTTAGGTTCATATAAATTATGAACAATTGGTAAAAACAAATGCTCTAAGCTTGAAGTTGATCATTTGGGCATTTTGTCGAACACATGGTGGAAGGTTAGAAAAGCATTGACCATTAGTCTCTGTTTTTAATTAAAAACTTGAAATTGTAAAGCAGTGCATATATAATCTTCATAGGTTTGATTAAAAGCAATACAAATTAGTTTAAAAACACAAAAAAGCATGCAAATCAAAGTACCAAGCTCTCAAATTTGAAAAATCCCAAATGTAAACTTGGAACCATACAAAAGAGATTTATACCAGAAATCATGCAGGGAGAACACAAAATTGAGTCGAGATCAACAAAAAAAGCAAACCAAATTAAAAGAAAGCAATGGGCAACAGATTTGGAGAAAAATCGATCGAAAAACCTACCTTAATTCTCCATGTTTCAATAGGAAGAAGATGACCCTTGTATGGTGTGTTCTAATTCAACGGGCAAAAGTCCAAAATACCCCTCTGTTTAAAAATAACTTAAAAACATGTATTGATCGTGGCCGTAGATATGTTAATATCAAACGGATTAGATTTGCTCGCATAATTCACTGTAGCATTTACATGCACGTGATCATGATCCTATATATATATTTATAATTTTATAAAACTTTTTTTTCCGTAATTTTGTATTTTTGATTCATATTTTGTTATAAAAAACTTATTTCAAAAATTTACATCTATTCGTAATCAACATAGATAGGTAGATTCTTGTAAAAATAATATTTTTATTATATTTTGTGTTTTCTTTCACAAAAGTGTAAAAAAAATATTATTTATAATATTAAATTTCATTTTATAAACAATATTTATAACCAATTCATGATTGTCTTCGGAATTTATATCATATCATATATAAATTTTAAGTCTTTAATTTTATTCCAAAATATAAAATAGTTCCCAAGGTATGTGACTCGGCTAAAGTCGTTGTTGCCAAGATCAATAATAAATTACCCTAAACTACAAACCAAGTATTGCATGCAGGTAAGGGATCGAACTCAAGAGAATCGATATTCTGAACAATCATCAAGGAAGAAAACATGGGTTTTGGGAGGTTAAGCAAACAAGCAAATTTAAGTATCAAATCAATTAAGGAAAAGTAGAGTTCATTCAATCAATTCCACCTTTTTAATCATTTGATCATTAATTCATCCACTTTTCTATTAATTCCTAGGTTAATTCCAATCCTTAGAAAAGATTTCCGCTTGTCCACGGTCCAAGCGGAATTATGATATGAACAAGAACGCTTAATTCAAATCATGCAAAGTATTAAGGATAGAAGGATATCAAATCATACAATCAAGCTACGAGTCTCATACATAAAATAACAATCAAATACTCTTTCTCAATTCTAGTCCACGATCCTAGAAAAGAGTTGTTTCAAGGATAAATTAGATTGCACAGACAACAATCAAACCTAATCCAAACAGTAGATCTAAGTCAATCAAACAAGTTGATCAGGTTTATAAAATCAAACAAGTTGATCAGGTTTATAAAATCAAACATAGATCATATAAATAAAAACAAGAGTTTTGATATTTACCAAGGGATAGAAAAGTTACCAGAATCTCACGAGTTACATAAAAAGGCTTCCTTGATCAAACAAACTCCAAGGAAATTTTTTTCTCCATAATAAAAATGAAATAAATACTATAAAGTAAAGTATTCTCTGATAATGTGTTATCTCCAAGTCTGCTACGAAACTAAGCTTAAATAGTAGAAAAATAACCAAAACTTAAAGATATAAAAATAAATAAAAGATAAAATAAAACGAAAAGTCGGCTCCGAAACACTAAGACCCGCGAGCGCGGGCTACAGCCACGAGCATGACTCATCTAATCCTCGACGTCCACGGAAGCTCATCCAACCGCGAGGGCGGTTCTGACCCGCGAGCGCGGGTCTTTTGACAACATTCTGGTGTCAACTTCGGAGGTGGTTTTGACCCACTTAGAGTTGGAATTTGAACTCTCCGTAAAAACAAGAATTGTAGTTCTTCGAGTTAGCTTTCCAATGATACCAAATTCAGCTTCATCCGATCACCGTAGCTCCCGAACTATGCGTCACAAGAAAGTGGCGTCAAAACAACTCCAAATCAACACTTGTCCACAAAACTCTTGCAATTCTTCAAATCGTGTCTTTGGTCTTCATATTACAATTATGCTCAAAACTAACCTAAATACACTCAAATCATACCTAAAATACAAGAGATAACCATACTAAACTAGTGCGTATCAGTATGAGATATAAACTAGTTTTATTTTCATGTTAAACCAACAAAGTAGATATATTTATTTATTGATTTGTAAAACAGAATAAAACAAAATTAGAAAATAATTAATTTAAATTAACTTGATTTATTTTCCAATTATTATTTAATTAGGAAATAATCAACCTAATCTATATCTATATACTCTTACTAAACTCGAATCTAGCTATCCTATTTGTCACTTGATCGCTCACAAATGCGAGGGTCTAGAGATACAATTTATAACCCGACCCCGTTGTAGCACGTGGTGGGTGTCGAACGCTCGGGAAATCTACTCGATTGAGGTGCCTAAACACTAGAAAGCTGGGAAGGAGAACTTAAAACAAAGGAAAACAAAGAGAACTGTCGGGACCGACACAAGTGTCACGTCGGGCCCGATGTTGGCGACAAAGAAGGAAGTCGGGACCGACGTAGAGCAAGTCGGGCCCGATGTAGCTGGGTTTTGCGAACTAAAAGATTGAAAGTAGATCTTGGGCTTTTGGGTTCCTTCTCTAGTAGATTAAGGCTTTTCCACCCCAATTCAAGCAATAAGTGATGATCGGAATAGGATCGAGATGCTTTCGCACTCGTTCCAACCACTTCTACACATCGATCATTGGGGAAATCCCCTTCGAAGCAAGGTCTTGAGATGGACAAATGTTCACTTTTGTTACTTTGCCAATCACAAGCCTTGACTCCTTACTTTCATAAGGAAATGTAGCTCTATGTAGAGTGGGTTCCTAGATCAAGCACTCAAGGCTTATGAAATTGGGGTTTCTAGCCCAACCTAGCTAGAGTTTTCCCCCATAACCCAAGATCAAGGAGATCTACTCCATATGGCAAACAAAGAAAGCAAACAAATCACAAAGCAAAGCAATCAACATCATCAATCTCAAACCAAAGCTAAATTTCATTCACAAATCAAAAGCAATCCACAAACTCCAATCCAAGGTTTCCAAAATCCACAAAATCAAAACAAGGCAAAGCTAATCTATGAACCAAACCTATCAAATCTCCTTCTCCTATGCCGATTCCCTCTCTTTTCCTTCTCCTCTTCTTCCTCCTTGCTCTCCAAGTATCCTCTTGAGAGTTTTTGAGAGTTGGTTCCTTCTAAGTGTGTGGGAACCTCCTCCAATTAGAAGATAAGAGAGCCTTTATAGATGAGGGGCAAAAGTGGTAGTTTACAATTTCGTGCCTTGGAGCCCAATCCAGCCAGCGACCGACTCGGACCGACACGGAGCACCTCGGGCCCGACTTACTGGGCAAGTCGGTCCGAGGTCGAAAAATCATCTCGGGTCCGGCGTTGGTTCTAACTCGATCCGTACCTCATTCCACCTTCTTCTTGTTGGCTTTTCTCTTGTTCTTCTTCATGGCTTGCTCCTCTCTTTCCCTCTTAAGCTCGGGCCTTGCTCCATGTTCCGCTTCTCCTTCAAAACGACCCTTGATCCATGCCAAAACACCTACAAAACACATAAAACGCGCATAGTCTCCGAATCTCATAGAAATACGGGAACTAAGCTAAAAAGGAACAAAACACACAAGAAAAGGGGAAAAAGAAACATATTTACAAAGGAAATCATATATAAAAACACCACCAAATAAAGAGGAAAATGGTCTTTGCGAGTGCCACTATTAAGCTTACGGTAATCAATACACATACGCCATTTTGTTGTGGTTCTCGTAGGTATCATTTCTCCCTTTTCATTTTGCACAACGGTGAGACCTCCTTTCATAGGAACTACATGCACGGGACTCACATACTTGCTATCGGAAATTGGGAAGATGATTCCCGCATCCAACATCCTAAGTATTTCACTCTTTACCACTTCTTTCATGTTAGGATTTAATCTTCTTTGTGGTTCAATAGTGGGTTTATGGTTATCCTCCATATAAATCCTATGCATGCAAATTGAGGGAGAGATTCCCTTTAGTTCCTCTAGTGAATACCCTAAAGCTCCTTTATGTTTTCTTAGAACCTCTAACAATTTAGACTCCTCCTCATCATTCAAGTTGGCATTTATGATTACGGGCAAAGAAGAGTTGGGACCAAGAAATGCGTACCTCAAATCTTTTGGAAGCTCCTTGAGTTCTTGAGATGGTTCCGGTGGTGCTTGAACTTCTTCCTTCTCGGCCTTGAACACCTCCAAATAAGACATCCCTTCCTCCAATTGCTCATGCTCAATCATATTGAGGGCTAGACCTTGGCGCTCTATCTCAATTTCTCTAGGTGGTGGGGTGGCTTTCAACCTAAGCTCCCTTGGCCTTGGCTTCTTAGAAACGGCTTCCCATTGCAATCCAAAAAGACCTTGGATCATCTTAGCTTCCTTATGTACGGCCCCTTTTGAAGTTGGCCTAAAGAAAAACTCAATCTCTCTTCCTCCAATGTCAAGAGACAAGTGGCCCTTTTTTACATCAATGATTGCCCCAACCGTAGCAAGGAAAGGTCTCCCTAGTATAATCGGTTCACCTGACACTTCTATCATGTCCACCACAACAAAGTCGATTGGGACATAGTGGCCTTCAATGCAAACGGGGTAATCCTCGACGATACCAATTGGCTCGATGGACGACCCATCCGCTATCGTTAACCTCATGTTGACCGGAGCTATGAGACCCATGGATGTGGATTTCCATATGGTGTAAGGAATGATGCTCGTGCTTGCTCCAAGGTCACACAAGGCTTGGAAGTTTTGAGACCCCACACCAATGGTTATAGCAAAGCGACCGGGATCTCCTAGCTTTTGCGGTAACTCCAAGGTCTTGACCTCATCTTGCATTTCAACTATGGACCTCTTCTTGCTCAAAATCTCCTTTAAAAACTTGGCATAGGATGGCATCTCGCTCAATGCATCGGTGAACGGGATAGAGATGTTTAAACCTTGCAAAAGCTTGAGAAACCTCTTGAACTTGTTCTCAACAACATCTCTCGGCTTCTTTGAGGGATATGGAAGAGTTGTTGCACCTTGAATCTTGCTTGGATCAACCTCCTTGGACTTCCCCACTTCACTTGCAACATTTCCTGGTTGGACCGACTTAGGCACCACGTCGGGCCCGATGTCGTGTATCACGGTCCTGGGGCAGAGCTGAGGCAGAGTAATCGGATCGACATCTGTGTACGTCGGGCCCGACTCACTCTCAACCTCGGTCCGGGGCAGAGGAGTTGATCTTCCTGCTGGGTCAACTTCAGGGAACCTCGGACCCGACTTGTTGGGTAAGTCGGTCCGAGTCTCTTCATTCTTCTTAGGCATGTGTGGCTCGGGTAGGTTTCGGCCACTTCTCAATCCAATTGCCCGGACTTCATTTTGATTGTTTTGAGATCGGGGGTTCTCCTCGGGTCGGCCCGGAAGTCTCCCATTCTCTCTCGGGGCTTGAGTTGCAATTTGGGCAAATTGATTGTCGACTTGCCTCCTCCATGCACCAAACTCATTGAATTGGGTCCTCATCTCCTTGAACCCATCCCTCATCTCTTGAGCCAATGATTGTAGCTCATTGAATCCCGGTGGCCTATATGGTGGTGGTTGCGGCGCCCTTGGCTCGTTTTGGTTGAAGTTGTTGTTGTAGGCTTGAGCTTGACCGTTGTTCCACCGGCCATTACCACCATTGTTGAAGTTGCCTCTTCCACCGAAATTTCCTCGAACATAGTTTGCCTCCTCAATTTGCTCGGCCAAGCGCACTTGGCTCTCATTTGGACAAACTTGTGTAGCATGTGCAAAGGATCCACACCCCTCACAAGCTCTAGCATTTTGCTTGTAGTAGTGTACTTGCCTCTTAAGCTTGCTCACTTCACCTTCAAGGAATTGGAGCTTCACATCCTTGTCAATGTCTTCTCCCTTTGGATCATATAACTTCCTTGCACCTTCACCTTGAACTTTCACCTCTTTGCTAGCTTGACTCACCCCATACATGGCCTCATAATCGGATAGCTTGTCAAGTAGCTCCCAAGCTTGATCACGTGTCAAGTCTATGAACCCACAATCGGTGTGGAGATTGAGCTTGTCCTTCGTTGCCGGATTGATGCCTTGGAAAAAGATGTCTTGGAGCACATATGGTTGTTGGCCATGAGTAGGACATTGGCGCAACATCTCCTTGAAACGGTCCCATGCTTCGAAGAGAGGCTCATTCGGACCTTGTTGAAAGCTTGCAATTTTCCTTCTTAGCTCGGTTGTCTTTGAGGGCGGGAAGAACTTCATCAAGAAAGCATCATGGAGTGCCTTCCAAGTTGTGATTGACCTAGGGGCTTGGCTCTCGAGCCAATGTGTGGCCTTGCCCCCAAGTGACCACTTGAACGCCTTTAGAAGCACATACTGCATCGTCTCCTCGTCGGTAGAGATCGTCTCACACATGTCCACAAAGCGTTTGACGTGCTCTATGGGACACTCATGTGGACGGCCCTCGAATTGATCACGCTTGATGAGGGAAATGAATTGCGTCTTGATCTCAAAATTCTTGGCAACCTCGGGAAGCACAATAACCGGTTCGGGTACCCTCAACTCCGGATGCATGTATTGGCGTGCATTCCGGGGTGGAGCGTTGAGTTGAGCCTCGGCCCGCATTCGTTGCTCCCGTTCTCTTCTTTCCGGATCACTCACAAACTCAAGCTCAAGTGTTCCTCGGGAGGAACGAGCTCGCATACACCTACGAAACAAAGACACAAACCAGAACAAATCAAAAACAAACAAAGGGTTTGGGCTATTCCCTCACCCAAATCACTACCAAAACACAAGAAACTCACCAAATTGGCACTCAATGCACTTAGAATTCCCCGACAACGGCGCCAATCTTTTGATCGCTCACGAATGCGAGGGTCTAGAGATACAATTTATAACCCGACCCCGTTGTAGCACGTGGTGGGTGTCGAACACTCGGGAAATCTACTCGATTGAGGTGCCTAGACACTAGAAAGCTGGGAAGGAGAACTTAAAACAAAGGAAAACAAAGAGAACAGTCGGGACCGACACAAGTGTCACGTCGGGCCCGATGTTGGCGACAAAGAGGGCAGTCGGGACCGACGTAGAGCAAGTTGGGCCCGATGTAGCTGGGTTTGTCGAACTCAAAGATTGAAAGTAGATCTTGGGATTTTGGGTTCCTTCTCTAGTAGATTAAGGCTTTTCCACCCCAATTCAAGCAATAAGTGATGATCGGAATAGGATCGAGATGCTTTCGCCCTCGTTCTAACCACTTCTACACATCGATCATTGGGGAGATCCCCTTCGAAGCAAGGTCTTGAGATGGACAAATGTTCACTTTCGTTACTTTGCCAATCACAAGCCTTGATTCCTTACTTTCATAAGGAATTGTAGCTCTATGTAGAGTGGGTTCCTAGATCAAGCACTCAAGGCTTATGGAATTGGGGTTTCTAGCCCAACCTAGCTAGAGTTTTCCCCCATAACCCAAGATCAAGGAGATCTACTCCATATGGCAAACAAAGAAAGCAAACAAATCACAAAGCAAAGCAATCAACATCATCAATCTCAAACCAAAGCTAAATTTCATTCACAAATCAAAAGCAATCCACAAACTCCAATCCAAGGTTTCCAAAATCCACAAAATCAAAACAAGGCAAAGCTAATCTATCAACCAAACCTATCAAATCTCCTTCTCCTATGCCGATTCCCTCTCTTCTCCTTCTCCTCTTCTTCCTCCTTGCTCTCCAAGTATCCTCTTGAGAGTTTTTGAGAGTTGGTTCCTTCTAAGTGTGTGGGAACCTCCTCCAATTAGAAGATAAGAGAGCCTTTATAGATGAGGGGCAAAAGTGGTAGTTTACAATTTCGTGCCTTGGAGCCCAATCCAGCCAGCGACCGACTCGGACCGACACGGAGCACCTCGGGCCCGACTTACTGGGCAAGTTGGTCCGAGGTCGAAAAATCATCTCGGGTCCGGCGTTGGTTCTAACTCGATCCGTACCTCGTTCCACCTTCTTCTTGTTGGCTTTTCTCTTGTTCTTCTTCATGGCTTGCTCCTCTCTTTCCCTCTTAAGCTCGGGCCTTGCTCCATGTTCCGATTCTCCTTCAAAACGACCCTTGATCCATGCCAAAACACCTACAAAACACATAAAATGCGCATAGTCTCCGAATCTCATAGAAATACGGGAACTAAGCTAAAAAGGAACAAAACACACAAGAAAAGGGGAAAAAGAAACATATTTACAAAGGAAATCATATATAAAAACACCACCAAATAAAGAGACATCATCACTCATCTAACTATGCCACATGAGGATCTTAAATTTTAAATTTACTTCTTTACACTTTCTTCTTTTTAGTATTTACGATCATTAAAAATATATAATATAATAATATTACTATTTATATTTATATACAATGATGTACTACTTTCTTTTATGGACAATTTAAATATGGGAAATTTCTTTTGGTGCCCAAAAATATTTCGTATTCCTTTTGGTACCCTCCTAGTTTTAAAATTTTCCTTTCCATAGCCCATACACACCAAAACATAAATTTCCATCTATAAACTATCTATTCCGTTGAAAATATTTAAAAAAAAAGAAAACCGGATTTCTTATTTTTTTACCCCTCTTTTCTTTCACTGATATCCATTCTACTGTATTGTCTCTCTCGACTGTATTTTAATTAGATCCATCAATTAAATCTGACATGAGTACACATGAGTAGATTGGCAGGCTAATGAAAGTTTGATTAAATTAGACAAAAATGTGTAATTGAATGTGAGGATGTGGAAAGTAGTTATGTCGACAATTTTTAATATCATTTACATGATCCTAAGGAAACATGGAGTTCATTATTCACAAGGAAAATGCAACTACATGGCGAGTTCAATCAAATTCGGCATATAAAGTATCGGCAATTAGAACTAAAAAACCCTAAATTTACCCTTTTCCTAAATTGAACCATAAATTCAAAGTTTCTACGAATTAAAACCCTAATATTCTAATGAATTAGTTTCAAAAACCCAAATCGAAACTAAAGCATACAAAATTAGGTCGAATTTGAGAATTTACCACTGATTTTCCTGATTCGATTCACAAGTAAGACGGGTTGGAGCGGATTCGCACCTCCTTTCACAACCTGCACCGGACTCGGATTCCGACCTCACCAGGTTTGGTTGTCAACCCCAACTTCGTCGCGTTCTTGTGCGTTCAGCCCCAACATCTTCCTGAGTTCCTCCTGTATCGACCAAAAGATCGAGAGAGAGAATATAGGAGAGAGATAATAGGATCTGGGTAAAAATAAAAGAGGGGTAAAAAACATAAGAAACCCGAATTTTTTTTTTTATATATATACGTTTTTAATAGAATATTCATTTTAGCGATGAAAATTTATGTTTGGGTGTATTTAGGTTACGGAAAGGAAAATTTTAAAACTAGAAGGGTACCAAAAGGAATAAATTTATTTTTTGGCACCAAAAGGAATTTCCCTTTAAATATTATATACTTGTAGAGTTTGGTTCAAATGAAACAAGCTCTTATCCTGAAACGAATGCACTTTTCGTACTTTGTAGTGCACTTTTCGTACTTTTTGTAGTGTACTTTTTGTATTTTTCAATGCACTTTTGTATGAAAAGTGCACTACTAACTAGGAAAAGTGCATTCGTTTCAAGTTTTAGGATAAGAGTTTGTTTCATTTGAACCAAACTCTATAATTGTATATCATCATCTTTAACATGTATCATTATTTATTTTCAATGGCAAGTATGAAACTATCCATACATAATATCTCTAATATATAATGATATACTACTTTTTCTTATGAACAAAATCTAAATAGTATAATTGTACATCATCATTTTTTCAATAATTAAATAATAATATACAATATAATATTATTGCTAAGGTTATTTATATATGATTGTATCCTTAATTTATTGTATGATTTTTATCCTTTTTACAATATTACATGTACGTTCTTTTTGATAATGTATCTTAAATTTAAATTTAAGTTTGGAACAAGATCACAATAAATAAAAATATTTACATATATACAAACATAAAATTGAAACAAGGGGCACGATCCAAAAAATATTTTTCCTAGCTTAAGTAATTTTAATTATGATATTATATACAATTTTTTATATGAATATCATAAAATTCGATGTTTTTAGTAAATCATCCCGTGAATCTGACAGGACTTCAACTACTTAAAAAATTACATTCTAGATAAACTTACAGAAGATTTTATTAAAATAATTTATTTAAGCTAATTCGATTTATTATTGGATTCAGATATTAATGATAAAAAAAGAGGTCTATAAAAATTTGAAGTTTATCTTAGTTATATAAATCAAAAACTAATTTGCATTTCGAAATCATGAGTATTTGTCTTTAGATAATTAATAAATTTGAAAAAAAGCTATTATTAATAGTTAATTTATATAAAATTTATAAGGTATGTAAGTTTGGTTAAAATAAAACAACTCCTTATCCTATAAAATACGGAACGTTTAGAACCCGTGGATAAAGATATCTCACTCCTGATGTTCTATCCTTTTTACGGACGCGATGACATTTTCGTAATTTCTTGGAAATTACAAAATTGCATCGTTACAGTGAAAAAGTGCATCACGATATCAGTAAAAGTGCAATACTAAACCGAAAAATTAGGAGGAAAACGGTTGAGTTGATTTAGAATTGAGTTAGTCGAACACCCAGGATGATGCACTTTACAGGTTTCATAACGCACTTTTCCGCCATAATAATGCGCTAAACATGGAGAACACGAAGTTGCGGGCTTTATTTTTTGTTTGCATTTTTCGAACTAGTAATGCACGTTTTGGTATTTCGTAATATACTTTTCCACCATAATGATGCACTTTTACAGTGAACCGAACATGGAGCGTGTGCCCCGCTGGCTTCATTTTTTTTATTAGGTAAAGATTAGGAGGCACTCCACTCATGGAGGGCATCCTAGAGCATCCTTGCGGATGAGAACATTAAGTTCTGGGTGATTCCTAATGGCGGAGGTAGGTAGACTGTGGCTCAGTCTAGCAAGTTTATCAGCCACAGCGTTACAGCCCCTAGGCACATAGGATATTCGTACTGATTGGAATTCATGTAGGGCCATACGGATATCAGTCATGACAATTTCTATTTCCCACGGGCAATTCTTTTCACCTTGAGCTGCTTTGATTACTTGAATATTGTCGCCTTCGATCTCTATGTTTTTGTGCCTTCCCTGCTTTGCTAACCTACTTCCATCTCTAATTGCTAAAGCCTCAGCTTTGGTTGCTGATATTCTTCCATAATTTTTCGTTGTTAAACTTATAATATTTCTATTACAATCTCTTAGGATTGGTGCTCCTCACGCTTGTCCATTTCCTAATTTTGAGCCATCGAAGTTGCATTTTACTACTTCATGTGGTGGCTTTTTCCATTTTTGGTCCTTTTTCTTTTTGTTTTGTCTTCTATTGTCGTTTATGCTCATGATTTCTTCACCTTCATTCCAATGTTTTGATCTTTCCCATTGCTCTCTTTGATTCTTAATGTACTGAGGTAGGTCTTGGATAAAATCATTTGGTTTTTGTTGAAAAATTAATTTGTTCCTTTGGTGCCAAATGCACCACCACGAGATTGCTAGGTCAGAAAACTCCTTTCTTCCTATTGTGCCAAAAATTTCATTTAGTATTGTCTTTTGTGCTTTATTTTACGGATCGTAGTTTTGAATTGTTTTTTCTATGCTTGGGTTAACCTTTTTTATTGTTCTAAGTGTATGAGGTCATGTGGTGAGCAAATGGGATGTATTCTCTGTCGTACTAAAGCACATAATGCATCCTCCAGGTGTTGCAACACCTTTTTCTCTTAACCTTTCTTTAGCTGGCAGGCCATTATTACTAATTTTCCATAAGAAATTCTTAACTTTCGGGATTGTATCTAATTTCCATATCCAATTTACCTCACTTGGTTCTTGATTTGTTGTCTGCGATATTAACGTTATTGCTGAGTGTGTTGAAAACTATCCATTTTTACTAGGTGCCCAATAGAGTCGATTTGTAATCTCATTATCCGGAATTGGGATTGCTTTTATAATGTCAACTTGTCGTGATGGCAAGATTTGTTCTAATTCATTAAGTTTCCATTGTCAGTTTTCTGTGATGAATTCTAACACTTTCATTCCACTCATAATAGTTGATGGATATTTTGCAAAGTTTTTTAGTCGTTGTTACATTGCCCAATTATCTTCCCAGAATTTGATTGAGTTTCCATCTCCAATCTGCCATATGAGTCCTTTTTCAAAATCCATTTTTAAACTAAGGAGCTTCCTCCATTGCCATGAAGTCTTTGATTTGATTTTATAGGAGAAAAGAGTATCATTTCTTAAATACTTTTTTATTATTTTCACCCATATATTATTTGGTTCTGCCAATAATTTCCATAGAAGTTTCATCTGTAGAGCTTTGTTCATATGCTCTGTTTTTCTTATGCCCAATCCTCCGTAGTCTTTTGGTCTACATATTTTATCCCATCCAATAAGTGGCTTGTACTGTTGATCCTTATTCCAAAAGAATGTTCTATTTATTCTATCCAAGTCATCATGAATATTTTTTGGTAACATGAAACTTTGCATTATATAATTGGGTTTGATAGCCATATTGGATCTTATTAAGGTTGCTCGTCCTTCTTGAGAAAGAGCATTCGCCTTCCATTTTGAGAGTTGGTTGTTTGCCTTTTCTATTGATTCTTTGAATGTGTCTCGGTTTACTTTTCCATTAATGATTGGACATCCCAGGTATTTTTCTAGATTGGTCATCGTTACGATCCCCAATGCCTGTTGTATTTGTTGTTTTTGTTGGTTGTTCATGTTTTTTGATGGTTGAAAGGCTGACTTATGGTAGTTCACCTTTTTTCCCGAAATTGTTGCGTATTCTTCAATTATAGTCTTAGTTTTAGTACAAGCACCTTGGGTTGCTTTCGAGAAAATAATGATGTCATCTCCAAAGGCTAGAAATGGAATTCTAGTTCCACCACGCGCGATCGAAAATCTAACCGAGTATCTATTTCTTTCACATTCTCGTTGAAGCTTTCTTGCAAGAATTTCTGTGCCTATAACAATTAGGTAGGGTAAAAGCGGATCGCCTTGTCTAAGACCCCTTTCAGGAAGAAACAAGTTTGTTGATCCATTATTTACTAATATTGAATAAGAGACTGTGCAAACACATTCTCGAACCCATCCTATGAATTTATCACGGAATCCAAATTTCTTTAGGACTTGGAAAAGGAAGTCCCACTCTAGTCTATCATAAGCTTTTTCCATATCTAGCTTTACTGCTATCCAACCATCCTTTGCTTTACTATTTCTAAACGAATGAAAAATTTCATATGCAATTAATGCATTATCTTGTATAGCTCTATTACTTACAAAGGCTCCTTGAAGCGGGTGTATTATTTTGTTTATGATTCTTTTTAACCTTTCCGTTATGATTTTGGAGATGACTTTATAGATTGTAGAGCATAGGCTGATTGGTCGAAAATGGTTTGTTGATGAAGGGTTATCTATTTTCGGTATGAGTGATATAAAAGTGTGGTTAATTTGTTTTAGTATGTTTCCATTGTGAAAAAATCTTTTAACTGCTTTTATGACTGATGGGCCCACAATATCCCAATATTTTTTTATAAAACTCTGTCGTCATTCCATCGGGTCCTGGCGATTTATTGGAACCAATTTGCATAACCGCCGATTTTATTTCCTCATTTGAGATAGCTTTCGTAAGGAAGTCATTGTCTTCATCTGTAATTTCATTTGTAATTAAGTTAAGGTACTCATGTGTCAGAATCTGGTTTGTAGGTTCTTGTATATACCTTTGCTTAAAATCCTTTCTTATTTCTTCTCTTATATTTTCTGTTCCAATTATATAAGTGCCATCATTTGTACATATTTTCTTAATTATCTTCCTATTTCTTCTACCACTAGCTACTTTGTGAAAATATCCTGAGTTCGTATCTGATAGCGTAATATGTTTTGTTTTTACTCTTTGTTTCCAGTATGTTTGATGAAAGTAGAGGATGTTTTCTTTTTGTTTTATAATTCGAGTTGTTTTTGTACTATGTTGGAAAGTGTTTCCTAGTGTTCTTTTATTCCAATTCGTTGCATTTGTCTGAAACAGTTGGGTCTTTTTAACTAGATGAAACATATTTGACCCTTGGACATTTAATCTCCAAGCTTGTTTCACCACATTTTTAAAATCTTTGCGGTACATCCATGACTTTTCAAGCTTAAACGGTGCTCCTTTCATGGTTGTATCGTTACTCAAGTCAACAGAAATTTTACAATGATCCAATGAAGTAAATGCGTGGTTGGTTGTATGAATGCTAGGATACTATTGTATAATGCAATTACTGACTAATACTCTGTCCAGTTTTTCATATATGTTATTTTCCTCAGTTCTATTTTTCCTCCAGGTGAATTGATTACCATATGTAGGAATGTCTTTTTGTTTGCACTTTTACTGTACCGATACACTTTTGTAATTTCCGAGAAATTACCAAAATGCCACCGCGTCCCAAAAGGAGATAGACATCAGGTTTTGGATCAAGGAGATCAAAGGGTTCTAAACGCTCCTTATTTTATAGGATAAGGAGTTGTTTTATGGCAAAATACATCTACAACTTCATGAACTTTGGCAATTTTGGCATCCATATCCCTGCACATTGGGGGTTTCAAATAGGTCATTATAGTATACATATTTTTGTCATTTAAAAACAAATGACATGAGCTTTGTTTGCATGTTATACACTCGTGCTGATTGTATACATTTATTTTTGACACATAAGGTTCCACTTTTTTTTTGGGGTAAGGAAAGAGATTAGGGTGGCCACTGATGTTCGTGTTTTTAGTATAGTTTTTAAGTGTTTTTCTTGGTTGTTTAGCTTAGTACAGTTGAGTGTTAGTGTCTATTTTGTATGTTTTGGATAAGTTTGCATATTTTGTGAAAAATATGGAAGCTACTCCGTTTTTATGTTTTTCGTAGGTTTTTGGAGCAAAATAGGAGCATTTAGAAGACTTTGAGATAGAGAGAAGATAGCGGAGCATGGTCAAGCTGAGGAAGGAATGAAGACGCTTGAAAGATCCGGGGAAAATCCAAAAGAGGCTATGAAAAAGTACAAAAGATCAAGCAAAAACATGCTCGATACCGACCCTGTGGGTTCAATATCGAGAGGTCTGTAGCAAGACGAAAACGGATGAATTCAGCAAAGAACCTACCGACCCTGACAGGGTCAATACTGAGGGTCCCTTGTGTCGGTAGGCGCACCGACTTCGAGATTTTTTATGTTTTTGTTCCGTAATCTTTTTAGTTTAGGAAGTTCTATCTTTATGGAAACTTTATAGATAGTTTTTCTAGTATAAATACCTTGTTTTAAACTAGTTTTAGGGAGTTAGTCGGTTGGAGAGAATAGAGGAGAGACGTTAAACTAGAAACACGCACTTCTGTTTGGTTGTTTTAAGCTTTCCAGTTTGTTTTGGATTTTACTTGGAGAATAAGTTAGTGTTCTACAGACAAGTTTCGAGTTTTTAACTCAAGTAAGCTTTCTTTTAAATCGTATGATGTTTTCTTTCACTCTTTTTGTTTGTTTCTTTTCAATCATGTGTCAATAGTTCCCTTTTCTAGGATCGATATTGAAAACCCGACATGATTTTGCATGATTTATGTGTGATAGATGATTGAATGCGTTTTTATATTTTATCTACTCAATTTGTGTTTATGCTTTGACGAAAGTCAAAGTAATTCGAGTTTATTGCTTAATCGAAAGAGAAAGTTATAACCTTGAATGTTGATATCGTTTGATAACGAAAGTTATAAACTTTGGATAAAAAATAAGTACAAAGTTAATTAATTCATGAAAGTCAATTGATTTGCTTGCTTTGATCAACGAAAGTTGATAGCTTTATGTTCAAGGCATGTTACTTATAATTCAAACTATCTTACTTGTATGATTAAGTCGTGGTAAACCCTTGTCCTAGATCTTTTTCTCATTCGAAACACTTCGTTTTACTCTCTGTTTGCATCGGTACCGAGGATGATAGGTCGGTACCAAACCTGTGTGTTTTCGTGTTGGTTTGCTTTGTTTGAGTATGAAATCAACATCGATACCGACCCTCACAAGGTCGGTACTGACAAGTTTGAATCGTTGTCTTGTTGATTCTTTTCTATTTTGTTTTAGTTTCGTGTTTTTCTGCTTTCTAGAATAGTAATCAAACATACTTCACTTGATGTGGATGATCCTAACCTCCCTATACAAAGCGGGCTCTTGACTACAAATTTATTTGTTGTCGGGAAACTCTACCAACAAATTGGTGCCGTTGCCGGAGAAACCACAGTGCTTGTTTGATTACTTGTGGGTTTGGGAATAGTCCGACCCTGTTTTTGTTTCTAATTTGTTTAGTTTTGTTTGTTTTCTCAGCTTCTGCAAGAAGGAAGAGTTCGACTTGCATTGGATCAATCTAATTATTATTCTGAGCCTGAACGTGTCCTTTATCACAAGAGACGAGAAAACCGTACGATGGCCGCTACACCCAAGAAGATGGCCGAGCAAATGAACGCCCTCTGTAGGCAGATGGAGGCACTACAAGCTGATCGAGACGCTCCTGCCGCTGAACGTGAACGAGTAAATAATACTCGTTTACAAGAGCAATTGAACGCTATCCCGAGGGACCGGAACTGAGGCTGCCAGAATCCGAAATAGTGCTTCCCGAGATAGAGAAGGCCTTTGAGATTAAATCCAAGTTTATATCCTTAATAAAAAGGGCTCAGTTTGAAGGGAAACCAACTGAGTGTCCTATGGAGCATATTCGTAATTTTATTGATTTATGTGACACCATTGCTGCTGATGGTGTTTCCTTAGAATATGTCCAACTTAATGCTTTTAAATGGTCTCTTGCAGGTAAGGCTCTAGGCTGGCAAGAAAGCATACCTCCTAGATCAGTAAGGACATGGAGAGCCTTGCATGACTTGTTCATGACTAAGTTCTTCCCTCCTGCCAAGACTACGGAGTTAAGGAAGCGTATTACTTCTTATCACCAACTGCCTAATGAGACATTTGTGGAGAGATGGTAGCGATTCAAGGAGATGCTGAGGCAATGCCCCACCCATGGTCAACTGCAATACGTTCTACAAGAGATATTCTTGTAGGGTATAAACGCTGAGACAAAGAACCGCATTAACTTGCATACTGCTTCGGTTTTATAGAGATGGAGCCTGATGAGGCATGGGCATTACTGGACAAATTGACCAATTATAATGCCATGTATGGGACCTAGCAACCACCCCAGCCTAAAAAACGTCTCTACGATCCAAACAAAGAAGACATTGATCCCGAAGTTAAAAAAGAATTCTTAAAAGATGAGATCAACCGTCTGAAAAAACAGGTAAGTTTTCTAAAAACCTCTCAAAAATGTCTTGAATGTGGCTCTCATGCCTATACTACTTCTGCTTGCACTAACATTGAGCAGGGAAGAGCCGCTGAGACATATGCTGAAATGAATTATATGAGAGGACAATACAGAAATCCTCCTGCTAATTATGACAGGCCGAACAATTATCTGACTTGGGGAAATTCCAATCAGAATCAAAACTATACAACCCCTCCAATAGATAGACGACCCGCACCCTATAGACCTCCAGGTTTTCAAGAGCCACCTTCATGTGTCCAGGGTTTACAAGAGGGCATTAGTGGAGTCCAAGCAAACCTTAACAATTAGATGAAACGATGGGGAGAGTTCGAGAGTTGGAAAAAGATCGTTGACTCACAACTGGGTAACCTTGCTACACAAGTCATTATTGAGGAAGATACTCCGACCAAGCTCGATAATGAACCAAAAGGGATCGATACCGAGCCTAAAACCCTATGGACTATCTTTACGGGTCGTTACCGACTCCAATCCATGTAAGTCTTCTACACCGAGCCACTCCCTTAGTCCCAGGCTCGGTACTGACCCCACTAGGGTCGGTACCGAACCTTCTACAACACCACTCGACCCTTTTTCCGATTCGGTAGCGCCCCTTCTCGAGCCCACTTTGGTTCTGAGATCGGTGAAGACTCTTCCCTTCCCTCCTAAGAAGTCTAAGGACTCAACAGAAGGAAAGTTTAGGAATTTCGTTAAGATTCTTTAGGGCTTAAATATTTCCATACCATTCGCTGAGGCCCTAAGCGAAATTCCGGCTTACACAAAATTCTTGAAGGATATTCCTAGCAAGAAAAGATCTATGTCGGAGCTGACGAACGAGGTTCGATTTTTGGAACTCCCGGAGAAGCTAGGCGACCCAGGAAAGTTTTCAATCACCATCGAAATAGGACCTCACTGATTCAAAGCCTTATGTGTGACTTAGGCGCCAGTGCAAGTCTTCTGCCATTATCAATTTGGTCCAAAGCCAACATGGGACCACTAGAGCCCATAAGCATGCGGTTATACATGGCGGACGGATCTTGTGTCAAGCCTACAAGGGTTGTTGATGACTTTCCAGTAGAAGTGGGCAAATTCTTTGTTCCAAATGATTTCATTGTTATGGAAATGCCCGAAGACCCGGTGGTGCCTATCATTCTAGGTAGACCATTCCTCGCCACAATTGGAGCCATAATTTATGTTAGGAGGGGACTCCTAACTTTCGAAATTAGGGATGAGGTGGTGGAATTCTGTTTTAACCCCACCATGAAAGAGACCAACGAAGCCGAGGTTAAAATGCTCTACACCCACAATGACTACTTTGAATGTCGGGACCCAATCGAGATGTTGTTGGCGTTCGATGCATTCTCAGGATGAAGATGGGTTGAGAAAGATCCTGCAGTCTCAATATCAAGCATGTCTACCTCGGTACCGAGTCTCCTGGAAGGAAAAATCGACTCGATACCGACCCCCTTTGGGTCGATACCGAGCCTACTGATAGAGGATGAAGAGCTTTTGGCGTTTAATTATCTTGACCAAGTCTTGAAAACAGAGCTTGAAGAACCCATTCTTATTCCGACTGAGCCTACCCCAATGCTCAAGACCCTTCTAGACTCCCGCAGGTATGGATTTCTTGGTCCTAACTCTACCTTCTCTATCATCATCAATGCAAAATACCTTTTTTGCTTCCTTTTATTGATCAAGTCTTAGAACGCTTAGCCCAACATGATTATTTTTGTTATCTAGATGGCTATAGGGGTTTTTGGAAAATTCTCATTCATCCTGATGATCAAGAGAAAACAACCTTTAAATTTCCCTATGGGACCTTTGCATACAGGAGAATGCCATTTGGGCTTTGCAATGCCCTTGCAACTTTTCAAAGATGCATGATGGCTATCTTTTCTGACATAATAGAGGACACCGTAGAGGTCTTTATGGATGATTTTTCTGTCTTTGGTTCTTCATTTGATGCTTGTCTTGCTAATCTTACTTGTGTGCTTAAAAGATGTGAAGAAACCAATCTTGTGCTTAATTGAGAAAAATGTCATTTCATGGTTCAAGAAGTGATTGTACTAGAACACCTCTTCTAAAAAAGAGGGATAGAGGTAGACAAAGCTAAAATTGAGCTTATTGAAAAACTACCCCCCCTTCTTCAGTCAAAGACATTTGGAGTTTTTTAAGACATGTTGGCTTCTATAGACGTTTTATTCAAGACTTTTCTAAGATAGCTAAACCATTGACTAACGTACTAATGAAAGATGTAGTGTTTGAGCAGTCTCTAGAATGTCTTGAAGCTTTTCACAGGTTAAGAGAGGCCCTCATTTCCGCTCCTATCATACAATCTCCAGATTGGACCCTGCCCTTTGAGAGTATGTGTGACGCTAGCGATTATGCTGTTGGCGCAGTGCTAGGACAACAGAAGGATAAAAAGCTCCACACCATCTATTATGCAAGTAAGACGCTTGATGAGGCGTAGAGTAAGTATACCACAATGGAGAAGGAATTCCTCGCTGTGGTATTTGCTTTCGAAAAATTCCGTTCCTACCTTGTTGGTTCAAAAGTGATAGTTTATACTGACCATGAGGCCGTTAGATATCTAATTGGCTAAAAAGGATGCCAAACCTAGGCTACTTCATTGGATGCTTTTATACAAGAATTTGATCATGAGATCCGAGACAAGAAAGGAGCAGAAAACTTAGTGGCAGATCACTTATCTATGTTGCTAGTTGAACACATCACCAACTCCAACAATGTTGTACCAATCAACGACTCCAAACCGGACGAACACCTCATGTTGAACGAGGTCGAAAATTGAAAAAGGCTCGTTACTGACCCTAATTGGGTTTGTACTGACCCGTCCACGACGCTGGAAGACACTGAGCATACCGGTACCAAGCAAGAAACCATTGATACCGTGGATGGACAGCTCAACCCTAATTGTGTTTTTAGTATAGTTTTTTAGTGTTTTTCTTGGTTGTTTAGCTTAGTATAGTTGATTTTTAGTTTCTGCTTTGTATGTTTTCGGATAAATTTGCATATTTTGTTAAAAGTGTGGAAGCTTATCCGTTTTTGTGTTTTCCGTAGGTTTTTGGAGCAAAATGGGAACATTCTGAAGACTTTGAGATAGAGAGAAGATAGCGGAGCATGGGCAAAATAAGGAAGGAATGAATATGCTTGAAAGATCCCGGGAAAATGCAAAAGAGGCTATGAAAAAGTACAAAAGATCAAGCAAAAACAAGCTCGATACCGACCCTATGGGTTCGGTACCAAGGTCTACAGCAAGACGAAATAGGAAGAATTCAGCAAAGAACCTACCGACCCTGACAAGGTCGATACCGAGGGTCCCCTGTGTCGGTAAGCGCATCGACTTCGAGATTTTTTATATTTTTATTCCGTAATCTTTTTAGTTTAGGAAGTTCTATCTTTATGGAAACTTTAGAGATAGTTTGTCTAGTATAAATACCTTGTTTTAACCTAGTTTTAGGGAGTTAGTCAGTTGGAGAGAATAGAGGAGATACGTGAATTTGAAAACGCTCACTTCTCTTTGGTTGTGTTGAGCTTTCTAGTTTGTTTTGGATTTTACTTGGAGAAGAAGTTTGTGAACCTAAAGACAAGTTTCGAGTTTTTAATTCAAGTGAGATTTCGAGTTTTTAAGCTTTCTTGGTTGTTTTAAGCTTTCTAGTTTCTTTTGGAATTTATTTTTGATCCAAAGTTTTTAATTCCGTAATCTTTCACTCTTTTTGTTTGTTTCTTTTCAATCATGTGTAAGTAGTTCCCTTTTCTAGGATCGCGGTTGAAAACCCGACATGATTGTGCATGATTGATGTGTGATGAATGATTGAATGCCTTTTTATCTACTTGTTTTTCGTTTATGCTTTGAGGAAAGTGAAAGTAATTCGAGTTTATTGCTTAATCGAAAGAGAAAATTATAACCTTGAATGTTGATATCGTTTGATAACGAAAGTTACGAACTTTGGATAAAAAAATAAGTAGAGAGTAAATTAATTCATGAAAGTCAATTGATTTGGTTGCTTTAATCAACAAAAGTTTATAGCTTTATGTTCAAGGCATGTTACTTATAATTCACACTATCTTAATTGCATGATTATGTCGTGGTAAACCCTTGTCCTAGATCTTTCTCTCATTCGAAACACTTCGCTTTTCTCTCTGTTTGCATCGGTACTGAGGTTGATAGGTCAATACTGAACCTGTGTGTTTCCATGTTGGATTGCTTTGTTTGAGTCTGAAATTAGCATCGCTACCGACCTTGACAAGGTCGGTACTGACGTGTCTAAATCGTTGATTCTTTTTTGTTTTGTTTTAGTTTCATGTTTTTCTGCTTTCTAGAATAGTAATCAAACATACTTCGCTTCCCATGGATGATCCTGACCTCCCTAAACACAATATGGTCTTGACTACAAATTTATTTGTTGTTGGAAAACCTTCCCAATAGCCACTAACTGGATAGTGGTCGCTCTAGAGCATCTTGACGGATGAGGGTAAGCAAATCCAAGTCAACTTCAAGGGGAATAGAGGTGACATGTCTAAAGGATCCAAGGATGAAGTCTGCCACATAATTGCACTCACAGAAGACATGGGAAATACTCCAATCTTGGAAATGGGCAAGCAAGTAGTGGATGTCCGAATGCAACAACTCAGTCTCCCACGGGCAGCACCAGTCACCAAGAACGGCCTTGACCAGCTGCAAATTATCGCCTTCAATCTGGATGCTGGGAATGCCATGTCTGATGGCCTCAAGAAGTCACTGGCGTAAGGCGATGGTCTCGGAGATCAAAACAGATTGTTGACCAATTAGTCCTCCATGAAAATGGATGAACCCGAAAGAAGCCACACCATCCGCACACACTCCACCAACAAAATTCAACTTAATATAATTCCTCTTGGGTTTTTCCCACTTAGCAAGCATTCTCCCTGCTCCAGCTCTCGTCCTCTAAGTGCGGGAGCTGGGGGAATTAGAAGCACTTGCAATTTTCCATTCTTTAACCTGGTTTCGAGTAAACTCGATAAGGTTATAGGCTCCACCAGGCACTTGCAATAATTCCTCTTGGGTTTATTCAAGTTTGTTATGTTGTTGCTGTCAAAGACTTTCTTATTTCTTAAAAGCCATAGGCTCCACCAGGTACTAGTGAGGAGTTCCATTTCCTCTTTTGTTGTCATTTTCCTAATTTCCTCTAGGACTTGGTGTGGTTTTTTATCATCCGGGGATACTTGGTCGACAATCCAATGTAGTTTTGGGCTTACGAAATTAAGGGTCTCCCTAGTAAGGGGGGAAAATAGTAAGATGTGGTTTATGTCTTCAACTTGGTTGTTACACGCTTCACAAACTTGTGGTACCGGGATATGGTTGGCAACAAGCCTTGTTTTTGTTGGTAGGCCGTTTCGTGCCACTTTCCAAAGGAAATTCTTCATTTGGGGGGGTGGGGTGTTGAGCTTGTTAATCCATTATAGGTTAATTTGGGTTCACCTTTGAATTGGTGGAGCCATTCCATGGTAGAGTGGGTAGAGTACCAACCATTTTACTTGGTTGCCAGTATAATCTATCCGGGATTTTATTAATGGGATTTATAATTTTGGAAAAAATTTCGAGGTCATCGTGATTAACGACCTCACTCATATTTTTAATGTTCCATGAATTGTCCTCACGAAGGTATGCATCAACATTTTTCTTCCTATTGATGAGGGTTTCAACCTCAATTTTTGGGTTAAGAGGACCATTGCCGATCCAGTTATTTTTCCAAAATCGAATGGTTTTCCCGTCTCCCACTTGCCAGACGAGCCCCTTCATGAACAAGTCTCTTAGGCCTAGTAGTTTGGCCCACTGCCATGATGTGTTCTGTTTTTTCTTGTAGTTCAAGATACTTTCTATTTTGAGGTATTTTTGATAGGATCGTCCTTGGTTGATTCACGCTGCGAGAGAATGACTCCAAGAAAACAAGCAACAACTCCCAATGGAACGAGCACAATACGGTGGAGATTGAAATGGGTCGGTAACGAGACGCGTCAGGTCGGTACCGAGGGAGTCTCGAGGGGAATTTGTATGAAGAAGTTGGATGGTTTTGATGGATGATTGAAAGAGATATGGACTCTCAATGTCGGATATGACTTATCGGCGTTGAGAGAACTAGGGAACTTGGATACGACACACCAAGCGTGGATGACGGAATCTTGATAGATTGATATAACTCACAATCAAATCAAGATTATGACCTTCAAAGAGATGTGTTTTTTCTTCAGCAAAAAGAGAGTTTTTTCATCCAATTCAAAGGTAAAAAACACAACAAACATGAGGAGGCCTTTTAAACATCCTAGGGCCGGCCTCATTACTAAAGCAAACAATACTCGAAATAAAAGTGTCTTAACTCCACTAATTAAAGATGTTTATCCAATACAAGAGCAACTCTTGAAATTCCCGGAAAGGGTCATTAACGAGGACTACAGATCGGTACTGAGGAGGCTGAAGAAGAAGGGCTGAACATGGCTTGGTAACGAGGACCGACAGATCGGTACCAAACTCCTAAGGGTCGGTATTGAGGATCCATGGCTCGGTAACGAGGGCATGTTGGAATTGACGGTGAAGTTCCCTCGCCATTGAACGAGTAATACGCATCGTTGGCTCCTCTTGCACTTGCTTCTCATCCTTGATGTTCTCCTCGGCGTCCAGGCTTGATTCGGTGAGATCTTGATGGGAAGGATTCACATCAATTTTTCTGTCACTATTTTGACCCAAGGATTGTCTGGTTTTGTTAAGATTTTCCATAGTAGTTTCATTTGGAGTGCTTGGTTCATTTCTTCGCCTTAACGATTCGCACCCCTCCATGAGCGGGTGGACGATAAATGGAATTCCAAGTTATAAGTGGTTTGTAGTTATTTTCCTTGTTTGAAAACAAATTCTTGTTAATTTGGTATAGTTCTTTCAAAGGTGCATGAGGTAGAAAAAACGATTGCATAGTATAGCTTGGTTGTGCTGAGAGGTTTGCTTTGATTAGGATTGTACGACCCTCCTGAGAGAGAGTGTTTGCTTTCCATTTTGATAATCAGGATCTGGTTCGCAAAACCAGGGGTTTAAAGGTGTTTTGTGTTACTCTCCCATTTATAATCAGGCATCCCAGTTATTTATCCAAAGCAACAGTTTTCGCAATTTGGAGAATTTGTTTTTTTTTTGTTCCTTTGGTGACCTGGAAGGGGGAATTGTGAAAATTGACTTTCTGGCCGGAGATCTGGTAATAGTCATCGACAATTTCTTTAATACATTTGCAAGCTTAGCCATTTGCTTTATCAAAGATGATGATATCATCTACGAAGGCCAAGAATGGGATTTTTGTTCCATTTCTTGAGATTTGGATCCCGATGCCACTTTTTGGGTTGGTGTTCATTAGGTGGAGTTGTCTTGCCAGAATTTCGGCGGCAATAAAAAATAATTATGGTGAAATGGGATCTCCCTGCTTGAGAACCCGTTGGGGGTAGAATTGTGTTGTTGCTCCGTTGTTGACTGAGACAGAGTAGGAGACGGTTTCAGCACATTCTCGGATCCAACCCAAGAATTTATCGTGAAATCCATATTTGATAAGGATATTAGCCAGGAATTCCCAACTGATGCGATCATAAGATTTTTCCATGTCAAGTTTGATTGCGATCCACCCCTCCCGCCCACGTTTGTTGCAGAAGGAGTGGAAGATCTCATGTGCGACGAGTGTGTTATCGTGGATACTTCGGTTTTGGACGAACGCCCCTTGCATTGGGTGGATGAGTATGTTCAAGACGTTTTTAAGGCGGTTTTTTAGAATCTTTGAGATTACATTAAAGATAGTGTTGCATAGGCTAATTGGCCTATAGTGGTTGGTTGAATTGGGGTTTTGGGCAGTAGGGTTATAAATGTGTGGTTAATTTATTTTAAGATTTTTCATGTATGAAAAAAGCTTTTAACAACTTTAATAACGTTAGAGCCAACAATGTGCCAATATTTTTTAATAAAAACTTGCCGGCATGCCGTCCGGGCAGCGGGATTTGTCATCCTCGATATCGAACATTCTCACTTGCAACGTAGATAATTTTTATTAAATATAGATTTTATTTATTTCCTTTTTTAGGTCTATTTTTCCATTGACGTACATTGTACAACCATAAGGAATTCAATCACGGGCATATCTTCACTCCCTCAGATCAATTGAACAACCCTAGGAAGGAATTAAAATTTGTAAAATACTGTAAATTAGGGACAATAACCAGAGAGAAGGAATTCAATCAACGACATATCTTCATTCAATCACTTGCTATAAGGAATTAAATAACCGGTATATCTTCACCCCCTTAGATTCAACAACCCTGTGGTCAAGTATTTATTAGGATTCCTAAAAAATACTTCACCACTAGCTTCCAAAAGAAAGTAACAATAACCAAAGAGAATCAGGACGTAACGCCGGACACGGGAGAAAGAATTTGATTCTTCAACAACCGGCATCTCTCCTCTGTCTTATCAAATTCTACAAATTTTAATTCGAATAGAGCCAAATTCCAATTCTAATTGCTCCAAAATAATTTAGATTTCATTCATACAAAAAGTAGGAAACTTTACTACTCACCAATACTCTACAAATTGCATATGTCATGCATTAAAGACAGAGCCAAATTATTCTAATTGGTAATCACAACATCGAAGTGGTCTTCACCGCAGGCATATCTTCTCTTTCCCGAGTCCGTCATTCTTCCCCGGTCTGTCGTTCCGTCTTGACTCTCTCTCCAAGTTCGAATTCAAAGTGGTCAGATTCAAGTTCTTCCCCAGTCCGTCGTTCCGTCCTGACTCTTTCCCGATTCTGTCATTCGTTCCGGACTCTTTCTCCGTGTGCATGATTTCTCCCGAGTTAGGATTGCCGAGTCCGTCGCTCCATCTTAACTCTCTCCTCGCAAATTCCAAATCTAGCATATATGAAATTCTGGATCAGAGGAAATTGCAACGAACAAAATAAAATAAAGGAGAAAAAAATAGATGAATACATAAAAAATAATAAATTTTTTATGTTTATAGGGTTTTTGTATAAAAATAAAAATAAAAAGGAATATCAACATTTATTTCCCATCTTAAGTACAATTATAAGGGTAGAGATACACACGTTTTGCCAAATAAGCAATTTGTTTTTAAATGAACAAAATATGTATAGTATAATGACATATTTGAAACCTCAAAGTACATGGATATGAATGCCAAAATTATCAAAGTTCATGGAATTGTAGATGTATTTCTCCGTTGTTTTATTAAAACATTATTCTGAAAAATACATACTAGTTTTTTTTCTAATGAATACCTCAACTATATTAAGAAGTTACCAAATCCTTTGACAAAACGCTATAAAAGTCACCAGGAAAATAAAAACTGTTGGGCCTCTCTAGAATCCAGCCCAAAACAGGCATTGCAAGCCCAAAACCCTTGGCACAGGTAGTTTGATAGAAGAGGTGGCCGATGAAGCAGTCAAAGCGAGGCTAAAATCTCAGATCCCTTGATCACCACTCAACGGCTACCTCATTGACGATGGGAGCGAGATCTTCGGGATTTTCCAGGCGTTTCAGCCAATGGTCAGAATGGAGAAGGAAGTTATAAATAAGGATGAAGCAAGGATAGAGAGGGAAGATGCTCAAATACTCATACCCGAAGTCACTCACAAGAACTCAGGCCTTTTCTGTCTATTCATTCAATTTCATTCAAACATTCGCTTGTGTTGACATAAGATCCATTCGCGATCTCAATCATAATACAAATCTTATCATCACCGTGCTATTATTTCCTTGTCTTTTATCTTATTTTGCTACTTGTTTGTAGCTCATAACGTGTTACGGATATTGTTTGGTTAGGATTTCCCGCATCATAGCAGGTAACGCGTTAGTGCGATTATCCTGCCCAAAACAATTGGCGCCCACAGTGGGGCCCTAGCCAAAAAGAAGTCACGCTAAGAGCATGTGCAACCAAGAGGATATACAATCCTCTCTCATTTTTCTCTCTCCTTCTCTCCTTTTGACACATCATTTTCTCTATCATCTACATCACTTTTCACTTTTTCTTTCCTCCTTCTCTTCCACTTTCTCTATTTCCCCCAACAACAAAGGGTATCCCCTTTTACTTCCTCTATCCTACTTTAACATATATATTTATTACATATTTTATATCATTCAATATTTTTACAAAGTTAGTTAATTAAATAAATTAATAATAAAATGTATTTACTTAAATAATTTGGATGATATTGAGTGTTTGGATGATTTTAAAAGTTTGAGTTGTTTGAATTATTGTGATGATCCATGCAATGGAGTAGGATTAGGCCCCTTAACTAATTTGGTCAAATTAATAAAATCATAAATGACTAATGATAATGTAAACGAATTACTAATGAGAGAAAAAATTAATTAACATTAACATAACTTCAAGAAACATTGTAAACTACGAAAAGATAAATTAAAAATAAAATCAAGCATAAATAATTTCAATATTTTCCATAATTTGAATTATTTTGATGTATGGTACTAAGAAAGGTGGGGGAGGGGGAGAAGATGATAATTTGTGTGAACTACGGGAAATTTGGACTTATTTTGTAGACAAAATTTTTTTATAGACTTTGGTTAAATTTCTCTAAGAAAATAATGTCACATTTATCAATTTTTTAGTTATAAAATTATCAATTATCAATTGAAGTGAAACAAATGATAGTGGTTGAATGTTGAATTGGACACATGTCAACATGTGAATGGATCTTGAATCCTCTTTGGCACAAGGGCCAATGCATGAAATCCTCTACAGAAGGAGGATTTCAAGCAATCCTCTTTCAAAGAGGATCCTCTTTCACATTTAACAATGAGGAGCTTCTCTATGAGGAAAGAGAGTGCAAAGAGGAGCTACATTCCTCTCCATTGCACATGCTCTAAAGGAGCTATAGATTCTATCAATAAGATGGAAGGAATTCAAACTACTTACAACCATGTAGGAGATCCCGAAAATCACGATATCAATGAGGAAACAAATAATCAAGGTGCTGGAAACATTGGCGGAATTGGGAACAAAGACGGAGCTGGGAATGTGGATGGAGTTGAGCAAGGTTTCGGGAACACCAATGACAATCCGGGCACTTCTGAAGAACGAGGAGTAGGGCGAGGCAATCCCGATGTCGTCATGGAGCTCTACGCAACAATGATCGCCCTCCAAAAGGACCTGGAAAGCCAAAAAAGAGGCCAATGCTAAATTTACCGAGGTATATGAGAAGCAAATTGAAACTTTGACTAATGAGCGTAATTTGCTTCGATCTCAGGTACAATCGGATCCAACTCGACCTTGCGGAACTAATATTGTAGAAGGAGTTTCCATACGATTAGACATGGATGACCCAAGCCTCGTATTACCTGATGTCGTCAGACCAGTAACTGGGTATCAGGTAAATGGTAATTCCCTAAGAGCGGTTCGGGAAGATACTAAGGTTTCCCAATTACGAGAATGTCTTAGAGCCCTGGAGGATCGAATCACTCAGGTCCCAAGGGCACCTCAACCGATAACAATGGAAAGAAGGGATGGCTACATAGACTCTCCCTTCGTGCCTGCTATCGCAAGAGTTGACATTTCCCGAAAGTATCACGTCCTTGACGTACCCAAGTACGAATGGGTAACGGATCCTGATTAACACATAGCCGCATTCAAGCAGGCAATGAACATTAGTACAGTCCCTTTTGACATGAAGGAGATTGTTATGTGTCGTTGGTTCGGGAACACGTTATCCGGACCCGCACTCAATTGGCATTCGCACTTACCTCTTGGAAGTATTTCATCTTTTGCTGAGTTGATTGACAAGTTCAGGATAAGATTTGCAATTAGCCGACACGCTAAGAAACGATCAAGCGTGATGAGAGGATCTTGATGTTGTAAGCGTTGCAAGGCAATCCGAGGAAGACCCGAGCAATCTTGATGGAGGAACTTCTATTCTGGATTAACGAGGGCAGATCTCCCTTTTCAGGACTCGAAATTGGGTCATTCCAAATCCTAGAGTTATACCTACGAGTCTTCTTTAATACCTCCAAATTTGAGATCAAAATCGTATGTGGATCGAAAGTTATGACAGTTGGACTGAGGTGTCACAGAATCCACCGAGAAGAGATTTCGACTTGTGTTGATGGTGTTTTTGAAGGGGATTAAGGATCCGAGTTTGATGAAGGAGGAGAAGGTCATGTTGAGGATTAAAAGTGATGGGAAAGTTGATGGTGATGGTGAATTGAGGATTGGATAGGGACAAGCAAAAGTCAAGGATATGACTCACCTTGAATCTAACTTGAACTAGGAGGCTCGAGCTAGAATGTGACTCACCTAGATCAAATCTCAGGGCTTGGATCGATATGACTCACGATGTACAAGATCTAAACTGAAAATTGAAAGAAAAAACAAAGGAAAAATGTACTTAAGAGGAGACAAAAGATTGGGATGTGTTCATCAATTCTTGTCTACTAGAAAACTAGAGCTCTAGTGGCTTATAAAAAAAGACCTAAGGGCAAAACTAACATTTGCCGTAGGAAAAGTTTAACAAATAACAAAATAGACCCAAAATCTCCAAATGTCATAAAACACTCGCACAATCCAAGAAATGAACCACACAAGTCATAGCCTTCTAACCAGACACTCACGCATCACTATTTCACGATGTGATGGCCTTAGAATAGTCACATCAAAGCGACTTATACCGCATGGTCCAAAAAACAGGCAAATCTTTGAAGACCTTCCTCAACCGCTATAACGAGGAATTAGTGACAATTGAAGGATGTGATGCCGCTACAGCCGTGGAAGCATTCCGAAGGGGCATATCGGTTTGTAATCCTGAGTTGTATCGTGAGTTAAAGTACCCTTGTTCAAATTTTGATGAAGTACATGTAAAGGCTTTAGCACATGTGTGATTGGACGAAGACGATCTCTTTGTCGAAAAGGCAATCAGCCCCCATCGTCCAGAACCGGAGACAAGGAAGATGAGAACCTAGAGACGCTCCATACTCCACTGCACCCCCTGCCAAAACAACCGTCAATACCACATTTGCTAGACAAGGTGAAAGATATGAAAGTCCCAGACTGCCTCCCAGACTTTCACATTACAACTTCTGTGTGGATGCAACGGAGGTAGTTCGAACTCTCAATAGCATGGGGGATGCTATCAAATGGCCTCAAAAGAGTAATGTACCTTCGCATCAGAAAGACAAGTATAGATGATGTGATTTCCACTTTGATCATGGTCACCGGACGGACGAATGTATCGGGTTGCGAAAGGAGGTGAGCAAATTATTGCGCAGGGGGTATCTCAAGGATTTAATATCAGAGAAAGTGAAGGAGCAGCTAGAGCGCAACAAAGGAAAAGCTAGCCCTCCTCCACCTCCGAAGCACACTGGAGTAATTAACGTCATCACCGGGGGATCAGAAATTTGTGGCATAACATACTCTGCGGAAAAAAGAATCGCCAAGGATACTAGAAGAGAATGCCCTAGAGTTCCTTCGCGAACAAGTCTCACCGTGATGCCAATTACTTTCGATGATGTCGAAGAAAAGGAAGTTCACCATGATTGTCTAATAATTTCTTTAACGATAGCTAATTTCCTTGTTAAAAGAATATTAATTGATAACGAAAGTTCTACTAACTTGCTCATGTTGGATGCCTTGTACTGCTTAGGTCTTGGGATGGATGACATTGTCAAAAAATCTACGACTTTGGTAGGTTTCAGTGGCGAATCACGCAACATGTTGGGAGAAATATCCTTACCGACCGTCGCAGGAGGAATGAACTACCAGGTAAAATTTCAAGTACTTGATTGCGCTTAACCCTTCAATGTCATTTTGGGCAGGACATGGATCCACGGGATGAGAGAAATCCCCTCCACTTACCATCAATGAGTGAACTTTCTGACGCCGTGGGGAGTTCAAGAAATCAAGGGAGAACAAAAATTAGCAAGGGAATGCTACTCCGTGATGATGAAAGCAACGACTTCCAAGAACTTACAACTTGAAACAGGGAAGAAGTCGTCAGATTAGCAATTAAAGGACTGTAGAACAACCACTTACTACGTGAAGCCGGAGACGCTAGAGCTTGAAGAAGTAGCTCTTGATCCACTAGAACCGTCAAAGAAAATTAAAATAGGAGCAGACTTGGAGCCAACTTTACATACACAATTGGAGGAGTTTCTACGGTCCTACAGTGATTGTTTTGCATGGTCAAACAAGGATATGGTGGGCATCGATCCTAATGTGATCACAGATGCCCTTAATGTCAACAAGAAGGTGCCACTAGTAAAGTAGAAAAGGCGTAAGTTTGCACCTAAACGGAATCAGGTAATCAGATGAGGTAAAAAAATTGCTTGATTCTGGAAAAATTAGAGAGGTAAAATATCTTGATTGGCTTGAGAACGTGGTAGTCGTAAAAAAGAAAAACAACAAATGGCGTGTTTGCGTGGATTTTACCGATCTAAACAAAGCATGCCCTAAAGATTCGTTCCCTTTGCCTCATATCAATGAAATGGTGGATGCAACAACGGGGCATTGGCTCTTAACTTTCATGGATGCGTTTAGTGGATACCATCAGATAATTATGCATCCCGACGATCAAGAAAAAACCGCATTCTTAACCAATCAAGGAACTTACTGTTACAAAGTTATGCCCTTCGGGTTAAACAACGCAGGTGCTACTTATCAGAGATTGGTTAATAAGATGTTTCAGGAAAAACTATGGGATACAATGTAGGTGTACATTGACGACATGCTAGTCAAATCGTTGAAGGCGGAGGATCACATTACCCATTTGAGAGACGCGTTACAGATCCTGCGGAGCTATAAAATGAAATTGAATCTAACCAAATGTTATTTCGGAGTAACATTAGGGAAATTCCTCGGATACATAGTGACGAAAAGGGGAATCGAGGGGAGTCCAGACTAGATCAAGGCCATAATGGATCTACAATCACCGAGATGCGTCAAAGACGTCCAGAAATTAACATGGCGAGTAGCAGCACTAAACCGGTTCATATCTCGATCCTCGGACAGAAACAAGTTGTTCTACGACGTCTTGAAGAAGAACAAGTCATTTGAGTGGACGGAAGCACATGAAGAAGCCTTCAAAGAGTTGAAAAATTATCTATCTAACTCGTAGGTGCTTTCCAAACCCAAGTTAGATGAGAAGTTATATGTGTACTTGGCCGTGACCAAGGTAGCAGTAAGCGCTGTCTTAATCAGAGAAGAGAATGGAGACCAGTTGCCCATTTACTACGTAAGTAAAACCTTGCTTGATGCGGAAACCAGGTATTCACCTATGGAGAAACTTGTATTATCTTTGGTAATGGCTTCAATAAAATTACGCCCTTATTTTGAAAGTCATTCTATCATCGTGAGGACTAACTATCCAATGAAGGGTAATATGTCAAAGCAAGAATTATCAAGTCGGTTAACAAGATGGTTGATCCACTTAAATGGTTACGACATCACTTACGAGCCTGGAACAGTGATGAAGTCTCAAGCCTTGGCGGATTTTGTGGTCGACTTCACTCCTACCACTTTGGAACAAGAGGGTCAAGATGTGTTACATGTAACAGGTAGCGGTAAGTGGTTGATGCATACTGACGGAGCGTTAAATCAAGTTGGCATAGGACTGGGGGTAGTCCTGAAGTCACCACAGGGGGGTAGGATAGCCCAGGTTGTTCGATGTATGTTCAAATCCACTAACAATGAAGCAGAATATGAGGCGCTTATAGCAGGGTTACTCGTTGCTAAAGACTTGAATGTGCAGGAAATTGAGTTAATTTGTGATTCGTTACTTATTGTAAATCAAGTTACGAACTCATATGTTGCCAGGGATTCAAAGATGAAGGCATACTTAGAGAAAGTTCAAGAGATCATTAAACATTTCAAACATTTTGAGATAAAGCAAGTTCCTCGAGATACTAACACGCAAGCAGACGCCTTAGCCAACCTCGGATCCGCAATCGACCTAAGAGAGTACGACAAGATACCTTTCGTGTACCTTGATGCGCCATCCATAATCAAAGAAGCAAATATGTTTGAGATTCGAGATCCTAATAAAGACGATTCGTGGGTCACTCCTTACTTAAAGTGGTTACGAGATGGAGTCTTACCAGATGACAAGGAAGAAGCCCGACGACTTAAGGTAAAAGCTTCCACTTTCGCTATTAAGAATAACATTCTGTTCAAGTGGATGTCGTCAGGAATATATGCCAGGTGCATAAAGGAGGAAGAGGTACAGAAGGTGTTACAAGACATACACGATGGAGAATACGGAAATCATACAGGGGTCGCAACTTGGCAAGGAAGGCGAGCATGATGAGTTATTACTGGCCCACCATGAACAAAGACACATTAGAGTTCGCCCGCAAGTGTGACGTGTGCCAGCGTCATGGACCTATACCACATCAATCTTCAGAGTTGTTACATCCCATAACTTCCCCTTGGCCATTATTGAAGTGGGGAATGGACATCGTCGGAAAGCTCCCTCCAACATCAGGACAATGCGTCTACATCCTGGCAATGACTGACTACTTCTCTAAATGGATTGAAGCCGAAGCTTTCAAAGAAGTCAAGGACACTCAGGTCATTTCTTTCATAAAGAAAAATATCTTGAGTAGGTTCGGAATACCATCCATCATAGTGTGCGACAACGGATCCCAATTCATCAGTGACAAATCTACCTAAATTGGTGATGTCGATACCACGTTATCCTCAGGCCAATGGTCAAGCAGAAGCAAGCAACAAAGTAATCATGAATAATTTGAAGAAGCGACTCAATGAGACAAAGGGGAGATGGGCAGATGAGTTACCCCTTATCTTGTGGTCAGATAGAACGCCTCCTAAGACAGCTACAAGCCATGCGCCCTTCTCCTTGGTCTATGGATGTGAAGCCGTGTTACTAGTAGAAGTAACTTTGCCCACAGTTCGATATGGACTTACTACCGAGGAGTCAAATCTACCTAACTTGTTACACCATTTGGATACGGTGGACGAGTTACGAGACGAGGCATCAGTTCGCATGGCGACATATAGACAAGGGGTAGCTCGGAGTTACAACAAGCGTGTTAATACAAAGACGTTCCAAGTGGGAGATTAGGTATTGAGGAAAGTCTTTCAAAGTCGCAATAAGGTATACATCATTTGATGGGAAGACGGTCCCTAGAAGCTGGAACGCAACGAATTTGATGCTATATTACTTTTAGAATATGCAAAGTCGCAATAAGGTATACATCACATACTTTTCTCTTTTACATTACATTGCTACATCTTCATACACACATGAAACAACAACGGTTTCGTAAAAACTAACAAGGGACGCCTTGTGACATTACAAGCCAAAACATAGGCCCTCACCTTATGATCAGGCAACGCTGTGCACACAACGACTAGTCAAAAAATGCAAGAGATGAGAACGCGTAACACAAACTCTAGAGCAAAGGAGAGTTTCACAAAGTGCTTGTAACTTGATACATAACATTATCACAAGTGTTTACATTTTGACAAATACATCATTTTCTCTCTCTCATCAACTTACACAAAAAGAGCTATTACAACGAGAAATCTATCAATAAACTACAACCAAACTTTTTACAACGCCTTGATCTTCGTTCTTCAATAACAGATCCAAAAAACATAACGAGTACAAACCCATCATTAATAGCATAAATCCTTGAAAAACCAGTAAGGGGTAGAAATTGTCCATACAAAGGCCTTAAAACGAGCGACCACACAAAATAAAGTGTTTAAAACCCCAACACACTGGGGGTAGAGAAATGTTCAGAGATTAAAGAGTAAGAGAAAGCAAGGGGAAGTCATTCTTTGGAAATTCCTTCGGCGGACTTCTGGTTCTCTATCTCTACTTGAGCCACTTCTTTGGCAACTTGAGAAATTTCATCGACAAGGGAAGACTTCTTGGACGCGTTAGCCTCATCAGGAAACAGGTTCTCGAACTGCTCCCTATCCCTTGCAACGTCCCAGGAAGAATGCTTTCCTGCGGCAAACTCCTCTATTGTTTCAAAGTGGGCTCTAAGCAACCAATAATCAGTTGTGTCCTCAACCTCTTGAGCAAGAGCGGCGCTCTTCTTAGACACCGCGTTGAACTTGTCATCAGATGTTCGTGTTTTTGGTATAGTTTTTAGTGTGTTTTCTTAGTTTGTTAGGTTTAGTTTTAGTAGTTTTAGAGTTAGTTTTGTGTGTTTTTGGATAAGTTTGCATATTTTGTGAAAAGTATGGAAGCTACTCCATTTTGTGTCTTTTTGTAGGTTTTTAGCAAGGAAACAGTGCTTTCTGGAGCTGATTGGAGTGCTATGGTGGAGGACGGAAGAATACGAGGATAAAGGAGTCGAAGTCCAGATTTTTGGAGTTGAAGTGTTGAAGAAAGCCAAATCCAGGCTCGTTGACGAGGTTGTGAAGGGTCGTTAACGAGGCTTAGAGATAGAGTTTAATGAGAGTTCGTTGTGATGGTTACCGACCCTGTGCGGAAATTTATTCCGCGTCGGTAGGGTTTTTTAATGAGTTGTAGGGTTATTATATCTTATATTTTAGGTCTTGTTATCTTTCTAGGTTTTATTTCAATATTTTTAGAGTTAGTTTCTATCTTTTAGGAAAGTTTTTATCTTCTAGTTTTTTTTTATTAGAGAGCTTTATTAGTATAAATATCCTTCTTTTCTAGCAAAAGGAGGGGGTGTTCGATTAGTAGACGGATTTGGAAGATCCGAGAGAGAGAGTCGAGTCGGAAGAGGACGAACCGAGGTGGAACGAGAGTAAAGCTAAGGTCCTTAATCGTGTTTTCCAATTCGGTGTTCTTGTTGTTTTCGGTTTCTTCTGAAGTCTGTAAGACGATATTTTCTTAGTAATTTGAAGTAGTTTTGTTTTCAATGTTTTCTCTTATTGAAGTTGTTTGCTTTATAGTTATGAGTAGTGAGTAGTTTTCCTATCTAGGGTCGGGGTTAAACCCGGCATAGTTATGCATGGTTTTATGAGTAAGATGATGTGTTGAATGCCTTCTATCTATTTTTAGATTGCTTGTTGTGTTTATGCCTAGATGAGAGTCAAGGTAATTTGATTTCTTAACTTGATTGAAAGAGAAAGTTATAGACTTGAAAGGTTGATATTGTTCGATTGCGAAAGTTTCGAGCTTTGGATCCAAAACAAGTGATTGAGTGAATTAGTTTATGGGAGTAGATTGATTTGCTTGCTAATCAACCAAAGTTGATGAATTTATCTATTTGAAGGCATGATCTTTATCTTCTTATGAGTTTATATGCATGGCTATGTTGTGGCAACCGTAGTCCTAGATTTTTGTTCTTATTTGAATTTTCTTCAGTTATATTCGTTAGTGAGTTTGTTGCCTCGGTACCGAACCTGTTCTTAGGTCGTTAGTGTGTGTTTTAGTAGTTTATCCAGGTTTTTTAACGACCCTGACAAAGTCGTTAACGAGGTTGGTCGTGAGTGTGTTGTGTTGTTTTGCTTTGTTTTATTTTTCTTATTAGTTTGATATATAAACAACCGTGCTTCCCGTGGAACGATCATGACTCCCCTATACTCAGCGGGGTCTTGACTATAAATTTATTTGTTGTCAAAGAAACCCTATCAACATCTTCCCACTCTTTGGATTGCCAGCAGCTTTTTCAAGGGCACCTTGCAGATCAACAACCTTTTTCTCCACGATCTTCTTCTCCTGCCCTAGGATGATTGTCCTTCCCTTCTCAAGCTACGTACTGATCTTGCTTTGGTTCAGTTAACCAGGGTAATCCTTGAAAGCGTCGAAAGCCGACAGAGCAAGTTGAAAACCCTAGAAAACGAATAACAAAATATCATAAATCAAGATGCACTGAAGTAATACAAATTTGAAAACAGAGTTGCTAAACAAGATACCTGCCACTGAGCTGCTAGTATTTCGCCAAAGAATTCAGACATGGTAGACCGGTGTCCTGAATCACGAAGACAATCCACTTGAAGGGGCATCAGAGACTTTAGGCACTTCTTTGCATCCATGTCCAGAGGCATCATGGTGCTAGGAAGGTCGGTCATGCGAGAGGATGTGCTCTTCTTCGATGGAGAAGCATTGGGAGCATCACCTGCAGTTTTTGGAGGAAGGGCCACCACCAAAGAAGTGTCTGCGGTAGAGGTTGTCTCCGCTTTCCTTTTCTTCCTGGCCTCAACTCTTTCCAAAGTAGATAATGTGGCAGTAGATCTGGTAGTCCTTGAACCTGGCAACACGCAAGTAACAAGGCTAATAAACAACAAAGGCGTCAAAACAAGGAGTAAAGTAAAAAGAAAAAGAAAACTTACTCGACATCTCGGAATCCTCGGGGTCTGTGAAGCACGCTCTTACTAGTTTGGGGTAGGATCTATCTTCCAGCGAAAGGGCCTCGATGTGAGAAATGACTTGGAACGATATGTTGCGAGGTTGAGGGGTGGGAAGACTCTCTGCATAAAAGAAACAGTCGGCGGTTAAATTTGAGTAAGGTGTAACGGTTAAAAAGAGAAACACTACTTGATGGACGCCATCGAGTTTTCAAAAAAGACGTGTCAACTCCCAAAGAAGACAACTTTACGAAGAAGAACTTATCAGCCCAACCCCGTCGGACTTCGATATGTTAAAAATCAGATCAGACTTGTTTATAAGGGTTTTCAAGGTCAAACGACCAGGGCCACCTTTGGAAAGGCGATAGTTGAGGAAAAAGTCAGCAGCTTTGAAAGGAAGGCCATGGGAGGAGCATAGGAGATCAACAGACAATAGAAGCCTCCAGACTTGAGGAAGGAGTTGCCCAGGGGACACATTGAGAGTGGTCAGGAAGTCAATGACTAGTGGGGAGGAAGGGAAACAATGGCCGATACAAAAAGGGTACTCGTACAAGCATACCCAGTCATCGGCGTAGAAATCGGCATGGATGCCGGAAGGGGTAGAGAATATTTCTGCATGTGGAGGGAAACCCGCAGAGAAGGCAAAGATGTGGGGATCTTCTAGAAGAGGTGAGGGAAGGAGGAATGGCGGTTTCAAGGCAGTAGAGAGAAGATTTTGGGGAAGAGCTAGAAGACGCCATAACTAAGAAAAGGGAGAAATTGAAAGATGAAGAGGAAGAAGACGTACCTGGACACCAGTAAGCGCAGTTGAAGACCGAGAGATCATCATGACTGCTATAAAAAAGGATTGATTAGACGTGTCTTTACTCGCTACAACTTGATACGAAATCAAAAACCCTAGAAAAGTGGTGGAGGGAATTTTCCCGGGTTTTTGAGGGGGTATTGTTGGGCCTCTCCAGAATCCAGCCCAAAAGAGGCTTTGCAAGCCCAAAACCCTTGACCCAGGTAGTTTGTTAGAAGAGGTGGCCGATGAAGAGTCAAAGCGAGGCTAAAATCTCGGATCCCTTGATCACCACTCAACGGCTACCTCATTAACGACGGGAGCGAGATCTTCGAGATTTGCCAGGCGTTTCAGCCAACTGTCAGAATGGAGAAGGAAGTTATAAATAAGGATGAAGCAAGGATAGAGAGGGAAGACGCTCAAATACTCATACCCGAAGTCACTCACAAGAACTCAGGCCTTTTCTATCTATTCATTCAATTTCATTCAAACATTCGCTTGTGTTGACATAAGATCCATTCGCGATCTCAATCATAATACAAATCTTATCTTCACCGTGCTATTATTCCCTTGTCTTTTATCTTGTTTTACTACTTGTTTGTAGCTCATAACGTGTTACGGATATTGTTTGGTTAGGATTTCCCGCATCATAGCAGGTAACGCGTTAGTGCGATTATCCTGCCCAAAACAAAAACCACGTACAAGATTGAAAAAAGGGAGATGATAGAAGGCACCAACAAAGCCAATAAGTTGTTTCAACATATGCATAAGTTAAGCCTTGTTATGAACGGATATAAGAGAGTTAGGTATGCGTAAGCGTTGTTCGACTTCTAGCAATAATAAAGATACAGATAATTCTTGATAAACATTAATGTGGAACGGAAAATCTTGCGAAAGTCAAACAAATTTGATCCGCCGGAAAAAAAAGGTGAGAACTGGCTGCGAAGATATAATGCGTGCTGAATATCTAATATTCACACACTAATGGATGCGTCCAATTGACGTACATATATATTAACTCTACTTATATTATATTCTTAAATGTTGACTACTATGATGAACCCGGCCGCCGAAACCTTTTGGTCGGAATGCCCGACAGATTTTTTGGTCTGGATGAACTAGTTGGATTAGCTGAACAAAATTATCAAGTAAAATGCACACATGTAAAACAATGAGGGTCTAACCCTGCGAAAGTCAATACCTTGACTTAAACCTACAAAACAATAGATAAAGAGGGTGTAATCTACTAATCCACCTTAAATGCCTAAGTTAGTAAGGGTATCAATTGCACTGTGTGTTTTTCCAAGTAAAGCTTACCGTATTTATGGAGAAACACATTCTCCTTCTCTCTAGGATCGGTCACCCCCTCCTGCATGACTCACATTTCGAAATTATATTCATTCATAGATAGAATATTTTTCTTTTAAAGTAATAGCCAAACAAGATAATAATTCTAAGGCACCAAAGATAGCATAATAAATACATGCTAAACTTCTATCTTTAAATAAAAAAGCTCTTGTTGACATGAGTAGTACCTCAATTTTATATAAAGAGACAAATACAATGCATATAATAATAATAATAATAATAATAATAATAATAATAATAATAATAATAATAATAATAATAATAATAAATCAAATACACGAATTTATACACACCATTGGCATTTGAATCATATTATTATTATTCGTAATACAATATGTTCAAATCCTCTAGGCTTTAGTCGCGAGTGCACATATAGATTAGGGTGCCCAATTTGTATATTTGTATATTCTTATATACTTATATCTGTACTTCTATACAAGTTGTGATGTAAAAGGATTGATCAAGGTCTCGGTGCAAGGTTGACACGACTCGGCTAAACCCAGCGGCTTTGGGCTGAATTTCGTGTTGGATTCCCATTGGCGTTTTTCCCTACTTAGGGCTCAGATTTGAGTAATTCCAACTCAAGGTGTTAGATCTAGAAGTCTTCTTTGATCCCTAAAAATTTGAAATTCATACAGTGACCAGATCGGATGATGTGCGGATTCTTCCAAAACATTGCAAGAAGCACCCGTTAAAAAGGATTGATAGTTGATGGCTTTGCATCCAAGATGGGCGATTTTTGAGGGAGATATGGGATTTCCTTGGTGAAAGGACTTGAGGATGGATATGGATGTGGCTAGGGAAGAGGATATGACTCACTTTTTTCCTGAATACGAACTTGAAGAAGAATCTTGGATATGACTCACCAAGAGAATCTTCTTCGGGTTTGTGGGTCTATATTACGCACGATCCCGAGCATGATGATCTAGCATGATCTAAATCTCCTTTATTTGAAGAAAAATAAAAATTGGAGACTCAAAGAGAAATGTTTCTTTCATTCATTAAAATCTAAAAGTCAATATCTAGAATGAGTACCTTGCATGGCTTTGATACCACTTAATGATGATCGATGTAGGCGGTTAGGTGCAAGGATGACACTTCTCGATCCAGCGATTCTTTTTTGCCTTCACAAGGACAAATATCTAAACATCGGAATCGGATTTGAGTGATTCCAACTCGAGGGGTTATACCCACATGCCTTTTTGATGTCCTCAAAATTTGAGAGCCATATTATTTGCAGATTGAAAGTTATCTTGATTCTACTGAGGTGTCACGAAATCCATCGTGAAGTTATTTCAAAGGGAGTTGAATAAGATTGATGGATGTTCCTTTTAAATACAAGAAGATTGATGATGGAAGACGAAATGGAAAGGTTTTTTAGATGGACATGGTGAAGATAGATGGAGATATAATCGTGTTTGGAAAAGGATATGACTGACTCAAATTAAGCCTTCGGGTTTTGATTGATGTAACACACAAGCACGATTAACAAAATCAGTTGGATTCCATTGACAAAAGCTAGAAAAATGTGTCTAAGGAGGAGACAAGGAGTTTGGTTTTCTTTTTCAACTTGTCTAAACAAAAAAGGACGCCACCTAGGCCTTTAAACAAGACAAGGGAAAATTGACATTAAGAAAACACAAAGAAAATTCTACCAACCATCCCAAGGTTTCCAAATGTTATTAAAATGCCCTTACAAACCAATCAATCCGCCATACAATTTGTGGCTTTCTAATATGAAAGGCACACTCCACCTGCTCACGATGTGACAATGTTAGCATAGTCACATCAAGTTGCATGGGAATTTTCTTTGGTACCACACCTTGATTTGATCAAGGTAAAAGACGAATTTATTATGCAAGACACAACCCTAATGCAAAAAACGAATCCTATTAATAAAATGCTTAAATGTTCCTAGAAAATGCTAAAAATGACTTAGAAAAAATTGCAAACTCTAAGCGCCTCATCAAAACAATGTGGGAAAAGGAGTATCCTGCCTAACATGTAATCCTAGAAGCAAGTCCTTGAATATGAGCTTCGGTGCACTGCTTACAACCCTCGGTTGAGCCTTCGCTACTCATTGTCAGTCATAAATCCTACACACAAGCAGTACTAGCTGCCTCGTTTCATAAGCATAACAAGATTCTAGCTGATTAGCCCACACTTGAACTATGGTTCCCCCTTTCCCTGTACTAGATCATTTAATAGAGGGTAGATGGCACCACCTCCATGGCATGAATCCAAGGTCTTCCCAAAATTAGGTTGTATGGAAATGGGAATCCAAGATCCACCACAATGAACTTGACCTCTATTTCCATTCTTCCCAAATTTACAATAGCCTAAAGTACCCTAATGGAAAAATAGGATGCCCTCCAAGGCACGTGAGTTGCATCGAAATTGAAACTATGTCCTCTTGCGTCTTTCCTAAGAGCTTGAACACTTCGTAATACATAATGTCCACTGAACTCCAGAGTCCACCAAAGCTCTCTTCACCTTGAAAGTAGCGACATCAACTTTTAGAACCAAGGGCTCATTGTGGGTAACTTGAACAGTAGCAAGGTCCCCCATTCTAAACACAATACCCTTACTCCAATCGACTTGGAGGCTTCCTGACTAGACGTCCTATACTTTTATCACTTCTAGATCATGACAAGCCTTGCGACGCTTGCCCCTTATCTCCGAATCATTCTTTTAAAAGATAGTACCCATTACTTGCACAATCTCAATTTTCTCTTGCCTCATCCTTTGTGATGCGACCTTTCATAGGCTCGGACCCGATCCTAGCCAACCCGAGACTCCCTAGGCCATGACGATGTAAGGCCCAATCCTTTAGAAGCGCTATCCCATGCCAACCCGAGGACTTCCCAAGAGGTTACCCATCCTGGTACTACTCTCGCCCCTGCAAGCTTAACTTTTGGGTTCTTTGTCCTCACTCGAACCTAGAAAAGGAAGAGCTTTTGTTGACATGATTAGCACCTCAATTCCTTATAAACCACCAGGGTGTTACAATCTCCCCCACTTAAACACTTGACGTCCTCGTCAAGGCCCAAGCACCCCCTCTAGGTCGAGTGACCGCCCACCGGGCCAAGCCAACTCGTAACCTAGATTCATCTCTGATACCATTTGTAAGGCCCAATCCTTTAGAAGCGCTACCCCATGCCAACCCAAGGACTTCTCAAGAGGTCACCCATCCTGGTACTACTCTCGAGTCTCGCCCCTTCATGCTTAACTTTTGGGTTCTTTGTCTTCAACTGAACCTAAAAAAGGAAGAGCTCTTGTTGACATGGGTAGTACTTCAGTTCCTTATAAACCATCGAGGTTTTACAGACGACCCCCTTGACGTAAGGACTTAGTCATTTATGATGTATTTACTATAAGTACATTATTTCCCATTCTAGCATTTCCATTTCTGTCTTTACTATTTTGGGCGTGTATTCTCTTATGCTTAAGAAATTGTCGCATTAAGCTAGAATAAGGCCCATTAGGCCATTAGGGTTTTAGATTGCATCTTTCTAGTCTATTTAAGCTCATGCTTGTAATCAGTTTTAATCACGTCAATGATAATAGCCAATTTATAGTAGAGTTGAGAGAGTCCTCCTAGCCTTGGCCCGATGTCATCCTTCTCCTTCAATCCCCTTTCTCTCTTGTTCATCCATCCCTTTGGTTGGACACCTCTATTCTCTAGCCTCGCTCCACCCTTTTCCATTCGAACATTAGAGGCCCACAAGACCATCTTGTTGGTCTCATATTCATCCGGTTACTTCCTTTCGGAGAATATTCGGGCATCTCAAGCCTAGATTGGCCCTCTAGCAATCCGAGCCCGAGTAGGGTCACATCACCATGCCTAGGGAGTCTCTTGTTGGCCGAGATTGGATTTGAGTGTAGGCATAGTCATTGCACTTTGGCTTCTATCATCCTCCTTTGCAGGGGCTACTTTACCTTGTTCTTTAATGAAATCTTGCAAGTTCCCCCATTTTGTCCAACTGTTCATGGTACTACTTTTAGGGCTCAAAATTCTTAGTCCTACGTCCATAGGGCCTATGATAAGAGTACTATTTGTGCCCTCCACCTTCTTCTTACTTGGGATTCGATCCTCTTCATCCACCTAAATAAAGGTTCATTCTTTATACGAGGGAAGATACGAAAATTAGGCAATTTTAAGACTGTCTAGATTGCCAAAGTGTATCACTACCCGCCACTTGAGGACATCCACCCCTCGTCGTGTGCTACCTTGATACTCACCTTTCATGGAGAAGTCATCGCTGCGGTGCCACACTCGTGGCTTGGCCTCCTCCTCCCGTTTAGTGTATTGCCTACACACTCTTGCAATTCAGCCATGCTAACATGTATCTTGAGCGTTAAGTTTTCTCTCAATCAACTATTGTATGGCAAGGCTCTCTTAAAGCCCGCTACCACTATCTTCTCATGACAATCATCAATTTTCGGCCTAATTACTCGTTAATAAGGGTTTTCCATCCCAAATAGTCTATACTTCATTCTTCTAAATCCATCACCTTAACGATAGGACATCCAGATCTTGTTAGGTTCTTTAATAATTCTGCCAAGGTTGTTAACGCATCTGCAACGTTATTTTATTCCATGGGTCTTTGTTTTAATTCAAAGTGATTGAATTTTACCAACTTATACTTGGCCTTAACAAAGTAATCTAGCATTCAAGGCAACTTAGCCCCGTACTGCCCCAACACTTGATTCACTATGGTTTACGAGTCTGACTAGACGAGTAGATTGGTAGCTCCTAGATTTGCTACCATTTTCAAACCCAAAATCATTGCTTCATACTTTGCCTCATTTTTTGTGGTCTCAAACCTTAGATGGATGACGAGCTGTAGGACTTTGCCAGTAGGGGAGGTCAGGATGATTCACGCTCCTAATCCTTGGCTATTGCTGGCCCAATCTTACTTCCATGATCCACTTATGGCTCTCTTCGTTGGGGCATGTACCACAGTTAAGGCCGAGTTGTTTCTCTTATCCCAAGACTTTCCATTTAATTGTAGTTTGGGACAAGTACTCAATTTTTTTAATTCCCTACTTCCTTTTCTCACTTGGTGACTCTCCCTGAGAGGTTGGAGCTTGCAAGTAAAGCTTGTAGGGGATAAGAAGTAACAATTTGGATCGAATGCTCTTGGATGTATGGTTGAGTTTTCGCACTATTGTGACCAAGGAAAAAAGCAACTACTCCATAGTTGTGTTTCTCGTCTGGACATCCAATACGACCTTACTGGTGTAATATATCGGGTGTTTCCCTCCAAGCAATGCGAGATTCTATCTTGTTATTAAGATAGAATTCTTGCTCTACCGAAAATAATTACCATATTTAAATAGAGATAGACACAAATATATATTATTTTGGGTGTAATTATTTTATGATATTTAATATTATATCATATATAGATAATGTAATTAATTACAGGTAAATTATTCCCCAAGAAAGGATTTTAAACATACTCATGAATATTCTCTTGTAAAAGCAATATTTAAAGGGGTCTCTATGTCAATGATATGGATCTGACTTCTTTGCTACCAATTGTCTATAATGTTCCATGGTCTTCTAGAATCCTCTATAAAATTTTAACGACTTCTAGAACCTTCCAAAACCATCCCAATCTTCTAAAAACTTTCGTACCCTTCTAGATACTTCCATAATATTCTAGATCATTCTATCCATAAACTCAACCCATTAATTCAAATAGGAAAATATGAATTAATCTTTAATATTTCCTTCCTTAATTCATATTTTCAAATACCCGTAGAATCCAAATGTCTCTTATCTATCCACTTCCCGATGTTGACATCTCCACATAACTCATCATTTCAGAAAATAAACATTCTTCTCATTCTTATGCCTCCAGATGATGAAGCATCTCCCACTGAACACCTTGCACCACTCACATTATGAAGATCATGGTGTGTACCATCCAATCCTCACACTTCTAATACCTACTACCTTCAACTTCTCTCCATACTTTAACCAAAACTCTCCATCTCTTGTCAAGGTGACGAACAAGCTTGATCTCCGAACACACACATCGAGGCTACATCCATAACCCACTCGGTCTTGGCAACCTCTTCAGTCGTTGCCAAGTAAACAACATCCACACGAACAACACATACATGCCGTATTGGTATACTAGTCAACAACTCTCCTGCTCAAGAACCTCTCTCAACTTCTTTAGGTCCTTCCTCATCCACGGGTATCCCTTGACTTGTTTCCTCTCTCTCTCTCTCTCTCTCTCTCACCAATAGGTCTCGTACTAAACTTTGCCATAACAACCATACTCTGCCACGACGTGAAGTTAATATTCCCATCGAAGAGTGAGATCTCAAACACCCTTAACAAGTTAGTTGTCCTCACACCCACACAAGATCCTTCCACAAATGAGCTCTACCCATGAGCTTCACTAACACTTGTAACCTCTGCAACCTTAGCTCTAATACCACTGTTGGGAAATCAACCCACCTAGTAGGACTCTTATACAGCCACCGAAGCCAAAATGACACAAAGACACATTTTACAAAAGTGATTTTGTAATATATATATATAGTGGCTTTAAAAGATATTAAAACATGAGGGTAACTCGACACTCTTATATAATGGGACACCCACACATTGTAACTTACAGATGTGATAACACTAGCCACACTAACTCTCAATCGAGCTCTCTCCACATTTTAGCTCGATCTACCACTCTTACCCACACTTGATCACTCCCCTACTTGAGTGCAGATTCAAAATGTTACACGCAATTGCCTATTTATAGACATGTCACCCCTTTATATCACTAAGGAGAATTCTAGAGAATCCTAGACTAAGTTTCATCTAAACTTGTCTAGATCCTTCCCATCTAGATAACTCCTTACAAATCTAGAATAATCTAAGACATTCTAATTACAACTCTCTCCACATGTCTAGAGAGTTCTCTAACAACCTAGACTAATCTAGAAGCTTCCATAACATTCCATGCTCTTCTAAAATCTTCAATAAAGTTTTGACATCTTCTAGAAGCTTCCACAACCTTCTCAATTCTTCTAAAAACTTTTGTACCCTTCTAAATACTTCCATAATATTCTAGATCATTCTATCCCTAAACTCAACTCATTAATTGAAATATGAAAATATGAATTAATCTTTAACAGATACGAGGTCGTGTGAGAGGTCGAAAAACAGGATTTGTCGGAAGCTAGAAAACTGTTAAAATGATTGAAGCATACGCTCGAGAAGGTTCAAGGGATGAGGATCATAAGTGTAATTGAAGGGGTAACATTCACGGATTTAAATTGAAAATGTTTCAAGAAATGTTGGCTTTGATGGAATAAATCACGATAATTCCGAAATAGAACGCGACCTGCCTGAGCCGAACCCTAATAGAGGATCAACTTTGTACAAAGCAATGGTAGGGATACGATTGCTATCTGCCCGAGCAGCGAGGACGTCCCCGCAGTCACTTTGGCAAAATACAACGATCTAGTTGATGTGAAAACAAGAGGAGGCGACGTCGGAAGGACCATTATACCTCGACTAGTGCAGAACCACAAAGAAACAATGCCAGGAATCGAAACCAAAATAGTGAGGCCCACTATCAAAGAATGCCATATTACGATGAGTAAAGAATTCACATCATTCTACGGCTGCACCTTCACAGTAACAGAATGGATGTTGATGAAGAAGCATACGGTGGAGATCATCGGTACACTCATCAAAGGGGAATAGATTGAGTCCTCTCGCTTTGGAGACGATCTCCGCAATGTTTTTGTGCATAATAAAGGGATACGGAATCTCACGAGAGATAACAAATACAAAAGCCTATAATGGAGGCTCATTTAAAGAGATTGTGGAACAATCGAGGAGAAGCATTGCGTTCGGCTCAAGAGCCCAGAACTAAAATTGGCCAGGCTAACATCTACGTCGTTCGTATGATAAATTCAAAGACAAAAGTTGCCGCCAAATTTCTCGAGCAACATTTGAACTATATGATGGAACTCTGGTTTTCAAATGAAGCACTCATGTGTAAGATGTTTCCCATAAGCTTGGGAGCAAAGGCGATCAAATGGTTCAATAAACTCCCCAAAAATTCAATCCGCTCTTGGGAGCTGCTGTCACACATAATTGTTGACCGTTATGTCGCAAATAACTAAGAACCCACTTCTATAGACAATCTCTTTATTCGTCGGATGCAAGGGGGATAGTTTCAAAGCTTTTGCATCTTGATTCACGTAACTTCATGCTGAAATTGAAGGATGCAACGACAAGTCTGCAATCTCGGACTTCATACTGGCCCTTCAAGAGGATTGCAAGCTCAGCGAAAGTTTGATGCTAAGGACGCCAACAATAGTTTCCTTTGGCTCGCCTTTACGTGCAAAACTTGGCCCGATCCCATGCCATCGACACACTTTTGTCGCTACATCCTCACGCGCATGCGCACCCGTATCTACCACCGGCTCTAGTCTCGGCGTTCCTTCTATTGGACCTTAGTAAAGCTTACAAGACCGATCCTTGGTGATATCATGATTGTTCATCGGGCCATTCAACCCGACGTGGACACGATTTTTCCCTTCAGCGCTACTTTTGAGTTTTTTCGCGGGAATGGTCTCAGGAACGATCTTTCTCCTAGTGTTTTCTTTTTCCTTTTCTCGAAACGTAGTTTTCTCCATCCTGATGGCTTTGTACAACGTGATTTTCTTTCCTGTCACGAGCAAGCTCGGCACTAGCCTTAGCGGCTTGGTCTTGGATCTCCGACACTATGACAAGCCCCGGTGGCACATTGCGCTTGGATGGCGAAACGTAGTTTTCACCATCCTGATGCCAGATGAAGAACTGTACGCATTATAGCTGGCTTGACAAAAGGACAAAATGTCTCCCCACAATCAATACCGACCTCCTGAGGACGTCCATTAGCCACAAGACGAGCCTTGTAGCGGTCCAACGAACCGTCAACTCGCAACTTGTGGCGTAATAACCACATATTGTAACACCCCTATTTTGGAAAATTGGGTTTTACCGCCAATGACCTCGGATTTTACCATCCAAAGTCACCCTATGCTTTAAATAATTTAATGAGAATATAATTAAAGAAGAAATAACTAAAAGCGTTATTTTATTTATCTATAAGAACATTCGTCCATGACATTGAGAGTCGTTTTACAAATGATGTTGCAGCGGAAAATAAATCCCATATTAAAAAGAGTTCAAAAGACGAATTAAAAGTACAAGTATATTTTTCCCAAGACAACTCATATGATGATAATTTGCTTGGCCTAAAATGGAAGTGTTTGTGCACTCTCTTCTGAATGCTTTGCTCATTGAAAATTCCTTCCTTCAACATCGTCTTGCCTATCCTTGCATAACTCTTCTCGAATTTTCTAGCCTTTGTCTTCAAACTTCGGTGGGAACCTCCTAAAGTCGGCATTTGTCGCGAAGGGTGAGAAATACCAGGCAAAATGCGGAAATAGTGGAATTAGTCTAAGGAGACTAAGCAAGTGAGAATGGAAATTCTCAAGGGTAGTTTGGTAATTTTATTATTTCATCGACGGGATAAGTATAAGAGATGTACTTGAAAGGTATAAACTTTATGTGGGGCTTTAGGGACGGAAATTAGTTGATATCGAAGAGAGATAACTTGGATCCGAAAGGAAGAGCTACGAGATTGTAGAACTTCTTAGAATAGGATGTATGTTGGGAACATTATTAATTCATACATGTTTTGAAAACCTCTCGCTCCCTTGTCAGACCTCAACCAACCTCATCTTATTCCGTTCTCCAGATCGAGGAGGTGGCCCGAAGGCGATTAAGTACCAAACCCACCTTGACAAGCCAAAATAAGCTTTCAGATTGAAAAGATGATCGTTTCAAGAACCGAGGTCCGGGTGGTCTTCGAAGTTGTACTATTCCGACTCGGTTTTAGTTTCTATTAAATGTGCTTTGGCACTTATCTTATGTCGTGATAAACCTTTAGCATACGTTAATAATTTTTAAGAGTGTGGGGGCCATGAAAGGGCCCGGGTCCACTTAGCTAGGATGAACTCGTCCCTCCTCCGAGCAGGAGCAAACATAGATCATTATCCTTAAAGTTGCGGAAATTAGGCATGGTGCATTGCGACTTAGTAGGTTATATAGAGGTGTCGGGTTAATCATGCACCCCTTACTATTTAATCCATTCTGATCTCGAAAAGAGATCTTAAACAAGCAAGGTCACACAAACAAGACTAGCATAATAGTCCTATCGAATATTAATAATCGTAACAACGATAACAAGAAGGTCATCCTAGCTAAATTATTATTAGCAAACAAGTTGCACCCAACATCGAAAAATTTCACGGAAACGAAATATCGAGGCTACAAGGAAAAATTCCACTTGCCTTGATTTGCGTACGGTTTCTTTTCGAACGATTCGGAATTAGATGACCTAGACGGATTCGAATCTTCGACCTAATGACACGAGAGATAACGAGCGAATTTATATTAAATTCTTATCTCACTTAATAAACTATTATTTTCTCTTATTTTTCCTTTCACTAAGAGAAAATATATAAGCTAAATTATTTAAATAATAAATTAGGTGGAAGTTTAATAAAACAATAATCCTTGATTATTATTTTCAAATATATCTTTTTTAAAATAACTTTTATTAAAATACTTCTACCCATTTAAAGATGCATGCAAAAGTTGGAATAATCATAGAATTTCATCCTTTAACACATATTAGCAATCTTTATGTAATTTGGTTAAATAAATATTATTTCCAAACTTTTTTTATTATAAGTATAAGGTTATTTATAACATTTTCCAAAACTAATTATTAAAGTCTTAAATTGGCATGCAAGAATGATTTAAGTTAGATAAGGTCCTTTTTACCCACAGGCAAATACTTCTATTAAATCCTCAATCTTATTCTTATTAAATTATGTTATACAAAATTTCGTAATATATTATCTCAAAGATTATAATAGGATTAAAAGACATGCAAGTCCATCTTCTTTTTTTAATAGAACCTTATTTTAATAAATCCCCTTATCTTGTACTATTTCTTTTATTTTAGAATAAAGATATATCCACGTTAATATTATTTTTAAAACAGAAATTTCATGCTTAAAAGTCATCTATAATACTCTTGTAATTTAATTGAATTTATTTCATGTCTTGCCCTATTTATTTCCTTTTATAAATTCACATGCAATATTTATACAATTTATTTAAATATGTATTATATATATATGTATAAATTATTTTATAAAAAGATATTAATTAAAATATCAGTCGGAAAATTATACCGAGCAAAAATGAGAGCGGAAAGGGCACGGATTTCGAGATGGGTGACGTTGGGCCTTTCTTTATCCTTTTCCTTTGATAAAAATCAGATGGGTAAATTTATGGCTTTTGGGCCTAAAACTAGCCCAAAATTAGTCCAAAAATAACCCAAGGATTAGGCCCAACTTGCTCCTTCTTCCTCCTATGCTCCTTTAACGTAAGCAGAGAAAGGACGGACGACTGAAGGATAGCAAGGCAAGGCCGCGGGGGTGGTACTTCGGTGGCCTCCTGGGAGGGCAGGTGGCGCGCGCGAGTGGTGGCTGGCGGCAGGAGTTGTCTGGCGGTGGTGGGCAACCAAGGGATGAAGAAAATGATTTTTGTGGGATTTTTGAAGATAAAAATTAGAATTTGGGGACAATTTGAAATCTGAATTTTTACATGGAATTTGGACGAAGTTGAAGAGAAGGAAGAGAGGTAAATGTGTAATTTTTCCTCATGATCCTATCCCCTTTTATAGTTGAAGAAGGCTCTCGTGGAGGGTGTGATCCATGGGGATTGGTCATGGGTGTGTTTGTTTGATATGAGTTGGGAGAAAGTGATTGGGGAAGATGAGAGGTGGGAAGAGTGGCTCCTAGTGGCCATGGTAGAAGGTGGAAGCAAAGGGATTGAACGTACGTCAAATCAATTAGACAATTCAATTTGGGAACAAGAAGTAATAAGGAGATAAAAGGATTTAAAAATCTTTTATGGGCAGATAAGTCACCATAGCATAATGGGAAAGGGAGTGTGTAATTGTATGGAAAATGCAAGAGGTCATGGGTTCGAGTCCACCTCTTGCGTTTTTAGTTTTGTCCCATTCTTCTTATTTTTATTTAGAATTTAATTTAACTATGAATTTAATATTGAAATATGAATTACCCTTAATTAATTCAATTTTTATTTTCCATTATGATATGCTCTTATAAAATTATAATATTATACTATGAAAATCATAATAATGATTTAACTCTCTATTTTAGAGAAATAATTAAATGAATAAATAAAATAAAAAATTTTAACTGTTTCTTTTTATATAGAAATAGCGGTTATTATAATAGTACCCCCTTAAAAATTGTTTCGTCCCCGAAACTAGGAAAGACTTAGAGCGGTACAAGGATGAACACAGAAAGTGGCTACTAACACTCACAACTTGTGAGGAGACTACAAAAGATCTAGTACCCCCTTAAAGATTATTTCGTTCTGTAGTTAAGACATTTGTACATGTAGAAGAATTACTCATCTTTCTTAAGGAATTGTTGCATTAGTATTCCTTGGAGAGATTCTCACGTGTACACTTAGGTGGATTAAACGAATCCAAAGAAAATTATTATATTTTTTAATAAAAATCCTATTAGACTTGTCAACGAAGTCGATAGTTGGTCAAGCGGTCTTATCCATTAGTTTGGTTCATTTCTACGGAAATTCTGGCTTGTCATTCCCGGATATAAAGAGGTTAGGTTGCTTAAGGAATAAGCATATTAAATGAAACAAACACTTGAGTGTCTCAAGGAAACAAGTAAGTAAATGACTAATTCATTCTATACTTCAAGAACAGAGTCATTGCGGATGAATTCCATTAAGACGGATATTCAATAAACTTTTGAGATGGAATCGATGTTTGAATATGTAAGGGTCATGCCTTGGAAGAAGAATTTCGATTTTGAACTTCGAATGAAGTTATTATTAGGACAAGAAGCGACCCCTTGATACGCTACTTGGATGAGAACACTGGCCCGCAGATATCGCGAGGGCATGAGAGGTTCTCTTAGGGGCTCACAGATTTTGGACAAACTTGAGAAGCATACCCTCAAGCAAGGTTGAGCCTACATTGTACATGTTAGAAGATCTGGTTTTGATGGTTCCAATGGTCAGTGACACAAGAGTTGCATGGAGAGTCATCGACATCAAGTTCTTATGAAGAAGTCACTGACAAAGCATAACTGGCAAGAAACTATTGTTGAAAAGTTGTGTTTTGATGGTTCCAAGGAAGTCAGTGACAACGAGTTTGCAAGTCAAGTCGGCGACTTGGCAAAGTCACTGACAGGACTAGATGGCGACGAAAACTATTTATGGAAGGAACGCACAAATCATGTGCGATTGTTTGCAGGACAGCTGGGGCATTTATTTATGGAGAATATCATCACAAAAGAGTGCTAAAATCATAAGAGGATGATATGATTCCATTGAGATATTTTATATGTTTGTAAATGTTATATTAGGAAAGATCTTGTAAGATTGCGTGGAATGTTATTTCCTTAACCGAATAGGAAATAATATCACACGAATCTAGCTTAAATACTGCATTGTTTTAGTTTAGAAGCAAGGACTTTCGTGCATAATTGTATATCTTGAGAAAAAGAAAAGAGAGAGTTCTAGGTTGAAGAAGACTCGTGTGTGGGATTCGTATGAGTAGTGAAGAAGACATGTGGGTGAGACTCGAACAAGTGGTGAGTCTGAGTGTTCTTAGGTATAGCGTGAGGTTGAGAGTGTAGGTACAAAGGTAGAGCGTGGTTCAAGGTTGTGGGATTCAACTTGTACACGGGAGAGCTTTGTAACACTCAAGAAATCAATAGAGGAAGTCTAAGGACTCTTGAAATCTGAGCAAGTGAGAAGCTTGGAAGGGAGTGGTTTTTCTCTAAGTAAACTAGTTGGTTTACGAAGAGTTTCCACTATACATCGCTTGTCATTTACAGTTTTGTAATATCTCTCCTGTTTGAGTAATTATTCCGTTGCTTATTTCAAGGTCACTGACTTTGCCAAAGTCGGTGACTTCGACTGTTACTCAAAGTCGCCGACTTTGAAGGAGTCGCCGACTCGTTTAAGTATTAACGATCCAACAATTGGTATCAGAGCCAAGGCTCTAGATTGTGTTTTTAATACTTTTCTTACAAGAAAATGTCTTCAACCAACATTGTTGTCAGTGACTCTTTATGGAAGCCTGCAATCCTCAAAGATAGTAAGAACGACAAGGACATGAAGGAAGTGATTTGCTATAAATGTCAGACTAAAGGACATTTTGCTAAGCAATGTCCTAGAAGAAGAATTGGAGAAGCTGGCAAAGGAATGATGGCAACTTGGGATATGTCTGATAATGACGATGAGGTGTCGCCGACAAGAGGAGACTGTTGTATGGCCATTGAAGACAAGTCATCCCAAGAGGTAAATGAATCTGAACTCTCTGCTCTTCTTGCTAAAAAGTCTAGCAAACAGTTAGTTGCTATCATCGAAAAGCTTGGAACTCAGGTCACTGAGTTAAGAGAAAAAGTGGAAGAAAATGAAGAAACTATTTCCAACCTCTTCAATGATAATAAACTCTGGTCTAGCAAAGCTATCGAACTAGAAAAGATTTCTTCTCCTAAGTCAGTGACTTGTGAGTCTTGCTCAGACTCAAAGTCTCAGGTCGTTGACTTGCAAAAGCAAGTTGAGGATCTTGAAAAGCAAGTCACTAACTTAGAAGGACAAAGGCTTATGCTTAGGCTTGGTCATGCTAAGTTGTCTAGTGAGTTAGAAAATCTTAAAGTTCAGGATGAGACTAAAAGAAAGAAATGGTTGGATGAGTTTGTTGCTGAAAAGGCTCAAGGGGTCAGAAATGACTATAAAAAGAAGTTTGTGAAGGTGTTAGACAGATTTGGAATTGGCTTTGTTTGTGCACCCAATACTCAGGGTACCAAGGCTGCTCCCCTTGTGTATATAGGTAAAATCCCTATGTGTAGTGACAATGCAAGTTGTTCTACACATGTGGTGGCTAGGCCTGACAAAGGGAAGCAACAGTGGTATCCTGATCAAAAGGTGCATAACATATGGTAAAAACAAGTCCAAAACTCTGCTCCGTCACAAATTGATTTTCAATCTCGCATCAACAACAAACCCATCTATCCGGGCTATAGCAAGTATGTGGCCCTGAAGTCTCATAGAACATATTGGTACTGTGGCAAGGCTGGTCATTACCAATATGATTGTCACAAAAGGACATGGATGAGAAAAATTCCAAGTCACGGACTTTGGATGATAGTCGTGACAAACCTGTTGCCGCTGACTCTCCTCCAGGATCTGTTTATGCTAGTTGCAATAGGTGTTTTCCTAGAAATTACTTTGTTGCCAAACCCGGAGGAGTTAAATAACTCTGGGTTCGTAAGAACTAATTCTTTCAATGCAGCTTGAAGTGGGTGACAAGGAGCCCTAGTTTATTGATAGTGCGTGCTCAACTCATATGTCCGGGAACCCCAGGGATTTCGTCTCACTTCAAGAATACAAAGGAGGTAAGATTACCTTCGACAACAATAGTAAAGGTGGTATTTCAGGTATTGGTCAAGTAAAATTTTCTGAGAAACTGACTATAGATAATGTGTACTTGGTTGAAAATCTTGGTTTCAAGTTATTAAGTGTTTCTCAGATGTGTGCTAATGAAAAAATTCAAGTTGTTTTTGATAGATAAGGTTGTCAGGTTATAGAAAGTGACTCGAGGAAAATCCTTCTGAAAGGGGTGTATGAAAACAATATCTATAAAGTGGACCCCTGTTTCGAACCCGATGAAAAAGTATGTCTTAGAACAGTTACTGATGTCGCCGATCTTTGGCACAAAAGATTTGGTCATGCGAGCTTTCAATTCCTTGACAAACTTCATAGGCAAGAGCTGGTTAGAGGGTTACCTAAAATAGATCCAAGCAAGCATGAAGTTTGTGAAATATGTGTTAGAGGTACGAAGGTGAAGTCATCCTTCCAATCTAAGAAGGAGATAAGTACCACTAGACCCTTAGAGCTGTAATAACCATCTCTTTTAGGAGGGGTATTATTGTAATATTTTATTTCTTTACTTGATTTCAATAAAGGATAAGTTTATTTTCTTAAAAGCATAAGAAATATAAATAATAACTTATAATGGTTATTAGGTTATTTTAAACCTTACCCAAATAGTCTTGATTATAACAGGGTGCTATTTTGATGCTACTCTTTGTCATAAAAACAAAGAATAATATTATGATATTATTCTCCTAATTATATATGGGATAACATAATTTATTTTGTTTTCTCTTGTATAAGAAGAGCATGAAATAAGTATAACTTGTAGCAAAAATAATTCAATAAATATTTGTAAACAAGTAAAAATTGACGTAATAATTTATATAATCCAAATAATAAATTTAGGAAATAAGATAGGAAAGAATAATCATACTTTAAATAACATTATAGTTGAGGAAAGGGCGGAAATGGATGAAATTAGAAAAGTTGGAAACTTCTCGTAATTAACCTTAAAGTGTGGGTATCCGCGCGTAATTACGGATTTTTACACAGCAGATTGGGTTGTTGTGATTCGATCTTGTAAGGGCTGATTCGGACTCGTTTCTTAACCAAATTCAATTCTAAAAGAACCGGCATACTCTCCTAGTTGTTACCTACGAAAGCCCTCAACAAACTCGGTATAATTCTCAGAAAATCTTATCCAAATCTACGGTTAAAGATGAGAAGTTAGTAAAACGCGTTTCGGAGTAAAGATCTGATTTTTATCCGATTTGAAGATCGTTTTGGCCGAGATTTTTGTGGGAAACGAAGATATGAGATCCCCTAGTCCTCCCCTATAAATAGATACGAAGACCCATTACTTTTTCCCATCCAAAAACTCAATTGAAGCTACCCGAACTACCTAGCGAAAATAGAGCATCGGCTGCTCGGGAACCCCTATTCGCCGGTGTTTTCTGCCACCACCCGACCACCTCCGGCGCCTTAGGTGCCAACAGCAGAAAGCTGGTGTATGGTTCTCTCAACTGTCGCCGCTCCCCAGCCGTTCCGCCGTCCCAAGCCGTCCCAAAACCGCTGGTCGACCCTTTCTTCTCCCCTGTTTTCAGCTTTTATTTATTTCTTTATAATTTTTGTTTTTGTTTATTTTATGGGATTTAACTTCGATTTTAGTAAAAATAAATTACTCCTAATTGAAATTAACATTAATATGGGTTTTTAAGGCATTTTTACAGATTTATAAAAGTTATAAATAGTTTATAATATCAAAGTATGATTTTATAAGTGAAATAGTTCATGCTTATATAAAGGGTTGGAAATTATGATAAATATAGAAATAATATAATAATTATCTTATAAGTAATAAAAATCAGAATATTAGTCGTTTTCTCCTTTACATATTATTTTAATATTTTATAAACAATTAATGAGTTGTGTATAAATTATAGAAAATAATTTACAAGACTTATACTATTTGGGTAATATTTTTGTATAAATACATAGTTGTGCTTATGCATATATTATAAGTGTTTATATGAACTAATAGGTTGACATGAGATACATTATGACAACCTAAGATAGCTTACATTAATATTTGGAAGTTGTTAATGTAAAAGTTACAGGTTTATATGAATTTATAAACTTAAACAAACCTTAGGGAGGAAAGACCCAATTTTTATAAAGTAACACAAAATAAATAATAATTTATTTTGTTACTTTTATGATTAAAACAAGAAGGAGAACTCAATATTTGGATCTCAGTCCCGTTAAGTCAATTTGTTCTTTCGCTTTCGAATCAAGGCAAGTGGTGGTTCGCTTTCATACTTTGTCATGGATATTGTTATTCATGTTGCATGTTTGTTGGGAACGCTTGTTTGGATAAAAATGAATCTAGGTTGTTTAGAAATAATGACCTGTGTTATAAATTAAAATGGATCTAGGGTTTTATTATTGCTTAGAAATAATGACCCATGTGTAAGGTAGCTTAGTATTATATTGGTTGCGCTAGAACTTATACTTGCTTGTTATACTTGTGTATTGCATGATTCTCCTATGAGAGTCGTTATTGTGCTTCTAGTGTAGAATTAGGGGTGGGAGTTCTAAATTCATGAACACCTCTTTATAACAATTGCATTAGGATGGACCTAGACCCTAGTGTTGGTCATGACCATACCCTCTCAATCGTTTTGAGGGGTGTCGCACCTAGCTAGTGCTTCGTATCGGAACTTAGGAATCCGTTACTCTTTCTCTTTGGGACCTCAAACCCAAAATCTTCGGCATACTGCGTTGCCATCTTAATAGCTACCAACTTAAATGCAATTCTTTTCATTAATGTAAGATAAGTGCCAATTCACATAATAAATGAACACGGGTGGTGACTACAACTTCGAAAGCCACTCTTGCTCCCGGCTTTGAAAGGTCTATGTTCCAATCTGAATTCGGACAACACGCATTCGGTGAGGTTGGTCATAGGCTCGATTAGTTGACGGGAGTTTTTCGAAAACTTGTATGATTATTAAAGTTCCCATCTTTCTTCCTTATAGGAACCATATTCTTGTGGTGTCCTTATCTTTTCCGCATATTTCCTTTTCGTGGAACTATTTTGGTTAGCTATCATCGACCGACTTTCATTCGGAATTCGATGGTCTAATTAAAACAAGCCACAAGAACCTTCACATAAATTCCACTTGCTTAGTCTGTCACAAGACTAACCCCACTGCTTTATTTCTTTCACATAGCCGGCTAGTGTGCACCGTCCCAATACGACACATCAGGAAGTAGAGGAGTAGAGTTTCAAGACTGAAGAAGTTGAAGAATTATATTTAAGTTTTTGTTTAAAATAAAGGTTGAGATCCTTGGTTTGTGAGGACCGTCTTGAATATTTCCGCAACCATTAGTAGATTGTATTTCGTATTTCCGCAAGAACTTATTGTTTGAAAGTCACATTAATTTGATAAATGATTTATGAATTATTATTTGTATTTGAGTTGGTATACTATGAAAGCCTAGGGTGGCTTCGGAAAGTAAATTTCGAGGTCACTGGCGATAATATCTATGAGGGAAAAACGGAGGTGTTACAAGAGTTTATTCATATTGATTTATGTGGTCCCATGAGAGTCCAAAGTCTTGGAGGAAATAGCTATATTTTTTCATTGTTTATGACTTTTCACGGTATACTTGGACTTTTTTTTTCTTCTAAAGATCAGGTCTTTGAAGAATTTGAAGCATGGGTGAAGGTTGTTGAGAAAAAGCTAGGAGTTGTTCTTGTGTCCGTCAGGTCAGATCATGGAACGAAATTCGACAACTCTGAGTTTATGGTTTTCTGCAAGAAAAATGGCATAAGTCACAACTTCTCTGCGCCAAGAACTCCTCAACAAAATGGCGTGGTTGAGAGGAAGAATCGTGCCTTGGAGACCATGTCGCAGACCATGCTTATCTCAAGTGGTCTTCCAAGAAACTTTTGGGGTGAAGCCATTAATGCATCTTTCTATGTGATGAATCGAGCCATGCTTCGTCCACTTCTTGGAAAAACTCCTTATGAACTGCTTAGAGGAGTTAAGCCTAGTGTCGCCCACTTACGCACTTTTGGATGCAAGTGCTATGTTCACAATAATGGTAAGGATAGTCTGGGAAAATTCGATCCAAGGAGTGATGTTGGCACTTTTGTAGGTTACTCCCCTCATAGCAAAGCCTACAAAGTGTTCAAAAAGAGGACGAGGAAAATTGAAGAGAGTGTTCATGTAGTTAAGGGATATAATCAGCAGGAGGGCATTGACTATGATGAGACATTTGCTCCAGTGGCTCGTCTTGAGGCTCATTGCCTATTCTGCTCATCATGGGTTCAAACTACAGTAAATGGACGTCAAGATTGCCTTCTTGAATGGTTACTTAAGGGAAGAAGTGTATGTTTAACAAACTCCAGGTTATGGACGTCAAGATTGCCTACCCGGATCATGTCTACAAACTGGACAAAGCTCTTTATGGCTTGAAGCAAGCACCGCGTGCTTGGTATGATCGTTTTTCTCAGTTCTTGATTCAACATGGTTATGTTAGAGGTGAAGTAGACAAGACTCTTTTCTTGCTGAAGGAAAGAGGTCACACACTGGTTGTTCAGGTCTATGTCGATGACATCATCTTTGGTTCAACAAATGATAAGTTAGTGAAGAAGTTCGCTGACCTCATGTCTAGTGAGTTTGAAATGAGTATGGTCGGTGAACTCAAGTTCTTTTTAGGACTTCAAGTTGTGCAAAATGAGGATGGGACACGAGTTCATCAATAGAAGTATCTTAGAGAATGTGTTAAAAAGTTTGGTCTTGAAAACGCTAAACCGTTTGATACTCCCATGTTCCCGACTACCTCACTTGGAAAAGGTGACAAGGATCCAGAAGTCAATGCTACTATGTACAGGGGTATGATTGGATCATTGATCTGTCTCACTGCAAGCAGACCGAATATTGTGTTTGGAGTATGTCTATTCGCTAGATTTCAAGCTGATCCAAGAGAGTCCCACTTGAAAGCTGTTAAAAGAATCATTCGCTATCTTAAGGGGACTGACAATCTGTGTTTATGGTATCCAAGAGGATTTGATTTTGAACTTGTCGGCTACACAGATGTTGATTTTTCCGGAAACCGTGTTGATAGAAAAAGAACCTCGGGGATGCCTCAATTTCTTCGGTCTTGTCTTGTCTCATGGGGATCTAGAAAGCAAAATTTTGTTGCTCTATCAACGGTGGAAGCAGAGTACATTGCAGCTGCATCGTGTTTCTCACAGCTCTTATGGATCAAGCAACAAGTCAGTGACTACGGTGTGAAATGTGGGTCAGTGCCCATACTATGTGACAACACTAGTGCAATCAACATCTCAAAGAATCCAGTGCAACATTCAAAGACAAAACACATTGAGATAAGGCACCACCTTCTTCAAGATTGTGTAGAAAAAGGCATGGTCACTATGGAATTCTATAGAACAAGTGATCAAAGAGCAGACATCTTCACAAAGGCCTTGAATCGTGAACCCTTTGAACAACTCCGCGTGGAATTAGGTATGAACTCTCTTCAATGATCTATTTTCCTACATGAATTCCCTCGATGATTGACTAGAATTGATTGTTTTGCATATGTTTTGAAGTCATGCTTTTATGGATAAATCTTTGCATTCTTGATAGACATCATGTTTAGGAAACCCCATGCATTTGACTCGTCGATGACTTTTACTACATTCAGTATGTGTGCAACCTTTTTGAGCTCTTTGTTTTAGCCCAAAAGAATCAACCTGATGATCCTAACCCTCATTACAAGCCCAAATGATGGTTGATTCTAATATTTGTCCCTGACCTATCATGTTTTGAGAGTCTCTATGAGCCCGTTTTGAATTTCCTTATGCAACAGAGACTTATCATCACGATCGACAAATCCTCAATATAATGCTTTATAATTGGTTTGTTTTGGCACTCCCTGTGCAACCCCAACGCCAAGTAAGTTCTTTAAAGAGAAGGTCATGGATTGTGCAAATGTCATGGCAGATATGTTGAGATGAAAAAATAGGTTTGATGGTCGCCGACATGAGCAGGGTCAGCGACTGTCAAAATTGGCACGTGGATCACATCAGAATATTAAGAAGATCAGGTTGTTAGTATTTCGAAAGAAGTTTTCTGAGCGGAGCTTGATTTGATTGAAGTGATACTTTCCAATTAAGAGAGAACAAGTTCCTTTATTACCGTACCTCCATCCTCATGTAAAAGCTTCATGAACCTAAACACAAACCAAGAAACCCTAATTGTGTCACTTGAAACTGGAACGCTGCACCAAACGGCGCAACCGGAAAGCGTTTCCGGAATCGAGTGACACACCCAAAAAAGGGACGAGGAGAGTGCTAAGGAGGATTTAGAGAAGGAGTTGGTTAAAACTCAAAATTTGGAGGCAAAGGAGTTGAAAAATCTAAGAAGAAGGAAACAAGGGCTCTAGAACTGGAAGGAGACAAGACAGAAGGAGGTGATCAAAGAGTAACCAAGGAAAAATAAGAAGTCGATGACTTGCGAAAAGTCGCTAACAAAGAAGACTTTGGTAATGTCAACGACAAAGTTCTGGAAGAGGTCACACCTTCTAAGCAACCTATAGTTCTATATGAAGAAGGTACTCAATCTGATCCTAATGTTAAAATTTATGGAGTTTGAGGAGAGGCTTGCTTCTCTCGGTTCTAAGTCATTGACTGCTGCATGTCCATCACTCTCTCTATTCCTCTCTTCTACCCTTACCACATTATCTCTCCAGTTTAAAAGACTTCTCTTTTTAGTTCGATATGGTTGTACTGCATTTCTGGATAGTTTGTTTTTGCATCATACATTATTTCTTGCTTTGGTGGATAACTATCTATGACTATTTTGATATTATATTTTAAGTTTCCATATTTTCCTCTGATTTCTTTTCTTGTTTTAGCAATCTTTTTTATGATGCCAAAAGGGGGGAATTAACCGGGGGAATAGATTTAAAGGGAGGGATCTAAAAACTGAAGCCATGTGGATAATAAGCTTAGGGGGAACTTTTTATGGTTTTTGCTTTTGCTCCTTTATACTATGATGTTGTGTGTGTGCTTTAAGAATCTTATCAGGACAGGTTGTTTGTCACCATCAAAAAGGGGGAATTTGTTAGAAGATCTGGTTTTGATGGTTCCAAAGGTTAGTTACACAGAAGTTGCATGGAGAGTCAACGACATCAAGTTCTTATGAAGAAATCACTAACAAAGGATAACTGGCAAGAAACTATTGTTGAAAAGTTGTGTTTTGATGGTTCCAAGGAAGTCTGTGACTTTGAGTTTACAAGTCAAGTCGACGACTTGGCAAAGTCATGGCAAAGTCACTGACACGACCAGTTGGCGACGAAAACTATTTATAGAAGGAACGCACATATCGTGTGTGATTGTTTGCAAGACAATTGGGGTTTTTTATATATGGAGAATATCATCACAAAAGAGTGCTAAAATCATAAGAGGATGATATGATTCCATTGAGATATTTTATGTACGTAAATGTTATATTAGGAAAGATCTTGTAAGATTGCATGGAATGTTATTTCCTTAACCGAATAGGAAATAATATTACACAAAATCACACCTTATTCTAGCTTAAATACTGCATTGTTTTAGGTTAGATGCAAGGACTTTCGTGCATAATTGTATATCTTGAGAAAAAGAAACGAGAGAGTTCTAGGTTGAAGAAGACTCGTGTGTGGGATTCGTACGAGTAGTGAAGAAGACTTGTGCGTGAGATTTGTGCAAGTGGTGAGTTTGAGTGTTCTTAGGCATAGCGTGAGGTTGAGAGTGTAGGTACAAAAGGTAGAGCGTGGTTCAAGGTTGTGGGATTCAACTTGTACACGAGAGAGCTTTGTAACACTCAAGAAATCAATAGAGCGAGTCTAAGGACTCTTGAAATCCGAACAAGTGAGAAGCTTGGAAGGGAGTGGTTTTTCTCTAAAGAAACTAGTTGGTTTACGAAGAGTTTCCACTATACATCACTTGTCATTTACAGTTTTGTAATATCTCTCTTGTTTGATTAATTATTCCGTCGCTTATTTCAAGGTCACTAACTTTACCAAAGTCCATGACTTCGACTGTTACTCAAAGTCGACGACTTCGAAGGAGTCGCTAACTCGTTTAAGTAGTAACGATCCAACAGTACGAGATCCATTCTTTTCGTCTCTCTAATCTTATTTACAAAAATATTGGTGGCCTTTCATGAGAAAACTGCCTTGAGAAAACCAATAAAAGAACCGTCGTGCTCTTTCCGACCACCTCGTCTTCGCCAAGGATCGTCGAGACGCTACCGCTACACAAATCGCATCCTAGCAACGGGTAGCTATGGCCCGACGCCTGGAGGCCTATGCGTCAGAAGGTCATGGAAAAACACACGTGTATGGTATAGTTGGGCCCAAATTGGAAAGAATCATATTGATAGAGCATATAGATGTAGTTGTTAGAACATGTTTTATTCCCGTTTTATGCATGTTTAGCTAGATTTTTGCTTTAAGTTGTAGTTTAGGTTTTATTTTATTTTAGTTCGGAATCTACGCGTCTATATGCATAATTGTAGGTCAGAAGGTGGAAGATGGTGGATGAGAGGCTTAGGACCGGACCTCGGGACGTATTGGGAGCATTGAAGAGAAGACTCGGGGCGAGAATTATAAGACAAGAAGGTCAAGTTGCAAATCGCGGTTAGAGGACATTGCCAGCGTCGGAGGAGTGAAGATTCTACGACGAAAGCGCGGGCAAAACGCCCATGCCGCGGTCGCGCTTTGGGGGTACTTGGTCGCGCTTTGGTGCGTGTCAGCGACTGTTGGATCGAAAACCGTTAGCAAAGAGCTTGGGAACTGGCTGTTAAGCTGTTCCCAAGGCTGCGGAAGTAAATTAAGCGCAAGTATTAAAAGCAGTAAAGAACGCAGTTCCCTTATAGAGGAACCCCACTACAACCAACTAGTTGTATGGGTAAACCTCTACCTCCGCTTGGAGGATTTTGAATGACTTACTTATATTGATTGCTATGTTTCTTAGTTACAACAACCGGATTCACACTTCTACGTTCCTACGAGTTCTTCCTAACTCTAGCAACACTAGTAAATCCTCTCAACTGAGTTCCTAAGCTCACAACAGCAAAATACAAATAACTCAAACCTTACACCGACTTCTCAGTTCCCTTGCCCCTGGAAACTTTGGCTTCACCGTCATCGAGATCACACACTCGCCGGCGGGGACTTCTCTTCTTTTTCTTTCTTGTCTCTGATGTGGGTGTTTGTGAGTTCTGGAAGAAGTACTCAATCTGAGTACTATTCATTGGGCTTTATAGTCCAGGTGAGCTTGGGCAGTCGCATCTTTCGTTTGTGTCCAAAATGCCCTTTGCTTGATGCCCAAGTTGTACTTTCCTCACATGTGACATTGGTTTGAACTAGGTCAACTTCTTGAATCAATCGGACCGTTGGATCAAGCGTGACAGTCTGATCCTCAGACTGTTCCTTCGGGCTGTCCAAGACAGAATCCCGCGATCTGCGCTGAACGGTCGTTGTCCTCACATGTGAGTTCCTATTTCATGGGAACTGTCTTCTTCAGAGTTCCCTTGATGGAAACTCTTCATCGTTGTAAGCTTGTGTTCTCCTGATCATTTCTGGGAGTTCCCATTTCATGGGAACTTTCCTCTTCAGAGTTCCCTTGGTGGAAACTCTGCATTGTGAGCTTTTGGTCATTCATGGGAGTTCTTGGTTGTACCTGCGTTCCTTAGAAATACTTGAACAAACCACATTAGTTCCTTATGGTGTTTGTCATTATCAAAACTCGGAGAATGATATCGTTGATCCGTTGTTTAGAACTAGAGGTCCCAACAACGTCCCAACAATTTCCCCCTTTTTGATGATGACAAACCCATCACAAATTATGCATGTATTTCAATGAATGATATGCTGATGAGTTCCTAAGTATGATTTTGGGGAGTCACTTTTAGTGAAACACTTAGATTTAGGGAGCCACTTATGGTGAGACACTTAGTTCTTACTTAGCTTTTTATGCAATTATTCCCCCTTAGCTTATGCATGTTCTGTGATAACTTAAACTTTTAACTCATCTCGCATTTTTTGTCTTTCCCCCTTTTGACATCATCGAAAACAAGCAAAGCAATAATAAGGAAGAAGGGAACACGCAATCAAATTAAAAACCAATTCATTACTTAAGAAAATATGTACAAGGGGAACTCAAGTACATTTTTGTGGTCATTTTTGGATTAAGGGAAAAGGAGAGGGATCATGGGCTTCGTGGGAACAAGGCATCACAGAGATGCGTTAGGACTTGTGTAAGCTTTTCTTGTCCCCTGGCCAATGCTGCTTGGTCCCTGGCAATCTAATCGAGGGTGTTGGCGATGTGGAGCAAAACCTGAGAGTTCCCATCTTCACCAGATTCCAGTTGAGCCGCTTCCTCTACAGGCTCAGAGTGCCTCATCTTCTGGACAACTGAGATGTCTAGTTCCCTTCCAAGCACTATTTCTTCCTTAGAGGCATCGTAGAGACCCTCTTTTTGTAGCAGCTTCTTGATCAGCCCAGAGTAGGGAAGGGAATGGGACTTGGAAGCCATACACTTCTCCATATGCCCAAGTATGATTCTAGGAAGGTTGATGGGCTTCTTGAGGAGGAAGTGATAGAGGATGATGGCATCGGGGATATTGACGACCAGACGCTTATCTTGGCGACGGATCACCACATTGATGATGAATTGATGAGCAAGCTTGGCGACGAGGGACAAATGGTGAGTCGAGGGCACTTTAGTGGGAACTCGACCCTCAAAGATGGTGTTGTACACCTCGGCGTTGTTGCAGTCGCCCCAGAGCTTGTTGGGCAACTCGTTGAGTCCTTGAACTGGGACTTGGAGCTGAAGGCGGATTGTGGACGTAGTAAATATAAACTCGTCGCCTTCGTGGGAGAGAGTCCCCTGAGTGCAGTCATTGGAGATGATAAAGTTATTGTAGAACTGACGCACTTGTGAGGGATCTACACTCACAGTTTCCTTGCAGAGGTTCTCCCAGCCCTAGGCCTTGATCAGGTGCCACAGTTCCCCTAGGTCGTTGTCGTTGAGCACTTCTTCAGAAATGATAAGTGGAGGAAGGAGCTTCCGGCGTTCGTCCACAGGGTGCCTTGTTGAAGAAGATCCCTTCCCCTTCTTGGTGGTGCTCTTAGAAGTGTTCCCCCTAGAGACCGTGCGAGGTCCTTTTTGCTGAGGGGGTGCAGCCGCTTCAATCATTAGCACTCGTTCCCTTGGCTGTTGGGAACCCGTGGACACCACCATTTGGTGTCCAGGTGTTGGGATTGTGCTTGCTCCTTAGCAGCTGGAGTCTCTTCTTCTTCGACCTCATCATTTGAGGTCCCTTCTTCCTCGGAGGAGCTCGAGCATGAGCTCTCCGCGTCATCTTCAAGATGACTTGTACTTGCCTCAGCACCACCGGCTGGTGCTGGGTCCCTTCTCTCCGTGGGCTCTTGAGAAGCCACTTTTTCTTGGGACTTGGTCCCTTGGTCGGTTGGCGCTTCAATGGGGACCCGGTTGAGCTCATCCTAGACGTCCTTGAGTTGGGCCTCCTCCTCGACAGTTCCCATGATGAGAGGAGGAGGGTCCTTGGTCATTTTTTCGATGACGACGGAGAGGGAAAGATCATCGTCGTCCGAAGTAAGGACGACGGCAGTTTTGGATGGAGAGGGAGTGGGGAGTTTTGTGGTGGTGGGGGATGTGGTGGAAGAAGGAAGAGAAGAAGAAAGGGGAGTAGAGAGTTGTGTAGAAGGGGGAGGAGGAGTGGATTTGGTAACCTGGGGAGTAGAGATACCCGAGGTAGGAGTGGGAGAGATAGATGTGTGTTTTGGTGAGGAAGGAGGGGAAGGAGTTTTGTGAGGTGGATGTGGAGTTCCCGTTGTTGTGGGAACAGAGGGGAGTGGTGGAAGGGGAGTTCCCTTTGTTGTGGGAACTGAAGGAGGTGGTGGAGGAGTCTTTTGTTTCGAGGGAAGAGGGTTGGGAGGTCCCTCACTTATGGGAAGAGGGAGGGAAGAAGAGGGGAGTTGGCTCTGGGATTGGGAGGTCCCGGAGTCCGAATGAAAGATAAAGGGGGTTTGGCGACACAGGAACTGTCCTTGAAGCAGTTCAAGTAATCGTCAATGGTGAAGAAGGATTTCTTTCTGGGCTCCGAAAATTCAGAGACCTCAGTGTGTTTGCGTTTTTTGGATTTGGAGGGATCTTTAGAATGTTTGGATTTTTTGGATTTTGAGGGGTGTTTGGAGGAGTGGAGCTTTTTGAATGAATGGTGGTGTTTGGGTTTTCTTGGTTTCTCGTTGATGGAGGGAGGTGCATCTCCGAAACTGTCAACAATGACAATTCCGGAGGAGGTGTTGGTGGTTGAGGGAAGAGGAATGGATTCAGAGGAGGTGGCGGAAGAAGATGTCCAGGCCAGAGTGTCGTCGGCCGGAGGAGGAGGTGGCAAGAAAGGGCTTACTTGGTTGTAGAGCCCTTGGATGAGTACGTCTTTCATGATTGGGTCTTGCTCTTTCTCAATCTCTTTCAATTGAGAGATGAAGAGAATTCTGGGGTTTGCAAGCACCCAAGCTTTGATCTGGGCGAAGGTGTGTTGAGGGGCCATTTTTGGGAAGAGAGAAGGTTTTGGAGGTTTCTTGAAAAGGAGAGTGAAAGGGGTGTGGAGAAGAAGAATGACAGAGCTGGAAGATGGAATGAGATCCCAAAAATAGCAAATGAGGGTTTTAAGGAGAGAAGGGGTGAAGGGTAGAAAGGGAAAGGGGAAAACCTCGATAACTGTTGCCCAATGAACGTGGGGCATCATTTCAACTTCCGTAGCACGCCTCATGACACGCGTCACGATCTCTAGGGAAGTCCTTTCAAAATTTGAATACTTGGCCCTTAACGCTTCAGAGCTTCTGACACAAAAGTCCGCTTCCCAAGTGACGATTCTTCTTCGTAGATGAGTCAGCGTTCCCTTGCTAGTATGTATCAGTTCCCATGATCTTATCAAGGTCAGGGAGAGTGAAGTGGTTATGGGAACTTCACACTCATCATTTTGTGGGGCTAGGGAACTCAAAGGGAACCAGACAATTTACAACTCGATAAAGGAGTAAACATTTTGGCTCATGAGAAGCGTTTGTCTGGTCCCTATCTTAGGGTAGGTTATATGATCAATCGTCATAGTGGCTTGTAAGGTGGGATAAAGGGAACTCTGGTTGATCATGTAGGGCCGAAAGAAATAAAGTTCCCTTGTACACATTTATCTTTAGACTAGTAATCATGGCATAGTGAAAGCAATAAGTCCAAGTTCCCTATCATGCATTCTTAGGTAAACTAGTCAGGCATTGAGAGAGAGACAAACAGGGACTTGTTTAGTTTAGAGTTATCTTCCCTAGAAGCATTCGAAAATGCTGGTAGGGACGTCTGTCTAAAGCTTTGGTGAGAATGTCCGCAATTTGCTCTTCGGTTCTACAGTGTTCCATCGAGATGTTCCCACTTTCAACATTGTCACGTAAAAAGTGATGCCTTATATCTATATGCTTAGTTCTAGAATGATGCACAGGATTTTTGGAAATGTTTATGGCACTAGTATTATCACAAAGTATGGGAACTGGGCCAAAAGACATACCGTAATCCTGGAGTTGTGACTTAAGCCATAGGACTTGGGAACAACAAGATGCGACAGCCACATATTCTGCTTCAGCTGTGGAGAGTGCCACTGAGTTTTGTTTTTTAGATTCCCATGAAACTAAGCATGACCCTAGGAACTGGGCCATTCTTGATGTGCTCTTTCTATCAACCAGGTGCCCTGTAAAATCCGCATTTGTGTATGCAATGAGCTCAAGGGAACTGTTCCTTGGATACCAGAGGCACAAGTTATCGCTCCCTTTGAGATACCTGAAAATCCTCTTCACCTCTTTCAGGTGTGATTCCATCGGGTTAGCTTGAAAACGAGCACAAAGACATACGGAGAACATGATATCAGGTCTACTAGCAGTTAAGTAGAGAAGGGACCCAATCATACCTCGATAGTTCCTTTGGTCCACACTAATACCTGTTTCATCCGCATTGAGCCTTGAATTTGGTGACATAGGAGTGTCAATGGCCTTTGAATGTTCCATCCCATACTTTACGAGCATTTCCTTGATGTATTTCTGTTGATGAATTTTTGTTCCCTCCTTGGTTTGAGATATTTGAAGTCCCAATAAGAACGTGAGTTCCCCAATGAGACTCATCTCAAACTCACTGCTCATGAGGTCCTTAAAGTTCTCTACAAGTTTTTCGTTAGTTGCTCCAAAAACAATGTCATCAACATATACTTGCACAATCAGGATGTCTTTAGACTCTATCTTTAAAAACAAAGTCTTGTCTATGGAACCTCAAAGGTATCCATGGGACAAGAGGAATTGAGCAAACCTGTCATACCAAGCTCGGGGAGCTTGTTTGAGTCCGTAGAGGGCCCTCTCCAGGAAATAGACATGATTGGGTAGTTTTTCATCTTCGAATCCTGGGGGTTGGGCCACATATACTTCTTCCTTAAGATGTCCATTGAGGAAGGCTGTTTTCACATCCATTTGATACAGCTTGAATCCCTTTTGAGCAGCATAAGCAATTAAGAGTCGGATGGCCTCGATCCTGGCGACTGGTGCGAAAGTCTCTTCGTAATCGATTCCTTCCTCTTGCCTGTAGCCTTGTGCCACCAGTCTAGCCTTGTTTCTTGCTACAGCCCCAGTATCATCGAGCTTATTTCTAAAGACCCATCGAGTTCCTATGATGTTCTTGTTCTTGGGCCTAGGAACTAGCTTCCAAACTTTGTTCCTCTCGAATTGGTGAAGCTCCTCTTGCATGGCTTGGATCCAATCTGGGTCCTTCAAAGCTTCTTTGATATTTTTGGGTTCCACCATTGAAACAAACGCGTTAAAAGCACAAAAGTTATGAGAGAGGAACGATTTTTTACACCTTTATCATAAGGGGAGATGATGTTCTCAATGGGATAGTCCTTCCTTTGTTGAAAGTTTCTTGTATGAGTGGGTTCCCTTGCACTTGTGTCATCTTCAGTAGATGCTTCTTTTTCATGGGAACATTCGTCTTCAGCTTCTTCATTTTTTGTTCCTTCAGAGATTTCTGGCAAGTTCCCTCTTTGTCCCCCCTAAACACTTGATTCTGGCAGGGTATTGTCTTGGGGAACAAGAGAGTTGGAGGTGTCTTATAGTTCTTCTGAAGAGGGAATCTCGAGGGAGATTTGATTAGTGAGAGTTGGATCTTTGTCGTTGTTCCCTGGTTGTGGGATGTTATTTGCACTTGGATAGTCTTCATCCCTCTTCCGTGGCTCATCATTGTCATCATCATCGTCTTCTTGTCTGACCAGTTTGAACAGAGTCCCCTTGCCTTGGGTCTCTGTTCCCATCTTTACAGATTTCTCGTTGAAGACGACATGGATGCTTTCTTCTATCTTCTTGGTCCTCTTATTATAGACCCTGTAAGCCTTGCTTTGTGATGAGTATCCCAGGAAGATCCCTTCATCGCTTCTAGGATCGAATTTTCCAAGGTTGTCTTTGCCATTGTTGTGGACAAAGCATGTGCATCCGAAGGTCCTTACATGGGAGATGTTTGGTTTTCCCCCCTTGATGAGCTCGTAGGATGTCTTCTTGATCAAAGGCCTTGTCATGGCTCGGTTCAAGATGTATGTAGCTGTAGTGATGGCTTCCTCCCAGAAATACTCAGGAACTCCGCTTTCAATCATCATGGTTCTGGCCATGTCCTCCAAGGTCCTATTCTTTCTCTCGACCACTCCGTTTTGCTGAGGAGTGCGAGGGGATGAAAAGTTGTGAGAGATCCCATGTTTGTCACAAAAGTGAAGGAACTCTAAGTTTTGAAACTCAGTTCCATGGTCAGATCTGATGGCTTTCAGCTTTATCCCCATGCTTACTTCTGTTCTTTTGATGAAAGGCTCAAATTCTTCAAAACCTTGTGATTTTGCCTTCAAGAAAATAACCCAGGTGAATCTAGAAAAATCATCAATTAAGACGTACATGTACCTTTTTCCACCATAGATGGTTGTTCGCATGGGACCACAGAGATCCATGTGAATTAGCTCTAAAGGCCTGGTTGTGCTCACCACCTTTTTGGGTTTGAAGGAGTTCCTAGTCTGTTTCCCTCGAACGCATGCCTCACACATTTGGACTCCTTCGAGATTGATTCGAGGAAGACCAATGACCAGATCCTGTAGATAGAGCTTCAGGATTTGATTGACACCTGCATGTCCCAGTCTTCGGTGCCAGAGTTCCGTATCATCGTGGGAACTCGCAAGACACAACATCATCGGTGGTTCAAATTCTGTATCTACTACATAAACGTTGTTGTGCATTCTTCCTCTCAGAATCACTTTGTTGGTCTTTTTGTTGATAACTAGGCGTTCGTCTGAGTCGAAGGTGACAACGTTGTTCCCTTGATCACACATCTGGGCAACACTTAAGAAGTTGTATCCCAGATCTTTCACCAGATTGACATTGCTTATTTTGATTGATCCATTTAGCAACACTTCTCCCTTTCCAATTACTTCTCCCTTGTGTTTATTGCCAAATGAGACGTGGCCTCCTTCGGCATGAGTGTGGGGTGAGATGAGGATATCTTTGTTTCCGGTCATATGGTTCGAGCATCCACTATCTATGAACCATGCACTGTTCCCTCTCACTGCCACCTACAAGGTAAAGTTAGTGTTTTGAGACCCAGGCAAGATGACTCTTGCCCGGTCCCTTGCCCGGTCAGCGATGTTGATATCATGAGTGGTTTGAGAGTTGGAGTTCCGTTGGTGATTAGCATGATGTTTTTGTTTGTTTAGGAACTCACGGTTTCTAAGGGTTTGGGCTCTCTTCTTGGGACATGCTTCCTTGTAGTGCCCATGAGCACCACAGTTCCAGCACGTCTTATAGTATTCTCCCAGGTAGTACTTTGGGTGTGGTCTCTGGATTCTGTTCCTATCCATGGTTTCCTTATTGTACACCCGTGACCCGTTTCCCTTAGCAATTTGGACATAAAGTCTATGTCCAGTGTTCCAAGTGTAATAATCTTTCTCACCACCTTTCCCACTTTCTAGGACCCTGATTTTCTCCTCGAGATGAGCATTTTTCTCTTTCTCACACTGGAGTTCTAAGGCCCTACACTCATGGATTTCATGTTCACTCAGGGGTGACTTCCCGTTCTTTGAGCTCTCAGTTTTGTATCCTATGCCGTGTTTGGCTGGGACAAACTTGATTTGGGAACTAGAGGCTTCAAGATGTTCGGGAGTCTTACTCGGGTTTTGCAAGAGAGTGCTCTCATCTTTCTCTAGAGTTTTGATTTCATTTTCTAGATCTACGATGTGAGACACATGGGACTTGAGTTTTTCGAGAAGGGATATGCAGTTGGGACAGGGTTCAAGACCAACTAATTGAGCATTTATGTGTTCCTGTTTTTCCAACTTGTTTTGCAGTTTTATGTTATCTTTGACAAGACTTGAAAGGATTTTCAACAGCTCATGTTTTTCATAGTTATTCAAAGAAGCAAGAACAGTTTCAGTGGTTACCTCACTGGGTTGTTCCCCAGTGGTTTCTCCTATGGCCATTCCACACATGTCTAGGAGTGCCCATGACTCGGGATCTTCTTCTTCATCATCGCTCCAGGTGGCGATGTAGGCCTTTTTCCCTTGCTTCCGGCCGTCAGTTCCCTGTGGGCATTCCTTAGCGAAGTGTCATTTCTTGTTGCACTTGTAACATGTGACATCCGAGATATCCTTCTCTGCGGGTTTTCTTTGGGAACTCTGTCCTTTTCCCCAATTCCCACTGTTCCTTTGGAGCTTCCCTTTGTAGAAGTTCCGAAGAGCTTTTGTTACGAGAACTAGCTCCTCATACTCTTCTTCTTCGGAGTCTTCGTGTTGTTCTTGAGTTGATTTGAGCATCTTCTCAATCTTGAGTGTGATCCCTCGATGAGCTCGAGTCTGTTCCTTATCATCGATCTTTCTCTTCTCGTGTCCCACTAGCTTCCCAAACACTTGATGGAGCATGAGTGTTCTATTTTCCGGATTCTCCTTGAACATTGTTCTCTCGTTTGCCCATTCTCCAGTCAATCCGTTGAAGAGCTGTTGGACCTTCATCTTATGGGTGATTTCTTCTTTGGTGATCCCCAAGCCTTCCATTTTGGTGCAAAGTCCTTCAAATCGGGACTGGTAGCTATTGACAGACTCTCCCATCTCCATTTGGAAGTTGTAGAACTCCCTTTTTGCATTCATCTGAAGATCTTCTCGGAGATCTGAGTTCCCAACGTGCATTTGTTGGATGGCTTCCCACATTTCCTTAGCTGTGTCAAGATTTGCTACTCTGTCACAGTCTTGTACGCACATGGACCTCTTCAGGTACTGTTTGGCCTTGTAGTTTGCCTCAATACACTTGTATCCGTTGGGTCCCCATTTGGTGAGGTCGTTGACTATAGCTGGGTCAATTTCGAAGTTGCCTCTCTCGATAACACACCAGGCTTGGTAGTCTTGGCCACGCATCCAATCCTTCATGTCGCGTTGCCAGCTTTCAAATCTTCCTGTAATAAGCCTTGGCGGCTTACTAGTGTTGTTCCCCACCTAAGTAAGTTTCTGAGCCATTTGATACCTGCGATGCTAACAGAAATCTAGAGCAAACCTGCTCTGATACCAATTGTTGAATCGAAAACCGTTAGCAAAAGCTTGGGAACTGGCTGTTAAGCTGTTCCCAAGGCAGCGGAAGTAAATTAAGCGCAAGTATTAAAAGCAGTAAAGAACGCAGTTCCCTTATAGAGGAACCCCACTACAACCAACTAGTTGTATGGGTAAACCTCTACCTCCGCTTGGAGGATTTTGAATGACTTACTTATATTGATTGCTTTGTTCCTTAGTTAAAACAGCCGGATTCACACTTCTTTGTTCCTACGAGTTCTTCCTAACTCTAGCAACACTAGTAAATCCTCTCAACTGAGTTCCTAAGCTCACAACAGCAAAATACAAATAAATCAAACCTTACATCGACTTCTCAGTTCCCTTGCCCCTGGGAACTTCTCTTCTTTTTCTTTTTTGTCTCTGATGTGGGTGTTTGTGAGTTCTGGGAGAAGTACTCAATCCGAGTACTATTCATTTGGCTTTATAGTCCAGGTGAGCTTGGGCAGTCGCATCTTTCGTTTGTGTCCAAAATGCCCTTTGCTTGATGCCCAAGTTGTACTTTCTTCACATGTGACTTTGGTTTGAACTAGGTCAACTTCTTGAATCAATCAGACTGTTGGATCAAGCGTGACAGTCTGATCCTCAGAGTATTCCTTCGGGCTGTCCAAGACAGAATCCCGCGATCTGTGCTGAACGGTCGTTGTCCTCACATGTGAGTTCCCATTTCATGGGAACTGTCTTCTTCAGAGTTCCCTTGATGGAAACTCTTCATCGTTGTAAGCTTGTGTTCTCTTGATCATTTCTGGGAGTTCCCATTTCATGGGAACTTTCCTCTTCAGAGTTCCCTTGGTGGAAACTCTGCATTGTGAGCTTTTGGTCATTCATGGGAGTTCTTGGCTGTACCTGCGTTCCTTAGAAATACTTGAACAAACCACATTAGTTTCTTATGGTGTTTGGTCATTATCAAAACTCGGAGAATGATATCGTTGATCCGTAAGGATGTTTGAAAAGGTGTAATTGAGGACAATGTGAAAAATTGTTAAGAAAGTTAAGGATGTTGGGAATGTTTATTGAAAATCCTTAGAGGAAAGTTTGGCATGAATGGTTGATTGAGATGAGTTTTATGTATAAATTGAAAAAAGTGTTCTTGTGAGAAAAGAATGAAAAAGAATGAATCTCAATTGGGTTTGTGGAAAAAAAATCAAAAGAAGAGCAAAAGAAAGAAGAAAGAAGTGTTTTAAGTAAGTAATGGAACAAAGAGAAGAGCAAGTTGGGAAGATGTTTTGACAGTGAGTGTTATTGTAATTTGGGTTTTAGTTGATTCTAGTTCCCAGATTTAGCACCACATGGCCAAATAATGATCCCCACCTACTTGTCTATACCTTGGCCCCATTACAACCTTGAAAAAGACCACATGATTTATGTTTTGCATTTGAACATCCATGGTGGAGATTTAGTGCACTGATGCAAGCATATGGTAGTTGGCATTCAAAGATGATTTTTGAGCGAAAACACATACCCTTAAACACTTGAGCGTTGAGTGCAAACACATATACCTTGGTGAGGGTTAGAATGGATTAATAGCTTGGTTTGAAGCTTTCATTGAATGTATGCAATGATTTCATGGTTAAGTTTGAGCTTCTTGAAAATGAATGGAAGTCATGGCTTTCTTGTTTGTGGTGAGATTGATTATATGTCTTGCTTGAGGACAAGCAAGGTTCAAGCATTGGGGAATTTGATAGAGCATATAGATGTAGTTGTTAGAGCATGTTTTATTCCCGTTTTATGCATGTTTAGCTAGATTTTCGTTTTAAGTTGTAGTTTAGGTTTTGTTTTGTTTTAGATCGAAATCTACACGTCTATGTGCATAACTGTAGGTCGGAAGGTGGAAGATGGTGAATGAGAGGCTTAGGACCGGACCTCGGGATGCATAGGGAGCATTGAAGAGAAGACTCGGGGCGAGAATTATAAGACAAGAAGGTCAAGTGGCAAACCGCGGTTAGAGGACATTGCCAGCGTCGGAGGAGTGAAGATTCTACGGCGGAAGCGCGGGCAAAACTCCCATGTCGCGGTCGCGCTTTGGGGGTACTTGGTCGCGCTTTGGCGCGTGTCAGCGATGCTGAATCGGGCTTTCGTAATATCTTGTGGGCCGACTTTATTAATGTTTTTGGATATTTTTAGATATGATATAAATACTTTCCTTAGGGTTTATTTGGATCATATGATATCTTCTACTTTGTGTTCTACGTTTGATTGAATTTGGAGATTTGTGGGAGACAAAACCCTAGATTCACAATTGAAGAGAAATTTAACTCATGTAAGTTTGATTCTTCTTTATTGTCAATTTCTAGCTAATTTTCTCATGTCCAACTAGTTAGTTGAAGTTGTATGCATGTTTGTTTGTGAGATTTGAATTATTTCTATTTGCCTTGACTAGATATAATTTCTCCATGCTTGATTGATTAAATTCACTTAGGATTATAATAGATTGGCCACCTATTCTATTTCTAGGTTGAATTACAACTAGAATATATTAAATAGACAGTGGAATTTGATTATTCATGGATGAATCCTTTGATTAAACTTATAGATGGTGGAATAAGATTAATCAAAGGCGGATAATTTAATCACAAAACTTCTTGAATAGACGGTGGAATTCATGAACTATGTTTCTATTGACTACTTTGAACTTAATTGCATGATCAATTTGACATAGAAAGTCTTCTAGGTTAATTGGTTAAAAGGTTGTTAAAGACGGTGTATATTAATAACCACCTTAAGCTTGAATTTCATAAATTCACAATAGATTACTCAATGGAAATCGAAATAAGTATAATCAAGGATCAAAACTCATGTATGCAATGGATACGAAACTAGTTGGATGCTTTCCTCCATATTTGAATATTTAATCGTTTTACTTGCTTTGTTTTAATTACTTAGATTTTTAGCTTACGAGCATAAAACCCCCCTTTAACTTGGTAATATTAAATAAATACAAGTAATCTGAGTCCCTGTGGTTTCGACCCTTGCTTCCACTATACTTAGGTTAGGAAGTTAGGTATTTCTTTGACAGTACTTTTACAGCGACACAAAAGTGCTCGTCACATATTAGGTGGTTGCAGCGCAAAGTCAGAGAGCTCAATCGTTCAAAAGTTTCAACAGGAAATTCGTCCCTCATACTTGGGATATCGCCCATCTTGAAAAGGCTCATCGCATGGATGTTGTGTTAAGAATAAAGCTTATTGGACAAGCACCTCGTTTTTGTGTTCTTTGTTTTCTAAAACAAAATCCCCGGTCGGGAACCTTTTTAACGTTCTGTTCTCCCTTCTCTGTTTTGCTTGTTCCAATGGGTCTACCTTAAACCTCAACAAATGACACGCTTAAGAGTGAGCAAGATTTCTATGATATTCGCTCATAGAAATAAAAACTATGATATTCGCTCATAGGTAAATTTATGATATCCACTCATAAATTTAGAACCCCATGATATTCTCTCATGGACAAACTCGCACGCACGCACGTTAGGGGAACCCGATCGACTAATCTGCATAGCCACTTCAACTAAGAGACCTCTGTACCCTACGTCACTGCATATGAGAAAATGTATACAACGACGTAGGTGGGGCAATTGTGAGCTGGTAAAAAATCATAGATACCATATTATTATTTTCGTTATCGCCATAAAGGTATTTTTAATTATTGTTTATTCATTATGTTTTATCTATTTTCCTATTATATTAAATATGGTGGTTATGCAGCTTAAACGGATATTTTATCTTTCATTAGAGATAGAATTAAAGTTGGAGAATGGGTAGAATATTCCTTGCTTGGGCATTAAGGCAGTTGGTCAGCCCTTGGAAGATAGAATTTTCGGCCACATAGATATAATTTTCGGCCCCTAACCTCTCCTTCTTCCATTATAAATACACGTCTTCGCCGTGTAGGGAAAGCATATTGATTGATAGACTGATACTCGCTCGGGCTATTGAACACACCTATTGAGAGCTTGAACAGGCTAATATTCACTTAGCTCGACTGTTCAAGGAGATTCATACTCGTTGGATCTTTAGCTTTCTTGTTGTACCTCGACGTTCGATTCAACAATTGTTCTTTTGACTTAGGCATCGGAGGTGGATTAGGGGGTCACCGGCCCCTTGTGTCCATTGTTTTGCAGGTTACAGGTTGAGAGAAGCAGTTAGAAGCGGAAGAGGAAGGAGCATTCCATTAGTGCATAAAAGGCGAAATTTTTGTGCACTAACAATAAGAAGTCGATTTGATAACTCTTTAGTGGAACTTGGTTTTCAAAAATCTCGAATAAGACATTGTAAATAAAACGATTCTTTTTCTAGGAACTTATTTCTTAAATTTTTTACTTATAATTTACTCTCATAAGAATTTTGATTTTAAACTTTTAACGAAAATATCTAACTTTAGAAATTTCTTTAAAAGAAAATGTTACATGAGCTTTGAAGTACTTAAGAAGAAATTTCGAATTGAAATTTTCTTTTAGGAAAAGAATTTAAAATCCCAAATTCATTCTTTTTCCAGGGAAAATTTTTTTAATAAAACTTTCTTTTTTGGTTTGAATAAAAAAACTTTCGGTTTAAAACTTTCGATTTCGAAAGCTTTCGGTTTTGAAAACAAAACGTTCAGCTCTGATACCATAATTGTAACACCCCTATTTTGGAACAATTAGTATTTTCGTCAGTTACCTCGGATTTTACCGTCCAAAGTCACCATATGCTTTAAATAATTTAATGAGAATATAATTACAGAAGAAATAACTAAAAAAGGAATTTTATTTATCTATAAGAACATTCGTCCATGAATCCTGTCAATCGGGTCGGGCGGGTCGGGTTCAGGTTTCGGTATGTCGGGTTCGGGTCAATTTCGGGTCGGGTCATTTCGGGTCACAAATTTATCGGGTTCAAACAGGTCGGGTCACTACGGGTTTGTTGCGGGTTCGGGTCGGTCAACGGGTTAAATAACTTGGGTTTTCCTATTTATTTTAACAGTTTATTTGTTATTTTTTAGTTAATTTTTTTTCATTCTCGCTTATTTACCTAAAAAGTTATAGTATAATCTAACTTGACCCTAAATATAAGGATTTGGATTTTGGATACAAGACGCTCAAATTTTGTATTCATTAATATTAATATTTAATTATAAAGTGGTATCTCACTATTTTAGGAACATTTTTGTATTGGCTCAAAAAAAAGGAACATTTTTATAACCAATCATGTGTTAGACTAAGGGGGTGAATAAGCACAATGACAAGTCCCAATTTCACATTCATGGTGCTTGGTGGCAGAAGAATTTCAACAAGAAATGATTGACCTCAAAGTTCAAATCGTAAGAGATTCAAAATTGATTATGAAGAAAAAATAACACATGACCTCATAGAGTTCTTGTATGCATATACTAGGAAACATATATCAATTCAGAATAGGAAAACTTACAATCCACGTATTATTAAAAAGTATGGTATTCCCCCATTTTGTATATATTTTAGCTTTGCTAAAATCATAATCATTTATGTAACCTAGAACATCTTTAATCGATTGGCTATTAATAATTTTAATTGGTTACTATTAATCGTTTGCCCAAACCTTGAGAAGTATATATATACATCTTTTTCGGAGATATTCACTTATAACATCTTCAACTAATTGGTTTGTTTAATGTTAATAATCTAGAAAATTAGTTTTTCAAGCAATCAATTGGAGTCAAGTCCAACTATTGATTAGAGGAAGGAACGAGACTGCAACCAAACTTGACTTGGTGTGAAATTTTTTTCACCATTCTCGCTTTTTAGTTTGACCCAACGGGTTGAACCAAACCCGGTCGGGTTTGACCCAGAAATTTCTCGGGTCATCGGGTTCGGTTAAAATCGGGTTTCGGGTTAATTTTTTCGAGTTATGACCCAAAAAATTTCGGACGGGTCGGGTCGGTTTTTCGGTTCGGGTCATATTTTGCCAGGTCTAAGACATTGAGAGTGGTTTTACAAATGATGTTGCAGCGGAAAATAAAGCCCATATTAAAAAGGGTTGGAAAGACGTATTAAAAGTACAAGTATATTTTTCCCAAGACAACTCATATGATGATAATTTGCTTGGCCTAAAATGGAAGTGTTTATGCACTGTCTTCTGAATGCTTTGTTGTTTGAAAATTCCTTCCTTCAACATCGTCTTGCCTATCCTTGCATAACTCTTCTCGAATTTTCTAGCCTTTGTCTTCAAACTTCGGTGGGAACCTCCTAAAATCGGTATTTGTTGCGAAGGGTGAGAAATACCAGGCAAAATGCGGAAATAGTGGAATTAGTCTAAGGAGACTAAGCAAGTGAGAATGGAAATTCTCAAGGGTAGTTTGTAATTTTATTATTTCATCGAGGGGATAAGTATAAAAGATGTACTTGAAAGGTATAAACTTTATGTGGGGCTTTAAGGATGGAAATTAGTTGATCTCGAAGAGAGATAACTTGGATCCGAAAGAAAGAACTACGAGATTGTAGAACTTCTTAGAATAGGATGAATGTTGGGATCGTTATTAATTCATACATGTTTTGAAAACCTCTCGTTCCCTTGTCAGACCTCAACCAACCTCATCTTATTCGGTGCTCCAGATCGGGGAGGTGGCCCGAAGGCTCTTAAACCCACCTTGACAAGCCCGAATAAGCATTCAGATTGGAAACACGATTGTTTCAATAAACCGAGAGTCGGGTGGTCTTCCAAGTTGTACTATTTCGACCCGGTTTTAGTTTTTTTAAATGTGCTTTGGCACTTATCTTATGTCGTGATAAAACTTTCACTTACATTAATGATTCTTAAGAGTGTGGGGGGCATGAAAGGGCCCGAGTCCACTTAGCTAGGGTGCACTCTTCCCTCCTCCGAGCAGGAGCAGACATATATCATGATCCTTAAAGTTGCGGAAATTAGGCATGGTGCCTTGCAACTTAGTAGGTTATATAGAGGTGTCAGGTTAATCCCGCACCCCTTACTATTTAATCCATACCGATCTCGAAAAGAGATCTTACACATGCAAGGTCACACAAACAAGACTAGCATAATAGTCCTATCGAACATTAATAATCGTAATAACGATAACAAGCGGATCATTATTTCTAACAATCGATAATCCTAGATTCATTTATTATTAGCAAATAATTTGTTCCCAACATCGAGAAATTTCTCGGAAACGAAATATCGAGGCTACAAGGACAAATTCCACTTGCCTTGATTTGCGTATGGTTCCTTTTCGAACGATTCAGAATTAGACGGCCTAGACAGATTCGAATCTTCGACCTAACGACACGAGAGATAACGAGCGAATTTATATTAAATTCTTATCTCACTTTATAAACTATTACTTTCTCTTATTTTTCCTTTCACTAAGAGAAAATATATTAGATAAATTATTTAAATAATAATTTAGGTGGAATTTTTATATAATAATAATCCTTTATTATTATTTTCAAATATATCTTTTTTAAAATAATTTTTATAAAAATACTTCTACCCATTTAAAGATGCATGCAAAAGTTGGAATAATCCAAGAATTTCATCCTTTAAAACATATTAGCAATCTTTATGTAATTTGGTTAAATAAATATTACTTCCAAACTTTTTATTACGTATAAGTTTATTTATAACATTTTCCAAAACTAATTATTAAAGTCTTAAATTGACATGTAAGAATGATTTAAGTTAGATAAGTTCCTTTTTACCCAAATGCAATTACTTTTATTAAATCCTCCATCTAATTCTTATTAAATTATATTATACAAATTTCCTAATAATATTATCTCAAAGCTTATAATAGGATTAAAAGATATGCAAGTCGGTCTTCCTTTTTAATAGAATCTTATTTTAATAAATCCCCTTATCTTATACTATATATTTTATTTTAGAATAAAAATATAACCACTTTAATATTATTTTTAAAATAGAAATTTCATGCTTAAAAGTCATCTATAATACTCTTATAATTTATTTGAATTTATTTCATGTCTTGCCCTATTTATTTCATTTTATAAATTCGCATGCAATATTTATTTATTTAAATATATATTATATATATGTAGAAATTATTTGATAAAAAAGAAATTAATTAAAATATGAGTCGGAAAATTATACCGAGCGAAAATGAGAGCGGAAAGGGAACAGATTTCGAGATGGGCGACATTGGACCTTTCTTTCTCCTTTTCCTTTGATAAAAATCAGATGGGTAAATTTGTGACTTTTGGGCCTAAAACCCGCCCAAAATTAGTCCAACAATAACCCAAGGATTGGGCCCAAGGATTAGTCGCAACCGTGGCCACCACGCCCGCGCCCGCGGCTACGACCGCAACCCGTGTTCTAGCGACCGTCGGTGTCAGGCGAAGGCGGGGACTGCGATGGTTTTTCCAGCGGCGGATTTGAGGATGTAGAAGCCGCTGTCAAGGCCTTTACGTTGGCGGCAAGGGCGTCCGACTTTTCACCTCGGGTCTTTTTAAGTACGACTGTCGATCGTGCTTGAGCGAAATCCGTTAGCAGGCGTGTTTGTTGTATGAAACTAGCCACTGTATCATATTCGGATGACAACCCCACAATCATCTTAATGACCATCTGACATTCAGTAAGAGGAGAGTCCACATTCTTTAATTGATCAGCAAGATCCTTGATTTGTTGACAGTAGGCCGAAACAGAGGAGAAGGACTCCAATCGACAGTGGGAGAATTCATTCTGAAGATAGACAGATTTGGTCTCTTTGTTATCTTGGAAGATGTTTTTCAACTTGGTCCATGCCGAAAGAGCAGTGGCGTCGGACTCTAGGACGGTGAGTTGTAAATCCGACGATATCGTAGCATAGATCCATTGAAGGATGATTGCATCCAATTGATCCTAGAGAGTATCATCAACATCAGCAGGGCAAGGGATTTACGCGTCGATATGATCGAGAACGCGATGAGCACGGGCAACTACTTTGAACAATTCAGCCCACCAGTTGTACTTCGTGTTGGAAACATCCAAAGTGAATGGAATGAGATTTTTTATGTTGGAGATGGCTAGGGCTGAGCGAAACGCCGGTTTAGATCTGTGAGATCCGCTTGTCTCCGTGTGATCCTTGAGAGCGAGAATCACCGGATCTTTGTTCTTGGGCGTTCCGTCGTAGGGAGAAACGTCTCCTTCTTTTCCAAACATGGAAGAGGGCTATTTTTTATTAGGGTTAGAGGAGCCGAGGGGAGCGACGTGAAGGACATGCAGCGACCGATGCTAGGACCGGTAGGTAGGAGAGGCTGGGGAGGCGGCGTGTGATGGGAGGCGGCCGGTGGAGGGGCTGTGCGGAGAGAAGGCCGGAGGCAGTGGAGGGCGGGTCGAGGATTAGGGTTAGGCTCGTGATACGATAATTGAACACACAGAGATTGATAAATTTCTGTTGAGGGCTGCCATTCATATTACTTCAATATATAAAGAGATTACAAGACTTGTACAATAAGTTAGGTCAATAATATAAATATACATGCTATTACTCATATTATATCTTGCACGACCTAAGTTTCCGCCTATCAACATCTTCATCTTCATCTTCGTCATCCGCTCTCCACCTAATCCGACGTGTCACATCTCGAGGGGAATGCATTTCGGCCTCTCCCTTCAATGATGTGATACGTGTTTGCCTCGGAATGATCCTTAGTAATCTCGTATATGACCCAACAAGTCCCGATCTTGCCAGAAATGAATGATCCAACCTGAATTTACCTTAAAGTTAGTAACTTTCTCAACAAACAAGGAAACTGATTTGAATTGATTGAATTAATTAAGAACGGATCGATATTATAAAATGAATCAACTTGATAGTTCAAACGGATTGGCTCTAACGCTAAATCCGAATGCTTCACTAGTTTGATCTTTAACAATCAAAAGTAGAACAATCTAATTGAATAAACTACAACTCAGATTCGAACAAGAAGAGAAGAGATCTCGAGATGTTGGTGAACGAATGATGTTTGAGGATGATGATCGATCAATGCTGAAAAACAATAACTCTCACACGTGTGTATTTTTGTGGCCCAAGAGATAGATTAAACCAATTGGGTTTAATCTCTCTCAAGCTGATTTTTAATTAAGCAAATTGCAAAGTATAAATAGTAGAATACAAGAGTCTTTGTTGGAGAGCAAGGCACTACATGGCCGGCCCTAATAGATAGAATTGGCACATGTCTTGTTTCCCAAGATATAATAAAATATCTAGACCTATAACAAACTAGATTCCCTTAAATAAAATAAATCATGGCTGATTTATTTATTTAAGAAAATATCCTAACAAACTCAAAATATCTATAACAAACAAGATAGGAGAGAGAATAATCAACCACTAACATAAGCCTATTGGTCGAAATTCTCATTATTAAAGCATAAAAACGTCCATAAATAAAATAAATAAAGATAGAAAAACCCATTTTGGGCGATTTTTTGGGCGATCTCTCCGGCGACCTCCTCCCTCTTCTCCGACGTCTCCTCTGGCGTTGGTCTCCTCACGAGACCTTCGCTCAAGTGCTTGTGGTGGTAGCCTCTCGCGCCACCACCGAACCGGAGTCACCTTGGCCGTCGTCTCTTCCGTCTCTTCCTCTCCTCCGCCTCCAAGTTTTTGTGTCTTCCAATGGGGAAGAAGAAGAAAACCTCGGAATCCCCTTCCATGGCTGAAAATGATGCAAGCAAATACCTCAAAGACTCCTCCTTGGCTGAACCTACCGCCGGGTACAAGGCCAAGCTACCAAAACCTCGAAAGTCCAAGGCAAACTCTTCGGTGGCTACGGAAAATGGCGACAAAGGTTTGAGCAACATGGATGTTGAAGATGGTGAAGTAGTTGCCCTTGCTCGAAATGATTTGTCGGATGATGAAGAAGAAGAGTCGTCGGTGAATTTGGCCCTTGGGGCCAACCGGTCCTTTCCCGCCGCGTCGGGCACCGCCGTGTCCTCCGGCGTCGAAGGTGCCATCCATGGCACCGCTGACCTACCTACCACCGTGCCAGCCCGTGCCAATGGCGCATGTGGGGCTCATTTTCGAGTCCTTGCCACCAACCGCATTAAATGCGGTGCCAAGTCCCCATGCAAGCGTGCATCCCCCCCTCACAGGCACGGATTCTCACCCACCTACCACATCCGCCCTTGCTGCCAACCATGGCGACATCCATGGCACGATGTCCAGTCCTAACGCCAATGCGCGTGTCTTTCTTGCGGACTCCCACTTCAAGGACCCTGCCAACGTCGTGCCCCTTGTGTCCGATGCGGGTCACGTTGGCACTAGTGCGGATGGTGCGAAGGCTAATCCCAAATCATTCGCCGATGCTACGAGGACTCCGGCCATGTCAAACCAGCCAGAAAAATCTGGCCCTCATCCGAATGCTTGGAGCAAAAATTCAAAGAAAATTTTCATGAACGCGGGGCTCGGAGGTAAATTGTCCTATAAACCTCCTACTTCCAAACGTTTCTCAATCAAGATATCCGATGGCCTCTCACACCAAGCCGTGTGGGGATGGTCTCTACTTGGGCAATATGTCGGGTTTTACCCCGGCCACTTCATGATTCATGAAATGATTCGAACATGGGGGTCAAGGCTCGTTATAGGGTGGAAGAAGATTGGCTTATTTTTCAATTTGAGTCGGAGGAAGATCAAGCTAAGGTCTTGCGTGGTGGACCTTATTTCATCCATGGCAAGCCAATGATTTTGAAGAACATTCCCGACAAATTCGCCTTCAATAGGCGTGACATTGCTACCATTCCATTATGGGTTCGTGTGTATGGCCTCTCACAAAAATTTTGGACCCCGGAAATACTTGGAGATCTTGCTTTCTACATTGGCAAGCCTCTCTCCTTGGATCCAATCACCGACGGGAGAAAGCGGGGCTCATATGCTAGAATCTTGACTAAGATCAACTTCGCCGAGGACGTCACACGTGAAGTATGTATTGATTTTGATGATGGTGATTCTATTTATGTGAATTTTCTTGTGGAAAATGAGCCCTTGTATTGCAAGGGGTGTTGTGCATTTGGACATAGTTTTGTAGATTGTCCTTTCAAGGAAAAAAAGAAGGCCGTTGGTGTTAAGTCGAGGAGAAATTCCAAGGACTCAAAGAGCCAAGCTCGGAGAGTTTCAAGGCCAGTCGGGGATGGTGGCACCTTGGAAGCCAACGGCAAGGGGAATGGTTTGCCTCCGAATGACTCCGTCGCGAAGGATCCAATGCCTCCTAGAACCGGCGCGTCCTCCAACTACAAAGCGCCAAAGGACAAGGATACCTCTAAGAGAGTGAGTGGGGGTGGGAAACACAAGAAGGCTAGCCCTTCCAAATCCAACCAAAAAGGAAACAAACACGGTGAGAGCGGGGTCGAGAGTGTACCACATAAAAACTCCAAGTCTCAATCCTCGGTCCTTGCTTCCAAAAATATGGAGGTTGACCTTGTTAGTGAGGGGTTGTCTTCAAGTGGGGAGGAGAGTGATTCCTATGATGATGAGAGTGAAAACGAGAGCCAAAATGAGAGTAATGCCGAGGTATCCGATGATCCCGGAGCATCTTCGTCGGAAGAGGGCGAGGCTAGTGTGGAGGGAGATGATGAAGACTCGGACAAATCAGCCGAGGACGGAAGAGGAGGTAACCAAAGTGAGGTGGAAGTGCCTTTTGAGGATGTTGTATCTCGGTCACAACAAAAGAAGGCAAGGGCCAAGGCCAAAGCCGAGGCTCTCAAATTGGCTAAGGCTAAGGATAAGACTCTTGTGACATGTCTTCCATCCGAGAACAAGTGGCCGAAGCATCAACGATCTCTACGTAGTACCTCAAGAACCGGGAAAAACCAAGGCGGTGTCGCCAAATGAAGATTATTGCATGGAATATACAAGGGCTTTTCCAAGCACGGAAACAAAATGGCGTGCGTGGTTTGATTCAAGATTTTGAGGCTAAGGTATGTGGTGTTTTTGAAACAAAATGTGGTGGTTGGGATCAAGTTGCTTTGGCGAGCCGTGTGGCTCCGGGGTGGGAATTTGCTTCGAATTTCCACCTTCATGCTAGGGCTCGGATTTTGGTGCTTTGGGATGTCAATTTTGTTGAGTTAGATATGTTTACATTGTCTTCTCAACATATTGGCTGCCTTGTTACTTACAAAGTTACTAAGCAAAAGTTTGGAGTGTGTTTTGTCTACGGTTTGCATAGTGTCACGGCGCGCCGGCCACTTTGGGACCGCATTGATGAGCTTTTTGAGGAACATTTGGTGCCATGGATCGTAATTGGTGATTTCAATTGTGTCATGGCTGAGGAGGAAAGGATAAATGGTGAAAGGGTGACTATGTACGAATGTAAGGACATGGTTGAAGCTTGTCGGAAACATGGACTTGTGGATGCCCCGTGTACGAGTGCTAATCCTTTCACTTGGACAAATGACGTGAAGTGGAGCAAAATTGACCGAGTATTGGTAAATCCTTCTTGGTTCAATTCTGATTTTTCTTGTCATTCTAACTTCCCAGACATGTGGCATCTCTCGGACCACAAGCCGGCCATTGTTTCTACGCGTAGGGTTTCCGGCAATGGTAAAAAGTACTTCAAGTTTTTCAACATGTGGGCGGACCATCCGAGGTTCAAGGAGTTGATTCGGGAAAAGTGGGTGTCTAGTCACCATGGCACCTACCAATTTCGTCTCCCCAAGCTCCTCCTCGGGTTGAAAGCTCCTTTAAAGGCTCTCAACAAAGCCGGGTTTGGTCACATCTCTTCTAGGGCTCGCGAGGCCAACCTCGCTCTCTCTTTGGCCCTTGAAGAATGTCGACAAAATATTGGCTCCTTGGAGGCTAGAAGAAAGGTGGAAGATTTGAAGGGCCAAGCTAAGCGGCTCAACGAGGCCGAGGCGAGTTTTCTCCGCCAACAAGCTAAGGTGAAGTACATTCTCAAGAGTGATCGGGGATCCAAATATTTTCATTCTTTGATGCGCACCAATGGATGTCGGAACCATGTTGCTTCCATTACCAAAACTGATGGAAGCACCTCCGAGTCCATGGGCGAGGTGGTGGCGGAGTTTGAAGGCTTTTTCAAGGGCCTCTTCGGCGCGCCGGCAACAGTTACCTTGCCCGCGCCGGGGGAGTTTTGGCAAGGGGCGCACCTTGCGGCCGAGGATGGGGCGCGCCTAGTTGCGCTGGTGTCCAACGCCGGGATCAAGGAGGCGCTTTGGTCCATGGGGGATGACAAACCCCCGGGCCCCGATGGATTCACCGCCAAATTCTTCAAGGCTTCTTGGGATGTCACCGGTCCCGAGGTGTGTGCGGCGGTGAAAGAGTTCTTCTCCAATGGTAAACTCCTTCGGCAACTCAACCACTCCATCATCTCTCTTATTCCGAAGGTTGAGTCCCTGGTTCGTGTGGAGCACTTTAGACCGATCTCTTGTTGCAACGTGGTTTACAAGCTTATTTCCAAGGTGATGATGACACGGCTTGGAGGATGTCTTGGGTCCATCATCGACTCGGCCTAAAGCGCTTTCGTGCAGGGTCGGTTAATGTCGGATAATATCCTTCTTGTCCAAGAGCTTCTCCGAAGATACAACAAGACAAGGGATACAAGGAGGTGTTTCCTCAACATTGATGTTGCCAAGGCCTATGACTCCATTTCATGGGAATTCCTCCGGTTTGCTCTCACTCACCTCGGCTTCCCCTTGGTTTTCATTTCGTGGGTGATGGAATGTGTCTCCACCACCTCCTACTCTATCAAGATCAACAAGAGCATGCATGGCTTCTTTCATGGCAAAAGAGGACTTCGACAAGGTGACCCGCTGTCTCCCTTTCTTTTTGTCATTTGTATGGAGCTTTTCTCCTGTTTGATAAAAAAGGAGACTTCTAAACCCCTCTTCCAATTCCATCAAAATTGTGAGGCCCTTAAACTTTCCCACTTGATCTTCACCGATGACATTGTCCTATTTTGCCGGGGGGATCTTAGGTCAGTTAGGGTGCTCATGGGTTGCCTTGAGAGGTTTAAAAATATGTCTGGGCTGAGTGTTAATGTCGGGAAGTCTTCTATGTTCCTTGGCTCGGTGCCGGTCTCCGAGAGGGGTGCCTTATTTGCCGCCACCGGGTTCAAGGAGGGTGTCTTTCCCTTCCGTTATTTGGGCATTCCTATCTCTCTCGAAAAGCTTAGGGTCACCTCCTATAAGCCTCTTCTTGACAAGATTGGTGGGTACTTAAATGCTTGGGCCAAGAAGAGTATTTCTTTTGCCGGACGTAGGGAATTGATTATTTCGGTCCTTCAAGGGTGTGAAGGGTTTTGGCTTTCTATCCTTCCGGTTCCCGACTCGGTTATCAAGAGCCTTATCTCCCTATGTTGTAACTTTCTTTGGCATAGGCCTCGGGTTAAATGGGAAAACACTTGTGTGCCTAGACGTGAGGGGGGTCTCGGGTTTCTTCACCTTGAGAGTTGGAATGAGAGTTTTATGGTTAAACACTTTTGGCACATTTTCCATATGCGAGATAGCCTTTGGGTGAGGTGGATTCATCATAGGTATCTTTTTGTGTCCGAGCCTCTTACTTGGGCTCCTCACAAGAGGGATTCTCCGTTGATCAAAGCTATTTTACATGCTTGGGACAAGATCGTGGGGCTTGAAGGGAGAGAGTTGAGCGTCGGGGATTTGCTTGAGTCTTGGTGCATGGATGGTCACTTCAAAGTGACCAACACTTATGAGGCCCTTTGCCCTCGGAAACCGGTGGTGGCTTGGCATAGGGTGGTGTGGGCGAAGCACAACACGCCGAAATACATTTTTATCCTTTGGCTTGCTAACCTGGGGAAGCTGTCTACATATGATCGTCTCCTTTTCTTGGATGTGGAACCGGGTTGTCGTTTATGTGGGGCTGAGCTTGAGACACACAAGCACCTCTTTTTCGAGTGCCCTTATTCGCATGGTATTTGGAGGGAGGTGAGAGCTAGATTCAAGATCACGGGTGATACGTGATTACCCCGGAATCCTCCGTAGAAACCTCGTATTTGACCACACAAGATCCCGATCTTGCCAGTAAACACTTCAAACCTACAAAAGCTTTCAACTTTAGAATTCCTTGTGATGCAAGTAACAAACTGATTCGAATGGTGATGAATGAGATGGATCGAAATTGATATGAAGATTCAAATAGATAGTTCAATTGAATTGGCTCTAACGCTAAATTCAATTGATAAACTAGGATCGATCTTTAACAATCAACCTAGAACTAAACTAGAAGAATATCTTATCAACACAATCTGAATTTTCGAACTAAGAACACGAGACAGAATTCGGATGAAAATGATGATGATCGATCTTCAATAGCAAGCAAACACAAATTATTGTTTTTGAGCCCAAGAGATAGATTAAACCAATTTGGGTTTAATCTCTCTCAAGCTGATTTTTATTGAATGAAAATGCAAAGTATAAATAGAGAATACAAAAGCTAATCCTTGGAGAGCAAGGCAACTAGGAGGCTGGCCCTATAGATAGAAGATAGCCTCTTATCTTGCTTCCAAAGATATAATAAAATATCTATAAGTATATCTATCTAGATTCCCTTAATTAAATAAATCATGGCTGACTTATTTAATTAAGAAAATATCTCTAACAAACTAAAAATATCTAACAATATCTCTAACAACCAGGAGAGAGAATATTCAACCAACTAACATCAGCCTATTGATTGAATTTCTCTACATTATTCAAAATAGAAAATCGATCATAAATAAAATAAATAAACATAGAAATTTAAGATTCCCGTAAGACTTGAACAGCTCTCAGTAAAACCCAGTTTTTGGCCATTTGCTGTTGGATTCTGAATTTGAAGTAAACTACAAAGTTGTAGAGAGTTCAATTATCTTTCCAACGAGTATTTATCAGACTTGAGATGAATTTTCTAGCCCAAGTTATGACCAGTTTACTGAGCATTGTTTTTAATTTGACGGGTTTCTTAACTTCCGAACTTTTGTGACTTCATCCTCTTCCTTGGTGGTCAAGGACGCCATTGATGAACATAATTAAAGGATAATATGTTATCCATGAAACCCTTCTTGAACTTGAATGCTCGGGACCTTAATAAAGGTCTTGTTGTTTGGCCTCCATTCGTCTTCAACGAATCATTCGCTTGGATCCTCCCTTGATTTGTATCAACGGGTACCGCACGCTCGGTGGGGCGCGCCTTGGAGTGGCTGCGTCGGCGCGCCAGGGGACGTGGTTGCCTCGCTCGAGGCCGGGTTTTGGCACTTTCAGCCACGGTTTACTACTTGTGGCATGCTCGGAATGCTTGTATTTTTGATAGGAACCTCATCCCCCCTGAGGTGATTGTTAGGTTGATTATAACCCATGTTTTTAGGTTGCTTTATGATATTTATCCCATTTGTATGGTGGAGAGATTAGAGTTTGTATGTTTGCGTAGTTTGGATGGCTTGCATGCTTTTCCATTTGCGCTTGTTTTAGCATAGTTAGGAGGGCATGCGTGCTTGTCCTTTTATGCTTGCTTGTACTTTATTATTTACCCTCTTTTAAAGGGTCATATTAATACGAATTAACCTTTTCAGCAAAAAAAATAAAGATAGAAATTTAAACTAAAGATAAGATTATCGTAAGCCTTGAACAGCTCTCAGTAAAACCCATGTTTCGGCCCTTTTCTGTTGGATTCTGAATTTGATGTAAACTACAAAGTTGTAGAACTTTTAATTATCTTTCCAACGCATATTTACCGGACTTGAGATGAATTTTCTAGCCCAAGTTATGACCCGTTTATTGAGCACTGTTTTTAGTTTGACGGGTCTCTTAACTTTTCGACTTTCCAAGCTTGATTCTCTTCCTTGGAGGCCTTGAACGCAATGGATGAATATTTTGAAGAGATAATATCAAATCCATGAACACCTCTTTGAAATTGAATGCTCGAGACCTTGGAAAGGTCTTGTTCTTGGCCTCCTAAACACCTTCTTTGCAAGCGTCTTCTTCATGGTCCTTTGATCGCTATCAGTATTCCCCACTTGACCTCGAATTGTCCTCAATTCGATGTTGCATGTAAGATCAAGAGGAGAAAAATCTTTAAATGTTGGAGATACTAAAGGCACCATGGTTAGTAAAGAAGGTTTTGGAGCAAACATAGTTGGTGGAAGACATTGAATCATCTCTTGGACATTATGGCTCTCTTTGATTGAAACTCCATTTGAGATGATAACTTCTTCCTCCATGCTCTCAACATGCAAGTTGTCCTTAGTTGGAACCTCCTTTAAACTTTCATCCACAATGTGGCATTGAGGAACATATGGGAGGTTACTTGATTCTTTAGAGGTCTCTTGGCTATGTGGGGCTGTAACTCTCTCTTCTTGAATAGATATTCCTGTTTTTGGTGAGTTAGAAACTCCTATTTCCTGCAACAAAGAGTTAGTATCTAAAAAAATGGAAGAGGAGTTAGAATTGTACCTCATTTGACTAGAATTAGCCAAAGCCTCCTTAGTCAAGTCTACGGACTCGTATTTGCGATTCAAGGATCGAATTGGAGATCTCTTTTGGCAAGCAGGAGCACAAGCTTCTTTATAACGTCTATGTAACTCTTCATCAATTGTAACATAGATCTTTCACATTACAAACTTCATTTGATCCCATGTTGTAATTAGAATCAAGCCTTGACGTCTTCTAGATTGACATATCCATAACCAAAAGGAACGGGCAGAACCAACAAGGTAGTTAGTGACCCATGGAATGATATCCCATTCAGCATAGCCATAGTAGTCAAGGTAGTACTCAATATCTTGCTCCCATGCCAAGTAATCATCCGGTCCATACTCTCCAAAAAAAGGCTCAATCTTTGGAGGTCTTTGTACCCTTGAAGTTGGTGGAATATCATTATAAGGATCACACCAATTCATCTTAATCCTGAAAACAAAACAATAACACGAGAGAGTAGTGTGTTCCAAAAGCAATACGAACAAGCAATACCACACCTTAATCAAGCCAAAACTTGCCTCAAAGCAATCCAATCAACTAATTCAGTTTTTGGGTTGAATTGAGGGAGTAAAGGGGTAGATATGGTGTAGATATGGTATACTAATGATAATTAAAGGAAATATGCAGTTCAAGCAAATAACGAGTATGCAATAAGACAAGCAATGCAAGATATCCCTTTATAAGCTTCTAAACACATGCAATCTCTCAATTGACTCTATACAAGTTAATAAAGCCAAATTTAAGCATGTAAGGACATAAATCTGGTAGGCTAAAGTGACTTTTATTTCGTCACTAATTTTCTTCAATGTGATTTTTACTTAGCTACTTTTCTAGCAAGCAATCACTAGGGGTGAAAGTGGCTTGAAACTACCTGGGGTAGATCACTTTTCTTTTCTGTTTTTTTTTTGGACTTTATGCACAATCTACTCTTGTGCTAGAATGAAGAAACAAGTAGAGCAATGCAATAACGGATGCAAAAAAAAACAACAGGGCAGAAACGAATACCAAACTGAGTTTTTTTTTTAACTAAGTGATTTTAAACTACCAATGAAACCAACTAGAAGCCAAATTAACAAAGAAATAGGGTTGGTCGAACTTGATAGGATGCAATAGCAAATATCAGCAAATATCAACAAGCAATATGAGTCTCTATTAATCATGCAAAATGAAAACTCATAAAAATTGTAGGAAAATAAATGCTAATCTCTATTGCAACTAAATTCAACCAATTCAGCCAAAAACATGCAAAAATTCCTTAAAAATCTCCTAGGTAGTTAATTGCTTGGGGGGCAAGTAATAACAAAGAGGATTAGGGTTTAGGATGTTTCAGCTGGGGTTAGGGTTTGGAGAAGGGTAGGGTTTGGCTCTAGGGTTTGGAGGGTAGATTAGTGGTGGTGGGTGGCGGAAATATGGTGGTTGGTGGGTGAAAAATTCCGCCTGGTCTCAAAAGTTGCAACTTTGTTTAAAGGTGTAAGCTTTGGGATCAAAAACTGAATTAAATTGCCTAGAAATAAAATTAAGGAAAGAAGAAATTACTTGGCGAGACGCTGGAATATGATACCACTTGATACGTGATTGCCTCGGAATGATCCTTAGTAATATCGTACATGACCCAACAAGTCCCGATCTTGCTAGTACTGAATGATCCAACCTGAATTTACCTTAAAGTTAGTAACTTTCTCAACAAACAAGGAAACTGATTTGAATTGATTGAATGAATGAAGATCCGATTGAAATTATAAAATGAATCAACTTGATAGTTCAAACGGATTGGCTCTAACGCTAAATCCGAATAATTAACTAATTTGATCTTCAACAATCAGAACTAGAACAATCTAATTGAATAAACTACAACTTAGATTAGAACAAGAAGAGAAGAGATCTCGAGATGTTGGTGAACGAATGATGTTTTAGGATGATGATCGATCAATGCTGAAAAACAATAACTCTCACACGTGTGTATTTTTGTGGCCCAAGAGATAGATTAAACCAATTGGATTTAATCTCTCTCAAGCTGATTTTTCATTAAGCAAATTGCAAAGTATAAATAGTAGAATACAAGAGTCTTTCTTGGAGAGCAAGGCACTACATGGCCGGCCCTAATAGATAGAATTGGCACATGTCTTCCTTCCCAAGATATAATAAAATATCTAGACCTATAACAAACTAGATTCCCTTAAATAAAATAAATCATGGCTGATTTATTTATTTAAGAAAATATTCTAACAAACTCAAAATATCTATAACAAACAAGATAGGAGAGAGAATAACCAACCACTAACATAAGCCTATTGGTCGAAATTCTCATTATTAAAGCATAAAAACATCCATAAATAAAATAAATAAAGATAGAAATTTAAACTAAAGATAAGATTCCCGTAAGGCTTGAACAACTCTCAGTAAAACCCATTTTTCGGACCTTTGCTGTTGGATTATGAATTTGATGTAAACTACAAAGTTGTAGAACTTTTAATTATCTTTCCAACGCATATTTACTGGACTTGAGATGAAGTTTCTATCCCAAGTTATGACCAGTTTACTGAGCATTGTTTTTAATTTGACGGATCTCTTAACTTTTCGAACTTTCCAAACTTGATTCTCTTCCGTGTAGGCCTTCAATGCCATGGATGGATATTTTGAAGAGATAATATCAAATTCATGAACACCTCTTTGAACTTGAACGCTTGAGACCTTGGGGAAGGTCTTGTTCTTGGCTTCCTAAACACCTTCTTTGCAAGCGTCTTCTTCATAATCCTTTGATCGTTTATCATGATGCTTCCGAGGTGAGCATTAGCTCTGCTATATGCTTCTGCTGCCTCCATCGAGCACCTTACCTGCACCTTTTCTAAGGCCACTTCCAATTGTCTTATCTCGTATCGTTACTAAGCAACTCCTTGTCTTTCTCCTATCTTTTCGCTTCCATGATTTCTTCTTGCTTGTTTGCCATTAGGATTGTTACTAGGGCAGGTGGCAGTGGATCCAGTGTTGTTTCGACAGACGTGCTCATGACCTTGCTTCCAAGGAAAATTTTGTCGGAATGCAAGAATTAAGGCAGACTAACCCGAGCAATAGACCATGTGGATTTGTCATCTCGCACGCGGATCAAAGCAAGTCGCGCGACGACGACCATAGGTGTGCAGGGCTTGACTGGCTCGCGAGGGCACACAGACTTGGCTGATGCAACTCGGTGGATCTGGCGTGTTGAACGTGAGAATTAGCCTTCCTATCCACAGAACGCCAAATTGTTTCGACACAAAGATTTTCCCAAAACACGATCGAAGAAAAACAAGAAAAAGCGAGCTTTTTACCAGAAATCTTAGATCACCCTTCTTATTAATAGGGTTGTTTTTATATATATAAAGAAAAATGGAAGTTAGTGTTTTCCGTAACAATTTATGAGCTCCTTTTTTCACCTACCCATTAACTAATCTAATTATATTTTTTAGATTAATTAATAACTAGAAAAAAATCACTTTAACATAAATTTTTTTCGGTCGGCTAATGTGTGCACAGGGGCACACAATAACTATGTTACTTTTGAAAATTATTTCAAAACTATTACCTAAATTGGAATTATTGAACTCTTTTAAAAAAAAGGCGGATTTGCAGGAGTACCCAATGTACATAAAAAGTTTGCAAAAGTACCCCATGTTATTGAAAATTGCAAATCATGCATTTTTGGCATTTATGCAATTTTATTTTTCATTTTTATATTGTTTAATTATTAGAATTTAAATTTGTAATATTTTTTAGAAATGAATTATGAAATTGAAAGAACTAAAATAAGAAAACGAAAATTGAAAAAATAAATAAATAAAATTCATTTGAAAAGATATTAGTTGGTTGAGATTTTCGTCAAAGTCTACTCGGGCTAGATTTTATACTATCATGCTTGCCTATTCTACTGTCATACCTCTCGATGATCATGTCATGTACTTAAAAAGGAAATTGCAAACGAATTAGATTTGTTACGAAATATTTTGTTTTCTTTAAATGAGAAATATAACGAATATTAGAAACATAACAATCTTAAAAGATATCAATATTAATGGAAACAATAATAATCAATTATTAGAGGATAATTAAAAGAAAAGTCAAAGATATGGCAAAGATACTAGTTGGTTGAGATTTCCGTCAAAGTATAATCGGGCTAGATTTTATACAATAATTAGTTTTACCCGTCGTACCATGTACGACTACGATTCGATATTTTATAAACATTATAAATAGGATATTAATAAATAAATAAAAATATAATATAAACTTTAATATAAGTAATTTATTGCTCGTAGAATTTAATCAAATATTATATTCTTCATATTTTATTACTTTTCATGTATATCCATTAAATATTTCAATATGTATATTAAATATTTTATTATCTTTTTTTATTAATTTTAAGAATTATATATATTTATCATTAATTTTTTTATAAAACAAAATCACTATATATCTATAAATAAATTCGTCAAAAGATATATACTAAAAGATTTATATTTATTTTAAAATATTTTATCTTTAATTTTAAATACTTGTATAAGGAAGCTTTCAAAAGATATTGTTATACTAAATAGATATTTGTTAGATGTTAGAGATAAATTTAAATAGCTAAAAAAGAATTTAATAGAAAGAATTTATGATAATAGAAATAAAATTAATTTTTTAAATATGAGGTGGGGCAAGAATCGTTCTAGTGGCTCGAAAAGATACATTTTTAATATATATTTATAGATTTTAAATTATGTAAAAAAAATTATCTTTAATTTAAATATTTGTATAAGGAAGTTTTCAAAAGATATATTGTTACACTAAATAGATATTTGTTAAAAAAAATTAATAGAAAAAGTTAAAAATTAGGAATAAAAATTAATTTTGTGAATATGAGGTGGGGCCAGAATCATTCTGGTGACTCGAAAAAGTATAGCTTTAATATATAGTTATAGATAGAAATAAAAATTTATTTTCTGAATATGAGGTGGGGTTAGAATCGTTATGGTGACTCGAAAAAAGTACAACTTTAATTTATAGTTATAGATTATCTAAACCTAGCATATATGCATTCTATCTGAATATAAAATAAACATCCTAATATTTTTATAGTTATATTATATATAGATATATAATTATAATTTTCGTACCTTATAAGAAATAGATAGATTTTTACTTAAAAATAAGAAAAATATCTCTAATATATAGATAGATAACTCTATCTATAAAAATATAATATAAAAATCAAAATCAAAACATAATAGAACATTATTTGGAAAAAGAAGAAGTTATCTTTGAACGTAAGAAACCTAAGTAGATAATATAATTTTTAGATAACTTATCTTTTTTTAATTATTAATAATATAATAGAATGTTGTTTAGATAAGAATTAGATTTTTAAATTAGAATAAGATAGAAATAAAAAAATGAAAAAGTAGAAATAATTTGAATGGAAAATAAGTTTTTTTTTCATAATATGAAGTGGGGCCAGAATCGTTCTGGTGGCTCGAAAAGAGACAACTTTAATATATAGTTATAGATGCTTGTCTATTCTACTATCATACATTTATATAATCATGTCACAGACTTAAAAAGGAAAAGAAAATTATAAACGGATTAGATTTGGGAGACGACGTGTTTTGTTTTTGATCTGTTTTAAATTCACTGCTGGAAAACGCGTCTGTAGCCAGGAAAATAGACACGACTTCCGCCACAACAATAACCACGAAATCACGTTAGCCACGACATCCCCAACGGATTGCCCTACGAAAGGTGCCCTGGGGCTAAAAGGCGCGAGGCTAAATATCACTCTGAAAAAGAACCACAAAATTCTAGTTCTGTGGCTATTTAGCTGCAAATAATATCCGCGAATTAGTTCATTGTTAAATGTGTGGCTATTTGTAACACCCCGTTTTTCCCTCAGAGATATTACCGCCAGTGACCTCGGAATTTACACTCCGAAGCCACCCAAGGCTTTCACGGTATTCAAGATATAAATAATAATGATAATTCAATAAGTATTAAAATAAAATGTCCAACTTTCACAATCTTGAATAATCCAAATACTTGCGGAAAAATAAGATAAATAGTCTTGAACAAAGCGGAAGCCTGAATCTAGGAAAAGGGTACATCAGACCGAGTGCTTCACCTTGGGGAGCACCAGTTCTGTTTGTAAAGAAGAAAGATGGAACCTTCAGACTCTGCATTGACTACCGAGAATTGAACAAGGTCACCATCAAAAATAAGTATCCATTGCCAAGGATTGACGATCTTTTAGACCAATTGCGAGGAGCAAGGGTATTCTCCAAGATCGATTTGAGGTCAGGATATCACCAACTTCGAATTCGTGAGGAGGACATTCCGAAGACGGCATTCCGCACACGGTATGGACACTATGAGTTTCTGGTCATGCCTTTTGGCCTTACAAATGCTCCAGCAGTATTTATGGATTTGATGCATCGGTGTTTTCGAGGATATCTCGACAAATTTGTAGTGGTCTTCATTGACGACATTCTGATCTATTCACCTAGCGAAGCAGCTCATACAGAACACCTCAGGATCATTCTACAAATCCTTAGGCAAAACGAGTTGTATGCTAAGATGTCGAAGTGTGATTTTTGGCCGAAAGAAGTTGCATTTCTAGGCCACGTTATCAACCAAGAAGGGGTAATGGTAGACCCTCAGAAAATCCAAGCAGTTGCAGATTGGAAGCAACCTCAGAATGTGAAAGAAGTTCGTAGCTTTCTTGGTCTTGCAGGATACTATAGGCGATTTGTGGAAGGATTTTCAAAGATCGCTCTTCCTATGACTAGTTTGCTCCGTAAGGTTCACAAGAAGTTTGTGTGGAACGAGAAATGTGAGGCAAGTTTTCAAGAACTTAAAAGGCGTTTGACTAGTGCTCCGATTTTGACTTTACCCGATGGATTGGATGGGTATGTAGTATATAGTGATGCATCTAAACAAGGTCTCGGATGCGTGCTTATGCAACATGGGAAGGTTATTGCATATGCATCTCGTCAACTGAAGACATATGAGGTGAACTATCCGACTCATGACCTGGAGTTAGCTGCAGTTGTGTTTGCTTTGAAGATTTGGCGTCACTACCTTTATGGTGTGAAGTGTCAGATTTTCACTGACCATAAGAGTTTGAAGTATGTCTTCACTCAAAAGGAGTTGAACATGAGGCAACGGAGATGGTTAGAACTACTGAAAGACTATGACATCGAATTGCTTTACCATCCAGGTAAAGCTAATGTTGTAGCTGACGCACTGAGTCGCAAAACCTCTCAGGAATCCATGGTGGCAGCGCTCACTGCTCAACCAATGCTACAACGAGAATTGATCCAGTGCGAGATCGAGGTTTGGTTCGGACGTCAACTTGGTAGTATGAATATGTTAGAGATTCATGCTACTCTTCTGGACCAAATAAAGGAAAAAAAGGTTGAAGATGTCATGCTGGTTAAGATAAGTTGTGAGGTGCAAGAAGGAAAGGCACCTGGCTTTATCGTTCAGGATGATGGATCACTATGGTTTCAAAACCGAATTTGTGTGCCAACCGATGAGGAGATTCGCCTTCTGATTTTGAAGGAAGCACATGCATCAGCATACTCAGTCCACCCGGGATCGAGTAAGATGTACAAAGACTTACGTCGGAACTTCTGGTGGCCAAACATGAAGAATGATGTGGCAGAGTTTGTAGCAAAATGTTTGGTGTGCCAGAAGGTGAAGATTGAACACAAGAGGCCAGGTGGCGAATTGCAACCATTGCCAATGCCAGAATGGAAATGGGAAGATATTGCTATGGATTTTGTGACGGGCCTTCCTAAGACTCAAGGACAGAAGGATGCTATTTGGGTAGTCATTGACAGGCTCACAAAGAGTGCACACTTCATAGCAATAAAGAAAACATGGGGAGTCCAAAAGTTAGCTGAGACTTTTGTGCATGAGATAGTTCGTTTACATGGTACTCCGAAGACAATAGTATCTGATCGTGATGGAAGATTCATATCGGGATTTTGGAAGGAGCTACATCAAGCCATGGGGACAGAGCTAACGTTCAGTACTGCTTTTCATCCCCAAACCGATGGACAATCCGAAAGGACCATCCAAACACTGGAAGATATGCTTAGGGCTTGTGTGCTAGACCGTCCTGTTAGTTGGGATACCAGCTTAAGTTTGGTAGAATTCACCTACAACAACAGTTGGCATTCAACCATTAAGATGGCTCCATTCGAAGCTTTGTATGGACGGAAATGTCGTTCACCAATCTGTTGGGATGAGAATGCTGATAAGATTCTGCTAGGCCCAGAATTGGTGGAGAGGACTACTACCGACATTGCTTTAATCCGACAGAGAATGTTGACAGCTCAGAGTCGACAAAAATCATATGCTGATCTGAAGCGAAGGGATATTGAGTTTGAAGTAGGGCACAAGGTTTTCGTCCGAGTGTCTCCATCTAAAGGGGTTTTTCGCTTTCGAAAACGAGGAAAGCTTAACCCTCGTTACGTTGGACCGTTCGAGATTTTAGAACGGATTGGCAAGCTTGCCTATCGACTTGCCCTCCCGCCATCTGCACATCCAGTTCATAATGTCTTCCATGTATCGCTATTGCGAGAGTATGTTCCGGATGAATCCCATATTCTCAACTACGATGATATTGAGATCCAATCCAATGGCACATATGAGGAGAGACCCGTTGGAGTGCTGGAACGACGAGTGAAGAGTCTACGTAACAAAGTAGTACCACTAGTGAGGATCCTTTGGTCCAAGAACGGTGGAGAAGAAGTCACTTGGGAAACATGGGAGACAGAACAGGATATGCATAGAAAGTTTCCAGAGTTGTTCTCTACCTAGTTTCGGGGACGAAACTATTTTTAAGGGGGTACTATTGTAATAACCCTCTTTTCTAAGAAGGGCAATGATGTAATTTCCCTAAATGGTATTTAATAAAACATATGTGGCATTATCAAAAATATTAAATGCCTCATCTTATTAAATAAAAAGTTAACAAATAATCGTTATTAGATTATTTTAGATAAATGACCTTACCCGAAAGGTGATAAGTCTTACTCAATAATTAATACTAAATTTAAAGAAGTATTCATAAGTAGTAAAGTGAATGAAATTATATTAAATTATTAGGAAGAATTTTCCTAAAGAGATTTTGCCTATCTAAAAACTATTTTTATGAATAAAGAGTTCTAATAATTACTAAATATTATTTTTATTATTGTTATGACAGAGGATTAAATTTATAAGGCAAGATAATGTGTCATTAAAATGTTGGGTACAAAAATATAATTTTCGGAATTTTAAATGCCTAAGAAATGGGTATTTTATCACATTTTTAAAAGTATGGGCCGAAATTGTAATTTCGTTAAAAATGGGTCCAAAACTGTAAAATTTAGAAAATGTCATCTTCTACCTCCAGCAGCCCCGTGAATAGTGCCATATCAATGGAGATTTCCCCCAAATTTGTATTTTCACCCATTAATCACGGAATCAAACTTATTACATATGGAAACGATCATTTTCTCGTGCTCAAACCGAATCTTAGTCTTAATTGAGCAATCGAATCCCGAAATTTTCGTTTCTCTGATTTGAACGAATTAGGGCTAAAATCCAATTAGCATTATGTGATTGCCAATCAAATAAATTGGAGTTATGGAAGGTTTTAATTCGTTTTGGGCGTTTAATCCCGACCTTTTCCCCTATAAATTGAGACCAAAATCGGTCCCCTCTCACCACAAAAACTCCATAGCTCTCTCCTTCCAACTTGACCAAAACTCCATTTGTCTTGCTCCGTTCGACTTCGACCCACTAGATCCGACCCCGACCACCACGGCTAACACCCACAACCACCACCATTTGTCCTTTGGCCGCCCTCCTCTGCACCGCACACAACCATTGTCACTACCGTAAGCAAGCATCGCTTTCTTTGTTCACAGATTTGTTTTTTTTGTAGTATTTTTTTTATATACTTTATTTTATTCTAATTTTAGTACCGTAAGTTATTTTAGTAGGATTTTAACTAGAAATGGTTAATTTGAACAATTATATTGGTTCTACATATTTTGGGAAAAATCTATACAAATTATTAAATCTGTTTTTTTTTAATAAATTAAATTATTATAAAGGGTATTCTTAAGTTAAAAATATCCCTTTATAATGATTCAATTTAAACTTATAAGCTAAATATTTAATTATATGTTGTTATTTTTAAGGAAGTCATTACTCTAGTTTTGTGTTTAAAGAATAAAGTTTTGAGAATATATACTTACGGAAAATATTAATTTCTGAAATTATAATTATTAAATTAATTAATGGTTATTTTTATATCAAGTATTGAGTAAGATTATGATTTAAAAATATGTTATATGCATGCAAAATAAATAGAGAATATTTTTATGCATAATATAAGGTATTTAAGATCACATTCCATAAACCATGAAAAGTTAGAATGTTCATAACGTTAAGATTAATCGGGAATCATCTTACTAAATTAGAGGTTTATAATTTTTATAAACTCCTAATTTGATCGTAATAACTCTTTTAAATGAGAAAGAGGATCAAAATAAATTAATACAATTTATTTTGTACTTTCGTTTGAAACAGGAACTAGTTGGTTCCCGCGTATTTCCCCATCCATCGAATCTTCGTACCGTTCTCCTGCTAACAAGGTAAGTGGTGGTTCGCTCTCATATTTTATCATGAATACTTTTATTCATGTTTGCATGTTGTGTTGGGAACGCTCGTTTGAATAAAATGAACTTAGGTTATTATAGAAATAATGACCATGTTGAAATGTATAAATGAATTAGGGTTTATTATGCATAGAAATAATGACCCATGGTAGCTTATTGTTATTATTCTATTATGCGCTAGAACTTATATTTAGGTTGCAATGTTTGTGCACCTGTTTGTTTCACGGTCTCATTTTGAGATTCGTTGTTTTGGACTAGCGTAGAATTAGGGGTGGGGGCTCACTAACCCCTGAACACCTCTTTATAATATTTTGCATTAGGATGGACCTAGACCCTCATGCTGGTCATGACCCTACTCTCTCAACCGTTTTGAGGAGTGTTTGGCACCTAGCTAGTGCCTTGTATCGGGACTTAGGAACCCGTTCCTCCCTTTGTGGGATTCTATATCTTATGGCATATCGCGTTGCCGTCTTAAAAGCTACCAACTTGAATGCAATGTTTTGTAATTAAATAAGATAAGTGCTAGTGCACACCCATTAAAATGTGTTCGGGGTGGTGACTACAACTTGGAAAACCACTCTGGCTCCCGGCTTTGATTAATCTATTTTCCAATCTGAATTCGGACAACACGCATTCGGTGAGGTTGGTTGTAGATTTGATAAGTCGACGGAGGCTTTTCAAAATATTGGTTGATAATTAAAGTTCCCAACATAACATTTCTCATTCTTAAGGAACCATAGTTTTGTGGTGTCCTAATCTTTTCATCATATTTCCCTTTCCGTGAGATTATTTGGGTTATGTCATCGACCGGCTTTCATTCGGAGTCCGATGGTCATAATGCAACTAAGATCACAAGAACCTCAAATAAAATTCCACTTGCGTAGTCTTTCATTAGACTGACCGACCGCTTTATTTCTTTTGCATGGCCGGCTGGTGTCAACCGTCCCTATACGGAACATCAGGGAGTAAAGGAGTGGTGATTCGACATTGAAGTTGTTGAAGTTTTTGCACGTCACGTTTCTTTTGAATAACTTTTTAGTTTAAGGTCGAGATCCTTGGTCTGTAAGGACCGCCTTCAAGAATTTTACTTCCGCTTTGTTCAAGACTATTTATCTTATTTTTCCGCAAGTATTTGGATTATTCAAGATTGTGAAAGTTGGACATTTTATTTTAATTCTTATTAAATTATCATTATTATTTATATCTTGAATACCGTGAAAGCCTTGGGTGGCTTCGGAGTGTAAATTCCGAGGTCACTGGCGGTAATATCTCTGAGGGAAAAACGGGGTGTTACACTATTGGCCACGAAAGTCACGTTCAACCATATTAACCAGAATTGAATTTCGTGGTTGGTTTTGAGTGCATCACCATCAAATTTTATCCACGAATGTATTTTGTATCTAAAGTCGAGTCGAATTTGAACTCATAATCGCACCCATTTCGTGGCCATTAGCCTTGAAATTTGCCATGAATCTATTTAGGGGGAAAAACCGTGGTCATTTGGCCTTAACATTTGCACCGAACGCATTTGGTAGGAAAACTATGGCCATTTAGCCTTGACATTTGCATCGAATCTATTTGGTTGCAAAAGCTATTGGTAGTTAACCTTGAAATTGGCTTTGAAAACATTTGGTTACAAATTTTGTGGTCAAATAAATAAGGATTAATAAAAAAAAATTACGAAATAAGCCATAATATATGCACTAATTGCATTATGATAATGCACCATAAACATGCTAATATATGCTAATTGCATTATCATAATTAACTATAACCTGCTAATATATGCTAATTGCATTATCATAATGCAATTAGCTATAACCTGCTAATATATGCTAATTGCATTATCATAATGCAATTAGCTATAACCTGCAAATGGATAAAATAGCACTACAACCATTCAATATCTTGCCCTTAACATCCAAAATATCCACACATAACCATCAAAATATCCACAAAGCATCCATCCAAAGTATCCAGCCAAACAAACCATCCAAAAACACCACAATATCCATACAATTCATAGAGGGGTAAAAACAATTCAGAGAGTGACATTATCCATGTTGCCTCCAATTTGTTTAACCAACTGCTCAAGCATACCTTTGAGTGCCTTGTTCTGGGTTTGAATTTCCACATTTTGAGTTTGAAGAGTCTTCATCTCCTCTCGCATCTCCTTGATCTCATCCTTTAGAGGCTCAACAACTTGATGGGTTTGGAGAAGGCTGGAGGAGCGGGAAGGAGTCCTAGATTCAGGCTTTCCCGTGCGAAAGAGGGCGACACCTTCATCAGCCAATGCAAAAATCCTACGGCTAGCAAAGTCGTCACAAGCTTTAATCCATAGCTCGGTCGCCCTAGCACTTGAGATTGGTCCATCCCCATGCTCAGCAGCCACAAGGCGTTCAAATTCAGCCTAAAAACAATGCAAAACAACAACAAAAACATGAATCAAGAATAATAGGTATTGGTGCATATCAATGCAAAAACATGAGGCACGAATAATAGGGATTGGTGTTGTGGTGCATATTAATGCAAAAACATGAAGCAAAGAGAAGCAAATTCACCAAACAACAACATCAACAAAAACATCAATGGTAAGAGTCAGAGCACTGGTGCATATTTTTTATGGGATTTAGCAAATGGAAATTGAAGTTTTCATGTCTATTGATTCACAAGGAACCAAACAGATGCAAATTCACATAAGGAGAAGCAAAAGAGAATCCTAAATATCAACAAATCCAGATCATCACCATTCAAGTTCTCAAACACACATCTCGAACCAAACTTTCAAGTTGTCAATCTTAAAAATCCAAAACACATAACATAGAGAGGAGAAGAACCAAACAAAGCCAAAGAGGGAGAGCCATCAAGGGGGGGAGAGAGAGAGAGAGAGAGAGAGAGAGAACCATAAGCACAAAATTCATCTAGGAGGTTCATGTGTATTTGATTCATTTGTTTGAATTTTGAACATGCAAAATACTTGAATTTAATTTCCTATTTAAAGTAGCTATATCTTTGTACACATCAACAATCAAAATCACATAATATCATACAAAAAGAACTCAAATTCAATCAAACATGAATCCAAAACCACAAGAACAAAAAGAACAAAATACTTGAATGAACTTACAATGATTGCAGATGGTCGTTCCCCTAGTCCAGTCCCATCCTCCTTTGACCATAATTTTTTGACCACCTCAGAAATAAGCGGCATGCTCCCAGACTCCTTTTCCTTGCAAAAAAAAAAGAGTAAAGTCAAGTTAAACATATACTTCTTTTTAAAACAAACATATTTGTACTTAAATTTTGAAAAGTGAATGTACTTACCATAACTTCCATCCATTTTGTAAACTTTCGAGAACCTCCTCGATAATTTCCAGCCTCTAATGACCTCTTTGATGACCGATTTTCGCATTCACCTGAGCTTGTCTCACATAATTGGGATCCGTTTTCCTTATGGTGTTCATCCTCTCCCAATTCTTCTTGGAAAGAAAGGTTTGGTCTTTTTTTCACGATGCTTCTTAAAGACATTGGTGATGTGTTTTCCGGCTTGGTGTAAAAAGACCTTTTGCATTAGTTCATCAGATTCCCTCCAATAAAAAAATTTCCGCATTGTTTACAAAAAGACACTCATATTGAAGCAAGGTCTAGCAATCCAACAAAAATAGCAACATCAAACGGTATTTAAAAATGCAGTTCATTTATAACAACCATTTCTAACAAATGGTACTTGAAAAAAAAGATCCATCAATGGTTCTTTAAGAAAATCAGCAACCTTACATTGGTACTTAGACAAAAAACAACAACATGAACTTGTTCACAAAAAACAACAACATGAACTTTTAGCTAATCTTAGCAACATGTATAGAAATACTCATGTATAGAATTAGTAAATGTAAAAAACAGCATCACCTTAAACTCTTCAAACCACAGCGTCTTAACTGGCCCCGGCACTTTACAAATACTTGTCCATGGACCATTGTATTGGCCATGCACGATTTCCTTTGTCTTGGAGTAGGCAGCTTTGCGTGGTTCAAAATCACTACAAAGAAATGGATATAATTAGTAAATTTACAATGTAAATCACATTAATAAATTTTTTTTGAAAGGTTACCAACCGGATTCCATCTCCTTTAATCCATATAAGCAGCTTTGGTTGAGTAGACTCATCTTCTTCGTCATCTTCACCTTCCTCTTGTTCATCTTCACCTTCCTCTTGTTCTTCTTCACCTTCCTCTTCTTCTTCTTCACCTTCCATTTGTTCTTCACCTTCCTCATCATCTTCCACGTGCTCTTCCTCAAGCTCTTCCTCAAGCTCTTCCTCGTGCTCTTCCTCCACTTCTTCTTCAAATCCCTCTTCCATGTATGCCTCAGTGTTTGCTTCATTCACTTGTGAGGGTGTGAGAATGGGAGTAGGGCTGGGATTGTTTGCAAGAGCACTTTGTTTTGAGGAAACTTGGAGTGATTGAGGTTCTTGAGTGAGCTTAGGGCTGGGATTTCTTGAAAGAACCCTTTCCTTAAAGAGAACTTGTTTTGAATGAGGTGCTTGAGTGAGTTTAGGGCTGGGATTTCTTGAAGGAACCCTTTCCTTAGAGAGAACTTGTTGTGGACGAAGTGTTGGACTATTAGTAGGGCTAGGAGTTCTTGAAGGGTCAAGAACTTGTTGTGAAGAAGATGCTAGAGTAAAGTTAGGCTTGGTTTTCTTCAAAGGAGCACGGGGAGCTTGTATTGGAGAAGGGATGACATGTTTTGGAGCAACTTGTTGGTTGGCAACTTTTTTAAATCTTGGGCTACTACGGACCGGGAGGGTTGGTTGTAACCGAGGAGGTCTCTTAGGACTTTGAAGCTGCTGCTCCGAAGAAGTACGAGGAGCACGAGCGAAGTTGCAATTGAGAATTTGGGCTCGCCCTCGTGCTGTGCTTCTAAGGTGACGCATGATTCAACCAAACCTTGCAAAACAACATACCAAAAACAACAACCAAAGCTGTTTTAATAGCCACACACCAACAAATTAATCATGAAACTAAAAAATGAATGACAAGCGAGGAGAAGTAAGAAGTAGCAAGGATAAGTAAAGACAAGCAAGGAGAATCAAGACAAGCAACACCAATTTCATATGATATGGGGATAAGCAACACAAGCAACACCATTTCGATCCATAAAGCATGAAAATCGTATGCTTCTAGACATACACCAACAAATTAATCATGAAACTAAAAACGAATGACAAGCAAGGAAAAGCAAGAAGAAGCAAGGAGAAGCAAGACAAGCAACACCGATTTCATATGAGTTGAGCACATGCAAGACAAGCAACACCATTTCGAACCCTAAAACATGAAAATCTGTTGTAATTGACACACACCAACAAATTAAACTCTGAGTCTAAGAAAATGAAATACAAGCAAGGAGAAGCAAGAAGAAAGACATGCAAATTGGTAGAAGTCTCCAAATCGAGTTGAAAGAGAAGTAAGAAGAATCACACCATTCAATCTCAAAACCCTAAACAAATAGCCACACACCAACCAATTAAACACTCAAAAACGAGTTCAAAGAGAAGCTGTTTCACATAAGGAGAAGCAAAATCACCATTCATTCTCAAAATTCCAGCCCAATAACATACATCAAGGGAGGGAGAGAGAACCTGAGAGATCTCGAACCAGATCCTTCTTGAGCTCTAACCAGATCCTTCTTGAGAGGATTCAAGTTAGCAGATCCTTCGTGAACCAAAGAGGGGAGGCGTCTAGAAAGAGAGGCGCAAATGAGAGGATTCAAGTTAGCAAATGAGGGAACCCTAAAGCAAATGAGACGCGCAAATGAGGGATAAGGTTAGCAAGCGTGCTTCCAAATGAGATAAAATTGATGGGATCGGGTGTATTTTGGCCCAAACTCACTAAATTTTCCCTAAATTTCTAGCCCGCCAAATCACTCAAATTTTCCCTCCTTAATTTCAACCGAGATCTTCTATTTCCCTTCTTAGTGAACTTTCCCTCCCTCCTTAGATGAACTTTCCCTCCTAGATAAATTGTCCATTCTAATATGATTTTCATTTCTAATAGAAAAATAAAATAGAAAAATAAAATTGGTAGAAAATAAATTATAAAGCATATTTTGCAAAAGGATAATCATGTTGATATAAAATAAATAAACTATGATAAGATGAATTACCACTCATAATTTTCGGAACTTGAATCTGAAGGAAAATCATCTTCTTCGTCATCATTTGCAATGTCCGAGTTATCCTCGTCGGTTTGAACATCGTATGCTTCTTCATGCTGAGAAAGTGGATCATTAAGATGTAACGGTAATGAGTGAATTGACGACCCTGCAAATCCATCAATCTCAAATTCCTCCGGTTGTAATGGATCTAAATCATTTGGCTCGTCCTCCTTTCTCTCTGTCCATCGTTGCTCAACTCTAGCTCGAGGCTTTGTCTTACACACATATCTCCAATCTGCACGACTCCGGGGTGCCTTGGGGAAGTCTGCGTAGTAAACTTGGATGCATTGTTGCGCAAAGATAAAAGGATCATGGTTGTTATATCGCCTCTTCACATTAATGTCCTGAAAATGGTATTCTGGATGGACTTTCGTCCCTCTCGCAGTAAGGTCAAACCACAAACACTTGAACATGACAATCTTCTTACATGGCAATCCGGTGAACTCAAACTCAATAATTTGTTCTATTAACCCGAAGAAATCAGATTGTGTATCACCGTTGCAAGCTTGTACACACACACCACTATTCATGGTTAATTTGCCTTTACCACGTTCCAAAGTTTCAAATTTATAACCATTGATGAAATATACGGGCCATGACACAACCTTTTTGGATGGGCCCCAAGCCAAACTATGTATCAACACATGATCCTCTTCTGGGGGGTGTAGGACTTTTCTATTCAAAACCTGTAATATTGTTAATGAAACCTTTATATGTATATATATGTAATGCATAATAACATCCCAAACATATTCAATGTGCATTTAAACTTACATAATCATGAAACCAATCACAAAAGCAATTGGCAATAGCAGTCGGATCTCCTTGTCCTACCGTATTTTGAAACTCTCTGCATGTGAAAATGAACAACAATTAATTAATAGTGGAATATTAATCGGATTGACATGTATTTATATATTATAAGTTAAAGTCACTTACTCGACGTAAGAGTCAACCTCTCTACAATTAAGTAGGATATACGTCCATGCCACGTGAAAATCTCTCCCCTTGGTCATCCATACAACCTTACATTTTCCGCTTGCACGCCCTGGATGGTTGAAAATGGAAATTTGAGGATGAGTGGCAATGGTTTCCTCCTCCATGGTAGTTTTCTTTCTCTTATACAAGTCTTGAGGTTAGGGATAATGTCGAGTGAATGTCGTTATCTCCTCAAACAAATATGATTCCACTATGGATGCCTCCACCTTTTGTGGATTCATCATGTTCCCTTTCAACTTGAATAAGAAGCGCTCAGGTGGATACATCCATCGGTATTGTACTGGACCTCCTAATTTTGCCTCATATGCTAAATGTACAATGACATGCTCCATACAATCAAAGAAAGATGGTGGAAATATCCTTTCCAATTGGCACAATATAAGAGGTGCGACACGTTCTAAACCCTCAAGACATTTCATCTCAAGTGTGGATGAACATAATGATTGGAAAAATAAGCTCAATTCTGTCAATGGCCCCCACACACCCACGGGTAGAAGTTCCTTGAAAGCAATTGGTAGAAGTCTTTGCATGAACACATGACAATCATGACTTTTCATTCCGATTAGTCTACCCTCTTGCAATTGCGCACATCGACCAATATTGGAGACATACCCATCCGGAAATCTCAAGCGCCTTAACCAATTAAGCAAGGTTGTTTTTTTTATCTCTATCTAATGCATACACTGCTTTTGGTTTAGGGCCCTTATGGTTATCCTCCACCTGAAGCTCTGGGCGATTACAATATAGGCGCAAGTCCTTCCTTGAGCTGATGTTGTCTTTTGTCTTCCCCTTAACATCCATTACAGTATTAATCAAGTTCTCAAACACATTTTTCTCAATATGCATGACATCAAGGTTGTGACGAATCAAATTATGCTTCCAATAAGGAAGCATCCAGAAAATGCTTTTCTTTGTGAACTTATGAGTTACAGCATAGCCATCTGGATATTCACGTGGAGACTCCATGGCGGTCGACAAACCTTGAACACGTTCCCACATCTCTCGGCTTGATAAATACGGAATAGGAGGATCATCCTCAGTTCTCCCTTTGTAAAAGTTTCTCCTATCGTTCCTGAAGGGTGATCTAATTCCAACAAGCACCGATGACAATCAAACCATGAAGCCTTCCGTCCATTTTGTAAACGAAAGGCTTTTGTGTTCTCCATGCAATGAGGACAAGAATAAATACCAGCAGTACTCCACCCAGATAACATGCCATACGTAGAGAAATCATTCACTGTCCACATAAGAACTGCACGCATTCTAAATTTTTTTCCAGTAGAAACATCAAATGTTGGCACACCCTCTCTCCACAACAAAAGCAACTCATCAACCAATGGTTGCATACAAATATCTATTAGCTTCTTTGGATTTTATGGACCTGGAACAATGGTACTTAAGAACAAATAAGGAGATTTCATGCACATATCTGGAGGTAGGTTGTAGGGGTGACAATCACTGGCCAAGTCGAATATGTCTTGCCAAACTTACCAAATGGGGAAAATCCATCTGAACACAAACATAATCTCACATTATGAATCTCTGATGCAAACCTTGGAAAGGTTCTATCAAAATGCTTCCAAGCCTCAGCATCCGATGGGTGAGTCATATACCCTTCATCTGTTTGGTGTTCAGCATGCCAACGGATCTTTGAAGCTGTTTCCTCCATAGCATACAATCGCTGCAAACGTGGGATCAATGGCAAGTACCGCAACACCTTATTAGGTATTGGCTTTCCTTTTTTAGACAAACAAGGTCGATACCTTGGACTATTGCAAAACTTACACTCAGTGGCATCAGCGTCATCCTTCCAAAACAACATACAACCTTGGGGGCAAAGGTGTATCTTTTGCTGGGGCAACCCCAACTCTTTAGTCAACCTCTTTTGTTCATAGAAACTTTTTGGAAACTTGTTGTCTTTTGGCAATACATCATTGACTTTCTGGAGTAGTGCACTATATCCAGCCTGTGACATATTGTATTTGGTCTTTAACTCCATACAAGAACCAACTGCAGCTAACTGGGACACATGAGAACCGTGTTATAATGGTTGATATGCCGCCCTCAAAACATCATTGAAGCGCTCATATAAGAAGGACATTTCCTCATGAACATGGTTGATCGGTTGTTCCATGATAATCTCTTCTTCTTGAACATGGTTGATCAGTTGGTCCATGTTAATTTCTTCTTCGTCATGAATAGGGTTTTCGAACTCTACATGACGACTACTACTTGGCTCATTCACATAATTGTTAGGGTCAAACCACGAAGGTGGAACAAAACTTGGACCAGCTGCATCAAAAACCATTCTTTGAGTAGGATTCAAGTTATCAAATAAATGCATCCCAATCCCAAAGAAATCCATATCATTGGGATTTGAAGTAGGATTCAAGTCTTCCAAGGGAGGTGATGAGTTGACAAAAGGTGATTCTCCGTGTGCGGTCCAGCAATAATAATTTTCAACAAAACCTTTTCTGAATAGATGAAGGAGAACAGTGTCTTTATCTTGAAATTTGCCATTCTTGCAAAGGAAACAAGGACATTTGATTTTCTCCCCATCCATGAAATTCGGTTGAGCTTTTGCAAAGGTAATGAATGTTTCAACACCATCACAAAATTCGCTTCTCAAACCTTCACCATTAGGAAGCCATCTATCATACATCCACTCATGATTGTCCATGTCATATATGGTACCTATATTCAAATAAGTAATAATGACTAGATTAAAACAAGAAAAACATTAGGAACGAATTAAAGAACAGGTGGCTAATTTTGTGGTTAAGGCTGAATATTTTGGCACTAAAATAGGTTACAATCACCAATGTATGTTGTTATTGTAAAAAATTATGAACATAAGCATAACACACGTACCAGATTCAAGCAACAATGGGTGATAGGCAAACGACATATCGGTTTCAACTCTCAAGACCCACTCCGTTAGCCCCAAAATGAAGAACTTGTGCCAAACTTCGTGGCTACTCTCGTGGCTACTTCTGAAAAATTTCCCAAAAGCAAGAACCTTTCTTGCACCAACAAAAGCAAGAACCTTTCTTGCACCAACAAAAGCAAGAACCTTTCTTGCACCAACAATGGAAGAGAAATTGACCACTTGAACAAGAATGTACCAGATTCAAAAGAAGAAATCAATTAAACTTGGTTTCATGTGTTTTGTTTACTTGAGACAAATTCAAATGGGATGGAATAAGAGACAAAAATGTGTGATGAATGTGATATTGTAAGGGAATGTGAAGAAATGTAGGGTAAAGAGATCGAGTTCGTACGATTGTTTGTGTAGATTATTGAATGAAGGTTGGTATGGATCATTTAATGAGCTGCTGAATCACCTTTTTGTTGCCCACAAATTTAACCACGAAAATAGTCACGAGTCATCAATGTAGGAGACGACTTGAACATTGGGCGCCATTAACGGGCTATTTCAAAAAACATTTGGGCTTATGAGACTTATTGGGCCTTATTTAGCTTCAGGCCCACGACCGAACTCCATCTCATGAGGCGGTTCTTTGAGCATTCTTTTAGGGTTTTGGGACCACAAGACCGAACTACTCCCTCCATTCCCCCCATTTTGCCTCTTGCCTCCATTCCTTCTTGCCTCCACAACTACTCCCTCCATTCCCCCGTGTTCGTGAGTTCGTCGGCTTGGCTTGCCCATTTCCCTCCGTCGGTGTCGACCAGCTTCTCCGATCCTCCAGGTAAGTGCCCGAATCGACTTAGCTTGCTCCCATTTCCCCCCGCCGGCTTGGCTGCCTCCATTCCTGGAATTTTTCGAATTTTTGAATCGACTTACCTTTTCTCTTTGTCAATCTCAGTTGATTCATTTAGGTTGCAAAAATCTCCACCATCCATGAAATTAGATTTGCATGTCTTTGGATTAGATTTGCATGTCTCCTGCCTCCATCTCTCTCCACCCTTTTTCTCGATGGTTTGTGCATGTCAATCTAAAACTGAAACTGATTGGCATGGTTTACATGTCTTTTGAATGATTTCAATGTCTTAAAACCCTAAAAATGTATTTGCATTTAGATCTGCATGTCTTTTGGATCTAAGGTTTATTTTTCTCTACATGTTCACTTAGAATAAACATCTCAAAGAACCATGAATATTCTGAAACTGATTGGCTTTTAACAAATCTAAGTGTTGCTGAGTACATGTTTACATTAATTTGGTATAGCAAATTGACAGTCAATCTCATTGGCTTATAACTGATTCGTAACAGAATTACAAATGTCTAGCATGCATTTATTTGGAATAGCAAAAGTAGAAGTAGTTTTTTTTAAGTAGGTTGATGTGTATGTTGCAACATAAATAGGATAAGAATGTTTAGAAGTGCATTTTGAGCAGGTTTGGTAAGATAAGAATGTTTATGTCACTTGAGGTTTGGATCATGATTGTTTAAATGAGAATGGGTGCATTTATGTCTTTTATTAACAATTTATTTGATTGCTCTACTTATTTTCTCAAAACACTTTTTCTATTTGTCAAATACTTCAATGCTCTATTTGATTGCTCTACTTAAACTGGTGCATTTCTTTTCTTCCCAGTTTGTGGAAATGCCAAGGAAGTGGACACATGAGGAAGAGTTGATCTTCCTCAAGATTGTTCGAGAGCTTAGTCCTCCCTTGGATGATACCCAGTGCCCTAACTGGGTTGATGTGAATGAGCGTTTTCGGGTTGAGTGTAGGTGCCCGTGTACAAGAATCACTGCGCAATCAAGGTACTAACACTTTTACAGGCTTTGGAAGATATGGCGGGATTTCCGCAACACCAAGGGGGGCGTTATGTGGGATTCAACTACTTGGCAAATTATTGGTCATGAAGGGTGGTGGGCGGGGAAGCTCAAAGTAAGTGTTTTATTTCTATTGTACAATACTACAATGTGAGAGTGCTTGCTTAGTTAATTAATCTGATTTCCTCGTTTTTGTTGTCATGTATTCATTCTAATTCCTAAAACACCCAACATTGTTAATTAGAAAACATCATGTCATCATTACGCATTTTCTGCCTCAGAGAAGATCATGTTGTTATTTAAGAACATCATTACATAATATTCTAGGGGTACCTAACTTATAAATTTGTACCATATAATAAAAATTCATGATTTCTATCACTTTTGTTCGCATAACACCTTTTCCTTCACTGCTTATGTTTTGTTTTTATTATTTAAGTTTTGCACTTCTCTTGTTTGTTAGGAATGCCACTATTACAAGCATTTCAGAACGTATGGCATGGACCCCAATATGAGTCGTCTTTTGGACGGTATTTGGAATTGTCGACTGATGGATGATGAAGGGATGGCGTTCTACCTGCGTAGTGACGATGAGGAAGAGGAGGAAGACGTGGGTTGTAGCAAACAAGCGGAAGAGGAAGAGGAAGAGGAAGAGGAAGAGGAAGAGGAAGAAGAGGAGGAAGAGTAAGAGGAAGAGGAAGAGTAAGTGTAAGTGTAAGTGTAATGGTAAGTGTTAAGAGTAGGAGTTTGAGAATTGACCTTTATGGTTTTATGTGATCTTTTCTATGGATTTTATGTAGCAAACAATGTTGGATGAATGTTGACATTGACAATTATGTTGGGATAAGCAGGTTTATGTAAGTTTAGGCCGGTTTTGGCAGGTTTATGTGCATTTTGGGGGAGGATCTGCCCAAATTTTATGTGTATTTTCAGCAGGGTTATGACATTCAATTGTGAACATTTTATGTGTTTGCCCAAATGCATGTTTGGACCTCTTTAATTGCACTATGTATAATTAAGGTCTATGGTGTTTGGTACATTTGAGGCATGTTTGTGCAAGATGGTGTTTAGAACAGATATTAAGTGCATTTTGAGCAGGTTTTCATGAATGAAAAGTAATTGGGCTAGTCTTGTGACTATTTTTGCATATTTGTCTCGAAATGAAGAACTCGTGGATAATGTCGTGGTTATTTCTGCAGATTTCTCACGAAACGAAGAACTCGTGACTAATATCGTGACTGTTTCTGCAAATTTTTCCACATAAACAAAGTTAGAAACGAAACGAAGAACACGAGACTAGTCTCGTGGTTATTTCTGTAGATTTCTCACGAAATAAAGAACTTGTGGCTAATCTCGTGACTGTTATCGCAAATGTTTCCAAACAAACTATGTTAGACACGAAAATAAGAACTCGTGGCTAGTTTTATGGTTATTCCTAAAAATTCTAACGAAATGAAGGACCACTTATGAGTCAATGATTCAAATTACCCACACAAATATCCACAAACCTAGCCACGACTAGTATGTGGGTACTTAGCTCCAGACTTTGTCCTGAATATACACACGAATCTTTTTTCGTGGCTAATTAGCTACTACTCTAGAAATGAATCTACCCGCGCTCACTTTTCGGAGCTATTCAGCCCCCATATTAGCCACAACGCTATATTTCATGGCCATATTACCGCAAACTGAAATATTTGTGGCTAAATTTATAGCCGTTGCCACCCAATTTACCCTTGCTAAAATTCGTGGCTAAATAGTTTCTGGCTACAGACGCGTTTTCCAGCAGTGATTCATTCCTCTTAATTTAATATAAAATTTTTAAATCTTGTTTTTTTAATTACTAAAAACCATTTTAAGTTTTAAATTGAAAAATAATTTTCATAATTTAAAGTTTTAAAAAATAATTATTTTAATTTTTCTCTAAAAAAGGAAAGGGCATGATTTTGGGAATTTTTGCTATATTTTTGGGTATTTATGCTATTATTTTGGGCATTGATGTAATATTAGAAATAACAAGGCATATTTGCAAACAAACTTACAAAGTGAGGCATGAGGTACTAATTTCTCTTTTAAAAAAATCAATTAATAAATATTAATCTGATTTACTAAAATTAATTTCTTTAACGTTTTAAAAATTCCATATTTTTTTATGTTTAGAAACATCAAAATTTTCAACAGAAAGAATTTAATTTGGTTTGTATTTCTCCCTTTTTGGAAGGAAGACGAGGTCGGGTAGCTGGATTCATGATGCGTGGTTCGTATAATTTTTTCATGGTGGAATAACTGGAAAGATACCCGTCATTATGTGCATCGTTTTTAGTTAAGGAAATACAGATAATTTTAATTGAAACCCATTATTAAGAATAGTCAAAGGGGGCGTCACCATCCTCTCTCATTAATCTCTCCAATTGTTTTCCTTTTTCAAATTTCAAATTTTTTTTTTTTTTTTTTTTATCTTTGTGACTGCGTGAGGTGTGAACGGAGGAGGATACGTGCCTAATCTCGATCCCAATTGTGTCTTTAAATAGCTGCTTCGGAACTACGAAATCAACTCTCAAGACATAATTCACCGGCTCTTCTAAGTCTTCTTCAACTTATTAAAATCTCTCTCTCTCTCTGAAGAGCTTGCAAGGAAGGAGGGACTTGATTTGTTTACGCGCATCGTACTGTACGTGGGACGACGCCGTTCCATCTGCGAGCAGATCCAGCGATATTGCGGCTTCCATCAGCTTGCTTGCAAAATGGGCACTCAATATCCCTCTGATAATCACTTTGCCAAATCCAACGTAAGCTCACTACTCGATCTCCTCTCTCTTTATAATCAAATCTATTTTGATGTTCTTAATTGAAATTCAAAGGTGAATCCCTTAATTTTTCTTTGATTTGAGATCGTACGTCCATCTTTAATTTGGTCCCTCCTTGCGCTACTAATTATAATGGGTCCATCTATATATATATATTCACCCTCCCCTTAATCGGGACTGATTGTTGATCATGATCGAGGCAGAAACATCATACGAGATGTTGTTGGCCGGCCTATAAATATAAAATATGGATGGTATAAGCTAATTTATTGTGAGGTGGTGCTACGGAGTATATTCCAAAAGTCTCTCTCATACGTACAATAATTAAGTTTACTTGTTTGTAGCTTTATAACTTTGACAGAAAAACGTCAATTAGTACGTATTAGTGTTTCATATATACAGTATAGTAGATCAAAGAAATATTATGACTCGTTTGAATGCTAGCAGTGTATTTTTTGCTGAAAATTCTTGTATTATATATAATGCAAATTAAGAGTTTGATTGAATGTGATATTATTTGGTAGATAAACAATATATGGTTATAAATGGACTTGAGAATATATGACGGTATCCGTAGCTTTCAACTTCAACCTTAATTCATAGTCAACTGATGATAGCACGTATCAACTTTCATTTCTATAAAAGCTGTACGTACTAATAAGTACAGTATAAGAAGAAGACCGTGATTAAATTTTAACTCAACTCTAATATAGGCTTAAAATATCTAATTTGTCCAATTAGACATTAGATGGTTTTGGATTTCGTCGCATCTTTTTGAAATTGATTTACATGTTGCAAAAGTAATGGGAAACAAGTAGAAGGATATTTAAATGGGGGCGGCCCCCGTGAAATGGTGATATGAGCATAACCGTGATTGGTGGGTAATTAAAAATTAATTGAATGCACAATTGGTGATTTATGAAGTTGTGCAAATCACATGCACCATGTGGTACCCCCTTCCCGATCCCTCAATTCTGGCTGGCTTCCCCCTATGGTCATTAATTAATTACATCCATCCAAATTTGACTACATTCTGTATAAAAAAAAAATAAAAATAAAAATAGGTTGTATGTATAAAATTAATTTCTTAATTATATACCGGCTATGACTATGATCTTATGAAATTGATTTATGATTGCTTTATTAGTATTGATCAAGTAATCTTCGATCGAGGAGCCTGGAACAATTTTGATTTTCCAACTAGAGTAATTTTTATGTTATATTTTGTTGTTTTTCTATTTTAATAATATTTATCAACAAAGTTATCATCATCACCGATTAAATAGTGGGCAATGTGACTAAACTGCAGGCCGAGGATTATTTTATCCAATAATTTTCAAATAAAGATGACTTTTTAATAATGATGACATTTTTTGCCTTGTACATACTGTACAAAAAAGACCCCCGAAAGTCTTGGAGAAAGTTAATGATGTATGAAAGTGGATACTCTTTTTGATTATTCTGCCATTCATCATCATCATCTCCCATTTTGATTTCTCACTGTACTATAGTGTGGATTCTTAGGAAGCAAGGACCAGTACCCACGTGGCCTTGATTACAAAATAGTCATTATTTTGATGGTAAATTAATGGTAAATATTAAAAATGGAATGGTGCAGGTGTTGGAAACAGAGGAGGAATTGAAGAGGCAAAAGGCAATAGATGCGTGGCTTCCCATCACATCTTCTCGGAACGCAAAATGGTGGTACTCCGCCTTCCACAACGTCACCGCCATGGTGGGCGCCGGTGTCCTCAGCTTACCTTATGCCATGTCCAACCTCGGATGGTAATTAACTACTATTATTTTGGAAAAAGCCCTACGTACGTACTTGCTTAATTAATATTCATTTACTTAAATTACAAATTAATTAAATTGTACGCACGGATCGTACGTACTTACGTACTTAGGGGTCCGGGTGTTACTATCTTGATTGTATCTTGGATCGTGACCCTGTACACCCTGTGGCAAATGGTGGAGATGCACGAGATGGTCCCGGGGAAGCGGTTCGACAGGTACCACGAGCTGGGGCAGTACGCGTTCGGAGAGAAGCTGGGGCTGTGGATCGTGGTGCCCCAGCAGATCGTGGTGGAGGTCGGGGTCAACATCGTCTACATGGTCACCGGAGGAAAGTCCCTCAAGAAGGTCCACGACACCATTTGCGCCCAACGCGGCCATTGCAAGGACATCAAGACCACCTACTTCATCATGATCTTCGCGTCCGTCCACTTTGTCCTCTCCCATCTCCCAAACTTCAACTCCATCTCCGGAATCTCCTTGGCCGCCGCCGTCATGTCCCTCAGGCAAGCAAGTCACACCTACAAATATATTAACCTACACATCCATGCATCCATCAAGTCAATTTTAATCTCAAGCTAAATTCCATCGATCTCTTACTATCTCTCTCTCTCTCTCTCTCTATCTATATATATATATATATGCGCGCATGCATGTACAGCTACTCAACCATTGCATGGGGTGCTTCCGCGAAGAAAGGAGTGCAACCAGACGTGTCGTACGCACCCCGCTCTCACACCACCCCTGGGAAGGTGTTCGGCTTCTTCGGTGCGCTAGGAGACGTAGCATTCGCGTATGCCGGCCACAACGTGGTCCTGGAGATCCAAGCAACCATCCCTTCCACCCCGGAAAAGCCGTCCAAGGGCCCCATGTGGAGGGGAGTCATCGTTGCCTACATTGTCGTCGCCCTCTGCTACTTCCCCGTCGCCCTTATCGGATATTGGATGTTTGGAAACAAGGTCGAAGATAACATCCTCATCTCCCTGGAGAGGCCGGCCTGGCTCATCGCCATGGCCAACATGTTTGTCGTCATTCACGTTATTGGAAGCTATCAGGTACCTAGCTAATTAATAATTAAATCAAAGTCATATATATATAGTTGATTGATATCATATTTTAATTAATTCTAATGATCGAACACCGGCCGGCCGGCCAGATATATGCGATGCCCGTGTTTGACATGCTCGAGACTGTACTAGTGAAGAAGTTGAACTTTACACCCTCTTGGACACTTAGGTTCATCACCAGGAATGTTTATGTCGGTAAGTATAGCACCATGCATGCTAGCTCGCGTACGTACTATCTATACTTGACTAATTGTTTGATTTAATAACTGCCTTTCTCTTTGTAGCATTTACCATGTTTGTAGGCATTACCTTCCCCTTCTTCGGCGGTCTCCTGGGATTCTTCGGAGGATTTGCTTTCGCACCCACAACCTACTTTGTAAGTATCTATGTATCTTATTTAATTACTGTACGCGCGTATAAATTAATTAACCACAGCTTTATAATACATGCACCTATATGTTAATTACACCTCACTCACACCAACCACACAAGCTAGTCTACATATATAAGAAAAAGGGGAAATCACAATATAATTTCTAAATTTTTTTTCAAAATTTTTGCAGCTTCCTTGCATAATGTGGCTTGCCATTAAAAAACCGAAAAGGTTTGGCTTGTCATGGACAGTCAACTGGGTATGCACCCGTTCCTTCTCTTTCTTTATTTTGTTGTTTTTTTCTTCGTTTTAGCTAGCCTTTATTAAAAGAATCTATATATATATATAAGATCGATCTAGCTCTTATGATGGATCGTATGATGAATTGTAGATATGCATTATACTGGGTGTTCTTCTAATGGTGCTGTCACCCATTGGAGGCCTAAGACAGATCATCATGGATGCCAAAACGTACAAGTTCTACTCTTAGTTAGACAAGCTCGCTCATACCAAGCAAGAAGCTGGATCATAAAGCCGGCAAAGCAAAAAAACACAACGTCAAGCAATAATACTTAAGTTACTCTATCTCTGTTACATATATATCATTTCATATATATGCTGTTTCGATCTTGTTAGAGGTTTTAAATTATAGTACCATATAGAGTTGGTGTGAAATATAAAGAAGGTATGAACTGTACGTTTACATAGAGAAGGTTTTTTTTTTATTTCGTCGTTGCCTTCTTGTTGTTTACAGAGTAATGATTTGATATGAAGTTTGTAAATTATAATTGAAGTTTCTAAATCGTGTTTCTTTTACTCATTATAAGAGATCGAAGAACAAATTTTTGGAACAAGAATCCGTTTCTCATCTTTCCCTCTTTAGGACAACAAAATTAGAATGTTTTCCCCACCAGACATGCATATTCAGCCCAACTCAAAATGTTTTCCCTAAGTCGTAGTTGCAGATTTGCAGCTTTCCTCTCTCAATTTTTCAACGGCCATGGCAAGAAATCCAAGGATTGTCCTAAGTCGTAATACTAATTTAAGTTATAAACTAACAAAAATTCAAAAGTAAGGTACTAGTCGAACTTTGGCAAAAATTCAGAGGTACTACCCGGAATAATTTTTTTCCTAGATATTATCCAGAAAAGCCAAAAACTTGAGTGTACCAATCAAAATTTTCCTTGAATTTATAAGAAAAATTAATTAAAAAAAGGAAAAATGACTTAAAATAATCCCAAGTACCAACTTTCAACCAAAAATAATCCGAAGTTTGAAAATCACCACCAGCGATACGGACTATCACAATATTAACCAAAAACGATTCGAATTCATTTTTCGACGAACTTTCTGGAGGAATCAATTATGTAGCGATCGAAAATCTGACAACATAACAACTTAATATTTTACGTTTGTTTAAAATATATCTGAATACCGCATCATTGATTCCTCCGGAAAACTCGTCGGAAAATGTGTTCGGATCGTTTTTAGTTAATATTGCAGTAGTTCGTATCGTTGGTGGTGATTTTCAAACTTCGGATTATTTTTGGTTGAAAGTTGATACTTGGGATTATTTTGAGTCATTTTGTCTTAAAAAAATGGTGGAAGTAGAACTTAATTACCTATCCCTACATCGTAATTGTAATTCCTCCATTTTGGAGGAATTGAAAATCCTAGGAATTAAACATTCTATTTTTGGTTGATTTTTTCCTTATCAAACACATATATTGAATACTTTCTAATATCTTACAAGTCATGAGATTTTAACAATAAACCAAACAAGCACTAAATCATATATATATAGATCTCACAACAATACTACAATTACAATTAGTTAAATCATATAAGATAAATGGAAGTCATAAAAAAGATGCTCTGGTCGGAGAGGATGAAACTACATAAAAAGATGCCCAGATGAAAGAGCCAAGATACCATCAATGTGTGATAGGCTTGACGCCGATTAACTTGACTAGAGTGAATCTGGTTGTGGAAACCACGCAAAATTCGAGGATGTTAGTATCTCAACTGACAATTGAAGGAATGTCTAGAGAAAATCATGGGAGATCTTTGCAAAAAGATTTGGGAAATTGGAGAAAGGATAGAAAAAATCCTACCAATAATATGAATGATGCCTTATCCTTAACAAGGAGGTCCAAAGGGAATGTTTCCACAATTACTACAGTTTCCAAAGAAGCGGATAAAATAAAGCATATGCTATATATGAGATGGCAGATTAGATAAAAAAAAGATGCAAAATATTCATTCGTAGAGGAGAGCGTAATTCCCGGGTCAAATACATTCCACCGCCTTCATTCAACAAACTCTTCGGCCATGCCCCAACACTAGAAGCTGATGACCCGACTTCTATCTTCTCGATTCACAATCCCTTACGAAGAAAACATGGAATTTGGGTCTGAATTAGCCAATTGTTATGCTTGTAATATGTAACACACATTTTTTACTACAAAGCATTGCACACTAGACTAGATAGAAGCCAGGGACTGAGATTCATGTCTAAGATGTGTGGAAGTAAAGAGCTTCCCACATCTAAATATTGAAAGATAAATGCTTACTATATAAGTATTTGAGTTACTCCTCCTATTGTCAATTGGTTTTAGGATGAAAACCCATGCGCTTTTGTGCTAGACCCATAACGCGCTTATGCACACGGAAAGACGTCTGGACCCCCCACGTCATATATTGGTCCACCGGAATTTATCCCACGACATATATTGGCCCACCAGAATTTATCAAGATTCCATGAACAGAGTTGTGATTGAACCATGAACCACTCTCTCGAGCAGCTTGACCACCTTGGCTAAGTATGGCTTGAAGAGTTAGTGATTGGGAGGAATGAGCTTGTGCTTCACTTCAGGAATAGCAATGAAGATAAACGAAGACGTTTTGGGTAATAGCTCGGGTTCATATAAAAGAGGAAGCAAGGACCCTAATCACTCATCTTGCCTCTCATTTGCGCCGGTGTGGAAAAACATGTGGTTCGAACTTCTTGAGAGCTTGCTTTGGTAATTTCCATGGTGGTTTTCGATTGAGTTGTGAGACTAGAAGAAGAAGAAAAGAGAAGAGGGAGCATGGAGCCTTGGTGGTTGATTTCTTCTTGAGCTCACTTGATTTCTTTGATGTGCCTCCTACTTTGTGCTACTTTGTTTTCTTCGTTCTTAGCTTTTGTTGTCTTTGTGTGCATGATTTATAAAAACTTTGTGTTGGCGTTATATGTCTAGTGGCCGATTGGGCGAGCCCCCCTAATAGGCTCCGCAGAGTAAGGTAAAATTGAATTGCGTTAACAAACCTTGCTTGTCCATATGTTTTAGATGAACAACTGGGAATGGAACCTCGTTCCCAATGTGTGCAACTTGTCGAAAAACTACAGTGCTCCTTCAATGAAATCACTGTAATATCCGCTAAATTCTAAATAAAGTAAAACACATATTTATCCCAATATTTTTTTTTTCTTTTTTCCCTAAAATAGAGAATTTAATAATCTTTATAATTTTATACTCCCTCCGTCCCATAATGTTTGTCCACTTTCCTTTTCCGTTGTCCCAAAATGTTTGTCCACTTTCCTTTTATATCCACATTTTTCTTACAATTTTAGCCCCATTTAATATCACCTTTATCCATATTATCCAATTAAAAATCTACCTTAATACCCTTTTTAGTCATTTTCTTTTATCTTCTCTTTCTTCTCAACTTTATCCATCAACATCATAATCTTTCTCCTACTCCTATTGTTTACTTTTTCATCTCTTTATTTTCTTAAAACTTGTGCAATTTCACTTAGTTTGGACAAATATTATGGGACAGAGGGAGTATTATATTATGAAAGGTTATAAAATGTTACTACAATGACATTGACAATTAAGAATTTATTTAAATATATTAAACAAGTCAAGTATCTATTTAAATATTTTCCTCTATAAAAAGAGAATTTAAGTAATATAATTTATAATCCTTTTCTCTATAAAAAAAAGTGTTTGAATAATTTAAATTAAATAAATTTAAGAATGTATTATAAACGATTATGAAGGCATAAAAGCATTCAAACAAAAATAAGCCTTTATTAAATTTCGAAATTCTAAATAAAGGAGTGTACAAGTCAAAAATAGTACAAGAGAAAATTAAATAAAAAGGAGTCAAGAGCCGGGACTCGAACCCGAGACATCTCGCTCCTCTCATCACACACACACACTTCAAACCGCTATGCTATTGTAACTTGACTACCTACTAAAGAACTTTTATTAATTTAAACCCTCCTTTCTTCTTCTTCCCCAAATTGAACATCAGACATTGACGTCTAATTGACGTTCATCAAATGCATGGCTTCCATTCCATGGTTGCTTGCCCTTCTCACCATGACTACCTCATCTCATGTCATCCTTGAAGAAGCACACCCCCATCCAATCCCCATGGACCTCCTCCTCCATCAATGGTCAATCCAAGGTGTGGTGGATCTAGGGGAGGCTCAATTTTCCCTATTTAAAGGGCTGGATTCTCATTGCAATACTCACACCATTCTTCCCTTCTCATTCTCTAAGTGATATTGCTCTCTTTCAAGCAAAATTTCAGCCAAACATCCCTTAATTCCATTGCTGATTTCCCCCCCAAATCACCACAAAAACCCTAGATCTCAACCCCGGGATGCCGGACCACCAAGGGTGCTGCCCCCAAGGGGGGTAGGATGTAATACTAAAGAAAATTTAATATTTTAATGTTTCTCAAAATTCTTGTTAGGATTGCTTAGCTATTAATTAGGAATCTCGGGGAGACCTTAAGAAAATATATGCTTGGAAAAGCGTGCTCGACTTAAGTGATATTTGGATGTAGGTTGGTAATTTTGATGTGTCTCGAAAAACTTGTCTAGGTTACTTCGCTTATAAGTAAGCTTGGATAAGTTTGTTTCTTAGTTATGAAGAAAGTTCGTATACATAATAAAACGAGGTTTATCTAGTATCATCAAAAGGTGTGAAGCTTATCTAGTACCCTCAAAAGGTGTGAAGCTTATCTAGTATCATCAAAAGGTGTGAAGTCTATCTAGCCTCATCTCCTTGGAAAGTGTGATGCTATCTAGTAGCATCAAAAGGCGTTTTAAAATTCAATATTTGTAGGCAAGAAGCCTCCAACTCCTTCCATTCTCTTCCTCCACCATTTGAATTCCCCTTTCTTCCCTTCTTATTCATCTCTCACGCCCCTCGCCATGTTTCCTCCATTTTCATGCTTCAAAAATCCAAATTAAATCACCTTGTTGAACTTTGGCCATCCTAGATACTTATTAAGTCGATATCTTGCTCCATAGATAGCTAAAAGTTTAAGTTTCAACCTTGGAGATAACTAAACAACCATCTTGCACTCTTCGTGGTGTAAGTTCCATAAAAGGGTATGAGATCCATCATCTTATTGTCTTTCTTCCATTTTTGAACTTTATAAGTAGTAATAGTTAGGTTTGAGAAGAATTTTGATATGGGTAGGTCGAATTTGATGGAGTAAGAAAAGTTTGAAGGAGAGATGTGTAGGATGGTGAAAGTGATGGTTTCGTGAACTGTTTTGGTAAAAGTGATTACATGGTTGTTTAACCTAAGTTAAGTGAGTATTAGGATTGAGTATGGGCTGTTTATGAGCTGTTTTAGGTGTTGAATAAGGTATCTTGAGTTTTATATGAAGAATTATATGTCAATGGATTGAACGAAGTGAAAGTGTGTGGATTATGGGATTTGTTGTGTATTTGGAATTTTCGTGGCTGAGATGGTGAAGTGAGGTGGCTAAATTAGAATGGTTTTGATGGTTGAGTTTGAAGGTTGTAGTTTTGTAAAGTTTGGAGTTTAGTGGGTTAAGGTTGTGGTTAAGTGAAAAGTAATAGTCGGGTTGAGTTATCAAAAGGTCAAAGGGATTCCGAGTCTTAAACCTTTACTGTATTCTTTTAAGTTTAGACTTCATGTTATTTACAATACCTTATATCATGGTTTAGGAAATCATTCTGACAAGTCCTTGTTCCATTCAAGAGTTGGAATTCCCAGTCAAGAGGTAAGTCGCCTAGACTTACTTAGTTATCAGTTTTCATATGCGCTGGATATGTAGATCTGTTGTGCAGAGCTTTATTATGGGATTCATCTCTGTATCTTATTAAACCTCTATCTGTAAGTAAATCAATATTTCGATAATATACTACTAGATGATTAATATGTCGTATGTTATTCGATTTATGAAACTTGGCATCTACCGGTACGACGATGCCTATGGGATGATCGTTAGGAGGGAGACATCCCTGGCAGTCGTATGGCAAGGAGAGCCCCTTCAAAATTATAGTAAAATATTTTGGCGAGTGCTCCCGAGGAGGCTTGACCAGGGGTAAGAAGTTGAATGATGAAGGCGTGAGTGGTTCGGATAAACGGTGGAGGCCGCCGTCCACTACCCCGTGTAAGGCTGGAGGATGCCATGCTTGTTAGATAAATGATATTGCTGAATGAGAATTGATGAGTTGTGTTTGAACTATTATTGAGGTGGAAAGTGATTAAGGTGATACTAAAGTGAAATGATGTGCTATTATTATTATTACGTGTTGTATGACTATAGTAATTATTATTATGTGTTTTATGATTATAATTATTATTATTATTGTTACGTGCTTTATGAATATAAGTTGTTGAGTGTGTTGTCTGACTTCTTGAATAATGTATATGAAATGCTATATTATTACAATCTTGGTTATAATTTATTACACTGATTTTGCTGCTACATGTGGTGTTTACTATTTAGTGCATATTAGAATTGGTAGTTGACCCTTCGGGAACTTGTTTTTTTTTTAGTTTCAGGTAAAAACATGAGACTCATGATGGAACCTCGGCAAAATGATGGTACAAGTCGTTGGAGGCCATGTCATTAGGATTTGGTTTGGTTGGATGAAATGGTGGTTACTCATCTTTTATATTATGTATAATGTTTGCTTTTGTTGAGGAAAGGATAGTATGAGATCAATAAAGTGTTCACAAGTATTGTTGTAGTTTGTGTTAATTGGGAATTCATGCATGTTTTCCATACATTGATTTTATAAATATAGGATGGATGCTTTCTTTGTATTTTCTCGTCGTGCCCGAGTTGTAAGATCCGCGTGAACTCGTTGTAAGGTTAGCTCATGTGGACTTGTAACACCCCGTCTTTCGACGGGGCGCCACTTAGAAGTAGACCTTACCAGATACTACTTAAATGGGTTGACAGCAACACTTTAGGATCTTGCAAGGCGGGCACAACGAGAAACTTGATAAAACATCCAACCTTTTATTTAGTAAAACTTAGAAACATAGTTATGCATGAATTCCCGAAAACATAAATATTCAAACCCGACAAAATCCTATAGTTGACGAATTAACCTAGTAACAATAACAAATATCACATAGTAATAAACCCAATATAACAATAAATTCAACTCCCTAATATAACAAAAGAAACCAACGTAAACTCAACCCCACTATGACACGTGCTCTTCACCGCTCCGCCCCGCCATCGGGCCTCGACTCATGCATGGTTCCCTGGTTCATTCCCGGAACTGAAAAATATTCCCCGAAGGGTCAGCTACTAATCTATCAAGTTAGAAAGTATGCGGATATTGCATGACGTTTGAAAAACACTTCTAATAATGTCAACATCCAAGTCCACAAACGCAATCATAACTCTAAAGGCCAATACCTAAATTAGTTTTTCTTAGTCACACATAGCCACATACACATTCACAAACACAAACTTACAAAAATGTAATTCCTCCATCTCGAATCGAACCTCCAAGGCGCTTAACCCCGCGCCGAGTGCAGAGGCAGGCCCTCTCACTCTACTTCACAATCTCCCTTCTAACCCCGGCTAAGCCTCCACTGGAGCACTTGCAAAAACACATAGATAATATTTTTCGTTTTAAAGGGACACGGGTTTCCCTGTCAAACGGACCATATGTAGACAACTCTTCCTCTCCGCCAGCTACGATGGTCGTGCCGGAAATGGTACCAACACAGAGAAAACATTCGAAAACTTGTTTTCCGATAAAGCCCATTTAAAAACCAATTTTCACACAACAACACGAGCAAGTCCAAAACGTTTCAAAAATATATTTGGGACTAGTTCCCAAAACCAATCCTACAACAACGGCACAAAATCTAACAAGACAGAAAAGAACCAAGCAGGTCGAAAACGACTTACCTCTAAAAACGAACGAACGAAGGATCCTTTGATGAAGACGAAAATTAAGAGTGTGAGCAAAACGATTCCCTAAAAGAGAGATTATCACGACAAACTGAATTAGGTTCAACCTACCCTTCCTCTAACAATACTTTTAACAAACAATACTCGTTTTGCAAACCCCACTTAATATCCGACCCAAGAGAGTATAGCTATACAAGTTTACCATGCAATTCATTTTAAATTTAACTATCTTAACAACTGGGCTTTGAACCGAATATATATAACTTAACTCGTATATAGATATACAAATTCCATTATCCTGAACCGTACCAATCGATCAAAATAAATGCTAAGTACTCTTAACCTATAGTGGATTACACAAATACTAACTTAACTTTACGCCTACACTTGCTAAACTAACAGTGATTAACTCTATCACTACTAGTTAGCTATTTTAATATAAACAATTTGCATAGTACGCCGATTAGGATCAGTACTTGTCATACACTCATGTACGAACACTTATCATATTTTAGTGAACAAGATATTCGTATACTTGACCTTCTTGTAACCAATTAGATAAAAATCTAACAACTAGCCGGAAAAACTATGCTTGTACCTAGGTATGGCAATTTGACCCGGACTCGACGGATACCCAGTGTACCCGACCCGAAATATATAAGTATTTTAAATATAATTTTTAACATACGAGCCTAGTGTTCATTAATTCTGTTGGGTAAAAGAACTAATTTTCTTCATTTTATTTGTGTTATCCCCTAAATTAATTAGTTAACAAATGGGTAAAAGAACTAGTGTTGATTTACTTGATTCTGTTGAAAACCAGACTTGGAACTTTGAGAATTGAGAGTATTCAAAAATCAAAATGGATCAATTATGAGTGTGATGCTGTACACCTCAACGTTTGTGGCCTGTACATAAATATAGCTAGTGGCTAGTGCATCTTAAATTGGTTAATGTCCTACATAAACTTAGTTAATCATGTTATTATTTTTAATTTCACATCTATATCAGTATTTAACTTTACTTATTCTGCGCACTTGAGCTAGATATATATATACATTATTTTTAAGTGTCTGATCATGATTCTTGGACGTATATACATACATTTGCTAATCACTTAACTAGTGACCGATTCTGTGAAAGGTATTGCTATTTTCTAATCTTCTATAATTTAGTGGCACCCGAAATACAACCCAACTACGTTATTCCCGCTGGTACCATCACAGACCTACAAACTCGGCTGGCGGGCGATCCTAACTCGGCGAATTGGAGGAAACGAGAAGAAAGAAACCAGAGAGAGAAAAGACTCACCGACGATGGAAGACAACGGTTATCAGATCGTGGCAAGGGAAGTTCTTCGGAACCAGAGACTTCGTAGGAGCGGCGCACTCGACGGCTTCACGGCGCGAAGAGTACCGAGGCAGTTGCGGTGGAGCGTCCCTTTGGTGCGGCTACGTTGGTGAACTGGACCGTGATCAATTAGCGGTACAACCCGACTATATGGGCGATCGAAAGTCGGTAAAACGATTGAAGTGACTCGAGGGGATGGTTGTTGAACAAACTCGTGTTTTCAACGGAGGCGGCAAACGTGTAGTTTAATTAGGGTTGATTGATCTAGGAAGCTTATCTAGTTTCATAGGTTAAGATAGATTATAAAAAGGAATTAATTACTAATTTATTTCTTATTTGTTTCTCTTTCTTAACACGCTTAGATTAGGTTTGAATAATCAATAGGAAATTAATTAACAACGTTAATTTTCACGTTTGGTTAAACTTACCAAATCCAATTTGTATATCTCTCATGATCTTGTGGTATAGGCGGTTTGAGTATACAAGTCACCCTAGCCTTCAACTAGTCACAACTCTCTTGGTAACCTACCTTCCACGCGATTTCCTTAGTTGCACTTAATCTGATCAATGTTGGTTTAGACTAGATTCTTCCTTATACCACACCGAAAGTTTAATTTCAATTCCATATGTTTTATGACGCATTCTTGTTTTAAAAGATACTTCTAACATTTTATAATATTGATTCTCTCTAGAAAGTCACATGTTCATAACATGCTCCTTGTTTATCCGTAAACATACTCTGTGAGCCTTACTAACCACTAATATTGTTAAATCATCAATTCAGTCAGAACGAGCGAAGCTTGCTCTTCCAGGTCCGGTAGTAGACAAAGATATCATTGATAAAGGCCCCTACATTCACTCCAATTAGTCGATAAAGGTCCTTTCCCAATAACTTCACACACCCTACTGGAAATTAGTTAACTTCACAACATTCTTACTATACAATGCTTGTGTAACATGCATTTATATTTTGGGCATCCTATTTTTAAGTCCTCATCTGAAACTAACTCGCCATTTAACCAAATTTGGAGGATTGCCAAACTTCACTATGGTCAATACTCCCGAAAATGTTTCATGACAACAAATTTTTAATCCTATTGTTAGTTCAACTTCTCATGAACCAAACCAAACCTCTTACAGAGGAGGACTCAGTGCATTTACTCCTCCACTAGCTCCATTACTCAAGTATCCAATTCCAATGTCACGATTTGGTCCAAGCACTAAGAAACATGCTTGAGCAGTCCAATCCTTGGCTCAAAGTAACTAGTAGGATTTACTTCTCATTGGATTTGTAGTCTTGCAAACCCCCATGAAAACATCTTCAAATGTTCACATGACTTAGATATCCTGAAATCACATGCAATACTTGACTTGCGGTGAACTTGTCTCAACTAACCAATAAAATCTGCATTCAACAACATAGATAACTTCTCCTCATGACGAATATCATATCCTTAGCTCCCCCTGGATTGATCTCTTCTTACCAATATTCTTGTATTATTGTCAATAACCAAAAGGCCTTTATCCTCCGTTGTCCAATTCGCTCCCAAAGCTCTTTATTGGTTGATCCCAATGCTTCTTTTGTTTAAGTTACCAATCTAGACCTCCTTTTAAGGACTAGACATTGTTAATTTCTCCTTCCATGTAAATACTTCTTAAGATTTGATGACCCACTACAAAATAGAGTCTACATCCATGTTCAGTTCAGATTAGATCCAAACAATTCCTTCTCTCTTTATGATGCTAACTCATATTCCAGTCATCCAAGGAACATAACGAAGGCGAATTCTCAACTACATGTTTCCAAGTCATGGTTGTAGTTCAATTGCATCTCCCATCACCAAACTTGGTTAAGTTGTCATGACTATTTTTGTCTTAACTCTGTCTTCCCTTACCTGATAGTGCAATGCTATGGTTACCACTTTCTCGAGAATCATTCACAAAACTTCCTTATTACCCGGCTCTAACTCCACCGTCCATCAATATCTTACTAACTGCACATGTTTTTCATGTGGCACTTCCCAATCTTCCTCTTCTCAAGCAAGCATGAACCATGGTATTCTTTAGCAAAAGGTAGCCGTGTCTCGTTTTCCGATAACTTTTCCAATGGTGATTTCCATGAGAATTCCTGACATAGTCTCCATTGAGTCCATCATTTCCTACCTTCACCCTAATTAATCTCAAAACCTTCAAAGTGGGAGTTACCCTTCACGCCGTCTCTTACACATTCTTCAATATGTTCTGCATGGATTCACAAAGTATGGACTTGCCTCGACAACAAGTAGATCTCGGCCTACCACTCACTTCTTGTACGATCAAACTCCGTGTAAATGAGATCAAAGTTGAATAACTACATTCCTTTACTGTCCTATACTCCAAACTCCACGCTAAACATTCTTTTTTCAACCAACATGCCTAGTTTGGGTTCGACTACTTCCAATCCATTAACTTAGATGCTTAGGTTAGATTTCCTCCAACTTGCTCCATTTCCTTCTATGTCGACCACTTCTGCCTCCTCTTGTTACTAGATTCAACAACTCTATGATTTGTATTACGAAGCTCTTGGAGACCATATAACCAAACACTTCAATCCAACTCTTGTTGCTTCCCCACACTTCCCTAATAATTCTAATAGTACGAACGAGATTAGCTTTTGTTACACTTACACTTAGAATTGTACGGTTAAAAGTACTAAACTACCAGAGGTCCTTCAACTCACGGTAGCGGAGTCGCGACGTGTCACCTACCCCATATATGCAACATGCCTACCCCAGTTAAAAACATTTGAAAACAGGAACAGGAATTTCGGGTTGTTCTTCGCTTTTAGCTCGGGAACTGGAATTTCTTGAACGACGGGTTATCTAGAATTCTTGACCCACAAGTTAACCTCAGGTTTGAATTCAACAATTAATAAGGATTTGGTAAGTTTAACCAAACGTGAAAATTAACGTTGTTAATTAATTTCCTATTGATTATTCAAACCTAGTCTAAGAGTGTTAAGAAAAGAGAAACAAATAAGAAATAAATTAGTAATTAATTCCTTTTTATAATCTATCTTAACCTATAAAACTTGATAAAACATCCAACCTCTTATTTAGTAAAACTTAGAAACATAGTTATGCATGAATTCCCGAAAACATAAATATTCAAACTCGACAAAATCCTATAGTTGACGAATTAACCTAGTAACAATAACAAATATCACATAATAATAAACCCAACATAACAATAAATTCAACTACCAAATATAACAAAAGAAACCAACGTAAATTCAACCCCACTATGACACGTGCTCTTCACAGCTCCGCCCCAAGTGTGGTCTACTACCGAGTAGTTTCCCAGTGTAAAGACGGGGTGTTACACCACGCGCCACCACCGGAGGATCGCCGGACCACCGCCGATGTGCTGGTGCCTCCACCTGGTGTGCACCGCCACTCCTTGCCCTTCCACTGTTGCGTCGTTTTTTTCATAGCGTACAACCTGTAGAAGAAGGTCTATCTCTAAATTATTTTTATTAATTTGTTTTAATCCTTTTTAAGTAGATATTTTATTATAGCATCTTTTAAATACCAATATAAGATTTAGGTGGTTAAAACTCAGATTTTTGGATTTTATTATTTTCCTTATACTTAAACGGAATAAAATCAACATGCTTGAGAATTTAATAAAAGGAAATAAAATATGGCAGGACATGAAATAATTTTAAAAAAATTACAAGATTATTATATGTAACTTATAACCATAAAAAGTATGATTTAATAATATTTTGACCTTGCTTGGATTTTTATTATAATTATTTAAAGAAAATAGAACTAGATGAAAGGATCTATTAAGTTAATGTTTTATTAATAGAAAAATACTAACAGGTCTTTCAAAATCATATTATAAACTTGGGAATAATATGGATAAGATATTCTTATCATAAGATAAATTCTATATGATTAAGTTGAAGACTAAAAAGATATATTAAATAATTTGTATGTACTTTTATATAGAGAAATACATTATGATAAAATCATGGGATTAAATTATGAGATTCACATAAATGAGAAGTATAATATAAATAATATGATTACCCTATTTGGAAGTTATTATGTAAATATAAAGGTATAAGTTCTTAGAAAAGATATGTTAAAGAAATTATGAATAATTATAGGTATAATAAATAGTTGCATGCTCTTATTTTATAAAATAATGTTCTAGACATGATATTTATTAAATAAAAATAATTGATATGATAAGAGTATTTTATATATATAATTAACGTCATAAGATATTGAGCATGATAGTTTTCTTAAAAGAAATATTATATAAAAGATATTTAATGACAAGGGCATTTTTAGACTTTTCACATCCTAAGAAGAGTTTTATAAAAACAATATTTCATATAGTTATGAAAACTATATGTTAATGATTTCATAAAGATATTTCCTTTCTTAGTATAATAATAGAATAATAAGTTATGTAAAAAAGAAATATTCTAATAAATTAAATAAAGTTATAACTTAGCTTTCAAAGATGATAATGGATAAAATAAAATAAGTTTTTTATAAAGAATAAAAGGATATTACCAATATACAATAATAATAGGAAATATTATTATTTTATTCCTCTCCACCTAAATTATTATTATAATAATTTTAATTCTTTTATAATAAGGATATAAGAGATTTCCTTAAACTTTAGAAGAATTTAAAGAAAATTCTTATTAAAGCCCGTTCGTATATTCCGTGTCGATAGGTCGAGCTCCCGTTTCGTTTTAAGGACAACATTTCCGTTCATTCGTTAATACGCAATCGTACAAGCAAAGACAAGTGGAATTTCTCCTTGTAGCCTTAATAAACTCGTTTCGTGAAATTTCTTGATGTTGGGAACAACTTGTTTGCTAATAATAAACGAACCTAGGAATATCGATTGGTAGAAATAATGATCCCACTTTTATCGTTATTCCGTTATTTAATATTTGATTAGGACTATTATGCTACTCTTGTTTGTGACCTTGATTGTTTACGATCTCTTTTCGATATCGGTTTGGGTGAAATAGTGAGGGGTGCGGGCCTAACCCGACACTTCTATATAACCAATCAAAAAAGTCGTATTGCCACCTTGCCTAAATTACAACTTGTCAATCATGATCCATGTCCGCTCCTACGCCTCGGAGGGACGTATGCACCCTAGCTAGGTGTCGGAACTTCGTTCCTGTCAGTGGTTCGGGCTGGTACATGGCCACCACCCTCTAAAAATAAGTCACCCTAAGTGAAAGTTTTTATCCCCATACAAGATAAGTTCCCAATGCACATTTAAAAAACACCAAAACCGGGCCGATCTCAAATGATCGACCCGACTCTCGGTTCGCAAGGGCACGAGAGGTTTTCAAAATCTTGTATGAATTAATAATGTTCCCAACATACTTCCTACTCTAAAAAGAAGTCTACAATCTCGTAGCTCTTCTCTCGATTAACGAGCTATCTCCTCTCGAGATATGCGTTTTCTCCGTCCTACTAAGCCCCACATAAAGACCTATACCTTAAAAACACATCCCGATAATATCCCTCCCGAATATTATAAATTACCATAATACCCTTGAGAATTTCCATTCTCACTTGCTTAGTCTCCTTAGACTACTTCCCCTACTTCCGTATTTTTGCATGGTATTTCTCATCCTTTGCGATAAATGCCAGACTGTAGGAATGTACACCGAAGTGTTGAAGACGAAGTCCAGAAGGTTCGAGAAGCGTTAGGCGAGAATCGAAGGTCAAGGCAAAGACGACGTTGAAGGAAGGAAGGAATTCTCATAAGAGCGAGGCATTCCGAAGATAGTGCACTAGCTCTTCCGTTTTAAAACCAAGCAAATCATCATCACATGAGTTGTCTTGGGAAAACATACTTGTATTTTAGTTACGTCTTTTCATCCCTTTCTAAATGGGTTTTTCTTTCCGCTGCTACATCAATTGTAAAACGACTCTCAATGTAATGAATGAAAGTTCTTATCAATAAATAAAATTCCACTTTTGGCCAATTTCATCTTTAATTACATTTAATTAAATGTCAACTTCCGCATTTTATAAGTTTTAATATCATTATAAAGCCTTGAGTGACCTGGGCGGTAAAGTTCGAGGTCACTGGCGGTAATACCCAATGTTGCAAAATAAGGGTGTTACAATCACCCTCCTAAAGGATGAGCTCAATAGCATTGAGAGTGAGAAAGATGAGATTCTCAAAAAGCTGAGTGAAAGTCAAAAGTGTTTAGAAAGTTCCCTTGCATGGAACCAGGCAAGAGACATCTTGCCTGGTTCCATGTAAGTTCATAACATTCATAACATTGTTGATTACTTGGGACTCCTCCTAGGAACTCCTCCTTGAGTCCTAGGAACACCATGTAAGTTCATAACATTGTTGATTACTTGGTTGAAAGAACTATGTTTCCTTGCATGGAACCAGGCAAGAGACATCTTGCTTGGGTCGCCAAATCTAACTAATTTTGCAAGTTGTAGTAAAGGGAACAACATATGGGTCCTTGATAGTGGATGTTCCAACCACATGACCGGAAAGAAAGATAACCTCACTTCACTACTAACAAAAGTCAATGGAGGCCATGTCTCTTTCGGCAACAAAAACAAGGGCGAAATCATTGGAACTGGAGAAGCAATAATCAACAAAGGAATTAAGATCAAGAATGTAAATCTGGTCAAGGACCTTGGGTACAATTTGCTGAGTGTTTCCCAACTAAGCGACCAAGGGAACAATGTGGTCACATTCGATTCTAAAGAGTGTCTTGTGATCAACAAGAAGACCAACAAGATCATACTCAAATGAACAAGGTCCAACAATGTCTATTTCGTGGACACACGTACGAGCCCTCAAGGAAGTTGTGTCTTGCAAGTTCCATTGACAAAGCGAAATTGTGGCACAGAAGACTGCGACATGCAGGAATAAATCAAATACAAAAGCTATATCTTCAAGACCTTGTGATTGGATTGCCCAGGATTATCTTAGAAGGCATGAAGATGTGCGAAGCTTGTGTCAAAGGAAATCAAACAAGAAGCTCATTCAAACCAAAAGGAGTCGTGAGTACTACTCGTCCCTTGGAACTGATCCACATGGATCTATATGGTCCCATGCAGACGGCTAGCTATGGAGGACAAAGGCACATGTTCGTTCTCATTGATGATTTTTCTAGATTCACTTGGGTTATTTTTCTTGTGTCTAAAGCAGATACCTTTAGGGAATTTGAGTCATTCACGAAACGGGTAGAAGTGAGTTTGGGACTGAAGCTCATCGCCTTGAGATCTGATCATGGAACTGAGTTCAAGAACTCAGAGTTCATACAATACTGTGACAAGAATGGTGTATCAGACAACTTCTCAACCCCTCGTACTCCACAACAAAATGGAGTTGTGGAAAGGAAGAATCAAACTTTTGCAGCAATGGCTAGAACAATGATGATTGAGAGTGGAGTTCCTTAAAACTTCTGGGCAGAAGCAATCTCCTCTCGATCAAGGCGTGAAAACTCGGTCCTCACTTCAAATTTTTTCGTCTTTCAACTCCTTTGTGTCAATGGTTGATCCTAAAAATATAAAGGAAGCCCTCAAAGATCCTGATTGGATAGTGGCAATGCAAGAGGAGCTCAACCAATTTGAAAGGAACCAAGTGTGGAAGCTTGTTCCTCGTCCAAAAGGAAGGAATGTCCTAGGAACAGGATGGGTGTTCCGTAACAACGTCCTCAGTTTTTATAATGACAAGCACCATGGGAACTAATGACAATTGCCAAGTATTTCAGCATAGTAGGTTGCGCGTCGTAAAGCAAAACATAAAACAACAAGTTCCCAAAGCATGGGAACTAATGCAACGATGAAAAGAGAGCGACCAACCTCAAAAGAGAACAGAGTTCCCAAGAGATAGGAACTCAGTGAACCAAAGTTCCAACACGATGGGAACTAGATGAGAAGAACATGAATCTCTCGAAGTCAAGAAGAGTTTCCAAGACAAGGGAACCGAGAAGAAGAGAGTTCCCTTTTGCATGGGAACTGGCGCATGGGTGAAAGCGACATCTCAGCGCATTTTTAGGGATCCTATCTGTTCCGGACAAAGGGGTGTCTCAAACTTTCAAAGATTCAGCAAAAGGAAGACGATCATCCAATGATCCGAAATGATTCAAGAGTTGACAATTCAAATTCAAATCAAAGTCACATGTCAACCTTATGAATCATACTATGAGAATAAGGCAAACATGGTATTTAGGACAAATACCTCTTGTGGATAGAGGTTTCTCATCACGCCTAGAGGCCTACTGTCATACTAAAACCTTCTGCCAAGGCTGAGGCTGAACAGATATTAAGGAAGATAACAAATCCTTATACATGACATTATATATATGGGGGGCTCACTCCCACATAGGGGGGAGCAGTCTAACCCGCTCCAACGCGCTTGATGGCATTATTTTGGCTCAAAAGAGCACTCTCCGGACTCTTACTTAGAGCTTTCCTTCCCATCTCTATCTCCTTCAATAGTTAGAAAATGGGCTTTCTTTTTTTCGGTTTGGATCACACATGGCCAAACCCGAACTATGACAGTAAAGATCTGCTTATTGAAAGGCTTAAAACGAGCTACTTGAACTAGTAATGAAACTTCCAAATTTGCTTTTAAAGGTTTCCAAGAGCTTCGTGGTTTGTGCAGTACAGAGATAAGTTATTAAGAGGGAAAGTGTTTTGCTTTACAGACGGCAGCAGGCTATCACATTAGATTGGATCGGGGTTCAATTTTCAACGAATTCCTTGCTTTAGAAACCACAGGCACTACACCATTCTGCAGATTTAGCGACCATATTTTAGCGACCACGCAATATGGTCGCTAATTCTACGACCATATGGACGCCAATGGTCGCAAATCTGGTCGACAAAACGGGAAAAAAAATAAAAACAAATTAGCGACCATATGGTCGTTAAAATTAGCGATCATGTGGTCGCTAGGCTTTCATAGTCGCAAAAGGTGCGCGGGAAGAATTCCCGCCAGCATTTAGCGACCATATGGTCGCAAAAACAAGAAGACATAATGGCGACCATATGGTCGCAAATGTCTGCGACCATATGGTCGCTACAGTTTTAGCGACCATATGATCGCAAACATCCGCGACCATACGGTCGCAACAACAAGAAAACATATCTGCAACCACATGGTCGCGGATGTTTACGACCACTTGGTCGCAGACTTGGTCAGATGTTTTGGCGCTTCACATCTATTTTGGCGGGTAATAGCCCGCGTTTTTAGCGACCATATGGTCGCTAAAAACACTAATTGGTAAAATTCCCGCCATTTCAGCATGTATTGCATTCTCATTCCACAAAAAAATGCACTCTCGTTCCGCTTCAACACAACTTCACTCTCATTCCGCTCTCTTCCAAAATATTCAGAAAAGAGAAAAAAATCAACCACAACTGTGAATTGATTGTGGGAAGAAATTACGTCAAATTTTACCGACATCCTCACTAAAGGTATGTATTTAAATCTTATTCCTAATTTTTCATTCCGTCATTATATTGTTTTAGAAAGATATTGAAGGTAGAAAGCTTTCGTTTATATATTTATAAGAGATTGTGTTACAGAATTTTACCGCAAATAGCAATTGGTTATGTTGTGAATGCTATTCTACTGTTCTGAAGATGGCGACCATATGGTCGCTAATTAGCGTCCATATGGTCGCTAAAAGCGTATCAGCGACCATATGGTCGCTAATTAGAGAGCATATGGTCGCTAATTAGACACCATATGGTCGCTAAATGTAGTTGAATTAATTTAATTGTACTCTTATTTTGAAATGCAGGAAGGAAAAAATGCGTGAGTGGATGTATGTGCGTAATATAAATGGTTTTTTGAACGACGAGTTTTTAGCTGGCGTAAAGCAATTTCTGGATTTCTGCAAATCTATGCCGTCCTATAACCCATCCGAATTAAGGTGTCCGTGTCGTAGGTGCAAGAATAAGAAAATGAAATCTGCGGATGATGTGCATTATCACCTTGTTAAGGAAGGTTTTGTTCCGAACTATTACCATTGGGTTTCGCACGGGGAGACAGATGAAAGGTTCGCTGCATTGTTGGCCGAGTCTAGACAACATGAAGGCTGTAGCAGTTCCGATCCATCACCACCATTAAATGTTGGCAATGATAATCGAATGGAACAGATGGTGTATGATGGTTTTAATTATGGCCGAAGTGATTACACTGCTGATGATCCCGTGCAGAATGCGGATATAAGGCATGAGCAAAGGGAGCAATATTATAATGAAGCGCCTAATCCCGATGCACAACGTATGTACGACATGTTGTCGGCCGCAAATAGGCCTTTGTGGCCTGGATGTGATATGACGCAATTGGAGGCTGCGACTGAGCTACTGAACATAAAGTCTAAGCTGAGGATGACGGAGCGCGGATATGACATGATATCGGATTTTTGCGGACGGGTTTCTCAACCGGAGACGACATTACCAGCCACGTTTTACGACACGAAAAAATTGGTTGAGGGTCTCGGTCTTCCTTACGAGATGATTGATTGTTGTCCAAACTCTTGAATGATATATTGGGGTGCAGATGCAGAATACGCGTCATGCAAGATATGTGACTATCCTAGATGGAAGCAAGGCAAGACAAAGCTCATTCCCTATTCTCGTATGTTTTACTTGCCAATAACTCCACGGTTGCAGAGGTTGTTCGCATCTGTGGTGACTGCCGAACACATGAGATGGCATGCAGAGCACGCACAAGATGGGGTGATGAGACATCCTTCAGATGCAGAGGCATGGAGGCACTTCAATGCTATGTGGCCAGATTTTGCATCAGAAACACGAAATGTAAGACTAGGCTTGTGCACGGACGGTTTCAATCCGTTCGGGGCGTCCGGGCGCCAGTACTCTTGTTGGCCTGTGATTCTAACACCCTACAACCTTCCGCCGTCGATGTGTATGGGAGAAGAGGTTATGTTTTTGATGGTTATTGTACCTGGACCGAAGAGCCCGAAACAGAAGTTGGATGTCTACTTGCAGCCGTTGATAGCCGAGTTGAAGGATCTGTGGCTTAATGGGGTGTGCATATACGATTCTTGGAGGAAGCAGAATTTTGCGTTGCGTGCAGCTGTTATATGGACTATTAGTGACTTCCCCGCATATTCGATGTTGTCTGGTATGTTGTTAATTTTACATGTGCTAATTAATTTGAGACTATTATATATAATAATGATGCATATATATGATTTGTGAACTTTAATTAATGTGTGATATAAAATATATGTTTGTGTAGGCTGGAGCACTTCTGGGAAATACGCATGTCCTTATTGTATGGAGGACACCGATGCATTTTATCTAACACATGGACACAAAATGTGCTGGTTCGATTGTCACAGGAGGTTTACAGAACCTGATCATCGCTTCCGAAACAACAAGACTAATTTCAAGAAAGGTAGACGGGAGCGTCGTGGCCCCCCGGTACTTCGTGATGGATACGAGATATTAGACCAGATAAACAATATGGGCTTGATGAAGATAACTGAAGTGGGAGCTGAGGAGCACAATGCCGCGGTCAGTAGAGGTTCGGGTTGGAAGAAGAAAAGCATTTTCTGGGACCTACCTTACTGGCCTAGTCTGCTGGTAAGACATAATTTACATGTCATGCACATTGAGAAAAATGTCTTCGATAATATTTTCTTTACCATTCTCGATGTTTCGGGGAAGTCGAAAGACAAGTGGTCGGCTAGAAAGGATATGAAGGAATTGTGCAAGCGTCCGGAGTTGGAACCTGATGAGGAGGACAATAGGTACCCAAAGGCTTGTTATGCACTAGATCGTCATGAAAAACAAGTGCTTCTAGATTGGTTGAGATCCGTAAAATTCCCGGATGGCTACGTCTCCAACTTGAGCCGCTGCATTGACTTGCACAAGCATAGGCTCTTTGGGATGAAGAGTCATGATTGTCATGTGTTCATGAAAAGGTTGATGCCTGTTGCTTTTCGTCCATTTCTTGATGACAAAGTATGGGAGCCCATAGCTCAGCTAAGTGCGTTCTTCAGAGACTTGACGTGTTATGAGCTGAAGCCTGAGGTGGTTACGCAGTTGCACAAGGAAATACCAATAATTTTGTGCAAGCTGGAGCGCATCTTTCCCCCTGCGTTATTTGATTCAATGGAGCACTTGCCTATTCATTTGCCACGGGAAGCTTCACTTTGTGGCCCTGTCAATTATGGATGGATGTATCCAGAAGAAAGGTACGTATAGTTGTATGCAGTTGTTCAGTTTTGGATTCATATAATTAACTTGTACAATAAATATTAATGGTTTTGAATGTATATCATGTAGGCTCTTAAAAAGGCTGAAGGCCTCAGTTGGCAACAAAGCCCACGTTGATGGGTCAATTTGTAGTGCCTTTCTCGTTAAGGAGACGTCCACATTCTGCTCGTATTATTTTAGCGACCCTGTGGCGAGTACTCATATGGATAACGCCCGCAACGTCAGTTGCATACTTCCAGTTGGGGTTGATCCGGGCGATTTGTCTATTTTCACAACAACTGCTCGAACCCTGGGCAGATCAACTGGTCGTTTCCTCACAGATGATGAATTCCATGTGATCCAAACTTACATTCTCATGAACTGCGTCGAAGTGGAACCCTATATTGAGTACGTTTCTATAATCTCAACTAAAGTTGGTTCGATATATATAAAGTATGTATTTCATTCAATTACTCTGTCGTAGGTACTATTTGACAAACTTCGTGCGGTCGTCAAATCCAACAATAACCGATGCTGAGGAGCAAAACATTTTGGAAAGACACTTTCGCCTCTGGTTTTACTCCCATGTAAGGATTTCTTATATTAATTTCTATTTAGTTTCAAAATGTACATTTTTATGTTGCATCCGAAATTGTATATACATGCTGATTTAAAATTGCATGCAGGCCGACAGTCCGGCAGTTACAGATCCTAACATTGCAACACTTGCTCGTGGACCCTCTAAAAAAGTGAGGGCGTATCCTGGTTACTTAATCAATGGTTACCGATTCCACACGAGGGCACACGCATCAACCAGAGCCACTGACAGTAGTGGAGTTTGTGTTCTAGGACAAAGCTTCGGCACCGACGAGGAAGACTTCTATGGTGTGATAGATGAAATCATTGAGCTGCATTACCTATTTCCAACCGTAAAGCGTCCTATTGTCTTTAATTGTTCGTGGTTTGACACTAGAAGTCGTGGGGGAACACGCATTCACCCTCACCTAAAGCTTGTCGATGTTCATCAACATAAAATGTTGAGAACAAAAGATCGTTACATATTAGCACATCAAGCCACTCAAGTTTATTTCCTCGATTACCCAAAGGTGAGGTGTGCAGATGCTGAATGGAGAGCGGTCTGTAAAGTGAAGTCACGAGTGTGGCCCGATGAAGGTACGTGCGTAGACCCTCATGAGAGTGGGTCAAGGGGCGTTGCTGTTGAGGAGGCATTTCAACATGATTCTTCCCTTCCACGAGTTATCGACGATAGTACACAAGATAATTATCCACTTGGTCCGTTAAACGACCCAAACGGAGAGGATCATGTCGTTGAGGATCAAGAAGAGACGTCTACTGAAACGTCTGAGGGTGAGTTTGAGAGTGAGATGGATACAGATGAGGAAGACATGTAATCAGAATAACACTATTGTTTAGTTGTTCACTTTTCTGATAACACTATTGTTTTAATTTGTCATTCACTTTTCTGATAACACTATTGTTTTGCCATTCACTTTTCTGATAACACTATTGTTTTAATTTGTCATTCACTTTTCTGATAACACTATTGTTTTGCCATTCACTTTTCTGATAACACTATTGTTTTAATTTGTCATCACTTTTCTGATAACACTATTCTTTTGTCATTCACTTTTCTGATAACACTATTGTTTTTCCATTCACTTTTCTGATAACACTATTGTTTTAATTTGTCATCACTTTTCTGATAACACTATTCTTTTGCCATTCACTTTTCTGATAATACTATTGTTTTGCCATCCTTTCCAACCATAAAAGGAGATAACCATCTCCAATGCTGAAATACCTTCCAAGTGAAAACTCCCCATCTTCACCTGAAGCTCATCCTCACCTCAAATCCGACCTAAAACTTCCTTCCTCAAATGGCTCAGAGCAGGAGAGCGTGTACCAGGCGAACGACCGCCTTAGCTCCTGAATTCATCAATTTCTCCATTGTGCGTGTGCAAGGCGGAGAGGAGACAAGAAACCAGTGGAGCGCTTCACCAAATCGACAACTAAGACGGGTCATCGATGATTGGACAGTATCTCCCGGGGGAGCACCACCAGGTTATATCCGTTTTTTCTTGAACGGCGACGATATCACTAATCGTATTGCAGCTAGGGAAACGGTTATGCAGCTTCGCGTGATCCAAGGTGCTGAGATCCGAGCGGTTTATATTCCACGTACAACATGAGAGTCCGTTAATTGTAGTAGTTTGTTTATGTTTAATTTCAATTCCCTTCACTTTGTGTTGTTTGATTTAGTTGTTTGTCACTTCGTTTAATGCACTTAGGTCGCAAGCTAGTGTTTGTAACTTGGTTTCGTTTGGAACCAATGAAGTTGTTTGTAACTTGGTTTCGTTTCGAATCAATGAAATTATTATCATTTTCCATATATTCTGATGTACTAAGACGAATTGTAGTTAGATGTCACAGTTGAACACGTTTGTTTTCTCCCATTTGAGTCCTCAACCCAAATATTGTTGGTAGAAAGTGTTTGTTCAAATGTACAGTTGGATATTGTTGGTAGAAATTTCGTTCTTAGTGACCATATGGTCGCTAAATCTAAAATTTTGGCACGAAATTTGGTTTTTAAGCGCGCAGTTTGATTTAATTTCGTAAATAGCGACCATATGGTCGCTAAGAACGAAATTTATGGCGCCACGTGGAGGGAAAATCTGAGAATTCGATTTTTTGCGAAATATTTCGATTAGCGACCATATGGTCGCTAATTGCACCTAGCGACCATATGGTCGCTAAATTGAGACCATATGGTCGCCGAAATATCGGCCTGGTCCCACCCCTTTTTCACTTAAAAGTAGCGACCATATGGTCACTAATTTAGCGACCATATGGTCGCTAATTTGCGACCATATGGTCGCTAATTTGCGACCATGTGGTCGCCGATATATTGACTGGTCCCACCCCTTTTTCATTTACAGTTAGCGACCATATGGTCGCTAAATGTGAATAAGAAGGAGAACACCAATTCTCCTTCTTCATTTTTCCCGACTCTTCTCTTTCGCTCTCACCGTCGACTCCTCGCCCGCCTCCTCTTCGGCACCGCCTCGCCCTCCTCCTCTCCGGCACCGCCTCTCCCTCCTCTCCGAGCGCCTGCTCCGTCCTCCTCCTCTCCGGCACTGCCTCTCCGAGCGCCTGCTCCTCCACTTCGAGCGCCTGCTCCGGCACCGCCGCCTCCGCCTACTCTGTCCGCCGCCTCCTCCTCCCCTCGAGCACCCCTCTATTTATTTGTAAGTGATTTGTGGATTTGTTATTGGTTTTGATATTGATTTTTGTTGTTTGTATTGTTTAGGGTTTATTGATTGAGAAATTTGGTATTGTTTCGGGTTTGTTGTTGTTTGAGAAAATTGGTATTGTTTAGGGATTGTTGTTGTTTGAGAAAATTGGTATTGTTTAGGGGTTTTTGTTTAGGGTGAAATTGATTGAGAAATTGAATGAGAAAATTTTAGATATTGATTGAGAAAATTTGAGAAATTGGTATTATTTAGGGGTTATTGTTTAGTTGTTGTTGTTTGAGAAATTGATTGAGAAAATTTGATTGATTGAGAAATTTGTGAAATTGAATTTGAGATTGTTTAGTTGAATTTGTTGAAAAAGTTGTTTAGGGGTTAAGGTTTAGTTGTTGTTGTTGAATGAGAAATTAATTAGTTGATGTTGAATGAGAATTTGTTGAAAGAGTTGTTGTTGTTGAATGAGAAATTAATTAGTTGAGAAATTGTTGTTGTAGCTTGTTGTTGTTATTGGTTAGTTGTTGTTGTTGTTTTATAAATTGATTGAGCAAAATTTGATTGATTGAGATAGAGTTTGATTTGGAAAAAAAATTGGATTAAATTGATTGTTGTTGTTGATAGAGTTTGATTTGGAAAAATATTAGACTAAATTGATTGTTGTTGTTGAAATGTTGAGAAAAATTGATTGAGATAGAGAAATATGAAATTGATAGAGTTTGAATGAATTAGAACAAGTTGATTGTTGATTTGTCAAGTTTGAATGAAATTGATTGTTGTTGTGCAAATGTTGGGAAAAATGAATTTGTATTGAATTGTTTGTTTTTTAGTTGTGTTATTATGGCCGGAGCCGGAGGATCACGCCGACGTGGACGAGGTCCTCGTCCGGACGAGCCGAACTCGTCCCGGATACCGATCGATGACGAGTCCGAGGCCACCCACACGGACACACCACATTTGTCCGATGACGACGGGGCCCACACGGGCACCCAAGCGGAGGCGACCCGAGCAACTACGTCCGCGTCCTCGTCGGGATCGTGTCGAGGGTTCGATCCCAATTGCATTTATGAGCTTTATATTGCCGACGGGTGGTACGTTTAATTTCTTCTAAGACAAATTTTTTATTTTAAGTCTTTTCTTACTTTTAAAAATGTTATAATATGTGTTTTCAAATCTCGTAGCTTGCAGCCGTCGGGACCGGTGTCGCGGTGGTCGACAACTATCCTACAAAGTCAACCCGACGATAAGGCGTCGCAGTTCGACTTTGCCACTGTCGCGTCGAAGCAACGTTGGTTTGATGCCTGGAAGGTAAATTTCAATTTTTTATATTTCTTTTTACAATTTTCGCATTAATTAATTACTATTTTAATTAATTGTTTGTTGGATTTTATTAGACGCACTTTAGGTGGGATGAGTCCGAGCCGGGTATGGACGTGGAGTCCATCCGGTTGTTGTGGGAGAAGCGAGCGAAGAAGAGATACAATGACTACATCGGGAAGCACCGCCGGGATGGGAAGAGGCCGGATTTCATCGCAGAGGCCACTTGGGAGAAGTGGCAGACGACGGATTAAGCCACAGATGAGTTCAAAGTCAAGTGTGTCTGCCAGAAGGCAATCCGGAATGCCAATCCGGCGAACCATAGTAGTGGTTCGAGGTCCCACCTCGACACCAAGCGTCGCTTGGTAAGTATTTTATCTTAATTTGATTAAATTTAAATTAAGTTAATTTTTTCTAATAGTTTGTAACACCCTTAATGAATTTCGTAGGAGCAACACCTGCAACGCCCCTGCACGCCTCTTGAGCTTCTCATCGAGACGCACACGCAAGGCGCCGATCGACATTTTATAGACGAGCGGTCGTCCTTAATCGCTGTAAGTTTTAATAATTTTTCCTCTATTTTAAAAGGAGTTGGTGTTGTGTGTTTGTTGTTGTTGTTGTTGTTTGACTTGATTGAAAAATTGTTGTTGTTGTTGTTGTTGTTGATGTTGTTGTTGTTGTTGTTGTTTGTTGTTGTTGTTGTTGTTGTTGTTGTTGTTGTTGTTGTTGTTGTTGTTGTTGTTGTTCTTGATTTTGTTCTTGATTTTTAATGTTGTTGTTGTTTGTTGTTGATTTGTTGTTATTGTTGTTGTTGTTGTTGTTGTTGTTGTTGTTGTTGTTGTTGTTGATGTTGTTGATGTTGTTGTTGTTGTTGTTTTTGTTGTTTTTGTTGATGTTGTTGTTGATGTTGTAGTTGTTTTTTGTTGTTGTTGATGTTGTTGTTGTTGTTGTTGTTGTTGTTGTTGATTTGATTAAGAAGTTGTTATTGTTCTTGTTGAATTTTGTTCTTGATTTTTAATGTTGTTGTTGTTTGTTGTTGATTTGTTGTTGTTGTTGTTGTTGTTGTTGTTGTTGTTGTTGTTGTTGTTGTTGTTGTTGTTGTTGTTGTTGTTGTTGATGTTGTTGATGTTGTTTTTGTTGATGTTGTTGTTGATGTTGTAGTTGTTTTTTGTTGTTGTTGATGTTATTGTTGTTGTTGTTGTTGATTTGATTAAGAAGTTGTTATTGTTCTTGTTGAATTTTGTTCTTGATTTTTAATGTTGTTGTTGTTTGTTGTTGATTTGTTGTTGTTGTTGTTTTTTGTTTTTTGTTGATGTTGTAAATGGTTTAGTTGTTTGTTGTTGTTGTTGATTGTTGTTGTTTTATTTTAATTGTTGGATTAGGCTCGGACCCAGGAGATCCTTACCCAGAGGTCGGCGGAAACGGGCACCCCGCCGTCCTTCCAGGATCAGTGCGATGCCTTTCTTACGGCCGCTGGGGGGGTGGGCCCGGGAGGTGCCGTCTTCGGCCTTGGCAACACCGCACATGAGTTTTACAGCAATCGATTGAAGGCGCCGCGTCGTCCACCTCCTCGGGTGGTGGAATTATCGCAGGAAAACGTCAGCCTTAGGCAAGATGTAAATGAGCTCAAGAGTAAGTTCTCGATGTTCGAGGAGTGGATGCGCCTGCAGAAAGGCGGTGAGGGCGCCTCCCACCCGTCCGGTCCCGACGACGACGGCGATGACGACGGCTCGAGCGCAACCGTATAGATTAGCGTAGTTTTATTATGTTATTGTAAATTATTTGAATTTATGTAAATTATTGAAATTTATGGAAATTAATGAATTTCTAGTAATTAATGAAACATTAAATATTAACTATTTATATTAATTCGTAATTATTTATAATATTTCGTAATTATTTTTTTTAAATTAAAAACAATTAGCGACCATTTGGTCGCTAATTTAACACATGATCGTGCTGTTTATTTGGTGCTTTTAGCGACCATATGGTCTCTAATTAGAGTCCATATGGTCGCTAAAATCGGCGACCACGTGGGCGCTAAACCAGCGACCATATGGTCGCCAACCATAGCGACCAAGTGGTAGCTAAAACCAGCGACCATATGGTCGCCAACAATAGCGACCAAGTGGTAGCTAAAATCAGCGACCATATGGTCGCCAACTATAGCGACCACCTGGTCGCTGTGGTCGCCAAACTGGTCGCCGCATGGGGGCGACCACCAGCGACCATATGGTCGCGTGGTCGCTAAAATTAGCGACCATATGGTCGCAACATGGTTAGCGACCGGCCTTTTATCGACCATTTTTAGCGACCATATTATGGTCGCTAAATGCATTTAGCGACCATATTTTGCATTTAGCGACCATAAATATGGTCGCTAATTTCGCTTTTTTTTTTGTAGCGACCAGAGGCGAAATATGGTTGCAAAATAAGGGTGTTACAATCACCCTCCTAAAGGATGAGCTCAATAGCATTGAGAGTGAAAAAGATGAGATTCTCAAAAAGCTGAGTGAAAGTCAAAAGTGTTTAGAAAGTTCCCTTCCAACCAAAATGATCATACCCACAACCAAGTTTGTCCCAGCTAGGTATGGAATAGGATATTGGGAAGGATCGTCAAAAGATCGATCCTCCTCCCTCACAGAAAAGGAAAGAAATGAGTGTAGGGATCTTGAGCTTCAAAGCCAAAAGTTGAAGAATGCTCAATTAGAAGAGAGAATTCTTGTCCTTGAAAGTGAGGAAGATGGGAACACTGACTACTACACAAGGAACACTAGCCACAAAATGTACCTTAAAATAGCCAAGGGGAATGGGTCTAGAATCTACAATCAGGAAACCATGGAAAGAAATAGGATTCAAAGGCCTCACCCAAAGCACTATCTTGGAGAGTACTGTAAAACTTGTTGGGAGTATGGAGCTCATGGGCACTACATTAAAAGTTGTCCAAAAAGACAAGCACACAAGTCACACACTACTTGGGAACAAGGGCTACAAAAACAGAAATATGCAAGGAAAAAATCTAAATCGACCAAAATAGTGGAAAACTCCCAAGAGTGGGAACTCTCCTAGGAACTCCTCCTTGAGTCCTAGGAACACCATGTAAGTTCATAACATTGTTGATTACTTGGTTGAAAGAACTATGTTTCCTTGCATGGAACCAGGCAAGAGACATCTTGCTTGGGTCGCCAAATCTAACTAATTTTGCAAGTTGTAGTAAAGGGAACAACATATGGGTCCTTGATAGTGGATGTTCCAACCACATGACCGGAAAGAAAGATAACCTCACTTCACTACTAACAAAAGTCGATGGAGGCCATGTCTCTTTCGGCAACAAAAACAAGGGCGAAATCATTGGAACTGGAGAAGCAATAACAACAAAGGAATTAAGATCAAGAATGTAAATCTGGTCAAGGACCTTGGGTACAATTTGCTGAGTGTTTCCCAACTAAGCGACCAAGGGAACAATGTGGTCACATTCGATTCTAAAGAGTGTCTTGTGATCAACAAGAAGACCAACAAGATCATACTCAAATGAACAAGGTCCAACAATGTCTATTTCGTGGACACACGTACGAGCCCTCAAGGAAGCTGTGTCTTGCAAGTTCCATTGACAAAGCGAAACTGTGGCACAGAAGACTGCGACATGCATGAATAAATCAAATACAAAAGCTATATCTTCAAGACCTTGTGATTGGATTGCCCAGGATTAGCTTAGAAGGCATGAAGATGTGCGAAGCTTGTGTCAAAGGAAATCAAACAAGAAGCTCCTTCAAACCAAAAGGAGTCGTGAGTACTACTCGTCCCTTGGAACTGATCCACATGGATCTATATGGTCCCATGTAGACGGCTAGCTATGGAGGACAAAGGCACATGTTCGTTCTCATTAATGATTTTTCTAGATTCACTTGGGTTATTTTTCTTGTGTCTAAAGCAGATACCTTTAGGGAATTTGAGTCATTCACGAAACGGGTAGAAGTGAGTTTGGGACTGAAGCTCGTCGCCTTGAGATCTGATCATGGAACTGAGTTCAAGAACTCAGAGTTCATACAATACTGTGACAAGAATGGTGTATCAGACAACTTCTCAACCCCTCGTACTCCACAACAAAATGGAGTTGTGGAAAGGAAGAATCAAACTTTTGAAGCAATGGCTAGAACAATGATGATTGAGAGTGGAGTTCCTTAAAACTTCTGGGCAGAAGCAATCTCCTCTCGATCAAGGCGTGAAAACTCGGTCCTCACTTCAAATTTTTTCGTCTTTCAACTCCTTTGTGTCAATGGTTGATCCTAAAAATATAAAGGAAGCCCTCAAAGATCCTGATTGGATAGTGGCAATGCAAGAGGAGCTCAACCAATTTGAAAGGAACCAAGTGTGGAAGCTTGTTCCTCGTCCAAAAGGAAGGAATGTCGTAGGAACAGGATGGGTGTTCCGTAACAACGTCCTCAGTTTTTATAATGACAAGCACCATGGGAACTAACGACAATTGCCAAGTATTTCAGCATAGCAGGTTGCGCGTCGTAAAGCAAAACATACAACAACAAGTTCCCAAAGCATGGGAACTAATGCAACGATGAAAAGAGAGCGACCAACCTCAAAAGAGAACAGAGTTCCCAAGAGATAGGAACTCAGTGAACCAAAGTTCCAACACGATGGGAACTAGATGAGAAGAACATGAATCTCTCGAAGTCAAGAAGAGTTTCCAAGACAAGGGAACCGAGAAGAAGAGAGTTCCTTTTTTGGATGGGAACTGGCGCATGGGTGAAAGCGACATCTCAGCGCATTTTTAGGGATCCTATCTGTTCCGGACAAAGGGGTGTCTCAAACTTTCAAAGATTCAGCAAAAGGAAGACGATCATCCAATGATCCGAAATGATTCAAGAGTTGACAATTCAAATTCAAATCAAAGTCACATGTCAACCTTATGAATCATACTTGGAGAATAAGGCAAACATGGTATTTAGGACAAATACCTCTTGTGGATAAAGGTTTCTCATCACGCCTAGAGGCCTACTGTCATACCAAAACCTTCTGCCAAGGCTGAGGCTGAACAGATATTAAGGAAGATAACAAATCCTTATACATGAGTTATATATATGGGGGGGCTCACTCCCACATAGGGGGGAGCAGTCTAACCCGCTCCAACGCGCTTCATGGCATTATTTTGGCTCAAAAGAGCACTCTCCGGACTCTTACTTAGAGCTTTCCTTCCCATCTCTATCTCCTTCAATAGTTAGAAAATGGGCTTTCTTTTTTTCGGTTTGGATCACACATGGCCAAACCCGAACTATGACAGTAAAGATCTGCTTATTGAAAGGCTTAAAACGAGCTACTTGAACTAGTAATGAAACTTCCAAATTTGCTTTTAAAGGTTTCCAAGAGCTTCGTGGTTTGTGCAGTACAGAGATAAGCTATTAAGAGGGAAAGTGTTTTGCTTTACAGACGACAGCAGGCTATCACATTAGATTGGATCGGCTATCGGGGTTCAATTTTCAACTAATTCCTTGCTTTAGAAACCGCAGGAGCAGCTTTCCCACTTTAACTTTCTGGCGGTAAAAAGCATCAAACACAAAAAGAACACTCACTTGGAAAGGGAAGGTTAGACTTTAGACGAAACTTTTCTATTTCCACATTGCTTAAGACTTCAGTCAACGAAGTAAGAGTAGAGTCATGACCTACATATAATATGATGTTATAAAAAGTGGTTCAAGACTTATGTCTAACACTTTTTCTTATACTTTTGCAAGCGATGTCTCTAAACGAGACATTTTAAACAAAGAAGATCGCAATCATCGGTCCTAAGTTCATTTCTAGCGTTCGAATAATAATAACGATAAAGAGATGTCGTTATTTCTAGCAACCGATATATCCTATGTTTATTTATTTAAGCAAACAAGTTTGTTCCCAACATAGAGATGTTTAACGGAATCGAGATATCGAAAAGGTTACGAGAAGAATATCCACTTTCCTTGAATCTCTTTCGTAAGTTTATGAGACTTGGAATTTGGAATGACTTGGTGAAGTTTGTACGCTTCGACCTAGTCATTCGAAAAGATAACGAACGAATTTATATTAAAATCCTTATTATATTTCTCAAACCATCCTTTTTCTTATTTTCTTCTTTTAAGAGAAAGGATGTTATTCTAAATTATTTAATTTAATAATTTTGGTAGGAAAACAAATAATAATAATCTTTTATTATTATTTTTGAAATGATGTTTTCTTTTTTTTATATATAAAAGATGTATAGAATTAAAAATACTTACTTTAAAAAACATGCAAGGATGTATTTAATCAAATGGAAAACCCTTTAAAAAAATCCCATGCAAAGATTATTTAAGTGGACAAAAAGTATTGTCTTCATGAAATACACTGTTCCAAGATCATTCATATATTTTACGAGAATTATATTAAAGGAAGATTTTGACATGTAAAAGTGTTGTAAACAATTAAAAATTGTTTTATAACCACATGCATTTTCATGCATCATTACTTAAATAAATATTGTTCTTATGAGTATACTTATTCCTAAAAGTTAAATATAATTTTATTCCCAAAATTATAATAAGGGTTAATATTGACGTGCATGAATGGATTAATTTATAAAATATGCACTACTTATTTATTTATTGAAGTATAACTTGAATCTTGTAAGTATCCTTTTTATCAAGAAGTTCAAGACAAATTTTATTTCAAATCTATACTAGCTCTAAGCTAACATGCAAGGGTAGATTATAACATAAAACCTTATAAAATCAACATGTAACAATTTATTTTAAAAACCTTTGGATGTCTAATTTTAATTAAAAGGGGTCACATAGATTATTTAAAATTTATTTTAAGTCTAAGTTGACATGCAAGATATTTTCTTTCATAAAAATTTTATTTTATTTAAATCTCAACATCAAGCTATTTCTTTTATAATAAAGAAACAAAGACCCAAGTTTATAATATTCTTAAAGCTAGAAATTTCCATGCCCAAAATCACTTTTACAACTCTTAAGATTTATTAAAATTTATTTTATAATTTACAAAAATATTTTCCCCTTAAAACCTTATGCATGCATGTTGTTTATACTTAAAATTATGTACAAGATTAATATTTTACACAATCTGGTTTTTAGGATTTAGATTAACTAGTGTAATTCCCGTAAATTTACGGGTAGTTTTAAAAATTATACTATATAATATATTATAATAAATTATAGAGAAAAACAAAGATAATGTATATTTTAATAATTATTCTATTATTATCATTATTAAATATATTTATATAAAATTTAATGATTTTTTTGTTTTCTAATCTTTAAGATAAAACTAAATAAACATGGAAAATATTTTTATAAATCAAACCTTCTACATTCACTTTTAAGTAGAATAAATAAATAAATAAAATGAAAAAAAAATGATTGTTTCTTAAACTGTCATGTAACACAAATTTTATAGATAATTTATTTCTATTTTATTATGTATTAATTTAGATATAGATAGAAATTTATATCGATAACCTTTTTTCAACAATCCGATAAAAATATTTTAACATAATCTTAAGATAGCATATATAATATTGCTTTTCAATTTCAATAAACATAGATAGAAAATTATATAGATAAAATTTTATTTTGATACATTAATTATTTTATAAAATCTAAAATGTCCTTTTTTTATATTTATGAATTTTTAAGAATAAAATCAATATTTACATAGATAGAAAACTATATATATATTATCTATTTTATAAAATCTTAAATCTTACCCTAAAAAACCTTCAATCTTTATAAATTCATTTTTTTTATTTAGTAATGTTTATTACTTAATTAAAATTTTTAAAAATATAATTTTATATTAATTAATTACTATATGAAACAATCTATGCATATAATATGATATCTATTCATTATCTATTTATAAAGTGGTTAAGAATTTAAGATAAATCGTGATTTATAGAATTATTATTAGAGTATAATGTGTAGAGGTATTTCTAGAATTAGTATTTTAGTTTTTTAAGTTGAAAAAAGATTTTTCATTATTTTATTCAGATTATATCACGCGGTGCAAATTTTTACACAGACTTGGTTTCTGCTTTATAATGTATTAGGGTAGATAGAATAGGCCTAATAATAATTAAAATCAGCCCAAGTCTTTTGTATTTGATTTTCACGCACAGAACTAGAAGCAGAGGCATGACAGAACGACGGTGGAGGCAAGCAGGGGAGGAGGCGTCTCGCTGGTGGCTCTAGTGGGTGCGCGTGACCGGAGCAGGCGGCGTAGCCAGGGCCGGTGGTCGAACGCCGCTCGGAGTGGTGGAATTTTTAAACGAAGGAATTAAATTTGAATTGAAAGAGGAGATGGTGGCCTAGACAAGGAGGCCGGCGGCTGCGCTCGATCAAGTAGAAGACGAGGGTGAAGAGATAAGCTAGCGGTGAAAGTAAATGGAACGGAGGGAGAAAGAAAGTGGGTGGGGCCGGTCACTCTCTCACACTCACAAATTGAACCAGAAGAGATTCTTCTAATTGGTGGGTGAAAGTAATTGGAAGTGTTGAATTTATGTACGTATATGTGTGAGGGCAAAGGAGATTGTCCAATCCCTCTCCTCTTTCTTTCTCTTTCTAGACGACTTTCTAAAACCCACTTAGCAAAGTCGTTACCTGTTTTGACCGTAAGCTAGGAACTCATATCTAAGAATTTACAAGAGACAAAAAGTAATCATGTAAAATGATTTTCTTAGTTCACACAAATTATAAGACCACTCGAAAAATGTTTAGAATTTTCTGGACAAGTTCTTAAGACCTTCTTTATAAACCCGTTACGAGTTACAGTCGTATTAATGGAATTTATTCCTAGAAACTTAAAAGTGACAGAATAAAATCATTGAAACTGATTTTATTAACCAACATATTTTTTAGGATCATTTTTATAAAAGAAGTATTATAATCTGGGGTATATAATTTTACCGCTTCAACGCAACAAACACCACGCAACTGACCCGTCTTCAACTGGATGGATCTTCCTCGTCCAAACTCGGATTTGAGTGATTCCAATTCGAGAAGTTAGATCTCTGAGTCTAGTTTAATCGCTAAAAATATGAGAGAAAGATGATGAGTGGATTGAACGTTATGTCGAATTTACTGAGATGGTGCAGAAACCTCCGAGATGGATGATGGTTCGAAAATGGAGAGAACAAGGTGATATGGATGCTTGATAACTTGGATATGACTCACCAAGCTCTCAAACAAACTAGGATGCTCGAATTGTCGGATATGACTCACCAACAATTGAACAACGAGAATTGAACGAAACAAAACAAGAACTTTGAATTGAAAATGCAAGGAAAAGAGAAGCAAATTTCGTCCAAGTCTACCAACAAAGGGTGAGGGGGGCGACCATATAACCTAGAAAGCAACCTCACAATGTTAGCCCCTTCACTTAAGGAAATTACAAAAATTAACCCGAAAAATTAATAATTGTCCTTTCCGTAGAATTGTCACTTAGAACCATGAAGTAGAATAAAACTCCAACCATCTTCATTGCACTCTTTCGGAAAGCTACACCCCATGAGCTCTTCTTGCACTTGACATAGAATGGCCTTAGCTCGGGATTGCGTAATACGACCTAGATAAGGTGGTGTAGTTCCTTGAGCTTTGGCACCATCAAAACCGGAAGGCAAGGGCGCGCCACCATCCAAGCTTGTTGGCGCGTCTAGGGTATGCCGAGGCTCCTCCAAGTGTTCCGACATGTGCTCCTCCAAGTGTTGCTCCTCCAAGTGTTCCAAAGTGTGCTCCATAGTTGGCTCGGACATCGATGGAATCACATCAATATTTCAATTGTTACCTTTGCACGCAATCAAATAGGCCATTTTGGAGAAACGGTCCACAACTACAAAAATCGAGTCTTTGCCACGCCTTGTCATAGGGAGGCCCGTGATAAAATCCATGGAGAGATCTTCCCATGGAGCTTCCGGAATGGGCAAGGGCGTGTAAAGACCGTGAGGCTGAGACCTCGCCTTAGCCGTTTGGCACGGCACACAACCTTGACAATACTTGTGAACATCCGAGGCCATGTGAGGCCAAAAGAAGTGTTAATGAAGTGCTACCAACGTTTTGGCAATGCCGAAATGACCTCGGCCATCATGAGCCTCCTTGAGCAACAAGTGCCTTACCGAAGAACTCGGAATGCTAAGCGTTCCGGCTCGGTATAAGTACCCATTGTCCAAGAAGTATGTCTCATGGATCCTATTGTGCTCGAGGTTCTCCATGATCGGTTTAAAAAATTGATCATGCAAATATAGCTCCTTAATCAAGGAGAACCCGAGCAAGTTGGCTTGAAGCTGTGTTAATAAGACATACCTACGCGAGAGAGCGTCTGCCACGACGTTCTCTTTCCCTTTTTTGTGGACGATTACATACGGAAAACTCTCCATATATTCCATGATACGTGATCGCCTCAGATTACTCCTTGTTGATCTCGTTTTGAACCCACACAAGTCCCGATCTTTCCAGTAAACTCGATTCCAACCTAAATCAACTTCCAAAGTCAACAACTTGTAACGCAAGCAAAGAAATTTCGAACTTGAATATGAAAGAAACTGAATTGAATCACTAGATTGAATCACTAGAGATAGTTCAATTGGATTGGCTCTAACGCTAAATCCAATTGATGAACTAGATTGATCTTTAATAATCAAAACTAGAACTAGTCAATTGATCAATTGAATGACACAATTTGAATTAACACGAGAGAGAGAGAGAGAGAGAGAGAGAGAGAGAGAGAGAGAGAGAGAGAGAGAGAGAGAGCCGATTATGATGATGATGATCGAATCTCTGAATGCATATACACGTAAGTTTGTGGCCCAAAGACTAGACAAACCTTTTCTAGGGTTTATCAAATCTCAAGCTGATTTTTATTGATGAGAAGGCAAACTATTTATAAAAAATACAAAGTAACTCGTTGGAGAGCAAGTAAGAAATCTCAGCTGGCCCTAGAGGGGTGTTTATGGGATTTTGCTTGCTTCCCAAGATACTATAAAATAATATAAATGTACCTAACTAAATTCCCTTATATTAAATAAATCAAATAAAGATTTACTTGACTTACTTAAAATAAGAAAACTCCTAACAAACTTAAAGATCGAAATATAAGAGAGAGATATTTCAGCCAACTAACATAAGAAAACTCCAAACCCTCGCCCCCTTTTCACAAACCAGACACCCCAAATTCGAAACCCTAACTGGAGAAATCTAGGCTTTTCAAAGATCCTGATTATATCAATTTGTGTTCAACCCAATCAGAATGATGGCAAAATCCATCCAATTTGTGATGTACAAAAGATTTCCCCCGGATTTCAAGCGATTCATCGGAGCACAAAATGAAGATGCGGGGTGTGGCTGGATTTCGGCGGCGTCCTCGATTTTGATGTTGTTGTTGGCCGGAGCTCCTCCTCTATGGTTCGAAGGCGGCCTAAATCACGTGGGATACGAACGTTAGTAAGATTACGGTATAATGAGGCACTATACATGGTGTGTCTGGTGGCACACCTTCTGATCGGGATAGCGATGTGGTTCTCTCGTGAGAGGCCACTATTGGCTAGGCTTAGCTGGAGGGTTTCTCTGCCTCGGCCGGAACGACACCAAGGAAGCATCACGCTATTCCCTATCAGTTTGTGTAGATCTCTTTATGGTTACTATAGATTGTTCTTGTGTTTTATCCAGATTAAAAGGAATATGAATGCCTATAAATGGAGATGTTGGGGATTCACATATCCCACGCTACCTTCATCTATCTTTCTCTCATGTTGCTATAAATTGAACTTTCTCTGGGAAGTATTTCTTTGGAGTTTTTTCTTTCATAAATCCCTCACGGGAGAAAAATTAAATTCTATGGAGAATAATAGAAGATCCTTTAAGAAGGTACTTTATTCTGACAATGCCTACTCTAAGGAACATGATATGGAAGAATCTTTGAAATCTCAGTCCCCTCCTTTATCTACCATGGTCGATGAGACCTTAAAGGGTAGAAAGCAATCTAAGCCTGTAGAGGCCGAGCCTTCGGGTTCTAGAAAAGAAGAAAACAATGGTGAAGAAAAAACTTGATATGCATGCTCTCCTTGAACAATTGTCTAGGGTGAGGGATAACATCCTTCTCCTTAAAGAGACTTCTCTATTTGCTTATATTTTGAGTGATAGCATTGAAGCCATTAGCCTTAAGCCTATAGAAGGCTACCTTTTGCCTACTATTTCTAAGTCTAATGCTGGTTGTTGTTGCATGGTTAAATATCATAAGGATGTGTATGACCTAGAAAAAAGTCCTAGATATGTTCTATGTGGGAAATATTGGAGCTGCTTGGTAGAAATGATGAAAAACCCATGTTTTGCTTGGATTCTTAGAATCAAGCATTTAGGTGGTTTTCTTATGATGTCTAGTTTGTATTCCTCTGAAATGGTGTATCTTGATCAATGTTATGCTAATTGCAGTTGTAATGAAGTTTTTAGTTCCTATCCCATGGTCAAAAAAGACAAGACCAAACAAGAGTGCATTGATTATTCTAAAAAAAAAATTTAACATTAATAAGACCATAGATGTATGCCACTGGAACATAGCTAATGTAGACAATTATTCAAGAATAATTAATCATATTATTATCCATCTAAACATAATCTATCCTTTTGATCTGAATATTTTCATTCCTTTCCCTATTTGTGGTGTAGTGCTATTCAGTTGAATTCAAGCCAGATTACATTACTGGAGTGTCCTATGAATATGCTGTGTAGAAGGGATGGGAGCTTTGTAACATCCCCGACCAAAGTGCATATGTCATTCTGCATTCATATAAGATTAGTAGCATATGGATAGCATATTGGCATGACATATAGTGAATTTTTAAAAGTAATATTTATTTTCGAATTAAGTTTGTTATATATTAAAAAGTTTTTAACAAAAAGTTAATTATTAATTATTTCAGGGTAAAGTTTTTAGTAAAGGAGATTTGAGGGTGAAAAGTGTAATTTACAATAAAGGTTTTGCCGACTCTAGCTCAATTGCTATATATATTTTAACTTCTTCATTTCTTCATTTGGAAGTTTCGTACAAAAAAAATGAAGAAGGGAAAGATGCAGAGAAAGAGAGGAAAGAAGAAATAAGAGAGATTTGGTAATTTTGTTGTTTGTTTGTTGGATCTGGTACAAGATCTCTTCTATCGGGTTTTAATCCTGAAGTACAAGCTTGATTTGGTAAGTTTTAATTAGTTAATGGTTTATTTGGATTTTCCTAAATTTTCCAGATTTAGATCTATAGTTGCTTTTGATTTGAAAATCAGTCAATTTATAGTTCTCAAAGGGTGTTTTCGATATCGGATTTATATTCGGTAAAAGATTTCAGAGTAATTTTAGGGTTTCGCTTTGTAATGATATTAGGGAGCCCTTTGATCGAGTTTTACAAAAAGGTTTGAACTAGAAAAATGTTCTTCTATATATATAGTTTATTGTTGTCAAGTTTTAAAGGATTTGGAAAGATGCACAAGAAGTTATAATGCATTCTGGCATTTCATTGCATTTGGGGTTAGAGTTTGTAAGAGTAAATAGTCTAATTTGCATTGGGTGACATATAGGAGCCCAAGTAATAGACCGTGGTCAGAGTCAAGGGGGGGAAATATAGTATCTGCCTTAAACAGGTGAGTATAGACCGGAGATTCAACCCTATATGCTATATGTGAAATATAAATGTATGGATATATGCGCTATATGTGGTATATGAATATATGGATATATGCGCTATATGGATATATGTGTTATATGGATTATATGGATAGATGTGATAGCTCTGAAATTTCAGAGTTGTTTGCACAAAAGGTATGTTAACAGATGACATATGATATATGGTTACAGGATGCACTTGATTGCATAGCATATTGCATGAGATTAAAAGGACTTGTGACTGTCTTGCCCTGAATTTGTATACAAAAGAGACCTACGGGTCATACATGAGGCCTGAGATGCCTAAGAGATGGTAATTGAGCAAATGAGGCCTAAGATGCCTAAAAGTCGGTAATGGCGGTAATGGAAAAAAAAAGAAAAAGAAAAGAAAAGTTGGTATATTGAAAAGAGTCGATAATGGAAACCCGGGGCAGATTCAGGCTTGAACAGTTCACAAAATAAAGAATCGGAAACATCAGAATTTGCATTCGCATAGTAATTAAATTCAGATATGACATATATATGATATGTATGTATATATATATGGACTAAATGTTTGACTCTGTGTGAAATAATTGATGATGGTTTATATTCACTGAGTATGCGACTCACGCAAATCGCAAAATAATTTTTCAGGTTCAGCTAGTTTTTGCTGACGTGTGTCTCTGTTAGAGGTCACATTCATACAAGTCGGTCGGCTGAAGTTCTAAGCAACCTTCTCCTCCTCATTTTGCATCATAGACATATGTCTTGTAATAGAAGTTAGAGTAATAGATGTTTTATTATAAAAGTAAAGACATATAGTTGTGTGTGTGCAACCTTTTATGGTTTTTCATTCCGCTTTGTGCTTATATGGATAATTGTTATATGTGGATTATCTTCTTATATAGGAGATAAGTTTTACAGAGTATACGTCTTAGGGTATATAGGGTTGCCACAAGCTTACTGGGAGAAGTGATGAAAATATATAGGGTTGCCACAAGCTTACTGGGAGAAGTGATGAAAATACCACCTTCAACTTTTTGTTTTGCTTGGTTTCCTAGAATCAAGCACGTTGGTTGTCCTTTCATGACCTCTTTTCTAGATCCCTTTGGAATGTATCTTGTTCAATGCTTTATTAGGAATGAAATTTTCTTTTCCTATGCCATGGCTGAAAGAAAGTGGATTAAAGAAGATTACGTAATTTCTAAAGATAGGAGAAGCATGAATATAGTCTGTTGGAACAAAAATAAAGTAAAAAACTCGATATTACTAAGTGACAACATGAATAAGAACTGTTTCATAAATATGAAAGACAAAGTAAACTTGTTAGCACTAATTTGTTGGATAGGGATTGACTGTATAATGTTAAGCACATTAAAAATATATCTGAGGTATTTTAAAGCATTTAAGCATCTTTGTGTGCTGAAGTTAATACAGGACGATCATTTTTGGAGATGGGAAATTTCATGCCATTGTCTTGTTCAGCTTTTCCCCAATGAAAGCTATCCCAGAGATGTATGTAAATTGAAAGAAAATAGAGGAACTAAGTTAAATAATGCAAATAGAAAACGAAAAAACTACATCCTGATTACAAACATAAGAAACATTAATAATGATGATTATCGACTCTTTGGAGTTATTAGAAAACTAATAATTAAATTAGCTTATAATGAAGATAGGTCTATGGAATTGTAGGGGGGGGGGGGTCGTAAATCCTTCTGGCCAGAGATCGATTCTTTTTGTAAAATAGAAAAAATTCAAATAATGCATATTGTTGAAACAAAAACTGAAAAAACACCAACTCATAAATTAACAGATCACAACATTGATACAAGAACCACCATTCATTGTATTAAAATACACACACCTAATTACAAAATATACCATTGCTATATGTTTTACTTATGCTCCCCCTAACGCAGGGCTTAAGGAAATCTGTTAGGATAAACTTACGGAAGTTCTAACAAATCTAAACCTACCCATTATCTTAGAAGGTGACTTAAATGAAATTCAAGATCCGAGTGAAAAAAAGGAGGAAGTTATCTAGATCAAGGTAGATTTCAAAGATTAATTAATTTTAAAAATGCTTGTGATTTAGTAGACATTCCGATGGTGGGAAATCAATTCACTTGGCGGAAAAATAGGACAGAAGTTGACAATATATATGAGAAGCTGGATAGAGCACTGGTTAGTCATTGTATCATTCAATGGTTTCTACAAATTAAAACAATGAATCATGCCTTTACAACATCAGATCATTGTAAACTCTCAATAGACATTAATAATGAGAAAAAAACTAAAGCTCTACCATTCAAGCTAGAGAAAATGTGGATGATGCGGAAAGCCTTTAGAAATATTGTTAAGCAAGCATGGAGACTAAACATGTTGGGATCTAATATGTACCAACTAGTAAAGAAAACACAACTCTTTAAAAAGAACGCTAAGCAATGGAATAGAAGAACATTAGGAAATACATTTGAACAACTTAAAGAGATTGAACAAAAACTAATAGAAATCCAAGAACAACTCTTAGTATCGCCACAACCTAGCACCATTCAAAAGCAAATCCGTATGATCAAACAAAAAGAATGTATTCTTAATTTCCATAAAACATATTGGAAACAAAGAGCGAAAACGAAACATATACAACTATCGGATGCAAATACCGGTTACTTCCATAGAATTGCAAGTGGCAAAAGAAATAGGAAGGTGATTAAAGAAATAAGAACTAATGATTGAACACATATAGCAGGAATGGAAAATATAAGAGAAGAAATTCGAAACAATTTTAAAAGAAGATATGCAAAAGAACATACAAACCAATCCAACATAAGAGAATACTTAGAGCTAATAACTGAAAGAATCTCAAAGGAGGAAAATGAGAAGCTAATACAAGCAGTAACAAATGAAGAAATAAAACAAGCAGTGATGAATATAGGATTTGATATGTCCCCGGGTCCGGATGGCATGACAACAGAATTCTATAAGAAATATTAGGATATTGTGGGACCTTCGGTAATAAAAGGAGTTAAAAGATTTTTCCATTCAGGAAAGATACTAAAACAAATTAACCACACATTTATCTCACTCATACCAAAAATTGAAAGTCCTAATTCGACAAACCACTACAAGCCCATAAGTTTATGCTCCACAATATATAAAATAATATCAAAAATAATCACAGAACGACTCAAGAAAATAATGAATAAGATTATCCACCCTCTCCAGGGAACATTTGTGAACCAGCGAGCAATTCAGAATAATGAACTAATAGCCCATGAAATTTTCCACTCTTTTAGAGGAAGCAAAGCAAAAGATGGTTGGGTTGCCAAAGGCATATGACAAGGTAGATTGGAGTTTTCTATTTAAAGTACTAGAAAGATTTGGGTTTGATAAGAAGTTTATTGAATGGATTGAACAATGTGTAACAACATTATCTTTTTCGGTGTTAGTAAACAATGGACCTATGGACCCGTTTTTCCTTGAACAAGGATTGAGACAAGGAGATCCTCTCTCTCCATTCCTTTTTGTGACCACAATGGAAATACTTGCCAGGAAACTTCAAAGCGAATGTGAAATTGATAAAAAGTCGGTTGGATTTCCTATCTCACGAGGTGGAACAAAAATTCCCTTTCTCGCCTTTGCAGATGATATCATCATTTTCAGCAAAGCAACTAACTACGCCTGTACAAAAGTAAAAAAGATAGTAGAAGAGTATTGCGGACTGTCCGGACAAAAAGTAAATTACCACAAATCAGCACTATAGACAAATAAACACCTGAACAACCAACAAAAACTACAAATACAACAAGTACTTGGGATTAATTCGATGACAAACCAAGAAAAGTATTTAGGATGCCCCATTATTAAAGGAACAATGAATAGGGAGACTTTTAAGGAAACAATAGGAAAGGCAAAAAATCAACTAACAAAATGGAAGGCCAACTCCCTTTCACAAGAAGGGAGAACAATTCTTATTAGATCAAACCTTGCAACCAAACCAAACTACATCATGCAAAGCTTTATGCTACCTAAGAATGTACATGAGGAAATGGATAGAATCAATAGATGTTTTTTTTGGAATAAAGATGAGAAGTATAAACCCCTAATCGTTTGGGACAGAATATGTAGACCAAAATCAAATGGAGGACTAAGGATAAGGAAAACGGAGCATATGAATAAAGCCCTCTAAATGAAACTATTATGGAAACTACTTGGAGAACCTAATAATATTTGGGTAAAAGTTGTTACGGAAAAATACTTTAAAAATGATAATTTTTTACATATAAGATTAAGACAAATACATAATGGCAATGGAAAAGATTAATAAGTTTGCGACCAGAATTTATGAAAGGTGTGGTTTGGCAAGTCGGAGATGGAGCAACGATCAATTTCTGGAATGACAACTGGGTTATGGATGAACCACATAAAAACTATGCACTAGATCCTGAAACTATTAATGAAGAAATAAAAGTAAATGAGATGGTTTCAGTCGACCGAACTTGGAAAATTGATCAACTAACACAATTAATATCGAATGACATTGTAGCACAAATTTCACCTATTCCAATTCCCGAAAACAAAATTAGAGACCGACTTTATTGGGCGCCAAGTAAAAATGGATGATTTTTCGACATCTTCAGCGATAGAACTAATAACAAAATCCACGCAAGAGAATGCAGATTACACTAAATGGATATGGAAACTAGATACATTTCCAAAAAGAAAAAAACTTCCTGTGGTATATAGTACCTAATGGATTGCCTACTAAAGCTAGACTACGTGAAAAACATGTAAGCCTACAGGATGCATAATGTGTAATTGTACTCATTAAGACACAAACATTTGTTCTTAGAATGCCCACACACTATTAAGATAGTTGGGATTATAAACCCTGCGTTACAACAAGTATTACGACAATTTGATGCAAACAATAAAACAATAAAAGTAATAATGGGAGAACTACACCAACTTATAGGACATAAAGAGTTTGCCAACCTAGCAATTATCTGGTGGTGTATATGGCACCAAAGGAATAAACTAGTATTCCAGCAAGAACCGAACGACTTCATACTAGATTTACCCCAGTACATACGAACACATATAGAAAATTGGAAAAAAGCTAAAATTTGGAAGGAGGATGAAGAATCGATTAGATGAGGGGGTCATAAAACAAGAAAACAACAATTTCAGAAACTGATATGGAAAAAACCAAGCAGAAATACTATTAAAATCAACTTTGACGGGTCACGTTTAACAAATGGACATGCTACGGGTGGCATAATCTTTAGAGACCACAAAGGGGATGTTATTGGGATGAGTCTAAAACATTATGGGAATACATCCTCCATCAAATCGAAAGCCTTAGCATTACGAGATAGTATAAGAGAAGCACAAATGAACAAATACACTAATATTGAACTTGAGGGAGATAATTTACAAGTCATCAAATCCACTCAAGGTTACTCGAATTGTCCTTGGGAAATTGAAATGATCATGGCTGACATCCTTGTGTCTCTTCAAGGATTTCAATCGTTTTGGATTAATCATGTTAATAGGGGTTGTAAAGTTGTGGCTGATAAAATTGCAAAACCGGGCCACAGTCTTCCCTTTGACGCTATTAAAATCCATCCAAAACTTAACGTTCTCATCCGTCAGGATGCTCTAGGATGCCCTCCCTGAAGGGAGTGCCTCCTAATCCTTACCTAATAAAAAAAAAATAAGCCTATGGCCGAAATTATGCAAAAATATAATATCTAGCTAAAGATAAGATTCCCGTAAGACTTGAATAGCTCTCAATAAATTGAAATATTTGCCTCTTTTCTTTCGGATTCTGCATTTGACATAAACTACAAAGTTGTAGATCTTTTAATTACTAATCCAATGCAATTTTAATGGACTTAAGATCAATTTTATATCCCAAGTTATGACCAGTTTACTACGCACTGTTTTCCATTTGACGGGTTTCATAACTTTCCGAATTTTCATAACTTGATTCTCTACCTTGGAGGCCTCAAACACCATGGATTGATATTGTAAAGAGATAATATCATATCCATGAACACCTTCTCAAACTTAAATGATCGGGATCTTAGTAAAGGTCTTGGCCTTTAGCCTCCATTTGTCTTTAACAAATCATTGGCTTGGATCCTCCCTTGATTTGTATCATTCTCCCCCACTTGGCCTTGAATCGTCCTCAATTCGACGTTATATGTAGATGAAACAGGAGACTCATCAATTAATAATTTCAAATCAAAAAGAGACAGACCCCGTGGAAGTATCCAAGATAGGTATTGCAACAACTTGTATGACTGAATTTGATGCGGTGACGATGGACAATGGCTCTTCATCAAGAGTAGGATTCTCTTGATAGACTTCTTCTAAGACTATCGGTTCGCCACACCAATCAGAAGCAATCACTAGATTAGGAAGCTTTGCAATAGTGATGTCTTCATCTTGATCAAATTTGTTGACTTCTTTTTGGACCGAAGGACAACACTTTCTAGTTTATTTGATTAGAGCATATAAGCGATCAAAGCAAGGTTGGACAATAGTTTAGACCCAACCCTATACCAATCTTTCCAACTCTTGAGTGTCATTGTAGTTACCGGGATTGAGTTTCTGTTGAATAGGCATCTTTCTACTTGATATCCCTTGATCTTGTTGAGAAGAACGAAACTTGACCCACAAGGAACAAAGAACGAATCAGAAATTGAAGAGTAAGAGAAGGGAGATTCGGATGAATAGAACTGCTCAAGATGATAGATCAATTGAAAGGCTCGAACGCTATTTCAATTGACAAACTAGTTGAGATCCAAACTAGTTGAGATCTTTAACAATCCAACTAGAACAATCAAGTTGATGATTCTATAAACTCAAATCTGAAATTTGGAATGAAAACAAGGTGGATCGATCAATGCAATTAATCAAACAAGAAATCTAATTTTTGTGGCCCATTAACTAGATAAACCAATAGGGGTTTATCTAATTCCAGACTGATTTTTATTAATGAGAATGTAAACTATTTATAAGAAATACAAAGTAACTCCTTGGAGAGCAAGCAAGAAGTCTCAGTCGGCCCTTGTTGAAGGGTTTCTTGAACAAATAAATTTATATTCAAGACCCCGCTGAGTATAGCGGAGTCAGGTTCGTCCACGAGAATGAGAATAGGGCCAAAGATTAGTTGATAAACTAAGAAAAGCAAAATAAACACGAAGGGGCACAAACACACAAGGGCTCGAGCACGACTCTAGGTGGGTCGAGATCGACGCAAATTAACTAGACTTAATCAAATATAAAAGGCAATCCTAGGGCTAGGGCTACCACAACAACAACCATACATGCTTTCAACAAGATTTCACAACTATCATGCAATCTAGATCATAGAAAAGTCAACTGTCGCAAACAATTCAAGTTATTCAATCGACTGTCGCAAATTAAACAACTTTCTATCTATCCTTCAACCTAGGAGTATCAACTTTCGCAAATAATCCTATTAGATCTAATCAAGCAACCAACTTTACACTTTCGCTTTTAGGTTAATTGCAAGATATTGCCTTAACTTTCGCAAAGGAATTAAGCACAAGATAGATAGATATGATCTTCAAGCATTCAAGTCATGAATTCAAGTTTAGACATGCATGATTGTGTTGGGTTTTCACCCAACCCTAGAATCTAAGAAGACTACTCACACATTGAAAAGAAAGAAGAAGACATGATCATAAAAATAAAGAGGTCTTACAAATTTCTCCAACTTGTCCTCTAAGTCTTCCTCTTTATCTCAAAATAACGTCCAAACAAAAGCTAGAAAAAGAGAGAGTTCAACTAGAAGGTCTAGCCCCCTTTTATAGAGAAAAAGGATCCCTAATTACACTAGAAAACAAGATAAAACTACTTCCTAAAATAAAAGATAGAATATCTCTTAAAAGACGGAATAAAGGTGAAGTCGGCGCCATGCACGACCCAAAGTGGGTCGTGCACGACCCTCCAAGGGTCGGTCCCGAGGCTTTGTAATTTAGTTGGATCGAGCTAGACCTTGATGGGGTCATGCACGACCCTATAAGTAGACCTATCAATCGGGTCGGGCGGGTCGGGTTCGGGTTTCGGTATGTCGGTCCCGAGGCTTTGTAATTTAACTTATAACATTTTCAACTAATTGGTTTGTTTAATGTTAATAATCTAGAAAATTAGTTTTTCAAGCAATCAATTGGAGTCAAGTCCAACTATTGATTAGAGGAAGGAACGAGACTGCAACCAAACTTGACTTGGTGTGAAATTTTTTTCACCATTCTCGCTTTTTAGTTTGACCCAACGGGTTGAACCAAACCCGGTCTGGTTTGACCCAGAAATTTCTCGGGTCATCGGGTTCGGTTAAAATCGGGTTTCGGGTTAATTTTTTCGGGTTATGACCCAAAAAATTTCGGACGGGTCGGGTCGGTTTTTCGGTTCGGGTCATATTTTGCCAGGTCTACCTGTAAGGGTCGTGCCTGAGAGCTTGTTATTTGGTTGGGTCGTGCTTGAGTAAAACTTGCGTAGAAGATTCGTTACAACTCTGTTTGACTCGATTCTTTTTCCTATGTTCTTGTAACGAAATTCTCTATCTCTTTATAAGCTCAAACTTGATCTTCAAGAACTTTACTTGAGAACTTAATCCCCATCTTCTCTTGCAATGCTCCAAACTCTTCTTCCAAGCTCCAAAACTCCTACAAAAAGACATAAAAAGTGTGTAGCTTCCGAATCTCAAGGAAATACGAAAACTAAAGTAAAAAGACTCAAAGAAATAAGACTCAAGTACGAAAACCAACTAAATCTAATCTATCTAGACACTAAAAACCTACCTAAAAAGCGGATATTAAAATACCCCACACTTAAACTTGCTTGTCCTCAAGCAATAATCATGCAAAATCAAGACCAATAACACAATCTTCAAGAATAGCCTTTGTCAAAACATTTAAACCACAAGTGAAAAAGTAGACAAGTAATTTTAACGTCATCACATATGTATGAGTCTCAAGCATAGGCAATCACAATCCAACCTCACAAGGGATTTTAATGTGTTTCACTCATCTCTCATGTGTTTAGGCTATTAATATTAACTCTCAACTCAAGCTTTATACAACATCAACTTTATCATTGAGACTTATATCACCAATCTCTCTACCTAGAGAAGTCAAAACACATCAATCATCATAAGAACTTAGGCTCAATGAAATCTTCATAGAAGACTCCATTCGGCCGGATTGTAATGGGGCTTGGTAAAGACAAATAGGCGTGGAAAATATTTGGCCATGTGGTGCTAATAATATCCGGGAATCAAAGACTCCTAAAAACTCTCACATCATCAAAACTCTCATAAGATAACATATACCAAACTCACTCTCATTATGCTCAAAACTCACTTATTTCTTCAACCCTTTTAAATCCCAACTTATCTTTCTTACAAATACTAAGGATATTTGGCTCATGCACATTTTATTCATTGCTCAACACTTTACTCTCTTTTCCTCCCTTATGATTTTCATTTTTTTTCCGTGGAGGTTCGGCCGATTTCTTTTTTTTTCAACTTCTTTTGTAAGTGCATTCAGGGAACCAAAATCCCTTTACATGACAAACTGCAAGATCTTTTAACTTTACCCAACCCACATTACCCCACATTTGAACCAAACAACTCACTCAACAAGATTATCACAACCAATACTAAGTCCTAATAACCGGATAGGGTCAAGCTTATCTTGGCTATGGAATAATTTTGTGGAGCTAAAAAAAAAGGCTTAAGGCTCAACTTGGCTTCAAAAAGAGGATAATGTGAAGGTAGGTAAAAGAGAGGATAAAAAGTGGCTTATGAAATATAAGTTCTTAATCATAATTAACATGCATGAACGATCTTATAGCGGCTTCAAGAAATAGATAACCATATCAATGACAAGAGATTTATATGCATAAAGAGAGCAAATCACACAAGAAAAAGAAGAGGGATTTTTGATGTTCTCCCTATAAGGCCAAAATTCCTCACTAGGTAAAATTTTTGTTGGATTGCAACTACTTCTACTCAAGACACATATGCTCAATTTCATAACAAGTCACTTTTCACAATCAAAAGCAATTTCTCAAGACTTGGGCTATACTATCCAAATATGCCAAAGGAATTATATGATAAGCATGAAAATTATTTCTCATCATAGGACATCTAAGATGGAGCATTCTTTTATCCTAAAACAAAGAAAGAAATATTTTTGAATTTTTCGATATTTTTCACTTTTTTTTGATTTTTTTAAAGTTTTTTTTTCTTAACAAAACAACTAACAAACAAGCAAACAAATCCAACACAAAAAAGACTCAGTTATGTACAACATGTGAGATTTCTTCTTCCCCTACCCCATACTTAAATCATGCAATGTCCTCATGCATGAAAATGATATGAAAATGTAAAGAGAAAAGAAGAAGAAAACTCAGAAAGAACTCTTGGAAGCTTGGGAAGGAGTGGAACTCTTCATGGTTAACCTCAATGGAGAAGGACAATTTCGGAAATGCACGTCAGGGTCGTGCACGACCCATATGGGGTCGTGCTCGACCCCCTGAAAGTGGTCGAATAGTTCCTTTAAATTGCTCCTTTTGTAAAGTCGTCTTTTTCCGTCTTTATGAGCTCGTTATTTGAAGCTTAGGACCCTGCAAAAATCCCACAAAATTCTATTCCAAACAAAAGTATTCTATCCTAGTCTAGGAAGGTTAGAAAAATCTAATTCTAAAAAAAAAAAACATAAATAATAAAAATATAAAAATCTAATCTAAAGTCCGGGATGCCTCCGGTAAGCGCTTGTTTAACGTCATTAGCTTGACGACTTATCTTAGCTCATCAGGGCGGCCTCCATCCATCTTTGTCGGGATCATGGGAAACCCCATACTTAGATGGAAAAGCTTCAAAGCTTCTATCTAGGACATTCGGTCCTCTATCATCCACAAGTATACTTGGTAATCCTACAACAGGGTTAGTAAAATCCAAAAACCAAGGAGGTTTTGACTCCTACATATGACTAACAGTAGGATCTAATATAGAATGAGAATAGGAGAAAGGATCATGACTAGAATTAATTGGATAAGAACAAGAAAACTCACCTGGATCATCCGAGAAGTGGCTTGTTACCGATGGTGTGTGGGTCGTTAACGACCCTGCTGGATTTGGAAGTGGCTCGATGTTGTGCTTGGATCCACTTCCCACCTTGTTTTCCTTCAAATAAGAGTCGTTACTGACCCATGGTGGGTCGGTAGGCTCCTCAATACGGCAACTAGCAACTTCGTTCACAATGGGATTGAAGCGAAACTCAACCCTCTCCTCCCCAATGTCAAATGTGAGGAGTCCCTTTCTAACATCATGATGAGGTATTTTTCAGTCGTTTACCTATCAAAGAATCCTAACTTGACCAATCTGAGTAGAATGGTAAGCAAGGGTCGATCCCACAGAGACTCGTGTATGAATGTTATTACTTATGTGCCAAGTAACTAATATGGGGGGTTTATTGATTGAAAATCTACACTACTATGCAAATTGAAACTAACTATGAATGCAAATATGAATGAGTTTAACAAATATGAGAAAAGCGTGTTCAACTAATTAGATCCTTCATGATATTGCTTTATTGATCATCGATTCTCTTGATTCTTTCCTCACTTGAATAATCTATTGTGGATAATGATCCTACTAAGGATTAAGACCTAAACTTCAGATTTAGTTGATAGACCAACCAGTTCTAACAACCCTAATTATCTAATAACCTAGAAGACCTTCTAGATTCAATTAAATAACAGCATGAAGATTCAAGTTATCAATAGAAACAAACACTTAGAGCAACCAGACATCTAAGTGACTTGTGAATTTATTCCCTACTTTAATCAACTTGTCCAACCGGTACTAAATTAATTAAAGTCTACTCTTGATCAGATTAACTCCAACCAGTAATTAATCAGATTCAGTTTTAACTAGAAATTCTATTAGGTGATCAATCTAACAAAACCCTAATTTAGATTCAATTAAGCACAGGGAATAATTTCTACTCAAGTTCGTTGAGAATCAATTAAATCTCACAATCATACACAAATCATGACTTCACTAATTAGTCAAACACAAAGGAAAATTAGCAATGCATAATTGAAATTGAAATCAAACTTACAAAGGTTCTAAGTCTTCCTTGAGAGAAAAACCCTAGCCTCCAAAAGTATGACCAAAAGTTTTAGAAAATAAACTAACATAAGGTTTAAATATGTCTCTAAAAATATCCCTCAAACTATATCTTAAACACATATACTCGGAAATCATAAGCCCATAAGATCAACACCAAAGCCCAAAAACCAAATCTCGGCCCAAGTCCATCGTCCGTGAGAAACGCCGGATTGCGCGGCTTGGCACCATATTGCGCGGCCGCGCAATTCACACCCCGCGCAATTGCTTCTCAGATGGCATTGCGCGGCGAGCTACGCGGCTTCGATCCAGCGCATTTGTTCTTCTTCTTGGCTTGGTCTTCCTTGCCTTGGCTCTTCATCCTAATGCATCCTAGCTTCCTTAGCCTCGTCCATCTCGTCCATCGCCACCATGTTCCATATGCACTCGCCCCGTTGTTGCTCCTGAACCTAAAAGCCTGTAAAACCGAGCAAACCAGCGCATAATACCCGACAACACAAAAACCTAAAAACTACATAAAAACTAACCAAAACCTAACCAAAACATATATAAAACATGCATCTAAACTACTCCTATATGCGAGCTATCAAATTCCCCCATGCTTAACCCTTGCTTGTCCTCAAGCAAGACATAAATCCAATCACACCATAGAAATGCAATCTTATATCCATCTCAAGTCAAACAAACATTTCACATGTAATTAAAAACTCAACCAAGACTTCTCAGCATGTAGTATGACTAGCAAAAAGCAAAGACCATTCATTCATTCTAGACCTCACCAGGGAAATTGTGTTTTGCACTCAACACTCAAGTGTATAAAGGGTATGTGTTTCACTCAAAATCAACCAATGAAAACTAGACTACCATATGCTTGCATCAGAGTTCTAAATCTCCACCGTTGGGGATCAAATACATAACAAAAATCATGAGGTCTTTTTCCGGCTTGTAATGGGGCCAAGGTAAAGAGAAATTTGGAAGGGATAACATTTGGCCTGTGGTGCTAAATCCGGGATAAAGAACTAGTCCTAACCCAAACTTCACACTTTTCTTCTCTTACTTCTCCCAAACTTCTTTCTACCAACACATTACAATTACATTAAAGCACTTTGCTTCTTTTTTTTTCTTTTCTTTTGCCTCTTTTCAACTCTTTCTTGCTTTGCTAATGAAGACTAATAACATTTAAGCACTTTTTCTTTTGCTTATTTTGCAACATACTTCATCTTCATTTTTTTTTTTCAACTTTGAACACAAGAGTTTATTTCCTCTTTTTCTACCTTTTTCTTCCAATTCCCCCATACTTATACATAACTCACACAAAACCAAAAACACAACCTAAAGTCCTAAATCCCGGATCCTGGGTCAAGCTTATTAGGCTAGGAAAATTTTGTGAAGCTATCAAAAATAGGCTTAAAGCTTAAAAGAACGGGGTGTCAAAAACATGGATCTTGTAGGGTAGGAAGGGAAATAATAGGCTAATAAGAAACATTGCCTCAATCACTTTAATGTCATGCATTCAATCATATAAAGCAGCCTCAAAATAGAGTATTAACGCAAGTTCTAGAGCTAGATAATCATGGTGATACACTCAAGCATGTAGAGAACAAATATATCATGAAAGGCCAAAAATCAAATCTCACAAGGCTAATTATTTTGTCTAGAACTTCAGAATGAATCTAAAACTCAAGCTAAATACATGCTCCATCCTATAATCAAGTCATTTAATCCATGATCATGCTTATATCATATCAACTTCAGTAAATCATGCAAATCATGGGTTAGAATTTATACTTAACTTAGAAACACAAGAGGTATCAAACAATGGGGAAATAAGAACCTAAATGCAATATTTTTGTATTTTTTTTTCGACTTTTTCTAATTTTTTTTTTTCATTTTTAGAATTTTAATCAATGCATGCAAAAATTTTAAATATGACCTAATCTAATGCAAACTATATGCAATGCAAACAAGTAATTCCCTTCCCCCATGCTTAAAACATACTTTGTCCCCAAAGTATAGTAAAAAGAAAAGCAAAGAGAAAAACTCACAAAACCTAGTTGTCCGGGTAATAGGTTGGAAAAATTTGTGGTGGCGGTGGCTGGTACTCCGGATGAACCTCTGGCTGCGGTGGATAGTATGGTGGAATCTGCTGAGCTGGTGGTGGCTGATATGGAGGGAACTGAGGATACGGTGGGTCTGGAAAAGCGTACTGCGGATAAGACTGATGAGGAGGATAGCCCGCTGAACTCTAGCCATCCAATCTAGTGTTGAGCAGTCTGAACTGCTCATCCTGGCGGGCCTGAAATGCAGCAATCTGCTGATCCTGATGAATCTGATAAGATGTGAACCTCTGATCCACATAACCACGCATGTCCTGAAAACCCTGATCGATGTGAGATGTCATACTGTTGTAGCGCTGCATGTTCTCCAACTGCATTTGTCGCATCATCTCCATCATCTGGCTGTAATGTGTATCACCTCCAGCTGGTATAGATGGGTCAAAGTGCTGCTGTTGGGTCTCCTCCTCAGACTCATCCTCCTCCTTTGTGTCTTCAGCCTCAGCGGACTCTTCCTCTTCCTCTTCTTCCTCTTCCTCAGCCATAGTGAAATCTTCATCCATGTCCTCCTCTTCAGACTCCTCAACAATAATTGGGGCCTTGTTTTTACCCCTAACTAGACCCCTAACAGTAGTCACATCTAAATCGTCATCCTGGGGTTCAATGTACCAGTTAGCTGGGCTATCTCCAATCTTGACTCGGCTTCCATCAGGAAGCTTCATTGCTCGCCCAGAATCTCCAAGCACCCAATAGTAGGAGTTCCTGTAGAAATATAAGACCCCCATCTTCTTCAGCATAGTGAAGTTGATTGCCACCGGTGGGATATTAACTTGTAACCTGCTCAGATCAACGCCAAAGTGCTTGGCCAGATGGGTCACAATCCCACCAATACAGATAGCTCCTCCACCCTTGTTTGAAACATGGTACATATGATTCATCAACATAGCACCCATCTGCATTCTTTTTCTTTTCAGCAAAGCCGCCAATACAGCCACATCTTTCTTTGGGCAATTGTTTCCACCCTCACCCCGTCCATTCATGCTACCAGAAATAAACCGTTGAAAAACTTTGATGGCGGGATGAGTGATGGGAGAAGCCTTTTCTTGGGTCGGGTTATAGGTTCGTCTCCCTGTTATGGCTCTCCAGAAATGTTTATCAACCCATGTAGCTTCAGTTTCAGTAAGCACCACATCATTGTCATAGATATGCAGGAATCCAAACGCATCATTGACTTGTTTCAAAGTCATCTTCCTCCTTATACCTCCGAGCCAAAACTTAATTTCCCCTTCTTTTCTGAGATCGATGGACAAGCTACTTAGAAACTCAAGTGTTAACCCCTTGTAAGTTGGTTCACACAGCTGTAAAAACTCGCCCATGCATAAATGCGCTGCTATCTCATTCAACAGATGAGCAATCCCAAGCTCATTCATCAGAGTCCAATCATAAGACAGCCGGCCAATACGAGGGAATAAACCTGGTTGCTGCCCATTTCCTATCCTTCAGAAGCTCAAATTTGATCACATGATTGTTCTTTGCCAAACTGATCCCAAAACTTTCTTGAGTCCTTTCTCCCACCACAGCAGGGGGAGCATAAGCGGCTTGGGATGATGATGCAGTATCTCTCCTACTTCGTTTAGGAGCCATGGATACCAAAACATTTTACAGAAACCTGCACAACACCACAACGGACAAGCAAACACAATTTCTGTTGTCCCGGCAAGGACAACCACAACAATATTTCAAGAATAATCGCTCAAACACTCACTTCCCCCACTACCTAGAACAATTTAATCAAAATTTAATCAAATTTTAATCAAATTATGGGTGGATTTCGGATTTATGCAAAAAGCTTAAATAAAACACGAATCTATGCTAGAATCATGCAATAAACAAACTTTTGTGAAGAACTTAAGCCTAAATCCGAGCCTAAAGGGGTCAAATTCGAATTTTTATAGTGAAACCTAGATCTAGATTTAACTAGATAAAAACCGAAATTGAATGGAGATTTGAGACACTTACTTGAATCCTTGTTGATGTTGATGTTGTTGGCTTGATTTTTGGTTGAAATCCCGCTTGAAATTGCTTGAGGAAAGCTTGAGATTTGGGCTTCAATGGAGGAGGGAGAGGTTGAAGAAGAAGGTTGCTCGTGTATAAGGTGGGGTAGAAAAAGAAATCTCGGAGTTTAATTAAACGTGTCCCGAAAATTGGCCGATTGCGTGGCTTGGCGCTGGATTGCGCGGCCGCGCATTTAGCAAGCCAAGCCGCGCCATCCCAACTGAGTTGGCATTGCTCGGCTTGGTTACAGATTGCTTGGCCACGCAATTTTTGTCCCTTTTCCGAGTATTTCTGTACTTCATGGCTGGCCCGAGTTTATCTAAAATTTGAGGATTATTTCTACCTACACTAAATATTAAAAACAAAATTTGTAAAAACAGAAAACAAAAATCAAAGCAAAACTATCCTAAAACATGGGTTGCCTCCCAAGAAGCGCTTGTTTAACGTCATTAGCTTGACGTAAAAAGGATATTAAGAAGGATACGAGCTGTGGAATTCGATCTCCTTCCCATCGAATCCCATCTTCAATGTGCCCTGCGGTATGTCGATCCTTGTATTCGCAGTTTTCAGAAATGGTCGTCCTAGCAACATCGAAATCTTTCCAACTCCCGATCCCATGTCCATCACTAGAAAGTCAGCCGGAAACTTCAAGCAGTCCACCGTAACCCACACATCTTCAAGTTTTCCTTTAGGCCTTACAGTGGAATGATCAGCCAGCTCTACTATGGTCCGAGTTTCTTTTAATGGTCCCATACCAAGTTTCTCATATAGGGACGAAGAGATCACATTGACAGATGCACCCAAATCAATTAAAGCTTCATTCACTTTGGTGCTTCCAATAGTGCAAGGGATCGTGAACATGCCAGGGTCACTGCACTTCTCGGGCAAACGCTTCTGAAACACAGCAGACACATGTTCTTTTTCTTTGACTTGCTTCTGACTTTTCTCCTTCTGTCCCCTTTTTAGAGTACACAACTCTTTCAAAAACTTAGCATACCGAGGTACACTCTTGATTAGATTCAGTAGCGGGACATTAACTTTGCATGTACTGAAAACCTCGAACAGCTCTTTGTCATTCTTCAATTTTCGGGTTTCTTTCAAGGCCTCTGGGAATGGTGGAACAGGCACGTAGGCTTTCAGAAGGGGCTCGGAGTTGTCTTTCAGATCGCCCAGATTGCGCGGCGTCGCGCCAGATTGCGCGGCCACGCTTTTCCCCTCGACCCCGAGCAATCCCAACTGGGAGCACATTGCGCGGGGTGGCAATTGCGCGGGCGCGCTTTCAGCAGCCAAGCCGCGCAATTGCCCCTCGTTCTGTTTAGTTGATTCTTTAGCCTTGCTCAACAGATATACTTGCCCCGCCTTCGAACTATCATAAATAGAGACAAAACTGACATTTGCCCTCGGGTTAAGCTCTGTCTGAGACGGTAGCTTACTTGAATCTCTGGCTTCCAGTTTGCTCACTGCCTCAGCAATCTGACTGACTTGATTTTCCAGATTCTTTATACTGGACTTGGTTTCCTGTTGGAGCTGAGTTAGAGAACCATGTATTGTCGAAACTGTCTGAGTCAGATTTCTGATCATCTGGTCAGTGGACATATCATTATGATTTCCTCCTTCAGCCTGAGATTGGAAAGGTGGTCTGAATTGGGCTTGGCCACCTTGATTGTTGAACTGCTTATTGCTTGGATTGCCATACCTCAGATTAGGATGATCCCTCCAGCATGGGTTGTAGGTGTTGGAGAAGGGGTCATACCTCGGCCTAGGTGGTCCATATCCTCCCACTGCATTCACCTCAGCTTTTTGATCTTGGAGTGTAGGGCAAGCGTCAGTGGGATGCATGTTATCATAGTAGATTTCACAAGATTTCACCTGCTGTCTACCACCTTGCTGCAACAGTTGTTTCATCATCATTTTCAATTCAGTGACTTCATCTTGAATTCTTGTACTAGCCACCACTGAATTTGCAGCTCTCGAGCTCGTCTCTTTTCTGAACTGTCTTGTGCCCTCAAACAGTTGTGTAAACAATTCAAACGCAGCAGCAGGAGTTTTGTTGAGAATGTGGCCCTGGCAAGCTGCATTGACCATTCTTCTCTCATCATCCAAGAGGCCATTGAAAAGATATAGAATCAGGTCTTGATCAGTGTAGCCATGGAAGGGACAGTTGGCTACTAACCTCTTGAACCTCTCATAATACTCGTACAAGGACTCATTCGCTTCTTGTTCAATATTACTGATTCGCTTTTTCAGATCGTTGAGCCTTGTAGCAGGGAATTACTTCTCCAGAAAAGCTTCCTTCATCTTAGCCCATGTATCAATACTTCCCGGAGCCAAGTAGTAAAACCAGTCTTTAGCCTGATCCTTGAGAGAAAAAGGAAAGGCTCTCAGCGCGATCTGGTCATGAGTTACATCAGCAGGCTTCATGCTTGAGCACACAGCATGAAATTCAGAAAGATGTTTGTTGGGGTCTTCACCACTATGCCCATGGAATGAAGGCAAAAGGTGGATCAACCTGGATTTCAGCTCAAACTTGACTCCCTCACCGAGAGCAGGGAATTGCACCGCCAATGGCTGTTGTGTCAGATTTTGTGCGGTCAACTGTCTCAGAGTTTGGTCACCCATCTCAGCAAATTCAGTAGATTCAGAGTCAGAGTCAGATTCTTCAAGAAAGAACGGTAAGGCCTGAAAGTGATTCCGGATTTCCTTCCTTAGCTTGAAGAGTGTCCTGTCAATATCTAGATCAAATAACAAAGGAGATGAGTTAGTAGCACGGGTATGAACCATATAACAGGTTCACAGCCAAAACAGCACAAAAGTAATAAACACAAATAGCGACGAGTCCCCGGCAACGGCGCCAAATTTGATGAGGTATTTTTCAGTCATTTACCTATCAAAGAATCCTAACTTGACCAATCTGAGTAGAATGGTAAGCAAGGGTCGATCCCACAGAGACTCGTGTATGAATGTTATTACTTATGTGCCAAGTAACTAATATGGGGGGTTTATTGATTGAAAATCTACACTACTATGCAAATTGAAACTAACTATGAATGCAAATATGATTGAGTTTAACAAATATGAGAAAAGCGTGTTCAACTAATTAGATCCATCATGATATTGCTTTATTGATCATCGATTCTCTTGATTCTTTCCTCACTTGAATAATCTATTGTGGATAATGATCCTACTAAGGATTAAGACCTAAACTTCAGATTTAGTTGATAGACCAACCAGTTCTAACAACCCTAATTATCTAATAACCTAGAAGACCTTCTAGATTCAATTAAATAACAGCATGAAGATTCAAGTTATCAATAGAAACAAACACTTAGAGCAACCAGACATCTAAGTGACTTGTGAATTTATTCCCTACTTTAATCAACTTGTCCAACCGGTACTAAATTAATTAAAGTCTACTCTTGATCAGATTAACTCCAACCAGTAATTAATCAGATTCAGTTTTAACTAGAAATTCTATTAGGTGATCAATCTAACAAAACCCTAATTTAGATTCAATTAAGCACAAGGAATAATTTCTACTCAAGTTCGTTGACAATCAATTAAATCTCACAATCATACACAAATCATGACTTCACTAATTAGTCAAACACAAAGGAAAATTAGCAATGCATAATTGAAATTGAAATCAAACTTACAAAGGTTCTAAGTCTTCCTTGAGAGAAAAACCCTAGCCTCCAAAAGTATGACCAAAGTTTTAGAAAATAAACTAACATAAGGTTTAAATATGTCTCTAAAAATATCCCTCAAACTATATCTTAAACACATATACTCGGAAATCATAAGCCCATAAGATCAACACCAAAGCCCAAAAACCAAATCTCGGCCCAAGTCCATCGTCCGTGAGAAACGCTGGATTGCGCGGCTTGGCACCATATTGCGCGGCCGCACAATTCACACCCCGCGCAATTGCTTCTCAGATGGCATTGCGCGGCGAGCTACGCGGCTTCGATCCAGCGCATTTGTTCTTCTTCTTGGCTTGGTCTTCCTTGCCTTGGCTCTTCATCCTAATGCATCCTAGCTTCCTTAGCCTCGTCCATCTTGTCCATCGCCACCATGTTCCATCTGCACTCGCCCCGCTGTTGCTCCTGAACCTAAAAGCCTGTAAAACCGAGCAAACCAGCGCATAATACCCGACAACATAAAAACCTAAAAACTACATAAAAACTAACCAAAACCTAACCAAAACATATATAAAACATGCATCTAAACTACTCCTATATGCGAGCTATCATATCAACTCTTGCCCCTGCGGTGGCTAAGAATGGTCTTCCAAGAATGATTGGCACCACAGGGTCTTCTGGCATATCTAGCACAATGAAGTCGTTTGGGACAAAGAATTTTCCAACTTGGATAGGAATATCGTCCACAACTCCAGTTGCTTTTACACGAGATCCATCCGCCATGTAGAGATTCATATCAATAGGCTCCAGTGGTCCCATGTTGGTCTTGGACCAAATTGAAAGTGGAAGCAAGCTTGCACTAGCACCTAGATCACACAAAGCTTTGAAACGGTAAGCTCCAATACCAATAGTAATAGCAAACTTACCGGGATCGCCTAGCTTTTCAGGGAGCTTTATGGAATGGACCTCATTATGCAGCTCTGAGATTGATCGCTTCCTAGATAAAATCTCCTTCAAGAATTTAGTGTAAGCAGGCATTTCATTCAAAGCCTCGGCAAAAGGAATGGAAAGATTCAAGCCTTGAAGCAACTTAACAAAACGCTTAAACTTACCTTTCGTCGAGTCCTTGGGTTTCTTAGAAGGGAAAGGAAGTACCTTAGATGAAGATGTAATGGAAAGAGAAGGGTTAGAAGACTTACCTGGCGAAGGGTGGTCGAGCTCGACCCCTGAAGGGTCGATCACCTCTTCTTCCTCATTATTATCACCTTCAGGAATGACCCTCAAGGGGGTTGTGCGCGACCCTAAGGGAAATGTGACAGGGTCGGTCTTGAGAGGTCCAACCTCTGTGGGGGTCGTGCTCGACCCTGAAGGGGTCGGTCCTGAGGCTTGCTCCTTCTCCTTATGCTCGGTTGGCTCGGGCAACGCCTTGCCACTCCTTAGGTGCATGGCTCGGACTTCACCATTGCTTGCTTGGCCTCTAGGATTCTCTTCGGGACGGCCCGGGAGTTGTTCGTGAGGTCTCGGAATTTGAGTAGCTAGTTGTCCAAGTTGGGAGTCTACGTTCCTCCTCCATGAGTCAAATTCTCCCAACCTTGTATGAACACCATTCATTTGCATAGTAAGCTCGGCTCGTACTCCATTGACCTCAGCTCGTATTCCATTGACCTCATCTCGGACTTCGTTGATCCCAGTTCGAACGCCATTGATTCCTTCTTGCAGCCCTTGCACCATGATGGTGGCTCTTGATAACCCGGAGGACGGTAGGGAGGGGGACATTGCTCTTGTTGGGGTTGCTTGAATTGGTCATAATTGGAATTTCCCCAAAATGGTTGAGCAATGTTCCTCCCTGCATAATTGTTTTGGTTCCTATAGGAACCTCTCATGCAGTTGGCCTCATAGGCCTCAACGGCTCTCACTTGCTGCAAGTTAGTGCGATTGGAAGTAGTATGGGCGGAAGACCCACATTCTTGACAAGATGAAGAAGAATTAAAGTAACTTACTTGATTTTTCAGACGATTGATTTCATCTTGCATGAATTGGACTTTCACATCCCGATCAACCACCTCGGATTGTGGTTCATACAACCTTCTCTCTGTGGGCTTAGATAGTTGGGTTTCATACATGGCATCATAGTTGGTTAGCTTGTTCAATAGCGCCCATGCCCCATCTGGAGTCATCTCAATGAACCCACAATCAGTGTGAAGGTTAATGCGATCCTTGGTAGCCGCATTAATGCCTTGAAAGAAGATCTCTTGGAGAACATAGGGAGGTTGCCCATGAGTAGGGCATTGGCGTAGAAGCTCTTGAAATCGTTCCCATGTCTCCACAAGCGTCTCGTTTGGAAGTTAATGGTAGGAGGTGATGCGCTTCCTAAGCTCCGTTGTTTTTGCCGGTGGAAAGAACTTGGTCATGAATAAATCATGCAAAGCCTTCCACGTTGTAATTGACCTTGGTGGCAAACTTTCCAACCAACTCAAAGCTTTTCCTGCAAGAGACCACTTAAATGCCTTCAAGAGAACATATTCAAATGAGACACGGTCAGCAGCAATAGTGTCACATAAATCAGTAAAGTTCTTAATATGCTCCATTGGGCATTCAGTGGGTTTCACCTTAAATTGAGAACGCTTTATTAAGGATATGAAGTGAGATTTAATCTCAAAACTGCGGTCGATCTCCGGGAGCACTATCGCCTATTCGGGCACCCTCAGTTTTGGGTCCATGTATTGCTTGGCATTCCTTGGGATAGCGTTCAGTTGCTCCTGGAATCGCTGCGCATTGGCGGCCTGAGTATCTCGGTCCGCTTGCAAGCGCTGCATCTGAGTGCGGAGTTCCTCCATTTGTTGAGCAAGAGTCTCAGTGTTGCCCATTGCTCGTTGTTCTCTCAAACGTCTATGGAAGGACCTCTCAGGTTCGTTGTAGTAGTCAATCTCAAGAGTTCTCTGGGAAGAACGATATGGCATATACTGCGAACAAAAACAAAGAAAACAAAATTAAATAAAAACAAAAGGGTAAGGGCTAGTCCCAAACCCCAAATATCAACTAAACTAGGCACTATTGCTCACTCCCCGGCAACGGCGCCAAATTGTTGAAGGGTTTCTTGAACAAATAAATTTATATTCAAGACCCCGCTGAGCATAGCGGCGTCAGGTTCGTCCACAGGAATGAGAATAGGGCCAAAGATTAGTTGATAAACTAAGGAAAGCAAAATAAACACGAAGGGGCACAAACACACAAGGGCTCGAGCACGACTCTAGGTGGGTCGAGATCGACGCAAAGTATCTAGACTTAATCAAATATAAAAGGCAATCCTAGGGCTAGGGCTACCACAACAACAACCATACATGCTTTCAACAAGAATTCACAACTATCATGCAATCTAGATCATAGAAAAGTGTTGGATCGTAACCGGTTAGCAGTGAGCTTGGGAACTGGCAATTAAGCTGTTCCCAAGGCAGCGGAAGTAAATAATCGCAAGTAATAAAATCAGTAAAAGGCACAGTTCCTTTATAGTGGAACCCCACTACAACCAACTAGTTGTATGGGTAAACCTCTACCTCCGCTTGGAGGATTTTGAATGACTTATTTATATTGATTGCTTTGTTCCTTAGTTACACAGCCGGATTTACACTTCTCTGTTCCTACAAGTTCTTCCTAACTCTAGCAACACTAGTAAATCCTCTCAACTGAGTTCCTAAGCTCACAACAGCAAAACACAAGTAACTCAAACCTTACGCTGACTTCTCAGTTCCCTTGCTCCCGGGAACTTCAGCTTCACCGTCGTCGAGATCACACACTCGCCGGCGGGGACTTCTCTTCGTTTTCTTTCTTTTCTGTGATGTGGGTGTTTGTAAGTTCTGGGAGAAGTACTCAGATCGAGTACTATTCATTTGGCTTTATAGTCCAATGAGCTTGGGCAGTCGCATCTTTCGTTTGTGTCCAAAATGCCCTTTGCTTGATGCCCAAGTTGTACTTTCTTCACATGTGACTTTGGTTTGAACTAGGTCAACTTCTTGGATCAATCGGAACGTTGGATGAAGCGTGACAGTCTGATCCTCAGACTGTTCCCTCGGGCTGTCTGAGACAGAATCCCGCGATCTGCGCTGAACGGTCGTTGTCCTCACATGTGAGTTCCCATGTCATGGGAACTGACTTCTTCAGAGTTCCCTTGATGGAAACTCTTCATCGTTGTAAGCTTGTGTTCTCTTGATTGTTTCTGGGAGTTCCCACTTCATGGGAACTTTCCTCTTCAGAGTTCCCTTGATGGAAACTCTTCATTGTGGCCTGCAGTGGCTTTTGGTCATTCGTAGGAGTTCTTGGCTGTACCTGTGTTCCTTAGAAATACTTGAACAAACCACATTAGTTCCCTATGGTGTTTGTCATTATCAAAACTTAAGAGAATTGAATCGTTGATTCGTTATTTAGAAACAGAGGTCCCAACAACGTCCCAACAATTTCCCCCTTTTTGATGATGACAAACCCATCACAAAAATGCAAGTATTTCAATGAATGATATGCTGATGAGTTCCTAAGTATGATTTTGGGAAGTCACTTTTAGTGAAACACTTAGATTTAGGGAGCCACTTCTGGTGAGACACATAGTTCCTATTAAGCTTTTTATGCAATTGTTCCCCCTTAGCTTATGTGTGGTCTGTGATAACTTAAACTTTTAACTCATCTCGCATTTTTTGTCTTTCCCCCTTTTGACATCATCGAAAACAAGCAAAGCAATAATAGGAAAGAAGGGAACACGCAATCAAAATAAAGAACATTTCATTACTTAAGATAATATGTACAATGGGAACCCAAGTACAATTTGTGGTCATTTTTGGATTAAGGGAACAAGAAGGGAGAGATCATGGGTTCTGAGGGAACAGGGCGTCACAGAGGCGTGTAAGGACTTGTGTAAGCTTTTCTTGTCCTCTGGCCAACGCTGCTTGGTCCCGAGCAATCTGGTCGAGGGTGTTGGCAATGCGGAGCAACACTGGAGAGTTCCCCTCTTGTGTACCAGACTCTAGTGGAGCCGCCTCCTCTACAGGCTCCGAGTGCCTCATCTTCTGGACAACTGAAATGTCCAGTTCCCTTCCAAGATCGATTTCTTCTTTAGAGGCGTCGTAGAGACCCTCTTTTTATAGGAGCTTCTTTATCAGCCCGGAGTAGGGAAGCGAGTGGGACTTGGAAGCCATGCACTTCTCCATGTGCCCAAGGATGATTCTGGGGAGGTTGATGGGCATCTTGAGAAGGAAATGGTAGAGGAGGATGGCATCAGGGATGTTGACCACCAGACGCTTCTCTTGGCGTGGGATCACCACGTTGATGATGAATTGGTGAGCGAGCTTGGCGACCAAGGACAGATGGTGCGTTGAGAGCACCTTGGAGGGAACCCGACCCTCGAAGATTGTGTTGCACACCTCGGCACTATTTAAGTCAACCCATAGCTTGCTAGGCAACTCACTAAGCCCCTGTCCAGGGACCTGGAGTTGAAGGCGAATCGTCGACGTTGTAAAGATAAACTCGTCGCCTTCATGGGAGAGAGTTCCCTGAGTGCAGTCATTGGTGATATTGAAGTTGTTGTAGAACTGACGCACTTGTGAGGGATCGACACTCACAGTCTCTTGGCAAAGTCTCTCCCAGCCCTGGGCCTTGATCAGGTCCCACAGTTCCCCTAGACCATTTTCAGTCAGCACTTCTTCTGAAACAATGAGGTGAGGGAGAAGCTTCCTGCGCTCATCGACATGATGCTTGGTGGTCCCCTTCCCCTTCCTTAAAGTGCTTTTAGATGTGTGCCCCCTAGAGACCGTGCGAGGTCCTTTTTGCTGAGGAGGTGCAGCCGCTTCAATCATAAGCACGCGGTCCCTTGGTGGTTGGGAACTCGTGGACACCACCATTTGGTGTCCAGGTGTAGGGATCCGTGCTGGCTCCTTAGTAGCTGGAGCTTCTTCTTCTTCTTCGACCTCATCTTGGGAGGTCCTTTCTTCCTCGGAGGAGCTCGAACTTGAGCCCTCCGCGTCATCTCCAGGATGACTTGTTGTTGCCTCAGCACCTCCAGCTGGTGCGAGGTCCCTTCTCTCCGTGGGCTCTTCAGGAGCCACCTTTTCTGGGGACTTTGTCCCTTGGGAGACTGTGTGCTCAGAGGGACCCCTGTTGAGTTCTTCCTCGATGGCCTGGAGCTGGGCTTCCTCCTCCAGAGTTCCCATGATGATTGGAGGAGGATCCTTGGTCATTTTGCCGATGACCACAGAGAGAGGAAGATCGTCGTCGTCTGAGGTAAGAGCGACGGCACTTTTGGATGGTGAGGGAGAGGGGAGTTTGGTGGTGGTGGGGGATGTGGTGGAAGAGGGGAGAGGAGAAGAAGGAAGAGGTGTGGAGAGTTGTGTGGAAGGGGGAGGAAGGGTTGTGGTGACTTGGGGAGTAGAGATCCCCGAAGTAGAAGTGAGGGAGGTGGAGATGTGTTTGGGTGAAGAGGGAGGAGAAGGAGTTTTGTGAGGTGAAGATGGAGTTCCCATCGTGGCGGGATCTGAGGGAGGTGGAGGAAGTGAAGAAGGTTGGGGAGGTGGAGTTCCCAACGTGGTGGGAACTGAGGGAGGTGGTGGAGGGGGAGTTGGTCGTTTTGTGGGAGGAGGTTTGGAAGGTCCCTCGATTTGAAGAGGAGGGATGGAGGAGGAAGAGGGGAGTAGACTCTGAGGTTCAGAGGTCCCATCGTCGGAAGGGAAAGGGTAAGGAGGTTTGGGAGCACAAGAACTCTCCTTGGAGCAGTTCAGGTATTCCTCAAACTTGTAGAAAGCCTTCTTTCTAGGCTCCGAGAATTCAGAGGTCGCAGAGTGTTTACGCTTTTTGGATTTTGAGGGGTCGTGGGAGTGTTTGGATTTTTTGGGTTTTGAGGGGTCTTTTGATGAGTGACGGCGTTTGGATGAATGGCGGTGTTTGGATTTGTGGGGTTTTTCATTGATTGAGGGGCGAGCGTCTCCGAAGTTGTCGACGATGACAACTCCGGAGGAGGTGTTGGTGTGGGAAGGAGGGAGAGGAAGAGATTCGGAGGAGGAAGAGGTTCAGGAGACGGTTTCGTCGGCCTGAGGAGGACGAGGGGGCAAGAAGGGGCTTACTTGATTGTATAGCCCTTGGATAAGAACATCCGTCATCGTTGGGTCCGATTCTTGCTCGATCTCTTTTAGTTGAGAGACGAAGAGGATGCGAGGATTGGCATGTACCCACGCTTTGATCTGGGCGAAGGTGTGTTGAGGGGCCATTTTTGTAAGATATTGGGAGGTTTCTTGAAAAGAGAGTGAAAGAGATTTTGGGAAGACGATTGACAGAGATGTAAGAGGGAATAAAGGGCCCAAAAATGGCAAAGAGGGGTTTTAAAGGATAGAGGAGGTGAAGGGTAGATAGGGAAGTGGAATAACCTCGATAACCGTTGCCCAATGAACGTGGGGCGCCGTTTCAACTTCTCAAGCACGCCTCTGGACACGCGTCACGATCTCTTGAGAAGTCCTTTTCAAATTTTGAATACTTGGCCTTTAACGCTTCAGAGCCTCTGACACAAAAGTCCGCTTCCCAAGTGACGGTTTTTCTTTGCAGATTAGTCAGCGTTCCCTTTGTAGATGCATAAGTTCCCATGATCTTATCAAGGTCAGAGAGAGTGAAGTGGTTAAGGAACTTCACACTCATCTTTTTGTGGGGCTAGGGAACTCAAAGGGAACCAGACAATTTGCAACTCGATAAAGGAAATATTTTGGCTCATGAGAAGCATTTGTCTGGTCCCTAGCTTAGGGTGGGTCATATGATCAACCGTCATGGTGGCTTGTAATGAGGGATAAAGGGAACTCTGGTTGATCATTCTGGGCCAAAAGAAATAGAGTTCCTTTGTACACATTTTTCTCTAGACTAGTAATCATGGCATAGTGAAAGCAATAAATCCAAGTTCCCTATCATGCAATCTTATATAAACTAGTCAGGCATTGAGAGAGAGACAAACAGGGACTTGTTTAGTTTAGAGTTATCATCCCTAGAAGCATTCGAAAACGCTGGTAGGGACGTCTGTCTAAAGCTTTGGTAAGAATGTCCGCAATTTGCTCTTCAGTTCTACAGTGTTCCATCGAGATGTTCCCATTTTTGACATTGTCACGTAGAAAGTGATGCCTTATATCAATATGCTTAGTTCTAGAATGATGCACAGGATTTTTGGAAATGTTTATGGCGCTAGTGTTATCACAGAGTATGGGAACTGGGCCAAAAGACATACCGTAATCCTGGAGTTGTGACTTAAGCCATAGAACTTGGGAACAGCATGATGCGGCAGCCACATATTCGGCTTCAGCTGTGGAGAGTGCCACTGAGTTTTGCTTTTTAGATCCCCACGAGACTAAGCATGACCCTACAAACTGGGCCATTCTTGATGTGCTCTTTCTGTCAACCAAGTGCCCTGCAAAATCTGCATCTGTGTATGCAATGAGCTCAAGGGAACTGTTCCTTGGATACCATAGGCACAAGTTATCGTTCCCTTTGAGATACCTGAAAATTCTCTTCACCTCTTTCAAGTGTGATTCCTTGGGGTTAGCTTGAAAACGAGCACAAAGACATACAGAGAACATGAGATCAGGTCGACTAGCTGTTAAGTAGAGAAGGGACCCGATCATACCTCGATAGTTCCTTTGGTCCACACTAATACCTGTTTCATCCGCATTGAGCCTTGAATTTGGTGAGATGGGAGTTTCGATGGGTTTGGAGTGTTCCATTCCATACTTCACGAGCATTTCCTTGATGTATTTTTGTTGATGAATCTTTGTTCCCTCCTTTGTTTGGGATATTTGAAGTCCCAAGAAGAACGTGAGTTCCCCAATGAGACTCATCTCAAACTCACTGCCCATGAGGTCCTTAAACTTCTCTACAAGAGTTTCGTTAGTTGCTCCAAACACAATGTCATCAACATATACTTGCACAATCAAGATGTCTTTAGATTCTTTCTTTAAAAACAAAGTCTTGTCTATGGAACCACGAATGTATCCATGGGACAAGAGGAATTGAGCAAACCTGTCATACCAAGCTCGGGGAGCTTGTTTGAGTCCGTAAAGGGCCCTTTCCAGGAAATAGACATGGTTGGGTAGTTTCTCATCTTCGAATCCTGGAGGTTGTGCCACATACACTTCTTCCTTGAGATGTCCATTTAGGAAGGCTGTTTTCACATCCATTTGATAAAGTTTGAATCCCTTGTGAGCGGCATAGGCGATGAGGAGTCTGATTGCCTCGATCCTGGCAACTGGTGCGAAGGTCTCATCATAGTCAATCCCTTCCTCTTGCCTGTATCCTTGTGCTACTAACCTAGCCTTGTTCCTTGCTACAGCTCCAGTATCATCGAGCTTGTTCCTAAAGACCCATCGAGTTCCTATGATGTTCTTGTTTTTGGGCCTAGGAACTAGCTTCCAAACTTTGTTCCTCTCGAATTGGTGGAGTTCCTCTTGCATGGCTTGAATCCAATCTGGGTCCTTTAATGCTTCTTTGATATTTTTGGGTTCCACCATTGAAACAAACGCGTTAAAAGCACAAAAATTATTGAGAGAGAAACGAGTTTGCACACCTTTATCAAGAGGGGAGATGATGTTCTCAAGGGGGTGGTCCTTCCTTTGTTGAAAGGTTCTTGTATGAGTGAGTTCCTTTGCATGTATATCATCCTCAGTTGGTGTTTCTTTTTGATGACGAGACATTCATCTGAGTCGAAAGTGACGATGTTGTTCCCTTGATCACACATCTGGGAGACACTCAGCAGATTGTATCCCAGATCCTTTACCAGATTTACGTTGCTAACTTTAATAGATCTATTGAGCAACACTTCTCCTTTTCCAATAACTTCTCCCTTGTTCTTGTTGCCAAATGAGACATGGCCTCCTTCGGCATGAGTGTGGAGTGAGATGAGGATATCCTTGTTTCCTGTCATATGGTTCGAGCATCCACTATCTATGAACCATGTACTGTTCCCTCTCACTGCCACCTACAAGGAAAAGTTAGTGTTTTGAGACCCAGGCAAGATGACTCTTGCCAGGTCCCTTGCAAGGGAAAACATTTTCATTCAAGATATAGTCAGAAATGTTGATGTCTTTGGAATTTTGAGAGTTGGAGTTCCTTTGGTGATGAGCATGACGTTTTTGTCTGTTTGGGAACTCATGGCTTCTAGGGGTTTGGGCTCTCTTCTTGGGACATGCATCCTTGTAGTGCCCATGAGCACCACAGTGCCAACATGTCTTGTAGTATTCTCCCAGGTAGTATTTTGGGTGTGGTCTCTGGATACGGTTCCTATCCATGGTTTCTTTGTTGTACACTCGAGACCCATTTCCCTTAGCAATTTTGACATAGATTCTATGTCCAGAGTTCCCAGTATAGTAGTCTTTCTCACCATTGTTTCCACTCTCTAGGACCCTGATTTTCTCCTCGAGATGAGCATTTTTCTGTTTCTCGCACTGGAGTTCTAAGGCCCTACACTCATGGATCTCATGTTCGCTCAGGGGTGACTTTCCGTTCTTGGAGCACTCACCTTTGTATCCTATGCCATATCTGGTTGGGACAAACTTAATTTGGGAACTAGAGGCTTCAAGATGTTCTGGAGTCTTACTCAGGTTTTGCAAGAGGGTGTTCTCATCTTTCTCTAGAGTTTTGATTTCTCTTTCTAGGTCTACGATGTGAGACACATGAGACTTGAATTTTTCTAGAAGGGATATGCAGTTGGGACAGGGCTCAAGACCAACTAATTGAGAATTTATGTGTTCTTGTTTTTCCAACTTGTTTTGCAGTTTTATGTTATCTTTGACAAACTTGAAAGAATTTTCAACAACTCAGGTTTTTCACAGTTACTCAAGGAATCAAGAACAGTTTCAGTGGTTACCTCACTGGGTTGTTCCCCAGTGGTTTCTCCTATGGCCATGCCACACATGTCTGGGAGTGCCCATGACTCAGGATCTTCGTCTTCATCATCGCTCCAGGTAGCGATGTAGGCCTTCTTTCCTTGCTTCCTGCCATCAGTTCCTTGTGGACATTCCTTCGCAAAATGTCCTTTCCTGTTGCATTTGTAGCAAGTCACTTCTGTGAGATCCTTCTTTGTGGGCTTTCTTTGGGAACTCTGTCCCTTTCCCCAGTTCCCACTGTTCCGTTGAGACTTTCCTTTGTAGAGGTTTCGAAGAGCCTTTGTTACAAGAACTAGCTCTTCATCCTCTTCTTCTTCGGAGTCTTCATGTTGTTCTTGGGTTGATTTGAGCATCTTTTCGATCTTGAGAGCGATCCCTCGATGAGCTCCAGTTTGTTCCTTATCATCGATCTTCCTCTTCTCATGTCCCACTAGCTTTCCAAACACTTGATGGAGCATAAGCGTTCGATTTTCTGGGTTTTCCTTGAACATCGTTCTCTCGTTTGCCCATTCTCCAGTCAATCCATTGAAGAGCTGTTGGACCTTCATTTTGTGGGTGATTTCTTCTTTTGTGATCCCCAATCCTTCCATCTTAGTGCAAAGTCCTTCAAACCGGGATTGGTAGCTATCGACGAACTCTCCCATTTCCATTCGGAAGTTGTAGAACTCCCTTTTTGCATTCATCTGAAGATCTTCTCTGAGATCTGAGTTCCCAACGTGCATTTGTTGGATGGCTTCCCACATTTCCTTGGCTGTGTCAAGGTTTGCAACCCTGTCACAATCTTGTACACACATGGACCTCTTTAGATACTGTTTTGCTTTGTAGTTTGCCTCCATGCACTTGTACTCGTTGGGACCCCACTTTGTGAGGTCGTTGACAATAGCTGGATCGATTTCGAAGTTCCCCCTTTCGATGACACACCAGGCTTGGTAGTCTTGGCCACGCATCCAATCCTTCATGTCGCGTTGCCAGCTTTCAAATCTTCCTGTGATAAGCCTTGGCGGCTTACTGGTATTGTTCCCCACCTGAGTAAGTTCCTGAGCCATTTTGACACCTGCGATGCTAACACAAATCTAGAGCGCAAGCTCTGATACCAATTGTTGGATCGTAACCGGTTAGCAGTGAGCTTGGGAACTGGCAATTAAGCAGTTCCCAAGGCAGCGGAAGTAAATAATCGCAAGTAATAAAAACAGTAAAAGGCACAGTTCCTTTATAGAGGAACCCCACTACAACCAACTAGTTGTATGGGTAAACCTCTACCTCCGCTTGGAGGATTTTGAATGACTTACTTATATTGATTGCTTTGTTCCTTAGTTACACAGCCGGATTTACACTTCTCTGTTCCTACAAGTTCTTCCTAACTCTAGCAACACTAGTAAATCCTCTCAACTGAGTTCCTAAGCTCACAACAGCAAAACACAAGTAACTCAAACCTTACGCTGACTTCTCAGTTCCCTTGCTCCTGGGAACTTCAGCTTCACCGTCGTCGAGATCACACACTCGCCGGCGGGGACTTCTCTTCCTTTTCTTTCTTTTCTGTGATGTGGGTGTTTGTAAGTTCTGGGAGAAGTACTCAGACCGAGTACTATTCATTTGGCTTTATACTCCAATGAGCTTGGGCAGTCGCATCTTTCGTTTGTGTCCAAAATGCCCTTTGCTTGATGCCCAAGTTGTACTTTCTTCACATGTGACTTTGGTTTGAACTAGGTCAACTTCTTGGATCAATCGGACCGTTGGATGAAGCGTGACAGTCTGATCCTCAGACTGTTCCCTCGGGCTGTCTAAGACAGAATCCCGCGATCTGCGCTGAACGGTCGTTGTCCTCACATGTGAGTTCCCCTGTCATGGGAACTGACTTCTTCAGAGTTCCCTTGATGGAAACTCTTCATCGTTGTAAGCTTGTGTTCTCTTGATTGTTTCTGGGAGTTCCCACTTCATGGGAACTTTCCTCTTCAGAGTTCCCTTGATGGAAACTCTTCATTGTGGCCTGCAGTGGCTTTTGGTCATTCGTAGGAGTTCTTGGTTGTACCTGTGTTCCTTAGAAATACTTGAACAAACCACATTAGTTCCCTATGGTGTTTGTCATTATCAAAACTTAAGAGAATTGAATCGTTGATTCGTTGTTTAGAAACAGAGGTCCCAACAGCGTCCCAACAAAAAGTCAACTGTCGCAAACAATTCAAGTTATTCAATCGACTGTCGCAAATTAAACAACTTTCTATCTATCCTTCAACCTAGGAGTATCAACTTTCGAAAATAATCCTATTAGATCTAATCAAGCAACCAACTTTACACTTTCGCTTTTAGGTTAATTGCAAGATATTGCCTTAACTTTCGCAAAGGAATTAAGCACAAGATAGATAGATATGATCTTCCAGCATTCAAGTCATGAATTCAAGTTTAGACATGCATGATTGTGTTGGGTTTTCACTCAACCATAGAATCTAAGAAGACTACTCACACATTGAAAAGAAAGAAGAAGACATGATTATAAAAATAAAGAGGTCTTACACATTTCTCCAACTTGTCCTCCAAGTCTTCCTCTTTATCTCAAAATAACGTCCAAACAAAAGCTAGAAAAAGAGAGAGTTCAACTAGAAGGTCTAGCCCCCTTTTATAGAGAAAAAGGAGCCCTAATTACACTAGGAAACAAGATAAAACTATTTCCTAAAATAAAAGATAGAATATCTCTTAAAAGATCTCGAAATAAAGGTGAAGTCGGCGCCATGCACGACCCAAAGTGGGTCGTGCACGACCCTCCAAGGGTCGGTCCTGAGGCTTTGTAATTTAGTTGGGTCGAGCTAGACCTTGATGGGGTCGTGCACGACCCTGTAAGGGTCGTGCCTGAGAGCTTGTTCTTTGGTTGGGTCGTGCTTGAGTAAAACTTGCGTAGAAGATTCGTTACAACTCCGTTTGACTCTATTCTTTTTCCTATGTTCTTGTAAAGAAATTCTCTATCGCTTTATAAGCTCAAACTTGATCTTCAAAAACTTTACTTGAGATCTTAATCTCAATCTTCTCTTGCAATGCTCCAAACTCTTCTTCCAAGCTCCAAAACTCCTACCAAAAGACATAAAAAGTGCGTAGCTTCCGAATCTCAAGGAAATACGAAAACAAAAGCAAAAACACTCAAAGAAATAAGACTCAAGTATGAAACTAACTAAATCTAATCTATCTAGACACTAAAAACCTACCTAAAAAGCGGATATCAACCCTAGAGGGGTGTTTATAGGATTTTGCTTGCTTCCCAAGATACTATAATATAATATAAATACAACTAACTAAATTCCCTTATTTTAAATAAATCATATAAAGATTTACTTGACTTATTTAAAATAAGAAAACTCCTAACAAACATAAAGATAACAAGAATTATAAGAGAGAGATATTTCAGCCAACTAACATAAGCTTATGGCCGAAATTATGGATAAATATAATATCTAGCTAAAGATAGAATTAAAGCTAAAGATAAGATTCTCGTAAGACTTTAACAACTCTCATTAAATTGCAATTTTTGCCTCTTTTCTGATGGATTCTGATTTCGACATAAACTAATTAGTTGTAGGTCTTTTTTTTATCTTTCCAATGCAATTTGAACGGACTTGAGATCTACTTTCTAGCCCATGTTATGACCAGTTTACTGAGCACTATTTTCCATTTGACGGGTTTCATAACTTTCTGAATTTTCATAACATGAATCTCTTTCTTGGAGGCCTTGAACACCATGGATGGATATTATAAAGAGATTGTTGGATCTTAATCGGTTAGCAGTGAGCTTGGGAACTGGCAATTAAGCTGTTCCCAAGGCAGCGGAAGTAAATAATCGCAAGTAACAAAGACAGTAAAAGGCACAGTTCCTTTATAGAGGAACCCCACTACAACCAACTAGTCGTATGGGTAAACCTCTACCTCCGCTTGGAGGATTTTGAATGACTTACTTATATTGATTGCTTTGTTCCTTAGTTACACAGCGGGATTTACACTTCTCTGTTCCTACAAGTTCTTCCTAACTCTAGCAACACTAGTAAATCCTCTCAACTGAGTTCCTAAGCTCACAACAACAAAACACAAGTAACTCAAACCTTACGCAGACTTCTCAGTTCCCTTGCTCTAGGGAACTTCAGCTTCACCGTCGTCGAGATCACACACTCGCCGGCGGGGACTTCTCTTCCTTTTCTTTCTTTTCTCTGATGTGGGTGTTTGTAAGTTCTGTGAGAAGTACTCAGACCGAGTACTATTCATTTGGCTTTATAGTCCAATGAGCTTGGGCAGTCGCATCTTTCGTTTGTGTCCAAAATGCCCTTTACTTGATGCCCAAGTTGTACTTTCTTCACATGTGACTTTGGTTTGAACTAGGTCAACTTCTTGTATCAATCGGACCGTTGGATGAAGCGTGACAGTCTGATCCTCAGACTGTTCCCTCGGGCTGTCTGAGACAGAATCCCGCGATTTGCGCTGAACGGTCGTTGTCCTCACATGTGAGTTCCCCTGTCATGGGAACTGACTTCTTCAGAGTTCCCTTGATGGAAACTCTTCATCGTTGTAAGCTTGTGTTCTCTTGATTGTTTCTGGGAGTTCCCACTTCATGGGAACTTTCCTCTTCAGAGTTCCCTTGATGGAAACTCTTCATTGTGGCCTGCAGTGGCTTTTGGTCATTCGTAGGAGTTATTAGCTGTACCTGTGTTCCTTAGAAATACTTGAACAAACCACATTAGTTCCCTATGGTGTTTGTCATTATCAAAACTTAAGAGAATTAAATCGTTGATCCGTTGTTTAGAACCAGAGGTCCCAACAACGTCCCAACAATTTCCCCCTTTTTGATGATGACAAACCCATCACAAAAATGCAAGTATTTCAATGAATGATATGTTGATGAGTTCCTAAGTGTGATTTTGGGAAGTCATTTTTTGGTGAAACACTTAGATTTAGGGAGCCACTTCTGGTGAGACACATAGTTCCTATTAAGCTTTTTATGCAATTGTTCCCCCTTAGCTTATGGTGGTCTGTGATAACTTAAACTTTTAACTCATCTCGCATTTTTTGTCTTTCCCCCTTTTGACATCATCGAAAACAAGCAAAGCAATAGGAAGGAAGGGAACACGCAATCAAAATAAAGACCATTTCATTACTTAATATAATATGTACAATGGGAACCCAAGTACAATTTGTGGTCATTTTTGGATTAAGGGAACAAGAAGGGAGAGATCATGGGTTCTGAGGGAACAGGGCGTCACAGAGGCGCGTAAGGACTTGTGTAAGATTTTCTTGTCCTCTGGCCAACGCTGCTTGGTCCCTAGCAATCTGGTCAAGGGTGTTGGCAATGCGGAGCAACACTAGAGAGTTCCCCTCTTGTGTACCAGACTCTAGTGGAGGCGCTTCCTCTACAGGCTCCGAGTGCCTCATCTTCTGGGCAACTGTAATGTCCAGTTCCCTTCCAAGCTCGATTTCGTCTTTAGAGGCGTCGTAGAGACCCTCTTTTTGTAGGAGCTTCTTGATCAGCCCGGAGTAGGGAAGGGAGTGGGACTTGGAGGCCATGCACTTCTCCATGTGCCCAAGGATTATTCGGGGAAGATTTATGGGCTTCTTGAGGAGGAAGTGGTAGAGGATGATGGCATCTGGGATGTTGACGACCAGGCGCTTCTCTTGACGTGGGATCACCACGTTGATGATGAATTGGTGAGCGAGCTTGGCAACCAAGGACAGATGATGCGTCGAGAGAACTTTAGAGGGAACCCGACCCTCAAAAATTATGTTGCACACCTCGGCGCTATTGAAGTCGCCCCAGAGCTTGCTGGGCACCTCGCTAAGCCCTTGACCAGGGACCTGGAGTTGAAGGCGGATTGTCGACGTTGTAAAAATGAACTCGTCACCTTCGTGGGAGAGAGTTCCCTGAGTGCCGTCGTTGGTGATAGTGAAGTTGTTGTAGAATCGACGCACTTGTGAGGGATCTACGCTCACAGTCTCTTGGCAGAGTCTCTCCCAGCCCTGGGCCTTGATCAGGTCCCACAGTTCCCCTAGACCATTTTCAGTCAGCACTTCTTCTGAAACAATGAGGGGAGGAAGAAGCTTCTTGCGCTCATCGACATGATGCTTGGTGGAAGAGGTCCCCTTCCCCTTCCGTGAAGTGGTTTTAGAAGTGTTCCCCCTAGAGACCGTGCGAGGTCCTTTCTGCTGAGGGGGTGCAGCCGCTTCAATCATAAGCACGCGGTCCCTTGGTGGTTGGGAACTCGTGGACACCACCATTTGGTGTCCAGGTGTAGGGATCCGTGCTGGCTCCTTAGCAGCTGGAGCTTCTTCTTCTTCTTCGACCTCATCTTGGGAGGTCCCTTCTTCCTTGGAGGAGCTCGAGCTTGAGCCCTCCGCGTCATCTTCAGGATGACTCGTTGTTGCCTCAGCACCTCCAACTGGTGCGAGGTCCCTACTCTCCTTGGGCTCTTCGGGAGCCACCTTTTCTGGGGACTTTGTCCCTTGGGAGACTGTGTGCTCAAAGGTGCCCCGATTGAGCTCTTCCTCGATTTCCTTGAGCTGGGCTTCCTCCTCCAGAGTTCCCATGATGATTGGAGGAGGGTCCTTGGTCATTTTGCCGATGACCACAGAGAGAGGAAGATCGTCGTCGTCTGAGGTGAGAGCGACGGTACTTTTGGATGGTGAGGGAGAGGGGAGTTTGGTGGTGGTGGGAGATGTGATGGAAGAGGGGAGAGGAGAAGAAGGAAGAGGGGTGGTTAGTTGAGTGGAAGGGGGAGGAAGGGATCTGGTGACCTGGGGAGTAGAGATCCCCGAAGTAGAAATGGGAGTGGTGGAGATGTATTTTGGTGAAGAGGGAGGAGAAGGAGTTTTGTGAGGTGAAGGCGGAGTTGGAGATCCCATAATGATGGGAACGGGAGGAAGTGAAGAAGGTTGGGAAGGTGGAGTGCCCATCGTGGCGGGAACTGGAGAAGGTGGCGGAGGAGGAGTTGGTCGTTTTGTGGGGGGAGGTTTGGAAGGTCCCTCGATTTGAAGAGGAGGGATGGAGGAGGAAGAGGGGAGTAGACTCTAGGGTTCAGAGGTCCCATCGTCGGAAGGGAAAGGGTAAGGAGGTTTGGGAGCACAAGAACTCTCCTTGGAGCAGTTCAGGTAGTCCTCAAACTTGAAGAAAGCCTTCTTTCTAGGCTCCGAGAATTCAGAGGCCTCAGAGTGTTTACGCTTTTTGGATTTGGAGGGGTCGTGGGAGTGTTTGGATTTTTTGGATTTTGAGGGGTCTTTTGATGAGTGACGGCGTTTGGATGAATGGCGGTGTTTGGACTTGTGGGGTTTTTCATTTATTGAGGGGCGAGCGTCTCCGAAGTTGTCGACGATGACAACTCCGGAGGAGGTGTTGGTGTGGGAAGGAGGGAGAGGAAGAGATTCGGAGGAGGAAGAGACGGTTTCGTCGGCCTGAGGAGGAGGAGGGGGCAAGAAGGGGCTTACTTGATTGTATAGCTCTTGGATAACAACATCCTTCATCGTTGGGTCCGATTCTTGCTCGATCTCTTTTAGTTGAGAGACGAAGAGGATGCGAGGATTGGCATGTACCCACGCTTTGATCTGGGCGAAGGTGTGTTGAGGGGCCATTTTTGTAAGAGATTGGGAGGTTTTGGAGGTTTCTTGAAAAGAGAGTGAAAGAGATTTGGGGAAGACGATTGACAGAGATGTAAGATGGAATAAAGGGCCCAAAAATGGCAAAGAGGGGTTTTAAAGGAGAGAGGAGGTGAAGGGTAGAAAGGGAAGTGGAATAACCTCGATAACCGTTGCCCAATGAACGTGGGGTGCCGTTTCAACTTCTCAAGCACGCCTCTGGACACGCGTCACGATCTCTTGGGAAGTCCTTTTCAAATTTTGAATACTTGGCCTTTAACGCTTCAGAGCCTCTGACACAAAAGTCCGCTTCCCAAGTGACGGTTTTTTCTTTGAAAATTAGTCAGCGTTCCCTTTGTAGATGCATCAGTTCCCATGATCTTTTCAAGTTCAGGGAGAGTGAAGTGGTTAAGGGAACTTCACACTCATCCTTTTGTGGGGCTAGGTAACTCAAAGGGAACTAGACAATTTGCAACTCGATAAAGGAAATATTTTGGCTCATAAGAAGCATTTGTCTAGTCCTTAGCTTAGGGTGGGTCATATGATCAACCGTCATGGTAGCTTGTAATGAGGGATAAAGGGAACTCTGGTTGATCATTTTGGGCCAAAAGAAATAGAGTTCCTTTGTACACATTTTTCTCTAGACTAGTAATCATGGCATAGTGAAAGCAATAAATCCAAGTTCACTATCATGCAATCTTATATAAACTAGTCAGGCATTGAGAGAGAGACAAACAGGGACTTGTTTAGTTTAGAGTTATCATCCCTAGAAGCATTCGAAAACGCTGGTAGGGACGTCTGTCTAAAGCTTTGGTAAGAATGTCCGCAATTTGCTCTTCAGTTCTACAGTGTTCCATCGAGATGTTCCCATTTTCAACATTGTCACGTAGAAAGTGATGCCTTATATCAATATGCTTAGTTCTAGAATGATGCACAGGATTTTTGGAAATGTTCATGGCCCTAGTGTTATCACAGAGTATGGGAACTGGGCCAAAAGACATACCGTAATCCTGGACTTGTGACTTAAGCCATAGAACTTGGGAACAACATGATGCGGCAGCCACATATTCGGCTTCAGCTGTGGAGAGTGCCACTGAGTTTTGCTTTTTAGATCCCCACGAGACTAAGCATGACCCTACAAACTGGGCCATTCTTGATGTGCTCTTTCTGTCAACCAAGTGCCCTGCAAAATCTGCATCTGTGTATGCAATGAGCTCAAGGGAACTGTTCCTTGGATACCATAGGCACAAGTTATCGTTCCCTTTGAGATACCTGAAAATTCTCTTCACCTCTTTCAGGTGTGATTCCTTGGGGTTAGCTTGAAAACGAGCACAAAGACATACAGAGAACATGAGATCAGGTCGACTAGCTGTTAAGTAGAGAAGGGACCCGATCATACCTCGATAGTTCCTTTGGTCCACACTAATACCTGTTTCATCCGCATTGAGCCTTGAATTTGGTGAGATGGGAGTTTCGATGGGTTTGGAGTGTTCCATTCCATACTTCACGAGCATTTCCTTGATGTATTTCTGTTGATGAATCTTTGTTCCCTCCTTTGTTTGGGATATTTGAAGTCCCAAGAAGAACGTGATTTCCCCAATTAGACTCATCTCAAACTCACTGCCCAAGAGGTCCTTAAACTTCTCTACAAGAGTTTCGTTAGTTGCTCCAAACACAATGTCATCAACATATACTTGCACAAACAAAATGTCTTTAGATTCTTTCTTTAAAAACAAAGTCTTGTCTATGGAACCACGAATGTATCCATGGGACAAGAGGAATTGAGCAAACCTGTCATACCAAGCTCGGGGAGCTTGTTTGAGTCCGTAAAGGGCCCTTTCCAGGAAATAGACATGGTTGGGTAGTTTCTCATCTTCGAATCTTGGAGGTTGTGCCACATACACTTCTTCCTTGAGATGTCCATTTAGGAAGGCTGTTTTCACATCCATTTGATAAAGTTTGAATCCCTTGTGAGCGGCATAGGCGATGAGGAGTCTGATTGCCTCGATCCTGGCAACTGGTGCGAAGGTCTCATCATAGTCAATCCCTTCCTCTTGCCTGTATCCTTGTGCTACTAACCTAGCCTTGTTCCTTGCTACAGCTCCAGTATCATCGAGCTTGTTCCTAAAGACCCATCGAGTTCCTATGATGTTCTTGTTTTTGGGCCTAGGAACTAGCTTCCAAACTTTGTTCCTCTCGAATTGGTGGAGTTTCTCTTGCATGGCTTGAATCCAATATGGGTCCTTTAATGCTTCTTTGATATTTTTGGGTTCCACCATTGAAACAAACGCGTTAAAAGCACAAAAATTATTGAGAGAGAAACGAGTTTGCACACCTTTATCAAGAGGGGAGATGATGTTCTCAAGGGGGTGGTCCTTCCTTTGTTGAAAGGTTCTTGTATGAGTGAGTTCCTTTGCATGTGTATCATCCTCAGTTGGTGTTTCTTTGTCATGGGAACTCTCATCTTCAGCTTCTTCATTTGATGTTTCTTTAGAGATTTCTGGCAGGTTCCCTCTTTGTTCCCCTTGAATACTTGATTCTGGCAGGGTATTGTCTTGGGGGACAGCAGAGTTGTTCCCTGAAGAGGGGACCTCGAGAGAGTTGGAGGTGTCTTGTAGTTCTTCTGAGGAAGGAGCCTCGAGGGAGGTTTGATCAGTGAGGGTTGGACCTTCGTCGTTGTTCCCTGGTTGTGGGATATTGCTTGCACTTGGATAGTCTTCATCCTTTTTCCTTGGCTCATCCTCGTCATCATCATCGTCTTCATGTCTGACTAGCTTGAACAGAGTTCCCTTCCCTTGGGTCTCGGTTCCCATCTTTACAGACTTTTCATTGAAGACGACATGAATGCTTTCCTCTATCTTCTTGGTTCTTTTATTGTAGACCCTGTAAGCCTTGCTTTGTGATGAGTATCCCAGGAAGATCCCTTCGTCGCTTCTGGGGTCGAATTTGCCAAGATTGTCTTTGCCGTTGTTGTGAACAAAACATGTGCAACCAAATGTTCTCAAGTGTGAGATGTTTGGTTTTCTCCCTTTGATGAGCTCATAGGAAGTCTTGTTGATCAGGGGCCTTGTCATGGCTCGATTCAGGATGTATGTAGCTGTGGAGATGGCTTCAGTCCAGAAGTACTCAGGAACTCCACTTTTGATCATCATGGTTCTAGCCATATCCTCCAGAGTTCTGTTCTTTCTCTCGACCACTCCATTTTGCTGAGGAGTGCGAGGAGCTGAAATGTTGTGAGAGATCCCATTTTGCTCACAAAAGTTTAGGAACTCCGAGTTTCGAAACTCAGTTCCGTGATCAGATCTGATTGCTTTCAGTTTCAGCCCCAAGCTTACTTCTGTTCTTTTGATGAAGGGCTCAAATTCTTCAAACGCTTGTGATTTTGCCTTCAAGAAAATAACCCAGGTGAATCTTGAAAAATCATCAATTAAAACATACATGTACCTTTTCCACCGTAGCTAGCTGTTCTCATGGGACCACAGAGATCCATGTGAATTAACTCCAGGGACCTGGTTGTGCTTACCACCTTCTTGGGTTTGAAGGAGGTCCTGGTCTGTTTCCCTCGAACACATGCTTCACACATTTTGACTCCTTCGAGATTGATCCGTGGAAGACCAATGACCAGATCATGTAGATAAAGCTTCAGGATTTGATTTACACCAGCATGTCCCAGTCTTCGATGCCAGAGTTCCATATCATCTTGGGAACTCGCAAGGCATAGCTTCATTGGTGGTTCAAAGTTGGTGTCCACCACATACACATTGTTGTATCTTCTTCCTCTCAGAATTACTTTGTTGGTCTTCTTGTTGATGACGAGACATTCATCTGAGTCGAAAGTGACGATGTTGTTCCCTTGATCACACATCTGGGAGACAATCAGCAGATTGTATCCCAGATCCTTTACCAGATTTACGTTGCTAACTTTAATAGATCTATTGAGCAACACTTCTCCTTTTCCAATAACTTCTCCCTTGTTCTTGTTGCCAAATGAGACGTGGCCTCCTTCGGCATGAGTGTGGAGTGAGATGAGGATATCCTTGTTTCCTGTCATATGGTTCGAGCATCCACTATCTATGAACCATGTACTGTTCCCTCTCACTGCCACCTACAAGGAAAAGTTAGTGTTTTGAGACCCAGGCAAGATGACTCTTGCCAGGTCCCTTGCAAGGGAAAACATTTTCATTCAAGATATAGTCAGAAATGTTGATGTCTTTGGAGTTTTGAGAGTTGGAGTTCCTTTGGTGATGAGCATGACGTTTTTCTCTGTTTGGGAACTCATGGCTTCTAGGGGTTTGGGCTCTCTTCTTGGGACATGCATCCTTGTAGTGCCCATGAGCACCATAGTGCCAACATGTCTTGTAGTATTCTCCCAGGTAGTATTTTGGGTGTGGTCTCTGGATACGGTTCCTATCCATGGTTTCTTTGTTGTACACTCGAGACCCATTTCCCTTAGCAATTTTGACATAGATTCTATGTCCAGAGTTCCCAGTATAGTAGTCTTTCTCACCATTGTTTCCACTCTCTAGGACCCTGATTTTCTCCTCGAGATGAGCATTTTTCTGTTTCTCGCACTGGAGTTCTAAGGCCCTACACTCATGGATCTCATGTTCGCTCAGGGGTGACTTTCCGTTCTTGGAGCACTCACCTTTGTATCCTATGCCATGTCTGGATGGGACAAACTTAATTTGGGAACTAGAGGCTTCAAGATGTTCGGGAGTCTTGCTCAGGTTTTGCAAGAGGGTGTTCTCATCTTTCTCTAGAGTTTTGATTTCTCCTTCTAGATCTACGATGTGAGACACATGGGACTTGAGTTTTTCTAGAAGGGATATGCAGTTGGGACAGGGCTCAAGACCAACTAATTGAGAATTTATGTTTTCCTGTTTTTCCAACTTGTTTTGCAGTTTTATGTTATCTTTGACAAGACTTGAAAGAATTTTCAACAACTCAGGTTTTTCATAGTTACTCAAGGAATCAAGAACAGTTTCAGTGGTTACCTCACTGGGTTGTTCCCCAGTGGTTTCTCCTATGGCCATGCCACACATGTTTGGGAGTGCCCATGACTCAGGATCTTCGTCTTCATCATCGCTCCAGGTAGCGATGTAGGCCTTCTTTCCTTGCTTCCTGCCATCAGTTCCTTGTGGACATTCCTTTTAAATATGTCCTTTCCTATTGCATTTGTAGCAAGTCACTTCTGAGAGATCCTTCTCTGTGGGCTTTCTTTGGGAACTCTGTCCCTTTCCCCAGTTCCCACTGTTCCGTTGAGACTTTCCTTTGTGGAAATTTCGAAGAGCCTTTTTTACAAGAACTAGCTCTTCATCCTCTTCTTCTTCGGAGTCTTCATGTTGTTCTTTGGTTGATTTGAGCATCTTTTCGATCTTGAGTGCGATCCCTCGATGAGCTCGAGTTTGTTCCTTATCATCGATCTTCCTCTTCTCATGTCCCACTAGCTTTCCAAACACTTGATGGAGCATAAGTGTTCGATTTTCTGGGTTTTTCCTTGAACATCGTTCTCTCGTTTGCCCATTCTCCAGTCAATCCATTGAAGAGCTGTTGGACCTTCATTTTGTAGGTGATTTCTTCTTTTGTGATCCCCAATCCTTCCATCTTAGTGCAAAGTCCTTCAAACCGGGATTGGTAGCTATCGACGAACTCTCCCATTTCCATTTGGAAGTTGTAGAACTCCCTTTTTGCATTCATCTGAAGATCTTCTCTGAGATCTGAGTTCCCAACGTGCATTTGTTGGATGCTTCCCACATTTCCTTGGTTGTGTCAAGGTTTGCAACCCTGTCACAATCTTGTACGCACATGGACCTCTTTAGGTACTGTTTGGCTTTGTAGTTTGCCTCCATCCACTTGTACTCGTTGGGACCCCACTTTGAGAGGTCGTTGACAATAGCTGGATCGATTTCGAAGTTCCCCCTCTCGATGACACACCAGGCTTGGTAGTCTTGGCCACGCATCCAATCCTTCATGTCACGTTGCCAGCTTTCAAATCTTCCTGTAATAAGCCTTGGCGGCTTACTGGTATTGTTCCCCACCTGAGTAAGTTCTTGAGCCATTTTGATACCTGCGATGCTAACACAAATCTAGAGCGCAAGCTCTGATACCAATTGTTGGATCGTAATCGGTTAGCAGTGAGCTTGGGAACTGGCAATTAAGTTGTTCCCAAGGCAGCGGAAGTAAATAATCGCAAGTAACAAAGACAGTAAAAGGCACAGTTCCTTTATACAGGAACCCCACTACAACCAACTAGTCGTATGGATAAACCTCTACCTCCGCTTGGAGGATTTTGAATGACTTACTTATATTGATTGCTTTGTTCCTTAGTTACACAGCCGGATTTACACTTCTCTGTTCCTACAAGTTCTTCCTAACTCTAGCAACACTAGTAAATCCTCTCAACTGAGTTCCTAAGCTCACAACAGCAAAACACAAGTAACTCAAACCTTACGCTGACTTCTCAGTTCCCTTGCTCTTGGGAACTTCAGCTTCACCGTCGTCGAGATCACACACTCGTCGGCGGGGACTTCTCTTCCTTTTCTTTCTTTTCTATGATGTGGGTATTGTAAGTTCTGTGAGAAGTACTCAGACCGAGTACTATTCATTTGGATTTATAGTCCAATGAGCTTGGGCAGTCGCATCTTTCGTTTGTGTCCAAAATGCCCTTTGCTTGATGCCCAAGTTGTACTTTCTTCACATGTGACTTTGGTTTGAACTAGGTCAACTTCTTGGATCAATCGGACCGTTGGATGAAGCGTGACAGTCTGATCCTCAGACTGTTCCCTCGGGCTGTCTGAGACAGAATCCCGCGATCTGAACGGTCGTTGTCCTCACATGTGAGTTCCCCTGTCATGGGAACTGACTTCTTCAGAGTTCCCTTGATGGAAACTCTTCATCGTTGTAAGCTTGTGTTCTCTTGATTGTTTCTGGGAGTTCCCACTTCATGGGAACTTTCCTCTTCAGAGTTCCCTTGATGGAAACTCTTCATTGTGGCCTGCAGTGCCTTTTGGTCATTCGTAGGAGTTCTTGGCTGTACCTGTGTTCCTTAGAAATACTTGAACAAACCACATTAGTTCCCTATGGTGTTTTTCATTATCAAAACTTAATAGAATTAAATCGTTGATCCGTTGTTTAGAACTAGAGGTCCCAACAACGTCCCAACAGAGATGATATCATATCCATGAACACCTTCTTAAACTTAAATGATCGGGACCTTAATAAAGGTCTTGGCCTTCGGCCTCCATTTTTTAACAAATCATTGACTTGGATCCTCCCTTAATTTGTATCATTCCACCCAACAAGCATGGCGGCGATTTAGAGTCGTTTGACTCTTTAAATACGCTAAGGTCGCGTGATCCGTATGAATTACAAACTCGGTTGGCCAAAGGTAATGCTGCCATGTTTTTAAGACCCTAATTAAATCATACAATTCCTTGTCGTACGTAGGGTAGTTTAAGGTCGCCCTTGTCAGTATTTCGCTAAAAAGCGATACGGTGTTTGTCTTGGAGGAGTACGCCGCCTACGCTGTAGTCGGAGGCGTCGCACTCGACCTTGAAGCGCTTTGAAAAATTTGGCAATTGCAAGACTAGAGAGTGGCATAAAGCGTCCTTAAAGGCTTGAAAGGCGGCCTCATGGACGGGCATCCACTTGGTTGTAGTTGCTTTCTTGGTTAGATTGTGGAGTGGTCCGGTGATGGAACTAAAGTCCTTGACGAATCGCCTATAGAACCCCGCGAGCCCTAAGAAGGAGCGAACCATCGTCGGGGTCATGGGGGTTGGCCACTCTCGGATGGCGCGGATCTTGTCGTCATCCACACGAAGGCCATCCTTGGACACGACTAAACCAAGAAAGTTCATCGTGTTTGTGCATAAACAACACTTAGTCAAGTTTACAAACAAAGAGTGCTCGCGAAGGCAATCTAACACCAACCTAAGGTGCCTCGCGTGAGAATCCAAATCCTTATTAAAAACAAGTATGTCGTCAAAATACACAAAGACGAAACGTCCTAATTTCTTACGAAACACATGGTTCATCAACTACATAAAATTACTAGGGGCGTTTGTCAAGCCAAACGGCATGACAAGCCATTCGTACATACCATGCTTGGTCTTAAATACGGTCTTCCATTCGTCTCCTTCATGCATTCTGATTTCGTGGTAGCCGCTCCAAAGATTGACCTTTGAAAACAAGGCAGCTCCATGAAGCTCATCGAGCATGTCATCCAAGCATGGAATTGGATGCCTATACTTGACAGTAATCTGGTTGATGGCTCTACAGTCGATACATATTCTACATGTACCTTCTTTCTTTGGTACCAAGATGACAGGCACGACGCATGGGCTAAGAGACTCGAACGAAGCACTCATCCAAAAGTTCTTGGACTTGGCGTTGCAATTCTTGAGTCTCCTTTGGAGATGCCCTATATGCCTCCCTATTTGGCAGTGAAGCTCCCGGCATGAAATTAATTGTATGCTCGATCCCTCGGATCGATGGAAACCCCTACGGCAACTAGTCCGACATGACGTCTTCATATTCTTTAAACAAAGAAACAATAGATGGGGGTAGTGAGTGATCTAAGGAAGGAGAAATAGAAATTAATGGACAGAGAATGAAACAAGTAGAACTCCCCTAAAGTGACTTAGTCACGTCCCTACGTCGGGCTAAGAGCAAGCGATCATGGCACGAGCGTAAGAGAGGGGGCTCGGCGTTCGTAACCAAACGTGGGGGTTCTGGGGCCATTTTGTGTGGTTTGGTATCCCTTGGAATTTTTGGAAGAACGCCCCTGGAAACGCCCGTAAACTTGTCCCGTAACTCTTGAAATCCCAATTTTCGTGATGCAACAGTGTGCGGCGCGGTTTTGGACGAAGGTGTGGCGGTCCACGACTTAAATTCATTTCTCCAGGGCATTTTTTCTTTTGTTCTGTTGGAATTCTATAATGAGAAGGATTCCCCCTAGAAACACCTATCAAATCCTCAAAAAATTGTTGAAGGCCTTGTTTTGCCATTTCGGCGTAGCTCGGCGCGGCACCGAGGCCACGAATCAGATTCTGCCGACCCAAAGGTTGATTCTCCCGACGCTTCTTGTCCCCTTCAATTTATTGTACAGAATGAGGAGGAGTTGGGGTAGGAACGCCGCTGGAATCCACAATTGTAGCATTGGTGGCCGAGGAAGTCCCGGTTGGCGCTGTTTTGCTCTCGTCGCTAGTTTTCTAGCGTTTCCTTTCGGTTTCATTTTGTAAAGCTTCACAAGGTGACATAGGTAAGAGTTTCATGCGCTTCCCTTGGAAATTGAACATGTATGTGTTCAAAAATCCGTCGTGAAGCACGTCATGATCAAATTTCCATGGGCGCCCCAACAAGAGATGTGTGGCGTCCATAGGCGTAACATCACATAATATTGAATCTTTTTACGCACCAATGGAAAAAGTAAAGAGAACTTGTCTGTCAACCCAATTGCCTCCATCATTCGATATCCATTGAAGCTTGAACGGTCGTGGATGCGGTGTGGTTGGAAGCTTAAAAAGGTCCACCACCTTTTTGGACAAGAAGTTGGCACAACTCCCCGAGTCTATCATCACGCTAAGAGACACGTTATCGACCAAATAACGAGTATGAAACAATTGTTCCCGTTGATCGGTTTTTGGCGCCTCTCGGACGATAAGCGCACGACGTGTGACCAAGGTGAGTTTGGATACACCGAGTCCTTCCAATGGATCATAGTGCAACTCGGTGCCATCTTCCAATGGTCTGGCTTCTTCTTCTTCTTCATCTTGGCTCTCGTAAGGATCTCCTTGAACCATAAAAAGAACCTTGTTTTGATTCGAACAATTGAGCATCATGTGGTCACGACCACCGCATTTATAACACGCCATGTCCTGAGCTCTCTCAGCGCTAGGTGTCGTGGCATGGTCTCTCGGCGTGCTTGGAGCAGGCTGTGTGGTCTTCGCTTTTAAAGCGCCTCCTATCTTAGATGTTGGCATAGATGAAGGCAAACGATTAGTACCAAAATTGGATTAACCAAGGGTAGATGAATATCTTAAAGTGGACCAAGATGGCTTGGCACGCATCTCTTGCTTATGAATTTGCATGGTCGTGTGCACAAGCGAATTGAGATCTTTGATGCACAAAATTTCCAATCCATCTTGGATGGATTGCCGTATACCCGAAAGAAATCGAGTCCTCACACTGACGCCAGATTTGAAGAACATGTCTTCTAACTTAGCATAGTATTCTTCCGGAGTCATGGCTCCTTATTTAACATGCATGATCTCAATATGCATCTTGTCCTTGTAATCCGACGGGGTGTACCGCTTCTTCAAGATGTACACTAATTGGTGTCATTCTCGAATTAGGGGCTTTCCTCTTAGAATCCTTTCGGACTCAAATCGGTTCCACCGTGTTCGAGCGGCGCCATGAAAGTGCAAGGTCACCACTTCAACCTTTTCGTCATCCTCAAAATCTAAATGTTGGAGCGTATGCTCGGTACCTTGCAACCACTCAATAAACGTATCAGGATCATAAATACCATAAAAAGGTTCGAATTTTACCATAATGTCTTGACGAGCGGTCCGTGGATCTCGAGCATCACGTCTATCATTGTCATGACCGAGGGCTGCGGTACTGAGGTGAGTGGGCGCACCGAGGGCGTCGATCGCAGGGCGGGCCCATCGGGATCGTCCCCATCATCGGGACGCCGATGGCACCGGTCTTTGCGGTCACGGTCACGCCTATGGCCTTGTCCAACCGTACGAGGCGTGCCATAGACACGCTCATACTCCTTCTGGTTCTTGGCCAAGTGTGGCGGTGGAATCCAATCGGACGGGCGGTTTTCAAGCTCCTCCGGGTCCTTAACCTGTGGATGATCATAATTATCCACATCGGAATCACCCTCGAACTCTTCGTAAGGGTTCTTAAATTCTGAATAGGGTCTACGAGCACTTTGGTGCTCCAAAAAATCCTCAACTCTATAGTTGTTGCGTCGTAATACTTGGCCTCGTGCTTCCGCTTTGGGGTTTCGTATACATACGCCGACGACTTGTTCTTTTGTTTTTTTATGGCCACCACTAGCATGTTGACGCCGGTACTCCTTCGAGTCATACTCATCATCGGAGTGGACGTCAAAAACCTGTTCATCCCTGTAATCCCTAGCCAATTGACGACGATCTGCGGTCCGAGGAATACCATCATACTGGTCGAATTGGGGTGGACGACTCTCTTTATGGACTCCATGGGATGCATGGTGTCGTATTGTGATGAAGGCCGAGCGTGGCCCTTGCCTTTGGCACGTGCTCTCACGACGTCGTCCACGGACACACCAGACTTGCCATGGACTTTCGAGGCGAGAACCTGCCCCGACGGCACAATACGCTTGGATTGCGTTTGGCTCTCGACAATAATGCATTCGAGCTCCACAATTTGAGCGTCCCTAGACGCAATTGTCGCATCATCCTCCGATTGTGTTTGTTGATGCATTAGTGGATTGTTGTTACGGTTGTCCTCGTTGCCCGATTCGGACACGGTACCTATACACCAGTCATAGCGCATTAAGAATTTCACAACAATGGCCAATACTGTACGAGTTTGTTTAAGTCGGCCTACCCTTAGTGTTCAACCACATGAACAAGAAAGGACGGGCAAGGCTTAAGGTCACTCGACTCAAGCAAAATATAATGGATCCGCACAAACAATGAATGCAGAAGCAATGCACAAAGAAGAAACAAGGAAAGCCGAGAAAAGAAGCGATGAAAAGAAAAGGTGCAATCGGAGTTGATATGATATGGCCGAAAATAAAAGATTCGAGAGAGAAGAGATCTTACCTTACTTTGGCTATGATCCTTCAATATCTTTTTTTTAATTTCGGAAATATGTTACCTTATTTGGCTATGATATTCCGAGATATTTTTTTTTTAAATATAGCCAACTCTTCATTTGGATTTAACCTCTAGAAAGATTTGATATGGCTAACAATATAATTGACAAGGAACAAGAAGATATTCTCGACTTAATCAAGGGCAAGAAATCGGCAAACAAAGCAACTATGAACATGCAACTAGCAAGACCAAGATGCAATTTCACCAAAATCAATTGAAAGAGTCGAGTAGGTCTAGGTTTTTTTTAACAAAGAATGCAAGCAAGAAAAAAAATTGGGTGCCCTAGATGATGTTTATGAATGATGGATGGATCTAGGGTTTCAAGCAATGGAGTGGATCGTGTGAAATTTGAACAAAAAGGGTGCAAGCGAGACTTACTCAAACCTTTGGCTCTGATGCCAGTTGATGCGACCTTGTTTAAGGACGCGCCGGATCATTGACTTGGAATGAGTATTAGGTCTTGAATTGGCAAAGAGGAAGACTTGAATGAGTATTAGGTCTTGGTGTAATCGGACCGATGGGACGATGCGAGACCAAATCAAAGGAGAGCTCCTTGACTTTCAAATTTGGTCTATATTATGCGTAACCCTAAAAATAACAAGCTAATCCCCTTATATAGTGTACGCTAGCAAAAACCATAAAACAAAGAGACGCGTGCCTAGGGCTTGCATGCAAGAGGCCCATCAGCGCAAGGCCCAAGAAGAAACTTCCATTATTGTCAAACCAAGTCTAGTAATGTCTATAATTAGATAGCATACTAAATTAAGCAAGAAAACATAGGCGTCCTTTGTTTTCGACATCGGAGTGTCATGACAAGGCCAAGGAGCGGAGCGGCATGGCCTGGTGAAGAAATCGCAAGTCCTGGTATGTTGTCGCGTGACGTCCACCTTTTTAGTCGTGTTTTTAGGGTGTGTTTTTAGTGTGTTTGAGTCTTTTTCTTTAGTTTTGTGTTTTGTTTTGAGTCGTTTTTTGTAAGTTTTTCTATTTTCTTAAGATATGGAGTCTACATAAGCTTTGGTGGTGTTTTATAAGTTTTTAGAAGCTATTTGGAGCACTTTTGAGGAAAAGAGCAAAACCGAGGAGAAACGCTTAAGGAAAAGCTCAAAGAATGAAGAGAAGATGAAGATTTAGCTATGAAGTAAAGTCATTGAAGATCAAGTTTGATCTTGGAAATAGATAGAGAAATTCGTTACAAGAACATAGGAAAAAGAATCAAGTCAAACGGAGTTGTAACGAATCCGCTACGCAAGTTTTAGTCAAGGTTGCTCGTAGTGTTGTAACAGCTCGGTACCGAGGTGCATAGGTCGGTACCGAGGTATAGTGAAGACCGAGTCGGTGCATTTTAATGATCTTTTATCCTATTTTCTTTTATGTTATTAGATAATCTTAAGGGATATATCTTATTAGAAGATTTATTTCCTTATAGATAGATCTAAGATAGATTAGTTTCTTTATAAGTACCTTTCTCCAGCTCTTGTTTTGAGATACGACACACGATTCAGAGGAGGCCACAATTAACCTAGTTTAGGGTAGAGAGAGAAGATAGGAGGCGTGAGGAGAGAGAGGAACGAAATTGTGGATTGCTTGGAGGACAAGTTTCGTTGTGGATTCGGTTGTAAGCTTCTCTTTTCTTTTTAATTTAATTTAGATGTTTTTAATGATGATTTGTGAGTAGTTTTTTCTCTCTAAGGTTGGGGTTGAACCCAACAATGGTTGTGCATGCTTGTTTGTGATCATGTTTGATTGTTTTTATTACATGAATCTATTCTCTTGTTCTTAATCCTTGACACGAAAGTTGAAGGGAATTTCTCATTCATAGTTGAAGCAAAAGCGGAAACTTTGAATCAGAATATTCAATTTAAGGTTTTTGAAGCGAAAGTGGATCAATCCTAGATGAAGTAGAAGAGATAGATAGTAAGTTTATTAATTTAGCGAAATTTGATTGATTTACTTGCTTTGGTTGACGAAAGTTGACACCTTTATGTGATAAAAGCATGATCTTTATGTTTCGTAAGCGTTTGTATACATGATTGTTGTTGCGGGGATACCTTTACCTTAGATTTTCTCTTTCCTTGCTAAAAACCCTAGATTTTGTTGATTGCTTGTGCTCTAAGTAACAAAATTTGGGACATGACTTTCTCCCGTGAACGAACCTGACTCCCCTGTACTCAGCGGGGTCTTGACTATAAATTTATTTGTTGTCAGTAAACCCTCTCAACATCGCGTGCGCTAGCGAGGGCGAAGGAACACCGACGCTGGCTGGCGCTAACATGAACCTCAAGTGGCGACGCGGGTCCGGGGTTTTGTGCGAGAGACTGGTCCGAGGTGGATGGTGTCGAGGACTCGTCTTGAGGTTCCTTAATGCTTAGGACGCACACGGTGGCGTGTGCCGGCCTGGAAAGGGGCACGCCATGGCCCGCAGAGATGCGTGACACCAAGGATTGTGTCGCGTTCTCAATGGCACGGACCCGGGCACGAGTGACAGGTATGTCCGAGCATAAGGTGAATGCGTTGTCCTCTTGGATGGCGTCCATTGACAGGGTCGCATCATTCTCCGTCACCAATTTGCCAAATTAATCCTTTTAGAAACTTTTCTTTTAACTTTATTAATTTATCCCATTGCCATGAACCATTTCTAGTGTTAATGTATTCCAACAATTTCGTAGTCTATAAGTATTTTTCAGTTATTACCCTTACCAACATATTATCTGGTTTCGCTAGAATTTTCCATAGTAGACGCATGTGTAGGAATTCATTCATTTGTTTGGCTTTTCTAAGTCTTACCCCTCCTTTTTTCTTTGGTCTGCATATTCTATCCCAACCTATTAATGGAATGTGTTTATGAGGTTTGTTCTAGAAAAATTCCCGATTAATGGTGTCTAGCTTGTCTAAAGTTCCTTCTGGTAGCATAAAAATCTACATCGTATAGTATGGTTTTGTTGACAAAACTGATTTGATAAGTGTGGCTCTCCCAGCTTGAGACAGGGCATTAGCCTTCCACCTAGTAAGCTGTTGTTTCGTAGACTGAGTTACAGGTTCAAAAGTCCTCTTTGTTACTTTTCAGTTAATAATCGGGCATCCCAAATATTTTTCTAATTGTGTGCGATATGCCAATTGTCTGTTTAAGTTGTCTTTTCATTGATGACGCTACACCTTTGGTGGTCTGAAAAGCGGATATGTGAAAATTTACTTTTTGACCAGAAATTTCACTATAATCTTCAAGAATTCTCTTTACGTTTTGGAAGGCCCATTTCGTAGCAGGGCAGGAGATCATAATGTCGTCCGCAAAGGATAGAAACGGAATTCTAACTCCACCTCTTGTAAGTTGGAGTCCAATATGTCTAGGTTGACTAATACATTCCCGTTGTAGTCTTCTTGCTAAAATTTCTACTCCTAAAATAAAATGTACCGGCGATAGTAGATCACCTTGTCTTAAACATCTATCGGTTCATTGTTTACAAGAACAAAAAAGCTAATTGCTCTTACACATTGCATAATTCAAGTGATGAATTTATCATGGAAACCTGTTCTTAGTCGGACCTTTTCTAAAAATTCCCAATCAACTCTATCATATGCTTTTTCCATATCTAACTTAATTGTTGCCCATGAGTTATAAGAACATTATCCTGGATTGCTCGGTTTGTAACAAAGGCTCCTTGAAGTGGGTGAATTATTTTGGGCAAAACCTGTTTTAGTCTTTTGGCTAATATTTTTACTATGATCTTATAAATTGAGGAACACAGACTAATTGGTCGGTGGTGGTTGATAGTAGAAGGGTTATCACATTTCGGTAGTAACGTAATGCATGTATGGTTAATTTCCTTAAGGATGAGTCCTGAGGTAAAAATGGCCTCTATTGCTTAGATGACGGAAGAACCAACTGTATTCCAGTATTTCTGGTAAAATTCATCAATCATGCCGTCTGATCCTGGTGATTTATTTTCACCTAGACTAAATACTGCATTCTTTATTTGACAATTTGTTACGTCTTTGATTAAGATTGCATTCTCTGCGTCGGTGATCTCACCCTTAATCAGATTTATTTGATTCTCGAGTTTACTCTGATTGATCATTTGTTTTTGGAATCTCTGTTTGAAGTCATACCTAAATTTGCTTCTCACATCGTCTTCCCCAAAGATAGGAGTACCATTAGTTAATATGATAGATTTTATGTGTTAATTTCGTCTGCCCGTGGCACATCGATGGAAATAAGCGTTGTTGGCATCTACCTATTTCATGTGCTTTGTCTTAGCTCTCTCTGCCCAATATACTTTATGACAATGTAGTAACTGTTCCTTTTTTTCTATTAATCTTTTTTTATGGGCATCGTTATTGGTCCCGTTTCCTTGTGTGGAATTTCCTTGTAGTTCTATCAACTTTGTGTCTATGTCCTCCAATTGTCTGAAAATGTTCTCAAAGGTATACTTATTCTACACTTTAATTTCGGATTTAAGTAATGAGTCTTGTGCACTAGATTAAGCATATAAGAGCCTGTGTTATGTACTCTCCATGTCTGAGATACTAGGTTTCCAAAATCTTTTATATGCAATCAAATAGAAAAAAAGGAGTATTCATTTCCCTGTCAAGAAAATATCAGCCATATAATGATATTCATCAATTTTAGGTCCCGTTTGGTTTGTCGTGATATATGAAAAGGTAAACGGAAACGTAAATGAAATGAATCTAGATCATTTTTAGTGTCATAATACATTTATATAAAAAAAAACATCCAACAACTTGTCCTTTGTAAAAGTAAGATAGAAGGGAATGATTCCACCATTTTGTTAACCACCCCCTAGATGGAGGAATGATTGAGATGGAGCAAGTCCCTTTTTAAAATGGATAAGAGGTTGTACAAAATAAGTTGATTTTTTTTGTCAATGTATCATGACACTAAAATGGACTATATTCATTTCCATTCCGTTTACGTTTCCATGAATTGCAACCAAACGTGGCCTTAGTCTACTTGTTAGGCTTTACACCAAAATAGAAAAAATGTTGTATTTGGCTTTTAACAAATTCTTTCAAGTTGAACCTAAGATCTCTTTTTAATGGAAGTGGTTTCCTAGCTGATTTGCTCGAGATTTTTGTTTTTCCTCAAATTTCAATTGAAATTCGTGTTTTGGTTCGTGGTTCGAGATGATGTTTCGGTGTTGTCCGATGTTGTGTTCCTATGCTTATCTACGCGAATTGTCACACTTCCTCAAGTCGGCTTCCTGTTGTCTTTCTCTCCAACGACTTTATAAACCTGTGTTAGTCATTAACTAACCCGTGGAATTGTCTTTCTCCTACCTGGTCTTAAGTCTCGTCGGCTTCTTTACTTGGTGTTTGTTGCTTGTTTTACCTTGTTTTTTGTCCGCTTACAAGTGTGCCTCCTTTTTGTTTATCATTTCGTGTCGGTTTATTCCACAACTGAGTTTCATTTTGAATTCTGGATCTACTAGATATATGAGACATCGAATTTCATTTATTGTATAAAAAACTTCCTGAACGGATAAATTTGTAACATTATTATTGAAAAAATTATTCATATATTCTCAAAATTTTACAAACTCAGTTATATATCCCTTGAAACTTCAAAACTAGTCATATATATACTCATTAGAATATAATCACTTTTTTGATCTAATTTTTTTTCATCCTTTTAAATATAATTAAAACTCATTGTTTTTTTTATAATACTCTCAACTTATAAATCAGCTGTCAATAGAAATATAGAACATTGTGCACGACCGAATTTCAATTGAATTTGAGTTCATTAGAAACAATAAATAACGGATTCAATCTTGTCATCTTCTTTCCCTTAGAAAGCATATGATACGTTAATTTATATTTTTATTAATGTATTTTTTATAAATTAGAGTTTATCTCTCTTCTCGGATTTTCTTTACGGTTCTTTTCCGGGACGCGTTTGTTGAACCGTTAGGATTAGAGTTAGGGTTTTATTATTATATATACTCATGTATTGTGTTCTATGAAGGCAAGGAATGGGAAATCAGAAATTAATTAGTTTAGCCCTAATTCTTTCCTATCCAGTCTTCACTCTTTATCCCCGGCTTTGTCCATTCACATCCGAAGTGCATCTGCACTATTATCTTTCTTTCCTTCACCCGGTACAAGATCTATACGGTTTCGTAACAATTGGTGCTTTCATTCTTGAACATTCATGAAGCGTTCTTTACTGGATTTATTAAAGCGAACTTTGTATGTCAAGATTCATGGGAAATCTACCTAGTTTCTTGCAACATATTAGAGCAAGTGTTTTCCGTCTTCGAAATTATAGAGGATCTTGAGAGATTAAGCTCGGACTCAGGGTTTCGACTTCGTTTCAAGAATGTAGAATCCGCCATAGATGCTTTCAAATCTGTTAACGGAAGATGCATCTATGATGGATGCTATCGTATGGAATTGTTCCCTGATGAACGGATCAGCAGCGTACTAGACGAGATGACAAATCCTCTCGAAGATGCGAACGGGTCGTCGCGAGACACCAGCCCCGCGACCTCGGCAACCAGCCCCGCGCCTGCGACCAGCCCTCCGGCACCCGCGACCATCCCCCTGGCGCCCACGACCAGCTTCCCAGCACCCGCGACAAACGTACCCGCGCCCGCGGCTCTTTCCATCGCGACCGTCGTTGCACCGCCTCGCCAAGACCCCCTTCAAAAAATTAGGTTTGTGGCCCTGGTTGCGTATTAGGTTGAGTGGAGACGCCATACGCCTGAGACTGAGCATATTTTTGCTGTTTTGATTGGTGATTTTGGCGGCTACTTTACATTGATCGACTCATTTGTGTTCGACCCTAGAGGACCTAATTGACGCTTCTGCGGCCTCCTCCTGATTTCTGCCTCGAGGACGAGTTGATTTTCACCGGGGGAGTGATTGATACGTTAATTTATATTTTTATTAATGTATTTTTATAAATTAATGTTTATCTCTCTTCTCGGGTTTTTTTTACGGTTCTTTCCCGGGACGCGTTTGTTGAACCGTTAGGATTAGAGTTAGGGTTTTATTATTATATATACTCATGTATTGTGTTCTATGGAGGCAAGGAATGGGAAATCAGAAATTAATTAGTTTAGCCCTAATTCTTCCCTATCCAGTCTTCACTCTTTATCCCCGGCTTTGGCCATTCATATCCGAAGTGCATCTGCACTATAGTCCTTCTTTACTTCACCCGGTACGAGATCTATACAGTGTTTTGTAACAACATACAAGAGCAGAAAGCTAAAAGAAAAAATAATAATAAAACTAGTGTATGTACCCGCGCCATGCGCGGATCTTGTTAAAGTTTTACTTGAATTTTATATCATAAATGTATCGTTTTGCATATTGATTCAATGCATAATCGTATTAATAGACTAAATATACAAAATAAAATGTCCTTATACGTATACTATACTAATATTAAATACAAAAAATAAATTAAGCATGACCTACAAATTGAATATAATGATCAACTAACATTTAACAAAATTTGATAAAATATTTGAACGTAAATTTTATTCAATTAAAGTAGTTAATTTTTATAAATTTTATAATTAACACAATGTCCAATAATTTTAATGAGGTGGCTTAAGGAGGAGGGATAGGAAAAATGAGATGACTTAATGTGGTGGCCTTATTTCTTACCCGATACATGTGACAAAAAATGAGGTGAATTAACATGACAACGACACATGGCGAAAATGAGGCGACTTAATGTGGTGTCCTTATTTCTTACCCGTGATGTGTGGCAAAAATTAGGTGGATTAACGTGGGAACGACATATGATGAAAATGAAGCGACTTAATTTGACGGCCTTATTTTCTACCCAAAACATGTGATGAAGACACAATGACTTATTCATATATATTTGAATATATTAAAAAGACGCATGAATTTAATGTAACATGATAATAAAAACTATATTTTTTTATATAACTAATCAACATATAGCTTAATTAGATTACATATCTCTTATGCATATAACAACTGTTATATATGACATAAGAAATTCAACAATTAATTATGGTTCTCTATAGATTTAATATCTCTTATAGTTGTAGTCACATTTATATATACTATTTCGTTATTTGATTGTTATTTCTTACCAATATAATTTAAAAAATAGTTGAAAAAATAATGAAAGTATATTAATAAAGCCAATTATCTTTCCAAATATTACACAAAGCAAATGGATATCCTGCGTAATAAATGAAAAATATACTATTGAAGCTATATATTTTGTAACAAAAATTATTGATAGGAACCAAAATGTTAGAAATGGATAATCTTTAAGGAATATATAAAGAATCAAAAAAAATGTATCCGATGTGTTTATCAAAATTATGAATAACATCTTTAAGAAATATTTAAGGAATGGATAATCTTTACCTTATTGCTTATATATATATATAGTAGATGTGTAATTAGATAAATATAATAAATGATGGGCATTGCATTTTTCTAAGAAATAGTTAATGTTTAAATTATTTTTATTTTACCTTGGTAAATCTTATGAACTTAACCTATCCATAATAATATGGGATTTTCCCCTTAATTCTCTCTCACACAAATTCTCTTTTTTCCTTTTCCTTTTTATTTTATTTCTCCATTACTAATACTAATAGATACTTTGTATTATATAAGAAACAATACATGCAAACAATCAAGTAAAAGTAGTTAAGAGGTCAAGAAAAATCCGGATAACTTTTTTTTTTGTTAATCGATACTATGTAATTTTTTAAATAATAAAGACTATACTTTTTTCCTTAATTAATCAAATATAAACTAATGACTAATTTATATATAAATGTAAATTACAATAAAATAAAAAGGGTAAATCAATCATAGTATAATATAAGTATAAAATATCCTTTCGAATCTTTATTTTTTGAAAACTTCATAATCTAAGTATCCTTCCAAATCTTTATTTTGAAACTTCACAATATCTGTTGGCAATATCTTTTGAAATTGTACTAATAAAACTCTTGATCAAAATAAAATTTAGTTGCAAAAATCAAGATAAAAAGATATGTAAAAATAAGATTTTTATGCGATCATTCTTCAATAAAAATATATTTTGAAGTTGTTACATATATTCATCAATTAATCTTCAATAGGAAAAAATTATTTATACATGAAATATTTTTAAAATTTTGATTAACCCATCAAGGAAACAATTCGAGTAGATAAAATATAAATATATTTTATAATCAAAAAATAAAATCAAAATATTATTTTATGAATTCCGAAAATTAGTTGAGATTTTTATTTAATAAGTAATTCAAATTTTGGCGATCAATAAAAATTTAATATTAAATTTTTATCAATATTGAAATTTAAAAGATTTAATATTAAATTTTTATCAATATTTAAATTTAAAATCTTAATAGATCATAAAATTTTATGTAAATTGTCTAGATAAGAACAATTCCAATTGTTTGTAAGATTTAATATAGGAATATATATATATATAGAGAGAGAGAGAGAGAATCACGCTCTAGTAAAATACTCTCTTAGAGTAAATTATGTGGTTAATCTACATCCGTCAGATTGGGATAAAGAAAGGGTGAGGATTAAAAATAATTAGGGTGCATAAAACTTTTGTGGGTGAGATGCACTTGATTTGCACACAATCTGATATATTAATTGAAAATCCCTATAATTTTGGCCATGATTTATTTCTCTTTCCTTATTTTGTTGATTGAGATCCATTTCTCTCCCTTCATATTTCTTTTTCATCGTATCTCTTCCTATTTCTTTTTCATTGTATCCATAGCATTCATTTATCTTCAATTTCATGGCACCATTGCAGACTCAAGAAGATGAGTGGATGGCACGATCGGAATCTGAGACTAGCACGATGCAGCGATGGCGTGAGTCATGACGCATATCTGTGGCACAACAACGAAATTCAATGAGATGATAATTTTCACCTTTCTTTATATCAGGTTTGGATTGCACTTCATACTCTTCGATGTTAAATAGTAGATGTAGTTCTTCTTGTATGGTGAGATTTTTTAGGGTTTGAGTTAAATTGAGCCTTTTGTTTGTAACTATTTTTTTGGATCTGATTGAATTGGATGGTTGTGTTTTCATTCTAGCAATTCTGTATAATAGATTTTCTAGATTTAATTAAGTTTTCAAAGATTTAATATAGTAGGTTTCCTAGATTTCAATTGCTTAGTCTCGTGTTTAAATTATTCATCTATGTATTATATGTTATTCATGGATGCGTATATTATTATTCAAACATGCGTGCCTTGTTATTCATACATGTGTGGCTTGATGTTCATCTTGATGTTTCTGGATTTTGTTATTCATATATGCAGGAATTGTTATTCAACTATACGTGTTTTGTTATTCATATATACTATACATGGATTGTTATTCGTATATACATGCATTGTTATTCGTCTATGCATTATTTGTTTTTCATATATGTTTGATTTATTATTCATATATGTGTGGTTTGTTATTCATGTATGCATTTTTGTTTTTCGTATATATGTGACTTGTTATTCATGTATGCATTCTTTGTTATTAATATATGTGTGAATTGTTATTCATATACATATAGTGTGTTATTCAAATATGCGTATTTTATTATTAATATATGTGTAAATTGTTATTCATAGATGTGTGTGTTGCTATGCAGTTAATCAAGAATGACGTACGTATATTGCTATGCAATAATTGGTTTTAACATTTGCGTGTTCTGCTATGGAGTTATTAAAGAGTGATGAAGAAGTGTAAATGTTTGATGTTGAAGACGAAGACAATGGTTTTTTTTCTTCATATTAGTGTATATACAAATAAATAGATGTACTCTTTATTGGAGTATGTATTCGAGATATAGCACTCCTTAATTTGTATTATTCAATGTATATATCCAACTTATTCAAATAAATGTATGATATTATTCACAAAACTCTCAATCAGTTAAAGACTCATTATATTATTCATGGTAATAAGATTACTTTTTCAAAAACAAAAAATTACTTATTCAACCAAAAATAGCAATTGTGCAATCATCCCTTCCAATGCTGTGTGGTTATTCAGAAACACAAAAATACTTATTCAACAAACAATAGCAATTGTGCAATAGATAATTCCAATATTCCATTATTGTTCACTATAAAATGAGTACTTATTCAATTGTATAAATATTTAACAATTATATATCTTCTATTGTTCAAAGCAGTATATATTATTATTCGAACGATCATATATTCTTATTCAAATCAGAATTAAAAATTATGTTTGAGTTATATTCGATTATTATTTTTTTTTCTAAAAATCTTCTCCTTTTATCAATCCCTAAAATCATGCTGATCCATTAAATTTAAATGTGGATTTTTTTTAAACGTGGTTTTTTTATTTCACAATCCCTTAAATTTAGGAACTTCCATATTTAAATCCAATCTCCCAAATTTAAATCAGCCTTGAATTAATCCAATCCCCCTCCCTATTTTTTCTTATTATGTTGCCTAATTTTTAACCGTTGATTTATGAAGATCCAACACCCCATATTCAACCACACATTGTACTCTAATTTGTATTGTACCTGAGCGTCCCTCTCTCTCTCTCTCTCTATATATATAGTACACAAAATTTAAAAGATTACAGGGTTAGAAATTTAAGGATTTATTAAATGAAATATATATGAAAAATCAAATATATCGAGTTAAACAAATTTGAAAATATATAAAAATATCCTGATTTATATCATAAATGTCTTAGTAAGTTAATTTCCAAAACAAACATGGAACTTGCCCAAAAATATTGGAACGACTATGGATTCGAATATTTTCATATAAGGCGCATGTAAATTTTTTTGTGCTTATTAGGGAAAATATGTCTTACATATATGGATTTGAATATTATGTGAAATATTGTCCCATAAAATAATTATTCAAAATATTATGTGAAATATTAGGGTAATCATAATTATTTTGTGTATAAATGTTTTGGTTAATTCGAATAAATTTTTGTTTCCAATAGATCCGTATAAACTTTTTGATTAATTCGAATAAATTTTTGTTTCCAATAGATCATAAAATAATTAATTAAAAATATAATATCTAAAATTATAGGTAGATTATCTAATATGGTTGTTATGATCAATTGAAAAGATATGTTAAATATTTTTTTGTTATTTTTCCCTTAGATATTATGTTACTATTCTATATTTTTGTTTGATAATATTTTTTCCATTTTGGTATTATATTTTCTTTTCTTTTTCAAGTGTATCATCACATAACAAGAAAATTATCTTTTAGATTTTTCAAAAAAAATAAAATATATGTATTAATATGGTGAAGACATGTGACAAATTCTACGTGGCACATTCTTAGAACGACATGTGGCAAATGATAAAGTGGTGCAACGTGGAGGCTCCAATCCTTATTGTTTTTATATATAATATAGTAGATTCTAGCAAGCAAACCATGCCAATGAATAATCGTGTACATTACACAATTTCAACCAAAAAGTGGAATTTATGATCACAATTATAAAAATGGAGAAAAAAAGAAAATCTTCTTTAGTTAAAAAAAATTTACGGTACATTTACAAGAAGGCAACTTTTTTTCAATTTTTTAGGTTGAGAATATGTTAGATATTAAATTTTGGAGAGATTTTTTTAATTATATGTATTAGGAAAACAATTTGGATAAATATGGAAGGTTACTAGAATTGAATTGATTATAAAATTGATTTTTGCAAGATTGTAAGGATATATCCCTTGATTATTAACCGAACGTGCTTACGCGCGGTTGCTTATAATTTGTTTTCTTTTCATTTTCTTTGCATTTTATGCTTTCCGAAAAGTCCTGTCTCGCTCTGTGAGGGTTTTAGAAGTGAAAGAACGCAGCCCACGGAGGCAAAGGTAGGAGAAGGTAGAAGAGAAGGGCAATGGTGCAAAAGCCATGGAGGATCATCCCAAAACCATTGCTAGAAACTGTCCTCAACAATCACGCCCAGCACCACCGAGTTCCCCAGGCTCTCATCCTCCACGGGCCCAGAGGCGCCGGCAAAACCACCCTCCTCCTTGAACGTAATCTTCGTCCTCCTCTCTCTCTCTCTCTCTCTCTCTCTCTCTCTCTCTCTCTCTCTCTCTCTCTCTCTCCCCCCATTGCTCAGTTGGCTTCTGTTCTCCGCCCTTCCTTCAATCTTGTTGCTGTTTGATTTTTAGGACTCTTGGAGAAGTGGAACAAGGGCCCCCACGTCACTGGCTACGTCGATTTCGCGCAATCTGTGAAAGATCACCATCCGCTTTACCAAAAATCCTTCCCATGGGGATCCTGGTCCAATTGTCCCTCTCCTCCGCTTCCCTCCCTCAAATCGCAGCTCGAGGAATGCCTCGAATCCATGGCCGAAAACGCCATCAAGCTTGGCGCCATCACCTCCCACCAGATCTTCACCACCCTCAACAAATGGCACGGTCTTAGCACGGCGCTTCGCCGCGTCATTCACTCCCATGGAAGAAGCCCTTCCCTTTCCAATAAGGCATCGGCTTCTGTTTTGTGGGATAGGGCCGTGTTTGCCTTCTCTGCTAGGTTGAATTCCAGGGATCTCGATGGTTTTGTGGGTTTGGGGAAGGGGGTCAGTAAGGAGGAGGGCATCTATTTGAAGGAAGCAATTCTGTCTTTGAGATTAGCCAAGGAGGTGATCAGAATGCAGCAAGGATGGAGAGCTAATGCAATTGCTCATCTCAATTCCACCGGCAGTTTTTCACGTTCTTTGGCTACTTCCGCCACTGATTGGCCTTGCTTGTTGCTGGAATTGCTGTCATCAGCTGCTGAGATTGATCACTTTCAGGTACTCTTTAGTCAATTACTGTTTTTATTTGAAAATGCTGCTGGAGTTGAGTTAAATTATGTATGTATTTATTGATGGATATACTGGATAGTGAGTTGATTACTTTTTGTTTGGATCATACTAAATGCTTGTTGTCACATTGCTGATTTGCTGTGTCACATTGCTGATTTGCTGCTATTAGGTGACTTTCAGCTATTATTTCCACTGCTTGTGCTTGTTAAAGTATGTTAGGGTGATTAGGCCCTTAAAAGTTGTGTACTATTGTGCGGGTGAAAATTATGTCTTTACCCTGCTGGTGTATCAAATTTGTCTGCTCATTTGTGGTGTGAAAGTTTATTCATTTTGCAAATTTAATTTATATATTGGCAGCCGAAGCTGGTGCTGAACAATATAGATGTTTTGAGAAATGCACATCTGACTGATAATTCAACAGTATGTGCATCAATGTACCACGACAGTTTGTTATGGAGAATAATAGCTTTGGGGGCAAATGAGAGGTGCCTTCCTGTGATACTTGTAACCTCAGATAGGTAATCTTTATCCTCCTTAAAATTTATGTCTTCTTTTTTGAAGACTATAAATTGCTAAATCAACTACAACTGAGGAAGTTGATTTGATCCTTTCAGTGATGCTTCATGACTTTAGTAAAGATGGCTTTTCTAATTGAAAAGTAACCTTTGCAGTTGAGATTCTAGTTTTGAGGAAGTACTTACTAAACTGTAAGTAGTCTAGCAAACTTGACTGAATTTATAATGTGCATTGTTCTCTCAAAGTACACTGCTGCACTGTTTCTACATCTGATAGCTTTCAAGTGGTTGATTTTTCCCATTATGATTGTCTCACAACTACGCAAATTGTGAATATGTATACAGATGTTAGTGCTTGCTCTTAAATCAGTTTTTGCATAAATTTGCTCTTTTAAGACCTATTGATATCTCTGTTTTCCAGCTATTATTCAAACCGAGCATATATGGATTTTGGATTCCCAGACATATTTATCTCGCGCGAGGTAATGAAAGTGGACTTCAATTTTATTTTCCAGGAAAAAAATCATTATCTTTTTGCTCCTCTTGACCTTATCCTTCTATTTTATTGTTCATTGGACTTTTTCCTTTACCATAGACATTTGGATGGACTCCTGCTGAAGCTAAATTGCATATGGTTCCTGATTACTTCAGTGCCTCAGAGGTGAGCTAATCAGTGGCAACTATACTTTTTGTTAACTTACCTTGTAGTATGCATGTCCTGTATGCTGAGAAGAAAATATATTGCAACTATTCTATGATCCAATGACTGATTCTTCTGCTTGCCTTTATAAATGCAGCTAACAGTAGTGAATGAAGTCCTTGGTTCGAACCCTAGACATCTTTTTGAGCTATATGCTCTTAAGCAAAGTAACCATTACCAAAAGTAAGGGGATCTGATACTTGACTGTTACTATGCTTCTATCTCCTCTCAAGCGCCACAAATGTTCCATATTGATGTCTTGTAACTTGTCTGTCATATGAAAGGAATTTCTTTTCTAAATAGCTTCAGGATTAATAGTTAGTTTAAGTTTCTTGATATAAGATGCTTCTGCTTCTGGTGATCTGCATCATTTTCTTTGTTTTGAAAACTCTTGTTTTCGAGTATAGAAGCATAGTTTATGAATATAAATGGATTCATATCTTATGAATCACACAACATTAAAGATGAGTGGCTTAGCTACCAATTGTCATTTCTTTGTCGTTTTCCTTGAGATAAAGTTAACCTTGTTTTGTATACACTATGCAGGATGATGGGTGAAAGAAGTAGTACTTATGATGACATTGTGGATACATATTTGGCATATTTGCAAGTAAGTTTCATTTATTCATTCTAGTTTTTCTGCGTGTTCACAAATTGGCATATTTGCAAGTAAGTTTCATTTATTCATTCTGGGGCAAGGCAGCTATTATCCAGGCATTAGGCACACATCTAACAATAGCAGTGACTGTTCAAAGTGTGAAGCCTTAATCTTTGAAACCACCCAACAAGTCTTTTTTGGGAACATCATAAGATATCTTACTTTGAATTAAATGACCTTTATATTGTTTTATCAGTTGTAGATTTCTCACTCCCAAGTGTAAAAATTGAGAACATGTGAAATGTGTAGATTCTTGTTAGTCTTAATCATACAGAAGTGGCGATACTAAAATGTACATGGAAAATTATATATGTTGCTCTCATACTCGGCATTTTCTATGTTGAGGATTTCCTTTTCGAAATTTTTGTGGTGCTCTAAAACGTTATAGAATGTTAACAAGATCCCGAATAGTTATTTACCATGGATCTGCCGAACTCCATTGATCAAATTGATGCTCTTAGTTGGCACTCCTTTATTTTAATGATAATATACAAGATGTCATTTATATTTTCATTGGTGATTTTAATTTAAATTTGGCTTAAGGTTTTAGATCTTGATCATTTTCTGAAATAGGTTATAGTTTTAAGTAGTATTTTTTTTCTAACAATTGAATCAAGATGTTCATTCGTAATTTTTACTACATAGCATTTTTTCTTATAAAATGTACCTGCCTAAATACAAGGATGCCATGTACAAATTTCCCAATATATCATTTTCTGTATTTATTCAGCTTGATTTTGGTCTGGGTTAGTAATCATATGACAAGGGTGCTATCCTTGGTTGTGAACGGGTTGGTCTTTAGTAAAATATTGTTAAATGCACTTGCAGTGTGATTGCCATTGCTAAAAGAATACGTTGTACTTGAGACTGACATTACATATTGCTTTCCATACAGAAGCCAAAAGTAACTAACCCCATTAAGTGTATTTGTGTAAAGAAAATAAAGGTGTAAACAATTGAAATTGGATTCAACTGAATCAGTTTGACTTACATTTCATCCAAACTATATAAAAAATCTAACTGGAGTTTTGAAATTTTCATTATGCATCTGGAGACCGAAATGTTTGAGCTTATTGGAAATCCAATTATCCAAGCCAGGTAGTCCAATTTGCATCAAAACTTAGAACCCTTCTGTAACTTTTTTTGTTGTACTCCCCCCAACTAGAATTAGAATGAAAATCCTAATGTCCGTTTAATACTCTTATTTCTTGTAGATTACTGTGGTGAACCCTGCCATGGATAAAGCTTTATCAATTCTAGAGAAGTTTGGTTGTGATTCACGTGAAGGAAAAATATCAAAGGATAAGTTACGTTTCGGAGCTCCATGGAGGCATCCCCCACAAACTGATAATCCGGCTGTCTGCTTGGAGTGGGCTAAACTTCAACTCATGGATTTTGTACAATGTCTTGTGAATGTTGAATTCGGTGTAAGCATCTCTCTTCCTGTTCTTCTAATTTCTCTAAGTGTTACAATTTACAAGATATTTGATTCTGCATATAATGTTACTTACAGTATTAATGCATTACAAGGTTGAGGAGCTTTTCATTTTTGTTGGTAAAATGTTTGGGGAAAAATATAGACTGTTTCCGAAATAGAGTGACTCTTCATTGCCAAACTGTAGTATTATGCTCCCCTTGTATTTTTTTATATTAATTTTGGTCTGACAAACTGCATTCAGCTATTTAATGTTCCAATTTGTGCTTCCTTCCTTGCAGCTCAATTATCTAGGTGACTGTAGCCTTGAAATCTTTGATGATCCTTCAGCTCTAGCAATGGTGGAGGTATTTTCTATCTCCAGAACCCGTGTACTTCTGATGAACTTCTACATTGCCATGCTTTGATTGTTTACAAAGTTTTCGGCATTTTTTTTGCCAGAAACATGCTATCCTAGATACAGGGTTGTTTTAGTTAAAATATTATTGGTTTCATCTGTGAACATTTTTTTTTTTTTAGCTAAGTTGTATTTTGAAAAATGACTATGTTTCGATGTCAGAACCCATTCAATTCAATCTGTTTGATACATGTATAACTTAAATAACTTTGTATTTTCAATGTATTTTCTGTATCCAAATTCAGGTTGGTTTACTGTATACTCAACGTGACCCATCCTTCATTCGTCCAGTATCTCGTGGTATCCAAAGATGCTTAGTGAGATGGTTGGTTAGCTCTTCTTGTGTGATTTCAAATATATAAAAGAATACAGAGGGAACTGACTTGCATATTATTCATGGGCAAAACTGACAGGCTTGTTCAAGAGCAAATGCAAATGAATTCCTGGAGGTCGCTTCAGTTTTTCTGGCAAAGATTCTTTCGAGGGCGTAGCTACCGCCACCTTATGCTGCAGATTGGCTATAAATAAGGAAAAAAGAGGTTTGTGCTAGAAAGTTCCTTGTTGTCATTAGCCTTTGAAAATTTTCTGATTTTGTGACAACATTTTGCATGCTGATTTTGTTGTGGAATGAGAAAGCTTGTAGTTAAAGCTCCCGAACCTGCTGGTTTTGACATAGCCAACATAAGAAAATATCATGTGCTTCTCACAATCTTTGTAACCATAACGAATCCCAGCAATGTATACAAATAATTTGGTTTGTAAGCATAATTTACAAGCAGCTTAAAAGATCCGTATGTCTAAGAAGGTCCTGATGTTTCTCTGTGCAAAATCTGGATAACTGATAATTTACATTTAGTGCCCTACTTTGTTGCTATATTTCCTTGCTTATGCACAGTTTTTCTTAGACATTTTGGCCATATGGACCCTGATCATGATTGCTTAAACATATTGGGGAAAATTGCAAAATCATTTGTGAGCATGTGCCCCTGATCATGATTGCCCCCCGTGGAATTGAATATTAGGATGCCTAATGTTTAAGCTAATGGAGCTAACTTCCTAGAACAAAGTTTGTTAATGGCCTGTCGATACATGATGGACCCAACATGAAACTAATGAGTTCAGAGAAATTTCAACAAAAAGCCAGAATCTTAATCAACACGAACGCAAGATATTTAATTGACAAAATCACATGATCTATAACCCGACCTGATCTTGAAGTTTTAGGTTGAGTCCATGACTCAAAACTGCCTGGATTGTATACAAGTATATATTTCTACCAAAAAAAAAATGTATACAAGTATATAACTACAAACATTAGTACTTTTTTATCTGAGCATGGCCATTAAATAGGTTTGCTTGTCCAAGAAAAATTGTACTTTGCTTCGTATATCTGAGAGTGCAGAGTGAATATATAACATGAACAATAGAAGCACTCCATTGAATACACTGGAAGTCTGGAATGCATTCTGTTATTGGTTTTTGGACTGAATCATATTTTTATTGGCAGAGGGAATACATATACGCCCCTGACCTTTGACCAATTGTTCACTTTGACACCCCACCTTTGAAATTGTTCGATTGAGTACCTAAACTTGCATTTTGTGACCTATTGAACACCTGTTTTGTTAAAAAAATTGTCGTGTATAGGACGCGCGCCATGTCACAGTGCCACATCATCATATATTTAAATAATAAAGTTAAAAAAATTAAAAAAAATGCCACATCATTTTTTTTTGTAGAAAACCAATAGTTAACTTTCAATATTAAAATTAATAAGCCATTAACATAACTATTGTTTGCCCCAGCAAACAAAATCAACAGAAAATACGGCAAAAAAGAAAAAAAACAAAAAACAAAAAACAAATCCAAATCTCCAAAATTTTAGCAGTCAAAATCCCTAATTAATTCCTTCCTCCTCCAACCATTATGCCGCCTCAGACCATCCCACCCCATACTCCCATGGATCTACCTTCCTCAAAGATGTCCGGCGACTCAAAGGGCTCCACCTCGCACGACAATCCCCTGGCATTTACTGGATCTGGAGAAAGAGTTCGAATTCTTCACCACCGGCGGTAAGTACTACGCATTTGCTGGATCTGGAGAAAGAGTTTGAATGTGTGAGATGTAGAGAGAATCCACATCCAAGCCTTTCAACTCAACATTACTCTCGGCATTCTTCAGTAGATCAAGGATGAACTTAGCGGATTTGACGGGCCATCTTCCATGCCCGTTGGAGTGCCTGTTCTTTTCTTGAGCAGTTACAGAAACGACGAAATTCATTCTCCCCTTACAGATCTGTGTGACTTAATTAGAGGATTGATCAGTGGGTCTGTCGCCTTCCAGATCTGAATTCATTTCCCGCTCCCCTTCATCCCCTCCGCCGTTGCGCCCTATTTCAGCGGGTCCACCGCCTTCACCGGCGACATTCTTCTCCGCCGACATTCTTCACCGCCGGCACTGAGCAAGACAAATCGACGAACTCGGGAGAAAGAATTCGAAATATTCACCGCCTGCATTCTTCTTCTTCACCATCGCCCATCGGTAGGACAAAATTCAGATCGTTGAGGAATCAGAACGGAGCACTTCCTTTCTTGGCAGAAGGGTTGTGAAAGGGAATTGCACCCTAAAATTCAGGGTCTAAACCTGAGAAGCATTACTTGCATGGCCTTGGGGCTTGAACATTGAAGGATCTACTCATCACAGTTGACGACTTGGCGCTTGTTACTCAATACGAAAAAAGATCAATACATCCTAAGAACCCCTGTTATTAATAAAGGGTGACCGAAACGGGAAGAAAGAAAAATTCAATGAGATTAGTGCGGAGATAAAAGATGGATTTTGTAGCCTTGGATGTTGAAATTCCAAGGGACTTTAACCTGTATGTATTGCTCTTTTGATTTGTATTTGGTACAGTGGGAAACAAAAGCAATATTGTGACTAGATCTTAAGCTGCCAACCTGGGAATCTCAAATTCAGGGTTTCAGGTTTTGGTTTGAAATGTTGTGATTTTATTGCACCTGGCGATATTAGGGTTCAATCAATAGCATTAGCCTTTTTTCACTAGTTCATCTTTTGCCAGTAGCCCACCATGCCATTGACCCAAGGCAATTGATAGATTGAAACTTGTAACAAAAATAAAAATCTCTACATAGGAAAATGTCTTGATCCAGTGCACTAGTGCTTGCAGTGAGAAACATCAATAAAAAGAAAAATCACGTCAACAGACACTATAGGATCTACTTCATCGGGATATCCATTCTTGAAATAACCTGCAATGTAAATCAAACAAAAGAGATCTATGTAGATTCTACAAATTTGGTCATCTCGACAAAGCTGGGTTTACGTCAAATGCTTAGCCAAAATCTTGTTCTGTATTTGTAACCACATTTCTTGTTGATTATGTACATTTTGTTGGTCTATGGCTGGTCCTCTCCCCACTTGATAATTACCAGACTCAACACAAGAAATTGTTCCGAAGGGATCACCTCCCCAGTTCTGTTCTTCAAGTTGTTCTCGATTATGATCACTTGCAACCTTAAACGGAGCATCAGCTTTAAATGTGGGAGCCGATGAGGACATATTCGTTCCCACTAACCCATTAGTAGGAACAATGGCGGTCAAAGGATTGGTGACATTCTCATAGCCGAATCCTGATCCTAATGATGCGAATCCTACATTAGCATTATCACATCCCCGGTTGAGAGTAGCATGCTCATCTGTTGGAGGTGTTCCAGATAATACATTCGCATTTGGAACGATTATAGGATCCATATCAGAAGAACTGGCATGAAAGCTTGCATCGCCAAAGGCATTTGGAGGAGTCGAATTGGCATTATCGAAGCAAGAGAAGGGATCTGTTGCCCCACTTCCAACAGAAATACTCGTGTTAGCAAACATATCAACCGAGACACCTTTTCCATTATCATTGAAATCAACCCAAAGAGTAGGTTGTATTTCGCTAGTAGTAGCAAATCCATTGTCAAAAGCTAGCGTCTTAAAGAAATCATCATCGGATTTGGCGACATTTACACCTTCATTGCCCATTGGACTTGGATCGTGCAGAAACGGGTTGTATTGGCCTGAAGAAGGATGAGATAGTAGAGATGAAGTGGCATCGGCCTCCATGAAATCAACTCCAAACCCATGCTTGCTATTCATATCAGAAGCACTCAGTTGTTGCATGGTAGTCTCGAGCAACGCGAGCTCCCATCCGCTCGGGGTTTGATGATTGTCATCATCCGATTCCTCGCCACTGCTTTCCTCGTCATCATTCTCCTCCTCCTCTCTCGCACTCGTTCCTTGCAACATTGCGGCGCCTTCTTTGTGGTCCAAGAAGTCCAAAGAGGAGTAGTTCCTGAAATCAGAATCGGACAACACTGATGAGGTGAAATCTCCCATTGGAGATAGCTTTTCGTCCCCCGGATCCGAATACCTATCGTCCCCACTCCCGACGTGGGACAGCGGGAGCCGCCTACCGGAGGCGGGGGCAGGAAATGAGGATTGATCTTTGAGAAACTCCCGTAAAGTCTCGATCAACTCGTCCGGGATGTCCTTGACGTCGGGATACTCGGACGGCGTCCCGATACCGAAAGAGACGCAAAGGTCGTAGAAGTCCCGAAGGCGCTCGAACTGTCTCGAGGCCACGACGCAGGCGTCCAGGGCGCTGACGCACGAGGCGTGCTGGAGGTGGAAGAAGCCGTCGAGGAGGAGGGCGAGGCCGTCGGAGACGTCCTTGTAGAGGCCGAAGCTCTCCCGAGCGACCGCGTGGAGGGCGGCTAGGACGAGGCGGTTGGGAGGCGTGCGCCTGATCGGCGCGCCTCCCATCGCAATCGCCTTGTCGAGGAGGCGCTGCAGGCGCGGGACCCGGTCGAGGAGCACGTCGGGATTCGTTTCCCGCACGGGCGGGACGGGGGCTAGGAGGCGGGCGCTTAGGTAGGCGGCGAAGGAGCGGACGAAGGCGGCGGAGTCCCGGGAGGCGGCTCCGCCGGAGAAGGAGACGTCGTGGAGGTTGAGGATCTTGTAGCCGGTCTTCATGGCGTGGAGGACTTCCTTGGGGAAGTGGGGGTCGTTGGCCTGGAAGAGGCGAAGGACGACGAGGAGGGACTTGAGGGCGACCATCCAGCTGCGCGTGCGGCCCACGCGCCGGCCGAGGGAGCGTGCGCAGACCGAGGCGTAGGCGCGGTTGGAGGAGACGATGCGGAGGATGTCGGCCACGTGGTGGGGGTTGATCGGGGAGTCGTCGTGGGAGGTGGCCTTCAAGATGGCCACCTCCAAGCTGGACGAGCTGCCGTTGTGGGCCCGGCTCGTGCTCGTCTTCACCATCGCCAGACTTATGCTTGTCTGGTCTTTCACCACCGCGATCGCCTTCTTCAGCTTGCTCGGCATGATTCCCCGCCCCAATCTTGCTTTTGAGATTTCAGATTATATGTTTCGTGATTCTTGTAGCCTGCAGGTTATGCTTGTTTCGAATAATTAAGCTAGTTTTGGTTGATTTAAGGCAGATGGAAGACGTGAGGAGGATGGAAGAAAGGGAGAGGCCTTCGCGATAGAACGACGTGAGGAAGACTAGCATGACAAAAGAAAATGTTCTCAATATTGACAAGGATTGCGTTTCCATTTTTCAAGGACAAAAATTGGATAAAATATCCATTTTTAGGAAATGTTTCAATTAATCTAGTTGTCATCTAGATTCATTCATTGGCCGGCTGTTACTAACATAATTTGAATTTAATCTATCTCCACTTACCGGTGAATTAGGTTAATCGATCAAATGATGAAACTTATATATCATTGATTGACTAGAAACTATTAATTGCATACAGAAATAATAATTAGTTTTTGCTAATAGATTAATAACTTGTTAAGGAGATAGCATGTTGTAGTCTTTCGGACTATATACACAATCACCTTACACGACTTTGATCAACTTAAGGTTATCCCTTAATCTAAATATGGGAGGTGCCACATCGGGTGGAATCAATGATCCCTTGTCAATGGCCCATCCTCTTGCATTGATTTGTACAAATTATTAAGTATGTAGTCGCCTTACATCTATCAAAGAGTCCTAATTAACTAACCAAATTGATATAGTTGATGAGCAAGTCAATCCCACAAGAACTTATGTATTTATATGCTTACTTGTATACCATGTATGAGAAAAAACAAAGGGGAGGAAGGATTGTTTAGAACTACGAACTAATGCAAGAAAACAAAACAATTACAAATATGAAAGTCTCTTCGAAAAAAAACAAATATGAAGTCGATGAAAATATAAATGAGAAGTAAGTATGTCTGATTAACCCACATCCACTTGCAAACCCAATTACTAATCATTAAAAAAACCTTAACTTTATTACTTTTGAATAACTTTTTTGTGGAAGTAATTATTCTAATTCCTTCAACCAAGTGGCGCCTGCAACACGGGTTTGTGTTCAGAGAACTTCGACACAACCTTTTTCTCTTCAAGTTTGCTGATAGGGAGGAGAAGAAGAAGGTACTTGTAGGGGGACCATGGGTTTTTGACATATTGAGAGGGTTTCTTGACAACAAATAAATTTATAAGTCAAGACCCCGCTGAGTATAGCGAAATCAGGATCGTTCCACGGGAAGCACAGTTGTTTGTCTATCAACTACTAAAACAAGAAAACAAAGCAAAACAGGCTAAAACAGCTACGACCAACCTCGTTAACGACCTTGTCAGGGTCGTTAACGAACTTGAAAAACCTACGAACACAGAGCAACTAAGAACCTAAAACGCAGGTTCGGTACCGAGAGTGAGTGAACTCGATAACGAATGATTTGAAAGCAAACAAACTAATTCAATGAAATAAAAGATCTAGGACAAGGGTTACCACGACACATCTATGCGAAAAAACTCATATGAAGATAAAGATCATGCCTTTAAAGATAAATTATATCAACTTTCGCTGACCAACAAGCAAATCAATCAATTTTCATAAATCAATTCACTCTATCACTTGTTTTGAATCCAAAGCTCGAAACTTTCGTTAACGAACAATATCAGCATTCAAGTTCATAACTTTCTCTTTGGATCAAGTAGAAAACTCAAATTACCTCGATTATCATCTAAGCATAAGCACAACAAGCAATTTAAAAGATAAAAGGCAATCAAACATCAACTTACTCATTCAAACATGCATAACTATGTCGGGTTTAACCCCGACCCTAGATAAGAAGACTACTCACTACTCATGGAAATAAAGTAAACAACTTTAATCAAAGAAGACATTGAAAACAAAACTAAACTTACTTGAAATTAATAAGAAAATATCGTCTTACAAACTTCGTTGAATCCGAAAACACTTAAAAACACCGATAAAAAATCCAATCACCGACCCTAAGTTCTCTCGAACGAACGAACTCAGTCCGATATCTTCTCCTCATTCGACTTCTCCTCAAACTAATATGACACCCCCCTTGCCTAAGCTTAGAACAAGGGTATTTATACTAAGAAACTATCTATTAAAAAGACTAAAAGATAAAAACTTAACCTACTTAAAAGATAACAAGATAAAAGATATGACAATCTAAAGTCGGTTACGTCTCTACCGACACGGGACCCTCGTTAACGACCCCACACAGGGTCGGTAGGGACTGCTAATTCTCTCATGAAAAATTCTATTTTTTAGCCTCGTTAACGACCTTCACGGGATCGTTAACGAGCCTCTATTTTGACTTTTCTTGAACTTCTTTCCTCTTTAACTTGGACTTCAACATAATCTTCTCATACAATCATCTCCCTTATCTACCATGTTTTCCATCCTCCACCATAAGACCTCAACTCAGCTCAAAAAGCGCTTCTTCCTGCTTAAAAAACTACAAAAAGACACAAAATGGTGTAGCTTCCATACTTTTCACAAAATATGCAAACTCATCCAAAAACACACAAAACTAACTCTAAAACCTACTAAACTAAACTAAACAAACTAAGAAACACACCAAAATATAGACTAAAAACACGAACATCATGACAAAGCTCTTCTTGCACTGAAGGAGCCGGGTCTTGAACATCCATCAAAAGTGATTATTGATAGATATTCTTTTTGGGTACATGTGTATGATGTCCCTATTGATGCTGTGAATGCAAACATGGCAGAGGCCATAGGGAAGGTAGTTGTAAAACATGAAGAGGTGGATGATCCTAATTTGTGTGCAGAATTCTTAAGGTTGAGGGTTACAGTGGATATCTCAAGACCTTTAAGGCGGGGTCTGATGATGAAAATAGGGGGAAAGAGACTACGGCTAGAGAATAAATACGAGTGACTTCCGAATTTTTGCTATGCATGCGGAATGTTGGGGCATGTTGAGATTGATTTGTGGATAATGAGGCAAAAGAAATGCATGGAGAGTATGGAGATTGGCTTAGAGCTTCACCTTTGAAGCCACTCCAAGCAAGAGAGTTAGTTGAAAAGGAAAAAGAGAGGAGCATTATTAAGGGTGTGAAAGTAGGATGTGAATCCGAGTACAAGCAAAAGGGGTGAGAAACGAGTAAGAATCATGCTCATCAAGTAATAGCCATCAACTTAAAAGCAACATCAAAAACATAGCACAAAATAGCAAATGACTATTAACCTCATCACACATATATAAGCACTTAATAGACATAAGTAAATACAATCCAACCTCACCAGGGATATATATGTGTTTCTCTCAACTCTCAAGCATTTGGGCTTATAAATTCAATCTCTCAACTCATGTTATATGCAAAAACTCATAGAAATTGGAACTTATATCACCAAACTCTCCACCTAAGATTTGTCAAAACGAGCAAAAATCATCAAGAGAACTTAGGCTCAATGAAAAACTTCATAGAAGCTTCCATTCGACCAGGTTGTAATGGGGTTTGGTAAAGAGAATAAGTCATGAAAATATTTTGGCTATGTCGTGCTAATAATATCCGAGAATCAAAGACTCCTAAAAACTCACACATACATCCAAAACACTCATAACAACAACATACCAAACTCACTTCTTTTTATGCACATACTCTCACCCTTTATACCCTAGAAAGTCTCATAAAGACACAAAAGAACCTATGGTTTAACTCTTAAACACAAATGCACATTACTTCTCTTCATCACTTTTCATTCTCATCATCTTTCTTCCTTTTCAGCTCCCTTTTTTTTTCCAACATGAACAGCCTCGTTAACGACCCAAACTAGGTCGTTAACGAGCTACCTTTTACTCGTTTTCTTTCTTTTAAACCATCAACCTTCTTTTTCTTGTGCATCTTTTCTTACCAAGAGATAAACAAGAGACTTCCAAATCTACCCTTTCCAAAAACCCTTGTTTTGAACCAAACATAACATTTTCACTCTACACAACAAACCCCTCCAAATCTAAGTCCTAAACCCCAGATAGGGTCAAGCTTATATTGGCTATGGAAAATTTATGGAGCTAAAAATAAGAGGCTTCACGCTCAAATTGGTTATCAAAAGAAGGATCATGTAAGGGTGGATAAGGATCAATAAGGCTTATAAAAATAAGTTCTCTATCATCTGACTTTCACAAGTAATGAACTATAAAGCTTATATAGGTCTCAAGAAATAGATAACCATCACAATTCCAAGAGATAATATACATAAAGAGTAAAAATCACACAAGAGAGAATAGGGATTTATGATTGATACGTGATTGCCTAGGAATCCTCCTTAGAAATCTCGTAGTTAACCCACACGATCCCGATCTTGCCTAGTAATCTTGTGTTCAACCTGAATTTGCCTCAAAGTTAGAAACTTGTTGATCAAGTAAACGAAACTGAACAAGAATGGAATGATTGAAACGAATCTGAATTCTAGCGAAATCAACTCAATAGTTCAATCGGATTGGCTCTAACGCTAAATCCGAATGATTAACTAAGTTTGATCTTTAACAATCAACTTAGAACAATCAAATTGATCCAACCACAATTAAGATTTGTAGAACACGAAGGAGAGAGAAGTCAAAGATGGTGTTGGACGAATGAGGGTGATCGAGTTCTCCAATTGCAAGAACACGTGTGATTATTTTTAGAGCCCAAGAGATAGACTAAACCAATTGGGTTTAATCTCTCTCAAGCTGGTTTTTCATTAAGCAAATTGCAAAGTATAAATAGTAGAATACAAGAGTTTTCTTGGAGAGCAAGGCATATGGAGGTCGGCCCTAATAGAGAGAAGATAGCCTCATATCTTGCTTCCAAAAACATAATAAAATATCTAGACCTATAACAAACTAGATTCCCTTAAATAAAATAAATCATGGCTGATTTATTTATTTAAGAAATATCCTAACAAACTCAAAATATCTATAACAAACAAGAGAGAGAACATTCAACCAACTAACATCAGCCTATTGATTGAATTCTCTAAATAAAAACACGCCTATAATAATAAAAATAAAGCTGATATTTTCTCTACTTATATTGGTCAAGTCAAAGGGTTGACTTTGACCCATGTAACAACTTATCTCACCTGGTCACTTACTAATTTCAGCACTAAAGTGAGACAAGCTAATACATGTTTCTAAATAAATAAATAGTGTAAATTTCGGCCCCTATAATCAATCCATGGAATCCGGGCTCAGTTGATGACGAATGCACGTAACCCATCTCGTCTTGTTTAGCTCTTCAAGAACCGCTGCCAATCGAACCAAGATTATTGTTGTGCCTTGAGCAATCTTCTTAGTTCGACTTCTTGTGATTGGTCCGTCAGAAGGCACTCGAATCAACTCATTGACGTCGGTAGGAGACATGGCTGGCTTCACTGCATCAATGATGTTCTCCCTATAAAGCCAAAAATAACTCACAAGGAAATTTTTGTTGGATTGCATCACTCATGCTAAAAGTTATACATGCTCAATTCCATCAAATGCTATTCCTCTATAAAAACAACTCAGATCAAGAATCAGGCTATACCATCAAAAAACATGCTTGCAAGGAATTATATGATCATGCTAGCAAATACTATCATAGAACCAAAAGAGAGGGTATTTATCCATTCTAAAAATAAACTCTTTTTGGAATTTTTCAATTTCCTTGTGATTTTTTTTAACAAAGACAACTAGAACAAACAAGACACACAAGCAAACAAAACACACAAGAAAGTTTTTCTTTCTCTTCCCCACCCCATACTTAAAATTACAGTGTCCCTACTGTAATAAAACTAAGCAGAAGAAAAGAAAAGAAAGAAAGAAAAAGAAAGAAAAACTTACAAGATAACTGAAGCATAAAAGAAACAACTTTTCAAAAGCTGAATCAACGCCCTGGTGGTGGAAACTGGCGCTCAAAGTTCCCCATAAACTCATACATGGTCTTCCAACGCTCCTCATCAACTATCACCCGTTGCTCCATAGTCCGCCAACGAGCATCTACATGTTGATGCCTCGCATCATCCAAAGCCATACGAGCGGAATAGACACCCTCCCAACGATCCATCCTCTGGTGGAGTTGTGTCTGCTGCAAGTTCAGTTGTTGCATCTGAAACGAAAGATAATCGGCCCATGGAGGTGGAACACTCGATCTAGTGTAAGTGGGTTGAGGAGGTGGTTGGTAGTGATCTTGAGGCTGGAAGTGGTCTTGAAAAATCATCGGGTTAAAAGGCATAAGATCATATGATTTTGGCACGGCAGACAGTGGCAGGGGGTCATTACCGAAGCTGTGTGCCTCGATAGTAGCCTCGAAGTAGTCATTAGCGACCCTAGGTGCGTCGTTAACGAAGCTGTCATTATTGCCCAGAACCTCGGTACCGATTTCGTCGTCCTCGATATCGAGCTCTTCCGTGGCTGCCTCTGTTTCTGCCTCCGTTGCATAATCATCTTCATCCATAGCTTCTCCTTCTCTCTCAAACCGTGTCTCACACGGCCTCAACGACGACTCATCTTGTGGCTTATGTTCTAATGGAAATGCATGACCCGTCCAAGACTCGTACCAGTTTGGTACGTAAAGAAGCTCCATCTTCGCAAGGGTAAGGGGGACATCTTGGCCAAGTACTTTGGTGGCATGCCTTCTCTCACTCAGCAAAAAAATGCCGGAAAAAAACCAATAGTTCTTGTTGAGTAATTGGGCATGGTTTGGCGTGTAGAGGGAGAGATCTACGCCCAGCTTGTCCGCCAAAATACTAACCAGATTCCCGCACCACACTTCTTTAGACTTAATCCCGTGCTTCTCAACATATTGCAACCATTCATACCCCAAGTTCATCGGGGCGGGATCCTCAAAAAGTATAGTACGGAGGCAAGCAACTTCCGTCTGTGTCGGCCTATTGAGCTCTCTCTTGGGCCAAAATGTGGGGCGGCTAATACTCGAAGAATGATCCGGAAGATGGGGTTGGTGATGCTTGCCCCGGAAAGTGCTGCGGCGGAAGGTTCAACTTCCCCGAAAATGTAACTCCAAGTTTTGGTCACCTTGTAGTCCTTGATTTTGTAGTCCCAAGAAGAGTTAGGAAGCTCGAGATAGCCATTAAACTCCGCCATTGTACACTCATGGTTGATATTGCCTAGCTAGAATCTTATCCTTCCCACCGAGGTCTTGGTTTTGAAGCTTGTCATAAGAGTGGCCAAGAACTCGGCGGTGAGAGCCAGGTAGTGCGGTGTCGCCTCTTTCTTCAACAGCTGATGCACTCCGATGATGGTAAAAGCGTGCTTGATTTCCTTATAAAACCCCATTTCCTTAGCACTTGACCTCGAGAACCACCTAGTGTAGTAGTCCTTCTCCAGGATGGCATCAAAGCGGTCGGCTTGTGCTTGAGTGACCAAAATGACATTGTCCGTACGGGGAGGGGATGGGGACCGTTGAGTCCTCTTCTTCTTCCCGGCTCTTGTGGTAGCTCTGCTAGTGCTTGCCATATGGACCTACAAAAACATTAATTTTCCAAGATAAGATCCACTCAAACCAATAGAAAAGAGACCCTATACTTGGCCATGGAAATGCTCTCGACTTGCCTCGTTAACGATCCAAATTGGATCGTTAACGAGCCTGGGCTTGTGTTTAAAACTGGACATATTGCAGGGTCGTTAACGAGCCTGGGCGAGAACCACTCGCAGATTATTCCGAGTTCTAAACTCCAAAATATTCCAATTAATCAAGCATGGATCAAACACAATCCCACATAAGATACACAATCGAGCATATACACCCCATACTTGCTTAATTACCCCACCCGGTCATGCCAAACTTGCCAAAATTTCATGGTGAAGATACACTCAATTCAATGCAAATTTAAGCAAGAACAACCCAATATAAATCAAGATCAAGCACCATTCGTAGACGTGCTAGAATCATTGTGCAATGTAGACATGCAACTCAACCACTTCAAACAAAATTAAGATATGAAATTTTTACCCCAAAAATCATGAATCTTGCAAATAGAAAGTTAGGGTTTAGAAATCATACCGTTGAATTGAAGAACAAGGATTGAATTTGGGGAGGGTAACGAGGCTTGTGACTTGCCGGTAACGAACTCGAGGATGGAGGGCTCGTTATCGTGGTGTGATTCCGGAGTTAGGGGCGGTGGTGCACCGATTGAAGGTGGTTAGAGAGAATCGGTGGGCTTTGTTTGAGGATTTGAGCTTTGAATTGATATTTGAGTGTGGGATTAGGAGTTTTTGAGAGGTTTAAATAGGAAGGGCAAGAGGTAGGGAAGAGGCGGCACAGATATAATGGGTAGAAGATAGAACTAGGTTAAAAATACTTACCTTGCCGAGTCCTCCTATCTGGGTCTAGAAATGGGTCGTTAACGACCCTGGGTAGGGTCGTTAACGAGCCTGTGTGACTTGCCTTTTAGCGTTTTTCCGAGCCCAACTCCGTGTATCATGTTAGCCCCAAACATTTATATCTTGCTAACTTCTAAACTACTAAAAACTCAAAAGAAAGCTAAGAAAAATGTCTAAAAAGAAAGAAAAACCAAACTAAACTAAAAACCGGGTTGCCTCCCGTAACCGCTATTTTTAACGTCGTTAGCCCGACGTACTTACCTTGGCTTAAGGTGGTTTCTTTTCAGCTATGTCGGGGTTGTGAGGGACCCCATACTTAGCTTTGTAGGCATTATTGGCTCGTGTCACTAAATTTGGTCCTTTATCTTCTAGCAATATGCCAGGTATCCCTACACAAGGATTAGTGAAATCCGAAAACCAAGGTGGTTTCGATTCCTCTATGGCATAGATTGTGGGGTACTATGTAGCAACAGAGTATGAAGAAGAATCATAACCAGTAATAGTGAATTCGTGGTTAGAGTACTCACCTTGATTTATTGGTAAATGGTAATGATGTTGACACCGAAGTTGTTGGGATCCTTAATAAGCTTGCGCTGGTAATTCCTCCATCATAATTTTGCATGAAAGGCTCGGTACTGGACCCAGGAGGGTCGGTAGAAATCCTGGTTACACTCATGTCCTCTTTGATTGTTGGAGGAGAATCGTTAGAAACAGCAATGTCGAGCTCTCGCTGGGACAACTCAATTTGTGCGGCCGTAGTTGGGTCGTTGGCGTTTTGGTCAAGGCTAAATTCTACACGTTCCTCTCCTATATTGAAGGTGAGGAGTCCTTTCCACACTCCTACCCTAGCACATGTTGTAGCTAGGAATGGTCTGCCTAAAATGATGGGGACTAGAGGATCTTCAAGCATGTGGAGGACGATAAAATCATTTGGAATGAAAAACTTCCCAACTTGAATGGGATAATCATCAACGACTCTTGTGGCTTTCACACTTGACCCGTCCGCCATGTACATCCTCATGTTTACAGGTTCCAATGGTCCCATGTTAGCTTTTGACCAGATTGATAGAGGGAGTAGATTGGCGTTGGCTCCCAAATCACATAGAGCCTTGAATCGGTGGTCGCCTATGCCAATTGTTATATCAAATCTCCTTGGGTCGCCTAATTTCTCTAGAAGAGTAATAGAACGAACCTCATCTTGAAGCTCTTTAATGGATCGTTTCCTGCTAAGAATGTCTTTCAAAAACTTTGTGTAAGCCAACATTTCTCTTAGGGCCTCAGCGAATGGAGTAGAAATATTTAAGCCCTAGAGAATCTTAATGAAACGCTTAAAATTGCCTTCAGTAGAGTCCTTAGACTTCTTAGTAGGAAAGGGAAGAGATTTCACCATTCTTGGGGCCAAATTGGGCTCGACAAGTGATGCTACCAGGTCGACGTTAGGGTCGATTGGTGCATTTGGAGAATCGGTACCGACCCTGGTGGGGTCGTTAACGAGCTTGGGATTGAGAGAGGAGCTCAGAATAGGGAGCTTACCTGGACTGGGGTCGTTAACGACCCTCTCTGGTTTGTTATCGATCTGAGTCGTGGCTTCCTTGTCAGTTTTGGGGCTCTTCTCCTTAGCTTGGGCACGCTCCGGTAGTGTCTTTCCGCTCCTAAGGTGCATCACCGCTATTTTTCCTCTAGGGTTCTCCTCGAGACGACCCGGGAGTTGACCTTGTGGTCTTGGAATCTATGCAACAAGGTTCCCTAGCTGGGAGTCGACATTCTTCTTCCAGACATCAAACTCTCCCCATCTTTTTATTTGGTTGTTAAGGTTGGCTTGGATTCCATCAATCTTGCTATGGACTTCATTGAATTTGTTGTGGACTCCGTTAATGCCTTCCTGTAACCCTTGTGCCCAGGATGGTGGCTCTTGGTAGCCCGGGGGTCGATATGGCGCAGGTCGTCTATCCGGTGGAGGCACTACATAGTGTGAATTCGGATTTTGATTGCCCCACGTTGGATAGTTGTTTGGCTTGTCAAAGTTATTAGGTTGGTTCCTGTATGGACCTCTCATGTAATTCATCTCATCATAGGTCTCAACGGCTCTTACCTGCTCGATGTTAGTGCAAGCAAAAGTAATATGGGTAGAAGAGCCACATTCTTGACAATGTTGAGAGGCTTTCAGAAAACTTACCTGTTTCTTAAGGCGTTTGACCTCGTCTTGTAGAAATTGATTTTTGACATCGGGATCAACTTCATCCTTAGTAGGCACGTAGAGACGCCTCTGGGGCTGGGTTGATTCCTAGGTACCATACATGGCATCGTAATTAGAAAGCTTGTCCAGCAAATCCCATGCAACTGTGGGATCCATCTCTATAAAACTGCACGCAGTATGTGTGTTGATGCGGTTCTTCGTTTTTGCATTGATCCCTTGGAAAAAGATTTCTTGGAGTACATATAAAGGTTGCCCATGAGTAGGGCACTGTCTAAGCATCTCTTTAAACCTTTCGCATGTCTCTACAAAGGTCTTGTTAGGCAGCTGGTGATAGGAGGTGATGCTTTTTCTCAACTCCGTTGTCTTGGCAGGGGGGAAACTTTGTAAGAAATTGATCATACAAAGCCTTCCAAGTCCTAATAGACTTAGGAGGTAAGCTCTCCAACCAACTCAGGGCTTTCCAGTAAGAGACCACCTAAAAGCTTTTAAAAGAACATATTCAAGTGAGACACCTTCAGCAGCAATAGTGTCACATAAATCAAGAAAGTTCCTAATATGTTCCATAGGGCACTCAGTAGGTGTTCCTTCAAATTGAGCCCTCTTTATTAAGGATATAAATTGAGATTTAATCTCAAATGTCTTCTCTATCTCTGGAAGAACAATTGCAGACTTCGGCACCCTCAGTTCTGGATGCATATATTCCTTAGCATTCCTCGGATAGGCATTTAGTTCTTCTTGTAAACGAGCATTGTTAACTCGTTCACGTTCAGCAGCATCTCTATTAGCTTGTAGCTCCTCAATCCGCTTCTGGAGGACTTCCATCTGTCGAGCCATCTCTTCAGGTGTAGCCATGGCTCGGTTTTCTCTTCGTCTACGGTGCAAGGTGTGTTCAGGTTCGGAATAGTAACCGGTGTTGTCAAATTTGAGCCTGCGACGTCCTGCTGGCATACCTGCGAAAACAAACAAAGAAAACAAAATTAAAAACAAAATGGGGTCGGGCTATTCCCAGACCCACAGATAAACAAACGAACACTATTGCTTCCCCAACAACGGTGCCAATTTGTTGAGAAGGTTTCATGACAACAAATAAATTTATAAGTCAAGACCTCACTGAGTATACCGAAGTCAGGATCGTTCCACGGGAAGCACGGTTGTTTGTCTATCAACTACTAAAACAAGAAAACAAAGCAAAACAGGCTAAAACAGCTACGACCAACCTCGTTAACGACCCTGACAGGGTCGTTAACGAACCTGGAAAACCTACGAACACAGAACAATTAACAAACTAAAATGCAGGTTCGGTACCGAGAGTAAGTGAACTTGATAACGAATGATTTGAAATCAAACAAACTAATTCAATGAAATAAAAGATCTAGGACAAGGGTTACCACGACACATCTATGCGAAAAAACTCATATGAAGATAAAGATCATGCCTTTAAAGATAAATTATATCAACTTTCGCTGACCAACAAGCAAATCAATCAATTTTCATAAATCAATTCACTCTATCACTTGTTTTGAATCCAAAGCTCGAAACTTTCGTTAACAAACAATATCAGCATTCAAGTTCATAACTTTCTCTTTCGATCAAGTTGAAAACTCAAATTACCTCGACTATCCTCTAAGCATAAGCAAAAAAAGCAATTAATAAAGATAAAAGGCAATCAAAACATCAACTTACTCATTCAAACATGCACAACTATGTCGGGTTGCAACCCCGACCCTAGATAAGAAGACTACTCACTACTGATGGAAATAAAGCAAACAATTTTAATCAAAGAAGACATTGAAAGAAAAAATAAACTTACTTGAAATTAATAAGAAAATATCGTCTTACAAACTTCGTTGAATCCGAAAACACTTAAGAACAACGAACAAAAATCCAATCACCGACCCTAAGTTCTCTCGAACGAACGAACTCAGTCCGATATCTTCTCCTCACTCGACTTCTCCTTAAACTAATATGATACCCCCCTTGCCTAAGCTTAGAACAAGGGTATTTATACTAAGAAACTATCTATTAAAAAGGCTAAAAGAGAAAAGTTTACCCTACTTAAGAGATAACATGATAAAAGATATAACAAACTAAAGTCGGTTACGTCTCTACCGATACGGGATCCTCATTAATGACCCCGTACAGGGTCGGTAGGGACTGCTAATTCCCTCCTGAAAAGTTCTATTTTTTAGCCTCATTAACGACCTTCACAGGATCGTTAACGAGCCTTTGTTTTGACTTTTCTTGAACTTCTTTCCTCTTTAACTTGGACTTCAACTTAATCTTCTCATACAATCTTCTCCCTTATCTTCGATGTTTTCCATCCTCCACCATAAGACCTCAACTCAACTCAAAAAGCGCTAATTCCTGCTTAAAAACCTACAAAAAGACACAAAACGGAGTAGCTTCCATACTTTTCACAAAATATGCAAACTCATCCAAAAACACACAAAACTAACTCTAAAACCAACTAAAACTAAACTAAACAAACTAAGAAACACACCAAAAACTAGACTAAAAACACGAACATCATGACAAAGCTCTTCTTGCACTGAAGGAGCCAGGTCTTGAACAACCATCAAAAGTGATTATTGATAGAGCTTCTTTTTGGGTACGTGTGTATGATGTTCCTATTGATGCTATGAATGCAAACACGGAAGAGGCCATAGGGAAGGTAGTTGCAAAACTTGAAGAGGTGGATGATCCTAATTTTCTTTCATGTGCAAAATTCTTAAGGTTGAGGGTTACAAGGGATATCTCAAGACCTTTAAGGCGGGGTCTGATGATGAAAATAGGGGGAAAGAGACTATGGCTAGAGATTAAATACGGGCGACTTCTGAATTTTTGCTATGCATGCGGAATGTTGGGGCATGTTGAGATTGATTGTGTGGATAATGAGACAAAAGAAATGCATGGAGAGTATGGAGATTGGCTTAGAGCTTCTCCTTTGAAGCCACTCCAAGCAAGAGAGTTAGCTGAAAAGGAAAAAGAGAGGAGCATTATTAAGGGTGTGAAAGTGGATGTGAATCCGAGTACAAGCAAAAGGGGTGAGAAACGAGTAAGAAAGTCTTTGTTGGAGCTTCTAGATGTCTCAAATGAAAAAAGTGGGGAAAGTACAAGTGAGAATGAGGTTAAATGAATGGAGGGTAGAGTGGGTATGCTAACGATGAAGGATAAAGAGGATGAGGGGGTAAACAAGGGGAGGGTGGAAAATAGAAAAAGAAAAAAAAATGAATGAGAGAGGGAATAAAGTTTTGAAGGAAAAGAAGAAGGAAATTATACATGGGGAGAGAGATGTTGTAAGTGGAGTAAAAAGGAATAATAAGGGGGAGGACGTGCATGGAGATAGAGGGCGGATGAGTGGCGGGTAGGAAAGCGAGGTAGAATAAAGGAGTGTGGGGCCAGGGTTTTCAAAGGAGAAGGAGAATGAGGTCTTGCTTATTAATGAGGGGAATGGGGCAAAACAAAAAGAGACAAAAAAGAGAGGGTCTTGGAAGAGAAGAGTCAGAAATGAATGGAGTGGGAGCACGTTAGCAGAAAAAGAAGAAACCAATATAAGACCCCATGCAAGTTGATGATGTGAATGAAAACAGAAAGAAAATTGTATTATCGGCGGGAGAGATGACAAGTCTCTCTTGTCGAGAGCAATGAGTACATTAAGCTATAATTGTCGGGGATTGGGGACAACCCGTGCAATTACTAGACTCGCTAGCTTAGTGAGAAAGGAGACCCCGTTGGTGGTTTTTCTTATGGAAACTAAATGTGACTGTAAGAAAATGGAAGATATTCGTTTGATGCTTGGTTTACATGGATGTTTTGCAGTGGATTGTGTAGGGAGGTCTGGAGGGCTTTATTTACTTTGGGATGAAAGGATTGAGGTGCAAGTATGCTCTTATACGAGACATCATATAGATGACAAGATGGAGTGGAAAGTGGAAGGAAAATCTTGGCGGTTTATGGGGTTCTATGGGTGGCCGAATAGAGAGGAGAAATTTCAGTCTTGGGTGCTTTTACGGAGACTGTCGGAGGAGGAATGTGGTGGCTGGATTTGTGGGGGGATTTCAATCAAATTCTTAGAAGAGAAGAGAAGGAAGGAGGTGGTGAACCAAACTGGAATGACATGATGGATTTTAGTCGAGCGGTTGATGATTGTGGTCTTAGGGAAATTCAGTGGACGGGAGCTCCTTTCATATGGGATAATGGTCGGGAAGGTGATGATTTTATTCGGGAGAGGTTGGACCGGGGCTTTGCAAATGACGATTGGTTTGAGCTCTGTCCTAGTGCAAATCTCCGTCATTTGGAGCGCTTTGGTTCAGATCATGTGCCTATATTATTAGAATGCTATAGATGTGAAGAGAGCGAAGAAGAGGACGCTAGGCGCCCGAGACTGTTCAGATCTGAAGCGCTATGGTGCCAGCATGATGGGTGTGAATCGGTGATAAGAAATTCTTGGCTAAACCCTAGTGAGAGGAACACAACGAATGGCGTGATGGGTAAGCTAAGTAGCTGTGCTTTGGAGTTAAAGAGGTGGAATAAAGCTGAATTCGGCAATGTAGTTGTCCAATTGGCGGAGGTTCAAGAGGAATTACGGAGACTTAATAAGGCTGGAATGAGTGGGAAGCTGGTGCATAAATGCGTAAATTTGGAAAGGAAAGAGAGAGAGCTTATGGAGAAGGAGGAACTTCTTTGGTACCAAAAGGCTAAGGCTAATGAACTTAGGTGGGGAGATTGTAATTCGGCTTTCTTTCATAGGAAAGCGAATGGGAGAAGGAAGAGGAACAAAATTCGGTGTTTGGTGTTGAGAGAGATTTACTTAACAACAAATAAAATTTGAAGTCAAGACCCTGTTGAGTATAGCGAAGTCAGGATCTTTTCACGGGAAGCACGGTTGTTTGTCTATCAACTACAAAAAATAAGAAAAACAAAGCAAAACAGGCAAAAAAAACACCTACGACCAACCTCGTTAACGACCTTGTGAGGGTCATTAACGAACCTGGAAAACCTACGAACACAAAACAATTAACGACCTAAAACTCAAGTTCGGTACCGAGGTATGTTAACTCGATAATGAATGATTCGAAAGCACTTTAAAGTAATTCAATAAGATAAAGGATCTAGAACAAGGGTTACCACGACATAGCTATGCACATAAACTCATACGAAGATAAAGATCATGCCTTTAAAGATAAATTCATCAACTTTCGCTGATTAACAAGCAAATCAATCAATTCTCATAAATCAATTCACTCTATCACTTGTTTTGAATCCAAATCTCGAAACTTTTGTTAACGAACAATATCAACATTCAAGTTCATAACTTTCTCTTTCAATCAAGTTAAAAAACTCAAATTACCTCGACTATCGTCTAAGCATAAGCACAACAAGCAATTTAATAGATAAAAGACATTCACAATATCATCTTACTCATTAAATCATGCACAACTATGTCGGGTTTCAACCCCGACCCTGGATAAATAGACTACTCACTACTCATGGAAATAAAACTAACAACTTTTATCAAAGAAGACATTGAAAACAAAACTAAACTTACTTAAAATTAATAAGAAAATATCGTCTTACAAACTACTGTAGAATCCGAAAACACTTAAGAACACCGAACAAAAATCCGATCACCGACCTTAAGCTCTATCTCTCGATTGAACCTAGCTCGGCCTCCTCTCGTTACTCGACTTCTCCTAAAACTAATATGACTCCCCTTTTCTAGACTTAGAACAAGAGTTTTTATACTAAGAAACTATCTATTAAAAAGCTAAAAGAAAAAAACTTACCCTACTTAAAAGATAACAAGATAAAAGATATAACAACCTAAACTCGGCTAAGCCTCTACCGACACGGGACCCTCGTTAACGACCCCACAGAGGGTCGGTAGAGATCACAAACTCCCTCTGAAAAATTCTATCGTTTAGCCTTGTTAACGACCTTCACAGGATCGTTAACGAGCCTCTGTTTTGGCTTTTCTTGAACTTCTCCTTAACTTTAACTTGGACTTTAACTTGATCTTCTTATACAAACTTCTTCCTTATCTTCATAGCTTCCATCCTCCACCATAAGACCTTAACTCAACTCAAAAAGCGCTCCTTCCCGCTCAAAAACCTACAAAAAGAAAGACATAAAACGGAGTAGCTTCCATACTTTTCACAAAATATGCAAACTCATCCAAAAACACACAAAACTAACTCTAAAACCTACTAAAACTAAACTAAAGAAACCAAGAAACACACCAAAAACTAGACTAAAAACACGAACATCAAAATACCACATACTTAAGCTTGCTTGTCCTCAAGCAATCAATATACAATAACCAAAACCAAACAATCATGCTCATCAAGCAAATAGCCACCAACTCAAAAGCAACATCAAAAACATAGTAGAAAATAGCAAATGACTATTAACGTCATCACACAAATATAAGTACTTAATAGACATAAGCAAATACAATCAAACCTCACCAGGGATATATGTGTTTCACTCAACTCTCAAGTGTTTAGGCTTATAAATTCAATCTCTCAACTCATCTTATATGTAAAAAATAATAGAAATTGGAACTTTTTCACCAAACTCTACACCTAAGATTTGTCAAAACAAGCAAAAATCATCAAGAAAACATAGGCTCAATGAAAACCTTCATAGAAGCTTCCATTCGGCCGGGTTGTAATGGGGCTTGGTAAAGAGAATAAGGCGTGGAAATATTTTGGCTATGTGGTGCTAATAATATGCGGGAACCAAAGACTCCTAAAAACTCACACACATCCAAAACACTCATAACAACAATATACCAAACTTACTTCTCATTATGCACTTTCTTTCACTCACCCAATATATCCTAGAAAGTAAAAACTAAAGAATCTCTTGTTTAACTCTTAAACACAAATGCACATTTACTTCTCTTCTTTTTTCCATCTTTTTCATTTCCGCTCTTTTGTATTTTTCCTTCTTCTCGAACAGCCTCGTTAACGAGCCAACTAGGTTGTCAACGAGCTACAACATCTACTCGTTTTTTTCTTTTAAACCAACAACCTTCTTTTTTTCTTGTGCATCCTTTCTTACCAAGAGATCTTTTCACAAAATCAAACAAGAGACTTCCAATCTACCCTTCCCAAAAACCCTTGTTTTGAACCAAACATAACTTTTTCACTATACAAGACAAACCTCTCCAAACTAAGTCCTAATCCCCGGATAGGGTCAAGCTTATCTCGGCTAAGGAATAATTTTGTGGAGCTGGAAATAAAAAGCTTAAAGCTCAAATTGACTATCAAAAGAAGGATCATGTAAGGGTGGATAAGGATTAATAGGGCTTATGAAAAATGAGTTCTCTATCATCTGACTTTCACAAGTAATGAACTACAAATCTTATATAGGTCTCAAGAAATAGATAACCATCACAATCCCAATAGATAAAATACATAAAGAGAGAAAATCACACAAGAAAAGAAGAGGAATTTTTTATGTTCTCCCTATAAGGCAAAAAATAACTCACAAGGTAGTAACTTTTGTTGGATTGCATCACTCATGCTAAAAGTTATACATGCTCAATTTCATCAAATACTATTCCTCTATAAAAACAACTTCATATCAAGAATTAGGCTATACCATCAAAAACGTGCTTGCAAGGAATTATATGATCATGCTAGCAACTACTATCATAGAACCAAAAGAAAGGGTATTTATCCATTCTAAAAACTCTTTTATTTGGAATTTTTTTAATTTTCTAATTATTTTTTGTGATTTTTTTGTTTTTCTTAAAGCAAAGAACAACAAACAAGACACACAAAACAAACAAGATAAACAAGTTTTCTTTCCTTTCCCACCCCATACTTAAAATTACAGTGTCCCCACTGTAAAAAAAAAATAAGCAGAAGAAAAGAAAAGAATGAAGAAGAAAAAGAAAGAAAAACTTACAAGATTATTGAAGCAGAAAAGAAACAACTTCTTAAAAGTTGAATCAGCGCCCTGGTTGTGGAAACTGGCGCTCAAAGTTCCCCATAAACTCATACATTGTCTTCCAACGCTCCTTGTCAACCGTCACTCGTTGTTGATGCCTCACATCATCGAAAGCCATATGAGCGGAATAGACACTCTCCCACAGATCCATCCTCTGGTGGACCTGTGTCTGCTGCAAGTTAAGTTGTTGCATCTGAAACGAAAGATCTTCGGCCCATGGAGGTGGAGCACTCGATCTAGTGTAGGTGGGCTGAGGAGGTGGTTGGTAGTGATCGTGAGGCTGGAAGTGGTTATAGAAAATCACCGGGTTATAAGGCATAAGATGATAAGAGTGTGGCACGGCAGGGGGCGTCGGGGGGTCGTTACCGAAGCTGTGCCTTGGTAGTAGCCTCGAAGTAGTCGTTAAAGACCCTGGGTGCATCGTTAGCAAAGTTGTCATTGTTGCCCAGAACCTCGGTATCGAGGTCGTCGTCCTTGATGTCGAGCTCTTACGTAGTTGCCTCCTTCTTTGCTTCTGTTGCATCATCATCTTCATCCATGACGTCTTCATCTCGAGCAAACCCACACGGCCTCAACGACGGCTCATCTTGTTGCTTATGTTTCAACGGGAATGCATGCCCGGTCCAAGATTCGTACCAATTTGGCACGTAAAGAAGCTCCATCTTCGCTAGAGTAAGCGGGATATCTTGGCCATGAACCTTGGTGGCGTGCCCTCTCTCAGTCCGCACAAAAATGTTGGAGACGAACCAATAATTCTTGTCGAGCAATTGGGCATGGTTCGGCGTGTAGAGTGAGAGATCAACGACGAGGTTTTCCACCAAAAGACTAACCAAATTCCCACACCACACTTCTTTTGACTTGATCCCTTGCTTCTCAAAATATTGCAACCACTCATACCCCATGTTCATCGGGGCGGGATCCTCAAAAAGTATAGTGCGGAGGCATGCAACTTCCGTCCGTGTTAGCCTATTCAGCTCTCTCTTGGGACAAAAGGTGGCAACTAATACTCAGAGAATGATCTGGAAGATGGGGTTGACGATGCTTCCCCCAGAAAGTGTTGCGGCTGAAGGTTCAACCTCCCCGGAAGTGTAACTCCAAGTTTTGGTAACCTTGTAGTCCTTTATTTTGTAGTCCCGAGAAGGGTTAGGAAGCTCAAGATAGCCATTGAACTTTGCCATTGTGCACTCATGGTTGACATTGCCTAGCCTGAATCTTATTCAACCCATCGACGTCTTGGTTTTGAAGCTTGTCTCAAGAGTGGCTAAGAACTCAGAAGTGAGAGCCGGGTAGTGCGGTATCTTCTCTTTTTTCAACAACTGAGGCACCCCGAGAATGGAAAAAGTTTGCTTCACATCCTCATAGAACCCCATAGCCTTAGCACTTGACCTCAAGAACCACCTAGTGTAGTGGTCCTTCTCCAAGATGGCATCGAAGCGGTCGGCTTGTGCTTAAGTGGCCAAGATGACATTGCCGATGCGGGGAGGGGACGGGGACCGTTAAGTCCTCTTCTTCTTCCCGACTCTTGTGGTAGCTCTGCTAGTGCTTTTCATATAGACCTACAAAAGAAACATGAATTGTCCAAGATAAGATCCACTCAAACCAATAGAAAAGAGACCCCATACTTGGCCTTGGAAACGCTCTCGACTTGCCTCGTTAACGAACCAATTGGGTCGTTAATAAGCCTAGACTTGTGTTTAAAACTGGACAATTTTCAGGGTCGATAACGAGCCTGGAGAGGTCATTAACCAGCCTAGGCAAGAACTATTCGTGGATTGTTCCAAGTTCTAAACTCCAAAGTTTTCCAATTAATCAAGCATGGATCAAACACAATCCCACATAAGACACATAATCGAGCATATACACCCCATACTTAATCGATTACCCCACCCAAACATGCCTAAATTGCCAAAAACTCATGGTGAAGATCAACTCAATTCAAGAACAAGTTAGTTCATGCTTTTCTAATCAAAATTTCAGTGCAAAATTTAGCGAGAACAAACCCAATATAATCAAGATCAAGCACCATTGTAAGAAGCAATAAAATCTTTATGCAATATAGACATGCAATTCAACCACTTCAAACAAGATCAAGATATGAAATTTTTACCCCAAAAAACATGAATCTTGCAAGTAGAAAGTTAGGGTTTAGAAATCATACCGTTGAATTGAAAAATTAAAGAGCAAGGATTGAATTCGCCACGGTTAATGAGTCTAGTCGTTCGCCGGTAATGAACTCAAGGGTGGAGGGCTCGTTATCATAGTGTGACTCGGGGGTTAGGGTGGTGGTGCACCGATTGAAGGTGGTTAGAGATCGGTGGGATTGGTTTGAGGATTTAAGCTTTGGATTGAGATTTGAGTGTGGGATTTGGGAATTCTTGAGAGGGTTAAATAGGAGGGGCAAGAGGTAGGGAAGAGGCGGCATAAGTAAAGATATAAGATAGATTTAGGGTAAAAGAACTTATCTTTCCCATTTCCCTATTCGGGTCTCGAAATGGGTCGTTAACAACCCTGGGTGGGGTCGTTAACGAGCCTACGTGAATTTTTTTCGGCGTTTTTCTGAACCCAACTCATGTATCACGTTAGCTCCAAACAATTCTATCTTGCTAACTTTTAAACTACTAAAAACTCAAAAGAAAATTAAGCAAAAAGATCTAAAAGAAAGAAAGAACTAAACTAAACTAAAAACCGGGTTGCCTCCCGTAAGCGCTATTTTTAACGTCGTTAGCCCGACGTACTTATCTTGGATCAAGATGGCTCCTTTGCAGCTATGTCAGGGTTTTGAGGGACCCCATACTTAGCTTTGTAGGCATGATTGGCTCGTGTCACTAAATTTGGTCCTTTATCTTCTAGCAATATGCCCGGTATTCCTACACAAGGGTTAGTGAAATCCGAAAACCAATGTGGTTTGGACTCCTCTATAGCATAGATAGTGGGGTGTTGTGTAGGAACAGTGTATGTAGAACAATCATAGAACCAGTAATAGTAAATTCATGGTTAGAGTACTCACCTTGATCTATTGGTTGTTATGTTGACACCGATGTTGTCGGGGCCGTTAATGAGCTTGCGCTGACAACTCTTCCGTCATAATGTTGCATGAGAGGCTCGGTTTTGGACCAAGGAGGAACGGTAGAAATCTTGGTTATACTCCTGTCCTCTTTGTTGGTTGAAGGAGAGTCATTAGATACAACAGTATTGAACTCTGGCTGGGACAACTCGATTTGTGCGGCCGCAGTTGGGTCGTTGGCATTTTGGTCAAGGATAAATTCTACACATTCCTCTCTTATATCGAAGGTGAGGAGTCCTTTTCGCACGTCTACCCTGGCACCTGCTTTAGCTAGGAATGGTCTGCCTAAAATGATGGGGACTTGCGGATCTTCAGGCATGTCGAGGACGATAAAATCATTTGGAATAAAAAATTTCCCAACTTGAATAGGATAATCATCCACGACTCCTGTGGCTTTCACTCTTGACCCGTCCGCCATATACAACCTCATGTGTACAAATTGAAATTGCAAACTTACTTGCATCACCAAGTTTTTCTAGAAGCTTTATGGATCGGACTTCATTATTCATCTCTGATATGGACCGTTTCCTACTTAAAATCTCCTTCAAAAATTTAGCGTAGGCAGACATTTCATTAAGGGCTTCAATAAATGGAATTGAAATATTTAGCCCTTGAAGAATCTTAAAAAACCGTCTAAACTTTCCTTCCGTAACATCATTAGACTTCTTAATCGGGAAAGGAAGAGTTTTTGATGGACTCGGGATAGAAAGAAGCCTGGATCGAGGATCCACCAAATCGACAAGAGGGTCGATCGGTGTTGTAGGAGGGTCGGTAACGAACTGAGAGCTTGGTTTAGAGGACTTACCTGGCATGGATGGCGCGTTATCGAGCTGGGGAGCCTCGTTAACGACCCTGTTGGGGTCGGTAACGAGCCTGACTAGGGCATCATCTTCGTTGACGTGCTTTGTATCTATAGGTTTGGCTCGATCTAGTAACTCTTTGCCACTTCTGAGGTGTATGGCTGCAATTTGTCCTCTAGGGTTCTCTTTGGGATGGCCCGATAGTTGCCCTTGAGGTCTTGGAATCCGTGCAGCTAGGTTACAAAGTTGTGAGTCAACGCTCTTTTTCCAGATCTCGAACTCGCCCCACCGTTCCATTTGGTTGTTAAGGTTGGGTTGGACTCCATCAATCTTGCTATGGACGTCATTAAATTTGTTATGGACTCCATTAATGCCCTCTTGTAACCCTTGTACCCAGGATGGTGGCTCTTGATAGCCCGAGCCTGTAAGGTGGAACTCTCTGTTCTTGCTGAGGAAGTTGGCTCCCTTGGTCGTATGTATAATTGCCCTAGGTAGGCTGATTGTAATTCCTCCCTGCATAAAAAGTATCACCTTGGTTCCTATATGGACCCCCCATGTAATTAGCTTTTTCATATGCCTCAGCATCTATGGTTTCCCTTTCTCTCTAGATCTCCTCTATCTCTAAACAGAGTTCAACAATCTGCTTAGCTAGTTCTTCAAGTGTAGCCATGACTTTGCGTACTCTTAATCTCTTGCCGAGGGAACGCTCGAGTTCAGGATCTACTTTATTGGATTAGAGACAACTCGACGTCCTTCAGTTGTCATACGTTGTAAGCAAAAACAAAAACAAAAAAACGAAATCAAAGAGCAAAAACGGGTTCTCGACGAGGGTCGGTATCGAGGCCTAGAGGGTCGGTATCGAGCCTGTGGCGATCCCGTAAAACAAAAACTGAAAAGAAAGAAACAATTACCTGTCGACAGGGTCGGTACCGAACCTGGGGGGTCGTTAACGACTCGATAGTGACCTAGAAAATAAACAGAAAATGCACAGAAACTGGGTTGCCCAGCAGGGTCGGTACCGACCCTGGGGGGTCGTTATCGACTCAACCGAGTCCCGAAAAACGTAAAAAGAACAAAACTTGGCACTATTGAAATCTCCCCGGCAACGGCGCCAATTAGTTGAAAGGGTATTCTTGACAATAAATAAATTTATATCAAGACCCTACTATGTATAACAGAGTTAGGTTCGTCCGCAAGGAAAAAGTCTGTGTCAAGTTTTATTACTTGTTACGCAATCAATCAATTAAAGGTATCACCACAACAATAATCATGCAATGCCAACGCTATGAAACATAAAGATCATGCTTTTATCACATAAAAGTGCTAACTTTCGTTAACTTTAAGCAAGTAAATAAACTAAGTTTCGTTCAATTAATAAACTTACTATCTAAGCTCTTCTACTTCAACTAGGATAGATCCGCTTTCGCTTCAAAACCCTAATTTGATTATTCTGATTCAAGGTTTACGCTTTCACTTCAACTATGAATGAGAAATTCCTATCAACTTTCGTTTCAAGGATTAAGAACAAGAGAATAGATTCATGCAATAAAAACAATCAAGATATGATCATAAACAAGCATGCACAAACATTGCTGGGTTCAACCCCAACCTTAGAGAGAGAGAGAACTACTCACTAAGCATATTTAAAGAACAATTGAATTAAATAAAACAGAAAGCTTACAACTTTAATCCAAAAACTTGTCTTCTAAGCTACTCAAACTCATTCTCTCTCTCTCCTCACACGCCTCTCTCTCTCTCTCTCTCTCTCTCTCTCTCTCTCTCTCTTCCTCCTCCCCTTACTTGCACTCCAAGGCAATTGATTGTGTGTTGTGTAGAGAAAAACAAAGGGTAGACAAGAGTATTTATAGAGAAACTAATCTATCTTAAATCTATCTCTAAGGAAATAAATCTTCTAATAAGATATATGTCTTCTATCTATCTAATAACATAAAAGGAAATAGGATAAAAGCCCATTAAGTGCGCCGACTCGGATCTCGCTGCGCCACGGGATGCCTCGTTAACGACCCTATTCAGCACTACGAATAGCCTTGAGTAAAACTTGCGTAGTGGATTCGTTACAACTCCGTTTGACTCGATTCTTTTTCCTATGTTCTTGAAACGAATTTCTCTATATCTTTCCAAGCTCAAATTTGATCTTCAATGACTTTATGAACTTCATTCCTTGAGCTTTTCCTTAAGCGCTTCTCTTCGGTTTTGCTCTTTTCCTCAAAAGTGCTTCAAATAACATCTAAAAACCTACAATACACCACCAAAGCTTATGTAGACTTCATATCTTAAGGAAATATGAAAACCCACACAAACGACTCAAAACAAAACACAAAACTAAAGAAAAAGACTCAAACACACTAAAAACACACCCAAAAAAACATGACTAAAAAGGCGAACATCATTTGGTTGATGAGAACGGGTTGGAATGGAGGAGTAGGGGGAATAAAACTCGAGTAGCTATTAATTACTTCTTAGATCTGTTCAAAACTGGTCACAACACACACACAAATGCGGCTCCTCAAGGAATTTTGCCTATTTTGACGAATACAGACAACTTGATGCTCTCATCTCCTTTGCCTGGTGAAGAGGTTAGAGTTGCTCTCTTTTCTATGCATCCCACAAAATCACCTGGTCCCGATGGTCAACGTTGTTTTTTCAACAACACTAGCATATTGTTGGGAATGAAATTATTGCTTTTGTTCTTGGTATTTTAGTCGGAGATCCTTTTCCAGAGCGTCTAAATTATACTTGTATCTCTTTAATTCCTAAAGTTACTAACCCTTGCCGGACTTGCGTCCTATAAGCTTATGCAATTTACTGTACAAAATCATTTCAAAGGTCCTGGTGAACAGGTTGAAGAAGGTGCTAAATAAGGTGATCTCTATGTCCTAGAGTGCTTTTGTTCTTGGTAGGCTGATCACAGATAATGTTTTGCCTGCCTTTGAATTGTTTCACTACATGAAGAGCAAGAGAACGGGGCAAAAAGGTTGCTTTGCTATAAAGTTGGACATGGCCAAGGCATATGATCGGGTAGAATGGAGTTTCTTAGAGCAAAGTATGCGTGGTTTTAGATTTAATGAGAGTTGGATTGGGCTGATAATGAGGTGTGTTTCTAGTATGAAGTTTTCTGTTTTAATGGATGTGTATCCATCACAAAAGTTTACACCAGAGAGAGGTCTTCGAAAAGGGGACCCCCCTCTCCCCTTATCTTTTTCTGCTAGTAGCGGAAGGCTTCTCCAGCTTGATCAGAGAAAGTGTGATGGCAGGACGTTTGAAAGGAGTTTGGGTTGCTAGATCAACTCCTGTAGTTTCACATCTTTTCTTCGTTGACGATAGTATTCTGTTTACTCAAGCATCTTGTCAACATGCATCCGAAATTTCAAATATCCTCCAATGTTATGGAGCAGCATCAGGACAACAAGTTAAATTTTTGGCAAATTAGAATTGTCGTTTAGTAAGAATGTGAGACAGGAATTACGGGATAGTGTGCAGAATGTTCTTAATGTACCAGAGGTGGAAAAGAGTGAAAGATATATGGGGTTACCAACTATGGTGGGTAGGTTGAAGAATGTTATTTTTGCCTAAGTAAAAGAGAGGGTTTGGAAGAAATTAAAGGGGTGGAAAGCTAATTCTTTATCTACGGCAGTGAAGGAAGTTCTTTTAAAATCTGTGATACAAGCCATTCTGACATATACTATGTCTTGCTTTCTTATGCCTTCTAGTTTATGTCGGGAGATTGAGCAACTCATGTGCCACTTCTTTTGGAGTGGGGAAAAGGTGTCTAAACTGCATTGGATGAATTGGAAGAAGATGTGTTTGCTGAAGGAGAAAGGGGGTTTGGGTTTTAGGGATTTGGAGGACTTCAATCTTGCTTTATTGGCAAGACATGGATGGCAGATTCTTCAAGACCCCAATACTCTTGCGGCAAGAATTTTTAATGCAAGATATATTTCAAGAACTAGTTTCCTGGAAGCATCGATGGGGTACAACTCTAGTTACTGTTGGCAAAGTATTCTTCTAGGACGGAGAGTATTGGAGGAAGGCGTCTACTGACAAGTGGGGAATGGAAATAACTTACTAGTTTGGAAGGATAAGTGGGTACCTCGGCCAAAACTTTTCAAGCCATTGGGAAATTTCTATGGGAGTGCTGATGATTTACGTGTTTCTGATCTGGTGGATTGGGATTATAAACGTTGGAAAGAGGAGATTATAAGGTCTATTTTTGTGCCATGTGATGCTGATTCCATTCTTGATATTCACCTGGTTGATGCAATGATACAAGATAGACTGATTTTATTTTATTCTAGTGACGAGACTTTTTCAGTGAGATCAGCATATCGTCTTCTCCACGAGGCTAAGGTTGTGTCTAAGGTTGGTGAGCAATCGAACAACACTAGCATTATAAGCATGTGGAGAAAAATATGGAGCATTCCGACACCACCGCGAGTTAGATCGTTTATTTGGTGAGCGTTACGCCATATTATTCCATGCAAGCTCAATCTATTTAACAAGAAAATTGTTCAAGAGCCTAGCTGTGATTTATGCGGGAGTGTGGAATCAGTAATACATGTATTGCTAGGGTGTAAAGTTCTGATGAATGTGTGGGAGAATTTTCCAGAGTTCCAACAGATGGGTATGTCTTCGCCTTTGTTGATTGAATGGGTTGAAAAAGTTGTGGAAAAGTTGAGTAAAGAGCAGGGACTTTGGGCATTTATTTGCTTGGAAATATGGAGAGTATGCAATAGGGCGCTCTTTGCAGATGAAGTTGTGGAAGTGGGAGATTTGATTGCAGGTTGTTTGGATCAACATGAAGAGTTTTTGTGTGCTCATGAGAGGAAGAAGCTGGTTTTTGCAGGAAGCAGTGTGCAGTAGGTTTGGAAAAGGCCTCCAGAAGGGTGGATTAAAATAAACGTGGATGGTTCGGTCAATGATTTGTCGAGGGGAATTGGAGTTGTTGGCAGATCATCTGATGGCCACGTTCTCTTTGCTGGAGCGAAAAGAATTCAACCTAGATCGGGAGTCGATGTGGCGGAAGCTGAGGCAGCATTATGGGGTTTGAAAGTTTGGCTATCTCTGGGCTTGAATAAGGTGATTCTGGAAACTGATTCTAGCAAGCTGGCTAATGTTGTTAAAAGAGATTCGTTCCCACTTTATGCTTTTGGTGATCTGGTTACAATGATTATAGAGGTGAGTGTTCAATTTCAAAATTGTGAGTGGATGCTATGCAGGAGAAGTGTGAACCAGGTGGCTGACTGGTTGAGCCGTTGGAAGCCTTTAGATGTTTTTCTTTCTCCTAATAATGTTTATCTCCCTAGTGATCTCTATGATGTAATCAAGACAGATTTGGTTTCAAGTTAATGAAATATTTTTCCCATCAAAAAAAAATATTTCTTCAACCAAGTATTAATTAGATCAGGTAGACACTAAAAACACTTATTATCAAACAACATAGAAACTAAAGAAGAGACTACTTGGTCATATGTCGACATCTCACTGAATTTGCTTTAGTTCTCTTATGTGATGATTTTTTTTTGAATCATTATTATTAAATGATTTTTATACTTAAATTATGATGAAGTTTTAACTACTTTATATCATTTAACCAATGATATAATTTTCATTATTTTTCACCAAATCTTATATGTTAATTAGTATATGAGATTTGATTGTTACTAATTATATTTTTAAGTTAATCTTAACCGCTTAAACAGAATTTACTACTCTAAATTACCTTATTTTTTTAATAAAAGTTGATATGTAGTTCAAAGTCTTATAAAAATGATATTTTTTTTATAAAAGAGATAATTTTGTTTCTCGATCAAAAATTGACTTCAAAATTTATTTTCACCAACTAAATTGATTTTGTAATTTGATCGAATTCAAAATTTATTTCCACCAACTAATTGATTTTGTAAACCCAAATAATCACAATTTTAATCACATAAATACCTTATGTTTGATGTAACTCATACAGACCCACCATATTTAATATCTTAATATTAGGAGGCCAAGTTCATTAAAATCATGAAATGGTAATATCTGGACGCTTGAGTTTAAACAGCCGTAGCGGGCCTGCCTTTAAACAGGCCCAAGTTCATAGAACCGGTAAACAACCCTAGGAAGGAACCCCCGAGAGGGGAAATCAGGACGGAACGACGGACTTGGGAGAAGGAATTCGAATTCTTCACCGCCGGCATATGTTCTGTGCGTCGTCAAAAATTGATCGGTTTGAACTTGTCGTTCTCAATTGAATTTTGTTTCCTAATGTCTTTATCTCAACCATGGTTCGTTCTTATATCTCAATTGAATCCTTGATTGGGCTGGCTGTTGCAGGTGAAGCGATATGAACGCATTCAAGGCTTTTAAGGCACAGGTTCCCATTGCGTGGAGCCCAAACCTCTACATAACCCTGGTGAGAGGTATACCAGGAACCAGGAGGCTTCATAGACGTACTCTGGAAGCACTTCGTCTTCGCAAGTGCAACCGAACTGTCATGAGATGGAACACCCCAACTGTTAGAGGAATGCTACAACAGGTAATTGATGGAGCTGATTGATTGTGTTACTGTTGCCTCCTATGTTAATAATAGTATTTTCCTGGTGCTTGCAGGTTAAGAGGTTAGTCGTCATTGAGACTGAGGAGATGTACAAGGCTCGGAAACAGAATCTGGCCAATCATCGAGCCATTCGCCCTCCATTGGTAGTAAATCATTTTCCAGCCCCTGCCGCAAGTCAATCATCTTGAGTTTAAATATTCTGTAGGAGGTTGGTTATGCACTAATCTCTTCAACTGTTTTCTACTTATTTTTGGCATTCTGAGCCAATGTGGGTGTAGATGCTCTGCTTGATAGGCATAATAAGGGTTCTCTGTGTTTGAGTACTAGTCTTTCCTGCTGAGGTTTTGTAGTGCAAGTTGTCTCGTGCCTGAGATAGATGTCTCTCCTCCTTTTTCTGAAATGAATAATTTATTGAAAGCTTACACAATTTGTTAATAACCTGTTGAGGCACCTTCCTGTCGTTTTGTTTTGTTTTATGATTGTTTTGCATTTAAGCACTTAGCAGGCTTCAAGTTAGTTTGTAAAGATGCTGTAATGTTCTTTCCTTCTTGTCATTTTATCCACAGAAGAAAGGGCCAGTAAGATAGTAGTGGATGTTAGTACTTAGTAGCCCCTCAGGTCTTAGGTCTTCTATCTCTTTTGCAATTGAATGGTATCTAGGGATTATGATAGAAACTGCAATTGCATAAACTGTAAAAGTAAACACACACATCTTTGTAGTGAATGCTCTATTTGTACAAAAGTAATGTGCAATCAATTGCAAAAAGTATTGTCATCCTTTTGCTGGATGTTAATCTGGAATTTAAAGTTTGTTTTAAAACAACTGATTGATTCAAGCTACATGTCAAACATTTCATTGTTTTTAGCCTATGCATAAATTTGTGGTCACCATGTTCTTTCTGGAGATAGTATTCTTGGATGGAAACATCTAGTATCCTTCTCCTTTTACCCTATCTCATGCACATTACAGTGTGTTCTACTTCTTCCACCTCTGAATGAAGACATCTATGTTTTTAACACTTAATGGAGAATATAAATGTTATTTTTCTGTTTTTTTCTTTGGATGGTGTTTGATTTTCCACACTTTGTGGATCGATATGGGTAGTGTACTCGTGTACCATCTGGTAAACCTTCTAAGCGCACTTAAACACTCTCACCAATATGAATATGCAAGGTTTGCACATTCTTCAACAGCGGCTTCCTTGGTTGCCTAACCGAATAGATCTATATATGGATCATTTTTGCTGGAAATGTTTCCTAAGACATGAGCTCGTTCATAATTTAATAAAACTTAATCCATTAAGTAAGGAGATCATTAGATCAATACACATCCTTGATAGTTTAAAAAAAACTTGGGTATGTTTAGATACATACAATCTAGAGTTGAGACAATACCATTTTCACCTCAAAATTTTCGGGTTGCATTCACAGAGGGATTTTGTGGCCTTGAAGTATATGGTTTCACTTTACAATCAATTCAAAAAATGAGGTTTTACATACATATATAAGAAAAAAATACGCGCCTCCATAGCCGCATATATTAGCAACTAGGGGTGGGAAAATGTGATTAATTGTTGTTGTGTGTATAACTATATATGAAGCTTATTAGAATGTGCTCGTTTCTTCAGCCTCTGGCATCACGCTTGGCTAATCATACTCCAAGAACCGCCGTACTCGGCTAAACCTAGTTGTTGGCGTTGTAGTTGGTTGAGCCTTGCAAAAACTCCTACCAAAGAAGCGGTGTTGTAAGTGCAGGCCTCGGTTTGCATGAAGTTGGCCCGATCATCCCTAAACTCGTCTCGGCTATCAGGCCCACCGACAAGGGCCCCAACGAGCACGTTAGGGTTGTCTTCATCCCTGCTATACCAATTGTCATACCCTTGGGTGCAACCAATGAAGGCCTTGCTCTCTTTGTATGATACAATCGAGGCCCCTCTATGGTGCACTCTCTTAGGGTAGCGAGGCCCGTAGCCTACCAGGTAGCTCATGTTCATGGGGTTGGAGCCGAGGATGTAGTCGACCTGTGATTTGGCGAAGCTGAGCATCTCTTTCGAGTCGATTTCTCCCGTGGGGCAGGGGAGCACTTGGTTTGTGGCTTCAAGGAAGTCCGAGTAGAGGAGGAGGAGGAAAGAGGCGGAGGAGACGTATTGCATGTTGTTCCATTGTCGTATGAACAAAAGGCCTCCCGGGCTGAACTGGGCGTTGCTCATGTTGTTTCGGTTGAGGCACGAGCAAAGGTAGTACTCGGCTTTCGATCTGTATTGCTTGAGTATATCGGAGTGGTTCTTGCGTTTCTCTTCTGCTAGGAGCTGCAAAACGTAAATTTATGATACCCAAATACAAGTCCCAAAGTTAAATAATATATATAGTTTATAGCCCAATTTGATGTACGCTGAAGCCGAAAATAATAAGCAAAATCCGACGGAATTTCTTATACGTACTCCCGTATCGTATATAAGAAGATACTTATAAATGGAAAAATTAAATAAAAAAAGTAATGAATGGCATAGAAGTAAAAAGAGGTCCTGAAATTGGGCTAATCAATTTAAAGAAGAGGGCCCTCGACACTAGCATGTGCCAATTTAAAGAGTGGAAATGTAGCCTCAATATTCGGCTAATCAATTTCCACCTAGACAAATGAGCCCGGGCCTGTAAGGTGTTTCGGCCACGTAGGGGGAAGGAATAGGTTTTAAATTAATTAATTAAGATTGCTTCTCTTCCAAGGATAAACTTTGTTCTTACAGTGTGTAAAGGTACTGAAGTAATTACTTTTATGCATGGGAGCTTCATCGATCACACACACATATTGTACACTCTTCTCAACCATGTACGTTGAAGAATTGAAGCCAGATACAATATACGTATATATTTTTTACTTTGTGTTCTGTATTACTGTATGCATAGTGTATTTTCTGACCATATATAAGATAAAATTAATTTACTCCAAAAAAATTCGTTTTAGGTAGTTTGGGTAAAATAAATTCCAAACATTGGTTACTTATGTAACAGTTTAGAGAATTTTAATAATTATCAAGCGTAGGTTACCCTTAAAATTATTATATATAATTAAGTTAGGGTTTTTTTTTCAACTTGTGTTGCACTGGCACAGTGGCACCTGCACTGCATATGCGTTGATTGAGGCTTACGCAGTTCCTCGCTTCTTTGAATAATTTGGTAAAAGTATCCACCTTCCTTTCTTCTTTAGAGTTGCACTGGATTAGATAGGAAGATAGCATATATAGCAGCAACAAAAAGTACGTGAAAGGCGCAATCCTGGGAAAGATGCTTGATGATTTCATCTTTGAAATATGGGAGAGAGAGAGAGAGCTTTTTTAATTAAAAGTGGTGCACCGACACTAACTCCCTTGGGGTGGGACAGCGATAATCCTCTATTTCACTTTCGTGTTCCACTTCCATGTTCTAATTAGCTATAAAAAATACTAAATTAATTTTTTTTTAAATTTAAAAATTATATTTATATTGTAAACATCTATATATATATGTGTGCAAATTTTTATCTTAAAAAACTTATTATTAATTTTTTTATAAATTAAGAGAATGATTTTCATACAAATTATGACCCTTTTAATTTTTAAAAATTATATAATATGATTTTTAAGTTAAAATTTTGCACACATATAAATATAGTTATTTTATATATAAAGATGATTTTTTAATTTTTTTAAATATTAATTTAGTATTTAAATAGCTAATTGGAACATGGAAGTGGAACAAGAAAGTGGAATAGAGGATTAGCGCTGTGGGATGAGAGCCTCGCTGCACAAACCACTTCATTAAATTTGTATCTCGCGGTAGCTAACTAGCTATATACAGTAAGTTCAATTAGGTTGTGTTTGGTTAGGAGTGTAATTAAGTGGTCCGTGGGATATATTTAGCCAGGGTACAGTTGTTCCATTGCCTATATATATGGATCTACATATGTACTCCGTATGATATCTATCAATTCGAGACTAGAGATTAACTAACTAGGAGAAAGTATGATATGAGTTGCATAGAGTAATATTTAAATAATAATTACCGTAGCCGGTAGCCAGTTGGTAGTAGGGAACACGCGCGTACGTAGTACGTACCTGAGAAGCGAGGATCTGGAGACCCGCATATTTAACGTCCCAGCTGAACTCAGATATGGACCAGCCGGTGCCTCCCAAGGCGTGGGCGTTGCTCAGCGCGTACTCCAGGTACGAGCCTCTGTCGGTGGCCTTGTACAGCCAGAGGGCGGCCCACAGCAGCTCGTCCTCGTACCCGCTCACCGACGCGTAGTAGCTCTTCACCACTCCAATGCTCTCGTCATACTTGCCCCTGTACTTGTCCGCGAACTCGAACAGCTGCGCCAAGACAGTATTAAATTTATAATTACTACACATACACCTTTCAAACTTTCAAACTTAATTAATTAGCACTTCCCTTCCAACTTCAAACGTACAGCACCGACACCTCTCCGTTTGGTTTCATCCAAACACAAACATGGCATATGCCCTCCATCATTTTGATTTTTGAACGAAACTACATAAATGTGGGCCAATGTCGTATATAGTTTTCATTTTTAATGTGTAATGTAATTACACACCATGTCAACCTCATGTTCCGTTTCTTAAAACATACTATAATAATTTGGACTGGACTCTTATGCAGTCAACATAAGTACAAATTAGGAGAATTTTCAACAAATCATCTATGATTAATTAATTAAATCAAACCCAATATTCATTCATTCTTTCGGCAAATTGATTGTTCCATCAGTTAAGCAATCGAACACATAATCATCCTCAACTCAATTTTCATCAATTGATTGACCTGGAACCAAAACATGCTTCATTCCAAAAATGTTGGAACAATATTTCAAATTGAAGTATAACCGTCCCTATCTTAATTCTCACAGATTCATAATTAATTAATTAATTAATTAATTAATTGATTACTACGTAGGAGTATTAATTACCTGGTGGGCGTGATGGAGTAGCAAGCGAGAGTAATGCGGATTGAGGCGGCGGAAGACGATGGAGGCTGCGGCCATGGCGGCGGCAGTCTCGGCGGCGACATCGGAACCGGGGTGATCGGGGTCGACCCGGTAAGCGCGGCGGGAGGTTGTCATATCCTCGGGCCTCTGCCAGCAATAGTGGTCGGTGTCGCCGTCGCCGACCTCGGCCCAGAGGACATTGGGCCCGGTGTGGGCCTTGATGAAGTAATCGGCGCCCCACTTGATGGCGTCGAGCGCGTGGGAGAGCTGCTCGCCCGCGCCGACACCCGCTACGGCGTCGCTGTACTGGATGATCCCCCAGGAGAGCATGGTGACGGTGAAGGCCATGGGGAGGCCGAACTTGACGTGGTCCCCGGCGTCGTAGTAGCCACCCACGAGGTCGACGCCTTGCTCGAGGCCGTCGGTGACGCCGGAGCTGTCACGCCACGCCACCCGCTGGTTGTGCGGAAGGCGGCCTGACCTCTGCGCCTCGAAGTACTTGAGGCTCTTCTCCAACGCCCCAGCGTAGTCGTGCACGGCGCCCGACTGCTGGATTAGCACCGCCGCTAGGAGGAGGAGGACAATGCTTCTGATTCTGCATTTCCCGCTCTTCCTCCACCTCTTCTCCTCCTCCGCCATTTCTGCCCTCTCGATCTCCGCAAATGAGCCCTCAACTCAGAACAGAGCAAGCAAGACGAGGCTTCTTCCTTTCCCCTTCTCTTATACATACAGTATATATATACTTTAATAAAATCAAATAAATTGAAGCTTGTTTTATACGGGATTCAAAACGGTATTTTGTTCCCATTCTCTTACTTGATTTCAAATTAATTGATGAACGTTACGAATTCTGTTACGGTGGGTAATCTTCCAATAATAATGATACTTATCGTGGGAAATTGCATCGCCATAATAGTAAATGTTAGTGGTTTGTATTAAATGTATAGTTATACTCTGTATTACTTATTACAATGAAATAATTAAGTAGAATAATTTTTCTTACTCCGTAGTTCATAATTCCATCCATTGACACATGCTTTTTGAGAGGTTTTTTTTAGTAAATACCTCCTTTATTCAATTCTGTTGGGTTTGTTTAAAGTTGGATAAAAATCCTCTTAATTAAATATTTACTTTGTACATTAAAAATAAAAATAAAATAAATTTTAGTTTATAAATTTTTCATTAAATTTAAGGATTAAAGTGAGAAAGTTGTCTCCAAAATATATAAAAGGATAAGTTCTTATGAACAAGATTTTAAGTTTAAAAAGACAAATAGATTTAAATGAAAATACTAATTCTCATAGTGTGTATCTTGAACAAAGTATTCCAATGTTATACTTTATGGTTCAAGATCCCATATAACTAAACTTAGCAAATTAGAACAACGAATTTTCAACATTTAATTAAATATATTTTTATATAATTTAAAATTTTCTTATTATGCCTGTCCAACTCAAAGATAACTTATATTAAAAGTTGATCAAAACTCAAAAGAGTACTTTGTAGTTTATATACTCCTATATATCCATGGATTATTTGTAGCTGCTAATTTAGAATTATATTAGGAATAATCATGTCCACCGACTATAAGTTATATAGGCATTCCCCATTCATTAAAAACCGAAATTAACGAAATGACCACTCGATATTGGAAAATGTTGTTGGGCCGGCCGGCCATTTGGGCATTTTGCTTGTTCTTGATACGTGTAAGCCAAGGGAAAGTGTCACGAACATATTTAAGTGCATGTAGACCTATATATCGATCTGGGTCCAGCGCCAGTAACTTTCATTGTCTTATAGGGTAATATCTTAAAACTTTTATTTTCGATCACCTTACATAATTTGGATGCTTTATGTAACAATATTAGACGGATTTAGCCATTTGGGTACGTAATTAATTAGTTGTATTAAGAGATAGGTTGGATTGAGATTCAACTTCAAGTGAACATTTGTCTAACTCACCGATGTCCCCATCACTATATCTAATCAAGAAATGAATAATTATATTGGTGGCCGATGCATGTGTTTTTGATCGAGATTGCACATGAATTTTATTTTATGTTATGTTAGAACGCATCGCACGTACATGAATTTCGTGGTATGTATATTTTATGAATCATCATATGAAAGGAATAACAATTGGGAATAGATGGTAAAAAGATTCATTATAATATTCTCATCTATCATCTATGTACGTAATTAAGATAGCCGAGTTGGTAGAGAGAAAGGGTCATAAATGTGCATGGTTGGTGAAGAAAGTGTCATAAATTATGCATGTGGTCATCCCCCCACATGACATGGCTGATGGCTTTTAATAATAATAATAATAATAATAATAATAATAATAATAATAATAATAATAATAATAATAAGCGTCCGGTTCAGGTGCGAATGAGCGCTCATGTGCGAAATAAGAAAGAACAAGAGCCGTTGGATCAAGAAAACTTAAAGGTGCTGATCATTTCACTTAAAAAGGGGAAAGAAACGGCACAGACGAATTTTTGGCGAATTATTCGCGTATTTTTGAAAAAAAACAGAAATAGGACACGCTCCCAGATTGTTCATCGAAAATGTGGATTTATTCATCAATACTGTGGATTTGTTCATCAATACTACGGATTTGCTAATCAACAATGTGGATTTGTTCATAACACTTTAGTATATTTGTTCATTGGTTTTGACATATTTGTTCATCGGTTTGTGCATATTTGTTCATTAGTAACATCAATTTGTTCATTGGTTTATGCATATTTGTTCATTGATATATGCATATTTTTTCATTGTTATATTCATATTTGTTCATTGGTTTTGTCATATTTGTTCATCGGTTTGTGCATATTTGTTTATTGATTTATGCATATTTGTTCATTGCTATTTCATATAATTGTTCATTACTAAATGCATGTTTGTACATTAGTAATTTCTTAGCATACACCATATTATTGCAAAGTCAGATTCTTTATCTATTATTCTTTGTATTCAAGTTTCTAAATCAAACTTATCTTGTTTAGGTACTACATTGAGCACTTCATTCGTATTGACAAGTTAGCCTTAAAATACTTCATTTGTATTATTCTTTGCATTCAAGATAGCCTTAAAAGCACAAAATAAATACAAAAAATGAACAAATAGATAGTCCTAAATGTATAAGTTGATGATATTAATAGTCCTAAATGTACAAATTGATGATATTGACACATAAACATAAGTATATTTCTATTCACAAATAGGATATATCAATGAACAAACAAGGTTATATCAATGTACAAATAGAAGTATATCAATGAACAAATATGGGTATATCAATGAACAAATAATGGTTTATCAATGAACAAACAAGGTTATATCAATGAACAAATAGTAGTATATCAATGAACAAACATTGGTATATCGAAACTAATTATATGTGCATCAAAAACTAAATATATTGTATTCATACACATAAATAAGGTTAAAAAATAAAATAAAAAAATAAAAAAAAAAGTTCAAAATCGATAAACATTGTTATCAAAAAGTCGATGCACAAATAGTCAGTATTGATGAACAATTGGTCAATATTGATGAACAAATTAGGCGCGTCTCATAAAAACGTATTTTTCGAAAAATTCGTGAATTATACGGAAATATTCGTCCGTGCCGTATTTTATTGAAAAATACGTGAATAATACGGGAACAATTCGAACGTGCCGTATTTTATTTTTTTTTAATGAATGTTTAATCAGGGACGTTGATTTTTTGGAAGAAACGAACGAGATTTATTCTCAATTGTCACCTGGGCGCCCATTCGCACGGAACTCTTCCCTTAATAATAATAATAATAATAATAATAATAATAATAATAATAATAATAATAATAATAATAATAATAATAATAATTAGGGGCGAATGCTGGGGCGATCGGAGGGGGCGAACGATGGGGCGAGTTAGGGCTTGCGGATGGGTGGCCGTTTGTTTTCCGGTGGGCTGTCTGGCCGGTCCGTGGTTCTGCTTGCGCGTCGTTTTTGATATGGGCGGTAGTTGGGCTTGCTGCTGTGTCGTCTTCATCAATAGATCGATGTCGGGGTTTTGTCGTCTGTTGCGTATGTTTTTGTTGTTATTGTTTTGTTAAGTTCGGATGTGATGTGCTTGATTGACTTTGTTTGTTTGTTGTTGTTTGTTAAGTTCAGCTGGTGTGCATATTGTTGTTTGTTGACTTTGGTTGTTGTGGTTATTGGGTTTAGTTCGGCTCTTTGTTGTTTCTTTCATGGATGAGGTCAGTCCTATTCGTATTTCGTGCACGTTGAAAGGCTTTGATGGTTGTAATAGTGGAGATGGTAGAGGGCTTACTAAGAAGTATTTTATTGACCACTTGGGAGCGCGTCATTTTAAAAATGGTGATTTGGCGGCTTCTCACAAATCGTGGGTTGCAAGTGATTTTGATGTTTTCTCTACTTTGGATTCAATGCTTCATCAGGCTAGTATATGGCTTTGTAGTGAGTGTTTTTGCACTCATACTTTTAGTAAGAATTGTAAGCACGATGATGGTGTTGTGGTCCATGCACCTAGTTTTGACGACGTTGCGATCCTTGGTATTTCTAAGCCTCCTAGGCCTGGTGTGTTGGTTTTTGATGGTGTGGTTGATGTCGCTTCTAATGCTCCCTCTTAGTTGTCCTTACTTGGGGAAGCTCTTGCTTGTTTCGACATACATCTTCTAAATCGTGTTTTTTCAAGAAAATTGCGAATTGTTAAGTGTATTCCCCCTAAGCTGAGACTTGATTTTCCTAGAGTTTTTCTCGGTGCTCTTAATAAGGTCCTCGTGAGTCCGAGTGATGTGTCGGTTTGGGTGCAACTTCTTATTTTGCCTTGTTGAATTTTGACTGCTTTTGTGCATACCAATAGATTTCAGCAGCGTTCGGGTGAACGAGAGCGTTGTCAGTTTGAGTTTTTATCTCGTACCATTTTTAGATGGCGAGATCCTGGGGATAGGCTTGGTTTGGTGCTTGACTGCTTATCAGAGGTGACGGTTCTCTCTAGGGGTGTGAAGAAGTCAAGAAGCCCAAATGACATTAAGCTTTTCCAATTTAAGCATAAGCTTGGAGATCGACGGGCACTTCACCGCTGCAGTTAAAGTCCTTACTTCTCTTGGAGTTGCCCCATCTAATCTTGAGACTCTCCATGAATTGGAGGCCAAACACCCCCATGCCATTTCTCCGGTTTTGCCTTCTTCTCCGTTAGGTGAGGATGCTCTATCTGTTAACAAGGACATGGTGCTTGATAGGATCCATAGCTTTCCTAAAGGGACTTCATGTGACTGTGATGGACTTAGGGCTCTAACATTTTTTGTTAGTATTTTAGAAGGGGCTGCTTCTGAAGTGGCTGATGATTTGTTAGCTTCCATCACCGGGGTTGTTAACTTGTTCCTACGGAGTCAGTGCCCTAGCCAGTTAGGGGAGTACATTGCTAGTGCTCCCCCAACTGTTGGTTTTTAGGATATGAAAACGGAATAGATATGTTGCATAAACAAGTTGAAGTGAAAGTCGGCCCTTGTAGATCCAAAGGATAATCAAGGTGGTATGAGTAGACCCCGAAGGGTAATCTTGTGAGTAGACCCCGAAGGGTAGTCTAGTTGGGTGTAGATTATAAAGGTAATCACCACCGACCGACCCACATAAAACATTTTATTAAGTTACTTGGATAAAAGCTATGAGTCAACCGATTAGATCGATCTTTCCTTCAATGTATATTGCCCCTATTCTATTCCAAGGGATTCCGCAATATCGTTGTGAGATAAAACGTACCATACGAACAATAGAGATGTTAGCAAGCCAACTCTATTAAGATTAAACGTACCTTATTCGAGTTCCATGATTCTTCTTCATTGTTCACTTGAACGAAATTGCTCTCCCATGACTCTTTTGGTTCTTTCTTCACTTGGACGAACTCGTCATGCCACGCTACTTGAGGTTCCTTCTCCACTTGCACTCGTGAAGACCGATCCATGATACACATACACTTTTCGTGTTTGATCGACTCCAAGATTGGTCGCCAAGAGACTAACCAGATTCCCGCACCATACTTCCTTTGACTTGGTTGACTTCTCCACATATTAAAGCCATTCGTACCCCAAGTTCAATGGGGCGGGCTCCTAAAAAAGAACAGTGCGGAGGCAAACAACTTCTGTCCTTGTCGGCCTGTTCAACTCTCTCTTAGGCCAGAATGTAGCGGCTAGGACTCGGAGAATGATCCTGAATATGGGGTTGATGATGCTTGCCTCGGAGAATGCCGCATCGGAGGGCTCTACCTCCCCGGTGATGTATTTCCAAGTCCTTGTCACCTTATAATCTTTGAGGATGTAATCTCGAGATGGATTTGGGAGCTCCAGAATAGCATTGAACTCCGCCAAAGTATACTCTCGGTTCACATTACGGAGCCGAAATCGGATGCGTCCCGCCGAAGTCTTCGTCGGGAAGCTTGTGTCAAGAGTGGCTAGGGACTCGGATGTGAGAGCCGGAAAGTGGGGTAAGTTCTCCTTTTTCAGCAAATGAGGCGCACCGAGAATAGCAAAGGCCTCCTTAACATCATCATAGATCCTCATGGCTTTAGTACTTGACCTAGAGAACCACCGAGTGTTGTGGTCCTTGTCTAGAATGGCATTGTATCGGTCCGCTTTCCCTTGAGTGCGCAAGATCACGTTATCCATGCGAGGTGGAGATGGGGACCTCTGATTCCTCTTCTTCTTTTGGGCTCGGGTAGCGGCTCGGCTTGAACTTGCCATGTGGACCTACAAAAAATTACGACTTTTTCAAGATAAGATCCACTCAAGTAGATTAACAAGAGACCCCATACTTGGTCTCAAAACATCCCTCGGGATTCGTTGTTAACTACCCAATTGGTTCGGTAACAGGTCTAGACTGGTTTTCAACTTTGAGGATACGCAGGGTCGTTAACGAGCCTGGGTGGGTCGTTAACGACCTGCTGAGAACCAGTTCGCAGAATCCGAGTGTAATTAACTCAAAAATATAAGCCATAAATTGAGCATGCATCCTCCATAATCCTACACTAAACACACAATCGAGTATACGTACCCCATACTTACTCAATTACCCATCCCGAACATGCTAGAATTGCCCAAAATTAACATGGTGAACATTGAACTCAATATCTAGAACAAGAAAATTCATGCTTTTGCAATTAATATTGCAATGGGGAACTCGGCATGAATAACCTTCCTAAATCGAGAATCACTACCGATGTTCGAGACAAAGTTCATGGGCAAGAATAAAACACGCAATTCAACCACCTCTATAAACACAATCTAGATATGAAATTTCTACCCTAAAAAACCATGAATCATGTAATAAAGAGTTAGGGTTTAGAAATAATACCAGAAGATTGAGAAATTGAAGAGCAAAAGATTGAAAGTTGGGTGGTTAACGAGTCCGGATCTCGCCGGTAATGAAAACAGGGGCTGCGGGCTTCGGTAACGGGCTGTTTACCGAAGTTCGGTGGAGTTGTGAATTCCGATCGGTGGGGAAGGGTTTTTGGTAGGATTTTTGAGGGTTTGAGCTTTTGGATTTGAGGAATTGAGAGTAGAATTTTGGGAGGTTTAGAAGGTTATATAGGAGAGGGTAGAGATAGGAGGAGGGGTAGGTAAGAGGTGGCAGGGGGTAGAAGATAGAAGATAGATTAGGGTTAAAAAAATAACTTACCTGCCCGTTTGCCGAGTCGGGTCGCCAGACTGGGTCGTTAACGACCTTGGGTGGGTCGTTAACGAGCCACCGTACCCTCTTTGAATGGTTTACGAGCCCATCTCCTGCATCTTGTTAGCTAAAAGGAAACTATCCTATTTTTTATCCTAAAAATTACTAAAAACTCAAAATAAAGCTAGGAAAAAGATCTAAAAAGACAGGAAAAATCTAGTTCTATACTAAAAGCGGGTTGCCTCCCGTAAGCGCTATTTTTAACGTCGTTAGCCCGACGTACTTACCTTGGCTAATCCGACGTTGTAAGAGCCATAGTGACTCTAATCTCTTCATCTGGGTCAGGTTGCTCATGAAACTTTTTCAGTCGGTGGCCGTTAACTTTGAAGATTGCGCCTTGGTTATCGATCAATTCTACCGCACCGTGGGGATAGATGGGATGAACCACGAATGGCCCACTCCATCGTGTCCTAAGCTTCCCTGGAAATAAACGGAGTCTAGAGTTGAAAAGAAGTACCTTATCGCCAACCTCATAGGTTTTGGGCACTAATTTTTGATCATGCCATCGCTTGGTGCGCTCTTTGTAAATTTCAGCATTTTCATACGCCTTAAGCCTCAACTCTTCTAGTGCTTGCAAGTCCATGAATCGTTTTGCTCCAGCGGCGTCGAGGTTCATGTTGAGCTCCTTAAGAGCCCACAATGCTTTATGCTCCATCTCAACCGGTAAATGACATGCTTTGCCATACACTAGATTATAAGGAGTGGTGCGCAGAGGCATCTTGTATGCTATCCTGATGCCCAAAGAGCGTCATCCAATTTGGAAGACCAATCCTTCCTAGAACGGGACACTGTCTTCTCCAATATGCTCTTTATTTGCCTGTTTGAAACTTCAACTTGGCAAGTGGTTTGGGGATAATACGGTGTTTCCACCCGATGTGATACCCCATACTTAGCCGAAAGTGCTTCAAAACTCCGCTCAATGAAATGAGAACTACCATCACTAATGAGGACTCTTGGTACGCCAAACCTGGGAAAGATGTTAGTCTTAATAAATTTGGCCACAGTTTTAGCGTCGTTGGTCCTTGTAGCAACGGCCTCCACCCACTTAGAGACATAATCGACTATCACTAGGATATACTTGTAGGGGCCTGATGCTGGAAAAGGTCCCATGAAGTTTATCCCCCATACGTCGAATAAATCGACCTCTAGTATCCCGGTTAGTGGATTCTCATGTCTTCAAGTGATGTTGCCTGAGCGTTGGCATCCATCACATGCTGTCACATAAGCTTGTACATCCTTGAACATGGTTGACCAATAGAGACCACTTTGAAGAATCTTCGCCATGGTTTTGCACCCTTTTGCATGGCCTCCGGTAGGTAGTGTGTGACATTGACGGATCATGTTCTCTATCTCCTCTTCTGGGATACAGCGTCTAAAGAGGTGGTCACTTCCTTGTTTAAAAAAGTAAGGATCATCCCAATAGTACTGTTTTACATCGTGGAGGAACTTCTTTTTCTTTTGTGGGGTTAGTCCCTCGGGAATCACGCCTCTTACAAGATAGTTAGCAAAATCCGCGAACCAAGGGACTTTTGACCCACTTATAGCATGAATTGATGTAGAAGAAATAGAAGTGGTAAGAGAGGAAGGAATTGAATTGAACTGAATGAGTTTTGGTTCAGAAATCTTAAATGACCCGGTCGTCACGGGACTTGAGTGGGTCGTTAACGACCCTGGAGATGTAGTATTATCCTCGGTAACGACCCCCCGTGGCATGGTAACGACCTGGCTGACTGATATGTCGATGCACCTTGGGTCTTTACTCTCGTGATCTATGCATTCCAGCCTCGGTGCCTCGTTAACGACCCTGAAGGGGTCGGTGACGAGGGTCTTGTTGAGTTCGACCTCGTTCAGCATGAGGTGTTCGTGTAACAGCCCTATTTTATAACACTGGGTATTACCGCCAGTGACCTCGGATTTTACCGTCCTAAGTCACCCAAGGCTTTTAGAATGATATAGAACGATAGAAAATGCGGAATTTAAACATACTTAAATAAAAGATGCTCTCGAAAGAGACTTTGTTCTTACAACCCAAAACATATTACCAAAAGCTTGTTCGGAAATTACAATTCATAAAACTTTGTCTTTGAAACATTACTGAAAATAAATCGAAAGAGTTTCGATTACATCCTGGAGCTTCTTGACCTTCCTTTGCTCTTCACCTTACGCCTTGTGATTAATCCTAGGTTCTGACATAATTCGCGTGGGGCGAGAATATGCCAGGCAAACATGTGTAGAAGAAGAATTAGTCTAAGAGACTAAGCAAGTGGGAACGAAACTTTCCCAAGGGTAATTTAGCGAAATAACGAAAAAGATAACAACGGGTTGTGTTTTACGATAGGGCTATTATTCACGTGGAGTTTAATGGTACGAGGGAGAGTGTATCTCGAGCGGAGATAGCTCGAGAATTTAGAGAAGAGCTACTAGATTGTAGGCTTCTTTTAGCGTCGAGAATAAAAGATATGTTGGGAACGTTATTAATTCACACAAGTTATACTTCTCGCGCCCTGAGCGGACCGAGTGCCAGATCGATCATTTGAGATCGGTCCGGTTTTAACATTTTAAATGTGCATTGGGCACTTATCTTATATAGTGACGTAACGTATTCGCTTTAATGATTTTTAAAGGGGTGGGAATTCGGATTGCCCGATCCACCAAGCGAAACCTAGTTTCCCGACACTTAGGTAGAGTGCGCTCATCCTTCCTAGCAATCGAAGCGGATGGGATCATGATCCCAAAAGTCGTACTTCAAACACGTAGGCACTTACGACTTAGTAGGATTATATAGAGGCGTCGGCTATTCCGCGCCCCTCACTAGTTTGTTCTACGTGGATCTCTGAACGAGTCCATAAACAATCAAAGTCATAATCACACTAGCATCAATAGTCCTATGAGATATTAATAGCGAACTATACTAACAATGGTCGTTATGTTTAACAATCGATATTTCCTAGGTATGATCATTACTTAGCACACAAGTTGTTCCCAACATCGAGAATTTCACGGAAACGAAGTATAAAGGTCACAAGGGGAAAATTCCACTTGCCTTGGTTCGGATGATAAAAGACTTAGCGATAAGAAGGAGGTGAGGTTCGCGACTTTGAACGAGAATCCCGACCTATCAACACAAAATTTACGAACGATTTTAAATATGAAATTCCTTTTAAGATTCGGATTTCTCAAGCGTACTTAGCTTAAGTGAATGGGAATTCTAAATTATTATAATAATAATTTAGGTAGCTAAATTAAAATAATAATATTCCTTTATTATTATTTTAATTTTGTAATATCCTTTTATTCCATTTAAAACAAAACTCATTGATTATTCAAAATAATTTCCTTAATTTCAACGATATTCAAGGGCTATTAAAAGTTATTTTCCCTTCATGGAATATTTTATTACTAATATTTTCTCAATGAAATCTTTTTTAACTATAGGGGTCATAATAAAAGAGGTAGAATAATATTGGCTATTTTCTTAGTAACTTTCCATAGATAGAAACTTTTATTTACTTGATAAGGTAAGCTTTCTAAAACTATCATAATATAAAATAAATATTCTTATTTATTTTATTTTCAAGTTTCTTCCCATAATTTATCTTATTGTCATAACCCTTGTACTTATAATAAGGTTTATGCCTTATAGATATTCTCTACACTTAGAATTAGATGAAAATAATATTATACTAACTTATTAATATCACTAATCATTAATCTATTTAATTTCATAAAGTTTTGATATCCTCTACCTCTAGAGATTATTAATATTATACTTGAAAAAGATTATATTTTTATAAGAGTCATATTTAATATTGAGATAATAATCATAACATAATATAAAAATTTACCATAGTTTATTTAATGGATTTATTCTTTTCTTCCAATTAACAATTTGCATAATATTTTTATAAGTCTTAAAACCTAGCAAAACAAATTTTTATTTTGACTTCTTAATATTTCTCATGCTTTAATAGTTTAAATAAAATCAAATAAAATAAAAATTAGGGTTGTAGAATTATACTGTTATATTTTTGCCTGTGTTACAAAACACAGAGGAAGAGAGGGCAGGGAGGCCGGCGGTGCTGGTGGACGGCGACAGGAGCTCCGACAGGCAGGGGCGGTGCACAAGAGGAGGAGGAGGCCGTCGGTGGAGGCGCCGGTGGTCAGGGCAGGCGGCCGGCGGTCCAAAGGAGGGAAAAGAGTGGGCTCTTTGGTGGGATTTTGAAGGAAAAATTCCACTTGCCTTGGTTCGGATGATAACGAAGTATAAAGGTCACAAGGGGAAAATTCCACTTGCCTTGGTTCAGATGATAACGGACTTAGCGATAAGACGGAGGTGAGGTTCGCGACTTTGAACGAGAATCCCGACCTATCAAAACGGAAATTTACGAACGGTTTTAAATATGAAATTCCTTTTAAGATTCGGATTTCTCAAGCGTACTTAGCTTAAGTGAATGAGAATTCTAAATTATTATAATAATAATTTAGGTAGCTAAATTAAAATAATAATATTCCTTTATTATTATTTTAATTTCGTAATATCCTTTTATTCCATTTAAAACAAAACTAATTGATTATTCAAAATAATTTCCTTAATTTCAACGATATTCAAGGGCATTAAAAGTTATTTTCCCTTCATGGAATATTTTGTTACTAATATTTTCTCAATGAAATCCTTTTTAACTATAGGGGTCATAATAAAAAGAGGTAGAATAATATTGGTTATTTTCTTAGTAACTTTCCATAGATAGAAACTTTTATTTACTTGATAAGGTAAGCTTTCTAAAACTATCATAATATAAAATAAATATTCTTGTTTATTTTATTTTCAAGTTTCTTCCCATAATTATCTTATTGTCATAACCCTTATACTTATAATAAGGTTTATGCCTTATAGATATTGTCTACACTTAGAATTAGATGAAAATAATATTATACTAACTTATTAATATCACTAATCATTAATCTATTTAATTTCATAAAGTTTTGATATCCTCTACCTCTAGAGATTATTAAAATTATACTTGAAAAAGATTATATTTTTATAAGGGTCATATTTAATATTGAGATAATAATCATAACATAATATAATAATTTACCATAGTTTATTTAATGGATTTATTCTTTTCTTCCAACTAACAATTTGAATAATATTTTTATAAGTCTTAAAACCTAGCAAAACAAATTTTTATTTAGACTTCTTAATATTTCTACATGCTTTAATAATTTAAATAAAATCAAATAAAATAAAAATTAGGGTTGTAGAATTATACTGTGATATTTTTGCCTGTGTTACAAAACACAGAGGAAGAGAGGGCAGGGAGGCCGGCGGTGCTGGTGGACGGCGGCAGGAGCTCCGACGGGCAGGGGCGGCGCACAGAAGGAGGAGGCGGCCGTCGGTGGAGGCGCCGATGGTCAGGGCAGGCGGCCGGCGGTCCAAAGGAGGGAAAAGAGGGGGCTCTTTGGTGGGATTTTGAAGGAAAAATTCCACTTGCCTTGGTTCGAATGATAACGAAGTATAAAGGTCACAAGGGGAAAATTCCACTTGCCTTGGTTCGGATGATAACGGACTTAGCGATAAGACGGAGGTGAGGTTCGCGACTTTGAACGAGAATCCCGACCTATCAACACGGAAATTTACGAACGGTTTTAAATATGAAATTCCTTTTAAGATTCGGATTTCTCAAGCGTACTTAGCTTAAGTGAATGAGAATTCTAAATTATTATAATAATAATTTAGGTAGCTAAATTAAAATAATAATATTCCTTTATTATTATTTTAATTTCGTAATATCCTTTTATTCCATTTAAAACAAAACTAATTGATTATTCAAAATAATTTCCTTAATTTCAACGATATTCAAGGGCTATTAAAAGTTATTTTCCCTTCATGGAATATTTTATTACTAATATTTTCTCAATGAAATCCTTTTTAACTATAGGGGTCATAATAAAAAGAGGTAGAATAATATTGGCTATTTTCTTAGTAACTTTCCATAGATAGAAACTTTTATTTACTTGATAAGGTAAGCTTTCTAAAACTATCATAATATAAAATAAATATTCTTATTTATTTTATTTTCAAGTTTCTTCCCATAATTTATCTTATTGTCATAACCCTTGTACTTATAATAAGGTTTATGCCTTATAGATATTCTCTACACTTAGAATTAGATGAAAATAATATTATACTAACTTATTAATATCACTAATCATTAATCTATTTAATTTCATAACGTTTTGATATCCTCTACCTCTAGAGATTATTAAAATTATACTTGAAAAAGATTATATTTTTATAAGGGTCATATTTAATATTGAGATAATAATCATAACATAATATAATAATTTACCATAGTTTATTTAATGGATTTATTCTTTTCTTCCAACTAACAATTTGCATAATATTTTTATAAGTCTTAAAACCTAGCAAAACAAATTTTTATTTAGACTTCTTTATATTTCTACATGCTTTAATAATTTAAATAAAATCAAATAAAATAAAAATTAGGGTTGTAGAATTATACTGTTATATTTTTGCCTGTGTTACAAAACACAGAGGAAGAGAGGGCAGGGAGGCCGGCGGTGCTGGTGGACGGCGGCAGGAGCTCCGACGGGTAGGGGCGGCGCACAGGAGGAGGAGGAGGCCGTCGGTGGAGGCGCCGGTGGTCGGGGCAGGCGGCAGGCGGTCCAAAGGAGGGAAAAGAGGGGGCTCTTTGGTGGGATTTTGAAGGAAAAACTCAACTTGAAGGGCTGATTTTTGAGGGAATTGAGAGCAAATTTGTAATGAGAAGAAGAAAGAATGAGATGTGTGAGTTCTAAGTGGAGAATTCAGCCCCTTTAAATAGGCAAATCCATGGGGCTTGTGATCCATTGCCATGGATTTTGACCAATGGAGAAGGGAAGGGTGAATGGTGATTGGGGAGGGTTGTTGAAAGGGTGATGTAAGCTTGGTGATGTCATGGGGTTAGGGTTGTAGAGTAGGGAGGGAAGAAGAGCATGCAATGACCCTTTTTCATTCTACGTTAGTTGCATCAGACAAAGTCTGACTACTTTTTGAAGAAGAAGAAGGAAAAGAGGATTTGTTATAAAAAGGGTGGGTAAAGGTGTAAGCAATTGCAAATGGTCTAGCGGATCTTGTGTTGGGCGTGTGAGTGTGAGGGTGCAAGAGGTCTCGGGTTCAAGTCCTGGCTCTTGCATCCTTTTTGCTAGATTTTTAAAGGAATTCTTGTATTTTAAAAGCTTTATTTTAACGTGTATTATTTAGTAAATTTTGAGATTAATAAAGCCTTAATTTTATTCAAAGCTTTTAAATTGCCCAAAAATCCTTATGGAGTATTCTTTAATTTTATTTAATTAAATTTTCACAATATTCTCTTTTCCAAGAGAAGTTTAAAGTTTATTATAATATTTTTAGAAATTCTCTTTTACATAGAGAAAAAGTTAGAAATAGAAATAGATGAAAATATTATATTAAATTTCATTTTTAAAATCTTGAAATATCGCGGATATTACAGTTCGTTTGGTCTGGAATCATTTATTGGCACTTCATTGTTGGATTCAGCGATATGCTCAACCGACAATCTGGATAAGTGATCCGCCACAGCAAGGAACTCCTTCTCCGTTGTGGTATACTTACTTTGCGCCTCATCCAGCGTCTTACTGGCGTAGTAGATAGCGTGGAGTTCTTATCCTTTCGCTGACCCAAGATTGCACCGAATGCATAGTCACTAGCGTCGCACATTATCTTAAAGGGTAATGTCCAATCCGGGACTGCATAATAGGGGCGGATACGAGGGTTGCTCTCAACCTGTAAAATGTTTCAAGACATTTTGGGGACAGCTCAAACACTACATCTTTCATCAGTAGGTTAGTCAAAGGTTTAGCTATCTTAGAAAGATCCTGAATAAAGCGTCTGTAAAAACCAGCATGCCCTAGGAAACTCCTAATGTCTTTTACAAAAGAGGGAGGAGGTAGTTTTTTAATAAGCTCAATTTTTGCTTTATCTACTTCTATCCCTCTCTTAGAGACAAGATGTCCTAGCACTATCCCCTCTTGAACCATGAAATGGCATTTTTCCCAGTTTAACACAAGATTGGTTTCTTCACATCTTTTAAGCACACATGCAAGGGTAGCAAGACAAGTATCAAATGAAGAACCATAAACAGAAAAATCATCCATGAAAACCTCTACAATCTCCTCTATCATATCCGAAAAAATGCCCCCGCCACCTTTGAAAGGTGACGGGGGCATTGCAAAGCCCAAATGGCATTCTTTTATAAGCAAAAGTTTCATAGGAACATGTAAAGGTAGTCTTCTCCTGATCATCATGATGAATGGGAATCTGCCAAAAGCCGCTATAGCCATCTAGATAACAAGAATAATCACGCTGGGCTAAGCGTTCTAATACCCGATCAATGAAAGGAAGCGGAAAATGATCTTTTCTAATAGCACTATTAAGCTTCTTATAATCAATGCACATCCTCCAACTGGTAGTGGTCCTAGTCGGAATAAGCTCTCCCTTTTCGTTTTCTATGACAATTATTCCCCCCCTTTTTTGGGACTACATGGACCGCACTCACCCATTGGCAGTCCGATAGGAAATATGATCCCAACATCAAGTCATTTAATGATTTCCTTTTTGACTACATCCTTCATGTTAGGATTTAACCTACGTTGATGCTCTATAGTGGGTTTATGATTATCCTCCATGTATATCTTATGCATGCAAAGAGAAGGAGATTTGCCAGTTATATCATCTAGGGAGTAGCCTATGGCTTTTCTATGCATCCTAAGCACATTCAGCAGTTTTTCTACTTCCTCATCTTTTAATTTAGCATTAATGATGACAGGAAAGGTAGAATTAGAACCAAGGAATTCATACATGAGGGTGTCCGGAAGAGGTTTAAGTGTTGGAGAAGGTTCAACTGGAATTAGAATCGGTTCTTCTGGCTCCGTCTTCAACACCTCTTTGAGGTATTCAAATGTTGAAATTTCATTGTCTTCGGCCATGGTCGTTAACGATGTTGATGGAGTCGTTAACGAGCTTGCTTCTTCTGCCAGGAGAATCGGTACTGGGGCTGGGGAGATTTTTACCAAAACTGCAGGGGCTATTTCTGCCCATCTTTGATCTGAAAATTCATCATTTGACACCAATCTTCCAACGGGGTCTCCACATTCAATGATCTCATTGTGGGTGTAGAGCATCTTGACTTCGGCTCTATTAGTCTCCTTTATTGACTATTTGAACCGGAATTCCGTCACCTCATCCCCAATTTCGAAAGTTAGGAGTCCCCTCCTAACATCAATTATGGCTCCAGTTGTGGCGAGGAACGGTCTCCCCAAAATAATAGGCTACCAGATCTTCGGGCATTGTCTTGACAATGAAATTGTTTGGAACAAAGAATTTGCCCACTTGAACCGGAAAGTCTTCTACAACCCCTGTAGGTTTGATGCAAGAGCCATCTGCCATGTATAACCGCATGTTGATTGGCTCTAGTGGCCCCATGTTGGCTTTAGACCAGATTGAGAGAGGAAGTAAACTAGCACTGGCTCCCAGATCACATAAAGCTTTAAATTTTCTGGTCGCCAATGCCAATTGTTATGGCAAATCTTCCTGGATCTCCTAACTTTTCCGGTAGAGCAATAGATCGGACTTCGTCCTGCAACTCTGTGATGGATTTTTTCCTGCTAAGAATATCTTACAAAAATTTCGCGTAAGTCGGCATTTCACTTAGGGCCTCAGCGAATGGGATGGAAATATTAATGCCCTGAAGAATCTTTACGAAACGCTTGAACTTACTCTCAGTAGAGTCCATAGATTTCTTAGTGGGAAATGGAAGAGATTTCATCATTCTCGGAACCAAGTTAGGCTCGAGAGGTGAAGTTACCGGGTCGACACTAGGGTCGTTAGGTATTCTCGGAGGATCGTTACCGACCCTGATGGGGTTGTTAATTACCCTGGGATTGAGAAGAGGGCTCAGTTTAGAAAACTTACCTGGACTAGGGTCGTTGACGACCCCGAATGCCTCGTCGCCATGTTATCCCAGTTCGGTACTTGCCCTCATTGGCTCGTTACCGAGCTGAACTATGGCGTCCTCTTCAGTCTTGTCCTTAGCTTGGACATGCTCTGGTAGTGTCTTTCCGCTCCTAAGATGTACCGCTGCTATTTGTCCCCTAGGGTTTTCCTCGGGATGGCCTGGGAGTTGCCCTTGTGGTCTTGGAATCTGTGCAGCAAGGTTCTCTAGTTGGGAATCAACATTCTTCTTCCATACATCGAATTCTCCCCATCTTTTATTTTGGTCGTTAAGGTTGGCGCGAACTTCATTAACTTTATTGTGGACTCCATTAATGCTTTCCTGTAACCCTTGTACCCATGGTGGTGGCTCCTAATGGCCTCGAGGTCGATAAGGCACATGTCGTCTATCCGGTGGAGGCGCTGCATAGCTTGGATTTGGATTTTGATTGCCCCACGTCTGATAGTTGTTTGACCTGTCAAAATTACTAGATTGGTTCCTGTATGGGCCTCTCATGTAATTCATTTCAACAATTGTCTCAGCGGCTCTAACCTCCTCTATGTTAGTGCAAGTAGAAGTACTATGGGAAGAGGAACCACACTCTTTACAAGATTGGGAGGATTTTAAAAAACTTACCTGCTTCTTCAGGCGGTTGACCTTGTCTTGTAGAAATTGATTTTTAACATATGAGTCAACTTCTCCTTGGTTAGGCACGTAGAGACGCTTCTGGGGCTGGGGAGTTTGTTGGGTTTCATACATGGCATCATAATTGGACAGCTTATCCAGCAATTCCCATGCAGCCGTAGGGTCCATCTCTATAGAACCGCACGCTGTATGCGTGTTGATGCGGTTCTTGGTCTCGGCGTTGATACCTTGGAAAAAGATTTCTTGAAGAACATATAAAGGTTGCCCATGAGTGGGCCACTGTCTAAGCATTTCTTTAAATCTTTCCCATGTTTCAACAAAAGTCTCATTAGGCAGCTGGTGATAGGAGGTGATGCACTTCCTCAGCTCCGTTGTCTTGGCAGGACGGAAGAATTTTGTAAGAAATTGATCATACAAGTTCTTCCAAGTCCTGATGGACTTAGGAGGTAAGCTCTCCAACCAGCTCAGGGCCTTTCCAGCAAGAGACCACCTGAAAGCTTTTAACAAAACATATTCAAGTGAGACACATTCAGCAGCTATGGTGTCACATAAGTCAAGAAAATTTCTAATATGTTCCATAGGGCACTCAGTAGGTTTCCCTTCAAACTGAGCCCGCTTAATCAAGGATATAAATTGAGACTTAATCTCAAATGGTTTCACTATCTCTGGAATCACAATTGGGGATTCTGTCACCCTCAGTTCCGGATGCATGTATTGTTTGGCATTCCTCGGATAGGCATTCAGCTCTTCCTATAGACGAGCATTGTTAAGTTGTTGACGCTCAGCCATGGCAGCAACGTCTTCTTTCTCGGTTTTCAATGCCTCCTTCTGGTTTTGGAGGACTTCCAACTGACGAGCCAACTCTTCAGGTGTGGCCATGGCTCGGTTCTCTCGGCGTCTACGGTGCAGGGAACATTCAGGTTTGAATAATAACCAGCATTGTCAAATTCTATCCTTCGACTTCCTACCGGCATACGCTGAGAAAACAGACAAAGAAAACAAAAATTTAAAACAAAAACGGGGTCGGGCTATTTCCAGACCCACAGGTAAACAAACAAACTCGTTGCGATCCCCGACAACGGCGCCAATTTGTCGACGGGCCTTTACTCTGGACAACAAATAAATTTATAGGACAAGACCCCGCTAAGTATAGGGGAGTCAGGATCGTTCCACGGGAAGCACGGTTTGTTTATCTATCGACTACTAATTATGAAAATCAAACAAAAACAAGCAAATTACTCACGGCCAGCCTCCTTAACGACTTTGTCAGGGTCGTTAACGAACCTGTATACTACTAACGACCTAAAAATAAGTTCAGTACTGAGGCTACGAACTTAGCAACGAATATGATCAAGGATAATTCAAATAAAAACAAAGATCTATGACAAGGGTCACCTCAACATAGTCATGCATATCTTGTAAGAAGATAAAGATCATGCCTTTAAATAGATAAATTCATCAACTTTCATTGACTAGTAAGTAAGTTAATCTACTCTCATAAATTAATTCACTCAATCACTTGTTTAGGATCTAAAGCTTGAAACATTCGTATTCAAACAATATCAACCTTCAAGTTTATAACTTTCTCTCTCGATCAAGTTAAGACGCAAATTACCTTGACTTTCATCTAGGTATAAACACAACAAGCAATCTCAAAAATAGATAGAAGGCATTCCACACATCATCTTACTCATCAAACCATGCATAACTATGCCGGGTTTCAACCCCGACCCTAGATAAGAAAACTACTCACTACTCATAATTATGAAATAAACAACTTCTATAAAGGATAACATTGAAAACAAAACAACTACTTCAAATTAATAAGAAAATATCGTCTTAAAAAATTCAGAAGAAACTGAAAAAATACAAAACCGAATTGAAACTCGTGATTAACGACCTCGGCTAATTCTCGTTCCACCGTGACTCGATCTCTCTCTCTCTCTCGGCTCTTCTCTCTCTCTCTCTCTCAGCTCTTCCAAACTCGTCTCCTACTTCAATACTACTTTCTACCCCCCTTCTCTAGGCTATAAAGAAGGGTATTTATACTAATAAAACTATCTAAATAAATAAAGATATAAGATAAAAACTTTCCTAAAAGATAGAAACCTACTCTAAAAAGAAACAAAAAAAAACCTAGAAGGATAACAAGACTAAGAATAAAATATAATAACCCTAAAACTCATTAAAAACACCCTACCGACACGTAATAAATTCCCGCACAGGATCGGTAGGTCATCACTAAGATTTCTCGAAAAACCCTATCGCTAAGCCTCGTTAACGACCCTGCATAGCCTCGTTAACGAGCCTGGATTTTGACTTCTTCAACACATCAACTCTAAAAGCTTGGACTTCGACTTCTTCATCTCGTATTCTTCCGTCCTTCACCATAGCATTCCAAATTCAGCTCCAAAAAGCACCGTTTCCTTGCTAAAACCTACAAAAAGACACAAAACGGAGTAGCTTCCATAATTTTCACAACATATGCAAAAACATCCAAAAACACACAAAACTAACCCTAAACTTATCAAAACTAGTCCTAACAAACACAGAAAACATACTAAAAACTATACCAAAAACACGAACATCAAATGTAGTGTTTGAGTTGTCTCCAAAATGTCTTGAAGCTTTTCACATGTTAAGATAGGCCCTCGTTTTCGCTCCTATCATACAATCTTCAAATTGGACCCTGCCTACACCTGGACAAGTCTGGGCCAGCCCGCCCGGCCCGGCCCGCCCGACCTGCTAAAAAACCGGGCTTGGGCGTTAGATTTGACCCGAAAGGCTCGGCCCGACCCGACTCGTCAAAAATAGTACCGGGCCTAGATAGGAAAAAAAGCCTGTAGGCTCGGCCCGGCCCACATATATATTATATTTTATAATAATATTGATATATTATATCACTAATTAATTCTACATATAAATACTTCTTAGTCTTTACTTTCTAACCCTAATGGTCTCATTTGAGATTTATGAATCAAGGAGCGCCGCTTCTATTCTCCCAACTCCCAACTCCAATCACTCAATCTTCTTCTTTCCTTCCCTTGAATCCCCGCTCGGCCGATCCTCCTATTCAGAGAATTAGGACCCCTTGCTGGTTGTTTGCCTGCTCGACGACGACGATGAGTGACGTCCTTGGTCCTGCTCGAAAACTCCTCCAGCGTCGAGCCAAGACCTTTTCTCCTTTCTCTGCGCAGAGCCGAGCAGATACCTCTGCTCCTCCAGCGACCAGCGTCTGTCGAATCAGCCTTGCAAAGCACCGAGCCGTTGACAAGTGATGACCCCTGCTCGACGACGACGACTGACGACCCCTGCTCGATAGCTCCTCCAGCACCGACGAGTCCCATTTAACTCCTCGGATTTGTTTTTGGAAAATCCCTCTCTTTCCTCTCCCATTCTAAAAACTGAAATGTAATCTCAAATTTCGGATTATTAATCAAACAACTGTTTCTTGGCCGTTCGGATCTGTTTCTTGGAGCGCCGGAATTTGTGAACGAGCGTTGGAATTTGGACAAGTTTTATGGGTCAGGCTAGCCCGTGGACAGCCCGGTCCGTGTTTGTGGGCGGGTATGGACAAAAAATTAGGCCCGAATTACCGGGTCGGGCTTGGCCCGGCCCGTTCATGTGGACAAAATGTTTTTTGGCCCGACCCAAACCTGCCCATGTACATGTCTAACCCTGCCCTTCAAGATTATGTGTGACGCCAATGAGTATGTTGTTGGCGCAGTGCTAGGACAATGGAAGGATAAAAAACTCCACGCCATCTATTATGCAAGTAAGACGCTTAATGAGGCGCAGAGTAAGTATACTACGACGGAGAAGGAATTCCCTGTCGTGGTATTTGTTTTCGAAAAATTCCGTTCCTACCTTATGGATTCAAACGTAATAGTTTATACTGACCATGTGGTTGTTAGATATGTAATGGCAAAAAAGGATGCCAAACCTAGGCTACTCCGTTGGATGCTCTTATTACAAGAACTTGATCATGAGATCCGAGACAAGAAAGGAGCAGAAAACTTGGTGGCGGATCACTTATCTAGGTTGCCAGTCAAACACATTACCGACTCCAACAATGTTGTGCCAATTAACGACTGCAGGCCGGATGAGCACCTCATGTTGTACGAGGTCAAAAACTGCAGAAGTCTCGTTACCGACCCTAATGGGGTCGGTACCGACCCATCAATGAAGCCGGAGAACGCTGATCACACCGATATCGAGCAAGAGACAATCGATACCGAGCTGTAAGAGGTCATTACCGAAGAGAATAACGAAGCCAATGGGTCGATACCGACCCAACCGGACTCGGTAATGACCTAGCCAGGTACGTTATCTCAACCTAATTCCACTATTTTCAATTCAAATCCTTCCTCGTCTCTTTCTTCTACTTCTTTTCATTCTATTCATGCTATTAAAGGGTCAAAAGCCCCTTGGTTTGCGGATTTTGCTAACGATATTGTAGGAGGCCTGATTCCCGAGGAGTTGACACCACAAAAGAAAAAGAAGTTTCTCCATGATGTTAAATAGTACTATTGGGATAATCCTTACTTGTTCAAGCAAGGGAGCGATCACCTCTTTAGGCGCTGTATTCCAAAAGAAGAGATAGAGAGTGTGATCCGTCAATGTCACACACTTCCCACCGGTGGCCATGCAAATCGAAGAGACAATCGATACCGAGTTGAAAGAGGTCATTACCGAAGAGAATAACGAAGCCAATGGGTCGATACCGACCCAACCAGACTCGGTAACGACCCAGCCAGGTACGTTTTCTCAACCTAATTCCACTATTTTCAATTCAAATCCTTCCTCATCTCTTTCTTCTACTTCTTTTCATTCTATTCATGTTATTGAAGGGTCAAAATCCCCTTGGTTTGCGGATTTTTCTAACTATATTGTAGGAGCCATGATTCCCTAGGGGTTGACACCACAAAATAAAAAGAAGTTTCTCCATGATGTTAAACAATACTATTGGGATAATCCTTACTTGTTCAAGCAAGGGAGAGATCACCTCTTTAGGCGTTGTATTCCAGAAGAAGAGATAGAGAGTCTGATCCGTCAATGTCACACACTTCCCACCAATGGCCATGCAAAAGGATTCAAAACCACGACGAAGATTCTTCAAAGTGGTCTCTATTGGCCAACTATTATTCGAAGTGTAGGGCATAGACTATATGGGACCTTTCCCTTCATTAGGCCCCTATAAGTATATCCTTTTTGCGGTTACTTATGTCTCTAAGTGGCTGGAAGCCATTGCTACAAAGACAAATGATGCTAAAACTGTTGCAAAGTTTTTTAAGCCTAACATTTTTCCCAGGTTTGGAGTACCAAGAGTCCTCATTAGTGATGGCGGGTCACACTTCATAGAGCGGAGTTTTGAAGCACTTGTGGCTAAGTATGGGGTATCATATAGGGTGGCAACACCATATCATCCCCAAACTAATGGCCAATTCGAAGTCTCAAATAGGAAAATCAAAAGCATTCTGGAGAAGACGGTCTTCCGCTCAAGGAAGGATTGGTCATCCAAGCTGGACGACGCTCTATGGGCTTATATAACGGCATACAAGACACCTCTACACACCACTCCCTACAAAGTAGTGTATGGCAAGGCGTGCCATTTGCCTGTCGAGATGGAGCACAATGCATTATGGGCTCTCAAAGAGCTCAATATGGACCTCAACAAGGCCGGAGCAAAGCGATTCATGGATTTGCAATCATTAGAGGAGTTGAGGATAAAGGCGTACGAGAACGCTGAGATTTACAAAGAGCATACAAAGCGATGGCATGACCAGAAATTTGTGCCCAAACCTTATGAAGTTGGTGACAAGGTACTTCTCTTTAATTCTAGACTCCGCTTATGCCCAGGGAAGCTAAGATCAAGATGGAGTGGGCCATTTGTGGTTCACCACATATACCCTCATGGAGCGGGGGATCTAGTAGATAACAATGGAGACATCTTCGAATTCAATGGGCGCAGATTGAAGAAGTTTATGAGCAAGCCGACCCGGAAGAAGAAATTAGAGCCACTTGGGCTCTTACATCGTCGGACTAGCCAAGGCACGTTCGTCGGGCTAACGATGTTAAAAATAGCGCTTACGGGAGGCAACCCGGCTTAGTTTTCTTTCTTTTCATAGTTCTTTTGGCACCTAGATCACATAGAGCTTTAAAACGGCGAGTCCCAATACCAATTGAAATTGCAAACTTACCTGGATCACTAAGTTTTTCGGGAAGCTTTATGCAATGGACCTCATTATGCAGCTCTGATATAGATCTTTTGCTGCTCAAAATCTCTTTCAAAAATTTAGCGTATGCAGGCATTTCATTAAGGGCATCAGTAAATGGAATTGAAATATTTAGCCCTTGAAGAATCTTAACAAACCGTCTAAACTTTCCTTCCGTGACATCATTAGACTTCTTAATTGGGAAAGGAAGAGTTTTTGACGGATTCGGGATAGAGAGAAACCCGGATCAAAGCCCTACCGAATCGACGAGAGGGTCGATTGGTGTTGTAGAAGGGTCGGTAATGAACATAGAGTTTGGTTCAGAAGACTTACCTGGCATGGATAGCGCATTATCAAGCTGGGGAGCCTTGTTATCGACCCTGTTGGGGTCGGTAACGAGCCTAACTGGGGCATCATCTACGTTGTCGTGCTCAGTGTCTTTAGGCTTGGCTCGATCTGGCAACTCCTTTCCACTTCTGAGGTGTATGCCTGCAATTTGTTTTCTTGGGTTCTCTTCGGGTCGGCCCAAAAGTTGCCCTTGAGGTCTTGAAATCCGTGCAGCTAGGTCCCCCAGTTGTGAGTCAACGCTCTTCTTCCAGTTTTCGAACTCTCCCCACCTTTTCATTTGATAATTAAGGTTAGCTTGGACTCCGTTGATTTCATTCTTCACTATATTGATCCCTTCATAGAGTCCATTCACCCAATATGGCGTCTCTTGATAGTCCGAGGGTCTGTAAGGTGGAACTCTCTGTTCTTGCTGAGGAACTTGGCTCCCTTGGCCGTATGCATAATTGCCCTAGTTGGGCTGATTGTAATTCCTCCATGCATAAAAAGTATCACCTTGGTTCCTATATGGACCCCACATGCAGTTAGCCTCTTCATATGCCTCAGCAGCTATGGTTTCCTTTTCTCTCTGGATCTCCTCTATATCTAAACAGAGTTCAGCAATCTGCCTAGCTAGTTCTTCATGTGTAGCCATGGCTTTGTTTGCTCCACGACCTTCAGCTGGCATACACTGTAAGCAAAAACAAAAACAAAAACAAAAACGAACTTAAAAAGCAAAAACGGGGTCTCAGACAGGGTCGGTAACGAACCTGGGGGTCGTTAACGAGCCTGGAGTGTAACACCCCCGTTTTTACCTCGGAGATATTACCGCCAGTGACCTCGGAATTTACTTCCCGAAGCCACCCTAGGCTTTCATAGTATACCAACTCAAATACAAATAATAACACATAAATCGTTTATCAAATTAATGTGACCTTCAAACAATAAATTCTTGCGGAAATACGAAATACGAAATACAATCTACTAATGGTTGCGAAAATATTCAAGACGGTCCTCACAAACAAGGATCTCGACCTTTATTTTAAACAAAAACTTAAATATAATTCTTCAACTTCTTCAGTCATGAAACTCTGCTCTTCTACTTCCTGATGTGTCGTATAGGGACGGTGCACACCAGCTGGCCATGCAAAAGAAATAAAGCGGTCGGGTTAGTCTTGTGACAGAGTAAGCAAGTGGAATTTATGTGAGAGTTCTTGTGGCTTGTTTTAATTAGACCATCGAATTCCGAATGAAAGCCGGTCGATGATAGCTAACCAAAATAGTTCCACGAAAAGGATATATGCCGAAAAGATATGGACACCACAAGAATATGGTTCCTATAAGGAAGAAAGATTTGTTGGGAACTTTAATAATCATACAAGTTTTCGAAAAACTCCCGTCAACTAATCGGGCATATAACCAACCTCACCGAATGCGTGTTGTCCGAATTCAGATTGGAAAATAGACCTTTCAAAGTCGGGAGCAAGAGTGGCTTTCCAAGTTGTAGTCACCACCCGTGTTCATTTATTATGTGCATTGACACTTATCTTACATTAATGACAAAACATTGCATTTAAGTTGGTAGCTTTTAAGATGGCAACGCAGTATGCCGAAGATATTGGGTTTGAGGTCCCCAAGAGAAAGAGTAACGGATTCCTAAGTTCCGATATGAAGCACTAGCTAGGTGCGACACCCGTCAGAACGATTGAGCGGGTATGGTCATGACCAGCACTAGGGTCTAGGTCCATCCTAATGCAACTGTTATAAAGAGGTGTTCAGGAATTTAGAACTCCCACCCCTAATTCTACGCTAGAAGCACAACAACGACTCATATAGGAGATCGTGAAACAAACAAAGTTCAAGTAGCAACTTAAGTATAAATTCTAGCATAAACGAATAATACTACTAATAACAAGCTACCCTGCACATGGGTCATTATTTCTAAACAACCTAGATTCATTTTATAGAAACAAGCGTTCCCAACAAACATGCAACATGAATAACAATATCCATGACAAATTATGAAAGCGACCCACCACTTGCCTTGATTCAAAAGCGAAAGAACGAATTGACTTAACGGGACTGAGATCGAAATATTGAGTTCTCCTTCCTGTTTTAATCATAAAAGTAACAAAATAAATTATTATTTATTTTGTGTTACTTTATAAAAATTGGATCTTTCCTCCCTAAGGTTTGTTTAAGTTTATAAGTTCATATAAACTTGTATCTTTTACATTAACAACTTCCAAATATTAATGTAAGCTATCTTAGGTTGTCATAATGTATCTCATGTCAACCTATTAGTTCATATAAACACTTATAATATATGCATAAGCACAACTATGTATTTATACAAAAATATTACCCAAATAGTATAAGTCTTGTAAATTATTTTCTATAATTTATACACAACTCATTAATTGTTTATAAAATATTAAAATAATATGTAAATGAGAAAACGACTAATTTTCTGATTTTTATTACTTATAAGACAATTATTATATTATTTCTATATTTATCATAATTTCCAACCCTTTATATAAACATGAACTAATTCACTTATAAAATCATACTTTGATATTATAAAGTATTTATAACTTTTATAAATCTGTAAAAATGCATTAAAACCCATATTAATGTTAATTTCAATTAGGAGTAATTTATTTTTATTAAAATCGAAGTTAAATCCCATAAAATAATCAAAAACAAAAATTATAAAGAAATAAATAAAAGCTGAAAACAAGGGAGAAGAAAGGGTCGAACAACAATTTTGGGACGGCTTGGGACGGCGGCTCGGGGGGTGGAACGGCTGGGGGGCGGCGACAGTTGAGAGTACGACACGCCAGCTTTCTGCTGTTGGCATTTGCGGCGCCGGAGGTGGTCAGGTGGTGGCGGAAAACGCCGGCGAACAGGGCTTCCCGAGCAGCCTATGCTCTGTTTTCGCTAGGCAGTTCGGGTAGCTTCAATCGAGTTTTTGGATGGGGAAAAGTAATGGGTCTTCGTATCTATTTATAGGGGAGGACTAGGGGATCTCAGATCTTCGTTTCCCACAAAAATCTCGGCCAAAACGATCTTCAAATCGGATAAAAATCAGATCTTTACTCTGAAATGCGTTTTACTAACTTCTCATCTTTAACCGTAGATTTGGATAAGATTTTCTGAGAATTACACCGAGTTTGTTGAGGGCTTTCGTAGGTAACAACTAGGAGAGTATGCCGGTTCTTTCGGTTGAATTTGGTTAAGAAACGGGTCCGAATCAGCCCTTACAAGATCGAATCACAACAACCCAATCTGCTGTGTAAAAATCCGTAATTACGCTCGGGTACCCACACTTTAAGGGTAATTACGAAAAGTTCCTAACTTTTCTAATTTCATCCATTTTCTGCCCGTTCTTCAACTATAATGTTATTTAAATTATGATTATTCTTTCCTATCTTATTTCCTAAATTTATTATTTGGATTATATAAATTATTAAGTCAATTTTTACTTGTTTACAAATATTTATTGAATTATTTTTCCTACAAGTTATACTTATTTCATGTTCTTCTTATACAAGAGAGAACAAACTAAATTATATTATCCCATATATAATTAGGAGAATAATATCATAATATTAGTCTTAAGTTTTTATGAAAAAGAGTAGCATCAAAATAGCACCCTCTTATAATCAAAACTATTTGGGTAAGGTTTAAAATAACCTAATAACCATTATAAGTTATTATTTATATTTCTTATCCTTTTAAGAAAATAAACTTATCCTTTATTAAAATCAACTAAAGAAATAAAATATTACAATAATATCCCTCCTAAAAGAGAGGGTTATTACAATAGTAACCCCTTAAAAATAGTTTCGTCCCCGAAACTAAGAAAAGAAAAGATAACAACTTAACTAACCTCCATTAGAAAAAAAAGAGGGTTCTTACAATAGTACCCCCTTAAAAATAGTTTCATCCTCGAAACTAGTTCGAAAACAAATCCGGAAATTTATTCTGCATATCCTGCTCTGTCTCCCATGTTTCCAACGTCACCTCTTCTCCACCATTTCTTGACCATAAGATTCGCACTAATACCACATTCTTATTGCGTAAACTTTTTACGCGTCGTTCCAGCACGCGAACGTGTCTCTCCTCATAAGTTCCATTAGATTGGATCTCGATGTCATCATAGTTAAGAACATGAGACTCATCCGACACATATTTGCGCAACAGTGACACATGGAAAACGTTGTGGATCGGATGTGCAGATGGGGGTAGTGCAAGTCGATAAGCAAGCTTGCCAACTCTCTCCAAAATCTCGAAGGGTTCAACATATCGAGGGTTGAGCTTCCCTCGTTTCCCAAAACGAAACACACCCTTCAATGGGGACACCCGAACAAACACTTTGTCTCCAACTTCAAACTCAACCTCTCTTCTTTTCAGATCAGCATATGATTTCTGACGACTTTGAGCTGTCAACATCCTCTGTCGGATTATTGCAACGTCTGCATCTGTTCTTTCAACCAACTTTGGGCCGAGAATAATTTTGTCGGCATTTTCGTCCCAACAAATTGGTGAGCGACATTTTTGACCATACAATGCCTCGAATGGTGCCATCTTAATAGTTGAATGCCAACTATTGTTGTAGGTGAACTCTATCAGGCTTAAACTGGCATCCCAGCTAGTAGATCGATCTAACACACAAGCCCAGAGCATGTCTTCTAGTGTTTGAATGGTCCTCTCAGATTGACCATCTGTTTGAGGATGAAAAGCAGTACTAAAACATAACTCTGTTCCCATGGCCTTGTGCAACTCCTTCCAAAAACATGACATGAATCGACCATCCCGATCTGACACTATAGATTTCGAAGTGCCATGTAATCGAACGATCTCATGTATGAATATTTCTGCTAACTTCTTCACTTCCCAATTCATCTTTATCGCGATGAAGTGAGCACTCTTTGTGAGTCTATCAATGACTACCCAGATAGCATCCTTCTGTCCTTGAGTCTTAGGAAGCCCAAACACAAAATCCATAGCAATATCCTCCCATTTCCATTCTGGTACTAGTAGAGGTTGCAACTCACGTCCTGGTCTTTTATGCTCAATCTTCACTTTCTGGCAAACCAAACATCTCGCTACAAATTCTGCCACATCATGTTTCATGTTTGGCCACTAGAAATTCTTGCGCAAATCCTTGTACATCTTGCTCGATCCATGGTGGACCGAGTAAGCAGAGGAATGCGCTTCCCTTAAGATCAGAAGACGAAGCTCTTCAACAGCAGGAACACAAAGTCGATTTTGAAACCAAAGCGAGCCATCATCTTGAATGACAAACCCAGGTGCCTTTCCTTCCTGCACCTCACAACTTTTCTTTATTAACATGACATCATCCGCGTGCTTCTCCTTAATCTGATCCAACAGAATAGCTTGAATCTCTATCATATTCAGACTACCACATTGTTGGAGCAATCATCTTGATTCGATCCCACATCGAATCAACTCTTGTTGGAGCATTGGCTGAGCAGTGAGCACAGCCACCATGGATTCGTGAGAGGTCTTGCGACTCAATGCGTCAGCTACAACATTGGCCTTTCCGGGATGGTACAATAGTTCAATGTCATAATCCGTGAGCAGTTCTAACCACCTTCGCTGCCTCATGTTCAACTCTTTCTGCGTGAAGACATATTTCAGACTCTTATGATCGGTAAATATCTGACACTTCACACGATATAAGTAATGCCGCCAGATCTTCAAAGCAAACACTACTGCTGCTAGTTCTAAATCATGAGTCGGATAGTTCACCTCATACGTCTTGAGCTGGCGGGAAGCATAGGCAATCACTTTTCCATGTTGCATCAGCACACATCCCAAACCCTGTTTGGATGCATCACTGTACACCACATACCCATCGTGTCCATTAGGCAAGGTCAAGATTGGAGCGCTAGTCAAACGGTTTTTGAGTTCTTGGAAACTCACCTCACATTTATCATTCCAGACGAATTTCTTGTGTACTTTGCGGAGTAAATTGGTCATAGACAGAGCTATCTTAGAGAATCCCTCCATGAACCTTCTATAATAACCCGCAAGGCCAAGAAAACTACGGACCTCTTTCACATTCTGAGGCTGCTTCCAATCTGCAACTGCTTGGATCTTTTGAGGGTCTACCATCACTCCCTCCTGATTGATGATGTGCCCTAGAAATGCAACTTCTTTCAGCCAGAAATCACATTTTGACATCTTAGCATATAACTCATTCTGCCTGAGTATTTGCAATATAATTCTGAGATGCTCCTCATGAGCTGCTTCATTAGGAGAGTTGATGAGAATGTCGTCGATAAAGACAACCACAAATTTGTCTAAGTATTCCTGGAAACACCGATGCATTAGATCCATAAACACGACTGTAGCATTCGTAAGACCAAAAGGCATGACAACATATTCATAGTGTCCATACCGCGTGCGGAATGCCGTTTTAGGAATATCTTCCTCACGAATTCGAAGTTGGTGATACCCCGACCTCAAATCAATTTTGGAAAACACCTTCGCCCCCTTTAGCTGGTCTAACAAGTCATCAATTCTTGGTAACGGGTACTTGTTCTTGATGGTAACTTTATTCAATTCTTGGTAGTTAATGCATAACCGGAAAGTTCCATCCTTCTTCTTCACAAACAAAACTGGTGCACCCCAAGGTGAAGCGCTTGGTCTGACGTACCCCTTCTCTAGCAATTCTTCCAACTGCTTCTTTCGTTCCTTCATCTCAATCGGAGCCATTCTGTAAGGTGCTTTGGAGATGCGTCGGGTTCCAAGCTCTAACTCAATGGGGAACTCCACTTCACGGTGTGGTGGCAACCCCGGAATTTCATCCGGAAAAACATCAGGAAACTCTCTAGTGATGGGAATGTCTTGCAGCTTAACTTCCTTCTTCTCAATTGATTCCATGTAGCACAAAAATCCAATACATCCTTGACGGAGCATTTTCATTGCTTTCATGGCATTGACCATCTTCCCATTCTCAGACTCACGTCGACCCTTAAACTTGCAAACATATTTGCCTCCTGTGGTGATAGTCACTGTTCTAGTGCTGAAGTCTATCACTACTCCATGTCGAGTTAACCAATCCATTCCTAGGATTATATCGTAAGGAGCCATCGATATGCAAATCAAGTCGGCATCAAACTTCCGACCTTGAATTGTGATCGGAAAATCCGTGAGCTGCTTAAATCCCACGATCTTTTCCCCGTTGGGAAGGTTCACAATAAAAGGTTCACATGTGTCATTACATTCAAGACCTATTTTCTCTACACAACTTTCGGATATAAAAGAATGCGTGGCACCAGAATCAAAAAGCATAAAAGCAGGAGTGGAGCGAACATATAGAGTACCTTGAGCAACTGGGGCGTTTGGCTCATCAGCACGACGCATCTCATACAATCGTTGCCCTTGGCTAGCTGATGCTACTTGGGTCTTTCCCTTGTTGTGAGATGTGGACTGAGCAGAAGCCGATTTCCCAGATGCAGATGGAACTTGATTGTTGTAAGACATCGACCCATGTCGTGACTGAGTTGGGTCATTCTTCTTTTGAGGACAATATGTCTGCATATGCCCCTCCTTCCCCAAAAGTAGCATTTTCTTTTCTTCTTGGTGCATGCTCTGCTAGTATGCCCTGGCTCACCACAATTATAGCACACTATTGGTCCCTTTTGATGCCTGGAAGACTGAGTTGTGCCTGACTGTGTTGACCCAGATTTGTTTCGGTTAGACCGCTCAAACTGTTGTGGAAAAGCTGGTCGTTTGAAGCCACTGTATTGAGATCCAGACTGAGGTGGCTTTCCCCAACTCTTCATCTTGGTAGCAGATTCCTCCAAAGTCATTTCCAACTTGTATGCCTTATTGACATACTCTTCCAGGGTAATACAAGTGTGGTGTACCATCAACGGTTTGAGTTTTGGATTCATCCACTCATGGAAACACTTAATCTTCTCCTCTTCAGAGGAGACTTCAGGTCCAGCATACTGCAGTAGATGGTTGAATTTGGTGGCCATCTCAGGAATTTTCATCCCATCAACCTTCGGGTACAAAAACTCTTTCATTTTCTCACCTCTCATAGCAGTCGAGAAGAACCTATCCATCATCTTATTTTTGAACATGGTCCAACTCAATAGAGGATGATTTGTTAGCCCTGAATTCTCCGACCATTCACTAGCTCCTTCTTTCAACTACAAGGAGGCAATGTGCACTCTCTCAGCTTTAGTGCAGGCTACATTACGGAGCAACCGCTCCATGTGAGAGAACCAATAAGTTATCTTCACTGGTTCTCCAGTTCCGTCGTAGCTGTCAGGTCTCATAGAGGTGAAGATTTTTTAAAGCACGGGCAAAATTTGAGCCGTCGTTGTTGTGAGGTATATTCGGCACTTGATGGCCTCTAGTGCTAGCAGAATGCTCTTCTTATACAAGAGAGAACAAACTAAATTATATTATCCCATATATAATTAGGAGAATAATATCATAATATTATTCTTTGTTTTTATGAAAAAGAGTAGCATCAAAATAACACTCTCTTATAATCAAGACTATTTGGGTAAGGTTTAAAATAACCTAATAACCATTATAAGTTATTATTTATATTTCTTATCCTTTTAAGAAAATAAACTTATCCTTTATTGAAATCAACTAAAGAAATAAAATATTACAATAATATCCCTCCTAAAAGAGAGGGTTATTACATGGAGTGATCCCGTGAAAATCGAAACTAAAACGAAAGAAACAACTACCTGTCGACAGGGTCGTTACCGAGCCTGGGTAGGGTCGGTAACGACTCGACAATGGCCTAGAAACTAAATAAAAAAACACAGAAACTGGGTTGCCCAACAGGGTCGGTACCGACCCTGGGGGGGGGGTCGTTACCGACTCGGCGGAGTCCCAAAAAACGTAAAAAGAACAAAACATGGCACTATTGAAATCTCCCCGGCAACGACACCAATTTGTTGGAAGGGTTTCTTGACAACAAATAAATTTATATTAAGACCCCGCTGAGTATAGCAGAGTCAGGTTCGTCCACATGAGATAGTCAGTATCAAGTTTTGTTCCTTAAAGCGCAAGCAATCGACAAAAGTAAGGGTTTTATCAACGAAAGAGAAATTCTAAGGTCTAGGGTATCCCCACAACAACAATTATGCATGCCAAACGCTAATGAAACATAAAGATCATGCTTTTATAACATAAAAGTGTCAACTTTCGTCAACTTAAGCAAGTAAATCAATCAACTTTCGTCCTATCAATTAACTTAATATCTAATCTCTTCTATTTCAACTAGGATAAATCCGCTTTCGCTTCAACTATGAATGAGAAATTCCTATCTACTTTCGTTTCAAGGGTTAAGAGCAAGAGAGAAGATTCATGCAATAAAAACAATAAATTCAGGATCAAGAGAAAGCATGCACAACCATTGTTGGGTTTAACCCCAACCTTAGAGAGAGAGACTACTCACAATTCATAATTAAAAACAACTAAATTAAATAAAAGAGAAAGCTTACAACTTTAATCCAAACAAACTTGTCTTCCAAGCTATCTCTACTCTCTCGCCCCTCTCTATCTTCTCTCATCCTCCTCCTCTAACTTGAATGATTGTCGGATCAGAAAACTAAAGAGGGCACAAGTGTTTATATAGAAAAACTATTCTATCTAAAAGCTATCTATAAGGAAATACTATCTTCTAAAAAGATTTATTCCTTCTATCTATCTATAAGGAGATAATATCTTCTAATAAGATATATTCCTTCTATCTATCTAAGTACATAAAAGATAAAAGATAGAAAGTCATTTAAATGCACCGACTCGAATCTCCGCTACTCCTCGGGACCTCGTTAACGACCCTGTGTGCCTCGTTAACGACCCTGTTCAGCACTTCGAACATCCTTGAGTAAAACTTGCGTAGCGGATTCGTTACAACTCTGTTTGACTTGATTCTTTTTCCTATGTTCTTGTAACGAATTTCTCTATCTCTTTCCAATCTCAAACTTGATTTTCAATAACTTTAATTGGGCTCTTAATCTTCATCGTCTCTTCATTCTTGAGTGCTATCTTCACCGGCTTGCTCCTTTCTTCAAAAATTGCTCCAAATAGCTTCTAAAAACCTATAAAACACCACAAAAGCTTATGTAGACTCCATATCTCATGATAATACGAAAACCTACACAAAAGACGCAAAACAAAACACAAAACTAAAGAAAAAGACTCAAACACACTAAAAACACACCCTAAAAACATGACTAAAAAGGCGGACATCAATTTTTATTGTGCTTTGAAGTTGTTTTGGATGAAGGCTATTACTTGATAAATATGTTATTTGGTTTTGGTTTATGTATGGTGATTTCTTGAGGACAAGAAAGCATATATGGGGTGTTTTGATGTTCGTGTTTTTAGTATAGTTTTTATGTGTTTTTCTTAGTTCTTTAGCTTAGTGTAGTCTAGTTTTAGTGTTTGTTTCGTATGTTTTTGGATAAGTTTTCATATTTTCTAAAAAGTATTGAAGCTACTATGTTTTCGTGTTTTTTGTAGGTTTTCGAAGCAAAATAGGAGCGTTCCGAAGAATTTGAGATCGAGAAGATGATAGCGGAAGAAGGTCAAGATAAGGAAGGAAGAAGTTGCTTAAAAGATCCCGACAAATCCAAAAGAGGCTATGAAAATGTACAAATAATCAATGAAAACAGGCTCGATACTGACCTTGGGGGTTCGGTACCGAGGTTTGTAGCAAGGAAATCGAGATGGTTCAACAACGAGTGTACCGACCCTGTAGGTACATGGTCGATACCAAAGTTCTCAGGCTCACTAGATGCGTCGACTTCCTGATTTTTATATTTTAATTCCGTAATCTTTTTAGTTTAGGAAGTTGTATCTTTATGGAAACTTTATAGATAGCTTTTCTAGTTTAAATACCTTTGTTTTAACCTAGTTTAGGGAGTTCTTTCAGTTGAAGTCATAAGGAGAGACATGTGATATTGAAGGACCCGACTTTTTCTCTCTTCTTCTAGTTTCTAGTTTGCCTTTGAAGATTACTTGGGGAAGAAGTTTGTATTCAAAAGACAAGAAGTTTCGAGTTCTAATTTCAAGTAAGCTTTGTTTTGTTTCATATGATGTTCTCCTTTAGTCTTATTGCTTGCTTCTTTTCAATCATGAGCGAGTAGTTCTCTTTTCTAGGATTGGGGTTGAAAACCCGACATGATTGTGCATGATTGAATGTGTGATGAATGATTGAATGCCTTTTATCTTTTATCTACTTGTTTTGTGCTTATGCTTTAAGCACAGTTGGAGTAATTCGAGTTTATTGCTTGATCGAAAGATAAAGTTTTTAACCTTGAAAGTTGATATTGTTTGTTAACGAAAGTTACGAACTTTGGATCTAAAAATAAGTAGAAAGTGAATTGATTCATGAAAGTCAACTAATTTGCTTGCTTAAATCGATGAAAGTTGATAGCTTTATCTTCAAGGCATGTTACTTACCCTTCATACTATCCTAATTGCATGATTATGTCGTGGTAAACCCTTGTCCTAGATCTTTTTCCCATTCGAAAACGCTTCTTTTTACTCTGTGTTAGCATCGGTACCGAGGCTGCCACATCGGTACTGAGCATGTATGTCCCTGTGTTGTTTGCTTTGCGTTTAGTTGAAATACAACATCAATAACGCCCCTGACAAGGTCGGTACCAATGTGTCTGAACCGTTATTTGCCTAATTCTCCTTTGCTTTTTTCTAATTTCCACTTTCTAGACTAGTAATCAATCATAACTTGCTTCCCGTGGACGATCCTGACCTCCCTATACACATCGGGGTCTTGACTATAAATTTATTTGTTGTCGGGAAACCCTCTCAACAGCTCATGAAATTTAATTCATAATATTTGTTATTTTTGTCACGTAATCTAGTACATAAATTTATTGTGTGGGTTCACGTCTTTATACAATTAAGTTCATAACAATTATCAATAAGGTTCATAAAATAATTCACAATACATGTTACATGTGTCATGTATTCTAGTTCATAAATGGTATAAGTTAATAATTTTGGTACACTAGGTTCATAATTTATGAACGATTGGTAAGAAAAAATGATCTAAGCTCTAAGTTGAACATTTGGGCATTTTGTTGAACACATGGTGGGCGGTTAGATGAGCATTGGTCATTAACTTTGTTTTCAATTAAAAACTTGAAATTGTAAAGCAAAACATGCACAATCTTCATAGGTTTGATTATAATCAACAAAAATCAGTCCAAAATACACAAACACATGTAATCGAAGTACTAAGCTCCAAATTTTGAAAAAAAAACCCCAAATGTGAACTTAAAACTATAGAAAAGAGATCTATAGCAAAATCTATGAAGAGAGAACACAAATTCTTGCCGAAATCAACAAAAAAGGTGAACAAAATTAGATGAAGCAACAAGAATGGAGAAGATTCGATTGAAATAGGCGAAAAACAAACGATGTAGAGGTTTCAAGAGACCCCTTAAGCTTGTGTTCTAATTTAATGGGTGAAAGACGCAAATGCCCCTCTGTGTATAAAAAACCACTTAACGCGTGTAACACATCCTGGCCATTAAACCACATCGATCGAACGGCTCACACGTGCTCGAATAAAACTATTATTATGACCCATGTAGTAGTAATACACATCTGACTCCTGTAGCAGTAATACACATCAGATCGCAATTCATTATTATTATTATTATTATTATTATTATTATTATTATTACTACTACTACTAGTCTACTACAGCGTAATACCACTACAACTATTATTATTATTATTATTTTTTTATTATTATTATTATTATTATTATTATTATTATTATTTAAATAAGCTGAATTACATGAAGTTTGATGGAAGCCTAGAAACAAGCTGGGCTCCCACACCCTTCTAAATGCAAAAACTCAATCTATGAAAAATAAAAACACCACTCTTAATATTGTTAGAGTGGCTAACAAAAAGAGACTTAATACGTGAAAGCGTGTCCAAAGCCTCCTTATCAAATTCCCCAAACGTAGAGAAAGCGAATGGGATAAATTTGTATCCGTTCTCCTCACATTTGGACTCGTACTTCTTCTTTTTCCTCTCCATGGCGTTGTGCAAGGCCAACCCAGGCGCCCAAGAACTCGCACCACCACCAGCAAAGGGAGAGAACCCAGTCACATCCACACAAGCATCCTTACCCTGATGCCAATTAAACAGTAAAAGGTCAGCCGGTCTAAGATCATGCCCATTCTCCGAGAGGAAACCCATGGGAGCCTCCTTCCGCACCGCGATCCCGACTTTGGAACAAATATCAACTAGGATATCACGCACCAAATTATGCCTGAACTTCACACCCACCTCACTAGAACAGTGGACCGCATGATCCCCCCATTTGTCCATCTTGGGAACGTTACAACTCGGGCAAATACTACCATCAGAAAATAGAGGTATCATGAGCCTGTAGCATAACACAGAACGAAACTGGCGATGGTTCATCCTCTGTCCCAATCCATCAATAGGGATAGTGAACAAAAAATCTTGTGCGTGAGGAGCACGAATACAGTTAAGAACAGCAACCTCCCTTGGGCTAAGCATGTACCTAACGACGAGACTTTTCTCAACGACACCAAAGTAACACCTTGCCAGGGTTTTCATCATTTGGGGGGCAGGAGAAACAGTGGTGAGAGAGATAGCATCGGCGTTGCAAAAGGCATTGAAATCATCAAGAGCATGCTGAAAAGAAGAGCCAGGAGAAACTATACCCGTATTCAACAAAATCTTGGCCTGCAGTGTGCTTGTTTGAAGCCGAGAAGCAAGAAAAGCATAACGGATTACATCTCCAGCATCAAAGACGCCAAGACCACCTCCTTTGATGGGGAGAGTGGCCAACCGCCATTGCCAATCGCCAAAACCCGGTCCTGACGCGGTGACAACCTTCTCTAAGGAGAGACGTAGAGCATGGTCAAACTGAGCTTGAGCATCCTTGAAAGACATAGGGGAGCAAGTTCTCAAGACGTAGGACAGCTTCGCAACCCCAGCACAGTTACGAAGAAGAAGAAGCTCACATTGGGGGTCATTTAGCCGGTTAACCGCCTCCATTAATGCAATAGTTTTAGAGACCCTCTTCAAGGCCAAGTCCCGACTGAAGCCCACATCCAAGCTGACCGACCCACCAAGAAGTTTGACACCACTGCGTGGGCGCGAGATGTTCGATGGGAAAACACCCTCTCCTAAACTTCTAGGATCCTCCACAGGCCAGAAAAGCTCAGTTTATCAACGTTCAAGAACAAACCACGTGCGGGCCCATCAGACCTAATAATGTCAAGCGCCTTGGCCACCATAAGGGTATCACCTACAATGGTGCCATCGTCAAGATACCAAGCCTGGAGGGTGAGACTGCATGCTTGATTAATGGACTGAACCAAAGGATGCAGAGCTAGAGCAAACAATAAAGGCCCCAAAGGATCACCTTGTTGTACTCCCTGACATGACCAAAGGACTGAGTCTTCATAGTAAAGCCTAGCAGGTTGAGAGTAACAAAACTCAACCCAAGGAGCTATAGACGGACACCTCAACCTAGTCTCTTGGAGCAGGACACTCCTATCGACAAGGTTGAAAGCATTCTTGAAATCTACCAAAAGCATAGAAAGTCCAACCTCATTACCCTTAGACTCAACAAGCCTGTTCACAGAATGTAGAACTGCCTCACAACCCCCAAGAACGCCAACACCAAACTGAAAGTCCTGCAAATAAAGGTTCATAGAAGGACCAACCGCAGATGAAGCAACCTTGGAAACAAGCCTCCTCCATACAGTGCCAACAGCAATAGGGCGCAAACCCCCACCCGGCTTGACCAAGGGAGTCAGGGGGGCGCTAGCAATGAACTCTCCCAACTGGCTAGGGCATTGACCCCGAAGGAACAAGTTAACAACCCCAGTGATGGATCGTAACAAATCATCAGCCACTGCAGAAGCAGCCCCTCCCAAAATATCAACTAAATGTTGAGCCCTAAGCCCATCACGACCACAGGAAGTCCCTTTGGGAAAGCTGTGGATCCTATCAAGCACCACATCTTTGTTAACAGAGAGAGCATCCTCACCTAATGGAGAAGAAGGCAAAACCGGAGTGGGGGCGTAGGGATGTTTGGCCTCCAATTCATGGAGAGTGTCAAGATTAGATGGGGCAACTCCAGAAGACGTAAGGACCTTAATAGCAGCAGTGAAGTGTCCATCACCAAGTTTTCGCTTACATTGGAAAAGGTTAACATCATCAGGGCTTCTTGACTTCTTCACACTCCTAGAGAGAGGCACCTCCTCTAATAAGCGATCAATCACCAAACCAAGCCTATCTCCGGGATCCTTCCACCTAACAATGGCGCGAGAAATACAATCAAACTGACACCGCTCCCGTTCACCTGACCGCCTTTGAGCCCTATTGGTAGGCACAAAAGCAGTCAAAATGCAACAAGGCAAAATAAGGAGTTGTACCCAAGCCGACATGTCACTCGGGCTCCCAAGGACCTTATCAAGAGCACAAAGGAAAACTCTAGCAAAGCCAAGCCTCAGCTTAGGGGGAATACACTTGACAGTTCGCAGCTTTCTTGAAAAAACACGTTGAAGAAGGTGGATGTCAAAACAATCAAGAGCCTCCCCGGGTAAGGACAGCTGAGAGAGAACACCAGAATCAACACCAGAATCGCTATCAACCTCACCAACCACACCATCAGTAATCAACACAACAGGCTTAGGAGGCTTTGAAATACCAAGGATTGCAACGTCGTCAAAACTAGGAGCATGGATCACCACACCATCAACATGCTTACAATTCTTACTAAAAGTATGAGTGCAAAAACACTCACCACAAAGCCAGATGCCAGCCTGATGAAGCGCAGAGTCCAAAGCAGTGAAAAAACCAAAGTCACTTGCAACCCGAGCTTTGTGAGAAGCCACCAAATCCGCAGTTTTAAAATGACGAGCCCCTAAGTGATCAATAAAATACTTCTTGGTAAGCCCTCTACCGCCCCCACTATTGCAACCATCACAACCTTTCAATGGGCATGAGATACGGACAACACCATTGCCGGCCATATTAGAACCAACACAAGCACAACAACAGTTGAAAACAAACGCGACAGCCGGTAAAAGGCACACAACAAAACCACACACTTCACACCCACTGCACACACCAGCACAACCACACCGTTTACAAGAAGAAAAGGCACATACCGCAGCAAACACCCATAGACACAACAACACGTAGACCAATGTTGACACAGGCACACGCTGACAGCAGCATAGCAACACCAGATTGAAGACCAGAAAATACAGCACAGCAGCGCAGCAAAAACCAGCAAAAGAAAGAAAAAAAAAACGAAAGAAAACCAGACAGAAAAACAACACACAACAGCACAGCAATACGTACAGCAACACACAAAACACAACTGAACGACGACACAACTGAACGCCAATCCCCGATCAGCAACAATGAAAACAACTGATCACCACTGACGATCGCTGACGATCACAGTAGTCCAAAATTCCCGGTTACGAACGTTGATTGCCAACAACCACTGAAGATCTCCCTTGTTGACAATCGCTGATCACTGGCGATCACAAGAGAAGGCCGGACATGGCCACAAGTGGCCGAACATGGACCCAGATCACCCCCAAACCCAGATCGCTCCCCCGATCGCCAAAAACTCCCCCGATCGCCCTAATCCCCCAAACCCAGCACATTATTATTATTATTATTATTATTATTATTATTATTATGCCTTGAGAACTTGCTCCCTTGGGTCTTTTAGGGATGCCTAAGTTCAATTTGATCATGCTCTGCGTCTCTCCTTGGAGAAGGTTGTCACATCGTCAGGGTCGGGTTTTGGTGATTGACAATGACGGATGGCCACTCTCCCCATCAAAATGGGTGGTCTTGGCATCTTTGTTGATGGGGATGTTATCCGTTATGCTTTCATTTCTTCTCGGCTTCAAACGAGCACACTACAAGCCAAGATTCTGTTGAATATGGGTATAGTTTCTCCTGGCTCTTCCTTTCAGCATGCTCTTGATGATTTCAATGCATTTTGCAATGTCGATGCTATCTCTTTCACCACTGATTCTCCTGCCAGCCAAATGATGAAAACCCTGGCAAGGTGTTACTATGGTTTAGTTGAGAAAAAGCCTCATCGATAGGTACATGCTTAGCCCAACGGAGGTTGTTGTTCTTAGTTGTATCCGTGCTCCTCATGCACAAGATTGTTTGTTCACTATCCCTATTGATGGCCTATGACAGAGGATGAACCATCTTCATTTTCGTTCTATGGTGTGCTATAGACTTTTGATACCTCTATTTTCTGATGGCAGTATTTGTCCGAGTTGCAACCTTCCCAAGATAGAATGGGACGGATCATGTTGTCCACTATTCTAGTGAGGTGGATGTGAAGTTCAGGCATAAAATAGGTGAGTGATATTCTTGTTGATTTATGCTCCAAATTTGGGATCGCAGTGCGGACGGAGGCTCCCATGGGTTTTCTCTCAAAGAATGGGCAGGATCTTAGGCCTACAAACCTTACTCTTTAATTGGCATCAAGGAAAGGATGCTTGTGTGGATGTGACCGGGGTATCTCCCTTTTTTGGTATGGGTGCGAGTTCTTGTGCGCTTGGGTTGGCCTTGCACAACACTATGGAGAGGAAAAGAAAAGAAGTATGTATCCAAATTTGAGGAGAATGGATACTAATTTATCCCTTTTTGCTTTCTCTATGTTTGGGGAATTCGATAAGGAGGCTCTGGACACGCTTTCGATCAAGTATTAAGTCTCTAGCTATTAGCCACTCTAACAATGCTAAGAGTGGTGCATTCGTTTTTCAAGATTGAGTTTTTGCATTCAGAAGGGTGTGGGACATCGACTTGTTTCTAAGCTCCCATCCAACTTTATGTAATTTGTATAGTTATAATAATAATAATAATAATAATAATAATAATAATAATAATAATAATAATAATATTAATAATGAGTCCGGTTCAGGTGCGAATGGGCGCTCATGTGCGAAATAAGAAAGAACAAGAGTCGTTCGATCAAGAAAAATCAAAGGCGCAAATCATTTCACTTAAAAAGGGGAAAAAACGACACGGGCGAATTATTCGCATATTTTTGAAAAAACCGGAAATAGGACACGCGCCCAGATTGTTCATCGAAAATGTGAATTTGTTCATCAGTATTGTGGATTTGTTCATCAATACTACGGATTTGTTCATCAACAATGTGGATTTGTTGATCAACACTTTGGCATATTTGTTCATTGGTTTTGACATATTTGTTCATCGATTTGTGCATATAATTTAAATGCATCTACAAAATGAATTTATTATATATTACGGGTCTTGTGCGCTGACCTGTATAACCCGTAACTTAAAAAATTCTAACCCGTGACCCGACCCGTAAATTTACAGGTGGGTCAGGTCGGGTTACGGGTCAAACGACATGTTGGACAGCTGTACGTTGTTTGTTGTCGAATACGATCTCAAAAGGTATTCGAAACCGATACAAGATGTTTGTCTTGATGAAACACACCACTTCTTTATCTTTTACCTCTTCATAGTCTTCGACCTCGATACATTTAGAGAAGTAGTCGGTCATAGTGAGGAAAAAATTGTTATTCAATGAGGGTTGGATTTTCCCAACAATGTCCATCCCCTAAGGCATGAAGGGCCACGGGGTGAGTGTGGGTTGAAGAGGTCCAGATGGTTGATGTGTGACAAAAGCGTTTCATTGACAAGCATCACATTCTTGATAGTATTCTACTGCGTCTTGCCACATTGTTGGCAAGAACCAACTTTCGTAGAGTTTTGTTTGACAAAATTCTACCTCCTGAGTGATTGTCGTGGTCTCTTTCATGAAGTTCTCTAAGGATCCTGGAAACCTCTTCTTTGGACAAACACCATTGGAGGGTTCCTATAGTAGAACGATGGAAGAGTTCTCCTTACACTATGCATAATCTATTGGATTGAACTTTATGCGGTTTTTTGCTTCCATTTGTTGGCAGGTAAGATTCCTCGTTCTAACAAGTCCAAGTATGGTTGCTTCCATGGCTCTACCGACATCCTCAAAGAACTGGCACCGTCTACCAGAAGTTCACAGTCACTCGATGGGCGACCCAATATGGGAAATGAAGGTGATTCATTTCATATAGCCATGGTTACTTCTTCGACCTCTGGGCAATTCTCCTTATCGGCCACGTTACACTTAGTGGCCAGTAGCTTTCTAGAAATGGCGGGCTCCATTATGTAGATCAAAGGGATCATGGGAAACTCGTCCAGATGTATTGCAGAAGCTAGGTTTGCAAGTCCATCTTCTTGAGCGTTTTACTCTTTGGGAACTTCCTCAACATATGACCTCGAACTAAAGGCTCGAATCCTTTATGATCTCTAAGTACTCTATCATCCTAGCATCTTTGGTAATGTATGTTCCTAGGATCTAATTGACTATATTAGGGAATCACATATGACCTTGAGCCATTGGATGGCCAAATCTTTAGCGAGTGTCAAGCCAATAATCAAAGCTTCATACTCTGACTCCTTATTGATGGCCTCAAATGAGCATCTCATGGCTTGAGCTACCCTATCCCCCTATGGTGATTTTAGTAGCATGCTTATCCATATACCTATGTGATGCAACCCCGACCATGGACGCCACACGGGAGGAGGTCGCCATGTCTCTAGGCTCGGTTGGCCCAATCACTTGTGCCTGGACCTGGGCTATAACTGAGGCCACATAGTCCATCATGACATGCACCCTTGCATGCCACGATGCACAAGCCCTCGTGTCGAGACCCATCATCCTTGTCTCCATTGGCGCCACGGACGCTCCATGCCATGGCAAGTTCGAGAACGTGCCATTGTCCAATGTCAGGGACAAGCTAGCCTCAAACCTCGGCAACATCGTGCTAGCCTTGTTGCACCCCGACCTTGCCGCTTGAGGTTCCTCTGTGCCCTTTGGGCCTCGCCGCACCGCACACAGTGTGTCATGACAACCCTTGTGCGTGCCAACGCGCGTGTTGCCACCTTGTCGCGCCACGCCAAGACATGTCATGGCCTTGTCATGACACTCGCGTCGTGGCGGCCATGACCACTATATTTTTATGCCATTTTAGTAATATTTTCCATTTCTATACTTTCTAAGTTGGTTTGTCTTATTCTACTAGTTGTTTGTTGGGATTTGACGACGTTGGGCCTAGTTTTCACACTAGCCCTTGCCGCCATACTCGTCCTAGTTTTATGGTTTTGAGAGCCTTTTCTATATAAAGGCCTCTCTAGCTTTGTCCGTTAAACATGATTTTATTAGCGAAACTCTGTCTAAGTTCCGACTCTAGACCTTTTTTGTTATGCGTCACCTCCTTAATCTCTTCCTCTCGGTCATCTGTCCCTTGAGTTGATCAATTTTTATCTCTTCTAATTCCTCAATCCCCTTCTCGAAAGACCTCCATTCAAACAAATTGCTTTTGCGTCGCAATTTGAGACCCAATACACAATCAAAACTCGAAGATCCTACGGTGTACTAAAATCCTTTGGAGATGGGTCGCATCAACTGGCATCAGAGCCTCAGGATTGCGTAAGTCTCTCTCGTACCCTTCCGCTCTTGTGTGCACGAGATTTTTTCCCACCACCGTTTTTGTTGTTTTTTCCCTAGTTATTTGCCGATCTATCATCATTCATCTAGGTTTACCCTTCCTACTCGACTTTCAACTTGTTTGGTGATTCTTGTTTCAAGTTTTGAGTACGTTTTGCATGCTACAATTGTTGCCTTGATCAATATTGCCGTATTCTTGTTGATTATTTCTTGTATCTTGTTTGATCTAGGTTGTTATTGGCTTGGAAAGAGGATCAAAATCCATTTCCATTTCGGTCTAACCAAATCCAGCGTAGAGGATAAAATCCATACGTTAGGATCGACCGAGATTGTCATATCTTTCTTGGGATTGTATTAGAAAATAATAAAATAAATTATAATTTATTTGTTTCCAATAAAAACTACTAATAAAATATATTATTCCTAAAACAAATTATATCAAATTAATATAAATAAATTATATTCAACTTGCTCATAAATAAACCTCATTTTTATTACCTTATAAAATGGTGTTTATAAAATTGTATTAACATTGATTTATTAGGTGAGCATAATAACAAACTTTTTTGTATAATTTTATATAAATCTAGGTTATATAATTTATATGGGTTTTTGTTATAAGCCATTATACATAAAAATTATAATAATTAAAAATACAAAAGCAAAACGAGGAGTCAAAATTTATACCGACACGTATTGAGGACGTTATGCACAAAAACAATGGCAAAGATCTGGAGGTGGGTCGGCTTGCTCCTTCTTTCTCCCACTATTTCTCATCGTTTTGGTATTGTGCTTGTAGAAACACTCAGATGGCAGCCCACTGATTTGGCCCGACCCAAATTTCTTTCTTCTTCTCCATCCCACATGCGTTTGAATAGAGAGAAATGAGAAGAGGTGCAAGCGAAAGGCTCGATGGAGGAGAACAATGGAAGCTCGGTGGCGTGCGATGAAGGTGATGGTGGAGGCAGCGAGCAACAATTATGGGAACATAATTTTGGGCAATCTCTCTTCCAGCGAGCAACTCTGATATACTTAGCTTCCTAGAGTGGATAGGAAGACTAAGATATCTCACTAGAAAATTCTCCAACTCGAACCCCAATTCTACCTCCATCTCAACCCTTTAACCATTAGAAACTCCCACAAAGAAGATTTTGCTCTTATTGGCCTTCGCTAGACATTCAATAAGACTCTCAAGGAGACCTTGTTCGACTAATAAAAGAGGAGGAGATCATTGGTTAAGGCCTATGTTCATGAGCTTAAGTTGCTAACAATCATAAAGAAGAAGGGGGGAGGGGGCCTCCTTTTCTCAAACTGTTTTTGCCTTCAAAGAACCCTTTCACATCACCATTTAGTAGGATTGAGAAACTCGACATCTTCACACCATGCATCACGAGATTTACTAAACCAGGGGGGGGGGGATTTTGAAGCAAATGAGAGTTTTCTCAAGGAAGTTCCCACTCATGCAATCATAGGCTTTATACAAATCAACTTGTATCAAGCATCATCTCGTAGTAATCTTTCTCTCATAACTCGAAAAATAAATCTTAGACAACCACTATGTTATGGGCAATCTCTCTTCCAGGGACAAATTCTCCTTGGCCAATAGACACCACTTTATCAAGGTGGGGTCGGATTCTTGCCACAAGGAGCTTAGAGTTGGCCTTTAAGAAGGTTTTGCAACAACATAAAGGTCATAACTCCTTCACCATAAAGGGGTTCTCTACTTTAGGAAGGTCCTTAATGAGTGGTTACAAGCACAAGAAAGGAGATTATGAATAGGAGAACATGAATGGTAAACATATGCATGTTGATTGAACATAGCTAACCTCAAAACATTTTATGTGTAAGGTTTAAAACTCAAACGCTCTTATTTTAATATAACCATCTTATTATTTTCAATTTGATTTCATGTTCTTGATTTATGTTGTATCGTATATTTGTTACTATTCTTGTCTATGCTATGCAAACATGAAATCGATATATGAAACGAATCACGAACTAAGAACGAATAGACTAACAAGTTCAAAGGAAGGTCAAAGATGAAAAAGGAAAAATGTAAAAGAGTCACAAAAATTAATACACAAATATGTTACGATAAAACAACACCAAAAAATAAACAAACGATAATGCGAATTCGTATTTTGTCCCAACCCGTCTACACGAAAAACCATTGGTCTAAGGAGATAATGAGAGATAATAAATCCAATTAAAAGAAAATATTAATGATAATATGAATTATAAAAAAATAAAAAAGAGAAAACAAAAGCCTAGTCTTGCCATGATGAGCAAGCTAGGTTAATTCCCTCCCACTTATATAAAAAAAAGTATGCATCCCTCTCTATTTTTCATTGAATTCTCGATCTCTTGAATATGGCCTAAGTTGAGCGTTGGAGGTGGATTAAGGGATGACATCCCCTAGTTTATAGGTAAGATTTCAAGAGTGGAAGTGGAATCAAAAGATTAGGTCACGGTGATAAGAGCAGAAATGAGTTCTTAGAGTTTCAAGGACTTTGTTTATCCACATTTGTTTATCCATGTGGATAAATAATAGTTATAATATGAATTAGAAGAATGTGGAGTAAATGCTCAAGTAAACTAAGTATGATCCTTGATACCATGGTCACTTTCTAAAAAAATTCTTAAGTGTGAAATTTGTGATACAAGAGTCGTTTTTTCGATTACATACAATATACATGTGGTAATTGTTAGTGCACAAAAATTCCGTTTTTAATGCACTAATTTAATGCTCATTTCCTCTTCCGCTCCTAATTGGTTCTCTCAACATGTGACCTGCAAAACAATGGACATAGGGGGTGGGGACCCCCTAATCCACCTTCGATGCCTAAGTCAAAAGAGCAGTTATTGAATCGAACGTCGAGTTACAACAAGAAAGCTAGAGATCCAACGAATATGAATCCCCTTGAACGGTCAAGCTTGGCGAATATTAGCCTGTTCAAGCTCTCAATAGGTGTTCTTAATAGCCTAAACGAGTTTCTGAATATCAATCAATATGATTTCCATACACGGCAAAGACGTGTATTTATGATGGAAGAAGGAGAGGCTGGGAGCCGAAAATTATATATGTATGGCCGAAAATTCTATCTTCTTAGGGCTGCCCAACTACTTTAAAGCCCAATAAAGGAATATTCTACCCCTTCTCCAACTTTAATTCTATCTTTAATGAAAGATAAAATCTCTCATTAAGTTGTATAACCACCATATTTAATATAATAGGAAAATAGATAAAAATATTAATAAATACGTAATAATTAAATAATACCTTTATGGCGATAGAGAAATAATAATATGGTAATTATTTTTTTTTTACCCGCTCACAATTACCCCACCTGCGTCGTTGTATACGTTTCTCATATACAGTGACGTAGGGTACAGAGGTTTCTTAATCGAAGTGGTCATGCGGATTAGTCGATCGGGTTCCCCTAACATACGTGCGTGCGTGCATGTGTGTTCATACATCCATGAGCGAATATCATGGGATTCATCCATGAGCGAATCTCATGGGCTTTCATCCATGAGCGAATTTCATGGACTTCTACATCTATGAGCGAATATCATAGTTTTTATATTTGTGAGTAAATATCATAATTGTTTATTTATGAGCGAATATCATAGAATTTATATCTATGAGCGAATATCATAGAATTTATATCTATGAGCGAATATCATAAAAAAAATTTACATACTGACGAGCACTTTTATGTCGTGGTAAAAGCGCTGTCAAAGAAATATCCTAACTTCCGAACCTAGGTATAGTGGAAGCAACGGTCGAACCCACAAGGACTCAGATTACTCGTGTTTAATAATATTACTAAGTAATAAGGGGATTTTTAGAATTTCAAACTATTAGTCTAATTAAACAAAGCAAGTAAATAATTGAGTTTTCAAATATAGATAAAGCGTCCAACTAGTTTCGTATCCGTTGCATACATGATTATTGATCCTCGAATATTCTTAATTCAATTCTCTTGACTAATCTATTGTGAATTCATGAACTATGTTTATATTGAATGTTTTGAACTAATTTGCATGATCAATTTGACATATAAGTTTTTCTAGGTTAATTGCTTAAAAGGTTATTAAAGACGGTGTATATTTATAACCACAGTAACCTTGAATTCCATGAATTCACAATAGATTAGTCAAGGAAATTGAATTAAGAATAATCAAGGATCAAAACTCATGGATGCAATGGATACGAAACTAGTTGGACGCTTTCTTTCTACTTGAAAACTCAATTATTTTACTTGCTTTGTTTTTGTTTTCTTAAATTAGTAGTTAAAATCTCGAAATTTCCTTTAATTACTTTAGTAATATTAATTAAACACAAGAAATCTGAGTCTTTGTGGGTACGACCCTTGCTTTCACTATACTTAGGTTTGAAAGTTAGGATTTTTCTTTGACAACGCTTTTACCATGACATAAAAGTGTTCGTCAAATTTGGAGTCATTGCCGAGGACTCGGCTATTCTTTGTGTTTACTTAGAATTACTATTTTTGGTGTTGTGAACCTATCTTACGGTTCAAAACACCCGTGCTACTGATCCATGGCTTTGTTTGAATGTAGACAGATGTAGGATGAACACTTCCATGACTATTTTGTTAGATTTCAAAACCCTGTGTTTGAACTTGGTACTTGGGGGATACGATACATTGATGGAGACTTAAAAATGAGAGTTATCCATGGTGTGAATTTTGAGACAAGCGGATTGGCAGACTACATGAGCAATGAGAGGCTTTTATATAAGCGATCTAAGGAATGCTGGGATTTCTTATGTTTCATGATCCATCAAAGCTTTTTGGTCGAGTCATCTTCCCAACCACCCCAGCCGGTTGATAAGTCTCTTGAGGATATAATCAGGGATCTCTCCAAAGGTGAGGATGCTTTAATCATGGAGCATTGTGAGTCTTGTTCTTCATATTTCCATTCCACAATCTCATGTCCTTTTGAGTTGTGTGAAAGAAGTGGTGGAATCACGTTGGAATCAAACAATCAAGAGTCAGACACCCAGATGCAAGTTGAAGATCAATCTAATACACTTGATATGGGTTATGAGGATGAATTTGATGCCCAACATGAATTCACACCTATAAGTCATGCTGAACAGATCACCACAAATCCTACTGAAGTCTCTGCAGGCATAGAGATTCTTATAGAGCCTAGAGAGCCTGAGTCATTTTCACCCATGTGGAGTAAATTGCTTGAGGGTTTTGTGGTTTTGGAAGAAGACTCGTTTGTTGACAATGATGACTTCCTTGTTGAAGAAGTAGACAACCATGAGTGAGAAAAACAACATGATACATTTATTAAGGCTCATATTGTCATGATGCACCCTATGTTAGGCCTTGACATCCCATGCTTCAGTTTCCCCACCTTCTCACATCCAGATCTGATGGAGTTCCGAGTTGAGGAGTCAAGTCTACAACACAAGGTGGAAGATGAAGAATATATGGAGTTCATCTTGGATAAAAGTGGTATTGCTGATAAGTGCTTTGATTCATACTATAAGTATTTTCGAAAGCCACCACTTATGCTGAATTTATTTGAACAAATGTCATCTCATGAAAATTGGGCACACATGTTTGATAAATTAAAACAGTCTTTGAAACTATATTATGCATCTTTGATTTATCATTGTGTTACTTATGTTTTTCTGAGTTGTGTGCACAAGGGTTTGACAGGTTGTTATGAGCATTGACAATGTCTAATCTTGTCAATTTATGCTAAACGTCAAGCTAATGACGTTAAACAAGCGCTTCTTGGGATGCAACCCAATGCTTAGATAGATTTCTTTTTTAGTTTATGTTTTGCTTTTTAGGTAGTTTTGTGTGCGTTTAGATACCCCATCTCCAAAGATTGATAACCCAAAGAAGCCTTCACCGCCACCGCAGTCGGATTCCCAGCACTACCCGGATAGTTTGATCTTTGTGAGTTTTCTCTTTCCTTTACTTTTTACTATACATTAGGGACAAAGTATGTTTTAAGCATGGGGGAAGGGATTTACTCTTGCATTGCATGTAGTTGCAGATTAGGCATATTTATATTTTTGCATGCATTGATTAAAAATCTTGAAATAAAAAAAAACATCAGAAAAATTTGAAAAAAATACAAAAATATTGCATTAAGTGGCCAATTGATCCCAAGACCAAATTGATCCTGGTTTCAAGCTTTGGAACCACTTCAATGATCCCTTTGAGAGACTACTTGGGACCATCTTGCACATTATGGCCTCCTCGGGTACCTCCAAAGCCATCTTATGAGAGCAAGAGGCTATATGATTTACAGGATCCGAGTGCCCATCATAGAGATTAAAAGATGGGGGAGAAAAAATGGTTGGAGGCCGGCTTCATGAATGTCTCTATGGAATGGTGTCGATGTCACTATAGCCAACTTATGCTCTACTTGTTCTTGAGCCAATTGCAAGGTCTCACCTTGCGCTATTAAAAAATCAAGCAGTCTGCTTTGAGTGCGGTTAAGAGCACGGGCTTTCCCTTCAAACCTCTCTATGCTAACACTCCGACGTTGGCTCCGTCGTCTCTACTTCTTTTGGCCCCGATCACGCCTAGGCTTAGGATTTTCAGAAGAATCATAGCGATCGTCACACTCGCGCGAAATTGCGATGATCGCCAGAGTCGCGGTCGCGACCACTGTCACCGCGGTCGTGGCTTCGTCCGCGGAGATTTTCGCAGTTTTCGGGCTCGCTCGAGTTATCCAAGGACGGGTTGCTGGACTGAGGGGGGTCCGCGGCCCAAGACCTCTTGCGCGGGGGCAAAACATGATGGCGGTCCCTTCGCCGGATCCTTGGCACCCTACGGTCGCTATCATAATCAACTTGCATCTCATCTGATTCGTCAGAACTAATTGATTGAGGACTACGACGGTTATCGGCGAATTCAATAATACTAGCAAGCCGTCGAGTAGTCCTTTCAATTTCTGATTCATCAATAGGGCACTTGCCTTGAACATTGTCCAAGGAACGCGTAAGCCTGGCGATTTCTTCTAAGGCATGTTCCAAGCTGGACTCAGCCTCTGTACACCTATTTTGGTACTTCTCATTCTATCTTAGAGTAGTAGCCAAAACATGGGTGATTCTCATCTTCTTCTTCATCGATCTCCATCGGTGGTAGATGCCCCATTCTCGCCGTTTAGAGTGGATGACAAAGTAATGCGGTTGTCACCTCTAACGGGATTTGACTCGACACGGCTGGATTGGCCTTGCTCATAGCGAGGGTTTGGCTCGTGAATAGTAAGAGAACGCTAATAAATACCCAGCCCGCGATCGCGGTTATATGAACTGCGGGCGCGGTTTGACTGGCCGCGATTGCGGCCAGGACGTGGTTCTGTTCAGCACTCGTGATCGCTTTGAGCGACCAATTGCGCTCTTGAACCCTTTGATTGTGCTCGTTCTCAGAGACAAGCATCACCGACTCCCAAGCTTGATCAAATCATGTAGATTCAGACTGCGGAATACCACAATTGATGATTCCGTCGCTTGACTCGGGTAATTGACAGTTTGTGCGATAAACAACTGTATCGACCACTACACCATTCTGTAGATTTGGCGACCATATTTTAGCGACCATGAAATATGGTCACTAATTAGCGACCATATAGACGCCAGTGGTCGCCAATTTGGACGTCAAAACGGGAAAAAAAAATAAAACCAAATTAGCGACCACGTGGTCACTACATAGGGCGTCCACGTGGTCCCTGGGCCTTTATAGTCGCAATAAGTGCGCGGGGAAATTTCTCGCCAGCATGTAGTGACCATGTGGTCACTGAATGTAGCGACCATATGGTCGCTAAATTCGGAACCCGTATCCGCGACCATATCGTCTCTATGGTCTCCATAAGTCTAGCAACCACATGGTCACAACATATAATGAACTACTTCGTCGCTGACATGGATCAGATGTTTTGGCGCACGACATCAATTTTGGCGGATAATATCCCGTGTTTACCGCCATTTCAGCGTATATACCTACGTTGTAAAAACTACACTCTCATTTCGCTTCAACACAACCTCATACATACATAGCTCTCTTCTAAAATATTCACAAAACAAAGAAACAATCAATGATTCTAGGAAGAAATTCCATCATTTTTTACCGACAACCTCACTAAAGGTATGTATTTAAATCTTATTCCTAATATTTGATTCCGTTATTATATTGTTTTAGACAAATATTGTCGGTAGAAAGTTTTTGTTTATATAATTATAAGAGATTGTGTTACAGAATTGAACCACATATAGCATATAGCAATTGGTTATGTTATAAATATGTGTTCTGATATACTGAATGTGGCGACCATATGGTCGCCAAATACATAGTAGCGACCATATGGTCCCCACATTCAGGATAATATATACTTGAATTAATTTAATTATACTCTTATATTGAAATACAAGAAGGAAAAAATGCGTGAGTGGATGTATGTGCGTAATATAGATGGTTTTTTGAACCATGAGTTTTTAGCTGGCGTAGAGCAATTTCTTGAATTCTGCAAATCTATGTTTTCCTATAACCCATCCGAATTAAGGTGTCCGTGTCGGAGGTGCAAGAATAAGAAACTGAAATTTGTAGATGATGTGCATTATCACCTTGTTAAGGAAGGTTTTGTTCTTAACTATTACCATTGGGTTTCGCACGGGGAGACAGATAAAAGGTTCGCTGCATTGTTGGTCGAGTCTAGACAACATGAAGGCTGTAGCAGTACTGATCCATCACCACCAGTAAATGGTGGGAATGATAATCGAATGGAACAGATGGTGTATGATGGTTTTAATGCCCGAAGTGATTACACTGCTGAGGATCCTATGCAGAATGCGGATATAAGGAATGAGAAAGGGGAGCAATATTATAATAAAGCGCCCTATCCCGATGCCCAACGTATGTACGACATGTTATCGGCCACAAATAGGCCTTTGTGGCCTCGATGTGATATGACGCAGTTGGAGGCTGCAACTGAGCTACTGAGCCTAAAGTCTAAGCTAAGGATGACGGAGCGCGGATATGACATGATCTCGGATTTTTTTGGACGCATTTCTCACCCGGAGACGACATTACTAGCCACGTTTTACGACACGAAAAAACGGGTTGAGGGTCTCGGTCTTCCGTACGAGGCAATTGATTGTTGTCCAAACTCTTGCATGATATATTGGGGTGCAGATGCAGAATACGCGGCATGCAAGATATGTGACTATCCTAGATGAAAGAAAGGCAAGATAAAGCTGATTCCCTATTCTCGTATGTTTTACTTGCCAATAATTCCACGGTTGCAAAGATTGTACGCATCTGTGGTGACTGCCGAACACATGAGATGGCATGCATAGCACGTACAAGATGGGGTGATGAGACATCCTTCAGATGCAGAGGCATGGAGGCATTTCAATGCAGAGGCACGGACGTTTTCAATCCGTTCGGGGCGTCCGGGGGCCAGTACTCATGTTGGCCTATGATTCTGACACCCTACAACCTCCCGCCGTCGATGTTTATGCGAGAAGAGGTTATGTTTTTTACAGTTATTATACCTGGACCGAAGAGTCCGAAGTAAAAGTTGGATGTCTACTTGTAGCTGTTGATAGCCGAGCTGAAGGATATGTGGCTTAATGGGGTGTACACATACAATTCTTGGAGGAAGCAGAATTTTGTGTTGCGTGCAGCTATAATATAGACTATTAGTGACTTCCCCGTATATTCGATGTTGTCAAGTATGTTGTTAATTTTACGTATGCTGATCAATTTAAAACTATTATATATAATAATAATGCATATATATGATTTGTAAAATTTAAATAATGTGTAGTATAAAATATATGTTTGTGTAGGCTGGAGCACTTCTGGAAAATACGAGTGTCCTTATTGCATGGAGGCAATGTTCTAAAAAACGCTAGGCGGACTCTGGGCGGAGAGGGACCGCCTAGCGCCTAGACAACCCGAACGGTTTCCTTGGCGGTCTTAGACGGGTGCCTAGGTGGTCTGGACAGCTAGGCGCGCTAGGACCTTCCAGCTCCTAGGCGGGGCCTAGACGGGGCCTAGACGGGATTTTTAGAACAGTGCATGGAGGACACCGATGCATTTTATCTAACAGATGGACACAAAATGTGTTGGTTCGATTGTCACAGGAGGTTTACAGAACATGATCATAGCTTCTGAAACAATAAGACTGATTTCAAGAAAGGTCGACGAGAGCGTCGTGGTCCCCCGGTACTTCGTGACGGATACGAGATATTAGACCAGATAAACAATATGGGGTTGATGAAGATAATTGAAGTGGGAGCTGAGGAGCACAATGTCGCGGTCAGTAGAGGTTCGAGTTGGAAGAAGAAAAGCATTTTTGGGGATCTACCTTACTAGCCTAGTCTGCTGGTAAGACATAATTTAGATGTCATTCACAATGGAAAAAAATGCCTTCAATTATGTTTTCTTCACCATTCTCGATGTTCTGGGGAAGTCGAAAGACAAGTGGTCGGCTAGAAAGAATATAAAGGAATTGTGCAAGCATCCGGAGTTGGAACCTGATGAGGAGGACAATAGGTACCTAAAGGCTTGCTATGCACTAGATCGTCATGAAAAACAAGTGCTTCTAGTTTGGTTGAGATCCGTAAAATTTCCGGATGGCTACGTGTCTAACTTGAGTCGCTGCATTGACTTGTACAAGCTTAGACTCTTTGGGATGAAGAGCCATGATTGTCATGTGTGCGTGCAAAGGTTGATGCATGTTACTTTTCATCCATTTCATGATGACAAAGTCGGGATCCCATTGCTCAGCTAAGTGCGTTCTTCAAGGACCTGACGTGTTACGAGCTGAAGCCTGAGATGGTTATGCAATTGCACAAGGAAATACCAATAATTTTGTGCAAGCTGGAGTGCATCTTTCCCCCCGCGTTATTTGATTCAATGGAGCACTTGCCTATTCATCTACCACGGGAAGCTTCTCTTTGTGGCCTTGTCAATTATAGATGGATGTATCCAGAAGAAAGGTACGTACCGTTATATGCAGTTGTACGATTTTGGATTTATATAATTAACTTGTATAAGAAATAATGGTCTTCAATGTATATCATGTAGGCTCCTAAAAAGGCTGAAGGCCTCAGTTGGCAACATAGCCCACGTTAAGGGGTCAATTTGTAGTGCCTATCTCGTTAAGGAGACGTCCACATTCTGCTCGTATTATTTTAGCTCACATGTCGCGAGTAACCATATGGATATCGGCCGCAATGTGACTTGCACACTTCAAGTTGGAGGTTTTCCGGGCGATTTGTCTATTTTCACAACAACTGGTCGAACCTTAGGTAGCAGATCAACTGGTCGTGTCCTCACAGATGATGAATTCCATGTGAACCAAACTTACATTCTCATGAACTGCACCGAAGTGGAACCCTATATTGAGTACATTTCTATAATATCAACTACTTAATTAATATTATATATATGTTGATTTGAATAAAGTAGGGCTTCAATATATATATATGTACATATTTAATTTCATTCAATTACTTTGTCGTAGGTACTATTTGACAAACTTCGTGCGGTCGTCAAATCCAACAATAACCGATGCTGAAGAGCAAAACATTTCGGAAAGACAATTTCGCCTCTGGTTCTACTCCCATGTAAGGATTTCTTATATTAATTTCAATTTAATTTCAAATTGTATATATGTTGATTCCCAAATTGTATATATATGTTGATTTAAAATTGCAGGCCGAGAGTCCAGTAATTACATATCCTAACATTGCAACACTTGCTCGTGGACCCTCTAAAAAAGTAAGGACATATCCTGGTTATTTTGTGAATAGTTACTGATTCCACACGAGGGCACACGCATCAACCAGGGCCACTGACAGTAGTGGAGTTTGTGGTTCTTTGACAAAGCTTCGGCACCGATGAGGAGGACTTCTATAGTGTGCTAGAGGAAATCATTGAGCTGAATTACATATCTCCAACCGTAAAGCGCCCTATTGTCTTTAATTGTTCATGGTTTGATACTAGAAGTCGTGGAGGAACACGCATTCACCCTTACCTAAAGGTTGTTGATGTTCATCGACATAAAATGTTGAGAACAAAAGATCGTTACATATTAGCACATCAAGCCACTCAAGTTTATTTCCTCAATTACCCAAAGATGAGGTGTGCAGATGCTGAATGGAGAGCGGTCTGTAAAGTGAAGTGATGTGTGTGGCCCGATGAAGGTACGTGCGTAGACCCTCATGAGAGTGGTTCCAGGGGCGTTGCTGTTGAAGAGGCATTTCAACATGATTCTTCCCTTCCACGAGTTATCGATGACGCACAAGATAATTATCCACTTGGTCCGATAAATGACCCAGACGGAGAGGATCATGTCGTTGAGGAACAAGCTGATACGTCTAGTGAAACGTCCGAGGGGGAGTTCGAGACTGAGACGGATACAAATGAGGAAGATATGTAATCAGGATAATATTATTGTATTTTCATTGACTTTTCTGATAACATTATTATCATTTACTATTCCGATTTACTAAGACGAATTGTAGTTGTTATCCCATTTGAACTCGTTCGTTTTGTCCCATTTGAGTCCTCGAACCAAATATTGTTGGTAGAAAGTGTTTGTTTACATATAATGTCTCCACTATAGCACTATAGCGACCATATGGTCGCTACCTTTATAATTTAGCTCGAAATTGGAATTTTTAGCACGTAGTTCGATTTTATTTCGTTTATAGAGACCATATGTTCTCTATTTAGCGACCATATGGTCGCCAAAATGAAGTTTATGGCGCCATTCCGAAATACTCGAAATATTCGGATTTGCGACCATATGGTCGCTATTCGAATTTGGCGACCATATGGTCGCGAATAGGCTGGCATGGCCCACTTTCTAATTCACTTATATATAGCGACCATATGGACGCTAAATCTAAATAAGAAGGCGAACGAATCGTCTTCTCCTTCATTCTGAAACCCTCTCCTTCCTCTCTCTCTCTCTCCCGACACGTTCGAAACCGTCGTCGGCGCCCTCCGCCTCCTCTCTCTCTCAGCCCACCCGTCGTCGGCGCCCTTCGCCTCGTCTCCGCCTGCCTCTCCCAGAGTCTCCTCCGCCTTGCCTCCTCTCTTTCGGCCCGCACATAGCCGCCTCGTCTCCGCGTCCGAGCGCCCACCTCTCCCAATGCCGCCTCCGCATAGCCTCGTCTCCGCCCGCCTCTCCCAGCGCTGCCTCCGCCTCGCCTTGCCTCCGCGTCCGAGTGCCTGCCTCTCCCAGCTCCGCCTCCTCCTCGCCTCGTCTCCTCCCGCCTCTTCCAGCGTCGCCTCGCCTCGTCGATGCCTCCTCTCCGCCCTCCTCGCCATTTGCATGTAAATGGTTGATTTTGGTATTGATTTTGATTGAGAAATTGTTTGTTGAATTTGATTGATTGAGAAAATTGGTATTGTTTAGTTGTTGTTGTTTGAGAAAATTTGAGAAATTGATTGAGAAAATTTGAGAAATTGGTATTGTTTAGTTGTTGTTGTTTGAGAAATTTGAGAAATTGATTGAGAAAATTTGATTGATTGAGAAATTTGGGAAAAATTGATTTAAAAATTTGGATTGAAATAGAATAAAATTTGGTTGTTGTTTAGGGTATTGTTGTTATTGATTTGATTGTTGTTGATGTTGATGTTATTGTTGTTGTCGTTTGTTGTTGTTGTTGTTGTTTGTTGTTTGTTGTTGTTGATTTGTTGTTTTTGATTTGTTGTTGTTGATTTGTTGTTGTTGTTTGTTGTTGTTGATTTGTTGTTGTTGTTTGTTGTTGCTGATTTGTTGTTGTTGTTGTTTGTTGTTGTTGTTTGTTGTTGTTTATTTGTTGTTGTTTATTTGTTGTTGTTTATTTGTTATTGTTGATTTGTTGTTGTTGTTTTTTGTTTTTTGTTGTTGTTTTTAGTTGTGTTATTATGGCCAGATCACGTCGACATGCAGGAGCTCCTCGTCCGGACGAGCCGAGCTCGTTCGGGATACCGAACGTGGAGAACTCGTCTGAGGCGACCCATACGGACACAACACGCTTGTCCGAGGACGACGGAGCCCGTCATCCTAGTACAGAGGAGTCGGGCACCCAAGCGGAGGAGTCCCGGGCCACTACGCTCGCGTCCTCGTCGGGATCGAGTCGAGGGCTCGATTCCAATTGCGTTTGTGATCTTTACATTGTCAGCGGGTGGTACATACGATTTCTTCTAAGACATTGCTTGTATTAAATTGTTTTCTTACTTTTAAATATGTTTTAACACGTTTTTTGTAATCTTGCAGCTTGCAGCCGTCGAACTTGGTGCTGCGGTGGTCGACACAGATCATACAAGGCCAACCCGATGATAAGGCGTCGGAGTTCGACTTTGCCTCCGCCGCAGCGAAGACTCGTTGGTTTGAGTCTTGGAGGGTAAATTTTATTTAATTTACATTTCTTTTTACAAACTCCGCATTAATTAATTACTATTTTTAAATAATTGTTTTGTTGGATTTAATTAGACGCACTTTCGATGGGATCCCTTCCAGCCGGGTATGGACGTCGAGTCTGTCCGGTTTGCTGTGGGAGAAGAGAGCCAAGAAGAGATACGATGACTTGATCGGGAAGCACCGTCGGGCTGGGAGAAAGCCGGATCTAATCGACTCCGCCACTTGAGAGAATTGGAAGACGACACATTGGTCCATGGAGGCGTTCAAAGCCAAATGTGCGCGCCAGAAGGCAATCCGGAATGTCAATCCGGCGAACCACAGTAGCGGTTCGAGGTCCCACCTCGACACCATGCGTCGCTTGGTAAGTATTTTATCTTTATTTGATTAAACTTAAATTAAGTTAATTATTCTTAATAGTTCGTAACACCCTTAATGAATTTCGTAGGAACAACAACGGCAACGCCGCATCACGCCTCTCGAGCTTCTCATCGAGACGTACACGCAGGGTGCCGATCGACATTTTATAGATGAGCAGTCGGCCTTAATCGCTGTAAGTTTTAATTATTTTACATCATCTTTAATCCCGTATATTATTATTTTTATTTATATTATTTGCGTTATTTGTTAGGCTCGGATCCAAGAGATCCACACCCAGAGGTCCTCGGAATCGGGCAACCCACCGTCCTTTCAAGACTAGTGTGATGCCTTTCTGAAGGCCGTTGGGGGGTGGGTTTGGGAGGTGCCGTCTTTGGCCTTGGCAATGCCGCCCACGAGTTTTACGGCGAGCGATTGACGACGCCGTGTCGTCCAACTCCTCGGGTGGCGGCATTGACGCAGGAAAACGTCGGGCTTAGGGAAATTGTGGATGACCTATAGAGTAGGCTACGCGAGGTCGAGGCGTGAATGCACCGGATGCGACGAATAAACCCGTATGAGGTGGTTCCCGCCAGCCCGGTCCCGACGGCTTCGGCGAAGCCGACTAGATTAGTGCAGTTTTATTATATTATTAAATATTATAAATTATTTAAATTTATGTAAATTAATGAATTTATGTGTAAATTATTTAAATTTATGTAATATATTGAATTTATGTTAATTAAAGAATTATTTAATATTAATTATTAATTATTTATATTAATTTGTAGTAATTTTTTTAAACAAATACATTGGCGAGTGGTTGCTAATTTACAACATGATCGTGCACTAATAGGTGCACGATTGTGCGTTTTGAAACCAGGGAAAAACTAGGGTCCTGCGTTTTTTTGCGCTTTTAGCGGCCATATGGTCGCGAATGGTCGCCATCTTTTGGCCACTATTAGCGACATATGGTTGCTAATAAGGGCGATCACTTGGTCGCTGTGGTTGCAAGATGGTCGCCAAACCATCGTCGCTATGGTTGCTATTTTTAGCGACCATATGGTCGCCAAGTGGTTAGCAACCGGCCTTTTAGCGACCACATTTAGCGACCATATTTTGCATTTAGCGACCAGAAATATGGTCGCTAAATTCGCGTTTTTTTGTAGTGGACGAGAGGGGTCAGATCACGGTTCAAGTCGTTTTCGGGCATAAAGGTCTAATCTTCCGAGCGAATATTGGGATTAGATTGATCAAGTTCCATTAACGATTGATTTTCCGGGAGATTTTCGGAATTTCCGGCTTCGATCGCCGAACCGCGATCGCGGTTCACTATGCCGCGATTGCAGCACTCAGCAACGCAATCGTTGTTTTCTTCGATGGGCATACCTCGCTCGATTTTGCTTTGCGACGGTACCCCAGTGTCTCTAAAGACAACTTCTTGATTTTCAAGGATTGCTTCCAACACCATAATTACGTTGATCGAGTACTCTTTTTCCACAGACAGCGACAATTGTTAGTGCACCAAAATTCCACCTTTAATGCACTAATTTAATGCTTATTTCCTCTTCCGTTCCTAACTGATTCTCTCAACATGTGACCTGCAAAAAAATGAACAAATGGGGCGGGGACCCCCTAATCCACCTCCGATGCCTAAGTCAAAAGAGCAGTTATCGAATCGAACGTCGAGGTACAACAAGAAAGCTAGAGATCCAACAAATATGAATCCCCTTGAACAGTCAAGCTAAGCGAATATTAGCCTGTTCAAGCTCTCAATAGGTGTTCTTAATAGCCTAAACGAGTTTCAGTCTATCAATCAATATGTTTTCCATACACGGCGAAGACGTGTATTTATAATGGAAGAAGGAGAGGCTTGGGGCGGAAAATTATATCTGTATGGCCGAAAATCCTATCTTCATAGGGCTGACCAACTGCCTTAAAGCTCAAGCAAGGAAAATTCTACCCCTTCTCCAACTTTAATTCTATTTTTAATGAAAGATTAAATCTCACATTAAATTGCATAACCACCATATTTAATATAATAAAAAAATAGATAAAAATAATAAATATGTAATAATTAAAAAATATCTTTATGACTATAGAGAAATTAATAATATGATAATTATGTTATATTTTAACCCACTCATAGTAATGATCATAAAAGTTGATGTAATTCTACAACATTTAGTTACTAGATATACTAGATGGGTGCACCTATGTTGACGCACATTCATCATTTTAATATTTAATATAAATTATTTTTTATAGCTAATTCGCTTATTAACATCCATAATATTTTATGTAATATCCATAATATTTTATGTAATATGCATTGGTGATTTTATGATAACTGAATGATAATAAAGTCTCTAATTTATATTTTTAAATGATTATGATGTTAATTTTATAATAAATTATTGAAATTCATTTCATATATAATATTTTTTATTATAATGGGTAAATTTCACAAAAACTTTTCACAAAATTAAACAACAACACCCACATAAAAGTTTTTTTTAATCAAAAGACCACCGCATGACTAACGTTGGTTTAATCCCGCTAACCATTGGTGGTAACAAACTCTATTTGCCTTACTATTTATTGATTTAAAAATTAAGAATGCAAGTCAACCACATTCTTTCTCTCCTAGTATTTTATAGTCTCTATTGTCTTACTCAGCTCTTTCATCTCTCTCCTACTAACCACCCTGCACCATCTCACTTTCACTCAATCTCTCTACACAATCCATATCGCTAAAATTGCAAGTACTTGGAAATAATAGCGCTTGAAATATGGAATCTTTTATTGATTTGATTATTGATGGACTCGGGGGCTTAGGTTTGGAGTCTCTAATGAGTTCTCTCTCTCTCTCTTTGAAGGTTTCAACAATCCGATGTACGTAATACAATAAAAGATTGATCAGTATTAATTAATTATTCAATTTATAGGGGGATTTCAAAGATACTAATTAAGCTACTATGAAAGGAAATAGATGTTGTGTGTGGATCTAGAGAAATAAGGCAAAAAAAAAAAAAAAAAAGAAAATAAATCAAAGGAACACGCACAATCAAAGAACCTGCACAATAGAACACACAAGATGGAAAAGGACTCATCTCTTCATCAAAGGAATATACCTAGCCAGGGAAGACAATGAGAAAATTCAAATGGAAGTAGGAACCCTAAATAATACGGCATCAAGAACTGTCCAAGAGTTGGAGAAGCTCAAGTGATGGACTGATTACAAGGTCCAAGGCAAAGAAGATTTCGAATGCTTTATTCTCTATCATAACTCATAAGGTAGGTCTCGAAGTACTCAACGTACCATTCCTCGGATGCCGACTTTAGAGAAACATACGAGTAACTAAGGAAGACTAGGTCCTTGTCACCATGATCACATTTAAAGGAGCCTAAGAAATTAGCCAAGACTTAATTCTAGGAGGTGGTCGTACACCACAAACCATGAAGTCCTTGGTGATGTGCACTCAGCCACATAGACATGCACCAACGCTAGGTTTCATATCATGTCATGCGTCTCAGTCCGCATGATCGTGCGCCTATCGTCAGATACTAGTTTCGGTCGTTCGTGCTTAAAGTTAATTCACTTGAGTGAAAGTCAATTTGTGAGATTCAAGTTAGGTGTCATTCAAACTCGATCAAACATCCAAGTCATATTTCGTGTAATTCCAGGTCACATTTCAGAAAGTGTGATCAACACGGTACGAATCAACATCCAAGTCACATATTTCGATCACATTCAATTCAATTTCGAGTGGAGGAGGATATCTCAGACCCTGAAGATGTTATATTTACCATGAACAATTCATCCTCTACAAAACATGAAGCAAAAAACATAGTATGATAGAAGAATAGAAGCAATACAATGGTAGAAGAATAGAAGCAAATTATAGAAGAATAGAAGCAAATTATAATAGCTGATATGACAACCCAAATTATAATAGCCACCAGCCACCTGGTCTGCAGCATGTCCTCTGTTTTACTCGCATGAATACTCATAACCAGTATTTGCTTCAAGTTTCTCAGAAAAGCAAATTTGAAGCACACAGACCTGTACAGGAATCATACCATGTACAATGATCTGCACACGCAGTTGGAAATTTTGGCTGGCTTTCTTAGAACAGCTGGAGGTGACAGTAACTCCAACGATGCACACCATATTCAAGTATATATACATTTGGTGCTCAGCTGACCTCATAAGAGTGACTTCTCAAGCTTATCTAGATGTTCAGAATTCCTTAACAAGACATGCAGAGATAGCACTCTGAAAATTGCACAAGTTTAGCTTTGCATGAGCTGCAGGATTCAGTTATCACCAGAGCCGAGTTCTGAGTGTAGTGACATTTCAATTTCCTCAAGAGAACGCCCTTTCGTTTCAACAATCATGTAGTTAGCAAAAACTGCTGATGCCAAGGATACAACTCCAAAGCTTGCATATACTGGGGCAACGCCAAACTTCCCCACTAGCTCAAGGTAGAAAAGACCAATGATGAAATTACAGACCTGAATCAAACAGAAAATATCAGGTGGCTTAGATCGAAAAGAGTAGATTTTCTCCTTCAACATTGCAACAAGGATGAGAGAGCCACAGGATTTGGTAAAACAAAGTAGCTGGGATCTCTCCAAAGCAGATGGGGGGTGGGGGAACTAGCAAATAAAGCAGCTCAAAATGCACAAGCAACTAGATGAGCAAAGCATAGAAACCAAAATGAAGTTAGGCCCAGTGTTTCTCTTAATTCAAGTGCAACGCAAGCTCATGAGATAAACTCAGATGCATCTAGACTTTCTAGTGCTAAGATTTCCAAGGAGTTCTGTATCCCGAATGAGTGAACATCTTTTACGCGGATTGACAATCGGAGGGAACCACCTTGTACAAACTTCAGCACCAATCTTCCTGATACTACTAAGCTAAGTTTATCAATAAATATTATTGCAACAGATTTAACCTTATGAGTATTCGGTTTCTGAATTCCTATATAAAAAAAAGGATATTGTAGAGGAATCGTGATATTTTTGAGTAGCATTACACATGATTCCAAACCTACTTTGACCTACTAATTCAAGCTATGAGAAATATTCTTCCTATCATGACATTTAAGTGATAATTATACGTGCAACATCCACAACCCACGTTGCAGAGTGAGTTCATCATCAGCAAATAAGCAATTTTTTTAACCATCGCTGAAAAAGATGCTTCCACATACCCAGTGCACTGAGAAACTTAGGCCCATAATCTTCCCACGCAATCTGGTACTGCTCAGCTCTGGAATTATGAGGCCGGTAACTGGACCAGCTCCTAATGCAAAGGTAAATATGTACCTAAATATACAGAATTAAGACCATTACTCTCAACATGATTTTACATTACAAGATCTTCCAATGTAATGCCAATAGGATGTGGATATGAAAGTATTGCAACACATAATGAATTCAATATAGCCGAAAAAAGGTTATGTCTCTTTTCAATTTAAGCCTCATCTGCAAGTTCCCTATATTGGCATTTTAAGAAAGTAGACCACATTTCCAACATTCACAGAACTATTTCCACTAGACATCTATGACAATTAGCATTTTCTACAAGTAAAAGTAATTCATGTTCACTGAAATGAAAGAAGAAAGCTCATATATTAAGTGCATGGAAAAACTTTTCCAGTGATGCATGTATCAAGCGTACTAGTAGCTTTGGCTGGATAAGTATTGCATTAATGTTCCAAGAACTGATAAGTTGCGTCTGAGCTCATCATCTAAAGGAAAACTGATTGAATATACAACAAGAAACATGGTAATTGCCTGCAAATAAGGCGACAGATAAAGCAACAGTTAGCATCAGCATTATCAAGGTATGAAGGAAAAGAATTGGGATTGCCTCAAAAAATTTCTTTCATGAAAGACCTCATCCTATTTTCCCTTGTGCCTATCAATGACTGTACACAGAACATTGTTTTACCCTTGTATCGGTGATATTCATTTTTCAGTTTTTTTAATTTGTATCATTTTAAATTTTGTAAAATAATTTAACCTTCTATAACTTTTATTATCATTGGAGATGTTTGGCCACGTGATTTTAAAGGAACCCACAGAGAGAGGCAAATCAAGCTTGCTTACCATCCCTAGATAACTTCCAATCAGAAGCCTTCGCCTCCCTTGTTTATCAATTAAATACAGTGCTGTAAGAGCACCTGAAATGAGCAAAAGACTTAAAAGTGGACCAATAATTTGTATATATGTGCATCATGTTATATATATCAAAGGATTTATGATATCACAAATACTCTAGCTTTTAAAGTCTCTACAGGTTAATCGGAGACAAACAGTAGTAGCATTTTACTCCACTCTCATGTACATAAGAAAAAAAAATTCTCTCTTACTAAAATTTTCATTTATGTGATGAGGTGCTTCGTGCTTGGTGTGGGATCGTTGAATGGTCAACAAGAATAGAAGATGCAGTAATTGATTATTGATGCACACTTGTTATTTATGTTTTGACATGCAATGAAGTTCAACAACCATTATCATTTACCCAGCATCAAAATTCCATCAAAGTCCATCTATGATATTTATAACAAGAATAGAAGATGTTTTGACATACAATAATATTCAAAATTTCAGTTACGTGACATTCAATCATGTCTTTAAACTCCATCAAAATTCCATTAGGTCATCTTAGACTAAAAAGAAGTGTTATTTACTATAAATATACTTTAAAAAAGAAACAATGTCTAATAGATGTGGATTATGGAATTATTTTCTCAAAACACATTACCTTTTCCACCATTAATCTCAACATCAACATCATCGCCCAGTATGTCCCGCACAAGCAGGATCTGGGGGTCAAGATGAGGGCGCCCATACCATGTTCAGGAGGATACGCCCGATCGACCCAAAGAAAACTGAAATTCAGCTATGTGACAATAATAACTGAATTAAGTTAACATGCACCAAATTGATATAAGAGCTATATCCATCTCAAAGGCACTGTATCAGCCAATGAACAAGAGGATGTGCCCCGACTTTTCCACCATTAATCTGATAACAAAAACATAAAATAAAAGATGCCTCTTAGCTGATATTACTATCATATACTATCACCTAAGTGAAAATAAAGTTCAGATTTCATGTCACTTAAAATGATATATATAAAACATGAAGAAACAATTATGCTAAACCTCATACAGTCAAAAAAAAAAAAAATTCAAATGCTCTTCGTTTGAAATTTTGATACCCCTTTTCCATTTTAGACTCGGTAAGACATCACATCGAATTCTTAGTCGAAACCCTTTCATCTTTGTCCCAATGACACAATTATCAACATCAAATTTATGCATAAAGGCATATCGATGTATCTTGTAATTGACCTCTAATGGAAAGGCATATCTCCTATACTCTCCCTGCCTATATAATGGTGCACAACGAACTTACAGCATTACCATGTAAAATTGACAAGAGAATTTTATTTTGCAATATGTAAGACTTTTACCCATAACAAATCTGTTATCATATCCTTTCACCGTAAAATCCTTCATGCATCAACCCTTTTATAGTTTATTCCACACCTCTGTGGTGTTTATGTTCATTGCATATATCTAATTCACAGATAACAAAAAAGCACTGACTACTAGAACAAGTATTTGGCACATAGTTCACTAGATCTACTTAACTTTATATGTCGATTGAATTAGAAATCGTTGGGTTAAATACTGATATGTTAAGTAATAGAGATGTAGAAATTCAAGGCAGGAAAAAATACTAAAAAAAAAAGAGTATTAAGAATAATTCTTGCTTCATCAATCCTCCCAGCCTACATGAGCATCATTTAGATTACAATTATGTCTATCAAACAACTGATAAACATTGCAGCAGTACACATCAAACTACATAAAGTTATTACTTTACAAAGCCAACGGGGACTCTCTACTGCAAATTGCATTCCAAGTGAAAGTAGAAATCCAGGAAGGGTTGCAATATATAGCATCGTTCTCCACCTGAAAAATCAATATCGAGATTCATAAGACAAATTCAGATGGACATTTCCACTAAGCAGTAAGCACGTTCATATTGAGAACATTAAAGCAGTAGTACCAAAAAATTTAGAGCTATTGCCCAAGTAACATCACCTCTTAGATATCAAAACCACACTAACAAGCAGAAACACTTTGCATTTTATTTATCATGGAATAATCCTTCTACTTTCTAAACAGAGCCATTAACTATAACAGAGTTATTATTGAGTGAATTAAAGTACATCTAATCTGTATTATCCAAAACTGGGTACCCTGTCGCATTTGAACTGAATAGTTAGTTGTTTGATATTATGATTGTATACTTAAAAGACAAATGTTCAAGTAATTCCAAGAGTAACAGTAAGATGGAACAACTAAACAACATATGTCTCAGTGTGATGTTGAGTCTTGAAAAAATTCCTAGCTTTGAAGCGGCTTGATTTTAGTTTACTCATAGCCATTTGTAATCTGATACAAACTAATTTTTAGCAGTCACTATCCTCTTTATATGCTATTTCTTTAGTATCAGGACTCCCAATTGCTCATTTATTGCGTGTATGATTGTACCCCTTCTGCACATGTCCTATAAGTTCTAAATTACCAGATAGTAAATATCATATTTTTTTCAGCCCTCTAGCTTTCAGCTACAAATATTATGTAAATGCGTTAGTCTTTCACACAAGGTTGAGTATATGAGTAGAATAAACTACACAACATAATACTCCCTCCGTCCCATATTGTATGGGTTTTTAACCAAATGCAAACTTATTAAGAGAGTAGTTAATTTTGCCTTTGAAAAAACAATTTATCCTTTGTTTACGTGTAAAGTGAATTAGTAACTCCTAATACCAAGAGTGATGACTTTTCATGTTCATATTAGAGAGGAGGAATTGAATGCTACCTGAATACCAAGAGTGACAAAGTGTTGAATATGGAGTATGGAAAAACTAAAACCCCATTAGATTATGGGACAAAAGAATTTGGATTAAAAACCCATACAATATGGGACGGAGGGAGTAATGTATAATGGCTCTCAAAGAGCCATTAAAATTTGAGAATTAAATGCGTGTACAACAAATGCATGTTTCTACACTTATTAAATGCATGTTGACCCAGTGAGGTTCCGCTACAGCGGAATCTGGGGGGTCAAGATGGAGGTACCCCTGCCCAAGGGAAGGGGGTACGCCCGATAGACCCAAGAAAAACTAAAATTCAGCTATGTGACAATAATAACTGAATTTAGTTAGAATGCACCAAAGTTGATATAGGGACTAAATTCATCTCAAGACAGTGTATAAAAGCCAATGAGCATGAGGATGCGCCCCAACATATCCAATCTGCTCCACTTGAAAACTAGAAAACTGGATATGATATCCTATAGGAGACTGTATATTTTCAGCAAATCTAACCTTGGGAAACCATGGGTAGTGTAGACCTATTAATCTTACAAGAATATGGAATAATGAAGCTCACCAATGCGGATCATGTTCTGATGGAATGGCAATAAATAATGATGCAATAATCCCAAGGCATGTTCCAAGTTGACAAACACTTCCCAGTGAACCCCTGTACTTCGTTGGAGATACCTAATTTTTTCCAACATCATCAGTGGTTGTGATGTTTCAGTAGTTTAGTAAATATAACCTATGTTATCTGAAAACTCCAATAGGGTAGTGTTTCCCATTTCTGATGGAAACTCGAAAACGGAAACATAAAAACTCATTCTTAGTGTAAAATTATGGATATGATATGTTTCCCCGTTTCCATTTCCGTGTAATGTAAGCTATAACTATGTTAGTTACAAACAAACATATTTTTCCCCAACTCCTGATCTTTTTTTGCAACATGGAAAACCACCAGTATTTCCTCTCATAACCAACAGACATTGCATCTGACACTTGTGGGATCACAAGTTTAATTGCATTTACTTACATGAAAATATCATGTTTCATGTGATTAATGGGGAGTAGTGACAAAAATGATCCATGTTTCTTACACTGGATATGGCAATAGATGCTTCAGACCATTGATTTCATCTACTTTCACACATTTTTTCTTGTTAAGATGAAAAATAACATTTACAAAATCTCTGTGAACATAGTTAAACCCAATATGGAAAACTAGTTCAAGTAATCATAAATATTTGTCATTCTAGCATACTTTGTTTGTTAATTACTTATCATTTTACATATTTTTTCAAGATTTTTCCAATTTTATCCTTGAAGAAATGCTCAAAAAGGCAAAAAACAAATATTCGTTTCCAAAAACAAAACTAAGCAAACTAATTATAGAAGGATATTTAGGTAAAATTAAGTAGTTCCTTAATATTTTTGTTAATTCCTAGAACGACATATATTTTTGAATGGATTGAGTATTTTATTAACTTGTAAAGCATGAAGGATAATGTAACAAGTATTCGATGCAGCATATTCATCCTATATTTCTATTTCTTATGCATCCTAGATATCTCTTACACTGCCCTATTTACAGTTGTGCGGCTCTGGAAAAGAAAATGAGAAGGCATCAATATTAAACCCAATGTGTAAAAATATACAATTAATATACAACATAGTACCTCTGAGATATAGATTGGAACAAGTACTGTATTCACCCCAATACCGAGGCCCATAAGAAATCTTCCCCATAACACTTCTTCAACAGTATGAGCTTGTCCACTGTCAGAAAACTGACAACAGTCAAACACAGATCGTCAAGGATAAATATGGCTTTCACAATTCATTTTGTTTTATCTAAAACTGTATTTCAAAGCATTGATTATAATACATGTCTTGAATAACAAAATGCAATAAAAAAGTTAATGCCTATAAGTATTTGTGGTTAAGTTAGTGCAGAAGCTTGACAAATTCTAGCTCGTAGGGCAGATTTGATAACTGTCAACCCTGGCATTTTCATGTCTTGGGGGAATCCCATAAGGTTAACCTGTGGGCACATCCTTAAGCAGGTTTACTATTCAATTTTTTTAAAACAATGGGCACATACAGAAGGCAAAAGTACAGTGTTACCATGCAAAATTCTTTTCATAAAAAATTTAGGCTGTCTAAAAGGCCACAACTAATATGACCATCTGGATTATCAAGAGCTTCTATAGATGTGCTAAAGCTACAAGACTGTGACCCAAAACCTCTCAGATTTTCTGTAATTGCACTTGTTAGATATAATGATGGCGAAACAGCAGATGAAAAAACAATGAGAGTAAAGAGCCCTGTTAGAGTGAAAGAATGGAATGAACAACGGGTAAGTGTCAAGGGCGTCTAGCAGCAATCAAACAACAGTGTATGGTTGACAGCAGACAAAATATTTAGAATAGCGAGAATCAAGAGACTTGATAGTATGAAAGAATGGATGTACAAAACCAAGAGATATTCTGACAAGTGACAACTAGATCTCACTGCATACAGTTGATAGCAGAACCTTGAACTTTTGTACCAAGAGGAATAAAAGAATTGCCCTTGCAATCCCCATTCCCCACTTAAGCAGGATCTGGATGGGAGATAGGCATATAGGTAGTACACAATTACCTAAATGGAGGCTACTTTTGCAAGGAAAACTTAATGCAACAAAGAGTCAAAATAATTTGCTCAAAAGTCCTCCAAATATAATGCTAAACTGCCCAAAATCACTCAACTTCGGAGCTTTGAAATGTTTCACAGTACTATACTAATTTATTATATTTAAGCACTAAGGTTTTTACTTTTTATGAGAAGCTATAGCTTAAATTATTTTGGTACTGGCTACAGATTGTAATACTCAGCAAATTTCTAAGTGAAGTATCTGATAGAATTATAGAAGCACTGAAATATATTGAAGAGTGACATAATATATTTTAGACATTGTACAGACTAAATACTATAGCAACACAATGCTTGCAATTTTAATAGGAAGTCATCATCTACTACGAAGCCTAATTTCATCTTTCCAACACTATAACCAAAGCCATATTTCATTTATCTAGTTGTTGGCCTCAGTAAAAGGATACCACATTTCATGATCAAAATCATAGGCATATTGCTCATTCATCAGGAAAATAGCAGAATATGTCAAGTATGAAGATACAACCATGTGATGTAGGTTGTATGCTGCCATGGTAAATAAGAAGAGCCATCCTAACTAGTGTAACAGAGATACATTGATTATTAATAGCTTGATATATGTTGGAGACAATTGCATATGTATATCTTTTGCTAACAGTCTAAACTACTGTAAACTCTGAAGCTAAATATGCTTTAGCTAAAATTGCGTGTCAAGACATAAAAGTTTCAATTTACCTCAAAATTGCACCAAGAATCAAAGGTATGGTATCAATTTGAAGGGTGCGACGGCATCCAAATTTATCAACCAAATAAGTAGAAGCAAGACTTCCAATGAAAGCACCGACAATGAATATGCTCACTACAAGTCCCTCCATAATTGTGTTTCCCTCAAAACCAAGCTCTTGTGCTATTGATACGATAGGACCATTCATAACTCTGGAGGAAAGTGATTTAGTCCAAGAGCATATACAAGTAACCTCAGTACATAGACATTTATATAAAGAAAACATGTAAGCTAATCAACAATAAGCTTTTTAAGGCTTGCAGGTCAAAATTCATTTGGAGAGAGAAAATGCTAGAGCTATAATGACTCCACGGCAAATCAAGCTACTCCAAATCCTTTGCCCTTACTCAAGCCCAAAAACTGGGAAATCTCTATTTCATAAGGCAAGCCATATGGGTAATTTGTCATAATATTTCAAGCAGACATTTTAAAAATTGATGATGTGTTATAGGTCTCAGTAATGGAGTGACCGAAAAAAGGATCTCCTTTCCTTGAGTTTATTGGGCACATCCTTTTGACATGTTCAAGGTACGAGTACCCCATCTTGGTCCCCTAGATCCTGCTTGTACACGACTATACTAGGGCGATGATGTTGATGTTGATGTTGATGTTGATGTTGTGTCTTAACATTTGATCAACTTGATGAATTTAAGGCAAAATTTACAAAAGAACTTAGATGAGGAACAAATGCACAAGTACTAAGGCGATGTCCATGAATATGTGGTACACAATTTAAAATAAATATGAAAACTAGATACGCACATAATATTAAAAACTTTATTTGAAAATGTTCTAAAAATGGACTCCCAACTAAAGAAAGACTTAAAAATGTGGGAGTTCTTGTGTCAATGGAATGTGCGTTTTGTAAATAAATACCCAATAGAAAGATTAGAAACACATCCTTAGATCGCCTTATTACACAATTGAATAGCAATATACTTAGTACAGTGGAAAACCTAGGCGAGTCTTAAGCCCTCCCCCCTAGTAATATATTTTTAATAGATGTCTAATTGAGCAAAAAAAATGGAGTAGATCAGTGGCTAAAGATCGCCCCCACTGTTGCCCAATGTTGGTGATTTGTGAAAAGTCATCAATCCACTTGGTGAGTGTTGTAAATGATAAGTGTGAGGATTACTAAAGGTATCACTCGAGCTTAGGGTGTGCGGTAGGCACGACCTATGTGATCGGCCTTAAGTATTTTAAGGGTTTAAAGGGATGAGAAATCATGGACGAGGAACGTCCGGACTAAACCTAAACGTTGCTAGCACTAGGTGTCGACACGTTGTGGGATCAAGGACGAAGCGCGCCCTTGCGTGGTGTCTACACATGGTGCTCAACGATGAAACAAGATGCTCGGCGTTGGCACATAGGTCCTTGACTTGAAAAGACAAGGCACACCAAAGCGCTCCCAGATCTTTCGCCTTCGACACTGGTGCGCTATGACACAAGAGCGCTCGATGTTGGCGCCAACGCACATGGCACCGACAAGGCCTACTCGCACATGACCATTTTGGATGGTTTTTTCCAGCGCCTCTTGATTTGGTAAGGAGGATATGAAGCTCTAATAGGTTTTTACAAAATTTGAGAGTGGGTTAAGCTTTGAAACACCAAAATTAAGCTAGCTCAACTTTGAGCTGTTTTTCAAGTTTTGGCTCTTTTAAGCTCAAGCTTTGATATTTTGGATACGTGGTAGCTTCACTAAGCTTCATGAGCATGTTTTGCACGTATTTGAGTTTTAGAGTGAAGCTAGCTCGGACAAACTAGCTTGGGCACACTTGGACCGTGCATGGATGGGCCTTTTCGGGCTTTCCTTTGTCGATTGGCCATGTCTCATCTAGGGAGGTTACAAGGAAGTTTTAGTGGTTATCTAATGCCTCTCTCATATAAGAAAAATGCGTGGAATAAAGGTATAAACCGCCCAACCATCCACAACTTCCAAACTACCCGTAACCTCTTTTAACCGCCATAGAACCTCATGGTTTTATGTCTACAAAAGGTTAGCACATCTCCCTCTTTTCAGTGTAGAATTGTGTGAGAAAAATCTTGGTTTGTATTTTGAGAGTTTCCAATCAAATAAAAACACTAATAGAAGAACAGGGTATATGTATGTATAATGATGGGATCGATTGCCACAATTTTATTATGAAGGAATCGTTTTATCCCATAATTTTTTTGTTGTTCAACCTTTGCATAAATGTAACACCCCATCTTATAATTCGGGTTGTTACCTAGTTGTGGACCTCACCTGGGTCCACCGGAACAAGCTTGACAACAAATTCACGAATATTGGACCTTGCAACAAAGGCACAACAAGAAAAGCCAAGAAAACATCCAACTTATATTTACAATTGGTTTAAGAAAACATTATGCATGCGATTATTAAGAAAACTAAAACCACATACTAAACTGACCATACTACCAAGTTTCTATACAAACTTGTCTTAGACTTTCTTGCCATCAAAACCAACTGGCTTAATCAACAAAAAGACTTAAACATATTCTTTTCCCTATGACACGTTACGTCAAGAACGAGCATCGCCATCCAGAAATTGATCTCCTGGGACATCTACCACACCAGAATCTTTACATAAAAACATTGGAACATAAACACATTAGCTAACAATCCTGGTATGGGTCAAACAGGCAAATCAAACATGTAGAATAAAATATAGATTATTAAGGTAATACAACCAGTCAGTCATATACATACCAAACTAATATCTACATCAAAGACACATTATATAATCATATAGACTAGCATATCAATTTCCAAACCAACCTTCAATTCCACAATAATCCATAAGCACAACTTTAATCAATAATTTGCTCATGCAATATATATCACAACAACCAACAATAATTCATCCACAACCCAAGCCATAATCATTCTCCAATTCAGGCAGCCCGAACCTGCCTTTGAAACATGGTACACGGCTAGCGCACATGCTAAACTCATGCCCATTTTCTTTTCCATCACCCTTCTTTCCTCAACTAAGCCTCTAATAGAGCACTTGCCAAAACAATCAATTTTTTTGAAGGTGATCTCCACACGCCGCATGACTATGTCCGGGGTCTCTTCTTAATCGACTTATCCGTGTCCATAATCACACCCGTAGAGATCAGTTTTGCACACAATAAAAAATTATTGAAACTATTCCAATAGCTTTCAAGTATGAAAATATACTATGGAATAATATTCCAAAATAGAGTTCCACACATTCAACTTACTAGTTTAACACATAACATGATCGCAAACTAAGTAAGTCTAGACGACTTACCTTAAACAAAGATTCCCATCAAAAGCGGAATGGGCTCGATCAAATCAATACATAGAATAAGAATAACGCTTATAAAAATGATGGTTTAGACAAATCAAGTTGAAGGAAGTTCAACCCAACTAACCCACGAGTTAACTTTGTATTATAAATACATATATTAACCAAACAAATTAACTTTTATAATAAATTCTAAGTGTCATCGCCCGAATTTAATAAGTATACTATTTAAACTATACTATTTGCCTATACCTACTAATTAATTCCTAGCATGGAACCATTCTAACATATATTTATTTATGCCCACTTGACCAATCTCACCTTGTTAATTAATCTAACCCTACCTAAAATCAAATTGCCCAGAAAACTAACGATCAAGTAATAATTACTCCTAGGAAACCTGATTCCACGTACATATATATGCATCGAAACACAATCAGGTACGTGACCTTTTCCCATCTTAGATTCCTTCAATTAATTAACACCCATATGAACATATTTTCTTTTTAAGAAAGTGATTCAAACTAACAACCAAGCCCACTTAAAAATATCTACAAACTCAATCCTGAACTCAAACCACACCCGAACAACTATTAATTTAGGAATTAACTAGTCAAGCGTTAATATCAAATACGTGGGGGAGGGAACCTTCTCACCGTCACCGGAGACGTTGAAACGGAGACGAGGACCAACTCACATAAGTGCTCAGAGAATACAATGATAAACGATGGCAACTTACGACTTTCTGAGGTATTCTGTTCGCTGGTGGCGATTGATGATGGTGATCGACGGAAGAAGGTGACTACAGGCTGGAACGAAGGAAGAAAAGAAAGAAGGTTCGGGGAAAATGGTTGTCTTATGAGAGAGACGAGAGTAAAAGAGGATAAGTGCACCCTTCTTTTGATTAAGCGAAGAAAATAAGGGATAAATATGGAGGGTCTCTAACTAGCTCAGGTAATCACACGTGTGAAGAGAAAGCTACTAGATAAGCTCCACTTTGCTTACTAACGAAGGTTTCAAAGGATAGAAACCAATTTTCATAAATTTGGCTTGGATAGGAAGTTTAATTTAGTTAAACTTTGCACATACGTATATAATTCACATCAACAAGAATTAGGAATATGGTAGAATTTCTATAGTTACATTCAAGACATACTATACTCTACCAATATAAATACAAGACTTCATAAAATTTAGGAAATTCTTAATCAATGGTATTATCAAAAGAAGATGGGGATGAAAGGGTACCATGCAAGACGGCTAAGTTTGGAAGAGGGTTGTAGTAGCCCTAAGAAAGGTGCTCATGGTTGATGTAAGAATAGGAGCATGGAATGTTAAGGGTGTGAATGGCGCCCCTAAAATAAGTATGGTGAACAAGTTTGCCATTAAGAATAAATTTTTTGTTTGGGTTGTTGGAAACTAAAACGTTGCGTACTAAAGAAGGAGAGTTGGCTTGGTCCTTGCTTAAGGGATGGAAGTTTTGTACGGAAGAAGGCTTGAGTGAAAGGAGTAGGATGATAATGGTATGGGATCCTATGGTTTTGAGAGTGGAAGTTGTGGTGAAATCCGAGCAAGCTATTCATTGCAAGGTCCATCTTAAGAGCTCGCATGAGAAGTTTTATGCCACTTTTGTCTATGCCTCCAATACTAGCCCAGAAAGGAGAGAGTTGTGGGACCTTTTGGGGAGCATTGCCTCGAGTATGGATGAGCCATGGATTGTTCTTGGTGATGTAAATTGCTTTCTCAACTCAAGTGAAAAATTTTCCCTTTGAAGGAGAAGTGAAGGGGAACCCACGGAGTTAGCGGGGGTGTTGTATAGATGTTTGCTTGAGGATTTAGCTTACTCCGGAGCGAAATTCACTTGGTCAAATGAACAAGAAGGGAGGAATAGGGTGGCGACCAAGATTGATAGAGTGCTTGTTAATGATGCTTGGAAGAGAAATTTCAGTCAAGCCTATGCTTTCTTTGGTGATCCATGGCGCTCCGATCACTCACCGGGGCTTGTTTTTTTGAATCCCTCTCATGTTGGGAGGAGATTCCCATTCCGTTTCTTCAACTTTTGGATGGAAGAGGAAGAGTTTAGAAGTGTGGTTGAGAGGGCATGGAGCACCCAAGTCGAGTGGTCGGCCCAATTTGTCCTTACGAAGAAAATGCAAAAAGTAAAGGGAGAACTCAAGGGTTGGTTAAGATCAAAACATAGAGCTCTTGAGGGCTTGGTAGAAGAAAGTGTGGAGAAGCTCAAGAGAGCACACTTGGCACTTAATGAGGACATGGTGAATGAGGAGAAACAAGAAGAAATGAAAAGGGCCAAGCTTGAGTTGGAGGGTAATTTGAGCAAACTCTCTAGTGCTACCAAACAACGAGCTAAAATGGATTGGCTATCATATGGGGAAGAAACGTCATCCATTTTTTTCAATAGAATTAAAGAGAGGAAGATTTTTAAGAAGCTACACTTGCTCAAGAATGAAGAAGGGAAAGAGGTGGAAGGGGAGGAGAACATCACCAAGGAGGTTGTAGGGTACTTTGAGAAACTTTTTGGCACGATGGGATTGACGCAGCCGACTGGTTTTGAGGGGTTGAGTGGGCCTAAGCTAGAAGATGAGGATGTGGCTGCTCAAAGTTTTATCCTCTCAAAAGAAGAAATTAAACACGCCTTCTTCAATATAGGTGTTAATAAATCCCCAGGGCCGGACGGGTTTGGTATCCATTTTTATAAGGAGTGTTGGGACATCATCAAAGTTGAAGTGTTTGCGGCGGTTCAGGAGTTTTTTAGCTCTGGTCAATTACTAAGGTATTGGAATAACACCTTTGTAATTTTGATACCGAAAGTGGAAGAGCCGTTCATGGTCAAGGAGTTTAGGCCTATAGCATGTTGTAATGTCTTCCAAAAGGCCATTTCAAAGATCATGGTGGAGAAAATACAGCCTTTACTTGGGAAGATAGTGGGTTTGAATCAAGGGGCTTTTGTACCGGGACGTCTCTTAGCCCATAATGTAGCGGTGACACAATAGATAGTTGCAAACTACGAAGACCGTGATGTGTCCAAGAGGTGTGTGATTAAAGCGGACTTGCATAAGGCCTATGATTGCTTGGATTGGATGCACTTGGAGAAAACCCTACACTACCTCAAGTTTCCTCCACACTTGATACCCCTAATCATGGTATGTGTCTCAACACCTCGCTTTTCCATTTTGGTGAATGGGGGAGGCAAAGGGCTTCTTTGAGGGGAAAAGAGGGCTAAGACAAGGGGATCCTCTATCCCCGTTCCTCTTTGTCTTAGTGATGGAAGTTTTGAATAGGAAGTTGAAGATGGCTAGCAACAAAGGGGGTTTCTTTTTCCACCCAAAATGTAAGAGACTTGGCCTTCTTAGTCTAGCCTTTGCGGATGACTTGTTGGTTTTTTGTAAACCCATGGGAGATTCCTTAAATATTGTTACTAAGTGTTTGAGGGAGTTTGGAGAGGAATCTAGGCTTGTCCTTTGTGCCTCAAAGACACATCTCTTTTTTGGGGGAGAGGGGGAGTGAGATAGAGTACGGTTGGCTAGAGAGCTTGGGTTTTCCTTGGGTACCTTCCCCAGTGAGATACCTAGGACTTCCTCTACACACTAAAAAGCTCAAAATTTCATATTATAGCCCCCTCCTCAACAAAATTACCATAACCCTCCAACGTTGTTGCATTCCCACCCTTACTTATGCCGAGAGAGCAGAAGTTATTAGATGTGTGGTGGGAGGTGTACTCTCTTTTTGGGCTCAATTGGTTTTACTACCTAAGAGAGTCATAAGGAGGATAGAGAGTATTTGTAGAAACTATCTTTGGTCGGGAAGATTGGAAGGGAGAAGAGCCCTAGTGGCTTGGGAGGACGTTTGCAAGCCCTATGAGGAGGGTGGGCTCAATATCAAAGAGTTGAAAGCTTGGAATACTTCGCTCTTCTTCCGATTAGGGCATGATGTGATTACTGGAAGGATGAACATGTGGACAAGGTGGGTGGAGGATAACCACACTCGTAGGGCGGATTTTTGGAGTGTGAGGAAGACAAACACTGATTCTTGGGTGTGGAGAAATTTGCTCAAAACCTGGGAAACCATGAAAGGTGTGTTGTTGGGAGATGGGCACCAGGGGTGGATAGACGCCCTAGACATCACAAGGCTGAATGGGAGCCTTGATACTAAGGCACTTTATGAGGTCTTGAGAGATAAAGGAGAAAAGGAGGATTGGTGTGAGATTGTGTGGGGGGTGGTCCGAGCAAGAGCATGGAGCTTCAACTTTGGTTGGCCTATAAAGGACGACTCCCTACCTTGGTTAGACTTTTTGAGTGGGGATGTGCTAGCCATAATGTGTGCCCCTTGTGTAATGAACACCCCGAGACTATCGAGCATATTTAGGGATCTTGCTCATTTGTGCTACGAGTGATGGAAAGAATTTGGAGGTGTGTAGGGATACTGATAACGCCTAATTAATACATATTTTAGGGGTCCAGTTGCATATTAGTTTATGTCATTTTCATGCATATTTTATATTTATTTTGTTTTATTATGTATTTGGAGTCTACACTCGTGTTTATATGTATTTCAGGTATTTTAATGCTATTTTTGGAGATAAATTAGAGACCAATTTTGAGAAACCAGATAAATGGAACATGAGGTTTGCGTACAAAAGTATGTATGGAGGCTGATTGTTGAAATGGACCAAATTAATGGGGGCGTACGGTTTGATGAGTCTAAAGAAATTAGTGGGCTAAAGTTAATTATGGGCTTGTGATGTGTAAAAGTGGCGGCCCACATGTGCATGGTGCAGGTGGTAGATTCATTTATATAAAAGGGGGAAGGCAAGTTAATAAAGGGGAGATGATATTAGATTAGGTTTAATATTTAGCTTTAGCTTAGGTTTTTAGTTTTAGTTTTAGCTTTTGTTAGTTTTTGTGCCGCATTGTGGACGCTTTTTACGGAGGTTTTCGGCCGGTGATTGGAGGATTTGTTTGTTATTCAAGTTCTATCCCACACTTTGGATTATCTATATTATTCAGACTAAGTTTTCTTAATCTTTATTCTATTTGCATAATTCATATTTGTTGATGGCTAGATTATTTATCGTGATTATATCTTCGATCATGTTTGGCTAAATTCCTAGTTCTAGGGTTTTGGCAATCCATTCAATGTCAATTAAATTATATTCTTTGTTTGGATTGAAATATATTTGATTTGATCCTAGGTTGCGTTATGCCCTATTTGTTTTATGCATATAGGATTCCTATTAGGGTTTGAGACCGAGAGGAGATAACAATAATAAGAGATTGATTAATTGAATATATTGTTTGTTCATGTTAGATCCCTAGGATTGGACTTGAGAATTATTTGTGAGAGAGCGACTTAATTTCTCTTGTGTGATTTTTAACTATCGTAGCTGTATTAGGGTTTGAGTAATTTCAGCGGAGCGCGAGAGCGGATGCTGACTTTATTTTTCCCTAGACTTGCTTTGTGCGAGAGTGACTGCTAGTCGAGTTTAGGTACATACACTTGTCGTCCGAGAGGAGTTAGTGTTTACCTTAGATAGTTGGTCCTTCAAATAAATTCATGCAGAGTATAATTTTATTTATTTGATTTTACTATTTTGAAAAATGTGTGGAACTCTATTAGTGTTTTTATTTGATTGGAAACTCTCAATACAAACCAAGATCATGTTATGTGTTAAACTAGTAAATTGAATGTGTTAATCAGAGTATAATTTTATTTATTGAAACATTGATGTGGTGATCCTTAACCTTAGACACATTTATCCCATGGTTTTTATCCTTTATTTGCATAATAGTTCGTTAGCTATAGATATAAATTTCTTATCTTTTTGGCCTAATTTACTAGTAGAGTTTCGTTTGGTATTACATTGGTCCTTGTGGGATCGACAATTGTGGTACTACGATTGACTCCGTTCGCTTGCGGGTTAGTTTTGGTTGCATCAGATATACACTCACAAGGAGGATGTAAGGGAATGGGTTGAATGGTTTATACGATCACCTGGTCGAGATAGTACACTCTTCAAGGTGAAGCTCATGGCCTTCATAGGAGTAGTGTACTACACTTGGAAGCATAGGAATAATGTGCTTCATGAGGGAATTGAACCAAATGTTGTCTCTTGTGCCCAAGAAATCATTATTGCATGTAAGCAAAGACTTGAAGCTTCATGCAAGTTTGAAGGAAGACAAGGAGAAGCCCTTCGAAGACAACTCGGCCTTTGAGGTATGTGTAGGTGGCTTGTGCTTTTTTGTGGTTTGCACATTTAGAGCCTTCGGTGATTGTATGTGGTTTGTTGCTCAGGCCATGAGGCTTAGGAGAGCTTTTTGATGTGTAGGTGGTGATGTCTCATACCTAGTTTTGTGTTGATTTTTTTCTCATGTTTGCCCTTGTGAGTTGTACATAGGGCAGCCGGGTTATACTCGGGTTTTGCATATATTTATAGGCTTTTGTCAATAGGTTTGGGGATGGGGTTTTAGACCCGTTTTTGTTAGGCCCGTAGGGCGTTTTTGACCGGATCTGTGTATCCCAGGTTGGGGTTGTACTTTTTCACCTTGACTGTTTATGGTCAAGTGTATTTTGTATATTCCTTCTCTTTCTATATATATTCACCACGTTTCGAGTATTATCAAAGAAATTTGTTAATTACTCAATCAACTAAGTAACGGAATTTTATCGACATGGAGTAATACTCAACGATCAATATTATATAATAACTAAAATAATTTTTATGAGAAAATAATATTGACTATAATTTATCCTTCTATAATGGAGAGGGTTATTACATCTTCTCCCCCCTTAAATATAGTTTCGTCCTTGAAACTTAACTTGAAGCACAATACTCGATTCTTATTAATTCCAAGGAGATCTTATCATTAACCTATTTAATCATATCAATTTGTTCTCATCGGAATCTAGAAATCACTTTGGTATAACCAAATACTTCGGAAAGTTTACCAGGATAGAGTAATCTATAAGCAAAGCTAAGTCATGAACATTAACTGACCTGCTAAACCTCTAGTTCATCCCTGTTATTAAACTAGGATAAAGATCAGGATAACTTTGTTGTATACTAGCTTCAGTCTCCCAAGTGGCTTCCTCAACTCCTCGTCGAGAACACTGGATCAACACTAACGGAATCTCTTTGTTATGCAAATTATTCATACGACGATCTAAAATTGCTATCGGTTGCTCTACAAAGGTGTGATCAGGCTCAATCCTTAGCTCTTCATAACTGAGCTAATGATTAGGGTCTGGTATATATTGTCTCAGCTGAGACACATGAAACACTGGATAAACCCCTTCTAGAGATGGAGGTAAAGCTAAACGATATGCTCGTTCTCCTACTTTTTCTAAGATTTCAAATGGCCCGATGTATCGAGGACTTAATTTTCCCTTGATACCAAATCTCCTTACTCATCGAGTAGGAGATATCCGTAACCATACATATGTGCCAACCTCAAATTCCAAAGGTCGTCGCCTTCTATCAGCGTAAGACTTTTGACGACTCTGTGCAGCTGACATACGTTCTTTAATCAGCGCTACCTTCTTGATGGTATCTTGTATCATCTGGGGTCTTTCAACGGAGGGATGAGTGCATCGTAGCTAATTCCCTTCAGTGGTCTGGGCCCATGCATGCCCCCACATTCTTTAAAAATCATGAGCGTAAGTGAATGTTTTCATCACGATATAAGATAAGTGCCAAAGCACAATTAAAAGAAACCAAAACCGGGTCGGAATAGTACAACGTGGAAGACCACCCGGCTCCCGGTTCTTGAAAAGATCGTCTTTCCAATCTGAATGCTTATTCGGGCTTGTCTAAGGTGGACGGGTACATAAGCGCCTTCGGGCCACCTACACTATCTAAAGCACCGAATAAGATGAGGTTGGTTGAGGTCCGACAAGAGCGCAGGAGGTTTTCAAAACTTGTATGAATTAATAAATGTTCCCAACATACTTTCTACTCTAAGAAGTCTACAACATCGTAGTTATTCTCTCGATTAACGAGTTATCTCCTCTCGAGATACACTCTTCTTTGTTCCGATAAGCCCCACATAAAGTTTTATATCTCAAAACACATCCCGATAATATCTCTCGAATATTATAAATTACCATAATACCCTTGAGAATTTCCATTCTCTCTTGCTTAGTCTCCGTAGACTAATTCCGATTTTCCGCATTTTTGCCTAGTATTTCTCGCCCTTCGCGACAAATGCCAGCCTCTAGGAAGTATCACATTGATGTTTTGAAGATAAAGTCTAGAAGGATCAAGAAGAGTTATACAAGGATAGAAGGTCAAGTCGAGACGACGTTAAAGAAAGGAAGGAAGGAATTTTCAAAGAGCAAAGCATTCAGAAGATAGTGCACCAGCTTTTCTCTTTTAATCAAGCAAATCATCAACATATGATTTGTCTTAGGAGAAACATACTTGTATTTTTAAATACGTCTTTTTAACCCCTTCAAAACGGGCTTTACTTTCCGCTGCTACAACATTTGTAAAACGACTCTCAATGTAATAAATGAAAGTTCTTATCAATGAATAAAATTCCGCATTTCATCAATTTCTTCTTCAATTATACTCTCAATAAATTATTTAAAACCTTGGGTGACTTTGGACGGTAAAACTCGAGGTCACTGGCAATAATACCCAATGTTGCAAAATAGGGGTGTTACAATTATGGTATCAGAGCCGAACATTTTGTTTTCAAAACCGAAAACTTTCAAAACTCGAGAACTTTTAAAACCCAAGTTTTTATTCTGAAACCGAAACTTCTAATTATAGAAAATTCCTTTTTACATCCTCTAAGAAACTTAATCAAACCTTCTAATTTAAACCTCTTAGCTAAGAATATTTCTTTAAACTTGACTTTCATCTTAGGTTTTTGTTTTAGAAATTCTTAGGTTCAAGAAATTCGAGACCGTTCTAAATAGGACCAAGAAAATGAAAAGTCTTAAATTCAATATTTTATGTCTAAACTTTATAACCAAGTATGCCAAAACATCCTTCCAATATCTTCGTCGCATAGAATAAAAGGATATTCTATATAAACGCCTCTCTCTTCTCTACAAAAATGATACTCTCTAGAAGTCTAACCCGAATCAGGGACGAAGCTAGAAAAGCCTCTCAAGAGCTTGATGAGGCTTTTGCTCAATGTCCTCTTTTGCCATTTGGAAACCCCGAGGATAACCCTGAGCTAGTACTACAATAAGAAATACATAAAAAATGCACCCGAGTTGAATCTCGAGGAGGAGAACTCTGAAGAGGAAGACTCGTGAAGAAAGTTGATAATTCACTTCATGACCAATCAAGTCAAACTCCAATGGTCTATCCAATGGGAGGATGGCCTAACTGGACTCAAGGAGAGTCATCCCATCACCAAGCAATTGGTCAAGTAAGAAACCTGTTGAGAGGGTTTTAACTGACAACAAATAAATTTGTTGTCAGGGCCTTCCAACCAGCTCAGGGCCTTTACAGTAAGAGACCACCTGAAAGCTTTTAACAGAACATATTCAAGTGAGACACCCTCAACAACAATAGTGTCACATAAATCAAGGATATTTGTAATATGTTCCATAGGGCACTCAGTAGGTTTCCCTTCAAACTGAGCCCTTTTTATTAAGGGTATAAATTGAGACATAATCTCAAATGCCTTCTCTATCTTCGGAAGCACGATTGTAGAATTTGGCACCCTCAGTTCTGGATGCATATATTGTTTGGCATTCCTTGGATATGCATTCAACTGCTCTTGTAGACGGGCATTGTCCTCTCATTGACGTGGAACATTCACTCGCTCTTGTTCAGCTATTTCGGCGACAACATCTCGATCAGCTTGTAATGCCTCCATCTGTCTCAAGAGGGCTGCCATCTGTTGTGCCATTTCTTCAGGTGTAGCCATGGCTTGGTTTTGTCTCCTTCTGCGGTGCAAGGTGCGTTCAGGTTTAGAATAATAACCGGTGTTATCAAACTCGAGCCTGCGATGTCCTGTTGGCATACGTTGAGAAAACAAACAAAGAAAACAAAATCAAAAATAAAAACGGGGTTGGGCTATTCCCAGACCCACAAGTAAACAAACAAACACTGTTGCTTCCCCGGCAACGACGCCAATTTGTTGACAGGGTTTTAACTGACAACAAATAAATTTGTAGTCAAGACCCCGCTGAGTATAGAGAAGTCAGGATCGTCCACGGGAAGCAAGGTTGTCTGTTTACCGAACTAATAAAGCAATAAAAGAAAGCAAAAACAAAGCAAAAATAGCTATGTCAGACCTCGTTAACGACCTTGTTAGGGTTGGTAACGATGTTGGATTTCTACTGAAATAGAACAAATATCACGATGCAAGTGCAGGTTCGGTATCGATCCTAGTGCCTCGGTAACGAGTGAATTCGAATGTAAAACTAAGGAAAATCAAAAGATAAAAAGCTCTAGGACAAGGATTACCACAACATAGCTATGCATATAAACTCATGTGAAGATAAAGATTATGCCTTTAAAGATAAATCTATCAACTTTCGTTGACTAAACAAGCAAATCAATCAACTTTCATAAATTAATTCACCTTACTACTTGTTTTGAATCCAAAGCTTGAAAATTTCGTTATCATACAATATCAAGTTCAAGTTCAAAACTTTCTCTTTCGATCAAGCAACAGACTCATATTACTTCGACTCTCGTCTAAGCATAAACACAAACAAGCAATTCAAAAGATAGAAGGCAATCAAACGTCAACACATTCATTCAACCATGCACAAATATGTCGGGATTCAACCCCAACCCTAGAAAAGAAAACTACTCACACATGATTGAATCAAAACAAACAACTTTATTCAAAGAGAACATTGAAAAGCTAAACTTACTTGAAATTAAAAGAAATATCGTCTTACAAATTCTTGCTCAAACTCCGAAACAACCTGAAGAACAATAAACTCGATCACCGATCCTCCTCTCTCTCTCTCTCTCTCGATCGAACAGAGTCGGAAATCTCTCTCTATCGTCTCTCCTAAAAACCTACGAGAATCCCCCCGCGGCTAGGCTAGAACAAGGGTATTTATACTAAAGAAAGCTATATAATAAAAGATCTAAAAGATAAAAACTTACAAACTAAAAAGATTACAAGATAAAAGATATAAATCCCGAAAGTCGGTTGCGCTCTACCGACACATGTCACCTCGTTAACGACCTGCACAAGGTCGGTAAACACTTGCTGAATTCTTTGGCAAAATCTCTGATGCACAGCTCGATACCAACCCTCATAGGTCAGTAACGAGGTCTTTGTTTTGGTTTATTTGCACTCTTTCCATGGCTTTATTTGCACTTCTTCTTGATCTTTCACATAAACTCTTCCTTCTCCTCTTCTAAGCATTCCGCCCTTCACCACTTGACTCCAGTTTCACTTAGAAATGCTCCTTTCAACTTCAAAAACCTACAAAAAAGACACAAAACGGAGTAGCTTCCATACTTTTCACAAAATATGAAAAATTATCCAAAAACACACAAAACTAACTCTAAACTACTAAAACTTAAACCAAACAACCTAAGAAAGACACCTAAAACTAGACCAAAAACATGAACATCAAAATACCTCATACTTAGGCTTGCTTGTTCTCAAGCAATCACTAATAATATCCAAAACCAAACATCATGCTCATCAAGAAATAACCATCATCTCAAAAGCAACATGAAACATAGCAGAAATACAAAATGATTGTTAACTTCATCACACATATATAAACACTAATAGACATAAGCAGCAATAATCCAACCTCACCAAGGATATGTGTATTTCACTCAACTCTCAAGTGTTTGAGCTTATAAATTCAATCTCTCAACTCAATCTTTTATGCAAAAAATCATAGAAATTGGAACTTATATCACCAAACTCTCCACCTAAGATTTGTCAAAACAAGCAAAAATCATCAAGAGAACTTAGGCTCAATGAAAAACTTCATAGAAGCTTTCATTCGGTCGGGTTGTAATGGGGCTTGGTAAAGACAAATAGGCGTAGAAATTGTTGAGAGGGATTTACTTAAACAAATAAAATTTGTAGTCAAGACCCCGCTATGTATAGAAGAGTCAGGATCGTCCACGGGAAGCAAGGCTGTTTGTCTATCAACTACAGAAAAAAGAAAGCAAAGCAAAGCAAGCAAAAACAGCAATGTCCCACCTCGTTAACGACCTTGTCAGGGTCGTTAACGAACCGGGAAATCTACTGAAAACAAAACAACTAACGATCTAATAGTAGGATCGGTACCGATCTAAGGTGCCTCGGTAACGAGTGAGAGCAAAAGCAAAACTAAGTAAATTCAATGGATAAAAAGATCTAAGACAAGGGTTACCACGACATAGCTATGCATAAAAAGTCATATGAAGATAAAGAGCATGCCTTTGAAGATAAATTCATCAACTTTCGCTGATTAACAAGCAAATCAATCAACTTTCATAAATCAATTCACTTTTATTACTTGTGTTGAATCCAAAGCTCGAAACTTTCGTTATCGAACAATATCAACATTCAAGTTGACAACTTTCTTTTTTTGATCAAGTTAAAAACTCGAATTACTTTGACTATCATCTAAGCATAAGCATAACAAGCAATTTAAAGGATAGAAGGCATTCAAAACATCAACATACTCATTCAAACATGCACAACTACATCGGGTTTCAACCCCTACCCTAAATAAGAAGACTACTCACTATTCATTGAAACAAAGCAAACAACTTTAATCAAAGAAACATTGAAAGCAAAACTAAACTTACATGAAATTGAAAATATCGTCTTACATTCTCGTGGAATCCGAAAATAAACCGAAGAACAAACTAACGAGAGCTCGATCACTGAACTACTCCTCTCTCTCGATCGGACTGGTTCGATCGAGAGAGAGGAGTATATATACTAACAAAGCGTCTATCCCCTAAAACTAGCGTCTATCCCCCCCCCCCCACTTAACTAAGCTTAGAACAAGGGTATATATACTAACAAAGCTTTCTATAAAAGATCTAAAAGATATAAACTTACCCTACTTAAAAGATAACAAGATAAAAGATAAAAAAAATGAAAGTCGGTTGCGCTCCTACCGACACGGGTCCCTCGTTAACGACCCGCACAAGGTCGGTAGACTTTGCTGAATCCCTTACAAAAACTCTATCTTTACAGCCTCGTTAACGACCTTCACAAGGTCGTTACCGAGCCTCTGTTTTGGCTTCTCTCGATCTTTTCTTTGGCTTTAACTTGGATTTTAACTCGATTTTTCCATGCAATCTTCTTCCTTATCTTCCATGCATTCTACCTTTCACCACAAGACTTCAACTCAGCTTGAAAAGTGCTCCTTTCCGCTTAAAACCTACAAAAAGACACAAAACGGAGTAGCTTCCATACTTTTCACAAAATATGCAAACTTATCCAAAAACACATAAAACTAACTCTAAAACCTACCAAAACTAAACTAAACAACCTAAGAAAGACACATAAAACTAGACTAAAAACACGAACATCGGAAATACTTTGGCTATGTGGTGCTAATAATATCCGAGAATCAAAGACTTCTAAAAACTCACACATCCAAAAACTCTCATAAAATATACCAAACTCACCCTCACTTTTTAAGCACTTTCTTCACTCACCATTAATCCTAGAAAGCATCATATAAACATAAAAGAATCTCTGGTTTAACTTAAACACAATGCACATCTGCTCATCTTTATTTCTCTTCTTCATTCCAGCATTTTTTTTCCTTTTTTCTCTCGACTTGCCTCGTTAATGACCTGAAAGGGTCAATAACGAGCTACACTTCTCCTCAAATTTTCTTTTTTCTATCGGTACTGAGCCCACATAGGTCGGTATCAATCCAAATATTCTTTTCTCCAAATTCTTATTTTTATTGTGCATAATCTTTAACCAAGAGATCTTTTTACAAAATAAAACAAGAGACTTCCAATCTACCCTCCCCAAAACCCTTATTTTGAACCAACACATTACATTTTTCACTCTACAAAACATATCTCTCCAACTAAGTCCTAATCACCGGATAGGGTCAAGCTCATCTCGGCTAGGGAAATAATTTTGTGGAGTTGAAAATAAAAGGCTTCAAGGCTCAAATTGGTTGTCAAAAAGAGGGATCATATATAGGGTGGATAGGGATGAATAAGGCTTATAAAAATAAGTTCTCTATCATATGACTTTCACAAGTAATGAACTAAAAATCTTATATAGGTCTCAAGAAATATATAATCATCACAATTCCAAGAGATAATATACATAAAGAGAGTAAATCACATAAGAAAAAAAAGGCTAAAAACAACTCACAAGGCCACTTTTTTATTGGATTGCACTACTCATGCTAAAAGTTATACATGCTCAATTTCATCAAAATGCTATTCCTCTATAAAACAATTTCATACTAAGAATCAGGTTATACTATCAAAAACATTCTAAAAAGAAATTACATGATCATGCAAGCAATTAACTATCATAGAACCAAAAGACAAGGTATTCATGCATTCTAAAAATCTTTTTGGATTTTCAATTTTTCAATTTTTTTTGTGATTTTGTTTTTTAAACAAAGACAACTAAAACAAAGACAAAACAAAGCAAAGAAACAAACAAACAAGTAAGTTTTCTTCCCTCCCCTACCCCATACTTAAAATTACAGTGTCCCTACTGTAATAAAGCTAATCAATAGAAAAGAATAAGGAAAAGAAAGAAATTCACAAGATAAACTAAAGTAGAAAAGAACATCCTTGAAACTAAATCATCGTCGTGGTGGTGGTGGAAACTGGCGCTCGAAGTTGCCCATAAACTCGTACATGGTCCTCCAGTGCTCCTCATCAAAATCACTCTTTGCTCCATCGTCCTCCTACGAGCATTTGCCTGTTGATGCCTCACATCATCTAGAGCCATGCGAGCTGCATAGACACCCTCCCAACGCTCCATCCGTTGAGTAAGCTGTGTCTGTTGCAGGTTGAGTTGTTGCATCTAGAAAGACAAATCGTCGGCCTATGGAGGTGGTACACTTGATCCAGAATAGGTGGGATGAGGAGGTGGTTGATAATGATCTTGGGGATGGAAGTGGTCTTAATAGATCACCGGGTTGTAGGGCATCATCTTATACGACTAAGGCTCGGTAGGCGGAGGCGGTGGCTCGTTACCAAAGCTGAATGCCTCGGTATTGAACTCAAAATAATCGTTAACGAGCCCAGGTTGGTCATTACCGAGGTCATCTTCCATGCCAAGTACCTCGATACCGAGGTCATCATCCTCGTTATCGAGCTCCTCTATGGCTGCCTCATCTTCATCCATTACAGCCTCTTCTCTATCGAATCTTGACTCACACTCCCTCAATGATGGCTCATCTTGTGGCTTCTTCTCCAACGGAAAGGCATGACCCGTCCAAGCCTCATACTGATTCGGCAAGTAAAGCAACTTAAACTTGGCCCGAGTGAGCAACAGATCCTGACCAAGTACCTTGGTGGCTAACCGTCCTTCGGTCCTCACAAAGATGTTGGAAGAGAACCAATACTTGGAGTCTAGCTTCTGGAGACGGTATGGAGTATAGCGCTCAAGATCGACACCAAGCTTCTTCGCCAGAAGACTCACCAAATTCCTGCACCATACTTCTTTTGACTTGATCCCATACTTCTCGACGTACTTCAACCATTCATACCCCAAGTTCAAGGGGGCAGGGTCCTCAAAACGAATGGTGCAAAGGCATGCAACCTCCAACCATGTTGGCCTTGAAAGCTTTTTCTTGGGCCAAAAGGAGGCGCCCAAGACTCGGAGAATGATCCGGAAGATGGGGTTGATGATACTTGCCCCTGGGAGTGCCGGTGCGAAAGGTTCGACCTCCCCGGAAATGTAACTCCAAGTGTCGGTAACTTTAAAATTCTCAATCTTGTAATCCTTAGAGTGGTGAGGAAGCTCGAGGAGTTCGTTAAATTGGGCCATTGTGCACTCGCGATCAACATTGCCCAACCGGAACTTGATCTTTTCAACTGAAGTCTTTGTCTTGAAACTTGTTTCGAGAGTGGCTATGAACTCGGCGGTGAGGGCCAGGTAGTGTGGTGTGACCTCCTTCTTCAATAGATGAGGTATACCAAGAATGGAAAAAGCATGCTTGACGTCATCATAGATCCCCACAGCCTAGCGCTTGACCTGGAGAACCACCTTGTGAAGTGGTCCTTTTGAAGGACGAAATCAAAGATTCTAGCTTGCTCCTGAGTAGTCAAAATGACATTGTCCATGTGTGGAGGAGACGGGGACCTTTGAGTCCTCCTCTTCTTTCCGGCTCTAACGTTAGCTCGGTTAGTGCTTGCCATTTGTACCTGCAAATACCATGAAATTCCAAGATAAAATCCGCACAAGCAAATCAAAAGAAAACCCCATATTTGCTCTCGAAAATGGTCTCGACCTACCTCGTTACCGAGCCAATTGGGTCGATAACGAGGTCCCTGGGTTGGTTTCCTGGATCAGGGTTTTTGCAGGTCGTTATCGACCTTCATAGGTCGTTAACTACCATGGGCGAAAACATTACTAGAGTGATTCCGAGCCCCAAATCTCAAAGTTTTCAACAAATCAACACAATATCAACCACAATTCCACACATAAACACACCATTTAGAACATGCAACCCCATACTCGCTCGAAACCCCATATATTCATGCCAATAATTGCAAAAATTCATGGTGAAAATCAATTAGTTCAAGAACAAGTTACTTCATGTTTTTCTTATCAAAATTTGGATGAAAATTAAGCAAGAATAACCAAGATGAAATCAAGATCAATCACCAATCAAAGAAGCAATAGAAGCACAATGCAATATGGACATCCAAACCGATTTCTCATACAAGATCTAGATATGAATTTTACCCCTAATTACCATGAAACTTCAAGAAAAGTGTTAGGGTTTAGAAATCATATCGTAGATTGGAGAGTTGAAGGACAAAAATCGAATTTGAAAGGGGTAACGAGGGCTTGAGTGCTCCAGTAATGAACACAAGGAGTGGTGCTCGTTATTGAGTGGTGTGAGCGGGACTAGGGTGTGGTGGTGATCCGATCAGTGGTGGTGAGAATTCCGGTGGGATTTGGTTGAGGATTTGAAGATTTTGGCTTGAGATTTCGGTGTGGATTTTGAAGGCTTGACAGAGTTTTAATAGGAAGGGAGAGAAGAGACGGAGTGAGGAGGTAAAAAGATAGAAGATAGATTAGGGTAAAAGAACTTACCTTACCCGCGTTCGCTCTGGATTTCACGTGCCGTCTCAGGTCGGTAACGAGGCTCTCAGCTCAGTACCGAGCCTGGGCGAATCACTTTTTAGAGTCTTTCGAGCCCAACTTCCTATGACATGTTAGCTCCGAAAATATATTCTATCTTATAAACTTCTAAACTACTAAAAACTCAAAAGAAAGCTAGGAAAAAGAGCTAATAAAAAGAAAAGAAAACTAAACTAAAACTAAAAACTGGGTTGCCTCCCGTAAGCGCTATTTTTTACGTCGTTAGCCCGACGAACTTACCTTGCTAATCAAGGTGGTTCCTTCTCAGCTTTGTTTGGGTTTTGAGAGACCCTATACCTAGCGTTAAAGGCATCGTCATTTCTTCTCACTAGGTTTGGCCCTTCATCTTCTAATAATATGCCCGGTATTCCTACACAAGGGTTAGTGAAATCCGAAAACCAAGGAGGTTCTGACTCCTCTATAGCATAGATAACATGATATGGTGTAGGAATATGATATAAGGAAGGATCATGATCAGTGATAGTGAATCCAAAGTTAGAATACTCACCTTGATCCATTAGTAAGGGTGTCGGTGTCGAGGTAGTTGAGATCGTTATCGTCCTATCAGAAGCAAAACCTCTCTCGGTGTCGTTCCAAAACTCATTGCCTCCATCGTATTGTTGAATGAAAGGCTCGATACCGGCCCAAGGGGGGTCGGTAGTGGTTTCGGTTGCACTTTTGTAGTCCTTATTTGTTGGAGAAAAAACTTTAGACTCAGCAATGTCGAGCTCTGGCTGGGACATCTCGATTTGTGCGGCAGTAGTTGTGTCATTGGCATCTTGATTAAGGCTGAACTCTACCAGTTCTTCTCCTATGTCGAAGGTGAGGAGTCCTTTCCGAACGTCAACTCTAGCGCCTGTTGTAGCAAGGAATGACCTTCCTAAAATGATGGAGACTAGAGGATCTTCAGGCATGTCGAGGACAATGAAATCGTTTGGAATGAAGAATTTCCCCACTTGAATGGGATAATCATCAACGACTCCCGTAGCTTTCACACTTGATCTGTCTGCCATATACAACCTCATATCCACAGGTTCCAGAGGTCCCATATTAGCTTTTGACCAGATTGATAGGGGGGGTAGACTGGGACTGGCACCCAAGTCACATAAAGCCTTGAATCGATGGTCACCTATGCCAATTGTGATAGCAAATCTCCTTGGGTCACCTAACGTCTCTGGAAGAGATATAGATCGGACCTCATCTGTAAGCTCTGTTATGGATCGTTTCCTGCTAAGAATATCTTTCAAAAATTTTGTGTAAGCCGGCATTTCACTTAGGGCCTCAGCGAATGTTATAGAAATATTTAAGCTTAGAGAATCTTAACGAAACGCTTAAACTTGCCTTCAATTGAGTCCTTAGACTTCTTAGTAGGAAAGGGAAGAGACTTCACCAATCTCGGACCCAAAGCGGGCTCGAGAGGTGATGCTACCGGGTCGACAATAGGATCGATTAGTGCCTTAGAAGGGTCGGTACGGACCCTAGTGGGATCGGTATCAAGCCTGGGACTAAGAGAGGAGCTCGGTGTAGAAAACTTACCTGGGTTAGGTTCGGTGATGACCATGGGAGTATCGGTACCGAGTGGTTCAGGCTCGGTAACAACCCTCTTTGGCTCGTTGTCGACCTGGGCCGTGGCGTCCGCTTCAAATTTGGGGTCCTTCTCCATAGATTTGGCACGCTCTGGTAGTGTCTTTCTGCTCCTGAGGTGCACGACCGCTATTTGTCCTCTAGGGTTCTCCTCGGGGCGGCTCGGGAGTTTCCCTTGCGGCCTCAAAATCTGTGCAGCCAGGTTCCCTAGCTGTGAGTCGACACTTTTCTTCCAAACATCGAACTCTCCCTATCTTTTCATCTAGTTGTTGAGGTTATCTTGGAATCCATTGATTCCTTCTTGAAGTCCTTGCACCCAGAATGGTGGCTCTTGATAGCCTAGAGGTCGGTACGGTGTGGGTCGTCTATCCGGTGGGGGTGATGCATAACTTGGATTTGGATTTTTATTTCCCGATGCTGGATAATTGTTTGGCCTGTCAAAGTTATTAGGCGAGTTCCTGTATTGACCTCTCATGTAGTTCATTTCAGCATATGTCTCAGCGGCTCTAACCTGCTCGATGTTAGTACAAGCAGAAGTACTATGGGCAGAAGAACCACACTCTTGACAAGGTTGAGAGGCTTTCAGAAAACTTACCTGTTTTTTCAGACGGTTCATCTCATCCTGTAGAAATTGATTTTTGACATCAGGATCAACTTCGTCGTTTTTAGGCATGTAGAGACGCTTCTGCGGCTGGGATGGGCTGGGTCCCATACATAGTATCGTAGTTAGACAACTTATCCAACAGTTTCCATGCAGCAGTGGGATCCATCGCTATAAATCCGCAAGCAGTGTGTGTTGATGCGGCTCTTTGTTTCTACATTGATCCCTAGGAAGAAGATTTCTTGGAGCACATATAGGGGTTACCCATGAGTGGGGCACTGTCTGAGCATCTCCTTGAACCTCTCCCATGTCTCTACAAAGGTCTCGTTAGGCAGCTAGTGATAGGAGGTGATGCGTTTCTCAACTCCGTTGTCTTGGCAGGAGGGAAAAACTTTGTAAGAAATTGATCATACAAAGCCTTCCAAGTCCTGATAGACTTAGGAGGTAAGCTCTCCAACCAGCTCAGGGCCTTTCCAGTAAGAGACCACCTGTAAGCTTTTAACAGAACATATTCAAGTGAGACACCTTCAACAGCAATAGTGTCACATAAATCAAGGATATTTTTAATATGTTCCATAGGACACTCAGTAGGTTTCTCTTCAAACTGAGCCCTTTTTATTAAGGATATAAATTGAGACTTAATCTCAAATGCCTTCTCTATCTCCGGAAGCACGAGTGCAAACTTTGGCACCCTCAGTTCTGGATGCATATATTGCTTGGCATTCCTCGGATAGGCATTCAACTGCTCCTGTAGACGGGCATCTCTCGTTGACGTGCAACATTCACTCGCTCTCGTTCAGCTATTTCGGCAACATCGTCTCGATCAGCTTGTAACGCCTCCATTTATCTCCGGAGGGATGCCATCTGTTGTGCCGTCTCTTCAGGTGTATCCATGGCTTGGTTTTCTCTCCTTCTGCGGTGCAAGGTGTGTTCAGGTTCAGAATAATAATCGGTGTTATCAAACTCAAGCCTGCGACGTCTGCTAGCATACGCTGAGAAAACAACAAGAAAACAAAGTCAAAAACAAAAACGGGGTTGGGCTATTCCCAGACTCACAAGTAAACAAACAAACACTGTTGCTTCCCCCACAACGGCGCCAATTTGTTGAGAGGGTTTTAACTGACAACAAATAAATTTGTAGTCAAGACCCCGATGAGTATAGCGAAGTCAGGATTGTCCATGGGAAGTAAGGTTGTTTGTTTACCGAACTAACAAAGCAATAAAACAAAGCAAAAACAACTACGACAGACCTCGTTAACGAACTTGTCAAGGTCGGTAACGATGCTGGATTTCTATTGAAACTATTCAAATATCGCGATGCAAGTGCAGGTTCGGTACCGATCCTAGTGCCTCGGTAACGAGTGAATTCGAATGTAAAACTAAGGAAAATCAAAGGATAAAAAGCTCTAGGACAAGGGTTACCACAACTTAGCTATGCATATAAACTCATGGGAAGATAAAAATCATGCGTTTGAAGATAAATCTATCAACTTTCATAAATCAATTCACCTTAGTATAATTTGAACCCAAAGCTCGAAAATTTCGTTATCATACAATATCAATTTCAAGTTCAAAACCTTCTGTTTCGATCAAGCAACAAACTCATATTACTTCGACTCTCGTCTAAGCATAAACACAAACAAGCAATTCAAAAGATAGAAGGCAATCGAACATCAACACATTCATTCAACCATGCACAACTATGTCGGGATCAAACCCCAACCCTAGAAAAAAAAATCTACTCACACATGATTGAATCAAAACAAACAACGTTATTCAAAGAGAACATTGAAAAACTAAACTTACTTGAAATAAAAAAAAATATCGTCTTACAAATTCTTGTTCAAACTCCGAAACAACCTGAAGAACAATAAACTCAATCACCGATCCTCCTCCTCTCTCTCTCTCTCTCTCTCTCTCTCTCGATCGATCGATCGATCGAACAAAGTTGAAAATCTCTCTCTATCGTCTCTCCTAAAAACCTACGAGAATCCCCCCTTGCCTAGACTAGAACAAGGGTATTTATATAAAAGAAATCTATCTAATAAATGATCTAAAAGATAAAAACTTACCAAACTAAAAAGATTACAAGATAAAAGATATAAATACCGAAAGTCGGATGCGCTCTACCGACACCGGTCACCTCGTTAACGACCTGCACAGGGTCGGTAGATACTTGCTGCATTCTTTGGCAAAATCTCTGATGCACAGCTCGGTAAAGACCCTCACAGGTCGGTAACGAGCTCTCTGTTTTTGTTTATTTGCACTCTTTCTATGGCTTTATTTGCACTTCTTCTTGATCTTTCACATAAACTCTTCCTTCTCCTCTTCTAAGCATTCCGCCCTTCACCACTTGACTCTAGTTTCACTTAGAAATGCTCCTTTCCGCTTCAAAAACCTACAAAAAAGACACAAAATGGAGTAGCTTCCATACTTTTCACAAAATATGCAAACTTATCCAAAAACACACAAAACTAACTCTAAACTACTAAAACTTAAATCAAACAACCTAAGAAAGACACCTAAAACTAGACTAAAAACATGAACATCAAAACCCATCTACAATCAGTGGTCCAAACCCAACGAGTGCTCATCAACCAAATTACGACTATCTCCTCCAATGTAAGGAAGAGTGGTCGGATGAAATAAGTTCTTACCAAAATAAGAACGCTCAATTCCATACTCGTCTTGCCGTCAACCGTGGCTATTTAACTGCAACCCGTCGACACATCGAGCAGGCCCAATTGTTGTTGAACCACGAGGGAGGAGCCCTCAACGAAAGTTTGTTCGACGAAGAATTTTTGGACAACTTTTGTTTCCCAAGCACACCCTAGGACTAAAATACGGTTGTTATCATTAAGAAGTGTAAAACTCTAAATAGTCCACTTCACTTGACTATCTATTTTGTTCTTGAATAGTCAAATCGGTAGTATTTCTTTTCGTTCTTAGTGTAATGGCTTATTGTATAAAGCCTTTGTAATCCGTTTCCATAAGAGTTCTAATAAAAAGTTTCCTCTCTTCTCTAAACTTGTGCGTCATTTCTTGCCTATACTTGTGAGTTAACAAAAACAACTATATCGTTCTTCAAATATAGAATTACGGATATTCTATATGAATGTCGATCGTTAGCCATTTACAGAAAATGGTTGTAATAAAAACTAAGTTCATGCTCATTGGGAATTAGAAGAAGTCATGCCATCTAAAGGTAATACTTATGGAAAATACTTATGTTTCCATAGAGCTAAACATACTAAGTCAGTGACTCACGGGAAGATAGAAATTTCCTAAGAGGACACCGAGGAACGTTTAGTTAGCTAAGGACCTAACATGTCTCCACCTAGATTGATCTCGAAACAGATTATCGAGAGGTATGTGAGGGGAAAAATAATGGTCTAATGATAAACGAGTGGTCGAGAATTCTGACCAATGAAGAATATATTAGTCTAAAGTACCTACAAGTAGAAGTGACTCTCTCAGTCAACATATAGAATCTTGATATGATATCTAATGTTTGTCAACCGAATAAACCAACCATAATAAGGTTATCATGAATGTGAAGGTCACATCAGGAAGTTTCATCTCCACCATTTTGATAAGTCGACGCGATGAGAGATATAGAGATGAAGTTAGAAAGGAAGTTGTTAGGACCAGAATTTTGGACATGGATTGTAAGTTCTCTAAGTTGCCCCAGTGGGCCTAATAGTCCATAAGGTTGCTTCATTATTAAGACAGTTTGTGGACATGTGTCCCGATTCGTCGCACTTGAAGTGGTTATCTAGGCCATCCTAGCTGTTATTATTTCCAACCGTTGATTCCGTTATTAGGTGGCCTAGTTCGTTGCACCTTTCTATAGTCGTCTTTCCTCCCTTATATGAGATTATGGTACAGAACCAACCCTTCTGAAGATATTTCAATAAAGCATTAGCTTTTGCTTCGATAACCCAAGTGCCTACTCTATCCACGAATGAATGACAATTGTTGGGAACAATTTATCGATTCTTATTTCAAATGGTCAAACCAAAAGGAACCAACAATAGAACTCCCCTGAATAGCATTCAAGTTCGGGCACGAGTGATGGTTCAAAATCTTCCAAAGAAAGAACAAGGAAATCGTCGGGTAATGGACCCTAGTATGCTGATACTATTGGATGATGTGACAAAAGTTGCATTAAGAATTCCACCAATATAAGTGATGCCAGAAGCAATCTCTTCTGTTCCATCGAAAGATGCAAGCATAATTGGAACTGACCAAGCTGCAAATAGAATTGAAAATGACTCCCTATTTCACCTCAAGTAAATTTGTTTAGCTTCACAAGGGCACTAAAGACATTCATGTCAATGAAGTTTGATGTCTATGGAGGAACTGATAAGTCAACCAAAATCACCACTAGTTCTCCTACGTGGGAACTTTTGAGAAGTATTAATTGCACTAAAGTAAAAAGGGTGCATACTGCCACTCTACAACTCAGAGAGGAGTTAGTGAATGACAAGAGAATTATAATCAAGCAGAACATCTCATGCTGAGCTGGGGAAAAGTTGAAGACTAATATGATGAATCATTCCTCTCTTATGCTATGGGAGATGAAAGACATAATGATCCCTTAGACCATATAGGTTAAGGGACTAAGTGTGCTGAGAAGAAGGACACAAAGTTTAACCAATTATTACAATACGCACGATATGAAGTTTTCCCTTAAGCCCCCCAAAAAAATTGTCGCCGTCATAAGTGGATATGTCCAACCACCAAGCCATGGAGAAGTTCAGCAATAGACGCGATGAGCGAATAGAATAGCTTATCCTTCCTCATGTAATCTAAATATGTCAAACAAGGGTGCTTGTGACATATATCGTAGGCTTGTCATTAGAATTTCAACCTCGGTTATAATCAAAGCATAGTTGAATAATTCCAATATTATTATCAACTACCGTCTTTCACAAAGTGTTATACTTTGAATTATGCTATACTATCATAGCCGTCTTGAAGATGTTCGTTGGTACTTTCTTTACAAAAGCAGTGTTTCAAACACTTAGTTTCGATTATTAGGTTACGTAAGTCATTCCATATTTTCATATGCGAATTACTCCTGCCACAACAAGAAATATTTTTTTTTTCAATTGTGTTGCGTTGTCGAACTATGATAGTTAATAAGTTTAAATAACTAAACATTTAAGTATATGGTTCAAAGTGGTGAATAAGGATGAATTTCTATCTGCCATCTTGATCACATGGTTGAGGTAGAATTTTAGGTCTTGTTCCTCTGTAGGCATATATTAAAAGATTATGTTGGAGGTAGTTTCACCGATACTGATCACATAGGTGAAATGAAACAACTTAGTTCTTCGGATTTGACCTTATTTACGAAAAACTAGTTTCTTATAAGAGTTACGACATATAATATAGAAGGACGTTCATTCTACTTCTTGATAGTATAATATAATCGAATGCGACATCGTAAAGATGGTTACTCCCTCTTGTGAGATAACCATCACCTATTCCATTAGTAACTTCCTTAGAAACCATAATTCAAGATCCTTCTTCCAAGGCATGTTTTCACATATTCAAGCTTTGATTCCATCTCAATGGTTATCGAATATTCATATTAAAAGAATTCTTCCGCAATGACTATATTCTAGAAATATAGAATAGATTAGTCATTTTGTTACTCGTTTCCAAGAAGAACTTAAGTGCTCGTTTCAATTAGGATGCTTATTCTATAAGTCGTCCAACTTTTATGTCTGGGAAGGACAACCCAGGAGATCTGTAGATTTGACCCAAGCTAATGGATAAGACCGCTTGACCAACTGCCTACCTCACTAGCAAGACCACTTAGATTTCCATTTCTATCCCTTGTTTTCGTTAAACCACATAAGTTCGAATGTGGGAATCTTTCTAAGGAATGCTAAATTAACGATTCCCTAAGAAAAAGGTACAATAGTAATTCTTGTACTGGTATAGTCGTCTTAACCAAAGAACGAAATGTTCTTAAAGGGGGTACTAGACCCTTTGTTGTTTCCTCACAGTTGTGAGTGTAGTAGCTTTCCGTGTTAACCTTGTACCGCCCTAAGTCTTTCCTAGTTTTGGGGACGAAACTAATTTTTAAGGGGGTACAATTATAATATCCGCTAAATTCTAAATAAAATAAAAAGGGTAAATATCCCAATAAATTTTTTTTATTCTAAGAGTAGAGAATTTAATAATCTTTATAATATTTATAATCTCATATTATATTATAAAAGGTTACTCAAATGGAAACTAGGAAATTAATTAAATATATTAAGCAAATCGGATATGCATTTAAATATTTTCTCTTAAATAGAGAGTTTAAATATTTTTATAATTTTCTTAATGAATTATAAAAATGTTATAAAGGTTTATCAAGATGGCAAGTAAAATTTAATTAATTGATATTAAATAAAATTTTGAAATTTAATTTCATTAAATTTATAATACAAATAAAGATAAGGAGAAAAGACCAAAAATAAAAATGCAAGAGGTGAGACTCGAACACGAAACCTCTTGCACCTTGCACAAACTAACACACACTCATTTTCATTATGCCATTGTAATTTATCTACTAATTAAAGACTTTCTATTCTCTTAAAACCTTCCTTCTTCTTCTCCCCCAAATTGATCAAATCAATTGCCTGATTGATTTAACGTTTGAGCTATGCATGCTTCCCACCTTCATCCATAGCTTGTAGAAATCAACCTTCTCACCTCTCCTCCTCACCAACAATCATCCTTCACATTGGATTCAGGAAACACAAAGTTACCCAATCACCATGAATCTAATCCTCCATGAGTAGTCAAAACCATGGAGGTGTGGATTGTGGTTTTTCTCCCACCACTATAAAAAGGGGCAACTTCTATGTGAAAGACCCATCATTTGATTCATCCAATTCTTCTAATTTCATCTCAACCAAGATTTTTCAGCCCCAAATGAATTATTCAAGTGCTGATTTTTTTTTACAAAAAATCCACAAAAAACCCAAATTTGGCCACATAGCCTCTCTGGACCACCAGATGGCCGCCACCACTGCCACGAGCGACGCCCGCCGCCCCCTCGTCGGTGCCTTGCCGCCACCACCAGTGGACTACAGTCCGGCGTCCGGCCCTCCTGATTGAAGCGCTCTGGTTTTTTTTTACTTGAAAGGGAGAACAAAGAAGAAGAGATAGAGAGGTGGGTCTAATCCTAATTTTGGGTAATATTTAATTAAGTTTGGGCTGATTTATTTTAGGCCCAAAATACTAATTAAAAATAGATTATTATTACCCATTTTAGGAAAAGGATTAAGCAAGCCCATTTCCGTCTCGTCTCGTTATGGGTGCTCTTTTCCGTCCCTTTACGCTCGGTATAAATTCCCGACTCCTATTTTAATTTACATCTCCTTATAAAGTACTTTTCACATCTATATAATATTTATTTAATTAAAATTTAATAAATGTTGCGGTGGGTTTTAAAAGGAATTTATGATTAAATTCACTTTGCATGCACTTATAGTTAAATATAAAATTTTATAAGAATCGTGTAAGATCTCACTTATAAATATAATAAATGAATATTATTATTTGAGTTTTACCTAAATATTATTATAAATAATGTAGAATATAATACTTTTTCTAAGAGAACGAAAATAAAGAAAAGATTGCATAATAAATAAAATAAGTAAGAAATGCATTTGCATGTCAACTTAGACTTATTATAATATTAAAATAAATTATATATGACATTATTACCTAAAATAGAATTCTAAAGATTATAACAACTACTTAAGTAACTTAAATGAGTTTTGCATGTGTCTTCATATAAAGAAATACATTATGATAGCCATGGGAAAATTGTTAAATAAATTCTTGAGATTTATAATATGATTTTATATACTTAAAGAGTATAATATAAATAACAAGTATACTCTCTTTAAAGATATTCTAATAAAAAGACCTAAGTTGTTAGAAAAGATATACTAGTAATATTATAATATTCATACCAATAAAATATTTGTAAATCATGTTGATGAAACCCGAAATAAACCAGCGCTAGAAGACAAAAATGAGATTACTTTTATTCGACTGTGCAAACACTTGCTTTTTATTTATATCTTTAGCATGAGATTACAGATTGCGAGGTTAAAAATAACGAGATTGCAATTAGTGAGATTACTCCCTAGATCTCTCTTAGAGTATTCGAGATCTCGATCTAACAAGGTTCGAGATCTCCTAGTTACAGCGAGGTTCTATTACCAACTGGCTATGTAGCGAGCTCTAGTAGCGAGGTCGAGGAGCTGATTTAGCACGCGATGGTTGTGGCCTGCGAGGTGATACAACGAGATCTTTGATAGGGACAAGAACTCTTTGGGTGACTTGAAGTCTTTTTGTGGACCTTCACTTGGCTGTAGCGCGGTCTTTAACAAGGATTCAACACGTCGATCTTCAACGACCAAGACAGTTCTTGAGTTCAAGATGTTTTTCGACCCTTTGCTAACAACGAGGTTCTCCTATATTTATAGATGTTTGAGGAATTGGGTTTTGGTGTTTACTCGATGTGGGACGCCCGAGATCAAGCTCATTGTTGGTTGGTGGAGCGCTGGCCGCTAAGTGGTTAGATGGGGCGGGGGTGTCAGATTTTGGACAACGAGGTTTAGACATCGTAACCGAGGTCTTGAGGCCTCGCGAGGGCATGGTTTTGCCGTTTTTAAGGAGGGGTATGACAATGGCCCTTGAGCTTAACCCCGGGAATCTCGCCGAATCTCGTTATTCCTCGTACCCCGATCCCACCTCTTATTCCGCTATTTTGCGCACCATCACATGTGACATGGAACGCCCTTTTTAATACGATAAGGATTATCTCTTGATAATGGTATAGGGAAAGTATGATATAATTACTTTTAACATAATATTGGAAACTTACGATGTAAGTAAAGGACTAGTATAAATATATTAATAAATTATCTTAATGCTTTCTATAACATAAAAAGGATTTCATGTCTTATTATAAGAAAAGAGGAAATATAATATTAATATATTCTAGTCTTAAAAAGATATTATATGATCAAGTTGGATAAAAGACATTTATAAGAAAAAATAAAAGATATATTATGACAAGGGCATTTTGGACTTTTCACATCATAAGAATAGTTTTATAATCATTATGTTATATATATATATGGAAAATATATTTTAATGGACTTTATATAATTATCACCTTGCTTGAATTAAATAAAAGAGTTACTTAATAAATAATAAGAAAGTAATTATATGCCATAAAGGATCACAAAGGTTATAATTATTTAAATGTGGACTTTAACCTTAGATAAAGGAATATTTTAATAAAGTGAAGAATATTAAACCTTGGTCTTCAAAAGCTTATAATAATTAAATTAAAATAAAGAGTTTATAAAGAATACAAGGATATTACAAATAAGAAATAATAATAAGGGATATTATTATTTTATCACCTCCACCTAAATTATTATTATAATAATTTAGTATTAATTCTCTTATAAAAGGAATATAAGAGACTTTTAAAACTTTAGAAAAATTAAAGAAATTCTTATTAAAGTTCGTACCTCTCATGTCGATAAGTTGAGTTTCCGTCCCGACTAAGACAACATTCTCGTTCTTTCTCTCTTATACGCTCGTGAAAGCTAGGGCAAGTGAAATATCTCCTTGTAGCCTTAATAATTCGTTTCGTGAAATTCCTCGAGGTTGGGAACAACTTGTTTGCTAATAATAAATGAACCTAGGAATACCGATTGTTAGAAATAATGACCCCACTGTTATCGTTATTCCGTTATTTAAATATTTGATAGGACTATTATACTAGTCTTGTTTGTGACCTTGATTGTTTACGATCTCGTTTAGGGATCGGTTTGGATGAAATAGTGAGGGGTGCGGGACTAACCCGACACCTCTATATAACCTACTAAGTCATATGCCTCTGTGCTTAAAGTACGACTTTCAAGATCATGATCTATGTCTGATCCCACGCAATGGAGGGATGAGTGCATTGTACCTAAGTGCCAGAACTGGGTTCCCTTCAATGGTCCAGGCCCATGCATGCCGCCCGTATTCTTTAAAAAACATTAACGTAGTGAAAGTTTTCATCACGATATAAGATAAGTGCCAAAGCACAATTAAAAGAAACCAAAATCGGGTCGGAATAGTACAACGTGGAAGACCACCCGGCTCCCGGTTCTTGAAAAGATCGTCTTTTCAATCTGAATGCTTATTCGGGCTTGTCTAAAGTGGGCGGGTACTTAAGCGCCTTCGGGCCACCTACCCTATATAAAGCACCGAATAAGATGAGGTTGGTTGAGGTCCGACAAGGGCACTGGAGGTTTTCAAAACTTGTATGAATTAATAAACGTTCCCAACATACTTTCTACTCTAAGAAGTCTACAACCTCGTAGTTCTTCTCTCGATTAACGAGTTATCTCCTCTCGAGATACACTCTTCTTTGTTCCGATAAGCCCCACATAAAGCTCTATATCTCAAAACACATCCCGATAATATCTCTCGAATATTATAAATTACCATAATACCCTTGAGAATTTCCATTCTCGCTTGCTTAGTGTCCTTAGACTAATTCCGCTTTTCCGCATTTTTGCCTGGTATTTCTCCCCCTTCGCGACAAATGCCAGACTCTAGAAAGTTTCACATTGATGTTTTGAAGACAAAGTCTAGAAGGCTCGAGAAGATTTTTACAAGGATAGAATAAGAAGGCAAGACGACGTTGAAGGAAGGAAGGAAGGAATTTTCAAAGAGAAAATCATTCAGAAGATAGTACACCAGCTCTTCTCTTTTAATCAAGAAAATCATCAACATATGATTTGTCTTAGGAGAAACATACTTGTAATTTTATATAAGTCTTTTTAACCCCTTCAAAATGGGCTTTACTTTCCACTGCTACATCATTTGTAAAACGACTCTCAATGTAATGAACGAAAGTTCTTATCAATGAATAAATTCTGCATTTCATCAATTTCTTCTTCAATTATACTCTCAATAAATAATTTAAAGCCTTGGGTGACTTTGGACAGTAAAATCCGAGGTCACTGGCGGTAATACCCAATGTAGCTGAACTCACGAAGCCACTTGTGAGGCCCTGAATCTTGGTGACCCCTCTCAGCTTGTAATGATCCTTCAGATGCTTATTTAACTACTTGTGGCGGTCTTGGAACATCTGGCACCCTATTGGGGGTGGTGGTCACATTCTAGCAGCGGATCTTTGGGAATTTGGCACCCTTAAACCAGATGATTGAGAAACAACAACAACAGAATTCGGTGTTGGATCACTCCTAAAAAGATTTTGCAAGAAGGACATAACCCTTTCTTCAACCAAGGTATGTATCTCAGGTAATCCAGCAGGCACTGGAGTAGAAGGTTGCCCCCGAACTTCATTATTACCTAGAGACCTTGATCTAGCCACATCTTGACCTACTAATCCAATGCTTCCAACATTAGATCGATTGTCATTTTTACCTAACGGAACACCTCCAACTGGTCCATGGCTTTCACCAGTTTTCTCAACTAGAGGCTCAATAGCAATTCCCCTTCCTCTACCTCTTCCTCTTACCATGACTGAAGCACATCAAATTTTAATACATCAATTAAGTTACTATAAATATCTATTCTAACTAAACAAGCAAAAAGTTTACGGAGATTTTCCGGTATGGTGATGACGTCTCTACGTGTCTTTCTATCCCAAATGTATAATGCTCCAAAAATCAAGTTTTTGATTAAAAGAAACTCTAAGTTGGACCTCACGTGCTCTATTGTTAGGACCTTGTACCCTTGTTGTCAACCTGGCTCTAATACCAATCTGTAACACCCCATCTTATAATCCGAGTTGTTACCTGTTTATGGACCGCCTCTGGGTCCACCAGAACAAGCCTGACAACAAATTCACGAATATTGGACCTTGCAACAAAGGCACAACAAGAAAAGTCAAGAAAACATCCAACTTATATTTACAATCGGTTTAAGAAAACATTATGCATGCGATTATTAAGAAAACTAAAACCACATACTAAACTGACTACACTACCAAGTTTCTATCTATACAAACTTGCCTTAGACTTTCTTGCCACCAAAACCAACTGACTTAATCAACAAAAAGACTTAAACAAACATCTTTTCCCTATGACATGTTACGTCGAGAACGAGCATCGCCATCCAAAAATTGATTTCCTGGCACATCTGCCACACCAGAATCTTTACCTAAAAACATTGGAACATAAACACATTAGCTAACAATCCTAGTATGGGCCAAACAGGCAAACCAAACACGTAGAATAAAACATAGATTATTAAGGTAATAGAATCAATCATTCATATACATACCAAACTAATATGTACATCAAAGACACATTATATAATCATATAGACTAGCATATCAATTCCCAAACCAACCTTCAATTCCACAATAATCCATAAGCACAACATTAATCAATAAATTGCTCATGCAATATATATCACAACAACCAGCAACAATTCATCCACAACCCAAGCCATAGTCATCTCCAATTCAGGCAACCCGAACCTGCCTTTGAAACACGGTACATGGTTAGCGCACATGCTAAACTCATGCCCGTTTTCTTTCCCATCACTCTTCTTTCCCCGACTAAGCCTCTACTAGAGCACTTGACAAAACAATCAATTTTTTTGAAGGTGATCTCCACACAACGCATGACTATGTCCGGGGTCTCTTCTCCATCGACTTGTCCGTGTCCATAATCACACCCGCAGAGATCAGTTTTGGCACACAATAAAAATTATTGAAACTATTCCAATAGCTTTCAAGTATGAAAATATACTATGGAATAATATTCCAAAATAGAGTTCCACACATTCAATTTACTAGTTTAACACATAACATGATCGCAAGCTAAGTAAGTCTAGACGACTTACCTTAAACAAAGATTCCCAACTAAAGCGGAATGGGCTCGATCAAATCAATACCTAGACTAAGAATAACACTTATAAAAATGACGGTTTAGACAAATCAAGTTGAAGGAAGTTCAACCCAACTAACCCATGAGTTAACTTTGTATTATAAATACATATAAATTTTCGGTTTAACCAAACAAATTAACTTTTATAATGAATTCTAAGTGTCATCTCCCGAACTTAATAAGTATACTATTTAAACTAGAGGACGGATCACGTGCGAATGGACGCTAGGGTGCAAAAAGAGAATGCATCTACGCCGTCGATCTAGCATGAATTATTTGGACGCGCGAATAATTCATTAAAAAAAGCGCGTGTAAACTAAACGCTACCAAACGTACTTGTCCTCTAAGCTAACCTAGTAAGAAAAGGCAATTTTTTTTTCTTTTTCCAAATCAAAACCGAAAAAAAAGCTCTTTCTTCCTCTGCGAAAATAAAGCTTCTAAAACAGGATTAAAACACACAACGATTTACGATCTTCGAAAGGATCTTTGTTCAGATTTACAAATTTGAAGATCTGAATCATTACAGTTAATGGAACCAGGTAAAAAAATGAATTTTTCCATGATTAAACACATCTTCGAAAAAAAGAGCTTTGTTCAGATTTTTTCTCCTGATTAAAACTAATACAACACGATTTTGAAAAAGTTACATTGCATATATTGTCAAAATTTGTTTATGTTTAAGCATTACCAATAGGAAAACTCCCATTTTACGGTTTTGAGGGGCATTGCTATGATTTATTTGACAAGACTGTACATTAGTTCACATTTGTTCAGAAAGATCTCGGATTTGTTCATTGATATTACACAGTTGTTAAATCCAAAATTTGTTCATGCATATTGCTGATTTGTTCATACCTATCATGAATTTGTTCAATAATACCAAGCATTTGTTCATAGATATTAAGCATTTTGTTCATGCATATTGCTGATTTGTTCATAGATATTAAGCATTTGTTCATGCATATTGCTGATTTGTTCATACCTATTATGAATTTGTTCAATAATATCAATTGTACGTGTAGTGTATACAATTGCGTATTTACATGTTTCTTTTGCCTATAAATGAAGGAAAAATAGAAGATAAAAAGGAATTAAAGATCGCGATCTCGCCTGGAAACACACATTACTACATACCATTTTGTGATGACAATTTAAGACCCAAAGAGGGGATGTTGTTTAAAACCTGGGAGCAAGGAGTAAATTTCTACAAAGCATACGCAGATGCATGTGGTTTCCAAGCACGAGCTGGCACAATTACAAAGTCTTCAGATGGAACTAACACTACAGTTTGGAAATATATGTTGTGTAATCGGGCAAGATTTAAAAACACAACTCGAAAACAAGAAGACAAAGAAGATAATGAATATAATGATGAAGATGATGATGAAGAGAATCATGAAGAAGAAGGACAACAAGCAGTGAAAAAGCGAAAAAGAGTAACCAAAAGGTGTGGTTGCATTGCTAAACTAGCAATGAGACTTTCTGGAAGAAACGGATATGTTGTTAAGAAATTCGAAGAGCGTCACAACCATATTATGTTTGAAGATGTGCAAAAACACTTTGCAAAGAGCAATAGGAAACTGACCTCGTTCCATGAAGATTTCATCATGAATTGCATACGAGCAAACGTTGGTACAAGCAAGTCATACCAAGTCTACAAGTAGTTTGTTGGTTCATATGCAAAAATTGGTGCAACTATAATTGATTTCAAGAATCTTAAAAGAGATCTGAACTCCTTTATGATTGGGTGTGATGCTCAAATGGTTATTGACAACTTGTTCAAAAAAAAAGAAAGATGTGACGCGTTTTTCTTTGAATATGATGTTGATGAACAACATCAATTAACCAAATTATTCTGGTGTGATCCTATTGCAAGGAAGAACTTCTCATATTTTAGAGATGTTGTCTCAGCTGATGCAACATACAAATCAAACAGGTATGAAAACCTTATTTCTGATCAACAAATTAATTCCATGGATGAACAAATCGTATATACTGATGAACAAAATTAAATATTTTCCTTCACGAATTTACAATGAACAAATGAATTCTATTCATGAAAAAATCGTACATACTGATGAACAAAAGCACATATATTGATGAACAAATTTAATTCTGTTACTTTCAGGTATGAAATGGTGTTTGTACCATTCACAGGGGTTGACAACAACAAGAAGAGCATTACTTTTGCCTTTGGGTTGCTTCTAAAAGAAGATATCGAATCTTATGTTTGGCTATTCCAAAGATTCAAAGATGCAATGATGGGCAATGAACCATTTATCATTCTCACTGATCAAGATCCTGCAGTAAGAGTGGCAATTGAAAAGGTTTTTGAAAAGTCTGTGCATCGTTTCTGCATGTGGCATATCATGTTCAAGGTACCGTCAAAAGTTACAAACGATGTGTATAACAACGATCAATTCAGAAGCAAGTTCAACAAGCTTGTTTGGAGCAATGAAATTAGTCGGGCAGATTTTGAAGAAACTTGGCATTCCATTATTGCTGAATTTGGTCTTGAATCAAACACTTGGTTGCCGCTGATGTTTGAGCTACGTCACTTATGGATCCCTGCGTACTTCAATGATGTAAACATGGGTGGACTTCTTAGAACAACATCAAGGTCTGAGAGCCAGAACTTCTTCTTCTCGCATTTCATTGGATCCACATCTTCTCTAGTTATCTTCATGATGCAGTTTGAGAGTGCAATTGATTCCCAAAGGCACAATAAGCAGAGGTTAGACTTTGAAACGTCAACAAGCTCCCCCACTCTAATGACACCATTAGATCTAGAGAAACATTGTGCATCTGTTTACACCATAAATGTCTTCTATGACGTCCAGACAAAAATTGTTGCTTCTGTATTTGAATGTGGTCTAAGCAATTTGTTCAAGGAAGACAACATTCACGAATATCACATTAACGGGCAGTTTGGGAAGGTACATGTTATTATTCATGAGCTTCAAAATGAAGAGTACATTTGCTCGTGCAATAAGTTCATCAATATCGGGATTCCATGCTGCCATATGTTTTTCGTGTTCAAAAACATTGGGTTGAGGAAGGTTCCAGCTAAATACATCAAGAATAGATGGACGAAGACATCAAATCTGACTCCTACTTTTGAGATAGAAGGTTCAACAGTTGAACAATGTGATGTGATGAATGAGAAGAAGCTGTTGATTACTGATTTATTGGGCGAGGTACATTCTTGCATTAATGCCATAGGGGACAACACCGAGCAACTCAAAGAGCTGATATGTTTCTTGAAAGAAAAAAAGGAAACATATCTGATCTTATTGGGAGGAGAATCATCTACATCAACAAGGCAGAGTTCAATCCAAACATTCTTGAGAAGCAGACCGAGTGTTATTGACATACACCCTCCTGAACGAGCAATGACAAAAGGCAGGAAGAAAGAAGGGCGTATTATGGGAGGTAAAGAGAAGGCAATGAAGAAAGCAAACAAGGAGCAAAGGACTTGTTCAAAATGCAAGAATCTTGGACACAACAACAGGACATGCACCTATGTTCCTAATTAGATCTCTCATTAATCATTGATTTTCTGATACATAATTGTTGCATTAGGGTTATATGCATATTATTTCTTAAATGTCGCATTATCAATGAACAAATTCGGGTTTTGGCTGAACAATTTGCAGTTATTAATGAACAAATTTACTACGTAATGAACAAAACCCTTTCATTTTTCAATAAAAAATGTATGAACAAAAAAGGCAATGTTTTGATGAACAAAATCTAAGTCATGGATGAACAAATCCAAGTTATTGATAAACAAAATATAAACACCATTCTCAATCGATGATCAAAAAATCGAATGTATGATGAACAAATCTAATGTGTTAATGAACAAATGCTAGTTTGTAATGAACAAATCCAAGTTATTGATGAACAAAATATAAACACCATTCTCAATCGATGATCAAAATCGAATGTATGATGAACAAATCTAATGTGTTAATGAACAAATGCTAGTTTGTGCTGAACAAATCACAATTTCATTCTTCAAATAAAAAACTCATTCTCAATCTATGAACAAATCGAATGTGCGAATGAACAAATCGATGGTATCGATGAACAAATTACAATAAAAATCATGTTTTTCTAAAATCAAACTGTATAACACAAAAAAGAACCGGTTCAATACCCATCATTCACAATGCACAACTAAAAAAAAAAAGAAATCCAAAATGTCTGCGTCATTCAAGCCATATGACACCATAAATTGTATTCTAAACAAACCATACAATAAACACGAGATTGTTTTCCAAATTGTTTTCCAACAATTCAAGCCATACATCACTTCTTATTCTTTGCCTTCCTTGTAAGAGGAGCACGAGATGCGACTGTCGGTTTAAGCGGAACAAATTCATGAACAAGCTTTTCAGTTGTTGCCTTGTGCTCATTCAATGGACACAACAACAACTCATTACAGTACCTTATCCTCAAGTCATCAAGTTGATGTTGATCATGTTTATTGAGTCCACACTCCCAACCAGACAAGCCGCTACCAAAGTACGTTTCCATGTGCCGTATCATAAAAAATCCATAGTCGGTCTTGTTCCTTGTATCTCTCCATTTCATCTAAAGACGTTCATATGGAACCCTATCAACATCCTCGAAAATAGTAGCCTTCGCGTCCATCTTGAGAGTCTTTAAAAGATTGACAAAGAGCATTCTCTATAAAAATAAGAACAATAAAACAAACACAACTCATTCAATATTAAACACATGTGTCAATGATGAAAAACAAACTATTACAAAAAATAATATAAAACTCACCAATTTAGCAGGTACGTGCTCTTACTTTGTGATGTGAGACCCACCAGGACGGATAGCCAAGACGAGGATGACATGTCCGTGCGCTCCGATGGACCGATCACACGAGCCAGGACTCGGGCCATAACCCGAGACACTTTGTCCATCATCGTGCGCGCCGTCGCAAGCCATGGCGCAACCGCTGGCGCGCCCCTCTTCACGTGCCTCGTCACCATCGCAGGCACGCCGAGTCACCAGCCCAACGCATCGCACCGCAGTGCCGAGAACCCCATTCTCGACACCGTCCCAGTCGCGACCGCCGAGCTTCATGCCACGTCGGGCCATCCCGGCGTGGGACCTTGAGGTTCCGGTGCGCCTCGGCCTCGACACTTGAGGTCCGGGTGCGCACCAGCCTCGGCGTTGCCGAAACCGTGCCGCGCGCTTGCCAGCGTCGCGGCATGCCCTTGGCGCGCCACAGCCTTGTCACGGCCTTGTCGCGACACTCGCGACTAGGCCACCGTGACTTGCCTGTGTTTCTTTCTATTTTTAGTACTATTTCCTTTCCGAAACATTTCCTATTATGTCTTTACTATTTTTATGAGTTTTGGGCTTGGGCCAAGTGGTTGGGCCGCTTGTAGCTTCCCCCCTTCACTTCCCCATGCCGCCTAGGGTTTCGAGAGCTAGGGCGTGCCGCTTCTCCCTATAAAAGGGGCACGCCTCCTCATTGTTTGCTTACGCTTGAATTGAACTACCATTAAGCTGTCGAGTTTACTCCAGATTGTTTGTTAAGGCGTCAACCAAATTCTTATCTCATCCCATATTCTTCCGGTCTCCCTCAAAAGAGATCACCTTCTCATCCTTTCACTTCTTTCTCATCAAAGTCTAGTCGTTCATTCGACTCAAATCTATCCAAAATCGGCAAGAGAAGACCATTTACGAGTCCAACGATCGATCCTTCGTGAATCCTTCAACGGGGTTCACATCAACTAGCATCAGCGGCTCGGATTGCGTAAGTCTTTCTCTCGCTTTTACTCGTTTTTTGCACGAATTTTTTTTTTATACCACCATTTTCATTAGCTTCCGCCATATCTACCATCATCCATCTAGTTTCCATTGTTATTTTGCTTCGAAAAAAAAATCACAAAAAAATTGCCAAAACCGCCGACTTGCACATTGCTTTGGTTCATTGCATCAAGTTTTCAAATTTTGCTTGCATCTTACTTGCTTTGTTCGAATTGATTTGATTGTGTGTGTCGTGTGAATTGGTTCATTGGTGAGAGATTTGGTCCGATTTGACCTGATCTCAAATCTTTTAGTTGTTGCAAGTATCTTGGGAAATAATATCCCATATCTTTTAATTGCCGAAAAATCAAAAAAAAAATTGTATAAGAAAAGCCAAAATAAGGCAACCTTATCCTATTTATTTAAAAAAAAAAGATTTTGTGGGGACACACAAGCCAAAATAAGGCAAGTGTTCCCATATTGGCAAAGATATTATTCGGCCCCTCTCTCTCCTATCCCACGAAATACTCTCTTGATTTGATTGCATATCTTCCTAATTGATTGTTATCTTAATTGATTGAGTGCATATCTTATTGTTTCTATTTTTTATTCATACAATCTCGCCTGCTTCCTTAAGGCCGAGATCTTCTATCTTCTTCCTTCCTCTCTCGTGCCAAGGCTTCCATAAGCCGACGCCACATTCTATCTTCTTCTTACTTGCTTGTTTGTGCTTTGATTGTTCTTACTCTCTTTGTTTCATACTTGTGCACGTCGAGATCCTAGCCTCCCATACCCTTCGAATACTTTTCGTGCAAACTAAGAGTACTTGCGTGGTGAGTCTTACAATATCTTGGCGTTTCTATTGCTTGTTGTTTGGGAATTTTTTAACCCTTTTTCATGTCTATGGTTGAGATTGGAGATGGTAGTATGGAAGGGGATGAGCATTCAAACCAGCAAGGCATCTCAAATCAACAACCACCAAACTCACAAAACCAGCCGCAGCTTCAACCGAGTCTTCTCGGTGCGCCAACCGCGACGGTGCTCGGTGTCGTGCCGCAGGCCGGTCTCGTGCCCGCTGCGGGTCTAGCGGCACTTGAGGCGCGCTTCGCCAACCTCGAAGGCTTGATGACGAGGTTCCTAACTCAGCAAGCGGCGCCACCAGCCGTAACCATTCATACGCAGCACGCCAATCCGAGCGTAACGCCACACGGCGTCTCGGTTCCGCGGGCTTCGGCGTAGGAGAGAGGCAAAGGCACTTTGGTGGAGTCGTCTAACCCGAATGGAATCCAACGATTGGAATCTCTGAAGGAAAGCTGACCCACTAATCAGGCTCAACAGTTGGACGACGTTGTTGACGTTCATTCCGATGAGGAGTATGACTTCGAGGAGTGGCGACGTCAACAATCAAAAAAGAAGAAAAAGGCGGTCACCCCGACGCCTAGAAAGAAGAAATCAAAAGGCCTAGATGACTTCGATGTCGATGACTATCGAGGCCATCAAAGCCCAACAACTCCATATTCGCAATCTGAGGACTCTATGACGGAGTACGAGGAGGATTCGGAGGAGGAATTTGACCACCCTCCGGTCCATTATTCGGAGGAGTGGATAGATCGGGATCGGGATTGGATTCCGAAACCCAAGTTGCCCGTGAACCGCGCGGAATATGATCGGCTCGAGAGCCGTGACAATCGCGATCGGCCTCGGCGCAACGGGGATCGGCGTCGCCAAGACCGAAACCGAGAGAACCAGCGGCGCCCTCGACGCGATGAGGATGACGATCCCAGCGGTGGCAGCGACGGGTCCAGCCAAGGCCTTGGCCGAGGTCCCCGACGCCGACGCAATCCGCCTCCGCGTGCCAACCGGCGCGCCGCAAATGAGCGTCCGGCGCATGTATCACGCCGCGACGTCAAGGTAAAATTTGAAGACTTTTTTGGTAATTACAACCCTGACGAGTTTATTTCTTGATTGCAGGGAACCGAGCACGTGATCAAGCATTGCCACTATGAGGAGCACGAGAAAGTCGAGGTGGTGACCCTTCATTTCAAGGGTGCCGCTCGGATGTGGTGGAACCGATTCGAATCGGATCGGGCCCGAAAGGGTAAAGCCCCTATAACCGAATGGCATCAACTTGTGTTCATAATGAAGAGGAAGTTTATCCCACCTGATTACAAGGAAAAAGTTTGGATCTTGATTCAAGATGCTGGACAAGGTTCCATGACTCCGGAGGAGTTCTTTGCATACCTTGAAGATTTATTCTTCAAGGCCGGCATTAGCGCTTCCCCGGGGGCGTTGAGGTCTCGTTTCGTGGCGGGACTACATCAATGGATCCGAGATCGGTTGGTTGTCTTGCCAATCAAAGACTTGGGGCGTTTGATCCACACGGCCATGGAGCTTTACAAGCAATTTAAGAGGCCGAAGACGTCCACATTCACAAGGTACAATTCTTCCCCTAGTCCATCCGCTTTAGGTACTAACAAGTTTGTTCCTCCTTCTTTTGCTAAATCTAAGGTAGGTAGTCAAGCGACGGACTCCAAGGCCGCTTCGGTGGGGCAAAACCGTGACAAGGCAGCCCCTCCCCCACAACGGACTCGAGACATCGAGTGTTACCTATGTGGTGGCCGAGGGCACTTGAAGCGTGATTGCCCTAACACAAAGCGAGTGCTTTTCTCGGCTCAATCCGCGGCATACGAGAGTGTGGATGAAGATGAGTCGGAGGAAGACGACGCCGTGCCAATCGAATACGGTGCATATTGCGCACCTTCGGACATCGACGCCGGCGTCGACAAGCTATTGCTAGTGACGCGCCGAGCGCTTAGCATGAGGGAAGTCGTGCCCACCGATCAACGGGAAAACATTTTCCGTACTCGGTGTTTGGTACAAAATGTTTCCCTAAGTGTGATATAGATTCGGGATCCTGCGGAAACTTCTTGTCAAGGAAAGTGGTGGATCATTTTAAGTTGCCACAAACGGATCATCCGAGGCCATACAAGCTTGCTTGGATTTCCAACGATGGCGACCATTGGATCAAAAAACAGGATAATCTTTCCTTCTCCATTGGTTTTTATTCCGATTCTATTCTTTTTGATGTCACTGACATGGACGCCACACATCTCCTTCTTGGTCGTCCATGTCAATTTGACCGTCACATGATTTACGATGGCCGGTTGAACACATACATGTTCAATTACCATGGTAAACGCATGACCATCTTATCCATGTCTCCGAGTGAAGCTTTGCAGGATGAGGCCGAAACGCAACAAGCAAGCGCTCGGGACAAAGAAAAGGCCGCGCCGACACCGAATACAACATCAAACGGTGCTTCTGGCCTTGGGACAAATGTGGCCGGTGTTTCTGGTGTCCAAACACCACATTCTGGTGTTCATGCAGATCCAGAACAGAAACGCCGACAGAAAGTGAAGACTGAGCCACGGACGCCGCTGTCATCCTCGGTTGCGCGTCGCGACGCGCCAGCGGCCGTGCCCAGCGGCGCTGGCTCGAACCCTCATCATTCCAGGGGCGCGCCAGGGTGCGATCCTCCTTACTGGTCCGGATCTGGTGGCCAGCAGCTTAGCGCCCATGGAGCTCCTCGGATGAGCGAGGACGCTGAGCCCCCTCTTCTCGGCTCGGTGCAAGACCGGCTATTCCTATGCCGTCGACGCGATGTTGTCAAACACTTCGAGGGGAGTTCTACCTGTTTCTTACTTTTTCCTTTACTTAATATTTCAATTGATAAGAAACATGTATTATCTCCCTCCATTTCCGCCTTGCTACAGGAGTTTTCGGATATTATGCCTGCCGAGCTCCCCGACGGGTTACCACCTATCCGGGAGATCGAGCATCGCATAGACCTCATTCTCGGCGCTTCATTGCCAAACCAATCTGCGTATAGGGCCTCGCCTAGGGAGACTCAAGAGCTTCAACGCCAAGTCCAATCTCTTTTGGACAAAGGCTATGTTCGAGAGTCCCTTAGCCCGTGTGCGGTCCCGGTTATTTTGGTGCCGAAGAAGGATGGTTCTTGGAGGAAGTGCGTGGATTGCCATGCCATCAACCAGATTACCATCAAGTGCCGTCACCCGATTCCCCGCTTGGACGACATGTTGGACGAATTGCATGGAGCCGTGCTATTTTCGAAGATTGATTTGAGGAGCGGCTACCATCAGATTCGGATGCAAGAAGGGGACGAGTGGAAGACGGCTTTCAAGACCAAACATGGTCTTTACGAGTGGTTGGTGATGCCCTTCGGCCTCACTAACGCTCCTTCTACATTTATGCGTCTTATGAACTTTGTTTTGCGTAAATTTTTAGGACTTTTCGTCGTCGTTTATTTTGACGACATTTTGGTTTATAGTAGGACTTTGGACTCTCACGCGGGGCACCTTAGGCAGGTGTTAGATTGCCTCCGCGAACACTCTTTATATGTAAATTTGGACAAGTGTGTATTTTGCTCGGATACGACGAATTTTCTTGGCTTCGTCGTATCCAAGGATGGCCTACGAGTGGATTCTGACAAAATTCGGGCCATCCGTGAGTGGCCAACCCCAACGACCCCGACAATGGTTCGTTCTTTTTTGGGGTTAGCTGGTTTCTATAGGCGATTCGTCAAAGACTTTAGTTCTATCGTCGGGCGACTCCATTCTTTGACCAAGAAGGCAGCCACAATAAAGTGGAGGCCGCATCACGAGGCCGCCTTCGAGGCCTTGAAAGATGCTTTATGCCGAGCCCCGGTCCTGCAATTCCCGGACTTTTCAAAGCGCTTTGAGATCGAGTGCGACGCTTCCGACTATGGTATTAGCGGCATACTCCTTCAAGAACAAAAGCCTATTGCTTACTTTAGCGAAAAGCTAGTTGGGGCTACACTCAATTATCCGACCTATGATAAAGAGCTTTACGCTCTTATTCGGGTCCTAAAAACGTGGCAGCATTATCTATGGCCAAGCGAGTTCGTAATTCATACGGATCACGCGGCCTTGGCTTATCTTAGGAGTCAAACGACTCTGAATAGGCGCCACGCCCATTGGGTTGAGTTTATGGAGATGTTCCCTTACGTCACTGCTCTTAAGAAAGGAAAAGAGAACGTCGTCGCCGACGCTCTCTCTCGAAGGTACATTTTACTCACCCAATTGCATTCTAAAATGCTCGGCTTTGCTATGATCAAGGAGTTGTACGCCTCAGATCCGTACTTCTCCTCAATCATAAAAGAGCTTGAGCATTCGCGGATCCATGAGTCCTTCTTCTTGGACAATGGGTTTCTTTACCGAGCTGGGAAGCTTTGCATTCCGGCCTCTTCGGTGAGACACCTATTGCTCCAAGAGGATCATGATGGCCGAGGCCACTTTGGCATAGCCAAAACCTTGGCAGCACTTCGTGAGCATTTCTTTTGGCCTCATATGGCTCGGGATGTTAACAAGTATTGTCAAAGTTGTGTGACGTGTCATACTGCCAAGTCTCGGTCCCAAACGCATGGACTTTACACGCCACTTCCAATTCCGGACGCCCCGTGGGAAGATCTTTCGATGGATTTTATTACGGGCCTTCCGACATCACGGCGTGGAAAGGACTCAATATTTGTAGTCGTGGACCGGTTTTCCAAAATGGCCCACTTTATTGCATGTAAGGGGACAAACAACGCGGTGGAAATCGCTAATTTGTTCTTCGAACATGTGGTGAAGTTACATGGTATTCCTAGAACTATTGTTAATGATAGGGATACCAAATTCTGCATCCACTTTTGGAGAACACTTTGGGGGAAGTTAGGGACACGACTCCTGTTTTCTACATCTTATCACCCCCAGACCGATGGTCAGACTGAGGTGACCAATCGGACCTTGAGCAATCTTCTTCGGACGATGCTCAAGGCAAACCCACGTCGGTGGGAGGACTTACTTTGTCATGTTGAGTTTGCATATAACAGGTCCTTCCACTCTGCGACGAAGATGACCCCTTTCGAAGTGGTCTACGGGCGTAATCCTCACACGCCTATGGATTTGTGTTGGATCGTAAACGTTAGCAAAGAGCTTGGGAACTGGCAATTAAGCTGTTCCCAAGGCAGCGGAACTAAACAGTTCTCAAGTAATAAAAATAGTAAAGAACACAGTTCCCTTATAGAGGAACCCCACTACAACCAACTAGTTGTATGGGTAAACCTCTACCTCCGCTTGAAGGATTTTGAATGACTTACTTATATTAATTGCTTTGTTCCTTAGTTACACAGCCGGATTCACACTTCTCTGTTCCTACGAGTTCTTCCTAACTCTAGCAACACTAGCAAATCCTCTCAACTGAGTTCCTAAGCTCACAACAGCAAAACACAAGTAACTCAAACCTTACACTGACTTATCAGTTCCCTTGCTCCTGGGAACTTCAGCTTCACCGTCGTCGAGATCACACACTCGCCGGCGGGGACTTCTCTTCCTTTTCTTTCTTTTCTCTGATGTGGGTGTTTGTGAGTTCTGGGAGAAGTACTCAATCCGAGTACTATTCATTTGGCTTTATAGTCCAGGTTGGCTTGGGCAGTCGCATCTTTCATTTGTGTCCAAAATGCCCTTTGCTTGATGCCCAAGTTGTACTTTCTTCATATGTGACTTTGGTTTGAACTAGGTCAACTTCTTGGATCAATCGGACCGTTGGATGAAGCGTGACAGTCTGATCCTCAGACTGTTCCCTCGGGCTGTCTGAGACAGAATCTCGCGATCTGCGCTGAACGGTCGTTGTTCTCACATGTGAGTTCCCATCTCATGGGAACTGTCTTCTTCAGAGTTCCCTTGATGGAAACTCTTCATCGTTGTAAGCTTGTGTTCTCTTGATTGTTTCTGGGAGTTCCCACTTCATGGGAACTTTCCTCTTCAAAGTTCCCTTGATGGAAACTCTTCATTGTGGCCTGCAGTGGCTTTTGGTCATTCATAGGAGTTCTTGGATGTACCTGCGTTCCTTAGAAATACTTGAACAAACCACATGAGTTCCCTATGGTGTTTGTCATTATCAAAACTTAAGAGAATTACATCGTTGATCCGTTGTTTAGAACCAGAGGTCCCAACAACGTCCCAACAATTTGGTGCCTTTGCCCTTCAAGCCCGAGGAGCATGTTGACGCGGCCAACCGCGCCGACCATATCCGACGCTTACATGAGCGCACCAGGCGCAGCTGCTGCGACGCTCAGATCAATACGCGGCCCAACGCAACAAGGGGTGCCGCGCTTTGATCTTCGAGCCCGGAGATTTGGTGTGGATCCATCTCCGGAAAGAACGTTTTCCCGCTCTTCGAAATACGAAGCTTCACCCACGGGGGGACGGTCCCTTCAAGGTCCTCCGGCGCATCAACGACAATGCTTATATCCTCGACCTCCCGGGTAAGTACAGCGTTTCCGCTTCCTTTAATGTCTCGGATCTCTCTCCTTATGTGGATTCCGAGTATCATGACGAGGAAACGGGGACGTTTCCCACCCAAAGGGGGGAGGGTGATGTGAGCCCCACCAGGACGGCTAGCCAAGACGAGGATGACATGTCTGTGTGCTCCGATGGACCGATCACACGAGCCAGGACTCGGGCCATAACCCGAGCCACTTCGTCCATCATCGCGCGCGCCGTCGCAAGCCATGGCGCAACCGCTGGCGCGCCCCTCTTCACGTGCCTCGTCACCATCGCATGCGCGCCGAGTCACCAGCCCGACGCATCGCACCGCAGTGCCGAGAACCCCATTCTCGACACCGTCCTAATCGCGACCGCCGAGATTCATGCCACGTCGGGCCACCCCGGCGTGGGACCTTGAGGTTCCGGTGCGCCTCGGCCTCTACACTTGAGGTCGGGGTGCGCACCAGCCTCGGCGTTGCCGAAACCGTGTCGCGCGCTTGCCAGCGTCGCGACACGCCCTTGGCGCGCCACAGCCTTGTCACGGCCTTGTCGCGACACTCGCGACTAGGCTACCGTGACTTGCCTATGTTTCTTGCTATTTTTAGTATTATTTCCTTTCCGAAACATTTCCTATTATGTCTTTACTATTTTTATGAGTTTTGGGCTTGGGCCAAGTGGTTGGCTGTTTTTAGTACTATTTCCTTTCCGAAACATTTCCTATTATGTCTTCACTTCCCCATGCCGCCTAGGGTTTCGAGAGCTAGGGCGTGCCGCTTCTCCCTATAAAAGGGGCACGCCTCCTCATTGTTTGCTTACGCTTGAATTGAACTACCATTATGCTGTCGAGTTTACTCCAGATTGTTTGTTAAGGCGTCAACCAAATTCTTATTGATACGTGATCGCCTCGGATTACTCCTCAGAAACCTCGTATTTGACCACACAGGAACCCGATCTTGCCACCAATTATGATTCAAACCTACAAAAGCTCTCAAATTAAGAAACTTGCGATCCAAGTAACAAACAGATCCGAAAATTGAATTAACGAACAGAATTGGAAGGTTGAAGGAATCAACTTGATAGTTCAATTGGATTGGCTCTAACGCTAAATCCAATTGATTAACTAGTTTGATCTTTAACAATCACAACTAGAACAATCTAATTGATTAAATCAACAAACCAATTTAATAACACAAGAGAGAGAGAAATCGAGAATTCTGATGATGATCGAAGATGATGATGAACACGAGCACACAATTGTATTTTTGAGACCAAGGACTAGATAAACCTTTCTTAGGGTTTATCTAATCTCAAGCTGATTTTTATTAATGAAACTAAAAAGTATTTATAGAGAATACAAAAGCTAATACTTGGGGAGCAAGGAAGGAAGGTTGGCCGGCCCTAGAAGGGGAGAAGGGGTCTCCTTTGCTTGCTTCCCAAGATATAATAATATCTAAATAAATCTAACTAGATCCCCTTAAATAAATAAATCATAGCTGAATTATTTATTTAAGGAAATAATCCTAACAAACTTAAAATATCTCTAACAAACTAAAAATATCTCTAACAACCAGGAGAGAGAAGATCAACCAACTAACATAAGCCTATTGGCTGATTTCTCTACATTATTAAAATAAATAAAAATTGTTCATAATAAAATAAATAAGATATTTTCTTCAATTCAGAATGGTCAAAGTCAAAGGGTTGACTTTGACCCATATACTAATTCATCTCACCCGGTCACTTACTAAATTCAGCCCTAAAGTGAGACAAATTAATACATGTTTCTAAATAGAGAAATGGTGAATTTCGGCCCTCATATAATCAATCCATGGAATCCGGGCTCAATTGATGTCGAATGCACGAGACCCACTTCGCCTTGCTAGGCTCTTCAATAACTGCTGTCAATCGAACCAAGATCGATGTTGTGCCTTGAGCAATCTTCTTAGCTCGACTTCTTGTGATTGGTCCGTCAGAAGGCACTCGAATCAACTCATCGACATCGGTTGGAGACATGGCAGGCTTCACTGCACCCCTATGTCCGTCAGAAGGAATGCACAATTTACCAGCTTTAAACAAGTATCCATCATCAATAAAGTAGGTATCTATTTCACCCATAGACATGCAATTTTTATAGATTTCAACAAAGTGAGGATCACTAGCATATAATTCCCTAATCATTGCAAATCCAAGGATCTTAACATCACATTGGTTCAAGAGTACATACCTCCGAGAAAGGGCGTCAGCTACCACATTCTCCTTGCCTTTCTTATGTTTCACAACATAAGGAAAGGTCTCCATAAATTCAACCCATCTTGCATGTCGCCTGCTGAGTCTGGATTGGCCTTTCAAGTACTTCAAGGCCTCGTGATCAGAATGGATTACAAACTCTTTAGGCCACAAATAATGAGACCAAGTTTTCAAAACCCTAATTAAAGCATACAACTCTTTATCATAAGTAGGGTAATTCAACTCAGCCCCACTAAGCTTTTCACTAAAGTAAGCAATGGGTTTCTTGTCTTGCAAGAGCACGCCTCCTATGCCATGTCCAGAAGCGTCCACCTCTATTTCGAATGCCTTGGAGAAGTCAGGGAGTTGAAGCACTGGGGCGTGGCATAATCTGTCTTTCAAAGTGTTGAAGGCGTTCTCTTGTTGCTCCCTCCATTTAAAGGTTGTATCCTTCTTTGTAAGCTCGTGGAGGGGGCTGCAATTGTGCTAAAATCACGCACAAATCTCCTGTAGAAGCCAGCCAAGCCGAGAAATGATTTGACCATTGTTGGTGTAGTCGGCTGGGGCCATTCTTTGATTGCCTTGATCTTGTCTTCATCTACCTTCAATCCACCTTTAGACACAACAAAACCAAGAAAAATGGTAGACTCCGAGCAAAAAGAACACTTTTTCAAGTTAACATAAAGCTTTTCTAACCTTAAAGTGTCCAAAACAGCCCTAAGATGATCTACATGTTCATGCATGGTTTTGCTATAGATTAAGATATCATCAAAGTAGACTACAACAAATCTGCCTAAGTATCTTCTTAAAACATGGTTCATAAGCCTCATAAAAGTACTAGGTGCATTAGTTAATCCAAAAGGCATTACTAACCATTCATATAAGCCATACTTAGTTTTAAAGGTAGTTTTCCATTCATCCCCTTCCCTCATCCTAATTTGATGGTACCCACTTCTTAAATCAATCTTAGAAAAGAAATTAGCACCATGCAATTCATCAAGCATATCATCTAATCTAGGGATGGGGTGACGGTACTTAACTGTTATTTGGTTGATCGCTCTACAATCAACACACATTCTCCATGTGCCATCCTTCTTTGGCACCAAAATCACCGGAACCGCGCATGGGCTGAGGGATTCACGTGCATAGCCTTTGTCCATGAGATCTTGCACTTGTCTTTGAAGCTCAGCGGTCTCTTCTGGACTTGCTCTATAGGCTGCACGGTTTGGTAAAGAAGCGTCGGGCACCAAATCGATTTGATGCTCAATGCCTCTAATTGGTGGAAGGCCTTCTGGCAACTCTTCAGGCATCACATCTTCAAACTCCTGTAATAGGTCCTGTAGACACTTTGGAAGATGTGAAATGTCTTGACTAATAAGAAGTATCTCTTTCCTCATAAGAAGTAAGCAATAAGAGTTAGGGAAAGAAATACTAGACTGAGTCACAAGAGAGCGCTTTTCTACACTGCCTTTCAAGCCGATTTTTGGCTCTTTCTGTAGGCGTTCTTTTTCCAGATTTGTATCTCTCTGAGTCTTTGAAGTGCTCCCAAAATATAAGCCAAAACGCTCGAGTGGATTGGGAGATAGCCCCATTTTCGTCCCAGATGCACTGCTGGTAGTGTTACTCGGCACTTTGGACGTTTTAGGGGAATTTTCTCGGCGTTTTTCGTCCCAAACAGTAGCTCCACCTGTGTTTGATGTTGTCCCAAAATTTGAGCCAGAACGCTCGGGTGGAGACTGGGAAACGCCGCTTGGCTTTGTCGATGCGTCGGGCGCCGAACGCCGGGCCGCAACTTTGGCTGTTGAATCAACCTCTTCTTTCTCTTCCTTGGCACGCCTAAGTGCCCTAGCTTGATCTCGACGTACCTGATCCTGTAAAACTTGTTGAGGAGACAAGGGTAGAAGAGAAACTCTCCTCCCATCATAGTTAAAAGAATAGGTGTTTAACATGCCATCATAAATCACTCTCCTATCAAATAACCATGGTCTTCCTAATAAGATATGAGTGCATTCCATGTTTACTACATCACACATAATGTCATCAACATAAGTACCAATAGCAACACGGACTAAACACTGATGGGTGACAAGATTAGGACCTTCTGAATCATTAATTCCATTGAGACCATAACTAGTAGCCCTAGGTTGGGTTTTTAATTGCAAGTGATCAACTACCTTAGCATTAATAATGTTACAGCAGCTACCACTATCAATTATCATGCATAACACTTGATTCCTTACTGTACACCTAGTATGAAAAATGTTTTCCCTTTGATCTAGCCTAGGTGTTTCTTGTAAAGTAAGAGTACGCATTGTTACCAAAGTTAGAGGTTGTTCGGTGCAATCTGGTTCAATGGCCTCTACGCCCTCCTCTTCTTGTCCATTGCTGTCCTCCTCCACTTGATTTGGAGGTATATCTTCATCACTCACATATCCTCCATTGGTGGTGAGAAGCACTTGCTTTAGATTTGGACAATCCTTGGCATAATGACCTCTTCCTTGACACTTGTAGCACACTAAATCACGTGCCCTAGGCTGGTTTGGAGGTCCATTGGTGGGACGCCTTTGGCCTTGAAAACCTGTTGGTTTAGGTGAGCTAGAAGCTCCCTTTTGCTGCATAGAAGGGTTAGAAGAATAAGAATTGGAATTTGAACTAGGATTAGAACCATACCTTTTTGGAGCATTCCAAGCTTCCTTCTTCTTCCTTTGATGTTGCTCATAGAGTAGTTGGGCTGAATGTACTAAGGCATTGAGATCCTTGATTTGTTGAATCTCCAATGTGTCTTGAATGCTTTGATTCAGTCCAGCCATGAATTGGGTCCTTAGAGACCGTTGGGAATGATGAATTCCCGCTTTAAAACTCAGATCCTCTAGCTCATTGAAGTACTCGGTTGGAGACTTGGTGCCTTGTTTGCAAGTTACAACTTTCAATCTCATGTGCTCGGTATGCTCTTCAGGCACATATTTCTTCCTCATTACAAACATCAGCTGGCCCAAAGTTTCAATTGGTGGTAAGGCCTTTCTAATTCGATTTTCCTTCATTCTAAACCACCAATTTCTAGCGGTCCCAATAAAGTGGATGACAACAACAGCAACTTTCTCCCATTCTTCATATCCCATGTGATCTAGAATGAAATTTGTAGCCTGTTCCCACTCTAGATACTTCTCCGGATTAAGCTCTCCATTGAATGGCTCTATCTTGATCTTTATATCACGTTTCCCAATCTGATTTACAGCTTGGTTAACGTTGTTGTTGTTGTTCGGCCTTTGTACTCCATAGGCTGGTGGGAGATCCTCTACAACCTTAGCTTGGTTATAGAAATCATCTAGGGGAGGATGCCATGGGCGCCTCTCTTCCCCGGGATAGCCATACGTCACATCATCAAAAGAGTTGTTGTATTGTTGATGAGTGGCTTGAGGATACCGGTTTTGTGGCTGATTATAGAATTGTTGATGAGTAACCGGTGGAGTCCGTGACCCGTTGCCTCTTCCTCTACCTCGGCCTGCTGTGGGGGAGTAGTGAGCCGGGGGATCATTATCTTTGTTGTAGCGAGCAAGCACATCATGCTCTTCATCAACTAGTTGTTGCTTGCCTTTGTCGCTACCCGAGGCCTGATTTGGGTCACTTGTAAGATCGACTGCAGGGGTGCTCTTGCGACTAGCTTGAGATGAATCAACCAATGTTGCAAGTTGTTCCTCTAAATGCTTCAGTTGTGGAGCTAATGCAGCCGTGACCAGTTCTACAGCTCGAGCCTGACCATCTCGCACACCATCACTAATGGACAACCTAATGAAGTCGATTGCTTCCTTAGTGAGGTTCAATTCAGTTGGGTTAGGTTCTAATGGAATCACCATTGTTCTTGAAACAAGCAAGAAAGTAGAGAGAGTAGTGTGTTCTAAAGCAAATCACAACAAGCAATACCACACCTTGATCAAGCCAAAACTTGCCTCAAAGCAATCCAATCAACTTAATTCAGTTTTTGGGCTGATTTGAGGGAGTAAAATGGTAGATATAGTGTAGGTATGGAATACTAATGATAATTAAAGGAAATATGCAGCTTAAGCAAATGGCAAGTATGCAATAAGACAAGCAATGCAAATAGTCCCTCTATGAGCTCTAAAACACATGCAATCTCTCAATTGACTCTATGTAAGTTAATAAAGCCAAAATTCAGCATGCAAGGACAGAAAATATGGTAGGCTTAGTGACTTTTATTTCGTCACTCTTTTTCTTCAAAGTGATTTCTACTTAGCTATCTTTTTAAGCAAGCAGTCACTAGGGTTGAAAGTGGCTTAAAACTAGCTGGGGTAGATCACTTTTCTTTTCTGTTTTTTTTTTTTGATTTTATCCACAAACTACTCTTGTGCTATAATGAAGAAACAAGCAAAGTAATGCAACAATGCAAGGAACGAAATTAAAAGGTATAGACGAACTGTTTTTTTTATTTTTGTTAAACTAAGTGATTTTTGCTACCAATGAAACCAACTAGAAGCCAAATTAATAAAAAGAAGAAGGGGTAGGTCAAATTGATGGGATGCAATGATAGAAATCAGCAAGTATTAATCAAGCAATATGAATCGCAATCAATCATGCAACATGAATGAAAACTCATAAAACTGTAGGAAAAAACAATTGCTAATCTAAATTGCAATACAACTCAACCAATTCAGCCAATAAACATGCACAAATCCCATAAAAATCTCCTAATTGGTAATTGCTTGGAGGGCAAGGAACAACTAAGGGATTTAGGGTTTGGGAGATCACGGCTGGATTAGGGCTATTAGGGTTCGGTTCTAGGGTTTAGGGTTTGGTAGGGTTTCGGACTAGGTTTGCGAGAATTAGGGTTACCTAGGGTTTCTCGCAACTAGGGTTAGGGTTTGGGTTTGGACTGCCGCCAGATTAGGGTTAGGGTTAGGGTTCACGAGAATGGCGATTAGGGTTTAGGGTAGACAAAATGGGGTGGGGTTGGTGGTGTTGGTTTCGACTGGTGGTGGTGAGTGGTGCGGAAGGGGAGTGCGACACCAGGTCGTGGTGGTGGAGGGTGGTTCGTGCTGGTGGGATGGCGGAATTATGGTGGTGGTGGTGAAAAATTCAATCTTTGGTCTCAAAAATTCAAACTGTAGATAAAGGTGGGATTTTTGGGATCAAAAACTGAATCAAATCAATTAGAAAGCAAATTAAGGAAAGAAACAATTACTTGGCGAGACGCTGGATTATGATACCACTTGATACGTGATCGCCTCGGATTACTCCTCAGAAACGTCGTATTTGACCATACAGGAACCCGATCTTGCCAGCAATTATGATTCAAACCTACAAAAGCTCTCAAATTAAGAAACTTGCGATCCAAGTAACAAACAGATCCGAAAATTGAATTAACGAACAGAATTGGAAGGTTGAAGGAATCAACTTGATAGTTCAATTGGATTGGCTCTAACGCTAAATCCAATTGATTAACTAGTTTGATCTTTAACAAACACAACTAGAACAATCTAATTGATTAAATCAACAAACCAATTTAATAACACAAGAGAGAGAGAAATCGAGAATTCTGATGATGATCGAAGATGATGATGAACACGAGCACACAATTGTATTTTTGAGACCAAGGACTAGATAAACCTTTCTTAGGGTTTATCTAATCTCAAGCTGATTTTTATTAATGAAACTGAAAAGTATTTATAGAGAATACAAAAGCTAATACTTGGGGAGCAAGGAAGGAAGGTTGGCCGACCCTAGAAGGGGAGAAGGGGTCTCCTTTGCTTGCTTCCAAGATATAATAATATCTAAATAAATCTAACTAGATCCCCTTAAATAAATAAATCATAGTTGAATTATTTATTTAAGGAAATAATCCTAACAAACTTAAAATATCTCTAACAAACTAAAAATATCTCTAACAACCAGGAGAGAGAAGATCAACCAACTAACATAAGCCTATTGGCTGATTTCTCTACATTATTAAAATAAATAGAAATTGTTCATAATAAAATAAATAAGATATTTTCTTCAATTCAGAATGGTCAAAGTCAAAGGGTTGACTTTGACCCATATACTAATTCATCTCACCCGGTCACTTACTAAATTCAGCCCTAAAGTGAGACAAATTAATACATGTTTCTAAATAAAGAAATGGTGAATTTCGGCCCTCATATAATGAATCCATGGAATCCGGGCTCAATTGATGTCGAATGCACGAGACCCACTTCGCCTTGCTAGGCTCTTCAATAACTGTTGCCAATCGAACCAAGATCGATGTTGTGCCTTGAGCAATCTTCTTAGCTCGACTTCTTGTGATTGGTCCGTCAGAAGGCACTCGAATCAACTCATCGACATCGGTTGGAGACATGGCAGGCTTCACTGCATCACTTATCTCATCCCATATTCTTCCGGTCTCCCTCAAAAGAGATCACCTTCTCATCCTTTCACTTCTTTCTCATCAAAGTCTAGTCGTTCATTTGACTCAAATCTATCCAAATTCGGCAAGAGAAGACCATTTACGAGTCCAACGATCGATCCTTCGTGAATCCTTCAACGGGGTTCACATCACTTTGTTTCCAAGGACACATCCTCCATTGAGTTATCAATTATGTGGAAACGTGGAAATCTCACATTCAATGCAATACAATAGTAATGCGATGCGATACAGATAGGAAATGCGTCTTATGAACTTTGTTTTGCGTAAATTTTTAGGACTTTTCGTCGTCGTGTATTTTGACGACATTTTGGTTTATAGTAGGACTTTGGACTCTCACGCGGGGCACCTTAGGCAGGTGTTAGATTGCCTCCGCGAACACTCTTTATATGTAAATTTGGACAAGTGTGTATTTTGCTCGGATACGACGAATTTTCTTGGCTTCGTCGTATCCAAGGATGGCCTACGAGTGGATTCTGACAAAATTCGGGCCATCCGTGAGTGGCCAACCCCAACGACCCCGACAATGGTTCGTTCTTTTTTGGGGTTAGCTGGTTTCTATAGGCGATTCGTCAAAGACTTTAGTTCTATCGTCGGGCGACTCCATTCTTTGACCAAGAAGGCAGCCACAATAAAGTGGAGGCCGCATCACGAGGCCGCCTTCGAGGCCTTGAAAGATGCTTTATGCCGAGCCCCGGTCCTGCAATTCCCGGACTTTTCAAAGCGCTTTGAGATCGAGTGCGACGCTTCCGACTATGGTATTGGCGGCATACTCCTTCAAGAACAAAAGCCTATTGCTTACTTTAGCGAAAAGCTAGTTGGGGCTACACTCAATTATCCGACCTATGATAAAGAGCTTTACGCTCTTATTCGGGTCCTAAAAACGTGGCAGCATTATCTATGGCCAAGCGAGTTCGTAATTCATACGGATCACGCGGCCTTGGCTTATCTTAGGAGTCAAACGACTCTGAATAGGCGCCACGCCCATTGGGTTGAGTTTATGGAGATGTTCCCTTACGTCATTTCTCATAAGAAAGGAAAAGAGAACGTCGTCGCCGACGCTCTCTCTCGAAGGTACATTTTACTCACCCAATTGCATTCTAAAATGCTCGGCTTTGCTATGATCAAGGAGTTGTACGCCTCAGATCCGTACTTCTCCTCAATCATAAAAGAGCTTGAGCATTTGCGGATCCATGAGTCCTTCTTCTTGGACAATGGGTTTCTTTACCGAGCTGGGAAGCTTTGCATTCCGGACTCTTCGGTGAGACACCTATTGCTCCAAGAGGATCATGATGGCCGAGGCCACTTTGGCATAGCCAAAACCTTGGCAGCACTTCGTGAGCATTTCTTTTGGCCTCATATGGCTCGGGATGTTAACAAGTATTGTCAAAGTTGTGTGACGTGTCATACTGCCAAGTCTCGGTCCCAACCGCATGGACTTTACACGCCACTTCCAATTCCGGACGCCCCGTGGGAAGATCTTTCGATGGGTTTTATTACGGGCCTTCCGACATCACGGCGTGGAAAGGACTCAATATTTGTAGTCGTGGACCGGTTTTCCAAAATGTCCCACTTTATTGCATGTAAGGGGACAAACAACGCGGTGGAAATCGCTAATTTGTTCTTCGAACATGTGGTGAAGTTACATGGTATTCCTAGAACTATTGTTAATGATAGGGATACCAAATTCTGCATCCACTTTTGGAGAACACTTTGGGGGAAGTTAGGGACACGACTCCTGTTTTCTACATCTTATCACCCCCAGACCGATGGTCAGACTGAGGTGACCAATCGGACCTTGAGCAATCTTCTTCGGACGATGCTCAAGGCAAACCCACGTCGGTGGGAGGACTTACTTTGTCATGTTGAGTTTGCATATAACAGGTCCTTCCACTCTGCGACGAAGATGACCCCTTTCGAAGTGATCTACGGGCGTAATCCTCACACGCCTATGGATTTGTGTTGGATCGTAAACGTTAGCAAAGAGCTTGGGAACTGGCAATTAAGCTGTTCCCAAGGCAGCGAACTAAACAGTTCTCAAGTAATAAAAACAATAAAGAACACAGTTCCCTTATAGAGGAACCCCACTACAACCAACTAGTTGTATGGGTAAACCTCTACCTCCGCTTGAAGGATTTTGAATGACTTACTTATATTAATTGCTTTGTTCCTTAGTTACACAGCCGGATTCACACTTCTCCGTTCCTACGAGTTCTTCCTAACTCTAGCAACACTAGCAAATCCTCTCAACTGAGTTCCTAAGCTCACAACAGCAAAACACAAGTAACTCAAACCTTACACTGACTTATCAGTTCCCTTGCTCCTGGGAACTTCAACTTCACCGTCGTCGAGATCACACACTCGTCGGCGGGGACTTCTCTTCCTTTTCTTTCTTTTCTCTGATGTGGGTGTTTGTGAGTTCTGGGAGAAGTACTCAATCCGAGTACTATTCATTTGGCTTTATAGTCCAGGTTGGCTTGGGCAGTCGCATCTTTCATTTGTGTCCAAAATGCCCTTTGCTTGATGCCCAAGTTGTACTTTCTTCACATGTGACTTTGGTTTGAACTAGGTCAACTTCTTGGATCAATCGGACCGTTGGATGAAGCGTGACAGTCTGATCCTCAGACTGTTCCCTCGGGCTGTCTGAGACAGAATCCCGCGATCTGCGCTGAACGGTCGTTGTTCTCACATGTGAGTTCCCATCTCATGGGAACTGTCTTCTTCAGAGTTCCCTTGATGGAAACTCTTCATCGTTGTAAGCTTGTGTTCTCTTGATTGTTTCTGGGAGTTCCCACTTCATGGGAACTTTCCTCTTCAGAGTTCCCTTGATGGAAACTCTTCATTGTGGCCTGCAGTGGCTTTTGGTCATTCATAGGAGTTCTTGGATGTACCTGCGTTCCTTAGAAATACTTGAACAAACCACATGAGTTCCCTATGGTGTTTGTCATTATCAAAACTTAAGAGAATTACATCGTTGATCCGTTGTTTAGAACCAGAGGTCCCAACAACGTCCCAACAATTTGGTGCCTTTGCCCTTCAAGCCCGAGGAGCATGTTGACGCGGCCAACCGCGCCGACCATATCCGACGCTTACATGAGCGCACCAAGGCGCAACTGCTGCGATGCTCAGATCAATATGCGGCCCAACGCAACAAGGGGCGCCGCGCTTTGATCTTCGAGCCCGGAGATTTGGTGTGGATCCATCTCCGGAAAGAACGTTTTCCCGCCGCTCGGAAGACGAAGCTTCACCCACGGGGGGACGGTCCCTTCAAGGTCCTCCGGCGCATCAACGACAATGCTTATATCCTCGACCTCCCGGGTAAGTACAGCGTTTACGCTTCCTTTAATGTCTCGGATCTCTCTCCTTATGTGGATTCCGAGTATCATGACGAGGAAACGGGGACGTTTCCCACCCAAGGGGGGGAGGGTGATGTGAGCCCCACCAGGACGGCTAGCCAAGACGAGGATGACATGTCTGTGTGCTCCGATGGACCGATCACACGAGCCAGGACTCGGGCCATAACCCGAGCCACTTCGTCCATCATCGCGCGCGTCGTCGCAAGCCATGGCGCAACCGCTGGCGCGCCCCTCTTCACGTGCCTCGTCACCATCGCATGCGCGCCGAGTCACCAGCCCGACGCATCGCACCGCAGTGCCGAAAACCCCATTCTCGACACCGTCCTAATCGCGACCACCGAGATTCATGCCACGTTGGGCCACCCCGGCGTGGGACCTTGAGGTTCCGGTGCGCCTCGGCCTCAACACTTGAGGTCGGGGTGCGCACCAGCCTCGGCGTTGCCGAAACCGTGTCGCGCGCTTGCCAGCGTCGCGACACGCCCTTGGCGCGCCACAGCCTTGTCACGGCCTTGTCGCGACACTCGCGACTAGGCTACCGTGACTTGCCTATGTTTCTTGCTATTTTTAGTATTATTTCCTTTCCGAAACATTTCCTATTATGTCTTTACTATTTTTATGAGTTTTGGGCTTGGGCCAAGTGGTTGGCTGTTTTTAGTACTATTTCCTTTCCGAAACATTTCCTATTATGTCTTCACTTCCCCATGCCGCCTAGGGTTTCGAGAGCTAGGGCGTGCCGCTTCTCCCTATAAAAGGGGCACGCCTCCTCATTGTTTGCTTACGCTTGAATTGAACTACCATTATGCTGTCGAGTTTACTCCAGATTGTTTGTTAAGGCGTCAACCAAATTCTTATTGATACGTGATCGCCTCGGATTACTCCTCAGAAACCTCGTATTTGACCACACAGGAACCCGATCTTGCCAGCAATTATGATTCAAACCTACAAAAGCTCTCAAATTAAGAAACTTGCGATCCAAGTAACAAACAGATCCGAAAATTGAATTAACGAACAGAATTGGAAGGTTGAAGGAATCAACTTGATAGTTCAATTGGATTGGCTCTAACGCTAAATCCAATTGATTAACTAGTTTGATCTTTAACAATCACAACTAGAACAATCTAATTGATTAAATCAACAAACCAATTTAATAACACAAGAGAGAGAGAAATCGAGAATTCTGATGATGATCGAAGATGATGATGAACACGAGCACACAATTGTATTTTTGAGACCAAGGACTAGATAAACCTTTCTTAGGGTTTATCTAATCTCAAGCTGATTTTTATTAATGAAACTGAAAAGTATTTATAGAGAATACAAAAGCTAATACTTGGGGAGCAAGGAAGGAAGGTTGGCCGGCCCTAGAAGGGGAGAAGGGGTCTCCTTTGCTTGCTTCCCAAGATATAATAATATCTAAATAAATCTAACTAGATCCCCTTAAATAAATAAATCATAGCTGAATTATTTATTTAAGGAAATAATCCTAACAAACTTAAAATATCTCTAACAAACTAAAAATATCTCTAACAACCAGGAGAGAGAAGATCAACCAACTAACATAAGCCTATTGGCTGATTTCTCTACATTATTAAAATAAATAGAAATTGTTCATAATAAAATAAATAAGATATTTTCTTCAATTCAGAATGGTCAAAGTCAAAGGGTTGACTTTGACCCATATACTAATTCATCTCACCCGGTCACTTACTAAATTCAGCCCTAAAGTGAGACAAATTAATACATGTTTCTAAATAGAGAAATGGTGAATTTCGGCCCTCATATAATCAATCCATGGAATCCGGGCTCAATTGATGTCGAATGCACGAGACCCACTTCGCCTTGCTAGGCTCTTCAATAACTGCTGTCAATCGAACCAAGATCGATGTTGTGCCTTGAGCAATCTTCTTAGCTCGACTTCTTGTGATTGGTCCGTCAGAAGGCACTCGAATCAACTCATCGACATCGGTTGGAGACATGGCAGGCTTCACTGCACCCCTATGTCCGTCAGAAGGAATGCACAATTTACCAGCTTTAAACAAGTATCCATCATCAATAAAGTAGGTATCTATTTCACCCATAGACATGCAATTTTTATAGATTTCAACAAAGTGAGGATCACTAGCATATAATTCCCTAATCATTGCAAATCCAAGGATCTTAACATCACATTGGTTCAAGAGTACATACCTCCGAGAAAGGGCGTCAGCTACCACATTCTCCTTGCCTTTCTTATGTTTCACAACATAAGGAAAGGTCTCCATAAATTCAACCCATCTTGCATGTCGCCTGCTGAGTCTGGATTGGCCTTTCAAGTACTTCAAGGCCTCGTGATCAGAATGGATTACAAACTCTTTAGGCCACAAATAATGAGACCAAGTTTTCAAAACCCTAATTAAAGCATACAACTCTTTATCATAAGTAGGGTAATTCAACTCAGCCCCACTAAGCTTTTCACTAAAGTAAGCAATGGGTTTCTTGTCTTGCAAGAGCACGCCTCCTATGCCATGTCCAGAAGCGTCCACCTCTATTTCGAATGCCTTGGAGAAGTCAGGGAGTTGAAGCACTGGGGCGTGGCATAATCTGTCTTTCAAAGTGTTGAAGGCGTTCTCTTGTTGCTCCCTCCATTTAAAGGTTGTATCCTTCTTTGTAAGCTCGTGGAGGGGGCTGCAATTGTGCTAAAATCACGCACAAATCTCCTGTAGAAGCCAGCCAAGCCGAGAAATGATCTGACCATTGTTGGTGTAGTCGGCTGGGGCCATTCTTTGATTGCCTTGATCTTGTCTTCATCTACCTTCAATCCACCTTTAGACACAACAAAACCAAGAAAAATGGTAGACTCCGAGCAAAAAGAACACTTTTTCAAGTTAACATAAAGCTTTTCTAACCTTAAAGTGTCCAAAACAGCCCTAAGATGATCTACATGTTCATGCATGGTTTTGCTATAGATTAAGATATCATCAAAGTAGACTACAACAAATCTGCCTAAGTATCTTCTTAAAACATGGTTCATAAGCCTCATAAAAGTACTAGGTGCATTAGTTAATCCAAAAGGCATTACTAACCATTCATATAAGCCATACTTAGTTTTAAAGGTAGTTTTCCATTCATCCCCTTCCCTCATCCTAATTTGATGGTACCCACTTCTTAAATCAATCTTAGAAAAGAAATTAGCACCATGCAATTCATCAAGCATATCATCTAATCTAGGGATGGGGTGACGGTACTTAACTGTTATTTGGTTGATCGCTCTACAATCAACACACATTCTCCATGTGCCATCCTTCTTTGGCACCAAAATCACCGGAACCGCGCATGGGCTGAGGGATTCAAGCACATAGCCTTTGTCCATGAGATCTTGCACTTGTCTTTGAAGCTCAGCGGTCTCTTCTGGACTTGCTCTATAGGCTGCACGGTTTGGTAAAGAAGCGTCGGGCACCAAATCGATTTGATGCTCAATGCCTCTAATTGGTGGAAGGCCTTCTGGCAACTCTTCAGGCATCACATCTTCAAACTCCTGTAATAGGTCCTGTAGACACTTTGGAAGATGTGAAATGTTTTGACTAATAAGAAGTATCTCTTTCCTCATAAGAAGTAAGCAATAAGAGTTAGGGAAAGAAATACTAGACTGAGTCACAAGAGAGCGCTTTTCTACACTGCCTTTCAAGCCGATTTTTGGCTCTTTCTGTAGGCGTTCTTTTTCCAGATTTGTATCTCTTTGAGTCTTTTAAGTGCTCCCAAAATATAAGCCAAAACGCTCGAGTGGATTGGGAGATAGCCCCGTTTTCGTCCCAGATGCACTGCTGGTAGTGTTGCTCGGCACTTTGGACGTTTTAGGGGGATTTTCTCGGCGTTTTTCGTCCCAAATAGTAGCTCCACCTGTGTTTGATGTTGTCCCAAAATTTGAGACAGAACGCTCGGGTGGAGACTGGGAAACGCCGCTTGGCTTTGTCGATGCGTCGGGCGCCGAACGCCGGGCCGCAACTTTGGCCGTTGAATCAACCTCTTCTTTCTCTTCCTTGGCACGCCTAAGTGCCCTAGCTTGATCTCGACGTACCTGATCCTGTAAAACTTGTTGAGGAGACAAGGGTAGAAGAGAAACTCTCCTCCCATCATAGTTAAAGGAATAGGTGTTTAACATGCCATCATAAATCACTCTCCTATCAAATAACCATGGTCTTCCTAACAAGATATGAGTGCATTCCATGTTTACTACATCACACATAATGTCATCAACATAAGTACCAATAGCAACACGGACTAAACACTGATGGGTGACAAGATTAGGACCTTCTGAATCATTAATTCCATTGAGACCATAACTAGTAGCCCTAGGTTGGGTTTTTAATTGCAAGTGATCAACTACCTTAGCATTAATAATGTTACAGCAGCTACCACTATCAATTATCATGCATAACACTTGATTCCTTACTGTACACCTAGTATGAAAAATGTTTTCCCTTTGATCTAGCCTAGGTGTTTCTTGTAAAGTAAGAGTACGCATTGTTACCAAAGTTAGAGGTTGTTCGGTGCAATCTGGTTCAATGGCCTCTACGCCCTCCTCTTCTTGTCCATTGCTGTCCTCCTCCACTTGATTTGGAGGTATATCTTCATCACTCACATATCCTCCATTGGTGGTGAGAAGCACTTGCTTTAGATTTGGACAATCCTTGGCATAATGACCTCTTCCTTGACACTTGTAGCACACTAAATCACGTGCCCTAGGCTGGTTTGGAGGTCCATTGGTGGGACGCCTTTGGCCTTGAAAACCTGTTGGTTTAGGTGAGCTAGAAGCTCCCTTTTACTGCATAGAAGGGTTAGAAGAATAAGAATTGGAATTTGAACTAGGATTAGAACCATACCTTTTTGGAGCATTCCAAGCTTCCTTCTTCTTCCTTTGATGTTGCTCATAGAGTAGTTGGGCTGAATGTACTAAGGCATTGAGATCCTTGATTTGTTGAATCTCCAATGTGTCTTGAATGCTTTGATTCAGTCCAGCCATGAATTGGGTCCTTAGAGACCGTTGGGAATGATGAATTCCCGCTTTAAAACTCAGATCCTCTAGCTCATTGAAGTACTCGGTTGGAGACTTGGTGCCTTGTTTGCAAGTTACAACTTTCAATCTCATGTGCTCGGTATGCTCTTCAGGCACATATTTCTTCCTCATTACAAACTTCAGCTGGCCCAAAGTTTCAATTGGTGGTAAGGCCTTTCTAATTCGATTCTCCTTCATTCTAAACCACCAATTTCTAGCGGTCCCAATAAAGTGGATGACAACAACAGCAACTTTCTCCCATTCTTCATATCCCATGTGATCTAGAATGAAATTTGTAGCCTGTTCCCACTCTAAATACTTCTCCGGATTAAGCTCTCCATTGAATGGCTCTATCTTGATCTTTATATCACGTTTCCCAATCTGATTTACAGCTTGGTTAACGTTGTTGTTGTTGTTCGGCCTTTGTACTCCATAGGCTGGTGGGAGATCCTCTACAACCTTAGCTTGGTTATAGAAATCATCTAGGGGAGGATGCCATGGGCGCCTTTCTTCCCCGGGATAGCCATACGTCACATCATCAAAAGAGTTGTTGTATTGTTGATATTGTTGATGAGTGGCTTGAGGATACCGGTTTTGTGGCTGATTATAGAATTGTTGATGAGTAACCGGTGGAGTCCGTGACCCGTTGCCTCTTCCTCTACCTCGGCCTGCTGTGGGGGAGTAGTGAGCCGGGGGATCATTATCTTTGTTGTAGCTAGCAAGCACATCATGCTCTTCATCAACTAGTTGTTGCTTGCCTTTGTCGCTACCCGAGGCCTGATTTGGGTCACTTATAAGATCGACTGCAGGGGTGCTCTTGCGACTAGCTTGAGATGAATCAACCAATGTTGCAAGTTGTTCCTCTAAACGCTTCAGTTGTGGAGCTAATGCAGCCGTGACCAGTTCTACAGCTCGAGCCTGGCCATCTCGCACACCATCACTAATGGACAACCTAATGAAGTCGATTGCTTCCTTAGTGAGGTTCAATTCAGTTGGGTTAGGTTCTAATGGAATCACCATTGTTCCTGAAACAAGCAAGAAAGTAGAGAGAGTAGTGTGTTCTAAAGCAAATCACAACAAGCAATACCACACCTTGATCAAGCCAAAACTTGCCTCAAAGCAATCCAATCAACTTAATTCAGTTTTTGGGCTGATTTGAGGGAGTAAAATGGTAGATATAGTGTAGGTATGGAATACTAATGATAATTAAAGGAAATATGCAGCTTAAGCAAATGGCAAGTATGCAATAAGACAAGCAATGCAAATAGTCCCTCTATGAGCTCTAAAACACATGCAATCTCTCAATTGACTCTATGCAAGTTAATAAAGCCAAAATTCAGCATGCAAGGACAGAAAATATGTTAGGCTTAGTGACTTTTATTTCGTCACTCTTTTTCTTCAAAGTGATTTCTACTTAGCTATCTTTTTAAGCAAGCAGTCACTAGGGTTGAAAGTGGCTTAAAACTAGCTGGGGTAGATCACTTTTCTTTTCTGTTTTTTTTTTTTTTTGATTTTATGCACAAACTACTCTTGTGCTATAATGAAGAAACAAGCAAAGTAATGCAACAATGCAAGGAACGAAACTAAAAGGTATAGACGAACTGTTTTTTTTTATTTTTGTTAAACTAAGTGATTTTTGCTACCAATGAAACCAACTAGAAGCCAAATTAATAAAAAGAAGAAGGGGTAGGTCGAATTGATGGGATGCAATGACAGAAATCAGCAAGTATTAATCAAGCAATATGAATCGCAATCAATCATGCAACATGAATGAAAACTCATAAAACTGTAGGAAAAACAATTGCTAATCTAAATTGCAATACAACTCAACCAATTCAGCCAATAAACATGCACAAATCCCATAAAAATCTCCTAATTGGTAATTGCTTGGAGGGCAAGGAACAACTAAGGGATTTAGGGTTTGGGAGATCACGGCTGGATTAGGGCTATTAGGGTTCGGTTCTAGGGTTTAGGGGTCGACCCTAGAAGGGGAGCAAGGAAGGAAGGTTGGCCGACCCTAGAAGGGGAGAAGGGGTCTCCTTTGCTTGCTTCCAAGATATAATAATATCTAAATAAATCTAACTAGATCCCCTTAAATAAATAAATCATAGTTGAATTATTTATTTAAGGAAATAATCCTAACAAACTTAAAATATATCTAACAAACTAAAAATATCTCTAACAACCAGGAGAGAGAAGATCAACCAACTAACATAAGCCTATTGGCTGATTTCTCTACATTATTAAAATAAATAGAAATTGTTCATAATAAAATAAATAAGATATTTTCTTCAATTCAGAATGGTCAAAGTCAAAGGGTTGACTTTGACCCATATACTAATTCATCTCACCCGGTCACTTACTAAATTCAGCCCTAAAGTGAGACAAATTAATACATGTTTCTAAATAAAGAAATGGTGAATTTCGGCCCTCATATAATCAATCCATGGAATCCGGGCTCAATTGATGTCGAATGCACGAGACCCACTTCGCCTTGCTAGGCTCTTCAATAACTGCTGTCAATCGAACCAAGATCGCTGTTGTGCCTTGAGCAATCTTCTTAGCTCGACTTCTTGTGATTGGTCCGTCAGAAGGCACTCGAATCAACTCATCGACATCGGTTGGAGACATGGCAGGCTTCACTGCATCACTTATCTCATCCCATATTCTTCTGGTCTCCCTCAAAATAGATCACCTTCTCATCCTTTCACTTCTTTCTCATCAAAGTCTAGTCGTTCATTCGACTCAAATCTATCCAAATTCGGCAAGAGAAGACCATTTACGAGTCCAACGATCGATCCTTCGTGAATCCTTCAACGGGGTTCACATCACTTTGTTTCCAAGGACACATCCTCCATTGAGTTATCAATTATGTGGAAACGTGGAAATCTCACATTCAATGCAATACAATAGTAATGCGATGCGATACAGATAGGAAATGCGTCTTATGAACTTTGTTTTGCGTAAATTTTTAGGACTTTTCGTCGTCGTGTATTTTGACGACATTTTGGTTTATAGTAGGACTTTGGACTCTCACGCGGGGCACCTTAGGCAGGTGTTAGATTGCCTCCGCGAACACTCTTGATATGTAAATTTGGACAAGTGTGTATTTTGCTCGGATACGACGAATTTTCTTGGCTTCGTCGTATCCAAGGATGGCCTACGAGTGGATTCTGACAAAATTCGGGCCATCCGTGAGTGGCCAACCCCAACGACCCCGACAATGGTTCGTTCTTTTTTGAGGTTAGCTGGTTTCTATAGGCGATTCGTCAAAGACTTTAGTTCTATCGTCGGGCGACTCCATTCTTTGACCAAGAAGGCAGCCACAATAAAGTGGAGGCCGCATCACGAGGCCGCCTTCGAGGCCTTGAAAGATGCTTTATGCCGAGCCCCGGTCCTGCAATTCCCGGACTTTTCAAAGCGCTTTGAGATCGAGTGCGACGCTTCCGACTATGGTATTGGCGGCATACTCCTTCAAGAACAAAAGCCTATTGCTTACTTTAGCGAAAAGCTAGTTGGGGCTACACTCAATTATCCGACCTATGATAAAGAGCTTTACGCTCTTATTCGGGTCCTAAAAACGTGGCAGCATTATCTATGGCCAAGCGAGTTCGTAATTCATACGGATCACGCGGCCTTGGCTTATCTTAGGAGTCAAACGACTCTGAATAGGCGCCACGCCCATTGGGTTGAGTTTATGGAGATGTTCCCTTACGTCATTGCTCATAAGAAAGGAAAAGAGAACGTCGTCGCCGACGCTCTCTCTCGAAGGTACATTTTACTCACCCAATTGCATTCTAAAATGCTCGGCTTTGCTATGATCAAGGAGTTGTACGCCTCAAATCCGTACTTATCCTCAATCATAAAAGAGCTTGAGCATTCGCGGATCCATGAGTCCTTCTTCTTGGACAATGGGTTTCTTTACCGAGCTGGGAAGCTTTGCATTCCGGCCTCTTCGGTGAGACACCTATTGCTCCAAGAGGATCATGATGGCCGAGGCCACTTTGGCATAGCCAAAACCTTGGCAGCACTTCATGAGCATTTCTTTTGGCCTCATATGGCTCAGGATGTTAACAAGTATTGTCAAAGTTGTGTGACGTGTCATACTGCCAAGTCACGGTCCCAACCGCATGGACTTTACACGCCACTTCCAATTCCGGACGCCCCGTGGGAAGATCTTTCGATGGATTTTATTACGGGCCTTCCGACGTCACGGCGTGGAAAGGACTCAATATTTGTAGTCGTGGACCGGTTTTCCAAAATGGCCCACTTTATTGCATGTAAGGGGACAAACAACGCGGTGGAAATCGCTAATTTGTTCTTCGAACATGTGGTGAAGTTACATGGTATTCCTAGAACTATTGTTAATGATAGGGATACCAAATTCTGCAGCCACTTTTGGAGAACCCTTTGGGGGAAGTTAGGGGCACGACTCCTGTTTTCTACATCTTATCACCCCCAGACCGATGGTCAGACTGAGGTGACCAATCGGACCTTGAGCACTCTTCTTCGGACGATGCTCAAGGCAAACCCACGTCGGTGGGAGGACTTACTTTGTCATGTTGAGTTTGCATATAACAGGTCCTTCCACTCCGCGACAAAGATGACCCCTTTCGAAGTGGTCTACGGGCGTAATCCTCACACGCCTATGGATTTGTGTTGGATCGTAAACGTTAGCAAAGAGCTTGGGAACTGGCAATTAAGTTGTTCCCAAGGCAGCAGAAGTAAATAGTTCTCAAGTAATAAAAACAGTAAAGAACACAATTCCCTTATAGAGGAACCCCACTACAACCAACTAGTTGTATGGGTAAACCTCTACCTCCTCTTGGAGGATTTTGAATGACTTACTTATATTAATTGCTTTGTTCCTTAGTTACACAGCCGGAATCACACTTCTCTGTTCCTACGAGTTCTTCCTAACTCTAGCAACACTAGCAAATCCTCTCAACTGAGTTCCTAAGCTCACAACAGCAAAACACAAGTAACTCAAACCTTACACTGACTTATCAGTTCCCTTGCTCCTGGGAACTTCAGCTTCACCGTCGTCAAGATCACACACTCGCCGGCGGGGACTTCTCTTCCTTTTCTTTCTTTTCTCTGATGTGGGTGTTTGTGAGTTCTGGGAGAAGTACTCAATCCGAGTACTATTCATTTGGCTTTATAGTCCAGGTTGGCTTGGGCAGTCGCATCTTTCATTTGTGTCCAAAATGCCCTTTGCTTGATGCCCAAGTTGTACTTTCTTCACATGTGACTTTGGTTTGAACTAGATCAACTTCTTGGATCAATCGGACCGTTGGATGAAGCGTGATAGTCTGATCCTCAGACTGTTCCCTCGGGCTGTCTGAGACAGAATCCCGCGATCTGCGCTGAACGGTCGTTGTCCTCACATGTGAGTTCCCATCTCATGGGAACTGTCTTTTTCAGAGTTCCCTTGATGGAAACCCTTCATCGTTGTAAGCTTGTGTTCTCTTGATTGTTTCTGGGAGTTCCCACTTCATGGGAACTTTCCTCTTCAGAGTTCCCTTGATGGAAACTCTTCATTGTGGCCTGCAGTGGCTTTTGGTCATTCATAGGAGTTCTTGGATGTACCTGCGTTCCATAGAAATACTTGAACAAACCACATGAGTTCCTTATGGTGTTTGCCATTATCAAAACTTAAGAGAATTACATCGTTGATTCGTTGTTTAGAACCAGAGGTCCCAACAACGTCCCAACAATTTGGTGCCTTTGCCCTTCAAGCCCGAGGAGCATGTTGACGCGGCCAACCGCGCCGACCATATCTGACGCTTACATGAGCGCACCAAGGCGCAGCTGCTGCGACGCTCAGATCAATACGCGGCCCAACGCAAAAAGGGGCTCCGCGCTTTGATCTTCGAGCCCGGAGATTTGGTGTGGGTCCATCTCCGGAAAGAACGTTTTTCCGTTGCTCGGAAGACGAAGCTTCACCCACGGGGGGACGGTCCCTTCAAGGTCCTCTGGCGCATCAACGACAATGCTTATATCCTCGACCTCCCGGGTAAGTATAGCGGTTGTGCCTTGAGAAATCTTTAATGTCTCGGATCTCTCTCCTTATGTGGATTCCGAGTATCATGACGAGGAAACGGGGACGTTTCCCACCCAAGGGGGGGAGGGTGATGTGAGCCCCACCAGGACGGCTAGCCAAGATGAGGATGACATGTCTGTGTGCTCCGATGGACCGATCACACGAGCCAGGACTCGGGCCATAACCCGAGCCACTTCGTCCATCATCGCGCGCGCCGTCGCAAGCCATGGCGCAACCGCTGGCGCGCCCCTCTTCACGTGCCTCGTCACCATCGCATGCGCGCCGAGTCACCAGCCCGACGCATCGCACCGTAGTGCCGAGAACCCCATTCTCGACACCGTCCTAATCGCGACCGCCGAGATTCATGCCACGTCGGGCCACCCCGGCGTGGGACCTTGAGGTTCCGGTGCGCCTCGGCCTCAACACTTGAGGTCGGGGTGCGCACCAGCCTCGGCGTTGCCGAAACCGTGTCGCGCGCTTGCCAGCGTCGCGACACGCCCTTGGCGCGCCACAACCTTGTCACGGCCTTGTCGCGACACTCGCGACTAGGCTACCGTGACTTGCCTATGTTTCTTGCTATTTTTAGTATTATTTCCTTTCCGAAACATTTCCTATTATGTCTTTACTATTTTTATGAGTTTTGGGCTTGGGCCAAGTGGTTGGCTGTTTTTAGTACTATTTCCTTTCCGAAACATTTCCTATTATGTCTTCACTTCCCCATGCCGCCTAGGGTTTCGAGAGCTAGGGCGTGCCGCTTCTCCCTATAAAAGGGGCACGCCTCCTCATTGTTTGCTTACGCTTGAATTGAACTACCATTATGCCGTCGAGTTTACTCCAGATTGTTTGTTAAGGCGTCAACCAAATTCTTATCTCATCCCATATTCTTCCGGTCTCCCTCAAAAGAGATCACCTTCTCATCCTTTCACTTCTTTCTCATCAAAGTCTAGTCGTTCATTCGACTCAAATCTATCCAAATTCGGCAAGAGAAGACCATTTACGAGTCCAACGATCGATCCTTCGTGAATCCTTCAACGGGGTTCACATCACTTTGTTTCCAAGGATACATCCTCCATTGAGTTATCAATTATGTTGAAACGTGGAAATCTCACATTCAATGCAATACAATAGTAATGCGATGCGATACAGATAGGAAATACAAACTGCAAAAATGCAGAGGAAACCAAGCATGAAAAAAACCTTATTTTGATTAAAAACAACATAGTGAAGAGTCAATATTTCTAATGAACAAATAGCTAATGCCTCTGAACAAATAAGTAGTACTGATGAACAAATGAAAGAATATCAATGAGCAAAAAATGTCATACCAGGCCAATCTTTTGCACGTTAATCCACTTGAATTTTGCAAGACTTTCATGAACGGCATTAACAAAAAAAAATTTAGATTCCTCATCACTAAAATCCTTTTTGAGTGGAAAAGCCTGCAAAAATACATATAAGCATAAATTAGATTGAGAAAATTAAAAAGTCATGAAAATAAAAACAATGTGAATATAAAAAAATCTTTTTCTTAACAAATCCTCATGATGCATGAAAAACCTAAAGGGTTTTGAGTCGCTTTTCCACTGCTCTTGAATATTGAGATAAGTACTCCAAAGCCAAATGATATTTGATTCCACTTCAGATTTAACAGCCATTGATACAAAATCCTTTTTCATGGTGGATACATGCATCATCTTAAAGATTTCAACACTACAAAAAAATCAGAAACATGTAAACAAAAAAAATTATCATTTTTAATAATAAAATCAACTTGAAAAAGGTATAAAAATAGCAATATGTAAAAAAAAATTATTCTACACATTGTTACCCTCTTTGATCAGGAATTTCTTCAATAAGCCAATCGAATAATTTCTTGGCCGCAGGAGATACTTTTTCTGTCAAAACAACACTCCTTCCCATGTAAGGTGACTTCACATAATCAGAAGGCTTAGATATTCTTTTATCAAGTACATACTCACCAGTAAGTTTAACATCAACGGGAGTGTCAATCGAACTAGAACCAACCTCATGCGCCTCATTCTTCATCTACAAATGTAAACACACATATTATTTCATGACACAATTGTTAGTTTTGTAATGAAAAAATGTTAGTTTTGTGATGAACAAATATTAGTTTTGCGATGAACAAATGTTAGTTTTGTGATAAACAAATGTTAGTTTCTGATGAACAAATGTTATTTTGTGATGAACAAATGTTAGTTTTGTAATGAACAATTTCTAGTTTCTAATGACCAAAATGTTAGTTTGTGATGAACAAAATGTTGGTTTTGTGATGAACAATTTCTAGTTTCTTATGAACAAATTCTAGTTTGTGATGAACAAATGTTATTTTGTAATGAACAAATCAGAAATATCAAATGAACAAACCTCATCCTGAATCCTGTTCAGCTCCCATTCAAGTTTCTTCTTTGCTTCATCTTCTTTCATCTTATTTAACTCCTCTTGTTTCTTCTTCAACTCCATTCCAATTCTCATTAATTCTGCATCCCTTTCTTGTTTCATCTTCTTTTTCTCCTCTTCCTTTCTCTTCTCTTCATCAATCTTCTTTTTCGCCTCAGCATATTCCTTCTTCCTCTTCTCTTCCTCTTCATCTTTCATCTTCTTCTTTTCCTCTTGCCTCCTCTTCTCCTCCTCTTGCTTTCTTTGTTGTTCAAACTCCTCAATCCTCTTCTTCTCTTTCTCCTCCGCTTCTCTCTTCTTCTCTTCCTCTTCAATGTTCCTCTTGTTCTCTTCCTCATCTTTCAACCTTTTTACCTCTTCTATACGCCTTTTCTCTTCCTCCTCTTCCAGCTTTTTCTTTTCTTCCTCTTCTCTTTGTATCTTCTCTTCCTCCTCGGCTGCTTTTCTCTTTTTCTCTTCCTCCTCTTCCCGCTTCTTCTTCTCCTCCTCTTCTGTTTTCCTCTTCTCTTCCTCCTCTTTCTTCCTCTTCTCCTCCTCTTCCTGCTTCCTCTTGTCCTCTTCATCCCTTTTCAACCTCTCTTCCTCTTCAATACGTCTACGGTCTTCCTCAGCCTTTTTTCTAATTTGTTCATCAGTTAATCCCTTACAAACAAAGGAAATCTTCAGTTCCTTCTTCCTTGTTGCATCAACCTTCCTGTCCTCGTCTTCTTACATCAAAACGCTTTCCCTACCGATATCTGAAACACCAGCCCAATCATCATCGATAGTAGGTGGAAACACACCCAGTTCAAAAGAAGGTAATTTAAAACGCTTCTTCGCCTTCATTGCAGCCTCGATTTCATCCAAAACCTTTGTAGCTTCCTCCCATAATGAATTTTGGCTTGGCGATTCAGCATCTTCTTGGGGGCCAGATTGGGATGATGATGAAGCAACCTTCAAACCCAAAAGCTTCTCAAAAGCTTCATTGATCTTCGTGAAAAGTCCATGACTGGCAATTTTAGTTGGAGCTCTTTGCACATGATCAAGATATTTCTTTAAAGATGATGCAAGCTCCATAGACATCTTAAGATGTTCTTTCAAAAATGACTGCACAAAAAGTAATCAATATAAGTTTCTAATGAACAAATTTTAGTTTGTGATGAACAAATGTTAATTTCTAATGAATAAAATATTAATTTCTGATGAACAAATGCTAGTTTCTGATGAACAAAATGTTAGTTTGGGATGAACAAAATGTTATTTTGTAATGAACAAATGCTAGTTTGTGATGAACAAATGCTAGTTTGTGATGAACAAATGCTAGTTTGTGATGAACAAATGCTAGTTTGTGATGAACAAAAGATATGACAGTTTTAATGAACAAATAAATATAGATCACCATCATGCAAAAACATGCAAAAATCAAAAAACACATACATCACCGCCATCACCAAGATCAAATTGTTCTTCAATATGTTCAGCAGCAGGGGCCTTCCCTTCATTCTTGTCGTGATCAACACCGGGATAAACAAAATCTGGCAATCCTCGAAACCAGCCTTTTCCAAAACCACCCTTATTAACCTCGAAATTCTCTCTCTCAATAAAGTAAGCATGGTTGAAATGCTTGTTAATGGGGAAGGTTCTTGGAGTTTCAGGTCGATGGTAGATCAACATGCAATCACAACATACAATCTGTCATGAAACACAAATTAATGAACAAAGTTAGACTTATTAATGAACAAATATGCAAAAATAAATAAACAAAATAATGATATTAATGAACAAATTAAACAATCATACCAGCAACAATATGATAGATCCTCTGAAAAAACCATTGTTTGTTTTCCTCCATGAATCAGCATTCTCAACCAACTTCTCCACAACATGAGCACACCAATCGTACTCACTGATCTTATCCAAGTCAACCAAATGATCCAAAACCTTTAGATTTACACCACCATTTTGAATGCTCTCTATACAGAGCGTGTAGAACAATATAATGAAGTTCCTCCTAAACCAAGCATCACCATTATCAACATCCTTGATCACTGTACTCAAATGCCCAATTTTAATCTTCTCAAACTCCATCAATTTGTTCTTCCCTGTCTCCTCATCAATTTCAGGCAACAAAAAATGTTCTCCAAAACTATTGTACAAGTTTGAATGCTTGACAATCTTCGGGACAGAAATTGTCCTTGGACCACGAGGTAGACCAAGGTAGAATTGCACAAGCTCAGGTGTTATCCTAACACCTGGTCCATCACCCATCTTCAATGTACAAGATGCAGGATCAAAACAGCTAGCAACATAGTAGCACAACTTGCTAGGTATATCAGTCACATCCCACTGTGTGAGGTACTCAAAAGCCATCTCTTTAAGAGCAGTAAACTTGCTCCCCCCCTCAAAACTAGCAATAACTTCACAAAGCAGCTTGGGAGAGTTCCTGTGACTCAACGACAAGTGCCCACGCTTCAACTCTCTCAATGGCACCTTCTCTTTTGACTTTTTCCCACCACCTTGTCCTTTGCTGGCAACAATATCAACTTTCCTCTTCTTCCCGACAGCTTGTAATTCACTAACAGTAGAATCCATCTTCCTCTCAGATGGTTCGTTTATAATCACTCCCTTTCTAGGGATCATATCAACAAGCAAAACGTCATCAGAGGATTCATCAGAGGCAACCTTTTTACCCTTGTCAAGACGACGTCTCTTATTTGATGGGGAAGACACAACATCCGGCTTTTGCCTCAATACAAGCACTTCAGTAGCGATTGCTTTTGAACCCGGCTTCATAGCAATTGATTTTCTTTTGACATTCTTTTTGACATTGGAAGAGGAATCACATTGATATTTGCTCCTTATTTCTATAACATAAAAGGGATAAAAAGATAGTATAAACACATATTTAACCATCTATTTAAAACAACAACAAAAAACATATCAAAAAACAAACAATAAACCTCTTCGAACATCACATATTTCATCTTCTCCGATTGTCATTGTACCAAACCTTAGATGTTTTACTTGTTTATAATTTGCAGAACGGTGTTTAATAGATCCTGGATGAACAAATGCAAAGTTTCTTATGAACAAATGCAAGTTTTCGATGAACAAGTGCAAAGTTTCTTATGAACAAATGCAAAGTTTCTTATGAACAAATGCAAGTTTCCGATGAACAAATGCAAAGTTTCTTATGAACAAATGCAAAGTTTCTTATGAACAAATGCAAGTTTCAGATGAACAAATGCAAGTTACCAATGAACAAATGCAATTTACTGATGAACAAATGCAAGTTTCTTATGAACAAAATGCTAATTTCTGATGAACAAATGCTATGCTAGTTTGAATGAACAAATATGCACAAATGAATGAACAAAAATCAACACAAGATCACTACGTTTCCCCCCTCGTACGTATACCAAATCATTCCATGCAACTAACAAATCCACAATCACCTATTGCAAAACTCAACATCAAAAACCTCGATAAAAACATCATATACGCACATGCACACATAATTTGTATTTTATTCAAGTGGTAGAACCAATAATCGAGTAAAATAGAAAGTGATGATTCATGCATTTTTTTATTCAAAAAAAGCACAAAACACCAAAAACGACATTATCAACTTCAAACAACTAAAAATAATCACTAAAACACACACAATTGATCAAACATTTAGAATGTATGCACTCGACAAAACGAAAAACCTTCATTCTCAACCGCTTCAGAAACCTAGGGTTTCAGTAAATTTGAAAAGGAGAGATAAAAACCTGGAATCTCTTGAGATGAACTTTGCTTCTTCATTTAGAACTAGATTGAGGTTTATAATGTCGTTAATGGTGAGAATCAGGCTCGAAATCGCTATGAAATACTTTAGAACTGCTTCGAACCGCTTCGGAAACTGTAAAACTCTAAAAAGTGAGTGAGAGAGAAATGGCGAGAGAAGAGAAGACGAAGAACTTTATAAAAAGCGTGTCTCCTAAACGCTTCATATCACGCGTTTCTTTTTTTTACAGTTTTTTTTAAAAAAATAAGAAACAATCTCAACCGTACGTGTGATACGATCGAACGGCCAGGGGACTTTCGCATTTCTCACACACGTGGGCATTCGCACGCGACTCTTTTTCTTTAAACTATACTATTTTCTTATACCTACTAATTAATTCCTAGCCTGGCACCATTCTAACATATATTTATTTATACCCACTTGACCAATCTTACCTTGTAAATTAATCTAACCCTACCTAAAACCAAATATCCCATAAAACTAACGATCAAGTAATAATTTCTCCTTTGAAACCTGATTTCACGTACATATATATGCATCGAAACCTGATGTTCGCGTTTTTAGTATAGTTTTTGATAGGTTTTCTTTGCTTATTAGGTTTAGTTTTGTTTAGTTTAGGCTTAGTTTTGAGTATTTTTAGTTAGTTTTGCTTATTTTTGTGAAAAGAGTGGAATCTACGCTATTTTGTGAATTTTGCAGGTTTTAGCGAGGAAAGGAGCTGAATGGAGCTGAATTTGGAACATTGCAGCGAAGGACGGAAGAGTGCAAGGTTGAAGAAGTCAAAGCTCGAGAGCATAAGAGGAAGTGTTGAAGAAAACAAGCCCAGGCTCATTAACGAGGCTGTGAAGGGTCGTTAACGAGGCCACGAAAAGAAAGATTTTGAGTATTATTTTTATAATTCACCGATCCTGAGCGGGAATTTATTTCCGTATCGGTTGAGTATCTTTTTAGAATCTTTTGGGGTTGTTAGAATATGTATTTTAGGTCTTAATATCTTTATAGATTTTATTTCTATCTTTAAGAGATTGTTTCTATCTTTTTAGGAAAGTTTATATCTTCTAGCCTTTTTAGTTTTTAGCTTTTTAGTATAAATACCCTTCTATCTAGCACAGAAAAAGGGGGGTTGGATTTGGATAAGTTTTTAGAGAGCTTATTTTAAAAGAGATTTTGTGAAGGCCGAAGGAGAGAGAGATCGGATCGGAAGAGGATCACGAGGCTCGGTAGACGACGGTTGCCGAGTATTCGTTGGTCGTGATTGTGGTTCGGTGTTTGTTTTTCGGTTTCTTTTGAATCTCTGTAAGACGGTATATTTTTCTTATTAATTTGAGTTTGAGTTTTGTTTCAATGTTTCTTTTTATTAAAGTTTGTAGTTTCTTAGTTATGATTAGTGAGTAGTTTATTTTTCTAGGGTCGGGGTTAAGCCCGGCATAGTTGAGCATGTTTGATGAGTAAGATTGAGTGTTGAATGCCTTTTATCTTTTATTGAGATTGTTTGTTGTGCTTAATACCAAAACGGAAGTTGAGGTAATTTAGGTTTTTAACTTGATTGAAAGAGAAAGTTAGTAACTTGAAGGTTGATATTGTTTGAAAACGAAAGTTTCAAGCTTTAGATCCAAAACAAGCAATTGAGTGAATTAGGATGTGAAAGTAGATTAATTTACTTATTAAGTCAACGAAAGTTGATAACTCTATCTGTTTAAAGGCATGATCTTATCTTCTTACGAATTCTTATGCTTAGCTATGTTGTGGTGTCCCTTGTCCTAGATTTTTGCTTTATTTGAATTATTTCTGGTGAATCTTCGTTGCTGAGTACTTGCCTCGGTACCGAATTTTAATTAGAATTTAATTAGGTCGTTAGTTAATATTTTTGTGTTCGGTGGCTCGGTAACGATCCTGACAACATCGTTAACGAGGCATCGCGTGAGTGTTTTGTTTGATTTTTGTTAGATTGATAGACAAACAACCTTGCTTCCTGTGGAACGATCCTGACTCCACTGTACTCAGCGGGGTCTTGATTTACAAATTTATTTGTTGGCCGAAAAACCCTCTCAACAAATTGGCGCCGTTGCCGGGGAAGCAACGAGTTGTTAGTTTATCTTCGGGATCGGGAATAGCCCGACCCCGTTTTTGTTTTTAATATTTGTTTTCTTTGTTTGTTTTCTCAGTGTATGCCGGTAGGACGAAGAAGGCTTCAGTTTGATAACACAGGTTATTATTCAGAACCAGAACGTTCCCTGCACCGTCGACTCCGAGAAAACCGATCCATGGCCACAGCAGAAGAGATGGCTCGAGAGTTAGAGATCCTCCGGACCCAGATGGAGGCACTGAAAGCCGAGAAGGACGGCGCAGACGCAGAAGCTAAGCATCAACGAGCTGACAAGGCTCGACTGCAAGAAGAGCTAGACGCTTATCCAAGGAATGCCAAGCAATACATGCATCCGGAATTGAGGGTGCCAGAATCCCCTATTGTGCTTCCAGCGATAGAGAAACCTTTTGAGATCAAGTCTCAATTTATATCCTTAATCAAACGGGCTCAGTTTGAAGGGAAACCTGTTGAGTGCCCTATGGAGCATATTAGAAATTTTCTTGATTTATGTGACACCATAGCTGCTGAAGGTGTCTTGTTAGAATATGTTCTGTTAAAAGCTTTTAGATGGTCTCTTACTGGAAAGGCCCTGAACTGGTTAGAGAGCCTACCTTCTAAGTCTATTAGGACCTGGAAAGCTTTGTATGATCAATTTCTTACAAAGTTTTTCCCTCCTGCCAAGACAACGGAGTTAAGGAAACGCGTCACCTCTTATCACGAGTTGCCTAATGAAACATTTGTTGAAACATGGGAAAGATTCAAAGAGATGCTTAGACAGTGCCCTACTCATGGGCAACCTTTATATGTATTGCAAGAAATCTTTTTCCAGGGTATCAACGCGGAGACCAAGAACCGCATCAACACGCATACTGCGTGCGGTTTTATAGAGATGAACCCGACAGAGGCGTGGGAACTGTTGGACAAGCTGGCAAATTACGATGCTATGTACGGAACCCAGCAGGCTCCACAAACTCAAAAACGTCTCTATGTACCAAACCAAGATGAAGTTGACCCCGATGTTAAAAATCAATTCTTACAAGATGAGGTCAACTGTGTGAGGAAACAGGTAAGTTTTCTGAAATCCTCTCAATCATGTCAAGAATGTGGTTCTTCTGCACATAGTACTTTTGCTTGCACTAACATTGAGCAGGTTAGAACCGCTGAGACAATAGCTGAGATGAATTACATGAGAGGACCCTACAGGAACCAGCCTAATTATAATGACAGGTCAAACAACTATCAACCATGGGGCAATCAGAATACAAGTCAGAATTACGCAGGGCCCCCACCAGATAGACGACCTGCACCATATCGACCTCCAGGCCATCAGGAGACGCCATCATGGGTTCAGGAGATTAAAGAGAGCATCAACGGAGTGAACAACAAGGTTGATGACGTTCAAGCCAAGCTGAACCGACAGGATAAAAGATGGGGAGAGTTCGATATTTGGAAGAGGAGCGTTGATTCCCAACGAGGGGACCTAACTGCACGGATTCGAGACCACAAGGGCAACTCCCGGGCCGTCCCGAGGAGAACCCTAGAGGCCAAATAGCAGTGGTACACCTCAGAAGTGGGAAGACACTACCAGAAAGAATTCAAGCTGAAGAGAAGGAGGAAAAGGACCTCACCAACCAGCTCGTTAACGAGCCAGCGAGAGCACATACCGAGCCTACAAACCAGGATGACGAGGCTCCGAGGGTATCTAATGACCCTAACCCAGGTAAGTCTACTAATCCGAGCCTCCCTCTCAATCCCAGGGTAGTTAACGACCCCATCAGGGTCGGTAACGACCCGCCGAGGACATCAATCGACCCTAGTGTCGACCCGGTACTCTCACCTCTCGAGCCCAACTTGGTTCCGAGAATGGTGAAAACTCTTTCATTTCCAACTAAGAAATCTATGGACTCTACTGAGAGTAAGTTCAAGCGTTTCGTTAAGATTCTTCAGGGCATTAATATTTCCATCCCATTCGTTGAGGCCCTAAGTGAAATGTCGGCTTACACAAAAATTTTGAAAGATATTCTTAGCAGAAAAAGGTCCATTACAGAGCTGTAGGATGAAGTCAGATCAATAGCTCTACCAGAAAAGCTGGGAAATCCCGGGAGGTTTGCAATCACAATCGGCATAGGCAACCACAAGTTCAAAGCTTTATGCAATCTTGGTGCCAGTGCTAGTCTTTTTCCACTCTCAATCTGGTCTAAAGCCAATATGGGACCACTAGAGCCAGTAGACATGAATCTGTACATGGCAGATGGGTCAAGTGTCAAGGCCACAGGAGTAGTGGATGATTACCCTATTCAAGTCGGGAAATTCTTTATACCAAATGATTTTATCGTCCTTGATATGCCTGAAGACCCTCATGTCCCCATAATTGTCGGGCGACCATTCTTAGCCACAGCAGGAGCAAGAGTAGATGTACGGAAGGGACTCCTCACTTTTGATATAGGAGAAGAACGGGTGGAATTCAACTTGGATCAAAAAGCCAACGGCCCAATTGGAGTGGCACAAATAGAGTTGACTCAAACCGAACTTGACACCACAGTCCCTACCGAGCCACATCTGCCGATCACTGAGTCTCACGTGCATAAGTTCAACTAAGGCCCTACTACAGAGGTTACAGAAAAGTCCAAACCACCTTGGCTTTCGGACTACACCAATAACCCAGGGATATCGAGCTTGCTGATAGAAGAAAAAGGCCCTAATTTAGCAATTCAAGCACACAAAGGCAGTAAGGCTACAAGTAGGGTATCTCAAGACCCCAACACGGCCATACATGAGCCACCATGAGACTAGCAAGGAAGCTCGTCGGGCTAACGACGTTAAACATAGCGCTTACGGGAGGCAACCCGCTTTTTAGAATAGGTTTAGTTTAGTTTATTTTCTTTTATTTTCTTTTCTTTTCTTTTTCTTTTTAGATTATTTGTTAGCTTTCTTTTATTTTTATTTTTAGTTTTAACTAGGATAGAAATTAGATTTTTAGAGCTAACAAGATTTCAGGAGAAAGGGGTCGAAAAATCACTCAAGAAGGCCACGGCGGCTCGTTAACGACCCAACCCAGGCTCGTTAACGACCCGGTTCGGAAGACCCGACTCGTCACAATACGGGGCAGGTAAGTTTTTAACCTAATCTATCTAATTTTTCTACCCTAGCCGCCGCCCCCCTTCTACCCTTACCCCTCCTATAAAAACACTTCTACCCCTCCCAAAATTCTACCACAATCCCTTCAAACTTCACTCTCAAACCCAAAACACTCTCAATCCCTCTCCCTTCTCTCCCACCGAGTCGGAATCCCTCACAAAAACCGACCACCGAAGAGGCCGTCGTTACCGGAGCTCGGAAGCCATCCACCGACGAGGCCGTACTCGTTAACTACCCCAATTCTGACCCTTGTTCTTCAATTTTTCAGTTCTCCGGTATGATTTCTAAACCCTTGCTTGAAATTGCATGATTGATTATCTATAGGGTCGAAATTTCATATCTTGAATCATGATTCTTAGGGAGGCCGATGAGCATGCTTGATTTTCGTCCTAAAAATTCTTGATTGTGCTTAGTTGTTCATGTTTTAGGAAAGATTATTCATGTTAGATTAGCTATTGTAATTCTTTAGTTAGGAAAGCATGAATTTTTCTTGCTCTAGATCTAAAAGTTCAATCTTTGCATGTCAAAATTCCGGGAAATTTTTAGCATGTTCGGGATGAGCAATTGAGTAAGTATGGGGTCCTTATACCCGATGGGGGATATGTGGATAATAATAGAAGATTGCATGCTTGATTTGTGCTGAATTAGAGGTAGATTGAATTTCGGAAAATTCTGGTTTTGCTCTCGGCAGGTCGTTAACGACCCATCCAGGCTCGTTAACGACCCTGCACTTCATCATCAATCGATCCGAGCCCAGAATCGTGAACAACCCAATTGGGTAGTTTACGAATAATTCCGAGGTTAATCTTGAGACCAAGTATGGGGTCTCGTACCTATTATTTTTGAGTGGATCTTATCTTGGAAAAATTTCGATTATTTTGAAGGATCCATGGCTAGTTCAAGCAGACCCGCTACCCGAGCCCAAAAGAAAAGGAGGAACCACAGGTCTCCATCTCCACCCCGAGTGGATGATGTGATTTTGAGCAGTCAGAGCCAAGTACGGCGCTACCGGGATTTTTTGGAGAAGGACCATTACACCCGATGGTTCTCGAAGTCTAGCGCCGTCTCTACGGGCATCTACACGGATGTCAAGGACGCCTTCATCATCCTTGGGGCCGCCCACCTATTGAAGCAAGAGAGCTTGCCACATTATCCGGCCCTCACATCCGATTTCTTGGCCACTTTGGAGACCAACTTCTCGACGAAGACCTCGGCGGGACGTATTCGGTTCCGGCTCGGTAATGAGGACCGTGACTTCACCATGGCGGAGTTCAATGCAATCTTGGAGCTCCCAAACTCGTCAAGAGACTATAGCTTGAAGGACTACCGAGTGACCCGCACTTGGAGCTACATCACCGGAGAGGTTCAATCCTCTACCGCGGCGTTATCCGGGGCAAACATAGTCAACCCCATCTTCCGGATTATCTTGAGAGTTGATGTCTCTTTATTTGGTGGAGAGGAGAAGGAAGAGAGAGAGAATCGGCCAAGGGAGAGGAAGGATTGATAGGTTTGGTTGATAGATTAGCTTTGCTTTGTTTTGATCTTGTGGATTTGGAAACCCTTGATTGGAATTTGTGGATTGCTTTTGATTTGAATGAAACTTTGCTTTATTTTAAGATTGATGATGTTGATTGCTTTCCTTTTTGATTTGTTTTCTTTCTTTGTTTGCCACATGGAGTAGATCTCCTTGATCTTGGGTTATGGGGGAAAACCCTAGCTAGGTTGGGCTAGAAACCCCAATTCCATAGCCTTGAGTGTTTGATCTAAGGAACCCACTCTACATAGAGCTACAATTCCTTGCGAAAGTAAGGAATCAAGGCTTGTGATTGGCAAAGTAGCGAAAGTGAACATGTGTCAGTCTCAAGACCTTGCTTCGAAGGGGATTTCCCCAATGATCGATGTGTAGAAGTGGTTGGAACGAGGGCGAAAGCACTCGATCCTAGTCCGATCATCACTCATTGCTTGAATTGGGGTGGAAAAGCCTTAATCTACTAGAGAAGGAACCCAAAAGCCCAAGATCTACTTTCAATCTTTGAGTTCGACAAACCCAGATACCTCGGGCCCAACTTGCCATACGTCGGTCCCGACTTCCTCTTGTCGCCAACATCGGGCCCGACGTGACCTCTGTGTCGGACCCGACTGTTCTCTTTGTTTTCCTTTGTTTTAAGTTCTCCTCTCTAGCTTTCTAGTGTCTTGGCACCTCAATCGAGTAGATTTCCCGAGTGTTCGACACCCACTACGTGCTACAACGGGGTCGGGTTATAAATTGTATCTCTAGACCCTCGCACCACCGCGTGAGAGCGATCAAAAGATTGGCGCCGTTGCCGGGGAAGTCTAAGTGCATTGATTGCCAATTTGGTGAGTTTCTTGTGTTTTGGTAGTGATTTGGGTCAGGGAATAGCCCAAACCCTTTGTTTGTTTTTGATTTGGTTTGGTTTGTGTCTTTGTTTCGTAGGTGTATGCTAGCTCGTTCCTCCCGAGGAACACTTGAGCTTGAGTTTGTGAGTGATCCGGAAAGTATTCTCAAGGAAGCCCGAAGAAGGAAAAGGATGGAGAATCAAGCTCTCCATGTTGATGAGGAGTTGGCTCAACTTAGGGCCGAAATGGCTAGATTGCAACTCGAGAAAGACAATCAAGAGGCGGTGGCAAGAAGAGAACGGGAGCAAAGGATGAGAGCCGAGGCTCAACTCAACGCTCTACCCCGGAATGCACGCCAATACATGCATCCGGAGTTGAGGGTACCCGAACCGGCTATTGTGCTTCCCGAGGTTGCCAAGAATTTTGAGATCAAGACGCAATTCATTTCCCTCATCAAGCGTGATCAATTCGAGGGCCGTCCACATGAGTGTCCCATAGAGCACGTCAAACGCTTTGTGGACATGTGTGAGACGATCTCTACCGACGAGGAGACTTTGGAGTATGTGCTTCTAAAGACGTTCAAATGGTCACTTGGGGGCAAGGCCACACATTGGCTCGAGAGCCAAACCCCTAGGTCAATCACAACTTGGAAGACACTCTATGATGCTTTCTTGATGAAGTTATTCCCGCACTCAAAGACAACCGAGCTAAGAAGGAAGATTGCAAGCTTTCAACAAGGTCCGAATGAGCCTCTCTTCGAAGCATGGGATCGTTTCAAGGAGATGTTGCGCCAATGTCCTACTCATGGCCAACAACCATATGTGCTCCAAGACATCTTTTTCCAAGGCATCAATCCGGCAACGAAGGACAAGCTCAATCTCCACACCGATTGTGGGTTCATAGACTTGACATCGGATCAAGCTTGGGAGCTACTTGACAAGCTATCCGATTATGAGGCCATGTATGGGGTGAGTCAAGCTAGCAAAGAGGTGAAAGTTCAAGGTGAAGGTGCAAGGAAGTTATATGATCCAAAGGGAGAAGACATTGACAAGGATGTGAAGCTCCAATTCCTTGAAGGTGAAGTGAGCAAGCTAAAGAGGCAAGTCCACTATTACAAGCAAAATGCTAGAGCTTGTGAGGAGTGTGGATCCTTTGCACATGCTACACAAGTTTGTCCGAATGAGAGTCAAGTGCGCTTGGCCGAGCGAATTGAGGAGGCAAACTATGTTCGAGGAAATTTCGGTGGAAGAGGCAATTTCAACAATGGTGGCAATGGTCGGTGGAGCAACGGTCAAGCTCAAGGTTACAACAACAACTTCAACCAAAACGAGCCAAGGGCGCCGCCGCCACCACCATATAGACCACCGGGATTCAATGAGCTACAATCATTTGCTCAAGAGATGAGAGATGGGTTCAAGGAGATGAGGACCCAATTCAATGAGTTTGGTGCATGGAGGAGGCAAGTCGACAATCAATTTGCCCAAATTGCAACTCAAGCCCCGAGAGAGAATGGGAGACTTCCGGGCCGACCCGAGGATAACCCTCGAGCTTAAAACAATCAAAATGAAGTCCGGGCAATTGGATTAAGAAGTGGTCGAAACCTACCCGAGCCACACATGCCTAAGAAGAATGAAGAGAGTCGGACCAACTTACCCAGCAAGTCGGGTCCGACGTTCCCCAAAGTCGACCCAGCAAGAAGATCGACCCCTTTACCCCGGACCGAGGTTGAGAGTAACTCGGGCCCGACGTACCCAGACCTCGATCCGACTCCTCTGCCCAGGACCGAGATTCACAACATCGGGCCCGACGTGGTGCCTAAGTCGGTCCAACCAAGAAATATTGCAAGTGAAGTAGGGAAGTCCAAAGAGGTTGATCCAAGCAAGATTCAAGGTGCAACAACTCTTCCATATCCCTCGAAGAAGCCGAAAGATGTTGTTGAGAACAAGTTCAAGAGGTTTCTCAAGCTTTTGCAAGGCTTGAACATCTCTATCCCGTTCACCAATGCATTTAGCGAGATGCCATCCTATGCCAAGTTTTTAAAGGAGATTTTGAGCAAGAAGAGGTCCATAGTTGAAATGCAAGATGAGGTCAAGACCTTGGAGTTACCGCAAAAGCTAGGAGATCCCGGTCGGTTTGCTATCACTATTGGTGTGGGGTCTCAAAACTTCCAAGCCTTGTGTGACCTTGGAGCAAGCACGAGCATCATTCCTTACACCATATGGAAATCCACATCCATGGGTCTCATAGCTCCGGTCAACATGAGGTTAACAATAGCGGATGGGTCGTCCATCGAGCCAATTGGTATCGTCGAGGATTACCCCGTTTGCATTGAAGGCCACTATGTTCCAATCGACTTTGTTGTGGTGGACATGATAGAAGTGTCGGGTGAACCGATTATACTAGGGAGACCTTTCCTTGCTACGGTTGGGGCAATCATTGATGTAAAAAAGGGCCACTTGTCTCTTGACATTGGAGGAAGATTGATTGAGTTTTTCTTTAGGCCAACTTCAAAAGGGGCCGTACATAAGAAAGCTAAGATGATCCAAGTTCCTCTTGGATTACAATGGGAAGCCGTTTCTAAGAAGCCAAGGCCAAGGGAGCTTAGTTTGAAAGCCACCCCACCACCTAGAGAATTTGAGATAGAGCGCCAGGGTCTAGCCCTCAATATGATTGAGCATGAGCAATTGGAGGAAGGGATGACTTATTTGGAGGTGTTCAAGGCCGAGAAGGAAGAAGTTCAAGCACCACCGGAACCATCTCAAGAACTCAAGGAGCTTCCAAAAGATTTGAGGTACGCATTTCTTGGTCCCAACTCTTCTTTGCCCGTAATCATAAATGCCAACTTGAATGATGAGGAGGAGTCTAAGTTGTTAGAGGTTCTAAGAAAACATAGGGGAGCTTTAGGGTATTCACTAGAGGAACTAAAGGGAATCTCTCCCTCAATTTGCATGCATAGGATTTATATGGAGGATAACCATAAACCCACCATTGAACCACAAAGTAGATTAAAATCCTAACATGAAAGAAGTGGTAAAGAGTGAAATACTTAGGATGTTGGATGCGGGAATCATCTTCCCAATTTCCGATAGCAAGTATGTGAGTCCCGTGCATGTAGTCCCTAAGAAAGGAGGTCTCACCGTTGTGCAAATGAAAAGGGGGAAATGATACCTATGAGAACCACAACAAACTGGCGTATGTGTATTGATTACCGTAAGCTTAATAGTGGCACTCGCAAAGACCATTTTCCTCTTCCCTTCATAGACCAAGTCCTAGAAAGATTAGCACAACATGAATATTTTTGCTACCTTGACGGGTATAGCGGGTTTTGGCAAATCCCAATCCATCCCGATGATCAAGAGAAGACGACATTCACATGTCCTTATGGGACTTTTGCCTATAGACGCATGCCTTTTGGTTTATGTAATGCGCCGGCAACATTTCAAAGATGTATGATGTCCATCTTCTCCGATATGGTTGAGGATATAGTAGAAGTATTTATGGATGATTTCTCCGTCTGTGGTTCCTCATTTGATGTTTGCTTAGCTAACTTAGACAAGGTTTTGACTAGATGTGAGGAGACTAGCTTGGTGCTTAATTGGGAAAAATGCCACTTCATGGTGAAGGAGGGCATAGTACTAGGACACCTAGTTTCTAGTAGGGGGATAGAAGTAGATAAAGCTAAAGTTGAAATAATTGAAAAACTACCTCCTCCCTCTTGTGTTCGTGATGTTAGGAGTTTCTTAGGTCATGCGGGATTTTATAGACGGTTCATCAAGGATTTTTCTAAGATTGCAAAACCATTGTCTAACCTCTTGATGAAGGATGTGCCCTTTGAATTTTCCGAGGATTGCATGAGTTCTTTTTGTAGGTTGAGAGATGCCTTGATTTCAGCTCCAATAATGGCGGCACCCGATTGGAATCTTCCATTCGAGGTAATGTGTGATGCTAGTGATTTCTCCGTAGGGGCCGTCCTTGGGCAAAGGAAGGATGGAAAGTTGCATGCCATCTACTACACAAGCAAAACTTTGGATGAAACTCAGTGCAATTACACAACGACGGAGAAAGAGTTTCTTGCGATAGTGTTTGCATTTGAGAAATTTCGTTCATATCTTGTGGGATCAAAGGTGGTAGTCTTCACGGACCATGCGGCAATCAAATACCTCATGAAGAAGAAAGATGCAAAGCCAAGGCTTCTAAGGTGGATGCTCCTTCTCCAAGAGTTTGACCATGAGATCAAGGACAAAACCGGTGCGGAAAATGTGGTAGCTGATCATCTATCCCGTTTGCCCATTGAGTACATGTTGGAGATGGAGGATGGTTTGACTATAGATGATTCAAGGGCAGATGTAGTTCTCATGAGTGGAAAGGAGGAAAGGAAAGGTGGATCGACGAACCAAGTAAGTCGAGCCCGAGGTCCAGAACATCGGACCAAAGGCAGGGCAGGTACGAGTGAGTCGGGACCGAGGTCTTCAGATTCGGGCCCGAGTTACCTGTGTGTCTGTGAAGCTAGACCAGCGTCCAACCATGTCGGGCTCGGTACACTTCAATGTCGGTCCGTGGAAGAAAGTAAGTTTCCTAATTCGATTTCCATTCCTTCTCGCTATCAATTGATTAATTCTTTCTCTCCCACTTGCCTTCTTTCTATTAATGCCGTAAAACGAGGGGTTTCCCCTTGGTTTGCGGATTTTGCTAACTTTGTCGTAAGGGGAGTGATCCCACCAAATTTGTCTTATCAAGCTAGGAAGAAATACTTACATGATGCTAGACAATATTTTTGGGATGATCCATATCTCTACAAGGAAGGGAGTGACCAAATCTATAGACGGTGTGTGTCAAGTGAAGAGGTTGAGAGCATAATTCACCATTGCCATTCCTTGCCTACAGGGGGTCACGCTAAGAGTTCCAAAACCACTTCAAAAATTCTTCAATGTTGTTATTATTGGCCAACCATGTTCAAGGATGTGCATGATTATGTGAGGAAGTGTGAGGAGTGCCAAAGAGAGGGGAACCTATCAAGGAGGAATGAGACTCCTCAAACTGGCATTCTAGAAGTTGAGTTATTTGATGTATGGGGCATCGATTTCATGGGACCATTTCCCACATCGGGGCCTTACAAGTACATCTTGGTAGCCGTGGACTACGTCTCAAAATGGGTAGAGGCCATACCAACAAGAACCAATGATGCTAGGGTGGTGATGAAGTTCTTGAAAAGCAACATTTTTGCAAGGTTTGGTGTGCCTAGGGTTCTCATAAGTGATGGCGGACCTCATTTCATTGAGAGGTGCTTCGAGAATGCGTTGATCAAGTATGGGGTGTCTCATCGAGTTGCTACTCCTTATCACCCTCAAACAAGCGGGCAAGTCGAGGTGTCAAACCGTCAAATCAAGGCCATCTTGGAGAAGACCGTATCTCAATCAAGGAAAGATTGTGCCTCTAAGCTCGATGATGCACTTTGGGCTTATAGAAACGCCTTCAAGACACCTTTGGGAACTACACCCTTCAATCTAGTTTACGGCAAGGCATGCCATCTTCCGGTAGAGCTTGAGCACAAGGCAAAATGGGCTCTCAAGGAGATGAATTGGGATATCAACTTGGCCGGTGAGAAAAGGTTTCTAGAGCTTCATGAGTTGGGAGAATTGAGGTTGAAAGCCTATGAGAACTCCAAGTTGTACAAGGAGAAGATCAAGAAGTGGCACGATAGGAAGTTAATTCCAAAGACTTATCAAACCGGTGACAAGGTTCTCCTTTTCAATTCAAGGCTTAAACTTTTCCCGGGGAAGTTAAGGACTAGGTGGAGTGGACCATTTGTGGTCCACCATATCTATGCTCATGGTGCGGTGGACTTGGTTGATGAACGGGGACATATTTTCAAAGTGAATGGTCATCGAGTGAAGAAGTTCTATGACAAGGTCGGTCCAAGCGAAGAAGTTAGAGCCTCATGGGCTCTCGTCCTCGCCAATTGATCCTAGACATTCCATTGAAGAATAAAGAAATTGTGAGCTCTTCATACTCTTCTCTCTTGTTTTTAAGTTTTGGTTTCCTTGTTTGATGGGGACATCAAAATTTTAAGTATGGGGTGGGGGTAAGTGTGTTCATGATTTCACTTGCTTATGTTTGTTTGTTATTTTGAGGATATTTGTTTTTTGTTTCTAGTTTGTGTTTGGGATGTTTGTTTCTTGGTTTGTGGTTTGATGAAAGACATGGATGATTGATTTGGTTTTGAATGGATGAGTTTTTGGTTTTAGAGAAATTTTTGCAAAAAATATCCATAAAAAAATTGAAATATCGTGTTAAAAACAACAAAAAGATTTTGTATTTTGTAGGTTTTGGACTAGAAATTCCCATCTTAGATTGCCAAATGAAAGCTAATGATGATGTGAGCATGTAAATTCCTTTGCATATTTTCGGATGGTTTAGCCTCTAAAATGATGTTGCTTTTGATGTGATCATGATATCTTGCTTGTTTTATTGAACATGTGAGTTCTAGGATGAGTTCTTATGGAACTAAGTATGAGTGACCCTTGTGAGATTGATTTTTGGCCATTTTAGGGATGCTTGTTCATATTTGCATATCCCTCATGTTTCTTGTGTGATTAGCTCATTCATGCTTAGTAAAACTTGCTATTGCGGTGTTTATCTATTTTCCAAGACCGTCATGAGATTTGTCCTAGCATTGTCACATTGATTTTGAACTTTATTCTTCTAGTCACATAAATGTTCCATATCCTACCATGAAGTGAATCCTTTGTTTGTAGCCCCGTTCTAGCCTAAGCCTTTGTTTGAAACTCCTCAAAAATATTATTCCTAGCCTTATATGACTTGACCCTTATGGGATTGGACTTTAGAAGAGAGGTTTGGATTGTATTTGAAGAGTTGAGATTCTCTTGGGTTTAAGGGCAAAGAATGGTGTTATGAATCATGTGGGTAGTGCATCTTTGTTGTGCAAAAATGAAAATGAAAAAAGAAAGAAGGAAAGAAAATGTTGGAAATGTAAAGTGGAATGAAGGCAAAGGGCTTAAGTGAAGAAAAATGGTCCGACCGAGTTACACGCAACATCGGGCCCGATGTCATAAGAAAGTCGGTCCAAATGTAGAAAGTGTGGAAAATCCAACAAAAAGCCTAAGAGCAAAGATGAAGTGGAATGTTAAGTGAAATTTTGGGTTGAAAGGAAAAATGTTAAGTCTTTTGGGACGAGTGTGAATTGATTGTGGAAATTTGGTGAAGTTGGTGAGAGTTTAGGTTGTTCAATCTCCATTATAAGCACCACAAGACCAAATAATTCCCACCTTGAGAAATACCAAAAGCCCCATTACAACCCGGCCGAATGGAACCTCTTTGAGGACCTCCATTGAGCCAAGTTCGAAATTCTTTGTGTACTTTGTATTAGGCATCTCTAGGTGGAGGAATTGGTGATATTAGCTTCAATAGTAAAGTCCTTACTTGCATGATTTTCGAGCTTGAGTGTTCATTGCTAAACCCAAACACATGATGAGTGATACACATTCACATATCCCTAAAGTGAGGCTTAGTTGCATTGACTCTATTCCTTGGAACACTTAATCATGTGTGATGATGTAATCTTGCTTGAATATCAATCACTTGTGCTAAAAATGTGTTTTCATACGAGGCTTTACTTGAAGATTATGTTTCGGTCTTGCTTACATTGTTATTGCTTGAGGACAAGCAAGTTTAAGTATGGGGTATTTTGATGTCTCTTTATTTGGTGGTGTTTTCATATGTGATTTCCTTTGTAAATATGTTTCTTTTTCCCCTTTTCTTGCGTGTTTTGTTCCTTTTTAGCTTAGTTCCCGTATTTCTATGAGATTCGGAAACTACGCGCGTTTTATATGTTTTGTAGGTAATTTGGCATGAATCGAGGATCAATTTGAAGGAGGGTAGAGACATGGAGCAAGGCCCGAGCAAAGGAGGAAAGAGAAGAGCAAGCCATGAAGAAGAACAAGAGGAAAGCCAACAAGAAGAAGGTGGAACGAGGTTCGGACCGAGTTGCAACCAACGCCGGGCCCAACTTGGAAGTTTCTCTATCGGACCGACTTGCACAGTAACTCGGGCCTGAGGTCCTCCGTGTCGGTCCGAGTCGGTCACCGGACTACTTGGGCTCCAAGGCACGAAATTGTGAACTTCTACTTTTGCCCCTCATCTAATCTATAAAAGGTCCTCTTGTCTTCTAATTTGGGGGGTTCTCTCACACAAGGAACACTTGGCAAGGAACCAACCCTCAAGAGGATACTTGGAGAGCAAGGAGGAAGGAGAGGAGAAGGAAGAGAGAGAGAATCGGCCAAGGGAGAGGAAGGATTGATAGGTTTGGTTGATAGATTAGCTTTGCTTTGTTTTGATCTTGTGGATTTGGAAACCCTTGATTGGAATTTGTGGATTGCTTTTGATTTGAATGAAACTTTGCTTTATTTTAAGATTGATGATGTTGATTGCTTTCCTTTTTGATTTGTTTTCTTTCTTTGTTTGCCACATGGAGTAGATCTCCTTGATCTTGGGTTATGGGGGAAAACCCTAGCTAGGTTGGGCTAGAAACCCCAATTCCATAGCCTTGAGTGTTTGATCTAAGGAACCCACTCTACATAGAGCTACAATTCCTTGCGAAAGTAAGGAATCAAGGCTTGTGATTGGCAAAGTAGCGAAAGTGAACATGTGTCAGTCTCAAGACCTTGCTTCGAAGGGGATTTCCCCAATGATCGATGTGTAGAAGTGGTTGGAACGAGGGCGAAAGCACTCGATCCTAGTCCGATCATCACTCATTGCTTGAATTGGGGTGGAAAAGCCTTAATCTACTAGAGAAGGAACCCAAAAGCCCAAGATCTACTTTCAATCTTTGAGTTCGACAAACCCAGATACCTCGGGCCCGACTTGCCATACGTCGGTCCCGACTTCCTCTTGTCGCCAACATCGGGCCCGACGTGACCTCTGTGTCGGACCCGACTGTTCTCTTTGTTTTCCTTTGTTTTAAGTTCTCCTCTCTAGCTTTCTAGTGTCTTGGCACCTCAATCGAGTAGATTTCCCGAGTGTTCGACACCCACCACGTGCTACAACGGGGTCGGGTTATAAATTGTATCTCTAGACCCTCGCACCACCGCGTGAGAGCGATCAAGAGTCCTCGCCGCAACATTTTGGCCGAAGAAAGAGTTGAACCGGCCTACAAGAACGGAGGTTGCTTGCTTCCGTACCATTCTCTTTGAGGAGCCCGGCCCCTTGAATTTGGGGTACGGTTGGTTCTACTATGTCGAGAAGTCCACCAAGTCCAAGGAGGTGTGGTGTGGCAATTTGGTTAGCCTCTTGGCTAAGAATCTCGGAGTTGATCTCACCCGCTACACACCGGCTCACGCCCAACTCCTCAACAAAAACTATTGGTATAGTTCCGGGATTTTCGTGCAAGCCGAGGGAGGCTACAAGGTGAAGGTGCAAGATCGACTAGTCATACCTTCCCTCGACATGTACGAGCTACTCTATGTACCAAATTGGTACGAGGTGTGGACGGGACATCCCTACCCATTGGAGCCAAAACCGGAGGACGAGCTCTCGCTTAGGCCATGTGAAACCCGGTTTGAGCGGGACAATGTGGATGAATACGAAGAAGAAGATGAGCAAGAAGACACCGAGGTAGTAGGCAACAACACCGAAGAAGCCGTCACCGAGGGCGGCACTGAGGAGCTCAACTTTGAAGAAGAAGACATGGACACGGAGGTGTTAGGAGGCCACATCTTCGTTGACGAGCCCACCAGGGTCGTTAACGACCACTTCCAGCCACCACCCAAATACTGTTAACGAGGCACCTAGCTTCGTTAACGAGGTGCCGAGAGCCCCTGTCGACCCACCACCAGCTCCTGTCGACCCTCATGCTTACAGTCTCATGCCTTACAACCCGGTGATGTATCAAGATCATTTCCAGCCTCACTACCCACCACCTCCTCAGCCCGAGTACGCAGGATCGAGTATACCACCACCATGGGTCGAGGATCTTTCTGCACGGATGCAGCAGCTTCACCTCCAGACGGATCACATTCATAGGAGGATGGATAGATGGGAAACCGTCTATTCCGCTCGCATGTCGATGGAGGATGAGAGGCAGTGTCAGAGAGAGGCGGATGATGCTGAGCGTTGGAGGACGATGTACGACTTCATGGGGAACTTTGAGCACTACTTTCCTCCACCGAACCGTTGATTCAAGCTCAAGATGAAGTTTCTTTTCCTTGTTTCCACTTTTGTAAGTTTTATGTCTTTTCTTTTTAATTTTTTGTTTTCTTTTCTATTTTTTTCCCTCTTCTTCTTATTTTCCTTACAGTGGGGACACTGTAATTTTTAGTATGGGGTGGGGAGAAAGTAGAAAAATTATTTCCTAGGTGTATATGTGTTATATGTAGTTGTTATTGTCTTTAAAACCGAAAAAATTCGAAGAAAAATCCAAAAAAAAAAAACAAAAAAATTGAAAATTAGAAAAATCCAAAAAGAGTTTAGAATTGATAGATATCCCTTCTTAAGTTCTATGATAGCAATCACTAGCTTAATCATATAATTCCTTGCAAACATGTCTTTGAAAATATAGCCGGATTCTCAAAATTGAAATTATTGTTTTTTAGAAGAGAATAGCATTTGATGAAATTGAGCACATATACTTTATAGCATAGATGATGCAATCCAACAAAATCTACTTTGTGAGTTATTTTTGGCCTTATAGAGAGAACATTTATAAATCCCTCTTCTTTTCTTGTGTGATTTACTCTCTTTATGCATATTATCTCTTGGAATTGTGATGGTTATCTATTTCTTGAGACCCTTATAAGATTTTTAGTTCATTACTTGTGAAGATCATATGATGGAGAACTTATTTTTATAAGCCCTATTATTCCCTATCTACCTTTACATTATTCCTTCTTTTGATAACCAATTTTGGCCTGAAACCTTTTATTTTTAGCTCCACAAAAATTATTCCCTAGCCGAGATAAGCTTGACCCTATCCGGGAATTAGAACTTAGATTGGAGAGGTAAAGTTTTGTGTTATGTTAAAAAGAAGAGAGTTTATATTTGCTTGAATTGAAGGGTATTTAGGAAGGGTAGATTGGAAGTCTCTTGTTATTACATGTAAGAAAGGTCTCTTGATAAAAAAAAAATGCACACAATAAAGTTTTTGATGAATGTAGTGAATAAAAGGAAAAGGATGTATACGGTAGATCGTTAACGACCCTGATGTAGGCTCGTTAACGAGGCAACACAGAGAAAAAAAAAGAAAGAAGGAAATCAAAAAAGAGGTAAAAGTTGAAGTGCATTTGTGTTTATAGATAATATCAAGAGATTCTTTTATTTTTGTTATGAGACTTTCTAGGATGATAAAGGGTGAGTGAAAATGAGTGTGCATAAAGAAGAGTGAGTTTGGTTATCTTTTATGAAAGTTTTTGGTGAGATGTGAGTTTTTAGGAGTCTTTGATTCCCGGATATTATTAGCACCACATGACCAAATATTTCCACTCCCTATTGTTTTTACCAAGCCCCATTACAACCCGGCCGAATGGAAGCTTCTATGAAGTTTTTCATTGAGCCTAAGTTCTCTTGATGATTCTTTGCTTGTTTTGACAAATCTTGGGTGGAGAGTATTGGTGATATAAGTTCCAATTTCTATGAGTTTTTGTATATAAGATGAGTTGAGAGATAAAATTTATAAGCCCAAACACTTGAGAGTTGAGTGAAACACATTATATCCCATGAGAGGTTGGATTGTATTATTTTATGTCTATTTAAGTGCATATATGTGTGAGGATATTAATAGTCTTTTGCTATAATTTTCTTATATGTGGATGTTGCTTTTTAGAAGATGGCTATGTCTTGATGAGCATGATTTGTTTTGGTTTTGGTTAGTGTCTTGTTTATTGCTTGAGGACAAGCAAGTCTAAGTATGGGGTATTTTGATGTTCGCATTTTTAGTATAGTTTTTGATAGGTTTTCTTTGCTTATTAGGTTTAGTTTTGTTTAGTTTAGGCTTAGTTTTGAATATTTTTAGTTAGTTTTGCATATTTCTGTGAAAAGAGTGGAATCTACGCTATTTTGTGAATTTTGCAGGTTTTAGCGAGAAAAGGAGCTGAATGGAGCTGAATTTGGAACATTGCAGCGAAGGACGGAAGAGTGCAAGATTGAAGAAGTCAAAGCTCGAGAGTATAAGAGGAAGTGTTGAAGAAAACAAGCACAGGCTCGTTAACGAGGCTGTGAAGGGTCGTTAACGAGGCCACGAAAAGAAAGATTTCGAGTATTAATTTTATAATTCACCGATCCTGAGCGGGAATTTATTTCCGTATCGGTTGAGTATCTTTTTAGAATCTTTTGGGGTTGTTAGAATATGTATTTTAGGTCTTAATATCTTTATAGATTTTATTTCTATCTTTTAGAGATTGTTTCTATCTTTTTAGGAAAGTTTATATCTTCTAGCCTTTTTAGTTTTTAGCTTTTTAGTATAAATACCCTTCTATCTAGCATAGAAAAAGGGGGGTTGGATTTGGAGAAGTTTTTAGAGAGCTTATTTTAGAAGAGATTTTGTGAAGGCCGAAGGAGAGAGAGATCGGATCGGAAGAGGATCACGAGGCTCGGTAGACGACGGTTGCCGAGTATTCGTTGGTCGTGATTGTGGTTCGGTGTTTGTTCTTCGCCAATTTGTAAGCCGTATCGGTGTTTGCTTATCAGGTACGTGACCTTTTCCCATATTAGATTCCTTCAATTAATTGACACCCATATAAACATATTTTCTTTTTACGAAAGTGATTCAAACTAACAGCCAAGCCTGCTTAACAGTATCCACAAACTCAATCCTAAACTCAACCCACACTTGAACAACTATTAATTTAGGAATTAACTAGTCAAGCGTTAATATCAAATACGTGGGGGATGGAACCTTCTCACCGTAACCGGAGACACTGAAACGGAGACGAGGACCGACTCACATAAGCGCTCAGAGAATACAATGATAAACGATGGCAGCTTACGGCCTTCCGAGGTGTTATGTCCATTGGTGGCGATTGATGATGGTGATCAACGGAAGAAGGTGACTACAGGATGGAACGAAGGAAGAAAAGAAAGAAGGTTCGGGGAAAATGGTTGTCTTAGGAGAGAGACGCGAGTAAAAGAGGACAAGTGCACCCTTATTTTGATTATGGGAAGAAAATAAGGGATAAATATGGAGGGTCTCTAACTAGCTCAGGTAATCACACGTTTGAAGAGAAAGCTACTAGATAAGCCCCACTTGCTTACTAACGAAGGTTTCAAAGGATAGAAACCAATTTTCATAAATTTGGCTTAGATAAGAAGTTTAATTTAGTTAAACTTTGCACATACGTATATAATTCACATGAAAAAGAGATTAGGATTATTGTAAATTTTCTATAGTTACATTCAAGACATACTATACTCTACTCATATAAATACAAGACTTCGTAAAATTTAAGAAATTCTTAATCAATGGTATTATCAGAGAAATTTATTAATTACTCAATCGACTAAATAACGAAATTTTATCGACATGGAGTAATAGTCAACGATCAATATTATATAATAACTAAAATAATTTTTATGAGGCAATAATATTGACTAATTTATCCTTCTATAATGGAGAGGGTTATTACAATAAATAGGGACAATAAATGTTGAAGGAAAACTCGATTTATTTGAGTGACTCATTACCATTATCCAAGACATTAAATTGATTCAGTGGTGATTGCCAAGAATATCTACACTCACACGAGATTACCCTTTGGGGTCTACTCATGAGATTACTCCTTATAAGGGTCTACTCATGAGATTACTCCTTATAAGGGTCTATTGAAGGTGTGTTGTATGTCCATTAAAAGATCTACAAGAACCGAATTTCCCTTCGACCTCTGTGACATTCTAACTTGAGATCAATAACCGCTTCGAATTTACTACACGGAGCCCGGCCCCTTGTTTGAAACCTATAAGCTCCTTGTAACATTAAATTTTTCTTTCTCTTTATGATGTTGGATTTATTTTTTTTTCCTTTTTCCTTTTTAGTCAGAAATTATTTTTTTCCCTTTTTGATCACAGTTGGATGACTTGGAAGTTGGATCCCATATAACTTTTTTTTGCATGGAAGTTTTTCTTAGTAAAAAGGTGTATGTCCTTCCTTCCCTCTTAATTAGGTTGTATTTTTTTCATTTTGTTTATTTTTAATAAAAAAAATAAAAAATATACGTTATTTGTAATTATCAACTTATATAGTAGACCCCCGACAATGTCTCTCAAGGCGATTTTTCAGGCGATTATCAAACAACAAAACCTAACCCTAAATCCCCAATTCTGAACCCAAAACAAACCTTGTTCGATCAATCTGGTTGTTTAACGACCATAATCCTCTCCCAAATGTCATCAAGGAACCGCTCCCAAGAATCGATGAAACCAACACGGCTTGATGCGTATTAGGAAATCGACCATAGTGCTAAATCACCCTCGGAAGATCAAATTAGGCTGAGGGTTGAAGCTAATAATGTTGCTAGACTTCGAATTCTTGATATTTGGTGTACTAATTGGAGGAGGAGACACAAAGAACTGTTACAGAAGTTGGCCTTGGTGAGGGGTGAACAGGGAGGTCTAACCCTAGGTTTGGGTTTGGAGACGACTGATACTGGTTGAGGGTTATTCCAAGGTATGTTTGTGTGGGTTAGTGTGGGGGTTTTACGCGTCTGTTGCCTTCTGAGGGGTGGATGTTTCCTGTGTGGTGATCTCTCTCTCATGAAACGCCGTCGGAGTCCGCTGACAAGGTTGCTTCTTTCATTGCACTTGATCCAATTATATAATCATGTTATACTGTATATTTCCTACTCGATCTTTTGTCTATGAAGTGAATCTCTGGTTTAGGTTGAGGATTGCTAATTCTCTTCTATCTTGCTATCTCTATCCAAAACTTTGGTGTGTGTTTTTTGCGTGGCTGAACTCTCATTTGATTACTAAAATTATGTGCTTCTTTCTTGGTGCTACTATTGGTGGTGAGAAACAAGGAGGCAAATCTTTCAAAAGACTTCTATGCTCTATGAACAACTCTCCTACAGAATAATCATCTCCTCTGAACAAATCTAAGAAAAATGATCCCAAGTCCATTATGGTCGCGGAGACCCTATGTAGTGGTGCTTTTATGAACAACAATGGAGCTCGTTAGTCTGCTTCCAAAAAGAACACAGTGAATGAAAAAATGAAAATTGGCATGGCTGCTTTCCTAGCTAACCTGTTCGAGGTCAAAGAAAATATCTTACAACTCATAGAGACTTCTCTCTTTGGATTTATCATTAGGGACCCAGTTGACACAGCTAAACTCGAACCTAAATTTAAAAATGCCTGGAAAATTAAAGGGGAATTCTTTGTTTTGGAATGGTCTTTTGGGTGTTTTTGGACTCCTTCATCTTTCACCAACTTTTATGATGAACTGTTAATCATATTGTTTGGTTTGATGATGATAATACCACTATGGTTGTTATGCTTTTGATTGTGATGCGTAACTACTGGTGTTGTATGAGTGGTTTGTTCATGACAATGAGATTCAGTAAGAAAGGGGTAGACATGGTTAATTGTACATGGAAAAAAACTTGGTGTACTGATAGTATGAGGTTGTTATCTGTGTGCATATTAATGCAATGTGTGTACTTCTTCTTAACTCTGATTTGGTCTAAATTCTTCCATCCAAATTGATATGATCAAGCTTGCCTTGTTTTTACTAGTATGCTTAATATGTGTTGTGCATTTTCTAAAATCAAGGTTGGAATAAGTATGTGGAGGAAATTTGGGATATTAAATAATTTCAAAATTTTCTCTAAAACTTGCCTTACTACAATAAACTCTAATATGTATATTTGCCCGAATCCTCTTAGCTTATGGAATAGCATTCTTGGAACTTTAAACAACACTAATTTATTTAATATACTAGATCAGTTGACAGGAAAATCAAAAGGACTAGAGATTGAGGACATGCATCAAAACAAGAAACATACAAGGCCTGGGCTTGGATGACTGATGTGATTCCATCGATGTCCGAGCCAACTATGGAGCACACTTCGGAACACTTGGAGGAGCAACACTTGGAGGAGCACACGTCGGAACACTTTGAGGAGCCTCGGCATACCCTAGACGCGCCAACAAGCTTGGATGGTGGCGCGCCCTTGCCTTCCGGTTTTGATGGTGCCAAAGCTCAAGGAACTACACCACCTTATCTAGGTCGTATTACGCGATCCCGAGCTAAGGCCATTCTATGTCAAGTGCAAGAAGAGCTCATGGGGTGTAGCTTTCCGAAAGAGTGCAATGAAGATGGTTGGAGTTTTATTCTACTTCATGGTTCTAAGTGACAATTCGACGAAAAGGACAATTATTAAGTTTTCGGGTTTTTGGGTTAATTTTTGTAATTTCCTTAAGTGAAGGGGCTAACTTTGTGAGGTTGCTTTCTAGGTTATATGGTCGTCCCCCTCACCCTTTGTTGCTAGACTTGAACGAAATTTGCTTCTCTTTTCCTTGCATTTTCAATTCGAAGTTCTTGTTTTGTTTCGTTCAATTCTCGTTGTTCAATTGTTGGTGAGTCATATCCGACAATTTCGAGCATCCTAGTTTGTTTGAGAGCTTGGTGAGTCATATCCAAGTTATCAAGCATCCATATCCCCTTGTTCTCTCCATTTCGAACCATCATCCATCTCGGAGGTTTCTGCACCATCTCAGTAAATTCGACATAACTTTCAATCCGCTCATCATCTCGGTCTCATATTTTGAGGACTTCAACTAGACTCATAGATCTAACTTCTCGAATTGGAATCACTCAATTTCGAGTTCGGACGAGGAAGATCCAGCCAGTTGAAGACGGGTCAGTTGCGTGGTGTTTGTTGTCGGAATTCCTTGGATTCTCGTGGCGATCTCTTTGCACCATCATCCCCTCCATCGATCCGGCCATCAATGACACAATGCTCGCGTTGTAAGTGTAGTGAGAACAAAGACCTTGACCAAGGTAATAAATTTACTAAATCCTTTTGGGAACTAGATCTTTTTTGTAGTACTTTCGTAACACTATTTCCTCTAATGAACAATTGTAATTCTGCCTGTTTTCGAATCAGTAGAGATTGTAACCATATTATTAATGTAAACCCCCATCAGTTGAATAATGACCCTTACAGGGCATTTGACTCCATTAATAAAACAAAAATTACCATCACAGATAGGCTCTGGTTAAGAGCAATACTCCTAAACCTTTTTTATGAAGATAAGTTTCTGGAATAGTAGGGGAATGGGTCGGAAGTCATTCTGGTCGGAGATAGACTCCTTTTGTAAATTAGAAAGAGTGCAGATTATGGCTATTGCCGAAACTAAAACAAATGTCGCTCCTACAGATCAATCCTGGAGACGATCGGGGTTCGATAACATTATTTGGTCCCCTGCTTCTGAGCGATCAAGGGGAATATGTGTCTTATGGAAGGAACACCAATTAATTAACGAAACTATAGAAATGCTTATACAAGAATCTAGGTACATAATTCTAAAATTCACAAACTTGGCAACTCATTATGACATTGCGATTTGTTTTGTATACACTCCACCAAATGAAACCCACAAACAAGCATTTTGGAAACAACTAACTAATTGCATTAAAAACTTAGCTTTACCAACCATTGTGATAGGGGATTTGAATGAAATACAACAACTAGATGAAAAGAAAGGTGGGGCAACCCCTGATCATTCAAGCTTTGGTCGTGTATTTCAATTCAAAAATGAATGTGAGCTTATAGATATACCAACAATTGGTAACAAATTCACTTGGAGAAAAAATAAAACAGAAATTGCCAATATCTATGAAAAACTGGACAAAACTTTAGTTTCAGATCAAATCATTCAATGGTTCTCGGAGATCAAAACCCAACATTTTTCTTTCACTTCTTCAAATCACTATAAGATTGTTGTTGAGCTTAATAATGGACAAATAACAAAGGCACAACCGTTTAAATTTGAGAAAATGTGGCTATACAAAAAACACTTAAAAAATGTGATCAAACAAGCCTGGAGGGTTGAAGTTGAAGGATCCTTTATGTTTCATCTCACACAAAAAACAAAGCTATTGAAAATCCATGCTAAAAAAACAGAACAAGAAAACTTTTGGCAACACCTTTGAGCAACTTTGAGTCATTGAGGAGAAACTCCAACAACTGCAAAACAAAATTCATACATGCCCTCAACCAGAAATCATACAAAAACAACTACAATTCATAAAGAAAAAAGAATGTATACTTAACTTTCACAGAACTTATTGGAAACAAAGGGCTAAAACAAAACATATTAAATTAGTTGACACAAATGCAGTCTACTTTCATAAAATTGCAAACGGAAGGAGAAATAGGAAAACTATAAGAGATATCACAGCAACAAATGGAACACGCATAGTAGGTGAAGCAAATGTAAGAGAGGAAATTCGAAATGAGTTAAAAAAAAGATACACTAAAGAGTCGATTAACTATAGGTTGATGAATGAGTTTTTACAACTTATATCCACTGAAGTAACAATGGACGATAGAGAACTAACCAAACCTATATATAATGAAGAAATCAAAATGCAATGATGAATATGGGTTCAGACAAGTCTCCTGGCCCAGACAGGATGACAGCATAATTCTATAAATCATATTGGGATTTTGTGGGCCCATTTGTAATCAAAGTCGTTAAAGGTTCTTTTCACTCTGGTAAAATGTTGAAACAAATAAACCACACCTTCATTACACTACTCCCAAAGAAAAACAACCTGACTACAAAAAACCACTATAGACCAATTAGTCTCTGCTCTACTATATATAAGACGATATCTAAGATCATTACAAAAAGATTGAAGAAAATACTAAGTAAATTAATCCACCCCCTTCAAGGGGCTTTTGTAGCAAATAGAGCAATACAAGATAATGTACTAATAGCCCGCGAAATTTTCCACTCTTTCAAAGGAAAAAAGAATAAAGAAGGATGGGTGACAATTAAACTTGACATGGAAAAAGCATACGATAGAGTAGACTGGGATTTCCTTTTTGTAGTTTTAGCTAGATTTGGGTTTGACTCAAAATTTATAACTTGGATCCAGGAGTGTGTCAAAACAGTCTCTTACTCTGTTCTAGTCAACAACGGTCCCACTGACCCCTTTCCCATGGAAAGAGGTTTGAGACAAGGAGATCCTCTCTCCCCTACCTATTTATACTTGGCACTGAAATCTTAGCGAAAAAACTTCAACAAGTAAGTATGGCATCGAACAAAACTATAGGCTTCGCCCTGGCGAGTAATGGAACTAAAATTTCATTCCTATCATGTGCAGATGATATCATAATATTTTCTAAAGCTTCACAATCAGCATGCTGCAGCGTAAAACAAATTATTGATGAGTATTGCGCAATCTCCGGTCAAAAGGTGAATTATCATAAATCAACCTTCCAAACATCGAAAAGTGTATCGAACCAACAAAAAAAATCCAACAAGCCCCGAACATCTCTATAATGACGGATCTTGAAAAATATCTAGGATGTCCAATCATAAGTGGAAGGATGAACGGAGACATTTTCCAAGAAGGAAGAGCTACACTAATACGATCAAATATAGCAGCCAAGCCAAATTACATAATGCAAAGCTTTATGCTACCCACCAAAATACACGAGGAGCTCGATAGAACATGTAGGGGCTTCTTCTGGAACAAAACTCCAAATCGCAAACCATTAATTGGATGGGATAAAATTTGTAAACCTAAGTTATATGGAGGACTTGGTATTAGGAAAACGGAACACATGAACAAAGCTTTACAAATGAAATTATTGTGGAAAATCATTTCAGAACCATATAACATTTAGGTTAGAATAGTGTCAGAAAAATACCTAAGACAAGACAACCTCTTCTCCTACATCTTGGCAATGGAGAAATATGATTAAGCTAAACTCCCTTTTCGAGGAAGGACTCATTTGGCAAGTAGGAGACAGCAAATCAATTAAATTTTGGACTGATAAATGGGCAATGGAAGAGCCACTTCTCAAATATGCACTAATACCAACTAATGTCGACAATGATGTAACTGTCAATACGTTCATAACACCGTAAAAGTCGTGGAACAAGCCCATGTTGAACGAACACCTCCCTACAAATATTGTAGATATTGTTGCCTCAACAATCATACCAGACAACGAATTTACAGACCGTCTTTACTGGGCCCCCGGCAAGAATGGTTGGTTCTCCACAACATCAACAATTGAGCACATAACGAAAATAAAAACCTTCGAACCAAGTCTTAATAATTGGATCTAGAAGCTAGACACATTTCCAAAAGTTAAAAATTTCTTATGGAAAATTGACAATAATGGACTACCAACAAAACAAAGGTTACATGAAAACTGTATCTCCATCCCAGGCGGTTGTCTCCTTTGCTTTTGCAACTATGAAGACACCAACCATCTATTAGTCAATTGTCCCCATACTCGAACAATATGTGATAAAATCAAATAAAAAACATCACAAATCCTAACCCAGTACAACACAAATAACCGAACGTCACGACAAGTACTACATGACCTCAAATCAATTCTTGGAACAAAAGACTTCATAGAACTGGCAGTGACATGGTGGGGAATTTGGCATCAAAGGAACAAACTTGCGTTCCAATCAACACCCCAGGATGTTGTTCCTGATCTAGCCTAATACATTAAAACACAATTATACCAGTGGGAAAAAATCAAAACAATGGGACGAAGAGAAACCACAGGTCACAAAAAATGCAGGAAACACAAATACAAGATTAAACAGACAATACAAATGGATGAAACCACCACCAGGGTATCATAAACTAAATTTTGATGGATCGAAATTAGAAAGTGGAGAAACAACAATAGGCATTATTATACGGGGACCAGAATCGGAAGTGAAAGATATAGCAACCCATAAATTTGGTCACCTAACAGTACCACAAATTTAAGCTATGGCTCTCAAAGTTGGAATTAAAAGAGCAAAGAACCTAGGAATTAGAAATTTAATAATCGAGGGAGATAACCTAACAATAATTAATGCCACTAAGAAAATAGGACAATGTCCTTGGAACACGGACTTACTAATTTCAAACATCACCACATCCCTTACCTGGTTTGATGATGTTAAAATTCTTTTTTCTCCCCGAGCGTGTAATGCTGTAACACCCCTATTTTGCAACATTGGGTATTACCGCCAGTGACCTCGGACTTTACCGCCCAAAGACACCCTAGGCTTTATGATGATATTGAACTTCGGAAAAATGCGGAATTTGACATAAGCGTTACATATATATATATATATAAAAAGGTGCTCACGAATGAGACTTTGTTCGTACAACATCAACCAACAAAATATAAAGATGTTTTAACAACGGAAACCAAATACTTGTTCTTACAACACGTGATTAAGTTAAGAAAAATAAAAGAGAAGTACATCTTTGAGAGAGTCCGGCCCTTCCTTCCTTGTGTGGCTTCACCTACCCCTTGTTGGGATTCCTAGAGTCTGGCATAAGTCGCAAGGGGCGAAAAATGTCAAACAAACATGCGAAAAAGCGGAATTAGTCTAAGGAGACTAAGCAAGCGAGAATGGAAATTCTGAACGGTATTATGGTAATTTATAATATTCGAGAAATATTATTGTAATGTGTTTTTAGATGTAGAACTTTATGTGGGGCTTATCAGAACGGAAAGGAGTATATCTCGAGATAAGATAACTCGATAATCGAGAGAAGAGCTACTAGATTGTAGACTTCTTAGAGTAGAAAGTATGTTGGGAACGTTATTAATTCCTATAAGTTTTGAAAAAACCTCCCGCGCCCTTGTCGGACCTCAACCAACCTCATCTTATTCGGTGCTCTAGATAGGGGAGGTGGCCCGAAGGCGCTTAAGTACCTGCCCACCTTAGACAAGCCCGAATAAGCATTTAGATTGGAAAGACGATCTTTTTAAGAACTAGGAGCCGGGAGGACTTTCCACGTTGTACTACTCCGACCCGATTTTGGTTTCTTTTAATTGAGCTTTGGCACTTATCTTGTATCATGATGAAAACTTTCACTTACGTTAATGGTTTTTATAAGTGTGGGGGGCCATGAAAGGGCCTGGGTCCATTTAAGGGAACCGAAGTTCCGGCACCTAGCTAGGGTGCGCACCTCCCTCCTCCGAGCAGGAGCAGATGGTGGATCATGATCCTTAAAGTCGCGGAATTTAGGCGTGATGCCATACGACTTAGTAGGTTATATAGAGGTGTTGGGTTAATCACGCACCCTCATCTAATCCATACCGATCTCGAAAAGAGATCTTAAACAAGCAAGGTAACACAAACAAGACTAACATAATAGTCCTATCGAATATTAAATAGCGTAATAACGATAACAATTGGGTCATTATTTCTAACAATCGATATTCCTAGATTCGTTTATTATTAGCAAACAAGTTGTTCCCAACATCGAGAAATTTCACGGAATGAATTATCAAGGCTACAAGGAGAAATTCCATTTGCCTTAGCTTTTACGAGCGTTTGAACAACGAACGGTAACGAAGCCTTAGTTGGAACGGAAAACTCGACCTAGCGATACGATAGATATGAGCGACTTTTAATAAGAATTTCTCAAATTCTTAAGTGTCTCTTATGTTAGTTCATAAGATAACTAATACTAAATTACTATAATACGTGCTATAAACAGGATTTTAATAAATACTAACTCTCGGGTTCCGTACAACCGAACGGGTTTTCGTACGTGGATTATTCCTCCTCCCCACCCCTCAACCGATTGTTTTTGTACTCTTTACAAATAAAGTCTTTAGACTTTACACCGTAAATAGCGCGATCTCACTCGGAGATCAAACACGTCGAGCTTTGGTAAACGAGATAGTTCTCGAGCCAGAGATGATTTTCGACCCTTAAAATAGTATCATAGCCTAGCTATATATAAGATTTTCCAACTTCTAGCTTTCCTTTCATACGCTCGATGTGGGATGCCATTTTGAAGTCTTCCAAAGAAAGGAACATAGCAGCCTATGCACCAATATAGCCAGGTCATGGTGGTCATGCAAGGTGGTGATGCTCCTTTGCATGTAAACAAAGCCTTACGTTGAGTTCCTTTTACATGCAGGAGCCGGTCTCAATTTATCACATTTAACTAATTGGATTAATGGGCCTAAACCATGAGCACTTGTTTTTTGGGCTAAGACCATGGATAAGTTAAATTTGGGCCAAAGCCCACGTTTGTTTTGCTTAACCATCTATGAAACTATGTACGCATATTTCCACATGATGGTGGGCGACCATGAATGAACTCGCATGTTCTAACTATGCCCAAACGCGTATACATAACACGGAATTTTATCTGTTATTATATTTGCTAATTTCCGCTTTATTATTTAGCGGTTATTTCGCGCACCATTAAATATTACTTTTAAAAACTTACTATATATCATGCCAATATGCCATGCATATGCTACTAATCTTATATGAATGCAACATGACGTATGCACTTTGGTCAGGGATGTTACACGAATAGTTAAAACTATTAAAGATTTAAAGGTCAAATAAAATTGTGGGAGAATGCAAAATGTCTCATTGATGACCTAGACAAACCAATCTCAACCAAAAATAGAAACACTACTTAAGAAAATAAATAAAATGGATAAAATCTAATAATAGTTCTTTTAGGGTCCGTTTGCTATAACTCTAAAATTAGGTCGAAATCAGAAATCAAAATGATTCATTTTGAACACGTAACACGTTTGGTGTATTTTTGGGATGAACCATCCATACAACATTTTGTTTGGATATGTAAAACCTGGAATGAGGAATCAAATTTTATTTGATGTTTAAATTTCATACTTTAATGTGAATAACTATAATGACAATATCTCAAATACATATCAAGCCTAAAAAAAATATTAACCCACAATAATGCACCAAAACTCCCAATTTCAACATTATAGATGCACTAAGTCTTCTTTCATAAGAAAGAAAAAAAACACAAACACAATCGTGCCTTTAATTTTATGATTAAAAAACTTAAAAAAACCAAAGTATTAGCTAAGCCCCAATTACATAATAAATAAAATTTTAAATACTATATCTCATCCATATCAACTAGTAAGCCAAAAGCTTACTACACAAAAAAGGAAGACATTAAAAAGAGATGCGGTCAAATGGTGATGTGGCAACATGAGATTTGGGAAGGATGGGAAGTGGACAATGGCGGGGTTTGAGAGGGTGCTTTGGGTGATAATGATGAGGAAACATGATATTTGGGAGGGAGGGGTAGTGGACGACGGCGGGATCTGGGAGGGAGGTTTGTGGGATGATGACGGTATATGACTTCTAAGATGGAAGGGTGGTGGATAGCGATGAGATTTGGGAGGGAGGGAAGACCATGATGAGAATTGAGATCTGCAAGAAGGAGATGATTTTGTTCTCTAAGGAATAAAGATCGAGACAAGAAGAAGGTGAACTATAAATTTTAAAATGGCTCATACCCTAGCTTTTAGGTTGGAATCAAATTATCAATATGTGTTAGAATCAACTTTTCATGTAATCATTATAATTCCAATAAGAAGCTCTATCAAATAGATACATTGAAATCAACCATTCCCATTCTTATTCCCAATTCCAATAATCAATACCACAAGCCTTAAGATTAATTTTGATGGATCTACATTACACCCCTTCCATGAGAATATAAAAGGACTCTAGCCTCCTTTTTCTTAATAATGTAACATGATATGGTTTTGTTTTTTGAGACCATAACGAAAGCGATTGCAATGTAAAATGAAAAATGTTATACAATTCACTCCTAATAGTAGAAACAATCAGATTATGGCTTCAAAGGAGCTACATAATCCAAAAGATTAAATCTTAATAAAGTGAAAATTGAAGGTCACAATTTATGTGTTACTAATTCCCTTATAAGAAAATTGGAATACCCATGATAATTAGAAATGATTATATCAAATATTAAAAGAAATATCACCAATTTTGTTAGGACAAAAATCCAACATTGCTTTAGAGAAATAAAGTTGATGAGAAGCTTTGCCAAAATAAGCCACCAAAACATGTTTTTGATGAATGATTTGTTCAACATTTAAGAACTTTAAATTTTTATTTGAAAAGATTTTTTAGGATGGTGATTCCTTATGACTAGTGTACTATCCTAATCACTTACCTAATAATAAAAAAAAATATTTACAAATAAGTTTCAATTCAGCTTTGTAGTTGAAAGTAAAAGCCTTGTCTTATTATAATTAGTCCTTAATGATTGATCTTCGAACCAAAATATTGCATGAAATTATTTTCATTGTTACAGTATTGGAAGGAAAGCATATTAATTAAGGTGGAATTGTACGAAGAGGATGAATATGTTAATGATTAAATGATTACATATATTAAACAATGAAATTGAATGTTGTCAAGTGGCTGATTGCGCAGAATAACTAAGGGTAAAATAGTAAATATGAAAAAGAATAAAAAAGACATAATCCCATCAACATATATATATTTACACGAATAAACTTATATGATCATCATGTATGCATAACATTGCATGAAGCATGTATTTAAATTAGAACAAAGATGGGCTTGGCCCATCAAAAACAAACATAAAAACTCGGCCCAAGTTGAAAAGTATATGGGCTTGGCCCAAATATCAAATTAACAAAGGCTCAAAACTAACACCCCTATTTTGCAACGAAGAGTATTACCGTCAGTGACCTCGGACTTTATTGTCCAAAGTCACCAAGACTTTAAATAATTTAATGAGACATAATTAATGGAGAAATGATTAAAAGTGAATTTTATTTATTGATAAGAACATTCGTTCATTACATTGATAGTTGTTTTACAAAAGATGTAGCAATGGAAAATAAAGCCCATATAAACATGGCTAAAAAGACGTATTTAAAAATACAAGTATATTTCTCCAAGACAACTCATATGAATGATGATTTGCTTAGTTAAAATAGAAGAGTTGGTGCACTATCTTCTAAATGCTTTGCTCTTTGAAAATTCCTTCTTTCCTTCAACGTCGTCTTACCTTGACCTTCTATCCTTGCATAACTCTTCTCGAGCCTTCTAGACTTTGTCTGCAAAACTTCGATGTGAATTTCCTAGAGTCTGGCATTTGTCACAAAGGGCGAGAAATACCAGGCAAAAATGCGGAAATAGTGGAATTAGTCTAAGGAGACTAAGCAAGTGAGAATGGAAATTCTCAAGGGTAGTATGGTAATTTACGTTATTCGAGAGAGACTATCGGGATCTGTTTGAGATGTAGAAACTTTATGTGGAGCTTTAAGGACGGGAATGAGTAAATCTCGAGATGAGATAACTCTTAAACCGAAAGGAAGAACTACGAGATTGTAAAACTTCTTAGAATAGAAAATATGTTGGGATCGTTATTAATTCATACAAGTTTTGAAAACCTCTCGCGCCCTTGTCGGACCTCAACCAACCTCATCTTATTCGGTGCTCTAGATCGGGGAGGTGGCCCGAACGCACTTAAGTACCAAACCCACCTTGACAAGCCCGAATAAGCATTCAGATTGGAAAGACGATCATTTCAAGAACCGAGAGTCGGGTGGTCTTCCAAGTTGTACTATTCCGACCCGGTTTTAGTTTCTTTTAAATGTGTTTTGGAACTTATCTTATGTCGTGATAAAACTTTCACTTACGACAATGATTTTTAAGAGTGTGGGGGGCCATGAAAGGGTCCTTAATGGAACGAAGTTCCGGCACTTAGCTAGGGTGCACTCGTCCCTCCTCCGAGCAGGAGCTGACATAGATCATGATCCTTAAAGTCGCGGAAATTAGGCATGGTGCCTTGCGACTTAGTAGGTTATATAGAGGTGTCGGGTTAATCCCGCACCCCTTACTATTTAATCCATACCGATCTCGAAAAGAGATCTTAAACAAGCAAGGTCACACAAACAAGACTAGCATAATTGTCCTATCGAACATTAATAATCGTAATAACGATAGGGTCATTATTTCTAACAATCAATAATCCTAGATTCATTTATTATTAGCAAACAAGTTGTTCCCAACATCGAGAAATTTCACGGAAACGGAATATCGAGGCTACAAGGAGAAATTCCACTTGCCTTGATTTGCGTACGGTTTCTTTTCGAATGATTCGGAATTAGACGACCTAGACGGATTCGAGTCTTCGACCTAACGACACGAGAGATAACGAGCAAATTTCTACTAAAATTCTTATCTCTACTGAGTTATTATTTTCTCTTATTTTTCCTTTTTACAAGAGAAATTATGAAAACTAAATTATTTAAATAATAATTTAGGTGGAGTCTTTATAAAAATTATAATCTTTGATTATTATTTTAAATTGTAATATTCTAAAATACTTTATAAAAGGATTTTTCTAATGTGTGCCCATGGGCAGAAATTAACATTACTATGTAGGGAATGTATGGAAATTATTTGTTAAGTTAATAATTTTTTTAATAGAGTTCATCAATTCCAATTTAGGGAATAGTATAGAAATTATTTCCAAATTTAACTTATTAATGTGTGTACATGACATTAGAAAAACCGAAAAATTAGTTATATTTATATAAAGTTTCATGAAAGATTTGAAAGTCAAGACTTCACCTTTTAAACTTATTATTAAAATTTATATCCATTGGTTAAAATAATATTTTTTTCCCATGCTTTTTATTAAGTCCAAAGTTGTTAATAACATTATTTTCAAGTGTATTAATAAAGTTTTAAATTTGACCTGCAAGGTGGAAAAGTTTATTAAATGTCATTTTATATATTGCATGCAAATACCTTAATCAATTTATTTAACTTGGAAAAATATTATCTCATTGTTTCTTTATTAAGACAAAGATTATTAAAACATTTTCCAAAATTATTATTAAAGTCTTTGAGTTGGCATGCAAGGGTGAGAAAAGATTATGTAAAGTCTTTTTATTCCTTCAACTATCATTTAAGTCCATTATTATTCTTATTAAAATACTTTATTCAAAATATCTCACAATTATTATTTGAAAGCTTGTAATGGTATTAAAAGGCATGCAAGTCTATTTTCCTTTTTAATAGAATCTTATTTTAATAAATCTCCTTATCTTACATTATTTCTTTTATAATAAAGGAAAATATGTCTAAGTTAATACTTTTCCAATATTTATCCAAATATGCTTAAAATATCATTCTTATGAATATTAAAGTTCTAGGAATTCATATATGCTTATTAAAAATATATTACTCCTAGATGGGCATGCAAATTAATTTAGTTACATAATTTTCTCTTTAATAACACACGTATAATATTTATTCAAATAATTTAAGTAAATATTTTATATATGTAGAAATTATTTTATAAAGATATTAATTAAATTATGAGTCGGGAAATTATACTGAACGAAAACGAGACGAAAATGGGCATGCAAAACAAGAGGGGAGAAATTGTTGGGCTTCTCCTTCTCTTTTTCCTTTAAAAATTCTGATGGGTTAAAATTGGGAACTTTTTTCCAACATAGGCTCAAAAAAACTTTGATTTCCGAATTTATGCTCGAATTATAAAATTTTACGGGGATAGGCTGGCTTTTAGGTTCGGAAGAAAGTCGTTGTTCGGAGGGACGCGTTTTTCATTGAGAGTCGCTGTGTATGCAAACGATTCCTTTGTTTACATTTTTTCTTCCCAACTATTGTTAATCCTTTAAATCTTTAATGTTTTGTGCCACACTTTTGCCCCAAATTAGAGGGCCAACCCTTCAAGGTAGGCTAGTAGGATGCCACGTTATTATTATTTTTTTGCATGTTGATGTACATATTTTATTTTCTTACAAATTATATTTAATTAAGTAAAAGTAATATAAATATATTATTAAATGTATGTACTTTAATGTTTTGTTAGATCACTTTCGTTCCAGTGATACATGTAACAATAAATTACATCTAAATTAAGATAACTAATGTAACTCGATCCGAATTGCCTGATAATTTTAGAGTCAAGACCCGAAAATTTAAACCCAAAATCATAAATAAATTGAACCCGAAATTCGTTGGGTTGAAACCTAAAACCCGTTGCGTTCCGATTTAGTATATTTATAGAATGTGTTTTTCTAGTAACAATGATTGTGGTTTCCATAAGTAGAAATCTAAAGGTGAATTAGTAACGGTTCGGGTAATGTGTGCCCATGTGCACACAATAACTTTGTTAATTTCGGAAAATATTTGAAAACTATTCCTTAAATTGGAATTAATGAACCCTTTTAAAAAATTACAATTAACAAACAATAATAAGATTTACCAAACTTAGCATGTTTATTATGTGCCTATGGGCACACATTAGAAATTCTCAATTAGCAATAAGGAGAAATATTATCCTTCTAAAATTAAATTAATGATTTCTTCATTTATATTGTTTTCTCCCTCCTAATTTACATTCTTTACCTAATTAAAGAAATTCAATCATTATTAGTGTGTGCCCATGAACACACACTAGAAAAACCCTTATAGAATTTATAAAAATTTATTTTGAAACTTATAATATATTTTATTATTAAAATACGTAAGATTAATATATTAAAATTAAATATTATTAATTAAAAATTGATTTTAATAATAATATTTAAAATCAATTTTATGTATTGCAACTCCAAGCAAAATCGAACCCGTAACAACTCGACCCGATTACCCGTGACTCGTAACGAAATCGAGTCCGAAATGATCGAACCTGAACTCCGATCCGACCCGACCCAATTGACAGGCCTAAGGTAAGCAAATAATATATTTATAGATTATTTTTGCTTAAACAAGTATAGTTTGTAAAAGAAATAAATATGTAAATTAACATGCGAAAAAAAAAATTAATGTGGCATCCCACCATCCAACCTTGAATGTTGGAAATCTAATTTGGGCACAAGTGGTGCGACTGGTGCGGCAAACTATTAAAGATGTAGAAAAAAAATTATGGAGAGAGGTCGTTGGTTCATGCAGCAATTCTCAATCCCTAACCTAATAGCCAGCCTATCTCCGTAAATTTTTTTAACTCGAGCCTGAATTCGGAAATAAAAGTTTTCTAGAGCCTATGTTGGAAATAAATTCTAAAATTGGATATATGGGCTTAATTTTTCAGCCCAAAATAGTCCAAAAATACTCAAAAGAATTAAGCCCAACCTCTTTCCTTCTATCCTTGTAATAACTGTGGTTTTTATGAATATTTTTGAAATTTTCTCGGATATTCTTTTAACCTCTTTGTCCGTTTTAACGCTTAATCCAATATTTTTATTGGAGATTAAATCCTAGAAAATTCTTGGTGATATCCTAAAATTAAAAAGAAAGGATTTTATGGATCGGTGTGAATTCTACGATTTTTAAGTGGAAAAAAGAATATTTATTGGATAAGCCGTTTTTTAAATTATGTACTATAAAGGATTTAAAATACGAAACGGAAGCCTTAAAAATTAAAGGTAGTGATAAAATCATGGAAAATTGATTTTATTGGTCTACATAATTTACGGGACGTTTTGTATTTAGTAAGTTTTTCCACCCGAGGCACATAATTTTACCGCTTTAACGCGAGTCCCGTTCCGAGACGGGTTTGGTTTTAAAATCATCTCTTAATAAGGAAGGAATATGGGATAGAATTCTTATCCGTTGGCATATCTTTTGGTTCCGCTTTGCTAATTAAATTTATGGTTTTTATAATCTTGACGTTGATACGGTCCCATAGGTTCAAACCGCTCGAGAAACGGACGTCCAGATCTTCCGTTATAGCGTATACAAGTTTTGACATCGATTGGCAGGTAACGGACTTCGGATAATTACTCAGGATTCGTTGTTAATCTGTCTGATCCGAGATTTGGTCACCTTTAAGAACTGTTACCGAGGAACACTTTTTGTTTAGAAAGTTGTTTCAAAAGTGAAGCGGATAATTAGTTATAATTTCGCCAAGATGGCTCCTTAAAGCATGAGAACTAAGGATTGGTTATATATCGATATTCGGAAATTAAATCGTTTATCGATTAAGAGATCGTAGAATTTGAGTATGCAACTAAGAAGTGTTTTCATGAGCTCGTTGTTGAGAAATCTTTTGTTATATTTGACAACAGGGGACCACTTTGCGGGTTAGTTATTGTTAGTTGGCCTAGAGAATTCGTCTTCAAGGTAAGTCGTCTAGACTTACTTAGCTTGCGATCATGTTATGTGTTAAACTAGTAAATTGAATGTGTCGTCCTCTATTTTGGAATATTCTTCCATAGTATATTTTCATATTTGAAAGCTATTGGAATAATTTCAATGATTTTTATTGTGTGCAACTTGATCTCTGCGGGTGTGATTATGGACACGGACAAGTCGGTGGAGAAGAGACCCCGGACATAGTCATGCGGCGTGTGGAGATCACCTTCAAAAATTTATTGTTTTGGCAAGTGCTCTAGTAGAGGCTTAGCCGGGGAAAGAAGGGTGATGGGAAAGAAAATGGGCACGAGTTTAGCGTGCGCGTTAGCCGTGTACCATGTTTCGAAGGCAGGTCCGGGTTGCCTGAACTGGAGAATGATTATGATTTGGATTATGGAGGAATTGTTGTTGGTTGTTATGATATATGTTGCATGAGCATTACATTGATTAATCTCGTGCTTATTTGTTGTTGTGGAATTGAGTGTTGGTTTGGAAATTGATATGCTAGTCTATATAACTATATGACGTGTTTTGGTGTACATATTAGTTTGTTATGTATATGAATGACTGAGTGCATTATTTTGATAATCTATGTTTTGTTCTACATGTTTAATTTGCTTGTTTGGCCCATACCGGGATTGTAAGCTAATGTGTTCCACTTCCAATGTTTTAGGTAAACATCCTTGTCTAGGAAATGTTCCAGGAGATCACTTCTTGGACGATGATGATCGAACTCGACGTGACGTGTCTTAGTGGGAATTGAGGGCTCGAGTCCTTAGATGCAAGGAGAGTGTAGTTAATAGTCATATTGAGTTAATGTTGGAAGCCAGTAGGTTGGCTTTAGTACTAGCAGTCAATTGCATTCACATTGGTTATCAAGTTGTTTTAAAAATGATAAGTTGGATGTTTTCTTGGTTTTTCTCAATGTGTCTTTGTTGCAAGGTCCAATACCGGTGAATTTGTTGTCAGGCTAGTTCTAGTAGACCCAGGTGTGGTCTACAACCAGGTAACAACCCGGATTATAAGATGGGGTGTTACAATCCTCCTCCTCCTCCTTCTTAGGTAACAAAGAGATGCAAGATGGAACGACGATTGAGAGCTGGCGGTGGAGGCGAGCAGGGCACCGGTGGTGGCTTGCCCGACGTCAGGCGCGTAGAGGTGGCAGTCCGGCCGTAGGTCCACGGTGTTCGGCGTTTCCAAGGAGGGGAGAAAGGAAATTCTGTGATTTTTTTCCTTAAAAAATCAAATTTGTGCAAAATTCGATTTGGAGCTTTTAGGCTTGAATTAAGAACAAATCTATGATGGCGAATGAGAGGAATTGATGTGTGAATTTTACTCTTGCTCTTGCCCCCTATTTATAGTGGAAATGGAAGCTTTGGGAAGCTTCTCCCATGGTGATGCGGAGGATAGCTTGTCTAAGTGAAGAAAGAATTAATTGGATGAAGGGGTGGTGGAGCATGGAGGTTGATTGGGTGAAAGAGGAGGTGAAGAGAATGTAGTATTGGTGAACAAGAGAGGTGGAAGCCATTTCATTCAACACACGTCAAATCAGTCTAGCAACTGATTTGGGCAATTGGGGAAGAAGAAGAAAATAAGGAAATAAATGAATTAGAAAACCTTAATGGCTAGATGAGTTACCATGGCATAGCGGAAAAGGAGTGTGTGTGTGTGTGTGTGTGTGTGTGTGTGTGTGTGTGTGTGTGTGTGTTTGTAGGAAAATGCAAGAGGTCATTGGTTTGAGTCTCACCTCTCGCATTTTTTTAGCCCATTCTCCTTATTTTTATTTAGGATTTAATTTAAATGTGAAACTAAATTGTAATATTATTTCTCCTTATTTACTTAAATTTTTTTATTTGCCAAAGAAGCTAAAGTTTTATAACTTTTAAATTTATATTATGAAAATCATCATAATGAAGGAATCCTCTATCTTAGAAAATTAATTAATTAAATAAATAAATAAAAATTAACCGTTTCTTTTATATAGAAATAACAGTTATTACAAATAGCCCATGTAAGCTTCTTCTCTTAGGAGCCAAATTGAAACACTCATGTATTGCAACGATGGGTATTACCCTTAGTGACTCGGATTTTTCCCGTCCAAAGTCACCAAAGGCTTAGAGGTACAACACATTTTGTAATAAAGCGGAAATTCATAGAAATTATATTACATTAAAAGTACTCAAGGTTCGAGACACACTCAATACTATTATTACAATTTCATTGTTTGATTAAAAACTTTGTATGAAATTTGATAAGCAACATAATAAAGACAAGTACAACTTATCGTTTTTAAAGTAGCCAAAGGAGCTCAAAATGTGGAAATACTTTTGGAAAATGTCTTGTGGTCTTCCTTCAACTCTTATAGCCTTCATCTTCAACCTTTTATAATGCTCCACTAAAGTCTGATATTTTTGCGAAAGGCATGAAATATTAGGCAAATGCAGAAAGGAAAATGGGTTAGTCTAAGGAGACTAAGCAAGTGGGAACGGATAGTTCTCACGGGCGGGATTGGTAATATAATACTTTTTCGCATTCTTAAAAGATGAGATATTTTGAGAGCAACAACATTTATGTGGAGCTTAAATAGAACAGGAAATAGTTCTTCTTCAAGAGAGAGGTAATTCATGGTGCGCGAACCTGACAATGCATAAACGTACAAAATAAACTTCGAGACTGGGCCAGGAGAGGAAAGTTCAAAGTCGGCCCCAGGGGTTTTCCTACACCCATCCAAAAAACCAAAGGCCAACCATCGCGAGGTGGAAAGTGTATCAGCAAGGCGATTCAGGGCAAAGAGTGAAAGGCCAACCATCGCGCACTTCCCACTATGGTGGAAAGTGTACCAGCATGGCAATTCAAGGCAAAGAGTGAAAGGCCAACCATCGCTCACTTCCCAGTAAAGTGGAAAGTGTGCCGGTAAGGCAATTCAAGGCAAAGAGTGAAAGGCCAACCATTATGCACTTCCCAATAAGGTGGAAAGTGTACCAGCAAGGCAATTCAAGCCAAAGAGTGAAAGGCCAACTATCGCGCAGTTCCTAGTAAGGTGGAAAGTGTACTAGCAAAGCAATCCAAGGCAAAGAGTGAAAGGCCAAACATTGCGCATATCACACTGAAGAGTTGTGAAGTGATCAGATCAACTTTCAAATGTTATTTGTTTTTATCTTTTAATACATGTCTTTTAATGATGAGTTAAAGGAAGATACAATTGACTAAACATTCTTTGTTCATTGATAGTCTCAAGAAAGTGCTAATAGTGTTTGGATAACTTTTCCTATATTCTGCCCCTAAACTCCTAGAAATAACAGACTCTATATGATCCATCTAGATTTTAGTTAGTTAATCCCAAAACTGAACCTGTGAATTCATGTTCATCAAATGTTATTTATTTAAATTTAGGTCATGCTCCTCTTGTAACACCCCGTCTTTCCACAGGGCGTTACGTGGTAGTAGACCTTACCAGGTACTACTTAGGTGGGTTGACAACAACACTTTAGGATCTTACAAAGCGGGCACGACGAGAAAACAAGTAAAATATCCAACTTTCAGATTTATAAAACTGAATATAAAACATGTTTGAATGCCCGAATGCATAAACAAAATTATCAAGTAACCCTTCCCGAACTCTCCTCATAATATTCCAAACAACACTTAAAAAAAATTGCAATTAAAATAATTCAACAGAACTAATAATAATAATAAATCCTCTTGAAGTACACCCGAAAAACCCAAACTCAACTAATGACACGTGCGTCAATGATCCACTCCACCATCCGGCTAAGGCTCCTGCACGGTTTCCTGTGACATGCCTATAACTGGAAAAATAATCCCCGAAGGGTCAGCTACTAATCTACCAAGCTAGATAATATGCGGAAATTATAAGACGTTTAAAACAGTTTTCTATAGTCAGCAACCAGAATCCACAATCGCAATCATTACTCTAAAGGTCAATACCTAAATTAGACGGTTAGTCACACAAAAGCCAAACACACATACATAGAATCACACAATTGAAACAACATACCTCATTCTCCATCTCGTATTCCAATCCACAGTGCAAAGGCAGGCTCTCCCACTCCTCACATTGCTTCTTCCTTCTAACCCCGGCTAAGCCTCCACTGGAGCACTTGCCAAAACACACAGATAACATTTTCTTTTGAAGGGGCACGGTTTCTCTGTCACACGGACCATACATAGGCAACCCTTCCCCTCCATCAGCTACGACGCCCGTGCCGGAAACGGTGCCAACACAGAGAAAACGTTCAAAAACTTATTTCCGATAAAACCCATTTGCACACAACTAACAAGCAAGTCCAAAACATTTCAATACGATACTCGAGACTACATCCCAAAACCAATCCTATAATAACGGCACAAAATCTAACAAGATAGAAAATAACCGAGAAAGTCGAAAACGACTTACCTCGAAACGAAGGATCCTTTGGAGAAGACGAAAGTTAAAAAGTGTGGGCAACACAATTCCCTAGAAGAGATATTAACGTGAAAAATTGAATTAGGTTCCACCCTCACTTCCTCTAGCAAGAATTTAAACGAATAATACTCGTTCTACGAACCCGACTTAATCCGACCCTATAGTAATACTATATGTATTCCTTCGGCCCAACAGATTACCCTAAGTTCTAACCCGATTTAAGCCTAATCCATGTACAAATTACTATAACTAGTCATCATTACTAAATCATATACCAACTACCACCATAAATTGTAAAACTAAACCAACCCCACTTTCAAATTATCAACGCCTCCTAGCTATGTACACAAATCTCTACTAATTAGCCTAATTATTAATGAACACACTAAACACATGCATCTTAATCAATTAAATACCCTACCTACTGTAAACAAAGCCCTTCCTCAAAGCTTCCCCCATTAACAAGAATAAATCTTGAAACCTTAAACATGAAGCCCCAGCCGAACCAGTACAACAACTCATAGCCATCCAATTTTAATAACCGGAGCAAACAACACAAATTAACTAGAAGAATCAAGGCACCCTTAATTATTAATCTACTAAAACCGATCCCATCTAAGAAAATCCCGAACGTGTCCAGCCTCGATTACACAAACTCAACCCTTGGCGCCTACTACAACTATAAAAACGCAGTAGCGAGAAGATAGAGAACAAGGTTGATCGATACTCACAAGCTAACAAGAGTAGCCTTTCTAACGTGGCTCCTCTAGCGGTTCTTGCTTCCAGATGATGGCAACTTTGAATCGGGAACAACAACGACGAAGGGTCGGATGGCAACACTAACGACTCACGACGCGTGTCGGTTGATGTTTGGCAACGGGGGAAGATAGAGCGGCACTCGGCGAGTGCGAGAACAGGATGATCGAGAGAGTGGCGGTGAATTGGGAGAACGACATATGTACGAGGGAGAGAGAGATGTAGAAGATGAGTGCGGCTCTTTAGTTTTAATGTGGGTTACGTTAGGTTAAACCTAACTTGGCTTCCGATATCATTAGCTGTGGGATAAGATTAATAATTTACAATAATAAATATTACATATATATGTGTGTGTTTAACAATATTCGCGAGCGCTGTAAAATTGAGGCAAGAAAGGTGATTTATTAACCTATTTCCCCTTCACTAACTAATTAATTAGTAAATATTCCAAGTACCTCAAAGCGGGTACCTGCAACGTAAGAATTCTCGGTCTCCTTCTTTGAGGGCGCAAAAATTAGTATCGAATTTTACATAGTCCTATGCATATAAGTACATATTCCTCTACCCGAGATTACTTGCATAACAAGTCAAGAGATTACTTGTAAAATAAGAAAATCGCTTTTTCGACCTTAAAAAGGGAAAGAGTAAACTTGACTATTACTCCTCTAGGTCGCCTCCTTCTGGTTCTTAGGTTCATAGATGATTCCATTCACAACCCACATGGTAGGTTTCAATAAAGACACGTTAACCTACGGAGGCCAAGCTTTATACAGCCTCTTGACAGACGATGTTCGGGTTGTAGTTTTAATTCGCAAGTTCAAGATTGTTCTTCAGGTAATTGTTCTTGGTCTATAAACACAATTCTCTATTTATTTGTCTGATATACATGCCTCTAATGTTTAAGGTTTACTGAAATTGGAGACGTTACCATTAATGAAATTTGCTACTTATTTTTTCATTTCAACTCCCTCATCACAAATTGATTTGTAGGCATCTAGGGATGTTTTCGTGTCCTTAAATTTGTTTGTGATGGGTTCAATCTTATTTGAAGTAACCTGTTTTTTATTTCTAATTCCTTATTTTCGCAAGAATGGAAGCATATGGATTATTGTTTGATGTTTATGATTTTCACTTTTCTCATTTCAATTCCCTCTTCACAAATTGATTTGTAGGCATCTAGAGCTATTTTCATGGCCTTAAATTTGTTTGTGATGGATTCAATCTTACTTGAAGTAACTTGATTTTTGATTTCTAATTCCTTATTTTCGCAAGAATGGAAGCTTATGGATTATTGTTTGATGTTTATGATTCTCACTTTTCTTTTATTTATGGTTTGCGTCCATGAACGACCCTCCCAAAGATTGATTGCCTAAAATAGATGGTTTAGACCATCCATTCTTTGATATAGTTTAAGTGTTCGATGAGATGCCTAAAAGAGAGCCAAAAAAAGAAGATAAACAAACCTCACTACTTGAAGATTGTTTCAAATTTTAGTAATTCATGGCCTTCCTCAATGGTATTAAATATTTCGATTTGATAATTTTTTTAGTGTATAAAGATGCACCTCACCTATAATGAGAGCTTGTTGAGTAATGAGTATAAGCTTGTTCTTCTTAAGGTATGCCATTCTTTACCTCTTAAGAGAGTTCTTATGCTTGATGATTTGATGTTGTTGTTGGTGTAGAACTTTATATTAGGTTTACATGATTGAAAATTTCCATTGTACTTCTTTGTATTGGAGCAATTGTCAGGCTTATAAACTACATTATAATGAAACAACATTATATTGGATGATGTGGAGTTGCAGGTATGATGGAAGAAGTATATTGAAACTGCTTGGCTGAAAATTTGATAATAAAGATAGATTAGTATGATCCTATAGTATGATCCTATAGAGTAGTATGATCCTATAGAGTAGCATAGATTCTAATCTCATTGTTATACTCATGAATGGATGTAGTATGATCCTATAGAGTAGCATTTGTTGTTTTCTTATCCTTTTTTTACTTATCATTTGAAAATTTTCATTTACGTTCTACATGTCAAAACTCAGAATCCTACAAGTCTACTAAATAATTCTATAGACGCCATTGCTACAAAAAAAGACAAAAGATGGAGACGGTTACTAAAAAAAGGTCATAGTCCCAAGTACTCCCTCTATTCATTATGCATTCTCATTTTAGTCTTTTGTCCAACATTTAAGAATTTCATTTATCAAAACTTAATAAACTCTTCCTAAATTTCGCAATTTACTAACTACTCAACTAATCTACCGCCAACACAATTCACCAATAAATCATTACCTATTAACTCTAAAAGGACAAACAACTATTTGGAAAGCATTTTATATTGTTGCATTGTTGCTTGCTTATGCATCAATTCATATTTAATGAAAACATGAATTAATTAATCTCCACATAAAATCAATATGCATATTTATAAAAAAACATAAAATATATAAGATACAATAACAATTATACCTACAAAGCTGCAACTACTTCAGAAAAAAAAAAACGCAATGAAAAACAATGTTATGCACTACACATAAAAACAAACAACAAGAAGTACCTTAAACAAACAACTAATTGGTGGCTAAGCGGGGCGACCGACGAGGTAGGCAGTTAGCCAAGCAAGGTTGTCGACGAGTGAAGGTGGTGGTTGATGATGGAGGCCGACGGTCTGGATGATCACGAATGAAGACAAACGAGGATGGGAAGAAGAACTAACGAAGAAGAAGAAGAGAAGAAGGTGGGGCTCGCTTGTCTTTTGACTTGTCTGGGGAAAAAACGAACGGAGGAGGAGTATATTTATATTGAAATGGACTTGGGCCTCACGTACAGATAAATTGAAACGTAGCACAATTGAATTTGTGTGCTAGAATTCTAGAAGATCCAATTTGAACAGGTGGAAGTAGTAGTCATATATAGATACGTATGGGTAGTCAAATGAGTAATCATATATATAGCCATATATATAGACACGCAGTGACAATTTATCTAATGAAGTAGTATTATTACTTAATATGCAAGTATAAATTTGGATAGATATCTTTGACTATAAAGTCGGTAACATGTGTATTGTCCAGACAAATTATCAAGACCAATTCGAAAAGCCCAAAAAAGAACCGTACTTGTGTGCCGCACGGTATAATAATGTAAGGAATTCAAATTGAAGTTGTATACTAATAATTTAGTTGTTTCTATTTAATATAAAAGTTAATGAGTATATACAAATAAATGAAAAGTAGGCAGTAACAAACAAAAACAAATAGCGGCTGCACATACAACAAGAGCTACAACACAAAAACACTTAATTAGTACCAATACATGTATTTACCGTACTAACATTTTTTTTTTGGTTGAATATTGACCGTACTAACTTGCATCAATTATAATTCACAATAATTCATTAGCACGCATATCTAAGAATTATTTTTTTTTTGGTTAAGCTAAGTATTATTTTTATATGAATTACAGTTCATGCATCAACTCGCTCTTTTCTAATACAGTAGTGTTGAAGTGTTGAAGTCCGCTCTTGGTAATAACAACTTGTAGTTTTTTTTAGAAGAAATGAGCTACTAGCTCATTACATAGCCAACACTAGGATGCCCGTACAATACAGGGCCACCCTAAATCATCACAACGGATGATCTTTAGAAAGTCAAATAACAGAGGATGAGTCTGAATCCACACATTCAAACTAGAAGAATCTAAAGGATCAAACAGCGATCCAGGAAAAAAATGAAAAATAGCAAAACTGAGATCTGCCAAAACTAAACACCTTTTGGCGATAAAATCCGCCGCCAAATTACACTCCCTGAAACAATGAAAAAACACCACACAAGGAATAAAAGCAGCAAAATGACGAATATCATTCACAATAGATTGTATTCCCAAGGCACTTTCCAAATGTTCTTCAAAGAATTAATAAGAATTAAATTATCGCCCTCAATAACCAGACGAGAGGGGTTTAACAGGACCGCAGATTTAAGACCATCAAGTAATGCAAGGGCCTCCGCCTGTAGAACAGAAACAGAAGAAACATGTTTTCTGTCAAAGGACAGGATTTTACTATTATGATCACGGATTAAGAACCCTGTATACGTGGAATTATTCAAGCGTTTAGAGGCATCAAAATTTAGTTTTAAAGAGTTAATAGGTGGTTTCTTCCAGACACAATTATTCTTCCTTTTAGGCCGAGAATTAACTTTACGAGCGGGAGAAGCCTGAGAGGAAACCCATTGGAGATGTTGCGAAAAAGCCAAATCACATGGAGGAAGCATAGTCATAAGTTTGATTGGATTAAAAAATTTTAAATTTCTATGGCCCCAAATAAACCACCATAAGAAACAAAACACATTACAATTCTTATTTGATTTTAAAGTAGACCATAAATTGTCCACAAAATTATCAGTATTTGCAATATAGAAGGTAAGATTTAGTAAACCCTCTAATTTTGAGATCATATTAAGGCTAAAAGGACACTTAAAAAATAAATGATTCAAACTTTCATCTTCCGAATCACATAAGGAACAAGTACTAAAAACACAATTAAAATGCCTATTAAGTCGATCAGTAGTTGGGAGACAATCTGCACAAGCTTTCCAAAAGAAATTTTTAATTTTGGGAGGAAGAGAAGATTTCCAAATCCAGGAGAAGTCAAAAGAGAAATCAGGGTGGGAAGAGTTAAGCATAGAAGATGCTGTGTTTACAGTAAAATCGCCATCCGAAGAAGGAAGCCAAACTAATCTATCCAAAGAAGGAGAAATGGGAATTCTAATATCTGAAATTAAATCAACTAAAGAATCCGGCAGAATTAAATGTAATTTCTCATAATCCCAGGAATGATTCGATGTTATAAAAGAATATACTTTTAGTTTAATATTCACATTATCAAAATACGGAAATAAATCAATATTTGGGAGCCAAGGGTCTATCCAAAAATTAACAGTCTGGCCATTTCCAATACTCCAAAAAATTCCTTTGGAAAATAAATTCCTAAGATTCATTAGTCTTCCAAAGAACAATTGCCAAGAACAATTTTTCTTCTGATATTGGAAAAGCGACTCAGACCCAAGGTATTTTTCCGAGATGATACGAACCCAATAATTATGGGGAGAGGACAGAACTTTCCAAAGAAGTTTCATCTGAAGAGACAAATTATTATTCTCAGCAGTACGAAGACCCATTCCCCCAACTTCTTTAGGAGAACACACCTTATCCCAGCTAATAAGAGGATGATGATTTGGCTGAAATTTATTCCAAAAAAAAGATTTATTTACTTTATCTATATCACCCAAGATTCCCTTAGGAAGAAGAAAACTTTGCATTAGATAGTTAACTTGACTAAGCAGATTAGATTGAATAAGGATAGTTCTTCCAGCTTGAGAAATAGAATTTGCTTTCCATTGAGATAATTATCTTTTAAGTTTAGTAATAGAATCTAAAAAAATTGAATTTTGTACTCTCCCTTTAAGGATCGGAATTCCAAGATATTTTTCCATGGACGTAGTAATCTGAATATTTAACACAGAAGCAAGAGAAAGAGCCGACGCCCTCGGAATATTTTCTGACACTTGAAAGCTACTCTTATGATAATTAATCGAAAGCCCCGAAATTCTCGAAAAGTTATCTAAAAAACTCTTAATATAATTAATATTTGTATGAGAAGCATTTGCAAAAATTAAAGTATCATCCGCAAAACTAAGAAAGGGTAAACACGTGCCATTTTTAACTAATTGAATACCAACATATTTGGAGTCAAGAGTAGACTGCAATTGCAATGTACGCGCAAGATATTCCATAGCAATAACAAAGATAAAAGGTGCAATTGGATCCCCCTGTCTAATAGCACACTGAGGGAAGAACTCGACCCCAGGTTCATTATTAACAAGGACAGAAGAAGAGGAAGTAGAAATGCATGTCATAATAAGACTAACCCATTTAGAATGAAATCCAAATTTTAGAAGAATTAATTTCATAAAGTTCCAATCAATTTTATCATAAGCTTTTTCCATATCTAATTTAATGGCCATCCGACCCTTTTTTCCTTTTTTCTTTCTATGAAAAGAGTGGAAAATTTCATGCACTATGAGGATGTTATCCTGGATAAGTCTACCTTTCACAAAAGCCCCCTGAAGTGGATGGATAAGAGAAGGAAGGAGCATTCCCAAACGATTGGCTAAAACTTTAGTAATTATTTTATAAATGGTGTTACAAAGGCTAATAGGACGAAAATGGTTAATAGTTAGAGGGGCATCTATTTTAGGAATAAGGGTAACAAAAGATTTATTAATAGAACGAAGCATTTGACCAGAATGGAAGAAAGCTTGTACTGCTAAAATTACAGAATTACCCACAATATTCCAAAATTTTTGGAAGAAATATGCTGGAAAGCCATCCGGTCCCGGTGTTTTATTCGGAGCAAGATCAAATGTTGCAAACTTAATCTCAGCAGCCGAAGGAGATTTAATTAGCATAAGATTATCTGATGTAGAAATTAAGTTTGGAATAATATCAAGATCTCCCGACAAAATAGAGCATGAAGGGTTAATTAAAAATCTATGACTAAGTTCTTCACTAATGCTGTGCGAAATCAAACAATGATCAAAGATAACAACACCCTCATGTGTTTGAAAAGAAATAATTCTCTGTTTATACGAACGAATTTTAGTGATTGATTGAAAATATTTGGTATTTTTATCTACATTTTGTAAGTGAGTGACCTTAGCACGTTGCTTCCAAAAATTATGTTGGAAATCAAGCAAAGCGTTATATTTATTTAAATGTGCTTGTAGCCGGAGAATAATAGTAGGGTTTAAGGGATCAAGTAACAGATCTGATTGCAGGTGTTGGAGCTGTGTTTCCGATATTTTTAACTGTTCAAAATTATTATTTGTATGATGTTTAGCCCATACCTTCGAATATTTCTTTAAAAGATTTAACTTCATGGATAGACGAAACATAAACGAACCAGACATATGATAACTCCATACTTTAGAAACAAGCGGGATGAAAGAACAATCGGACATCCATGCATTTTAAAAACGGAACGGAATTTTCCGAAATAAATTTGCAGCCCCAAGGGAGAAAGTAATAAGACAATGATCAGAAGTAGTAAAAGGATGATGATGCACTACAAGAGAAGGAAATAAAGTAGTCAAAGTTTGATGACATAACACACGATCTAATTTTTCAAAAATATTATCCAACGCAACCGACCGTTTTCTCCAAGTGAAAGGAAAACCAGTTGTTTTTAAGTCAACAAGTCCAAACTCATTTGCGAAGTTCAAAAGTCTATTGAAACGGCTTAAAACAGGAGTAGAACCTCCAAGTTTATCGTTGGGAGATGAAATCTCATTAAGATCACCCATTAACAGGAAAGGTAATTGGAAACGATAAATAGTTTCGGAGATTGAATTCCAGAAAGAGACTTTGTGTTCTTCTCGAGAGGGGGCATAAACAAATATCAATAAAAAAATATGCTGTCGATAGTTATATTGCATAATAATAAGATTATCGGATTGATGCACTAAAACACATTTTCGGGTTTCAATATTGTCAGAAATAAGTAACCAAATCCCACCTTTAGTACCAATAGATGGAGATGAAATTACTCTATGAAATCCAGATTTTCGAATAATAGAGATGACAGGGTCAGAGTCAGTTTTAGTTTCCGCTAGGCAAAGAAAATTAAGTTTATTAACCTTTCTTATGAACTCAACTTCCTCCCAGAAGTTAGGCCTACGAATCCCTCTAATGTTCCAATAACCTATATTCATAAAAAACCTTGTTTATAAGAGAGAGAAAAGTGCAAGCAACTATGATTCATATCATGATTAATCAAAAGAGATAAGTGAGAAATGATATTTAAAAACTTTACAAAATTCCACACATACCAAAAAGAATAAGAAGAGCCTAAAAGATTACAACCAAACAAGGTATACAGACTTTTTAGCCACATTAACTTGATACACCATAAATACAAAGTATAAAGATCTAAGTGCCCACAAATACATAAATTTATAAGAGACCAAAAAAGGATAAAGAACAACTTGAAAAGGAAGTAAGTGAGTTTGATGTTGCATTTCTCCAAGAAGCAAATACAACACAACCTGTAAATGAGCACAAGACAAAAGAAAAGCCTTAAAGTGTTCAAAAAATAAGCTGTTACATAAAGGAAAACAGAAGATAGGGCATTAGAACTTATACATAGAGTGAAATTAGTAACTACATAATGGCCAGGATTAATAGGAACATAATACAAGCAAGTTGGAACAATCCAAAATTTGACTAAAGTACAACACGAGACTATGAACCAGGGCATATTATTAGTATAGAGATGCACTAAATAGGCAGCAACAAGCAAGACCTCAAAGCTGCTATGATACGAAGGCACACTAAAGGGAGATATCAAAATTACAGAGAGGGGGCAGATATAGCAAAAAATACTTGGAGAGGAGCACCAACTAACAAGGCTGCAAAGATTCCAAAAAAGAAGAGTGCAATAAGACATACATCTAGAATGAACAAGATAAAAAGTAGACCAAGAAAGATAACACAAGGTATTCATAATAATATAGAGAGAACTATAGTGACAAACAAATGTAGTAAAAGTTAACCAAGTGTAGGTTGACAACCAGAAGTAAAAACCAAATAAGCATAATATTATACATAGGAGATTGATATAGCAAACATCCAGCCACAAGGAACTACACAGGGCATTACACTTATCAAAAGGAGGCAACATAAAGAAGCCAAGGCCCAACAAGTTACAACAGAAAGGGAAAGGTAGGAAATATAGCAAAGGTGCAACAAACAGGTGGAACATAAAACCAACAAGAAGGCCAGATTCATAGGATATTTTACACAAAACAGAACCAGTCACAAGGGGGGCACTAATCATTAGGTGGCTTGCTTTTTGCCTCTAGTTTTCTTGGGCTTCTTGGCAACAGAGGAGGCTTCAACATATTCTTTGACAACTTCATTGTCCTTATGTTTGGAGGAGTCAGAGGTGCTCTCTCCAGCACACCTAATGTCAACAGCATGCATTTGGTTTCTCAAGAGAGTGTTAGAAGACTCAGCCCCAGGGTCCATACCAGTCAATCCCAAGTAGGCAAGCTGTGGAACAGAATTGTCCTTACGTTTGGAGGAGTCAGAGGTGCTCTCTCCAGCACACCTAATGTCAACAACATGCATTTGGTTTCTCAAGAGAGTGTTAGAAGACTCAGCCCCAGGGTCCATACCAATCAATCCCAAGTAGGCAAGCTGTGGAACAGAATGAGAAGCACTAGGCATAATCATTCCACCAGTCACCAAGGGAGAAGCACAGAGGTAGGGAGGGATCATCATAGTCTCAGGGATTGGGGCATTCAGGTTGCAAGAGCCAAAGCAACTTGCTCTCTAGCATTCATCAGCACAACAGGGTCAGAGAACACAGAAGGATCCATAGAAGAATAGAAATCCAAAGTTATAAGAGGGTTAATAGGGGGCAAAGTCTGCACAGGGATAAGGTCAGTAGGATTCACCCCAACAGAGGGCACACCAACAGACACAACAGGGCCACCAGAAGCTTGGTTTGTAGCAAACAGAGGAGCAACAACATTTGACCTTACAAAGGTAGGACCATTAGAGATTCTTTGGGCCAAAGGCCTAGTGGAAACATCCCCATGCAGCCTATTGTATGTTTGGTTAATAACTTCAACTTCAACAGGATTATCAAGCACAGTAAGCTTGCAACTTCTAGGTTGAATGTTGTTAAGAGGACACTCATCAAAGGAATGAGTACCCTCCCCACAACAACCACACCCAGAAGAGACAGTCTCATACCACACCTTAAGGGTCAACACAGTGTTTACTTGGGTTTGAATTTTAACACTACCCTTGAGAGGAGAAGTAATATCCACATTAACCAGAACCCTACAAAATTTCATCTTATTCTTTGCATTAGAAGCTTCATCAACCCTTACAAAGTGCCCAATAAGATTGTCTCTCAGGATAAGGTCAAGGGCAGAAGGAGTGTAAAGGTAATAAGGTAAAGATGGGATGCGGGCCCAAATATCAGCTCTTAACACCTCATCAGATATAGGGTTAAACTCAGGATAAAAGGGAAGAAGAGCAACATGTTTTCCCTGAACAAGATATGGCCTTTTATTCCAAACAGCATCTCTAGCTTCCTTATTTCCAAAAGTTTGCAAATTCCTGAAACTGAACTTCACCTTTCACATAATCTTTCCAAACCTCTTTCATTTTCCCATTGATCAGAGTAGAAATAGGGTCTTCTACCATCTTAAGCAAAAGGGAAAAATGCATCGGCTCTTGCAAGTATTTCTTAACAGAGGGAATGGATGTTGGGTTTGGGAGAGTAATAGAAGCAGTGAAGGTGGCAGGATTGAGAATATCATTAGATGGGACAAAGTCACACTCAGGGATAATGACAGGAGCCTCATCAGAAATGTGGGACAGAGCCTCCCCACCTGAAAGAGGTCCAGTAGGGTTTAGAGATTTGAGTGGGTTGGTTCCAAGAGGCTGAAGATGAGCATTAGGGATAGAAGATGCCAAAAGGCCTTCAACCTCCATGCCAGAAGACATAGAGTTGAGAACAGGGAAGTTGACCAAAGCATCTTGGTAAGATATAGTATCAGACATTGTTGACAGAGTAACCAAGGGAAGGGAAGGTAAGTAAGTAGGAGGCTTTGTATTTCGAGGATGGTATGAAGTATTGATCTCAAAGCAGTCCTTAAATAGAGAAGTAAGATGAAGAACTAGGAGGCAGTAGTTAGAAGGAGAGAAGTAACAATAAATGACATGCCTTAGTGAATTCAGAACTAACAATTGTAATTGGATATAGGAGTGATTAAACAGAGAAAGCTAGTAGGAAAGATATACACAATATGAAAATAAGAATTCATAAGATACAGATTAAAGAATACTAAAATAAAGAGGTTTGACATGATGAACAGTAAATTGAAAATTTTGGTATAGTATTGATAAAATGCACAACTTAACAGATAGTATGACTCATAAAACTCAAGTAGACAAGAAGAAGCAACCCTTGCAATGTTGAACCATGAAGTCTTTTTTAAACATAGAGATGAATTAATCACATAATAAACAACAGTTTTAACAAATGAAACACCACAAGAAGAAGGCAGGCATAAAATGGCAGTTATAGAATCAATTCTCAGAGGGAATCTATCACAAAGATAGAGCACCCAAGTATCCTCATTGAATTTGATTTTATACCATGAAAGGAGAAGGGGAAAAGCTACAACTCTTCCAAGAAGGAAAAGGAGCCTAAGCCACCAAACACCAAACATGATAACAAGATAGATTAACCCATGGCTCAAACACAACCCCCCAAAAGGAGGCAACAACACCTCAATCAAGAGGAGAAAATGCTGCCAGATCCAAAAGGAGGGGGAACCAAGGGCAAATCTATGCATTAAAGGTAAGAATGCCCAATCAAAATGACACCTAGTCATAGGAAGATACCAAAAGCATAAAATTGTTATAAAAAAATAATAGGATAATAAGATCAACAAGAAGAGAATTAGAAGAACATGAGCAAAATCTATAACAGATTGTTCACCTGAAATATGAAATGATAGAAGTTGTATCAGCACAGACAAAGCAAACAAGTTGTTGCAGATATCTAGCATAACAGAGATAGAGAAGAAAGAACCTGGAATCCTTAATTGTCCACAAGTTTTTTCATTAGATATTAAGTTGAAGAAACCAAACTCAAGAAGATGTAGGGTAACATTCCCAAAATAGGAGGGCACAGAAAATACCTGCATATAGCTTAAAAAAAGATAAAAAGATAAGCATATTGTAATGGATAGAGATCAAAACAAGCTTTATAATAATAGGAAATTTAGATCTCATCAGTTCAAAATATAGAATTGAGATAAGTATCATATTAAGGTTCAAAAAATAGTGAGAGACCAGTTTCAGTGATGTTTCATAAGGTAAGGTTTCATTCTCTAGATGCAAGCAATATAGCAAGATCTCAATCCTTACAAACCACAAGGTCTGAAAAGAGAGATGGAAACCATAATGCAGCAACCCAGAGAAAAGTTTGACAGAGATAAGAACAATGACTAGAGAAGAAAAAATAACAAAAAAAAGAAGAGAAAAAGTCATGAAGGCATAACCTGAACAAGTTGAGATCAGCGGCAGCCAACACCAAAAGGAAGGGCGACCAAAATCAAGAACATTCAGTACAAATAAGGAAGAACAACCCCAAGGATACTCATAAAATTGAACAATACCACTCCTAAGACAGGAGGGCACACAGCAAGCCTGCACAAAGCTTGAACAAGATAATATGATAAGAGTAATGTACAGAATGAGGGTCAAAATAGCAAGAAAAGTAATAGGAAATTTAGATCTCAATAGTTCAAAACGAAGATCTAGGATAAGAAACAGATTAAGGTTCAAAAAATAGCGAGAGCCAAGTTTCAATGATATTTCATATGTTAAAAGATCACTCTCTAGATGCAAACAATATAGCAAGATCTCAATCTCAACAAACCCTAAAGTCAGACAAGAGAGATGGATACCACAATGCAGCAAACAAGAGAAAATTTCAACAGGGATAATAACAACCAGAGAATACAAAACCAGAGCCAAAAGAAGAGGAAAAGAAGAAGAAGATACATAACCTGAAGAAGCCGAACTCCAAAAGCAGCAAAGAGAATGAGAACACTTCTCACCCTCCCATAGAAGAACAAGAAATTTCCAACCTCCAGCAAGCACAGTAGAGAAATCAAGCAAAAAGAAGCCAGATCTGCATCTCACAACATCAATCCATACCAAGAATCTCTCAAATAAAGAGAAATCCCTAGCCAGAGAAAGACAACCACGCCAAGCAAAGACGAAAAAGAGGGAACAGTCAAAGATCCAACCACAGAGACTACGAAAGGGCAAATCAAAGCCACACCAAACAAAAAGATCTAACCAAAGGAGCAACAAGAAGTCTCGGATAGAGAAGGTTTCGTAAGGGATAAGAGGAAGGCACGATCTACCCAGGAGAAGATCCAGCACCAAACAAACCCTAGATTTTTCAAAAGAGAAGAAAAAAGGAAAGGAATGGATCGAGACAAAAGAGATACATATCTCGCAAAGGTAGAGGAGAAAGGGGAAACACAACCAAACCAACAACCACAAATACCAGGCGGATTTACATAATGGAGAAGGAAGAACAACTGAAGAAATGGGGGAACGACGGAACGAGAAAGAAAAACCCAACCCTAGGAGAGAGAAGAGAGCGTTCTCAGTTAAGAAAAAAAGTCCATCTCCCATAACAACTTGTAGTTTTTGTTTGACCGTAGTAAACGGAAAAGGAACGGACGTGGATGCGGTAGCAAATGGAGATGGAGTTAGCCACGTGACGTGATGACCCATCCTCGGCTCTACCACGATTCAAATGTTCAAATTGGAGGGAAACTAAAAATTCCAACGCCCCAAATCTCTCTCTGTTCTCCAACACCAACCCATTTCTCTCCCCCTCCCCCTCCGTGTTTTCCCAATTCGAACTCTCAACACCACAATTTGTTCGAATTCCAGTGATTTTGCTGTGCTCAACCATGGCCGAAACCCTAAGCCCTAACCCTACAACTTCTCAGAAGAGTAGATCGAAGATGCCGCCGCCCACCTTGCAGTCTCCCATCAGCCCCTTCTTCCTCGGATCCAACGACGACAACCTCGAGCGTGCCCAGGCACGCGCTGCTCGCGCTGCTGCTCTCCGCCGCAAGTCTCTTGCCGCCCCTACTACGGCGCCTCCCGATTCCCGAATTGGACTTGGAAAGCAACAGATTCTTGATCTCTTTAACAATTGTATCAAGCTCGCCAGCGAAAATGTTCGTGCTTGTCGTCTCTCTCTCTCTGCTTCGAAATGAAAGAACCTGTCGACTGTCTATTCACCCTGATTTGGATTAGCAGTTTATTCACTGACTCCTTTCATAATAGTTCGTTATGGCTAATTTGGTCTGAAATTAACAAAATTGCTAGTCTATTGTTGTTGTTGCAGAAAATCAATCAGAAAAACACATGGGAGCTGGACCTTATTGATCATCTTTGTGATATTATCAAAGTCGAAGAGGAGGAGGATATTGAGACAAATTTTCAGAAGGTATGTGGATGTCCATGTCCTTAGGTTTAAAGTTATCCAGTCACACCCGTGTTTGGTTTTTGTTTACTTGTATGTTGCTTTCTATCTGGAATATCCCTTTTCTCCCGGAAAGAAAATGAATAATAGTTGTACTTTAGCATGTTAGTTCATCAATTGGTTATGTTTTGTTGCTTTTGAGAATAAATTTTGACATTTTCTTGCAGTGAATACTTACAAAGCAAAATGCAATGAGATCTTGATTAACTTTATGCACATATCTCTAGTTGACTTTCCATCATACTTTATCTTGCTTGAATCCAGTAGTGAAATGATTTGGCTTTGGAACACTAGAAAAGGCTATTAGGGGCACTAGAACCATTTACATAGATATAAAATGTCTATACAAGGTAGAAACCACTGTCCTCTTTGGACAAATAATGCTTCTAGCGTTATCTTGAGTATGGGAGAATATTATCCTGGAAACTAACTTGCTTTCCTTACATGTCCTTTGTCTAAGATGTCCTTCATTATAGTTGAAGCTCATATTTTTTCTGGAACGAATTGTCATCCTACACAAACAAATTAAACAGATCTTCACTAAGTTTATCAGTTGTCCTTTGCTTATTTTTGTCATGGAGTGCATCTCTAAGGGCTTTCCAACTTCTTGAGTTCTACACCTGATAATTAAATTATGAATTTATGATGCGTTTCGTAGTGCATAGTGCCAGTGAATAAAAACGTGATGCTTGAAGTGATATTGTGCTCGCTTTCAAGGTATAAAGCATGCGCTTCATGAACAAACATGATTATTAATTTTTTATGTGATAAAATTATTCTAGCAGTAACTACTATTTTGCTTTCACATTATCTATATATTATTTACCTACATTTCAGGTTTACAACAAAGTTTGTTGCAAATTATATTTTAGTATTAAATTTTATTGCATTTTGAGTACGTATATACATTCATTTTGTATTTAAATTTATTACTAGTGTATGATTCATGTAAATATGTTTTAGTACAAATAACATTTTATTGAAGTGTGTGCTTTGTTTCGTATCCATGAAGCGTGCAGTTCTTGCTGAGGCAAAAGTGCTTCATGCTGTTTTCTTCACTGCATGGTGCTAGAAATATAACAGGAAGGAGTAGTAGTTTTAGTGCATGTGCATTGTTTTTCACCTTATATTAACCTGACCAATATGGTGAGATGTGTATTATAGCATATCAAATCACAGTATGAGTCTATGACTTTCTTGACTAGGTTATTTTAGCCTTATTGATATTAAGATATGTTTATGGACACTGCTTTGTGGATTATAAGTCAACAAGATATCTATTTTGAGCAAAAGTCACCATGATTTTTAAGTTAACATGTGCCTGAGTTGTTTTAATTCCATGAAGTACTTATTCCTTACAACAATTATTTAGATCATAAGCATTTCTTGCTTAGTTGCTTTTATGTTTGTGAAAATGGATTAATGCTGCACGTGCATGGCCAATATAGTCAAACTCCTAGAACAAACTTAATTAGTTACATATAGTACTGCATGACATATTCTCTTGATGAAAAATTGTTCCACATCTTAAATGCAGCACCAACAAAGAACAATTCCACGTAGAAATTGAACGTCTTATTGTTTTTGATCCCCTTACTAATAATATTCATGACCTAAAGAATGGGATAGTCTCTATGTCTTTGACATCTGCTCCCTTGAATCAAGTCTCCTCTTGGTGTCCCTTGAATCTAGTCATTCAAATGCTTGAAATCAATAGAGTGTATAGTAGCAATGATGGCTTTCTATTCCTTGCCCAACTGCTTGAACAGTTAACTTGAAACCAAATAGTTCGTTGCTACATGCAAACTATTGAAATGTTAGACCTATTTTTGTCTGACATTCTTTTATTAAAAATTGCAGGCAAGTTGCACACTGGAAGCTGGAGTAAAAATTTACTCTTTGAGGGTAGATTCTGTACACTCAGAGGCTTATAAGGTTCTTGGTGGGATTAACCGTGTAGGCCATGAAAATGATCAAGGTGCACTTTCTACTATATAATGTATCCCTTCAACATTGTGCTAATGCGGTGCTTTTGTATTCTTCTTTCTGCAGTACAAACTATAATCCATTTGTTGTACCTGATTAACTGCCACAATTCTATGTCATGCCCTTGTTTTGATAGCATATTTCCCTGATTGTTTCATCATTAATGTTGATGCTATCAGATAGTGTTCCTGTGGATACTGATCATAGTGGTGAAAAGGATGAAGGGTACTCGAGGAAGGAAACTGAGAAGGTTGATTACTTGAATTTGTTATATCAATGCCTTTAAGGATTATCTTTTTAAAATAGTTGAATTTTACAGATGACACCCACATCAACGTTGGAATCATCTTTTGAGGCTCTCAATGTAAAGAAGTTTGATGGTAATTATACAATCTTACATATCCTTTTAGCGTCATGTGTTGTGTACTTGTGATTTCTGACAATTAGTGTTTTTGCCACATTTTGTAAGCTGCATTTTCTGTGGATCCCCTTTACCATCAAACTTCTGCACAGTTTGATGAAGGTGGAGCCAAGGGTCTCTTACTGAACAATCTTGGAGTATATGGAAGCTGCAAAGTTCTGTTTGATTCCTTAGAAGTACCTGGAAGGTGTATGTCATCCCCAGTTGAAAACAATAATGTTGATTTCCTTGATTTGACTTTTGCTAGAGGTTTGCCTCTTTTCCTATATGCTAATTCTATTCAGCTCCTTTTTAGCCATCTTCATATAGGTTTTGTGCTTCAACGTCTTCATTAGATTTTCAATGCCCCTTGCAGAATACATTGAGCAGATGGTATTGAAAATGAAAACAATCGATGAAATTTCCCCAACTCTCAATGCCATAGTGATTCAATTTGATGATGATAATCGAAGAGAAGTGCTCAATTCTGATGATTGTAATCAGAAGTGTCCGGAACCATTTTCTGAAAATGAAGACGACTATGGCTCTAATTGCATTGCAGCTGAATGTAATGATGATGCATATGAATATGATGGGTGCAACATAGAAAATGAACATACAAATGCAGCTGATCAGGACCCTGTATTTGAAGATTCATTACTTCGAGACCATTATGATGTGAGTGTTTGTTCCAATTGTCAGTTCTGTTCTTGAGTTTCTATTAAAATCTTTCTTAAGTTTTTGAAGATGCAGTACTTTACCAATTCTGCTGCTACTTTTTCCAGGGAAATGAAGACTATCAGTTTCACAATGTTGATATAGTTGATGGAAGTGTAAAGGTTGACACATATCTGTTTCTCAATCTCGAAAATACTCTGAAGGAAAATTCCTGGGCTGGTCCTGATCACTGGAAGTATCGTAAGCCAAAAGGTAGGTTGGAATAAGTTATGTGGTTGGTAAATGACTCCAGATTTTTTCAATTTAATAAGCTTACGCCTGCCGATTAACCTCTTCCAATTCTGTTTTGAAGTTCCAGGTTCTGATGATGGCTCAGCAGGAGAAAACGCATCACCGTCATTAATGAAGAGATCAAGGAATAAAAAGAAAGCAGAAAGCGACATTGATTTTTGTGCTGCTTTAGGCAATGATTTGGCGGATATCTTTGCCCCTCCTAAGAATCCCAAATCATTGCTCCAGCCTTCACGCAAAGCAGCTTGTAGTATAAAACTTCCTGAAGACTGTCATTATAAACCAGAGGATCTTGTCAAGTTATTTCTTTTACGTAATGTGATGGTAATCTTTTGACTTCTGTATGTTTGATCTTAGACAAAATAGTTTAAGATTCTTCTCTATCTTCTTTCTGTGTAGCCCCGTTTTTGTTCATTATTGAAATTAAATTTCCTGGTTGCAGTGCCTTGGAAAGAGGCAAAGAAGGTCATCAGGTAAATCGTATATGCTTTTTGATTCATATAAGAGTATGGTAATATGGAAAGCATATCTGAACTCCAAAACATTATAGACTAAAATTGATAATTCAAGACAGCTACCTATATCGTTATAATGAGGTTTCACTTTAAATGTTTCCCGTTGGTGTGGAATATGTATATCAAAAGAGTGGAATCTTACTATCTTAGAGCTGATAGGTTGCCTTTCAAGGTCTTTTTTGGTTAAATTGAGATTTCATCTAGTGACTTGGTCAATAGATTTGACTTTTGAAATTTATAATTGATTGCATTATTATGGATCAGTGTGCATAATTATCATCATGTTAAGATCGTATCCATAAGACTATAACTTGCCCAAATTTATTAGACATGTCACTATGAAAAATTAGGTGCAAGTAGACCTGTCAATCGGGTCGGGTTGGGCGGGTTCGGGTTCGGTCATTTCGGGTTCGGGTTAAATCGGGTTCCGGGTCGTTATGGGTCACGGGTCAATCGGGTCGGATTGTAGCGGGTTTTCGGTCGGGTCGGGTCGGGTTGACCAGCGGGTCTAAAATATCATTTTTTCTTATGATTATTAAAATACGAATTAATAAAATAATAATATTTAATTATAATATATTATTTTCATTTATTTTAATAATAAAATATATTATAGGTTTCAAAATAAATTTAAAAAATTCTATAAATATGCTAAATCGGTCAACCCAAGGGGTTTCGGGTTTCAACCCAACGGGTTCGGGTTGTATCGGGTTCGGTTTATTTCGGGTTTCGGGTTCAAATTTTCGGGTCTTGACCCTAAATTTATCGGACGGGTCGGGTCGGGTTAGCGGGTTAGGTCAGTTTTTGACAGGTCTAGGTGCAAGTGACATGCATGTATGGAAACAATTTTATGTGCCGTATTAAGATACAAACAAGGGATAACGAGGAAAAATGTAAGATAACTGTAATTAACCTCATAGTCAATATATATAGCTTACTGATGGTCGCCTCTTTGCAAGCTCCTCTATATATAGGCTTTACAGCAACCTTGGAATGAGGCATAGTGGGATCAGTTAATCTTTTTGTATCTTCTACTTTCAGCCATTACCTACTTAATTGAAGTTAGCGTCAATAGATTAGTGGAATTACTTAATCGGAGTTACTGCCAATGATTTCAAATAGATGTGACTAGGTAGACTTCTCTTACCTTGGTGATGGGGAATAAGGATCCATGAGTTGCTTGCCGCATGTCCCCAGGTGCTGACTACTGAGACATTATGAGTGGCACTATTACCCATTTGTACATGATAAACTGAATATGCAAAGCAATGTGAATTGTACAATTAGATCCAGGGAGAAGATGTTTAGTGCCAGCTGCTACCCAATTTCGGCATTTATTCATGCATATAATTTGATATCAGCTTTTCATCTCTTTGGGTTTGATTCATGCTGCTTTAATTTGTGGCTTACAAATTGATGATACTATTACTTGACAACTATGATGTCTTCTTTAGGTCTTGAATTTGAAAATTTCATTGCACTTCAGGTGAAGTTGGTGAGCAAACTGATGATTATGGGGCAACAGCATCTTGGGGTGATGACAATGGGTATGATGGGCCATTTAATGATGGAAATGAACACAGTGATGTGGATGAATCTGACATTTTGGTCACCCAACCTCGTCAGGTACATATTTTGCTAGATGCACCTGATTTTAGAACTGTTTGGATGTGGTTGTATGACAAAATTATCAGGACTACTGTGGATATTTTAATATCACTTTGTATCTTGTTGTTTTATGATCACTTGAATGCCTAAGCATATCCAAGTTCTATTTTCCTTGCTAGTCTTTGAGTTTCTCATCTCTTCCTGTGTCATTTAGGTAACTAAAATTGAGGTGCAATACGACAGAACATCAAAACAAGTTGATGTTCAGGCACTGAAGGAAGTGCTTTGGGAGCAGATGAAAGAGTCTTGTCATGATCTTTCTCAGGTAGGGTTAACTTTTTATACCTTCTATATGTCAATAATGCTCAAGTGCCTACTGGGAACATAATTCAATTGAGTTGGCTGCCTATATATGTGAGCATTCTTGACTAGTTTTTTTCCACAAACGGTTTGCTTCTCTACAGCATGATAGATGTGATAAATTAGAGAAGCTCTTACATGGCTCTGTCCTGGCACTGGTGATTGGTGGGCAAGCTATTAAAAGTCAAGTGAAGGGGATAATTTATCACTTGTTGATTCGGTCATTTAATGGCTGATGGACTCTGTTTACAAATGGGATAATATATCATTATATGCTCAACACAGCATGGGCCTCGGTTTTTTTTTTTTTTGACATCTTGCAGATTAAATTACATAGCATCTTTCATTTACTTCTGGGGGTTGATTAGTCAGTGTTGATGCTGAAGTATAGAAATAGAAATCTTGGACGATAAAGCTACAGGGTACAAAGGTTTTCTAGGTAAGTTGAAGAGTCAAATCAACTAGAACAGGAATTTTCTGCAATCACACGGGCTATCAAACGACCGATTCATTTGCTTTGGAATTTTGGTAATTGTATTACTATACAGATTATTATTTCTCACTGGTGAAAAGTTAGCCCTTGGATTTTGAGAATTACGAAATTGCAGTGCGGTTGTTGGTTACTTGTAAGTTCTAAAATAGGGAAATAATTTGCAGTAGCTAAGCCAAGCTATATTCTAGGAGCAATAGCTGATGAGTTGAAGATGTAATTTAGCTAACTGCACAATCAAAGGCTTTTGGATTACATCTAGCATCATTCAAGGCTATGAAAACACAGCCTTAGCAGTGAAAATTTGAGCTTCCTAGTTGAGCTACAATAGTAATATGACCTGGTGGGACCTGTAGAATTACAACCATTCTCTGATTCTTGACTCTATCAATTAGCCATGATTCGGCATGCTGCAAGTTTCTTTGCATTTTTTTCTTTTGTGATTATCTGATGAATTGTTATTTAAGTATTTAGTTTCTGTTCGTAGATGGTCTGCTATTGCCTATTGGTGTTAGCTTATACGATTAGAATGAATCTCTTCTCTGTGATTAATTTATATGTTAGTTGCTAATTGCTCTACAATAATATTTGCTTATTGAAGGGAACGGAAGAAGTGGTATCTTTCAGGGGTGTGTTGACTAACTTCCCGGGCGACTGTCGAGCAGCGTCAGCCCTTGAGGACATTTCTCCACACTTGTGCTTCATCTGCCTGTTACATTTGGCTAACGAGCACGGGCTGAGAATATGCGGCTCTGCCACCATGGACGACCTAACTGTGGAAATTCCATGACTATGCAATTAGAAGTGAAGCACATTTCTATGCCATTCTTTCATGGTGTGCCTTTGTATCAAAGAAGCTAATTGGTTGACAAAAAGAGTTGGTCTAATAGTCTTCTTGCTTTTGTTTGTACATCCATCCATCCATAGTGAAGTGGATTTCACCGGCCCCTTCCCATAGAGGGAATATGGAGCCAACTTGGTTGAATGTGCTTGTTGCAGAAAAAAGCAATTTCATTTCTTAAGTTATGAATTCAAAATTCTTTTTGGATGGTGTAAAATGTCATATTTTAAGTAGTGGTTTGAGTAAATTTCAGGTTCATACAATTGCTGTTGAACAAAATGAAATTGGGTAAAAATCCAACAGGGGACTTGGAGGAGTCTTTCTTTTGTAACGACTCCGGTGTATTAATTCTCTGAGGGAGGAGATCACTTGTAGTTGAGCGTATCGAACTTGTAACAAAAGTGTTTTATGATGAGTTCCTCAATCAAACCAACTCGTAAATCTTCTGGAGTCGGTGAAAACTGTTTTCTAAAGTGGTCCCTTGTTTGGAGAGAGAGAGAGAGAGAGAGAGAGAAAGCGCACTGAAGCGTCAATTAAATGTGATGAGACTTGAGAGGCCAATTCATATATAAGTTTGTCTGGAACTGAAAGCAGAGAGTGATGGATGGGAATCAGGACCATGAAAAAAAACAACAGTAGTGGAACTGCATCAAACATGTGATCGTACTTGAATTAAATGATTTAGATATTTATTTCCCGTTTACAACGAAAAAAACGCTGGATGATATGATATGATATGATATGATATGATATGATCTGCATTTTAAAACGACAAATTTAGTGTATTATAAGTAAGCATGGTAATGGTCCCGGGTCGGGGACGGGTGGACTACTTTCACCACCCGATCCGACTTTAATAACCCGCTCCATCTCCTGAACACCCGAAACCTGTTTTCACTCGCGTTTTATCGGGTTTTTACTCGTTTTTTTGGGTTGAATTTTTCGGATATCCATCGGAACCGTGTGAAATTACCATGCCTAACTATCAACGCTCTCTTTTGGAATCCCAAACGCATTCCCTTATTGCGGGTACAACCATGTCAGAAACCACCTCGGTGGTGGCAGCTTCTAGCCCGTCACCGCCAAACACAAGCTCCCCTTTGGTTCCCCCGCTCCGCCTGCCCCCAACACACGTGGAAAGACCTTGTGGTTAACGATGCAGGATATCAATGACCCAAGCTTGCACTGGAGTTCTTGAATGATAAGATTAATGTTAACTTCCCTGGCGATGAGACAAGCGATCCGGTGATTACAATCGCCCTCGAGGTTCTTACCGTTCTTGCCGATGTTTGGAGGTCGTCCCTCATTGTGAAAGTCCTTGGGAGTTTTTCCCCGTTTTGGTATCATGGTTAAGAAACTCCTAAATCTTTGGAAGCCTACAAGAAAGATGTTAATGGCTGATCTCCCTAATGGATACTATGTGGTGAGATTTGAAACGAAAAATGACTATCTAAGGGCATTCACTAGTGGTTTGTGGACCGTCCACTATCTCATCATTAAATCATGGTTAACCGACTTTGACCTAGAGACCGACGTCATCACTACCTCCCCAACATGGGTGAGAATTGCCAAGCTTCCCCTATTCTTTTAAGACGAGGAGATCCTGATGCAGGTCGTTGTGAACATTGGGTGGTTGATCAAGGCTGATGTCCGTACCTTGTTCTCTAACCATTGTCGTTTTGCTAGGGTTTGCGTTGAGCTTGATCTGACAAAATTGCTAAAAGGGACGATACAATCAATAATACTAGGTTCTTCCTCAAGTATGAAGGGATCCACCTCATCTGCTTCAAGTGCGACAGACATGGCCATCTAGCGTCACGCTGTCCTATGTCAAACCAACAACATGACAACCAGGCGTCGGAGGAATCACGGTTGCCTAGTACTGGTGACGAGGGTATCCCATCGGAAATTATGTCTAACTTGATCCCTCAGGGTCCTTCTGATTCTCTCCACAAGCCTTGGATGTAAGTGTCGAGGTGCAAGAACCAGGCAAAGGGGAAGGGGAAAGTTTTCGGTGGCGGGGCACCGGTTGGGAACTCTAGTAACCGGTTCCATTCTCTTGGTCAATGCTCCGATGAGAAAACCAACCAATCGAAGGATAGTATCGTTGTTACAAGAAATAGAAAAGAAATCGTCGACATCATGGGGAAAGGGAAAAACATAATGAATGGGCATGAGTTCCTAGCTGCTAGGGGTAATGATATTGCCTTGGGATCTGGCAAAAAATATGTTGAAGCGGCGACCGCGTTAGAACAAAATAATGAGTTATTTGTATTGGGGCAAGTTAATGATGGGTAGAAATTGGGGAAGAAGAAATCGAAGAGGCGAAATAAGTCTAAGAAGGATTCTGAGCAAGGGGGTAATAAAGTCCAATTCGTTAATGGGCCCTCTAAAAGGCCTAGGAGTGTTGCTGAACCTTTCCAATTCCACCCCTACAAGGGTTCATGAAATCTTTCTATTGATGGGCCGGGCCTTGGTCCCATTGTTGTTGGACAAAGTGAACAAACGCCAGAGCCTCCTACAGAGATGAATATGCAAATTGGTAACCAGTCGGAGAATTTCGCCCTTTAGGACGCCAACAACATAATTGCTGAACTAAAATCAAACCGAGGCATGCACTCGCGCCAAGGAGAACCTTGAAATCACGATCTACAGGGACTCGATGCAAGAAGATGTTGCGAATGTGGATATGCCACAAGCGCCTTGATTGCGTTTTGGTTCCCTCAATGTTGTAGTTTCCTATGAATTGCATTATTTGGGATTGTCGCGGAGCCAGTAATGACGGGTTCCGTTGTGCGATTAGATACAACCTCAAGCAACACAAGGCTAAGATTCTTGCCATTATTGAGCCTAAAATTTCTGGAGACCATGCGGACCATGTGTGCGGATGCTTGTCGTTTACGCACAACGTTCGTGTCAAGGATTCGGGGTTTGCGGGCGGGGTTTGGCTTCTTTGGAGTGAGGATAATGTGGACATTCAAATTGTTTGTCTGTCTGATCGGTTCATACATGCCTCGGTTGACTCCAAAGGTAAAGTTTTCAATTTGATTATTATTTATGATCCTCCTAATGAAACTGATAGACGCGTTTTGGGATAATTTGCATCTTCTTCTTGATTCTATCCATGGCCCGACTTTTATCGGAGGGGACTTCAATTGTGTCCTTCACAATTGGGAGAGTAATGGTACCACATATCTTCTCTTTATGGACTATTAGATCTCATTAGTGATGATGTCCAAAACAGCAAAAGCAAAAAGTGGGCCCAGGAGGGCCCCCATAGGCAAGTTGGGTACCCACATCTACGTGGTTATCTAAAAACAAAAACTCCCAACGCGCGCGAGGTCTATCAAACATCCCGGGACGAGGTCTCGACCTCGTCACTGACTCTGCTAAGTACGCCTGCCCGCTCGAACCAATCACCGACGACCTCACTCCTGAACCAATCACCGACGACCTTACTCCCAAACCAATCACAGGTGACCTCACTCATGGACCAATCAAAAACCCCTATTTCAAGTATCCCACATCGGACATTAGCCTAAACTCAGCCCCCCAATTCTCTATAAATAGAGAAGGACCTCGTAGGAAGAGGGGGTCGAAAAACGACTTGAACTCAAGAACTCTCTTGTTTGTTAAAGATCGACGTGATAGGATTACCGTCAACAGACCTCGTTACAGATAAGAGAAATCCACAAAAAGACTCCAAGTCATACAAAGACCTCGCCTACACTAAAGACCTCGCTACAAAATCTCACAAAGCTCTCTACACCACGTATCCAAATCTACCTCGCCTTAGCGTCGACCTCGCAACATTTAGGTTTGATCTCGGAACCTCGTAGGAGGTCTAGGTGTAATTCTTAAAGTTGTTCATCAATCTCATAGGTGTGTAACCTCGTTATTTGGGAGAAAAGTCATAAATAAAGGAGCAAGTGTTTGCACTCAAATATAATAATCTTATTTCTTGTCTAGTAGCGAACCTCGTTATTTCGGATTTCATCACTGGCGCCGTCTGTGGGAACCTCTTCATCCTAAGCAGCTCCCCATTTTTTAGTGCAAACCTTGATTCCTAAAACCCCCTCAAAATGGCTTGTCCAAACAATTTCTTCCCTCAACATCCCGACAATATGGCCGAGACCCCTCCATGGGCGACGGCAGGTCCGTCAGGGTACCCTTTTGTGGTCCCGCCAGGCTGGACATACAACATCCCACAAAACCCATACCCGATCCAGGGGTACGAACAGGGTGGCGCCCCTTTCAACCAGTATCCCTATCCGGGGTACGGGCAGTACCAACCGGGCCAAGCTCCCCCATACGTCCCGATTCCTCCCCAGGGGCAGCCTCACTCCGAGTACGTGCCCGCATATGTCCCGGGCTACACCCCGGGGCAGGAGGCGCCCACAAACGGATCTACCACGGAGAGGCCCTCCCGAGATCCAATGCAGATCTCGCGATCCCGTTCGCGGCGTACAGAAAGGCGCGACATGGAGCTGTCCGAGACGGCGGCAAGCGCGCCACGCCCTCTGGCGAGGTCAAAGTCGAAGTCTGCTCGCCCATCCGTCAAGAGTGGGTACAGGAATCCCTTCGTACCCGAAATCCAAGTGGCACACGTGCCCAAAGGCTTCCATTGGCCACAAATGGGACTTTACGACGGCACGGCCGACCCCGAGGACCACATAAAACACTACGCCGTCCAGATGAACGTCAACTCTTACAATGACGCCATTTTCTGTCGGATCTTTCCGACCACTCTGGACAAGGCGGCAATGACGTGGTTCACCAGCCTTAAGGTCGAGTCGATAGCCTCGTTTTCCCAGCTATGCGAGTCCTTCGTCGGGCACTTCAACGACTCGAGGAAGCGCAAGAAGAACATGCGCGATCTCCGTGGCATCGAGCAGGGGGAAAACGAGAAGCTGGGTACCTTTTTTACGAGGTTCACCACCGCGGTCGTTGAGATCGCGCAAATCGACGAGGCCTCGGTCCGCGACATCCTCATGGGCAACCTTCGCCAGGAGGATTTCAAATGTCGCATTTTCCTCAAAAATCCGACCACGTATGAGAGCCTGTGTGCTCGGATCACGACACCAGTCTACGCCGAGGACGCTGCCAGCCAGAGCTCGCGACCGAGGACCGACAAGGAAATCGTAACCGAGGCTAAGGGAAAGGCTAAAGTGGCTGCGCCGGCCGCGAGGGACGCGTACATGACGCAAACTCACGACCGGCGTGCCGATTACAAAAGCAACAACAACAAAAGCAACAACAATAACAGAGGCAACAATGACAATAGAAACAACAACCGCTACGACAACCGTGGCGGTGGGGGTGGGAGCTGCTTCGGCGGGAAGCCACGAGGTTACAAAGGCAAATGTGGCCCCGCCTACAACCCAAACGAGAAAAAGCGCGCCAACCCCGCGTCGGGGGCCAACCTCGTGCAGTAGGAACCAACCAGGCCCCGACCAAGCAGCGCAGAACAACAAGCTCCGACAAGGCAGTCGCGCTCCGGACAAGCCGCGGCGCCCGATGGGTACATCAATACCATCTCGGGCGGACCCTCGCTGGCGGGCTCGAGCCAGGCGGAGAGGAAAAGATACGCAAGGGCGAGCCACCATGAGCCCTCGGTATACAGCGTGACACAAACCTCGCGGTCCCACGTGGGTATGGCCTTCACGACAGAAGACGCCGAAGGGCTTCATATGCCCCACTCCGACCCCCTGGTGATACACGCTCAGTTGGGCTCGAAGATAGTGAAGCGAATACTGGTGGACACGGATTCCTCCATGGACATCATGTACTTCGGCGCTTTCGAGCAGCTCGGGATCTCCGCGACATCCTTGAGGCCCTACGCTGGGAAGCTCACCTCCTTCTCAGGGAACGAGGTCGATGTCGCTGGTCTCATAGACCTTTGGATGACCCTCGGTACTGGCCCGACAACGAGAACCGAGGTAATAGAGTTTACGGTGGTGCACCTGCCCTCGGCCTACAACGCAATCATCGGGAGAGTCTCCTTGATGAAATTCCAGGCGGTGGTCTCCATCTACCACCTGAAAATGAAGTTCCCCACCAACGTGGGTGTCAGAGACGTGAAAGGCAACCAAGAAGAGGGCCGCGTCTGCTACATGACCTCGGCTAAGCAAAAATGCCCAGTGTTCATGGTGGAGACTTCGGGTGAAGCGGGCCTCGAGGTTCGGGACTTCACAATACCCACTCCCGAGGCAGAAAGAAGGGTGATTACCCCCTTCGAGAACAAATCAGAGAAGATCTACCTCGGGGGTTGCCTTACTGGGAACGCGGCAGCGTCACTAGAAGCCCTGCTTGATGGGTCCCGCGACGTATTCGCCTGGACTGCAAAAGATCTCCGAGGTGTGCCTCGGACCCTGGCCCAGCACTCCCTGAACATCGACGTCGCCGTTCGTCCTGTGGTGCAGCGTCGAAGGAAAATGAACGAAGAAAGGGCAACCGCCGCAAATGAAGAGGTGGCCAAGCTGCTGGCCGCAGATTTCATACGCGAAGTCCAGTATCCGAAATGGCTGTCCAATGTCATTTTGGTCAAAAAGGCCAGCGGCAAGTGGCGAATGTGTGTAGACTTCAAAGACCTCAACAAGGCATGCCCCAAAGACAGCTACCCCCTGCCCTCGATCGACGCACTTGTAGATTCGACCGCTGGGCATGAGGTCTTGAGTTTCCTCGACGCCTACTCGGGGTACAACCAGATCACGATGAATCCCCGTGACGAGGAAGAAACATCCTTTATCACCCAGCGGGGGACATACTGTTATAAGGTCATGCCGTTTGGCCTCAAGAACGCGGGAGCCACATTCCAACGCCTCGTCGATCGGATTTTTAAAGATCACCTGGACAGGAACGTATCCGCCTACGTCGACGACATCGTGGTACGAAGCAAGGGCCCCGAAGAGCACCTGGCTGACCTCGCCGAGGTTTTCACCACCCTCGGACACCACCAGCTCAGCCTGAATCCCGAGAAGTGCGTTTTTGGCGTGTCCTCGGGAAAGTTTTTGGGATTCATGATCAGCGAGCGCGGGATCGACGTCAACCCCGCCAAAATAGAATCAATCCTCGCAATGAGGTCTCCCCGATCTCGTACCGAGGTACAAAGGCTCAACGGCGCTGTAAAGTACTTGGGGAGGTTTTGCTCCCGCCTAGCAGACAAGTCCCTCCCATTCTTCGCCGCCCTAACAAAGAACGACAAGTTTGTCTGGGACGAAAGACTCGAGACAGCCTTCTCTGAGTTAAAAACCTTCCTCACCAAGCTCCCCACCTTGTCACCTCCACGTGCGGGTGAAGATTTGCAACTGTATGTGGCGGTGAGTCCCGAGACCGTCAGCGCGGTGCTCACAAGAGAGGCCATGCACCCGGTATACTTTGTGAGCCGCGTGCTCCAGCCCGCGGAGCAGAGATACTCCCCGACAGAGAAGATGGCGCTGGCTGTGGTGACCGCCGCGAGGCGACTACGCCCATACTTCCACGCACATCCCATCCAGGTTCTCTCAGACCTCCCACTCCGCCAAATTCTGCATCAGCCCGCTCTCTCCGGACGTATGACCAAGTGGGCTGTCGAGCTCTCCGAGTTCGATATCAATTATCTTCCGAGAACCGCGATGAAGGGACAAGCCGTCGCCGACTTTATGGTGGAGGTCACCTTCCCCGAGACAGACACAAGCTCGGACGAATGGAAAGTATTCGTTGACGGCTCACGATGTGACGCCGGTGGCGGGGCCGGGGTGTTCCTCGCTGGACCCTCAATCGAGACGGAGTATGCTCTCAACTTCGCCTTTGATGCCACCAACAACGACGCCGAGTATGAGGCCATGATCGCCGGGATCGAAATGGCGCTACTCAACGGGGCCCGCAAAATCAGGGTCTACACAGATTCCGAATTGGTGGCGCGACAACTCAACGGCCAATACGACACCATAACAGGTTTTCTGCCCGCTTACCGAGCAAAAGTCAAAGCCTTGGTTTCGTGCCTTGAAACTTTCGCGGTGGAATCAATCCCGCGGACCTCAAACACCAAGGCGGATGCCCTCGCCAGGTTAGGCTCCGCACTTCCCTTGGATGTGGGAAACCGCGTCATGGTGGAGAGAAAGCTCTCACGAAGCGTAGATAGCGAGGTCATGTCCATAATAACAGAGGACTGGAAGTTCCCGGTGACGAGGTACATACAAAGCGGCATCCTCCCAAAGGACCCCGCGCTGGCCAGAAAATTAAAAATGCAAGCCGCCCGCTACTGCGTCGTCGGCGACCAGCTTTATCGCCAGGGCTACGCTGAGCCTAACCTGCTGTGCATACCGCCCGAGGCCACGGACCACGTCCTCTACGAGGCCCATGAGGGAGTTTGTGGGGGACACCCGGGATGGAGGTCTTTGGCACACAAAATTGTCCATTTGGGGTACTTCTGGCCCACTCTCCGACAAGACGCAAGAGCTTACGTCCAAAAGTGCGTCGGATGCCAGAAACACGGGAACATCCAACACACCCCGACGGCTCCCCTCCGCAGCATTCACGCGCCATGCCCATTCGCAATGTGGGGAATGGACATTCCAGGCCCATTTCCTAAGGCCGCGGGCCAAGTGCAATACATTTTGGTCATCGTGGACTACTTCACGAAGTGGATCGAAGCACAGGCAATGGCAAAAATCACCGGGGCAAAGGTCTGCGAGTTCCTGTGCAAAAACCTCGTCTGCCGTTTCGGTGTTCCCATGACAATCATGACCGACCATGGCCCCCAATTCGACTGCGAAGAAACTCGGACTTTCTACTCTGAGCTGCGCATCAACCTCAAATTCTCCTCCGTGGCTCACCCCCAATCCAATGGCCAGGTAGAGAACGTTAATGCCCGCATCTTGACAGACCTCAAGAAGCGCTTGGGCATGGCACAAGGCCGTTGGGCCGAATTACTTCCCCTCGTCCTCTGGACGTACCGCACGACCTCGCGCCGCGCAACGGGCGAGACCCCCTTTGCTCTTACCTACGGGGCGGAAGCCCTCGTTCCCGTAGAAACCCTAATTCCATCAACAAGGGTGTATAACTTCGACGAGAAAGAAAACGAGGCCAACCTCAGAATCGAACTGCAGTTCCGGGATGAAATCCGCGAGGTGGCGGACCTGCGCTCTAGAGAATACAAGCGACGTGTCACCATATACCACGACAAGAAGGTCAGACCTCGCCTCCTGGCCACCGGAAACCTCGTGCTAAGACGCACCGAAGGAGGAAAGTTGGACCCTAACTGGGAAGGACCCTACATCCTCGGGGAAGAAGTCGCGCCCGGGGCATTCAAACTCAGGGACGACGAGGGGCGCACGCTGAGCAAAACGTGGAACGTCGCACGACTCAAAAAATATTACATGTAGACGCTCGAAACCCCGTTGTTCACCACAGTTGGTAAATAAAGGATTGCAGGCTTTTCTAAAAACACTCCCTCGTTGAAAAATTCCACCCCTCGCTTCCCGCTTGGGGTTGGAGAATCTCGTTGAAAAATTCCACCCCTCGCTTCCCGCTTGGGGTTGGAGAATCTCGTTGAAAAATTCCACCCCTCGCTTCCCGCTTGGGGTTGGAGAATCTCGTTGAAAAATTCCACCCCTCGCCTCCCGCTTGGGGTTGGAGAATCTCGTTGAAAAAATCCACCCCTCGCTTCCCGCTTGGGGTTGGAGAATCTCGTTGAAAAATTCCACCCCTCGCTTCCCACTTGGGGTTGGAGAATCTCGTTGAAAAATTCCACCCCTCGCTTCCCGCTTGGGGTTGGAGAATCTCGTTGAGAAATTCCACCCCTCGCTTCACGCTTGGGATTGGAAAATCTCGTTGAAAAAATTCCACCCCTCGCTTCCCGCTTGGGGTTGGAGAATCTCGTTGAAAAAATTCCACCCCTCGCTTCCCGCTTGGGGTTGGAGAATCTCGTTGAAAAATTCCACCCCTCGCTTCCCGCTTGGGGTTGGAGAATCTCGTTGAAAAAATTCCACCCCTCGCTTCCCGCTTGGGGTTGGAGAATCTCGTTGAAAAATTCCACCCCTCGCTTCCCGCTTGGGGTTGGAGAATCTCGTTGAAAAATTCCACCCCTCGCTTCCCGCTTGGGGTTGGAGAATCTCGTTGAGAAATTCCACCCCTCGCTTCACGCTTGGGGTTGGAAAATCTCGTTGAAAAAATTCCACCCCTCGCTTCCCGCTTGGGGTTGGAGAATCTCGTTGAAAAAATTCCACCCCTCGCTTCCCTCTTGGGGTTGGAGAATCTCGTTGAAAAATTCCACCCCTCGCTTCCCGCTTGGGGTTGGAGAATCTCGTTGAAAAAATTCCACCCCTCGCTTCCCGCTTGGGGTTGGAGAATCTCGTTGAGAAATTCCACCCCTCGCTTCACGCTTGGGGTTGGAAAATCTCGTTGAAAAAATTCCACCCCTCGCTTCACGCTTGGGGTTGGAGAATCTCGTTGAAAAAATTCCACCCCTCACTTCCCGCTTGGGGTTGGAGAATCTCGTTGAAAAATTCCACCCCTCGCTTCCCGCTTGGGGTTGGAGAATCTCGTTGAGAAATTCCACCCCTCGCTTCACGCTTGGGGTTGGAAAATCTCGTTGAAAAAATTCCACCCCTCGCTTCCCGCTTGGGGTTGGAGAATCTCGTTGAAAAAATTCCACCCCTCGCTTCCCGCTTGGGGTTGAAGAGTCTCCTTGAAGAGTCCCACCCCTCACTCCCCGCTCGGGGTTGGAAAGTCTCGTGACACGAACGAGGTTCGCAAACGACTATTTTTTAGGTTGGGACGAACTTCCACAAAAACGAGGTCCAAACGGAGGCTCACGACCTCGCCGCAGGACTACAACGCCCGGTGTGGTCCGAGCCCCACAGAAGATGTGACACTCGAACCATGGGGTTGGACGGATAAGGAATATGCAAGAAAGTCTAAAGCAAACAAGCATAGGAAAAGAAAATGACGAAGGGCACAGACCAAAAACAAATGTTTTAATTACAGACCCCGTAGGGTCACCCAAACAAAAAAGAGGAGAAAGAAGGATGTTTCAATTACAAACCCCGTAGGGCCACCAGAATGAAAAAAAAGGGAGAGTTATCATCTCTTCGAGGTCTCAACCTCGGAACCTGTAAGATCAATGGTCTTAGGGGTTTCGGCGGAGCCAGCCAAGGCCTCAATAGGAGCAGTTTCAGCAGGGGCAGCGGAAGCAAGAGGCGCGGGCGCGCTGGTCGCAGGCTGAGGTCCCGTGGAGGTTAACTCCGGGTTTCCCCCAACAAGCTCTACCTCGGGTGGCGCAACGCTGGACACAGTCCCGTCCTCGTTGAGGAAGAACTCGCATTCCCCCTCGGGATCCGTCGACCCCAGCTCCCCCATGGTTTCATTGTAGTTGGGGTTGAAGAAGATGATCTGGGGGTTGAGGTGCCCATACTTGGCCACCGCCTGCTTTACGCCCATACGGACGGCCTGGTGGAACATCGTCCTCACACTCTCCACCAGCTCCGCCTTGTACTCCTCCGAGTCCACATACCTGGGACCCGCGGCCTCGACTTCCTTGTTGAGTTCAACAATACGCCCCTCGAGGCGCCTGATCTCCTCCTCGGCCCTCAGGAACTCCGCCTCCTTTGCCTTGTAGAACTCATGCTCAGCGGAGAGCTTACCTCGAAGCCCGTCAACCTCGCTCCGCAGAACCTCAGCCTCGCCCCTCGCCCTCTTCTCCCCTTCCCTCGCCGCCTTCACCTCCTCCCTTGCCGCGGCCTCAACCCGCTTCTTGGCCGCAGCCTCCGCGGCCTTAGACGACTCCGCGACCTCGGCCAACTCCTTGGCCTGTCGCTCGCACACCTCGCTGCGGGCCCGAAGCGCGGCCTCCATCTTGTCCATCCTCGAATGAAGAAGGACGATGCGACTTCGGTTGTAATTGTCAAAAAAGGTGTGCTGCAGGTTCACAGAAGGATAAGAAAAGAAACAAGAAAGAGAAAAATCAAACACACGAAAACAAAAAAGAAAGAAGAGGCTTACCATGGCCGAATACCGAGCGGCTTCGTCGTCAAGCGCTGCCTCAGTGAGGTTGTTGGCCCACGCGACCTCCTCCTTGTAATCTCCCCGGGCCCAGTCCAGCGGGGCCCCCCTGATGGGTCCGGGACATTGAAACCTGGCAGGGTGGGGGCCCGTATCCCCGCGGCGTCGTCCTTCGAAGTTGAAGGCGGGAATGAGTTCCAGCTCCCGCGAGTTTCTTTGGTGGTCGCCCGACCGGGGCTTTTTCTTCTTCTCAGGGGAAGACCCCGCTTCCTTCCTTTTCCGCAGGGTCTTATCGTCGGACGCCCGGGGTGGATGAGTGGTCCCCTTCGTGGTGGCCCCCTTTGGCGGAACCACATCGGGCCTTTTCTCCCCCTGGGGCGGCCCCGTGACGTCCCACTGCGACGCCCTCGGAACGCTCCCCTTGGGCAGGGCTCCCCCTGCCGCGGCCGTTGGCGGGACAGGTCCCGGCTGCGTGGTGCCTGCTCTCGTTTGCGAGCTCGGCTCGTTGATTGATATCCTCTTGAGGACCCGGGGAGCAGGGGTCTTGGAAGTAGACGTCATAGGTTGTTTCCCCTTTGACGTCGTGGTAAGAGCGTGCAGAAAGTTCACTGTCAAGAAAGAAGTAAAAAGAAATCAACAGGTTAGGACGAGGTCAGAAACGAAGGAAACGAGGTGTATGACCCCGCAAACATACAGGAAAAAAAAACAATCAGGGAAATGGCGATAATAAAATACCCTCTCCGCCCTCGCGAGGAGGGAAACTGAGGCTCAGCCCGGCCCGCTCCAGCCGGTCCTGAGAAATGTAGCGCTCGTATGGCGCCTGGTACGCTGGGGCGTACTTGGCCTTGAGCGCCTGGAACTCAGCGACCTTGTACGGGCACACGCATCTCTCGTAGTTGCCCGGTGCCACAGGGAAATCAAGATATCTCCCGCTGAGGTCTCGGACCAAAAACCATTTAGGTTTCCACGTCCCGCAGTTCGACTGGGTCGAGATGATTCTGACGTTCGGTGTGCTGAGGTTGACCAGGGAACAACGAGGTTCTCTCCTCGCCAAGACTAACGCCGACAAGTCGTTGAGATTCGGCTCGTCCAGAAGCTTGCGACTTCGAATCGTGTAAGCACACAATAACCGCCAGGCGTTCGGGAACAACTGAGCGGGGCAGACACCCATGGCCCACAAGAAATCAACGATGTGCTGGGCCAGGGGCAGCCTAAAGCCCGCTTGAAGGCTGACGAGGTTCACGACCGCACACCCCTCGTAGGACGCCAGGGGCCGCCCCTCCTCCTCTGGCAGTGCTAGCTCGACTCCCTCGGGCCAGGGGAAATCTCTAGCTATGTCCGCGAGGTCACCCAGCTTTAAATCGGAGGCCACCCCCTCGGACAGGTAGGCCTCGGGGGTACTCGGACTCATGGGAATCCGTTCTCTGAGGACGACGGAACGCCGGATACAGCATCAGTAATGTAGGCCTCGGGAAAGCTCGAGGGCACGTATGCGGCCGAAGCTGAGGCAATGGCCGCGTCCAACCTCGCCTCGACCTCAGCGGCAATCGCATCAGGAGAAGAAGAGGAAGCCATTTCAACACCAGAGTATACGCGCAGACGAGGGAAATGCGAACTGATCGAAACGGCGGAGTCGCTGGACGAGGGCTCGCTGAAGACCAACGAAGGGGAACTCGGGTTCTGGGAATCACTAGGCTCTACGCTTCCTACGGACTCGGAGACCTCCTGATAGAAACTCTCTTGGAAATTATAAACAAAGCCAGGCGGTGGGCTCGCAGAGGCTCTCCTAGGCATGAAAAGACAACGTCCAGGCACTAAAGGCAAGGCAAACAAAGAGAAAAACACGAGATCATGACCCCGAGGAAGAAGGAAAGACGAAGTCAAGCCCGAGAACAAAGCACGAGATCATAACCTCGAAAAGAAAAGAGCACGAGGTCATAACCTCGAAAAGGGAAAGGCACGAGATTATAACCTCGAAAAGAAAAAAAGCACGAGATCGCAACCTCGAGGGACAAAGCAACGCGAGGTCATAGAGGGAAAGGCCACGTGGCACCCTACGCGCCAAAAGGAAGGAAAGAGAAAAAAGAAGGCCAACCAGCGGTGGAGGCCAGCGGCGGAAGCCCAAACGTCCCGTCAATCAGACATCATGACGTTTGGGCTCCCGAGGGTTTTCGAAATTCGAAAAATGGTGGGCGGAGAAACGGGAGTTCAACCATCGCCCCAAGCAAAAAAGAAAGAAAGAAAAACGATAAACCCGGAAAACCCAGCAATACCTTCGCGGCGGCAAACCCCCCACCACCATCTCACCACCGTCTCACAACACCGCCCCCCGGAGCATAACGCAAAGAAAAAAGAGGGGAGAAAAGCAGGGCAAGAAGAAAGGAGAGGAGACGAAAAACCAAGGGAAGACGAGGGCTCTACAGAACAAAAACCACCAACAACGCCGCCGCGCAACCAGCGGAGAAACACCCAGAAATCGTAAGCACTCACCCAGGTGCGAAACGGAAGCAAGCGAAGAACGAAGAAACACCCTGAAACCACAAACAACCACCCAGATGCGAAACGAAACGAAGAAAGAACGAAGAAAAATAACAAAAAGCAAATGCAAAAAACGCAACAACCCTGCCACCGCCGCTTCGCCACCGTGACGCCGGCGCGAAACGCCGGGCGACTCACCGTCGCCCTTACGAAACGCGGGGCGAAAGGTGAACAAGGGAAGAATCAAAAGCAAAAAATACCGAAAGACAGGAGGAAGAAGATCAAGAACTTACTTGTTTAAATGTTGACGAACGGAAGGCGTTGGCGTAACTAGCGAACGGCGGAAGGCTCGTCGGAAACCGTCTGGAGAAACCGCTCAAAAGAAGACGAAGAGACAGAGAGAGAAAGAGCGAGAATATTGGAGAGAGAAGATGGGAGGGAAGCGTGTGGGATACGCCCTTATATAGAGCAGATCTGAGCCTCCCCCCACTCCCGAAAGGCTTCTTGGGCCTCTTACCTAGACGGCCCACTAAGCAGAAAACGGCGAAAAGGCCCAGGGATCTTTATCCACGCAGAATAGAGCCTCACACCTCGCAAAAACGCCCTCCCAACCTCGAGACCTTCATAACCACTAAAAAACACCCCACATCTCGCAAAATCCAGGGAACTTATGCCCTGCGACCCTCGGGGCGAGGCCCCCAGGCCATGGGGTTGTGATGATGTCCAAAACAGCAAAAGCAAAAAGTGGGCCCAGGAGGGCCCCCATAGGCAAGTTGGGTACCCACATCCACGTGGTTATCTAAAAACAAAAACTCCCAACGCGCGCGAGGTCTATCAAACATCCCGGGACGAGGTCTCGACCTCGTCACCGACTCTGCTAAGTACGCCCGCCCGCTCGAACCAATCACCGGCGACCTCACTCCACCGGCGACCTCACTCCCAAACCAATCACAGGTGACCTCACTCATGGACCAATCAAAAACCCCTATTTCAAGTATCCCACATTGGACATTAGCCTAAACTCAGCCCCCCAATTCTCTATAAATAGAGAAGGACCTCGTAGGAAGAGGGGGTCGAAAAACGACTTGAACTCAAGAACTCTCTTGTTTGTTAAAGATCGACGTGATAGGATTACCGTCAACAGACCTCGTTACAGATAAGAGAAATCCACAAAAAGACTCCAAGTCATACAAAGACCTCGCCTACACTAAAGACCTCGCTACAAAATCTCACAAAGCTCTCTACACCACGTATCCAAATCTACCTCGCCTTAGCGTCGACCTCGCAACATTTAGGTTTGATCTCGGAACCTCGTAGGAGGTCTAGGTGTAATTCTTAAAGTTGTTCATCAATCTCATAGGTGTGTAACCTCGTTATTTGGGAGAAAAGTCATAAATAAAGGAGCAAGTGTTTGCACTCAAATATAATAATCTTATTTCTTGTCTCGTAGCGAACCTCGTTATTTCGGATTTCATCAATTAGTGCGTGGACAATTCTGGTATTATCGACATGGGTTTCTTGGGGCCCACTTCACCAAGTCTTCAGGTAAATCGGAAAGGACCTTCAAAGCCCGTCGGATTGATCAAGTGTTCATCAATCCTTCTGCTCGTATTGATGACTCGATGTTGTTCGCCACTTGCCGACCTTCTGCTCTGATCATGCTCCTTTGTTGCTTTCTTTTGTGTTGACTTGGCTTGTTAACAAAAGTTGTCGCCCCTTCCCCTTTGAAGCGGCTTGGACTGATTATGTTGATCTCCTTAAGGATAATTGAGACTGTCGCGCCCGTACTCCAGCGGCTTTACTGTCATTCAAAGAGGTCCTGCTTAAATGGAATAAAGACGTTTTTGGTAACATCCACTCTCGCAAACAACTTTTGCAGAGGCTCTCGGAGATTCAAAAAGCCTATGCCAACGGTGCAAATCCCTTCTTGATTAACCTAGAAGTTGAGTTACAGGTGGAGTTAAGTAAAACACTTGAAAAAGAGGAGACGCTTTGGCATCAAAAGTCGAGGGAAAATTGGTTAAGCTTCAGATACCACAACACCAATTTTTTCACATGTCTACTATCATTAGGAGGCCGCAGAATAGAATTGATTGCCTCTTGATCGACTCCAGAGATTTGTTCTCCCTATCTGGTGCCGCTCTTGACTTGACCCAGGTTGTGCGTGGCGGTTTTTCACTGCTTCCTCAAGACTATTGGGACACTATTATTAGTGTCGGTCTCGTCCACGATAATCAGTGTGTCAGTCAAATAGATGGGCATGCTCAAATCCCCGGGCGTCGATGGGTTCCAACCCTTGTTCTTAAATAAAGGGTTGAATGATGTGGGCACTTCTGTCTGCCTCTTTGTGAAGGATTTCTTTAGGATTGGAAAGCTGTTGTCGGGGGTTAACTAGACACTTATTGTGCTTCTTGTTAAAATCACCAAACCGAAAAAGATCAACTACTTTTGCCCTATTAGCCTTTGCAACGTGATCTACAAGGTTATTACCAAAGTCTTGATGAACCGCATGACCTTTTCTTAATGACTTGATTGGCCCAATGTAGTGGAGTTTTCTTTCGAACCATCTTATCTCCGACAACATTGTCCTTGTTCAAGAGGTGGTTCACTCGATGAGAAAGAAGCAAGGACGGAAAGGGTGGATAATCCTTAAAATCGACCTTGAAAAGGCCTACGACTGTGTGCGGTGGACTTTATTATCGACACTTTAAGCGATGCTGGATTCCCACCTCAATGGGTCTCTTGGATCAGTGAGTGTATTAGTTATACTTCGCTGTGGCTCCTTTGGAACGGGGAGATGACATATTCCTTCTCTCCTTTCGTCAAGGCAACCCGATATCTCCTTATCTTTTGGTCTTAGCTATGGATTGGTTGATCCACTTAATTCAATCCGATGTCGCATGTGGTGTTTGGAAGCCCATTCGCATTACTAGGAATGGTCCGGATTTCTCCCACGCTTTCTTCGTCGATGATGTCATCCTTTTGGCCGAAGCGTCAGTTAGCAAATCCGTGTGATTAACAGAATTCTTGACTCGTTTTTTGATCTGTCATAACAAAAGATTAATGTTTTCAAGTCCAAGTTGTTTGTTTCTCATCATTTGGGTAATGATTGGTGGAATCTTTGCGGCAGGAGTGTGTTTTGGAGGTCACTAATGATCTCGTAAGTTACCTTGGGCTGTCGATCCTCCATAAGAAGCTGTCCAAAGACAAGTTTGCTCCGCTCGTTGATAAAGTGAATTCCCTGACTTGCAGCATGGAAAGGGAGATTGCTCAGTTTTGCGGGAAGGATTACAATGGCCCGTTTGGTCCTTACGTTTATTCTCTTTTATACCATGTCAACGATGTTGCTCCCTAAGGATACTTGTGACCGTATTAACCAAATCGTTTGTAATTTTATTTGGAACCATGGTGAGGGGTGCAAACCTATCCACCTAGTTTCTTGGGTGGAAATTTGCAAACCCAAGTCAAGGGGGGGGGGGGGGGGTATCCGACCCATGAGAGAGATCAACATGTCGGGTGACGGTTTTCTTCATGACGTCGATGGACTATGATGCACGGTTCTGAGGGCTAAGTATATTTGTGAGTCTGGTTCAACTATCTCGTCCTCGTCCTTTATTTGGCATGGCCTCAAAAGGGGCGTGAAGGAGGTGCTCACAAGAGGGAGCAAATGGCTTGTTGGGAATGGTCGATTCATTTTGATTTGGTTGGATTTGTGGGTGGGCGATGAGTGTCTCATCGATATTACTACGACTACTATTGGGGACGATTTGCTATCTCTCACGGTTAGGGACTATTAGAATGAAAAGACGGGATGGAAATGGGACTTATTCGAACATCTCTTGTTTGTCGGCTACTTGATGCGGATTACGACAATTATGGTCGACGATGATCTAGGGCTCCTCGACGCGCTTAGCTAGCCGGAGAGCTACCCTCAATGGGGACTATCGGTTTCTTCGACATTCAACTTGGTGTCGGAATCGGTCATCGGGAATGATGGTATTATATTCAAGAAGGTTTGGAAGTTGCATGTCCAAGAACGGGTCAGAGCTATTATTTGGCTGGCCGTGAAGGGCAGAATTCTTACCAATTGCAAACGGAGACGTCGACATCTCACTAACGTGGATGTTTGTAGCATTTGCAACGCCAACCCTGAGACGCTCAACCACTTGTTTCGAGACTGTCCCCGTGTGGTTGTCCTTCGGAATTTGGTTTCCACTCTCGCAGATGTCCCGAACTTTATTAATCTCCCTTTTGCAGGTTGGCTGAGGTTGAACCTGCTGTCTTGGAGTTGTGATGAAGATGGGTTGGATTGGACGCCGTTCTTTGCTATTGTGCTGTGGTGGATTTGAAAGTGAAGGAACGAGAGTATTTTCGGGAAACCGAGCCGTGTTATAGGTGTTTTTGATTTCGTTCATGGCCAAGCCAAAGAATACAAGTTCGTCGCGGACGCTCATAGTGTGGGACCTGCAAGGGTGGCGACTACGGATCACTTATTTCTTGGACGAGGCTGCAACCCGAATGGGTTAAGGACTTAAGGTGAACACTGATGGGTTCATTTTCGAGGAAGGACGGGCTGCGACGGGTGGTGTGATCAGAGATTCGGATGGTCGATTGGTTGGTGGGTTCGTTCATCATATTGGTCACTGCACGGTTCCGATAACGGAGCTTTGGGTGATTTTGGATGGGTTGAAGCATGCTTAGGAGCTCGGATTCAAGAATGTTATTTTGGAGGCCGACTCCAAGCTTGTCATCGTCCTTCTTAGGAAGACGTTGTATCCCTCTCATCCCCTTTTCAGCCTGGTTTCCTGTTCCCAAGGCTTCCTCCCTCGGGTTTGGATTGCCCGTGTTAACCATGTCTTTAGGGAAGTGTGAACTTTGTCGCCGACTCCCTCACCACTCTTTCTTTCTCTTTTCCACTCGGTTTGTATACTTTAACCGACCCACTTGTGGGTTCGGTGTCTCTTTTGTTGGACGATAGGATGTGTTTTGGCAGGATAATCGTACTAACACGTTACCTGCTGAAAATAGGGAAATCCTAACCAAAAAGCAATCGTAACGCGTTATGAATTATGGGCAAGATGTAGGATCAAGTAAAGAATGGAAAACAGATAATGAGTAAGTTGATATTCGCATATAGCGATCGTAATTGTAAATAGCTCTCCCTAAAGTATCCAAGAATACTCGACTGGAAGTGAAATAGTAAAAACACAAATGAGATTATTCTTCTAGATGGAGTTTCAATAGCCAATATTCCCTCTCCCCTCCTTTCGCTTCAGCTTGGTTTTATATTCGTCTCCCCCCTTCTGACCGTTGGTAGAGCGTCTAGCATATCCCGGAGATTTCGCCCCCGTCGTTAATGGCATAGCCGTTGTTGTTTGACCATGAAGTCCGAGATTCCCGTCCTTCTTTGATTGCTCCATCGTCTTCTCCTTCTAGTGGTTTAATCGGATTGTCGATATTGGGCTGCGTGACTTTCTTCTTGGGCCGAACTTCGGAGGGCCCAACAATACCCCCATCAAAAACCCGGGAAAATCCCCGCCTCCACTTTTCCTAGGGTTTTTGATTTAGTGTCTTGGAAGTTGTAGCAACTCAGAACACGTCCAATCAACCCTTATTTAAAGCGGTTATGATGACTCTCAAAGACTTCAATTGTGCTTCTCGGTGTCCAGGTACGTTCTTCCCTTCTTTTGTTTCTTCGTCTTCAACCTCCTTCTCTTCCCAATTATGGCGTCCTCGGAATCTCCTTCCCTCTACTGCCTTGAACCCACCTTTCCTCCTTCCCTGACATCTTCCGGTTTTCTCACCTCCTATCAACGGAGGAATAGTACTTCTGAAGACCCCCAAATTTTTACTCTTTCTGTGGGTTTTATGTCACATGCAGAGGTGTTTCTACCTCCCCCTGGCATTCACGCAAACTTCTATGCCAACAATTGGGTGTGCTTGTATGAGTACCCTTTTCGTATTGGCCATCGTTTCCCATTTTCTCCTTTGGTCATCGACTTCCTTTCCACCCTCAATGTTTCTCCGGGGCAGTTACTTCCGCAGGTTTGGAGACTTCTTCTGTCCGTTGACCAACTGTGTTCTTCTCATGGCCTCCCTTTCAAAGCTGCCGATTTTTTCTTGAATTATCGTCTTTCCAAAGGTGGTCCGGGTCGTCTAACTTTGAAAACCTTTACCAATAAGTCTGATTTAGTCTTCAATATATCCAAATCTGATCGGGGCTAGGCCGATAAATTTTTCTTTGTGAAACTGTCTTCCCTAGGAATTGACACGTCTTTCATGAGAAGTCGTTGGCAATCAATAGGTAGTGTTTCCCCTTTTGAACTCACCGGCTTCTTTTCAGATCTAACCACTAAGCATTTTCTGTTGCAGAACATCTTACTACTCCTCAACCCCGCACGGTGTCGTACCAGGTCATTAATCACATCGAAGCTCTCTCGTTAGAAGAACGATCTTATCCTGATCTGATAAAGGCGTGTTCTGCAGAACTCGAAGAGACCGAGATGTCGAGTAAGTCTTTCTCTCTTCCCCTTAGTAAATCTTACTTCTCTTTTCTTTTCTTCTCTTTTTTTTTTAAAAAATCTTGCCTTTCTCGTGGCGTCAGTTTCAAGGACTACCCGTTCTACCACTGCGTTGACTACCATGGAACGAGTTGAAGCTCGGAGGAAGAGGAAGGCTGAATCAGCCTCTACGGCAGATACCGTGTTGACGATCTCAGATCCTAAGAAGTCTTCTGAGGTTCGGGTTTCTTCTCCTAAGAAAAAAGCATGCTCGACCCTTTCTGATCTCCCAAAGACAATGATGTCTCTTGATATGGCTGCTGAAAAGTGCCTGAGTTCCTTGGCACCTCTTCATGTGGGATGTTCTCGCGGCAAGGAGGACCAATCTTCTTTCTCGGAATTCTTCGGTGAAATTCTGGCGGCAAAATGGCAGGTATGTTTTCTCCATCTACTCTTATTTCATTTCTTACTCGTTGCCTAACTTCTTCTTTTTCTTATGCAGGGCATGCAACTTTCTCTTTCTGCCTTTGAAGCTTTCAAGGACCTCCCTGATTAATTGGCCCAGAGTAAGATCAGTCTTCAGCTCGAGAAGGACAAAAGCAGCATCTTAGGACACGAGAAGACCGCTTTGGATAAGAAGGTTCGCGACTTGATGAACAATCTCGAGAGGGTTTCCAAGTAGTCCAAAGAATGGGAAGAAAAGTTCATGGTCTCTTCCGCTAAAGAAGCTGCTTTGGCTAAAGAAATTGAAGATACTACCGACTACTGGTCCTGCCGAGCTCGAGTGGAAATGATGGAGGAATTCGCGACGGGGAGGCATACTTCGTGGGATGTTGTGAAGGAGAGGGAGTTGTTTGAAAGCCTGTTTTTTGACGAGGTGATAACGGCTAAAAAGTCTTCGGTCATCGATGATATTGCCTCCGTTGCCAAGGTGGTCGCTCAAGTGGAAAGAGACAACCAACCTGAAGATTGATCTCCTTTTGTCCTTGTTTTTTGAATTCCGGACAACTTCTTACCCCCAGTGTGTTGGGGTTCTTTAAACTCTTGTTTTGTATGGCCGCTTTATACTAGGGCCTTATCGTGGACAAGTTTGTGCCCCGTGTTGGTTTATGGGGTTTTATTTTGATAATACTTTATTTGTCGCCATTGCCTTGGATCTGCGTTTGATTTTTTGCAGGTAAGAAGGTCCGTCACCGAAGAAGGAAGATCAACACGTTCGTAGAGAAGTCGGCTTGTTTGACACATGCACTTGTAACTTTCACAATGGATTCTTTGTTTGTATAGCGCTTTTTATGTTAGATGCGGAGAGAGAGAGAATGTCGTATTTGTCTGAATGTAAATTTCTTTGTAACAACTTCATGAATCATATTACAAATGAAAATTCCACTTGCTCTAGAATACGTGTTACTTGTTCTCGTCTCTTGCATCTTTTGACTAGTCGTACTGTGCACAGCGTTGCCTGATCATAAGGCGAGGGCCCATGTTTTGGCCTGTAACGTCACAAGGCGTCCCTTGTTAGTTTTCTCTGATATTGTTGACATCATTGTACTTGTATATGTATGAAGATGTAAAAACATAACGTAAAAGGAGAATTTTAATGCAAATTACCTTATTAGAACTCGTTGTGTTTCAAAAGTGGTATAACTTCAAGTTCATTGCATTCCAGCTTCTGGGGACCGCTTTTCCTTTTTGCGTCATTAATTCATAGGCTCCTTGTCCTACAATCTTCGTAATCTGGTATGGCCCTTCCCAATTTGCTCCCAATTTGCCAGCATTTAATTCTTGCGTATTCTGAAAGACTTTTCTTAGCACCCAATCTCCCACTTGGAACACCTTGGCGTTAACGCGTTTGTTGTAACTCCGAGCTACCCCTTGCCTGTATGCCGCCATTCGAATTGAAGCCTCATCTCGTAACTCGTCAACCGTATCTAAGTGATGTAACAGGTTGGACAGGTTTGATTTCTCAGTGGTAAGTCCGTACCGGACTGTAGGCAAAGTTACTTCTACTGGTAGTACGGCTTCACATCCATAGACCAAGGAAAAAGGTGTATGACCTGTTGCTGTCTTGGGAGTTGTTCGATCTGACCATAAGATAAGGGGTAATTCATCTGCCCATTTCCCTTTTGCTTCTTTGAGCCGCTTTTTCAAGTTGTTAATAATCACCTTGTTAGTTGCTTCTGGTTGCCCGTTGGCCTGTGGGTAACGAGGCGTTGACATCACTAACTGTATGTTGTACTGATGGCAAAATGATCTCGTCTTGTCACCGATGAATTGAGACCCGTTGTCGCAGACTATGATGGATGGTATTCCAAATCTGCTCAGGATATTTCTCCTTATGAAGGAGATAACTTGGGTGTCTTTAACTTCTTTGAAGGCTTCAGCTTCAATCCACTTGGAGAAGTAGTCGGTCATCGCCAGGATGTAAACACGTTGCCCCGAAGCTGGAGGTAGTTTTCCCACAATATCCATCCCCCATTTCATAAATATCCAAGGAGATGTTATGGGATGCAACAACTCAGAAGGTTGGTGTGGTATAGGTCCATGACGCTGACACGCGTCACATTTGCGAGCAAACTCCACTGCGTCCTTGTTCATGGTAGGCCAATAGTAACCCATCCTGCTTGCCTTCTTCGCCAAGTTGCGACCCCCTGTATGGTTTCCGCATTCCCCATCATGTATGTCTTGTAACACCTTTTGTACCTCCTCTTCCTTTACGCATCGTGCGTGTAACCCTGACGACATCCACTTAAACAGGATGTTATTTTTAACCGCAAAAGTAGGAGCTTTTACCTTAAGTCGTTGAGCTTCTTCCTTGTCTTCCGGTAATACTCCGTCTTGTAACCACTTTAGATAAGGGGTTACCCATGACTTGTCTTCATCGGAGCTTTGAATTTCTAACATGTCTGCTTCTTTGGTTATAGATGGTGCGTCAAGATATACGAAAGGTATCTTGTCGTACTCCCTTGGATCGATTACGGATCCGAGGTTGGCTAAAGCGTATGCTTGTGTGTTGGCATCTCTTGGAACCAGCCTTATCTCGAACAGTTTGAAGTGCCTTACGATTTCTTGAACCTTTTCTAAGTACGCCTTCATCTTTGAATCCCTGGCAACATATGAGCTTGTAACTTGATTTACAATAAGCAACGATTCACAAATTACCTCGATTTCTTGTACATTCAGATCTTTGGCGATAAGCAACCCCGCAATAAGCGCTTCGTATTCTGCTTTGTTGTTAGTAGCTTTGAATGTGCATCGAACAACTTGGGCTATCCTACCCCCTGATGTCCGCCTTTTTAGTCATGTTTTTAGGGTGTGTTTTTGTGTCTTTTGAGTCTTTTTCTTTAGTTTTGTGTTTTGTTTTGAGTCGTTTGTGTAGGTTTTCGTATTTTCTTGAGATATGGAGTCTACATAAGCTTTTGTGGTGTTTTGTAGGTTTTTAGAAGCTTTTTGGAGCATATTTTGAAGAAAGGAGTAAAGACGGTGAAGATAGCACTCGAGAGTGAAGTGAAGATGAAGATTAAGCTATCAAGTAAAGTTATTGAAGATCAAGTTCAAGCTTGGAAAGAGATAGAGAATTCGTTACAATAACATAGGAAAAAGAATCGAGTCAAACGGAGTTGTAACGAATCTTCTACGCAAGTTTTACTCAAGGGTCGTTAACGACCCTGTCAGGGTCGTTAACGAGGCGCCGTGAGGAGCAGCGTGTCCGAGTCGGTGTTTAATTGAAGACTTCTATCTTTTATCTTTTAATCTTTAGTTTAGTAAGTTTTTATTATGTTATTAGATAGATAGAAGGAGTATATTTTATTAGAAGATATTATTTCCTTATAGATTTAAGATAGATTTATTTCCTTATAGATAGATTTAAGATAGAATAGTTTCTCTATAAATACTCTTGTCTACCCTTTGTTATTCACTACACAATCAATTGCCTTGGAGGGCAAGTAAGAGGAGGAGGAGGAGAGAAGAGAGAAGGGCGAGAGGACGAGTAGAGAAGATAGCTTGGAGAACAAGTTTTGTTTTGAATTCAAGTTGTAAGCTTTCTTTTTAATTTAATTTGGATGTTTTCAATTATTATGCTTTGTGAGTAGTCTCTCTCTCTAAGGTTGGGGTTAAACCCAACAATGGTTGTGTATGCTTGTTTGTGATCATGTCTTGATTGTTTTTATTGCATGAATCTATTCTCTTGCTCTTAATCCTTGAAGCGAAAGTGGATTGGAATTTCTCATTCATAGTTGAAGCGAAGGCGAAACCTTGAATTAGAATAGTCAAATTAGGGTTTTGAAGCGAAAGCAGATCTATCCTAGTTGAAGTAGAAGAGATAGATAGTAAGTTTTTTTTATAGGACGAAAGTTGATTGATTTACTTGCTTAAGTTGACGAAAGTTGACACCTTTATGTTATAAAAGCATGATCTATGTGTTTCTTTAGCGTTTGGAATGCATAATTGTTGTTGTGGGGATACCTTTACCTTAGAATTCTTCTTCCTTGATAAAAACCCTACCTTTAATTGATTGCTTGCGTGAGAAGTAACAAAACTTGATACTGACTATCTCCTGTGGACGAACCTGACTCTGCTATACTCAGCGGGGTCTTGATTATAAATCTATTTGTTGTCAAGAAGCCCTATCAACACCCCCCTGTGGTGACTTCAGGACTACCCCTAATCCTACACCCATCTGGTTCGACGCTCCATTTGTATGCATCAACCACTTGTCGTTTCCTGTTACTTGCAGCACACCTTGGTCTTCGTTTTCTGAAGTGGTAGGAGTGAAGTCGACCACAAAGTCTGCCAACACCTGAGACTTCATTGCTGTTCGGGGCTCGTACGTGATGTCGTAACCATTTAAGTGAATTAACCATCTCGTTAGCCGAACTGACAACTCTGGATTTGACATGATACTTTTCATCGGATAATTAGTTCTCACAATTATAGAATGACTTTCAAAATAGGGACGTAACTTTATAGAAGCCATTACCAAAGATAACACTAATTTTTCCATGGGGGAATACCTCGTTTCTGCGTCCAACAAGGTTTTACTTACGTAATAGATGGGCAACTGGTCTCCATTATCTTCTCGGATCAGGACTGCACTTATTGCTACCTCGGTCACGGCTAGGTATACATACAAGTTTTCTCCTGGCTTAGGTTTGGATAACACCTGCGGATTGGATAGATATTTCTTCAACTCCCCAAAGGCTTTTTCATGTTCTTCTGTCTATTCGAATGACTTGTTTTTCTTCAAGATGTCGTAAAACAGTTTGTTCCTGTCTGAGGATCTTGATATGAACCGGTTTAGCGTAGCTACTCGCCCTGTTAGCCTCTGGACGTCTTTGACACACTTTGGTGATTGCAGCTCCATTATGGCATTGACCTGTTCAGGACTCGCCTCGATCCCCCTATGTAACCGAGGAATTTTCCTGACGTTACTCCAAAAGAGCACTTGGTGGGGTTCAACTTCATTTTGTAGCTCCGCAGAATCTCGAACGCGTCTCTTAGGTGATTAACATGGTCCTCCGCCTTTAGTGATTTGACCAACATATCATCTATGTATACTTCCATTGTATCCCCCAGCATTTCCTGAAACATCTTATTAACCAATCTCTGATAAGTAGCACCTGCGTTCCTTAACCCAAAGGGCATAACTTTATAAGAATAGGTTCCCTGATTGGTTACGAATGCGATTTTTTCTTGATCGTCAGGATGCATCATGATTTGATGGTATCCACTAAACGCATCCATGAAGGTCAAAAGTTCATGCCCCGCCGTCGCGTCCACCATTGCATCTATGTGAGGCAAAGGGAACGAATCTTTGGGGCATGCTTTGTTTAGATCGGTAAAATCTACGCAAACGCGCCATTTACCATTTTTCTTTTTAACGACAACCACATTCGCAAGCCAATCGGGGTACTGTACTTCTCTAATTTTTCCAGATTCGAGTAAGGATTTTACTTCATCATTGATTACCTGATTTCGCTCGGGAGCGAACTTACGCCTTTTCTGCTTCACTGGTGGCACCTTCTTATTGACATTCAAGGCATGGGTAATCACACCAGGATCAATGCCTACCATATCCTCGTTCGACCAAGCGAAACAATCTTTGTAGGACCGTACACTATTTGCTCACGTAGAGTCGGTTCCAGATCCGCTCCTATTTGAATCTTCTTGGATGGCTCCAATGGATCAAGGGCCACTTCTTGGAGCTTGGGTGTTTCCGGCTTCGCATAGCAAGTAGTCGTTCTACAGTCCTTTAATTGCTAATCCAACGCCTTCTTCCCCGTTCCAAGCCGCGGGCTCTTCGAGGTTGTTGCCTTCATTGTTATGGAATAACACTCCCGTGCCAGCTTTTGTTCCCCCTTAATCTCTTGAATTCCCCAATGTGTCGGGAACTTCACACATTGGTGATAGGTGGAGGGAATTGCTCTCATCCCGTGTATCCATGACCTGCTTAAGATGACATTAAAAGGCGACGGGCAATCGAGTACTTGGAATTTTACCTGGTAATTGACTCTTCCCGCAACGGTAGGTAGTGATATCTCCCCGAGCGTATTGCGTGATTCTCCACTGAAGCCTACCAGAGTTGTTGACTTCTTGGTGATATCGTCCATCTCGAAACCTAAGCTGTATAAGGCGTCCAACATAAGTAAGTTAGTAGAGTTTCCATTATCAACTAAGATCCTTTTAACGAGAAAATTAGCTATGGTCAGAGAGATTATCAAGCAGTCGTGGTGAACTTCCTCTTCTTCGACATCGTCGAAGGTGATCGGCATCATGGCGAGACTTGTTCGCGATGGTGTTTTTGGGCATTCTCTCCTAGCATCCCTTGCGATCCGTTTGGCTGCGGAGTAGGTTATACCACAGATCTCCGACCCCCCTGTAATGACGTTGATTACTCCAGTGTGCTACGACGGGGGTGGTGGAGTGGCTTTTTCCCTGCTACGGTCCAACTGCTCTTTTGCTTTGTCCGATATTAATTCTCTAAGATGCCCCCTTCGTAGTAGTTCGCTTACTTCTTTTCGTAATGCGATACACTCGTCGGTCCGGTGCCCATGGTCGAAGTGGAAATCACACCATCTGGTCTTATCTTTCTGCTGTGCCGGTATGTTACTCTTTCGAGGCCATTTAACAGTGTCTCCCATGGTGTTGAGGGTTCGGACCACTTCAGTTGCATCTACGCGAAAATTATAGTGGGAGAGTTTCGGGGGCAGCCGAAGATTCTCGTATCTGTCACTTTGTCTAAACATGGTAGCATTTATGGTGGTCTTAGCATGGGGTGCCGTGGGATACGGAGAATATCTCGTGTCCCGTCGTCCTTGTCTCCGATCGGGTCGATGTGGGCTCGTTGTTTTCTCGGCAAAGAGGTCGTCCTCTTCCAGTCGGACATGGGCTAAAGCTTTTACCTTGTACCTCATCAAAGTTGGAGCAAGGATACCTCCACAGCCGGAGCGGCATCACACCCTTCGATGGTCACCAATTCTTCATTGTAGCGACTAAGGAAAGCTTTCAGAGATTCTCCCGATCTTTGGACCAAGCGGTACAGCTCGCTTGATCGCTTTTTGGCGTGTCGACTGCTCGCGAACCTAACCCTGAATTTGTCAATTAACTCGGCAAAAGATGAGATACTTCCAAGAGGTAAGTGCGAATGCCAATTAAGAGCGGGTCCAGACAACGTGTTCCCGAACCAACGGCACATGACAATTTCTTTCATATTAAAAGGGACTGTACTGATATTCATAGCTTGTTTGAATGCAACTATATGTTGATCGGGATCTGTCACCCCTTCATATTTAGGCACGTCGGGGACATGATATTTCCGGGAGATATCAACCCTCGCAATAGCAAGTACGAAGGGGGAGTCAGTGTACCCGTCTCTCCTCTCCATCGCAATTGGTTGAGGCGCCCCAGGGACCTGAGTAATTCGGTCCTCCAAGGCTCGGAGGCGTTCCCGTAATTGGGAAACCTCGGTATCTTCCCGTATTGCTGTTAAAGAATTACCGTTTACCTGATACCCGGTTACTGGTCTGACAACATCGGGTGTTACGAGATTTGGATCGTCCATGTCCAAGCGCCTTGCGACTCCTTCTACCACATCGGTACCGCGAGGACGGGTTGGAGCCGATTGTACTTGCGATCGAAGCAAGTTCATTAGTTAAAGTTTCAATTTGTTTTTCGTATACCTCGGTGAATCTGGTGTTAGTCTCCTTTTGTATTTGCAGATCCTTTCGAAGAGAAATCATTGATGATCGGAGCTCCGTGATGATGTCGGCGTCGCCTCCTTCCGCTTCCCGTCCTTCGGAAGTAGCAGGATTGCCATTGGTGTCCCCAGAACCTTGCTCGACTCTATCACCATTCCCCGTTCCACCTATGTTCCTGGTTCCATCTACATTTCTGGTTCCGTCTACGTTTCTGGTTCCGTCTACGTTTCCGTCACCTTGGTTGTTCGTTTCTTCATTGACCTCATGATGGTCTAGGTCCCCTACGTGACTGTACGTAGTTTGGATTCCCTCCATGTGACGGATCTTGCTGTTGTTTTAGCGTGACTCCTTTTTTGGCTAGGCCCCACGGTGGGCGCCAATTGTTTTGGCAGGATAATCGTACTAACACGTTACCTGCTGAAAATAGGGAAATCCTAACAAAAAAGCAATCGTAACGCGTTATGAAATATGGGCAAGATATAGGATCAAGTAAAGAATGGAAAACAGATAATGAGTAAGTTGATATTCGTATATAGCGATCGTAATTGTAAATAGCTCCCCCTAAAGTATCCAAGAATACTCGACTGGAAGTGAAATAGTAAAAACACAAATGAGATTATTCTTCTAGATGGAGTTTCAATAGCCAGTATTCTTTCTCCCCTCCTTTCGCTTCAGCTTGGTTTTATATTCGTCTCCCCCCTTCTGACCGTTGGTAGAGCGTCTAGCATATCCCGAAGATTTCGCCCCCGTCGTTAATGGCATAGCTGTTGTTGTTTGACCATGAAGTCCGAGATTCCCGTCTTGCTTTGATTGCTCCATCGTCTTCTCCTTCTAGTGGTTTAATCGGATAGTCGATATTGGGTTGCGTGACTTTCTTCTTGGGCCGAACTTCGGAGGGCCCAACAGGAGGGGTCTGGCCTTCCTTCGTTCTGTTTGTTCTTAGGCTTGAATAAAGCTCCGCTTGGGCGCACAAATTAATATGCATTTTTCGACCAAAAAAAAATATGCATTATAAGATACATACAATTTGACCAAAAAAAAAGATACATAGCACGTGGAGATTGAGAGCACAGTGGCACAAACAACGATAGCATCTTCCTCTTGGATACGTAATAAACCAAGCTACGTACACGTGTAAAGAAGATGATAGGGCTAGCTTGAATGCTTGATGAATGAATTGTATCATCTCATCTAGCCAGCCAATTAAGGATCAAGAAAAATCTAGCCATCGATCCAAATCCTACGTACCATGCGATTCTCTCCAATGAAATGTATCACTATCGCGTACGTACACATTACACATATATATATAGTCTATAGAGATCGAAGATAATTACAACAATTAATATATATAGCTAGTATAAGGCCATATATTATTTCTCAACTCTCCTTTTCACCTTAGCTAGCTATAGCACATATGACATATAGCAAGGCTGGTCGATCCTAAACAAAACCAAAATGAGCCACATAGTGATGACGTCTCCGACGACGCCTCAGAGCCCCTCGGTGGTGCGGGGGATCCCGGGGTCGTATGGGTGGCCGGTGGTGGGCCCACTGTGGGACCGGCTGGACTACTTCTGGTTCACGGGGCAGGACCAGTTCTTCCGGAAGCGGGTGGAGAAGCACCGGAGCACGGTGTTCCGGACGAACGTGCCGCCGTGCTTCCCTTTCTTCGGCGGCGTCAACCCCAACGTCATCGCCGTGCTCGACTGCAACTCCTTCGCCCACCTCTTCGACATGGAGAAGGTGGAGAAGCGGAATGTGCTTGTTGGGGATTTCATGCCCAGCCTCAGCTACACTGGGGGTACTCGGGTTTGTGCTTACCTTGATACTCTTGAGGACCACCATGCCAAGGTAACTTTATTCATTTCTTCCTACCTCCACAATTAATAATTCCTAAGCCTTCTTTACTTTGTAGGTTTATAATTCTAACCAAAATCATTACTTATTTATTACTCCCTATTTTTTAAAGTTCAAAAATATCATCCGACCCAAAAAAAAAGTTCAGATCTGGAATAATTTTTCTTTTATGACACCAAACAAAATTTCCCGTATTATTTTTTGTTTCATTTAATGGGTGGTTTTCTCTTATGAGAAAAGATGTTCGAAAGGCTAATTTATCCCTTTTCTCCTAAATGAAATGAAGGCTTGATACGACTTTCTTTCTTTTTTTTTTTCTTTTTTTTTCTTTGAAACAGACTAAATAAAACCAGGAATTGTCATGGTATTTGTTTGGTTCGATAAGTTTTGCCTTCTTGAAAATTTCATAGTACAGCTTTCGAGAGCTTTGGATTATACACAACGTGATTAAACTTGATAATTTTCATGAAGTGGAACTCTAGAGGGCTGAAAATGCCGATTCTCTGGACTGAACAAATTCCACTGTAAATGAATATTGAATTATTATATTATTTATTTATAGTTTTCAAATTTTAATTAAAATGGTATGTGTAAGAATATTTTTGAAAAATCATACGTATCTTATTTATTAAAAAAATTATTATTTTTATAAATAATTATTAAAAATTGACATAGCTAGGTAAGGATTTCTTATAAAAATTATAAGTATTTTATCTAAAAATATCATATTCAAAAATAAAAGTAATATATTGATTGATTATTTTGATTAATAGGATATAAATATAACTAATCTACTATATATATAAAAGCAATAAGGTTTGGAGCCTCCACGTTACGCCACCTCAGCTTTTTCCACATGTCGTCTTGAGAATACGCCACATTGGATTTTGCCACATGTCACCTTTTCCTTAAACCATGTCATTATATTTCTTACACGTCATATACCACATCATATTATATTCTGCCATATCATTAACATGTCATATTTAACTATAATTAATAAATAATAAATAATAAATAATTCAAATAAAAAATTACAATGATTACATAAGGCAATTTATCTTAAAATCAAGAAGAATTTTAGGCAATTTATGTACAACCACCATATCAAGCCATATCAATATATATATACATACTTTCCAACTTTTCAATTAATGAACGAATTGTAAATTATAAAAAAGTATATTTGTTTGATTGAATTCATAATTTTTATAATAACAATTATTTGATTTTATATGTGAAATATCTTCTTACTACATATTACGGGTAACAAATTACTCACAGTAAATTTTATATTATATTTTTATTTATTAATATCTTTTTATAGTATATCTAAAAAATATCGAGTCATAGTCGTGCATGGCACGACGGGGACAACTAGTTAAAAATAATCCAATTAAATTTCAATTAATTAGGCTAATTTAGAAATGATGTGTGATGTGGTTTAATATGTGCGGTTATAAAATCGATCTATTTAAAATCATCATCAAATATTACCTTATATTAGTTGTACAGTATGTTTTTTGAAAATCCAAAGTAATTCTAATTTACCGAATGAAGTATCAATAATTGAGCGAGAAAAGTGCACATTGGCATTTTAGTAGTTGAGATATTTTGGGAGTCCGGAAGGGGTTATAATAGATATATGGAGTAGGAAACCCATACACACCACACACACATATATAAAGGTAGCTATATAGGCCGGACATGTAATGTAGCATATATGTCAGCATGCATGATGTTGGATGGTCGGCAGGGACCACCAGTGTCCCAATAAATCCAAATCCATCAAGATTCCCGTTCATCCATCCTTATCATACGGATCGAGTATGGTATTATATGATTCATGATTTGGATCATAATTTATACATGCAAATGTGTGAAAAGTGATTATTAATTAATGGTACGTACGTTGTTGTTGTTGTTGTTGGTCTGGTCAGGTGAAGAACTTTGCAATAGACATCCTGAAAAGAAGCTCGAGGGTGTGGGTGTCTTCGCTGCTATCAAGCCTAGACAGGATGTGGAGCTCCATCGACGAGTCGCTGGGCAAAGCGTCGTCAGCCAGCAGCTTCCTGCCCTTGCAGAAGTGCCTCTTCAGATTCCTCACCATGAGCATCGTCGGAGCGGACCCCGCCTCCTCCCCGGAGATTGCCGAGTCCGGCTACGTCATGATGGACAAGTGGCTCGCCCTGCAGATCCTCCCCACCCTCTACATTCCCGCCTTCCAGCCCCTCGTCGAGATCTTCCTCCACTCCTTCGCCTACCCCTTCGCATTGGTTCAAGGTACCACTATATACACAGTCATACAAAACCGTTGATATAATTAATATGAGCGTACGGTCTAAGAAAAAAGTGGTTTTACTTGAACTCAATCTTATATACATACTAATACTACTAATTGTGTGTGTAGGCGACTACAACAAGCTCGCCTCCTTCGTCGCAAAAGAAGGGCAAGAAGTGATCCAACGGGCCCAAACCGAGTTCGGGCTCACCGAAAACGAAGCCATCCACAACCTCCTCTTCATACTCGGCTTCAACGCCTACGGGGGCTTCTCCGTCTTCCTGCCGGCGCTGCTGAAGCAGCTGGGCAGGTCGTCCTCCGACCTCCAGCAGACGCTCCGGAAAGAGGTCCGCAACAACAGCAGCAGCGCCCTCGACTTGGACTTCGACTCCGTGAAGCGGATGCCCCTCGTGGAGTCCTTCGTCTACGAGACGCTGCGCCTCAACCCGCCCGTCCCCTTGCAGTACGGGCGGGCCAGGAAGGACTTCGTGCTCAGCTCCACCGACTCGGCAGCGTTCGAGGTGAAGAAGGGCGAGTTGCTCTGCGGGTACCAGAAGCTGGTCATGAGGGACCCGAACGTCTTCGACGACCCGGAGGCCTTTGTGCCGGATCGCTTCGCCGGGGAGAAGGGCCGGGCGCTGCTCCACTACTTGTATTGGTCCAATGGGCCGCAGACTGCCACCCCAGGCCCAAATAACAAGCAGTGTGCTGCCAAGGATACTGTCGCGCTCACCGGTTGTTTGATTGTCGCCTACCTCATGCACCGCTATGATTCTTTTGTTTGTGATTCCTCGGGGGCTGTCACCTCAGCGGTACCTGCAGCATCCAATTGAGAGATTGTGTACGCTCATACTTCATTTAATAAGAACCATAACTATTTTTTCTAATAGACCTTACCCACCTTTAATCACTTATCCAAATTCAAGGTTTTTTTTTGGCTTTTTTAATGTAAAAAAAGACCAAATTTTGTTTTTGCGTCTCAATAAAAGTATTTATGTTTAACTTAAGAAATGCCCAATTCTAATTTATAAAAACTTGTTAGAAATAATTATGTTAGGTTTAACCCATGAGTCTAAAATTAAACTATTTTTTTTTGGGTTAAAGGAGAGGTGACACTCTCCGTTCCCTCAAGGGAATTTTTTTATTAATAATAAAAAAAGGATTAATTAGTCAACAAACAGGGGGAAAATCCAACCCCTAACATCAGCATTAAGCAAAGAAATAACACCTTTCGACTGGTCAAGCAATACGTGAAATCCTAGACTAATATCCTACACTGCAATATCATCAGCTTCTTCAGTTTACGATAGCAAGCAACTTCACTTCTATGTTGGTTTTTAATGCGATTTTAACTTCAATTCAGCCTGGTTCCAAGTGCGTTTTCCTGTTGGTTTTGTAGTGTTTTAATGGTTGAAGGCGTTGTTCAAATTTTGACTACATGATGGATAAATGTGTTGTCAAATTTTTCTACTTTGGTGGCTTTTTTTCTGCTCGTTTTTTCACTTCTATGTTGGCTTTTTATGCAATTCAATATTAGTTCAACCCTGTTTCAAGTGCGTTTTTCTGTTGGTCTTGTTCCATTTTTAATGGTCAACGGTGTTGTTCAAATTTTGGCTACATATTATGAATTTTGTTTTTGGCCACATGATGGATAAATGTGTTGTTGATTTTTTCTGCTTTGGTGAGTTTTTCCTACTGGGTTTTGCTTTGCTTGCTGAATTTTTCAGCTTCATCAGTTTAGGACAGTAGGCAACTTCAC